>OV743442.1:18492128-23292128 GCA_928269145.1 Agriphila tristella
AAAAAATCCAAAGTTGATGCCTCTCATATCATTTTTGCAGTACTGTAAGCAAACGGACTCATAGTTTGAACTGAAATTATGTTAATAAGATAAGTAATAAATAGTTCCAACTTTTGATAAAACCAATTTTTTCAAAAATAATTTAGTTTTTTAATAAATCAACTATTTTCATAATGTCGCTTACGTTATTTTATTTCGGAATGCGTGCGCTATTGTTGTCCCTTTCTTTGCGCTGGGAAGCTATATTACTTTACCTCTTTGCACCGAAATTTCAGACGGCCGCGAGCCTTCCTTGAGGACAGACCTGTGCTTGAGCGCTCCAAAAATTTACCAGCCAAAACACGTAAAATGACAGTATACTGACAATGACAGTTTTAATTTCTCTCATATTTCAAAGACAAAGAGTCTCTAATACTTATCCAACCTATTTTTAGGAGATGAAAATTATCAACAGAACAAACCTTCCAAGAGTCGCCATTGCGTAACAAAACAATAAACTAATAAATATTGTGAAATAAAATTTCTTTCCCGACCCGTGGTACAACTTTTAACTTTTACAAGTTTCGATCGTGAACAAATATTATTATTTTGCAGAATCATTAGTCTCTTTACGCGACAACGGCAAAGCAAAAAGAATAGCAATAATAATAAATAATCTCAAAACGAATACTTACGTCTCGCATTATTACGTTATTTATTTAGGCACGCATCATGCGCACGCTATAATAAGTAGGTATCTAACAAAGTGACATAAGCTGTTTTATAGATGAATAAATAATGAAAAATATTAGAAAAAATCGGCTCACCCGTAGCAACTTAGACGGGACCTAGATGACCATAAAACAATATTCTAGAGCCCATATCTACGTTTTATTTTAGCTTCAAATCTACCCAGTGGTGTCGCCACCAGTTCAACTTTAATAGCTTACAACTCGAAAACGTGACGTTTTAGGCGATTATGTCGTTAACAATTCTTGTTCGTATTGGTACTATAGGCCGACCGGTTAAATGGTGTGCGTTACCCCAGCAAAAAGTTGTGCTTTAGAGAGATGAGACCTTATCAGATAATTAGTGTGTCATGAGGAGAAATTTGTTTACTAATAGCAAAATTTGTGTGAATTGTAGTTTTAAGATATTTAAGAAAAACAGATTTTGCTGGGGTCACGTTCTAAACATTACCCTTTTCAGCCTGGAACCAAATACATGAATAGATAGCTTTTGTTGCATGGTAAATGTTAGCAAATAGCAAAAATTGTGTGTGTTATGGTTCTTGAGTTATTTAAGTTTTTGCTGGGGTAACGTTTTGGGATTTCCCAGATCTCGAAAACGGTTCAACGCAGAAGTTTGAAAAAAATACCACTAAGAGACCTTAATTTGTTTAAATTTGTTTAAACGTTAGTTTTTGATTTGGTTGTCGCAAACCAACGTAATTAAATAGTTTCTAAAAACAGAAAAAACGAATTTGCAAGTTAACTAGTACACTTATAATTAAATAAACAGCTGTAAAAAATAGCCGTGGTAGACACTTATTACGTCAAGAATTTTAGGTTTTGTAACTTTACAGGATATAAAGATATAAACAAATTTGATAAATTTTAGACCGGTCGTGCTTTAGCGATCGAATACACAGTTTCCATAACATTAAGACACATGGCATACATTAAACAAATTTAAGTAATTCATTAACATTCCTTCCTGTTAATTTCAGCTTTCAATTACGCCTATCATGAAAGTTTTAACAAAAACAAGATTGAGACAGCAATTCTTGAATAAGCCGACCAAATTGTAAAGGTCACTAAAAAGCGACCGCACCATACGTACGGGTTATCTTCGCAAATTAGCAGCTTAGCATCCGATGTTTTGTACAGTTATGAAGAAAAGTGTTATTCATATTGCAAAGATTTTACTAGTTTTCTATTTTATAAATTAATATCGTGTTTATTAATATCAAAGAATACATTTACGCGATTAATAGTAGTTTTAAAGAATGTAATGAATGATTCACGAAAGTTAAAACTTTGAAGGCACTCAACCATAAATAAATGTAAATAATAA
Source organism: Agriphila tristella (assembly GCA_928269145.1). NCBI lineage: Eukaryota > Metazoa > Arthropoda > Insecta > Lepidoptera > Crambidae > Agriphila > Agriphila tristella. The sequence goes on from OV743442.1 coordinate 18,494,184, forward strand.
TCTAAACCTAAGTAGGTAATAATCTCGGTAAGCAATTTATAGTGTGATTTATTGGTCAGTATCAATATATAAATTTATAGTAATTTATTGCTTCTGTTTGATCAAACCAAATGTTTTATTTTAATACCAAACCTACTCATGTCAATCCAGTGACCACTATGTTTGACAGGTAAAAACATTTACCCGTAAGTTTTTACGGGAACTACCTCGCACTTTTTTCAAATATATTTTTTACCGCTTAAACCTTCCCCTGGAATACGACAAACATTTAAAAACCAAAATCGGCCTAGCCAATCGTGAGTTTTCCCGATACTTATTTTATATTTAAAGATAATCCGACCAGCAAACTTTTGTACGCAACTGTACTAACAAAAGATCCATAGCATCCCGTTCATTTAAGATGGTTACGCTAATGAATGGCGCGGTCGCTTTTTAGTGACCTTTACAATTTGGTCGGCTTATTCAAGAATTGCTGTCTTAATCTTGTTTTTGTTAAAACTTTCATGATAGGCGTAATTGAAAGCTGAAATTAACAGGAAGGAATGTTAATGAATTACTTAAATTTGTTTAATGTATGCCATGTGTCTTAATGTTATGGAAACTGTGTATTCGATCGCTAAAGTACGACCGGTCTAAAATTTATCAAATTTGTTTATATCTTTATATCGTGTAAAGTAACAAAGCCTAAAATTCTTGACGTAGTAAGTGTCTACCACGGCTATTTTTTACAGCTGTTTATTTAATTATAAGTGCACTTGTTTACTTCCAAATTAGTTTTTTCTGTTTTTCGAAACCATTTAATTACGTTGGTTTGCGACAACCAAATAAAAAATTAACGTTTAAACAAATTAAGGTCTCTTAGTGGCATTTTTTTCAAACTTCTGCGTTGAACCGTTTTCGAGATCTGGGAAATCCCAAAACGTTACCCCAGCAAAAACTTAAATTACTCAAGAACCATAACACACACAATTTTTGCTATTTGCTAACATTTACTATGCAACAAAAGCTATCTATCAATGTATTTGGTTCCAGGCTGAAACAACTTTTTTTGCCAGGGTAATGTTTAAAACGTGACCCCAGCAAAATCAGTTTTTCTCAAATATCTTAAAAACTACAATTCACACAAATTTTGCTATTAGTAAACAAATTTCTCCTCATGACACACTAATTATCTGATAAGGTCTCATCTCTCTAAAGCACAACTTTTTGCTGGGGTGACGCACACGTTAAATGAGTCCTCGCCTGCGGGGCACAGAGGCGCGAGGGGAGACGAGAACGGGGGTCGTGAGAGGTGCGAGCGGCAGGCGTTCGTCGCCCGTCGCCCGCATCGCCCCCTACATACAATAATACAACACACGCGCAGAAAAAGAATGGGATTGAAAATGGCGGCTCACCACGCTTACCACAACAAGTGTGAATGAGAGAGCGATAGGTGTGGCGTATAGTGTGCGAGCGGGATGTGTTTATGAACGACGTCAAGTGCGTTGTACAATGTTGTATTTTCAGCCAACTATGTTTGAAAAAAAACTCGACAGTAATGGATTCTCAAAGGAAATTGCTGGTGGCTAAAACTCGACAATAATGATATCCCATACAACTTTGCTGCGTCACCATCGGAGGAGCGCGGCAACCTCGACTTTGTTCAAAGAAGGTTGTCAAAATAATTACCATATTACAAGCTTTTTTGAGTAAATTCAATAATCTTCATTTTAAACACAACATATTGCATAAAATCTGTTTAATTAAATTTAGCTCCTACGGGGAGGGGAGGGGGGGAATTATGTGTTTAAACCCAATGGTCGGGCTTAAACGCGTCTTTTGCCCATTTCTCTTTATGTGACATTTTGAATGGCCTATTTTTTTTATGTGGGTAGGCCAGATAAAAAAATGTGAGCAAAGGTGTGTGTTTCGCCGTGCCGAGCTGTGACGTCACTAAGGGTTTTTTACATTTAAATGAAATGTAAAAAACCCTTAGTGACGTCACATTCTCCATTTCTCCATAAATATTGCTTTAAAAATTCTAAAACTATTTTTCTCGCACTTCTGAAGGGCAAAACTAGAAACGATGGCGTCACATATTTTACGATTTATATCTAGTAATAATTATTGAATTGGAACTGACGAATTTAGGACCCCTCCACACGTCGTCGACCCCCTTAACGTGTGACGTAATTTATGGATGGCCCCAAATGGACCTCTGTCGCAAAAGTTACAAATCTGTTTTTCGCAAATGTATTGAAAAACGCCGAATGGTACAACTTTATTAATAATAATAGTATTTTTTTACAATTAATAAACTATTGTTAGGTATTTGTATTCATTTTCATTTTTCATTCAATTTGAAGATACCTAAATTATCAAAGAAAATGTTCTAAATACAATGTATTGCGACTCCATCGTTTCTCTATTCTTCTTCTTTAAACTTTCGATGAAACCTCACAGGCATTTGGCGCGAAAATCAAACTTTACGATTGAAGGCAGAATGTCATTATGGGATACGAGGGGTGAGTGGGCGGTGCCTGTAAAAAAATTTTTTCACGAGGCGTCGTCTTAACAAGTTACCTACATTAATTTCATTTCATTTCTTTGTGTTGTGCAACCCCGTTTCTAGGGTGAGTGTAGCTATAATACGTTCGTTTTGCATTTCAATTCCTTATAAATTTTTATAGTGAATTCTCATATTAAATACCTTAATCAAATATCTAATAGTTTTTCTCATATTAATATCTAATGGTTTAATCAGTGTGATTTTTGTGCTAAATTCTTATCGAGTGTAAACGATTCATATCAATGTGCAGCATTATTTTGTGGAAAGTGATATGCAGAACGAAATCCTTGTTTACAGTAAACTCAGAAGGCAGGTAATAGTATTTTGTATGAGCTACTAAATAGCTTGTGAATAAATACTATAACCAACATTAATTTAATTTCTATCTTGCAATGAAATGATTTCGTTTTATAACCTACGACGCTGCCAATGGGTGAATCCCGATCTTAATGTTTATTTTATAATATTCTAAATTGCCTTTCAAAATTAAGCATTAAATTATTATTCCCTTTTATTAAAATATACCTTCCTACTAATAAAATTATTCTTTTCAAACATGTTAATAGGGTGAAGTGCTCGAATGCTCACCATAAGTAATATTATAGTCAAATTAGTTAGTTTGATCAAATTGACCAAAATAATCATTTTGATTATTATGGTCAATAATCTTTTTTTGAGACTTTTCAATTGTAGCCATCTGCCCTAGCACCTATTTAGCAGCGTTAAGAATTAGTGAACACCTGTTCATACCTTTTGTGTAACATTCCAGGGTCGTACCTACGGGCAGGAGTTCCCCTACCGGACCCTCTCCTGCGCCGCCTACCACTACACCTCCGGGCACCGACCTGCCCGAGTCACCACCTGCTGCTTCCGGCCTACCCCGGAGCAACACCACGCCGAGCCTGCGCACTCGCCTCACCTTGAGCGCGTAGCCCTCGTGCTGCACATGCGCTTCTGCTTCCGTTAGGCAAAACGCAAGCTAAGTGCTTTTTATACTACAAGGCGACTACCACGAAACGAAGATCGGTGTACCCCCCTTGAAACCTTTTTTTTCAATATATCTTGGTAAATTGTAACATTGACGTTTCATTTACCACCTTCTGCGCACTGGTCGTGCTTCACACTTCCAGCTGTGGCATAATGTAACATTATTGTAGAAAAAATTAGTGGGCGGATGAGTGCAACATAGTGTTTCACTGTTGCCGATACAGAACGAAACAAAATAATTATTATTTGTTTCATTCTTGTTGAATTATTGTTGCAAGCAACGACGCTTTATCTCTATCTCTACCTAATCCTATGATTACGATTTGGGTTTTTTCGGTAAGAAAAAACCAGCCAAGTGTGAGACGGACTCACGCACGAAGGGTTCCGTACCAAAAAAAGGCAAAAAAACTCGTTTGTTGTATGGGAGCCCCATTAAATATTTATTTTATTTTGTTTTAAGTAGTTTTTATTATAGCGGCAACAGAAATACATCATCTGTGAAAATTTTAACTGTTTACCTGTTGTCGTTATTAATTTCAAGCAAAAAAACGGCAAATAAAAACCATTTGTTGTATGGGAGCCCCCCTTAAATATTTATTTTATTTTGTTTTTAGTATTTGTTGTTATAGCGGCCATAGAAATACATAATCTGTGAAAATTTCAGCTCTCTAGCTATCACGGTTCATGAGATACAGCCTGGTGACAGACAGACAGACGGACAGCGGAGTCTTAGTGATAGGGTCCCGTTTTTACCCTTTGGGTACGGAACCCTAAAAATGCTACTACTTATTGCGTATAAAGTGGCTATAGTGTTGATTCATCACCTAACGTTAGTTCGCTGGGTGCGAAGTTCTAGATCATAATATAATCGATCGCAGCGCTCATGGTGGCAAAAAGTAGAAATAATGTAGGCTCTGTCATCTATCTGAAAATGATTTATAATTTATTACTGGCGATACAGGAACAATTATATGTGTTTATTAGAATTTAATAAAACCATTAAAGTAGCTTTATCTACTTGTTTTACCGTAAAACTACAACTAAAAAAACCGGCCAAGTGCGAGTCGGACCCACGCACGAAGGGTTCCGTACCAAAAAAACACCAAAAAATCACGTTGTTGTATGGGAGCCCCCCTTAAATATTTATTTTATTCTGTTTTTAGCATATGTTGTTATAGCAGCAATAGAAATGAAAATTTCAACTGTCTACCTGTAGTCGTTATCAATATCGAACAAAAACGGCAAAAAAATCACGTTTGTTGTATGGGAGCCCCCCTTAAACACTTATTTTATTCTGTTTTTGTATTTGTAGTTGTAGCGGCAACAAAAATACATCATCTGTGAAAATTTGAAGTGTCAAGCTATCACGGTTCATGAGATACAGCCTGGTGACAGACAGACAGACAGACGGACAGCGGAGTCTTAGTAATAAAACGGGACCCCCGTTTTTACCCTTTGGGTACGGAACCCTAAAAAGAAGTAAATAAACCCTGACATAACCAAAATTAAACACACTTTTTAAATAGATTCTACTTAACACATTTAATTTGAATGAGCAAAAATTATTTCACAACACTTTATCCACCCAAATCACAGTAATTTTGAAATTAACATTAATAACACAATATTATTTTTTAAATATTTTGTCACAATGCCGCCAATACATTATCAAAACGTCAGAACGGTCAGAGCCAACAAAGTTGCAAACGCTAGGTGGCGCTAAAAGCGTGCACGGAGCCACATTAGAATCACATAAACAAAACGGAATCAACTAGGTACCTAGCACAGAAACCGAATCTGCAACCGTTCTCCAGACGTTTCTCCATTGAATAAGTTGAAGTCCAACACGACGTTTTATTTATACACCTCTTTTTGATAATTTTTTCTTTCGCCTCAGTTTGTAATTGAAAAAATTGTACAAACTAGCTCGCAGTGACAGAGGGTGAAAGTTTTTTCTTGTGACCTTATGGCTTTTTAATAACCCGTTATAAAAAGTAAAATTAACTGGAAGGAAGCAGAGTAAGAGAATCTGCTTGCTAAACATATTTCCAGCTAATGTCAAAAGACAAAAAACATCAAACCCTTTTCTAACCATCGACCACGTTAAACAAGTGAAAAATTCCAGCAATGTAATCAAAACTCCCCATCAAATTCGATTCCATTGAGGACAACGCAAGCAATCCTGTGAAGGGGTGAATGTTGAAATGTCACTGAGAGGCAATAAGCGCGTGCCATTCCAAATCGACAATCGACAGTTGACAATTGACAATCGACATTAATAGAATTCACAATTCACAATCCGCATGATCAATAGCTTTACAGAATACTCTTGTTTTGTTTTTGTTAGCAGATTCAGTGTGAAAATCACGGTCTTGGTATGCGTTGGAGATTCTTTACATTATTACGTAATTGGGTTATGGTTTATGATAAGATAAACAACACAAAGTTGCTATAGGTACGTAAGTTGGATGGGGGCACCCGCATCGTTAAAAAAAGTCGATGAAAAAACGTTGTTTCATAAAATCGATATGTAATTATACAATTGCAGTAAATTTACCGTAGTTTTCGGCCGAGCGAACGTGAAGCGCGAGCGAAGAGTCTCCGTTTCAGTTTGGGCAAAAATGTTTTCGCATATCCACTGTTCTCCGATTCTCATGAAATTTTGTGAGCGGGTTCGATAATTATGTACAGGGTGTTTGGTAACCTTATAAAGCCGAAGATGGTACATAGGGACCATCAAACTGAACAACTTTTAATATGAAACATTTATAGCAAAAATATCAAAATGTATGACACAGCTGTTTTTTTTAGCGATTTCAGAGTTGGTCCCATATAAGGTTACCAGATGAAAAAATCAAAAGTCCGGAGAAATGGCCCGATTTCCATTTCAAAATCCTGAGATTTGTAGCAGTTTGAGAAAAACATACGGGGCGGGGGGTTCCCAAGTCCCAAATATGATAGAATTGATTAAGTACTAATAGAAAGCTTATTTATCCTTCTATTAGTACTTAATCAGTTCTTTGTTGATTTTAATTATTAATGTGCAATTTAATACAAAAGTTAGAAGTATAACTTTTAGTTTGTTTAACTTTTTATGAAAAAGATATTTAAAATGCAGGTACCTACTGTATTTTACTGAAAATTCAAAAAATCCTGAGATTTCCTGAGATTTTCAAAATCCGGCCGCAATCCTGAGAAAAGTCCAAAAATCCTGAGATCTCAGGACTAATCCTGAGATATGGTAACCCTAGTCCCATAGCAAAAGTTGTTCAGTCCATATTCGGCTTTATAAGGCTTTTACCAAACACCCTGTATAATTATCGAATAATGATCGAAAATGTCAAACGTGATGTCTACGGCTCACAAAACCACTTTATTTATAGACACTATTAACTCGTTTAAATAACTAAAACAATTTTTTGACCTACCTGAAAAAGCTTTTAAGTCATGATGAGGTCTGTCATCATATCATGGCGCGTACCTGAAAGAAACCAAAAAAATAGAAGAATTAAAATTCAACCGACCTTGTTTCATTTGATTGATTCGATTAGTACTATAAATGACGACCAATATTATAAATGTGAAAGTTTGTTGGTTTGGATGTTTGTTCCTCAATCACGCAAAAACTACTGAACGGATTTGCTTGAAATTTGGCATACAGATATTAGATAGCCTAGTTTAAAACATACGACATTTTTAATCCCGATATTCCCACGGGAACGGGAACCACGTGGGTGAATGGATCGTTTTTATTAGAAAACGGAACCACTGCCCATTTTTAACCGACTTCCAAAAAGGAGGAGGTTCTCTGTTCGGCTGTATGTATGTTTTTTTTTTTTATGTATGTCCACCGATTACTCGAAGACGGCTGAACCGATTGAAATAATTCAAACGTTATTAGATCAGGTTTGTTCCCAAGTTGGTCCCATTTTTTGAAATTTTGAAATCGGTTCATTATTTTTCAGAAAAACTTGAAAATACTGTCGTTTTCGTTACCATTTTATGAATTTATACGGATGATCGACCATATCTTCTTTGTTTATGTACCGATTTAGATGATTCTTTTTTTGTTTGAAAGAGGACACTTTAGTGATGATATCATTTTGATTTCATTGTTATTGGACCTTGGATTTTAAAGATACACAAGGGAACTCTTCAAAATCAAATAGAAACTGTGTAGTGATTGAAATATTGCTAGGATTATGACAATCTTAAACAAATTAGGTATCTAACTATGGTTAAGACGTTTTGGACTAGACTTGAACTGTGAAGGAACAACGGAACTCCTTAACAACAAACAGCACGAACAGTGGAAATTGAGTTTTTAGTGGTATTACACCACGCAAAAGTGTGAAATATAATAAAAATACATGACATCATCGCTTACATTTACATAATACCTATAATACTTTGGGTAAAAGGTAAAACTACCTAATACAGAAGGTACTTACACTGAAAAGAAAAAAATAAAAAATTGTTTAAAAACAAAAAAACCGACTTCAAAAAACCTGAAAATAAAAACAAAATTAGCTTCAAAATTAAATACCCCTAAAAAGCAAGAAATAATTTTCAAATCATTAGATACGCATATCATTGTAACACGTATAATGAAGTCGGGTGGGGCTGGAGAACAACTTATTTTTTTATTCTAGAAGCCCCACCCGACTTCATTATACGTGTTTAATTACAATGATATGCGTATCTAATGATTTGAAAATTATTTCTTGCTTTTTAGGGGTATTTAATTTTGAAGCTAATTTTGTTTTTATTTTCAGGTTTTTTGAAGTCGGTTTTTTTGTTTTTAAACAATTTTCTATTCTAGCTGGAACAATAATTGTAAGTATAATACCTACTTTTATATTATGCTAACGACTGCAAATAGAAAGTAAGTGCGCTTAGCTTCTCCCCCTATTCAAACAAACCATTACATTAATCTGCTGGAATATTTAATGCGCTGTCAAAATATTGGGACAACCTAATAGCAATAATAATTTTGATGAGAAATCATCTCTTTGTGATTTAATAGGATTCCTGAGAACATTTTAATTGTTTAAAATATTTGCCATTCAATATTCGCCATGTAAACGGCGGCAGGCGATTCGCATTTTCATTTAAGTATCAAAAATTAAGTAAATGGATAAAACATTTGAATAATTATGATTGGATATTTAGTGCGTTTTTAAATTACATATTTTTGTTAGCTTTTTCAGAAAAGGCCAAAATAATTATGTTAGTAGGTACTAGCGGCCGTCCGCGGTTTCACCTACGTGGTTTCCGTTCCTGTGGGAATATCGGGATAAAAAGTATTCTATGTTTTAATCCAGGCTATCTACTATCTGTGTGCCAAATTCCAACCAAATCCGTTCAGTAATTGTTGCGTGATTGAGGAACAAACATGCAAACATCTAAACATCCAAACCCACAAACTTTGACATTTATAATATTATATTAAGTAGGATAAATAATTTCTGTGATAATGTTAGATACCGCTGCTATTGAGTAGCTACTCACACACAGACCTTACCTCATTTATATTTAGTGCCTGGTTGGGCAAGTCTGTAACTTGTAATTTAATTTTAAAACGCAAATCGCCCTGGAATTCAAGTTTAATATCCAGGTCAATTCCCCTCCAAGCACCACCTACGCATCGTTTTTCCTCCCTGTAAAAATATTTAATTACCAAATATTCGACGGAAATTTCATACATCTCCCGTCGAAGCTTACGAAAAAGTTAGCGGCAACTTTTCCATTTACAACATTACAACAACTTATTAAAAATCGCGGTATACGCCAACCGAACACGCGAGCAACAACAATAAGCGTCGGAACAATGTTGCTTCCTCAGAAGGTTTAATTAAATCACTCAAAGGCTGGCTTGGCTTTTAGCTCTGATGTGTTCTAATTTGTAAACGATTTTCACTTTCGTTTGGTGTCTATTCTGTAAAAATTTCCACTTTTATTTGCGTGCGGGGCACGTCTCGAAGCTTAGGTGCACTGGGAAAAATACACGGCTTTCGAACACGGCTACGTTTTGTGGTGCCGTGTAAACGGCTCTGCTAGCCGAGTTTGCCAGCCGTGTGAAGAGCCGTGTACACGGCTCGAGATTTTACACGGCTACCTGCACCGTGTAAACGGTTAACATAGCCGGTACAGACGGCTACTGGCACCATGTTCATTAATTTTTCAGCCGTGTTGAAACCGTAGCCGTGCAAAATTACACGGCTACCTTTTGACTCGGTTGTCGGAGCCGTGGGCAAACAACAAACACGGCATCGGTAACGTTGTTGACACGGTACAGCATACCGTGTGCATAATATAACTCGGCTACGTTAGTGGTGTTATAAATTAAACTTTCAAACATGGCTGTCAGAGCCGTTTAATAAACGGCATAGCGGATGGTGTGCTTAACAAAACTTCGCTACGTTAGCCGTGTCATAAATTAATCTCGCAAACATGGCTATCACAGCCGTTTTATAAACGGCATAGCGGACCGTGTGCTTAACATAACTTGGCTACGTTAGCCGTGTCATAAATTAAAGTCTTAGACATGGCTATCACAGCCATTTTATAAACGGCATAGCGGACCGTGTGCTTAACATTACTTGGCTACGTTAGCCGTGTCATAAATTAAACTCTTAAACATGGCTATCACAGCCGTTTTATAAACGGCATAGCGGACCGTGTGCTTAACATAACTTGGCTACGTTAGCCGTGTCATAAATTAATCTCGCAAACATGGCTATCACAGCCGTTTTATAAACGGCATAGCGGACCATGTGCTTAACATAACTTGGCCACGTTAGCCGTGTCATAAATTAAACAATCAAACATGGCTGTCACAGTCGTTTTATAAACGGCATAGCGGACCGTGTGCTTAACATAAATTGGCTACGTTGGCCGTGTCATAAATTAATCTCTTAAACATGGCTATCACAGCCGTTTTATAAACGGCATAGCGGACCGTGTGCTTAACATAATTTGGCTACGTTAGCCGTGTCATAAATTAAACTATCAAACATGGCTGTCACAGTCGTTTTATAAACGGCATAGCGGACCGTGTGCTTAACATAACTTGGCTACGTTAGCCAAGTCATAAATTAAACTCTTAAACATGACTATCACAGCCGTTTTATAAACGGCATAGCGGACCGTGTACTTAACATAACTTGGCTACGTTTGCCATGTCATAAATTGAACTGTCAAACATGGCTGTCACAGTAGTTGTATAAACGACATAGCAGACCGCGTGCATAACAAAACTTGGCTATGTGCGCCGTGTCATAAATTAAACTCTTAAACATGGCTATCACAGCCGTTTTATAAACGGCATAGTGGACCGTGTGCTTAACAAAACTTGGCTACGTTAGCCGTGTCATAAATTAAACACTTAAACATGGCTGTCACAGTAGTTTAATAAACGGCATAGCGGACCGCCTGCCTAACAAAACTTGGCTTTGTTAGCCTTGTCATAAATAAATCTCGCCCACATGGCTGTCGGAGACGTCAAGGCACGGTACAGCGAACCGAGTGCATAAGAAAACATGGCTACGTTAGCCATGTCAGAGCCGTTTAATAAACGGCATAGCGGATGGTGTGCTTAACAAAACTTCGCTACGTTAGCCGTGTCATAAATTAATCTCGCAAACATGGCTATCACAGCCGTTTTATAAACGGCATAGCGGACCGTGTGCTTAACAAAACTTGGCTACGTTAGCCGTGGCATAAATTAATCTCGCAATCATGACTGTCGGAGCCGTTAAGACACGGCACAGGCGGATCGTGCGCTTATCAAAACTTGGCTACGTTAGCCGTGTTTTAAATTAAACTTAGAAGCCGAGTCCACGTCTGTATTGTGACTTTGTGAGGCAACGCAAACTTAAGTCAGAATGGCTAAAGCCCTGTTTACATAGATCAAGCGATTAAGTGGTAACTAAATGGGCAACTTAATTTTAAGTTTAGTTAATTTTGTGAAAAGTTGTTCACGTGGTTTAAATAGTAAGTAGCCTGTGTGCCCAGTGTTGCTTATTACGAAAGGTCAAAATATCCGAATGCTGAGCTATAAATAAGGTCGAAAATCACTTGTACCTGTTTTTTTAACTACCCTAGTTAAAAACGATCGTTCGTTGTTGTCATCTTTCATACTTAAAACAGCAATTATCTCGAAAAGTACCCATCCTAGATTGATGGTGTCTTTGAAGAAATTAAAGGTCTTAGTGAGATCTTCATTTAAGATGACAAACTTAAATTTGACAGCTATCACCTAAAATGAAGTTTTCACCAAGACCTATCATTTCTCTAAAGACACCACCAGTCTAGGATGAGTACTTTTAAGCCTCGATTACATACGCCGATTTAAGGAACCAATTTAGAGTTGCCACTCGTATAGTACTAGTAAATAAGTTAAATTTTAACAGTGAATTTGCACAAATGACGGAAAGGTCAACATTTTTTATGATTTTTTATTTTCAATTCTCATCTCCAATCTTAAACAATGTTTACTTTTCCGCAAGGAGATTCATATAAGGAGTGAGTACTCTACAAAAATTCTCACTATGCGTTTAAAAGAAATTCAACTTTATTATCTTTGTCATAGAGTTGAAATTCTATCGACGACATTTACTGAAGACTCTACTGTGTGAATGAAACATCACCAAGTAGATGAGGATGTCTCGTTTGCACAATTGCCATTACTAAACAATAATACCACGATGGTAGGGAAAAAAATGTACGTTACCAATCACGTAGTGTATCAAAGTTAAGGATCCGGAGTGGAATATTAAAAATATACTACTTAAATAATCATTTAGAATAACACATAGTTATTGTGAAATAAAACTGAACTTACTAAGATTTTCACAATAATGCTAATCAGCTATCATCGGTGAGGTGGTGTTAAATTCAAGTGTCAATCCTGGCAACTCCGATTTTGACTTTGGCGCTGAATTTCAATTTTAGAATTTCAATATTTAGGAAATATTCCTTTACAAAACTAGGGTGACCATAAATACTACACCATTTCAGATTTTCAAAAAACGAAATTATTCTATTGAAATAACTGAAAGTCGCAGGCGAGGGGTAAAGTTAATATTAATAATCAAATTCATGTTTTTGCGCCGATTTCGATGAAACTCGGTTTTTGGTACAATTTTGACAAGAAAATAACAAAGCAATTTTTAAAATATAAGAAATCCAAGATGGCGGCCAACTTTTTTGTTTGTAGGCCGATTTCGATAAAACTCGGTTTTTGGTACTATTTTGACAAAAAAATAACAACGCAGTGTCAAAAATATTAAAAAAATCGAAGATGGCGGCCAACTTTTAAGTTTGTAGACCGATTTAGATGAAACTCGGTTTTTAATACAATTTTGACAAGAAAATAGCAAAGCAATTTTTAAAGTAAAAAAAATCCAAGATGGCGGCCAACTTTTTTGTTTGTGGGCTGATTTCGATTAAACTCGGTTTTTGGTACTATTTGAACAAGACAATAACAACGCAATGTTAAAAATATTAAAAATCCAAGATGGCGGCCAACTTTTTTGTTTGTGGGCCGATTTCAATGAAACTCGGTTTTTGGTACTATTTTGACAAGAAAATAAGGGGGCGTCCATTAATTACGTGAGGTGATTTTGGCGATTTTTCAACCCCCCCTCCCCCCTTGGTGAGATGTCGTGAGATTTGGCTCGACCCTCTCCCCCCCTATAAATCTCACGTGAGATTTTTCAAAACGTGTATTTTTAGTGCGATTACGTTAATCTGTGCTTGCGTGCTCTGCATTTATTTAAATAAACATTATTGTTTAGGATTTAGCCATATTTTGGTATGAAAAACTTTTAACTTTATTTAACCTAGCTTTATCGCGATACTGTTCCTGCAGAAAAAAAATACGTGATATTTGCCGAGACCCCCCCTCTCCCCCACGTGAGATTGGGTGAGATTAGGCTTGACCACCTCCCGCCCCCCCTAAAAGCCTCACGTAATTAATGGACGCCCCCTAACAACGCTATGTTAAAAAATTTAAAAATCCAAGATGGCGGCCAACTTTTTTCTTTGTGGGCCGTTTTATATGAAATTCGGTTTTTGGTACTATTTTGAGAAGAAAATAACAACGCAATTTTTAAAATATTAAAAAATTCAAAATGGCAGCCAACTTTTTTGTTTGTGGGCTGATTTCGATAAAACTCGGTTTTTGGTACTATTTTAACAAGACAATAACAACGCAATGTTAAAAATATTAAAAATCCAAGATGGCGGCCAACTTTTTGTTTTTAGGCCGATTTCAATGAAACTCGCTTTTTGGTACTATTTTGAGAAGAAAATCACAACGCTATGTTAAAAATATTAATAAATCCAAGATGGCGGCCAACTATATTGTTTGTGGTTATTTCGATAAAACTCCGGTTTTGGTACTATTTTGACAAGAAAACAGCAACACAATATTAAAAGTATTAAAAATCCAAGGTGGCGGCAATTCTTTTCTTGTTCTTCTTTTTTTCAACCCAGTTATATTAAAATCAACCCAAAAACAAAATTGGCAGCCATTTTCACGTTTTGACATTGTTTACATTGCATTATTATTTTCTTGTCAAAATAGTAACAAAAACAGAGTTTCATAGAAATCGGTTCTCAAACAAAACAGTTGGCCACCATTTTGGATTTTTTAATATTTCCAACATTGCGTTGTTATTTTCTTGTCAAAATAGTACTTAAAACCAAGTTTCATCCAAATCGGCTCAAAAACAAAAAAAGTTAAGCGCCATCTTGGATTTTAAATATTTTAAAAATTGCGTTGTTATTTTCTTGCCTAAATAGAACCAAAAACCGAGTTTCATCGAAATCGGCGTACAAACAAAAAAGTAGGCCGCCATTTTGTTCTTTTTATATTTTCAAAATTTCATTTTTCAAAGTTATTTTTTGTCAAAATATAACTAAAAACCCATTTTCATCGAAATCAAGCCCAAAACAAAAAAAAGGTTGGCCGCCATGTTGTTTTTTTTATTTTTAACATTGTGTCATTGAAAAATGCTTGCACCCATTTTTTAATTTCACTCGTAAAAAATTAGTGCAAGTATTTTGAACCTTGATGATATATTTACCAAAATAACAGTTTTTAATGAAAGAGAATAATTATGGTAGAAAGCAACCGAATTTTAAACGTCAATAAAGTCGAAAATCGTTTGCACCTGTTTTTTAACTACAGATCACTAGACAATGTTTTCCTACCTTCACTTGTTTTTCCAACATTCATTTGATTTCCGAAATACACGAACATTGTATTTTTATCAAAATTGGAATAAACTTTATAGTTATGTCATTATTTACACTTGATTTTTTGTAGTTATTGGTTGATTAACCATATTTATAAATAAAAAAAAGCTTTTTAAAAAAAAAGAAAAACCGCCTTCAAAAAACCTGAAAACAAAAACAGCTTAAAAATTTAATACCTCTAAAAAGCAAGAAATAATATTCGAATCATTCGTTACACATATCAATATTAATAAAACACGTCTATTGAAGTCGGGTGGGGCTGGAGGACAACTTCATTTTTTTCTAAAAGCCCCACCCGACTTCATTAGACGTGTTTTATTAATATTGATATGTGTAACGAATGATTCGAATATTATTTCTTGCTTTTTAGAGGTATTAAATTTTTAAGCTGTTTTTGTTTTCAGGTTTTTTGAAGGCGGTTTTTCTTTTTTTTTAAAAAGCTTTTTTATTTTCAACTTTTTAGTGGTAGGTATGTAAGCGCAGCGTGTAAATATTTTTTAACTTTATATTATAACATTTTCAATGGTAAAATGCCCAGAACTCAATTTCCAAATTCACGCTGTTTGTTTTTGAGGAGTTCCGTTGTGTTTTCGTAGTCCAAATTTAGTCCAGAGCGTTGCATCGTAAACCATGATTTGGTTTGTTTTGGATTGCCATAAACTTACCAAAACCTAAATCACTTTACATATACTATTTGACTTTGAGGAGTTCCCTTGTGTATCTTCGAAGTTCGAAGTCCAATAACAATGAAATTAAATTGTGACCACTCTTGAAGTATACCCTTTCAAATAAAAAAAGAATCATCTAAATCGGTTCATAAACAAAGATGTTATGTCCGAAATTCCATAAAAACTCGTACGATGGCGAGCTAAATAATTGATATTTTTCAGGATTATGAGAAAACTACTGGCCAGATCTCTGAAAAAAATTTATGGGACCACACACGAACTATGTTCTTTGAGATAAAAAAAAAATTGTACAAATCGGGTAACAACTGACGAAGCTATGTTAAAACATACATAAAAAAAAAAAAAAAAAAAAAAATACCGTCGACTTGAGAACCTCCTCCTTTTTTTGAAGTCGGTTAAAAACAAGAAAGCAACCAAATAAAACGTGATAAAAAACGTGAAGATTTATTTTTAGTAAATTATTATTTTCTGCTTTTCAGTTAAGAGGATACCTCGTGGATTTTCATGGTTTTCAATTTAGATTTAGTCCTATTGATCCTACTACTATTGTTCTAATTTTGGAATATGTTAAAATAGACTAATAACTAAATTTTTTGATTAAGCTCAAAACATGAATGGAAACAATTTTCTCGATAGAAAAAAAATCCAAAGTTGATGCCTCTCATATCATTTTTGCAGTACTGTAAGCAAACGGACTCATAGTTTGAACTGAAATTAGGTTAATAAGATAAGTAATAAATAGTTCCAACTTTTGATAAAACCAATTTTTTCAAAAATAATTTAGTTTTTTAATAAATCAACTATTTTCATAATGTCGCTTACGTTATTTTATTTTGGAATGCGTGCGCTATTGTTGTCCCTTTCTTTGCGCTGGGAAGCTATATTACTTTACCTCTTTGCACCGAAATTTCAGACGGCCGCGAGCCTTCCTTGAGGACAGACCTGTGCTTGAGCGCTCCAAAAATTTACCAGCCAAAACACGTAAAATGACAGTATACTGACAATGACAGTTTTAATTTCTCCCACATTTCAAAGACAAAGAGTCTCTAATACTTATCCAACCTATTTTTAGGAGATGAAAATTATCAACAGAACAAACCTTCCAAGAGTCGCCATTTGCGTAACAAAACAATAAACTAATAAATATTGTAAAATAAAATTTCTTTCCCGACCCGTGGTACAACTTTTAACTTTTACAAGTTTCGATCGTGAACAAATATTATTATTTTGCAGAATCATTAGTCTCTTTACGCGACAACGGCAAAGCAAAAAGAATAGCAATAATAATAAATAATCTCAAAACGAATACTTACGTCTCGCATTATTACGTTATTTATTTAGGCACGCATCATGCGCACGCTATAATAAGTAGGTATCTAACAAAGTGACATAAGCTGTTTTATAGATGAATAAATAATGAAAAATATTAGAAAAAATCGGCTCACCCGTAGCAACTTAGACGGGACCTAGATGACCATAAAACAATATTCTAGAGCCCATACCTACGTTTTATTTTAGCTTCAAATCTACCCAGTGGTGTCGCCACCAGTTCAACTTTAATAGCTTACAACTTGAAAACGTGACGTTTTAGGCGATTATGTCGTTAACAATTCTTGTTCGTATTGGTACTATAGGCCGACCGGTTAAATGGAGTGCGTTACCCCAGCAAAAAGTTGTGCTTTAGAGAGATGAGACCTTATCAGATAATTAGTGTGTCATGAGGAGAAATTTGTTTACTAATAGCAAAATTTGTGTGAATTGTAGTTTTTAAGATATTTAAGAAAAACAGATTTTGCTGGGGTCACGTTCTAAACATTACCCTGGCAAAAAAAGCTG
Source organism: Agriphila tristella (assembly GCA_928269145.1). Classification (NCBI taxonomy): domain Eukaryota; kingdom Metazoa; phylum Arthropoda; class Insecta; order Lepidoptera; family Crambidae; genus Agriphila; species Agriphila tristella. Next base: position 18,511,509 of record OV743442.1, read on the forward strand.
TTTCAGCCTGGAACCAAATACATGAATAGATAGCTTTTGTTGCATGGTAAATGTTAGCAAATAGCAAAAATTGTGTGTGTTATGGTTCTTGAGTTATTTAAGTTTTTGCTGGGGTAACGTTTTGGGATTTCCCAGATCTCGAAAACGGTTCAACGCAGAAGTTTGAAAAAAATACCACTAAGAGACCTTAATTTGTTTAAATTTGTTTAAACGTTAGTTTTTGATTTGGTTGTCGCAAACCAACGTAATTAAATAGTTTCTAAAAACAGAAAAAACGAATTTGCAAGTAAACTAGTATACTTATAATTAAATAAACAGCTATAAAAAATAGCCGTGGTAGACACTTATTACGTCAAGAATTTTAGGTTTTGTAACTTTACAGGATATAAAGATATAAACAAATGTGATAAAGGTGATGTCCAAAAATGTATGAGGTCTGGGCCACGTCTTTGTACAGTATACCAAAAAATAGATAAAGACACGATAAACAGTTTCTAATCATTCAATTTCTTTAAAATCGCTTTGTTTTCTGGAAGGAACATAAAACAAAATGCAAAAACGCATAAAAAAAGCATCATGGCGGAAGATGTTAACAACTTCTTATACGTCTGTGTTAGGAGAGTAGGTAGAACTCAATGACAATGGGCGCATTCTGCCAGTTAAATCTTTGAGTCATCGATCGCCATAGAGAGTACATTTTAACCATGCAAAGTAAAATATTGAACAATACCGGCAGCTAGACCGCCTATCTCAAAGCGAAAGCAATGCTCTATCCGTCCTTGTCATATCATAACACGATGACAAGGATGGACAGTGCACTGACGTCATAAACCAAAAAATAGACAAAGCAATCAAGCCGCAGGCCTCCTACACTCGCTCGTCGGTCGCGCGATAAGAGTGCTGCACGGTGCATGTATCTTGCGCACGTTGAGGCACGGGTTACTTGCGCGGGTGTACAATGCTATGGAGCTAGACCCGCTTTACGTGTTTCCACGCGGGGCATGTAACTTGCGCAAGTGCTCAACTTGCGCGGGCTACTTGCACCGTGTAGAAACACTCACTACCGCTATACTTTCCATGGTTAAAAATGGCAATCGATGACTCCACGATTTGTCTGGCAGAATGCGCCCACTGACGGCTTTTTAACGGAGAGTTGCCATATTTGACGCTTTATTTCAAGTAAAAAATATTGATCTGTTTTTATTAATAACCATTTAACCATGCATTCTATAAAATTATTTGTATTTTTCTCAGAATCAGCATATTTTTCTCCATCTTTGAGGGTGGTGTACATAGACGTGGCCCAAATTAGGACATGTCCTTTTAGACCGGTCGTGCTTTAGCGATCGAATACACAGTGTTGGATTTCGTATTAATTGTAGTATGAATTTAAATTGAAAATGCATTATTTGCAAAGCGTTTATCCTATCATCTCCCATCCCTTTCATACACGCACGTCGAACTATTGCCGTCCCGTTTGCGCGTGTGTGAATTGTGCACCGATGTTTTTTTTATAAGTAATCGAATCTTCGCGAATAGACCAGTAGTCTTCCAATTGACTTTGTGAATTCGCGACGTGAGCTCAGACAGAGAAGAACGAATTTTTATACTTGAAGAAACCGCTATATTTGATAGACATTGTGAAGTGTTGTGTGGTGTTAAGTGATTTCAACCCGCTTTCGGCGACCGAGAAGAAACCTCAAGGACGCGCATTTTCATCAGGAGAAAGACTTTCATCAAAACCAGGTGTGTGTTCCTACCAATTTTCCCTTGATTTCATGCCCATTTCTCTGTAGCCTAATATTTACAAGCGCTTTGCAACTTTACCTAAATATTCAAAATTTATAGATCGCGAACACCCACGCAACATATATTCTTACATCCTCAGTACAGTCCACTTATTATATATCAAAAACCAGCCCCCGTGTGCTTAGGGAAAAACGCTAATTTTTTGTTTATATCTTTTCCGCCCAAATTGTGGAGTAAGCACCTCCACACAGTTTCCATAACATTAAGACACATGGCATACATTAAACAAATTTAAGTAATTCATTAACATTCCTTCCTGTTAATTTCAGCTTTCAATTACGCCTATCATGAAAGTTTTAACAAAAACAAGATTGAGACAGCAATTCTTGAATAAGCCGACCAAATTGTAAAGGTCACTAAAAAGCGACCGCACCATACGTACGGGTTATCTTTGCAAATTAGCAGCTTAGCATCCGATGTTTTGTACAGTTATGAAGAAAAGTGTAATTCATATTGCAAAGATTTTACTAGTTTTCTATTTTATAAATTAATATCGTGTTTATTAATATCAAAGAATACATTTACGCGATTAATAGTAGTTTTAAAGAATGTAATGAATGATTCACGAAAGTTAAAACTTTGAAGGCACTCAACCATAAATAAATGTAAATAATAATCTAAACCTTCTTCTTGACGTAGTAAGTGTCTACCACGGCTATTTTTTACAGCTGTTTATTTAATTATAAGTGCACTAGTTTACTTGCAAATTCGTTTTTTTCTGTTTTTCGAAACCATTTAATTACGTTGGTTTGCGACAACCAAATAAAAAATTAACGTTTAAACAAATTTAAACAAATTAAGGTCTCTTAGTGGCATTTTTTTCAAACTTCTGCGTTGAACCGTTTTCGAGATCTGGGAAATCCCAAAACGTTACCACAGCAAAAACTTAAATAACACACACAATTTTTGCTATTTGCTAACATTTACTATGCAACAAAAGCTATCTATTAATGTATTTGGTTCCAGGCTGAAACAACTTTTTTTGCCAGGGTAATGTTTAAAACGTGACCCCAGCAAAATCAGTTTTTCTCAAACCCTGGACCGTTGCTTTTGATAATGACAAATTTTCAGCAGAAATGTTTTATTATAACAAGTCTTCCCAAAGTTTCATCTTGCAGAATCTTGTAGTTTTTGAGAAAAAGAATCTGAAATCCAGTTTTTTTTATTTTGTATTGACTAATTGCCTTTTTTAATATAGCTGTCAGTTACGTTTTGTTTCATTGCTATCCACAGATTAGAAAGGCTGTTGTACACAGTGTTACAGCAGTAAAATTGGAGTTTAAGAAAAAAAAAGATGAAACTAAAAGAAAATTGCGACGCCATTTTGTTTTGACCCCAATTTAGTTAGGAATCGAACCTGCTTTACCCCTGTAGGTCCCGAGTATAGCTTAGAAGTTTAAGGAGAGCGCAAAGGAGGTTATTTTTTTAACAGACAACAGAAAAAAATTACACACCATAATTTTTTTAACAGAAAACGTGGTGGATATGGGGTATATGGGCACCTTCTCTACTCTCCTCTTTTTCTCTCGTTCGCCCCCCGTTAAATGACCTAATCTTTTGAAATTATGTCATTTTAGAATACCTAGCCTCAAAATTACATTTTCATTTTTCTCAAAGATCATTAGGCTCTGCAACTCTTCCTTCGAAGGGGGCTTCTCCTCCTCCTCCCCTCTTCCATCCCTAATTAAACGGTCCACAAAGTGGTAGTAGTTGTAGATTTTCAAAAATCAAATCATATTTTCAATACTGTTGCTCGAAAAAGTATGCTTTTGAAGCCAGTACCATAGTATAAGTTATCTCGCTATCGGAGTTTTCTTAGCGACTTTGCATATATATGTTACAGTCAAAACTCATATCCGGTCAAAACCACTTTTGACTGAAAAAAACAGTCAAAAGTGGTTTTGACCGATGCTCTCAGTTAAAAGTGGTTTTGACTGATTTTCGCAGTTAAGAGTGGTTTTGACTAACGTTCTTAGTCAAAAGTGGTTTTGACCAACATTCTCAGTCAAAAGTGGTTTTGCCCGATTACTATCGGTCAAAACTCATAAAAAGTTATGGAGGTTAGTGAAAATTACCAGAAAAATTATCAAAAAAGTTTCATAAAACTATTTATAAGGTATAACGTTTAAGTGTTTTGTCTATACAAAATTCATTCGACATTGTACCGAGACCTTGTAAACTGCAAATATACAGAAATTCGATCTCAAAATATTTATTTTACTTTTTAATCTAAATATAATATTGAAACTATGTCATTTTGATAGTTTTTGGAGGATATAGCTGTTTGCGTTCATGGGCTTTTACTTTAGATACCTACACCTGTCTAGTCTGCGTAGAGCTAAATGAACAGCAACTGTGCAGTGGAGCTAGGTGGAAAGAAACGGGCTTTTCACACATTTCAGTGTATGATCACCGCTCTTTTCCGCCCAGTTCCACGTCAGTGGAAACGCAACTTATGCCATGCTAACTTATAAATTACTTTTAAAAATAAAAATAATTAACAGGTAGTTTTTATTTTTATTATTTTTTAAATGCGTTAGCATTGCTTAGGTTACGTTCACTGTTTCACTGATGTGAAGCTGGGCGGGATAGAGCGGTGATCATAAACTGAATTGTGTGAAGCTTAAATTGTAATTACTTATATCTCATCATTTCTAAAGCTTTCACTTGTTTAATTATTAAATAGGCTCCTAGTCCCCCTTAATAGCAGTTTTGACTAAAATTCGTGGTCAAAACCACTTTTAACCGACATAATTTGGTCAAAATCGATACTACCCATTATTTTTGCAGTTAAAAGTGGTTTTGACCAACGTCATTAGTTAAAACCAATTTTGACTGCAAAAATCAGTTAAAAGTGGTTTTGACCAACGTCCTTAGTCAAAACCTCTTTTGCCTGATTTTTGCAGTCAAAAGTGGTTTTGACCGGATATGAGTTTTGACTGTAACATATACAACTACCAACCATCAACGGTTGGACCGCGGTCCCCGAGCACAGTCACCTAGCTCGGTGGAAGTACTTCCCTTTTCACTGAATACCTGGCGAAGCGATAATGCATCTACATACAATAATACAACACACGCGCAGAAAAAGAATGGGATTGAAAATGGCGGCTCACCACGCTTACCACAACAAGTGTGAATGAGAGAGCGATAGGTGTGGCGTATAGTGTGCGAGCGGGATGTGTTTATGAACGACGTCAAGTGCGTTGTACAATGTTGTATTTTCAGCCAACTATGTTTGAAACAAAACTCGACAATAATGGATTCTCAAAGGAAATTGCTGGTGGCTAAAACTCGACAATAATGATATCCCATACAACTTTGCTGCGTCACCATCGGAGGAGCACGGCAACCTCGACTTTGTTCAAAGAAGGTTGTCAAAATAATTACCATATTACAAGCTTTTTTGAGTAAATTCAATAATCTTCATTTTAAACACAACATATTGCATAAAATCTGTTTAATTAAATTTAGCTCCTACGGGGGGGAGGGGAGGGGGGAATTATGTGTTTAAACCCAATGGTCGGGCTTAAACGCGTCTTTTGCCCATTTTTCTTTATGTGACATTTTGAATGGCCTATTTCTTTTATGTGGGTAGGCCAGATAAAAAAATGTGAGCAAAGGTGTGTGTTTCGCCGTGCCGAGCTGTGACGTCACATTCTCCATTTCTCCATAAATATTGCTTTAAAAATTCTAAAACTATTTTTCTCGCACTTCTGAAGGGCAAAACTAGAAACGATGGCGTCACATATTTTACGATTTATATCTAGTAATAATTATTGAATTGGAACTGACGAATTTAGGACCCCTCCACACGTCATCGACCCCCTTAACGTGTGACGTAATTTATGGATGGCCCCAAATGGACCTCTGTCGCAAAAGTTACAAATCTGTTTTTCGCAAATGTATTGAAAAACGCCGAATGGTACAACTTTATTAATAATAATAGTATTTTTTTACAATTAATAAACTATTGTTAGGTATTTGTATTCATTTTCATTTTTCATTCAATTTGAAGATACCTAAATTATCAAAGAAAATGTTCTAAATACAATGTATTGCGACTCCATCGTTTCTCTATTCTTCTTCTTTAAACTTTCGATGAAACCTCACAGGCATTTGGCGCGAAAATCAAACTTTACGATTGAAGGCAGAATGTCACTATGGGATACGAGGGGTGAGTGGGCGGAGCCTGTAAAAAAATTTTTTCACGAGGCGTCGTCTTAACGAGTTACAACTAAAAGTATACCACCTCCTATCGGAACACTCGTCAAGACGAATCAATCGAGTTCAAACTCGATGGGGTTGCATGATTTTATTACAAAGTTCCAATGGCCTTCTTCCGGCTCCTTCATCAGCCTCTTGGATATTATTCCCCAACAGAGTACTTGCCAAGATGATTCTAACAAGCCCAAACAAACGCGATGGGGTTGTATGGTTTCATCATAGTGTTCCTGTGGCGTTCTTCCGGCTCCATTAGCAGATCAGCTCAATGATACCATAATATTACATTACCTTCTAGTTCTGACCTGTGTTCAAAGTTTCAAGTCTCTAGTTCATCGAGAAGTTAGTATAAAATCGTTTGCAAAATTTGTGCTCAAACAAACAAACGAAAACACAAACAAACGAGCAAGCAACCTTATAAAAACGTGGCAAAAGTATTAATTGTAAATATAGAACTACCTAAGTACTTAAGTTTATGTGAAACAGTTTAAAGTAATAAGTATGTCTCCGACCAACCATACACTTTGGTCACCCTAATGAAGAAAGAGATACAATTATCTACTTGACCTCTCTGTCGGCTCGTTTTGGGGCGAAGAGCTCAATCTGGTTTATACCGAAGGGATTTGCTACATCTATGCTTTTCCGTTATAGTGTAGATTCGATTTTAAAATCGAACTTATTCTACAATATTTTATTGTGGCAACCCGAAATTGGTTCCTAGCTAGGAAGCTAAAATTGGCGTATGTAATCGAGTAGAGATATTGCTGTTTCAAGTTTGACAGCTGTCATCTGTCAAACTTAAAACGACAATATCTCTATCTATGCGTGTAGCGACTGCTACACGCATGGTAAATACTGTGATCCATCGCCATAGCGTAAAATTTAAACATGGAAAGTAATGTGTATGGAATGTTCAATATTTTACTTTCCATGGTTAAAAAGTACTTTATGGCGATGGATCACAGTATTTAACATGCGTGTTGCCTTCGCCTTAGTGAGATCTTTATTTTAGATGACAAACTTAAATTTATTACTCTAGTACTATTTTGCCAAGAAAACATCAACGCAATGTTAAAATATTAAAAAAATCCAAGATGGCGGCCAACTCTTTTGTTTGTAAGCCGATTTTGATGAAACTCGATCTTTTATACTATTTTGACAAGAAAACATCGACGCAATATTAAAAATAGAAAAAAATCAAAATGACGGCCAACTCTATGGTTTGTAGGCCGATTTCAATGAAATTCGATTTTTGGTACTATGTTGCCAAGATAACATCAACGCAATGTTAAAATAATACAAAATCCAAGATGGCGGCCAACATTTTTGTTTGTGGGTCGATTTCGATAAAACTTGGCTTTTGATAATATTTTAACAAAAAAAACAGATAGGTACGCAATGTTAAAAATAAAAACAATTCAAGACGGCGGCCAAAATTTTTGTTTGTGAGCCGATCTCGATGAAACTCGGTTGTTGGTACTATTTTGACAAGAAAACATCAATGCAATGTTAAAAGTATAGAAACAACATTTTTGTTTGTGGGCTGATTTCGATGATACTCGGTTTCTAGTAATATTTTGACAAGAAAACAACAACGCAATGTTAAAAATATAATAAAATCGAAAATGGCAGCCAACTCTTTTGTTTGTGAGCCGATTTCGATAAAACTCGATTTTTTGTACTATTTTACCAAGAAAACAACAACGCAATGTTAAAAATATTATAAAATTGAAAATGGCGGCAACTCTTTTATTTATGAGCCGATTTGGATAAAACTCGACTTTTTGTACTGTTTTGCCAAGAAAACATCAATGCAATGTTAAAAATATAAAAAAACCATGATGGCGACCACCTTTTTTATTTGTGGACTGATTTTGATAAAACTCGTTTTTTTTTCTACTATTTTGACAAGAAACCATCAACGCAATGTTAAAATTAAAAAAAAATCCAAGATGTCGGCCAACATTTTTGTTTGTGTGTCGATTTCGATGAAACTCGGTTTTTGGTACTATTTTGACAGAAAACATCGACGCAATGTTAAAAATATTGTCAGTTTAAAGATGTCTTAATAGGTAGTAGGGTAAAAGAATTGACGATTTAAAAATGCTTATCATGTGAGTTTAATTAAATAAAGTATTTTTCACTTTTACTTTCACACGCGTCAACGCAATGTTTTATAACATTGAAATAACCAAGATGGCGGCCACCTTTTTTGGCTGATTTCGATAAAACTCGATTTTTTTTGTACTATTTTGTCAGGAAACCATCAAGACAATGTTAAAAAAAAAATCCTAGATGTCGGCCAAAACTTTTGTTTGTGTGCTGAATTCGATGAAACTCAGTTTTTAGTACTATTTTGACAAGAAAACATCGACGCAATGTTAAAAATATAAAAAATCCACGATGGCGGCTGAAATTATTGGGGTCTGCAACTTTATTTCGAATGACACAGGCTCGATGAACGATTGCTCGAATGAATTATTGACCGACAAACTATTAGTCGAAGAGTCGTTGTTTCGAATAACTTACTTTCAAAGACGCAAGCTCAATGATGTATATTCTAACATTGCGTTGATGGTTTCTTGTCAGAATAGTACAAAAAAAACAGTTTTATCGAAGTCAGCCCACAAACAGAGTAGTTGGTCGCCATCTTGGAATTTTTATATTTTTAACATTGCGTTGATGGTTTCTTGTCAAAATAGAAAAAAAATCGAGTTTTATCGAAATCAGCCCATAAACAAAAAATTTTGCCGCCATCTTGGTTTTTTTACTTTTTTAACATTGTGTTGATGTTTTCTTGGCAAAACAGTATAAAAGATCGAGTTTCATCGAAATCGGCTCACAAACAAAAAATTTGGCCGACACTTTGTTTTTTTTTATATATTTTTTGGCCGACATCTTGGATTTTTTATATTTTAACATTGCGTTGATGTTTTCTTGTGAAAATAGTACAAAAAATCGAGTTTCATCGAAATCAGCCCATAAACAAAAAAGTTGGCCGCCATCTTGGTTTTTTTTAACATTGCGTTGATGTTTTCTTGGCTAAATAGTATAAAAGATCGAGTTTCATCGAAATCGGCTCACAAACAAACAATTTGGCCGACATCTTGAATTTTTTGATGGTTTCTTGTCAAAATAGTACAAAAAATCGAGTTTTATCGAAATCAGCCCATAAACAAAAAAGTTGGCTGCCATCTTGGTTTTTTTATATTTTTAACATTGCGTTGATGTTTTCGAGGCAAAATAGTACCAAAAACCGAGTTTCATTGAAATCGGCCCACAAACAAAAAAGTTGGCTGCCATATTGGATTTATTTATATTTTTAACATTGCGTTGCTATTTTCTTGTCAAAATAGCGCCAAAAGCCGAGTTTCACCGAAAACGGTCATATCGGCCCATAGACAAAAAGACAACCAAAAGTAACGTAAAATGTTCTTTATTAAAAAACGACTAGGCATCACTAGAATTCGTGAAATTTGTATTCCTGAATTCAGATATCAAGAAAATACTGAAATCCATCATTTCACTAGTCTACACGCACGTACAGTAAATACCATGGAATTTGATAAATAGTGATGGATCACACTATTTACTATGCGTGTAGCCGGCGCCTAATATTGAACATTCCATACAAATAAAATTTCATGGTTAAAATTTACTCTTTATGGCGATTGATGACTCAGAGATTTGTCTGGTAGAATGCACCCATTGTCAAGTTGACACTTCACATTTTATAAAAATGTTGCCAGTACGGGAAAAAATCTCCCGCATTCACTTAGGTAGTTGTTCAATGACGATAAGAAATTTAGTAGGTAGGTAGATGTATTCTGTAAACCACTTAACGATTTTTCAACAAAAATAAAAAAAACCGGCCAAGTGCATGTCGGGCCACGCGCAGTAGAGTTCCGTAGTTACCATATACCGTGCCTAATATATATATATATATAATACCACTATAATTTTTCATCTGCAAAAATAACTTTGTTTTTCATAGAGTTTGTATGTACCCTGACATGATATTTGCGGTTTTGGAAAATATGCTTTATAGTCCAATCAATAAAGGAGTTATAGAACGCATGAGAGGGGACCTAAGCGATTTCTTCTGAAACTTGTTCAGGGTGCTTAGGAAGTAAACATACTAAAAGTCCTGACGTCTCGGAGGTGAGCCGGAGGGGGGAGAAGGTACCACTTTTGGGTTTTTCGCAAATATCTTAAAAACGGTGCATCATAGGAAAAAGAATTCTTCTACTAAATTAAAGATCATAAAATTATCTACAACTTTGATGCTTATCATGTTTGCCGAATTCCCAACCGTTTCCGAGCCACACGCTCCGGAAAAGTGAACATTGCAAAAAAAAAACATATTATAATTATATCTAATCGTTAATTTTAATAAAAAGATCACATTAAATTACAAAAAATGTTAACGTTATTTAAGCCTTTATCCACTTAGGTCATGAGGGTCCTGGCAAGGGTTCTTTTCCCTGGTTGATGGCATCCTCATCCTCGTGGTGACATCTTCATCTTCGTTGTTGGCCACCTCATCTTCAGTGGAGGGAAGTTCATCCAGAAAGGGCCCAGGGCTGCGTTCCGTCGCTTTGGATGTAGTTGTTTGGTTAAAATTTTACCCGTTCGGGTTGCAACCAAGCGACGGAACGATCGATTTGTTTTTATAACCTCTTTAGGTACAAAGTTTTCGTTTTCCACTTGGAATACGGATAATTTAAACTTTCCTTTAAACTAAATCAAATAAAAATCTGTTTTTTGAGTAGAAACCATGAAATTTTTGAAACTTTGACACAAAAACATCAGAATACAAAATAATGTCAAAATGACAATGACATATTTTGGTAAGGTAAACGTCAGAGCGTTTTTCAACCATCTATTTTGATGGTTGTTTGGTTGCAACGCTCCAAGCCACGGAACGGATGAAACTACGCTCTGACAGCTGTCAGAGTAAAATTTCACCGAACCACGGAACGGTTAGAGCGCGCACCGGAGTGCGCTCGAGTGCACTCGAGCGAAGCCACGGAACGCACCCCTATATTCCCCTCGTCATCATCCTCGTTGACACTCACACTGGTAAGGCATTTAAGAACTGAAGATCTGAGCTGAGATGACCCTGACTCTGCCTTCGATGTGGATGCCTCCCTTACATCTTTTTTAATTGTATCAGGTTGGTTCGGGTGTAATTTTACGGCAATTGGTGTGAAATTAAAAGGGATGTCAAATCATGGAAACTTCGGTGTCCCTTATATTGCATAACAATGATAATCCTAATTTGAAAATCCATAACAGACTTGCCATAACTTTAATTCGCATCACAATAAGAATGCATAATTTAAAAATGTATACCATTTTAGCATAACAATTAAAACCCATAGTATTTAATTCCATAATTATAAAAACTATAACTTTAAAATTCATAATATGAAAAGCCATAATTATTAAAATCCATAATTTTAAAATACCTAGCGATAAAAAAATAGTTTAATAGATATGAATCAATCTAAAATAATAGTAAAGGCTCAATTACACTAAACAATTTTAAGCAAGCGATTTTAAGACTGTCTTGAAAACGACTAAGAATACGCGCATTTACACCACACAATTTCTAGCACGCTCGGCCGTGCTTACTGTCATAGTAAAAGAGAAGGCAGTAAGTCTCTAATGTCTTTTTCAATCAACGTAGTATTGGAGTTATTTACATTGTAGTTTTTGTATTTGTTTCATTTTCTGTTTTAGTTCTTTAAGCACCTACCTAATACCAAATTCCTTTTCTTTAATCATTGTTTGTTAAGAGGTTAATTATAAATATTTTGAATTTGCAGTCGTCGTGTCAAATAAAATTTTAGGTACCTATCTCCTTACTTATATATTAATCAATCATTTTTTTCAACTTTTATCTACCTATTAGAAACCTACATAACATTAATATCTGACTAGGTTGAAAATTCGAAAGGCTCACGAATAGAAAAATTTAACCTACTAGTATATAAAAATTTATATATAAAAATCTAAAAAAAATAAATGCTATAGATCTTAATAAAAACTTTCAACGAAAATTGGTTTGAACGAAATATAGTAATTAGTTTTTGAGATATATCATATTTTCCAAAACCGCAAATATAACTTTGTCATTTATACCAACACTGTTAAAAACAAAGTTATTTTTACAAACGAAAAATGATAGTGGTATTAAATATAGTATGGTATAAAGTAACTACGGAACCCTACGGCGCGTGGCCCGACACGCACTTGGCCGGTTTTATTGATATCTTTAGGTGACAGCTGTCAAATTTAAGTTTGTCATCTAACACCTGTTTTTTTAACTTCACTAGTTAAAAAACGGTGAAGATCTTATTGATGAAGACATTGCTGTTTTAAGTTTGACAGTTGTCATCTGTCAAACTTAAAACAGTAATATCTAGAAAAGTACTCATCCAAGATTGATGGTGTCTTTGAAGAAGTGAAAGGTCTTAGTGAGATCTTCATTTAAGATGTCAAACTTAAATTTGAATGACAGATTCGACACGCACGATTAAATTTTGAACGTACTTCCATCCATTTGTCGCGATGGAAGGACCGTGTGTGCCCACTTTTAAGCCGTGTGAATGACTTTTTACTAAATTATAACATAACTTTAAATTAAGTTGCCCATTTAGTTACTACCGAATCGCTTGACCCATGTAAACATGGCCTTAAATCTACTGCTTTATCAGTAGATCTGACATCACTGCATTTAGTTCTATTCAGGTTTTATATTATTTAAGATTTTGGACTCGGGGTCAAGTTTGATGGGCATTTACCGTAGTTAGGGTAATTTTGCGAAGCGTTATGGTAGATACTAAATCTGAGGTGGCAACACTGCACACCAGCGACCGTCCATTTCAAAGAAAAAAATGTCCATTTCCGTTTGCGCTTGCGTTGGTTGCTTGCGGTGAGGTTGACAAGAGAAGATAATAAGGAGAAGATGGTTTCTGCACTTCTGAACAGTTGGAATATATCAGATGAAGCAGTTAAAATCATAGAGTACATTATTATACTAGAGAGTTAAAATTATTATTGGTAAGTGAACAGTCCTTGTTTCTATAGCTTACTTGATTTCATAGGTACCGTGGCATGGCGAGCGTCAATATGGCGTCAAGCGTGATATTTATCAAACCAAATCCAGGTACGTAGGTTACCTACCTTTTGGGAATCATTAATTATAAATTAGTACAATCACCATCACCGCCTATTTGACTTGCGCTGTAGACGATTTGTTATCTTTACCTAAGAAATCGCTACTGCGTTGTCGAACCATTGTTATCCATCAGTCTCATCTTTCGTGCGCGGATTGTTACTTACTATTTTAAGTCCTTATGTACGTTCAAAGCCTCATATGCACGACAGCCGTAGCGGGATGGCTCAGTTTTGAGAGGTTGGATTGGAATGTAAAAACCTGACTCTCCGACCAAAAGCCGCAGTCACGTCCCGGCCATAGGTACCTACCTACTGCATGTTCTGGGGGCTGATTATGTAACTTTGTTGCAATCGACTGACAGAAACCGCAGTTACATTGCTGCTTTAGTTAAGAACCAATGTGACAACAGTAACTTTATAACTTAAAGCAGCAATGTAACTGCGCTTTCAATCGATTTTAATCGAGAATTATTAGCAACAGACTTACCTACGTAGGTACCTAATAAACAGGCTGGTAGTGATGGGCCGAGACAAGGCCGACTTGAATACTGATTCGAATACCTTCTTGGTATTAAGATTAATATAATTGAAACATATTAGAAACAATCGACTCACCCGTAGCGGCTCATACGGACTCTTCTTGGTACTCGCATACTCGAGAACCGAAAATACAGTACTCGGATACATAAGTACTCAAATAGAGATTTCGAGTACTAAAATTATGTTAAAACTGAAACGGGTCGACAATCAGTTTAGTGCTAAATTTAATTGTTTAGTATTGGAATTATTACTTAAAACCAGTGTCATTTTGTGTAATACTTCTTGAACTATTATTTAGAACAATGCAAATTTACGTTTTCACTAGTGCCAAACAGTATTCGTGTCAAATTGAGTATTCAAATACTGGTCTTAGTACTTGAATACGCAATGCGAGTACCTGTACTCGAATACTGATTAATATTTTTTTTTAACGAATACTAAAATATTCGAATACCAAAAATACCTGTCTCGGCCTGCGCTTCGATGTAAATCTTATTCTGGTTTTATATAGTATTTCTATGACCTTTGATCCGCTCCAGTTCGTAAAGTCAAGTTAAGCAAAAAAATGTTTTAATGAATAATAGCAGAGAAAAGTTTTACTTAGGTATGAATATTGCTATTGTTTTCAGATAAAGGGTACACTTCAATAGAGCTTTTAAAGTCTCTAGTACCTTCTGTTGATAACTTCACATTATTAAACTTTTCGCATATGCCAGATCGGACTATGTATGCACTAAAATGGACTGAATGGATGAATGAATCTAGACAGGTCAGTTCTTTATATGCTACTTTTTGTTTTACATAATATAAAATATGTTATATGTTAATAAATATGTTACCGGCAATGTGTATAATCCAGCATTGTATATGTCACCGGCAATGTATGAAAGGTACGACTTTCCATTAGTTGACGTGGAACTTAAGGGTGGGAGGGGTGGGAGGGGGAGGGGGGGGTGTCCCCTAACCCCCCTTTAAAATTTGGGAGTGAGGAAATGCATACCTTTTTTTAAATGAATTTTATATTTCGCACAAAAAAGTAATGATAACAACCAAATTACTGTTTTTTTCGGCAATTAAAGGGGGGGAAGGGAAACAACTCCCTCCTCCAATCCCCATCTGCCGGTGATGCGTAGTTTTCGAGAAATATTTTTTTGTGTAAACATAACCTCAAAACCAAAAATATGGAAATTAAGCAGGGGAGGCTAAAAAGAGGTGGAGAGAGGGAAGGGGACGTACGTACAAATTTTCGCACGTAAAAAAAGTCGTTTCTGGCGCTTCGCCGGCCGCTGCCGCGGCACGCTCGCTTCGCTCGCTCGGCTTGCGCGCTGGGTTCATGTACACCTAACATGCTCGTCGCTACGCTCCTCGCACCTATTAGTCCTACGCGTACGCAAAAAAAAACCGCAAATCGATGTACAGCACAGCCGTTTGGTACACGTATACTTGAGGTAAAAACAAAATTTTGGACCCGCAGTTCTTAAAAATTCTTCCCTTAGGAAAGGAGTTATGGCGTCATCTTTTTTTTGTATGGAAAAAAAATTTTTTTTTCCTAAAACCTATCGTGCATGGTATCAAATGAAAGGGCTTGCTGAGCCGGTTCTAAAAATATATCACATCATTATATTTCAGCCACTTGTCTTAAATCAAACCAAAAAACATTTTTAAAACATACCAAATTTGGGCTCCTTCAGATCCAATTTGGTTGAACTGTTTCTTGTAAAATATACGTTAAAAGTTACATAATATCCTCATATCAAAGCACAAGAAAGTAATTTTGAAAATATCTAAATTAAGTATTTTTTTCTAATTTTTGCCCAAACTTACGTTTGTATAGGATTTTTGGAAATTGATTTTTGGTTTAATTTAAAACAAGTGCTAAAATGTAATTATGTGATATATTTTTAGAAACAGCTCAGAAAGCCCTTTCATTCGATATAACACAAGATAGGTTTTAGAACAATCATTTTTTTTTTATAAATATAATCACTTTGTGAAAGCTTTGAAATCATGAAAAAATTTAAAAAAATACTAAATATCAATATTTTCAAAATTGCTTTCTTGAGGTTAATTATGAGAATATTACATATCATTTGAGGTATGTTTTATGAAAAATAAATCAACCATATTGTATCTGTAGGAGCCCAAACTTGGTATGTTTTGAAAATGTTTTTTGGTTTAATTTAAAACAAGTGACTGAAATATAACGATGTGATATATTTTTAGAACCGGCTAAGCAAGCCCTTTCATTCAATACCATACACGATAGGTTTTAGAACAAAAAATTTTTTTTGCTCATACAAAAAAAAGGTGACACCATAGCTCCTCTCCTAAGGGAAGAATTTTTAAGAACTGCGGGTCCAAAATTTTGTTTTCACCTCAAGTATACATGTACCAAACGGCTATACTGTACATCGATTTGCGGTATTCCATTGATTTTGAGCTCGTAGAACACCCACTACATCAAGTGACCTGCGCTCTTTGGTCACCATCGCAACAATTTGGGCTGCGGTCCGCATGGCGATGAAATCGTATTTTAGCGCGAATCCTACCAAATTAAGTAGTAGTCTCAAAATATTACACTTAGTAGGGTTTTTGTACCTTCTGCATTTATGTGGATTCGCGATAATATCGATATTTTCGCCATGCAGACCGCAGCCTTAGCAATGCTACTAACCTAGCGCCGATATTAAACGTCAAAAATAACGACACTGTTCTAAGATTAGACATTTTTAACCTAGAAAATCTAAATTTTTAGAAATTTATTTCTCGCGTTCTATTCGTTTCCGTAACATAATATTTCGTATTCGCGATCCAAATGATGAGTTCTTTACACAAAAAAAATATGAACTCAAAACTCCACGTCAACTAAAGGAAAGAAGAGCCCTAAACATTTTTGCCCAATTAATTAAAATGACTACAAAATGACGGTGTATGTCACCGGCAATGTATGAAATGCAGGCATTGTAAACAATGCCTGGCCCTTTTAGGCAATGTATGAAATAAATTATTATTATTGTCTATTTCATTCATTACCTAGGCATTGTATAGAATGCCTGCTGGTCCACTGGCAATGTGTAAAATAAAAAGATTTTGATCTTAGTTGGTTAGAGGGCAGACACAAAAGCTCGGGGGTTCTAGCAGGGCTCAGGGGGGTCGAGTGGGCCTCGAGGGGCCTGGGGGGGGTCGAGGGGGCTCATTGAGTTTGTATCGAACCTGCTTTACTCCTGTAGGTCCTGGGTTAGGTTAAAAATTTTGAGGTTATTTTTTATAACAGGCAACAGAAATATACTTATTTTGCACATTGCCGGTGGACCAGCAGGCATTGTATACAATGCCTAGGCAGTGTATAAAGTGAATCATATTTCATACATTGCCTGATCGTTTCAGGCATTGTATACAATGCCGGGTTATACCCATTGCCGGTAACATATACAACAATGTATGAAATGATATTCATTTAATACATTTTATGCATTTATACATTGTAATTTTCAGAATATTCAACCGGCCATCTCTCATTGTACAAGTAAGATTGTATAATTATGTACTTTTAAATAACAGCATGTTATTCATTGAATTTTTTTTAGTATGTATCATACATACTAAAAAAAACCTAAAATTCTAATCTGCATAATATACTTACCTAAATATTTATTTGGTGTGGCTGCGCATGAGTGGGTCAAAAGCTAAGGGTAGATTTCTAAATGTCTGCTTTGTTTGTCAGATAAATACCATAACATAATCACATAATTTACTAAAATTTCTGAAATGAAAAGAGCCATAATAATGTTTATCTCTCAGACAGTGTTATCCAGACATAGAAATTGGCATTAAATATGTATAATGAATGATCATTAATAAATTTCTTAATTTCAGACCAAATGATCCATAGCATGTTAGTGTATAAAGCTTACTTTCAATGTATTTTTTAATCGCAGGCTGAAAAACTATCAAATCCTTTGACAACTCCGACTCCTCCATCCGGGTACAACCAATTTGATCTAATTGGGCAATGCAGCAACTCTGACAGTGAAGTTGATTTGTTCACCAGGTATGAGCTATGAGAGGGTAGTATCGCCCAATCTTAATAATGTAACTATTTTGACACTCGTCATCGCATTGAAATGACAGTTTTTGTATGAGAGTTTTCAATATTTTTTTGCTTAGCCTCGCCCTTTGACCGATCATGTGACACTATACCTATACTATAACCTACTTGGCGAAAATAAAAATAAAATTTAAATACCTACATTTGACCTACAATTAGAAAATAATTATTATCAATTTAATTTGCAGTCCTCCCTACAAACGCCCATCATAATCTCATCCTGAGGTTCATGAGTCCGCACTCCCAGTATCCGCACCGGGCATCTGCAATCCACTTAGAAATTTGCTGGAGAAATCTTTTACAACCAGGCAATTACTTAAGACTGGACTGCAAAGAGAATTCCGACGAAGCGAGCAGAGCGAGCTCTGTGACATCATTCTTGACCACCTCCTGACGGACAGGAGCAATCAGAAACCAAAACTTGCATACAGTGTTTTCATTCAATGGGCAAAGCACGTACACGATTTGTTCACAAAGGAACCAGAGGCTATTTGGTTTAGCGTCACCCCTCCCTTGAAACAAGAGTTGACCCAACTTTCTCCAGGAGCAAAAGCACCTCCATCCGCCTCTGCGCACCCTCATGGGAAGTTATATGACAGGTACTTATAACAAATAAATTTATTTAATCTTGCATGTGATTTTTATATATTATAAAAAAATATGTAATTATTTCAATAAAATGTGTTCTCCATGGTTTAAAAATGAGGGGAAGAAATCGAGTTCTATGGACACCCACCGGTAGGTACTGACTGACTAAATACCTGACTTGGTTTAACATTGCATCTCAAAACTTTTTTGCAGTATTTTTGGTAATTTAGATTTTAATTTACACTAAGGTTGACTGGATCCAATTGCTTTACTCTTATTTCATGTGCGGATGAAGATACGGCAAAAGGCAGGCTATTTGGCGGGAGAGTAGAGGTTTAGTAAACAAGACCATTAAGATCGCATCGGCCAGCATATCTGAAGATTCAGAGGAAATTGGTACAGAGTCACGTGGCCGTAAAAGAAAAAAATCACAGCTGCCATTACGGGACAAAGAACTTGATCAGGACCATAATTTAGAAGGTAGGTAACAACGTATAAGTCCCTACTGTTTATTTTTTTCTTTTTACCCGACTGCAAAGAAGGGTTATGGTTTTTCTTTGTATGTTTGTACGTTTGAAAAAAATCGATTGCCGCTGACCCCCCTTTTTTGCGCTTATTCAATTACGGGTATCCCCGTAGGAACAATTTATGTTCTATACACTTTTATCGTTAAATGCATATTTACAGAGTTATATCGATTTAAAGATTTTTTTAGACTTGTAAAATTTTCGCAATTTTTTTTTCGATGACCGATGACTCACTTTTTTATTCCACATATTGGTATCATCGTCCCCATCAATTTATGCTAAGGGCTTGATGTACCCCCGACTCACAGTTTTCGAGATATTTAATTATGAAAAAAAAACTATGTACAAAGTTAAATTACTCTGAAATATATCTCGCAGGAAAAAAACAGTCTTATGATAAGTTGTTCAGATTGAGAGTCCCATAAAGATAGGCATGAAAAAAGCAGGTGTTATTGTGTTACATAAGACGCGTCGAAAATTTTTCAGTCTAAAAGAACTTAAATTCGATTTAACTCTGTAAATATGCATTTAACGAAAAAGTTATAGGTCTAACTGGACCAAGCCGCCCCAAACCTGTGTCTCCGATCAATTCTTTGCTTCACTTTTATATTATATCTCAACATTTTCCACAGAGGAGCTGAAAATTAATGGCGACATTGTCACAATAACCAAGTACCAGGGATTAGAATCTTCATCTATACTAGAAACGGCTTGGAAAGCCACATGGTCACTTCGCAAGCGGTACTTAATGACTGTTACAGCGGCACAGTATTTGAAAAGTTTCCTTTGCTTTGTTTGACGAGCGTTGGTCCACACCTGGTAAGGGATTTGCACATTTGTGATTATCATATCCTATGCTGAAAATTAATAAATAAATTATTATCTTATTTGAAATTTTACCTAAATTAACTTTTTGTATTTTTGCTTCACAGATAAACATTGACTTTACAAATCTCAATTCAAATGTTAGCTCCTCAGCGCTGTACACTGGGTTAAGAAAAAACTCAGAATTGATTGAAAATAGTTATCGAAGCCCTTACGGGCTCAGCAACAAAGAATTCACGACCTACCAAAAGGTAAGATAAGATTTATAGAACCTCGTTCATTTACGTAATAAGTTTTAAATGAAAAAAAAAAACTAAAATAATATATTTACTAACTAATAACTAGTTTATTATACAAATACTGTTTTGTGGATAGTTGCATGATTAATTATCTCTAAATTCTTTTTTTCAGACACTGAGTTACAGAAGCTAACTGCAGTACTTCTTTTACTGCCATTTGCAATCGTCGGAGGAAAGACCGGTGTTCGAACTAAAGCTTCGCGGTTTGACGCAGCCATCCGCTTCATTTTCGTTGCCAAAACTCGCAGCGAGGGCGAGGCTCACTTACAAGAACTCCGAAAGGAAGCTTCAAACTAATCAGCACTTGCAGGTGTCGGAGTGCAGCCTCTAGTTATTGCTATAGGTGAGGACTTGGCGAACATTGATAACGCATTCGTTGTTGTAGATGACGTTTGGTTATGCTGTCTTGTGTGAAAAGCAGCTTTTGTATGGCGTTGTCATATGGGGGTCCTCACGAGGGCGGTAAATTATTTATAGCAGATGACAGCTACCCTTAACGTAAGTGTTTGTATGTATCTCAATTTATGAGATATTTTTAAAGACGGCTCTTGAAAAATAGGTGACCGTAAATTATCAACTGACAAAATGATGGGATTATATCTCTCTCCATGACATATAAAAAAAAGTGTCCGCCTGTACAGTCACCGGCATTAATATAATAATATGATGGAACAAGGCACTCAAAAATAAGTGACGCAACGCAACTCATTTGTATGGCCGTTAGAGCGTTTCAGATATTTTTGAGTGCTTTGTCCCATGTGATATTATTGCCGGTGACTGTACAAAAATGAGTTTTTCTATCAGATAATTATAATGTTTTCGAGTTAAGTATTAAAAATTTATTTAGTTGTTGACTGTATACGACAATATAATCCAGTTTATAAATGCTTACACTAGTTACACTTCTATGTATATTATTTAGTATTTGATCTTATTACATGAATGAAAACTACATTTTAGAAAACTTTTTAATCATGAAGGTGTTTTTTTTATGTAAGGTAGTCGTAAAGTACCTATCTAATTTAGTTTCCTAAATAGTTGATACCTGTAAGTGAATTTTATGACTTATGAGTCTAAAAATAAATAGCTCTGTATAACCACCTTGATGTTCCTAATCCGAAATCTTGTGATATTATAATATAAGTTATATGTATAACTTGTATTAAGTCAAATATTTCTAATGTCTGTACAATTAAACTAAACTAAGTAATTAAGTTGTATCATGCAACAGGGTGTAAGATGCTTTTCCGCTTTAAGGTGGTTCGATGAGCTCAGTAGCGCCACCAATGGAAATAAATCATTTACGTTTTATCAAGGGCTTAGATTAAAAGTTTTAGTTATTTTGCGCAAATAGAAGAGTAAAGTGCAATATTTAAAATATTTTTAAATGTGGCAATTTTTGGCAATATCGTCATTCATAACTTATTGCTTATATTTTAGGCCATGAAAAAATATTTAAATATTGCACTTTACTCTTCTATTTGCGCAAAATTATCAAAACTTTTAATCTAAGGCTTTGATAAAACGTAACTGATTTATTTCCATTGGTGGCGCTACTGAGCTCATCGATCCA
Source organism: Agriphila tristella (assembly GCA_928269145.1). NCBI lineage: Eukaryota > Metazoa > Arthropoda > Insecta > Lepidoptera > Crambidae > Agriphila > Agriphila tristella. Next base: position 18,533,187 of record OV743442.1, read on the forward strand.
CCTTAATGTGCGTTTTTCGGAAATATCTTAATTAACTTGTTAAGCTACTCAATAAGTTAAAACCAAAATGATTATTTGTTTAAAATTGTTAGCAGATAATCGAAAATTAATAATGTTAGTAGATTATACAATGATCTAAGAGAATAAGACTTAAAAGAGCTTGGAAATATCTAACTAGCTTTAAATACTTTTGAATTATAATTGTTGAGTAGTGTCCATGCAACAGGGTATAAGAGGATTTTCCGTGTGATGCTCTGCAGCGGCGCCACCATAATGAAAATGAATTAATTATATCTTAAAATGATGTTCAATCAGCTGCAGAGATAGTTGACCCCCCTGCGTGCGGTAATTTCGTTATATCGTAAGATGGTCACGTTTCTCTGCAACTGACTACGTTGATCGTACATCATGTACGTATTATGTTAATAGGTGTAACTTTACCAGTAAACGAAATAATGGACATTAATTGTGGCGCCGCTGGGGAGTATACTCTGTAGCGGCGCCACTCAATAATCATAGATAGAAATTATAAAAACAATATTTTTCTTATGGAAATTGATGTACGAATACTGTTTATTGTGTACGTATTAAAAAAAACATTGTTACTTATTGATTTCATATTATTATAATAATATAAATCATGATTGAAAATCGGAGCAGTGCGCGGGGGTGCGAGAAGGATTTATATCTTCCTCTCGCTAACCCGCGCGCCTCTCTGACGTACAGCTCAAACCGTTCAGCTGAATAAATTAAAATATATGAAATCATTAAGTAAAAAAAAATTTTTTTCAATATTACACAATAAACAGCATCGTACACCAATTCCCATACGAAAAAATTGCTAATACCATTTCTATGAGTACTGGGTGGCGCCGCTGCAGAGTGTACTCCCAGCGACGCTACAATTAATGTACATTATTTTGTTTACCGGTAAAAGTACACCTATAAACATAACACGTACATGATGGATGTTCAACGTACAGGACTTGTACTATTAGTTATGCTGTGGTACAGGCAACTGCAGAGAAAAAAAAGGGGTGATTCAAATCAAATAGACCGCGAGATCCTCTACTGCCCAGTTCCGTTTGATACAAAAATGCTCACTAAATCTTCTTGTGTAGAAAATATATTTTAATTTGAAATTGTCAACCATTTGTGTAAATCATTAAAATTTGAAAAATAAAATGTCAGTTTCTTAAAATTCATGTTTTTCATTATATATTTACAAATCATATCACTCTTCACCATACCCTAATATAGGAAATAAGTTATTTTAAGAGATTCATTGTATTCTTTTAGTGTTTATCTTGTATAATTCAACTGCAGCTTTCTTTCGCAGGTGTTCAAGTATATCTGACTCTTCTACCTTTGTGCCATACAGCTGGTATGAACCTGAGAAATTCGTGTCAGTATCCCAGCTGTCTCCCTACGTCCCTACGCAGCTGTCGGAGCCGTGTGATGCCGTCTGAAGTGGCCGTGTAAAACGGTTGCTTCAGCCACGTCAACAAGGCTATTCCAGCCGTCTCTCCCTACGTCCCTATGCAGCTGGCGGAGCCGTGTGACGCGGTCTGAAGTGGCCGTGTAAAACGGTTGCCACAGCTACATCAACACGGCGATCCCAGCCGTCTCCCAACGTTCCTAAGCAGCTGGTGGAGCCGTGTGACGCGGTGTACAGTAGCCGTACAAAACGGCTGCCACAACTGCGTCACACGGCTCCACCGACTGTATAAAGGACATGGGAAGACGGCTGGGATAGCCGTGTTGACGTGGCTGAGGCAACCGTTTTACACGGCCACTTCAGACCGCGTCACACGGCTCCGCCAGCTGCGTAGGGACGTAGGGAGACGGTTGGAATAGCCGTGTTGACGTGGCTGAGGCAACCGTTTTACACGGCCACTTCAGACCGCGTCACACGGCTCCGCCAGCTGCGTAGGGACGTAGGGAGACGGTTGGAATAGCCGTGTTGACGTGGCTGAGGCAACCGTTTTACACGGCCACTTCAGACCGCGTCACACGGCTCCGACAGCTGCGTAGGGACGTAGGGAGACGGCTGGAATAGCCGTGTTGACGTGGCCGAGGCATCCGTTTTACACGGCCACTTCAGACCGCGTCACACGGCTCCGCCAGCTGCGTAGGGACGTAGGGAGACGGTTGGAATAGCCGTGTTGACGTGGCTGAGGCAACCGTTTTAGACGGCCACTTCAGACCGCGTCACACGGCTCCGCCAGCTGCGTAGGGACGTAGGGAGACGGCTGGAATAGCCGTGTTGACGTGGCTGAGGCAACCGTTTTACACGGCCACTTCAGACCGCGTCACACGGCTCCGCCAGCTGCGTAGGGACGTAGGGAGACGGCTGTAATAGCCGTGTTGACGTGGCTGAGGGAACCGTTTTACACGGCCACTTCAGACCGCGTCACACGGCTCCGCCAGCTGCGTAGGGACGTAGGGAGACGGCTGGAATAGCCGGGTTGACGTGGCTGAGGGAACCGTTTTACACGGCCACTTCAAACCGCGTCACACGGCTCCGCCAGCTGCGTAGGGACGTAGGGAGACGGTTGGGATGGCCGTGTTGACATGGCTGAGGCAACCATTTTACACGGCCACTTCAGACCGCGTCACACGGCTCAACCAATCGTGTAATTTGCCGTTTTACACGGCTACTCCAGCCATGTTGGCCATAACCGTGTTGAACTATTGGCACGGCTGTGTCTGATCTAGCCGTGTCTGATCATTGGCCGTGTTGATAATTTGACACGGCTGCAACTGCAGTACCGTGTGCAAATCTAGCCGTGTCTGATTATAGCCGTGTTGAAAAATTTACACGGCTGCAACTGCAGTACCGTGTGCAAATCTAGCCGTGTATGATTACAGCCGTGTTGAGAATTTAACACGGCTGCAACTGCAGTACCGTGTGCAAATCTAGCCGTGTCTGATTATAGCCGTGTTGAAAAATTGACACGGCTGCAACTGCAGTACCGTGTGCAAATCTAGCCGTGTATGTTCATAGCCGTGTTGACAAATTGAAATACTGCAGTACCGTGTGCAAATTTAACCGTGTGTCTACCAGAGCCGTGTCAGCGACACACGGCAAACTTTACCGTGTTGACACGGCTGCAACTGCAGTACCGGGTTTACACGGCTCTGCAGAGCCGATAAATCGACCCTTTTTTTTCCCAGTGCAGCTTTAAATAAAACTATCAGTGTTCACAAACACAAACAAAGTTATATTGGAAATCATCGACATGAGTATCGATATCGATAATTTTTGATCAATATCTACGCCTTATTTTCTCAAGTTCACGGACATAATATCTTTTTATTTAACACATAATGTTTAGAAATCAGCCTTTATTTAGGAAATATGCGTTTAATAGCATCATATTAGTATATAACTTAGTGTGTTTGGGAATATATTCAACTAAAATATGAATTACTAGCTTCTGCCCGCGACTTCGTCCGCGTGGATATTAGACGAAATCCTTTTAAGAAACCTTCAACCAGGATCCGGCCAGCCATTTTTACGCGATTAGGCGAGTCCCCATCAAGCGCGCTGCCTCGCGAGGCAAGACATTTGCCGCGTGTGGCGGGCCTCGCACAAGGCTTCCAGTTCCGTTCCTGTTCCCGCTCCCACTCCCGTTCCTCGTTCCCGTTCCGTTCCCGTCCCGTTTGCGTTCCCGTCCCGTAAACGTCCCGTAACCATCCCGTACCCCTTCCCCATCAAGCGCGCTGCCTCGCGAGGCAAGACATTTGCCGCGTGTGGCGGGCCTCGCACAAGGCTTCCAGTTCCCGTTCCTGTTCCCGCTCCCACTCCCGTTCCTCGTTCCCGTTCCGTTCCCGTCCCGTTTGCGTTCCCGTCCCGTAAACGTCCCGTAACAATCCCGTACCCCTTCCGTTTCCGTTCCCGTTCCCATCCCGTTCCTGTCCCGTTCCCATCCTGTTCTCGTTCCCGTACCCGTCCCGTTATATTCCCGTTCCGTTCCCGTTCCATTCCCGTTCCGTTCACGTTTCGTTCCCGTTCCCATTCCCGTTCCGTTCCCGTCCCATAAACGTCCCCTAACCGTCCCGTACGCCTTACGTTACCGTTCTTGTTCCCGTTCCGCTCCCGTTCGGTTCTTGTTCCCGTTCCCGTTCCCATCCTGTTCTATTCCCGTTCAGTTCCCGTTTCATTCCAGTTTCGTTCCTGTTTCGTTCCTGTTTCGTTCCCGTTCCGTTCCCGTAACGTTCCTGTTTCATTCCCGTTTCGTTCCGTTCCCGTCCGATCCCGTCCCGTACTCGTCCCGTACCCCTTCCGTTCCCGTTCCCGTACCCGTCCCGTTCTAGTTCCCGTTACCGTCTCGTTCCCGTTCCGTTCCGTTCCGTTCCGTTGGGGTTGATTTTCAAAATCCCAAAATATATATTTAGACGTGCTCCTACGAATTTTAAAGTTGTAATTTTGATTTTGTATTCTTTTTCCATACAAAATTTTAACCCCATTTTTACCCCTTTAGGGGTTAAATCATGTCCACCGTGTTGGACTTCAAAATAAATGTCATTTTTGCAATCGTCATCCCAGAAAACCCCAATAACGACATCTATATCGATTTTTATGTTTACTCACCCCATTTACCCCCTAAGGGGTTGATTTTCAAAATAAAATATATATTTGCCTTATTATTTTTAGCTTTGCTCCTACGAAGTTTAAAGTTGTAATGTCTATTTTATATTATTTTTTCATACAAAATTTGGACCCCATTTTCACCCCTTTAGGGGTTAAATCATGTCCACCGTGTTGGACTTCAAAATAAATGTCATTTTTGCAATCGTCATCCCAGAAAACCCCAATAACGACATCTATATAGATTTTTATGTTTACTCACCCCATTCACCCACTAAGGGGTTGATTTTCAAAATAACAAAATATATATTTGCCTATTTATTTTTAGATGTGCTCCTACGAAGTTTAAAGTTGTAAAATGTTGTATGGAAAAATAATATAAAATAGATTTATATTATTTTTCCATACAAAATTTGGACCCCATTTTCACCCCTTTAGGGGTTAAATCATGTCCACCGTGGTTGGACTTCAAAATAAATGTCATTTTTGCAATCGTCATCCCACAAAACCCCGATAACGACATCCATATCTATTTTTAGGTTTTTTAACCCTTTCACCCCCATTTCATCCCCTTTGGAGTTGAAATCCTAACAAAAACAATATACGTTGCTTTAGATTTCTATCCATAAGCCTAAATTATAAATTTAGCGATTTTTACTTCGAAAATGAAGGATTTTCTTTAATGCACAACTTCATCCTCCTTTTGACCCCTTCGGGGGTAGAATTTTGAAAAACGCTGAGACCCGTATTTGTTAATTTTCAATCGTCAGCCTAAACACAAAATTTGAACATTCTAGCTTCAAAACTGAGGGACTTTCATACAAACTTTCATCCCTTATTTCATCCCCTTAGGGATAGAATTTTCAAAAATCCTTCCTTAGTGGATGCCTACACTGTATAAAGTATCTGTGTGCAAAATTTCAAGTCTCTAGGTCCAGCGGTTTGGGCTGTGCGTTGATAGATCAGTCAGTCAGTCAGTCATTCAGTTTACGATTTTATACAGATGAAAATGGTAATAGTACAATCATATTTACCTGTGAAATGAGTGTTTATTTGGGTTATTGTCGTAAGTAACATTACAATCCAGTACAGAACACAACACCATTATTGATTTATATAGCTTTGAGAGCCAAACCGACCCGATCGCGATCAAAATTACAAAATAATCTTGTTGACGCTTTTCACCAAGGTGATAAACGATGATAAATGAAGTCAAACCAGGTTCAGCTGTCAGTTTTTATTTACTCTTTCTCGCACATCGCATAAGCCGTAAGAATCGGTTTCTCACTCGCACCTTTGTCCGTCTACTTGAGCATAGCGAAAAATTTTCTAAGTCTATGTAATATTAGTTCCTTTCCTATGAAATTGACAATCCGTTAAGTCACAACGGATATTATGGTCATTTAGCTAGCAAAAAAGGAGTCAATTTCAAGGTATTTTTTAATTCGAAGAAAACAAAATAAATAGACTTTAATTATGCTGATAAATTGACTGCTATGGTCATAATTTGATATTTCCAGCAATTGATAAATATTTTAAATCACACATTTTTATATAGAGATTATTATGAGGTTTTCTGTGTGTGAGAAAAAAACACCAATTTTATAGGTAAGGAGTTAAGGGCCCAATATTATTAGGCAAAAACGAATTTATCAATAAGGAAAGGAATATGAAAAGTTCGTGTTAGTGAATAATTGTGTAAAAGTAATTGTAAATAGTGGAAAATGACAACCGTAAATCTACAAAACCGCACTGCTAAAATTCCACTTAAAAATATAATGGTGGAATGGATAAAATACACATAACGATAGAAATAAGCAAAGGCAGATAACGATTATAATTACTTACTAGCGCTCTTTCCTCATATCGATTATCCCAGTTTTGGCCATATTCCGCTACTAACTGACTGAGTTATTATAATATCACTATATTATAAAACAAAGTCCCTCGCCGCGTCTGTATGTCTTTTCGTCAACGATATGTTAAAACAAGTTTAGATACGTTACCCGCGCTCCACAATGGCAAGACGAAAGTCAGGTAATTGCCCGACTTTCAATTAGTCAGGCACAGGCTCGTGACACGTAAACACACACCACTCTCGTCAGTCAGACACTAAAAAACCGTGACATCCTTATCAAAAATGCCTTCCTGCGTCTTTAAACGATGTGCAAATTATACAGCAACAGTCAGAGATCGGAAAAATGTTTCATTTCATACGTAAGTACTGTATTTAACCGTAAATGTATTTTCGTATTTTTATTACTCTAATCGGCCATATTTTTACAAAGAGCGAGCATTGCGACTGTCACTCTCATGATCGCGCCAATGAGCATGCAGCGTATCAGACGAAACTTATGATGTCTTTTTATCTCTTTCTAACGACAAGTATTCCGAATGGTGGCGTTCGTTTTTGTCCCTCTCTCGACATAATATGTCTATGTGTGTATCTGCAGTACCTGTCGCTGTTTTAAATTGCATGATGTTGGCGCATGACGCATCTAAACTTGTTTTGTGCTTTTCGTGCGTGAACGGATTTTCGTGCGGTTTTCACCAAATGATAGAGTGATACTGCGGAGGATGGTTTAGTTAGGTGTATAATAAGTTGAGGTTTTATGTAAATTGGTAGAAATATAAAAGATAATTGTTGAAGGTATCGGCAAAAATTAAGCCGACTGGGAGCTTGCATCGAAAACGCTGCATAAACCTCTTAAGCTGTAACAAAATAATGTATGAAGGAATTGTTTCTCTTTTATAGATCTACAAAAAAGTTCGAGATGGCATATCTATATTTTAAGATTAGCTTACTATAACCATTATAATTATCTTCAAAGAAATTGGTCATGTAGGTATGCGGTAATTTGGAAAGCTATTTAGAAGGATACAGTATTAATCCTTATCAACTTCAATACGTTAGTTATCTTAAGCTTTTAATGCACATTATTTTAACCATTTACACCATACTATTTAAATGAATATCTTATGCCGGCTCCACACTCGCGCCGCGAAAGCCCGCGAAGGCCGCGAACCGCGAGTGTGGAGGGTTTCGCGACTTCACGTTCGTGCTTCGCGGCGTTCCCCGTGCGGTTAAAGGGTTTGCGAAGCGCGAACTAGGGATGTTCGATCCGATCCGATACTTGCGTGGATCGATACAATGGGATACGATCCATTCGATTTTTGTATCGATACAATAGCATTCGATCCTTTGGTGGATCGATATACATGCATAGAGGATCGGATCGAAAGAATCGTATTATGTATATCGTATTAATAAAGTAATTACTCAGAGAATATTTTAAGTTCAACGGAATATTTAGTCAAAATCCATATTACGATATTTAATAAACATTCCTCTAATTACTTGGACACTTTTTGCGAATGTTGCCATTACATATTTCAATGTACAGCTTGACCATAAAGAGTTGACAAAAATTGAGGGTGCCACTTTCTATGTAAACACGTCAAAATCACGAATAAATTGGCAACACTTACTAAATTTTGTACTGAAAAATTTTAGTTCCCTTTTATTTAATTTCAACTCTTTATGGTCAAACTGTACTGTCAACTTCGTCATAAGTCTAACAAATATATTGTTTAGTTTGAGAAGAGAACATTTTTATTTCGTTAGGATAAGTACGTTTTGTTTGCTTGGACCACTAGCAACTTTTAATTTTGTTTTTGGGTACTTTAAAATACAGTGTGTTTTTTTAACAGTGATCAAATTTCGTGGTGTTGCTTAGACCATCAAACTGGCCAAATTTGTCTATAGGACCAACTAAATCGGAGCAAAAAATAATCTGCTGTTCCATACATTTTGGTCGAGTAGATACCTATTGATGTTTTCTATGGAACAGCGAAATATTTTTGTGATCTGATTAAGTTGATCCCTAGACAAAGTTGTTCAGTTTGATGGTCTAACTAAGCAAAACCACAAAATTTGATCACTGTTGAAAAATCACACTGTATTATATTGCCATTATTTTTTAATTTACCATATACACCGTTATTTTTGAAGTATATCTAAAAATGAAAAGGGGTGTTCAGACCACGTTAATGAACAACTTTTACTATGGGGCCAACCACGAGATCGCGAAAAAAAATCAGTTGTTCCATAGAAAAGTGGTGGAAACGTGGTCTGAACATTCGTTTTCATTTTTAGATATACAAGGTGTTTGGTAAAAGCCTTATAAAGCCGAATATGGTAGATAGGGAACATCAAACTGAACAACTTTTACTATGGGACCAACTCTAAAATCGCGAAAAAAAAATTAGCTGTTTCATACATTTTGATATTTTTGTTATTAATTTTTGTATGAAACAGCTGATTTTTTTTCGCGATTTCAGAGTTGGTCCCATACTAAAAGTTGTCCAATTTGAATATCTACCATATTCGGCTTTATAAGGCTTTTACCAATCACCTTGTAGTGTATATTAGTCACTTATTATCATGTTTCTATTAAAGTGATTAAAAATCCGACTTTTCGAAAATATTTAATTCGATACTGGATCGATCCAAAAAATCGTATCAATTTATTAGGATCGATCCATGGATCGATACAATGGATTACGATCCATTGCGATCCGGAATATCGATACAAGGCACCCGGATCGAACATCCCTAGCGCGAACTACAAAAGGTTGCGAGTGTAGAGGGCTATATTTGTCGCGCCGTTTTCATGCGTGGGTGGGGCTGGAGGACAACTTCTTTTTTTTATTCTAAGAGCCCCACCCGACTTCATTAGACGTGTTTTATTACAGTGATATGCGTAGGTATCTAGTGATTTGAAAATTATTTCTTGCTTTGTAGAGGTTTTTAATTTTGAAGCTGTTTTTGTTTTTATTTTCAGGTTTTTTGAAGTCGGTTTTTTTGTTTTTAAACATTATTTATTTTATTCTTTTTAGTGTAATCACTATACAGTTCCTATTTGATTTTGAGGAGTTTCCTTATGTATCTTTGAAATCCAAGGTCCAATAACAATGAAATCAAAATGGTATCATCTCTTAAGTATCCTCTTTCAACAAAAAAAGAATCATCTAAATCGGTATATAAACAAAGAAGATATGGTCGATCATCCGTATTAGTTCACAAAATGGTAACGAAAACGACAGTATTTCAGGTTTTCCTGAAAAGTACTGAACCAATTTCAAAATTTTAAAAAATGGGACCAACTTGGGATCAAACTTGATCTAATAACGTGTGACGTTTTGTCGTTTGATAGTTATTAATCCATTTTATTGTTATGATTTCGAATCAAATTGAAAGGATAATAGTAGTATTTTAGTTTAATAGCTTGGCAACACCGCCGCTTAGCTCCACCGTTTCCCGCCATATTTTCCCGCCATTTGTAGTGGAATGGGGAGGTAAGCGGTGGGGATAGGCGGCAGAACGGCCAACGAAAGTCAGTTGAGGGCTCAGTCACTGTTCAACCGCCGAGAAGCGAAGTAGTTAGGGAAAACTGCTAACGTATCGTTGCTATAGCCTAGTTAATAATATTCATGGTGTATTCCAGTGAAGAAAGTAAAAGTGGTTGACCTTTAGTGCTGTAGTTTCATTATAAATCAGCAGTGGAAGAACCAAGGTATGTACGCTCACGATTTCTAACGTTTTAAACCGAGCTAAAATTACGAAATTATGTTGGGTAGTTTCAAATTTTATTGCATTTAAAGAGATTTTTACTTTTACAATTTGCACTGCCATGCATACACAACTCACACTCATTGCACGTGGCCGAGGCTACACTTCGGCCGTGCATACACAACTCACTCATTGCACGTGGTCGAGGCTACACTTCGATCGTGCATACACACTCGACAATCATTGCACGTGGCCGAGGCTACACTTCGGTCGTGCATACACTGCACCCAAAACTACACTCAGAGTCGTCAGCATGATGAAATAGTGCGTTGATATTGGAATAGTAATGTCCATGATTGTATAAAGCGAGGTCATGAAATGAAAGGTTTTTTATCTTTACTGCCCAACTGTAACTTTCGTGATTTAAACTCTGGAAATGCATTACATAATAAATTATGAAAATAAGAACTGTGTATATTTTCAGTGTCTATGTTACTGCGTATTTTTATTTAGGACCATGTGTTCCGCAGAGGTTATTAAGTTATTTTTTTTATATTTTATACCACTGTAATTGTCGTTAGTGTCTGTACCATGGGGATGTACGGGTACGGAGAATAAAACGGATAACGTGATACTTACTGTAGAATTGGCACCAAGTTATGTCGATCTTCAAAAGGGTTTTAGTAGTACCATGACGCTATAGTCGTAGTTTAAAGCTCGGTTACGCGTAAGCATTTGTCTGTCTTTTACATTACGTGTAAAGAATATGGAGGGTAGCCTAACTTCTGTACTTTTTCGCTGTTTTTTTTATCACCTTTATCACAATAATTATCTTTCTTTTATAAAGGTTATTGGAGCTACTTCGCAGTACGTTAAAGTGTATTTTTGATGTAGAATTCAGTACGTTTCCGCTATTATTTACGCCAAAAATATGAACCTACGCAAGCGCTTTTGCTGATATTCTTATTTTTCTTGCAATTGGGATGTTGACTAATGAATAAAATAACGAAATACTAATAAAAATCGTAAACATATTAAACTTTTAGAGTACTTGTATACCTCTTGGTTTTATGTATTGCATATTATTTGTTTTATGACCCTTCAAAGTTGGGTGGACAAGTCCATTTAAAAAGTATATTTATTAAAATAAATGATACCTTTAATTAGTTCGTAAAATGTATAGCAAATTTGTCTAAAAAACCATTTTGTTAAACACAATATTTAATATAGCTGCCGAACAAATTTCCTACGCGTTGCATACAAACTACGTGACGTCATAATTCAGTAGCCGTTAGTATGGAGCGTTTTTGGGCGAGTCCATTTGTGTGCATTTCACACTGTGATATCTCGGGAAGTTTTCAAGCTAGCGAAATAATTATTTTACCAATGTTTCTTTTTTTGAGAGGTAATTTATGTAATATAAAATAAAAAAGTTGTCAACATCCCAATTGTCTGTGAGGTTTATACGCAATTTGATAGTTCTAGCTACTAGAAAATCTCTTTAGCTTGTCGTGTTTTTCTTTTTGTTTTTGTGGCTACATCTTTACGCTTTCTATATAAGGGTATGACCCCCGCAAACAATGTTTTCTTATAATGGACCCTTAAAGAGTTTTACTATAGTTCAAGAAGTTAATTCTTATTCTATTAAGAGGCCGTTCACAAAAAATGCTGATTTCCCTAATTAACGTGATTTTACAGAAGTGGTCTTACAGTTAAAAAACTGTATCTACTTATTTTTATGAATAAAATAATACGAAAGATCTGGTGTACGAGCTGCGTTCTTTTTATTTTTTCCATGGTGATGCGCGGTATGTTTACTAGTAAAAGATTATGATTTTGATTTATGTGTTCCTAAATGAATGATTTAAGTTTACTCTGAAGTACATTATTTGTCCTAATTCCTTAGTTTTGAAGAAATATACTTAAACTTTGGTTTACTAGTAAAAGGTTATAATTTTGATTTCATTTTTATGTTCCTAAATGAATGATGTAAGTTTAATTTGAAGAACTTTTAATCTTATTTTTTCTAGTTTTGTAAGAAATTTAAAATTAATAGTTGTTGGTAGAAAATATTTCGCTACTTTCACATTTTATTTAAAGTGAACCGGCTCTTAGGTATTTCTACTAATTGTTTTCTATTAATTTTTGAGACGAGGCTAGACGCGCCTTCGGTTTACAAGGCTAGACGTGCCTTCGGTTTAAAAGGTTAGACGTGCCTTCGGTTTAAAAGGCTAAACGCGCCTTCGGTTTAAAAGGCTAGACGTGCCTTCCGCTTACAAGGCTAAACGCGCCTTCGGTTTACAAGGCTAGACGTGCCTTCGGTTTAAAAGGCTAGACGTGCCTTCGGTTTACAAGGCTAGACGCGCCTACGGCTTAAAAGGCTAGATATTCCTTCGGTTTAAAAGGCTAGACGCGCCTTCAGTTTACAAGGCTAGATGCGCCTTCGGCTTACAAGGCTAGACGCGCCTTCGGTTTACAAGGCTAGACGCGCCTACGGCTTAAAAGGCTAGATGTGCCTTCGGTTTAAAAGGCTAGACGCGCCTTCAGTTTACAAGGCTAGATGCGCCTTCGGCTTACAAGTCTAGACGCGCCTTTAGTTTACAAGGCTAGACGCGCCTTCGGTTTACGAGGCTAGACGTGCCTTCGGTTCACAAGGCTAGACGTGCTTTTAGTTTACAAGATACGATTTATTTATGTTGTATTAATTAAGTATATTAACGATGTGCATAATATTTGTAAATAACGTCCCGATTTTTGATGCAGTTGATAAATTTATTGCGCCTGTTCTTTTTCTCAGATAAAAAGGTCTTAAATGAGTGATAAGAAATAAACGTTCAAAAGTACTTAGAAGTTAAGGTCATTAATCTTTATTTAATTAGGTTGTCAGACGGTGCACCTTTAGTTTACAAGGCCTACGCCCTTAGGTGGCTACGGTTTACAAGGTTAAACGCGTCTTTGGCTCACAATAAGGTTTAACTTTTAGTTTGCTATAATATACATAGGGATGGGTTTAGTGAAAATTTCAATTAAATTAAAATTGAATTTATATGAAATATTTCAAACTAAAATGAAACTTACTCTAAATATTTCACCCAACTCTAAGTAATTATAGTAGATATTTATATGAATGAAAATTTATTATAACATTGACTTCCGAGGCTAGATGCACATTCAGTTTGTAAGGCTAGGATAAGGCTAAACGCGCCTTCGACTTAAAGTAAGGTAACTTTTGTTTGTTTTTAGACTAGAATGATGAAGAGGTTTGAGAATTTATAAGAGTGAAGTTTTTAAGTTTAGATGTGCCTTCATTTTATAAGGTTCGGTAGGCCTTTATTTAACAAGGTGAGATACACCTTTTTTTACTAACTGTTGGTTTGCTATTATAAAAAAAAAAAATTGATATGAATGAAAATGAACAACTATTACTTTCAAAGCACACGTTCAACGTGTAAGGCTAAACGCGAATTCGACTTATAATAAGGTATAACTCTTGATACTAAATTGATAAAAAAAATATAGAGATTTAAATGAATGAAATTTTGTAAGATTTGATGTGCTTTCATTACAAGGTTAGATGCGCCTTCATTTTATAGGATAAGATTCGCCTTCATTTTCTAGGGTTAGATGCGCCAGCATTTTATAGGGTTTGATGCGACTTTATTTTATAAGATTAGATGCGCCTTCGTTTCACAAGGCTAGATGTGCCTTTATTTTATAAGTCTAGATGTGCCTTCATTTTATAAGTTTAGATGTGCCTTCATTTCATAAGTTTAAATGCGCCTCCATTTTATAAGTTTAGTTGCGCCGTCATTTTATACCTATAAGGTTGGATGCGCCAACATTTTATATGATTAGATAAGCCTGCGGTTTGGCTAGATGCGCCTGCGGCTTATAAGGCTAGATGCGCCTTCAGTTTGGCTAGATGCGCCTTCAGTTTGGCTAGATGCGCCATCAGTTTGGCTAGATGTGCCTTTGTTTTGGCTAGATGCGCCTTTAGTTTGGCAAGATGCGCCTTCAGTTTGGCTAGATGCGCCTTCAGTTTGGCTAGATGTGCCTTCAGTTTGGCTAGATGCGCCTTTAGTTTGGCTAGATGCGCCTACGTTGTAATTAATATCTTATTGCTTTAATTTAAATTAACATTGTACTGGCAGGCAATTATTATTGTTAATGTCATTTTATCATATTTGACATTAAGGTTTACCATTTATTTTATGGGGATTTTAAATTATTTAATTATAAGATGGGTAATGAAGAGTAGTTCTAAAATTAATGATTATCGTTATCGATTTTCAAATTTAAATGTTATATTCACCTAGCTACTGACAGATTTCTACGCCTAGCAAAGGCAGAATATACAGATTTTGTTATATTATAATGTCATCAATGTATACTACCATTTTCTGTGAAATAAATGATTGGTTTATTATTTAGATGCAAATTCAGTTTGGCTAGATGCGCCATCAGTTCACAGAGCTAGATGCGCCTGTGATTTGGTTAGATGCGCCATCAGTTTGGCTAGATGCGCCTTTGGTTTGGCTAGATTCGCCTAAGGTTTGGCTAGATGCGCCTATGGTTTGGCTAGATGTGCCTATGTTTGGGCTAGATGCGCCTTTGATTTGGCTAGATGCGCCTTTGATTTGGCTAGATGCGCCTTTGATTTGGCTAGATGCGCCTGCGGTTTGGCTAGAAGTGCCAGCGGTTTAAAAGGCTAGGTTGTCATATGCTTATATTACATGTTTATGTGACTACATAATGCGATTTTAATTTCATATTTGAATCGTCATCTGCAAACGGTTATTTAAGTTGTTGTTAAGTTAGTGCACAGGCCCTTAAATATTGGAGTGCTTTCACAAACAATCAGTAAGTAGTCAATTACGCATGTACGAAGATCTATCAAAAAATAAGTTGACTTTAGTCCGCCTTTTCTTTAAGACACAACTTAATTTTACTTGGTTATCTCTTGGTTTATAATATATTATTGCAATTCGATGCTAATGTAGTTATGGTTAATTTGAATAAATTATATTTATGTTTCCGAAATTAAGTCTTGAAATATTAGGTACATAGCAGTGTGTAAGCTACTATTATATGAACCATTTGTCCTTAAGGGTGGTGTTTAGGCGACTAGGTA
This sequence comes from Agriphila tristella, assembly GCA_928269145.1. Lineage (NCBI taxonomy): Eukaryota > Metazoa > Arthropoda > Insecta > Lepidoptera > Crambidae > Agriphila > Agriphila tristella. The sequence continues at coordinate 18,548,484 of OV743442.1, forward strand.
TGTTGCGTCCATGGGCCAAGTGTGTCCTTACATGTGGTACTTAGTAGGCGGCTAAGTGTGTCGCATTTATGGGCCAAGTGTGTCCTTAAGTGTAGTAGTCAGCGGCCAAGTGTGTCGCGTCCAGGGGCCATGTGTTTCCTCAGTTGTAGTTTTGGTTTGAATATAATGTTTTGACAGGCCGTGTCCACATAGTGGCAAACGGTAGCCCCGCGAGTATCGACATAAGCAATTGCTAAAACTGATCGCATTACACAGAGACGTATTATATTGACATTACATAGTAAAATGCAAGAGACCCACAAATTGTGGAATAAAATGAAAAATTGTCATGACAAATTAATATTTTTTAATAACCATGCAACTAGATATGATTATGTATATAAGCATGTGAATTTGTATGTCACATAATATTTTTCTTATCTCATAAAGAAACAGTTTCCATGAATAGATGCAAATATATTTCCTTTTGACTCTGATGTTTTATTTTGTTGACGTTTGTCCTATGATTTAAGGACGGTTACTGTCGATTGTTTTATATATTTCAGAAACATATTGCATCTGACAAGATGCCGATGCGTTATATGTCGCTAAGGTGACGATGGCGCGATGTGCGACGCGTGACTGGATGGTAGAAACGACTGTACCGTTATTCGTTGATCCTAGTTTTTATGACACGATGACAACGGGCTGCGACGGCTAATAGGTTTCAGCTGCAATTATCTGGTTGAACATAGAAACGGACCAGAATTCCTATGCATTGATTTGTCAAATATATTTAAGTCTTATTCAGAACCTGTTAAAGTGGGTACTTAGTTCTAGACTAGCTAAATTAAATATTATAAGTACCTAGCTCATACTGTGAATTGTGAAATAAATAAAAATAAAACTTATAATGATTGTTGCAACGCAACTTTAAATATATTAAACGATTACCTTGCGTTTTGCATAGCTAGTAGGTATAGTAAATTGAAATTGAATACTTATTGTAAGTTTAATAAGTTGATATCATTGATAATTTCAGTAAAGTAGTCGGCAGCACGTCACGTTATCTGTCAAAAGTCAACGATTTGTAATTGAATTTGTTTACCCTTTCGTGATAGATAGGCCGTCGACTGTTATATTTACTTTTTGTACTTTTCTCTTATTAAATATTTTAATAAAATTTATAATTTAGTAGAAAGAACTAATAAGAAATGTTGTACTTTCATAAATAATTTGATTGTTTATTGTGGTAAAAAAATGGTTATATTATTTTTAAGATGTTTTAGAGTGAATATTTGTGTCACAATCTTACTGGCTTTTAATAATGTTATGCTTTATGATCTAATGGTCATACTAGGCGCGATAAGTTACAACAGTTCGTTCCTCTTGTAAATAAATTATTAAATATAAAAGGCGGAGGTCGACAACCCTCTCCAAGTTTTCTTTCGCCATTTCTTTCTTGGAGGGGCCTCCCATTTTTTGAAATGGTGGCAGATTCAGTAGATTCTCTCTTTTTAGCATTAATTAATCCACAAAAGTAATTATAGCAATAAAGTAAATGAGAATTCTCAAATTTAAAAAATATAACAATAATTAATAATATAATAATAATAATATTAGTTAACATACAACCGGCCGAATGTGACGTTATTATTATGTAAGTATTGAGTTGACAATTATAATAACCTATAATATTGTTGAGTTGACCGTGCACGAGGACATGCACGAGGTCAGGATGGACGAATGTGACGTTTTGTCGTTTGATAGTTATTAATCCATTTTATTGTTATGATTTCGAATCAAATTGAAAGGATAATAGTAGTATTTTAGTTTAATAGCTTGGCAACACCGCCGCTTAGCTCCACCGTTTCCCGCCATATTTTCCCGCCATTTGTAGTGGAATGGGGAGGTAAGCGGTGGGGATAGGCGGCAGAACGGCCAACGAAAGTCAGTTGAGGGCTCAGTCACTGTTCAACCGCCGAGAAGCGAAGTAGTTAGGGAAAACTGCTAACGTATCGTTGCTATAGCCTAGTTAATAATATTCATGGTGTATTCCAGCGAAGAAAGTAAAAGTGGTTGACCTTTAGTGCTGTAGTTTCATTATAAACGTTTGAATCATTTCAATCGGTTCAGTCGTCTTCGAGTAATCGGTGTACATACAAAAAACAAAAAAAAAACGGGTTGAATTGAGTACCACCCTCACTTTGGAAGTCGGTAAAAATTGTACAAACTAGCTTGCAGTGACAAAGGGTGAAAGTTTTTCTTATGACCTTATGGCTTTTTAATAACCCGTTATAAAAGGTAAAATTAACTGGAAGGAAGCAGAGTAAGAGAATCTGCTTGCTAAACATATTTCCAGCTAATGTCAAAAGACAAAAAACATCAAACCCTTTTCTAACCATCGACCACGTTAAACAAGTGAAAAATTCCAGCAATGTAATCAAAACTCCCCATCAAATTCGATTCCATTGAGGACAACGCAAGCAATCCTGTGAATGGGCGAATGTTGAAATGTCACTGAGAGGCAATAAGCGCGTGCCATTCCAAATCGACAATCGACAGTTGACAATCGACATTAATAGAATTCACAATTCACAATCCGCATGATCAATAGCTTTACAGAATACTCTTGTTTTGTTTTTGTTAGCAGATTCAGTGTGAAAATCACGGTCTTGGTATGCGTTGGAGACTCTTTACATAATAACGTAATTGAGTTATGGTTTATGATAAGAAAAACAACACAATGTTGCTGTAGGTACGTAAGAGTGGATCCACACTTGTATCATTTTGGCGTATCAGATCACCGTATCTTTGACATACATCGTCTCTTTGATACAGTATTACTCCGACGTACCACCAACCAAACTAGCGATGTATGCTAAAGATACGGTGATCTGATACGCCAAAATGATACAAGTGTGGATCCACTCTAAGTTGGATGGGGGCGCCCGCATCGTTAAAAAATAATCGATGAAAAAACTTTGTTTCAAAAAATCGATATTTATTGTAATGGGACTAATAGGAAACGTCCGAAAAAAACAACTGGCCGAATATTTTTTTATAGGTAGGAATAAGCTCCCTTAGTGAGTTCGATAATTATACAGGGTGTTTGGTAAAAGCCTTATAAAGCCGAATATAGTAGATAGGGACCATCAAACTGAACAACTTTTACTATGAGACCAACTCTGAAATCGCGAAAAAAATCAGCTGTGTCATATTTTTGTTATTAATTTTTGTATGAAACAGCTGTTTCTTTTTGCGATTTCTGAGTTGGTCCCATAGTAAAAATTTATCAATTTCATGGTCCCTAATTCTCTTTCTACCATATTCGGCTGTATACCAAACAAAATTCGTTTCGAAAACAACTTATAGTACCAGCCAATTCGAAAAATGATCGAAAATGTCAAACGTGATGTCTACAGTCCCCTAAGCACGAACAGCTATCGAGAAAAAAAACGCGCGTAAAATTACTCTATAGCACAGAATATATGACGATAGAGAATTTATCTATGGAAATTTTAATTTCGCTATTCGGCGGTAGATGGCGTTGTACAAATTTCCAATACAAAATTTCACAATCGAATGATTTTAAGCCCGTTACTATACCGGGTGTCCCAAAACTTTGCCACACGGAGGGAAAGTACCTTAAATATTGAAGATAGGAAATTTTACTCAAAGAAGACTTCATTTTGATTTTTAAAATAATTGGAACTGTATTCAAAGATTTTCGAAAAATAGCATGCCTTAACCAGAAATCGAACCCACCAAATTAGAAGAAAAACAATCTTTTATTTTTACGATACCGATCGAAAGGGTTACTCATTAGGATTATTTTTTGTTAAGTAACACAGCATCTTAAACAGAAGGAAAACCATGAAATTTTACATTTAAATTTTAATGATTATGTATTGTATCAATTTGTATAGGAAATAATGCGATATTTAAAAAAATATTTAAATGCAGTTCGCATACATTTTTAAAATAAAATGAAGTCTTCTTTCAGTAAAATTTCCTATCTTCAATATTTAAGGTACTTTTCCTCCATGTGGCAAAGTTTTGGGACACCCTGTATATATTACCCACTATTTATAGAAAAAATAACTAGGTAGGTACAAAAATTTTTTTTTCCTACCTGAAAAAGCTTTTAAGTTATGAGGACTGTCATCATATCATGGCGCGTACCTGAAAGAAACGAAAAATAGAAGAATTAAAACTCAAAATTCAAATTTAACCGACCTTGTTTCATTTGATCGATTCGATTAGATAAATAGTTGATGCATGCATTCATAAGGAGTGTATCCATAATAATTATGTTGTGTATTATCCGTTAATCAATATCTTTTTGAGGTGGATTAAGAATATCGATCCTATTCAATATAATCTATTAATAGACCATTGTAGTGTAGGAATTGGAATCGTACGTAAGCTGGACCATTTTTATTAGAAAACGAAACCACTGCCCATTTTTTATTCCAGCTGAAACAATCATGTGTAAGTATACTTTTATATTATGTTAACGACTGCAAATAGAAAGTAAGTGCGCTTAGCTTCTTCTCCTATTCAAACAAACCATTACATTAATCTGACAACCTAATAGCAATAATAATTTTGATGAGAAATCATCTCTTTGTTATTTCATAGGATTCCTGAGAACATTTTAATTGTTTAAAATATTTGCCATTTGTAAACGGCGGCAGGCGATTCGCATTTTCATTTAAGTATCAAAAATTAAGTAAATGGATAAAACATTTGAATAATTATGATAGGATATTTAGTGCGTTCTTAAATTACATAATATTTTTGTTAGCTTCTTCAGAAAAAAACAAAATAATTATGTTATTATAAATAGTTTCTGTGATAATGTTAGGTACAGCTCGCGCAAAATAACTTGACCCAAACCATAGACAATGAGGCCTGCGCAGTAGCAATTTTCAGTACCTACAAAATTTGTAGTGCGCAGGTCACGTGGTACAAAAAATTGGGTCAAGTTATATTGCGCGAGCTGTACTTCTGTTGAGGAGGTATCTCTAGTCTTAGAATCATTCTCTAGTAGGTATCATTATCACACACAACATTATCATTTATATTTAGTGCCTGGTTGGGCAAGGCTCTAATTTGTAATTTAATTTTATGACGAAAATTGCCCTGGCATTCAAGTTTAATATCCAGGTCAATTCCCCTCCAAGTACCACCTACGCATCGTTTCTGTAAAAATATAATTACCAAATATTCGACGGAAATTTCATACATCTCCCGTCGAAGCTAACGAAAAAGTTAGCTGGCAACTTTTCCATTTACAACATTACAACAACTTATTAAAAATCGCGGTATACGCCAACCGAACACGCGAGCAACAACAATAAGCGTCAGAAAACAATGTTGCTTCCTCAGAAGGTTTAATTAAATCACTCAAAGGCTGGCTTGGCTTTTAGCTCTGATGTGTTCTAATTTGTAAACGATTTTCACTTTCGTTTGGTGTCTATTCTGTAAAAATTTCCATTTTTCTTTGCGTGCGGGGCACGTCTCGTAGCTTAGGTAATAAATAACTTAAACCTTTTGGTGGTTTTGACGCAAATCGTCACTTTCGCAAATGGTCATCGCGAAAAATTTGGTCACTTTCGCAAATGGCCACTTTCGCAAAACGTCACTTTCGCAGAATGTCATTCAATTTTTTTTCTTTTTTCTCAAAATTGTGAAGGACATTCTGTGAAAGTGACGTTTTGCGAAAGTGACCAAATTTTACGCGAAGACCATTTGCGAAAGTGACGATCTGCGTCAAAACCAACTTGGCCTAATAATAAAACAGTAGGTAAGTAGTTAGTGTACCACAAGGGAGTGTTATGAGACCCCTCAACGGATTAACAAATTGACCTGTTGGAACATGGCACTCTCAAACTCTATATTTATTTCGTACCCAGAATACATAATATTACAAGTACACAACACAGATTACACGGCCAGTATATATAGTATCTTCAAAAATGGTATTCCATATTCCGATATTGAAAAACTTTTGTCGGTCTTTTTGTTTGGACTCAATAAATAAAGCTCTTCATTGTATGGAGTGGCTTACATAATAAGGTACCACCTACGCATAATCGCCTCTGTGGTCTAGTGATTCGCCCACCCGAGTAAGACGCTCCCGGGTTCGATTCCCAGGGGGGTACAATTTGTACTCAGTTTGGTTGGTGGTAGGGCTTATTTCAAGTCCGCCTGGCTAGCTACCACCATTTTCCTAAGTCTGACGTTATAACAATTTAAAAATTGTTGTGTTCCGGCAGATAGAGGTAGGGATAGCCAGTTCTTCAGTGATGAGGATTCCGGGAGTAGTGCGCTTCCACATTCGGCCTTATCGTCACTTAACATCAGCTGAGGTGAAGGCCAAGTTGTGCATGCAAAAATAATAATCTTAGCCTAGTTTTAAACGAATTCGACGTCATTGTTAATCCTTGATCGCAACCACAGTATTATGTCGCAGTCAACTGGTTTAATCAGCTGCTCAATTAGCAGCCTATAATAGTCATTTGATTGGACAGCGCCACTTCATCAGCGACCTAAACGAAAAATACTATATAAAACGTGTCGCAACCCTGTCATCAGTTGACTGAGAAATACTTAGAGCATTCAATGCTCTAAGGAGAAATATAACGATGTAATTTAAATTCAACGGGCTCTGTAGGCCGCGGTCCTATTGTAACGAAATAATTAGGTAAGTAATATTATTTTCGACGTCATCACATCATGCTCCGCCGCGGGTTTCGGAGTTAACAGGGCAGAATTATAATAAGTAGGTAGTACCTATCTATACCTTACATATTCCCGTCGATCATGATCGAATATTCCACCAAATAGCTGATCATATTCACTGTCACAGTAGTATTACTATCTATTTAGTATAGCTTTAATAGCTTTAGTATGTCATGCTCACTTAAACATTTCTGCGGTGGTGTCGTATGAGCACAGAATACATGTATGAGGCGGGTCGTTACGTTCCCTCAAATATGGTTGAGCCAGCCATCGCTTCGATGGTTGGTTCATGCGTCATGCTCGTGAACGGGTGCTGCTAGTGGGAATGGGTCTGCTTCTGTCTGCTTGTACTAAGGGCGTCGTTTATATATTTTTCTGTTTAATATTATCAATATGTATGGCACTTCTTACTCAAAACATAAAATTAATAACTAAACCTTGTTTTGATTTCTCATTTTTTTTAATTGCAATCATTTTGCTTTCTATAGTCAGTAGTTTTGTAAGTAAAGGCCTATGAAAATCTTTTGGATATTGGTTTTCAATTCAATGCCTTAGGATGGGTAGCCTAAGTGTGTCATGCTCTCTTTAATCATTTCTGCGGTGGTGTCGTGTGGGGCGGGTCGTTACCACAGTACATTTGAAAAACTTATATATGTACTGTGTCGTTACGTTCCCTCAAATATGGTTGAGCGAAGCGATGGCTGCTCCATGCGTCATGCTCGTGAATGGGTGCTGCCAGTGGGAATGGATCTGTTTCTGAGTGCCTATCTTAACGCATATTGAATTGTAAGAATTGCGTTTTTTTTTAATTATTATATTTTATTTCTTGTAACATGTGTTTTTTAGTAAATTTTGCCTACTTAGGTGCACTTTCGAGTAGCAGACAGAGCGATTTCCTAACTAGTTGAAAGTTATTTACTCTCACAATTACCTACCTATCCGATATGTAGTAGGTATTTAATTTCAACCTACCTACCCATTGTGTGCAAACTTTTGTTAATTATTGTGATGGAAAATGACCTCACTTTAAATGTGGAGCTCATTTTTCAATGTTGACGACTCTGTATGAAATATACAGGGAGAAAAAAGCAGCCCTTGATGAGTTTCTTGCCGGTTCTTCTCGTTACAAGGTCTCCCGCTTCGGGTTTGCGAACCGATGGCGTAGCTTCTATGACATTCACAAGTGCTTGTAACAGCCTAGACTGAATTAATTATTTTTGAATTTTGAATTTATTGTGTGGTCACAGTGAGTGTGAGCCTTTTTGTGTGCCATTTAGATCAAGCCAATAATTAAGGAGATAAATTGTGTTTTTATTTAATTTGATTCAAAATAAAATATATATAGGTATTTTTCTTTCTTTCTATGTATGTCATAAATAGGGCCATTTATTGAGAAAAGCAGGAATTTATTTTAATTTTTTGTGCAAGTGGAGAAGTTTACAAAGATTTTCCATTCTTGAGAAGATTTTCTTCACTTTATATTATTATGTCAGAACTTCGGGGTAAGAAAATATTTTATTTTATATTTTTATTATAGTGGTCGATTCTTTCGGCGTTTAACCTAAACAACCTAAAATTAACAACTATGGAAATTGGAAGGAAATCGCTGGCTTTACCGCACACTCCCATAACACCTCGCAGCTGTCATTGGCGATATAAAAAGATAAAAACGAAATTTGAAAACAAAACATTTCACCAATGTGTTCTGTCCACACCCTGAAAACCTGGTACATAATTTTATCCAACCTTGTAAGGTTGCGATATATCGCAGAAAATATAATTTAGTAGCTTATATTCAAAGAATAGATAAATTTGGAATCTCTTATATGGCCTTTTAAACTTTATATGTATATTCACTTACCCTTATTTTGATAACTTCTAAATTTAGTGGCTTTAACATTGAATCCGAAAATCCATTCAGTCCTCTAAAGGGTGTGATTGTGCCCAATATTTATTTTGTTACCCATATTTGCGGTTTTATTGCTCAACAAAGTACTAATAGATTCGTAAACGAAGCATAATAGTGATGAGTAATCATTATTTATGGGATTTGAATAATGTTAATATTCTTCGTGATGCCACAAAGAAGCTTCAGTGATTGATGATAGTATGAAAATATCTAAATCATTTTATGAACGAATAAAGAATCAAGGAACAGGGAAATCTTTTACTTTCCACCTACCGACTTCCTGTTTCTTTAGTCAACGAACCTACGATTTGTGTTTCGTCCGTGCTCTAAAAGTAAAAGAACCCTTATCACATCACAGAATATTAACCTACTACGCCCTTATAAATATCACTTCTTTTTCCATATTTAAGTTGGCCTTTCCTTCTGCATGACAATTTGATACAAGTAAAAGAAAAAACCTAAAATATTAATCGTTCATTTATTGGTAAAACTAGCAAATTATGTGTTACATTATTTCCAGGCATTTTGATATTTCAGATAATCGTCTACTTTATACCTTTACCCATGAGCATCTTTTGAACATGGTTTTTAAATTCATCTAAAGGAAGATCAATAACTTGTTGTGGAACTTTATTAATAAAGGCAATGCCTTTCCCCATAAATGAACCTCTAGTTTTTGCAAGCCTAAATCTTGGAACGGCAAGTTTATCTTTATTTCTTGTATTAAACTGGTTATTATCGCTGTTCTTAGCAAATGAATCATAGTGTTTTCTTACATAAACCAAATTTTCATACTATGTATTGGCCGGCCAAATATCAATAAGAAACTCCCGGTGCGTGAAACCAACCACTTACACCTGTTAATTTTTATATTTCTTTCTTCTTTTTGATTCTACCTGCTCTAAATCAAGTACCTACATACAAAATACACGTTAGTAGGTACTATTATATATTCTGTGACAATACCACAGAATAAATAATAGTAATACTCAAATTTTCCACGTTTCACGCTACTCAACTAGGAGAAATACGCGTATAGTTATTTCCTATTATATCGAACATGCTGAAGCGATATGACATTTCAAGGAAAGTGAAATTGTCCCGAGGATTTATCCCGATTGCAGAGTCCCTTCAGCAAAGACTCCAGTTAAGAATCCATTTTAGTTTTCCTGTTACGAAAAGATCGAGTAAGTCGAAAAGAGGATTACTTTTCTGGAGTACTGCGTGGGTCTGTCCGTACTATAAAAGTGCAATAAGTATACTTTTGTACCTACTACCTATTATTCTTCTGTGATTGACTGCAATGCAAAGCAATATCGTCTCAGCAAAAAACCGATCGAGAGCGAGTCGGACTCGCGCACTTAGGGCAGCGCCATCTTTTGACCGATAGTGAAACTAATTTAATGTTGATGATTTATAATCATTTAAATAGAATGCCAAAGAACAACAATGTCAATAAACAGGTGATCCGAAAAACGAATGTATACCTACATTTTATATGAGATACGTAAAATATAACTTACATAAAATATGACTATACACAGGTTGGTCAAAAGTTCTGTTACTGAGTTTCTTTATCGATTACTGGCCATTAAAACAAATGAAAAGAAAAAATAAAAATGACATATTATTGACAGTTTTATAAGCTATAATTCCATACCACACGTATATCATATTTTGTTTATTTCACCATGGAATGGGGGTTGAAGGAGAATCGTGTCGCTGTAATTGCTCTGCACAAATGTGGGCAGCCACCGAATATGATTTTCAAGTTGCTACAAAAGTTGAAAATCAACAAGCAATTTATTTATCGCACTATCCATAGGTACAGTAATACCTTGACCGTCGATGGCCGAAAAAGATCAGGAAGACCACGCACCGTTCGGACACCAGCTGTGATCAAGGCAGTGAAGGCGAGAATCACGAGAAATCCCGTCCGGAAGCAAAAGTTATTGGCAATACAGATGACTGTGAAGAGAAGTTCCCTTAAAAAAATTATCAATGATGACCTTGGGCTTCACGCTTACCGTAGACGAAAGGGCCATCTGCTAAACGCACGATTGAAGGCTATGAGGTTAGCACGAAGTCGCGCTCTACTAAAGCAGTACGCACAAAACGGCCATCGAAAAATCTTGTTTACTGATGAAAAAATCTTTGCAGTCGAAGAAAATTTTAACCGTCAAAATGATAGAGTATACGCTAAGAATAGTAAAGAAGCCAGCATGATTGCTCCGAGGGTCCAACGAGGTCACCACCCCTCATCAGTGATGATTTGGCTGGGGGTGTCCTATTCAGGGCTAAGTAAGGTTCATTTCTGTGAAAAAGGTGTGAAAACTGGCGCTAGAGTCTATCAAGATACCGTTCTGGAACCTGTTGTCAAACCCTTAAGCCACACTTTATTTCAAAACCAGCCATGGATCTTCCAGCAGGACTCTGCCCCTGCGCACAAAGCAAAATCTACACAAGCATGGTTTCGGGCTAACAAAATTGATTTTATCGCGCAGGAAGAATGGCCATCCTCCAGCCCAGACTTAAATCCTCTGGATTATGCCATATGGCAACTTATTGAGGAGAAAGCATGTGCTAAGCCCCACATGAATCTCGACTCTCTTAAGCGCGCTATTCTCAAGGCAGTCGCAGAATTGGATATGGTGGTAGTTCGTGCTGCCATCGATGACTGGCCTCGTCGTCTAAAGGCGTGTATTCATGCCAGAGGCGGTCATTTCGAATAATTTTAATACATGATAATCTTAAATATTTGTGCTTTCATTTGGTATATAATTCATTGTAGCATTATTTGTAAATTTTGTATTATTCATGTTTTCCATAGTTACAGAATATTATGGCAAAGGAAATTAATAAACTGTTTTCTTCGTCGATAAACGAATAAATGTAGCGAAATTTGGTTTTAGAGAAATGTGTGGCAATATACCTATTATTTACCTTTGAAAAGTGTGATAACTTGGATTGTTTCTTTTTATCACATCACAATTACTTAGAGCACAAGACACCATGGCTCCACGATACCTTTATTTGAAATTATAATAAGGATTAACAAATATTTTTAACAAATTGTGAAGACTCGACGCTAGTGTCTCTTACTGTAAAAAAATTTGAATACTTGATTCTTTGTCTCTTTTTTTCACAGACCATGTCCGTATAATATTAACTTCTCTTTTCCACGCTTTGTTGGTCTTCTTGAGCGCAGCGAACATTTTTCTATGTCTATGTTTAGAATATTGCAGATTAAGAACAGCGCCTGATTTCTTTTCGTCTCTTGCTTGCCCGATAGTGGAACTTTGTTGATGATTTCTAAAAAAATGTGCCTCTTATATAGAGACATAGTTTTATTTTTCCTGTAATCTTTACGTAAACTTCTATCACATAGAATAATTTCAGATTTTTAGTAGTCTTCGAGATATCCAGCTGTGACCGACAGAGACGAGTCTCACCATAAGGGTTCCTTTACCATTTTGGTACGAAATCCTAATAAAGAGGTGACGTATGAAGTTCAAAAGTTAGATAACATTATGACTATGAATGATCAAAAACAAGATGTCTATCAGATTATAAAGCTATTTTTTGGTAACTCTGTACTTACTCTGTAATCGATATTTTACGTTTGTGAGATATGTTTCGCGGACTTGCCGCAATGCAGTATCCACTTATGTAGCGTAAGCCGTAATGTATCACACGAAACAATGCCAATTGTCTAACTCTACAGAATAATTTATTGTAGAGTGAAATAGGCACAGACAGGGGCGCGTATCTACCTATACTTACCTAATTATTAAATTAAAAAACCAGCCAAGTGCGAGTCGGACTCACGCACAAAAGGTTCCGTACCAAAAAAGGGCAAAAAAAAAACACGTTTGTTGTATGGAAGCCCCCCTTAAAAAATATTTTATTTTGTTTTTAGTATTTGTCGTTATAGCGGCAACAGAAATACATCATCTGTGAAAATTTCAACTGTCTAGCTATCACGGTTCTTGAGATACAGCCTGGTGACAGACAGACAGACAGACGGACATCGGGGTCTTAGTAATAGGGTCTCGTTTTTACCCTTTGGGTACGGAACCCTAAAAAGGGTGTAAGTTTCGTTTTAAAATCTGATGATGTGGCTCCTCAATCCAAACGGACATACGTATAAAATTTTCTTTAGTTTGCAAAAATCAACCGGTTGATTTTTGTAAACTAAAAAAACGCTTGTTTGTAAAATGCAGCAATAACTTAACTCAAATACCCACGAGTATTGGAACGGAACCAGTAAATTGTACCTAAATCCAGAAAAAGTACCAAATCTAGTAATCATGTAATTTGTACACGAGTCACAAAATACAAAATCACTTGCTCGGCTATAAACGGCAATAAGTAGGTACATACTTAACTATTTTCTTATTCTTCGTACGTACAATATTTTTATTACTGAAACTTCACGCTTTTGATACAGTAATTTGGTGGAACGGAACGGTCACGGTCGATGTGGGAATTCAGATGAAGCTAATTGTTTTTAAAATGCGAAAAATTGGATAAAACGCTGCAATGCGGGAAAAGTTTTGTCCACTGCGATGCCTAACTAACAGTTAAAGTAACGTTATTTTAGCGCGATTCAGCAAAGTTAATATCATTGCGATTCAGTAAAAAATACCGTTTTGTAAACTCGCCTTTTCAGTAGATAGCGTTTCGACAAAAGTGTTTATTAAATGAGTTTCTTTAAAATATTTTAACATCATGGCTGTTTGGCTATGAAATGATATAAAAATACAATGTAGATTTTTTTTAGAAAATCTTTATCTGTACCTTTCTAATTATCTATATCTAAAGTTCCTGTCTAATTGTCTATTCGTCATATCGAATAAATCTAGAGAAGGTTAACTTAGGGGGTCCAAGCGTAACAACAAGTATGCGTGGACACCCAAGGGGGTTCAAGTGTAATAGTGAGTTTCCATGGACCCCCGGGGGGTTTAAATAGGGGTATCAAGTGGAAAGCACGAAATTGGCATGGAAGGGAAGGTAAAGAGGATACTAATATGTCTGGACCCAATTCTGGACGGGAATAGGGACGGGGACGGGAACGGGAACGCCTTCTACAAGCATATTAAGGATTCCAAAGATTTTCTAAAATGTCCACGCGAACGAAGGCAAAAGCTAGTGTATACATAAAGCGTTGAATATTTTTATTATGTAAGTTTCGAACTCTCGAGTCCTAAGCTCGGTATGGTATTTATTTCATTCTTTACACTTATTTTCTAGCATAACTTTTGATTTAAATAAAGGAGTACCTACAAGCATAGAAATAAATTAATTTTAAAGACAAAAATTTTACAAAATACTTATAACTACTTACCTACTTAAAATCAACTCTATACTGACATATTATAATTAGATATTTTAGTATTGTGGTTTTTGTTTCAGATAATAATTATGTTATCGCAGTTTCCGAGCGGACCAGATACCGAACGCAACATCCTAGCTGCCCACACGCACGTTTGTCATTATGTTAGGCAGCGATCCTGGGCCAGTGTAGATAATTATAATGAAGAACATATGAGTAATGAAATAAAAATAAATCATCATCATCATATCAGCCGCATGACATCCACTGCTGGGTATAGGCCTCCCCTAAGGATCTCCACGACGATCGGTCCTGCGCTGCCCGCATCCAGTGGCTTCCGACTACCTTTTTTTTCCAAACTGGCTGTATAAGTATTTCCCATAAAGTTAATCTAGGTATATTAACTTTATGGTATTTCCACGGAGGATGTCGTACAATTTGTAGAGTCCGTTACGCCAGCAGGAAAGATGCTCCTAGAGGGAAGCGAGTTTGATGAATAATTTGTGCGCAATTCAGTGTAAATGTGCGCCAAATAAAAAATTTGTGGGCCTTATACTTTTGGAATAAAACGGGAAAAACGGATTCTGCTGGGGTAACGGTGCTCCAGCAGGAAGAATCTAAACTAATGATCGGAGAGAAATAAAAGATATATGTGCGGGTAGCTTGATACTAGCAGGAAATGTGCGCCAAATATAAAATTTGTGGGCCTTATAGTTTTGGAGATATTTGATTTCCTGCTGGCGTAACGTTTTGCCAGATCCCAGATCTCGGAAACTACTAAATGTGCGATCTTACAGTAAACACATATAAGTAGCTCCTAATTTGTGCTATTTGTGCGGTAGAAAACATTTCAAAAATATTCACAGATTTTGAAGTAATCAGACATTTTCTGAAAACAGAAAAAAAAATCTAGCGCCTAAACTACCACCTAAATAGAGAAACCAAAAACGGTGTTCTATTCTTCTTATTATTTCTCATTACCATAAAAATTTTGAAAACCGCCCATTTACGCGTTTTTGAATAATACCCACATGAAGGTTAGACTGACCATGTCATGACTTTGACGGTCAGCAGGATACAAATATCAGACACTATTTAGATCCTGGCCCAAAGAATAATCTGTGCGGTTACTGAAGTACATGCTCTGAAAATTTCAGCTTCAAATTCTTCGTATTAAAGGAAATATCAATTAAAATCCAAAACAACTGTCAGTATTCCGATTAACCGACCAAATTCGATAGACCACCAAAAAGCGACGCGTTCATACATATTGATGACCTTCTTTATTGTGTCGTATTATGCAGAAAAATTGTTTGTACAGTCGCGTTCATAACTTTGTAGCGGCATCTACCGTACCGCCGCATATACCACACATGGTTGCAACAAGATTTATCACCATGTCGCAGATGGCGCTAGTGTCGTATAAACACAAAGATTAGTAAGGAACAGCAACTCGTAGTATGGAAAAATATATGGAGCAACCTACATCTCGCTGACGAAGTTTTCTCAGCGAAGCAGCATATATACAACTGCCAACCATCATCGGTTGGACCGCGGTCCCCGGGCAAATACCACCCAGCCCGGAGAAAGATCTTCCACTTTGGCCTTTCTACTAGTGGCTACCTCTCTCCATACTACCATACCATACTTCATTGCTACAACTTCTTATTGGCAAATGTGGGTAAATAGTGTTTTAACTTTTAAATAGTTAGTTTGAGCCTGTATTCATACCAATACCACAGCCGAGAGAGTATTTTTCTTACAGTCGGACTTCAATCGCCCTTTGTGCTGGCGCAAAAGCCACCGTTCGTCTAGACAGTTTGACGCAACGACTAAAAGTGTAAGGGACTAAAATTTTATTTGTAAATCATTACTAATTTAGGGCTAACTAAGTATAAAATAAATATTAAATTAGTACTCAATTAGGAAATAATAATGAAAAAATAAGTTCCAAGACGGCGGCCATCTTTTTTGTTTGTGGGCATATTTCGATGAAACTCGGTTTTTGATACTATTTTGACAAGATAATATCAATGCAATGTTTTTTTCTCTAAAACCAAATTTCGCTACATTTATTCGTTTATCGACGAAGAAAACAGTTTATTAATTTCCTTTGCCATAATATAGTCATATTTTATGTAAGTTATATTTTACGTATCTCATATAAAATGTAGGTATACATTCGTTTTTCGGATCACCTGTTTATTGACATTGTTGTTCTTTGGCATTCTATTTAAATGATTATAAATCATCAACATTAAATTAGTTTCACTATCGGTCAAAAGATGGCGCTGCCCTAAGTGCGCGAGTCCGACTCGCTCTCGATCGGTTTTTTGCTGAGACGATATTGCTTTGCATTGCAGTCAATCACAGAAGAATAATAGGTAGTAGGTACAAAAGTATACTTAATACCTAGTTTATATTGCACTTTTATAGTACGGACAGACCCACGCAGTACTCCAGAAAAGTAATCCTCTTTTCGACTTACTCGATCTTTTCGTAACAGGAAAACTAAAATGGATTCTTAACTGGAGTCTTTGCTGAAGGGACTCTGCAATCGGGATAAATCCTCGGGACAATTTCACTTTCCTTGAAATGTCATATCGCTTCAGCATGTTCGATATAATAGGAAATAACTATACGCGTATTTCTCCTAGTTGAGTAGCGTGAAACGTGGAAAATTTGAGTATTACTATTATTTATTCTGTGGTATTGTCACAGAATATATAATAGTACCTACTAACGTGTATTTTGTAGGTACTTGATTTAAAGCAGGTAGAATCAAAAAGAAGAAAGAAATATAAAAATTAACAGGTGTAAGTGGTTGGTTTCACGCACCGGGAGTTTCTTATTGATATTTGGCCGGCCAATACATAGTATGAAAATTTGGTTTATGTAAGAAAACACTATGATTCATTTGCTAAGAACAGCGATAATCACCAGTTTAATACAAGAAATAAAGATAAACTTGCCGTTCCAAGATTTAGGCTTGCAAAAACTAGAGGTTCATTTATGGGGAAAGGCATTGCCTTTATTAATAAAGTTCCACAACAAGTTATTGATCTTCCTTTAGATGAATTTAAAAACCATGTTCAAAAGATGCTCATGGGTAAAGGTATAAAGTAGACGATTATCTGAAATATCAAAATGCCTGGAAATAATGTAACACATAATTTGCTAGTTTTACCAATAAATGAACGATGAATATTTTAGGTTTTTTCTTTTACTTGTATCAAATTGTCATGCAGAAGGAAAGGCCAACTTAAATATGGAAAAAGAAGTGATATTTATAAAGGCGTAGTAGGTTAATATTCTGTGATGTGATAAGGGTTCTTTTACTTTTAGAGCACGGGCGAAACACAAATCGTAGGTTCGTTGACTAAAGAAACAGGAAGTCGGTAGGTGGAAAGTAAAAGATTTCCCTGTTCCTTGATTCTTTATTCGTTCATAAAATGATTTAGATATTTTCATACTATCATCAATCACTGAAGCTTCTTTGTGGTATCACGAAGAATATTAACATTATTCAAATCCCATAAATAATGATTACTCATCACTATGCTTCGTTTACGATTCTATTAGTACTCTGTTGAGCAATAAAACCGCAAATATGGGTAATAAAATAAATATTGGGCACAATCACACCCTTTAGAGGACTGAATGGATTTTCGGATTCAATGTTAAAGCTACTAAATTTATAAGTTATCAAAATTAGAGTTATCACAAACAAAAAAGTTGGCCGCCATCTTGAATTTTTTACATTTTTAACATTGCGTTTCTGTTTTCTTGACAAAACAGTAGCAAAAACCGAGTTTCATTGAAATCGAATTTACAAACAAAAAAAGGTGGCTGCCATCTTGAATTTATTACTTTTTTATCATTGCGTTGCTGTTTTATTGACAAAACAGTAGCAGAAACCGAGTTTCATTGAAATCGGTACGCAAACAAAAAAGTTGGCCGCTGTCTTGAATTTTTTACTTTTTTAACATTGTGTTGCTGTTTTCTTGTCAAAATACTACCAAAAACCGAGTTTCATCGAAATCAGCCCGCAAACTAAAAAGTTGGCCCCCATCTTGAATTTTTTACTTTTTTAACATGGTGTTGCTGTTTTCTTGTCAAAATACTACCAAAAACCGAGTATCATCAAAATCAGCCCGCAACCTAAAAAGTTGGCCGCCATCTTGAATTTTTTACTTTTTTAACATTGTGTTGCTGTTTTCTTGTCAAAATACTACCAAAAACCGAGTTTCATCGAAATCGGCCCGCAAACTAAAAAGTTGGCCGCCATCTTGAATTTTTTACTTTTTTAACATTGCGTTGCTGTTTTCTTGTCAAAATAGTATCAGAAACCGAGTTTCATCGAAATCGGCCCGCAAACTAAAAAGTTGGCCGCCATCTTGAATTTTTTACTTTTTTATCATTGCGTTGCTGTTTTATTGTCAAAATACTACCAAAAACCGAGTTTCATCGAAATCGGCCCGAAAACTAAAAAGTTGGCCGCCATCTTGAATTTTTTACTTTTTTCACATGGTGTTGCTGTTTTCTTGTCAAAATACTACCAAAAACCTAGTTTCATCAAAATCGGCCCGCAAACTAAAAAGTTGGCCGCCATCTTGAATTTTTAAAATTTGCAACATTGCGTTGCTGTTTTCTTGTCAAAATACTACCAAAAACCAAATTTTCATCGAAATCGGCCCGCAAACAAAAAAGTTGGCCGCCATCTTGAATTTTTGCATTTTTAACATTGCGTTGTTGTTTTCTTGTCAAAATAGTATCAGAAACCGAGTTTCATCGAAATCGGCCCTCAAACAAAAAAGTTGGCCGCCATCTTGAATTTTTTACATTTTTAACAATGCGTTTCTGTTTACTTGACAAAACAGTAGCAGAAACCGAGTTTCATTGAAATCGGCCCGCAAACAAAAAAGTTGGCCGCTGTTTTGAATTTTTTACTTTTTTAACATTGTGTTGCTGTTTTCTTGTCAAAATACTACCAAAAACCGAGTTTCATCAAAATCGGCCCGCAAACTAAAAGTTGGCCGCCATCTTGAATTTTTTACTTTTTTAACATGGTGTTGCTGTTTTCTTGTCAAAATACTACCAAAAACCGAGTATCATCGAAATCGGCCCGCAAACTAAAAAGTTGGCCGCCATCTTGAATTTTTTACTTTTTTAACATTGTGTTGCTGTTTTCTTGTCAAAATACTACCAAAAACCGAGTTTTATCGAAATCGGCCCGCAAACTAAAAAGTTGGCCGCCATCTTGAATTTTTTACTTTTTTATCATTACGTTGCTGTTTTATTGACAAAACAGTACCAAAAACCGAGTTTCATCGAAATCGGCCCGCAAACTAAAAAGTTGGCCGTCATCTTGAATTTTTTACTTTTTTAACATGGTGTTGCTGTTTTCTTGTCAAAATACTACCAAAAACCGAGTTTCATCAAAATCGGCCCTCAAACTAAAAAGTTGGCCGCGATCTTGAATTTTTAAAATTTGCAACATTGCGTTGCTGTTTTCTTGTCAAAATACTACCAAAAACCAAATTTTCATCGAAATCGGCCCGCAAACAAAAAAGTTGGCCGCCATCTTGAATTTTTGCATTTTTAACATTGCGTTGTTGTTTTCTTGTCAAAATAGTATCAGAAACCGAGTTTCATTAAAATCGGCCCGCAAACAAAAAAGGTGGCGGCCATCTTGAATTTTTTACATTTTTAACATTGCGTTGCTGTTTTCTTGTCAAAACAGTAGCAAAAACCGAGTTTCATCGAAATCGACCCACAAACAAAAAAGATGGCCGCCATCTTGAATTTATTACTTTTTTAACATTGCGTTGCTATTTTCTTGTCGAAATAGTACCAAAAACAGAGTTTCATCGAAATCGGCCCACAAAAAAAAAGTTGGCCGCCATCTTAAATTTTTTACTTTTTTTACAAAACATCCTTTATTTTTCTACTAAAATAATGTTAAAATTCATTTAATTCAAGTAAAAATGAAATGAAACAGAAATAACTTCATTCGTTATTTAAATAAAAGCACTCACTCAAATCACTTTTTTACTTAAATGTACGTAGACGTGACGTGTACAAACCTGTTCAACAACAAAGTTAAGGAGGTCATCAATATGTATGAACGCGTCGCTTTTTGGTGGTCTATCGAATTTGGTTGGTTAATCGGAATACTGACAGTTGTTTTGGATTTTAATTGATATTTCCTTTAATACGAAGAATTTGAAGCTGAAATTTTCAGAGCATGTACTTCAGTAACCGCACAGATTATTCTTTGGGCCAGGATCTAAATAGTGTCTGATATTTTTATCCTGCTGACCGTCAAAGTCATGACATGGTCAGTCTAATCTTCATGTGGGTATTATTCAAAAATGCGTAAATGTGCGGTTTTCAAAATTGTTATGGTAATGAGAAATAATAAGAAGAATAGAACACCGTTTTTGGTTTCTCTATTTAGGTGGTAGTTTAGGCGCTAGAATTTTTTTTCTGTTTTCAGAAAATGTCTGATTACTTCAAAATCTGTGAATATTTTTGAAATGTTTTCTACCGCACAAATAGCACAAATTAGGAGCTACTTATATGTGTTTACTGTAAGATCGCACATTTAGTAGTTTCCGAGATCTGGGATCTGGCAAAACGTTACGCCAGCAGGAAATCAAATATCTCCAAAACTATAAGGCCCACAAATTTTATATTTGGCGCACATTTCCTGCTCATATCAAGCTACCCGCACATATATCTTTTATTTCTCTCCGATCATTAGTTTAGATTCTTCCTGCTGGAGCACCGTTACCCCAGCAGAATCCGTTTTTCCCGTTTTATTCCAAAAGTATAAGGCCCACAAATTTTTTATTTGGCGCACATTTACACTGAATTGCGCACAAATTATTCATCAAACTCGCTTCCCTCTAGGAGCATCTTTCCTGCTGGCGTAACGGACTCCAATTTGTACGACATCCTCCATGCCTTTTGTACGGTACAAAAGGCAAATCTAGAAGTGACCGTCTAACTTCGAATGTCAGCATGTTCAGTTTTCTCTACGTATAATGAAGTAGCTGAGATGCGAAGGCATTGTTATTGATTTTTTTTTTCAAAAGATGCTTTGTAAATGCATTTGTTATTTTTAAAACTCTACATCGGCAACCACTCCTACGACTCTTGTTTTAAATTCCGAACGTGACAAATAATCATAATAATATAACTAGGTTAGGTACCTACCTATACACTTACAACAAAGTTATTAAAACGTATTTTTATACTCCAGTCACCATTACCATTATTTATTATGCGTGTTCCAGTAATAACGGACGGTAAAGAAACTGATAAGAGATATACTTATGGGTTATAAAGCTGCCATTCACTCGTGAATCGTGATGATTACATTAAACCAGTGTAAGGTCAGGCATTATGATATGTAATGCGTATCTTATCGTAATTAAATAAAACAGATAGTAGGTATATAGTATCTAAGTATATTCTAATTCTAATGGCAAACCCATTAGAATATACAGAATATTGAATGAACGGATGAAATTTTGGACACAGATAGTTATAGCCGGCCTGAATTAAAACATAGTAAATAGGTACTAGTATATGTACTTCGAACTTAAGTATGCAATTTTTATAATGTTGTCTTTGTGCTACAGATTGTATGAACTATTGAAAAATTCGGCTAAGTGCGATAGTGGGCACCCCGCTATTAAATCAGGTTCCCTTGTCGATAGTACCTTCATCTAGTTCAGACTATGGACAGTTCCTAAAACGGAAACTGTATTACACCACCCAATCATAAGTAGTGTTACAAAGTACGTCAGCGTTTCACGGCAAAACGTGGAAGCCGTATTGCGTTGCTTAAGTTGCATTGCATCTGAACATTAGCACAGGGTAAAGCAATGTTAGCGTAGGTCAGTTAGCGTCAGGTTACATAACGCACTTGTTGTATGGTCTGTGGATTACAAAGAGCCAGGCTTTTGTCACGTTAACAAGAAGGAACACGAAACGGACAGCGTGCTTGTGTAGGTAAGGTAGCTTGCGTTACACTATATATTAACTAGTATAAAGAAATCGGTAACGTGTTCAATCAATATTGTAGTGTTACCAAGATTGCAACTCATTTCGCGATGAACCGCCTCTAAGGCTGGCCCCAGACCTACCGGTTTCATTTCTTTGCTTTGCTGTTCTACTATGGACCGCCGGCCAAGAGGCTCATTTTCAATCTATCGCATATTTTGACCAGACCACATTGGCAAGATAGCCATTATAGTTTGGTGTTATCAAATATAGTCGTCTGGGTTGCGAGGCAAAGTTTTAGTTTTAGTTTTAAAAAAAAACTGCTGTTTTATACAAAAATTAATAACGAAATCATCAAAATGTATGAAACAGTTCATTTTTTTTTCGCGATTTCTGATTTGGTCCCATAGTAAAAGTTGTTCAGTTTTATTATGGTCCCTATCTACCATATTCAGCTTTATAAGGTTTTACCAAACATCTTGTAAAAATAAGCGATTGATTTATTTTTAACGATAGGAGTCCATGTTCAGGGTGGCATATCTCCTAAAAGCTTCCTACTTCGCAATCAAGGCGATGATATTTGATAATGGCTATCTTGCCTATTTGGTCTAGTCCCAAAATGCGATAGATTGAAAGTGACCCTGGTTGGCCGGCGGTCTCTCAAGCAAGGTAGCACAGCAAAGCAAAGAAATGAAACCGGTAGGTCTGGGGCCAGCCTAAGTACCTACAAGACTCAGCCATGTTCAAGGCTCAAGCGTGCCCGCAGACTACAGACCAAACTGTCGGCCGATAGTTGGAATCAGTATGAAGAAGTATGCAAGTGCGCACACTACAACGATTTGGTATCGGCCGATTCTTCATACAAAACCAACTATCGGCAGACAGTTTGGTCTGTAGTCTGCGGGCACATATAAGTATATTCGTCCGGTCATGGAGTACTGTTGTCACCTGTGGGACGGTTCTGCTAAGTATCAGCTCAAACTACTTGAACCGATTGAAAACCGTGCAAGGAGGCTCATCGGCAACTCAACATTGGCCACGACCTTCAGAGCCTTAGTCACCGTCGCAAAGTTGCTTGTTTATCGGTATTTTATAGAATACACCTTGGAGAGTGTGCGAGGCAACTGCACAACTTTGTTCCTCCAGCCCCTTTCCACCATCGGAATACCAGACGCAGGTTAGCATGTCACCCTTACATGGTAGATAGTCCGTACCAAGAGCTTTGCCAATACATTTCTTAAGCGTACTGAAGGAATGGAATGTGCTGGCTGCTAATGTGTTCCCCGATAGTTACAACCTTGGTCTCTTCAAGGCAAGAGTGAATAGGCATTTCCTGGGCATGCGTGCTATACCTTAGACCACATCCTGTTTACCAAACAAGATGGTGGACAAATGCCTGCCCAGTTATCAATAAAAAAAGGCCTAGTGTGCGTTTGATTGAGCCCTTATTGATATTGATCGCGTCTCATTAACATTTAATTGTTCCAATCAATATTCCAATACAATGAATTTGTCAATGGAACCAATAAAGTCATTATATTTCATAAACCATTTATCATGGGTCAATGTTGAAGTTGAAGGTCATAAGGGTGAATTTTCGTTCGTGTACCTAAATGAGTATTGGAATGAAAGGCCCTGGGGCCCTATTTTTGAATCGCTCGGCTGGAGTCAAGCGCTCGTTTCTACTGATTATCGTTTGTCGTCACAGCGTCAATTGGTAATGCGCCTGGCGGCCATGATTTTAACCTCAAAAACGAAAAACAATTGTAATTTTCTCATATACCTAGACCCTTTCTTATTGAAAAAAAGAATTCAATAATTAATAAATTATATTACCTACCTATTAGAATTTTACTGTTTTTTGTCATTTTAGTTGCGGATGACGATGATGTGTATGTTAATTTGACAAGGTTCCAGCGCATTACCAATTGACGGGGATAGTACCACCCGTTCCAGACTTTTCAGCTGAGAAGAAAAACGGGCGCAGGAAGCTTATTAGCTTTAACAGAAATAAGTAACAATATGTAGGTACAGGTTGATTTTTTTAAGTGTGCACAAATGTTGTGTAGTTTATAGAAGATCAAATTGATCAATTTTGTCTATGGGACCAATTTAAATAGAGCAAAAAATTCACAGATCTCGTGCTCTACACGACTTGAAAGGGCATTGAAAATTAATCTACCTATTATAGGTTATTCAAAAAAAACATGTTGTTCATATATTACCAAGAATTTTTTTTTCGATTTCCAAAGAGTTTTTGACTTTTCCAAAATATTTTTTTTTATTTTTTTTTACATTAGATAATGGAATGTAAAAAACTTCAAGATTGAAACCCATCATTTTTTAATTTTCAGTAAGTATGTCAGTAAGAACGCGTAATTTTTCGGTCGAAAAATTAATTTTTTTATTCATACCCAAAAAAAATTTTTTTCAATACTTAGGTACCAACTTTTCCAAAATATTTTGACATCATCTTAAAGCCCTTTGAATTCCGCGTCTTTTGAGCTCTCATACGTCCTCGTGGCCGCACGCGAGCCGCCCGCCGCGTATCGCACCTCGCGCCGCGAAAAACTACCATAAGAATAAATTAAACTTTATTCTTATGCCTCTACAGCCAGGGCTCTGTCACTCCGCGCGCGAGTCCGAAGCGCTCGGCGTCCTCTGAGAGGACAAATTTCATACGACAGAAAAGATAAGACCTACGCGATAGAAAGAGAGGTAACTACTAAGTGAATGTTTTGGAGCGGAGGGAGCGCTGTGCTACCTGAATGGTACTTTATTGTGTAGAAGCAAGAATCGCTATTTATTTAAACGATTTTGCGGAGTGCAACTTCTGTACGCTAGTACTATTATTTATTCTGTGCTACAGCCTCAACCGTCACCAACATCGAAAAGTGTAATGACTGTTCCTTGTTCTGTTCCTACTTCCTTGAATGTTCCTTGGTTCAATACCGGTGTTTTTTTTTTTAATTTTTTTTAATTCGGCCTCCTTCTCGATATATTTTCTGTGAAAACACGATTGTTCGGTCGAAAAGTCGGTTTTTTTCGATTTCCAAAAAGTTATTGACTTTTCCAAAATATTTTTTACATCTTCTAAAAGCTCTTTAAATTCCGCGTCTTTTGAGCCCTCATAAGTCTTCGTGGCCTCAGGTTATCACGGGCGAGTCGCACTTTCAGTGAAAATGGGCGCCTACTGGAGTGAACGCAAAAACATATTCAATGTTAAAAATAATCAGCTGTTCCATAGAAAACGTCATCTGCTCGACCAAAATGTATGGAACAGCTGATTTTTTTTCTCTGATTATAATATTATATTCTGTGGCCACACCACAAAATTTGTGCACTGTTAAAAAAATCACCCTGTACCTAGTTACGGTTGCAACTTCTGAACAAGTATTGTTGTTCTGAATTAACTTCAGAAGAAATATGTAACTTAACTAGCCTCATAAAGCTTGCTTAGAAAACTTTAATAAAACACTAAGTACATAAGATATAAAAGGTACTTGGTATGCTCCTAAAATGGTGACTATTTTAACAGCTATCGATATGAATTTAATATCCTTGCATTTATTTTATAGCGGTCGTAAAAAAAATACGAGCGGTCACGGATTCGTGTCAGTCGCAGAAATCGTTTAATATAAAAAAAACCATTCGTTTCAGGAGTGAAGAACTGAAGTTATGTTTACACAGATAATATATGGTTCAATTCATGAATTTATAGTTAACAACAATAGCGAAAGTGGCGCCGCGGTGAATTTTATTATATATTATAATTCTAATACACAATTTTACGTGGAATTTTTTGAGCCCACAGTCTAGTATTTTTAGACGGTATCATTACATTCCCTCGTAGTCACTGCTAGAAGTAGATAGCAAAACTGCTAAAAGAGGCCGCTTTTGACACATTTGCTATCTACTTCTACGAATGACTACGAGGGCATGTAGTGATGCCTTCTAAAAATACTAAACCATGGGCCCTAAAAACTGCACGTAAAACATTATTAAAATCTATTTCTATTAATACTTAACTTATTAAATAAAAACCTCTGAGGGCGCCACTTTCTGTCATACAACCGCCTTAATGCAAAACTGTATAAACAAAAAGATACGCCTTTTTTCGTGTTTGCATTAATTACTGAAGAATTTGTTACACTGCTGCACTGTAACATCTGACTCTTTGAACAACTAGGTACACATTGAAACTTAAAATTTCACGCAAATCATTTTAGTTCCAGCCTGAAAACTGTTTACACTAATATATTAAAAGAATTTTCATTTTACGAGCGGTCAAAAGCTTTAAAATTCTTCTTATGACATCATGCTTACAGTTTAAGGACTTACTTACATACTTTTAATTTCCATACTATTACACTAATTTGCAAAATTCTTTATTGAAGAGACATAGAAACAAAACTGCATTGTCTTGCTTGATTTGATTTAGAGCGGTAACTAGCAATGTAACAATACAAGACCTTGAAGGATGCTAAGTGCCGTGTAACGTTAAACCACGTTAAACCACGTTAAACTCAACACTGAATAGTCACAAACGTAAATAATTTGTGAAACGTTACGTTGAAGTAAGATTCATTGTGTAATAACGCTTAAAATGTGACAGACTCACCGTCTTGTTAATAAAAAGTTAGTCTATACTAAGTACATGCTTATTAGAGTGTAAAGAAGCGCTCAAACTACGTAACACTTGTGAAGTTGTGATTACGTGTGTGCCAATAGATTAGACTGGAGCCAGCGAACTAATCTTTCACTGTCTGGAGCACATCAATCTATAAGGAAGACCCTGTGCCCCAAAAGCAGCACGGGACTGTTGTGTTGTGACATCATAGCACCATCACCACAGCACCAACGCGAGGGCGCTGGCAGCGGCGATCGCTACCTCAGCGTCTTCTTCAATATTTAATTTGTACTTGTTGCAACACCGGAAGGATATTGCAATGCAAACTCTATCTTACTTTCCAAGGCTGGATTAGATGGGGGCGCCATCTTTTTGTTAAAATGTAAAAAAATAATCTATCGTGTGAATGTTCTGGGCTCAAAAAAACCAGCAAGCAATCAAACCATATCACCACATCGCTTTATTACCTTGGACGAATCAACACTGGGGCCGTACCGGCTAACGAATCGATTTTCATAAAAGTCTGCTGGGTTTCAACTTAAAACAGAGAAATCAAAGTAAGCAATTTCGTTTTGTACTTTTTGTTGACGTAATTCGGAAGATATCGATGTTCGTGTGACATCATGAATTTGGGTTCGTCATTTTGGCCCAATTGGGGCTCGATTTATCTGTTTTAATTTGAAACCCAGCAGACTTTTATGAAAATCGATTCGTTAGCCGGTACGGCCCCAGTGTTGATTCGTCCAAGGTAATAAAGCGATGTGGTGATATGGTTTGATTGCTTGCTGGTTTTTTTGAGCCCAGAACATTCACACGATAGATTATTTTTACAATCTCAATTATTGACGTAGCCTGGGGATGGATGGACATTACAATATCCGAGCGAGAGCATGTCGCGCTGCTCTACCCTCACCCCCGAACGAGTTACATTATGAAATTCAGTACAACTTTCAGATGATTTTATTACGGACTAGCGGCCGCCCGCGGTTTCACCTGCGTGGTTCCCGTTCCCGTGGGAATATCGGGATAAAAAGTATTATATGTTTTAATCCAGGCTATATCTACTATCTGTGTGCCAAATTTCAAGCAAATCCGTTCAGTAGTTTTTGCGTGATTGAGGAACAAACATCCAAATATCCAAACATCTAAACATCCAAACATCCAAACCCACAAACTTTCACATTTATAATATTAGTAGGATGCGCACGCGGCGGGCGCGGGCGAGAGGACGCTCGGACATTACGGCTACAATGTTGCCAATAAGCCACCGTTTGAAAACCTTTTATAGAGGTTCATGGGTTTTGATAAAGTCTTGTATGCAACTGTTACATAATTAGGTATTAAAACACTCATATTGTGACACTATTAATCACACGAGGCGCCCCTCATTATAGTACAGTTGCATAAAATCTAATTAGTGTCACTTCATCAGTGTGGCATCTTTAAGAACTAAACAGTAGCACCTAGTCTTTGATATTAAGGTTGAATTTAACGCGTCTCTCCCCAAATATCTACATTTTTGTTTGAGTCCTTTTCATTTAACTATTAGTCTTGGATTAATATCGGCGTCATCATCAATTCTTAATCAATAAGGTTCTATAAATCTTTGTATTTCTTTTTGCACAATTGCATTATTATTATTTTCATACTTATCATACAGTGACCTCATTGTTTACACACAACACACATCACACGCGCACTGTTTATCGATTGAGTATTGATTTTCCTCTCATTACCCAACTACGGTGAAGCAAAAAAGGAGGGTTATAATTTCGAAATGTATTTTTCAACTAGTAAAGATAACACGAGTTTATCTGTAACAAGATGTACCTTATCTATACTCAGATTTCAATTCAAGTGTCACTCGAAAATGGAGCAGTTTTACAGCAAAATAGTATAGAAAAACAAAGAAAGTAGGTTTTTAAGTCTCCTCAAGTTCAGATATTAAAAAAAACATTATATAACTGGGACTGGTACTTATTGCGACTTATAGTTGTTGTTCTATCGTCTCTTCACCATCAACGACGTAGGAATGGAATGCTCAGCCTGCCCATAATAATATTGGTGGTACTCAACGTGGTACTAATCCATAATAGGAATCCGATGTTACATCCGAACGATAGCCTGCCTCGTCAAGGCTAGATTTAATTGACTAGACACTTTCTAGGAAACGTGTAAGACACAACTTTATAATCGATAAGTAGAAAAGTAATTTCTAGGTTATGGGATTTTCTTTTACTAGTAGTTACTATCTAAAAAAGGACGAACAAGATAGATTAACTAGTAGTACTTTTGCTGTCGACAGTACACTTATCGTTTAATGAAAATCTTAATAGCATAGCAATCACATAGCAATAAACGCTGGTAGCGGAAAATTGCAATCATGAGCGCATGAAAAGAAGTGGAAAAAATTTAAACAAAAATGGTGGGACGAGGTCGCGAACGAAGACAAGTGCACATATTTATCCAGTGAACTAAAATTTATGGAAGTGTAATTGCAATCAAATATTGCTTAAAAAAGGGGCCGAAAAAGTACAACCCGCTCAGCTTTAGTCGGACCAGCCACGCACCCGTGACTGACGACGTAAGTTTGTGTTCTTTTCAATAAATTGCAGTTTGTGTTGTAGAGAAAAGATAGAAAGAGAGAGTTTATTAGAAATGACGTTCTTTATTAGTCAAATGGTGTAAAAGATGCAAAGAAGGCAGTATAAAGATACAGAAAAAACGTATCTTATTTTTTCGTTTAGTATAGAAAATATCTATAAGAACCTATACAAATTATTGTCGCTAATAAGCAACCAGTGTTCAGACGCTTTGTGCTGCATAATTAAATGCCAGCATTTTTAGCTCTATCCACTTAGTTGTACTTTTCGTATGGTGCCATTTTTTGAGCAGCATGCTTATTCCATAGATTTTGATTCGCTGTATTTATCAGTAGCAATCCTACAGTCAACATAAAAAAGATATAGGGGCCTACCCATTACGCAATCCCATTCATAATAAACTGAAATAAGATCAACTGAAATCATTTGGTAGGTTTGGGTACCGTGGTCAGGTGATTCGCATCGCATGACGCTATACTGTCGCTAGTTTTGATGACCTGGATTCGATTCCTGTAAGCTCACTCTTGTCATCAATCCCGATTTGTAATTGTAATTGGAGTTGTATAGAATTTACACTGGATTTATAAACGTGCGGCAAATCCTATAAGAGCGGCAAATATTATGCGGTCATAGTGTGAACTAACTTAACCGTCTCTGTGGTCTAAGACGCAGGGGTCCCGGGTTCGATTCCCGGGGGGGTACAATTTGTACTCGGTTTGGTTGGTGTTAGGGCTTATTTCAAGTCTGCCATGCTAGCTACCACCATCTTACCTAAGTTTGACGCCATAACAACAATTTAAAAAATGTTGTTCCGGCAGTTAGAGGTAAGATAGCCAGTTCCTCAGTGATGAAGATTCCGGGAGTAGTGCGCTTCCACCTTCGGCCTTATCATCACTTAACATCAGGTGAGGTGAAGGCCAAGCACTATCCCGTTGTTCATAAAAAAAACGATTGGCGATAAAAAAAATGATTATTTTCCCATAACAAATAAAATAATAGAACTTTAGTGGCAACTAAGCTACAATGGAGGTTTTCTATTTTTGTGAGAATAAAATCGTTTTTAATTCTTTATAATATAATCCGAAAATTAACTTTGATTGGAATTTATTATTGGATTGGATTTTTTACAGACCCTGTTGGATTGCTCAAGATTATAGGTTAGGTACCTATATATTTTTTATTTATCCATTTAAATTCATTATCTAACTTGGATTGGAATGGATTTATTTATACTGATCCTGTAGGATTGCTCATGATATGTCCTATCTATATTAATCATTTTTATTTATATAAATTAATAACCATAATAAATATCTTTTTTTTTTCACACAAATTGTATGCATCATATTTTTTTATTATTATTGTTAGGCGTTTATAATTTGATCATGTATTCATTCTTAAGATTTAAGATTCTGATTTTCAATTGTCCACTCTTTTCTTTTCCAAAATAAAAACGAAGTATCTATTTTCGCCGACAAGGAAAGATTGTGTAAGCATGACTTGTGAACTTAGCTACATAGTTAATAGGTAACATCCTCAAGCCTGGCCTAGGTGTCCAGTCCACAAGGTCATTTCAATAACTAAGAACCGACTAAATCACCACTCACTCACTACACCAACTTTTGCAAACACATTTCAAACATATCCAGAGTTATCACAAATGATTTTAAAACACTGTTTTACTTGGACACTGATTAAATGTGATGCTGTCACTTTTTTGATAAGTTATAGTTTGAAAGAGACAGCAATTCATTTAAACAATTTCTTAAAATATTTTGTAAAAACTCCATTTTAGTTATTTTCTATTCTGTGCAAGATAAATTCCTCATCACTTCTATTTTTTTTTAGTTGAGGATGATGTTTTAGTTTTACCATTAATAACTGCCTTTATCGCTGATTTAATTAACCATGAAATATATTCTTAATATTATCAATAAGTGTGCCCACAAATACCATCACTCATTAAATAATAATAGTTTTTTTAAAGGATCTGAACTAATCTAAAGTATAGTTTAGTCTGGGGCCGTTCTCTACCTACCTCCAGTTTCTGAGGTACTTTATCAGAGGGGTCCAAATTATCTGGTTAAAAATAATAAAATTTACTTTAAACCAGATAATGTGGACCCCTTCGATAAAGTTAAACCTTTGATAAACCACTGATACCACCGGTACCTCAGAAAACAGGCATTAGGTCCTTCACCTGGGACCGTACTGGCTAACTTACATGGCTATCATAATCGCTTTCATTTGATAGATGGATGTGATACATTGCTACTTTTCTATGGTAAGTTTTTATTTGTGCCAAATAGAAGCAGCAATTTGTCACATCCATCTGTCAAATGAAAGTGATTACGATAGCCATGTAAGTTAGCCGGTACGGCCCCTGGCCGATTATGTGAGACTATAATGCTTTAACTCAAAAGCGAACGAAAGCATTATTTGCATAACAGGACAAGTTTTTAAAAGATAGAATAAGCAGATTAACCCGTCAGGTATAGGACAATTAACCACAATAGATATTTCATTGTTGTCCGGCCTAACGTGGTTGCCTTGCGTTTTATGAATTATGCCATGAATTGCTTCAAATAACGCTGTATAAATTTTAAACTTTTTTTTAAATTGACTATACTCATAATGCTGAATATTATTATTCTTTATAAAAAAATTGATTTAAGGTTTTAGTTTCTTTTAGTGGGGAAACATTCCATTATCTACAAGCCTGAGAAGACTTTTGATAGAAAACATTTATGAATACAAAGCACTAATTTTTAAGGCGTTACTTGAAATTCAAGAGCTTGCTTAATTTTGACTTCAATTTAGACCATCTAGATTTGTAAGTAAAGAAATAATTTTAATTTAATAACATAATAATACTAATTAATGAACATTGTTTACAAGAAGTATTATTTGTTTGTACTTTTATTATGTGTTTCCTACAAGAGAATATATTTTTAAGTATGGTCAGTAGATTTAGTACTGGTAAGGAATTTAATTTTATGAATTTATGAATGAATTACTAATAATTCTGTACTTTAATTTTATGCAAATTACCAAAAGAAAGTCTTTGATATTTGTAACATAACAAGCAAAACAACTATTCCATTTAATTAAAAATAAAAATATTATTTATGTAGGTATTGTAGTTTTTGTTATGCATTTCTGGATATAAACAAGAAGTATGGAATACTTAACCATGCTGGGAGATGTTTCTAAATTTAGAACAAAGTAAACATACATTTATTTTTTAGGTTCTGAAATCGATTATCTATAGGTACTTAAGTGATTTAGTAATGAATGTTAGACTTTTACATACCTTTTTAGATCCTCAGTTAATATATTCCGATTTTAGCACAGCTAAATTGTGATCAATTGCACCAAAAAACAAGTCTAACCAGGAAAACAGCACAAATTCCACGCTTTTGATGTGAATTCTCAAGTAGTTCAGATCTTTATTGTTCTATCAATAGATAACACACTATTATTTGAAAAATTACACTGTTTAAAATGATATAATACGGTGAAAGTGCGAAAATTTTCACAAAATTACACAAGCATTAAAGAAACATCACCGTCTACCTCAGACTGCAAAGCCGAACTGACATTTAGTATTTGACAATTATGACATTGACACTGACAGATTCAGTGCCGCTAGCTACAAACAGAAAATCTCCTTGCAATGGGGAAGGTAACTGTCAAAATGGAGCTACGTACTCTTGTTCCACTCCACGAGAACTATCACTATCAAAACAAAGGACTTATACTAATTTACTTTAAAAATCGTTTTGTAGCTTTAAAATGATCAGATTCTGTGTAATAGGCAGTAAACATGTTGGCACTTACAAATTACCGTGAAATCTGGATAATTAATAATAATAAAAAATTAAGTATGAATTAAAAACGTCTTAATTTGGCTTTCAATTCCGTCACTTGCATTGTAGAACTAGAATAGGAAGTCCTTTAATTCGTTTTGGGTCAATGGGTCTTTTTCGTTAAAAAAATACCACAAATAAATACCTATAAATCCTTATTTGTCTTATTTAGTAAACAGTGACAGCTGTTGTCATACGTCTTTTAAACTTAAATTGTTATTTATATAATATTTATTTTATATTGTTATTTCGTAATCTATGTGTGGAAAACCATTTGTTGTATTTTATAAATGTTTATGTCAAGAAAGAGTTGGGTGAAGATTGTTTAAAGCGCATTCGCTAAGATAGTGTCGCCCTTTCATCGCGCCGCCTTTGCACGTGCCGCTTCTTGTCAAAGGATGCCGCCGCATAAACAAAGGATACCGCGTGTGGCGTACACCCGCAAGTCAATTTGGATTTTGGCAGTTTACATCGAAGCGCCGCGCCGTAGTGAAAAGTTGTGTTTGTTGACTCTGCTACGTATACTAAAAATGTTTTTCATCCTTGGGAGGACAGTGAAGTGCCTCAAGATGAAACTTCAAGTGAACCAACAAAAAAAAGACGGGTGTTTTGTTTCGATATTTTGGTATGGATTTGGAACGTGATGAAGTTGATAATGACTCCGACACTTCAAGTGATGAAAAATAGTAGGTAGTCTTATTTTTTTTATTTAATATTTCATTAAAATTCTCTTTCCACCTCAATTGTGTGTATTATTTGTATTCGTATATTTTTTCAATAAACACAAGTAGGGACTGACACCGTAATCTTAAAAAAAACACGACGCCCGCCCTCCTCCCCCCGCCCGCACACTATGGTACAATGGTACAACTTAAATAATTATCGAAACCGATAACGATATTGTTTACCGTTATCAGTAACATTACCAAAAACTTGCCGGTATGCCTGTCTCTGAACACATTTGCTTGCGGGTGTACCGACACTATCTAAACGAACGAGCTTTACCATATACCACAAGTTAGGATAGACAGACTTTAGATTTGTTCTGAACGAGCTCTCTCTTTGTGATACGGAGGCTGGTATCAAATATTATAGAACAGAGTAAAGGTGTGGACACATTCGTCTGACGCCACGTGTTAACACGCCGTATATAAATGGACGTGTTATAAGATGAGTGATCCTAGTGAGTGAATACATTTACAATGAAAACCGATGTCATCTTTGACGGCGTGTTAACACGTGGCGTTAGACAAATGTGCCCGCGCCTTAAGAGTTTCTTTATAGTATTTGCTGGTATTGAGCGCTCTGGTAACGATCATTTGCGATTGTCAGTTTTTACATAATTGAAGCTCATTGATGTGAAAATTTATATTTTACACGTGCATATGGGGAATGTCCGAAAAAAATCAAATTGGTTGAATATTTTTCTATAGGTAGGAATAAGGTCCCTTAGTAATAGAATAAATTTTCATAATTTTCGGTTTCGTGAAAAAAATTCAAAAAATCAAAGTCATTTCGACTTCACAAATATATGAAAGTAACAGCAGAATGGAGATTGTACCTTTGCCAACACCTGCCACAACCACAACATGGTATTAAAAAAAAGTTTAAAGACAAAATGTCAAAACTTTTTTTTTAAATACGTGTTGTGTTTGTGGCAGTTAGCGGCAAAGGTATAATCTCCATTCTGCTGTTACTTTTATACATTTGTGAAGTCGAAGAGACTTTGATTTTTAAAAACTTTTTTACCCAACCGAAAATTCTGAAACTTTTTTCTACTACTAAGGGACCTTATTCCGACCTATAGAAAAATATTCAGCCAATTTGATTTTTTTCGGACATTCCCTATTCCTCCAACAATCGCATTGACGAAAAAATTGACAATCGCAATCGTTTATTTCAGTCACAAACCGGCTAGTTGGTTGCGTAAAGTCAATCGTATTCATTTGACAGTTCATATTGTATCATAATATATGTCATCCCATACAAATTGCAGCCGATGGAATACGATATGAACTGTCAAATGAATACGATTACCTTACGCCATTCCACCCCGGTAGTACACATTGTTTATATAGCTATGTTATTGTATAAATTAAATTAAATGAATACACCTTGTTTATGAAAGACTAGTGCCTAATAAAGGTATATTATCTGTACTGTAGTCTGTACGTCACCAGGCAGGTCCTCTCCATTGTAAAGTAGACAAGTTAATAACACTGATGCTACCTTACCTGAGTGATAATAGTAGTTTATGAAACTGATGCATGACTTGACCATCAGCCATTTTTGATGTTCCTACTACTGGGGCACAGGCCTTCCTTATGGGTGAATAAGGAGGATGGGCCATAACCCACCACGCGGGCCCAATGCGGATTGGTGGGTGTTAAAGACTGCAAATGCACCCGGGACCAACGGCTTAACGTGCCTTCTGAAGCACGGATAATAAATTTTTGGTTACACATTCCATGACCGACCCTTGCGAAACTTGCTTAACCTCCACAATCGCTGGGCCAGATGCAAAACGACTGCGCCACCGAGCTCCTCATAAAGAAATGAGGAAACTGATGCATAATACCTATGTGCAGTTTCATTCACTTTATCTACACTCACACTATTTGGAATTGAACCTAATAAAATATCAAGAGAGAGAAACTACTAGTATGTTAATACATATTACCTTTCCGTCGCTGCATCTAAAATATCGGGTGGAGACTGGAGAAAAATTTTCTTCACATTCTCCTGCTATCAGACATTTTTAAGGAAGAATAAAAAAATCCTACCACAATTCAGTACAACAAAAAGTGAAACCTGAATTTTTTTTTTGTATTGCGTCAAAAATGGCGCGCCCTATACCACAGACCTCAGATACTACAATGAGCTCATACGTGCCAGTAAATTAAAAAGTAAAAGTGTGCTATAAAAATTAAAAAGTTATTTTGCGATGCAGTTGCTTGCATCAACTGTATCGCAAACGTAATGGGTATTTTTTATAATGAGCGGTTTTCTGACACCAGAGAATTTTGGTATAATTTTATGTCGATAGATGGCGCTACTTCAACTAGGTGGATTTTTAGGGTTCCGTAGCCTAAATGGCAAAAAACGGAACCCTTATAGATTCGCCATGTCTGTCTGTCTGTCTGTCTGTCTGTCTGTCCGTCCGTATGTCACAGCCACTTTATTCCGAAAGTATTAAGATTACACAGTTGAAAGTTGGTAGGTAGATGTATTCGGTTAACCGCTTAACGGATTTAACACAAAAACAAAAAAAATAAAAGATTAAGGGGGGGCTCCCCATACATGGAACTGAAACTGAAAAAAATAATTTTGTTCAAACCAATACGTGTGGGGTATTTATAGATAGGTCTTTTGAAATGACATTGGGGTTTCTAAGACGATTGTTTTTCAAAGTCAACCGTTTCAAAGATAAACACCGCCAAAGTGATAAAATGTGTGTCCCCCCCCCCCTAACTTTTGAAATAAGAAAGTGAAAAATCTAAAAAAAATACATGCTGTAGATTTTAATAAACACTTTCAACGAAAATTGGTTTGAACGAGATATAGTAATTAGTTTCCGAGATATATCATATTTACCAAAACCGCAAATATAACTTTGTCATTCATACCAACACTGTGAAAAACAAAGTTATTTTTGCAGACGGGAAATAATAGTGGTATTAAATATCGTATGGTATAAGGTAACTACGGAACCCTACTGCGCGTGGCCCGACACGCACTTGGCCGGTTTTTTAAATATTATTGCCCACTAATGGTCATATTGGTCATAGAAAAGTTTTTCGTAACACGCCAACGAACAACCAACTCACAACGCAACAAACCACATACTCAACAAACGTATAATAAAAAAGTACATTTAATATATTTCATAAAAAGCTACCTACTTAGTTCAAAGACATCTAGTTCTTTTTTATGAACTACTTTTTTTTCTTAAACTGCCTTTTGAAAACCGCTCATTTAACGTATCCACGAAAATAAAGTTCGTGTTTATACAATCTTTTTAATACATATTTGGAACATTACGTTGCTAGTGTAAATAAAAAAAATACACAACAGTAAATGATGAACCAAAAAACGTCGCTGTCAGTTCAAAAGGACGTATGTAAAAATTTACTGTTCTCAGGACACCTGTTTGAAACCAAAAAATGCATATAGGCCTTTTTGATGATTTCATTCCATAAAGTCGTATGTAAGAAGAGATTGTTTCAGAAAACACGTCAAAACAACTATTTTATGAATGAATATTATGACTATGCCTACGACTTTTTGGTATAACCGCAAGTAAATTATAACAAACAAAATAGCGTGAACCTGTCAAATACAAACGTAACTCAAAATGTCGTATGTTCGACTTAAGGCAATTTTACAAAAACTATATACTTTTTGTCTATTACTTTAAAGTCCAAAATCGTCCAACACAACTACTAATGGCATTTTGACACCATGAAGATTACGTACAAAACTACGCATACAGCTGATAAAAATAGTTATAAAAAAATACATACGTCCTTTTGAACTGACAGCGACGAAAATACATTTATAACAAAAGTTTTGTTTGATATTAATAATTGTATTCTTCAAAAACAGTTTAATACAAAATAAAGTACTGTTTGAACTTCTAGCCCCTGGGCCAGCTAGACTACCTCGGTGATGTTGCGAAGCTTTTCGTTGTCGTGTTGTACCTATAACTAAAAACTTTGAATCAAATTTCACTTAGAGGAAATACCTAAATTAAAGAGATTACATGAAAATAAACTTGAATCCCTTGACTTATAGGTTCTAATTTTATTGTAGAAAACGACAATGAAAAGCTCCGCGAGTTTCACGACAGCGCGGTAGTCTGGCCGCAACATAACAGGCTTAAAATTAGTAAACAGTTGTTATCTCCCTTATTCTGGCAACGGTTAGCTTACTGGCAATACTTTGTGTTGACGTTCCATTTCATGCATAAAAATAACGCGCGTTGAAAAAAATCGCTCGTTTGAAAGATCTCTACAGATAAGCTACGTACGTATTCATCACGTAAATAGGGGAAGGTAGTATAATAGTATCGGACACATTTTGATTTTCTACCTAAAAACTCTGTGGGCTAAACAAAATTTCAAAAATAATAATAAAAGGTGTAATTATTAATTTTAGTTTTCTATTATTATTTATCATTAACATTCGTGTAGTAATGGACGCCCGGACGTGTCCCAAACTATACGAAACTTCGCTGTCCGATGTATCGGTAATACGAAAATACGACGCATTGTCCGATATTATACACTGTCCGATAGTATACTACCTTCCCCTATACACCGTTACTTTGTAAGTATAACCATAGGTTTTATTTATTTATTCTTATGGTATAGGTAACTAAAACGAAGTGGGGATTTCAGACCACATGAATAAACAACTTTTACTATGGGGCTAACCACGGAACCACGGAAAAAAATCAGCTGTTCCATAGAAAAGTACAACATCGACTCGACTATAATGTGTGGAACAGCTGACTTTTTTCGCGATTCCGGTGGTTGTGGCCCCATAGTAAAAGTTGTTCTTTCACGTGGTCTGAAATCCCCTTTTCATTTTTAGATAGGTATACTTAAAAATTAACAGTGTATATTTTTGTTTTTTGCGGTCTTCCTTCTTCAGCTCGATGTAAACGTAAGGAGGGGGTCCTTACTTTAACATTACTTGGCACCGCCGTTGTAGCGTTGTCTGGTGGAGGATTTACGTTTACCATAATATGGGTGTAAAGATGAAACAATGTCATTGACACCACCCGATATTTCAATGTGGTTAAACCGTCAAAAGGGTATCTTCCAACAGCCGTGCTAATTAGTTCTTTTCTGAAAGAAAAATTAAAGAACTCCAATGATTCAAGGTTTATAACAATAAGTATCTAAAGCTAGGGTTTCCTAGGATGGCGGTGCCGTCATATTACGGCCGTAATATAGCGGCGTTGAATGCTGTCTATGTAAACAATACGGTGACACCGTAACCGCGCCGTATTTATTTACATAGACAACGTTCTACACCGCTAAGTTACGGCCGTAATATGACGGCACCGTCATTCTAGGAAACCCTAGCTTAAGTACCTATACCTGGAATTTGATTTCATCTTTCGAAACATTGTCCGCAACTAAAATTTAGAATAAAGAAGGATAAATAAGATTGTAGGTACCTACTACAAATTATATAAAAAGGAGGATAAATAAAGATTATTATTATTATTTATTAAAAGTTCCCTTAAGCTAGGGTTTCCTAGGATAACGGTGCCGTCATATTACGGCCGTTATTTAGCGGCGTAGAACGTTGTCTATTTAAACAATACGGCGCGGTTTCTGACGTTACGGTGTCGCCATATTGTTTACATAGACAACATTCAACGTCACTATATTACGGCCGTAATATGACCGCACCGCACCGTCATCCTAGGAAACCCTAGCTTTAGTCTTCTTTTTCTTTTTATCGAATGAGGATTAGTGGCAACCTCTGGTGTTAGAGTTTATCAAGCCACCTGTAAGGCCTCTAACTTGGCTTAACGACTGTTATCAGATGACGACAGCCGGGACCGACGGTTTAATGTGCCCTCCGAAGCACGGAAGCGCTCAGTTGTAATGCCACTTTAACGGTCACCCATCCGACACCTGACCGGACTGAGCGTTGCTTACCTAACAAACGTGATCGAGTACGATCAGTCTGTCAAGTTCCGTCATGAGCGATAGTAGTAGTATAGAGTAAAGGATTATGCCGATTTTTCTATACAAGCTAGGCCATGATGCGCTTTGATGAAATTACCAATATACTATAGTAATTTTATACTGATTGCGTGGGAAGAATGTCATTAAAATATAATGCGGGAGAAAAGAGAAATTTAAAAACCATGTTAAAAAAACGCTCGTGGGTAAAGGTTATTATAAAGTAGATGATTATCTTAAAGATCTAAATGCGTGGAAATGATGTAACACATAACTTGCTAATAAGTACTTTGTTGAAGTAATATAATAAGTCTATGTTGTTGCCAATAATCCTGTCACCCTGTTGTAATTTTCTGGTAACGATATATTCAAGTTTGTAAATATCGT
Source organism: Agriphila tristella (assembly GCA_928269145.1). Taxonomy (NCBI): domain Eukaryota; kingdom Metazoa; phylum Arthropoda; class Insecta; order Lepidoptera; family Crambidae; genus Agriphila; species Agriphila tristella. The sequence goes on from OV743442.1 coordinate 18,588,663, forward strand.
TACTTATGGCTGTTACAGCTGATAAGTTTCTTGCGCCCGTTCTTCTTGTCAGCTAAAAAAGTCTGGAACGGGTGGTAGGAAAATATAGACGATTCAAAAGTACTTAATAATTAAGTTTATTTGAATAAAGCTTATTTGACTTTGAAAGAGAAATCTCAATCTCAAGGAGCTGTTTACAGACAGTTATAATTGTTTGACATTTTCCTATTATATGACATTTCAAAGTCAAAGTCAATGAGATATGTATTAATTGTTAATGCGCATCATGGCCCAGAATCCGGCATGATCCTTTAGTTACTAATGTTTACTATACAATGTGTAACAGAATTAATGGTTTAACCAGAATGTGGTAGATAGGGACCATGAAACTTAACAACTTTATTCTGAAAATATGAAAATGTATGAAACAGCTGATATTTTTTCGCGATTTCAGAGTTGGTCCCGTATTAAAAGTTGTTCTGTTTGATATATGGTCCTTCTACCATAATTATTCTGGTTTAGCTATCAATAGGGAATATGCATAAGTAACCGATTTTCATGAATTTGAGCTTGATCACTGCGGACACTTATAAAAACATGATGGAACAGGAAAAAAAATAAAAAAATGTATTATTTTAGTTTTATCACACGATGAAATCAGGGGAAAATAACGATATTTTTTTTTCATTTTCGGATATAATGCACTTTACAGTCAGATAGAATATCGAATAAGAATAGTAGATTGTATTACAAGGGAGCAAAATAATATTTTTACGGCGAGGGCGCTTTTTTGAATCCAGAGCGAAGTGAGGGATTCTAGAGTAGAATCCCGAGCGTAGCGAGGGATTCTTCAGTAGAATCCTGAACGTAGCGAGGGATTCAAAGTATGTCGCCCTCGCCAAAAATATTTTGCGCCCGAGTCATATACTCTACTTTTCATCCTCTTTCTATGAGAAAATAAATAGGAGACTGTGTTTATGTATGTAATTTAAAAAAGACACGTGAAAAGTAAAAATTATTACAAATTTATAGTTACGTTTGATCATCATATCAGCCACACGACACCCACTGCTGGGTATAGGTCTCCCCTAAGGATCTCCACAACGATCGGTCCTGCGCTGCCTGCATCCACTGGCTTTCCGCGACCTCCACCAGATCGTCGGTCCACCTTGTCGGGGGCCTACCCACGGAGCGTCGTCCGGTGCGCGGTCGCCATTCCAGAACCTTTCTGCCCCAACGGCCATCGGTTCTTCTCGCTATGTGTCCCGCCCATTGCCACTTCAGCTGAGCAATCCTTCGAGCGATGTCGGTTACTTTAGCTCTCCTGCGGATCTCCTCGTTTCTGATTTGATCACGTAGGGAAACGCCGAGCATGGCTCTCTCCATTGCACGCTGAGTGACCTTGATACTTGATACGTTTGATACACTAGCGCAATTTTCAAAAGTTATTGTACTAAGTACGTAAGTATGTACTAATTACAAGAACACAGACTTAATTCGCGCGCTTATGTTTTTTTTAGTCTCCGCGCCGTCTATGCAGCCAGTCAATACATACCAGCCGGCAGCGGCGTTCGAATTCTTTGAAAGATACATGTTCTAAATTCAAATCTCTTTTCCTCCCACTAAAAAGTTCTTACCAGAAAAGAGCTATTTTGGTCCCACTTATATAGGAACAAATCATCGTTTTTCGAATAGAAGGGATGAAAACAATATTTTGTAAAACACATATGTACTTAAACGCAAAATTTAGGGAGATAATTGAAGATTATTGGCTGACTCCATATAAAACGCGCCGAAACACACCTGAAACTGACGTCACCGTTTTGTTTGAAGCGTTTTCGGCGGGTGCTGCTGCGCGCTAACTTCAAGTAACTATATCACGAGAAAAAAACGCAAGAAAAATGTTTTAATATTACAGTTAATTTTCTCACGCATTATACTTTTGATTAAGATTTAAAAAAATCGATGCATATTCCCTATTCAGTTACAAGTTGCATAAGGTGGATGGAACCAAATTATTTAACAATACTGAAACAGGTGTGTTGCTTACACTGAACAACTTTCTCCAAGACCTGGAAGACCCAAGGAAGGAATGGGTCAAGGAATATTAGGTATTACATTGAAAACATTTTTAAAATTTAAAGTTAACCTCCACTAGATTTATGTGACCCTGGTACTTTTAAAAATAATTGTTACCAAATCCTTGTTAGATATTATGGATTTTCAGACACACGTTAGTTCTAAAAAATCCACTTTGCGAAAATCCTGAATAAAGATTAAAGTGGACATAAAAGTGTAAAAAATCCATCAATGGATCTTTACAATGGATTTTAGTGGATATAGGGGAATTTATTTCGCCTGTCCCTAGTAGGTAGGTCAGCTGACCATTTTGTATGGGAGTACCTATGTTTTTTTTCACTCCTCTTGCTCTAAAAGTCCGTCATTGTAAGGTACAAGAGCCAGGATAAAATAGCAAAATTACCCCTAGGGGATAAAGTTTTTTCTTTTTTAATGTTTGTCTATTACCAATGAGCCTACTAAAACGAAAAAGTCTTTATTCATAATCACGAATAAAGACTCGCTCGACTTAATACTGTTTCTCATTTTTATTTTTGAAAATGGAACTAAAAGCAGCGATCTCTTCGGTGAAATCATAGACTTATTTATACTCTGTGACTTTAAGTTTGATCGTAGAATGCGTGCATTGTGTTTCTTAGCTGCTACAATAGAAATTAAAAAAGGCGCGAAATCTTTAGAATTTTTCTCTAATACCAAACTGATTTCATGAATTGTGTGACTGTAAGTAAGTAATAGGAAAGAAATAATTTAAATCTTTAGCCGTCAAGCACAAATCATTTATTTAAATACTGTATGAAAAGTTTATGAAGTGGAGGATAGAAAAATGAGTGGATTCGTTTACGTATAAGTATAAACTAGGTATTTAATATTGTATTTTATTTTCTCGCCTTCGTAGTGAAAAGTAGAGTGTAACACACGACGCTAAAACCCATTGTAACTCGGTTTCTATTTATTCCTCGTATGCAATGGGTCATTTTAGCGTCTTGTATAACAATCTACTATTTTCGTTTTTCAACCTGGTGAAAGTTGTTCACTTATCACGTGTTTCAATATTGTTACATAATTTGGTTTCACTTTATATAGCTCAGCAGCACATCAGTTTATATAAAAACATCAATCTCTAACTGTGACTAATTTTATTTTAACACGTATTTTGAAAAAAAACGGAAATATGGACTGTGCCTTTGGCCTAACCTAGAAGCTGATCCATTAGGTACTATGTCACACCATCGTAAGGGATATAACTGTGTATAGCATACTGACGATATTAGAAATAGTTCTAGTGTGACATGGTTCAAAAAAGTTCAGCTATCTGCGTTTGAGACCATTTTTCAGAACTCCAATACAAACTTACACATTTTTACATTCAGGACTTCTGTTATGTGGCAAAGTTATGTATTTTGCTATATCCTTCTTATATCTTGCCATAGGAAGGCCTGCCCCTTTTATTCTGCAAAAACCATATTTATATAAAAAATACCTGCATTATACCATGCGTGACTGCACATTTTTAAATTCTACGTCGAGTGCCAAGTTTCTTTTTTACTAAACACAAGTTTTCCATTAATTTCTGGGACTCTAGTCGCTGTTTACAGTTCACCATGTGATAGATGGACCAAAAATTTTTTTGTATATTTGGGAAATAAGATTTTTTTTTTTATTTTATTGCATAGTCTACGCGTTTGGTTTTTCTACTGAAATCACAGAATAGATAATAGTACTCTGAAATGTAGTCTGCATTATGACTACCGACAATGGGGTGAATTTTCGGTTGCGTAAATTAAAAAAAAGTCCTTTCGATTTCTCAGATACCGAACCGAAAGTAACAGCAGAATGGAAATTATACCTTTGTTACCACCTGCCTGCCACAACCACAACATGGTATTAAAAAAAAGTTTCAACACAAAATTTCAAAACTTCTTTTAATACCTACCTACTTATTGTGGTTGTGGCAGGTGGTGGCAAAGGTATAATCTTCATTCTGCTGTTACTTTTGAACATTTGTGAAGTCGAAGAGACTTTAATTTTTTAATTTTCTTCACGCAACCGAAAATTCTGACGTTTTTCTTTTACTAAAGGCTGGTTTACATTATCTTAGTATTTAGTAGAGTGCTTAGTAGCGTGCGAGTAGATTCGAATGCGAGTGCTTTAGTAGTTTTGGTGCCTTTCCAGTGACCGTTTACACGCTTCCAGTAGAGTGTCATTTTCGCCATACCTAATACCTATTATTTAATTCAATTACACGTCACGCGTTCACCGGCAAATGCACTCTACTAAAGACGCTACTAAAATGTCGATTTACATGCTTCCAGTGCGAGTGCGAGTAAAATATCACGCGGGGGGTGAGCGGGCGCGCAGGGGGTGCTACTGGAAAGCGAGTAGAAAGGCTACTAGAACGTTACTCTCTTTAGTCATAAGACGACCGTTTACATGTTTCCACTAAAGCACTCTCCTAAAGCACTCTACTAAAGACTAAGATAATGTAAACCAGCCTTAAGGCTGCTTATTCCTACTTATGAAAAATATTCAGCCAAATTGTTTTTTTTTCAGACTTTCCCCATTGTAACACCGATCAAAAGATTAGGTATTATGCTAAATGTATAAAGTCATCCTCTTTTACCTCCAGAACATGTCAGTATCTTCGCCACCCCAGCCCCAATACAAGTTGGAAAAGCCGTTGACATTCCTGAAGTGCTTGGCCCTCATGGAACTGACGCCCCCAAAGTAACTATGGAAGTTATACCTAAAAAAATGTATATTTGGCTGAAAGAACGTCAGAACAAATAATTTTCAAAGTGTATATTGTAACGAGACTCTATACTGCCATAACCATTACTTACACAGATTTTCCTTTTTCCACCAACGTAGGACACATGTGCCTGGGCCATATGGGGCAGCTGTACAAAATGAACCTGCTCGTGGGCAGCAAGTCCACATCGTGAAATACCAGGCAGTCCCAATTGCGCAGTTTCATCGCTTCTACGAAAGCGGCGTTCAAGAGGCGGCCCTTATTAAACAACTCTTTGCCTAATTTGAAAACCAAAGGTTTTATTAACATAGGCATGAAAGGCTTTACGGATTATTTTAGGCCAATGATGTACTGCAGGACTGCTGCTTTTTTAGTCACTCGTTTGCTTTTTGCTTTATCTTTTTCATTTACAACCAACCTATTTAATTACTTGACTTAGATACTTTTAGACTGCAGCTCTTTAAAATATTAAGGTAATGAAGAAATTAATCTTTTTAAACTTACCACTTTGTTCTACAACAAAGATTCTGTAATCCAACATCTGATCTATCAAGAAAGGGTGGATGGTGAAAAGAAACACAGCTAGATTTGAGCCGCGATCTCTGAAACAAAGAAACACCAACAGTTTCTTTGTGAACAAAGTGGAGGCGGGCGTCTTCCAACGGAATTAATACTAGAGCCTATAGGGTTGCCAGATGGTCGGGATTCGCCTGGATTCTCCCAGAATTTCAAGTGATGTCCCGACTCCCGAAAAATCTAAAAATCTCCCGGAAAATCAGCTGTTCCGAAAGTTCTCTAGAAAGCAATAATTTTCGCGGATGAACCACAGATTACAAGATTAGTGGATAAAACTGACTAAAAATCCCGCTGCGCGGCCATTTTATTTTACTATAGACAGGCAAGAGTACAAGATTAGTGGATGAACCTGTCTAAAATCGCGCTATGCGGCCGTTTTTCTTATTAAAGAAAGGCAAGAGTCCAAGATTAGTGGATGAAACTAATTAAAAATTGCACTGCGAAAAGACTAAATCTTACAAGATAAGTGGATTAAACTGACTAAAAATCGTGCTGCGCGGCCGTTTTCTTACTGTATGTGTGCCTACATGCATTTAAGTTACATTTTTATTTTAAATATTTATTTCTCCCGACAACAACTGCAAAATCCCGACATTTTCAAATTTTTGTCCAGATATTTTGGACTTCCGATCTGGCAACTCTAAGCCTAGCTATTACAAAAAATACTCTAGAGTATCGGCCGATATTCGTTACGTTTTTATTTTTAATTTTGTAACTCATCTGAGTTTACAGCTCTTTTATGCACAGCGGGATAGTGCTTTGGCCTTCACCTCATCTGATGTTAAATGACGATAAGGCATCCTCATCACTGAGGCTTTTCATATCTTGAGGAAATGATGAAGGCTCAAAACCTTATCTGTTGTGATTAAAAGAGATGCCTTATACAACGTATTACAAAAAGACCCCTAATGCCGAATATGGTAGATAGGGACCATTAAACTAAACAACTTTTACTATGGGACCAACTCTGAAATCCTTCGATCATCTATACCTGTGGATATTGCATGGCAATGGCATTTGTGGGACACTTTTAGCTCCCCCAAAACGCAGCCCACTATGAAAGTCCCCCAAGACTTGATATTTAGTGTCGCGTGATTTGTTAAACGGCATGTGCCACATTTCAGGTTTGTTATTGTATGACGTGCTACATCCTCAGGTATAGATGATCGAAGCTGAAATCGCGATAAAAAATCATGTGTTTCATACATTTTGATATTTTCGTTAAATTTTCAGAATAATTAGTAAAAGTTGTTCAGTTTGATGGTCCCTATCCACCATATTGGGTTATTTTGTAACACGTTGTATACTCACCTGAAAGGTACAATGATAGCCACTTTGTGCCTGGGTTTGCAATAGTCTGGCGAAAAGGACCCTCCTTGTTTCACCAGTTTTCTGTACCACTGACTGGTAGATATGTTCATGTCGGCCACTGTAGACAGAAATTTCAACTTACTCATTAGTTTCTGGCACCAAGAAGAGACGATGATGGGGAGTGGAGGCAAAGGTTTAAGCGGGATAGAGATAGGTGTCCGAGCCGAATATCATTGGGGAAATAAAAGCTGCCCTACTTCGCTGGCTGGGGTAGAGAGAATGGGTGAAGATCGAGCTCGCACAAAAGAGCGTATCTTGGCCAACCATCGGGACGACCCACGTGGGTCGTCCAAGATACCGCTGGAAAGATGAAGTTGCCAAAGACCTGAAAGAGCTGGAAGTGCCCGATAGGTCTCACTTGGCACAAAACAGGAAGGAATGGCGCACTTTAATGTCGGAGGCCAAGATCCAGTTCGGATCGCTGAGCCAGCGTAGTACTTACTACGTGGTTTCAGAGTTGGCTCCATAGTAAAAGTTGTTCAGTTTGATGGTCCCTATATTCACCATTTTCGACATTAGGGGCCAACTCTAAAATCGCAAAAAATAACTATATTTCATACAAAAAATAATAACGAAAAAAATATCAAAATTTATGAAACAGCTGACCTTTTTCGCGATTTCAGAGTTGCTCCCATAATAAAAGTTGTTCGGTTTAATGGTCCCTATCTCCCTATTCGGCATTGGGGCTTATTATGTAACACGTTGTACCTATATCTTATCCTGGGTCTGTGAGGTGGGGCCTTCGATACTCATCATCGCCCTACCCTTACCCCGATTTATTTGGGGTCGGTGCATTGCGTCTTTCTCTTCCATTACTTCCTGTCACTCGTCATCTCCTCATCCACTCCCTTCACTTTCCAGCCCTAAACATCCATATCCATTACTCTTCTAGTAACATGCCTTTCATCCCTTTCTATAACATGCTCAAATCAAGCCAGACCCTTTCAGCTTCTCTGTTACTGGTGCTACTTTCAGACTTCCTCTGACTCATTCATTATCTTATCCATTCGCGTCACACCACACATCCACCTCAACATTTTCATCTCTGCTCTATGTAATTTCCTTTCATCCATCTTCTTCAGACCTGAGAGGCCTTCGATACTATTGAAAAATAATTATAATGTATTGGAATAAAAAAAACTTACTTACTCTGCGCATCTGTTTTAAATTCGCACCAATTAATGGCTTTGTTGGTACCTGTAAGTGCATTTATTAAAGTTAGTAGTATTCAATTAATAAATAATAAATAAAATAAATCTTTATTTGTTCTCTCACACAGATCTATAAATACAGCACTGAGACTTAAAGTAAGTTGTACAAAATTATAATTTAACAAACAATCTATGTGAGAGACTGGTTTCTATGCTAGGAAGAAACCTGTATGACAGATAACCAGCCTCTCCAACTGTGGACCAACGGGTGCATTAAGTACCATAGAGTACCTCTTACTGAGCAAAATTAACACAAACAGTGAGAGAGAGAATGTGTGTGTGTGTGTGTGTGTTTGTGTGTGTGTGTTTGTGTGTGTGTGTGTGTGTGTGTGTGAGTGTGTTTTTGTTTTTATGTATGTTTGGACAATTACGACAAATAAATAATTATGATGGGACAATAAGTAGATTTTCTGTGTCATCATAACTTAAACTTTTTAAAAAGGTAGTAGTAACGCTTTTACATTTGTATTTAGTCAGCGGGTAAACAGTAACCTTAGCATTTAATTTATTATACAAATATTTTCCAAGGAAGCCAAAAAATCTTCGAGAAAATGATGTAGACCAGGAATCACTATAATGGCAAACTTTATGTTTCAATCGCTTAGCAGAGTTTAGCGATGGGTCAAATTTAGTCAGAGAATGTTGTTTTAGAATAGTGTTTAAAACAAAAAGCTGCCTAACGGTCAAAACATCAGACAAACAATAAAGTTCATTTGATGGAAAACGAAAGGGTAAGAAGTTGCTAACTTTGAGGACAGCTCTTTGGGCTCTTTCGAGTTTCAAAAGTTTAGTTTTAGTCGTACCACCCCACACTGTAATGCAATAACTTATAATGGATTGGCATAAGGCTAGATACACCATTCTAATGACACTCTTGTCGGCAACATGACGCAAGTTCTTAAAAATAAATAATAATTTACGGGTCCTGGATGACAGGAGGTCAAGATGGTTGTCAAAGCTTAGATTATTGTCAATTACGATGCCTAGGTACTTAATGTTGAAAGCCCGAGTAATTTTATTACAGAAACAAGGTTGGACTGTACAGGAGTGTGCTACTATAGAATAGTGATCGTGAACAGATATCTGGGTATTATTGATAGAAAATGGTATGTATTTTGTTTTTTCAACATTAAGTGTAAGGGCATTATCAGCAAGCCAGGAGTAGACCTTATTAAAGCCAGTTTGTGCAAAGTCGTAAGCCTCTTTCCAGGTGTCGCCGTGAAAAATTAGTGCGGTATCATCGGCGTAGGCTACAATCTTGCCATTTGTCAACTGGAGATTACACAAGTCATTAATGAATGCAAGAAAAAGCGTGGGACCCAGTACACTACCTTGCGGTACCCCGTAGGTTATGGGTGTATCAGTACTTGTGTGTTCACCAACCTTCACTCTTTGTAGTCTATTTGTTAAATAGTCCTGAAATAATAGTAACTGTTTATCACGGATACCCATTCTTTCAAGTTTTTCCAACAAGAGTGGTGCAGAGACTGTGTCGAAAGCTTTGGTTAAATCCAAAAATATTGCGACTACTTTTTTTTTGTTATCAAGATTAGAAACAATATGATCAGTCAACTCATGAACAGCATCGCTTGTCGAGGAGTGAGCTCTAAAACCAAACTGTGATGTGGATAAAAGGTTTTTAGTTTCAAAATATTCAATTAGACGTTTGTTTAAAAGCTTTTCTGCTATTTTTGACAGTGTTGGAAGTACGGATATCGGTCTGTAATTATTAACACAGCCCCTGTCACCACTCTTATAAATAGGAATTACTTCAGCTAATTTCAATGGGTTTGGAAAGACTCCGGTTGAAAACATTAGATTAAAAATGTGGGTCAAAGGCGGGACTAAAACAAGATGATACCTTTTAAGAAAGTTGCCAGAGATATTATCGCGTCCGCAGGTATTACCCTTTTTAAGACCTAAGATAGTGCTTCTAACTTCAGATTCACTGGTGGATGACATAAAAAACGAGAAAGGCTGAGACGACAAGGATAACGATTTGTTAGTATGTACATTATGTATTTTCTCAGCTAGGTTTCTTCCGATAGAAGCAAAAAAATCATTAATGTTATTGACAGAGCTCTGCGGATCAGAATGTGAGATTAAGTCAGAGGCAGGGTTGTTATTACTTCTTAGGTGTGTCACTTGTTTTAAAGCATCCCAAAGTGACTTAGTGTTAGTCTTGGCCGCCGTTTGGATTTGGGTTTTTTCATAGTCTCTTTTAAGACGTTTCAGCAGCGAGTTGCAAAAATTTCTGTACCGTTTATAGGTGGTTTTGATAATTTCATTATTTGGGTTTCTTTTCAGTTTTTGATGAAGTTTATCTCTATTTTTTATGCATCTGAGTAATCCAACTGTAATCCAAGGCTTAATTACCCTCTTACGATTCGGTACCTTGATAATTTTTGTGTTAGAATCTATTTTTTCTGATAACTGAGTGATTAACAAAGATGTGGCAATATTCGCATCAGAGGCTTCGTAAATAGGAGTCAAGTTTAGATTTTCCATATCAGCATCAAGTTTGTCATAGTCAATCCTTTTAGTGGTCACAGGCCTAGCGGACTGATATGGTCTCTTTGGATATTCCAGGATAAATATTAAAGTGTCGTGATCCGTCAGTGAAGTCTCTGCTACATAACAATAAGCGGGAAGTTTACTTTTAAGCATAAGATGATCTAAGCATGTTTCTCCATGCGTTGGGAATGTATGCGCAGGTAATAAACCAAAAGAGGCCAATATATCGAGGTAGATTGGTGAGTTCACGTCTCTATTATATTCCCTTATATCAATGTTTATATCCCCCACAAGAATAATATTAGCATAGTGTAGGCTGGATAGAAGATCCCTGAGAGACTGTAAAAAGGAATCTACATCTTTGTATCCTGGGGGTCGGTACAAAGCAACAATAACTGTGTTATGATCTATTTCAAGAGTCAGGCAGTTAGCGTCTCGTACATTAGGTTCTAATATCTTAAGTTGTAAATTATTTTTGTAGTAGACAATGACACCTTCGTTCTGAGTAATATTTTTTTCGGTTTTAGTGTAGTTGTAACCATCTAAGGGACTGAAAAAATGTGTATGGGGCAGCCAGCACTCAGTAAGAATGATAAGATCCCACTCTGTATTAGATCTGTTAAGAAGTGTCAAAAGACCTGGAAAATTTTTATTTATGCTGCGAATATTTTGATGTATTATTTTTAGGCTTGAATTGGAGTTTTTTATATTTGTTGGGCATTCCTCTATATCACAAATAGAGGATTGCGCAATGGAAAAATTATCAAGATCATTATTTATTAAATTTGTATTATCGAATTTTAATTATAGATTTAATACGTATAAATAATAACAAAAGTGCAATAGGACCGCTTAAATATTGAACTAAATACAGTGTGGTGGGGTAGGTAGGTACATTAATGCGTTGGGTAATTGTCCAAGAACAGTATGTTTGTAAAAGGTATTGTGTAGTGATTGTGATTGTGTAAATGTATAGATTTTTATTTTTATTTATAATATTGTGTTTGCACAATGTAATTTTATTCTCAATTAAATATTTTATCATGCATATATAATAAAAAATGGATAGACTGGCCCGCACAGCAAGTAATAACAAGGAGTAGTAGTTACACAGTGAATTTTTATTTTTATTTTTATTCTTTGACTTAATTGTGTCTATTACAGACTTAAGTAAGATTAAACAATACTGAAAAGGAAATTCTTCAAAAGGTGTAAGTGCGCTTCCATTCATTATTATTGTTTTGCTCACTAAAGAATGAAATATGGTAAAAACTAACATAAAAACATGTACTAGCAATGCAAAGCGAAAGAGCATCTTAATTATAATTTTATTTATTGTATCTGTAATATTAATTAATAGAAAACTAATTAGAAAAACATATCCTGGTATCTTCTTATGAAATTGATTTAGTATGTTATTGAGAATATTTAACATAAATTTATACTTAGCCGCAAAGTTACAAATTATGGTTATGGGTTTGCAAAACAGCAGACAATAATATGTTGTAAATGAGTCGAGAGAGTCAAAGCGTGGGCGAGCCGGAGGATCTTTTAAAAATACAATTTTTAATATTTTAGGACGTTTATTCGTCACAAAAGACAGCTAAAGACTAGTTCTTATTCTAATACAATTTCATCTCATGCACCCAACTACCTGGGCTTATCGGTTCCGGCCGCTGACTCAGCGTCTGGATTTCTAGAAGATGTTTTGCCGACTCGGGGCGATAGTAGAGTCAGCGGACGTAACTCTTCCCTCCTTAAGTTCGAAGTTATCTTCTTTAAGAGAACTTCGAAGACATGATTTAAACAATTTCAAACGATACTTATGAACTAGGAAACAGAGCAGTACAAAAATCAGAATATAAACTATCAGAGTCCAAACGCTCACAGACTTCACTTTAATGACCATATTTTCACATTCACTTCTTTCACTGGTTCTCTTCTTAATGGCGAACGATAGGAGTTTCAGGTCTTCAAGATCAACACCTTCCAGGTCCAGAGGCTGCGAAGATGCTGCTTCATCAGGTAAGTATATTGTAGGTAAGTTCATTATTGGTAATTTAGTATATGTAATATTTTCTGTATTGATCTGATGCATTTTCAGGATTATGTCTGAGATCTTTACTTCACAGGCCGGGTCATCCAGGGTGAGTATAAAGGTTCCTTGAATCTTTTGACGAGATGCTTCTCCGTCACAGCTGCTGGTAAGTAACTCTTCATCTCTACTGTAGAGTATCCATCTGTTGGTTTGTAGTGGCTGAACTTTAACTTTCTCTATAACTACTGGAATCTGTGTGCATGACGTCACGTTTTCAACGTACGTAATCAGGTCGTTGATGCAGGGGTCCTGGACGAACTGGTGCGTTACATCGTTGGGGCAGAGGAAGTTGAGCTCGTCGATCTCCTGGCAGGGCTGATAGAGCAGTCTGATCTTCGACCCTTTCACCAATAGGTAAGGATTTTTGGGTATAATGACGACGGTGGATTTACGGGATAACACAGGTAAGGGAATCAGTTTATAATAGATATAAGTATCTTTCTCAATTAAAGGTATTTCCAACAGGTAGGTGATTTGACTTCCCATAAAATAAGCTTTTATAGTAATGCTCTGCTCTATCTTAACTAAATTTCCTAAACTAGGTGTATATACTAACTTTTCTATCTTACTAATATCTTTTAAAACACTTAAAAGCTTGTTAGATTCTATTATAGATTGATGCAAAATACCTAATCTACTTAACGCAAAACTAGTTTCAATTTCGTTCAATTTAGTATAGATTACTTGAAAATTGTGAAAAAGTAAATTATATGTATTTAAAATCTGAACTTCAAAATGTTCTCTTTTCAAACCTCTACTTATATTCTTGGCAACTTTTATAATTTCTTTATTTAGTTTATTTAAATTGTTATTTAATTTTAATGTAGAGTTAGTTAGAACTTGTACAGTTTCAGTGATCAACGTCAATTTTTCGTTACTTGAACTCTGTTTGTCTTTTACTTCTTTTATCAATTTATTATATTTTATGGCATCATCATGGTCAAGATTACCGGTAATGAATTTAATAAGTGATCCAAGTGGATCTACTAGACCACGTCTAACTCTAATAGATGGCGCAATCTGTTCTAACTTGTTGACTGTAGCTAATTTTATATAATCTACTTGCTTTCTTATATCTACAAAATTATACGTAAAATTTGTTTCAAACTTATCTCTAATTAACTTATCTAATTCGGAGAGCCGATCAATGTTGAATTTCAGGTCTTCTTTAATAGGCGTGAAGTCCAACACCTTTGCGATTATCCATTTGTCTTTACTAAGTACAGCAACGCCATTTCTTAGTAGCAGGATTCCAGGGTTTCTATTCAACTCCTGCAGTTGAAGTGCCTGGAGATGGATCGTCATAGACGCCACCAGGAGGACGCGGACGCACCTGTGGAGGTCGTTTGACATTCTTTATTGGAACTTTTGTATCGCGATTTCTAATTTGTATGGGTACTATGTTTCTAGTTGCTTCGTTTGTAACCTTAGCTTTATGGTAACGAGCTTTGTCTTTACTGCTTCTTTTATTAGTGTCTTTAGCAAAAATAGTATCACCAGGGTTTATATCAAATTCTGTTTCGCCACCTCTTTTCTCTATAATATTCTGTTTTCGTTTGATCGTCTGATTTGTTATGTGTTTATACAAAAATTTTGTTCTTTTCTTATGTTCCCTAACCAATTGCTGCAAGTACTCCTTTTCAAAGTCCATATCGAACGCATGTCTAGAGTCGGTATGTCCAAATAAAACTTCAAATGGGGTTAAGTTAGTGGTAGAATGGATAGAATGGTTGTATGCCATAACGGCGTAAGTCATTATGGAAGCAGCGTCAGTGTATTTTTGTTCGTACTTTGCAAGTCTGTAAATTTCGGTTATTGTTGAGTGGAACCTTTCAATGAGTCCCATGGAATTGGGGTTATTGGGTGTGCCAATGTGAAGTTCTACTTTGTATAGGGAAAGAAGTTCTTTTAAGAGAGCATTGTTAAACTCTGAGCCTGGGTCTGAGCTGATCTTAAGAGGAACACCATAAAAAGAGAAATACTTGATAAGGGCCCTAGTTACTTCTGGAGTTGATCGGTTCGGAAGTTCAAATGCTTGTCCTAACTTGCTAAATGCGTCAATTATTGTCAAATAATAGCGTGATTCTATAGAGAAAATGTCAATAAAGATTTCTTGTAGTGGTTTAGTCTGCGTTTGTGTCAGTTGAAGTTTAGGCTTTAGCGGTTTTCGGTCATACTTCATCCTTCTACAGGCTTCACAAGAATTTATGAAACTGGATATGGTCTGTTCCATATTATGCCAAAAGTAAGTACGTCTAATGTGAGTCAGGGTTTCCTTTATGCCACGGTGGCAGGTTTTGCCAAGGTGATATTTTTCTACTATATCTCTCTGTTCTGATTCGTTATCTACAAATACTACTCTTTTAGTGCATTCGAAAAATTGGACTTGTTCCTTTTTAAATAAGAATATTACCATTTCAGTAAACTGTCGCTTATGTCTGTCATCCTCAAAGTAGATAAAATATTTTGTGTTATTTCGAATGTATTCTTTAAGAAACTGTTTTACAAGATCTGGTCTATTTACGGGCAAATGTACTTCTAACACCTTTTGTCTTTCTCTGGATATGTATTTTACTGCTAATTTGTCAATGAGCCAGGTATATACTAAAATCTGGTTGGGTTTGGTGTCTATGGCCTCATTCAGAATAGGTATACCTTGAGACTCAGTATCCTTTCCTGAATGAACTGTATTACTGTTTGATTTACTTGAAGCTGTCAAAGTTGAACTTGAAGGACATGGTATAGAATAAGGAGATTTAACATTACCGGACAACGTTCTTTCTGAATCTGAATCTGAAATTACTACTGTTTTTTCCGAATCGGAATCCGAAATGGACATGGCTTCCTTTTGTTGATTTTGTTCTTTACCTAAATTCACTATTTCTTTAGTAAGCTCTTCTATATATTTATTTCTGTCTTCATCTTTATCAACGTTAACTTTTGTAGATATATTATCTTCATTACCTAAAGCATTAGTTTTTATACGCGAAAGAGCATCGGCATTGCTATTTTGTTTGCCACTTTTGTGAACAATGTCGAAATTATATTCAGATAGTCGTAAGCGCCAACGGGTGAGTCTACTGTTTGTTTCTTTCAAGGTATTTAGCCAAGCGAGGGGTTTGTGATCGGTAACTATTGTAAATTTGTTACCGTAGAGGTATGGACGGAAGTGTTTTACCGCCCAAACTATGGCAAGTAATTCCTTCTCAGTGACACTGTAACGCGTCTCGGCATCGTTTAGCGTGCGGCTCGCATACGCAACTGGTTTGTCGCTGCCGATCGTGCCTTGGGACAGGACTGCACCAAGAGCAAACTCGGAAGCATCTGTAGTCAGTATATACGGTCTGTTAGGATCAGGGTATTGAAGTAAGGGTGAGTTCACAAGTAATTCCTTGCATTTCTGAAATGCAGCTATGTATTTTTCATCATTAATGGGTTTTACACCTTTTTTCTTTAATCGTGCTGTCATTGGTTGGGTAATTTTTGCAAAATCTTTTATGAAACGGCGGTAATAGCCAATGAGTCCTAAGAAGCTTTTTATTTCTGTAGTTGTACGAGGCAAAGGATAATCTAAAACAGCTTTGATCTTATCATTGTTGGGTTTCAAACCGTCATTAGTAATCGTATGTCCGAGGTATAAGACCTCTTTCCTAAGAAATTCTGACTTGTCTAGTTGGATTTTTAAATTGGTTTGTCTCAATCGGTCAAATACGGTTCTTAATTTTGTCAAATGCTCTTGTAAACTGGAAGAATATACAATTATATCGTCCAGATACACAAGACAATGGATTCCTTGCAAGCCACGTAACACGTTATCTATCGTTCTTTGAAATGTCGCCGGCGCTGTCTTCAGCCCGAACGGCATACGGGTGAATTCGTAATGTCCTGAGTTTGTTGTGAATGCTGTTTTTTGTCTGTCTTCTTCTGCTACCTCTATTTGGTGGTAACCGCTCGCCAAGTCGAGAGTAGAGAAGTAACAACTGCGTCCTAGTTTCTCAAATAAGTCTGTTATGTTTGGGAGAGGGTACTTGTCGTCTATTGTAATTTCGTTAAGACGTCTATAGTCAACTACTAAACGGTATTTCTTTTCATTACTAGCATCTGCTTTCTTCGGAACCAAATGTACAGGAGCACTCCAGGGTGAGTGAGAATTGATAACTATATTATTTTCTAGCATTTTATTTACTTGTTGGTTTATTTCATCGTTAATAGCTTGTGGCTGTCTATATGGACGTATGTAGATAGGGTCTTCGTTACGTGTTCGAATATGATGTTTAACCTCGTTGGTAAAAGTTAACGGTAGTTCATTGGAATGAAAAATGTCTTTGTACTCTAGACAAAGTTTAGAAATAAGTTCCTTTTCTTCTGAATTCATGTGGTCCAAACGTAGCTTTTCAAGATTTTCAGTCAGTATTTTGTCAACGTCTAAGTCACTGTTATGGTCTATTTTATTAAGTTCACACTTTTCACCGTTATATTTAGTTACAATAAATGGACTGGTAACTGTTAATGTCATTTCTGTTTCTAAGGTGTTTTGGATAATGGTTGTAGCAAAACCATTTTTACAAGTTACTAAGGCGGCTGGCATTCGCACACCATCACA
This sequence comes from Agriphila tristella, assembly GCA_928269145.1. Taxonomy (NCBI): domain Eukaryota; kingdom Metazoa; phylum Arthropoda; class Insecta; order Lepidoptera; family Crambidae; genus Agriphila; species Agriphila tristella. The sequence continues at coordinate 18,605,843 of OV743442.1, forward strand.
AAATAATTTATAATCCATTATAGCTTCACCATTTTCTACGTTAGTTGGCAATCTAACTCTCTGTTCGCAACGCGGAGCTAATTTAATTGTAGTAGGGTAATTGTATATAATAGGTATAGACGACGAATTTGTAAAAAGTATTTGACTTTTCATATCTATTTTAGCATCTAATTGTTTTAGTAGGTCACTTCCTATAAGTCCATCATAATGACTGTCTACTTCATAAATGTAAAATTTGTGTGTTTCAGGGTTATTAAATGTTGGGAATAATGGTATAACTATAACTTCATCGTGCTTGCTGGAGGCGTGTGTGCTGATGACTTCAAAAGGTTCGTACTGTTTATAGTTATTATAATATTCGTTCACTTTTCTAGGACTAATAAAAGATCGCGAACTTCCGGTGTCTATCATTAGTTTCGCATTTATCTCGGGAATATTGATGTAAGGTAACTTTAATGTATTACAATTTAGATTTATTATCTCGGGTTTTGGTCTGAGGCACCTATATGAAAATTTTCAACACTTTGGACAGGGGCATCATGACTATTTGGATCAACGACGCATTCGTTCAATTCGACGTTTTCCAAATACTCATCATACTCATTGTTACACATATTATCATCGTACTCATCATTCATGTAATTAGGTTCTATATCTTGAGATTCGTTTAGATTATAAAGTTCATTCATACGAAATCCTTGAGGTTTTGCAGGTGGAGCTGTACGCATGCTAACGTCAGTAGATTGTTGAGGTGGTAATCTTTGTGGAGGTTGGTAACCGAATTGTTGACCTTGGTTGAAGTTTGGTCGGTAACCGAACTGTTGACCTTGGTTGAAGTTTGGTCGGTATCCGAACTGTTGACCTTGGTTAAAATTTGGTTTATAGCCGAATTGAGGCTGATTCTGATTTAGCTGGGGACGATACCCAAACTGGTTGAACTGGGGTTTATAGCCAAATGACTGTTGTGGCAACTGCGATTTATAATTAAATTGTTGCGGTTGTGAAGCAGGTAATCTCATCTGTTTACTTGGTGGAATACCAAATTTAAATTTTGGTTGATTTTGCTGCTGATTAAAATTATTATTAGGATTACTATTTGGTGTAATTCCAAACTTAAATTGCTGTTGTGGTTGAACGTGAGCTGGAGTAAAATATGGTTTCATTCCAAATTTATCTACAAATGGATTATGGTTCATAAGTTGTGGTTTTGACTGTAAAATATTTTGTGATTTCAGCATTTTATTTTTGGAATTATACTGGTATAAGAAATTAACTTCTTCAAGTACTATGCTAAGCGCCTTTTCAAGAGAATCGCATCCTTTTAGTCGCACGATGCGAAGGAGATCCTCAGGTAAATTAAATAAAAACACATTCATTGACATATTATCATAAATAGTTGTCTTACTTCGGCGTAAACTCGGATCATTTATTAAATTCACTTTGGCAATCAAAGTGCTTTTTACATACTGAATTCTATTACAAAAATCAAGATATGATTCGCCACTGTTAATTTTCATAGTTTCCAATTCTATAGCTATACACTCTTCCGAACGTGGATCACCGAAATGTTGTTCCAACGCTATCTTTAACGCGGGCCATGTATCTAAATCTTGTCGTTCACTAATAAGATTAGCCGCTTTCCCTGTTAATCGAGATGTGATTACATGAAAAACGTACAAATCCTGAATTTCGTTATTTTCTAAACGGCAACACTGTATAACATATTCGCACTTTCTTATAAATAAATTTAATAACTTTTCATCTCCGTCAAATATAGGAATGATGTTGGACATTTCCCGGGGAATTTGCACTATTCCTTCCATTTTGCAATAAAATAGAGAGAACAAGTAATGTATTAATTATTTAAAATATAATCTAAAATTATTTTTGATGTAAAAAAATAATGTAACTATTTTAGGTAAGTAAGTACTTAATTTTCCTTTTAAAAAAAATAACGTTTCTTTGTAAAAATCTTTAGTTAAACTTTACTTAAATCTACTCTAATAGAAACAATTAAAAGTACTTCGATTGTCGGAAATAACTTTAACTACTTCCTAGAAACTTATAACTATTATAGGTGAAAATGATTGGGAAAAGACTGGAAAAGCGATTTTAGGTCTACTCACAGACTGCCCATATCACTCGTTGAGTCTTAGCTGTAGATCCTTCGGAGGTCTCGTCGTGTAGAGCACCCACATAAAGTTCTCGACTTATTTGTTTGGTTCGTTGGATTTCCGTGGAAAACGCGTGAAAACGTTCGGCGCGATACTAAAGTTGAGTATTTTCGCGACGCGGAAATCCTACCGGCTGCGCCAGTCAAAGCGTGGGCGAGCCGGAGGATCTTTTAAAAATACAATTTTTAATATTTTAGGACGTTTATTCGTCACAAAAGACAGCTAAAGACTAGTTCTTATTCTAATACAATTTCATCTCATGCACCCAACTACCTGGGCTTATCGGTTCCGGCCGCTGACTCAGCGTCTGGATTTCTAGAAGATGTTTTGCCGACTCGGGGCGATAGTAGAGTCAGCGGACGTAACTAGAGTAAGGCTTAAAAATAAACAATTTTTAATGTGCAAAATATGTTTCAGTAAACAGTGGAAGATTGTAAAAATTGCTTTTTTACTTCCTAACATAGTTTTGGCATTAAAAGCATGCACAATAATTAAAATAATATACAGTTGACATTTCAACAAACACACAGCAGAGTTATTAATATTTATGAGGCATGCAACCAGAAAATCGAGAAAAAAACAGTTAATAAATTGCTTTATTTCTAAAGTAGTATACACCAAAGTAAGTGACTCAAAGATGAACTTTAATGAGAAATATAATATAAACATTACTATAGTTAGTCAGTCCTTTCTCAACTTGTGGAGGTCTGCTTCAGACTCAATGCGGATGACGGACGAGTTTTCTTTTTCTTTAAGATACACTTTTCCATATTGGACCCAGGAGCTATAGCAATTATTTACTTTCACGAATTCTCTCACTAAGTAACGTAACTTCCTGGTTCTGGAGGTCAAAGCTTCATCAATATAAATGGGCTGTGTAGTGCAGGATAAAGCCAGGTGAGAAGTGTTTAGTTTATTACTATTGTTTTCCTTATTAAACAACTTGCATTTCTTTAACATTGAATTTTTTAAATGTGTTGTAGTGAATTCAACCATAATATGACAATTAGACTCAACTTTATTCTTAATTCTATAAATCTCCCGTATATCTGACTGGATTACCGGTAGATCAATTTTTTCACCAATTGTTTTCACGTAATTGTACAGCGTTTCTTTGTTTTCTTGTTTCTGCTTAGGAATGTTTTTTATTTCAATCATAGAATTACGGGAGTTTTGTTCGATAAGCTCGAGTTTACTTTCCAACGTTTCAACTTTTTTTTTATAATTATTGTTTTCATTTTGAAGGCAGTTTAATTTTTCGACGACGTCATCATACTTGTGTGACAGGAATTCAATAGTTTTTTGAATGTCACTGTTTTGTTCCTTTATGGTATTCATACTAGAGATCAATGATTCCATTTTAGCGTTTTGTTGGCTTTCAAATTGTTTAAAAAGTGTTTTTAATTCCGGAAGAAATGATGACTCGGAATCAGCCATTTGACTGTCTAGTTTTCGCTTGTTCCTGCGCGTAGACGGCTTATCTGATTCGGGCGAGGTTCGTGGTGTGGGCATAGCTCGGTATATATGTTTACTTGTATAATAAACTAAAGTCGTTGTTGTATGTAGGCCTATACGAGCTCCAAACGGCGGGAATCGGCAATGTGAATAGATAAATGTTCGGCGTTTACCTGGAGTCGGTGCAATGACGATGAATGACGAGAGGCGGGGCTTGTGACACACTTGTTTATAGACGCAGCACCTCACCGTTAGTTATCTCACTCACTCTTTGACAATTGCACTTTACTGTTGTAAAATGTGTAAGAGACAGCAATTATGAGACAATATTAAATTAAATTCTTGTTTTATGCACACGACCGCACGGCGCGGTGATCCAAGCGGAGAGCAAATTCCTTTTTGTTTGTGACTGGAATCGATCGACATCAGTAATTCATTGTTTTATTGTCTTGTCACCAATAAGCCGTCCTTGTTGGTGGATAAAGAGGATGGGCCTTAACTAGTGGTGAAAACTTTGGAATATTTCAGGACTACTTCCGGAAATATTCTCACTAGCTTTCAAAATTACCAGCAACGTTGGAAGTTTGCTAATTGATTTATTGACTTAGAAAAACTTGGGGATACTATTAAAATAATTTTTTGGTAATTTAATTACCAAAAAATGATTTAATTACCATAAATTGAACAATTTTCGAGTCTGCGTAGGTGTTGCAATTGGTTTACAAATCAAAAAAACTAGTCCTTGTCTTACATTTTTTCGGCCAAATATGGTAGGTTTCACGGTATCTAATTATTTATCTTAAGGCAACGATATTATTGTAGGTACCTAATTGTAAGCAAAAAAAATATTTTAAAACTTCCAAAGTTGCCGGAAGTTTTGGAAGTTTTCAGGAATACTTCCTTAGAAGTGGAATCTTCCTGGAAGTTTACATCTCTAGCCTTAACAGACCACGCGGCGCCCAATGCTGATTTGTAAAAAATAAAGTAATGCCACAGAATATACAAGGTGTTGGTAACATACTACGGATAAACTGATAATATGTGTCGGTGAAAATGATAATAATCCAATGACAATATTGACTGATTTAAAAAACTTAATAAATAATTTTAGAGATAATCCTATAATTATCTTGGGCGTCCATAACAACAATTACTTGAACACAAATATGTTAAATAAAAATATAGAAAATCTATGTAAAAACTACAAAAATTGTTATTATGTAAATAGCTCTTCAAAATATGGTAAAATCTCTCACTTTTGTAAACCTATAAATTATGTAATTGATTGTATCGATTATGATCGCAAATACCTAGACTGCAAAGAAATTAAAAAAAATTATTGGGCGTGACAATAATCCAGGTTTGGTATCGAAAAATATGAAGGAACGGAAAAGAGGTACAATCCCATACTACTTTGCTCCAATCTCAACTTCTCACCATAATAATTGCCAATTAGATAATGAAGTAAATAAAGGAACTATCCCATACTATTTCCCTATCATAAAAAATAAAAATTTTTTTCGAGCCTAAGCAAGCACAAAAACCCAGTTCTGATAATAAGTATTTCACTGTCTTACACCAAAATATTGCTAGTGTGTTGTCGAAAAAGGATATATTAGAAGTGACGCTTAAGGAGCTACTAGAATCAAAACATGAACCGGATGTAATATGTCTGACTGAAACTTTTCTTAAAGCAGGCCATGAACATTATCTAAAAATTCATAATTATGAAATGATGTCCAATTTTAGTAGAAATAAACAAAGGGGTGGATCATGTATATTGGTCAAAAAAAGGCTAATAACCAAAGAATTACAATTCATAAAAAAATACGCGATTGAAAAGTCTTTTGAATGCTGTGGTGTGGAAATTATTGCCAACAAATTGATTATAGTATGTGTTTACAGAACGCCAACATCAGACCCTAATATTTTTTTGAATAAGCTTGAATGTTTAATGACCGAAATATTTCAGAAATATAATAAAAATATTAACGTTATTGTGACCGGTGATATAAATATAAACACCCTGGTAAAAACTAATGTAACACAACACTTGACAGATTTAGTAAATAACTTCAACTTAAAAATTCATATTGATGTGCCTACTAGGAAAAACTCATGTATAGACCACATAATGAGTAATATTAAAAATGCAGATGCTATCGTATTGCCACTTTATCTTTCTGACCATGAGACGGCCCAGTTGATACGCTTTCCTGTTCAGTCAAAAAATGAAAAACCATCTCATTATTATATATACAGGAGGGACTATAACAAGGAAAATATTAAAAAATTCAAAGAGTGTCTACATAGTCTATCGTGGACGGACGTGTATATGGAATCTGACTTTACTTTGGCATTTGAGAAGTTTCACAGTACGTTTGTCTTGTTTTACAAACTATGTTTTCCAAAAATAAAGATAAAAATTAACACAATTAACAAAAGAAAAGAAAACTGGCTCAGTAAAGGAGTGAAAGTTAGTTGTAAAACAAAGCGAACTCTGCGCTGTGAGTATTATAAACATAAAACAATAAAAAATAAGGACAAGTACACTAGATATTCTAGATTATTAAAAAAGTGCATAGCTAATTTAAAGAAAAATGGAAATATGAAGTATATAAACGCAAGTAAAAACAAGTGCAAGGCATCTTGGTCTATAATAAAAAATGAATTATGTAATGCAAAATGTGATAATAATATAGATAATATAAAAGTTGACGACTTGATATTAACTGATCCAACAGAAATAGCCACTGCTTTTAATAATAAGTTTACAGAATCGACCAATACAAATATTAATGGTAGTATTTATAAGGCAAGCAATAGACTAAATCATAGAGCAAATACGATGTTTTTAATACCAATGTCAGAGGATGAGGTTAGAAAAGAAGTGTTGTCTTTAAACAACACAAATTCTGAAGGGTACGATGAGGTATGCACAAGGGTAATAAAAGCTAGTATTAACGTAATATTATCTGTTCTAACCTATCTAATAAATTTTTCACTGTCTTCAGGAATCTTTCCTGAAGCATTAAAGATATCAATAGTCATACCTTTATATAAAAAGGATATAAAGAACGACATGAACAACTATCGACCAATAACATTAATCTCGATCTTAGCAAAAATCTTCGAAAAGTGCATGTATAAACGGTTAATGGAATATTGCGAAAAGTATAACATCATAACGAGTGAACAATATGGTTTTAGGAAAGGCAAATCTACGTCACTTGCTCTATGTTCTCTTTTGAAGGCTGTGCTAACTAGTATTAATGAGGGAAAATATACTACAGCGTTATATTTTGATCTATCCAAAGCTTTCGATTGTGTATCGCATGAAATATTACTTAAAAAGTTAGAATGTCTCGGCATCAGAGGCCTAGCACTTGAATGGATGACCAGCTATCTTAAAAATAGAAAACAATGCGTTGTTATTACAAAATTAAACGCTAATAATGAGGTAACGGAATATTCCTCAGAACTTAAGCACAACACTTGTGGTGTCCCTCAAGGAAGCATACTTGGGCCAATTCTCTTTCTTTTATATGTAAACGACATCATTAAGACTACAGCACATAAGTGTATCTTATATGCGGATGACGTTTCAATTGTTGTGACATCAAATAGAAAAAACAATACAATCAAACAACATGAAAATGACATAAATAATACAGTTACTAAAATTATAGAATGGCTTGACATAAACAATTTAAAAATTAATCTAACAAAAACTCATTTTATGAAATTTGACAATTATGACATTAACACTAATTTAAAAATTTGCTATAATAACACAGACATTGAGAAGGCAGAACAAATTAAATTCTTAGGTATATTTATTGACAGTGATTTAAATTATAAAACACACATCGACTATATATGCACTAGGATAAATAAGTTTGTATACGCTCTTAGGCAAGTTAAGCAATTGACAAATTTAGACACAGCGCTTAATGCATATCACGCTTATGTTGGTTCAATTCTACGATACGGCATTATAATGTGGGGCAACAACACTACAACAAATAGAGCTTTCATCGCCCAAAAAAAGTGTATTCGTGCAATATGCGGCATTCCACCTTACTCATCTTGTAGATCGAGATTTAGAAAGCTTGGATTATTGACACTGCCATCACTATATATATTGGAGTTATGTGTTTACGTAAAGCAGTCTATTCATTCTTTCAAAAGAGCATGTGATTTGTACCCAAGAAATACAAGAAATCCTAACAGATTAGTCATTGACAAAATATCAACGTTGAGAAAACACAAAATCAGCTTTCTGACCATGTCTATTAAGGTATATAATGGAATTCCTGCCGAAATTAAAGAATGTAACAACTTTAATATTTTTAAGACAAAATTGTATCAGTGGCTACTTGAATGTGAATTTTATAATCTGCAAGAATTTTTCAATGCAACTAAATGAAACTGGAATTGTAATTTATTAATATAAGAATTTTTATGACACTTCAAATAGTTTGTGTAAAATTTTGCATGCTATTCAATAATGGCTTAACATGATGTACTTTTAATAATAAGATTGTCACCTTTTATACCATGTTAAATGCAAATAAAATTATATTATATTATTATATTATTATTATATAAAAGCCTTATAAAGCCAAATATGGTAGCCATGGTATATATAGGCCAAATACGGTAGCCAGTATGGTACCACTAAACTGAACAACTTTTACTATGGGACCAACTCTGAAATCGAGAAAAAAATCAGCTGTTTCATACAAAAATTAATAACGAAAATATCAAAATGTATGAAACACCTGATTTTTTTTGCGATTTCAGAGTGGTCCCATAGTAAAAGTTGTTCAGTTTGATGGTCCCTATCTACCATATTCGGCTTTATAAGGCTTTTACCAAACACCTAATATATAATAGTAGTAGGTAGTATGTAATAGTACCGTATAGTAAGTATGGTAATGCTACAGGTGTACGGTCAACAGATGTTTAAATGGGTTCTTATTCTTTAGTTAGACCAAGCTTAAAAAGGCAAGAGACTTGAAACGGGACTAAAATTATTTTTACAATCGTGGTTTTGTATAAAAAAAACACTAATGAATGACAAAAAGTGGCTCTCCATTATTTTCTATTCTAATCTTTTGAGACTAGTGAAAACATTATTTTTGTGAGTATGTTAAGTGCAAAAATTTTGTGCGTTTTAAAAAATCTGAAAGTTGTAAATTGTGAATTGAAAAGTTGCTTACAATTACATACCTTTCCGCATCTGGGAAGCGAATCGGTAATACGATCCATACATTTTATTACTGGCATGAGCGCTGGCTGTTCGTCCTGGATTTTCTTTGATCCCAAATTTGAAATCTATAACGATACCTATGTAGATATTTAGTAATATACTTAATAAGAAAAGATTTTTACATAATATGTATATGTACTTATATATTTATTTTCCCGTTTCATATGCCTATGCTCTTAGCCGTTAGGTATTATATAATTGAAATCTTTAGAATGCTGGTAGAAGGCGTTCCCGTTCCCGTTCCCATCCGCATCTCCGTTCAGAATTGGGTCCAGAGATATTAGTTTCCCCTTCACCCTCCCCTTCCCAAAATGGGGGTTCACTTTTGAACCCCCATTTTACCCCTTTAGGTGCCATGTGCATGTCCATCTTGGACTTCAAAATAAATGTCATTTTCGCAATCAGCATCCCATAAAACCAGATTCACGACATCCATATAAATTTTTAGGTTTATATTTTCCCCATTTTACCCCCTTATGGATTGAATAAATGAATGAATGAATGAACGTTTATTTCATGGCTAAATAACCCATATTAAAAAAATTACATGAAATAAGAAATAAATTTAAAAATAAAATTAGACAAACAATAAAACATAAAACTTGCCATAGCTAATACACCGGCACTGCCCTACTACAGTGCAGGCTCGCCCAGTGTATCAGCATCGGCCCGTCCCATCGATTGGCTATCATGCATAGGATGCTGTTGGGACTACTTCGCACACGATTTAATAATGAGGCGCACCGTTTTCTTATGATGGCGAGAAATCCATCGATACAGGTCTCTGCGAACATGCCTGAAGCACTGCAGTGCCTGGGTAGTCCCATCAGCACCCTATATGCATTGTTATATTGCACTCTTAATGCATTCTATGCTCGCCGCGTATATACGACCCAGAGGCTGCACGTGTAGAAGGATTGGCAGAATGCTCTAAAGAGCGTGGCCTTCACTTCTCTCGTACATCGTGCGAACCTGCGAGCCAGCATACTGCACCGAACAGACAATGCCCTGCGTTCTCTCTCCAGGTCTGAATCATCATTAAGATCCTCGGAAACCCAATGCCCAGATACTTAAATTTAGCTACTCTTTTAAGAGGAATTCCAGCAAGAGTATTGAATCCCAACAATACCAATATAGGGTAAACCAAAGGGTAAACCAGGGTGTTATTGCCCACTGACAGTGATTGCCCGCTTTAAGAAAAATATTGCCAGGTGTTAGCTTTGTGTCATTCTAGTTCGATTAGAATTTACTAGATGGCTATGTGATTAATAAATAGTAGAATACAAATTGACAATTGGCAACACTGAAGAAAAAAAAATAGTTACATATGGCGGATTTTGTCACGACGGGTGAACGTGTCACGTCACAACATGTAAACAATTTAGCAATTTTCTTAAGGAAGTACTTACTTAGAGGTTATATTTTTTTCGTAGTTTATTTGATATTCAACTATTGGTGCACAGTTATGATGAAGTCATAAGTATTTCCTTCGTTTCTGATGAAAATATATGTTGATATTTGATTTTTTGAGGTTATTTTAACTGTGGGCAATCACTGAACCTAATGGGGTGTATCACGCAAAGCTAATCGCAGATGGCGCCAGCGGCGACCTGGCCTCTTTCAATAGTTTTGATTGGTTAAAATACGTCAGAAATGACATTAGACATTTGAAACAACAAACAACCAATCAAATTATTTTGGGACTGTCGCTTGTGGCGCCATTAGTTCCTCAGTATCACACCCGATTAAGCATATTTTTAGTTATTGCCCACCATCATTTTAGTAATTGCCAGTGTTAATGTCTATAGTTATTGCCCGGTCAATAACTGTTTTAATGTAATATTGTAATAGAACCTGCTAAGAATGTAAAGCCAATGGTGGAGTTTGTCATTTGAATATGATAAAAAATTAATTGACTTGCAGTTCTTATTCAAAAATCTTTCATGTGCGTTGCATTCCACGAAAACATAAGAAATATGTACCCAGCAGCTCCTATTTAAATTTATTCTAGAGACATCATTGTTTTGAAGTAGATGATTCTGTCTCTGGCGATTCTGAGACTCATCAATATCAGCAAAAGATGATTATGTGTCTGGCGATTCTGACTCATGAACTCAGCTCAGGAAATTTGACGTAGTTAGTAAAGCGAAACGCAAATTTTGAAATATTGAGGACTATCCTCTTAGATATAAGTTCAATGTTTTATTTTGAATATTTATTTACATTTTAACGTTTAATTATTATTTATCGTTTTAAATGTACTGGGCAATTACTGTGCTGTGATTTTGGCAATTTCTATAAGCTGTGGGCAATGACTGTACTTTTTAGATTATTTTTATTTTATAAGTTTTGCAAGTTTTAACATAAAACTATTGATACTCTCTTGGAGAATTTATTAGGTTATAAGAAAAAAGTTATGAATGGTTGATAGCTATAATACTTTTTTTATTTTTGATTTCAATATGTTTCAAATCCTTAAGTGGGCAATAGCTATACGGTTTACCCTACGTTGCGGTAATTTCCAACCATAAGCCTAAAAAATAAATTTAGTGAACAATCAAGTACAAACTTGTTTTACCATTTTTAAATGCCGATTGATGAGGAGTCGTCGGAGTCGAATCATTTGTTGATTTTTCTGACGACCAAGTTATTAGCGTGTTTTCTGTAATCTGCTCTGGTATGGGTATGGGTCTGTAAACACGTAGAAAATGCACAAAACTGTGAACACTTAAGGGTCAGTAGTATGAGAACATTGTGTGGGAGATTTATCTTTTTATATAGAAAACGTGAAGTTGTAGCCACAAAAAAAACATATGACAAGCTAAAGAGATTATCTAGTTGCTACAAATATTAAATTGCGTATAAACCTTACAGATGATTGTAAAAAAAACAATATCACCAAAAGCGCTTGCGTAGGTTCATCTTTTTGGCGGAAACGTATTGAATTCTATATCAAAATACACTTTAACGCACTGTGAAGTTGCTTCAATTACTTTTATTCAAGAAAGATAATAGGCATGTTGACTATTTTTTTATTTTATGTTACATAAATTACCCCTCGAAAAAAAGAAACATTTGTATAAGAATTATTTCGCTAGCATGAAAACTGCCCGAGATATCACAGTTTGAAATGCACACAAATTGGACTCACCCGAAAACGCTCCATACTAACGGCTACCAAGTTATGACGTCACGCCTTCCTACGTTGTATGCAACGCGTAGGAAATTTGTTCGACAGCTATATTAAATATTGTGTTTATCAAAATGGTTTCTTTGACAAATTTGCTATAAATTTTACGGATGAATTAAATGTATTATTTATTTTAAGAAATTTTATACTTTTTAAATGGACTTGTCCGCCCAACTTTGAAGGGTCATAAAACAAATAATACACAATATATAAAACCAAGAGGTATACAAGCTACTCCAAAAGTTTGATATGTTTACGATTTTTAATAGTATTTCGTTATTTTATTCATAAGTCAACATCCCTATTGTGATTATGATAATGATGAAAATAACGACGAAAAACATCGAAGAAGTGCAGAAATTGTGTTATTTTCCTTACTCTTTACATGTAAAGAAAATGACAGATACAATGGGGAATGTCCGAAAAAATCAAATTGGCAGAATATTTTTTTATATGTAGGAACTAGTATAGTATTATATTATCTGTGGTAGGAATAAGCTCCCGTAGTAATAGAAAAAGTTTCAGAATTTTCGGCTGCGTGGAAAAATTTAACTTAAGTCTCTTCGACTTCACAAATGTACGAAAATAACAGCAGAATGGAGATTATACCTTTCGTATGGTATTAAAAAAAAGTTTCAACACAAAATGCCAAAACATTTTTTAAATACTTGTTATGATTGTGGCAAGTGGTGGCAGAGGTACAATCTCCATTCTGCTGTTACTTTCGTACATTTATGAAGTCAAAGAGACATTTTATTTTTATTTTTTCACGCATCCGAAAATTCTGAATAATTTTTCTGATACTAAGGGAGCTTATTCCTCCTACCTCTAAAAAAATATTCATTCAATTTGATTTTTTTCGGACATTCCCCATTAATTGTCCAGTGTTCCAGCGTAACCGACCCTTAAGTCGCAGTTTACTTTTATCTCAAAATAAAGAAAGGTTTTAGAAGGGCGTAGCGAGGTTGCGAGGTACAGGCAGGGGGGGGGCATGCATAGAGTAAACAAAAATCCTAAATATTCTTGGGCCCCCCTACTCGCAGAATCCTGGCTACACCCTTGGTTTTAGATGACAAATTTTCAAACCTAACGATCTTCGAAACGGAGAGTTCATTGCTCCATATCTTCTGGATGAATGTGACGTAATAGATCAATGATGCGACCAGAAGCAACAGGAGCGAGTTCCTCCATAGCCCCCTGCGGTTAACAGGCTGGTGGTCCAAGCACTCTTGCAACGAAGAAAATGATGTAGCGCGCTCGCGTTCTAGACAAAAAGTAAAAGGAAACTATAATAAGTCTTATTCCATTTCGGACCCACATTAGGAAACCTCAAATTTCTTGAATTTTTTTTTTGGCATATGAGCCAAACCCTGTTGGATATGATGATATTTCCCAGGTAGGTTCCCTTAAATTCACTGTTCACTACATAGTATAAAACAAAGTCGCTTTCTCTGTCCCTATATCCCTATGTATGCTTAAATCTTTAAAACTACGCAAAGGATTTTGATGCGGTTTTTTTAATAGATTGAGTGATTCAAGAGAAAGGATTATAAATGTATAATACATGGTGTCAAATTCCACACTACACCGAAGCGAAGCGAGGGCGAGTCGCTAGTTTACATTAAAAAAAAGAAAGAAACCGGCTTCTCAGCTTAATGTTTGGAAATAACTACAAGAAATAGCTGTATTAAAAAACTTACTTGAAGAAATATATCGATTCCAAGCACTTCTAAAACATTTCCTTATCTTTACCCACAAGTAAGGGTACATATTGACTACTGTTGAACTAGCTAAACAGAGAATCAACGTTATTACTTAGTTAACTTCTCATGCCATGTTTGACCGTGAGTAAACTAACACTGGATTTGCTATACTGAAACACTCAAAGGAAAAACATACGGGATGTTTGCATTCTTCAAACCTAGCTGTTTAGTGTTTTGGAAGTTTATTCCTAATAAGTATTTTTTGAGACATCATAACATTGTAAGTATGTAGTTAGCTGTAATTAATAGGTAATGTTGCATTAAAATAATCATCATCTCACATCTGTCAATCGCACTTCTAGTGTGGGAAATGAAGACACCTTTTGTATGGAGACCCCAACATTAAATCCTCAGTCGATGAAACTTTGCAGGAATGTAATATTAGTATGAACCAAAACCTATGCACAAATATCCAAAAACAAAAAAAACGATTTGGATAATTTAAAAAATATGTTTCATTTATGATACTTTATCATACTGTAAAGTTTCGTTTACTGAGGATTTACCGTGGGGGTCCACTACCTTTCCTTTCCTACTTAACGTGGATGTTAATTTGACAAGATTCCTGCGCATTTAGTAATATTGGTGGGGATAATACTTACGGAGCATCATCGGAGCATCGTCATACGGTGTGGGTAAGATATAGTGGCAGCTATCCAGATGATCTTAAAATAAGCTTTTCCACCGACCAAACCAAGCACAATAGGACCCCCTTCTGGAAATCAAACCCGGGACGAACGTGTGGATGAACCACTAGACCAAGAGGTGGTTAGAATGTGAGACTTCCGAACAAATCGTAAAGTTGTTAGTACGGACACAAATCAAACAACAAAATTATTCACAAAATAAACATAAACATCCGATGCCAAAGTATTATCATTTTTTTCAGTGTGAAAAGTTGCCTTTTCAAATCATTGCGTAAATTAAACGACATCGGCTTAGTGTAAAAATTCTTTTTACAAATGTATTTAATTTCAAGTTACGTTAAAAAAATATTGTTTCTATGTTTCCGTCCCGAAAAACTTAAGCACTTTCGGAAAAATGGACACTTTTGGATGTGGTTCTCATTGATTTCAGTTTTTATTTATTATGCATTTGAGTTTAACACTTGGGGACTCGCGTCTCAATTTATAACGTAAGTACTCGTTACCGGGTATACAGACACATTAGTTTTTGGCATATATTTTTCAAGATACTTTGTTATTTGAATATAGCATGAATACAGTATTTTATTTTGAGTTTTTAGTAGTTTCACCCCCTTTTGCAGTGTTACATCTCTACCCTAATGAACGAAGGTGACGGGACAGTTTTGACAGTCTCCGCCTCTCCGACCTGTGCTGGTCCTTTCGGACTTCAGCTGCTATGACATTTTTGATGTCTCCTACTTGGTGGGGCACTCGGAACACTTGAGCGTCCCACCTAGGGCCTTAGGCGGACGACGGAATCCCCGGTTCCGTCGCCCTGGCCCCGTATAACTATGGAGGGAGAAGATGCGCATGAAGTCTGCGTCTTCTGTCCGGCCTATTCCGTCGGAGCGTGTCCGCCTGGGCATCCGCTTCTCGAACCCGTTCCGCGGCCTCCTTCTGTGATATCACGTCCTCACAGAAGGAGACCACCGCCTGCCATGACCTGTCGCTCCCCAGCATGCCGACTGTTATGCTGGGAAGTGAGAGGTCATGGGAAAAATCAGAATCGAGGAAATTCAGGTGGGCCCATTGGACCTGGTTTGCCCTTCCCTTTACCCTTACCCTTTCCTTTCTCCATTTTGTTTTTGTTAATTTCCTCCTTCTTTCGCTCTTTAGCAATTCTTTCATCCTCTTTTCTCAACAATTCTTCATAGTCATAAGCTTCGCAAGCCTCCTGAGAGTTAATTTTGAGCACTAAGCAGTTTCCAGCTCCTGAAGAGCGTCCTCTAGTGGAACTTGTATTCGGCTTCTGAGCGTTCTCTTTAGCCGCATAGGGGCCTCCGCTTCGTCTGAGCTCCCCAATTCTTGAAGAGTCCCCTCGCTAGGACGTTTTCTTTGGGAGGATATGAAAGGAGGTATCCTCACCGCTGGAGTACGCCTCCAACTCACCGTGCTCGTCCAACACACCCGTATCTGTATCCGACGTGGTTGACACAGACTGGTCAGGTAACTGTCATTTGGCGCAGTTTTTAAGCGGACCCGTCGAGTTGTCCGCTTTAATAAGATTTAAGTTTGAATTTTTAAGTACCATTTTTGTTCCCACGAAATTGGTGACAACTAACAGTCCACCTGGGCAGAGGTTCCATACCCGGGTAAGCGTAGTGGTTATCGAAGCAGGAGGCCGCAAGTCCCCTGCTCCGTTGCCACATAATGGCTGGTCGCCCACCAGCCATTCACCCCCTCGCCGCACAGCAAAGAGCTTGGGGTTAGGGATTTTTTATTGAGGTTGTCTCTTCGCGGGGACACCCAATTAAGGGCAGCCTCCCCGGTCCCCACCACATGACTGCCTGGGTAACGAACCTGGGTAATCGGAACGGACGGAGCATCAAATGCCTGTTCGTCGGTTACGATTACGACCTAACCGCAACGAACGGACCCGCCGCCCACACTCGCGCCGCCGCTACCCGGACTATCCAGGATGCCGGCCGAGCCCGAACCGCATCAGTGCTATCCAGAGTACGTCTGGGACGCCGACTCGGAACCTACACTACCCGCCGAAGCGGGCAAGACCGTATGGTCCCCATCCGTTATTGTTTAAAGAAGTTTTCTTCCTCGAAGTCCCCATCCGTTAAGATGGCGGGCCTCGTTCCCGCACCACGTACGGGGTTACGAGCGGACAACGCCAGGACAGAACCGGCGAATAGTCTGGCGAGGTGTGGACCTCGCCAGACTATTCGCCGCCACCGTAACAGCGGTGGCACCCAGAGTGCACCACGAGGACATTGTCTGGCACGCACCCCATTATAGCGAGTCCCTAGGTGTTAACTCAAAGAAACACTTCAAGCCATTCATTTTTAAAAAACGTAAGTACCTACCTGCATATTTAAAAAAAAATCTACTAGAAAATGCTTTATAAAAAAACAATAATTTTGCATTGTTTGTACTTACCTATCTCGGTAGCGTTAATTTTATTGTTTTTATTAGACGCACCCTTACAGATTTATTTATAAATAGAATACCTAACGTACCTTATATTATATAAATATAATTGAAATATTTTACCTTATAAGGTAAAATATTTCAAGGGCTATTCTAATATTATTAATTTTATTTTATAGACTTTAAAAACCATAGTCGCATAATGTCCTACGACCGATTCATGGCGACGAACAATCGTTCGATTGATTTAGGTAAGTCCCCCAATCAATTATGTAATTGTGTGACAGGTATCACTACCTACTAGAACAGACAAGTATTGTACAACGTTATATTATGTATTCGGTGCGAAAAGATGGCTTTCATCTTATGTAATTTATTACTTTATGTACCTACATAATTTAATGTATCGAAAATTCACATGTGCAGTTTTGTTGTTTTTGTTTGTGTGTTGCTTTTAATTTTTAAAACGCTAGTTTTTTACATTCTCTTTGCTAATTTTGTCCATTTAAAAAAAAGTTTATTGGTTACGTTAGGGTCATATTCAAACAACAATATCTCTGGGAATAGGTATGCAACTCAGAGCAACGATTTTGATATCGTTTTGTAAATAATATTTCTGTGTATTATAAAACTGCAAAAAAATGCACATTAATATCCTAGTTTTTGAGATCTGTGAGAAAAACTAAAAAAAAGCATTCTAATTTCGGATTGAAATATATAATTAGTATTTTTTATGACGTATCAAAGTTAAAAGTTAACATAATTAATTTTTATACTTGATCAAAATGATATTGTTAGCTTTTGAAAAGTATTTTTTTTATAATGTAGGATTTTTAAATCCGGAGAAATTAATGTTTTTCGGCATGGCCATCTAAAATAAAAAGTCAAATTTAAAATACCGGTTATTCTAACAGGAGAGGGGATAGACCCCTACATGTGGGTGGTTTTGTCGATAAAATTGATCATATTGACTGCCTTTAAAAGCTCTGACATCGCTAACCAAACATATTGTATACTTACATCAGTGACAGCAGGCATATGAATAAACTAGCGGCCGCCCGCGGTTTCACCCGCGTGATTTCCGTTCCCGTGGGAATATCGGAATAAAAAGTATTCTATGTTTTAATCCGGGCTATCTACTATCTGTGTGCCAAATTTCAATCAAATCCGTTCAGTAGTTTTTGCGTGATTGAGGAACAAACATCCAAACCCACAAACTTTCACATTTATAATATTATAGTAGGATTCCGGCAAATAAAAACATCATTGGTTTCAGGAAAACCAGAAAATCCGCATTATAAGGAAAATACGAAATTTTGCTACATAAATAAAAAGTTATTAGGTAAGTGAGTCTTATTTTACTTAATTCTTAGTCATTTTCTTCCAACGCCTATTACTGAACAAGTGAACACCCAACCGAATACATTGTTAGTGTACTTATAAGTATTAATAATGTATAAGTATGCGATTAAATTGAATAATATAATATTTCCATTTGAATAATCCATCCGATATTAAATTAGCTGTTAAATGTGCCAATGCTACATAAAGCGCTATAAAGTGCCTGATGCCCATCAGGCATTATTCTTATGGCATAAGTAGGTGCGGTCTAACTCTGAAGTAATGTCGTCTTTGTGCTACAGATTCTATGAAATTATAAAAAAATCGGCTAAGTGTGCGATAGTATGCATCCCGCTACCAAATTACAAAACGGAAAACGAATGTTAAAAAAAATACCACAGAAATACATCAAGCCTAAACTTATTTTCGAAGAAGTGCGATTTTTCTGACGCCGTGTGTAATACCTAGTAGCTAACAAACTATAACATTCCAGGCCCACGTACAGTGAACATAAAATTGACCATGGACCTGAAGTGGGTTGAAGACCAGCTTCCCATGGTCCGCTCCGGAGGCTTTTACGCGCCCGAGAACTGCATCTCAAGACACAAAGTTGCTATAATAGTACCTTACAGGTTTGGATTTGGATGTCAACTTACATACAATAAAACAGTTAAAAAAGTGTGTGTGTAATATTTAATGTACATACCAGACAGACACACTTTATAACGCGGTTAACATTTTATAACAAACTAGCGGCCGCCCGCGACTAAGGCTCGTATTACGGAATCAAACTCAAACTCAAATCTCTGCTTGAGTACAGTTAGATAGGGATGGCGCTATATGCGATGAATAGCACCATCCCTTTCTAACTGTACTCAAGCAGCAAGCAGTGCTTGAGTCTCGTTCTATAATACGGACCTTAGTCTGTGTGGAAAGATTTTTACTATCCCTCGGGAACTTTACTTTTTTATGGAATGAAAAGTAGGTACTCTATGTCCTTCTCTGTATCTCTGACAACGTATATGCAAAATTTCATAACGATCGGTTCAGTAGTTAGGACGTGAAGGCGTAACAAACAAACAAACGGACTTTCACATTTATAGTATTAAGTAAGGATGTACACCAGACCTTCCCCGTCATTTACAATTAAGTTATAACATAATTTCCGTTAACTAATTCTACTAAACTTTCATGCGGTTAAAATATGAGTGGGTCTCCAGCTTCCTCATAGGCTATAGAGAAATTCTAAGCATGCCATATTTTAAAGCATAATAGCAGCAATCAAACTTCCAGACATAATAATAGCAGCCACCATAAGTTCGTTACCATGAGTTGTTTTATGTGTGCGAGCTGGCGACACGTGTCACCAGCTGACACATCGCGTTAAGGCAAACCATCGAGGTTAATGTTTTAGACTAAAGTCAGAAATTTAGAGCCTAATTGCAGCAATGAGATCTGTTGGATGTGAGGATCCTAACAAGGCGGACCACGCGAGTGGAAGTAAAAGAGGATATTTAAATTAAACTTTTATAATATTGAGAGGCGCGTTTACAAGTTGAGTGCGCGACGACGACTGCGCGGCACCTAGTTACACAATACAAAATTGGTTCGGTAATATGAACCTGTAGGAACATACTGTGTCCCTACACCATTCCCCTCCTAAGAGGAAAAAAAAGGTAAAACATACAAAATATTAAAATCCTTAAAAATAAGTTTAGATCGACGCGAAAAAAATCATAACATAACAAAAGTCGCGTCATAACAAAAAAAATATAACACAAGTCTTTATGAAATACATTAAAATTTACGGCATAGAAATACAATAACATTATCGATTGTAATAGTGTAGCACGTCAGTCATCATTAGAAATGTTGGTTAAGTATAATACATTTAAACTTAAGTGAAAGAACAGAGGCTTCTTGTTAAAATGTTATCGGAAGCCTAAAGTATAATAAATTATGTACCAGACCCAACTTGAACTTACTGTAAACATCCTGAATGGATTTAGTCACAAAAAACAATAGCTCACTTCGGATGCAATAAAATGTTGTTTTGTTACGAATTACGATACGACACACTTGAAAGGGTCTAGACGAGATTTGAAGTTCACTTATGTTGGAAGTTGTAAAGTAGGTAACAATATCATATTTTACTGAGTGTTTTTGTTGACTCTGAATTGGGGAAGTGACCAATTAGAAAGAAAAAGTACAACAGAGTATTATACAGATTATTTTTAACAATGCACAATGTGCTGGCAAATAAAGAAAATAAGTAAGTAGTGTGTACTATCGTTAATAAAAATAACAGCATAGTAAACATCTACAATTACTATTGTAAAAATAAATTGATAACATTCTAAATAAGTTTACAAAGTAGGTATAACAATCAAATATAATAAAAACTACAAAAGAAAATAACAAGTTCTCTAATCTGATATCTAGGAATAAAGTATAAAATGTAAAAGATATAAAAAAGTATAACCATAAGTTTAGATTTCTACCAGTCAACATATGACGTAATAGGTATGTGTTTCAACATAATTTATTTATAAAATGATTTGTTTTTCCGACATTACATCAGAACAAAAAACAGAATTTATTTAGTTGTAAAGCAATTACAAACAAAAGTTAAATTCAAATTATATAAGTAGGTACAATAATGGAATGGTATGTAAACTATAATATGAAATTACAATTTAAAGTTAACTTACTGACTAATTACATAGTTTCTATAGCGCAAAATTTTCAAAAGTATACTAAAAACTATTAAATATTATAAATGTATTTATCTATGTAGGTAGGTATGTAAAAAAAAACTTAATTAGGTAATAGTTAACTATATAAAGAAAAGATTTAACTAAAACGTACTGGTGGTCGGGTTATACGACCGTAACGTGTTACACGGTTCTCACATGAGTTATTGTTCATGGGCATGATTCGATTGTCCTGTACCTCATTAGGTTGACTATTACTATCTAATATGTAATTTTTCTTAAAATTATCATTATCTTGCTCTATTAACATGTAGGCTGGCTTCAATCTGTCAATTGAAATGCGAGCCTCACGGTTAGGTAATTGAATTAAAAATACTTTAGAATTTCGCTCTAATACTTTATATGGACCGTCGTATGGCGGTTTCAACGATTTGTGAACCGCATCATCTCTAACAAAAACATATTGACATGATTTTAAATCTTTACTTACAAAGAATTTCTTTGAATTTCGTGATAATTCGTTAATTGGAGTAAAGTTACGTAAATTTTCTTGAATTTTGTATATTAAACTAGATGGGTCACTAGGGTCGTTTTTCGTAGATATTTCATAGAACTCTCCGGGTAAACGAAGTGTTCGACCAAAGGTTAATTCTGCGGCGCTTATGCCGTTAATCACTGCGGCAAGCGGCACGCAATCCTAGCAATGCTGTAGGTAATTCATCAACCCAAGAATTATTATTTAGGCGAGTCATTAACGCTGCTTTAAGAGATCGGTGCCAGCGTTCGATTGCACCGTTACTTTGGGGATGATATGGTGTTGTGCGTATTTTATTTATCCCTAATAATTTCATAAGATTTAAAAATAGATTGCTCTCAAATTGTCGACCTTGATCGGTAGTGAGCTTTACAGGACAACCGTATCGTGCGATCCATTCGTCAAAAATTGTTTTTGCGACAACTTCAGCTGTAATTTCTTTTAAGGGAAAAGCTTCAGGCCAACGTGTACACCTATCAATGATAGTTAAACAAAATCTATATCCTTCTGGGGATATTTTTAGTGGTCCAACAATATCAACCATAATTTGATCAAAGCGATTGACAATTGGGAAGCTACCTAATGGCGAAATTGTATGGCGGCTTATCTTCGCCTTTTGACACTTTATACATGTTTTAGCCCATACGCTTATATCTTTATTCATCCCAGGCCAGAAAAATTTATTGGATACTAATTTACGCGTAGTTCGTATGCCTGGATGACTTAAATTGTGAATTGTATCAAAAGCTATTTTTCTAAATTCTTCTGTTAGATAAGGTCTAATAATATTTTCTGTAACATGACAATATATTGATTTATCACAAGTGGGCAAAGAAATTTGTTTGAAACATGTTTGGTTGCTATCGTTGATTTGTTGTAATAAATATTCATCTTTAGCTTGGGCGTCTGCAAGTTGACTGTAGTCAAGTACGGTTGGACAAAAAATAGTTTCGACGCGTGATAACGCATCGGCTACTACATTAGCGGGACCGTTAATATATCGTATGTCGGTCGTAAACTCACTGATAAAAAGAAGTTGTCTCGCACGTCTCGGAGTTTCTTTATTATCTTTACTGGACTTAGTGAATGCATGGCATAAGGGCTTGTGGTCTGTATAAATTATTAAATGGCGACCTTCGAATAATTTTCGAAAATGTATTATCGCTGAATGTATAGCGAGTAATTCGCGATCATAAGTACTATATTTTTGTTGACTCAAAGACAATTTTTTTGAATAATAACCCAGTGGTTGCCATTGTTCGCCACATTTTTGTTGTAAGACAACTCCAATGCAGTTATCAGATGCATCTGTCATCAATGCTAGCGTGGAATCGGTATAAGGATGAGACAGAGTGGCGGCGTTTTGTAATGCCGTTTTACACTGCTCAAATGCATTTTCAGCTTTTTCCGACCACGTAATAATTGTTTTATCGTTTCTTTTTGTATTTGTTAAATATTTATTGAGTTCTGACTGATATGACATTGTATTCGGTAAGTGAGAGCGATAAAAGTTGACCATGCCTAAAAATCGGCGTAACTCTTGAATGGTTTTAGGTTTTGGGAAATTGACAATAGCATTAACCTTTTCTTGTAAAGGTTTAATACCGTCTGCGCTTACATCGTGACCTAGAAATTGAACTTTACTTTGACCGAAAGAACATTTAGATAGGTTAATCGTAATACCGAATTTTTTGAAACGCTGAAATATAATCTCTAAATGAGTTGTATGTTGTTCTTCGTTATCGCTTGCAATAATGACGTCATCTAAATAATTATAATGAAAATCTAAGCCTTGCAATACATGATTCATAAAGCGTTGAAAAGTTTGCGCTGCATTACGTAAACCAAAGGTCATTCTAGGGAATTCAAATAAACCGAATGGGGTAATAATAGCTGTTTTTTCAATATCATCAGGATTTACTTTTATGCAATGATAAGCTCTGTTCACATCTAATTTAGAAAATATTTTCTTTCCTGCTAATATATAAGTGAAATCACGTAAATGGGGAATAGGATATCGATCGGGTTTAGTAATAGAATTTAATTGGCGATAATCTCCACAAGGTCTAATATCTCCGTTTTTCTTTGGGACTATGTGTAGTGGACTTGCCCACGGACTTTTAGAAGGTCTACATATTCCTGCTTCTTGCATAATACGAAATTCCTCTTTAGCTTTTTTATATCTGTCCGGTGGTAACGGACGTACACGAGCGTGTACAGGAGGACCGGAAGTTTCAATATAATGAAAAATATCGTGCGATTGAGTTTCCTGGAATGACATCGGTTTCGTAATCTCCTTATATTTACATAGTAAATCGCTATACGGATGTCCATGACTAATTGTATTTATGGAAGGTTCAGCAACACTTACCACTGAAGCAATTACATTTAGGTCAGTCACTTGGTCTCTTAACCTACGTGCACTAAGGTCCACTAAAAGTTTATGATAAGTAAGAAAGTCCGCACCTAATATTGGTTGTTTTACGTCAGCAACGATGAAGTCCCACCTATACGGTCTGCGAAGTTTAAAGTTCAGCACCATAGATTTCACACCGTAGGTTTTAATTTCAGTTCCGTTTGCTGCGTATAGTTTATAATCAGAACACTGCGATTGTGAATGACACTTATTACGGTTGACGGGCAATACCGAAACGTTTGCTCCTGTATCTACTAAAAATCGGAGTCCACTATTAATATCTAAAATACGTAAGCGGGCGCAAGGTGATACGGCACAGATTTCCGCTGACAACTGTGCCTCGCTTCCTAGTTTTCCGGCGGCGCTGGCATTGTGGCCTTTTTGTTCCATGCGCAGGGTTGCACGCATTTATGAGCCTTTTCTTTGTATTTCTCATGGTAAAAACAAAGGTCTCCAGGACTTGAGTGTTGTGGTCGCTGCGATGAGTGATTTCTGTGCCGGCTAGATGACCTCGATGAGTACCGGCGATATTGATTGAAATCTCTATATCTCGGACGAGAGCGTTCTGCGTTCAATAGGCGAATATTTAGTTTCGCTATTTCTGCTCGCAACAGCGCTATTTCGTTTGTTGTGTTAGAGGTGTTCGTTATCGCAGCCACTTGACTTGAGCGTGTCGCTTCAGCTACGTTGTCTGCGACCGAGGCTAGGTTTTCTAAGTCCTTCGTGTCTGTCACGGCTAATACTGCCTTGACTGTGCTTGGCAAATGTCCTTGCCAGAGCACGCGAAGTGTGTCATCCGGGATTTTGTCACGGGCCAGATCTCGCATCCGTCGCAAAAGTTGGGAGGGTTTCTGGTCCCCAAGCTCCATTTCACTGATAAGTTTTTCTATTTGTCTAGCCTTTGAATCTTCCAGGAGCGAAAGTAATTTTATTTTAATTGCGTTGAATTTACCGGACGCAGGTGGATTTGATAAAAAATCACTAATTTGAGTAATAATGTCTTTTGGCAACTTTGATACTACCATGTCGAAACGCGAGTCGTCACTTAATTTTTGAGGTGCTAATATTGCTTCGGTTCTTATAAACCATACGCGTGGTTGATCCGCCCAAAATTCTGGAATTCGCGACGCTAATTGAATTGCCATGATGTCGGTTGTCGGCGTAAACGATGGTATAGGCGTCGGAGGCAGAGACTTTTCCGGTTTGTCGTTTTCAGTATTCGACATAATTACACTATTTTAAAATTTTATTGTCCGAAATTTTATTAAACACTTAATTAATTATACACTATTTATTTTATCGTCCGAGTTATTTACGCGTATTACAAATTAAACTTCGTTCGGGGTCACCAATGTTGGATGTGAGGATCCTAACAAGGCGGACCACGCGAGTGGAAGTAAAAGAGGATATTTAAATTAAACTTTTATAATATTGAGAGGCGCGTTTACAAGTTGAGTGCGCGACGACGACTGCGCGGCACCTAGTTACACAATACAAAATTGGTTCGGTAATATGAACCTGTAGGAACATACTGTGTCCCTACAAGATCCAAAAAAACTAACCATCACACTCAAATACTGTTGAAACTACGAGCATAAAACTGTGTGCGAGCTGGAGACACGTGTCACTGGCTTGCACAACTGTATTTTCGTAATTATTCAAGCTACGATTATGTAATATACCTCAAAATTCTCAGCCGAATTGGAGCATTAGGCTCCAAATTTATCAAAACTTTAACTCGAAGTTTTTGAGCTACGAGCCGATATCTATGTGTAAGCTGGTGACACGTGTCTCTGGCTGACACATGCTGAATTGCTGTAACTGTATATGTTAGAGTTTCGTTTTAAAGATCAAATAATACGTTATAATTGCAGCACACACGAGGCAAAATTTCAAATCTCTGGGCCTCTTAGTTTCAAAATTATAAGCCTAAAACCGTTTTCCCGCCAAAAAATTCAAAATAATGGCTCGGAAGCGGCTAATCGCGCCGTTGCCGTTCCGTGCGCTACACTATTGCAATTGAATTTGAACCTAAGAGCTAGTACTATTTTGAGTCAGTTTAATTTGCGCTCTCAATCTTGTTAATTTCTATACTGAGAATTTTAGTCTAGGAGGCATAAGAATAAATAATAGTATTGTTTATTCTTATGTAGGAGGTTAGAGCCGTCTGATACAACTGGTTGCCTAATTTAAAAGAAAAACTAAGTCTATTTATTTGGAATGTTTATGTCGCTGAGCTTAGTTATTAAACTATTTTTTACACTAATCCCACATATATTATAAGTACGAAAATTTTGTCTGACTGTCTGTCTAAGTATATATTTGTTACTCTTACACGCCGAAATTATCACGGCATACAGACAGATTTAAATATGGCCAGACTGGACTGGAATCGGGATTAACACAATTAGGATAGCATTGTGAATGCAAAAATCTCAAATTTAAAAACTTCCTGAGCGAAATTATTTTTTCCATAGTAGATAATGAACCGAGCGCGCGCACACGGCCATTGATAACACGGCTTTAACAATAGTTCTTTGGTGTGCGAACAGATGGCGTGAGAAAATAAAACCCATTGTTTGGTTGCAGCACTTGTGGAATCAGAGCGCGCGCACATGGCTATAACAATAATTCCTTGGTGCGCGAACAGATGGCGTGATTTTGTTTACTACTATTCATAGGATTATAAATTTTAGTCTAGTGCCGTAGGAAATATAACCCATATTTGGTTGCACTTGTGTCAGAGCGCGTGCGCAAAAGTCCGTTACATTACAGATGTCGACCACATTACGCGTTTAAATGTTGAACTGTTTTCATTTCTCCTGTGATTCCTGTGAAGCTAAAAGATACTCTGGAAATAAGAAGATACCTACTATACTATCCGCGTCAATTGGTAATGCGCCTGGCGGCCATGATTTTAACCTCAAAAACGAAAAACAATTGTAATTTTCTCATATACCTAGCCCTTTCTTATTGAGAATAAGAATTCAATAATTAATATATTATATTACCTATTAGAATTTTACTGTTTTTTGTCATTTTTAGTTGCGGATGACGATGATGTGTATGTTAATTTGACAAGGTTCCAGCGCATTACCAATTGACGGGGATAGTACTACCGATGTCACAGATATGCTTGGTAACGATGTGGAGTGCAGTTCGGTGTAGTGCAGTTCAATGATGAAATATTTTGATTTGACAGACATGACAAATTAGTTTCAAAATGCATTAAGAAGGTAAGTAGTAAAATAAGTCGTTTTAGTAGGTAGTTTCATTATGAGATGAGATTGTGTGGTAGTTGGGATGCAAAATATAAGAGGTATTTTTTGTTGAAAACATGGGTGCGATTGCGTAAAGTAATCGTATTCATTTGACAGTTCATATCGTATTCCATCGGCTGCAATTTGTATGGGATGACATTTATTATGATACAATATGAACTGTCAAATGAATACGATTGACTTTACGCAATCAACTAGCATATTGTTACGAAAGTGGATGGGAAGCGACAGGGGTTGCAGAGACGACACTTTTTTCACCACTCTGCCCCCTTATTACGACCTCTTTAAACTTTTCAGTTTTCTGAATGGCTATCAATACGGCTCTTTTATTTGCTGTACAGCGAGAACAAGATGTAACTATAGCAATCCATAAACCTGGCAAGTTTTAAGAGGTTATAATATCCCCCCTGCCTGGTCCCTCTGAGTGACGGACGAACGACGCTGTGTCCCGTTAGACATGTTCTTCCTTCGAGTGACGTGGTGTAGGTAGGCAGGTACTCCGCCTCCGAATGTCGCGGTCTGCCCGTGTGGTGTGCCGTGTGACGGAAGGGTCATCCTCCGCTCCGAGCGACGACGTAGCCACCCGGGCGGGGCGCTGTTACTCGAAGACCTTTCCACTACTTCTCCGTGCTCTAGCTCCAACTACCTACTGCTAGACCTCACCTTACCTCCATTATTTTCCTTTTCACTTACTTCTTCAAAAGATTATGCCGATTTTTCAATACAAGCTAGGCCATGATGCGCTTTGATGAAATTACCAATATACTATAGTAATTTTATACTGATTGCGTGGGAAGAATGTCATTAAAATATAATGCGGGAGAAAAGAGAAATCTCAATCTCAAGGAGCTGTTTACTCTTATATTATTTGTGTGACATTTTCCTATTATATGACATTTCAAAGTCAAAGTCAATGAGATATGTATGGTTAATGCACATCATGGCCCAGAATCCGGCATGATCCTTTAAGTATAAAGTTTTCTTGTTATTTTTTCAGAATTGCCAGGGCTTAAAGCAAAGATCGACATTTTATAAGACAAAGTTTATACTGTTTTGGTTATTTACAAAAAAATATGAAATAAAGAACCCAGTGGTTGACCACTTAATTCCAATGAAGGATGCATATCACTCAAAATAATCTGAAATAATACAATAACCAAAAAATTACAATTTTCGTTTAATAATAGGTAAATAATTTCTGCACATGTCATTTTATTTTAAAAGTGTAGGTAGGTACACAACTTTTCTAAGGCGATTTGTATGCAATACAAGATACAAGTTTGTTTTTGCTTCAAGTTTGTGCAGTTCACTGTGTTTAAACCCCCGACGACGCAGCGCAAAGAGGGGTGTTCTAATTTTTTTTTATTTTTTGTCACATAAAGCAAATTTTCATTAGTATGTGAGTCACGAAAGTTAAATTATTTTTCTTAATACTTTTTCTTATTTTTCTTAATAGAGCTTATTCTGCGCACTAGCGGCGCCATTAGAAAAAAACATAGTGCTTAAATAAATCTTAAATTATCTCTCTGTAGTGTACTCAGAAAGAGCTTTGTTTTAATTTATCGCTAAACAATATTTTCTAGCCAGTCGTTTAAATGGAGTATTTTTTGTGAAAAGTCTTTAATTAAGTACCTACTATGTTTTTTTTTGCCAATGACGGCGCTAATGTGCAGAATAAAGTTTTTTTGGTGAAGTTAAATGATATAAACATAAATACTACATGTGGCATACCTACATGTGGCTGTGCCCGGTGGTGCTAGTGGGCGGGGAGGGTATTTTCTTAATTAAAATAAAAAAAAACTGAATTTAATACATTTAATACATAGAATAGGTTTACTAACATAGCTCATAAGGTTTTATATTGTTACTAATCATATATGGATGTACAATCTGAAATAAAATTATTTTATTTTATTTTTATTTTATTTTTTATAAAGGATAATGCCTTTCTTCCATAGTAATCTGGTTTAAAAAAACGTGTGTTGTATAGAACAGTGAGCAATATCAGTGAGTAGATATTATTGTTACTAGTAACTTTATATATTAAGATATAGTCAAAATATAAAAAATATATTTTACAAGCAAAATATAAATTACTAAAGTAAAAAATAAATTAAAAATATCTAGCTATACAGGATTCATACGACACATATCGTCTTTAGCTTCATTTTATATCAAGATACTTACCATACAAATCTGAATCACCCATACATCTGTCTAAAAAGTTTAAAATATGTATTTTTGCA
Organism: Agriphila tristella; assembly: GCA_928269145.1. Taxonomy (NCBI): domain Eukaryota; kingdom Metazoa; phylum Arthropoda; class Insecta; order Lepidoptera; family Crambidae; genus Agriphila; species Agriphila tristella. The sequence goes on from OV743442.1 coordinate 18,635,298, forward strand.
AGTGTGTATGCATTTATTTACTAGCATCATAAAATCAGTGTTCAGCTAGCTTTTTCTGTCCTTTTTTTTCCTAAGCTGGCAAATACACTTGTATGAATCTATAGCTTTATTACGTTAGTACTATTATATATTCTGTGGCTTTATATTGTAGTACACAGATTTATTTAAAAACAAAACTTTGTATTGTTCAAAATAACGGGTGTAACAAGACCCTCAAAGAAGCCGAAGTCCACGCAATCCGCTCATCATCAAGATCATTTTTGTCTTCTAGACTTTACCTGGGAAATCAATAGCTACGAAGTTATTGAAGGTCAAAGTAAAAAAAAAAATTTTTTTATGAAATCTTATTTCATTCGTTATTTCCTATTTTTTGTCCAAAGAAACATAATTCAAATTTTAAGTATTTCGTAACAAAAAATGGCTTCAAAACGCTATCACTCAATGTATCTAATGAGCACGCAGCACATAAATCCTTTGAGCTCGGCTGCACGCAGCTGTGTAGCACATACTTGCAGGCGCGGTCTGTTTTACACGTTACTTAGCGTGGTAATGTATGCAATGCTTTTTTATCACCAAAAATTAAAATCGTTTCGCAGCAATCATTTTGAACAGAAATCAGGACCACCTGATGATGAGCCGAATACGTAGACCTCGGTTTCGTTGAGGATCTTGTTACACCCGGTATACAGGGTCTCCCAAAACCAGGGATTGAAATACCGTTAAAAAAATAACGATAAAAAATTACGTTAAAAATACCGTTAAAACATTTTATCTGTAAATTTACCGGTAAAAATAACGTTAAAAATATTTACCGGTAAAATTAGCGTTAAACTTTACCGGTACGATAGTACCGGTAAAATTATCGCAAAAAAAAAATAACGTTATTAATTGGAATAACGTTAATTTTAAAGTTTAACGCTACAATCGTTTAGACGCTACACAGATAACATTTTTGTACACGCGCAAAACTGTGTGCATGAAGTCTAGCTACTGACTACTGTCACCACAACATCTGTTTTGTGCTACCGTGCAATCTTTATTTCCCAACAAAGTACTCGTCAAGACGATTCAAACGAGCCCAAACTCGATGGGGTTGCATGGTTTTATTATAGAGTTCCTATGGCCTTCTTCCAGCTCCATCATCAGGTCCTTGGACACTATTTCCAATTAGATTACTCGTCAAGACGATTCTAACGAGCCCAAACTCGATGGGGTTGCATGGTTTTATTACAGAGTTCCGGTGGCCTTCTTCCGGATCCATCATCAGACCCTGGAAACTATTTCCCAACAAAGTACTCGTCAAGTCGATTCAAACGAGCTCATACTAGATGGCGTAGCGTGGTTTCATTAAAGAGTTCCTGTGTCCTTCTTCCGGCTCCATCATCAGACCCTGAAAACTATTTCCAAACAAAGTACTCGTTAAGAAGAATCAAACGAGCCCAAACTAGATGGGGTTGCACGGTTTCAGTATTGAGTTCCTATGGCATGGCCTTCATCATCAGACCCTAGGCAACGTCTCCCATTAGAGTACTCGTCAAGACGATCCTAACGAGCCTAAACACGATGGGGTTGTATTCATTATAGAGTTCCAGTGGTCTTCTTCCGGCTTATCATCAGATCAGCTCAGTGACACCATATTGCATTTCCTTTCAGTTCTGAGCTATGTTCAAAATTCCAAGTCTCTAGCTCATCGGAAAGCTAGTATAAAATCGTTCGCAAACTTTGTAGATAAACAAACAAACGAGAAAGCTACCTAATAAAAACGTAATAATAAAATAAAATAAGAAGGTAAAATTAATAAGCAGAGCGATATAAACATTCCTAAATAATTACACTTTGCTTTTCTATTCCTAAATAAATAGACTTTGTTTTTCTATTAAATTAGGTAACCAGTTATATCAGACGGCTTTTACCTCCTAGACTAAAATTCTCAGTACAGAAATTAACAAGATTGAGAGCGCAAATTAAAATGACTCAAAATAATACTAGCTCTTAAGTTCAAATTCGATTGCAATAATGTAGAGCACGGAACAGCAACGGCGCGATTAGCCGCTTCCGAGCCATTATTTTGAATTATTTGGCGGGAAAACGGTTTTAGGCTTATAATTTTAAAACTAAGAGGCCCAGAGATTTGAAATTATGCTTCGTGTGTGCTGCAATTATAACGTATTATTTGATCTTTAAAACGAAACTCTAACATATACAGTTAAGGCAATTCACCATGTGTCAGCCGGAGACACGTGTCACCAGCTCACACATAGATATCGGCTCGTAGCTCAAAAACTTTTCGAGTTAAAGTTTTGATAAATTTGGAGCCTAATGCTCCAATTCGGCTGAGAATTTTGAGGTATATAATATAATCGTAGCTTGAATAATTACGAAAATACAGTTGTGCAAGCCAGTGACACGTGTCTCCAGCTCGCACACAGTTTTATGCTCGTAGTTTCAACAGTATTTGAGTGTGATGGTTAGTTTTTTTGGATCTCATTGCTGCAATTAGGCTCTAAATTTCTGACTATAGTCTAAAACCCTAACCTCGATGGTTTGCCTTAACGGGATGTGTCAGCTGGTGACACGTGTCGCCAGCTCGCACACATAAAACAACTCATGGTAACGAACTTATGGTGGCTGCTATTATTATGTCTGGAAGTTTGATTGCTGCTATTATGCTTTAAAATATGGCATGCTTAGAATTTCTCTATAGCCTATGAGGAAGCTGGAGACCCACACATGTTAAAATATGTAAACTGTTTTGTAGTCAAGTTTCCTTTTGAATAAAAATTCAGTACTTAAGTATAACTCTACATAAAGCTTTAAAAATAAGTTCACCAAAAGTTCTTTAAAATACCTATTAATGAAACTTTGAAATCGGTTACATAGTTTTCAAACAGCGACGATATATTTATTTAAAACGCGAATTCTCGAAATGTAGTTATTGCAGACAATGGCATTATAGTGTAGGACGGCAGCGTATTAGTCGTAGTTCGTAGTCAGTCATGAAGTTGTAGAGCCGTAGCTACGTCGTAGCTAGCCGTAGTTTAACCGAGCGATTATAAATTCGTGGTATCAAAAATACTGGATATGTATTAGGCACCCATTACACGGTAGGTTTTGCTGTCAGTTTAACCACAGTCACGGGCTGTGACTGACGATTGCATGATGTGATTTGTTCTTTCCATCAGTCAAACGTAATTCATGACTGATGAATTTGACTGACGCTTGCATGACCATGTAATGGCTGCCTTAGAGTGTGGTTAAATTCAAGGTATCAAAAATACGAAGTGTGGGTGACAGACTTAAGGCGACTAGGTATGATATTGAAATTGGACGACTTTAAAATACAAATCTGAGATTAAACTAGTTATTCAGAACAATCAGTACCTAACCTAACAATACTAGGGTGACTCAATAAGTACCTAGCCTCACCAACCTTTGGCGTTGCTGTTACAAAAGGGTTTTACTACACTGAGAAAAACGGGCTACTTAAAATTGGCAAATTTGTAATGCACTGGCAGCCAGATACGTATAATGTGCTTTTCACATGAAATAAATAAGAGCCATACTTATAATGAGCCGACACCATGTCCAGTAAGTATGCGGCATAATGCCCTGTAAAGACAATGTAAACGAGTTACTTGTAATGAGGCCGAATCCTTAATACGTAAGCCGCATCATGAAATTACTGTGCCCGCACTGTTAACGTTTACGTATGCGGTTTAATGATGCCGCATATGTATTAACGGAGCAGCATACGTAATTTACTTAACCCGCAACAGGAAATATATATGCGCTATACGTACGAAGTTATACAGCTGCATTATTTCAGTATCCAGGCTCTTTACAACAGTAACTGGTTGCCAAATCATTGTACTGACTCCGTCTCATTAAGTAATAGTCCGGGTTACGTACATAATGTACGAGCAGGGTCGGAGATATGCCGATACATTTTACGTACACGGGATAATTAATAATGTCTCCGCCTACATAAACATTTACGTATCCTGGCTCATTTTACGAACTCCGTTTACTTACTGGCAGTGTTCGGTACATAGAATCTTTATGACGTCAGCCGCATCATGAAATTACTGTGGCGCACTCTTTACAGTTACGTATGCGGCTTAATGATTCTGCACGGAGCAGCATACGTAATTTACTTTACCCGTAACATGAAATATGTATGCGCTATACGTACGAAGTTATACAGTCGCATTATTTCAGTATCCAGGCTCTTTATAACAGTAACTGGTTGCCAAATCATTGTACTGACTCTGTCTCATTAAGTAATGGTCCCGGTTACGTACATAATGTACAAGCAGGGTCGGAGATATGCCGATACATTTTACGTACACGGGATAATTAATAATGTTTCCGTCTACATCATCAGTTTTTACGTATCCTGGCTCATTTTACGTACTCCGTTTACTTACCGACTGTGTTTGGTACGTAGAATCTTTATAACGTCAGCCGCATCATTAAATTACTGTGGCGCATTCTTTACAGTTACGTATGCGGCTTAATGATTCTGCACGGAGCAGCATACGTAATTTACTTAACCCGTAACATGAAATATGTATGCGCTATACGTACGAATAGTTATACAGCTGCATTATTTCAGTATCCAGGCTCTTTATAACAGTAACTGGTTGCCAAATCATTGTACTGTCCCTGTCACATTAAGTAATGGTCCCGGTTACGTACATAATGTACGAGCAGGGTCGGAGGTATGCCGATACATTTTACGTACACGGGATAATTAATAATGTCTCCGTCTACATCATCAGTTTTTATGTATCCTGGCTCATTTTACGAACTCCGTTTACTTACCGACTGTGTTTGGTACGTAGAATCTTTATGACGTCAGCCGCATCATTAAATTACTGTAGCGCATTCTTTACAGTTACGTATGCGGCTAAATGATTCTGCACGGAGCAGCATACGTAATTTACTTAACCCGTAACATAAAATATGTATGCGCCATACGTACGAATAGTTATACAGCTGCATTATTTCAGTATCCAGGCTCTTCATAACAGTAACTGGTTGCCAAATCATTGTACTGTCCCTGTCACATTAAGTAATGGTCCCGGTTACGTACATAATGTACGAGCAGGGTCGGAGGTATACCGATACATTTTACGTACACGGGATAATTAATAATGTCTCCGTCTACATCATCAGTTTTTACGTATCCTGGCTCATTTTACGAACTCCGTTTACTTACCGACTGTGTTTGGTACGTAGAATCTTTATGACGTCAGCCGCATCATTAAATTACTGTGGCGCATTCTTTACAGTTACGTATTCGGCTTAATGATTCTGCACGGAGCAGTATACGTAATTTACTTAACCCGTAACATAAAATATGTATGCGCCATACGTACGAATAGTTATACAGCTGCAATATTTCAGTATCCAGGCTCTTTATAACAGTAACTGGTTGCCAAATCATTATACTGTCTCTGTCACATTAAGTAATGGTCCCGGTTACGTACATAATGCACGAGCAGGGTCGGAGATATGCCGATACATTTTACGTACACGGGATAATTAATAATGTCTCCGTCTACATCATCAGTTTTTACGTATCCTGGCTCATTTTACGAACTCCGTTTACTTACCGACTGTGTTTGGTACGTAGAATCTTTATGACGTCAGCCGCATCATTAAATTACTGTGGCGCATTCTTTACAGTTACGTATGCGGCTTAAAGGATCATTCCCACAGCTCCGGCGCGTCACCGGCGCGTCACCGGCCCGTCCGTCAACGTCAAAAATATGTGTGAACAAGCAGTTCAGATCACCGGCGCCGGCACGTCACCGGCGCGTCGCCGGCTCGTTTCAGTCAAGTCAACGTCGCTTCACCGGCAAGGCAAGCAGGGCTGCCACTTTTTTGTTTTAATAAAGTATAGGTTGCTATAATAGGTAGAAAAAAGTACATTGTGGTATGGAAATATAGAATTATTTATTTATTCCAACTTTAAAAACCTACTGTTTAAGTATTGTTTTTTGGAAATATTTTGGTAACTTTACTAGACTTAATTTACTTATTCCACTTAGTTCAAGTAAAGGTAAATATTATTTTCTCGAATTATAATAGAAATACAACAACGTATGCGAATGTCGGATTTTCGGGTAAACAAATGAATGCCGGAACACAAGTGAAGGCATGAAAACATTGTCTACAGAAATTGTTGTATTATTATTAAAATTCGAAAAATAGTACCTTTGCTTGAACTTAGTGGTAAAGGTGAATTAAGTCTAACAAAGTTACCAAAATACTACCAAAAACAATACTTAAACAGTAGGTTCTTAAAGTTGAAATAAATAAATAAATACTTTATTTCTACACCACAATGTACTTTTTTCTACCTATTATAACAACCAATAATTTATTATAATAAATAAGTGGCAACCCTGTTTGCCATGCCGGGGACGCGCCGGTGACGTGACGGCCGGCGACGCGCCGGTGACGTGACGGCCGGTGACGCGCCGGTGACGTGACGGCCGGCACGTCACCGGCGCGGCGCGTCGCCGGCGAGGCACCGGCAAGACAAACAGGGCTGCTACTTTTTGTTTTAATAAATTATTGGTTACTATAATCGGTACAGAAAAAGTATAATTTATTTATTTCAGCCTTGAAAAACATTTTTTATAACTTTTGTTCATATTTCGGTAACTTTGTGAGACCTTATTCATCAGTTCCACTAAATATTGGTAAGGGTACAATTTTTCGAATTTTAATAAAAATACAACGTGTGTGGATTTCGGGTAAACAAATGAATCTCAGAAAAACAAGTGAAGGTCAACAATTTCTTTTTGCGAAATTGTTGTTTTAAGTTGTCATTTGTCAATCTTAAAACAGCAATATATCTCGAAAAATACTCATCCTAAAGTGGTGGTGTAAATTTAGCCTATAAAATTTACCAAAATATTAAGAAAAGTGTAAATAAAATGTTTTTAAAGTTGAAATAAATAAATAATACTTTATTTCCAAACCACAATGTACTTTTTTTTCTACCTATTATAAGAACCAATACTTTATTGAATCAAATAAGTGGCAACCCTGTTTACCTTGCCGGCGACGCGCCGGTGACGTAACGGCCGGCGACGCGCCGGTGACGTGACGGCCGGCGCGTCACCGGCACGGCGCGTCACCGGCGACTCAACGGCAAGGCAAACAGGGTTGCTACTTTTTGTTTTTATAAATTATTAATTGCTATAATCGGTATAGATAAATACACTGTGGTATGGAAATAGAGTATTATTTATTTATCTCAACTTTGAAAAACATTTACTTTTATTACTTTTGGTAATATTTTGGTAAATTTATTAGACTTAATTTACACCACCAGTCTAGGATGAGTATTTTTCGAGATATTGCTATTTTAAGATACCATACAATTCCTATCTCAAATAGAAATTGTTGACCTTCAATTAATTTTACGTCATTCATTTGTTTACCCAAAATCCACACACATTGTTGTATTTTCATTTAAATTCGAAAAATGTTACCCTTACTAGAACCGCTGTTCGTCTAGCTAGGCAGTTGACGCAACGACTAAAGGTGTAAGGGTTGGCACTCTGTGATTTGCCTTTTTGAATATCAAAAATTAATAAGAAAAATAAGATTGGTACTTCAAAATTCAAGTTATATTCTTTAAAAAAAAAATTGTCATTTTTTTCTAAAAGGTAAGAATATTTTTTTTAAATTTGTCTCTTTTTCTTCTTTTTATGCTCTTCAAATAAAGAATAGAAAAACATGTGACTTAGTTTTTGCTCCTTTTCTTTTTGTTTATGGGCCGATTTCGATGAAGCTCGCTTTTTGATATAACTTTGACACGAAAATAACAACGCAATGTTGAATACATTAAAAAATTCAAAATGGCGGCAAACTTTTTTGCTTGTGGGCTGATTTCGATGAAACTCGGTTTTTGCTACTATTTTGACAAGAAAACAGCAACGCACTCTTAAAAATGTAAAAAATTCAAGATGGCGGCTAACTTTTTTGCTTACGGGTCGATTTCGATGAAACTCGGTTTTTGGTACTATTTTGACAAGAAAACAGCAACGCAGTGTTAAAAATGTAAAAAATTAAAATGGCGGCCAAATTTTTTGTTTGCGGGCCGATTTCGATGAATCTCGGTTTTTGGTAGTATTTTGCCAAGAAAACAGCAACGCAATGTTAAAAATACAAAAATATCTAAGATGGCGGCCAACTTTTTTGTTTGCAGGGCGATTTCGATGAAACACGGTTTTTGACACTATTTTGACAAGAAAACAGCAACGCAAAGTTACAAATGTAAAAATTCAAGATGGCGGCCAACTTTGGCTTGTGGGCTGATTTCGATGAAACTTTATTTTTGGTACTATTTTGACAAGAAAACAGCAACGCTATATTAAAAACATAAAATATGCAAGATGGCGATTCATAAATTCATAAAAATCGGCCCACAAGCAAAAAGTTGGCAACTTTTTGCTTGTGGGCCGATTTTTATGAAACTCGGTTTTTTGGCCCGTTTTGGCCAGAAAACGGCATCACCGAGTTTCATCGAAATCAGCTCACAAGCAAAAAAGTTGGCCGCTATCTTGAATTTTCACATTTTTAACTTTGCATTGCTGTTTTCTGATCAAAATAGTGTCAAAAACCGAGTTTCATTAAATCGCCCCGCGAGCAAAAAAGTTTGCCGCCATCTTAGATATTTTTATATTTTTAACATTGCGTTGCTGTCGTCTTGTCAAAATAGTACAAAAAACCGAGTTTTATCGAAATAGGCCCATCAACAAAGGAGTTGGCCACCATCTTGAATTTATTCCATTTTTAACTTTGCGTAGCTGTTCTCTTGTCAAAATACTAGCAAACACCGAGTTTCATTGAAATCCACAAGCAAAAAAGTTGGCTGCCATCTTGAACTTTGACATTTTTAACATTGCATTGCCGTTTTCTTGTAAAAAAAGTACAAATACCGAGTTTCATCGAAATCGGCCCACAAATAAAGGAGTTGGCCACTATCTTGAATTTTAACCTTTTTAACTTTGCGTAGCTGTCCTCATGTCAAAATAATACCAAAAACCAAGTTTCATCAAAATCGGCCCACAAGCAAAAAAGTTGGCCGCCATCTTGAATTTTTTTACATTTTTAACATTGCGTTGCTGTTTTCTTGTCAAAATAGTACTAAAAACCGAATTTCATCGAAATCGGCCCACAAACAAAAAAGTTGGCCGCCATCTAGAAATATTTACATTTTTAACAGTGCATTGCCGTTTTCTTGTCAGAATAGTACCAAAAACAGAGTTTCATCGAAATTGGCCCGCAAACAGAGAAGTTGGCTGCCATCTTTATTTTTTTACTTTTTAATATTGCGTTTCTGTTTTCTTGTCAAAATAGGACCAAAAACCGAGTTTCATCGAAATCGGCATGCAAACAAAAAAGTTGGCCGCCATCTTGAATTTTTTACTTTTTTTACATTGCGTCGCTGTTCTCATGTCAAAATAGTACCAAAAACCAAATTTCATCTAAATCGGCCCACAAGCAAAAAAGTTGGCCGCCATCTTGAATTTTTTTACATTTTTAACATTGCGTTGTTATTGCCTTGTTAAAATAACACCATATACCAAGTTTCATCGAAATCGACCAAAAAACAAAAAAGTTGGCCGCCATCTTGGATTTTTTTATATTTTTAACATTGCGTTGTTATTGCCTTGTTAAAATAACACCATAAACTAAGTTTCATCTAAATCGGCCGAAAAACAAAAAAGTTGGCCGCCATCTTGGATTTTTTATATTTTTTACGTAGCTTTTTTGCGTAGCTGTTTTATTGTCACAATTTTGTTAAAAACCGAGTTTCATCGAAATCGGCCTACAAACAAAAAAGTTGACTGCCATTATTGATTTTTCAATATTTTCAACATTGCGTTGCTATTTTCTCGTTAAATTAGTTCCAAAAACCGTGTTTTATGGTAATCGGCCCACAAACAAAAAAGTTGCCCGCCACCTTCGATTTTTTTTTATCATTGCATGTTGTTTTCTTGCCAAAATAGTTCCAAAAACCGAGTTTCATTTTAATCGGCCCTTAGGCGACGGCTACACGTCGTGGTAAATATCTTGATCCAACGTCATAGAGCAAATTTTAACCATGGAAAGTAAAATATTGAATATTCCATACAAATTACTTTCAATGGTTAAAATTTACTTTATGGCGTTGGATCACGGTAAATACCACGCGTCTAGCCGGCGCCATAAACAAATTGGCCACCATCTTAGATTATATGTTCTTAGCATAAACTTAATATAGCGAAAAATTTTCTAAGTCTATGGTTCTTAGTAGGTAAGGTAACTCGACGTATAGATATCCCGAAACATTTTTAATAGTCGCATTAGTTAAAAGATACCCTGGAACCGGAAAAAAAACAGCCACTATGCGTATCGGAATAACCGCATGCATTATACTGCAGCCCTATTACGTAAATAAGTAAGCGGGCTCATTATAATGAACCGCGCTATTTATAAATAGCGCGGTTACTTACGTCGTCGTACTGCGCATTTAACGTATTTGGGGTTGCCATCACATTAAATTATGTTGTTTGGTGGTCATTAGCTACTTTATAAGTTTATTTAGCGTATTTTTGTTTGCTCTGTTTTTACAACCAAGTGGGCAACCACTTTAGTTGACTAAAAATATAAGCGAAACTAAATAATTCTGTTAGATGCAAATTGCTACCATCTGGCTACTTTCTAACGTTACAATTTTGTATTTTAGTTAGTTAGTATTGGAATGTAAGAATCGAACGAAGATACAGGGGCCGGGCGAAGTGCGAACCCTCGCAGAAAAATTCTCCAGGAACAAATTTTCAAAATTTTTTGGCAACTGTACCTACTTTTTTGTTCAGTCATCTTTTATATTCAGTTAAATGGTTTTCTGTCCCGCACTTGACTTAATCTTTGAAATTTTTCCTTGGATAAGTAATTTGGGAATTTTTCCTTTGCAGTACATTTTTGTCGTCATATAAGAGCGCGTTTATTCTTTGTTTTTATTTTACTTGACGCATCCATCCGGAAAGCGTGGCGTGTCTAGTTTTGCCTTCGAATAGAATTTAAAAATTATGTACAATACTAAGTTTTATTGTAATGATGAATGAATAAAACCGGTTTTATATATATATTTTTGAGGTGCTTCGGTATTTCGAAAAATTTTATCTGGTCACACTGACCCCCGCGCAACGCAACGCAAGCACAAGCAGGCAGAGAGAGTGCGAGTGAGTGACATGACGCAGCGGCGGCGCGTGCCCGGTGCCTATTACGTTACGAAGTTATGGAAGAAATTAAGGATATTGAGGAAGATATTAAGTGAAATACAAAGATATTAAAAGTGAAATACTTCCATTTCTTGAAGGTAAGCCAATTGCTCGTCAGTAAAGTTCAAAACGTTTATTGCACTTTTCATGTTGTAGGTACAAAAGTTAAATACTAGTTTTCTTAAATTAGTAAGGCTAGTTTTATAGAAAACTTGTAGAATGCTTGTCAAGCCAAAGATTTAAATCGTTAGATAAGCCCTTACCATAGTAACAGCTCACCGAAATGTGTCAACATTCAAATGAGTGAATTTTCACATACAAACGTGTTTGACGTAATTATTGTTGGTTTTATTGAAAAATCTGAATAATACTAATTACAAATAAGTCCATTGCTTGTTGGATAAAGTTGTAAACCTGAACGGACAGCATTTTTTCTTAAACCAGGGGGTTAAATCTGCTAATTTTATCGTAAAATCGTGTTTCAATGTTGTTCGAATGGTAATGCTTTTTGACACAGTTCTTGTTTCTTAAACCCAAAAACACCATGTGTTTCGGTTTTGGGTATAAGAAACAAGAACTGTGTCAAAAAGCATTACCATTCAAACAACATTGAACCACGATTTCGACGTTAACATAATGCATTAGCAGAATTGACCCCCATCTTTTTTATTGCCGATCTTTTAAATTCCATTTTCGCAATTCCAAAAACATTCATAAACATGCTCTAACTGTCGATGAGCTCTAAAGTTTGTTTCTTAGACTACTCCATTATTTAATACCTACCTAATTAAAGTATAAAACATGAGATTATGAACATATAGACAACTATAAGTTTTAAACATGTAGGCAATTACAAGTAGGTAGGTACATGACAAGTTTTGTATACAACATTATTTTATTTGTATTTTTCAGTCAACCATATAACCACAATCCTACTCAAAACGCTGTAAGTACGGGACACTAATGTCGGTGATAATGCAAAAATCTCTACAGATTGTTACTGCAGCTAATAACAATGTAAGTTACTCATATGACATTACTCAGTTTGATAACAAAACGAATTAAAAAAATTGTCGAATTGTAGCGACCATTTTATATGTTTCTGTTCAATAGAGATTTTAATTTGACGCCTGATGGGCAATTTTTATTTTATTTGAAAACCAACAGCGTTACCATTTATTTTTACTACAAATTCTAACCATTAAAGCAAGGCCAATTACAGATTTTCCATAAAATTACCTTACTTAGTAAATTCCAAACAAGAAATTAATACAATAATGCAATGATAAGACAACAGTCGCAAAGTTATTAGTCAATACTCTATACTTAATTAACTTAAAAAAAAGAAAATCACTTGTTATACTTATACTAGGTATAACATTCACTTCATTTCTAATTCAGATTCATCTTAAAATTTCAATAGATTCCTATTAGATTAAACAAATAAACACATTTTTATTTATTATTTTAAGTATTTATTAAAAAAATGTCAAGATGGGCAATAATTAAAAAAATTGTCAGTCACTGATAGTAAAAAGCTTACAATATTGTAGAATTGTAATGTAATACAATTCTGACAGGCGGCCTCATCCCTTTCAATCTCTGCAAAGTGGTAAGCAAATAATAATTACTAGTCAAATTCGAGTCGGGCTCGCACCACGAGGTACCGGTTACCTATGTATATGTTGATACAAACATTCTTTATTCAACAAACAATTCTATCTGATAAAACTAGAAATTGACAATTTTCAGATTTTCCTTTACATTTGCTGACGACCTTGCTTCTTGCTATTTTTAGGGTTCCGTAGCCTAATGGCAAAAAACGGAACCCTTATAGTTTCGTCATGTCTGTCTGTCTGTCTGTCCGTATGTCACAGCCACTTTATTCCGAAACTATTAGGATTACACAAGTGAAACTTTGTAGGTAGATGTATTCTGTAAACCGCTTTAAGGTTTTCACATAAAAATAAAAAATAAAAAAAGTTTAAGGGTGGGCTCCTCATACATGAAACTGTAACTGAAAATTTTTTTTTCATCAAACCTATACGTGCGGGGTATCTATACAACGTGTTAATGAAAAAGCGCAAAACCTCTTAGGTGGTGATTGTGCTCATGAATATGAACAACTTTTACTATGGAGCCAACCTTGAAATCGCGAAAAAAAAAACAGCTGTTTCATACATTCTGGTCGAGTAGGTACTGACACCTTGTATGAAAAAGCTGATTTTTTTTTCGCGATTTCAAGGTTGGCTCCATAGTAAAAGTTGTTCATATTCATGAGCACAATCACCACCTAAGAGGTTTTGCGCTTTTTCATTAACACGTTGTAGATAGGTCTTTAAAAATGACATTGAGTTTACTAAGACTATTTTTTCTCAAAGTTAACCGTTTGAAAGATATACACTGCCAAAGTGGTAAAATGATTGTCGCCCCCCCCCCCCCCCCCCTTTAACTTTTAAAATAACAGAGTGAAAAATCTAAAAAAAATATATGCTGTAGATCGTAATAAATACTTTCAACGAAAATTGGTTGGAACGAGATATAGTGATAATTTTTAGAGATATATCACATTTTCCAAAACCGCAAATATAACATTGTCATTCATACAAACACTATTAAAAACAAAGTTATTTTTGCATACGGAAAATTATAGTGGTATTCAATATGGTATTGTATACGGTAACTACGGAACCCTACTGCGCGTGGCCCGACACGCACTTGGCCGGTTTTTTTTATAAGTGGCTATATATCTTTAGAATGCATTCACTTCGAGGTTTGAATTTTACACCCCAAAAGAGACTGCAACCCCTACATTCTTTGATATTCTCCATACTACTTATATTACCTGTCAATTTAGTATCCAAGGGTGTGTTTCATAAAAAAATATTAATTCAATATTATGACCAGTAATAAAAGTTAGTTAGCCCCAGGTTAGAAAAACAGACTGTAATAAATATTTATTTGTTCGTTGTGCGTCACTTCTGCCGTAGCGGGTGGCCCGCACCAGTGGGTGAGTGTGCCAGTAGCGTGCTGTACTACAGCCCAGTGTCTAGCTAGCCCCGTCCAGCCCCATGCCGCCGCACACGCGCTCGTACTACGCACACCCCGAGCAGTTCCTGCCGCAGCGGGTGGCCCGCGCCCGGCCGCCGCACCAGTGGGTGAGTGTGCCAGTAGCGTGCTGTACTACAGCGCAGTGTCTAGCTAGCCCCGTCCAGCCCCATGCCGCCGCACACGTGCGCGAACTACGCGCACCCCGAGCAGTTCCTGCCGCAGCGGGTGGCCCACGCCCGGCCGCCGCACCAGTGGGTGAGTGTGCCAGTAGCGTGCTGTACTACAGCGTAGTGTCTCGCGAGCCCCGCCCAGCCCCATGCCGCCGCACACGCGCGCGTACTACGCGCACCTCGAGCAGTTCCTGCCGCAGCGGGTGGCCCGCGCCCGGCCGCCGCACCAGTGGGTGAGTGTGCCAGTAGCGTGCTGTACTACAGCCCAGTGTCTAGCTAGCCCCGTCCAGCCCCATGCCGCCGCACACGCGCGCGTACTACGCGCACCCCGAGCAGTTCCTGCCGCAGCGGGTGGCCCACGCCCGGCCGCCGCACCAGTGGGTGAGTGTGCCAGTAGCGTGCTGTACTACAGCGTAGTGTCTCGCGAGCCCCGCCCAGCCCCATGCCGCCGCACACGCGCGCGTACTACGCGCTCCTCGAGCAGTTCCTGCCGCAGCGGGTGGCCCGCGCCCGGCCGCCGCACCAGTGGGTGAGTGTGCCAGTAGCGTGCTGTACTACAGCCCAGTGTCTAGCAAGCCCCGCCCAGCCCCATGCCGCCGCACACGCGCGCGTACTACGCGCACCCCGAGCAGTTTCTGCCGCAGCGGGTGGCCCGCGCCCGGCTGCAGCACCAGTGGGTGAGTGTGCCAGTAGCGTGCTGTACTACAGCCCAGTGTCTAGCGAACCCCGCCCAGCCCCATGCCGCCGCACACGCGCGCGTACTACGCGCACCCCGAGCAGTTCCTGCCGCAGCGATTACTCTACGGCTCCACCTGCGTCTTAACGCATAGCTTAAAGCGTTAATCTAGACGTGACGCAGATGTAGCCAAGACTTAACTTTCTCTTCTCTTTTCTTCTAACGTCTTTAATTTACAAACGTCATTACAAATGTCATTAAATGTTAAGTGATAATTCACTAGAAATTAACATTAGCGGCGTTAAAACCTAATGTAGCCAATACGCATTTTTATCGCTTTAATTAAAGCGTAGTTGGACATTATAAAAACTGTCTAAGGCATGTTCATACAAAAGTCTTGTTTTTAGTGTTCCTACTTTTATATGCTGTTTGTTTTCCTTGAATATAAAATAAAATAAAATTATCACTAACGTGAACGATAACGCAGGTGGAGCAGTAGCATTAGTGTTATCAAAAAGTTTATGAAACTGAAAAATGACAACTAATAAAATTATTTTATGAGTCTAATAAAATTAGCTAATAAAATCAGTAACTTTTATGAAACACGCCCCAGGTTAGAAAAACAGACTGTAATAAATATTATTATTAGTTAAAAAATACATTTACAGTTCATTGTGCGTCACTTTGATGTTTGACAGCTCGACTGATGTCATCTCACTTTGCCCTTGATGCCCTTCCTTTTGTTAACATATCCCACCATACACATATAAATTACAGGTATTGACTATGAAAAATCAAGCACATTACTGTGGCTAAAAAACAATGTCGATCCATGGAAATCTGTTGAGGAAAATTGACACTGCAGATCACCGCCTAAACCGCATCCAATGTGGAAAAGGTGATATAGCGGATTACTTCAAAGATTTACCAGCCTTAAAACAATCACAAGGCTATACCTTGGTAAGCATATATACTGCAGCTTTATTTTTTTACTTAGTCTTTGTGGTCTTTCTATAAAAACGTACGCAATGACATAGAAATGACAAAAGTTTGTTTATTTCTTTTAAGACAAATATCAGAATTTTGATTGCCATGTAAAATTCATAATGTTAGTTTCCGTTTCTGCCACGATTCTTCTCTTTTCGCACAGACTCTACACTCTTGTAATACCAAAAGTAACACTCGCGCGCTGCCGACATTGCAGAACTAGCTATTGTGCACGCACTAAAAGAGACAAGCTATTTTAGTGCTCGCTTAACAACCCAATAAGCTCTGTGGTTGCGATCCGGACCTTTCTCTCCAGTGGAAATAACTAAGCGTACATTTATTGTATTTATTCTTTTTTTCAGCTAATGAATGATTTCAGTCGTCTGTATCCGGGAAAGGAAAACAAATTATTTTGCCCTATCACCATCAAATATGAAGAAATTATAAAATATGCTTCATTAAAATTACGAAAAATTAGAGACGAAGACACGAGAACAAAAATAGCAAATATAATTGCACTGATTGACGGTAAGAAGTTTTTCTCAAATATTCGTTCTTACTATAAAACCATCATAAAATTAAGTCTAAAAAATTAACCGAAACTTTTTTCTTGGATACAGAAGATGAACCAGAGACACATCTAGCAAGGTTGCTTTGATATTGCTGGCCTATGTCATCAACATTCCACCTGCACCGAATATAAAAGGAAAGCCAGCGTGGAAGCTACCTAGAGCAGAGGTATGCGACTGCTATATATCCAAAAGTTTGTTTATTTCTTATAAGACAAGTGTCTGAACTTCGATTGCCATGTAAAATTCATAATGTTAGTTCGTTGTGCGTCACTTTGACGTTTGACAGCTCGACTGCTGTCATCTCATTCTGCCCTTGATGCGCTTCCTCTTGTTAACTCATCCCACCATAAACATTTATATGTGGTTTACGTGTGTATTACAGGGATTGTCTATGAAGAAACATTACTCTGGCTGAAAAATGAAAAATCATGGAAATCTGGAAACCATGGAAATCTGTTGAAGAAAAGTAGGCGGAAACTGCCTAAACCGCATCCAGTGTGGAAAAAGTGATATAGTGGATTACTTCAAGGATTTCCCAGCCTTGAAACAATCACAAGGCAATACCTTGGTAAGCATATACCGCAGTCCGCAGCTTTATTTTTTACATAATCTTTGTGGTTTTTCTATAAAAACGTACGCAATGACATATAAATGACAAAAGTTACTTATTCTTTTTTCAGCTAATGAACGATTTCAGTCGTTTGTATCTAGGAATGGAAAACAAATTATGTTCCTCTTATGCTTCATCAAAATTGCGAAAAAATAGAGACACGAGAACAAAAATAGCAAATATAATTGCACTGTTTGACGGTAAGAATATTTTCTCAAATATTAGTTCTTATTATTAAACCTTCATAAAAATAAGTTTTAAAAAATTAACCGAAACTTTTTTTCTTTGAATACAGAAGATAAACCGAGACATCCTGCAATATTGCTTTGAAGTTGCTGGCTTATGTCATCAACATTTCACTTTCACGGAATGCGACGGCTATATATCGCAAGCTGCTTTTGAATCCGACGTATCCAACAAGATCATTCAAAGAAAGCATAATGTTTCACGGGTACGCCAATTTGACGACCATGTTATTCTAGAATAGTATGATTAATTAAGCTTGTTGTGGTTTTTTTGTAACTAAGTATGTCTCAATTTTTGCGATTGAAAATAAATAATATGAATCTTTTATGTCTATTTCCTTTTAAACATGTTAAGCTATAAAACTTGTACAGGGTTTGAGAACGGAATTTCTTCTGTTAATAACCTTGTAAAAGTTAAAAAATAAAAAATGTTGTATCATGGCTGTGTACACTAAATGTATATGTATCGTGAAGTATGATTTTATCTAAATTACCAATTATTATATGCTTTTCACTTACAGGTCTGGACTTTGGTGCTATATCGGTGCAGCTGTTAAGTTTGCTATAAAATTATTTTGCATAATAATAATAATAATAATAGCCGCACTAATATCGTACAAGTTCAACAAAAGTAGATAAAGCTTGACCAGAGTTTAAAAAAACCCTGCAATAAGGACGCGACCTTTGTGATTTATTTATACGTAACTATTGCCAGTAAAAGAAATTAAATGTGAAAAATGCCGCATGCGGGTTTTTAAAACATCTGGTCAGCTTTAAAATGATACATCATTCTTTATCGTACCCGCACCAATATTTATAAGTAGATATCTATGTAATCAGTGCAGGTTATACTACAAAGAAGCATAATGTTGTATAAAACTTATTAACTGTTATAGTAGAGGTATGAACGGGAAGTCGAAGCGTGGGCAGACCGCCATTCCTAAGATGTCAGGGCCTACCTCAACCAGATACGCCGCAACAAGGACGACATAGAAAAACCATGGGAGAAGCATATCTCCAGCAGTGGACAAATATATATGCTGAGAAGACAAATAGAAGGTATGATACTAGTGTGGGACAATAAGGCACCATACCATTCACCATACGTATGTACATAGATGGACGGCTATTAGACATACTTGATTTTTAGGGTTCCGTGCCTCAAAAAAAGGAAAAACGGAAACTTAAAAATCAAGTGTGTCTAATTAGACTCACGCCCGAGTACATGCGATACTGCTGCGGGTATAAGGCATGATGCACTATTGCACTACGTGCTACGTATTGCACACTATGCCTTACGATAATTGCACCTGTATTTTCCTTATGTTGGCATGGTACAGTCAGTGTCATTTATATACATATATACAGCCATTGAGTCAAAATATGTAAACACCAACCTTATTATCAGTGACATAGAGGTGTGTAGATATTTTTGAGCTCTTGTTAACGTATATATATATTTATGACGCTGGCCGTACATACATAGGTGTTCAGATAATAATTTTGAATATTAACCAATCAAAGTCAATTAAATTTTGTAGACATGGTCTAGAAAGTAATACCTAGGTCTGTGGTTTAATACAGTTTCGTAAAAATGTATAGTTTAAATATTACAGGGGGTTTTCATATTTTCATTAAAAACTCCCTGCAATATTTAAACTATACATTTTTACGAAAATGTAATAAACTATAGACCTAGATATTAGTTTCTCGATCGTGTCTACAAAATTTCATTGACTTTGGTTAATATTCATACTAATTATCTGAACACCTTTGTATGTACCATGCCAGCATAAGGAAAATACAGGTGCGAGTATCGTAAGGCATGGTGTGCCATACGAAACACGTATGGTGCACCATGTCTTACTATACCCGCAGCAGTATCGTACGTACGCTGGCGTGTTACATAAGTATGGTTCACCGTGCTTTACTGTTCCCGCACCAGTATCGTACGTATGCTGCCGTAGTATATACGCACGGTTCATCATGCCTTACTGTACCGGCAACGGTACCTTACCTCTACTACGACAGTTAATACGTCGGGCACATCATGCTTTACTGTGCCTGCCACAGTATCCTACCTATGCCGCCATGGTGCACACGTATGGCGCACCATGATTGACTGTGTCCGCCATAGTATCGTAAGTATGCCGCCGTGGTGCAAACGTATGGCTCACCATGCTTGACTGTGCCCGCTACAGTATCATACGTATGCCACCATGGTGCACACGTATGGTGCACCATGATTTACTGTGCCCGCCACAGTATCGTACGTATGCCACCGCGGTGCACACGTATGACTCACCATTATTTACTGTGCCCGCTACAGTATCGTACGGTTGTCGCCGTGGTACACACGTACGGCTCACCGTGCTTTACTGTGTCTGCCACAGTATCGTACGTATGCCGCCGCGGTGCACACGTATGGCTCACCCTTATTTACTATGCCCGCTACAGTATCATACGTATGCCGTCGCGGTACACACGTACGGCTCACCGGGCTTTACTGTGTCTGCCACAGTATCGTACGTATGCCGCCGCGGTGCACACGTATGGCTCACCATTATTTACTGTGCCGGCTACAGTATCGTACATATGCCGTCGCGGTACACACGTACGGCTCACCGTGCTTTACTGTGTCTGCCACAGTATCGTACGTATGCCACCGCGGTGCACACGTATGGCTCACCATTATTTACTGTGCCCGCTACAGTATCATACGTATGCCGTCGCGGTACACACGTACGGCTCACCGTGCTTTACTGTGTCTGCCACAGTATCGTACGTATGCCACCGCGGTGTACACGTATGGCTCGCCATTATTTACTGTGCCGGCTACAGTATCGTACATATGCCGTCGCGGTACACACGTACGGCTCACCGTGCTTTACTGTGTCTGCCACAGTATCGTACGTATGCCACCGCGGTGCACACGTATGACTCACCATTATTTACTGTGCCCGCTACAGTATCATACGTGTGCCGTCGCGGTACACACGTACGGCTCACCGTGCTTTACTGTGTCTGCCACAGTATCGTACGTATGCCGCCGCGGTGCACACGTATGGCTCACCATTATTTACTGTGCCCGCTACAGTATCGCTCATATGCCGTCGCGGTACACACGTACGGCTCACCGTGCTTTACTGTGTCTGCCACAGTATCGTACGTATGCCGCCGCGGTGCACACGTATGGCTCACCATTATTTACTGTGCCCGCTACAGTATCGTACGTATGTCGCCGTGGTACACACGTACGGCTCATCGTGCTTTACTGAGCCCGCTACAGTATCGTACGTATGCCGCCGCGGTGCACACGTATGGCTCACCATTATTTACTGTGCCCGCTACAGTATCGAACGTATGCCGCCGTGGTACACACGTACGGCTCACCGTGCTTTACTGTGTCTGCCACAGTATTGTACGTATGCCGCCGCGGTGCACACGTATAGCTCACCATTATTTACTGTGCCCGCTACAGTAACGTACGTAAGCCGCAGTCGTAGTTTCAGGAGTATTCAGTGCGACTTGCGCACTACGTATTGTAACCAAGCTATTGGCTTGGTGTCTCGGAAGAGATAATGTTTACATTAAAACAAAAGTTCAATCAACGTAATAACAAGAGTTGTATTTCGCATTACTATGGTTCACAATATTTCAACACATTACCTGGAGATAACTTTACTTAATTATATATTAAATTAAACAATCAAAAGAGATCGTTCCTGTAAGGTTGCCCTGAAAAGATACCCGCGCCACTTTTACATTAGCTGTCAACTGTCAACTTGACAGTGACAGCTCACTTTGACATATGATTCAGCTATAGAGTTATAGTCTATTATTTATGTTTCGTTACAGTCGGCCATCCTTCAAGAACGAGTCCCTTCGTTTTAGCATTTAAAAATAAAAAATAAACAGTAAATCTATACTAAATTTGCTAATATATCGAGTAAAATACCCATCTCTAAAATTACAATACAATAGGCTATTTTACACCATGTAAGATAAAATATAAAAATGCATATTTAAGATAGATTTCATAAATAGGAAACGAGAAACGTCGAAATTTATTCATAAAAATGCAATATAAATTTTATAATTTAATTTTATAAATCGTCTATTTTTTTATCTATTCATCAAATGTTCAAAACGCCCTTCGCCATATTGGATTACGATGTGACGTGACGTCACTTCGATAGTAAGAAAAACATTAAGGCATTATTGGTTTTATAAAATTAAATTAAAAATCCTGCTGGCTTCTTTCGACCTCACGATTAATTTAAAACAGTTTTCAAAAAATGGTGTAATTCCCTATTAGTGTCATTTTAAAACAAACATTCCGACGTACTGAGAACCTCCTTTTTTTTTAAGTCGGTTAAAAAGAACATTCCAACAGCATAATGGCATATTACTTGTTGAAAACACTAAGTAGGTACACAAAATCCTTTTGATATCAATTCTGATTATTGATACATCAACTATATATTTGTTAAGTAATTTTATAATGTTTATATGCTTATGTAGGTAACCTACAGAATCTTTTTATTTTAAAATTCCCAATTATTATTTTATTGTAATCTTGGAAAAACTTACAGCTAATCAGTATTCTTATAATGCTTATATAACTATGGTTAGTCATTTGCCAGTAATCAAGTTTTCACATGTAAGAAACTATTATAAATAAGGTGTGATTGATTACAGATTCTACAACAGACTAGTCCACTCAATTTTAATTATTTTTAATTAAGGGTATTTGATACCCTTTTGCAATTTATGATAGCAGTCCTTTTTACAAGTAAAACCCTTTGAATCGTCAAAAATCACCAAAGCTTACAGAGATAGGTATTCACAATTAAGTCTGAAGGTAATATGGGTGAGGACCTGCCGCTAACTCCGCTCTGGGTTTGTCACGCTTAGGATTTGAAACTTTTAATTACTCTCACTTCGTAAAGAAAATTGGTGGATAAGTCTCTTACGGTCACGGTGGTCATCACAGTTCGATCACTAATGAGGCAACAAGTCAAATCGAGCAGGTACTTATTTACTTACTTATTTTATTAGTGTCTGTCTCACAGTCCAGGATTTTGGCATTAAAAATGGAGTAGAGTTTTTAACAGAATTGTCCGTCAAGTTAATTCAAACAAAACCAGAACAAGTGAAACAGGCGCCTACATCGAAGTGTTGATTTCTTCTCTTACTTAATCTTAGCCGGGTGGTGAAGTGCTACTTCCTTCACACGACACCGCCACGGCTGCGGTGCTCGAGACACTCTGGACTCCTGCCCTCTTGTGACTCTAACACCCATCGCTCACTTAACTATAACCGGGAGTGACGTGCTACTTCTCTTCACAACGACACCGCTTGTGGTGAAGTGCTACTTCCTTCACACGACACACCACGGCTGCGGTGCTCGAGACACTCTGGACTCCTGCCCTCTTGTGACTCTAACACCCATCGCTCACTTAACTATAACCGGGAGTGACGTGCTACTTCTCTTCACAACGACACCGCTTATGGTGAAGTGCTACTTCCTTCACACGACACACCACGGCTGCGGTGCTCGAGACACTCTGGACTCCTGCCCTCTTGTGACTCTAACACCCATCGCTCACTTAACTATAACCGGGAGTGACGTGCTACTTCTCTTCACAACGACACCGCTTGTGGTGAAGTGCTACTTCCTTCACACGACACACCACGGCTGCGGTGCTCGAGACACTCTGGACTCCTGCCCTCTTGTGACTCTTACACCCATCGCTCACTTAACTATAACCGGGAGTGACGTGCTACTTCTCTTCACAACGACACCGCTTGTGGTGAAGTGCTACTTCCTTCACACGACACCGCCACGGCTGCGGTGCTCGAGACACTCTTGGACTCCTGCCCTCTTGTGACTCTAACACCCTTATCATACTTTACCTAGACTGCATCGAAGACTTCACCCTTCAACTAGAGCCACCTTCGCCTTCCAGTTAGGTATCGATCATGTTACCATTTTGTGCTGCAGTTGGCCCCTCATCGTTAGTTATGGATTTTCAGTTACTTGATATCCGACCGTGTCATTTTTACAGAACATCACAAGGTGAACGAATCCAGTAATATAATACAAAATCAAAGCAATCAATCAAAGAACTCTGTAGATTCAATTTTAAGTCACTTTCTTTTCTGAGAAAGAATTATTTTGTGTTCGCTAAGCGTAAGTCTTTCGCATCGTTTCTGGCTGTTCCTCATGCCTCGATTACGGTCTCGGTCAAGTTGATAGTATACGCTGTCGCTTCGGGATCGTTGCTATCGTACTCGTAGATCTCGTTGCCGCACATCGCAGTCGTACCCATCTACGCTCCAGGCTCGATCTCTCTTTCAATAATTTTCTGTAACTTAAAAACAATGTCTTAATGTTCCATTTCATTAAGAGGTATTTTATCGGGTCACTCTTACACACAAGAAGAAAAACTGTAAATTTTTTTATTTCTCTTGTATTTTTATGGAGAATGGCTGCGTCTCGTTTTTTTACATGACGATTCTGCCAATGTCCGAGTAAAAAGACACAGTGTAGGTAATATGATACTGTTCGGTTTTTAGTGGAACTTTACGGTTTGTTCAAATGGAAAGTTTTCCTTGAGTCATGAGGTGAGATACTTGACTATGATTTTGGTGAGCCTTCAATTCCAAAACATCCTTTGCATATCCATGTTGTACCTACTTACATTACAGCTGGTTTCTGTTTGTATCGACATAGACTCTGACACAGGACACAGCAATCTTAAAAATAAATAATTTGTGTTAAAACTTCAGCTGTACTATATAAGTATTTTAAAACATAATATATCTTTTTCAAATTGAAATATTCAATATACTATTATGTAGGTATATTGATTATTTGAAATAATTATCCAAAGTCTACATCTTCTTTAAACTTCAATCGGTCACTATAAACTCTTGCATCGAATTTCTGAATTAAAATGATCTCTCACTTTTTTTTTAACCTACTAGGTACATTATTAATGTAAGTAATGTACTTGCATAAATGTTTTATTATGGTAAACATTTATTATCGCAGTGTATTTTGTCACTTTTAAGAAACCTGTACTTACTGTTATAAGTATATAAAAGATGTTTTTATCTTTCTCATTGTTTCACACCTATATGATTTCAATTAATACTCACGGCACTGTTACCATATCCTTTAAATGTGTGTGATGAAGTACTTACTACAACTGTAATGTTACCAATCAACCATTTGGTCATTTGCATTCTTTCACCGTATATCACTAACCCATCTGGGTAAGGCAAGCATGTATCATCCGCTCAAAAAAAAAAAAAAAAAACTATAAATGATAGCAAAATTCATTAATAGATCATAGTAAATATGTAGGGATTTCAATTGTTCACCTCAGCAGTCTTGTCAATGGTTAGGTCAGCATATCACACGGTGATAGTAGTACACTATTCAATAGAATTTGGTCAGCATTATAATGGGACACTGAGTTTATAACATCTCTTGAAAACAGTTATACTTTCATTAATAGATCATTGTAAAATCAAAGTTTCAAGTAATATCTATTTGACAAAATCATCATCTACACTGCTTGATAGGTTCCATTATTACTTCGACCCACAAAAAGAGCAGTAATTCTATTATTATTATTTTTTCATCCCAAAGCATTGTACCTGTCTGACTCATTTTCAAATTTCAATTTGTACAAAACTCCATTACCAAAATGATGTCCTTCCTTCCTTCCTTACTCACTTAGGTACTTACTCCTTTACAATAAAAATACCTACTTGTTAATACGTTGACTGCGTAGTTAATTGCAATAAGTTGCTATTTTAGTCGAGCTTATGGGCGGGTCTGTCTATATAAACAATTTGTTTATAAAGTGATCCCACTTCGGAGATGTAACCAAGCTATTGGCTTGGTGTCTCGGAAGAGATAATGTTTACATTAAAACAAAAGTTCAATCAACGTAATAACAAGAGTTGTATTTCGCATTACTATGGTTCACAATATTTCAACACATTACCTGGAGATAACTTTACTTAATTATATATTAAATTAAACAATCAAAAGAGATCGTTCCTGTAAGGTTGCCCTGAAAAGATACCCGCGCCACTTTTACATTAGCTGTCAACTGTCAACTTGACAGTGACAGCTCACTTTGACATATGATTCAGCTATAGAGTTATAGTCTATTATTTATGTTTCGTTACAGTATGTACGTAGCCGGATGTCGGGCTACGTACGTACGTACAAAAATCGACCACTCGTAAATTACGTAACCCGCTCCATGATGATCGTCAGTATGCCGACTACGTATGACTGACTACTTACGCGTAATGTAGCGGGTTACACACGTCATTGTGGTCGATTTTTATCCTTATTTTACGTAGTGCGGCAGAGGAAATTTTTCTCAGTGTATCATGCAGTACATCCTTTTTGAAGCCTACTGTCGAAGTTTCTGTCAATTCCGTTCATTTGTTTTGTTTTAATAGCCTCTGGAAGCGACCGTGTCGGTCGATTTTACAAAAAATGGAAAAAGAGCAATATCGTTCGGTGATTCGATTCTTATTTTTGGAAGGGAAAACGCGCAGCAAATTTAAATACCGCTTCGATGATGTGTACGGTGACTCTTCTCCTTCGATGGCTACCATCAAGAGGTGGTTCAACGAGTTTTTTCGTGGCCGCACGTCGGTTTTTGAAGGATGACCCACACCCAGGTGCCCCGAAAATGGTGATGGCCACTGTTTTCTGGGATTCACAAGGTGTGATGCACATCGATTACCTCGAGAAGGGTAAATTAATCATGGGGCTCTACTATGCCGAGTTATTGGGCCGATTTGGCCCCAAATTGAAGAAAAAATGTCCCCATTTGGTGAAGAAAAAAGTGCTGTTTCACCACGATAATGCGACTGATCACACTTCCGCCGTCGTCTTGGTCAAATTGGGCTACGAATTGCTGCCCCATCCACCGTATTCTTCAGATTTAGCTTCCTGCTACTTCCTTTTGTTTCCTTACCTGAAAAAGTCACTCGCCGGGAATAGATTTGAATCGAATGACGATGTCATCGCCGCCATAGAGGCCTATTTTGCAGACCTCGGGAAAACGTATTTTTTAGACGGATTGAAAAAGTTTGGGTATCGCTGGCCAAGTGTATAACCCTATAAGGAGCCTATATTGAAAAATAAATCGCCACTTTTACAAAATTTTCGTATTTTTTTGTAGGCTAAGTATTTATTGAACCACCCTCGTAATTTATAAAAAATCTAAGTTTTATTTAGTAACAACATATATTATTCATATTTTAGATATTTAATTTGAAACGTGCTTTTTTAACCCAACTTTACCTTATTATATTAGCTCAAATCGATTATATACTTCACTTTAAAAAGGTAGGATTCACTAATAAAAAAATTTCGCTTTTAACTTAGTTTATTTATTTCCCACATACCTAGATGCATACCAAATTATAGCTGCTTTAAAAATTCTTATAGCTTTGATAGCTGCTATATTTTTTATACCTACTTACTTAGGTAATTCACAATCCATTCTTGGTACCTATGCTTAATAATTGCCCACTCAGTATTCTGTCACTTATTAAGAATTTTCGCTGTTAACTTAGTTTATTATTACCCACATAACTGCTCGTTTACGTATTTTTCCATAATATTCATAATTTGTCGCCCGTTATTTTGTACTCAACAAATTTTGTTACACCGGTTTTGGGAGACATTTAAAGTTAACTTTAATAAATAAATCTTCCATTTTACCTTTTTAGAATGGTGGGACTACGGTTAAAATAATTAGCGATGAACCCACTGGTGGGACATTTTGGTGGAGTGTTTTTTTTTGTCGTCTGCGACGTGCCAAAGAATTAATTGTTTGTTTTTCTTTTGTGCGCATTTTGTACGCAATTTGTGCGCTTCACAATCACAATATATGTAATTTTCCAATTTTCGAATAAAAATATGGTGATTTAAATCAGATTTTCTTTAAAATATAGGTACACTACCTACCTACTAGCTTAGAATAATAACACCCCTACTGCCTAGATAACATTGTTGTTTTAAATTTTGTTTGTTTCAGAGATCGATATGAAAATCTGATTAAATTCCTTTACTACATGCACCCTTTGTGGCAGAAGCAGTATTTGCAATATAGATTATTTGTCATAGAACAATACGGTGAGTAAATTTTAATTTTTCAACACACTTTCTCGTAGTATGATCCCTACAAAGTTAATTAGTAACTGCAATAGTCATAACTATGAGAGTAAAACAGAGGATTGATTCTCAATTTATTCGGGTTATACAGTTATTTTTTTTAGTAACAACAAAAAGCCTAGGTTTTATACCGCTGAAAATCCATACCTATACATTTATGTAATAAATAAATGTTTATAAATACTTCATAAACAATAATAATAAATATAAATAATTTATTATTATCAAATCATTCATAAAAAAATTCAATAATTTGTTATAAAATATGAAATTGGCATTTTATCACTTAAAATCATAATTTTGAAGTAGGCTAAATGTTCTTATATTGGGAGCGTGAAAAAAACCTGTGCGTCTTTTCCCATAATTTTCATATTTTGTTTTTTTTCTCGCAAAATGTGCTGAAAAACGTCGTATGAAGCTCGTTTGCAATGAGCAACTTTAAGCTCATTGCACACAGCCGGAGTGGCGGATTAGGCATTAAAAACTTTAAAAATCCTAACAAACACAGCTTCAAAAAGAAACGGCTGTAAAAAGCAAGAAATGATACCTATTTTAAATTTGCATAACTTGAACATGAACATTTGTGATTCCAGGAAACTACAAATTCAATAAAGGAGCTTTATACAACGTCGCGTTCATAGAAATCCAGAGGTTCGGCACGTGGGACTGCCTGGTGTTCCACGATGTAGACCTGATCGCGCTCGATGAGAGGCTGCTGTACACCTGCCCGAGGAGCCCTACACACATGTCTCCTGCTTTGGATAACAGAAACTTCACGTAAAGGGCCCCATGTTCGGTGCGATCGGACGCTACGAATGTTACGTACGATACCACGGGCATGATGACTATTTTTTTTATTTTTTTTTCACAAAATTACTTCTATAAAAAAAGAAACATTGGTAGAAGAATTATTTCGCTAGCATGAAAACTGCCCGAGATATCACAGTTTGAAATGCACAAAATTGGACTCACCCGAAAACGCTCCATACTAACGGCTTCTCAGTTATGACGTCACGCACGCTTGAGTAGTTTGTATGCAACGCGTAGGAAATGGTTTCTTAGACAAATTTGCTATAAATTTTATGGATTAATTAAAGGTATTATTTATTATAATAAATTTTATACTTTTTAAATGGACTTGTCCGCCCAACTTCGAAGGGTTTATAAAACAAATAATACGCCATATATAAAACCAAGAGGTATACAAGCTACTCTAAAAGTTTAATATGTTTACGATTTTCATTAGTGTTCCGTTATTTTATAGTACGTGCTGTTAGGTTCGAATATGGTCCGAATATTTCACTTTGTGATACCAGCACCAAATTTTAGTATGTTGTTAAACATGTTATTCTATCCTAAAAACCGTCGGGAGCCCACTTGTAAAGTGCCTGGATCCGGAGATATGACGAAAGCAAAATGGCGGCCGCCGTATTAAAAAAAAATGCGCATAATTATGATTTAATGAGCCCTATATACATGTGTGGGGTGTTAAACGAAAGGTAATTAAGTGTTCTATAATTCTATAATACACAACATCAGCGGAATAGTACAGTTACGAAAATATTTTCAATTATAAGGAAATTCAATACACAAAAACTCCCCATTTTTTTATTTAAGTAACCACAATTACTAAACTGATATTTTTAATGGCAAACAAAACATATGTCCACAAAGTCCATTTAATGCAGATTTGAAAAACTATAACTTTTTAGTACCTTTACTAACAATAAATAGCGAAAAAAAAATTCGAAGCGTCGCGCGCCATCGATTTTTTTATAGGTCGAATAAATAGTAGATTGTTATACAAGACGCTAAAATGACCCATTGCATACGAGGTAGTTTTATTCCCGAGCTTTAGCGAGGGAATAAATAGAAACCGAGTTACAATGGGTTTTAGCGTCGTGTGTTACACTCTACTTTTCACTACGATTGCGAAAAAATAAAATCCAATATTAAATACCTATAGTTTATACTTCTGTAAACGAATCCACTCGTTTTTCTATCCTCCACTTCATAAACTTTTCATACAGTATTTAAATAAATGATTTGTGCTTGACGGCAAAAGATTAAAATTATTTCTATCCTATTACTTACTTACAGTCACACAATTCAATCAGTTTGGAATTAGAGAAAAATTCTAAAGATTTCGCGCCAGTGCCTCTTTTAATTTCTACTGTAGCAGCTAAGAAACACAATGCACGCATTTTAAACTAAAAGTCACAGAGTATAAATAAGTCTATGATTTCACCGAAGAGATCGCTGCTTTTAGTTCCATTTTCAAAAATCGAGCGAGTTTTTATTCGTAATTATGAATAAATACTTTTTCGTTTTAGTAGGTTCATTGGTAATAGACAAACATTAAAAAAGAAAAAACTTTATCCCCTAGGGGTATTTATGCTATTTTATCCTGACTCTTGTACCTTACAATGACGGACTTTTTGAGCAAGAGGAGTGAAATAGTAGATTGTTATACAAGACGCTAAAATGACCCATTGCATACGAGGTAGTTTTATTCCCGAGCTTTAGCGAGGGAATAAATAGAAACCGAGTTACAATGGGTTTTAGCGTCGTGTGTTACACTCTACTTTTCACTACGATTGCGAAAAAATAAAATCCAATATTAAATACCTATAGTTTATACTTCCGTAAACGAATCCACTTGTTTTTCCATCCTCCACTTCATAAACTTTTCATACAGTATTTAAATAAATGATTTGTGCTTGACGGCAAAAGATTAAAATTATTTCTATCCTATTACTTACTTACAGTCCAACTTACAGTCACACAATTCAATCAGTTTGGAATTAGAGAAAAATTCTAAAGATTTCGCGCCAGTGCCTTTTTTAATTTCTACTGTAGCAGAACATAATGCACGCATTTTAAACTAAAAGTCACAGAGTATAAATAAGTCTATGATTTCACCGAAGAGATCGCTGCTTTTAGTTCCATTTTCAAAAATCGAGCGAGTTTCTATTCGTAATTATGAATAAAGACTTTTTCGTTTTAGTAGGTTCATTGGTAATAGACAAACATTAAAAAAGAAAAAATTTTATCCCCTAGGGGTATTTATGCTATTTTATCCTGACTCTTGTACCTTACAATGACGGACTTTTTGAGCAAGAGGAGTGAAAAAAATATTTTTAGTTATAATAAAATGGGTATCCAATAAAAGTTAATAAATAGCCGATTCCAAATATATATACATTGTGACACTTTAATGTTATAGTTTTGATAGAAACTAAAAAAAACGTAACTTAGAAATGTGAAATTTTGGTAATACGTCAATATTAGAAAAACAAAAAAATCAGTCAATATTGACACAAAAAAGTCAAAAAATCACAAACGCGCATGTAATTACATTTTTTTATATGTTATTAAGTCTCTTAAGTACCTTTATACCCAAGTTTACAACCCTGAAAGCTTGTGCTGCGGCTCAAAATCATGTCATTAATTTCAGTTTATTTTTAAGGCTGGCCCCAGACCTACCGGTTTCATTTCTTTGCTTACTGTTCTACCTTGCTTGAAAGACCGCTGGCCAATCAGGGTAATTTTCAATCTATCACATTTCGGGACTAGACCAAATTGGCAAGATAGCCATTAGCTTGGTGTTATCAAATATCATCGCCTGGATTGCGAAGTAGGAAGCTTTTAGGAGATATGCCACCCTGAACATGGACTCCGATCGTTAAAAACAAATCGATTTCCTTTTTATACAAGATGTTTGGTAAAGCCTTATAAAGCTGAATATGGTAGATAGGGACCATAAAAATGAACAACTTTTACTATGGGACCAAATCTGAAATTGCGGAAAAAAATGAGCTGTTTCATACATTTTGATAATTTCGTTATTAATTTTTGTATGAAACAGCAGTTCTTTTTTTAAACTACAACTAAAACTTCGCATTGCAACATTTGCAACCCAGACGAAAACATTTGATAACACCAAACTAATGGCTATCTTGCCAATATGGTCTGGTCAAAATATGCGATAGATTGAAAATGAGCCTCTTGGCCGGCGGTCCATGGTAGAACAGCAAAGCAAAGAAATGAAACCGGTAGGTCTGGGGCCAGCCTAAAAACTACCATAAGGAAGCATTTTTCAAGTTACTTTGTCATACACTTTTGCAAAGGTAACTTAATTTACTCCAGTTTCAGCTTAACTTAGTGTAGGTCCATTGGTTGCGGAGACACAGCTAGTCATAGATAGAATTTTTTTACAGAACCATATTTGACTAGCTGTGTCTCAGCAACTAATAGACCTAGACTATTTCGGCCTTTCGGCGCCAGGCGTCTACTTATCAAATAACAAATTTATCATTCCGACTACTTCTCAATGAAACATCTTCGCAGCTAGCCAACCTAGCAATTATCCTACTTCGCATACAGTCGACTTCTCAAAGCGACTACTTAGCAGACTGCCTACTTTTCTCCTAAACGTCATCGTTGGACATTCAGCATCAAAATGTTTGTCTTAGGTAGGTATTTTACTGTCTTTGTAGTTCAGTGATTAGAACGTTTGGCTCTTGATCCAGAAGTTGAGGGTACAATTCCCACAGAGACGAACTGTGAAGTGTAGTGCTAGGTCTTATGGCGTAATTTTGCTGAAAAGCTGCACTTTGTGAAGAAAGCAAGCACTTTGTACAGTGGTTCGTCCCTTAGGACCAGAGATGGTGCCACTTGTTCAAAAAATCTTAAAAAATTCTAAAACCTGCATGGATGATTCGATTTTGATTATTAAGGCGTCTATCGATAGACGCCTATTTTAATAATAATATATTTTAATAATAATAAAACAATATTTATATTTAATATAATTAATAATAATAAAATATATTTTATAATATTATTATAATATATTTTATAATTTGATATATTTCAATATTAATGAAACAATTAAATTTATGTCGATCGACATAAATTTAATTGTTTTATTATTATTAAAAAAATAAGGGGGCAGAAAATAATTACAAATACCAAAAAGCCTTCATTATTGGATGAAAAAAATATGTCGGCTATGAATATTTAAAATTCTTAATAAATTTGACGCTGACTCTGCTTTATTTGTTATTTGACAAGTAGGCAGTCTGCGAAGTAGTCATTTTGAATGTAGACTGTATTAGGATAATTGCTAGGTTGACTAACTGCGAAGTTGTTTGAGAAGTAGTCGGGGATGAGAATTTGGCTAATTGATAAGTAAACGCCTGGTGCCGAAAGGTATTTCGGTTAAGCTGAAATTGTAGCATACATTTGCAAAATGATAAAGTAACTTGACAAACGCTTCCTTAACGTAGATTTATAAAGAAACTGAAACTAGTGACATGTTTTTTGAGCCGCAGCATAGGGTTTCAGGGTTGTAAACTTGGGTATAAAGGTATTTAAGGAACTTATTAACATATAGAAAATTGGAATTACATGTGCGTTTGTGATTTTTGCCTTTTTGTGTCGATTTTGACAGTTTTTTTTTTTGTTTTTCTAATAAATTACCAATATTTCACATTTCTGAGTAATGTTTTTTTAGTTTCTATCAAAACTATAACATTAAAATATCACAATGTGTATATATTTGGAATCGGCTATTTATTAGCTTTTATTGGATACCCATTTTGTTATAACTAAAGAATATTTTTTTATTCGACCTATGAAGAAAATCGACAGCGCGCGACGTTTCGAATTTTTTTTTCGCTATTTATTGTTAGTAAAGGTACTAAAAAGTTATAGTTTTTCAAATTTGCATTAAATGGACTTTGTGTACATATTTTTTGTTTGCCATAAAAAATATCAGTTCAATAAATATGGTAACTTAAATTAAAAAAATGGGAGTTTTTGTGTATTGAATTTCCATATAATATAAATTATTTTCGTAACTGTACTATTTTCCGCTGATGTTGTGTATTATAGAATTATAGAAAATTTAATTACCTTTCGTTTGACACCCCACACATGTATAAAGGGATCATAAAATCATAATTGATCGCATTTTTTTTAAATACGGCGGCCGCCATTTTGATGACGTCATATCTCCGGATCCAGGCACTTTACAGGTGGGCTCCCGACGGTTTTTAAGATAGAATAACATGTTTAACAACATACTAAAATTTGGTGCTGGTATCACAAAGTGAACTATTTTTACCCTAACAGAAGGGACTATTATTCATAAGCGTGCCCGCAGACTACAGACTTTCTATCGGCCGATAGTTGGCCCGATAGTTGGTTTTGTATGAAGAATCGGCCGATACCGAATCGTTGTAGTGTGCGCATTTGCATACTTCTTCATACTGATTGGAGAGCCCGACTAAACTGTCGGCCGATAGAAAGTCTGTAGTCTGCGAGCACGCTTAGTCATCATCCCTTCAGTCGTTCGTTTCAGACGATGCATCAAAGCTTCGGGAGTTTATAACATTTCTTTACCGTGGTATACCATTAGACAGTTTCACAGTACCATTAATGGTACGGTGGAAATTGCTTTTTGCCGTGGTACCATTAACGGTACCTGCCTGCCACCAACGATAGTGTGTAATGTCACCGTTACAGTAGAGTGCAGATTGACTATTGCGGTCGAGTCCGTTCGTAACGCCCCCGATCGCACCGTG
The DNA here is from genome assembly GCA_928269145.1 of Agriphila tristella. Taxonomy (NCBI): domain Eukaryota; kingdom Metazoa; phylum Arthropoda; class Insecta; order Lepidoptera; family Crambidae; genus Agriphila; species Agriphila tristella. The sequence goes on from OV743442.1 coordinate 18,669,712, forward strand.
GCGTTTAGTCTTCCTTGTAGTTATGGTGTGGTAGTACATAGTAGTTGTTATGGACTAAGTCTTAGTCCAGCCCCCTTACTCAAATGGCCACTTTTCTATTCGTTCGCTAACTTAAAGCTTAAAATAAGCAATTAGACGATCAAGTCACACATCGCAAGTTTATGTAAATCGCAGACATTGTTGTAGTATTGTATGGAATTGACAAGCCTGCTACACGTAATTTTAGAGATTATGGTTTATTTTTAATTTTTAAGTAAGCGAACGAATAGAAAAGTGGCCATTTGAGTAACCCTCCAGAAAATAAAAAGAAATGTTTCTTTACCGTGACTAAGAGCTAGCCCCGGAAATAGGAAATTATTGATTTAGAAGAACTGTAAATACTTTGAACATTACTTACTGTGTTACTATTATACCTCGTTCAAGAGTTATAAGCAGTGGCAAATGTTGGCACTGGCAGAATGTTGAGGTACCTAATTTTGTTCGACTATAATTTTTTTTTTTTTTTTATATTTAAAACTTAGCTATTTTTCAAGAGTTGAGTTTGCACTTAGTTTACAAATAATAATAAAAACTAGTCCTTGTCTTAAATTTTTTGGAGTTATCCGATTGTGTGCAAAAAGCGGCCAAATATGGCGGGTTTCACGGTGTCGAATTATTTATCTCAATGGAACGAAATTATTGTACCTAATAGACTTGTACTATTATGTATTCTGTGCTAATAGCCTAATAAAATTTTAAGCAAAAAAATATTTTAATGAAATCCAAATTGCCGGAAATTTTGGAAGTTTTCAGGAATACTTATGACCTACTCGGGGCCATCCATAAATTACGTCACACGAATTTCATGATTTTTTACCCCCTCTCCCGTCTTTGTCACAGCTGGTCACATTTGTGTGACCCCTCTCCCTAGTGTACGTCACACTAGGGAGGGGGGTCTCACATATTTTAAGGAGTCCGCTGCGTTAAGCGGGACACGCGCGCGGGTTGACATAGATTAGAACTTACTCATGCACTGCAAGCATCTGTCCGTCAGAGAACCAGCAATCTATATTGCCGCTCCGTGTACCCGCGCCGTGTACCCGGGCCGGGATCCCGCTTAAGGCAGCGGTCAACCTAACATCTAGAAATAATTATTGAATTAAAACAGCAGGTCAGAAATTTGTTTTATTTCAATTCAAATGATTTTGAAACGTGACGTCACGTTCACGTAGGACCCCTCTCACCCCCTTGTCACACAATGTCACACTTCGTCGACCCCCCTCCCTCCCCCTTAACGAATGACGTAATTTATGGATGGGCCCCTATTGCACATCATTGTTGTTCAGACTTCAATACACGGAGCTGTTTGGTGGCGTGACGGCGATGGCCCCGCGGCACTTTCTCGCGACCAACGGCTACTCCAACAAGTACTGGGACTGGGGCGCCGAAGATGACGATATGTATCAGAGGTTACTGATTACAGAATTACTAACTATACTTAAAAACCAACTTAACTACTGATTTAAATAAACCCAAAAGTTTAACGTTAGCGCACACAAAAAGTCAAAGTACTTCAGTGTCAATAATTTTAAGCTATGTAATGTTTTTTTGGAACAATAAAAGATTTTTATTAAAAAAAAGATATACTTACGACTTGACGGTTTTGTGACATTACTGGCTTATTCCATTTATCCACCCTGAAATAGCCAAAGGTGGATACTCGGAAAACGCTTGTTCATCTATCCATCCTATCGTTCTATCAAGTATGGTGGGATGCAACGAACTAAGATCTAAGTTCGTTGGTGGGATGGATAGATGAATACGGGTTTTCCGAGTATCCACCTTAGAGTAGCTGTTTTAGGGTTGATAAACGGAATAAGCCACATTACTACTTCCTACTTACACAAAACGTGTTACAAAACAACCCCTAATGCCGAATATATGGTAGATAGGGAGGGACCATCAAACTGAACAACTTTTATAGTAAAAGTCCAACTCTGAAATCGCGAAAAAATCTGCTGTATCATACATTTTAATATTTTCCTTATTATGGTCCCTTTTAGGGACAAAACGTCATCGAAACAGCTGATTTTTTTCTCCATTAAGATATTCGTGCTATAGATACGAGCAGTATTTTCTCATTTCAGGTTGGTGGGTGCTAGACTTTCAATGTCAAGACTGAACTTGACAATAGCACGTTTCGTTGCTCTGCCGCATAAACAGCAGGAAATAAATATAAATAGGTGACAATTTGGTTTTAACTAAATAAAGGACATGTCCTAATTTGGGCCACGTCTATGTACACCACCCTCAAAGATGGAGAAAAATACACTGATTCTGAGAAAAATACAAATAATTTTATAGAATGCATGGTTAAATGGTTATTAATAAAAACAGATCAATATTTTTTACTTGAAATAATGGCAACTCTCCGTTAAAAAGCCGTAGTGAGCGCATTCTGCCAGACAAATATTTGAGTCATCGATTGCTATTTTTAACTATGGAAAGTATAGCTGTAGGTGCTTAGGGTGTTTCTACACGGTGCAAGTAGCCCGCGCAAGTAACCCGTGCCTTAACGTGCGCAAGATACATGCACCGTGTAGCACTCTTATCGCGCGACCGACCGACGAGCGAGTGAAGGTGCAAACAAATTATCGGACGCGGCTTACTGCCGCGGCTGATCTGAGGTGTGCAAACTATCGGATACGTCCGCGACCTACTACACCCGATAGTTTGCACACCTCAGGGGGGTAATTACGTAACTTTGTTGCAATCAACTCTGACAGAAATCGCAGTTACATCGCTGCTTTACTAAGAACCAATGTGACAACTATCTTAACTAAAGCAGCAATGCAACCGCGCTTTCAATCGATTTCAATCGAGAATTGTTAGCAACAGCTTTACGTAATCAAGGTACAGATCAGCCGCGGCAGTAAGCCGCGTCCGATAATTTGTTTGGACCTTCAAGGAGGCCTGTGGCTTGATTGCTTTGTCTATTTTTTGGTTTATGACGTCAGAGCAGACGTTTATCGCTTTGAGATAGGCGGTCTAGGTGCCGGTATTGTTCAATATTTTACTTTCAATGGTTAAAATGTACTCTCTTGGCGATCGATGACTCAAAGATTTGTCTGGCAGAATGCGCCCATTGTCACTGTCATTGAGTTCTACCTACTCTGTGCTGTGGGTTGCACGGACGTATGTTGTAAACATCTTCCGCCATGATGCTTTTTTTTATGCATTTTTTCATTTTGTTTAATGTTCCTTCCAGAAAACAAAGCGACTTTAAAGAAATTGAATAATTAGAAACTGTTTATCGTGTCTTTATCTATTTTTTGGTATACTGTACAAAGACGTGGCCCAGACCTCATACATTTTTGGACATCACCTTTAAGCTAACGTACATTAAAGTGTCGATTGGGCATGTGGGACATTCAAGATATCAGCAGCGCTTATGCTTTAATACTTAACTAGTGGCTCCGTGAGCTGTAGACCTCGCGTTCAAAAGCAAATAATACAGACAGGGTCGAGGCCAGTTTTTTGGGGGGATTGGTCCATGTAAAAAGCGAAGGTCTGACTAAAATCGAACCTGCTCACAAGATTTCTCGAGAATCGGTTGAGAAATGCGACCTGTAAAGGAGAACAAACGGACAGACATTCGGCGGGCAGACATATACGAAAGAATTTTGCCCAAACTGAAGCAGAGACGCTTCGCGCTCGCTCGGTCAGTTATTTATTCTGTTTTTCAATACCTATATTTGCTTCAATCATAGATGATCGAAGCCTACTTGTAAAATTTTTGCCAAATGGAGAATTTTTACTTGTTTAAATTTTTTACAATAATGAAGATTTTATTTTGTTTTCAGATTCAAACATTTAGCCGATGCGAGGATTAGATACAAATCTGAAGGCCTTAATACTGTGCAATACCGAGTGCACGCTATCAAAAAGAGAAAATTGTTCACCCATATCATTGTCAGCATCAATCCTTTCAATAACTTCTAAGAAATAAATGAAAGTGAATAAAACATATACGAATTTATTTAAAACACATAATAAGAAAACCAACAAATTAAAATTTACCTTTACATAAAAATTTTCCTCGCTTCTTCAGCAATATTCAGAGCTGTAAATTTCTTCACTTTATGCAACAATTTGCATATGACTGGATCGGCAACTAACTTACAAACATAAATGTCTCCATTGTCAGTATCAACTTCCAAGCGCTTCAAAACACTATCTACTTGCTCTGTGTAGGGAGTCACCTTCTCCTCAGGAATCAAAACGAAATGCCAAGGTAAACAAGTCCTTAACACTCTCCATATAGCGTCCTGACTCACAGAGTAAGCCAAATTGAGATCTTCTTGAGCTTCACTTTTATGTTCCTCTTCTACTTCTTCTTTTTCTGGAGGCTTTTCTTCTACAGCTTCAGCCTCATCTTCACAAGGCCGACAAATAAACGTAGTTTTCACGTCTGTGTCTGATTGTGCCATTTTAGTTTGACTAATAAGACTCTTCTGAGACTTGGGCAAACGGGCGCTTTGAGAACTCTGCACCTTTTTCCCTTTTGCTGCAGCTTTACCCTTCTTGCCTTTTTTGTCTTCAGGAGGTGGCGCAGTATATGCTAATTCGACTACAGAAGTCGCTTCACATATAGTTACTACAGCATTTAGTAATTTGTCCAAAAACTGATTAGTACATTTTAGAGCACATGCTAGACATTCATCTCTGTACTGCTTCTCTTTGATCAGTTTACAAATAACCTCTTGGCATTCTTCGTAAGAGTGGCATGTCTTTTTACCAACGACCATTGATAAAGCCATTACAAATCCTTCAATGGGATCTATATTCTTACAGAAAGCTAAAAGGAATGCTGGATAATTCATTTTATTTTCCTCTGTTTCGTACAGTTCAAATAAAAAGTGCTTCATTAAGTTCTTTCTCAATTGCATATACTTATCCTCAACATCAAATTCTTGCTCAAACCAAAGTTCTTCTTTAATAAAATTATCTCTAGAAATAAGTTCGGTGGAATCTGTATCAATACATCTGAAAGTTTTACGGATATCTAGTAGTTCATATACAGTAGGAAAGCGAATGTTCAAACAATAGATCAAAAAATCTCGCCAGTCTACATAAGCTGTATCGCCAAAAATTGAAAATACAAGTTTAGGAATCTGCTCTAGATCGACACGATTCCATACTTCAGGTACAAGCGGCCCTTCGCAAGATTCTTTACCAAAGCATAAGAAGTCTTGAAGCATGTATATAAAAGCCTGTTGGAGAGCAATACCTGTGGGTGCAATAATTTTAAAAGAAGAGCGTAATCTTGCCAGCTGTGAAATTTTAAATTCTATATCCATGACAACTTCCTTTAGTTCGTCGGCACCGAGATTACGTGGAGCTGGTGCGAATTGGATGAGATTAGGGTCAATAATGAAAGTATCGTGTTCAAGTATTAAACTTTCAGGAATCCTCTTACCACCTTCGACGGCCATCTGGATATATTTACACAACCGGTCCACGGACGTTATTTCGTTCATATAATAAGAATCAATGTCATTTTGTAGTTCCGTAAACGTCCTATATATGTGATCATTAAATAATTTCATATCACAGTAACATTTATATTGAAGTGCTAGCATTCGTAAACACGCACGGTACATCTCACCATTTATACCCATAATCCATTCGTCGATACATTTTAAAGCATTCAATTTAAATATTTCTTCCAAGTTAATGGATTCCTGTGACGTGATGTCCTCTTTTTTCTTAATTGGGGGTGAAATCTTTGCTATTTCACTATATTCGCGACTTATCAGTGACCGATATGTATCATTCGTATCTTTAATTACTTTTATGGCGAACTTAAGATTGTTTTCGATAATCATATTAAAAGGATTATTACTATAATCAATACTTATGTTTTTAAGCTGTAATTCCTGAAATGCCTGTTTTAATTGTCTGTAAACCTTATCTTCACCACTTTTCCGACTTCCAGATGTTTCTTCTGTTTCTCTATATATTTTAGTCAAATCTTTTGAAGAAAGTCTATCAATACTTGGTGGCATACGTTTTATCATAGCAAAATAGAAATCGTGGAACGCTTGGTATGTTAATATAGATCTGAAAAAGACATTCGAAATTAAGCATTGCCTACTTAATTATTAAAGGTTTCAATATGAAATTGCCGTTTTTATGGAGAATTTTAAATAGGTCCCATTTTCCATACTAACATTTTCTTTCATTATTTAACAGTCGTGACTTCGTGAGTAGTCGTGACGTGACATGAACGCTAATGTTCTAAAATTTTATGTTTAAACTAAGTTATCTAATATCGAAAAAAGTGTCGGCTAAATTAAAGCGATTAAAGTGGCCATTTCTGCTAACAAAAAAGCAGTCGCTTTTAAAGTACTTTTTTAACGTTGAGAAAATAAAATCTGCAATATTTTTATTGCTGATGATTGGCCCTCATTATTCTAATTCGAAATAATAATTTTAACATCATCAATCATAAAAGAAATGAGGGTCTCTGTGTGTGAGAAAGAACGTCAGTTGATTGATTAAAACTTTTCAAAATGCTATGCTTACAAAAAAATAAAAATAAATCATGAAATAATTATTTGGCTACCTGTTCAATTCCGCTTGCATGCACGAAATGTATGTATTGACCATTGTGGTTAATTCTTCCATGGCCCAATTTTCACAAATAAGGGCATGTCTTTGACGCTCGGCAAATAGTTTTCTTTCATCGCATATATTGTACAATTGGTTCTGTAAGTGTTTGACCCTGCAGTGCCACTCATTCTTAGTCAAATCTATGAGTCGCCAATCGGATTCAAAATCATTATACTCTTTTTGAAATCTACTGACTATGTCTTGCTTATAAGATGGTAAAGTTATTATTTGCTGCATTTTATCTTTAATAAATCTAGCATAAGGTACCAAACAGTTCATTTGCAAACGCTTTGCAAAAAATAATTGTTTCATATCATTAATATAAGTTTTTTCAACTTCTTCCCAGCATGTTGCCAATGCGACAGCTATTATTTCTGCTATTGGAATTTCTCCGTAATCCCAATCTTCCTCCCCAGGAAGTACTTTTACATCATACGAACTCACAGATGTCTTGCTATCATGCTCTCCAATTGCCTCTTCGGACTTTATCATAGCTACATCACCTTCACCATCGATAGAATCCGGAGCTTTCACAACTTCAAAGTCATTTTTAGACATTGTTGTTTTGCTTACTTTTGATGATCGTTGAAGTTTCTCTTTAGATTTGCTACTGGAAGTTTCAGGTTTCACTATTTTAGATTTAGTTCGTTTATCATCTGAACCAGGAAATTCGAGTAAGCTTAAAACATTTACGCCAAATAGTAAATCACAGTTCTTAAGAGGTAGCACGTAGTCTCCGATAATATATTTACAAATTTGCGCCAACAAATCTTTTTCTATCAGCTCGTAGTACATACTGTAATTTATACCTAATACTGCATAAAATCTATCAATAAGTTCAGAATTTTCTTCTGTTAAATCCCAAATCACTAGTTCTTGAAGTATGTCCGCAGTCTCTACAAGTCTTATATAGCAAGTAAAGTAACTTTCAAATGGTTTTTCAATACGCTTTTTATGTGGATCGTTAACTAATTTTGAAACTCTAACTTCTTTATATTGGTCTTTTACTTTTTTTCTATGTTTAGCAATACTCTCTTCCAAGTAAATCTCATCTCTATCATCTAATACTTCTTCGTCTGGTGGAGAACGACCAGAAAAGGTTTCTTCGAGAATTTGAGCTTCCCTATACGAATTAGGATAGTTGACAATAACAAAACCATTGATATCATACTGATCTTTAAGATATTCTACAATCATAGCGGCTAATAAATAATCAGTTAAAGAGTCTCCAAAATTAAGGCTTTCATAAGTGTATTTACCAAGTTCAGCAGCTGGTGACAAAACTATCTCTTCTTCTGGAATGGTTTTTGGAGTTTGGGTTTGTTTGGTATTAGGTGGTAAAGCTCCAATTACTGGAGGAATAACAGGCTCACTAGATTTAACCTCAATTTCATCGTCAACTTTCATTAATCGAATAAACTCTTTATTTGCTTCTTCATTTGCAGCGGCAATTAATTTATCATATGAAAGTTCTATATCAGTGCAACCAACCATTTCTGATTTAAACTGTTTTAAACAAAAATTAACAGCCGATTCGAGACGAACTACAAATATCTTACGCAACTTAAGTAAAGTTTGCATTGCAACAGTAATAGATCTATCAGGGAGCCCTCGTATAATCACTTTGGATGAATATGCAGGTAGATCAGCTGGTGGCCTTAAAGGAGGGTATGGGTATTTTAGGTCAAGCAACGTGTACACTAAGTGTCCCAATATTCTTGTACCTAGATATTCATACTTCCTCTCTTCAGATTCTGGATCGTAATTTGGTATTAGAATATCTAAAGTCCACGGGTATGAATAATTATGGTACTCTTTAAATTCGCTATCATTCAAAGCTTCTTGACGATCCAATTCCAATCTTATAATTTCTTCTTCTTCTGGTACAATTTCTTCCTCTAAATCGGGTTCCTTCAGTAAGTCTTCCATGGGGTCCAAAATGTCGAAAATAGGCTGTTGTTTAAAATACAGTGTTTTCCATTCATGGATATAATGATTTGGAATTTCATTACCAATCAACCGTGCGAAGTGAGCATATTTAGTCGCATAGTCCACAATAGAAAGCATTGTTTCGTAGCATATTTCATAATAATGCTGACGTTTTCTCTTAATTTTTTCCGCATATAGTCTTTGATGCAACATATTTTGCCTTTGTTTCTCGAAATTAATCTCTGCTACCTCTAAATTTATTTGCTCTTTAACGTTATCTAAAAATTGATGAAATTGTTGTTCCCTTTGGTCAGCAAATTCCTTTTCAGCGCGGATTCTATTTTTAGCTAAATTTCGGGCTTGCTGCTTTGTTTCCATAATTTTGGTGCACATTTGTTTTTCAAATTGAGATAGCTTTAGAACTTTCTTAGCTAAATCTTTATCAAGTTTAACCTCTTCTTCTGCTACGGAAAGATCCCACAAAGAACCACTAAGGACATTTCTGACCTGTGTTTGAAATTCTTTAGAGTCTGATTTTCTGCGTATTCGGGTATATAAATTATTCATGTATTCTTTAACCCAATCGGAACCAGTCATCGATTGTTTGCGCTCAGCTGATTTTTCTTCCATTTCAAGAAGTTCCTCGTAAGTATAATTTTTAAATTTGCATGGATATCTTAATGCAAACTTCTCCATTTCAGTCTTATTTTTATTAGGTACTTGTTGTGGTTTTTGTTTATCATAACATAAAGGAGTTTTAGATTCTTCTATTTTCGATAACATTTTAGAATATCTATGACGAATATAGTCATAAGTATCTTTTACTTGTTCACTTTTTTTCCTTTGCCATTCAATATACCGTCTCTCATCCAGTAACGGTTTTGATAGGTCATCGACAAAAGACTCATCTTCTGGTGGTATTTTCGTTATAGTAAACCTACTTTTCATCTTGTCGACAAGGGTAGAAACCATCTTTCTTTCACGTTTGATGAAGTTCGTGCGGTCTCTCTTATCCAAATGTAAAAATAACTGGTAAAATAGTCTTAATAAGGCAGTGCCTTTACCTTCTTTAATGCTAGTCAAATCGGTATCATTTATATTGACGTCCACCTCTCGTAACCATTCCGTTAAATATTGCCAATTGTTCTTGACATCTTCAGAAGCATTACCTGATCTAATGAGAAAATGTTTCTCATCGTTTATTACGTTGTAGCTTAGCAAAACCCCAGAAATTATATGACCATTCTTCATGAGCTCTCCAAACTCTTCTGCTTCCCACTTTATTGGTCTTCTCAATCTTTCCGTTAACCATTCTTTTAAAATTTCAGCCATTATTATTTCTACAGTCTTTTTAAATATTAATTTATGTTAAGTTTTTAGAAACATGCTTTGTTTACGACTTTACGTCATTTAATCATTTTTTCAATCATTATTAAATGCCATATTGACACTTCACACCCTTCACATTCAACACTATTCATCGACAATAATTAAGGCCAGTACCTACAGGTACTTAGCAGTGGTAAAGGTACCATACAAGCCGATTCCCATCGCCTTATTTTTTAAAAGGTAACAAAATTATAGCCATTAATGATATACATACTGGTCTCGCTCATGCTGTGTCCAACGAGAACTGCTCTCATCACCGACAGCTTATTTACCTTATAGAAATCGCACCCCACCGAACCGATTCACTAGGCAGATCATTAATTGATACGCTCAAGTCAAAAACAGACCAAGTAGCAATTTTGGCGAAATAGAGTTAATGATGCAGTATGAAATTTACATGCCTAATATATAAAAAAACTGACCAAATTCTCACTTTAAACGATCCAAACAAATGACCGAAAATTCGACTAAAGTAAAAAACAGACCTTTCGGTTAGATGGGCGGTTTTTGTCTTGAATTCAATTGAAGAATAAAAAATAAATCCCGGTAACCTTCCTTAATCCGGACAAAACAGATTAATATATGAATCTAAAAAATTTGCGTATGAAAGACGAAAAACTTAATAATAAAAAAGCTCTATCCTTATTTTTTCGAAAATTACTTTTTTAATTTTTATTAAATAAATATGAGACCTGATGATACTGAAAATTATTTCGAGTCTGATGAAAATGATGGGGATGAGACTGGCTATGAATAAATATAAAATTTTGTATATTTGTATCATTTTACGAAGTCAAACTTTGACGTTTTTGACTTGAGCGTATAAATTTTTTGTTGAAGGGCTGACTAATAATAATTTCACCCCTCGCCACTGAAATATAAGTAGGTACGGTAGGTAAATAACACATGAATTTTATCCATAATAAACCAAATACTGAATTTACTTGCTTTAAATGATTTGTAAGTTGGTATTAGGTATGAGTGAAGTACAAGACTCGAGTCCTCCGAGTCCTTTTGTCCAAAGCTCGGAGTCGTTTTACAGGGCTCGCCTCGTTTGTACGAAGCTCGACGACGCGGGTGTCTTTTTTAGCGCTCGAGCCTTTTTCAAAGCTCGGCCGACTTCGAGCCATTTTCACGGCTCGAGCTTTTTTGGAGAGCTCAGTCGATCTCGAGGCTTTTTCACGACTCGAGTCTTTTTCGGCGCACTAGTTGTGATGGGCTGCTGATGAATGAGGATAAGTAGAGCTAAAGCACATTTACGGTGCACTATATAACATAAGACATTCATCTTTTTGAGTTCTAATTTTGAAGACTAGAGTCAGATTTTCAGGGCTCTGAGAGCTCGATAGGCTCGGCTTTAATATCTCGGATCATAAATATGAACACTAAGTCATAGGTTTAAAAGAAATCAATCAATGTAGGTATTTATTTAAATTCTAATCTACCTTAAGGGTGCACCGAGCGTCCACTAGCGCCGCCAATCAAGAAAAAATCATTACAACGAAATAACTATGTTTAACAAAATTCTGAAACATATAAAACTAGTATTAGTTATAAACTATTTTTGTATGCGTAAAATTCTAAGTTTAAATGCGTTCGTGTGGTTAAAATCTGGATTAACGCCTAAAGTGGCCACTTTAGGCGTTAATCCAGGTTTTAACTACACAAACACATTTAAACCAGGAAAAAAAAAATACAAAAATAGTTTATAACTATTACTAGTTTTTATATGTTTCAGAATTTTGTTAAACATAGTTATTTCGTTGTAATGATTTTTTCTTGATTGGCGGCGCTAGTGGACGCTCGGTGCACCCTTAAAAAGGAAGTTATAGGAACAACTGAAGGTAAGGTATTATCCAGTCCAATACAAGATTGGTACAACTTTATTACTTAAGTAAAACAAAAATTAAATTACTTAAATAAATAATAAATAAATAAAATTTATTTTCGTTTAAAAGCATGTTTATACAATAGTTAGTGATCGAAGTCATCTTTACTTATCTTCTCATATTAAGAATTAAGAAATCTTCTCATTTAATATTAAGAAATTATAAATAAACAAAACTAAAAAAATATGAACCACGAAAAAATTTAACAAAAACAATTATTTTCTTACCTTTACCTATCTATCAGTCAACTTTATCTTTCGCACACCGCAGTTCACCGCACGCACACACTCGCCAGCATAGCGGATTGCGCAAACAAAGTAGTGTACAAATTAGTAGTTCAGTTAGTAGTTCGTCGATTGTTATTCGAATAATCTTGATGAGGAACTACTAAATCGACAATCGAATGTGCAATTGCTCGATTTTCGATTCCCTGTCCCTGTCCCTGTCCCTGTCCCTGTCCCTGTCCCTGTCCCTGTCCCTGTCCCTGTCCCTGTCCCTGTCCCTGTCCCTGTCCCTGTCCCTGTCCCTGTCCCTGTCCCTGTCCCTGTCCCTGTCCCTGTCCCTGTCCCTGTCCCTGTCCCTGTCCCTGTCCCTGTCCCTGTCCCTGTCCCTGTCCCTGTCCCTGTCCCTGTCCCTGTCCCTGTCCCTGTCCCTGTCCCTGTCCCTGTCCCTGTCCCTGTCCCTGTCCCTGTCCCTGTCCCTGTCCCTGTCCCTGTCCCTGTCCCTGTCCCTGTCCCTGTCCCTGTCCCTGTCCCTGTCCCTGTCCCTGTCCCTGTTCCCCTTTTTGGGGGGTTGAGCGGGAGGAGCTGTAGCCGGCAAACATCTTGAAATCGGGTGGGGTGGGGATTGAGCAGAATAAGTATTTTGGGTACATACCCAAAATACGTATTCTGCTCAATCCCTGTGTAGCTCACCGCTATACATGTAGCGAAGTGTTTTTTATTTGGTAATATGCCTACATTTTATGGCAATCATAGTGGTTTATTTAGGCAGAAATATTGCATTATTTTGCTCGACAAGATTAGGTGATCATTTACTATTTGGTTTTTGAATACAATTTGTGCAGTCGCGACTAAAACAGCTATAGAACTATTGTAATTTTAGACTTTATTTACATATTATTATTTATTCGCCTATTTATAGTAACATAAAAAAACTCGGTCTCGGCCGAGTCTGTTTTTTTTATTCTCGGCCTCGGTTCTCGGCTGAAAAGTGAGTTCGGTCGGTCCCTAGTGTGGAACCGAGTGTGGAACCGATTCGTCCACACTCTTGATTCGCGGGCGCGCGCGATTCGCGCGTCAGTGGATAGGTGAGTAAATTATTAGTTGAATGTGGGTTTATCACATGAGTGTTAGCATAGCGAAAAATTTTCTAGGTCTATGTTTAATACCTAATTATGTACAGTTGCATACAAGACTTTATATACACCCATATTTTTTTTTATTTTTTTTTGGGAAACAACATTTTAATACACATTATGGATAAACACCCATGATATTTATCTACACCTTTGACTTTCCTCGCCTTCTTCGTCATTATGTCTTCCGCAAGAGTGATATAATGTTGTACTGAATTTCATAATGCAACGCTTTGCGCGTGGGCACGCGGCGCAGCAGGACCTCCTCCCACTCGGATACTGTAATGGTGGCAGTAAGCTAACCGTTGCAGAACCTTTTACAGAGGATTTAAAGCATGGGTGTAGATAAAATATATTATAACGGGTGGCGCAAAAGTACTGGCACTAAAGAAAATACTTTTATTTTTTTTATATGTCATTTTCTGTCATTCTGTTGTTGAAAATTGTGTCGTGAACAAATATAAAATACACTGAAAATAAACATGGACCGTTTTACTCCCCAAGAACGTGGAATAAATATGGATTTAGTGAGGGACGCTTTTCCAGGCCGAGTTATCTCTCGTTTTGGCGATTTGCCTTGGCCTGCAAGATCACCCGATCTGACCAGTCCAGACTTCTTTCTTTGGGGTTTTTTGAAATCTCGGGTGTATGTGAACAAGCCACAGACTCTCGCAGCTCTAAAAGAAAACATTCGTCAAGAAATAACGAACATATCGCAGGAAGTGTTACGGCAAGTTATGCAAAATGTCATAAATAGGGCTCAAATGTGTATCAACTCTGGAGGTCACCATTTAAAAGACATCATCTTTAAATCCTAATGGTACGAAATTTAATGGCACAAATATACATTTAAAAAAACCTAAATCTAGTTTTCTAATTTAGAAAAAATGTTATAGCTGAACCAAATAGGGTCTTTACTTTTGCGCCACCCGTTATTATGCGGCACAACATATTCGCCCATCATCGGCTCAATTTATCGTACGTTTTACGTTGATGCTTTTGAAAGTACCTCTTTGAGGCATTTATTACAAAACCAGCAACGTTTGTAGCGCCGGATAAGGAGTGCGATTGCGTAAGGTAATCGTATTCATTTGACAGTTCATATCGTATTCCATCGGTTGCAATTTGTATGGGATGACATATATTATGGTACAATATGAACTGTCAAATGAATACGATTGACTTTACGCATTCACCTAGCACTAGTTTAGATTAGTCAAGTAGACGACCGAGTCGAGTAGCGAGTAGAGGTACATTGCCTGGCATTTCGTCGATTTTAAAAGAACATCAAACACACCACGTACCTAATGTACTTCTACTGGAATGTTTGCTGGGCCGACCTGCTGGCGTAATGTAAACATAGCCTTAAGATAGAATTTTTTGCTATTGGCAACATTCTTCCACCACTCCACAATTACATCGTCAACATCTGTCATTCATTATTATGACTTTTTGTTGTGTTTATTTTCACTATTTTTAGTGCACATTTCCTAAATTTCACCTTCGATAATTTCAGAATGAAATGCAATGAATTTGAAAGCAGTGTAAGTAAATTGTGATACCTATCAAATGTTACATCAAGCTCTATGGCATTTCGAACTAAATAGTAATTACGTTTTTTACAGAAACCTCGTCACCACATGAACATACAGAATTTGGATAAGGCATTGCACGATCTTGGGATGTTCAGTGCATGTGCAATAACAGAGGCGCGGCGCGAACTTAAACGTGAATCGAAAGTCAGCCCGATGAGGTATAGCTCGCGCTACGTATCGAACGTGACCGTAGGTTACTGCATGAGAAGGATGACAAACAAAAACAGGCTGTGCCCTTACATTTTACCAGTGAGGCACAGAACTAAGAGTGAGAACTCTGATGCGAAAACTAGTGATGTGAATGAGGGTGGGTGCGATTTTAAAGGCATTCTTGAACCTTCTACCAGTGGGCTTGGTGCACACGAGTGTGGTAAAAGCCCCGCGAAGCGATGTCAGTCGCTCGAAAATCTGAACCTGTTAGTGGATCCACAACCCACCGCAGAGGTGTCCCCAGACATGGACTGCATGTCTACAAGAATCCAAAAGTTACAAGTAGACGAATGACAGCAACCCAGCTCGTGATACCTCAATTATTTCTAACAAGGGTAGAAGTAGTATTATTCATGGATGTTACTCATAAACATGTTTTCAACTTAATGTATCCATAGAGCCATTCTCACTAACACGTAATTATTTACTTTACATGTTGTTTATTTTTATTTTGTTAGTTTTAATTAACACAGGTGGCTATTCAGCTTGCTTACAGTAACTATTAGAGACATATTCAATTCAGTTTGCCATATCTATTCCTGAGTTGTATTAAGTGTTCAATTTGTAGTACCTTTCAATTAGCCACAGATGTAAACAAAAGGCTAGTGAAGTGAGAATGATATTCAAATTAAAAGAAAAACTTTCTTGTATATTACATCTCAAGTGTTGTAATAGAGCGTTGGGATAAATTTAAGAAACTTCCCAACACAGAATTAAAAATACTCCTCAGTTTAAAATAAGTCAAACAAACGTCATTTAAAGTTGATTGGCAAATTACTTTAAACAAGACTTATATTCGTGTGCATATTTTTAATTCTTGGATTAGTGAGGTGTATGCATAGAATTGTTGTTAAATGTTCCTAGTTCATTCATAGATTAAATAATATTGAGTTGATTGTGCATGTGTGTCCAGTTTTATAAAATCTCAATGCAGCTGTGTTACATACACTACTATAAACGTAATTTGCAATTGCTCAAAATTTTTAGATTGGATACATTTATCTGCATAGTAAGTAATGGATGATTTGTATCCAAATTTTAATAGGGAATGTCTGAAAAAATCCAATTGGCTGAATATTTTTTATAGGTAGGAATAAGCTCCCTTAGTAATAGAAAAAAGTCTCAGAATTTTCAGTTGTGTAAAAAAGTTAAAGTCGCTTCGTCATCGCAAATGTACAAAAGTAACAGCAGAATGGAAATTATACATTTGCAACCACCTGCTAACATAGTATTAATAAAAAGTTTCAATACAAAATGTCTAAACTTTTTTCAATTACTAAGGGAGCTTATTCCTACCTATAAAAAAAATTGACATTCCCCATTCAACACTTCTATGAAGTTGTTAACTTTGAGATCTTTTTAATTTAACGGTTACCTCAACCAAGTACCACCTAAGTAATTATATAAGAACAAATTATGATTTTATCTAAGTCACAGGCAGGATGCACTGTTAGGGCCATTTCATGTAGAAAATATTTTTGCTGTGAATATAAACATTTTAGAATGTTTTAATTATACATAATGTAGAAACAATTTTTCCTATTGTAACATTTTACAGTATTATATAACTGGCTTACGAAGTACAAAGAGGAAAAAAACACCAATATTATATAGCATATTTCTATGTGTGGCACCTAGTTTTAATTTTTAATATTTCAAGAGTTTTTATTTAACTTGGTATTATAGTTTTTCGCGTGCAATACATCAAATTCTGACCTCAGTACACTACAATAGTTAAATGATAAATAAAGTCTTATAAATAAAGACTGTTCAAGGATCTCATCGTATTTGAAATAAAGAGGATCATGTAATTGTACAATTACCAGTGGTTCGTTGTGACTTAGCAAAAGATACTTATGTTTGTTAACATATTTTGTTATTTTATCTTATTTAATGTCAAATATTCGAAATAAATATTGCTTTAAATAAATAAGAAAACATTTTTCATTTCAAAACAAAATTACTTTAGGCAATGCAAAGGTATGAGTGTCCCTACCATTAAAAAAAAACGATGAACTCCAGACTGAATTCTGTTTTACATCAAAATTATTGCGATGTTCGTTCGAGCTTCTATTAAGTTTGAAACGCACTATATTTTGCGACAAATACACAGACAAATTATCGACTTTAACGGCGTTACATTCCGAAACCGTCCGATTTCCCGACGTTTTCTTGTGGTTCAGCTGATGTTCTCTAAAATGTCTGATGATGTAGACAGTGACACGTTACAAAGTCAGTAAAACAATATTTATATTAAAAAACCCGGCCAAGTGCGAGTCGAACTCGCGCACGTAAGGTTCCGTAAAAAACACGTTTGTTGTTTGGAGTCCCCTTTAATATTTTTATTTATTTATTTTTAAAGTGACAACTAATAAATATTCTGTGAATATTTCAAGCATCTACCTGTTGGCGTTATTAACATCGAGCAAAAAACGGCAAAATAACATACACTCTCGACGTCAGAAAAACCGCACCTCTTCGACACTAAGTTTAGACTTGGCCATCTGCTATTGCTAGCTAACGTTTTCATTTGTGAATGTTGATTTGATATCTATTGAAAGTACATTTTATAGCTTTCTTTTGATAATTGTTTGATTTAGTTAACACTAGCGGCCGCCCGCGGTTTCACCCGCGCGGTTCCCGTTTCCATAGGAATAACGGGATAAAAAGTATCCTATGTTTTAATCTAGACTATCTACTATCTGTGTGCCGAATTCCAACCAAATCTATTCAGTAGTTTTTGCGTGATTGAGGAACAAACATCCAATCATCTAAACATCCAAACCCACAAACTTTCACATTTATAATATTAGTAGGATAACAGTTACCATAATGCGGAGGAAAAGCGCAATTTTATCCCGATAGGTGGCGTCTTGTCTTTGGTACCCGGCCGCCTCAAAGAAAGTGTCAAAACATATGGGAATCTTTGCACTTTTTAATTTTATACTGAGAAAATGCCGCATTGTTATGCATGTAACTTGTAAAATATTGGAGTTCATCGATTTCCCATTAACAAAAAAAATATTGGGCAAAAAAATATTAAAAAAAAGATGCTTTTCCCTCGATTTTCTCCTTTGCTGAGCCTGAGAAACATTATAAATCAAAAGGAATGTTCCATGAATTTGATGAAGCTTCGCCAAAATAAAACAACATTTGAATTATAACAGCTTTGTTCTTTAATATTTCAACCTCAGCAGTTTCAAACATATTTATAACTTGGATGAATTTGATAGGTATATCAAATATGGAATAAGCCCAATATTGGGGCCAAACAGAGAATTAATAGAATTTTATATGCCAGAGTCATTCAAGAAACTTAGAATAATTAAATAAATATGATAAAACGGTTCGTGTAATTTTGGATGGTACAGAAATTCCAGTACAGAAACCTGAAATTACTATTGCACAGAAGGCAACTATAAACACGGAAATTCACACTCAGTTGCTTTGTTAAAATTTAAATCATATGCTTCTGATCTGAAATAAAAAGATTACTTGTAAATCTTACACGAAATTTAAAAAAAAATAATGTTAGCAATTTTTTGTAAGTTGCTATGAACTTTCTTGTCTGTTGTTTTGGCTTTTCTTTTCCGTAATTCTTCTTTTATCTGAGCTAAAGTTAGCATAGAATACATTGTTTGTCCGCAAAACCGAAAAAAATATAATCTAAGAAAGTAAAATCACGTAATACACAGTCAAGACAATATAAGCTCAAACTGACAATGGGTCCAAAGACTGAAGCGCCATCTGTAAAGCGCATTCGCTTAGATAGTGTCGCCCTTTTATCGCGCCGTCTTTGCACGTGCCGCTTCTTGTCAAAGGATGCCGCCGCATAAACAAAGGATACCGCGTGCGGTGTACACCCGCAAGCCAATTTGGATTTTGGCAGTTAAATCGAAGCGCCGCGCCGCCGTACCTAGTGATGTGGTTTTTTGTTGACTGCTACGTATACTAAAAATGTTTTTTCGTCCTTGGGAGGACAGTGAAGTGCCTCAAGATTAAACTTTAAGTGAACCAACAAAAAAGACAGGTGTTTTGTAAAACATGGAAACACAAAAGATGTGTAGATCACGCAATTAAAGAAGAAAATCGATTTTTTTTGTATGGATTCGGAACGTGATGATGTTGGATCTATTATTATAAATACAGGTGATAATGACTCCGACACTTCGAGTGATGAAGAATAGTAGGTAGTCTAATATTTTTCATTTAATTTTTCATTAAAATTCTATTTCCACCTCGCTTGTGTATTACTTAAATTCGTATTTTATTACAATAAACACAAGTAAGGACGGACACCGTTTACTAAAAACCCGACCCCCGCCCGCACACTATGGTACAACTTAAATAAACCGATAACGATATTGTTTACCGTTATCAGTAACATTACCAAAAACTTGCCGGTATGCCTGTCTCTGAACACATTTGCTTGCGGGTGTACCGACACTATCTAACCGAACGAGCTTTAATTCACTTTGCCTTCGCCTCCCCATTAAACGATTAAAGCCTTAGAGTAAGACGGGCACGTGACAAACGAAGCCTTTGTTGCTCGATAGCGCCACCACAAAAGGGAAATAAAAGGGGTCAATTCAGGAAATGCGGGTAAATTCGCTATCGAGCTGATGGAGAAAACACACTTCAACAGTTCAATTAAAAAAGGAATACCCAAGATGGATACTATTGCCCATGAAGTTACTCAATTATTGCAAAAATTAGGCAATGTAATGTGCTCGGAAACTCAATCTCAGTAATTGATTCCATTCGACGAGTATTCCAATGGTTTCTAAAGACTGTTGGCTATGTCCGAAGGGGAAGAAGTGTATAATAACACTTATCATTAAATTATATGGGATTAAATTAACTTTGAAGAAAAGGTGCGGTTTTTCTGACGCCGAGTGTATTTGTTGTATGGGAGCCCCCTTAAATAATTATTTTACTGTTTTTAGTTTTTATTGTAATAGCGATAACAGAAATAGGTACATCAGTGTGAAAATTTCAACTGTCTAGCTATCACCACGGTTCATGAGATACAGCCTGTTGACAGAGCGACAGACAACGGAGTCTTAGGCCGTCCGCTGCCTTGAGCGGGATCCCGCCGCGGGTACACGGCGGCGCCGGAATCTGGTTTTTGACGGACAGATGTTTGCGCAGTGCAAAGTAAGCTCCAATCTATGTCGACCCGCGTGCGTGTCCCGCTTAACACAGCGGAGTGCCTTATGGTCCTCCTAACTGGGCAACATTTCCCGGCAATGTGGCTGCAACTGCAACACAGTGGCCGGCCACATTTTCATCAATTATTGCCGTAATATCCCGGCCATATAGCCAAACATGTTTGGTAAATGGCCATGTATGGCCAATGACATTGTTTTGATAGGTTTTTGTAAATGGCTGAGAAATTAATTGCCAATGATGCAGCCACATTATGGCCGGGAAATGTTGCCCGTTTAGGAGCACCTTTAGTAAAAGCACAGTTTTTATGGATTGTAAAACTGCACCTTGATTACGTAAAGCTGTTGCTAACAATTCTCGATTGAAATCGATTGAAAGTGCGGTTGCATTGCTGCTTTAGTTAAGATAGTTGTCACATTGGTTCTTACTAAAGCAGCAAGGTAAATACGATTTCTGTCAGAGTTGATTGCAACAAAGTTACGTAATTACCCCCCTGGTAATAGGGTCCCATTTGTACCCTTAGGGTACGGAATCATAAAAAAGAAAAAAGACCCCATAGCAGTTGCAAATATTATACTATCAAGATAATATTCAGTGATGAATAAGGTTCATAAATAAAGTGCTACAGAGTAAAATTGTTCAACTTAAAATTCATTTATTTGCGGTCTTGAGTAGGTAACACTTAGATATAAATAACAAAATCCACTGTAAATAATATTGCATTTGACTGACTAATGTACTCGTTCACATCGCCTTCACTTTGAGTTGCTTCATCTTCGGCGTCTTTCGCTTCTTTTCGCGTTTTTGTTCTTTCAACTCCCATCGTCGCTGCTTTTCGGGATCATCTTCCTACAAACAAAAATGGATTTAGTTTATCATATCACTCGGCACATATCATAGGTCTACGCCTAGCATGACCGACAAAACACGATTATACTAGAAGGTCATAATAACAAATTTGGTAAAGATCGCGTAAGTGGCTGACTCTGGGTTCACAGGATGGAGAGGCACTTTCTGATGCTAAATATGTCAGTCTGTTTGCGTGAAGTGGTTGCGTTCTTTTTATATGCAGGCTGAAAAAAGGCTATACACTTTTTGAAAATAAAAATGTTGTTGGTAATGTTAATGGCTGATATGTAGCTTTATATAGGTGAAAAAAAATTCAAAATCGGATCAGTACTTTTTGAGTTTATATGTTACCGGCAATGTGTATTCTCCGGCATTGTATACAATGCCTAGGCATTGCATACACTGTCTGAAACGATCAGGCAATGTATGAAATGATATTCATTTTATACATTGCCCAGGCATTGTATACAATGCCTGCTGGTCCACCGGCAATGTGTAAAATAAGTTTATTTCTGTTGTCTGTTATAAAAAAATAAACTCGAAATTTAAGCTCACACTCCGCTGCGCTACGCGCTCGCCTTAAATTTCTAACCTAACCCGGGACCTACAGAAGTAAAGCAGGTTCGGTTCCAAACTCAATAAGCCGCCCTCGAGCCCCCCCCGAATTCAAGGCTCACGCTCCGCTGCGCTACGCGCTCGCCTTAAATTTCTAACCTAACCCGGGACCGTTTTTTACATCATCTTGACTTCTCTAGACGCTGGTCTATTGCTTTTAAGTTTTTTACATCATCTTGACTTCTCTAGACGCTGGTCTAGAGAAGTCAAGATGATTGTAACGGTTGCTAAAAACCTACTACTTATAACTAATAATTACTGTCGAACTTTTCTTAAAAATTCATTACATCACTTCACCTGTGGAATGTGGGAAGTTCTGACCTCTGCCTTATTCCAAATCGCGACTCGGAACGCGGCCGTATTGTCACACTGTGACAGACGATGTCATTGTCTATAATGACATCCACCTTCGTTATGTCAAGCTCGACCAATAGGATAAGACCGGGACTTCTAGATCATTCTCGCTGTTTTGAGGTGCTTCTCGATATTTATCTTGCTATAAATACGAACGATTCGCAAAAATCCTTTTCTTCTTTTCAAAACATTCGTAGCCTTAACAAGTTACCTACATTAATTTCATTTCATTTCTTTGTGTTGTGCAACCCCGTTTCTAGGGTGAGTGTAGCTATAATACGTTCGTTTTGCATTTCAATTCCTTATAAATTTCATAGTGAATTCTCATATTAAATACCTTAATTAAATATCTAATAGTTTTTCTCATATTAATATGTAATGGTTTGATCAGTGTGATTTTTGTGCTAAATTCTTATCGAGTGTAAACGATTCATATCAATGTGCATCAATATTTTGTGGAAAGTGATATGCAAAACGAAAACCAAATAAATGCAATCCTTGTTTACAGTAAACTCAGAAGGCAGGTAATAGTATTTTGTATGAGCTACTAAATAGCTTGTGAATAAATACTATAACCAACATTAATTTAATTTCTATCTTGCAATGAAATGATTTCGTTTTATAACCTACGACGCTGCCAATGGGTGAATCCCGATCTTAATGTTTATTTTATAATATTCTAAATTGCCTTTCAAAATTAAGCATTAAATTATTATTCCCTTTTATTAAAATATACCTTTCTACTAATAAAATTATTCTTTTCAAACATGTTAATAGGGTGAAGTGCTCGAATGCTCACCATAAGTAATATTATAGTCAAATTAGTTAGTTTGATCAAATTGACCAAAATAATCATTTTGATTATTATGGTCAATAACTTTTTTTGAGACTTTTCAATTGTAGCCATCTGCCCTAGCACCTATTTAGCAGCGGTAAGAATTAGTGAACACCTGTTCATACCTTGTGTGTAACATTCCAGGGTCGTACCTACGGGCAGGAGTTCCCCTACCGGACCCTCTCCTGCGCCGCCTACCACTACACCTCCGGGCACCTACCTGCCCGAGTCACCACCTGCTGCTTCCGGCCTACCCCGGAGCAACACCACGCCGAGCCTGCGCACTCGCCTCACCTTGAGCGCGTAACCCTCGTGCTGCACATGCGCTTCTGCTTCCGTTAGGCAAAACGCAAGCTAAGTGCTTTTTATACTACAAGGCGACTACCACGAAACGAAGATCTGTGTACCCCTCTTGAGACCTTTTTTTTCAATATATCTTGGTAAATTGTAACATTGACGTTTCATTTACCACCTTCTGCGCACTGGTCGTGCTTCACACTTCCAGCTGTGGCATGATGTAAAAAACTTAAAAGCAATTTGATATAACGCAGTTCGAATCATCATATTGTTGTAACCACATAAGATGTTCTAAATATTTACATCACACCACGCAGTCAGCATCAAATTGATATCAGCATATCAATTTGATGCTGACTGCGTGGTGTGATGTAAAATAGCTCACCGCGAGTATCTTCTCCTTCTCCTGCTTGCGGCGCTCCTCGCGGCGCTGCGCGGCCTGCTCCTGGCGGGCGGCGTGCGCCCCGCGGAGCCACGCCTCTGCCACTTTCTGCCGACGCTTCTCGCACTTCGCTAGTGCCTGAGGACAAACAATATTTATTATTAAGGGTGTAGACGCGCATCACGTTCCATTTTTAGATTTTCAAAAAACAAATGTGGGCGAACTTTGAAAATTCCTATTAAATTATTAAATAGATATAAAGTATGCACAAAACACGCAATACAATAGACAAATTACCTCATTATTTCTAAGAAAAATAAAAATAAAAATTTAGATCTGTAAATACCAGTAAAAAAAAACATACCAATTTGAGCATTTTTAATATTTTATTTCTCTGTGATTTTTTTTTATTTGTCTCTTAGGCCACTCTTTGAAAATACAAACAATAATTGAAAAAATAAATAAGTCGTTTTCTTATTTGTTACAGCTGAAACGTTTGTGAAAAAACCTCTGACAAGCAAATTTGAAATTCCACTTGAACAGATTGTCTTCGTTTTAAAATACATGATAATTTAATATGTTTTTCTCTCTATACGGTACTAATTTAAGAAGTTTACATCAATAGTAATGCTTTCATTCTTTAGATAACTTCTTTGAAAAAACGCTAATTTCTTTGAAATGCGGATATACAGTCTTAAGGCGGTTGTATGACCAAAAGTGGCGCCGCGGCGAATTTTATTTAATATTGTAATTCTAATTAAAAAAAAATAACAAAACTTTACGCACTATTTTTAAACGGTATCATTACATTCCCTCGTAGTCATTGAAAGAAGTAGATAGCAAAACTGCTTAAGAGCGCTTATTCTGCACACTAGCGCCGCCATTGGAAAAAAATCATAATACTCAAATAAAGACGAAATTGTGAATTATCTCTCTGGAGTGCACTCCGAACTTACATTGTGGTACTTTTTATCACTCAAACAAAGTGGCCACTTTTCGCAATAAAAGTCCATTAAACTAAACGGCAGGCTAGAAAATATTGATTAAGTGATAAAAAATACCACAAAGCTTGTTCGGAGTGCACTCCAGAGAGATAATTCACTATTTCGTCTTTATTTAAGCACTATGATTTTTTTTCGAGTGGCGGCGCTAGTGTGCAGACTGCGCCCTCTTAAAGCGGCCGTTTTGACACATTTTGATATCTATTTCTACGAATGACTACGAGGGAATATAGAGCCTCTGAGGGCGCCACTTTCGTTAAAATTTCTTGAATAACTCTTTAACATTTTTTATTCTTTG
Organism: Agriphila tristella; assembly: GCA_928269145.1. Taxonomy (NCBI): domain Eukaryota; kingdom Metazoa; phylum Arthropoda; class Insecta; order Lepidoptera; family Crambidae; genus Agriphila; species Agriphila tristella. The sequence goes on from OV743442.1 coordinate 18,694,535, forward strand.
TACTAAAATAGTTTTAAAATGCAATCGAAACGACAGTGGCCACTTTTGGTTTAAATGGATTTTAAAACTTACAGAAAGAATAAAAACTTTTGAAGAGTTATTCGAAAAATGTTAAGAGACAATTTAAGAGGGATTGGTCGTTTCCTTTTTTTAAACATTAACCGGGTTTATTAAAATAAATGAAAGCGCTAGTGGATAGCTATAAGCGCCTTATGCGACGCTGTTGCCTATAGTTCGTAACGTAATCCTACCTCCTTGCTCAGCCGTAGCCTCTTGAGTCTGTCCAACAAGTGGAACACGAGCAGTAACAGCGGCCGCACTTCATCGCCACCGCCGTCCGGGCCCAACGCCAGACTCACTAACATGACGCGTTCAGTCTGGTCATACATAATCCTACCTCTTTGCTCAGTGTCTGGTCGTACATAATCCTACCTCTTTGCTCAGTCGTAGCCTCTTGAGTCTGTCCAACAAGTGGAACACGAGCAGTAACAGCGGTCGCACTTCATCGCCACCGCCGTCCGGGCCCAACGCCAGACTCACTAACATGACGCGTTCAGTCTGGTCATACATAATCCTACCTCTTTGCTCAGTGTCTGGTCGTACATAATCCTACCTCTTTGCTCAGTCGTAGCCTCTTGAGTCTGTCCAACAAGTGGAACACGAGCAGTAACAGCGGCCGCACTTCATCGCCACCGCCGTCCGGGCCCAACGCCAGACTCACTAACATGACGCGTTCAGTCTGGTCATACATAATCCTACCTCTTTGCTCAGTGTCTGGTCGTACATAATCCTACCTCTTTGCTCAGTCGTAGCCTCTTGAGTCTGTCCAACAAGTGGAACACGAGCAGTAACAGCGGCCGCACTTCATCGCCACCGCCGTCCGGGCCCAACGCCAGGCTCACTAACATGACGCGTTCAGTCTCATCATCATCATCATATTCAGCCCACATCAACCCACTGCTGGGTATAGGCCTCTTCTCTATAGCGCCATTCCTCACAGTTCTTCTTCAGTCTGGTCGTACATAATCCTACCTCTTTGCTCAGCCGGAGCCTCTTGAGTCTGTCCAGCAAGTGGAACACGAGCAGTAACAGCGGTCGCACTTCATCGCCACCGCCGTCCGGTCGAAACGCCAGGCTCACACAAAACGCGTTCAGTCTGGTCGTACATAACCCTACCTCTTTGCTCAGCCGTAGCCTCTTGAGTCTGTCCAACAAGTGTAACACGAGCAGTAACAGCGGCCGCACTTCATCGCCACCGCCGTCCGGTCGAAACGCCAGGCTCACACAAAACGCGTTCAGTCTGGTCGTACATAACCCTACCTCTTTGCTCAGCCGTAGCCTCTTGAGTCTGTCCAACAAGTGTAACACGAGCAGTAACAGCGGCCGCACTTCATCGCCACTGCCGTCCGGTACCAACGCCAGGCTCACTAACATGACGCGTTCAGTCTGGTCGTACATAATCCTACCTCTTTGCTCAGCCGTAGCCTCTTTAGTCTGTCCAACAAGTGGAACACGAGCAGTAACAGCGGCCGCACTTCATCGCCACCGCCGTCCAGTCACAACGCCAGGCTCACTAACATGACGCGTTTAGTCTGGTCGTACATAATCCTACCTCTTTGCTCAGCCGTAGCCTCTTGAGTCTGTCCAACAAGTGGAACACGAGCAGTAACAGCGGCCGCACTTCATCGCCACCGCCGTCCGGGCCCAACGCCAGGCTCACTAACATGACGCGTTCAGTCTGGTCGTACATAATCCTACCTCTTTGCTCAGCCGGAGCCTCTTGAGTCTGTCCAGCAAGTGGAACACGAGCAGTAACAGCGGCCGCACTTCATCGCCACCGCCGTCCGGGCCCAACGCCAGGCTCACTAACATGACGCGTTCAGTCTGGTCGTACATAATCCTACCTCTTTGCTCAGCCGGAGCCTCTTGAGTCTGTCCAGCAAGTGGAACACGAGCAGTAACAGCGGTCGCACTTCATCGCCACCGCCGTCCGGGCCCAACGCCAGGCTCACTAACAAGACGCGTTCAGTCTGGTCGTACATAATCCTATCTCTTTGCTCAGTGTCTGGTCGTACATAATCCTACCTCTTTGCTCAGTGTCTGGTCGTACATAATCCTACCTCTTTGCTCAGTGTCTGGTCGTACATAATCCTACCTCTTTGCTCAGTGTCTGGTCGTACATAATCCTACCTCTTTTCTCAGTGACTGGTCGTACATAATCCTACCTCTTTGCTCAGTGTCTGGTCGTACATAATCCTACCTCTTTGCTCAGCCGTAGCCTCTTGAGTCTGTCCAGCAAGTGGAACACGAGCAGTAACAGCGGCCGCACTTCATCGCCACCGCCGTCCGGGCCCAACGCCAGGCTCACTAACATGACGCGTTCAGTCTCTGGGGGCTTGGTCACTGCCTGTTCCCTGTACAACAACAACTAAAGTTAAAATCAAGCGAACTAAAATCTATGGAACAAGCATTCCGCTCAAAATAATGACATATTGACAATTAACTGGGTGGTTAGGTGGAGTTAAAAATGCTATGCAGCACAAAGCGACTGAACACTGCATGGTTGCTTAATAACGACCATTATTTGTATACTCATAGATATTTCCTATACTTAAACGAAAAAACATGATACGTTATTTCTACATATTTTTACTGCCTTCTTTGCGTTTTCAAAGTCCTGTGTAGTTAAATGGTGTTTGTGTGTCAAATTTGACTACACAGGACGTAATTTCTAAAAAACTCTCTTTCTCTATTTTCTTTACAATACAAACTGCATTTTTTGTAAAGAACGCTAATGTCTGTCACGGCCCGACTAAATGCTGTGCGAGTAGTAATTTTTAACCCCGTGGTGCCATTTTTCATAGTTCAGTAAAATTACGGGTTCGCAAAACATTAAATGGTAATAAGCTGTTATTTTGTAATCTGACTTTGATGTGATTATAAAACACTAATATAAACGAATCCAACTAAATTTACGAATACAAAAAAAAAAGCGTAGTTGTAACTTTTTTTTGTTGGCAATATTTTTGTCAGTAAAGTAAAAAAAAAATTGTGAAAATTAGTTGGATTCATTTACAAAATGACAGCTAGCCATTTAATTTAACGATCAAAAGAAGAAAGACCGCTATTGCAAATTATTTCTATTTCGTCATACTAGCTCCCGTAATTTTACTGAACTATCAAGCAATATTTGTTTGCAATTAAACTTCCATAGATTATAGTTCGCTGTTAAGAACCATTTTTTTTCTCATCTCATCCACCAAAAACTTAAAACAAATTATTATAGACTCAAAAAATAAATATTGAAAAACTATTTAGTCTCAAATATAAATACTTAATATAAAAATAGCTAAGGATGTTTAGCAGACCATTCGATGGTACAGTAGCCAAACGCATTCGGCCTACAATATGACCAATCAATTATAATTAAAATAATATAATTTGATAAACTGAATGGACTTCAACTTTTTAAATATCACTTTTTAATCACTCCTAGCAACAATATACTTACTCCATCTGCTTAGGTCCGCAGTACCGATCCGACACGTGTATGTACTGCACGTGCTGGTGGTACTGGTTGAGCGCCGCGACCACCCGCGCGTCCAGCACCGCCGCCGTCGCCTCCGCGCACTCCGACATCACGGACAATGCCGGCGGCAATCCGTGCTTGTCGCCCGGCCGCCGGTCGGGGCAGAATACACTCTATGGGCGGACAAATTAAGGTCTGTGTTAGTGTGTAGTGCATGTGTTGGTGGTACTAATAGAGTGCGTGGCCACTCTAATGTTTAGTACCGGCGCGCCGCCGTTGGCTCTGCGCATTCTGACATCACGGATAGTGCCGATATCAGGGAAAATGCCGACAGCAACCCATTTTGTCGCCCGGCCGCCGGTCGGGGCAGAATACACTCTATGGGCGAACAAATAACAACAGGGGTCGAAACTGATTGCAGTGTCAAAAATACTGATTTTACTGACTGTAAGACTCAAAAATACTGACCTATTACTGACTTAATTTCTATGGTTAAGTGTTTATTAGTTTACAAAAGAGGGGTATAAGACACGAGTTTGACAGAGTTAACAATTTTTTATTGAGATTTTTTGCATTCACAATGTTATTTTTATATATAATTGTAATGTACTCGAAAAAATCGTCCTGCTGTTAAATGGTTCTCTTAAACAGGCAATAAATAGCCTTATAAAGCCGAATATGTTAGATGAAGTACCATGCACATAACACACAGTCCCGGAAAACTATTATAAACCGTGAAAATCACCACTTTTTTTTGTAAAAAAAGTTTTTTTCTTTATGATAAATACAATGAATATTGGCAACCCTAGACCAAGTTTTTTTGTCAGTTTCATCCATTAATCTTGTAATCTTGCCTGCCTTTTCTAAAGAAGCGGACACTCAGCGCGATTTTTAGTCAGTTTCATCGATTAATCTTGTAATCTTGCCTGCCTTTTCTAAAGAAACGGTCACGCAGCGCGATTTTTAGCTAGTTTCATCCACTTATCTTATACTCTTGCCTGTCTAGTGTCTATAGTTAAAACAAACGGCCGCGCAGCGCGATTTTTAGTTAGATTCATCCAATAATCTTGTACTCTTGCATGTTTACAATAAAAACAAACGGTGATAATAAAAAAGTGTACAAAAATGATCGTAGGTAGCTAAAAAACTGACTTTACTGACCATTTTTTGGAAAAACTGACTTTTACTGACCGAAGCCAAAAAAACTGACTTTTACTGACTTTACTGACCTGTTTCGACCCCTGGGTATGATTTGGTATGTACACATGTTTTGATTGTACTAATATAGTGCGGTGACTACTCTACTGTTTAGCACCGACGCCGTTGCCTCCGACCACGGATAATGCCGAGGGCAATCTGTGTTTGTCGCTCGCCGCCGCCCGGTCGGAGCAGAATACACTCTATGGGCGAACAAATAAGGTCTGTTTTAGTGTATCGTGCACGTGTTGATGGTACTTATAGAGTGCGGTGACTAATCTAGTGTTTAGCAACGCCGCCGTCGTCTCCGCGCATTCCGACATCACGGACAATGCCGGAGGCAATCCGTGTTTGTCGCCCGGCTGCCGGTCGGGGCAGAATACACTCTATGAGCGAACAAATAATATCTGTTTTAGTGTGTACTGCACGTGTTGGTGGTACTAATAGAGTGCCTGGCCACTTTAGTGTTTAGCACCGCAGCCGTCACTTCTACGCATTCAGATATCACGGATGATGCCGAGGGCAATCCGTGCTTGTCGCCCGGTCACCGGTCGGGCGGGGCAGAGTACACTCTATGAGCGAAGAAATAAGGTCTGTTTAAGTGAGTACTGCACGTGTTGGTGGTACTGATTGAGAGCTGCGACCACTCTACTGTTTAGCACCGCCGCCGAATGCGCAGCAGCGAGTGCATTCCGATATCACGGATAGTGCCGGCGGCAATCCGTGTTTGTCGCACGGCAGCCCCGGTCAGGGCAGAATACACTCTAAGAGCTAACAAATAAGATATGTTTTAGTGTGTTCTGAAAACGGTAATAAAAGTTTCATAGCTCTTTCATGTTTGTGTTTTCTTCCCACGAAATGGAAACTTAGGACTCCTTAGCACCAATCAGAACTAAAGAGGATGAACTAAAAATTCATATTCGGCGTAGCAAAAAAATTGGTTTAGGTTAGGTTAGATTGTCGATCGATGCCAACTTATTATTTTTGGTACCTAAAAATAGTTTAGGTCGGTATACATACATTCCACCTAAAAAATGACTGCAGAATCTCTCACAAGGTTCGTCCTTGGGATATAACTATTTGAATGACTCACCAGATCCTGTATCTCCTTGGAGAGGCGCGTGGCGACCTTCTTCTGCGCGACGCACAGAACAAACGGGTCGCTGTCGTCTTTGCCAAGTTCCACCCGGATCAGTAGCGTGTCCGCAGGCACGTATCCAAGGGGGGGGGATAGTTGGGATTTATCCCGCCCGAAATCCAGAACACACAGTACAGTACCCTTAGCACGAACAGCTATCGAGAAAAATAACGCGCGTAAAATTACTCTAATCTCACAATTTTGTATGGAAATTAGTACAGTGCCACTACGTCCGTAAACGGAACTAAGATTTTGAAGCACGAAACATTTTGACTTACGGTATCGAGCAGCATTCGAATGGAGATCGAATAGTAAAGTTACAACTTGTATGGAAATCGGTAGCACGAACCCACTTTTAACATACGGTATCGAGACACTCGCAAGCTGGCTATCGACAACTTACTCACTGACATTTTTCAGTGAGAGACTTTCCGAGCGACTTTGTATTATTTATTATTAAATTTTAAAAGCATGTATGTAGTAACAAAAATTTAATTTGAGAACTATGACATGTCTACTGAATTATCCACAGGCAATATTACTTAAATTGTTCTCATTAGACATAGAAATTTGTAAAATAAAAATCTCGTCATTTTACGCTATCCACGGTGTCTCCCACACCTACCATACCTTTATTTTAGCAATATTTTAGAACTTACCTACAAAACTCAAATAAAACTATAGAATACGGTGTTATACGTATAATATTTGTTTTCAGACAACACATGAAACAGTTTGGATACAGTTAATTAATTATGTTTCATTTAAGTAGATATTAAAAAAATAAGACCATAAAACTACGACGAAAACTAACTAGGTATAACAATGCAAACTTAACAAAGTCTCTAATTTGTCGAATCTTCAAACACTATAGGCACTAATTCCGATGAAATTCACATATTTTCATAGCACGTCCATGCAAAGGTTTTATTGTTCATGTGTAAACAATTTATTATTCATTGACGATATTCCATTGTTATTCTTCAAGTTCATAAAAAATCTTCAATTAGAACAATTTGATGAAACTATGAAACATTGTAGTTTACTCCTAGGTGACCTAGGTCATAATATCATTTCCTCGCAATTGTATAATTTATTAGCCGACACAGCTAAATCATTTTAGACAAAAACAAAATAAAGAAATGGCTTCACGGCTTTTTATTATTTTAGGTTATATTTTTAATTAAATCACAGGATGAAAAAGAAACAGAGAAAGAATAGAGACACTCTTCTTTTTCAAACCAATCACGGACAAGGTGCAATGACCGTTCAAAAGCATGGGCAAAATCATGCACATTTTAAAAATTATTATAATATTTGAATATATTTGAAATTATTTTAATTTACATATTTATGATTTGCATAGATATATAACATGGTTTTTGAACGCACCTTGCTTCAATTGGATTGATAATTGGATTGTGTCAGGTTAGCTTTATTTATCGCTACTATCGAGTTGACGTTAGCCAGCTCTGTAAAATTCGTGCTGCCGATTTTGCTAGCTTTCGAATCGAGTACGTTTTCGAGTAGTATTTTCTTACGCGCGTAAGATTTCTCGATGGCTGTTCGTGCTAAGGGTACAGGACTCAATTCAAATTTAGCGGGCGAGGCACTCTCCGGTTTGCGGGATGCAGTTGTCCCCCCCGAATAAAAAACCTGAATACGTGCCTGCGTGTCCGGACTATTACGGACCACGCCTAGCAACACGTAGGTCTTGACGCTGTTAGAAAGTAATAGGGTTCATGCTGGGAACTATACTATTTCTTTGACTCACCAAATCCTGCATCTCCTTGGAGAGGCGCGTGGCGACCTTCTTCTGCGCGACGCACAGAACAAACGGATCGCTATCGTCTTTGCCGAGTTCGACCCGGATCAGTAGCGTGTCCGGACTGGGGCGGACCACGCCTAGCAACACGTGGACTAGGTCTTGACGCTGTTACGAAGTAATAGAGATTTTTATAATAAAAAGTACTACAGGTTATTTGTAAAAGTTGAAACAGAACTGGCAACTTTTTTACCGATTCTGTTTCGACTTTTACGAATAAAATATGAAATTGTATGTGACTGAAAGAATAACTGCGAAAAAACGTACGAATCAATATAGAAATTACTATGTTACATTTAGTCATTCCACAGGTTTGGTACACATTTTGGCGCTGACTGCCGCTCCCTCGCTCGCACATTTCATGTTTACTCAAGATTTCTTAAATCTGAGTGCTTAATTGAAAAATATGTCTCGAGCACTTTTCGCAATTTAAGGTCACGGACATTTTAAAATATGTCAGTTTTTTGTTGCTAAAGTACAAAACGTTGCCGTTTCTAACAGTTATTTGAACTGGTAAAAACGATAACTTTTTGAACTTCAGCAACTCGAAACTGAAATATATGTTAAATTGTCCGTAATCTTATAGTGCGAAAAGTGGCGGAGACACATTTTTCAATTACGCACTCAGACTTAAGAAAACTTGAGGAAACCTGAAATGTGTGAGCGAGAGAGCGGCAGTCAGCGGCAAAATGTATACGGACTTTTTAACTCATTTATAGGTAAAGAACAAATTGAATTATAGCCACAGCGGCGACACTCCCCTGTACGTGTCAATTCTGGCGCCGGTGACCTTGAACTGCGTCGGGGACTAGTTTTGTCTATCTTTATTTTGTGGTTTCGTGTGTGTCGTTCTCATCACGCGCGACTCCGTGGAGTCAATTCCTCGCACCGTAGCACCCCCGCACTCACACATAGCCGCAAGCAATTTTACAGCACACATGCGTAAGTGTCGGTTCTTTTTGCATAGTAAATCCTACTAATCCTACTAATATTACAAATGTGAAAGTTTGTGGGTTTGGATGTTTAGATGTTTGTTCCTCAATCACGCAAAAACTACAGAACGGATTTGGTTGAAATTTGGCACACAGATAGTAGATAGCCTGGATTAAAACAAAGAATATTTTTTATCCCGATATTCCCACGGGAACGGGACCACGCGGGTGAAACCGCGGGCGCAAAAACTACTGAACGGATTTGGTTGAAATTTGGCACACAGATAGTAGATAGCCTAGATTAAAACATAGGCTACTTTTTATCCCGATATTCCCACGGGAACGGGAACCACGCGGGTGAAACCGAGGGCGGCCGCTAGTAATAAATAAATAAATGCTTGGACAGTTTCACACAGCGCCATCTAGCCCCAAACTAAGTAAATCTTGTAGTATGAGTGCTAGACAAAGACAACTGATATACTACATAGTATATACTTTTTAAGTATATATTTATTATACATAATAACACCCAGACCCGTCACAGAAATTAAAAATCATCATTTCAATTTCTGCCCGGCCGAGATTCGAACCCGGGACCTCTTGCGTGGTAGACCGGCATGTTGACCACTGCACCACTCAGGTCGTCAATAATTAATAGTGTTTTGTATATTTTCTTTGCTATAACCAGGATTCGAAGCGGTCACCTTGATGAGTTTGAGCGTGAGCAGCATGCCCTCGCAGCACACGCGGCCGCTGCACCACATGGTGAAGCAGTGCTCCGCCGCGCTAGTTACACACTAGTGTGTAGTGTATAGTGTAGTGTCACCTTGATGAGCTTGAGCGTGAGCAGCATGCCCTCGCAGCACACGCGGCCGCTGCACCACATGGTGAAGCAGTGCTCCGCCGCGCTAGTTACACACTAGTGTGTAGTGTATAGTGTAGTGTCACCTTGATGAGCTTGAGCGTGAGCAGCATGCCCTCGCAGCACACGCGGCCGCTGCACCACATGGTGAAGCAGTGCTCCGCCGCGCTAGTTACACACTAGTGTGTAGTGTATAGTGTAGTGTCACCTTGATGAGCTTGAGCGTGAGCAGCATGCCCTCGCAGCACACGCGGCCGCTGCACCACATGGTGAAGCAGTGCTCCGCCGCGCTAGTTACACACTAGTGTGTAGTGTATAGTGTAGTGTCACCTTGATGAGCTTGAGCGTGAGCAGCATGCCCTCGCAGCACACGCGGCCGCTGCACCACATGGTGAAGCAGTGCTCCGCCGCGCTAGTTACACACTAGTGTGTAGTGTATAGTGTAGTGTCACCTTGATGAGCTTGAGCGTGAGCAGCATGCCCTCGCAGCACACGCGGCCGCTGCACCACATGGTGAAGCAGTGCTCCGCCGCGCTAGTTACACACTAGTGTGTAGTGTATAGTGTAGTGTCACCTTGATGAGCTTGAGCGTGAGCAGCATGCCCTCGCAGCACACGCGGCCGCTGCACCACATGGTGAAGCAGTGCTCCGCCGCGCTAGTTACACACTAGTGTGTAGTGTATAGTGTAGTGTCACCTTGATGAGCTTGAGCGTGAGCAGCATGCCCTCGCAGCACACGCGGCCGCTGCACCACATGGTGAAGCAGTGCTCCGCCGCGCTAGTTACACACTAGTGTGTAGTGTATAGTGTAGTGTCACCTTGATGAGCTTGAGCGTGAGCAGCATGCCCTCGCAGCACACGCGGCCGCTGCACCACATGGTGAAGCAGTGCTCCGCCGCGCTAGTTACACACTAGTGTGTAGTGTATAGTGTAGTGTCACCTTGATGAGCTTGAGCGTGAGCAGCATGCCCTCGCAGCACACGCGGCCGCTGCACCACATGGTGAAGCAGTGCTCCGCCGCGCTAGTTACACACTAGTGTGTAGTGTATAGTGTAGTGTCACCTTGATGAGCTTGAGCGTGAGCAGCATGCCCTCGCAGCACACGCGGCCACTGCACCACATGGTGAAGCAGTGCTCCGCCGCGCTAGTTACACACTAGTGTGTAGTGTATAGTGTAGTGTCACCTTGATGAGCTTGAGCGTGAGCAGCATGCCCTCGCAGCACACGCGGCCGCTGCACCACATGGTGAAGCAGTGCTCCGCCGCGCTAGTTACACACTAGTGTGTAGTGTATAGTGTAGTGTCACCTTGATGAGTTTGAGCGTGAGCAGCATGCCCTCGCAGCACACGCGGCCGCTGCACCACATGGTGAAGCAGTGCTCCGCCGCGCTAGTTACACACTAGTGTGTAGTGTATAGTGTAGTGTCACCTTGATGAGCTTGAGCGTGAGCAGCATGCCCTCGCAGCACACGCGGCCGCTGCACCACATGGTGAAGCAGTGCTCCGCCGCGCTAGTTACACACTAGTGTGTAGTGTATAGTGTAGTGTCACCTTGATGAGCTTGAGCGTGAGCAGCATGCCCTCGCAGCACACGCGGCCGCTGCACCACATGGTGAAGCAGTGCTCCGCCGCGCTAGTTACACACTAGTGTGTAGTGTATAGTGTAGTGTCACCTTGATGAGCTTGAGCGTGAGCAGCATGCCCTCGCAGCACACGCGGCCGCTGCACCACATGGTGAAGCAGTGCTCCGCCGCGCTAGTTACACACTAGTGTGTAGTGTATAGTGTAGTGTCACCTTGATGAGCTTGAGCGTGAGCAGCATGCCCTCGCAGCACACGCGGCCGCTGCACCACATGGTGAAGCAGTGCTCCGCCGCGCTAGTTACACACTAGTGTGTAGTGTATAGTGTAGTGTCACCTTGATGAGCTTGAGCGTGAGCAGCATGCCCTCGCAGCACACGCGGCCGCTGCACCACATGGTGAAGCAGTGCTCCGCCGCGCTAGTTACACACTAGTGTGTAGTGTATAGTGTAGTGTCACCTTGATGAGCTTGAGCGTGAGCAGCATGCCCTCGCAGCACACGCGGCCGCTGCACCACATGGTGAAGCAGTGCTCCGCCGCGCTAGTTACACACTAGTGTGTAGTGTATAGTGTAGTGTCACCTTGATGAGTTTGAGCGTGAGCAGCATGCCCTCGCAGCACACGCGGCCGCTGCACCACATGGTGAAGCAGTGCTCCGCCGCGCTAGTTACACACTAGTGTGTAGTGTATAGTGTAGTGTCACCTTGATGAGCTTGAGCGTGAGCAGCATGCCCTCGCAGCACACGCGGCCGCTGCACCACATGGTGAAGCAGTGCTCCGCCGCGCTAGTTACACACTAGTGTGTAGTGTATAGTGTAGTGTCACCTTGATGAGCTTGAGCGTGAGCAGCATGCCCTCGCAGCACACGCGGCCGCTGCACCACATGGTGAAGCAGTGCTCCGCCGCGCTAGTTACACACTAGTGTGTAGTGTATAGTGTAGTGTCACCTTGATGAGCTTGAGCGTGAGCAGCATGCCCTCGCAGCACACGCGGCCGCTGCACCACATGGTGAAGCAGTGCTCCGCCGCGCTAGTTACACACTAGTGTGTAGTGTATAGTGTAGTGTCACCTTGATGAGCTTGAGCGTGAGCAGCATGCCCTCGCAGCACACGCGGCCGCTGCACCACATGGTGAAGCAGTGCTCCGCCGCGCTAGTTACACACTAGTGTGTAGTGTATAGTGTAGTGTCACCTTGATGAGCTTGAGCGTGAGCAGCATGCCCTCGCAGCACACGCGGCCGCTGCACCACATGGTGAAGCAGTGCTCCGCCGCGCTAGTTACACACTAGTGTGTAGTGTATAGTGTAGTGTCACCTTGATGAGCTTGAGCGTGAGCAGCATGCCCTCGCAGCACACGCGGCCGCTGCACCACATGGTGAAGCAGTGCTCCGCCGCGCTAGTTACACACTAGTGTGTAGTGTATAGTGTAGTGTCACCTTGATGAGCTTGAGCGTGAGCAGCATGCCCTCGCAGCACACGCGGCCGCTGCACCACATGGTGAAGCAGTGCTCCGCCGCGCTAGTTACACACTAGTGTGTAGTGTATAGTGTAGTGTCACCTTGATGAGCTTGAGCGTGAGCAGCATGCCCTCGCAGCACACGCGGCCGCTGCACCACATGGTGAAGCAGTGCTCCGCCGCGCTAGTTACACACTAGTGTGTAGTGTATAGTGTAGTGTCACCTTGATGAGCTTGAGCGTGAGCAGCATGCCCTCGCAGCACACGCGGCCGCTGCACCACATGGTGAAGCAGTGCTCCGCCGCGCTAGTTACACACTAGTGTGTAGTGTATAGTGTAGTGTCACCTTGATGAGCTTGAGCGTGAGCAGCATGCCCTCGCAGCACACGCGGCCGCTGCACCACATGGTGAAGCAGTGCTCCGCCGCGCTAGTTACACACTAGTGTGTAGTGTATAGTGTAGTGTCACCTTGATGAGCTTGAGCGTGAGCAGCATGCCCTCGCAGCACACGCGGCCGCTGCACCACATGGTGAAGCAGTGCTCCGCCGCGCTAGTTACACACTAGTGTGTAGTGTATAGTGTAGTGTCACCTTGATGAGCTTGAGCGTGAGCAGCATGCCCTCGCAGCACACGCGGCCGCTGCACCACATGGTGAAGCAGTGCTCCGCCTCTCGCCTCCATCCGCGGTCTTCGCCCAAAGAGACCACGTCTGATCCTGTCTCACCTACAACAATACATATCCTTGTATGTATAATATGTATGGATTTTTGTATAAACCTCCATGAATTACCGCATTGGAAGAGTATTTAGTTATTAAAGGTTCATGATGGGAAAACATGGTTTGCGGGGGTAATATTTTTATATAGAAAACGTAAAGTTGTAGCCACAAAAAAAACATACGACAAGCTAAAGAGATTCTCTAGTAGCTACAAGTATTAAATTGCGTATAAAACTCACAGATGATTGTATTAAAAATCAAAATATCACCAAAAGCGCTTGCGCAGGGTCATATTTTTGGCGTAAATAATAGGGGAATCGTATTGAATTTTACATCAAAGAAATGCACTTTAAAGTACTGTGAAGTAGCTCTGATAACTTTTTTCAAGAAAGAAAAAAGTTATCATCAAGTTTATATAAAACAACGAAAAACATCGAAAAAGTGCAGAAGTGAGGTTATTATCCATCTCTTTACACGTAAAGAAAAAGACAGAGACCAATTTTCGCATAACCGATCTTTTAGAAGTGTACGTAATACCTTACCCTGCTAACCCACAAAAAAAGCAAAGACCCAATCCCTATTACCCATTGATTTACGATAACGAATATTAATGATTTTAAATTATACTAAATAATATACTAGAAAAAATACGACTCGCACCAGATCAATACTCAGACGGGAAACGAACCCGCGACCTTTGGATATCCGGTCCAATGCTCTGACCGCTGAGCTACCGAGTCACTAGTGACATCGCCGAATTTCTTCTATTATATCTTACTTACGCTGCAAGCCAGCGTTATTTCACCAATGTGAGGAATTACTTCGACATTCAATTGAAATATCTTTCCAGATATTTGGCAATCGATTAAGATGAAATAGCTATATAATTTTTAAATTTGAGATACTCACCAGATCAATACTCAGACGGGAATCAATACTATTCCCGTCTGAGTATTGATCTGGTGCGAGTCGTATTTTTTCTAGTATATTATTTAGTATTGTGTAAAAATAGCATTGTGAATGCAAAAATCTCAAATTTAAAAAGATTTTAAATTTGTGTTTTTTTAGTGCAAATCTTACCAACTAAGGTGAAATTATCATCCAAAAGTGGCTTATGCAACTTGAGGAAGTTGACAGCGATAGAGGTGTTCTTCGAGCGGCCGACCGCGTAGCCCAGCGCGTACGCCACCAGCAAGCAGCAGAGAATGCCTTCCAACCAGTAGGCGTCCCATCTGGGCCGCACTGTTATAGGGACCTGTCAATTCAGATAAGAACCTAAAGCGACCGACGACGCAGTCAGTATTCTATAAAAAATAATAGGTACCCCTATTATTTTTTATAGAATACTGAAAGCATGAAATTAGCGATTTTTTCTCACACACAGAGGCTCTCATATCTTCTATGATGTTAAATATGCCTCGGTTACTTGTTATTATTTCGAATTATGATTATAAAGACGTCATTTCGTGGAGTGAGAAAAATACTTCGGCCACTTCACATCACATCGAATTTCTTTTCGGAGAGCCCATTCATGAAAGGATTCTTAAAGATGATAATAACACGAAACTTCGATCAAGACTTTCTTGATGTTATCATGTTGGTTTGATGATAAAAGTGTGATTGTAACAGCAAAATCGTCTAAATTTGAGCTTGGCAGAGAGCAACTTTTATGTACTTAGGTATAAAAGATATTGATCTGTTGGTCTTTCCAAAATTTTGTTATTGACATTGTTATTTGCACTTTTTCACTTACTGTAGATATAGGAACTAGGTACATATTAATTTGCTGAGTGATGAATCAAGTGATAGGATAGATATACAAGAGCTGTAACCGCAAGAGGTTAAAAGGTTAAAGTTACATTTTTGTATTATATTTCAAGTAAAATCATTTCTGGAGTCAAAAAACTGGAGTCTTGGTCACTCAATTCTCTTACCCCCGTATCCTTCGAGCAACAAAAGGCTTCGTTTGTCACGAAGGGAGAAGCCTTAGCGATATTACTCTATTCAAATTATTCTGGCATTTTTTGCGGGGGGGGGGAAAATGCACACAAGTGCAGTTCCGCATACCCACATACAAAAACTACACTGTAATGACGACACTCACACATAAAAAATAAAACAAAACAGCAAAAATTTGTGTACGGATGAGTCACACATCAAAATATGACAGGTTTTTGACATAAAGGGCTGGGCTCAACTGTCGATGCAGCAATATCGATACGGAAAAAGGAATAAAGATTACAAACTCAATCATTTTACGATGGGGTGAATAACAACAAAGAGGTCATTTTTATACGCTCGAGCTTTATACAAAAAGCTCGAGAGTGTAGGTGATTGGGTTGGGACTAATGTGTACCCAGGGAAGTTGGGCTCAGGCTGCTGACACTGAACATCGCTCCATGACAGTACTGCCATCTGCACACCCAACAATTTGAATTTACAACAATCGGTGATCGCTCCCCGTCTTAACGTTGATCACAGTCACATCATTGAATAATTGCTTTTTTACCATCGCCACTCTAAAAAGTGCGTTTAATTCAACCATAAGAGTGAATAATAAGCGATTTTAAGTTATACAGAGCGATGCTGAATCTTCGGCTACTATTCAGCTCTTAGCAGTGTTATTTGCTTTAATTTGAATATAGTTTATTTAACAGTACTACTTACGGTCAGTATTCAGCTTGGATAAGAATCGCATAAGTCTTTCCTAACTACAACTCGACCAAATTAAAACGGTGTCATGAACTTAGCTGTCATGCAGCTATCATGCGCCTAATTATCTTGCTCGAGAGACGGCCGTTAGTCCCTCGAACTAAATTCTCTTTTTATTCACTTGTTGTATAATCTACTATTTCGACATTTATTTCGCGATATCTGTCGCGATCACATCAGTGCAGAGCAAATCATGCAAAAAATCTCGCAAATGAATTTGGCGCAGAATCAGGGCCAGATTGACCAACACTTTATCGACAAACATTATTTAACGGTAACATCACTAAGTTGCCCATCGGCGAGAACTCGGATTTATCTAGCGACAGATCTGAAATTTGTACGGACGAGCCATGGACTAGCAGACCCGATGTCACTGAACAAATTTGACAACTAATCAAGAATAAAATATACGAATTTAATGTTTAAATGTAAACAAATAGCAATAATACGATAAAAAATTACTTTTATGTGAAATGTAAAACCGTCTTTTTGTATACTTGATGTTCAAGATCTCTTTTAACAGCAAAAACTCATCAATTCGACATTTTAAACAGAGCAGCTTTCACATGCGCGGCTGGACTCGGTCTAGAAAGAAATCCGGGCGCAACTGGTTTTACTAACGCGTATGCCCATTTGGGCTTGTACTTCGGCAGAGGGGAAACGCTTCGTATGGCTTCTCTTTCTGTAGAAGCCCGTCTTACTCTAAGCCCGTATCTATAGACGAGTAAGTAATGACTTGAGTAAAACTTGCAATTTTCAAATGCTTCAAATATTATATTCATACGCATTTTATAGTATCAATTAACCTTAAATTCACCAAAACTGCACTAAGAAGTCATTTAAGATGAATTTTACTATAAATTGCATGTGAATATGATATGAGAAGCATTAGAAAATTTCAAGTTTTACTCAAGTCATTACTTACTCGTCTATAGATACGGGGGTAAATCTTTAAAGATAAACAATAAGGAACATAATTTTATATTCAATAACACAGTACTAATGTCAAAAGCAGGTAAAGGGATTTATCCTTACTATGTTCACGTCTTAACTACTCAACCGATCATCATGAAATTTTGCATACACGTTGTCAGGGGTACAGAAAAGGACATAGGGTACATTTCATCCCGAAAAAAATAACGATTCCCGAGGGATAACATAAAAACTGTCGACGTCGCGGGCGGTCGCTAGTAGTGATATAATTACCTTTGAAATAGTTATCTTCGGTTGTTCCGAAGAAAGAGGAGTGGAACTGTCTTGGAAGCCCTCAAACTCCTCTGGGTCTTGGAAATGTTCAAATTCATTATCTTCATCCTGTATTTAACAAACAATAACATCATTGTCTCTATACTAAACAAACTATTTATCTTCTGTTTTGCACAAGGCCACACAATCCAAGATACAGTAGCCGGCAAACATCTTGAAATCGGGTGAGGATTGCGCAGAACGCGTATTTGGGTATGCGTAGCGGTGAGGTACGCGGGCGGCGGGAGATGGGCGCGCACCAGTCTGTCGCAACTTCCATACAAAAAATAATTCTATGAAACAGACACGAATTTTGATGGCGACTATATTTGTCTCACTCTTCCTCATTCTTTCTCGTTCTTTGATGATACGTCATTCATTTGTCACTCAGTCAGAGTAACTATCGGCGGTACATTTTAAAGATCTTTGGGAAGTTTCTAGTATTAATAAAATTATAACAAATAAAATTATCAATTTGTGTTAATAGTACGCTAGTAATATAATAAGTCAGTGGTTAATGGTCAAGTCGTTGCGAATTTTAAGTGCGTACCTAACCAAATCATAGTGAAGTTTATGTGAAATTTGTGGTTTGAAATCGGCGATAAAGGACGACACAAAATGTTTTTTTATGGCCAAATTTCCTTTTGATGAGCTTCGGTGAGTAATTATTAATCAACTTAACATCCGTTTAAACTTTTCGGTAGGTATTTGAATGTAAATAATAATTTT
Source organism: Agriphila tristella (assembly GCA_928269145.1). Lineage (NCBI taxonomy): Eukaryota > Metazoa > Arthropoda > Insecta > Lepidoptera > Crambidae > Agriphila > Agriphila tristella. The sequence continues at coordinate 18,712,456 of OV743442.1, forward strand.
TAGTCAAAATATGCTGATGGGAAATAGAGTACCTACATCTATAAATATCGATATCGATGTTTTTAATTTTAGTTGTAATGTAAGAAATGTAAGAAAAATGTACCATATATACACTTTATAACTTTCCCGTTGCATTGTACAGTCAGCAGCACATGAGGTTATACAAAACTGTCAAAATTCATTTTGAACCTTTGCATTTAAATATAAAAATGTTTTCATATAATTTTTGTTTCAGGTCATTACCATCAGCCGTCAAAATAATTGAAGAAGTACAATGAAGATTTTTTTGAAATAAATACTTTTAATTTTTAATTTCTTTATTTCAAATATTAAACTGAACACATGCTCTGTTTTTTAAAGTACTGCCCAACGGTAAAATGCTTCATAATTAATTTTAACATACTTATGTGCCTCAGTACTAGTTAAAAAACGGAGCGTTGTGCCATGTTAGTGGAAATTTTAAAATTATTCTTTAAGTAAGCGCAGTTCAATGCATTTATCGATATCGATAAAAAATTTAATACTAGGTCGCCCATCTCTATCTTTTTTCCTGTAGGTTGGCAAAATATTGTTTTACAGTCGTTAGGTTGGCAACGATGAGGTATGTTTGATTTGACATTTCATAGATTTTTTTTGCTCTATGAAGTCCCGTCTCTTCTTACGTAGTTATTGCTTTCTCTGTGGCGCGCACTATTGGTCGCTCGTAAGTATGTGCACTAAATACGAGCGAACAATAGTGCGCGAACTTTATCCCCACTTTGTCGAAAGAGCGTCAAGATGTTTGCCAGAATCTGTAGCTATTAAAAATATTAAATTAACAAATCACAGTGAAGAAAATGCAGGTTTTACACTTTAACCAATTTCACATCACTTAATTAAAAAAGAAAAAAAAACAGTATTTACTAGACTAGAGTACAGTCACTTCAAGTTTATACAAAACTCAAAAATCTCCTATTTATTTTAAACCTTGATAGTTTTGTATTTAAGTTTAAAATTGATTAAAACTGATTACCCTGTCGTGGAATGGAAGCTCAGCATGCCATTGACTGTACAGTATAATATTTTTAACATAATGCTGCAGTGGTATATCTATAATGCCGTTATCTACCTAAACCCAATTTTGCATTATGAGCAAAAAACGCGGTTAAAATTTGAACTTATGTAACTTCTCGATGACAACACCAATTTGAGACCTAAAAGCCCTTATTCCGTCTACGTAACTATTTTTCATAACTCCTACAAAAAAGGATGTTTTTTTTCTTGTTTAATAACTGGTTATCAAAGAAGAATTATTTTGTCCGCCTTTATAACTTTTCGTAACCGACTACGAAAAAGGAAGTGTATTTTCTCGTTTAATAACTGGTTATTAAAGAAATAATTATTTTTTCCGCCTTTGTAACTTTTCATAACCGACTACAAAAAAGGAAGTGTATTTTCTCGTTTAACTGGTTTACTGGTTACTAAATATGAATGTTTTTCGCTTTTGTAACTTTTCGTAACCGATTACAATAAAAATATGTTTTGTGTTTCGTAACTGGTTATTAATTAAAAACAGACTGTGTTTTGTACATAACAGCCGTTAAGGTGGTTAACCATCGAAAGTGGCGACCTCAGAGGTTTTTATTTAATAAGTTGTTAATAGAAAATGATTTTAGTAGCACTTTACGCGGAACTTTTAGGGCATATGGCCTATTATTTAATAAATGAACACTTCTTTTTTTGGGAGTTATAAAAATCTGGTTCCCTATGTATTTACATAAAATTTTAAGGCATAATATGTCATAGCATAAATGATTTCGTCGAATGATATTTACGCAATAATAGACCATATGCCTAATAACATTATGCGCAAACAAATGAGTCTAAATCATGATTATGCTAATATAAAATAGTATGCCAAAAAACAATTGTGCCAAAGTATTATTATGACAAAAAATATGCCAAATCCGTTATGTCAAATCAAATTAGGTATAAAACTATTATGCGAAAAAAAATCCCTGAAAATCTATCTAGTTATGAAACAGTGAATATTTAACAGTTATGAAAGTTGAATTAAAATTTATTATTTGATAACTAGTTATTAAACGAGAATAAATACTTCCCTTTTTCGGAGGAGTTATGAAATAAATGGAATAAAAGTTACAAAGGCGGAAAACAAATTCTTCTTTGATAACCAGTTATTAAACGAGAAAAAAAACATCATGTTTCGTAGGAGTTATGAAAAATAGTTACGTAGACGGAATAAGGGCCTAAAAGTACCAATAAATACATGAAGTAAAATACTTTTTCACCTCTCCAGCACGAAAAGGGCTCTTTTGGCGCGCAAAAACTAGCAGCAAATTCGATTTTTGCTGCGAGCGTGAGGCAAAGGGCTTTTTTATTTTCTAAAACCAACTTTTAAAATAATAAAGAAAAAAGAAATAAAGTGACAAGGAGAGATTTGTAACATTGATATGTGAGAAAAGGATAGATAGAGCTTTTCAGTGTCATGCATGGATTAAAAAGTAAAAAAATAAAATGCACGGATATACCAATAGGCCGTGAGCCCACGACAGTATTGACAAGGAATTTTAAATAACGATTATTAAAAAAGAAGGTTTATAATTTGAAATAAAGAGTATGGACGAAATGATGTCGCATGTATGGAATAAATATAAAATAAGAAAAAATAATGAAATTTATTAACAAATTAGTGTTTTATGATTATAAATAAGATGGAATATTAATGAATAAGTGAAAAACAAAGCATAATATAAAACAAAACGACGGGAATCTACTTTACTCTATGAATAAAATTTTCAGCATAGGTTTGATCCAACAATTTTTGTGATAAATTGCGAAAAAACGAGTGCGTCCAACGATGAAAATAGTTGTCTAACTCCAAAAGAGTTGAGTGAACATGTTTCTAATGTTGAATTTAGTTTTTTAACAGGAAAGTCACGTGAAAATTTTCTCGCTGGTCGAGGTGAAAAGTTGTATGTTTTACACGAGACCAAAATTTTGTTCTGTCTCGTGCCTTTAAATCACTCACTGTGCTCAGTAATATTAGAATCACTCGCTACGCTCGTGATTCAATTCTAGACTTTTCAGAAAAAGATATCAACAAAGCAAGAGATATCTTCACTCAGTTAAACCTTCTGCGAAATACGCGAAAAGGGGACGGAAAGAAGAAACGGGTCCTTCAGGATATCCTTAACATTATTAAGGAATCCGACGCTGACCAACTGCCTGTTTTTGTAGCAAAGGACTTGCACTGCCTGCCTCCGGTCACATTTGACCACGTTGATGCAACTACGTTATTAAGGGATATTCTTCGATTAAAACAAGACGTTCACAAAATTCAGTGCGAATACGTAAGATCAGTAGACTTGCTGAATATTCAAGAACAGCTGCAAGCTCTTAAAGATATTCAATCGGGAAAAAAGGATACACAGAATATAAATACAAGTTCATCAAAAATACAAATAGATAATAAAAAGGGCCTGCCTAGGAAAACTGAATTTTTTCAAGACTTGAGGGTGGGTGGAGAAAACATCCAACGGTCAGTGGACGCGACTCGCAGTAACGGCAGCAAGACCGCAGCGCCCGCGCCCCCTTGTACAACATCGATACCGCAAACGACCGGTGCTGAGTCATTTACGCCTCGGTCGCCTTCTCACGAGTCTCACGACACTGTTTCCGCGTCCGAGGGGGGTGCGCCGCGCATATATGATTTGCAATCGCAGCCGATCGGACCACATGCGCCTCTCCAAACTCAAACTAGAACGCGCGCAACTAGTAGCCCTAAAGTAAAATCTAAACAGCAGCGGCCGTTTAACAACACTGTATCTGACGATAGTTTTACGACAGTGGTGAATAAAAAGACTATAAGAAGAGCTAATAAACAGAATAATAACCGGGTTGGAAAGGCCGAACTAAAATCACAAAAGATAAAAATTGTACCCAAATTTTCATATATATACGTATCGAGATTTGAAGTCGACACTACGGCGGAGGACCTAAAAGATTTTCTTGCAGAAAACGGAAAAACTGCTTTTAAAATTGAAAAACTGATATCTCACAAACAGACAGATTTTTCATCATTTAAAATTACGGTACATCAGGCACAGGAAACATCACTTTTAAACGAAGACTTGTGGCCTTCCGGGGTAGTGTATAGACGTTATAGAAACTCACGGCTGACGGCGCCGGCCTCTGACTGATAATAAGATAAGATACTTAGTATGAAAAGCAAGTTTGCTTCTTTTAACTGCCAAGGAGTGAAACGTACATATCCACACGTTCAAGACTTATGTAAGGATCATGATTTCGTGGCATTACAAGAACATTGGCTGATTCCAGAAGAAATTGACTTTTTACAAAAAATTGACCCTGACTTCAGTTATTATGGAATATCGGCGGTGGATACATCGGCGGGTGTACTGATTGGACGTCCGTATGGAGGTGTAGCCCTCCTATGGCGAAAATCATTATTTACGTCGGTAAAACCAATAGACACGGGCTCAACGCGGGTCGTCGCATTACGGGTGGAGCTTGCATCAGCTGACCGAAGTTTTATAATTATGTCGGTATACATGCCTACTCAACACAATGACAATGTCCCATTATTTACACAGTGCTTAGCGGTAATTAGTGCGGTTATAGAAAACAGTAATGATGAATACGTGATATGTTTGGGTGATTTTAACACGGATTTAGCGCGTGTGAATAGTGTGTTTGCAACACAGCTGAATAACTACTGTGAGGACCAGGACTGGGTATGTGTGGATACATCTATTTTGGGTTTGTCATCTAACACATATACATATTGCAGCGCAGCCCACGGCACTACGAGTTGGATCGATCACTGTCTGACAACTCAGGCGGCGCGATCTATGTTCACTAATGCATATGTGTTGTATGACGTTTATGATTCTGATCATTTTCCTTTGGTGCTTGAATGTGATATTGACTTAGTGATACCAAAAATCGATAGCTTTTGTAATAGAACGGTGAATAGGGTAATATGGGGCACGAGAACAGCTGACCAAATAAATAAATATACACAGCTCTGTGACAAATATCTTAAAGCTCATGAGTGGCCCTTGTTGCATTGTTTTAAAAGTGGTTTGAATAGAGATGCAAAAAATGAAAATCAGGTAATTGAACAACTGTATAGCCAAACCATATTTTGTATGAAAAAGGCGGCAGTGCAATCATATATCGGTAGGAGTAGGAAATCGAATAATAAACAAATTATTGGCTGGAATTATCACCTGAGGGATAGTCATATGAAAGCTCGACAAGCTTATCAGTTGTGGCTTTTTTATGGTAGTCCTAAAGAAGGCAAATTATATGATGAAATGTATAATACACGGAAAGTATTTAAAAATAAATTAAAATGGTGTCAGCGTAATGAAAATAAAATAAAAGCCGACATAATAGCTATGTATAGATCAAAAAAAGACTTCTGTAATTTTTGGAAAGAGACAAATAAGTTAAAATATAAAGCCAGTATTCCTATGTCAATAAATGGAATTAATGATCATAATGATATTGCTAATTTGTTTTTATCTAAATTCAAAGTTGCAAGCGCACTTTCTCCGACACCGTCCACATTGAATGTAAAACCTAAAGATACCACCGCTGTCGATACGCTTGGGACGTCGTGATCTGGGGGAGAGCACCTACGTATTACAGCTGATGTCATGTTTAAGTGTGTGAGAGAAATGAAACGTGGTAAATCCCCCGGTCACGACGGGCTCAGTGTTGAGCATGTACTATACGGTGGTCCATTGTTATATGAAAAGTTATCATCACTTTATAACCTATGTATAGAATATAGTTATCTTCCAAACGAATTGATGAAAACAATTGTAGTCCCAATTGTGAAGAATAGAACCGGAGATGTGTCCAGTACAGCTAATTACCGACCTATATCGCTTGCGACAATAGTTTCAAAGATTTTTGAACGAATTTTGAACATGCATTTTAATGAAACCAATGTACCTCTAAATAGTGCACAATTTGGTTTCCGTAGTGGTGTTTCCACCGACATGGCAATTTTTTGTCTAAAGAATACAGTTAAATATTATGTCAAAAGAAACACATCAATTTACGCATGTTTCTTAGATTTAAGTCGCGCCTTCGATACAATAGACTACAACTTATTATGGGAAAAGCTTAGACGTACTAAAGTTTCTGACAAAGTGACAAATTTACTGCAATATTGGTATACAAATCAAGAAAATCGGGTCAGGTGGGGTGAAGCTCTATCTGAGCCGTATAAACTAGAATGTGGTGTTAGGCAGGGCGGGATAACGTCTCCGGTTCTGTTCAACCTGTATGTGAACGAGCTGATGGAGGGGCTCAGCGGCACCAGGGTCGGCTGTCATATAGGCGATGCGTGCGTCAACAATCTGAGCTACGCCGATGACATGGTGCTGCTGAGCCCATCCCCAGCTGGTCTTTCTGAGCTGCTGCAGATTTGTGAGACTTATGCGTGTGCACACGGCCTGGCTTACAATGTGACTAAGACGGAAATTATGATATTTAGAGCTGGTCACGGTCCAGCAAAGTTACCTACCTTTAAGCTGTGTGGTAGCTCCCTAAACATAGTATCGAAATTCAAATACCTAGGTCATATACTGAACAGCACTTTAGATGATGGGGACGACATCGAAAGACAAAGGCGCGCCCTCGCGATGCGGTGTAACATGTTGGCAAGGCGGTTTGCACACTGCTCGGGCCAAGTTAAAGTAACCCTGTTTAAAGCTTACTGTCAGGCGTTCTACACAAGCCAACTGTGGTACAAGTACACGAAGGGTATTTATAATACTCTTCGTGTACAATATAACAATGCACTCAGAGTAATGCTTGGTCTTCCTTGGAGGTGTAGCGCGTCTGGCATGTTCGCTGAGAACGGGGTCAAGGATATGGGACTATTACTAAAAGGAATAAAAATGTCGTTTCACAAAAGGCTTAGTCTCTCGACAAACGTCATTATTAGTAATGTTTATGCAATTATTTACCGACATGATGCATGCTGTCTACTGTTATTATAGCTTTGACTTTATTATATTTTATTCTATTAATTATTTTATGTGTTGACAATTTACAATGTAATGCATAATTATGGGTCCCTGTGCCTGAAATAAAATTATTTTAATTTAATTTAATTTAATCTATCTAATTTAATGGTAAGTGTTGTTATATGTTTTTTCCCCTTCGGACATAGCCAACAGTGTCTAATAACCATTGGAATACTCGTCGAACGGAATCAATTACCTACTGAGATTCAGTTTCCGAGCCACATTACACTGCCTCATTTTTTGCAATATTTGAGCAACTTCATGGGCAATAGGTATAGTATTATATTATCTGTGGCAATAGTAACCATCTTAAGAATTCCTTTTTTTAATTGAACTGTTGAAGTGTGTTTTCTCTATCATTTCGATAGCGAATTTACCCGCATTTCCTGTATTGACCCCTTTTATTTTACTTTTATAGCGGCGCAAGCAATAACGCTTTAATTGTTTAATTATGGTAACTGTTATGTTAATAAAATCAAACAATTATTAATTGAAAGCTCATTAAATGTACTTTCAATAGATATCAACATTTACACAATAAAACGTTAGCTAGCAACAGCAGGTGGCCAAATCTAAACTTATTTTCGAAAAGGTGCGGTTTTTCTGAGGCCGAGTGTATGTTTAGCTAAAACGTCGTTATAGTAGTCTAGCTCTTTCAGTTTACGGCATTATTGCTTAACAAACGTAAACTCCTATAATAAAAAATTAATAACAATAATACAGTTAAGGTACTTTAACCGCTCTACAGTCTGCAAAAGACCGTATAACGGCATTCTAGTGAAGTAATCATAGGGAAAAATTATAACAAAAATATAAGTTAATGAACTTTAGCAGCTATATTAACTCGCAATGTTGCTTAACGGCATTTATGCTTATCACAAACAAGAAAGAAGGTAGGTATATAACGGTATTTTTGTTATAGTTATTTCCGAAACTATACATAATATCGAAAAACCGCGTATACAGGTCGATAGGGATTTTTTTCTTATTAATGTACCATCCAAAGTTGAAAATCACCCAGATGTCAGTTAACGGCATTTTTGTTATACCACGGCAGAATGTTACAGTTTACTTCCCAGTTAAATTCATAATCATAAATGAATAAATAATTCATGAGAAATGATGAACCTTAACAACTGTAAAATTACAGTTAAGACACTATGCATGAATATTGTGAAAGAAAATATACTTTGTAAAAATACTTTTGTAGTGTGGCACAACTTTTAATTAATATGTTGCAAATAATAATAACGACAAAGTAGCAGTCATAAAAACAATAATGATCTTCACAAAGCAATTAAGTATGAGATTGAAATATGTTTGCTCGTAACCATACACAAATCACAGTGTTTGAAAATATCAATAATTTTTTGATATTTTAGCTTACTTAGAATATACTATAAAAATCGACAGAACCTTGCAGAATAATAGTAGGATATACTAGAAAAATTTTGATGATGGCACTAGTGACTCGTAGCTCAGTTGGAAGAGCATTGGACCAGGCTTCCAAAGGTTGCGGGTTCGATTCATGCCTGATAATGTTGATCTCATGTTCTTTAAACTTTGTGAAGTTCATTTTTACTTATGATCCGACATCGAAATGTCCCGATCATTCCAGGTTGGGCCCTATTTTTAATCTGTATTTTGCAAGAAGTTCTAATATTTATAATGATGAATTCCTTGTTATTATAAATGCGAAAGTCCGTTTGTTTGTTTGTTACGCCTCACGTCTTAACTACTAAACCAATCATCATGAAATTTTGCATAAACATTGTCAGGGGTACAGAGAAGGACATAGGGTACCTTTTATCCCGAAAAAAAAGTATTGTTCCCGAGGGATAGCAAAAATACTTTTCACACAGACGAAGTCGCGGGCGACCGCTAGTAAATTATATAACAATTTGAATAGTAACCCTCTCCAACTGTCATAATACAGTTTATTAAGAGGGCCCCAATCATATTATTTTAATGCAGACCTGGAATGACCAGCAAATTCCAATGTCTGTTTATGATTATTAAAGAGTCACCTCTACTATCATGTCATCTTCAGTTTCCACCTGGGCTTCAAACTGATCTTTCTCTTTGACCTTCAGTGGAGGAATTTCCTGGCTATCTTCACTAAAATCTGAAAAAAAATTGTTGTTTAAATTTTGGTAATAAGTTTTAAGGAACTTGGACCCTACAGTATCCAACACCATGTTGTTTAGAACCAGGAACCCTTTTGATTTTGATCTACGATATCTTGTATTCTCATGATGCTATGATTATGTTTGCATATCGAATAGGGTTTCCCTATCAAAGAATCTATTTATAGTATTTTTTTTTAATTATCATTATGTAAATACTAAGAACCCAAACGAACAAAGGGGTTTTTAAGCGCTTAATCCGGTCCCTGTTTACAACGTCCGCATTTATGCTGTTCTTAAGGCCTTCGAAGCGGTTTTGGAGTTTGTATTTTAAGCTCTAGTGGTTTCGACTTTAAAATAGTAAGAAGCAACAAACCTAGCTTAACATTAATTGGCTCATCATCATCGGCATCAAATTGCTCAAACTCGGCAAAATCATCATCTTCCAATGTATTGTCTTCAAACGCTTGGACAACAAAAGCACTGCACACAAGCAGCGATATTGATAAAGCTAACAGCCGCATAGCTTATCTAAAATAGAAAATAAGTACATTAGTAAATGCAGTTATAGTTGTTCTATCTCAAGAATTTGCTTTAAATGTTGTTAGGCTAATTTGTGCACATGCACAATGTTTTAGTGTGCGTATACACTAAAACAACGGTCTTCACGGGCCGCATGTGGCCCCTTGCGTTGTGTCCTTGTCAGCCCATCATTGTATTGATAAAATTAAATCCACCTGTCTACAAATTATACCTATTTACAGATTATACCTATTTACAGATTATACCTATTTACAGATTAAAACAACTTCGGTCACTTTTAGTTTAGAATAGAATTTTTTCTTATGTTGCGGCCCACCGAAATAATATCAGAGTATACTAGGCCCTTGATTTCAAAAAGTTGAAAACCCTTGTACTAAAACAATATGCATGTGCATGCCTAACACATTCATAACAAAATTAAATGACACACTCATTATTTAAAATTGGGAATAAAATACAGTATTTTTTTATCTTAAATTAAAATAAAAATCTTATTTTTTTTCCTCAAGTAGGACTTTTTATGTAAAAATTATAGTGTTTACACAGTAGACTTTAATCAGGCACCTGAACTAAATTACTAAAGAACAACAAACTTATACAGCATTAGTGTTGAGAGCAAAGCAGGTAAATCTTATCATAGATTCAAGGTTATGTTTGGATGTGACTTACAGAATACACCTACCGACTAAGAAGGTATAAATGTATGAATGTTTCGAGTGCTTAGTGAACATGAATATGTGTTGGTAATTTTACATGCAGCTTCATAATAAAATTCAAATTAGGGTCAAAGACTTGACACGAAGTAGGTACCTAACAAATTTTGAATCAATGCCATGTATGTATTTAAAAATAGCGTCAACGTGAAATTATCTTGCTGCGCATAAGTAGAAACTTGAGATCTTTAACAAACTCGAAAAAAGAAACGGAATGCTTAAAAATAGGTGTATTAATAGGTGCTGCTTAGCTGAAAATGACTTCGCAGTTTTATTACATATTTCACACTATATCGGTGAGTTAAATGATCATAACGATTACCTGTACAGATCTTCACAGGCTAAACTAATATAAATCACTTCATTAACTTAATAAAAACTCTAAATACAGGAAAAATATATCTCACTCGTAATGTCTCTTCAATAATTTTACGTTGACTGTGATTGGTTTGGTTTCCTTTACAAAATATTATTAAATTAAAAAAATTTGATGTACTATTGGTCAATTTGGCCATGCTTAAAACGCTTTTCTTTATCTTGCCAATCAAAGCACTTTATCACATTTGACAGTTATTGTGGTTTGTGAAAACAAACTTCTTTTCTTGTGCACGTCGTGCACGTCACATGATGACATTGATGACATTTTTATTTTTTATTTGGGAGTGGCGATGATGTTAACCAACAGAAATCCTTATATTTTTTATTTGAGATTCAAATATTTATAATCTTGATCCTACAAAAACATTTTATCCTAACTACCTAACTACAACTTATCTATCTCCTCTATCTCTATCCAAACTCGATGGGGTTGCATGGTTTTATTATAGAGTTCCTATGGGGTGCGTTCCGTGGCTTTGCTCGAGTGCACTCGAGCGCAGCGCACTCCGGTGCGCGCTCAGGGTGACCTGCTTTGCTGTTCTACTATGGACCGCCGGCCAAGAGGCTCATTTTCAATCTATCGCATATTTGCAAGGTAGCCATTAGGGGATATATGCCATGCCACATATGTATGTTCAGGATGGCATATCTGGGAGATATGCCACCCTGAACATATGGCCTCCCACACTATAATCTCCAATCGCAAAAAATATACAATATGTTTGGTTAGCGATGTCGGAGCTTTTAAAAGCAGATAATATGATCAATTTTGTCTATATGTCACACTTGCCCTTTTTAGTAATTAGATATAATACTTAGCAACTTCACTTCTTAGGCTTTTCTGCATCCCAAAAAGAAAATAGAACCCTAAAACAGGGTGTAAAAAGTACTTTTTCATCCCATAAAGGACGACTTGGTTCGCCTTTAAGTGCACCCAAAGATGGTGTTTTCTATAAGAAACTTTTATCGGGCAGTAATGAGTTTTTAATCCTCTTCATAAGTGCGCGGAAAAGAGAAAAAAATCAACTGATTTTGAAAAATGTGCCATTTAAGATTTATAATATGTTGATTTTTAAAAGCAGTACCTACACTGTAAGAGCAACTTGGTGGAATATAAAAATATGCCATTTAAGATTTATAATTTGTTTTTACTTAAACATGTTTTTTACCCCTGCCCAACATGAGTTTGGGGCGGTTCTCCTACAGTCATTTGTCCGTTGAACCATTAGCCAACACAACTTTTCATCGGCGAATGTTTCTCTAAAATATCTTTCACCTATGAATTTTTACTCTGCATTATCTTTTGCCAACGAACGTTTCGCCGGCACGAACGTTTCGCCGGCAGTCGCTTCAACGGCGATTGTTTTGCCTGAGCAATATTTTGAAATTGATCTTTTCATTGCCAGACGCAAGAATATTATAAATAAAATGCTATGTTATATGATAATTTTTTTAACAATCACTAGGTTGAAGATACCCAATTTTTTTGTGAAGCACAATTTTCGTTCTACATTTGGGAAAAACCTTTATTTAAGGTATTTTAATATGAACTGCATTAAAAAAATGTATACCATCAACAAAATAATTTGTGATTGTAATACAAATACAAAAAAAAATGCAGAACGATATCGCTAGACGGTGGCATCAGCATAAATATTTAATTTTTATATAATTTTTATCCTAATTTTATAGCTATTCAGTACTTTACTTTCGCATTTATTATATTGTTTGCGTCTGGCGATGAAAAGATCAATGTCAAAATATGGCTCAGGCAAAACAATCGCCGTTGAAGCGACTGCCGGCGAAACATTCGTGCCGGCGCAACGTTCGTTGGCAAAAGATAATGCAGAGTAAAAATTCATAGGTGAAAGATATTTTAGAGAAACATTCGCCGATGAAAAGTTGTGTTGGCTAATGGTTCAACGGACAAATGACTGTAGGAGAACCGTCCCAAACTCGCCCAACATAGTATGACACACTTACCTCGTGACTTTTGCTCCCTTGAAATATTCTCACAAACTATTATTAGGTATGTAATATAGTCTTCCAATGATTGGTTTTCATGATCTGGTAGTATATACCGTATAACGGGGTGAATAGATAGGGTTTCGAACTTTGGTAACGATTTTCGTAACGTTGCAGAACTGCCCCCCTAGCCAAAGTAACATTTGCAAATTTTCGCTATCGCTTCGCTTCGAAACATGTATGGATTTGACGTTTTAAAATTCGATTGTTAACGAAACCTTATGTCAATCCCATACATGTTTCGAAAGCGAAGCGATAACGAAGATTAGCGAATGTTACTTTGGCTAGGCCCTCTGATTACCCATTTTTAAGCATGTATTTATTGAGTCTTAGGCCAAACAATTGAAATAAATTAGTTTCTATTCGGATATGTTTGTAGTTTTTTAAAAAAGACACAAAATATACGTGATTTCTAATTACCACCCATCAGGGGACAATGGACACGCCTGGGGGGTCAATGGACACGCCTGAGGGGTGATTAGAAAAAATTCATAAGGCTGCCTCATTGTAGGTTCCTTAAATATTTTTTTTAGGTTAAAGGCAAGCAAAATCGAGAAGGTACAGTCAGTGGCACGAATCATGAAAATTTTTCGACGGAGTGGGGATAAGTTCGCGCATGTGCTCTTGTGAGCGACCAATAGCACGCGCCCCTCTCCCGCCGCCCGCGCCCCTCACCGCAACGCATACCCAAAATACGCGTTCCGCGCAATCCCCACCCGATTTCATGATTCGTGCCACTGACTGTACCTATATCTTTAATTATTAGTTTAAAGTAAAATTATAATCTCTAATCACCCCTTTGCTGTGCCTATTGACCATATTTGCGTGCCTATTAACCCCTCAGGCGTGTCTATTCACCCCTTTCGTGTGTCTAATCACCTTAAAAAATTCCAGAACACAAGGCTTACGAAATAAGATCAATTTTAAATAATAATGCTTATTCTTACCTTAATAATTATAGCACAATATATTTATAACTGCACTGACCGTGATTTAAAGATAACTTCAGACTATTATGACCAAAATTCACCGAAATACGGAGGTTTAAACTCCCTCGTAACGTAACAACTTGTTTTGTTGTCAACTTTGACATTAAGTTTTGACGTTTTTAGCGATGTTGCCACAAATAAAAAGTTGCCAGAGTAAGAAAAATTATACCAACAAATTATGAAAGTTGCGGGTTTTTTACTGGGGATACCGAGTTTGCCATAAAATGCCTTAAAAATTATCCCAAGAATTTTCTCTATTCCCCCCGTCAGTTCTATTCACCCCGTTTGACGGTACTTAACATTTTTAAATTTAAAATAACTGCCAATTGTACACTAACGATGTCACACTTGCCTCAGTTCCTTGGGTAAGTGTGTCTACCATAGCGCTTTATAATATACCTTAAAACAAATTATTAATGGACAATATTGTGTAAAGAACTTTGTTACCAGCCAATTATGAACCTTATTATATTTTCTTTTCACATAGAGTGAGAAATTATACCTTAAACTTCTTGATTTTTAAGTTCTAAATGAATTCGGAAAAAAGTATGACACACTTAGCCGCATTGACCTTACTAAAGTAAATATTAATCCGAAATGTGTTTTTTTTAGTTTTTCTCACAGATCTCAAAAACTCGGACATTGATTTGCAATTTTTTGCATTTTTGTAATTTACAGGAATATTACCTACAAAACGACATCAAAATCATTACTCTGAGACCTGAGTTGCCTATTTCGAGAGTTATTGTTGTTTGAAGACCCTTAACAAGCACTAAATGTAAATTTTCGAAAATATTCAAAATTCAAAACTCGTTAACGTAGGTACTTGCTTTTATGGTTCAATGACATTTATTTTCAGATAAAATGATCAACTTAATTTAAAAACTGATAAAAATGTTTTCAAAGTCCATTTTCGAAAAAAAGTTTATAATTGGTTAGGTAAGGGTCATCTTCAAACAAAAATTAACTCTCGAAATATGCAACTCAGAGCAATGATTTGGATGTCGTTTTGCAGGTAATATTATTTTGTGTCAGTTGCGAGGGCTGAAATTATAGGATTTCTAAAAGGCGCCTGCCTCCACATTTTCCCACGAGAGAAAAATCTGTGGTCGTAGCGCCAAACTCACTAGGACACCAGTGTCGACGCAACTAGTCACGCTACTAGGCATCGTTAAATATTATAAAAAAAATCGCCCAAAAAAAGCCTTAAAAATAGGAAATAGAAATGGAAATATTTATTTGCTCATAAACATGGTATGATATAAAACAGATCTTAAGTAGGTGTAACATTGTTCAGCATGTTTTGCCAGTTGCCAGGCATGCAAAAATTATATAGTCATGTCATTCATTATTCACAAGAAGCTTATATTATACCTATTCAATTCAAATGTACTTACATATTTTCATAATTAATCTAATTAAGTGTAAAAATTTGATAAAAATAATTCATATAATTGACATTTTAAATTTCAATATTTTTTTCATATTTACTTAATTAGGTACCTATACTACCTATTCATATTAGGGTATTATGTCAAAATTCATTATTTATTTAAAAATTCTCATAGTCAAATATTAAAGCTTAATTTGTAAAATTTCCATTCAACAAGTAGGTACACTATTAAATTTTATTTAATATTCATCAATAAAACATTAATAATATCACTATCCAGAAAAAATAACACATTTTAGGCTACATAGCTAAATATTATTAGAGTAGAAGTTTTTTTCTAATAGCCACCTCAATAGTGACTTTTTAAATGTGTTTTTATCCAATGGTACTTAAATCTCTAAGGTGCTGTGGAGGCTTATTGAATACTTACATGGCCATAAAGTACACGTTCTTTTTAAACAGTGTTAATCTGCATCTAGGAATTATTATTTTATTTTTCCTGCAACTTCTTAAATTAGCTTTAACTTCCTCGTTGAACACAAAATATCCAGGGTATTTTTTCACTAATAAATATAATTCAGCAATATAAATACAAGGAAGTGTCAATATTTTGTGTTGTTTAAACAAAGGCTTACAAGATACTCTGTTACTACTTTTTTTTTCACATAGTGCCCGGATACATTTTTTTTGCGCTATAAAAGCTCTTTTAAAGTCCACACTGTTGCCCCACACTACCACGCCATAGCGCAATACGGAGGATACAAATCCAAAATAGGTTTGTAAAGCAATTTGAAATGTTGTGACCTTTCTGATTCTGCTCAATGCATACACAAATTTATTTATCTTTTTACAAACAGCGTCAATGGTGTCGATTCGGTTAGCAACGATTTAACTAAATTGACAGGACTAAACTAAATTGAATTTTCCATCCTTTTCTTTCTGTATCGAAAAGACAAGAACAGAATGCTAAAATTAAGTTTAGTCCTGTCAATTTAGTTAAGTCGTGCTAGCCGAATTGACACCAATATGCGATTTCCAGCTACAATGTTTATCAAGAGTTATACCTTAGAATTGGGCAGATTTTACCAGGTCAATATTATTATTGGCCGAATACTCAAACGCTAATTAACTTTGAGGGGCTCTCAAACGTCGTCCTGTCGCATTAAATGTCAAAGATATGACAAAGGCAGTATGCTGTTTAAGAGCCGCTCAAAGTTAAGTAGCGTTTGAGTATTCGGCCATAAGTGTGTTATTTATGTCTAATTCTAATTGGTCAATACTTTTACTATGGAACAGTAATGTACAGTCATCTGCAAATAAAAAGCACGGATTATCTGTTATATCAGGTAAATCATTTATGTACAATATAAACAACAGGGGCTCCAAAATACTACCCTGTGGTACGCTATTTTTTTACTTGACGATACTCTGATCTGGCCGTTATTTTAGTTTGTTTTTCGATTTTAGTAATTTCAGTGCACTGTTGTCTATTTGCTAGGTAGCTTTTAAGCCATTTATGTGCGGTTCCTCTCATACCATAGTCGTCAAGTTTTTTAAGTAGAATGTCATGGTTAACGCAGTCAAAAGCTTTTGACATGTCTAGTAACGGAGCTACCTACAGTCAGTTACATTTACATGAACTTCGTATCAGTATTCTTATCTTACGCGGTAGACCTGCAGATCTGATGTGTGGATGCCTCACCAGCCTACCAAAGAAACCTTGGTACGTGATCGCTTTGCTTCGAAACGACGATTTGGCAAAAGCAATGCGACGGGGCGCTGCTGGTGGCGTATTGGCGATGGCGTGGCGCAGTCATAGACACCATGGTGTCTTAGTGAGATAGGGCCTTAGAGTACATTGTAACATAGGATAGGGTTCTTAACGAGACGAGAGCGAGACACGCTTGCTGAAGAACAAGACAGCAGTTTCACAAATGTATGAAAGTAACAGCAGAATGGAGATTATACCTTTGCCGCTAACTGCCACAAACACAACACGTATTTAAGAAAAAAGTTTTGACATTTGGTCTTGAAACTTTTTTTTAATACCATGTTGTGGTTGTGGCCAAGGAGGTTCATATTATAAGGAGTGAGTACTCTACAAAAATTCTCACTATGCGTTTAAACATAGCCTTCTATATTTCCAAGCCATGAAGTTGAGCAGAACGACAACATCGCATGTGGTCAAGCACATAGTATTATATTATTTTAATAATTATTTATTATTTGTTTTTCCTATATTATCTATGTTTAAACTAGTTGTAAATTGTGATGTAAGGTTATTTCAATAAAGTTTTATATTTATTATTATTATTTATTTATTAGAACATAAGGTTTGAGTCAAATTATTTGAACTTTTCGGGGGTCCTTTAGTACGATGAGCATTTTGATCTAAGCCTCTCCTAGCAATAAATCTTACATCATTGGAAAGGTATTTAAATTTGAAACACTTTATTGTATTACAATAAACGTCAACTATTAGTACTTTGAGAGTTATAACGCTCTGAACTTGACCAATTTTTTTATCATTTATGACCTAAAACTCCGAAAATACTAACAATTAATAGAAAGTATGTTTGCAGCAAATATTTATCATGTGAAAACCTTTCTAATAATATTTCATTTATTGCTAGAGGTGGGGTAAATCAACTCCCATAGACAATAAACCACTTTTATACTTTAATAACCTTTAACTCCAAAAGTATAAACAATTGATTGAAAGTATATTAACAGCAAATATTTGTCTTCAAAAGACCTTTCTAATGATATATAATTTATTGCTAGAGGGCGTGTTAATCAACTCCCTGCTGAAGAAAATCAACAAAAAAGATGACATCTTTGACAGCCATTTTTTCCTGGTTAACGTTGATATTTTTCTTATTGTTTAATATACAAAGCATTTCAATAAAGGAACTAAATTATTTTCATATTTTAAACCTCACACGATTACTAGGAAAAAAAATATCGACCTCTTAAAATTGAAATATTCCCATACATTTAGTATGGAGACTGGCCGACGACATGACCACGAACTGACAGTAACAGACGTTGCCAAACTTATGTTCACGGCTTGCAATTATAGAAGGCTATGGTTTAAACATAGCCTTCTATATCTTCCAAGCCATGAAGTGAGCAGAACGGCAACATCGCATGTGGTCAAGCACATAGTATAATATTATTTTAATAATTATTTATTATTTGTTTTTCCTATATTATCTATGTTTAAACTAGTTGTAAATTGTGATGTAAGATTATTTCAATAAAGATTTTATATTTATTATTATTATTTATTTATTAGGACATACGGTTTGAGTCAAATTATTTGAAATTTTCGGGGGTCCTTTAGTACGATGAGCATTTTGATCTAAGCCTCTCCTAGCAATAAATCTTACATCATTGGAAAGGTCTTTAAATTTGAAACACTTTATTGTATCACAATAAACTTCAACTATTAGTACTTTGAGAGTTATAACGCTCTGAACTTGACCAATTTTTTTAACATTAATGACCTAAAACTCCGAAAATACTCATAATTAGTAGAACGTATGTTTGCAGCAAATATTTATCATATAAAAACCTTTCTAATGATATATTATTTATTGCTAGAGGTGGGGTAAATCAACTCCCATAGACAATAAACCACTTTTATACTTTAATAACCTTTAACTCCAAAAGTATAAACAATTGATATAAGGTATATAAACAGCAAATATTTGTCTTTAAAAGACCTTTCTAATGATATATCATTTATTGCTAGAGGGCGTG
Organism: Agriphila tristella; assembly: GCA_928269145.1. Taxonomy (NCBI): domain Eukaryota; kingdom Metazoa; phylum Arthropoda; class Insecta; order Lepidoptera; family Crambidae; genus Agriphila; species Agriphila tristella. The sequence continues at coordinate 18,731,458 of OV743442.1, forward strand.
TTAATCAACTCCCTGCCGAAGAAAATCAACAAAAAAGATGACATCTTTGACAGCCATTTTTTCCTAGTTAACATTGATATTTTTCTTATTGTTTAATATACAAAGCATTCCAATAAAGGAACTAAATTATTTTCATATTTTTAACCTCACACGATTACTAGGAAAAAAAATATCGACCTCTTAAAATTGAAATACTATGTTTAAACCATAGCCTTCTTTAATTGCAAGCCGTGAACATAAGTTTGGCAACGTCTGTTACTGTCAGTTCGTGGTCATGTCGTCGGCCAGTCTCCATACTAAATGTATGGGAATATTTCAATTTTAAGAGGTCGATATTTTTTTTCCTAGTAATCGTGTGAGGTTTGAAATATGAAAATAATTTAGTTCCTATATTGAAATGCTTTGTATATTAAACAATAAGAAAAATATCAACGTTAACCAGGAAAAAATGGCTGTCAAAGATGTCATCTTTTTTGTTGATTTTCTTCAGCAGGGAGTTGATTAACACGCCCTCTAGCAATAAATTATATATCATTAGAAAGGTCTTTTGAAGACAAATATTTGCTGTTAATATACTTTATATCAATTGTTTATACTTTTGGAGTTAAAGGTTATTAAAGTATAAAAGTGGTTTATTGTCTATGGGAGTTGATTTACCCCACCTCTAGCAATAAATGAAATATCATTAGAAAGGTTTTTATATGATAAATATTTGTTGCAAACATACTTTCTATTAATTGTTAGTATTTTCGGAGTTTTAGGTCATAAATGATAAAAAAATTGGTCAAGTTCAGAGCGTTATAACTCTCAAAGTACTAATAGTTGACGTTTATTGTGATACAATAAAGTGTTTCAAATTTAAATACCTTTCCAATGATGTAAGATTTATTGCTAGGAGAGGCTTAGATCAAAATGCTCATCGTACTAAAGGACCCCCGAAAAGTTCAAATAATTTTGTCTCAAACCTTATGTTCTAATAAATAAATAATAATAATAAATGATAATGATAATAATGATAAACATAAGTGAGGTGATCTTGTTCTTTAAAAAGGGTGACAAGTCCCTCTTAAAGAACTATAGACCCATCTCGCTTCTGAGTCATGTCTATAAGTTGTTTTCGAGAGTCCTTACGAATCGTCTCGCTCGCAAGTTCGACGACTTCCAACCTCCCGAACAAGCCGGGTTCCGAAAAGGCTTTAGCACCATAGACCACATCCATACGCTGCGGCAGGTTATACAGAAGACCGAGGAGTATAATGAGCCACTTTGCTTGGCGTTCGTGGACTATGAGAAAGCCTTTGATTCGATTGAAACCTGGGCGGTGCTGCAGTCTCTCCAAAGGTGCCAAGTGGACTATAGGTATATCGAGGTGTTGAGGTACTTATACCAAAATGCCACCATGACGATCCGAGTACAGAACCAGAACACAAATCCTATCCAACTGCAGCGTGGTGTGAGACAGGGAGACGTTATTTCTCCGAAACTGTTCACAGCTGCGTTGGAGGACATCTTTAAGCTCTTGGACTGGAAAGGACTCGGCATCAACATTAATGGCGAGTACCTAACACACCTTCGTTTTGCCGATGATATAGTCCTTATGGCTGAGACCATGGAAGACCTGAACACAATGCTCGAAGATCTCCGTAGTGCTTCCCAAAGAGTGGGTCTTAGGATGAACATGGAAAAGACGAAAATTATGTCAAATGCCCATGTTGTACCCTCTCCAGTTCATGTTGGGAACACTACACTTGAAGTTGTTGACCATTACGTATACCTAGGACAGGCAGTCCAGTTAGGTAGGTCCAACTTCGAGAAAGAGATCTCTCGCCGAATCCAACTCGGGTGGGCAGCATTCGGGAAGCTTCGAAAAATCTTCGCGTCCGACTTACCTCAGTGTCTCAAGACGAAAGTCTATGAACAGTGTGTGTTGCCAGTGATGACTTACGGCAGTGAAACGTGGCCGCTAACTATGGGTCTCATAAGGAGGCTCAAGGTCGCTCAGCGTGCAATGGAGAGAGCCATGCTCGGCGTTTCCCTACGTGATCAAATCAGAAACGAGGAGATCCGCAGGAGAACTAAAGTAACCGACATCGCTCGAAGGATTGCTCAGCTGAAGTGGCAATGGGCGGGACACATAGCGAGAAGAACCGATGGCCGTTGGGGCAGAAAGGTTCTGGAATGGCGACCGCGCACCGGACGACGCTCCGTGGGTAGGCCCCCGACAAGGTGGACCGACGATCTGGTGAAGGTCGCGGAAAGCCAGTGGATGCAGGCAGCGCAGGACCGATCGTCGTGGAGATCCTTAGGGGAGGCCTATACCCAGCAGTGGGTGTCGTGTGGCTGATATGATGAATAATAAATATAAAACTTTATTGAAATAACCTTACATCACAATTTACAACTAGTTTAAACATAGATAATATAGGAAAAACAAATAATAAATAATTATTAAAATAATATAATACTATGTGCTTGACCACATGCGATGTTGCCGTTCTGCTCAACTTCATGGCTTGGAAATATAGAAGGCTATGGTTTAAAATAAATTCAACTTTATTCTCTTTGACATTGAGTTGAAATTCTATCGACGACATTGACTGAAGACTCTACTGTGTGAATGAAACATCACCAAGTAGATGAGGATGTCTCGTTCGCACAATTGCCATTACTAAACAATAATACCACGATGGTAGGGAAAAAAAATGTACGTTACCAATCACGTAGTGTATCAAAGTTAAGGATTCAGAGTGGAATATTGAAAATATACTACTTAAATATTAATTTAGAATAACACATCGTAATTGTAACATAAAACAGAACTTACTCTTTTGATTTAATTAGATTTCTACAATAATGCTAATCAGCATTATTGTAGTTGTATAAATTCAAGTGTCAATCCTGGCAACTCCGATCCGATTTTGACTTTGGCGCCGAATTTCAATTTTAGAATTTCAATATTCAGGAAATATTCCTTTACAAAACAAGGGTGACCATAAATTCTACACCATTTTAGATTTCCCGGAAGTCGCAGGCGAGGGGTAAAATTAATAATTAATAATCAAATTCATGTTTATGCGCCGATTTCGATGAAACTCGGTTTATGGTACTATTTCGAAAAGAAAATAATAACGCAGTGTTGAAAATATAAAAAATCCAAGATGGCGGCCAACTTTTAAGTTTGTAGGCTGATTTTGATGAAACTCGGTTTTTGGCACTATTTTGACAAGAAAATAACAAAGTAATTTTTAAAGTATGTAAAATTCAAAATGGCGGCCAACTTTTTTGTTTGTGGGCCAATTTCGATGAAACTCGGTTTTTGGCACTATTTTGATAAGAAAATAACAACGCATTTTTTAAATATTAAAAAATTCAAAATGGCGGCCAACTTTTTTGTTTATGGGCTGATTTCGATGAAACTCAGTTTTTGGCACTATTTTGATAAGAAAATAACAAAACATTTTTTAAATATTAAAAAATTCAAGATTGCGGCCATCTTTTTTGTTTGTGGAGCGATATCGATGAAACTCGGTTTTTGGCACTATTTTGATAAGAAAATAACAACGCATTTTTTAAATATTAAAAAATTCAAGATGGCGGCCAACTTTTTTGTTTATGGGCCGATTTCGATGAAACTCGGTTTTTGGCACTATTTTGATAAGAAAATAACAACGCATTTTTTAAATATTAAAAAATTCAAAATGGCAGCCAACTTTTTTGTTTATGGGCCGATTTCGATGAAACTCAGTTTTTGGCACTATTTTGATAAGAAAATAACAAAACATTTTTTAAATATTAAAAAATTCAAGATTGCGGCCATCTTTTTTGTTTGTGGAGCGATATCGATGAAACTCGGTTTTTGGCACTATTTTGATAAGAAAATAACAACGCATTTTTTAAATATTAAAAAATTCAAGATGGCGGCCAACTTTTTTGTTTATGGGCCGATTTCGATGAAACTCGGTTTTTGGCACTATTTTGATAAGAAAATAACAACGCATTTTTAAATATTAAAAAATTCAAGATGGCGGCCAACTTTTTTGTTTTTAGGCCGATTTCAATGAAACTCGGTTTTGTGCACTATTTTGATAAGAAAATAACAACGCATTTTTTAAATATCAAAAAATTCAAGATGGCGGTCAACTTTTTTGTTTGTGGAGCGATATCGATGAAACTCGGTTTTTGGCACTATTTTGATAAGAAAATAACAACGCATTTTTAAAATATTAAAAAATTCAAGATGGCGGCCAACTTTTTTGTTTGTAGGCCGATTTCGATGAAACTCCGGTTTTGTTACTATTTTGACAAGAAAACAGCAACACAATATTAAAAGTATTAAAAATCCAAGGTGGCGGCCAAATTCTTTTCTTGTGCTTCTTTTTTTTTAACCCAGTTATATTAAAATCAACCCACAAACAAAATTGGCAGCCATTTTGACCTTTTGTTACAGTCCATTATTTACAGGGATGGAAGGATATTACTAGGGATGATGTGTATTTGTGTTCCAAATGAATACGTCTGGCGACGGCGCCGGCCGAACCTACTGGAGGTGCCTACAGCTCGCACGAACTTACTGCGCAAAGCTCCACTGACGCGCGCATTCCACACAATCAACCTCATTGATAAAGAAACGGATTTGTTTATTTGTTCTCTAAGTGAATTCACAAAATTAGCTGCGTGGATAATTTGTTATAAGTTATAAGTAGGCATAACAAAAATGCTGTAACTATCGCATTGGGTTAGATAGTACCTGTAATGATAGTTATAAGTTTGTGTTTGTAAAAAATAAATAAATAAATAAACATTCCATTATTATTTTCTTGTCAAAATAGTACCGAAAACCGAGTTTCGTAGAAATCGGTTCTCAAACAAAACAGTTAAGCGCCATTTTGGATTTTAAATATTTAAAAAATTGCGTTGTTATTTTCTTGCCTAAATAATACCAAAAAACGAGTTTCATCGAAATCGGCCTACAAACAAAAAAGTAGGCCGCCATTTTGATTCTTTTTATATTTTCAACATTTCATTGTTATTTTTTGTCAAAATATTACTAAAAACCGATTTTCATCGAAATCAAGCCAAAAACAAAAAAAGGTTGACCGCCATCTCGTTTATTTTTATTTTTATCATTGTGTCGTTGAAAATCGCTTGCACCTATTTTTGTAATTTCACTAGTAAAAAATTGGTGCAAGTATTACCCTTAGACCTTATTGATATATTTACCAAAATAACAGTTTTTAATGGAAGAGAATAATTTATAAACGTCAATAAAGTCGAAAATCGTTTGTACCTGTTTTTTTTAACTACAGATCACTAGACAATGTTTTTCTACCTTCACTTGTTTTTCCAACATTCATTTGATTTCCGAAATACAACGCACATTGTATTTCTAACAAAATTGGAATAAACTTTATAGTTATGTCATTATTTACACTTGAATTTTTGTAGATATTGGTTGATTAACCATATTTATAAATAAAAACAAGAAAGCAACCTAATAAAACGTAATAAAAAACGTGAAGATTCATTTTTAGTAAATTATTATTTTATTTAAAGTATACCACCTCCTATCGGAGCACTCGTCAAGACGAATCAATCGAGCTCAAACTCGATGGGGTTGCATGATTTTATTACAAAGTTTCAATGGCCTTCCTCCAGCTCCTTCATCTGCCCCTTGGATATTATTCCCCAACAGAGTACTTGCCAAGACGATTCTAACGAGTCCAAACACGATGGGGTTGTATGGTTTCATCATAGTGTTCCTGGGGCCGTACCGGCTAACGAATCGATTATCAAAAAGTCTGCTGGGTTTCAAATTAAAACAGATAAATCGAGCCCCAATTGGGCTAAAATGGCAAACCCCAATTCATGATGTCACACGAACATCGATATCTTCCAAATTACGTCAACAGAAAGTATAAGACGAAATTCCTTACTTTGTTTTTTCTGTTTTAAGTTGAAACTCGATAGACTTTTCGATAATCGATTCGTTAGCTGGTACGGCCCCTGTGGCGTTCTTCCGGCTCCATCGTCAGATCAGCTCAATGATACCATAATATTACATAACCTTCTAGTTCTGACCTGTGTTCAAAGTTTCAAGTCTCTAGTTCATCGGGAAGTTAGTATAAAATCGTGGCAAAAGTATTAAATTGTAAATAAAGAACTACGTACTTAAGTTTATATTAAACAGTTTACAGTAATAAGTATGTCTCCAACCAACCATACAGTTTGGTCACCCTAATGAAGAAAGAGATAGAATTATCTACTTGACCTCTCTGTCGGCTCGTTTTGGGGCGAAGAGCTCAATCTGGTTTATACCGAAGGGATTTGCTACATCTATGGTTGTGGCAGGTGTTGGCAAAGGTACAATCTCCATTCTGCTGTTACTTTCATACATTTGTGAAGTCGAAGAGACTTTGATTTTTTGAAATTTTTTCTCGAAACCGAAAATTATGAAAATTTATTCTATTACTAAGGGACCATTTTCCTACCTATAGAAAAATATTCAGCCAATTTGTTTTTTTTTTGGACATTCCCCATTGTATATGTTACCGGAAATGTGTGAAATGCGGGCATTGTATACAATGCCTGGCCCTTTTAGGCAATGTATGATATAGAATGAATTTTTTGTCTATTTAACACATTACCTAGAGAGTGCATACAATGACTAGGCACATGAGCGTAGCCAGCCATGGGTTCAGGGTGGGGCAGCAGTCTAAAAGAAATGTAACTAGCAAACTATACCCGCGGTACATTTTTGTCAATGCATTTTCCATGCATATTTTGTATTGCTACGGGCCTATCTCATTAATTCTGTGTCATTTTTATATTTTCTTACTTAGGTAAGATTAGGTAGATACCTCACAGGTCAGAGCCAGGGTGGGGCAAACGCCCCATCCTGCCCCACCGTGGCTACGCCCATGACTAGGCATTGTATAGAATGCCTGCTGGTCCACCGGCAATGTGTAAAATAAAAAGATTTTGATCTTAGTTGGTTAGAGGGCAGACACAAAAGCTCTGGGATGGGCTCAGGGGTTCAAATGATGGACAAAGAAGTGTCAAAATGGCTTTTAAAAATAAACGGCCTGTACCAAAGAGGCAAGTAAGCGCTCGCTGGCTAACATCTGCCCATAGAGAAGCGTTTTAGGGTTACATCTGCCACACCTGAGTGCTCTTCAAAGCTTATTTAAAAAATCACATTTATACATACATTTATACCAACGCAAAATTCTTATAAAAAAATATTTTGTCTAATATTTTTGTCATACCTATTGAAAAGCCCTCATTGGTGCCTCAAGCACCTTACTTCTTCACCGCTTATTTGACCTACTATTATTTTGTGATTTCGTTTCAGAAAGAACTTCTTTACAAGCACAAAATAGTAGTTTATGAAACTGACACATAAAGAGGGGTATTAAAACACGAGTGTGTGTTTAAAAACCGAGCCGTAGGCGAGGTTTTTAATAGTATCACACGAGTGTTTTAATACCTAGTTATGTGCAGTTTCATACACTACTTTATCTACACTCATACATTTGGGATTGAACCTACTAAATAAAAGATCAACGTTAAAAGAGAGAGAGACTTTGTTTGTATTAGCAAGGTACCTACCTTGTAATAAGTCAATTCCTTAGCTGCATCTAAACTAAAATATCGGGCAGAATACATTTTTTTTCACATTTTAAAGCAAGAATAAAAAAAACCTACAAAATTCAGTAAGTATAACAAAATCAAAAATTGAAATCAAAACTTTATCGGAATTGATTGGCGCGCATTCCATTAGAAAAAAAAATTGATTAGTGCATTTCAACAAGCTAATCGCACTAAAGTCATCGATTACCATAGAGTACATTTTAATCATGAAAAATATGTGGGAAAATATCGTTGTTTTTTTTAATGTTACGGCACTGCCTTCTTTTTGGATTTGCCCTGTATCGTAATGAGAAAAAAAGTTATTTTATGATGCAGTTGACTGCATCGTAATGAGTTTATTTTTTAATTTTACCTATCCACGAAAATAAAGTACGTATTTATATTACCTTTTTTGAATTCATATTTGGAACATTACGTTGTGAGTGTAGATAAAATAGATTTCGTAGTCTGTAAGCCTGCACAGTGGGTCGACACTTTATCAACTTCATACAAAAAATATTATATGGAATTATGAACGTACTTTGTGCCAACATTAAAATACGAAACAATCCTACCAATGAAAAAAGGTAGTTAATCGTTTTGTCTTATTGTACCAGCCATGACTCGGTAATTTAGCCGCATTATACGTCAAGTTATGTTGTGGTCATGTTGGCCAGCATGTGACGCGCAGCCAAAAATTAAATTTTTGCAGAAGTTTAGTAAAATTAATATAGGTACGCATTTTAATGAAACAAAATTATAATAAAAACGTGTTAAAAAGACATAATGGGTGGCAAATCTTTGCAAGAGTGTGAAATTTGTGGTGTCCGAAGAGTGGGAGGGTCGAGTAAGGACATAATTTTGACTAGAATTCCTACTTGATCCGAGCAGGTAATTTTATTAACTTTTTCTAAGTTTTAAGTTAATTTGAGTGCAAAATATTGTTAATAATAGTAGAAATATCGGTAAATATATAGGTTTTAAGTGACATTTCAAGGAAATTAGCGATAAATCACGTTATCATTACATTGTCATAGTGCTGTGCTAAAGTTATCGATATTATTTTATTTTAGATGTTGATTATGGGTTGAATACTACTTAGGTACTGTATTTATGACTATCTAGTGGGTAGTTAATAATGTTATATAATTTTTGTTGCAGCCTCCAGCAAAGGACTGAAATTCAGGCCAAACTAAAGTGCAGTTTTAACAGCGAGTCATTCTTGTCACAATAGAAAAAAATGAACTCGCTGCTGAATAAATTACTTGATTCTTACCTTTCTTTTATTTAAGAAAGTAAGCGATATTCCATTCACGGCATGTCATCAAGACAGAAATTCCAGATTTTTATTAGACAATTAATATGTACCTACCAATACATATCATTTATTTTAATGTTGACAATTATTACGAGTATAATATTATTATGGATTTTGCTGTCGTGTTGTGTTGGGATTTATCGCCTGTTTTTATTTCCAAAATATGAAATATGAGGTTTATGAGTATAGACGCCAGGAAGCATTTTTATCGATATCGATATCATTTCGAGTTGGTAAGGTAGGTACTTCACTATTCTTTTGACATTTCCTCTGTTTATGTTGGTAGTACGATTCTATTTATTAGGTTGGTAGAAACTACGTTCATAATTGTGAAGTGCCTACTCTTAAAACGTAGTGATTACTTGCTCAGTGAGCCTGCATGCTTAGAATAATTACTACTTAGTGTAATTGCATGCATGTATTTTTATAAAATAAAATAAAAACAATAAGAAAACAACATTCATATCTGGCTGAAAAATATTTTTATTTTAATAAGGAAATGGGAAAATAGGGTTCATACCCACAAAAGAAAGTTTTTAAGAAAATATAATTCAACCGTTATCTACTGTTTTGCAATGCAGGTAACTATTATTATTTCGTCGAATAGGTAACAATACGTCAGCAATAATGGTTCTACTTTCCATTAACGGACCACGATTTTGGGGGGAGGGGGTGAGGGGGGAGGAGTAGGGGGAGGGTGGCAACCCCTCCCTAAAGTTTGAAAGTTAGGAGATGGATACTTTTTTTTTAATGGTTAAAAGAAAAACTAAAAATATGTAAATTAAGCAGGGGAGGCTAAAAAAAGGTGGGGAGAGGGGAGGGGACGTACGTACAAAATTTCGCACGTAAAAAAAGTCGTTTCTGGCGCTTCGCCGGCCGCTGCCGCGGCACGCTCGCTTCGCTCGCTCGGCTTGCGCGCTGGGTTCATGTACACCTAACATGCTCGTCGCTACGCTCCTCGCACCTATCGTGTGACCTGAGGTCCTTTAGTAGTGCTACCAACCTAGTGCGCCGCCATTAAACGTAAAAAATTGCGACACATGTCTAAAATTATTTTTTTTACCTAGAAAATCTTAATTTTTAGATTTTTTTTCTCGCATATTATTTGGTTCCTAAACATAAAATTTCGTATACGTGTTCCAAATCATGAGTTCTTTACATAAAAAAAATATGAATTCGGAACTCGTGGTCCGCTAATGGAAAGGTGAGCCAAATTGAAGAATGCAACAAAACAATGCAAGTTCTACTTTTACGCACTAAAATAAAATGTTCAATGACATTTAAGAATACCAAAGGCTAGTTAAATACAATCACTCCAGTGATCAGGAAGCGAATGACTGCAATAATATACTTACAACCTAGGTAGGTAGGTACTTAAAACAAAATATGGGCCACTAATATGGTTTTCTATACAAACGAGCTAATTTCCGAAATCCAATCTGAATTTATTTGAATTTGATATTATACCTATATTGTTCGAATAAGCTACAATGACAACTTGAGGATACTGTCAAAGGATATCATCCACATTTCATACATTTTTGGTCCAAATATGGTGCTATAATAAAAATTGTTTATACGGACAATGTCTATCAGAATAAAGCACTTTTGTCTTTTGGCCGGCACTTTCACATTTGGACCAAAATGGATGATGTCCTTTACAGTTTACTATAAAACTTTACAGTCTTTTCAGTGTGTCAGTTAGAATAGAAAGAAATTGGAGTTTCATAAAAAAATACCTACCTTTTTACATTTTTCAATTCTAATTGACACACGGGGAATAGGAGAAATTATACAGTAGATTCAATACTAAAGTCCGCAAGTTGACTAACAGATTTCAAACACTTTTAAAATAAATCAGATTGTATTTAAATTAGCTCGTTGTATGGAAAATCCTATTTTGTTTTGAGCAGTATATTGTAGTTGAGACTGCATTCCATATCATCAAGATGCCTATTTATAACTATAGACTACAATGTGGAATGTCTGAAATAAATCAAATTAGTTGAATATTTTTATAGGTAGGAATAAACTCCCTTAGTATTAGGGAAAACTTTCAGAATTTTAGGTAGGTAGCGTGAAAAATAAAATAAAAAATGGCAAAGTTTCGATACCGAAGGGATGTGCTACATCTATGGTTTCGATCCAAAATGTCAAAACTTTTTTTTTATACGTGTTGTAGCAGGTGGTGGCAAAGGTTAATCTGCATTCTGCTGCTACATTTTGTACATTTGTGAAGTCGAAGTGAGTTTTTTTTTATTTCTCAGGTAACCGAACATTCTGAAACTTTCCCTTCTCTCGTAAAAACTACATATTCATGTTTTGTAATAGAAATTAAATATAAAATGTGATCGATCGTGTTTGTAACAGAAATGGAACAGGATTCCATTCAACCTAAGCTATTAAGAGTATTAAGTAAGCACATAGGCATGCACTGCATTCTGGTTACTTGCATGATTTATGTGTTTATTTGGGTAGTGCGCTTGAGTTGACTTGAGTAAACATAATAAGTGTAAACTCTATATGGGGATTTGGCAAACCGGCCAAATCATTTTTTAAAAACACAAACGATGGATTCTGATATTTCTAAGTAGTTTGATTTTTCATTTCCGATGTTTCGGGATGTTTTCAGGTACTATGGTCACGGGATTTGAAAATAAAAAGTCCAACGTAAAAAAAATATATTAAATAATGCTGTATGGTAGGTATGGAAGCTTTTTCATTCTAGCCATTAATAGAGTACCTAATTTGATACATTGTAAAATATTTCTTTGACAGATATAGCTCGTCGAGTGAACAATAAAAAGCTCTACATGGCTAATATTGGAAAGATTAGTTGTACCTATGTAGTTAATCTATAGAGAAAGCTAAAAGAACTAATTCTTTTCTGATTCGATATCACTTTCAAACTTCAAGTTAAAGATAAGTTACATCCAGTAACAGGTATATAGCAGCTGGGGGGCTACTCAAATGGCCACTTTTCTATACGTCGGCTAACTTAAAGCTTAAAAATAAGCAACTAAACGATAAAGTCACACGTCGCATGTTTATGAAAATCACAGACGTTGTATTTTATAGAATTGACAAGCCTAAGACACGTAATTTTGGAGTTTATGGCTTATTTTTAAGTTAGCGAACGAATAGCAAAGTAGCCATTTGAGTAGCCCCCAGGCATTCAGTTGATAATTAATTTAGTTTTGATAATAAGATGAAAATTTACTGTTATTTTCCCGTTAGTTGCCTAATTTACTTATTTTATGATGCTACACTTTGTTGTCTTTTTGCCGTGCGGTTACTAATTTACCGTAAAGCAAAATTATATCCAAAACAGGATAACTTCGATATAAACAAAAGGTGTGTATACTTATTAAAAAAAATACATCCCGATAAAAATTTCACGGAACATAGTGAATCAGAGCATTCGCGGTCCATATAAGCGTAGCTGAGGCCATGTTCAATGTCAGTTTGTCTCTTGCTACGCAAGCGAACCGCTGTTTGCCACTTTAGTATTTTTTTAATTATTTTTTATATTTTTTATTACGCCAAAATGGCGTCAGCCGTGATCAAGTTCAGTGCCATATTTATGTTAATTTGCGTGTGCGCCGCCGATGTGTGTTAGTATTCATTTGTTTTTTTCTTTTATTTTAAGCTTCCTATAACTAATATTATTTATTTTATTGTTGTTTACTTGTCAGACAACAAATGAAAGAGGTTCTTACTAAAGGGGTCTGGTTTTTCTGTTCTTTTGTTCTGATGCTGATTTTGTAGTTTTAATAATGTATGTTTTTTTATTTTTTTTATTTTTTTTTGGAAACTTAACAGCTTCTTTAAACAAAACCTTTCCCCTTACTTCTAACATCTTAAGCCAAACTATTAAGCTTAAAATTTACCTTGTTTAAAACAATCAATTGAGATGCGGTTATTTTGCGGTTATTCTCAGAAGTCGAAAATTTTCCTGTTATTATTTCGGCATTGTTTCTATTCAAACCTCCTTATTTTACGAATCAATTTGCATTTTTCAAATTACTGCTAGCCTAGTCATAGTCAGTGACAAAATATTCGGCCTTCAAAGATTTTTACACTGGTTGTTGTGACAAAAACTCTTATAGACTTAAATTAATTAAATTAATGTTTTATTTATTTTTAGGTAAAGTACTATTGTTGCCTGTAAGCTCGAAGCCTATAAACTTGAAAACTTTGAATCTTGATACTGACCTCCGAATATTTTATTACTTCCATCAAATATTAGGCTTACGTTTTTTTAACATTTCGTGTGATTCTACGTTATAGGAAGTAGTTGCTACTTCTTCATAATTTTGTAATTTGATTAATAAATAATAGTCATTAGGTAGGTATAATTAATGTTGTTGGTCAAAGTATAAAATACCCATAAATATCGAACTACTAATCATTGTAGAGACAATTAAGTATAAGATCATGTTTTTTAAGGACAACTTAATGGGGTCGTTTATTAGTATCTTAGACAGATAATTATCATTCAATTTATTAACGACTATTGTTAAAGTAATTGCCAACCAATCAACGAACGATGAGACAAAGTAATACATTGCCATTAATAGGCTTTACATAGAAGAAAATTAAATACATAAAAAAAATATGTTTCTGCATCACGTAAAAAAAATGGATTTGTTTTAAATTAGCTTTTAACAATAAAAAAAACAACTTCTTAACTAAAAAGAAAAATTAACTGATGAACTTTATCCCTTAAGAATAATTGATATTTTTCAGTATTATGAAAAAACTACTTGCCAGATCTCTGTAAAAAATATATGGGACCACACACGAACTATGTTCTTTGAGATAAAAAAAGAATTGTATAAATCGCTTAACAACTGACGAAGTTATGTTAAAACATACATAAATAAAATAAAAATAAAATACTACCGACTTGATAACATCTTCCTTTTTTTGAAGTCGGTTAAAAAATACCTAAATGACCCCATTCTCGCTTAGTACTATCGTCTTTCTTATCGATAACCTAAGTGGTTATGTCGTCTCGTCCCTGAATTACGTTGTAGGGTTATCTCGTAATAATTACGTTTGTGGTTTGATGACACCTAACAGTGTCATACTTAGGAGATACAACTAATTTTATTTATAAGTCCAAAAGTTTTCAACTACCCGTAGCACGAGCATCTATCGAGAAAAAAAACGCGCGTAAAAGTATTCCATAGTAGAGTAATCTATCTGTGGGAAATTTTATTTCGCGTTGGTTAGTATTAGTGGCGTCAGTAGGGTGAAAAATACGGCGTTTTGTAAACCAGAGATTCCTTCGATAGGATTGGTCCTTAGAACCCTATAATGGAAGAAGTGGAGCCACCACGATTTTTGTAGTTTTTTTTTGTTTTTTTGGCTTTCAGCCCAATCTTGATAGATGTATTAGTTAAAAGCTGCTATGCCTAGTTTGATATCATATTCGTAAGAATTTAGGGTGTCGAGTTCATTTTTGGATTCATATTTGTACGATTCAATTGTTAAACTATTAAAAAAAAACAAAAATAAATACGCGCTTGATTAAACAAAAAGAATTCCATTAAATACACAAATTTGAATATTTAAAAAAGAAAAATACCTCGTAAGAGCTCTATTATCCTTTTATTTTTAAAATAATATTAAAAGAAAATATTCTTGTTTGGTTAATTTAAAAAAATAACTTCGTTACCATTGTAAGGAAGTTATTTTTTTTATTAAATATTAAAATTTTAATAATCAAATCGAAACTTGTTTGTGATAGGCTCAAATTGTAGCAAGATAGATTTATAAAAGTATAAAGTAAAGATACCTGATTTTTTTTTTCGAAAATACTGAAACAAGTGCCAAGTTTTTCCAGCAGTACAGAGTTTCCAAGGGTTAAAACTTGGGTAAAACTACTCTCAAGGTACCTAACAACATCTGAAAAAATCGTAGTTACATGCGCCCTTTTTTTGTTGATATTGACTGGCATTTTTTGTTTTTTCTAATAATTTACTAATATTTTTTACTTCTGTGTCATACTTTTTAAGTTTCTTTCAAAACAGTTACATAAAAGTGTTATAATGTGTATATATTTGGAATTGGCTATTTATTACCTTTCATTTGATACCCATATAATATTGTTATCATAAAAAATAATATATTTCCATAGGTTTAAAAGAAATTGACGGCACGCGACAGTGAATTTTTTTTTCGCTATTTATTGTTAATAAAGAAATTTGTAAGTTATATTTTTTCAAGTCTTTATTCTATAAGCTTTGTTAACATATTTTTGTTTGCAAATAAGAACATCAATGTAATATTTACGGTGACTTAAAGTTAACCTTTTTTTTTTGAAAATATTGGTTATTGTGTAATGTTTAGGAAACTTCCTAATAAATTGCTTTTTTATACCAGAAATGAATTCTACGTCATTGATTTATCCGAAAATGATACCAAACTTGGCTTAGTATCTAAACTTAGGCAGTTATTAACCTCGGACTTCGTTAAGGCAGAATTCCCCCCCTCCCCCCACCTGCTTGAAAAATCTAGGTGGCTCCACTTCGTAAACCCATCTTAGGAATACAAGAATCAATCCTGCCGAAGGAAATCTTTGGTTCACATTATAGCCGTATTCTTCATTTTTTTGGCTTGTAGGAATGGGGCTATATGGTGCTCTTGGACGAAATGGCGCTGTACTTACCTTTAAAAAAATGAAGTAGTCCAAAAAGTCATGAAACGGAAGTAATTTTTTTTTTTACTAAAAAACACGTGTTTGTTGCATTTCAAAAGTAATTAAGTGTCTTTTATACATACAATAACATTAGTGACCAAGAAAGTAATTTTATGACTTTCTTGACAGACTGTTACGCAACAACAAAGTATTTTTGTAAAAAAGAAATTAACTATTTCCTTTTCATGAGTTTCTGGACTACCTCTTTGTAATCTATCGAGTATTTTAACGCGCGTTTTTTTCTTGATAGAAGTTTGTGCCACGGGTACAGATCCTTGACCTTATTTTGAATCTTACACGGATTTCCTGCTGAAATAGGTACCTATTCGAAGTTCGGAGAAAAACACATTCAATCTTTATCGAAATGCATTTTTTCTTTCACTTTTCTCTTTAAAAAGTATATCATATTTTAACTAGATTTTGTATGTCCACATAATTTCGAGCGTAAGTTTCAGTTTCAGACAAGTTTCAGGATTGGAATATTATTAAGTACGTTTTCCAGTTTTATAAATGCATTCAATGTTAATAGTCAAAGAGTCTCTCCATCATATAAATCGTTCCGAAATTATGTTTTTCTAGTCTTTATTGCGTTTTAAATGTAGCATCTCAATTTTCTGCCGTTCCACGTGAAAATTAGTGGGCGGCGAAGTATGTCAAGATGTCAAGCATCGTCCGAGAACACTCATCCAATGACATTGGAGGTTCTTTGTGACTTTACGCAACATCACACGACACATGGCAAATATTTCATGACTATTCAAACAAGGGTCAATATTATGAAACCCTTTTTAGATCAGTAAATAGTTTTTTTTATTTCGTTCTAAAGCACCTCTCAATTTTTAAACTAATAAGTTAGTTACACATCGAGTTTTTTAAATGCTTAATCAACGAAGCTGAAGTCCACGAATTTCGCCCATCATCAGGATCATTTTTGTCTTTTAAATTAGACTATACCTGGGAAACTAATAGCTACGAAGTTATTGAAGGTCAAAGTCATTTTTTTTATGAAATCTTACTTTATTCGTTATTTCCTAATTTTTGTCCAAAGAAACATTATCAAAATTTTAAGAATTTTGTAACAAACAATAGCTTCAAAACGTCATCACTCAATGTATCTCATGAGCACGCACATAAACGCTGCCTTCGCTCGGCTGCGTGCAGCGACGCAGTTGTGTAGCACTCGCAGGCACACAATTACTACATTGCGTAGTAATTGGGGAATATATAAATGCACTTTAAAAATAATGTAACACACTTTAAAATGTTTAGCTTCAAAATTTATTAAATGAACTTTAGAGATAATGGTTTCCATTAATACTTTGCACTTTACAATTTAATTGTTTAGCTTTAAAATTAATACTTTGCACCATACAAATTAATTTTATAACTTTAGTAGGTACTGGTAAACTTAGACTTAGACGACTAAGTGCGACGACGAGCGGGCGCAGCGAGAGAGGAGCTGAGGATGAAGTTAGGTTCCATTGCAACCAACAACGCCAGAACTCGACCTGATGGCGTGTATGCATTATGCCACAAGTTGTTATTATCTTGCCATCTCATTAGTCTGATATGGTTTGACAGAAATTAAATAGTTTCGGAGATGGGACACAGTTATAGTGCAAACCATTATTTTTGTAGTGATAATATTAATTATAGATCTATTATTATTTTAAAGTGCTGACAAAGTTGTTATAGTGCAAACCATTACTTTTGTAGTGATAACATTAAATTATAGGTCTATCATTATTTTAAAGTGCTGATATACAATTTTATAGCTGTTTTCATCAAATTTAAAGTGCTATTAAATACATCCCGTAGTAATTGTATGCAATGCTTTATTAACACCAAAAATTAAAATCATTTCCCAGCCATAATTTTGAACAGAAATGGTCTTGATGATGGGCAGAATACGTAGACCTCGGCTTCGTTAAGGGTCTTGTTTGTTACACCCGGCATACAGTGTATTCAGATTAAATGTTCATGATCCGAATTCAATTGCTTTTTCGATATTTTGCGCCGTAATTATGCCTGACAGGGCAATATCTTCCATTATTTTATAAATGCAATCGGAATTATAGATAAGACGCCCTTATAGACGATGCTGTTTCGCATATTTCAAAGCAAAAAAGAAAGAAATTGAGCCGGCATCCGCCGCGCCGGATCCGGCTTGGACCGGTCCAGCCAGCAACTACCATAAACATTGAAATTCTTCGATAGACCAGCCTGACTACATGCTTGCCCCAAGCGTATCTAAACGGTAAATTAGCAACATTTTGCAATAAAATAACGGATTTTAAAAAAAAGCTGTAAATCTCTTTAGATAATTAAAAAACCAAGACGTCTAGCTAGCCTACTCTGTAAACAGGACCAGTTAAATTATTCCAAAAAAGAACTTTGAATTCGAAAGTGACTATGACCTACAGGTTTCATTCACGCTGTGGATTAATATTTATGAATTGTTATCAATCAACCAATGTTCGGAAAAAAACTTAAATGCTGATACTAGTTACATGCACTGAAAATTTCGTGAACGGCGATGGAGCTCTTATTGCGCTTAAAAATTGCCGACCGTTGCACACCATTAGAAAAAGTAAACAATTCTTTTATTAACGTCAAAAAGGATTGATACAGTCTCTGAAAAGGCGCTGAACACTGACGTCCATTATACAAGTACCTACGCTGGACAGGCTATTATCATGAAATGACAGCAACTTCTTTTGCCGATTTGAAAATCGCCATATTGGCGCTGAGAGCAGTAGATTCTGCTCTCAGGACGAGTGAGTGTACTTGGAACTAATTAGTTCCAAGTACACTCACTACTGTATAGTAGAATCTACTGCTCTCAGCGCCAATATGGCGATTTTCAAATCGGCACAAACGATTGGTGACTTTCGCCTGTCCAGCGTACTTTGTATAGCGTACTTTGTATAATGGACGTCAGTGGCGCTGAAACTTCGGGAAAAATAAAACAAAATAGGAGTTGAAAGTATCACAACAAAGAAAAAGTACAAAGCGCTTGTATCCGTAAAAGTTTAGGAGCTCTACCGCGTAACTATATTGATATGAAGTTCATGTAAATGTTGACACTTAAAGCCCCTATTTTTATGGCTTTTTTGTTGATCTGTTTGTTTTTTGCAAAGAAGCTGGTCTCGTTATTACGGACATCGTTAAAAAGAACAAAAAAAAACCTAAAATGGGGACTTAAAATGAATATCAATAATGGATTTTTTCAATGGATCTTAGTGGAAATAGGGGTTTTTACGCGGTACGGGGATACTCCTAATAAATAATATGCGGGAAATCGAAAAAAAATTTTGTCTAACCTACTACATATAATGTACTTAAAGTACTGTCTTTTAAGTTCACGGAAAAATCAGCGATAACATCTTGGCAAAACCTAAGTGCGTTTTGATGGAATCAGCTATTAAGTAATGTAGTAGGTATGTTTTTACTATACTATCAATTATGTAAAGTGGTTCCGTTCTTCACAACATCCGCGTTTACTCATAATATAATTTTTATGTCTTATTACTACCGTTTATTTCAGAATATAGTTTGTTAGTAATACTTTATTGTTCTTAAAAATCCGGATATAAAGTGATGAATCATTTTTAACCGACTTCAAAAAAAGGAGGAGCTTATCAGTTCGTCGGAATGTTTGTTTTTTTTTTTGTTAATTGTAATTTTAAATATCGAATAAGTAATTAGAAAAACGAAGTTTCTGTCATGGGGCCATCCATAAATTATGTCACAAGGATTTCATGGTTTTTGACCCCTACCCCGTCCTTGTCACAGCTGGTTTTGTGAGATTATTTTTAAATATAATAAACTAGGGTTTTAGTGCCTATACTTATAGGTAGAAAGTACCACAAAAGTTTAAAAGCCTCCTTATTACCTAATTCCTTACTTTTAAAACTTCGATATGACTCAAACAATACGATGACACTGAATGAACTCATATCAAATTCAATTTATTGTACAAGTAAGGTTGAGGTATTCCGACCAAATGCCCTTGACCACATCGTAAGATTTACTGCCCAACGCGTCGATATCTTTTGCATAGGTGCGTTTCAATCGATGACAACTATACGTGTTTGTGAATAAATAACAAAGTATTTTTCAACCTTTGTTTTATTTTTGCAAAAACACTTGAGTTGAGTACCTACTTGATCGAATTCCTTGCAAAAATTCCAATTCTTGTTTTGTCATTGAACTTTGTAATTGATTCTGTTTTTTGCTTCTAACATTGAACGCGTTATTCGCGACATCAATGTTACTACATCTAATTGAGCTTTTATGGTTTTTATATTGTAAATTGAAATTAAAATTAAAAAGTAAAGGAGATATCCCAGCGTTGCCTCAGTTAACTGCCTCAGCGTTTTATTTAATTACTTTCATAATTGAAAAATGCTAATCACATTTTATTTAGGTATAGTACCACTCAAAAATTGTTTTATATTTAGAAAAACAATTATAAGTTGTTTTCTGAAGTATTTTGTAAAAGAAATGTAAGTAAATAGTACTATCATGATAAAATATTGTGATATAAAAGCGTTTTAACATAAAAAATCCCAATTTTTTATGCAGAAAATTATTATTAATCTGATTCTAGAGTAAAATACCTACTCTGACATACTACTTTGATTAAGACGCTACAGACTTTCATTTTTGAGAATGGTGAGGCAAATGACATAGGCGCGATGGGACATGTCCTTTGATACTGGATCATCACAACAAGTTCGTCTCTGCGATAGTTATTTTCACTTGTAGTTTAACTTAGAAACAAGTAGGATAACACTTTCTCTAGGTCGAAATACGTCAAAAATGTTTAGCCATCTCAAAGCATCCCATACAAAACCGATCACGTTATTAGGTACCACTACCATCTCTGATTTGTCAAGTCAAAATATTTTTTTTCGTATTTCGATTTCGACCTATATAGAGTTCTGTCTGTTCAGTCAACTATTATTAATTCTGTGGTTTAGTTTCGAGAACTGGAAACATCCTTAAAAAACCTGCCAAGTGCGAGTCGGACTCACGCACGAAGGGTTCTGTACCAAAAAACGGCAAAAAAATCACGTTTGTTGTATGGAAGCCCCCTTTAAAAATTGATTTTATTTTGTTTTTAGTATTTGTTTTAATAGCGGCATCAAAAATACATCATCTGTGAAAATTTCAGCTGTCTATATCACGGTTCTTGAGATACAGCCTGGAGACAAACAGACCGACAGATGGACAGCGGAGTCTTAGTAATAGGGGTCCCCTTTTTACCCTTTGCGTACGGAACCCTAAAAAAGGATGTCACGTTAACTTTAAAATCAACCTGTAGTAACCCAATCTAACCTATTTTCTCTATATTTTCAGCGGAAATCGTAGGCAGAACCAACGCCAATGCACCTCCTGTGACCGAAGTTTGCTTGGGATGCATCTGCCAAGCTGTGTCTGGCTGCAAGCAGGGACTGCAGTGTGAAGGCGACCATTGCGGCCTGTTCCACATCACCTGGCCCTACTGGGCAGACGCTGGGAAACCAACCCTCAACGGACTCTCACCTGATGACCCTCAAGGTAAGAAAATGTGAAAATAATCTCGTCCAAGTTATTGAAGTTGGTTTGGTGTGCTACGTCTAGCTGCAAGCATACTGCAATGTGAAAGCGACCACTGCAGCCTGTTCCACATTACTTGACTCTACAGGGCAGACGCTGGGAAACCGACCATCAACGGACTCTCTACTGATAACCCTCAAGGTAAGAAAATGTGAAAATAATCTCTTCAAAGTAATTGAAGTTGGTTTGGTGTGCTACGTCTACGCAAGCAGGGTTTGAAGTGTGAAGGCGACCATTGTGGCCTGTTCTACATCACCTGACCCTACGGCTACGGGTTGACCCTAGCTAGGAAACCAACCATCAGCATACTCTCAATTGATGACCCTCAAGGTAAAAACACATGAAAATAATCTCTTCAAAGCAATTGAAGTTGGTTTGGTATGCTACGTCTGACTGCAAGCAGGGTCTGCATTGTGAAGGCGACCTTTGTGGCCTGTTCCACATCACCTGGCCCAGTAGGGCAGACGCTGGAAAACCGACCATCAACGGTCTCTCTCCTGCCCCCTACTCAAATGGCCAACTTTCTATTGGTTTGAACGCTACGCTTACTTTTAAAGCTTAGATATGAGCAATAGACGTTTAAATCACATGTCGCAAACTTATATGAATCACAGACTTTGATGTATTTATGGAATTGACAAGCTTACGGCACGTAATTTTATAGTTTACTGCTTATTTTAAAGCTTTAGTACTAAGCGTAGCGTTCCAACGAATAGAATGTTGGCCATTTGAGTTGGCCCTCTGATGACCCTCAAGTTAAAAAAATTCACAGATTTTACAGTCCCCGTAAGAATCGGAGCATTGAAAATGAACACAAAAATTTACGAAAAACCAAAATCAAATCAAATGCAAAGTCCTATTATATTTTTAAAGTTACCTAGCTATTTATCTTTACGATTGTGACACTCGGCTCCGCCTCGTGCCACAAAAGCGCCCGCTGACTGCCTCGACGCAGCCGAAATATTATAAGCGATTTCCAAAATTCCAACGAATGCACTTCTCGTCTGCTTCTGCATCTTTTAAGACTATTACCATGACGATCGCTCAATAATCATAGAAGCTACATCACTTTTTATGTACGGAAACAGCCGTTTTTCTACAAATCCAAATCTAAAGGGACCACCTACAGGTCACAATTGTTAACCGATTTTCAAAATTATTTTTCCATTTGGTAGCTAAACTAATACCCTTGGACCATTTTTTTCATATTTTCTTAAGTCGGTTTTTTTCCGTAATATTTACAATTTAGTAAACTCCAAAAAAAGTTACCAGTAGATTTTCAAAATTCAAACGTTCACACGTGTCTCGATAAATTCCTCAACTTTTGGTACTATTTTCATCTCGATCCTCTCAAAATCCTCGGAGATATGGCCAAAAATACGTCTCAGGCGATTTGCATTTGATAACCATTTTCAATGGTAAAATGTGAAGATAATCTCGTCCAAGCTATTGAAGTTGGTTTGGTATGCAACGGCTGGCTACAAGCAGGGTCTGTGTATGAAAGTGACCTCTGTGTCCTTTTCCACATCACCAGGCTTTACTCGGCAGACGGAAAAATCTACTATCAACAGGATTTCACCTGATAGGAAGGTCACCATCATGTAATAAATATATTATATGGAAAAAAGTGTCACATTCTGTGTTTATGCTTTCATTGCTTTGATTGAATTAATTATATTATAATTATGTAAACATAATGTAGGTAAAAAGAAGTTATTCCTAATACTAACCATTCGAAAAGAAGAAATACCTATTACTTAGTTATAAATAAGTAGGAGATAAGCAATGAAATTACCTCATTAATATCGTATTTTAGTGTAACTAAGATATCCCACAGACATCTCATAATAATAGAAGGTCAATTCTTTATAGTAGTATCTACTACGAAATATTCGGATTATTATTAAGTTAGATAAGATTCTCGCTAACTTGTTTATAATTTTTGTTTAATGTAAATACGAGGATATACCTACTAAGCGTGCGGCGCTGGCATTGAAGGAAATCACGATGGCTCGTCGAATAACCTTTACTTGCCGCTTCTTATTTCCATAATCATATTAAACGCCATATTTCGTGACTTTACATAGGTAGGCTAAGGTGGGGCACAATGAAACAAAAAAATGTTTTTTGATTATAGAAAAAAAATCTCTTATAATTTTAACAAACTTTTTTCACAAAACTTAACATTAGTTATTCCTCTAACAACGAACAGTATCAAACTAAATGCTTCTATAAGTAATCTTAAATTATAGGCACTTTTTCGAGATCAATTTTTTGTTGTACTGTGCCCCAGATCTGGGGTACAATAAAACTAGGGTAGGGGTACTATGAAACAGAACCTTGTAGGTGGGCATATACCGCACTATCTGTCCCTCTTCTTCTGGATTTCCTTTTTTTTACCTATATAATATATATTACCTATATAATGTGGTAAAGTTAACATTCTTCAGTATTGCTGCTTCTCTTAAAGTTTTACCTCCTTCAACTAAGTTTACTGCTTATTTCATATATGCTTCGTTATGAAGCCCTATACCTGACTTTCTTTTTAGATTCTGAACCATTGCATACTTTTCTAAAACAAAAAAAATACTTGGTTGGATTTACCTACATTAAAACATGTTTCACTGTACCCCGTTTCACTGTGCCCCATGACCACCTTTAATAACAAAAAAACCTATAAAAATTTTGGGGTTATAAATACCGGCTTTCGACTGATCCTAATATTACAAGAAATATGCAAGAATTATTAAAAAAATAACCATACACACCTTAGGTAAACGGTGTTCTAATAAAATCAGAAAGATTTTCTTGAAAAATGAGACGAATTACTTTCAAAAAACAGTTTTTTTGCAATGAATCAAAAAGTAGCTTTCCAATTAAGAAATGACAACTAACTACGCTAATATGGCGGTTCGAGCACTCTATAAAGCAGTGTTGCCAGTTCAAAAAAAATGATAGAAAGAGGCAGAAATATTGGAGTTGTTTTACTGTACCCCTTGTTTTACTGTCCCCCACCTTACCCTACCTACTGAACTCTTTATACATAATAATATGTTACTGCGTATATTTAATCGCAGCATCGCATGGGTGCAGTTTGTATAATATATAAAAGCTGCATCCGGTATACGATACAATGCCATAAGATGGCAATGCCACGAACGAATGATGGGTTAGAAACGTGTAGCGTGTGGATCTGAACTGAGAGCCCAAATTTTAAATCATAAGAGGGCAATTGGTCAGGAACCGTCGCGACGGGCATACACAAAAACAACCTTATGAAAGTTTTGTCACAATCTGGGACCCTATTTTTGAATCGCTCGGCCGGCGTCGAGCGCTCGTTTCTACTGATTTTCGTTCGATAAATCAACTCAAATGTATGGGATGTCGAACGAAAATCAGTAGAAACGAGCGCTCGACGCCAGGCGAGCGATTCAAAAATAGGGGCCCTGATTATTTAACGCATTGTAGTGCAGGAAATGAAGCTATCTTTTGTATGGAGACCCCAACATTAAATCCTCAGTCGATGAAACTTTGCAGGGATGTAATATAGTATGAACCAAAACCTATGTACAAATATGCAAAAACCAAAAAATATATTTGGATAATTTAAAAACTACGTTTCATTTATGATACTTTATCATACTGTAAATTCGTCTACTGAGGATTACTGTGGGGGTCCACCTTCCTTTCCTACACTATAAGGTAGATAGAGCATTGAAAATCAAAGCTTCTAAAAGTACATGGTAATCATAAAAAGTAAGCTAGTTATAATACATTCTTAGAATAATTACACCTAGAACGATAATTCTCTACAAAGCGCGCTGTCAAAAATGAGGCAACTAAAACAACCAAAATGGCGCCGTTTTCAGATTTTTATTGTCCATTATTACATAATCATAATAAGTGCAAAACAGTTTCAATTTCCCTACCTTTATGAGATTAGTTATTATATTTCTAGATTTTAGTTAGGATTAGGTAACGTATGAAGGATTACATCTGAATACTGTGCCATTTTGGCTCAGTATTAGTTGCCTCACTTTGCATGCAAGGACACGGCTTCTAGGTGTAATTATTCCAAGAATACATTGTATTTGTTTTAAATTTGTATACCTTAGGTAATTGTATACCTTAGGTATTCATTGAAAAGTAGTGAGCACAGCGAAAATTTTTCTATGTCTATGAGCTAAACCAAGAACTTTACTTTTGTAATTTAAGTTCTTATACTTATACTCTAAAATACTGTTCTCCACTTTTCAGCGTTCTCGTCATGTACCAACGACCCGTACTGCGCCGCCCTCACCGTCCAGGGATACATGGCTAAATACGCACAGGTTAGTAAAAACATACGACTAGACACACATGCCGAAGTTACGCGACCGAAGTTCGGCGGTAACGATTTTACTACGAAAAAAACGCGACGTAATTTCGGCATAATCGTCAGTCATTCAAATAGCATTGCAGGCGTAATATTGCCGAACTTCGGTCGCGTAATTTCGGCAACCTCTGCCCTATTTAGGGGATATACAAGTGATAAAATCGCGAAAAAAAATCAGCTGTTTCATACATTTTGATATTTTCGTTATTAATTTTTGTATGAAACAGCTGTTTTTTTTGCGATTTCAGAGTTGGTCCCATTGTAAAAGTTGTTTAGTTTGATGGTCCCTATCTACCATATTCGGCTTTATAAGGCTTTTACCAAACACCTCGTATAGGAAAGGAAATAAGTCATATAAAAAAAATCGCAGAAAATTCCCTACGACTGCGGACAGTCTCTGCCTACTGTAAATAGTGGCAAAATAGATTTAAGAAGCTGATCGGTACAGACTTCAAGATAAAGAATGGGCATCGGCTATCTTCGATTTTTCTCTTTTCTTATCAATGACGTTGACATTTATTTCATTGCAATAAAGATTAAATTGTAAATATGACTTTTAGGGCCAAACTACTATTTCTTAATTGTCTTTGTTATATTAGACTATTGTTTCCGATGTTTTCCGATGCACATTCTTTATCTTGAAGTACTGCTTTTTTCTTGAAAGTTACAGCTACAGCTCATAACATATCTGTAATTTTCAGGAAAAAAAGCCTCAATTTGGAAAATCGAGTAACTTTTCAAATTAAAAACTGTTTATTAAAATATCTGCTAAAATCTTGCTAAAATAGTAAATTCCTTCATAACAAAGAATCTATTCAAGCTTACGCGCTCACTATAGACATGAAATAAAAGACTTTTTAACGGACACTTGCGCGGTTTGATTGTAATTAGGTACTTAGGTAATTAGTTTTTATTTGGTTAGATTTTTTATTTTCCCGACGTTTCGGCACCTTTGCAGCTGCCGTGGTCACGGGGGACTGAAGCTGCTCGTGAGTGAGCCTGAGCGATGAATTTATAAAGACTTTCAGTTTTTTTTTTATATTAATATTCTCTCTATTAATGTCTTTATAAATTCATCGCTTGAGGGTAGGCTCACGAGCAGCATTAGTCCCTCGTGACCACAGCAGCTGCAAAGGTACCGAAACGTTGGGAAAATCAAAAATCAAACCAAATACCAACTTATAATAATTCTCTTTTGAAATTATTAATGTTAGCTCACGACAAGTTCAAAGTTGTGCTTATTCGACAGGCAGTCATTCGTGAGTCATTATCCGGACAGTCATCAGTTGAAAAAAATAAGTTTTTCATAGCCAATGATCCAATAATTTTTGAAGTGTACTCCTACAATTGAATACAATATTCTGCAATTCAAAGCCCCAATGGGTTTGCTTTGAAATTCTATTCATAGCAGGTTGTAGGTGTGATCTGGCTAATGCTAATTTGTAGCCGAGTTGTCATCATCATTTGCATATTATTTCATAGCTCTGACATCACTCGAATGAACATTGTTTATATCAACATTACTATAAACAAGGTTTTCATATTTGATCATTTTCTAGTCTCTCATTTATTTTCAACCCTTTTTTAATTCAGGACTGCAACGGTGACGGTCAGATCAACTGCTACGACTACATGGCTATCCACAAAAAGGGTGGATTCGGGTGCGCGGGAGACCTACCCTATGACTACGTGAACACCTTCAACCAATGCGTGGCGGCCGTCGCTGCGCACCAAGGCTGAATATAAACTTGCCCGCTCTCTCCTAGGCGACCTTTAAATGGATTACACACTGCCACGCATCACGCTACGTCCTGCAGATATTCGTTGAAAAATTACGCAATAGATACGTTTTTGGTGTGATTTCAAAATATACAAATCTGTAGCGTGATGTGTGACAATGTGAGATCCGTCTTAGTGTAGCGCTACACCTGCCGAAAGTATAAGACGCCGACACTCCATACCTACTGATATTAAAACGTAATTATAAATTTATCTTTACACGACGTCGGCTAAATAAAAAAAACTACGAGCGTTTTTAGCCGAACGTTCAGCGCTGCATTTTCAGCAGTTGTGGCGCATCGCTTTGACAGACATATCCCATTGTTGCCCTACCTACCCCTCATCAAGTTTTCTGATATAAAATAAGATAGCAATATTGCCAAATTGAACATGTAAAGTTTGTGATTCCCATTGGTCGAACTTACTCATTAATTATTGTACTTTTACTCGTAAGTTAAGAAGAAAATTGAAAATTCTCATTAAAGATCATAAAACTTATTTCCATAATTTCATTTTATACTGTTAAAAACACATTTATGTATCAAGTAATACTAGTCGTAGTTAATGTAAGATTATGTATGGAATTTTGACAAAATAAAGTACTGATACAAATTTAACGAAGCTATTTTACTTCAAAAATAAAGTAGTAGGGGGGCTGATTGTATAAATTTTTAAGAGGAAACACCCGATTTAATCTTTGGAAACACCACGGTCCAGAGAATGAGGGCTTTTCAAAGTGACATTTAAAAAATAAAAATAGTAATACTTTTTTATCAACGCCATCGATCGAGCCTCCAGCTTTTTGTCATTTTGAAAAGCCCTCATTTAGAATGTTGAGAAAATCAACGTTTCGTAGTCCCCTGTTTCCTCCTCCAAAGGAATACTTTTTAACCGACTTCGAAAACTTTGAAAAGGAGGAGGTTATCTATTCGTCGCGTATATATATATATTTTTTTATATGTATGTACACCGATTACTCGAAGACGGCTGAACCGATTGAAATAATTCAAACGTTATAACATGAGGTTGTTCCCAAGTTGGTCCCATTTTTTGAAATTTTGAAATCAGTTCAGTAGTTTTCAAGTAATCTTGAAAATATTGTCTTTTTCGTTACCATTTTATATGAATTCAGACCGATTTTCAACCATTACTTTTTTGTTTATGATCCGATTTAGATAATTCTTTTTTTGTTTGAAAGAAGACACCTTAAGGATAATACCACATTAATTTATATAATACCACTTTAAGTTTAAAATAAAAAAGCTTTTTAAAAAAAGCAAAACCTCCTTCAAAAACCTTGGTTTTGCTTTTTTTCATTAAATTTTAAAGAAGATTTGCCTACGTGCCCATGTTTTCCTTTGTTTCGACATCCAGCAATTTAATATAAAAAATCAAACCTAGGACACAGAATAACTAAAGCCTAGGACTAGAGCCAAAGCATTTATATATTTATTTTTTGATGAAAAAAGTATTTTAATCGGTCTAGTTTTGGAGGAGGAAACGGGCTCTACGAACGTTGATTTTGTCAACTTTCAATAGTTTTTTCAATTCTCTCAACCGTGTTGGCTCTGACTGAAATTTTATTTAATACTGTGATTCTAATACACAATTTAAATAAAACTTTACTTGGTATTTTTAGGGCTCGCCTAGTATTTTTAGATGGTATCATTACACTCCCTCGTAGTCACTGCTAGAAGTAAATAGCAAAAGTACTTAAAGTGGCCGTTTTTGACACACTTGCTATCTTTTTCTTCGAATGACTACGAGGGAATTTAGACCTTTTAAATACAAGCTAGACTATGAGCCCTAAAATTCCACTTAAAATTTAAATTCTATCAACAACTTATAAAATAAAAACCTCTGAGGACGCCTCTTTTGGTGGTAAAGCCAAATTAACCTTTCACTATAAGTAAGTTACAAGGCAACAACTTACTACCGGTTGTTGACTGAACGTCCTGATTTACATACAATAGGATGGATTATTATAACGAAAAAGTACCTAACCTAACTTATGAAACAAAAAATAAAACGTGCGATTCGTTTCGTTGTAATTTTGTCATTGTAATTCAATTTTGATTGTCAATCTTTTGTCAGCTCAACAAAACAGCGGCGTGACAGCATTCACTACTTAGAATAATTACACCTAGAAGTCGTGTCCTTGTATACAAAGTGAGGCAACTTATACTGAGCCAAAATGGCTCAGTTCTCAGATTTATATCCTTCATACGTTACACCTAACCGAAACTAAAATCCAATAATATAATAATTAATCTCTTTAAGGTAGGGAAATTGTAACCGTTTTGTACTTACTAGGTATGATTATATAATAATGGACAATAGAAATCAGAAAACAAAAAAAAAAAAAATATATATAAAAAAAAAAAAATAAAAAAAAAAAAAAAACAGCGCCATTTTGGCTGTTTTAGTTGCCTCACTTTTGACAGCGCGCTTTGTAGGGAATTATCGTTCTAGGTGTAATTATTCTAAGATTCACTACACTAAACATAGAAGTCTTTGCACTACACTAGGATTTTTCAGAAAATAATAATACACGTAAAAAAGTATATAGCTACGGGTTGTTTGTTTGTAGCTTAAGGGTGCACCGAGCGTCCACTAGCGCCGCCAATTAAGAAAAAATCATTACAACGAAATAACTATGTTTAACAAAATTCTGAAACATATAAAAACTAGTATTAGTTATAAACTATTTTTGTATGCGTAAAATTCTAAGTTTAAATGCATTCGTGTGGTTAAAATCTGGATTAACGCCTAAAGTGGCCACTAATCCAGGTTTTAACTACACAAACACATTTAAACCAGGAAAAAAACGCATACAAAAATAGTTTATAACTATTACTAGTTTGTATATGTTTCAGAATTTTGTTAAACATAGTTATTTCGTTGTAATGATTTTTTCTTGATTGGCGGCGCTAGTGGACGCTCGGTGCACCCTTAAACTTCTAAACCTCGGTTTCTGAGGTACTTTATTGGAGGTTTAACTTTGTCAGAGGTTTTTTAAACTCTTTTGTATGGAACAGCTAATTTTTTTTCGCGATATCAGAGTTGGCCTACTAGTAAAAGTTGCTCGTAATCATGAGTGGTACCACCCCACTGCGAAAACCAAATGATTAATATTTCAGCGTGTATGTAATGGGGGGATGTTACAAAATTTATCCCGCTTGGTGGCGCTACTGCTGCTGGAGACCTTTGTCGGGCATTTACCCCCGTTTTTCTAATTTATTTTAAATTAGGTATATCAACAATGGTTGATACTAATAAATAATTATTGTGGACATCGGATACTAAATGAATTAAATATTGAAGGAAACCAAAATATATAAGAAGAAAAATTTATATTGACGAAAATTCGCTTCCAACATCCAAAAATTTATAGCAAACACATACAAACAACAAAATGACAGGTCTACATGTACACTAGCGCCAAGTTGACGGTAGTATGCCGACTGGTGGACGATTTGTGAATTAGCAAAATTATCCTGCCATTACTTATTATTTATTACCTACGAATACGTTACTTACTGGCCTTTGAGGGCTTTTCACAATGACAAAAAACTGTAGGCTCGATAGACGGCGTTGATAATAAAATAAAAAATAGGTGACGATGTGATTTTTTTACTAAGCTTCGATGAGTATCAACACCCTAGTGCGGCAAATAGTTACTATTTTTATTTTTTAAATGTCACTTTGAAAAGCCCTCATTGAATAATGAAAAGAAATGAAAACTGTTTTTTTCGACATCTAATCAATGTAGAATTTGTATTCTTTTTATCTGACATTGTTTAAAAAGTTAATAATCAATACTAAAAGCTGAAACAAAACAGGAAAATATATCTTAAAGATGTAACAAACACATTATGAAATAGTTGTAATTTAAATTACGTCGCACTATTAACAACAAAAGCGATAAAATATAATTGAACTGGTAATTTTCCTTCCTAGTTAAAAAAAATACCTAATATACCTAATGGACTATTTAGAAGTTCCTGTAACTGTTTACATAAATGCAGTTCTTGGAACTAATAGACATTATTAATTATTGTCACTTATGCTCTGAAATTTTATCATTCCATTTGAAATAATAATTTACTTAGGTACATGAAAAAATATTTTTCATTAAAAAACGTTTTTAAAATGGACTAAAAAGTATAAAATAATTTCTCCCGTACAGATTTATAACTAACCCTATACTTACAGAAGCTTTAAACCTAAAAACGTGGGGCGCATTTTGTATTTCATCTTCACAGGAAAAATCATTTTATACTTTTCAGTCCGTATTAAAAACGTGTTTTTTATGTTTTTTTTTAATTAAGTATTATTTTCTGCTTTTTAGTAAACGGGCTACAAATAAAAAAAACACAGATTTTGCAGTCCCCGCAAGAATCGGAGCATTGAAAATGAATAAAAAAATTTACGAAAAACCAAAATCAAATCAAATGCAAAATCCTTTTATATTACTATGGCTCCGCCTCGTGTCACAAAAGCGCCCGCTGACTGCCTCGACGCAGCCGAAATATTACTAACCGATTTTCAAAATTCCAACGAATGCACTTCTCGTCTGCTTGTGCATCTTTTAACACTATTACCATGACGATCGGTCAATAAATCATACAAGCTCCAAAACTTTTTATGTACGGAAACACCCGTTTTTCTAGAATTCCAAATCAATTATTTACTGATTTTCAAAATTATTTCGCCATTTGGTAGCTTAACTAATACCTTTTTTATTTTTTTCTTAAGTAAATTTTTTTCCCAAATATTTACAATTTAGTAAACAAACACCTCCCAAAAAACCCGGAATATTTGGAATTTTGCAAAATTTCAAAAAAAGTTAAGAGTAGATTTTCAAAATTCAAACGTTCACACATGTCTCGATAAATTTTTCAACTTTTGGTACCTACTATTTCCATCTCGATCCTCTCAAAATCCTCGGAGATATGTTCAAAATTATACGTCTCAGGCGATTTGCATCTGATAACCATTTTCAATGGTAAAACACCATATCATAGTAGAATCAAATATCCTATCGAAGTACTTGTCAAGACGAATCAAACGAGCCCAAACTCGATGGGGTTTGTTTTTTCGTCTTGATATAATGTGTTCAATTACCTACTGCCCAAAAGTGTCTCCACTGGCTAAATTTCCCAACCGTGTTTTTGATGCGGCGTCGTTGATAATAGGGAATATGCATCAAATTTTTTTTTTAATCTTAATCAAAAGTATAATGCGTGAGAAAATTAACTGTAATATTAAAACTTTTCTCTTGCGTTTTTTTCTCGAGATATAGTTACTTGAAGTTAGCGCGCAGCAGCACCCGCCGAAAACGCTCCATACAAAACGGTGACGTCACACATCACGTTTCAGGTGTGTTTCGGCGCGTTTAATATGGAGTTAGCCAATAATCTTCAATTATCTCCCTAAATTTTGCGTTTAAGTACATACGTGTCATACAAAATATTGTTTCTTATTCGATATTCTATCTGACTGTAAAGTGCATTATATCCGAAAATGAAAAAAAAATATTGGTTATTTTTCCCTGATTTCATCGTGTGATAAAACTAAAATAATACATTTTTTTTATTTTTTTTCCTGTTCCATCATGTTTTTATAAGTGTCCGCAGCGATCAAGCTCAAATTCATCAAAATCGGTGACTTATGCATATTCCCTATTGTACTGGGGGCCTACTCCCACCTTTTTTATAAGTAAGCTTATATCCAGCAAGCTTGTTACAAGCTCTAAATGATATCACTCAAATTCGTACCACGACATCAAATAACAATCTTGTTTTGTGCTGGGAATGAACGAATGATTACACATATATTGCTTGGAAAAAGCAAAGAAATTATGCTTTGTAAATAGTAAATGTGGTAAATAGTATACCATTTTATAAGAAATATATGTACCTAGAATAAAACTTTATGTATTGTCTAATTTATGTCCGCGTGGATATTAGAGAAAATCATTTGGGAACCTTCAACCAGGATCAGACCAGCCGTTTTTACGTGATTAGGCGGGTCCACACCAAGCGCACTGCCCTTGGACGAATCTGCCTCATGAAGCAAGACGTTTGCAGCGTTTGGCAGACCTCGCACGAAGCTACTCGCTTGGTATTAGTTATTCTGTGGCTTGGTGGGGTGCCTAACCACGTTAAAATGGCTGGTCGGGTCCTGGCTGAAGGTTCCCAAATGATTTTCTCTAATATCTACGCGGACGAAGTCGCGGGCGGAAGCTAGTTTATTACAATAAACAGAAATGGGTCGAGAGATATAAATATCCCGTTCTCGTTTCTTTACCCTTTCCCGTTCCCGTTTGGACCCGTCCCCGTTAGGTGCAGTGCAGTTCCCCTTTGTGCTCGTTCCCGTTCCCAATCCTGTTCAGAATTGAATCCACATATGTCTCCTCTCCCTCTCACTCTCAATCTCCCTCTCCCATCCCCCTTCCCGTCAATTTGGGCGACAATAAATTCCCATTTTGGGTATCAAAAATACTGAACATAGCGTACTGAAATACTAAGTGGGTGAAGGACCGAGGGCGACTACAGATATTGAAAATGGGTGACTTTAAAATACAAATTGGGTAACGGGTGACCAAATTATTATTTGGACGACAACCTTAGGGCACATAAAATATAAAAAATTTGGCATTTATTTTATTTAAAAAAGATGACTACTATCCTAACCGATATGACAAAAAACAAACAAACGAGAAAGCAGCCTAATAAAAACGTGTTAAAAATACCATGTTGGGCAGCTTAAATCAGTTATAATAGTTACCTACTTGGTATAATAGTTGCCCACTCAGTATTTTTGTCACCCATTTACAGTTTTCTCTGCTAACTTAAATTATTTATCACCCATATGTAGTCGCCGGTTTTGAGTATTTTTGTAAGGTAGTCACCCGTTTAGTTATTTTGTCGCCCAAAAAATAAACTGCTGTCCAGTTTAGTATTTAAGTATCCCATTTACAGTCGCCTTTAATTATTTCCAGTTACCCATTTAATTAATTCCCTTTTTCATGTCATCATTCATTTCTCGTTCACTCAATCCGTACCATAAATCCGTACCACGAGCTGCCTTTTTGACAACTAGCAATCTTGTTTTACGTCAATTATGTCAAATCTAGCGATCTTTCAGCGATCTTAAAAAGGGTGTTTTTGTGCGACACAATCAACATGATTTAAAGTAAAATGTTCCAAAAGTAGATTTTTCATAGTGAACAATATGCATAATTTACTCATATTTCATATTGAGTGAACTTTCTTTAGAATAAGACTTATAAATAAGTTATCTTTTACAATTATTTTTAGATGACAAAAGAATGGTACGAAATCACGAAGATTTACTGTGAAGAAAAAGGCGTCGTATTTAACTACGCCCAGAATGAGATTTTTTTTAACTTGATGATTATTTGTTCATCGGGTGATTTCATTTGTAGCAAAACCAGCTTGTTCATAACCTGTGCGAAAAAGCTTGTGATGAAAAATCTCAAATTCTACTGGTATTTTGTTCGTGAGTTTTCTTTCTGTGAGTGAGCTTGTGCTCTTATATATCTACACAACTTCCTTTTAAAATAAAACAGTACATGTATTGTATTATTGCCTTTTTATTAATCATCTTCTAATGGGAACATATTACTAAGACAAGTTGTCCCTACTAAATAAACAAAATCAACATTAATTACAGCACGCCCACCTATGATAGTGCTAAGCTATGTTTAGGTAGGTACCCTAGATTTTTTTGTCGTAGAACATGCACAAAACCAAACTACAAATTTTACAAAACCAATTTATAGAAATAAAGTCACGGCCCTTTTGCTAAGCCTAGCTATAGCTAGCGCAATGGTACAAAATAAATAAGAGCAAAGAAAATGATTACTTTATTACTTGATATGGGTATTTATTTATGATATTCACTTTTCAAAATGAAACATCTTTTCTATAAGTATCTAATAAAATTGTCACAGTATTGTTGTACAAAATTATCCTTTTTAAGTCGGAAGCTCATGGCGCGATTATGGGTTTATCACTGTATGATTCCCTGGCAAACCTGCAAATAACCAAAAATAATGTAAGTAGGTAGTTAGATACTCTAACATAATTCAATCAAGCGGTTACGAGCACTTCAGTATAAAACGACTTATTTACACTAGGTACTTGCTTTTGAGACCATAAAACAATAAATATAATACTCCAATTTACTTACATGAACTTAAAAGACGTTGTGATGATATTCAGCTCTTTGGAGTAGAATCCTATCCTGTTTAGATACTGCAAAAGTATTAAATTGTCCACTTTTAAGATATCACGTGTGTGGTTGATTTATCAATAAATTATTAATACGTGGTTATAAATTATATCAATCGAAGGATTATAGCTGTTTAGTGTTTAAGTAAATATTTTTTTGATCACGAGACGAGTGACATATTTACGCATGGCATGACATAAGTAGGTAGGTACCTCTTTGTTCATGTCTATTGTTGAAACCACAGAATAAATAATCACAACATAGCGTATTTTTTCCTATATCTAAGCAAGGTATAGACAAATTATTAGTAAAATTATTCGTTCTTTCCCAGTACTTTGCGGGAATAATATAAGGTTATTATATTATCATAGTTTGTTTGACAGAAATGTCATGGTACGAATCTATGTAGAGCTCATATCAACATCGCTGGAAAAAAGATCGTTTTGAAAAAGGCTGGTTTAAACAAGCTGTTATTGCTTTGTCATTATAACACATTACA
This sequence comes from Agriphila tristella, assembly GCA_928269145.1. NCBI lineage: Eukaryota > Metazoa > Arthropoda > Insecta > Lepidoptera > Crambidae > Agriphila > Agriphila tristella. Next base: position 18,767,630 of record OV743442.1, read on the forward strand.
TTTTGCATTAATAATTTTCATCATCAAGACTTCCTCATCACGAGCACAGGTAAATCTTTGTTATACAAACGTAAGGCCTCCACAGTGCGCGTCAAAAATCTTCTAAAATATTTTGTTGTTCATTGTGAAAGTGTTGTATTTATAGTGTTCGTGTTCACTCTGATAATTTATTTAAAAATAATAATAAATTACGCTTTATTGCACACAAGTAGAAATATTACAGAAAAGGGGACAAAAATACAAAGAAAAAAGTATAGAAGAGGCGGTCTTATTGCCAATGAAAGTGAAAGTGAAAGTGAAAGTGAAATATATTTTATTTAAATAAGCTCACATAATAAGCATTTTTAAATCGTCAATTCTTTTACCCTACCACCCATTATGACGTCTTTTAACTGACAAGAAAAATGGGCGCAAAAAACTTGTCAGCTTTATCAATCAGATGGAACGATATTTACAAATATGTATATCGTTTCCAGACTTTATATTAACAAAGATTAACAAATAAATAACATTATTGAATTAGCTCATTTCTTAATGAGTTTCAAATTTCTTAATCAATTTACAGATTTTAAGCTAAATTCAAAGTTTGAACTTGTTATTCAGTCTAGGATAAAAATAAAAGAAAAACATACAATTCAATATGCATTAAGATAGGTAGTCAGAAGCAGACCCATTCCCACTGGCAGCACCAGTTCCCGAACATGACGCATGAACCAGCCATCTCTTCGCTCAACCATATTTGAGGGAACGTAACGACCCGCCTCATACGACACCACCGCAGAAATGATTAAAGAGAGCATGACATACTAAGACTACCTATGTTAAGGCATCGAATTGAAAATTTATATCCAAAAGCTTTTCATAGGTCTTTCACTAAACTACTGACTATAGAAAGTAAAAATATTGCAATTAAATAAATCAAAACAAGGTAAGCTATTAAGAATTATATTTTTTGAGTAAGAAGTGCCATACATACAGACAATATAAAACAGATCTTTTATATACGAGTTATACGACGCCCTTAATACAAGCAGACAGAAGCAGACCCATTCCCACTGGCAGCACCCGTTCACGAGCATGACGCATGAACCAGCCATCGCTTCGCTCAACCATATTTGAGGGAACGTCACGACCCGCCTCACACGACACCACCGCAGAAATGTTTGAAGTGAGCATGACATACTAAAGCTAAAGCTAAAGCTAAAAGCAATCAGCAATCTCTTCCAGGCAACCATTGGGTGTAAAATAAATGGAAAAAATGAAATATAGGGGAGTGGGTGCAATGATAAAAAAGGGAAGAACAAGTGTGTTGTATGAATACAAACAATAGTTATACCTAAAGATAAATACAATTAAAATAAAGGAGAAAATAAATAAATGGTCAATCAGAAGAAGAGGAAAGGAAATGCCTTCTAACTCTATCTCTAAAGGACTTGGGAGTCTGAGATTTATGTTTACACGGACAGTTGCCATCAGTATATCGTAGCAGACAAGGTGACCAAATACTTCTGATCAGTTTAAAATGTCAATAAGTTCCATGCACTACCAAAATTTTGCTTAAACCATTGTTATGGTTGCTATGGTTTTATTATAGTCTTGGAATCTTGGATACATCTTATTTATCTGGTGCCAAACTAGTTAGGTTACAAACATAATATTATCTTTCTAAAGCTAAGCTGTTAACTACATTACACTAAACTGAAAATGGTAAATAGATAGTGGCTTCAAATGTACTCTTGATAAAAGCAATAGGATGGTATTTTGTAAAGTTACCTTTACAAGTTCTGATGGTGGCTGTGCGAACCAAATAAATATTCGTGAATGTTCGTGTTCATCATGCTCTTGTTCGTTCGTGTCTACACGCCTTAATAATTTTGATTCCATCCTGCCTGTCACTTTTATGATCGCCAAAGGATCGCTAGATTTGACGTATTAAAATGTATGCTTAGGGATGCTAACAAGAATCTACTATGTTATTTTTCTTTTTCATGGGTAGTTACAAAATAAGTATCGAAAATACTTTATACTTGGATAGACTTACTTAGACGTATTAACGCTTACGATTATGGGAAGAATGTTAATGTTAGGTATAAGAATGGGACGGATTTCTGTGAGCGTTAGAATGGCTGGTTGTCTGTATCGATTCACGTCAGGCTGGAGACCAAAAGTTGCTCCCTATATTTGCTACCATTTACGATTTACCTACAGTCAAATAATTGCTAAACTTTGAAACAAAATAAAGGGACTTCAAAATGACCAGCCATTCGGATATCAGGCATAAGAATAAATAAAACTTATTCTTATGTATCAGGATAGCCGGTCAAATCCCAGTTGTGTAAACTATATTCAAATTCTGGGCACTCGTTGTCTACACCATTAACTCTAAAAGTTCATGTTATTATTTACTTGAGTAATTACTACCTGTATGCAGAACAAAGAAAATATGATTTGTGAGTTTATCCTTACTATACTTGGTATCGACTCTTATGACAACTTAGTTTCTTCCAGAAAAATATGTTATAGAACTTGTAAAAGATTCCTAGTAACTTAGTTAAATTTGCGTTAAGTTGGCATCCTTAGATATTTTTTGACAAAGAGTGAACAAGTTAAAGATGATCGCAACAAAATTGCTAAGAAATTTGAGGTAGAAACAACCTTCTTTATAGGACGTCGTGGTACGAAAAGTCAATGTAAGACCTAAAAGACATTGCTATAAGAGCTCGTTGTAGGCCCCCGATATGAGATTGTACACTTTATAAATATATTTTTTTATAAAGCTAAGACAATTATTTAGTGCTACAAATATTCAGTTAAAAGTTATTTACTTTAATTAAAATTAAAATAAATGTTAAGTAATGAGTTTCTCATTTTGGTGGTATGTCCCCAATCTGTCTCTAACTACAAATTCTTGAATTATGTGCATATCGCTAGATCTGTGCAATAATTACTTACATTTATATAGTCAATAATTAATGACTATAATTATAATTAATGAATTGTATTTAGTTCTATGTAGTCACTACAATTGACAATACTTGACTAAACAAATGTCCGGGCAAACGTAGGCATTTTGGTGACAAATATTGTAGCACAATTTCTACAGGCAACTTACTAAACAGGAAATTTATGTCAGCACTCCCTGGACGCTTCAGTTGCAGAGTTTCAGTGGATGGAAATAGACGTGTGACCCCTCGCAGTATTTTCCCGCCAAACACGTAAGTATAACATTTTGGTGGCAGAGGTCACGAATTTTTTACATTTTGGTGGTCGTCTTTTAACGGGTTTCGCAATAAAATATGTATTGCGTTTCCAATTTGTAATATGTGTTTCTGATTTAACTTTAAGTTGATAAACTATATTTTGGTTGTATACAAAAAGAAAGTTTTATTTTTGCTTTTTTATACTGGGTTCTCATTTTGGTGGTTGTGTTTTGGTGGCTCTAGTGGCATTACAGGCTGTATACCCGGACAGACTGTATAATCATATCAGCCGCTGCTAAGTATAGACCTCCTCCAAAGATCTCCACAACGATCGATCCTGCGCTGCCCGCATCCAGCGGTTTCCCGCGACCTTCACCAGATCGTCGGTCCATCTTGTCGGCAGCTTACCCATGGAGCGTTGTCTGGTGCGCGGTTGCCATTTAAGAAACTTTCCGCCCCAACGTCCATCAGTTCTTCTCGCTGTGTGTCCCGCCCACTGCCACTTCAGCTGAGCAATCCTTCGAGCGATGTCGGTTACTTTAGTTCTCCTACGGATCTCCTCATTTCTGATTCGATCACGTAGGGAAACGCCGAGCTTGGTTCTCTCTGTTGCAGCTGCGTGACCTTGAGCCTTCTTATGACACCCATAGTTACCACGTTTCACTGCCGTAAGTCATCACTGGCAGGAAACACACACTGGTCATAGACTTTCATTTTGAGACACTGAGGTAAATTTTTCGAAGCTTCCCGAATGCTATTCATCCGACTTGGATTCGAGGAGAGATCTCTTTCTCGAATTTGGATTTACCTAACTGGACTGTCTGTCCTACCTAGGTCTACAAAATGGTGAACAACTTCGAGTGTAGTGTTCCCAACATGAGCTGTGTAATGGATACAACATGGGTATTTGACATGATTTTCCATCTTATCCATGTTAATTCTAAGACCCACTCTTTGGAAGGCACTACGGAGATCTTTGAGCATTGTGTTCAGGTCTTCCATGGTCTCAGCAATAAGAACAATATCATCGGCAAAACGAAGGTGCGTTAGGTACTGGTTAATAATATTGATATGAAATCCTTTCCAGTCCAAGAGCTTAAAGATGTCCTCTAACGCAGCTGTGAACAGTTTCGGAGAAATAGCGTCTCTCTGTCTCAACCTAGCTGCAGTTGGATAGGATTTGTGCTGTGGTTGTGTACTTAGACCAACATGGTGGCATATACGTATAAGTACCTCAACACCTCGATATACCTACATCATGTATCAAAAAATCCTGTCAGATCCTGAAACAGGTGATAGTGTTGCTAAAACTGAACAAAATTCTCCAAGCAACATAGGGCGAAAAACTATTTTTTTAAATTCCATAGTAAGTCAGTCAGCTGATCAATACAATGTCGTATGGGAGTATGTGCATTTTTTTTCGTTTTTCGTCATATAAATGTTGCATGGAGAATGTTGTTCAGTTTCAGCAACTACATCACCTGTTTTAGGATTTGACAGGGTTTTTTGATACATGATGTATAGTCCACTTGGCACCTCTGGCGAGACTGCAGCACCGCCCAGGTCTCTATCAAATCAAAGGCTTTCTCATAGTCCACAAACGCCAAACAGAGTAGCAGATTATACTCCTCAGTCTTCTGTGTCACCTGCCGCAGCATATGGATATGGTCTATGGTGTTCAATCTTTTCGGAACCCGGCTTTATCGGGAGGTTGGCAGTCCTCGAACCTGCGAGCGAGACGATTCTAAAGGACTTTCGAAAACAACTTTTAGACATGGCTCAGAAGTGAGATGAGTCTGTAGTTCTTCAATAGGGTCTTATTCCTTTTTTAAAGAAAATAATCCTCTCCACTTATGTTCCATGTCTTCGGCGTTCTGCTCTTGACGATAACGGAATTGAAAAGCTTCTGGAGGACTTTAATTATCGACTTACCGCTCGCTCTCAAAAGTTCAGTAGTGATCCCGTCATCACTCGTCGCCTTGTTGTTTTTCAGCTGTTTGAAAGCCCTATCTCGTACAGGCTGACGTCCGGGATATCTTCGGTATAGTGTCGGGTAAGCTTGGCTCTATCTACTTTAGCTTTGCTTTCAACAGGTGTCTGCATGGAATATAACTGCTCATAGAAACTCTTGATCTCCCTCAGGATATCAGGCTTCGATTAAATGATGCGTGCGACCGTCGTCAGCTTTCAGCTTCGTCATCTGGCTTTGCTCAGTTGACAGATCTCTTGGGTAGTTCTCCGAGGTCCTTTTTTTGGCGGTCACACGCTTGTTATTCCTAACCTATTGTAAATATAGCTTTAAGAAAAAAACTAAATGATCCTTCATTTACAGTTCTATTCAATTTTAATAAAAAATACGTGATATTTATTAAAATAAAATTTAAAATAATTTTCAAAGATCGAAATCGGGAGTAAAAATGCTGTTCTTCGGGTGTCACACTCTATTCGCACTTAGGACAACCTTTAATAACTTCTTTGTCTTTTAAGTAATATGTATGTTTTATACATCAAAATAATTGTATTTAACTCATGTTTAATAGTGCCAAAAACTAAATTTTTATCGTGAATAAAAAAGAAGTTGTAGGGCATTTTCTCTCTGTCACACGATTTGGCAATTTTTCGAGCGCGCAGCAAAAAAAATCATAAATATAAAACTTATCGCCTTATAACTAAATTTAATAGCCGCGCTGCTGCTCTGTTGATCATACTAGCACTTGATGATACACATATTGTTGATTGCTATGCTGAAAAACAAATATCGGTCGGTAACTCTCCAATAAATGTTTGATACCCTTAGTCAAACAACTTTCATGGACAGATTATAATAGATGTATGCATACGGTATCGATTTTTGCTATATATTTTAGAATAGGATAGGTCCTCGAGATTATATATAAGTATTTACTTTCATAATTTGTCCATAACATAACTTTGAAATTTAAAAAAAAAGTAAATTATCGTAATTTGCGTGGCATAATTTTCGTGGCAATTTGTCCACGAAAATTACAGACCATGCTATGAAATTTAAGTTTCTTCTCAAATTGATAAGAATTCTGTCTGCTAGTTTGAATATACATGTTATATATACATATACTAACCTATTCTCACACAAAGAAGGAGAGAGGGTGGTGATATTTACTTCGTTACGACATTGCACTAAAACATCGTTTTTTTTACTTATACACCAAATAAAGGTACGAAGCTTTCAATATTAGGTTTTCAGTGCCCTCACTGGCTGTATAATCATAAGCAGTACTTTGTAGTAAATCGTTTAGTAATGTTTGTGAAGTGCATCGTAACTTTCGTGGCTTTCAAATTTTCAAAATTTAATATCTCAGTGATTTATGTACCGATTAGCATGTTTCGAGTATACTATTTATTTATTTCTTGGATTCTTTAATATACTAATCTCTAAAACTCAAAGTGAAATTTCGCCACGAAAATTGCGCGGAGAACGCTTTTCAAATAATGACCCTCTTGCAAACACTTTGGAGCCTCTATTCCGCTCGATAGCCTCTTTAATACGGTTCGTATTAAATTGGCAAAGGTCGCTCGTCAAAAACTCAGATATCTGTCTATTTAGCTGCCGATAATGATGAGCATATATCCGCTAAGCTCTGAAGCCTCATTTCACATCCCTGATCCATGAGTAGGAGTTCGTGGTCGAAGAGTTTCTTTAACTTGGGACGGCCGGTCTTGAAGAACTTGGACCCTACCGTACGGCCAGTATCCACCACCATGTTATTAAGATCATGCACATCTATGCTGTTCGCAAGGGCTTTGAAGCGGTTTTGGAGTTCGAGTTGAAAGCTCTCGAAATTCGAGTGAATATATGAGTAATTAAGTAAAATAAGACATAGGAGAATATTTAAAGTCTTGATAAATAATAATTATTTCTAAGAACTGTTTTCTATTTATTGTTTATACCTCATTTGGTAGAGTTCTTAAATTTTGGTGTTAGGCAATTTCATTTTGGTGCAAAGAAATATCATTTTGGTGGCATCTGCTCATTTTGGTGGCTTTGAGATATTTAGATTTAGTTTTTCTCTAAAACTATATGGAATACTAATAAGGCCACTGCATATATTTCATAAGTTATAATCAACCTACCGTTTCCATGCATTAGTTATCAAAATTAACTAAAAACAAAAAATGCCACCAAAATGACAAGAAAACAGCTTATGTTGAAATTCACCCCACTATCTTCTAACAAACCTAATTTGGTCACCCATATTGCTTTTAGTCACAGAAAAAGGAGCTGCACAATCTTTATCGAGCCTTATTTGGTCACCCATCTTGCTTTTGGCCACACAAAAAGTGTTTGCAAAATATATTTTTTTATTCTAATTTGGTCACCCATCTTGCATTTGCATCTTGCGACGGGTCTGCTGGGTATTATTATGTATAAAAAGTATTATTACCTATTAATACTACATAATTATCAGTTAACTAGCACTCACATTACAAGCTTTGATTAGTTTGGGGATAGATGGCCCTGTGTAAAATTGCCAAAAAAAGGATGGGTGACCAAATTAGGCTCTATAAAGATTGTGCAGACACTTTTCAGATTTACGAAAATGGCTGCATGAGTGGTCACACGAACTAATTTAAAAATTAAATTTTACTAAGATAATTTTATTTCCTCGCATTTCTTGAGAAATGTGCATACTTATAAACCTTGTTCTAGAAGCTTTTACATTGCCACGAATGATACAAGTGGCTCCGTGAGCTGTAGACCTCGCGTTATAAAGTAGCTCAAATTGGGTTGGTAAACTTTTTCGAAGGTAATTGTTTTTTTTTTTTTTTGATAGCACAAGTTTGAAGAACAACGAAAATAATAATATGTTTTTTTTATTTTACCTTGTTAACTAAATATTTTTTTTTATATTATTATCGCGATAAAATACCAAACGAACGGCTGAACATGAAGTTCCCTTGCATTTACTGATTAAAAAAACTGATTGACAGGACAGATTTTACAGACGGTGACAAAATTTTACTCTTTGGTAATCATTAATCACGACCAAGAAGCTTAGGTATAAGCTTCTTGATCACGACCTAATGTTGTTGTTTGTTTTTCAGCTTATTTATTGTGTGTTTTTCTTGTTCAGTTATGGGAAATGGATCAGCTTGAAGAAATCCATTATCCAGCTTATTACGCCGATGAAGTACCTACAGTGCTTAGTTCCGTTTTGTTTGAAATATAAATGTAACTATCCGCAGAACAAATTTTGTACAATTCCCATGTACCTTTGAAAGAGACGTGGTGCAGAAGATTAAACAGGAATAGGGAATATGCATCAATATTTTTTTTTAATCTTAATCTAAAGTATAATGCGTGAGAAAATTAACTGTAATATTAAAACTTTTCTCTTGCGTTTTTTTCTCGTGATATAGTTACTTGAAGTTAGCGCGGAGCAGCACCCGCCGAAAACGCTCCATACAAAATGGTGACGTCACACATCACGTTTCAGGTGTGTTTCGGCGCGTTTAATATGGAGTTAGCCAATAATCTTCAATTATCTCCCTAAATTTTGCGTTTAAGTACATATGTGTCATACAAAATATTGTTTCTTATTCGATATTCTATCTGACTGTAAAGTGCATTATATCCGAAAATAAAAAAATAAAATTGTTATTTTTCCCTGATTTCATCTTGTGATAAAACTACAATAATACATTTTTTTAATTTTTTTCCTGTTACATCATGTTTTTATAAGTGTCCGCAGCGATCAAGCTCAAATTCATCAAAATCGGTGACTTATGCATATTCCCTATTGCCTTCAGAGAACTTTATACGTTTGTGATGATAAATATATGTATATCTACAAATTTACTCACAAAAAATATATATTTTATTTATTTTAGCGGACTGTGACTGACATGACAACTACTTAGTTGACATTGCCAATGCCAAAATTTTTATTTTTTTATTTGAGCAAAAGCACTACCTACGCATACAGCCGTAATAGTGTTTTTTTGTACTATGCTGTAAATTTAAATTTTTAATTATGATTTAAATTAAAATGATGTATTAAAAAAAATCCGCAATTGGTTATTCCTGACTCCAAAGCGCAAAGCCAAAAGCTACCAGAAAATATATAATTTACTACAGTTTTGGAAAAGTTTACCAACCCAATTGTAAATATGTTTTTTTTTAACCAATAGTCCTACTTCGGTTCTGTCACAATCACAAGTCACAACCAAAATATTTTCATTGGCCAGAAATCTTGGTGGTTAATTCGTCCAAGCCAGAAATGTTTCGATTGATTTTGAACTATGAACTTTTAAATCTTCTAAAAATTAAAAAAAAGAAATTGCTTTGCATCACTAACAAAAAAGTTTGTTACATTTTTGATATTTTTTTTAAACGGCTGAAATATGTTTTTTAAGTAACATTATTTTGAAAAAAATCGAACGGGGACGGGGACGGAACCCACCTATTTACGTAAAAACCACTGGTCGAATTTTGATGAAATTAAGGCTCCCTAAGGATTTTCTCGAATATCCACGCGGACGAAGCTAGTTTAAATATAATCATTATTTCTTGCTTTTTAGAGTCATTTATTCTTTCAGCTGAATTAATAGGTTTTTTGAGGTTTTGTTTAAAAAAAGACAGTCGAATAGAGAACCTCCTTTTTTGAAGACGGTTATAAATTAATTAAGTGTTAGATTATTTATTGCGATTTAATTTAATAATAAGGAAAATATCCCTGATTCCTTACCATATAAAAGCGGTTATGTATGTTTTTACTGCAATTCAGTCAGTTTGCATCCACAGAGGAAATAATCACTACGTTTTATTTGCATCAATCAGTAAGTCAAGTTTTACGTTGCATGCTGAAAAGTTCGTAGCAAACAAAGGATTATGCTGCATTCTGGGCCATGATGCGCATTAACCATACATATCTGTGACAGACTCATGTCATGTCAAAAAGGGGTAGATAACAAAATGTCATATAATAGGAAAATGTCAAACAGTTATATCCCAATATTAACTTTATGCCCCAAACGGCTCCTTGAGATTGAGATTTCTCTTTTCTCCCGCATTATATTTTAATGACATTCTTCCCACGCAATCACTATAAAATTACTATATTATATTGGTAATTTCATCAAAGCGCATCATGGCCTAGCTTGTATAGTAAAATCGGCATAATCCTTTAAAAATGACATTCTGAATATCTACAAATAAGGTTAATTGTAGGCTTTTTTATGAAGGAAATTCATAACAACTGCAAATTGCATAGATACTTTTATTAATTACTGTGCTATGTGATGTAATGTGATAATCTTTTCCATATTGTTGCTTCAGTTTTTTTTTTGCTTATTCTGTTATTATTACTGTCCTATTTGGACGTGTTTTCTACTACGAAGAGAACCTATAAGCCTTTAAGGAACTTTGTAACTATTTATCTTCAAATCTTCCATTTGATAGGCTAAAGCAGGGGTGTCAAAGATACGGCCCGCGACCAAAATCTATCCAGTGAGGATTTTAGAGCATTCGATGTCACTACGTATTGTTTAAAGTTGCGCGCGCTTTATTTAAAATAATTTAGTAGGTACGTATTTGAGTTTTTTGTTTTTAGTCTGGCCCGCTAACACATCGAAAATTTTATAAATGGCCCTTTAGAAAAATGAGTTTGACACTCCTAGTCTAGAGAGATAGAACAACTGAGGAAATGTACACCATTATATTTTGACGCTTTCTTCATAAATAGTAGATTATACACCAAGGGGATAAGGCACTGTTTTATGTCACGGGCGCTACATTGAATCCTAAAAACTATATGTAACGAAGGACTCCAAATTTAACTCCCGAGCGCAGCGAGGGTGTTATAAGTTAATTCCCGAGCAAGGCGAGGGAATTAAGATTGAGTCCTGAGTGCAGTGAGGGATTTAAGCGCCTAAGAAAAAAACAGTTTTATCCCGGTGGTGTATACTCTACTTTTCTCACTTTATGCCAGACAATAAAAAACCAGGCTTAGTAGATAGTGTTTATTACAGCATATTAAAAGTGCAAATTGATATTGGAGACATTAGTCCAATTATGGAAAGATAACGTTATATTTTTATTTGGTACGTTTATCGAGGTTGAGCTAGAGTTTATTTGAGTTGTGTTCAAGGCTTCGGAGACTTGTGTCTGAGGGTCGAGTTGTTCCGTAAAGGTTGGAGAAGGTCGTCTCTGATGCAGTGGGCTTGATGTAAATGTGACGTGTTTAGAGGAAGATGACTGTGGTGACAGAGGCGTCCAGGGATCATCAATGGTAGACGAAGTTTTCATATTCACTCATACTCTTACGCACAAGTATTTTTTCTTTGAAATATTTATAGAATCTTCTAAAGCTAGTAGTACTACTAGCTACGGCTATAGCAACTTCTTTCAGCTGGCGTGGCCTACTCGATTTGACAAACAAATGAAGTTCGTCTCAGTTCGAATCTAGTGGGCCACGGCCTCGGTCTTCGAAAATCGAGTTGGCCGCGCCCGCTGAGGACACATTCTGTTTAGTGAAATTAGACTTTATGGACATAGCAATAAGAATTATGAAAGTGAAAATCACATTATTGACCAGCGGGTTATAATAGAACATTATAACCAGGCTAAAGCCAAGTGATATAATGTCTTGCTTTCGGTAAGGTTTACATGACATATAATTCGGCATTGTCGAGCATGTGGTGTAAAAATGTTTCTTTATGCACAAAGTGATAGTGCTTGGCCTTTACCTGATGTTAAGTGACGGTAAGGTGGAAGTGCACTACACCCGAAATCCACTGGCTATCTAACCTGTAACTGTCGGAACACAACAGTTTTTAAATTGTTGTTATGGCGTCAGACTTAAGTAAGATCTACGAACAAAGAGTAAGATGGTGATAGCTAGCAAGGCTAGAACTTGCAATAGGCCCTACCACCAACCAAACCGACTTCAAATTCTACCACCCTTGGGAACTGCGTCACACGGGTGACCACAAGACCACAGAGGCGCTACAATCGATAGTAAAACGATCCGCATTTGTTTCGCAGCATCATGAAGACAACCCTGATCATTCTTGTAGTTGCCCTAGCAGTGGCATTCGGCCGCCATGGAGAGGCCAAGCTGATACAGGCTTGCGGTCGAGCACTCGTAAGCATCTTCAGCCAAGTGTGCTCGTCTGAAACACGTGAGTCCAAAGTGTAAAGTGAGTCGTTAGCTAAGTTGTCCCACAAACTTACGGCACAAAATAGCTAAATACTTAGTTCTACTACTTCGTGACTGATCATAAATTGAGCTACCTATTTATTATCCCCGTCAATTGGTAATGCGCTGGAACCTTGTCACATTAACATCCACTTTGACGTGATCCGCAACTAAAAATGTCATGAAACAAGAAAATTCTAATAGGTAATCTAATATATTATTATTGCATTATTATTTTCTATAAGATAGGGTCTAGGTATATAAAAATTTTAGAATTGTTTTTCGTTTTTGAGGTTAAAATCATGGCCGCCAGGCGCATTACCATTTGACGGGGATAGTAATACCTAGTATAGTATCCCTTATTCTCATTTCAGGAACCAAGTTCAGGAAGAAAAGATTTTGAACGCCTAAACCTTAAAATAAAAAATACACTACTATTACAAACCCTTAGGATTCCATAAAAATTTATATACCCATTTCTGCTACTAAAATGATACAGGGACTCAGCAGATTTTTCTTAAAAAATAACAAAAATTCTACCATATCTTCTCTACATCGCTCGGTCGCACTATTTCTCAACCGATGTGGGCAGGTTTGAATATTATAGAGATTTTTTAAGTTGAGCCAATTTTTCTAAATTTTACGAAATAGCGGAGATATGTAAAAAAATGTATTTCCGTCCGGTTTTCTGGCGCTGAATGTTCTCCTCTACAGGTCGCATTTCTCAACCGATTCTCGTGAAATTTTGTAAGCAGTTCTGAAAATTATGTAGTATTTTTTGTCACGCCAGTTTTTTGATTTTTTTTTAAATGGTGGTGATCTGTAAAAAGAACATATTTCAGTTTGACAGCGCCAGTGCGCTACCTGTTTTCCTCTACAGGTCGCATTTCTCAACCGATTACCGTGAAATGTTGTGGGCAGGTTGGAAAATGATATAGATTTTTTTAAATCGAGCCAGTTTTTCTAAAATTTTCTAAATGGCGGAGATATGTAAAAAAATGTATTTCCGTCCGGCTTTCTGGCGCTGGATGTTCTCCTCTACAGGTCGCATTTCTCAACTGATTCTCGTGAAATTTGTAGATAATTAAGAATTTTTTAGTCCTTTTTGTAGCTTTCGAAATTTACAAAAAATCACTCATTTCGAAAAATGATTAATATTAGGAACGCCTTCTAACTGCGAACATACCTACCAAATAATATACCAAACCTACCTATGTGCTTGTGCGTGTATTTGTTACATACCTACTATGTGCTTTGAAAAATTGAGCAGTGTGGTAAAAAGGGGTGGCGACATCTTTTAGATTATTTTTTAAACAACATACAATTTGAGCTACTTTTTAACGCGAGGTCTACAGCTCACGGAGCCACTAGTTATTTATGTATGAAATTACAGAGGAATCATGCGGATAGTGTAAAATCTGCCAGCAGACACCCTGTACTATAAATGTTTGAAGTTCTGTATTAATTTCTGAAACTCGACGGTTGTAACAATAATTGAAATAATACACTTTGGGTGCACCGAGCCTCCCCTAGCGCTGCCAAAAATACATACACGCCATAATATAACAAAAAGAAGCATAAAAATAGTTCGTAGCCAATAAGTACTAGTTTTTATGTTTTTCAGAATTTTATGAAACATGGCTTTAGATCTGAAACAATTATTGCTTTTGCAAATTTATAAGTATCTGTTTGTTTTGGTCTTTCAGATTACGCCGATCTTTCGAATTACTCCGACCTAACAACATCCGGCTCAATAGTTGAAGATTGCTGCATGAAGCAGTGCGATGTATCAACCCTGAAACAGTACTGCCCATAAAAAGGACAACAAAAAATATATAATATTTTATTTTTATATTATAATAAAAATAAAAAATTAAAAGCTTGTTGTGATAGACTTTATGGCTACTGGCTGCTTGATCGAGATTCCTCATAAGTCACAAGGTTTGGCCACAGAATAGAATCTATAAGTACTACCGTACATAAAGGACACTCTCCGCCCCGCCCCAGAATTAATTACCTCACCCCTCGAGTTCGTATGCCGAATCGTATGCTCGTTTAGTCGTGTTTGTCAACGTCAACTTATTTCAATATTCATAGCAATGCGACGTAACTTTTTAGTCGTGTTTGTCAACGCTGTCAACTTATTTTAATATTAGGCAATGCGTCGTAACTTTATTTACCAAAAAGCCGCTCATACAGTACAAACTGCACGGTAGCCCTAGACTTACATACACCAGTTGCGCGTGTACAAAAACGTCATCTGACGTCATCTGTTTATAATGGCGCGGTTGTATAGAGTGTCCGGGGCATAGACTTATTATATTACTGTCCGGGGTGTGGTTTGGCATCCACATTAACCAGATTTTTACGAAAAGGATGTAAAACTTGCAGTTTTCATTTCATACAGTGTGACTCTTTATAAAGTGCACAAATGAAAACGAATGAAACCATAGAAATAGAATGTCAAAGAACAACAATGTCAATAAACAGGTGATCCGAAAACGATTGCATACATTTTATATGAGATACGTAAAAGATGACTTAGATCCATAAAATATCACTATAATATGACAAAGGAAATTAATAAACTATGTTCCATACTGTTTTCTTCGTCGATAAGCGAATAAATGTAGCGAAATTTGGTTTTAAAGAAATGTGTGGCAATATCTTATTTACCTGTGAAAAGTGTAATTACTTGGATTGTTTCTTTTTGTCACATCACAATTACTTAGAGCACAAGACACCATGGCTCCACGATACCTTTATTTTAAATTCTAATAAGATTAACAAATATTTTAAACTAACTGTGATTGCTCATTTGCAAGGCTAGGGGCTCTTACTGTAAAAAATGTTGGCACATGTCACTTAATCCTTTGTCTCTTTTTTTCACAGACTATGTCCGTATGATGTTCTTCTCTTTTCCACGCTTTGTTGGTCTTCTTGAGCGCAGCGAAAATTTTTCTATGTCTATGAATGAAACTATGCTTTTATTTTAATGAAAAATATTTTAAAAATCTAACTTCATTGTGAATTTTTTTGGAAAATCGATAAAACTCTTTTTTTATTTATTTATTAATAATTCTGTACGCACACACAAGTTTAAACAAAAAATAAATGGACAGAAGATTTGTACAAGGGCACAGATTATTTCATTTTGAAATTTCTTCCAGCTGGCCCGTTTAATAGGAAAAAACCATAAACTTAATATTCACTGAAATAGACGAACAGAGTTCACTTGGCTGCGAAACCAAAAGTGAGATGAGCCAGTGTTTGTAAATATGTAAACGTGTGCGTGAATTTAGAGATGCACCGAAGTCCATTTTAGGTTGTAGATAACCATAATGTATTATTGCTCTAATAAATAAAACACAAACAAAATTTTGAACAATTTTATTTAAATAATTTCTTAAGGTCTCCTTTGAGGCTCCCTGCTTATTTATTTATGACATTTATCCAGTTTAATTTAATCACTGGATTTACAGAAAACCTGGAAATAATTGTTAAATTAGTACTTAAGTTGGTATAATTTACCATTTGAAAACTGTCGGTTACAAGCAGCTTTAAATAAAATTATCAGTGTTCACAAAGACAAACAAAGTTATATTGGAAATCATCGACATGAGTATCGATATCGATAATTTTTTATCAATATCTACGCTTTATTTTCTCAAGTTCACGGACATAATATCTTTTTATCTAACACATAATGTTTAGAAATCAGCCTTTATTTAGGAAATAGGCGTTTAAAAGCATCATATTAGTATATAACTTAGTGTGTTTGGGAATATATTCAACTAAAATATGAATTATGAAAATGGTAATAGTACAATCATATTTACCTGTGAAATGAGTGTTTATTTGGGTTATTGTCGTAAGTAACATTACAATCCAGTACAGAACACGACACCATTATTGATTTATATAGCTTTGAGAGCCAAACCGACCCGATTGCGATCAAAATTACGAAATAATCTTGTTGACGCTTTTCACCAAGGTGATAAACGATGATAAATGAAGTCAAACCAGGTTCAGCTGTCAGTTTGTTTTTACTCTTTTTCGCACATCCATAGCCTTCTATATCTTCCAAGCCATGAAGTTGAGCAGAACGGCAACATCGCCTGTGGTCAAGCACATAGTATAAAATTATTTTAATAATTATTTATTATTTGTTTTTCCTATATTATCTATGTTTAAACTAGTTGTAAATTGTGATGTAAGATTATTTCAATAAAGTTTTATATTTATGATTATTATTTATTTATTAGAACATAAGGTTTGAGTCAAATTATTTGAACTTTTCGGGGGTTCTTTAGTACGATGAGCATTTTGATCTAAGCCTCTCCTAGCAATAAATCTTACATCATTGGAATGGTCTTTAAATTTGAAACACTTTATTGTACTACAATAAACGTCAACTATTAGTACTTTGAGAGTTATAACGCTCTGAACTTGACCAATTTTTTTTACATTTATGACCTAAAACTCCGAAAATACTCATAATTAATAGAAAGTGTGTTTGCAGCAAATATTTATTTTATGAAAACCTTTCTAATGATATATCATTTATTGCTAGAGGTGGGGTAATTCAACTCCCATAGACAATAAACCACTTTTATACTTTAATAACCTTTAACTCCAAAAGTATAAACAATTGATATAAAGTATATTAACAGCAAATATTTGTCTTTAAAAGACCTTTCTAATGATATATCATTTATTGCTAGAGGGCGTGTTAATCAACTCCCTGCTGAAGAAAATTAACAAAAAAGATGACATCTTTGACAGCCATTTTTTCCTAGTTAACATTGATATTTTTCTTATTGTTTAATATACAAAGCATTTCAATAAAGGAACTAAATTATTTTCATATTTTTAACCTCACACGATTGCTAGGAAAAAAAATATCGACCTCTTAAAATTGAAATATTCCCATACATTTAGTATGGAGACTGGCCGACGACATGACCACGAACTGACAGTAACAGACGTTGCCAAACTTATGTTCACGGCTTGCAATTATAGAAGGCTATGGCACATCGCATAAGCCGTAAGAATCGGTTTCTCACTCGCACCTTTGTCCGTCTACTTGAGCATAGCGAAAAATTTTCTAAGTCTATGGAAAAAACATAGAGTTTTATTTTTATTTTTTGATAATAATGCATCTTATTGTAATTTTCCAGACGACCTTTTATTTCCATTTGTTTCATAGTGATAGATCGTTTAGTTCAAAAGTTACAACGTTTTGTTCACAGTAGCAAACAAGAACTTTATTATAAAAACCAAAAAAATGTAAAAAAAAAAATTCCGCGTCGATTTCGACGGGAAAAATTAAAAAATTAAAGATTCCCAGGGGGGGTACAATTTGTACTCGGTTTGGTTGGTGGCTTAGAGTAAGACGGGCTTCTACAGAAAGCGAAGCCTTTGTTGCTCGAAGGTTGGTGGTAAGGCTTATTTCATGTCCGCCTGGCTAGCTACCACCGTTTTACTTAAGTATGACGCCATAACACCAATTTAAAAATTGTTGTGTTCCGGCAGTTAGAGGTAAGATAGCAGGTTCCTCACCGATGAGGATTCCGGGTGTAGTGCGCTTCCACCTTCGGCCTTATCGTCACTTAACATCAGGTGAGCTGACGGCCAAGCACTGCCCCGTTCGTTGTGTATAAAAAAACTTCGGTCTACAAAGTTCACAGTGGTATTACGTCATTGTCGTCACGCTCACACCTTCGAATAAAAAATAAAAATGAACAACAACATCTTAAGTAAGGAGCAAAAATCTTTAATGGCAGTATAACGATAACAATCGTACTATTAAATCCTATATAGCGAACTTGTCAAGCTCCCGGATGCTCTGTAAAGTTCAGAACAAAGTCAGCGATCTAACATGAATTAATCATAAGTACATATTGCGGAATTCCCGTGTCACATCACATCCGCAATCCACATTAAAAAGTATAGACGTAATACAACCAAAAGTCAGGAAGTATGCATGCACAAATTCTTAAACACCTTAGAGCAAGGACAACATATTAATTTCTAACATTATAAACAGATGAGCATTTTAGCAATTAGTTTTAAAACGCAATGTAATGAGCAAAAAAGATGCTTAAATTATAATGAGAAATAATACTTATTTATAAAGTTCGTTAAGCGTGAAGTGAAAACCCAAATCAGAAATTAGATGAACAATTAAATAAAGATTCAGACATTTTTAGGTACCTATTATTGATCAAACCTATTCTAAATTCTGTCATCTTAATAACCGGACATAATAACAAAGTCTTTGTCAAACAATTACCTAGGTATTAATATTTAAAGTATGTATGTATATGTATGACTATGTATTTGCAATATATTCTATGAAACATCTCACAATCAATTGGAGGTTATATAGTATCATAGTTTTTGCGTTGGTTTTTTAACAGTTCTGAGAATAATGAAGTAACACACTGAGTTAGTGATTGTCCGGTCAGTCGACGTTCGGTAAGGACCACTCCAAATGAAATTACCGTGGTCAGTTAGTTGATAAGTAGCCAAATTAGACGCACAGCTAAGCTCGTGAAATTTTATAGTGAAATTATTTACCTCTAATTAATTATCTGTGAAAATGTGGGTGCCATATTTAATATTGTGTTTATTTATTGTGGTAGATGGTGAGTAATATTCAGTTTTTTAATACCTAATGTTTGGTCGCTAAAGGTTTGTACGTGCGTGTTTATTTTCTTTTTCTGTAACCTTTTAACTTTTTTCTGTATATTTAAGGTGTTGTAGAGACAGACATACTTAAAAGTGCTGAAAGAAAATGCAATGAAAACGTTATTTATTGAATAAAATAACGTCTATTTTATTTTCGCTGTTAAATTCAATTCGTAGTGAACCAAATATTTTAACGGCAACTATTTTGCAATGTTTGTCAACTGCAGCTTTTACAAGAAGGTACTTTAGGTGTATTAGAATTTCGAGAGCAAAATTAACATAAAACAGGTCACACTTAACTAAATATTATATTAGTAATATGATACTTTGTTTGTTTTACGATCCCTGAGGTCCCGGGTTCGATTCCCGGCTTGGTCAATTTGGAAAACGAACTTTTCTATATTAAGTCGGGACGTTTAATGGTACCGTCGATGTCTTTAACCATAACACAAAGTGCTATAGCTACTTACTTTGGAATCGGAGCAAGTAATGAGATGTTATACTTACAAATATTATACAAAGAGAAAAACTCCCTGGGTTCACTTTTGGATCCACAGCCAGAATCCACTTGTGGATCAATGGATACATTTTTTTCCTACGCTCCACAGGTAAACTCCATACGCCTTTTAATGGATTAAAGAGGAATAAAAAATATTCTTGGATCCATCTGTGGATTGATGAGTAATTGAAATTTTGCATGGATCCACCGGTGGATTGACGAGGAATACAAATTACACAAGGTAAATCTCGCGAGTTCGCGAAAGAAAAATCAGCTGTTTCATACATTTTGATATTATCGTTATTAATTTTTGTATGAAACAGCAGATGTTTTTTCACTATTTCAGATTTGGTTCCATAGTAAAAGTTGTTCAGTTTCATGGTCCCTATCTACCATATTCGGCTTTATAAGGCTTTTACCAAACACCTTGTATATGGATCGAAGAGGAAAAAAATATCCATCGATCGACAAGTGGATCCTGGCTGTAGACCCAAGTAAACGGGGGGGGGTATTAGGCATAGGCACCTTGAAGGCGTCCGCTGCGTTAAGCTAGGGTTTCCTAGGATGACGGTGCCGTGATATTACGGTCGTAATATAGCGGCGTTGAATGTTGTATATGTAAACAATACGGCGACACCGTAACGTCAGAAACCGCGCCATATTGTTTACATAGACAACGTTCTACGCCGCTAAATGATGGCCGTAATATGACCCGTCATCCTAGGAAACCCTAGCTTTAAGCAGGATCCCACTGCGGGCACATGGCGTGGGAATATACATTGCTGATTTTCTGACGGACAACTGCTTGCAGTGCATGAGTAAGCTCTAATCTATGTCGCCCCGCACCGCCCGCCCTAAAACTAATTACGTGTTATAACTAAAGAGTAACCAATTCCCAGGGGTGTACATTTCCAACTTGGACGAGGCCTGTTTCCGCTGCTTGTGCCACGTGGCCGGCTGCGACACGAGCCACGGCTGCACCGACGGGTACTGCGGGCCCTTCTATATATCCAGGGTCTACTGGGTAGACGCTGGCAGACCTACCTTGCCTGATGACGACCCTAATAGGAGCGAAGGTAGGAAACCTATTTTATGGACTTTATTTATTTTGTGCTTTTTTCTGGGGCCCACTCAGCGAACTAGAATCTATGGAACAAGCATTGCGCTCAAAAAATGGCACCATATGAAAAGTAAAACTAAGTGGACGGAGCTAAAAATGCTGGCATTTAATTATACAGTTCAAAGCGTCTGAGCACTGGTTGCTTATTAGCGACCGTAAGTTGTATCTCATAGGATATTTTCAATACTTAAACAAAAAAAAAGTTACGTACCTACGTTATTTCTGCATATTTTTACTGCCTTCTTTGCGTCTTTTACACCATTTGACTACACAGGACGTCATTAACCGACTTCAAAAACTTGTTAACCGACTTCAAAAACTTGAAAAGGAGGAGGTTATCTATTCGTCGCGTATATTTTTTTTTATATGTATGTACACCGATTACTCGAAGACGGCTGAACCGATTGAAATGATTCAAACGTTATAACATGAGGTTTGTTCCCAAGTTGGTCCCATTTTTTGAAATTTTGTAATCGGTTCAGTAGTTTTCAAGTACCTAATCTTGAAAAAACTGTCGTTTTCGTTACCATTTTATATGAATTCAGGCGTATTTTCAACGATTACTTTTTTGTTTATAAACCGATTTAAATGGTTCTTTTTTTTGTTTGAAAGAAGACACCTTTAAAATGACACCATAATAATTTCATTGGTATTGGGCTTTGGATTTTGAAGATACATGAGGGAACTCCTCAAAATCAAATAGGAACTGTACAGTGATTGAAATATTGGTAGTTTTATGACAATCAAAAACAAGTTAAGTACTTATTTATTGTCAAGGACGTTCAGGGGGCCGATTCTCACGCAATAGACATAATGTCGAAATAGAGATATGTCGAAATAAAATGGCGGATTCGCCATTTTGTCTATTGAAACCAGTTTTTGGTATTCTCGCAATGTCACCATAGAGATATGTCGATGGCTGGCACTCGACATGCAACGTGTGGTCGACAGCGGTAGAGATTGAATATCTCGAACGTTACGTTAGTCGAAGTGTCGAATTGTCTCTTTCTTATGAGATGGGTGACCATTTGGGACTGCAATAACGAATGTTAAGCTACTTTTGGAGAGGCCGGGTACGGGATGGGTGAACATTTAGGACTGCGATGATGAATGTTAAGCAATTCTAAGAAATGGCCGGGTGTGAGATGGGTGACCGTTTGGAAATGCAATAACGAATGTTAAGCTACTTTTGAAGAGGCTGGTTACGAGATGGGTGATTTTGGACTGCGATTACGAATGTTAAGCAATTCTAAGAAATGGCCGGGTGTGAGATGGGTGACCGTTTGGAAATGCAATAACGAATGTTAAGCTACTTTTGAAGAGGCTGGTTACGAGATGGGTGATTTTGGACTGCGATGACGAATGTTAAGCAATTCTTAGAAATGGCCCGGTGTGGGATGGGTGACCGTTTGTGACTGCGATGTGACGAAAGTAAAAAAGCTTTAAATAAGGCCAGGTGTGAAATGGGTGACCATCTGGTAACCACTTTGAAAATGGTGACCCATCTCAGATGGGTGACCGTTTGGAACAGCAATAACGAATCTTAAGCTACTTTTGAAAAGGTCGGTTGCCAGTTACTAGATGGGTGACCATTTGGGACTGTGATGACGAATGTTAAGCAATTTTAGGAAATGGCCAGGTGTGGGATGGGTGACCGTCTGTGACTGAGATGCGACTAAAGTAAAAAATCTTTAAATAAGGCCGGGTGTGAGATGGGTGACCGTTTGGAATAGCAATAACGAATGTTTAGCTACTTTTGAAGAGGCCGGTTGCCAGTTACTAGATGGGTGATCGTTTGGGAGTGTGATGACGAATGTTAAGCAATTTTAGGAAATGGCCGGGTGTGGGATGGGTGACCGTTTGCGACTGCGATGCGACGAAAGTAAAAAAAAATAAGGCCGGGTGTGAGATGGGTGACCATCTGGTAACCACTTTGAAAAAAAAAGTCGGGTTTGGGATGGGTGACCGACGATTCCAGAAGTAATCAATGTTAAACAACATTTACAAAGACTGATGAGATGGGTGACCGTTTGAGACTTCGATAACGAATGTTAAACAACTTTGTAAAAAGGTCGGGTTCGGGATGGGTGACCGACTAAGCCAGCAGTAATCAATGTTAAACAGCGTTGCGTTTCTTGCAGGCAGACATCGGGCGCGTGCCATAGTGTCAAATTCGAAATATCTCTAAAAAGTCAAGAAATTGTAGAGATTCCAAAGACTTTCGACTTGTAATGTCGAAAATTGCCGAGAATAAGTTTTTTGGCTGCAGTAGAGATTTTAGTGACATTTTCAATAGAGATTTGTGATTAGAGATGATCTCGAATTCGAGAAATGTCGCAGTGCGCGAGAATAGGCCCCCTGGACTATGGTTGAACTGCGAAGGCCCAACGGAACTCTTGTGGAAATTGAGTTACTCGGGGTATACCATACCATTGAAAAATGTGAAACATTATAACGTTTTATTATATAAAATCATTGCTTACATACCTACCACAAAAAAGTTTAAAATAAAAAAGCTTTTTGAAAAAAGCACAACCTCCTTCAAAAACCTTAAAAAACAACTCTATAAAAAGCAAGAAATAATGTTCAAATCGATTAATTAAAACACGTCTATTGAAGTCGGGTGGGGCTTTTAGAATATAAACAAATACTATAAGTACAAAAAATTACTTCCAGCTCCACCCGACTTCAATAGACGTGTTTTAATTAATCGATTTGAACATTATTTCTTGCTTTTTATAGAGTTGTTTTTTGAGGTTTTTGAAGGAGGTTGTGCTTTTTTTTAAATGCTTTTTTTTCTAATAAACTTTATCTTTCTCTCTTTTCTCTACAATACAAACTGCAATTATTGTAAAGAACGCTAACGTCAGTCACCGGGTGCGTGGCTGGTCCGACTAAAGCTGAGCGGGTTGTACTTTTTCGGCCCCGGCCGTGGTGCCATTTTTTAAGCAATATTTGTATGCAATTACACTTCCATAGATTTTAGTTCGCTGGGCCTTCTCGATAAAAGCAAACCACGATAATCGGATGACGATTGTTTTCGCTTCCTGACAAAACTACCTCAGTGATTAGGTCCAAAATTGAGTAAATCCAAAAAAAACAACGATGAGAAAAAATAAAGAAAGTTAGATCTTTATACTACTAAATAATATTATTTATTATCATTATTTCAGCCTTCGAAGACTGCGCGCGAGATTATTACTGCTCCATAAAGATAGTTGAAAGTTACATGACGAAATTTGGAAGGGTAAGAGTTTTTTTCGTACCTATACTAATACTACATGTGTATGAAAAAACCCTATCAGATCCTGAAAAAGGTGATAGTGTGGCTGAACATCTTTCTCCATGGAACATAGGTCGAAAAACGAAACAAAATTTTTCATACTCTCATGTATCGGTCAGCTGACCGTCTAACTATGGAAAGACGAAAAAAAATATCGTTTTTCGACCTATGTCCCTTGGAGAATGTCGTTCAGTTTCAGAAACACCTTATCACCTATCACCTTTTTCAGGTTTTTTGATACACGATGTATAAGAGTGCAAGCAAGTAATCTTTACACTTGCAATATCAGTAACTATACATTACAGGGTGTCCCGAAACTTTGCCGCACGGAGGGAAAGCACCTTAAATATCGAAGATAGGAAATTTTACTGAAAGAAGACTTCATTTTGTTATTAAAAATAATTGGAACTGCATTCAAAGATTTTCGAAAAATCGCCTGCCTTTACCAGAAATCGAACTCACAAAAAACGAAAAAAAAAATTTTACGATACCAATCAAAAGGGTTACTCAAAAGGATTTTTTTTAAAGTGACACATCATCTTAAACTTAAGGCAGACCATGAAATTAAACTTTTTTTTTTAATTATTACTTATTGTATCAATTTGTATCGTATGCAATTTAAAAATATATACTAAACAATGTTTGTATGAGGTTATTTTGATACTCGGTGGCGCAGTGGTCGAGGAGCTCGGTGGCGCAGTGGTTTAGCGCCTGGCCCAGCGATTGCGAAAGTTAAGCAACGTTCGCAAGGGTCGGTCATGGGATGGGTGACCAAAGTTTATTATCTCGAGCTCCTCCGTGCTTCGGAAGGCACGTTAAGCCGTTGGTCCCGGCTGCATTTACAGTCGTTAACACCCACCAATCCGCATTGGGCCCGCGTGGTGGGTTATGGCCCATCCTCCTTACCACCCATAAGGAAGGCCTGTGCCCCAGCAGTAGGGACATCAAAAATGGCTGATGGACATTTTGATACTAAACAATACGTTAGGGGGTTCAATTTCAAACCGGTTATTTGATTACAGTTAGTATGCTCGTTGTGGAAATCCATCTTATTCATTCTCTCTAAAGTAGGCGAGCTCTTCATTAACAACAGTACTATGTTCTCAATATATTAACTCAACACCATCAGATATCTGTTCAGAGTCATTGCCCGAATAATGTGATACGTATCTCAAAGAGTCTAGCGATTAAATCTAGCTATTGTACAAAATTAGGGCCCCTTGTCCATCTATCGATGATCCAGTTATGATAAGTCACGATTTTGAACTTAAACCCATACTTAATTTTTTATTTCAATATGATGAGCCACCTTTGTTGAAGAATGTATGTACCTTACATTTGATATTTTTTCCTAAGTCATGGACTAACTTACGCATTCTATACGGCTGTGTGTCGTGACTTATATGAATATATGTAGAAGTTTTTTCAGATTTCAACAATTGCTGAAACTTAGCAAACTTAATTCTGCATTAACGTTAATATGGCGGAAATAAAAAAATAAAAAAACTCATGTCGCTGGAATGTAAAGTTTTCGAGATATATGTGAAAAACCGAAAAATGGGACCTTCAAACCTCCCCCCTCCCCCCCGGCATAGGGGCTACGGGCGGGGACTTTTGATATGTTCACCTCCTAACAGGTCCAAACAAAGTTACGAAGTCAAAAATTGTGTTCCACGCCTTTCCCTCTGTACCTTTTTTGAGCATTCATTTCCTAAACTAGTACCTCTACAAAGCGTGCTGTAGATCTCCTTACAAAACTAAAATTATGTTGTCTGTGATTTATCAACTTATGACCATCTCTATATTTCAGGACTGCAACAACGACGGCGTGACCAACTGCTACGACTACATGATGACCAACTACCACGGCGGGCGCGCGTGCTCCGGCCCGCTGTTCCTCACGGCCCACGGCATGCGCTGGCTCGCCAAGTTCCAACAGTGCAGGCTCACTAGGCCTATACAACTAATGTGACTATATTTAGGACGTTCAACTGAACTTTACAACTAAAGATACACAACAAGTGACCAACTGCTACGACTACATAATGACCAACTACCACGGCGGGCGCGCGTGCTCCGGCCCGCTGTTCCTCACGGCCCACGGCATGCGCTAGCTCGCCAAGTTCCAACAGTGCCGGCTCTCTAGACCCTTACAACTAATGTGGCTATATTTAGGACGTTTAACTGAACCTTACAACTAATAAAGATACATAACAAGTGACCAACTGCTACGACTACATTATGACCAACTACCACGGCGCGCGCGCGTACTCCGGCCCGCTGCTTCCTCACGGCCCATGGCATGCGCTGGCTCGTCAAGTTCCAGCTCACTAGGCCTATACAACTAAAGTGACTATATATTCAGGCCGTTTAACTGAACCCTTACAACTAAATAGACAGTGACCAACTGCTACGACTACTGATGACCAACTACCACGGCGGGCGCGCGTGCTCCGGCCCGCTGTTCCTCACGGCCCACGGCATGCGCTAGCTCGCCAAGTTCCAACAGTGCCGGCTCTCTAGACCCTTACAACTAATGTGGCTATATTTAGGACGTTTAACTGAACCTTACAACTAAAGATACATAACAAGTGACCAACTGCTACGACTACATTATGACCAACTACCACGGCGCGCGCGCGTACTCCGGCCCGCTGCTTCCTCACGGCCCATGGCATGCGCTGGCTCGTCAAGTTCCAGCTCACTAGGCCTATACAACTAAAGTGACTATATTTAGGCCGTTTTACTAAACCCTTACAACTAAAGAGACAGTGACCAACTGCTACGACTACTGATGACCAACTACCACGACGGGCGCGCGTGCTCCGGGCCGCTGTTCCTCACGGCCCACGGCATGCGCTGGCTCGCCAAGTTCCAACAGTGCCGGCTCACTAGACCCTTACAACTAATGTGACTATATTTAGGCCGTTCAACTAAACCCTTAGAACAAAGTGACTTCCCACGTGACCAACTTCTACGATATCACTATTCACTGCATGGTGGTTCGAAGACTTCGATGGGAGATGCGACTTTCAGATTCGACGGGCTGGACTAGCCTAGTGCAGAATTCATTTAAATATTATCAGTGCAAGTTGACTTATTTGATAAAATTTTGAATTTTTTTGAAACACATTATTTCGCTTTATTGTATTTATGTAAAGTTGTATTATTATTATTATTAATAGAAATTTCTTAAAATTTAATTACTCTATCTAGATAACTTTGTTTTTTCCTGCTTTATAAAGTTAAGTTTGACTGCAATGCATTTAATTAAGCATCCTTTTCCAACCCTAGTGTAATCGATTAATATTTAAATCTAGTGTAATATTTATTTTACTATTTTTGTAATAAAACGATGGAAAGTTTTTACGTATATTTTATTTTATTTCGTCTTCATCAATAATATTAATAAAACACACAAGCAATTAAAGTATCACAAGTTTTCTGTATTTTTTGAACTTTTATTTCAAATGTAAAGTTTACGAGAAATGAAATAAATTTCAAAGATATTTAGTTATTATTATTGTAGACAGATGGCGTTGTACCCAACGCACGTAGTGCTGAATCGCGGTGTTACGATTTTTTTGTGGTTTATATAGGCTGTCGATGCAATTAATAAATTATCCTCGACCTATACACTGGTTTTATTTACTTTGGTGAATATCAGTATTTTGGACCTTATTGGGATTGTACAGGGTCCTAACCGAGTCGGAATTTTCGGTTGGTTGACTTGGAACCAGCGCAGTACGAGTGATAGGAGCAGGGACAACACATACAAATCTCTGGATTGGAGGTTTGAGTTTGCAGCGGCGGCAGCGTGACGTCAGCGGATCCGGTGCGGCCACGAAGAGAGCGATTTCATAAGCGGAAGCGTATTAGTGAGTTGTGCTGTGATAAACTGTGAGTACATTTGTGTCATTAACTTAGAATAATTTCAAGAAAGTAGAAGTTGGAAAATTTTACAAGTGTTTGCATGGACTTAGAATAATTTCTCCAAAAGTGAACATACGGGGAATCCACGCCAGTTTGCGGAGCCAAGTGCAAAACACTTAGAATAATTTCGTAAAATTTACCATTGACTTAGAAAATTTTGTTGAAGTTTCTCATACGTTGAATACTTAATTTGAATAACTATTGAGATGGATGCCTACGGTAAAATTCAGGAAGATACTAAGTCAAAGATTCAGAAAGGAAGGTCGAATTTTAGAAAGTCTCCGAAAGATAGGATTTCTCTGTCATACTTAGAAACACGTTTGGAAGCCTTGGAAAATCAATGGTCTTTATTTTATGAAACACATAAGAAGATTATAATGGAAGTTACTGGAGAAGAACTTCAAAAATCTACTTATTCTAAAAATGATACGTATGATCAGACCGAAGAACTGTACATTAATTACAAGTCGGAGTTAAAAGAAGCCATCCTTACGTTAAAAAAAGATGTTAATGTTAATGAATTTTATGATGCAAGTGCAACTACTAACAGCACCCAATCCTTTACTGTTAAATTACCGAAAATAGAAATCCCTAATTTCAGTGGGAAATACACAGAATGGAGTAGTTTTCATGATTTATTTTTGTCTTTAATTCACAACAATAAGGGATTGGATGACGTTCAAAAGCTGCATTATTTGAAAAGTCACTTGTCTGGCGAAGCCGAGCAAATGTTAAGACACATACCTATCACTGCATGTAATTATAAAACTTGTTGGGATCAGTTAGAGCATCGTTACAACAACAAAAGGTTTTTAGCCAATTGTGTATTAAAACGTTTTATGAATCAAAAAAATGTATTGTCGGAATCTTCAAGTGCGATAAAGGAATTACTCGACTCAACTAATGAGTGTTTGAATGCTCTTACTAATTTAGGTATAAATGTAGATTCCTGGGATCTTATTGTAATTTATATAGTTTCGTTGAAACTCGATACAGAATCCCGAAAGTTGTGGGAAGTTGAAGTTAGTAAATGTAACGATGAACTGCCTAAACTTATTGATTTTAAAAACTTTTTGGATCATCGTTTTAGATCTTTAGAATTTCTAGATAATAAAGCCATTAAACAGAGTAATGTTCGTAATAATGTTTCTAAAACAATGCATGCAATTTCTGCTGTATCATGTATATTTTGTTCTGATGCTCACAAACTTTGTAATTGTAAAAAATTCGCTAAGGAAGATGTAAATGTTCGTCGTACTTTTGCCCAAACCAACAAGTTATGTTTTAATTGTCTTGCTCCGAATCATTCGATATACAATTGCCGTCAATCAACCAACTGTCGCATTTGTAAAAGGCGACATCACTCTTTACTGCACCCAAAGTTAGGTCCTAAAGATGATCAGGTAAACAATTCCCTAGTGGAAGGTGGCGCTCAGACGTCCAATGTAGAATCATCTCAAGGCGAGGCATCAAATATAGTTTCATGCTTTTCTAATGTAAATAGTCAAGTATTATTGGCCACTGCTTTGGTCAATGTGGACACGAAAAATGGAACTTTTCATCTCAGAGCTCTTTTGGACCAAGGTTCACAGGCTTCATTTATCGCAGAGTCTGTTGTACAAATGCTTGGTCTCAGAAGAGTTTCAAACATGAGTTACATTTCAGGGTTAGGTAGTGATCAAGGATCACCCTTGCAGTCTAAATGGACCGTTATGGTCAAAATTCAGTCACGCCATGACCCCAACTTTACTGTTGAAGTTAAGGCTCATGTTCTTAATAAGCTCACCTCTCTTTTACCTGAGAGAAAAATGTCCGTTCCGATGTTTTCCCCTCAGATTTCTGCTATAGAACTAGCAGACCCAAAGTTTGATACTCCAAGTAAAATTGATATTTTACTGGGGGCGGAAGTATATGGTCAAATTTTAATGGACGGAGTTGTCAAAGGTCCACCAGGTTCTCCAATTGCGCAAAATACCAAATTTGGTTGGATTCTTTCAGGCCATACATTTTCACCTCCAAGTCACGAACAATCACAGACACGTAATGAAATAATTAGTATGCACACTCAGTTGAGTATGAACGATCTCCTGAAATGTTTTTGGGAGCAAGAAGAACTGTCTTCAGTCGCGAAGAAATGTCTGTCTGAAGAAGAACAGCAATGTGAGGAGATGTTTGCCAAAACTACTTCTAGAGATAATGAGGGTCGCTATGTCGTAAAATTGCCATTCAAAAAGGTGGATCCAAGTTGTCAATATGGTAATTCTTATAATATTGCTCAGAAACGATTTTTTATGCTTGAAAAACGATTATTGAAGAATCAACCATTGCAGGTTCAATATTCCGAGGTTATGGAGGAATATTTAAAATTAAAACACATGGAAGTAGTGCCGGAAGTGGAAAGAAGTAATCCCAAAGCCGTTTATCTTCCTCATCACGCTGTCGTTCGGAATGACAAAAGCACCACTAAGGTTCGTGTCGTGTTTGATGCGTCGTGTTCGCTCAGAAATGGAACTTCATTGAATAATGATCTCATGGTAGGTCCAACGCTTCAACCCGAACTCCGACACCTTATTTTACGATGGCGCTGCTATCCTATAAGCCTGGTGGCGGATATTGTGAAGATGTACCGTCAAGTCAAGGTAGCCGCTGAGGATGTTGATTTTCAACGTCTATTATGGCGTAGCGATGTTAATTCAGAACTTCAGCATCTTCGACATTTACGCGTAACATTTGGTACATCATCGGCACCTTACTTGGCGGTCAGATCCTTACAACAACTTGCACGTGATGAGGGAGATAAATATCCTTTGGCAGCTAGCAGAGTCCTTAGAGAATTTTATATGGATGACCTTATGACAGGCTGCGAAAACATAAACGAGGGAGCACAGATTTATCAACAAATGAACGAATTACTTAAACTTGGCGGTTTCCAGCTTCAGAAATGGAGTAGTAGCAATAGCGAGTTGCTGTCAAAGTGGGATAGAGAAAGTAAAAATTCAAAGGTAACTTTAGAGCTAAAATTAGATTCAGTTATGAAAATTTTAGGTCTCGCTTGGAATAGACACCAAGATGAATTTCAATACACTGTCCAACTTACATCACTGGAACCACCCGTAACTAAGAGGAAAATGATTTCGGAAATAGCAAAGCTGTTTGATCCCCTCGGTTGGCTAGCTCCTGTGGTCACAACTGCTAAAATATTTATTCAAAGAGTCTGGCTGTCAGGGATACAGTGGGATGAAGAATTGCCTTGTGATATTTTGAAGGCATGGCTTGAGTTTCGAGAAGAACTTACACATCTCGCTCAATTTAAGATTCCAAGGTGGATTGGCACTAGCTCCAACGATGTTACCAGAGAACTTCAAGGATTCTGCGATGCTTCAAACGCAGCATACGCAGCTGCAGTCTATATGAGAATCGTTGATGGGAAGGGTGATGTGCATGTACGATTACTTGCCGCAAAGACTAAAGTTGCTCCGGTGAAGCAAGTCTCGATTCCTCGGTTGGAGTTGTGTGGAGCGGTATTGTTAGCCAATCTGCTTCACGAAATTGCAGAAGTTTTAGAGATTCCCAAGGAGTGTGTGTATGCCTGGACGGACTCAAGTGTAGTCCTTTCATGGTTAAGCAGCCATCCTAGCAGGTGGAAAACCTATGTAGCGAATCGGGTCTCTGAAATATTAACGCTTATGAATAATACTCAGTGGTCCCATGTCAAGTCCGAATCTAACCCTGCAGATTGTGCGTCGCGAGGCATAAATCCGAGCAAACTATCAGACTTGGAAATCTGGAGAAAGGGTCCAGAATGGCTGCAAGAAAGGGTTATTAGTTATTCAAAGGGACATTTTAAATTAACAGATTTAGAAAAGAAAAAGCAAATTTCGTGTCACACCATTAAATTAGAGACAGAATCTACTATAATAGGTAGTTATTCATCGTTGAATAAATTACTGAGAATAGTTGCGTACATACGTAGATTTCTTAAATTAAAGAAAGAAAAATTTACACCTTACATATCTAGAATAGAAATAAGAGAATCATTACTTACCTGTGTCCGATTGTGTCAAAAGCAAAGTTTCCTGGAAGAAATAACATGTTTACAAACTTTAGGAAAGATAAAGAAAAGTAGTAAACTTACCTCACTGTGTCCGTTTCTTGATGCTGATGGTATACTCAGGGTGGGCGGTCGCATACAAAACGCTGAAATAGATGAGAATATGAAGCATCCAATATTGCTGCCGTATCAGTCGCACTTCACAGATTTGATTGTGGATGACGCCCATAATCGCACTCTTCACGGTGGTCCACAATTAATGATAAACTTTTTAAGAACGCAGTATTGGATAGTTAATGCGAAAAATCTTGTTCGCAAGGTCGTTCGGAATTGTGTTGTATGTCGTCGCCATTCTGCACAAACAAGTCAGCAAATGATGGGACAGCTACCTACGGAACGTGTCCCAGTCTGTCGACCTTTCTATCAAAGTGGGGTTGACTACGCAGGACCAATAGCTATAAGACCCTATAAAGGGCGTGGTTATCGAGCTGTTAAAGGATATATAGCCTTGTTTGTTTGCATGACCACTCGTGCAATACACCTCGAAGTCGTTAGTGACATGACATCCGAGGCATTTTTAGCAGCCTTTAAGCGTTTCGTTGCACGGCGAGGTCACTGCGCAGATTTATGGAGTGATAACGGAACGACCTTTGTGGGGGCCAATAGGGAGTTAAAGCATTTATTCCAAACGGAAAAATCTGAAGTCGCTAAGGATATTGCTGAGTGGTTGGCAACAAATGGTACCAACTGGCACTTCATTCCACCTCACTCTCCGAACTTTGGAGGGCTATGGGAGGCTGGAGTGAAGTCCACAAAACACCATCTAAAAAGGGTAATTGGCAACAGTACCTTGACATTTGAAGAGATGTCGACGCTTCTGTACCAAATAGAAGCTTGCCTTAACTCGCGTCCACTTTCCCAAATTAGCAATAATCCAGATGATCCGTATCCATTAACTCCCGGGCATTTTCTGGTCGGTGAGCCGTTGTTGCTTATACCCGATGCAAACTTTGAGCAAAGTAATGTTAGTACTCTTAAAAGATGGCAGTTTGTACAGAGACTCCTGCAAGATTTTTGGAAAAGATGGTCATATGAATACTTGACTCAATTACAGCATAGATATAAATGGTCCTATATTGCTCCTGAGCCTTCTGTAGGCGATGTAGTTTTAGTAAAGGAGGATGACCTCCCACCGTCCAGATGGTTGTATGGCATAATTAAGGAAAAACATGTTGGTGCGGACAATCTTACAAGAGTGGTAACCTTGCGATGCAAGGGATCTATAATTAAAAGACCTGTGTCTAAACTGATACACTTGCCTGTCACTAAATAAAAAAAAAACATGTTCTTTTTATACTTTTGTACTTTAAGTTTTTAGTATTTAATTTAGTCAAGTTATTATTGTTAGTTTGCATACTTACAACTTTGTTGTTATAATTAGTTTGATCGTTTGTTTCTGATGGACGTTCCGTCCATGGTGGGCGGAATGTTAAGTCGTTTGTACTAAATATTTAGTTATTATTATTGTAGACAGATGGCGTTGTACCCAACGCACGTAGTGCTGAATCGCGGTGTTACGATTTTTTTGTGGTTTATATAGGCTGTCGATGCAATTAATAAATTATCCTCGACCTATACACTGGTTTTATTTACTTTGGTGAATATCAGTATTTTGGACCTTATTGGGATTGTACAATTAGCTTTATAATTATGAGCTCATTATTTCAATCAAATAGTTGATTATAAAGTAAATATAAAGCTACTCAAAATAATATAAATAAAAGTGATAAATTATTATAAAAAATCGATTTCAAAACATCTTTACTTGTGATTATTTCAACTTTATCAACATTTTTGTATACTTACCTACATAGATTTTTTTTATTATTTTAACATCAGTATAGTTTCTTAAATGTAATTAATCTTATAAATTAACTTACAATATAATTATTCTACTTTCAGAGCCATGTAAAATCTAATTATTACAATAAAAGTAAAAATACACTAAACAAACAGTCAAATGGCACCTAAGTATATTTTCTACAATATATTTTACTTACTTAATTAAAAAGTACACGAGCTTTATACAATAAAAACTTATATAAATATTAACCTATAATAATTTTTCTTAATGTGAAATAGTTATTAGATTTACCAATTAATTAAATATTTTTCAACACACTTGCTTTGCTCGTAAAGTGAGCCCTAATACATCACTTTAAGGGCCATAAAACCGTACTATAACAAACACCGTGCGTAATAATATTATACACTAGTGCGTTATAGAATTATCCTTACAAAGTAAAATTAGTACCTTACTGCAAGTTCTATGCGAGTCAACAGAACATTCCCAATTTAATCAGGTACCTTATACTGTTTTTTTTTAATAACAACAAAGAGGTTTTATGCCGCTGAAAATTAATATTATACATTTTTGGAATAAATAAATCAAACAAATATTTATTATTATCAAATTATTAATAACTCACAATATTTTGTTATAAAATATTAAAATATTTGTTTTTGTCGTATTTGTTGCTGTGTGGTAAATAATTGTTTTTTCCTCGCAAATGTGTTGAAAAACGTCGTATGAAACTCGTGAGCTCTTGCTTATTGCATTCTTGGCTGAGTTAATCCCTCGCCTGCGGCTCCGGCTGCGCCCACAGTCTCGTGTGCAATGAGCAATTTAAGCTAACTTGTCTCATAATGTACTAGATAGATTATGTAATGTACTGCTTTTAGGCGAACCTGGGCCCTATTTAATAATGTGACAATTTGTCAATTGTCATGACAATTTGTTTACATTGCGGTGCAGCTATGAGTAGTGTGTATATCTATTATCAAATTTGCTGACGCAATGTATATAAAATTGTGACAACAAGTGACAAATTGTCACATTTGTAAAAAAAAGTAAGTAAATCCATCCATTTTTTTTTTTTAGAAAAAGTTGCAAAAATGTATCACCAATTTCGTAAATAAAGCTAAAATAGGCAGCCGACCATTTTGGTCTAACTTAATTATACAACGTAAAACTTTTTCGTTAAAGTTTTAAAAAGGTACATGTATACACAATCATTATCATTTCCCTGATTTTCATGCAAAAGTGACGAGTGGCGCCGGAGACTGCCATTGCTCCTGTTCTGAGTCCACTTCCTCATCTGACTCTTCCGGGAATCGAACCTGTAACGACAGTATTAAATAAAAACATTAGTACAATATGGTAAATAAGATAGTAATTAGAAAGGACAATGCCACTCTTTTAGACCCTGTGCCTCAAGAAAATAAAATCAAATAATATTGTATTATTTTTTTCATTCCTAACGATATATTTTTAACCATCTTTTGTTTCCTGAGATTAAAAACAGCTTTAAGAGTAGCCATAATTAACCTATGACTAAACTCAGTTTTTCCAATATTGTATTATTTTTTAATTTCTAACGATATATTTGAAATTATCTTTAGTTTCCTGAGATTGAAGACAGTTATATTGAGCAAGTAGCTAATTCATAAGACTTATCTCGGTTAAGTTGACTGTGACCTGTCAACGACTGTGACTGAGTCCGTACCTCCATTTTGTCACAGAATACATAATAGTACAAGTATATTGTCTAGTATCTAAACTCAAAACACTACAGAAAATGTATAGAAAATAAAAAATTGATTACTGATTATATCCACAGTATTGTGTTACAGCTTAAGGCCTTTCCAGCTACTAAATTCAATTTACAATTAGATACAAGGGCACAAAAATATTTGACAGCGGTATGTTGTTGTGTCCTTAGAAAATAGTCAAAATGTAAACTTACCCAACGCGCAAGTCGCTTCCCGCCACCCTGCACTGTGCCTTCCTGCGTTGCTTGCCATGCCTGGACCAAATAAGGGTTTCACTTTAGCCAAGAAGCTGATTAGCCAACGGAAATCGGCTTGTTGTTAAAAATATTTTCTTAAGGTGCTCCCTCACCGGGAGCATTCGCGTGTAATGTAACGTTACAGATTTGAGCTACATCAGTGAAGGAGGAGAACCGAGCATTACAATGCGCACCTTGTAATGAATACATCAGTGAAGGAGGAGAACCGAGCGAATGCTCGTCAGTCAGGGAGGTATTATTGTAATGTAATGCTCAAAGACGAATCCATAATGTTACAGTACACGTGAATGCTCCCGGTGAGGGAGCACCTTAGCAGTGGGTCGACACTTTATCAACTTCATACAAAAAATAATAATATGGAATTATGAACGTACTTTGTGCCAACATTAAAATATGAAACAATCCTACCAATGAAAAGAGGTAGTTAATCATTTTGTCTTATTGTACCAGCCATGACTCGGTAATTTAGCCGCATTATACGTCAAGTTATGTTGTGGTCATGTTGGCAAGCATGTGACGCGCCGCCAAAAATTAAATGTTTGCAGAAGTTTTAGTAAAAATTAATTTACGCATTTTAATAAAACAAAATTGTAATAAAAACGTGTTAAAAACACATAATGGGTGGCAAATCTTTGCAAGAGTGTGAAATTTGTGGTGTCCGAAGAGTGAGAGGGTCGAGTAAGGACATAATTTTGACTAGAATTTCCAGTTGATCCGAGCAGGTAATTTTATTAACTTTTTCTAAGTTTTAGAAGTTTTAAGTTAATTTGAGTAAAAAATATTGTTAATAATAGTAGTAATATCGGTAAATATATAGGTTTTAAGTGACTTTTAACGAAATTAGCGATAAATCACGTTATCATTACATTGTCATAGTGCTGTGCTAAAGTTATCGATTATATTTTATTTTAGATGTTGATTATGGGTTGAATACTACCTAGGTACTGTATTTATGACTATCTAGTGGGTAGTTAATAATGTTATATAATTTTTGTTGCAGCCTCCAGCAAAGGACTGAAATTCAGGCCAAACTAATGTGCAGTTTTAACAGCGAATCATTCTTGTCACAATAGAAAAAAAATGAACTCGCTGCTGAATAAATTACTTGATTCTTACCTTTCTTTTATTTAAGAAAGTAAGCGATATTCCATTCGCGGCATGTCATCAAGACAGAAATTCCAGATTTTTATTAGACAAATATGTACCTATACATATCATTTAATGTCGACAATTATTACGAGTATAATATTATTATGGATTTTGCTGTCGTGTTGTGTTGGGATTTATCGCCTGCTTTTATTTCCAAAATATGAAATATTATGAAGTTTATGAGTATAGACGCCTGGAAGCATTTTTTATCGATATCGATATCATTTCAAGTTGGTAAAGTACTTCACTATTCTTTTGATATTTCCTCTGTTTATGTTGGTAGTACGATTCTATTTATTAGGTTGGTAGAAACTACGTTCATAATTTTGAAGTGCCTACTCTTAAAACGTAGTGATTACTTGCTCAGTGCACCTTAGTCGATGAAAATAATCTTTGCTCGAATTAATCATGGTTTGAATTGGGAATGTCTAAAAAAATCAAACTGGATGAATATTTTTTCATAGGTACTCCCTTAGTAATAGAAAAAAGTTTCAGAATTTTTGGTTTCGTGAAAAAAAATAACAAAACCGAATGAAACCTTTTTCTGTTACTAAGGGAGCTTATTCCTACCTAAAAAAAATATTCAGCCAATTTGATTATTTTTTCAGACATTCCCCATTAACTAAAAAAATTTAAAATATTTAACGTCTAAGAGATGGGTATTTAGGTTCGCGAACCTATGTTGCAGGCTCAAATTGGACGCTATCTTGTACTATTATGTATGCCAGATTCTGTGACACTATTGCGACATTGTACTTGCGCCCCCTTCGCACAAGTTCGCACAATGGCGCAATGTTGCAGGCTCGCAGAGCGCGGAGGTTCGCGATCACGAATCTATGTCATCATCATCATCATATCAGCCGCACGACACCCACTGCTGGGTATAGGCCTCTCCACGACGATCGGTCCTGCGTTGCCCGCTTCCCGCGACCTTCACCCTCACGTCGGTCCCCCTTGTCGGGGGCCTACCCACGGAGCGTCGTCCGGTGCGCGGTACCTATGTGGGTAAACCCAAATATGATAAGCTCCCCTACCTGGTACGCGTCGTTGAACGCGTGCGCCAGAGAGAGTGCGAGCGCCCTGGCGTGCTTCCTCCGCGCGCACACGAACACGTGCACCACGTGCGCCTCCGTCCCAGCACTGGGCCTGCCCTCCACCACCGCGAACACGCGAGCATTCGCCGCATCCGCTGAGCAGTATGAAATTCTGAAAAAGTTTTCAAGTTGTTAAAAAAACCTCAGAAACTACTAAGTATCTGTAAAGTTGTTAGTGGGACGAAGAAATTACAGTCTAGCTTACACTGCTATACAGGGTGTCCAAATAACTTTGCCCCACGGAGAGAAAATACCTTAAATATTGAAGATAGGAAATTTTACTGAAAGAAGACTTAATTTTGTTTTTAAAACTACTTAATTTTCTTTCTTTTGTGACCGTCAGCTCCCTAACTTTAGGCCCTGTCAGAATAACAGCGTGCTGTGGCGTTCTCTGACTGAACGCCGCAGCAACACACGCTGAGGCAGGGACCTTATTAGTCCCCACCTTAGAGCAACGTGGCTTCCGAGCCGCGTTGCTCTAAGGTCCCCATTTATGCCTTGTTTTTTTGTTTGTTTTTAAACTAATGTTTCGTTAGGTATTCTTACTTTTAAGTTTTCTTTTTTTTTATGTTTTATCCTTTGTTTTTTAGTTTCTGTTTAATATGTACCTATTGGGGAAAAATAAAAACAATTTTCTTTCTTTCTTTCTAAAAATAATTGGTACTGCATTCAAAGACTTTTTTAAAATCCTATACGAAGATAAAATACTTGTACGTAATAATTGAAATTTAAAAATAACACTTGGTCTTCTTTTGTTTAAGATGTTGTGTTATCCTCAAGAAAATGTTACCCTTTCGATCGGTATCGTAAAAATAAAAACATTTTTGGTAGGTTCGATTCCTAGTTAAGGCAGGTGACCTTTTAAAAATCTTTGAATGCAGTTCCGATTATTTTTACAATCAAAATGAAGTCTTCTTTCAGTAAAACCTACCTTCAATAACTTAGGTACAATTCCTTCCGTGTGGCAAAGTTTTGGGACGCCTGTAAGTACATATCCTATACCTACTATAAAGCTAAAGAGATGACAGTACATATTATACAAGTAAGTTAGTATTGATTATAAATCCATCACAATATATATTTTTTAGTCGAAAATTTTTATCAACGAAGGTGGTTTATTAGAAAAGAGAAAATAGCACAAGACAAAAGGCTTGTAGCCCGCAAAATCTGTACCGATCATATCTGCAATTGAGTCAAGTAACTTATCTCAAAAGCCTATTTTAAGCGACTTAGATAATATTATCACGTAGATTATTTATAAATAAACCACAAAGATGGTACCAGCTCGCAATCTGGTACGAGATGTTTATGCTCAATGAATTTAAAACTGACATCGACCTCAGCCTGTGTGACATAATTTATTACGTTTATGCATCGTTAAATGACAATGTTTTTTCAATAAATCATTATATAACATTACTTATTAATTCCTGTTTACATTTTTTATGTCATTGGCAAATGATATACCTACTTTTATTTCCTTTAACTAATGATTAAGGATAATTTGTGTAATAAGAACGCTGTACTTTTGTGTATTATGTGGTGTAAGTTTTAAATACCGTAAAACCACAGGATACTGCCTTCCTACTGAAATGGCCACTTTTCTGTTCGTTCGCTAACTTAAAGCTTAAAAATAAGCAATTAAAAGATCAAGTCACACGTCGCAAGTTTATGTAAATTGTATGGAGTTGGCAAACCTACAACACGTAATTTTGGAGTTTATGGCTTATTTTTAAGTTAGCGAACGAATAGAAAAGTGGCCTGAGGGCCTAGCCAAAGTAACATTGGAAAATCTTCGTTATCGCTTCGCTTTCGAAACATGTATGGGATTGACATAAGGTTTCGTTAACAATCGAATTTTAAAACGTCAAATCCATACATGTTTCGAAGCGAAGCGATAACGAAAATTTGCAAATGTTACTTTGGCTAGGGGGCCTGTTCCTCGTTCTCACGACACGAGGGCAATACGTTTTTACGGTTCAATCGAGCTTATATAACGTGTGGAAAAATTCAAAATTTAAGCTTTATCGCAAAAAACGCATTATAATATTTTATTTGTAGACTTGCCATATTCGGATAAAACTAGCTCGTCGAATTGTCTGCGTAGTGATGCTCATTCATTAGAAGCAAAGGCGTATTTTTCGTCCATTGAAATGTATGTAAACTAGAATGGACAGATATACGGCACAAATTGTCGCAGCGATTGCAAAGATGGCGGCTACGCATGGACAGTGCGAGCGTGAGTTGTCAAAGAAAAAGTAGCATGCACACAGATGCGACACATTCTTCATAATGATTAGGATATACCTACTTGTTTAATAATATTGCATAAAATTATAGTAAGAACGCAATTTAATTAGGTAATAGGTACATGTTAATACTTACTCGAAAAATAAAAAAGGAGGATGGGCATTGAGTATCCGCACTCATAACAATCATTTGGTGTCGTCGAATAGATTTTTTATTAGGAAAATATAAGGTACTATATGGAAGGAAACATGGAAAAATATTTTTCCATGTATCCATAGTAATAATAATAATGATTAGGATATACCTACTTGTTTAATAAAATTGCATAAAATTATAGTAAGAACGCAATTTAATTAGGTGATTGGTACATGTGAATACTTACTCGAAAAAGGAGGATGGGCATTTAGTACCCGTATTTGATGTCGTCGAATAGATTTTTTTATTATTAAAAATATTTCTATGGCAACATGGAAAAATATTTACTAACCCAGATCCTTGTCCGGAAAACGCGGAAAGCTCACAAAGTGCTAGTTCTAGTTGATATCATAATAATTGCATATACGATATTATTATAAAAAAATTGCAAATACGATTTTACATGCTGCTTATAATAATTACTCTGTCATAGCATTAAAGAAATAAACGAATTGAAATAAAAATCTATAATTGCAATTAAATCTTATAAAATTGAAATTAAAAAGGGAAGATAAGGCACTAGCTAGCGTCTAGAAAATGCGCCCTCAAAATTAAAGCGTTGAATAAACGTACTAATGAATTCTATAATTTAAAAACACATTGAAACATACTGGGGATCGAACCGGCTGGCACAGCGCCTATCCAAATGGTAGTCAACGGCATTAGTAAAGTAAAGTAAGCATTTATTTGGCGTTTTCAATACAATACAGATCTTAAAAAATAGAATTAGACGACCGAAAGGTCTGACCAGGCTCAGCTTGTGTTGTGAAGTCTATTCCACAACGCTGGTTTTCAGCTGGACCCATAAATATATTAAAAATATAAAATATATGTTAAGAGAAAACACATTAACCACTATACCATCGACGATGCCAAAACTGATGTAGGTATAATACAGTCTAAAATAGTCAAAACAAAAAATGTAACAAAAACATATTGTGTTGATTTTTTTTTCTCTAAACTACCGAGTCAGATTCTGATGCCGCTTTGCATAAGGGTGTAGTTGAGGTATCCCTAAATAAAACACCTACAGTGTCGCTATTGGTTCATGGACCACTTCCTATACAAATTTTCCCACTCTCCTTTCTCATAGACAATTACTCTATTGAGCACTTTTACGCGCGTTTTTTTTCTAGATAGATATTCGTGCTAGGGGTAATGTAGGTACACATTTGAACTCACTATTTGCCTTGCCACTCGAGCGGGATGAGTAATTGCGGCAATGGAGCACAGTTGTTCTGTGCACGGATGTGCCTCGACAACAAAATACAGTAGGGATTTAAGATTAATAATCACTTTTAATTAATTTTTCTTTTTTGACATGCCCCTGGACGTATTTTTCGCCTGACAGCGTAAGTTAAGTACCTACACTGTGGCGGCGCGCGGCGGTGTTGTCCTACATCATAGGCTAGTTCTTAACGGAATATAATAATATTATATTGTAAAACTGTGCTATTAGTTCACCTATCCTAGTTTAGTACCTACGTATACAATCTGTATAGTTCACTTTTCATAATCTATGATTTTCATACAAAATGTCGGCTCAGTAGAAATAATGTATAAAAATTAGTTTTGGTTGGTTTATGTTGATGTTTTGTTTACTTACCGATG
The DNA here is from genome assembly GCA_928269145.1 of Agriphila tristella. Classification (NCBI taxonomy): domain Eukaryota; kingdom Metazoa; phylum Arthropoda; class Insecta; order Lepidoptera; family Crambidae; genus Agriphila; species Agriphila tristella. The sequence continues at coordinate 18,809,753 of OV743442.1, forward strand.
ATAAGTCACTCCACTATTTTTTTGCTTCGTAGTGGCACGATTTTTGCACGTCTTCAACACACAGGTCGGCATTTTTATCGGCACAATTACACCGTGCGTTCGCGGTGAGCGTTGGCGAGTGACTAAATGAGTTGAGGTCAATTGACCTCAACGCGTGGAGCAAAAATCGGGGCCGCGAGGTCGGTTCTATACATACATTTCAATGTTTTCGTCTACGTCTTTACGTTTCAACCAACGTCCGAATCGAATCGAACGAAACTCAGCACCAATTAATTGCTCATGCTAATTTGCCAGATCAAACGTATTGAAAGCTACTAACCTGTAGATGGATATGCTCAGGAGTTCTTCTTGCGCATCCACGTCACTAACCACGATGCCCTTGGGGCTGATGTCCAGGCTCACCCTTTGCATCTTCTTATTGAAAGCTGAAGAAAATTTGACAGTTCAGTAAAGACATCATTTGATCACCTCTGTAATTAGTTTGGAACAGCAGCAACACATGAGATTATACAAAACTGTCGAAAATCTGTAATTTATTTTGAAACTTAATAGTTTTGCATTTAAGTATAAAATTGATTGAATATCATTACGCTGTCGTGGAAGCCCAGCGTGCCGTTGACCGTACATACGATACCTACACTTATGCCACGAAAACAAAAGAAATCATTAGGGTGAATAACACTGCCATGCGATATCAAGCGTGACTGAAGTGACAAGTTTTTGTACAAAACACGCGTAGTGCAAAACACTAACAGAGACGGCGGATTTCTACTTATAACCTGCAAGAACTGAACGTAGCATCGTGCAACATAATGTGAACTGCCTAAGAAGGTATAGATAGGTATTTAATTTACATATTTTTGCATTATACAATGCAATTTTTTAATAAATAATAAGTAAATACTAGAGGTCCCGTCTGAGGTGCTACGGGCGAGTGGATTTTTTCTAGTATTTTATTAGAGGTTTTTTTTTATTACCCTTAGCGGAGTGTAGGGCTGCGCGCACAGCGAGCGCGGTGGCGGGCGCGGACGACGCCCGCTCCACCGGCGCCACGCCCGCGTACCGCACGTCACTCTGGTCTCGCCCTGACTCGCGAGCTTCCTTCCACCAGCCTTCCCCTTCACACTCAGCCAGCGCCCACTCCTCAGACAGTTCTAGAAAAACAATTCAAGAAATAAGTAGTTTTTATCTTTCTGAAACTATAAAGCACCTTCGTATGGCATTCATCTGAGAGCGAATAATAATTAACCGAGCATTTTTGCTCAAGCTGAAATGGAGACGTAAAATTTAACTTTTGTGTTAAGTTAAATTTTGTGAGCAGATTCGATAATATATATGTAATGTTTTTGATGATTCAGTTTTTAATTTTTTTCATAATGGCCGTGAAATGAGGGTTGAGAACGTAAAATAACATATTTCAGCCAATTTTTTTTAAAAATGTCACAAACGCTATGTTTACAGCTCACTGAACCACTAGGAGTAATTATTTAGTTTTAATGCTGTGATGTCCATAAAAAATATATCAAAAGATAAGAAAATAATAGCACTAAAGTACAAACTCAAGAGATTTTTATTAATCGGTTAAAAATCTTGTAACTTAGGTGCCTTTAAAATAAATCCATTTGAGTGATAGTTGGAAACGCAGACAGATTTTTTTTGTAAATTAAAAAAACTTAAAAAAGAAATAAATTTTATTGTAATGAATGCCTATCAAAAAGTTGATGAAATAACAAATAATATTGGTCTAAACTGCATAATTAAGTCTTTGCCACTTATGGACATCATAAATATTTACTAGACATGAAAATTTAATGTCCTTTTAAAGCTAACCCAGTTTTTCCGACTTGCTTTAAAAAAATCGAATTATGACAAGTTTCGATGTGTAAGCATTATTTTGATGATAAAGACAATAACAAAATATCAGGGTTTTGGTCGTAGATCCAGCATACATTTTATTTTTAACCAAGATTAAATTAAAAACGCAAACAGGTAGGTAACTAGGTAGTTTCTGTTTAATCTCAGAGATTTGCAGTCATTTGCATGTCTGATCGCCCATCGAGTTACGCCACTCCCAACTAGAGCAGAGTTGTGCTTGATGAAAATTATAAAATTACCGAGTACAGCTAACTACGTCGCATAGGAAATTATTAGCAATAACCGTTGGTGACAACGTCCGTTTGACACGCCTCAAACAGCTGAGCTTGGACTTATCGATGAGGCTATGACTATGACTACTAGACTATGTATTTATTTGCCTTTGATGCTGAAGAAATAAATAAGCTGAAATATAGAGTAAAGCTCTAGACGATTTATCAAAGCAAAACTTAATTGACTCGACTCAATGTGGAGTAAAATATTCTGCTACTAGTATGCTCACATTTTTTGAAATAAATATATATATACGTTACATTTTGAAAAATCCAATTCCAAATAATAAATCCTGAGTTAACTCGGTCGTTTTATATTTGAATATAATGTTTTCTTGCATTTTATCATTCCACCTTTAATGAGTTAGTCTGATATTCTCCCAATATATTATAGCTACAAGATGACTTCAAGTAAAACCGTACCCTGACCGGCGGGCTGATTATCTAATTAAAAACCACCTAGCGACTGGTTGCAGTTCACAGATGATCGTGATCCATTGCTACTTCTTTTTGGTTTAAAAAAAATCATACCAAAGAAAAGTGGCAATGTATGTCAAATGCAACCGGTCGCTAAATAGTTTCTTTTTAGATAATCAGGGTGCGGATATGTGCGCGTGTGTCTGTCAATAGAACAGAAGTTACAACTTCTTCAGTCCGTTACAAGTTACAACTTGTAACGGACTTATCAGTGTGAGAGCGATTTTTTTGCTAGAATTAGATAAACAAACGCATGCATATGCAATGCATAGTACGCACCATCGCATATATAACACAGAGATAATTAGAAAAAGTAGCTAATATAAAAAGGCTTCTGCCGATTAATTTTTCGTCAATATCGCGACACCATTTTCAGCTCTTGATCCTACGATCTATGACGTCATCGCGGAAATTTCACACTAATTATGAATCTCAAATTGTTTTTATTTATACAAATTGGATTCAATTAGGTACAGAAATTATAATTTTTCCACCACATTTTTTTTTTTTTTATTTACAAGTACTAGTACTCCCAACTTTCCATTGTAATTAATCATTTACTGCCTTGTAGGGCATACACGACTGACGACTATGATTGAAGATGAAATTACGTCGATGGTTTCACAAACCAGCCTGCGCCGCGCCGGCGGCGTCGAGCTCGTATTTCTACGTAGTCGCAAAGTGAGGTCTTCAGACAGTTTCTAACCATTAAATTTCTTATAAATAAAGAAAACATAAATTCTGAGTACTAAAACATCACTTAAAATCTTAAAACCCTTATATTTTGTATTATCTAAATGTATAAGGCAAAGGTGACTGACTGAAGTGACAGATCTATCAACGCACAGCTCAAACTATACTGGACGGATCGAGCTAAAATTTTTCAGTAGCTTCATATTAGGAGACGTTCGCTTAAAAATATTTTGAAAAATTCAACCCCTAAGGGGGCGAAATAGGGGTTTGATTGTTAGGTATAATCATGAATTATATTAGTAGGAGACGTCGTTATGTATTTTGATTGGGAACGAGAATCTAAATCTAATATATAAAATCGTTAAACCAGAACGAGACAAAAAGCGAGATGGCGCTCTACGAAACTTTCTTGACACGTTTCTCTTAAACGGCACAATATTTCTCGGGAATTTGTGTGTAATTCGATTCCTTGATGCCGGGAATCGCGAAAAAACCAAGAAAATATGAAATTGGGTGTAAAAATTTTGAATTATAAGCAATATAAAATTGCAAATTTTCGTAATAATATAAGTAATATTATTAATTTCGCTAAGTTACCACTGACTGACTTATAACCTGTTGATTTTCTCTGACAGTCATCTCAATTTATTGTCATGTGATTGTCATTGGAGCATGCAAAATTATTATTTTAATAATATAAAATACGCAAATTATCAGCGAAAGCGCTATGAACTGTTTCGGCAAGGTTTCGCGAGTTTCTGCGTCCAAATGGGGAACTCAATTTCGTTAGTTCAGAATTTATACCAAGGAAGCTGCAAGGAAGTCTGTGCTGCGCTATGCTGCAGCCGTATGGTACCGATGTTCCTCAGTTTTTATTGTAAAGAGAACTTAGCTCAGTACACAAAGAACGGCACTTATTTTACTGACGAAAGCTTATAGGGCGTGTAGTTCCAAAGCGTTACCTGTGCTTGCTAAAGTTTTTCTTGCTGAACTTGAGATTTTTCGGGCGGGACCATTTGCGGAGGACGAGGAGGGGAGCTTCCTGGCTCCCAGAGAGTGCCAAGGACTAAGAAGAGCCATTAAAGAGGAAACCGTCGCTCTTTGGCAGGAACGATGGGACTAGAGCGAAAGCGGATGCGAACTCTATAGATTCATTCTCGATATCGCAATGAGGCTCTCCGGAGATTGAAGTAGATCCCATCGTCTCTCAACTACTGACCGGAAAAGGGTGTATCAGGCAGCGACTTCGGAAGTGTGACACCGGAATAGCCAAGCTAGCCAAGATCACGCACTGTGAGATTGACCAATACCCAGAAACTGGACCCGTTAATAACCGGAACCCCGTATATGGGGGAGAGTTAAGAGATAGCCAAAAAGAAAGGACGGAAACAGAATTTCTATGGGGGAGTCAAAAAAGTGCAAACGGGGAAAGCACTCTCCTGAGATTTGGTCCGTATACACCGAGAAGGAGGAAGGACCATGGGTTGGTGGAGAATTGCGTCTATGGTAGAGGTCACGTACAGTAGGTCCTAAACTGTTCATTTTCTGTAAATTAATTGTTAACAATTTGTAAATAATCTCTAAATACTATGTCACTTATTCTGTAACTAATCTGTACATAATTTATTATGTAAATAACAATTTATGCATTAAAATCGTTTCAGAGCATAAACAGTTAAACATTTTTTTTTTATTTAGGTAACCAACAGTCATATACATTCATTCTTAAATTAACATTTGGAAAGAAACATACCTTAAAGTACCATAATTTGATACGTAAACAATATATAATTGTGCAAGATTGTGTCAAATTATCATCTTTAACAAAGTACCTCACCTACCGATAAAGATGAGATAAGTAATACAAAAATATAAAAAAACAGAGATAATTTTATCTACGACTATTACAATGTACATTATAGTCTTAACTATTTTTATCTTTACTTTATCTAGAATAACAGTTCACACACTTTTTTCTTAAACAAGTTTAATGAATTTGTAAAGATGTCGACTCCATTCAATAGTTTGTTACCTATAGAGATAGCAAGATTAATTACCTATAGATAATTAGTGTGACATGATGGTAGGTACATGAAAAGGTTGTTTTGAACGTGAGGATATACGAGGTACTCTGAGTTTAACTTTTTATAGTAATTCAGCTGAATGAGCTGAATCTATATGATTATTTATGTAGGTCCTAAACTGTTCATTTTCTGTAAATTACAGATGATTACAAATTTAGTACTTATTATCACTGTGGTTTTGAAAGAATAAATTGTTTGTCACAGTATAGTTTCATCCACGCGGGCGGAGCCGCGGGCAGTCTCTAGTAAGTATATGAAAGGCAGGCAATGGTAACTGACTGATCTATCAATGCACAGCTCAAACTACTGGAGGGATCGAGCTGAAATTTGGTAAACACAGTTATTAAAACAAAGACGTCCGCTAAGAAATTATTTTGGAAAATTCAACCTCTAAGGGGGTGAAAAAGGGGTTTCAAATTTGTCGAAAAATCTGTCAGTTTGAGTTTAATCATGTGATCTTACTATAAGAAGGAGACGTTGGATGTAAGTATTTAGATTGGGAACAGGAGCGGGTACGGGAACGGATATGTGATACTAATATCTCAAGCCAAATTTTGAATTACAAATGCTTCGATCAAGATAACGGGTGGCGCAAAAGTAAAGACCCTATTTGGTTCAGCTATAACATTTTTTCTAAATTAGAAAACTAGATTTAGGTTTTTTTAAATGTATATTTGTGCCATTAAATTTCGTACCATTAGGATTTAAAGATGATGTCTTTTAAATGGTGACCTCCAGAGTTGATACACATTTGAGCCCTATTTATGACATTTTGCATAACTTGCCGTAACACTTCCTGCGATATGTTCGTTATTTCTTGACGAATGTTTTCTTTTAGAGCTGCGAGAGTCTGTGGCTTGTTCACATACACCCGAGATTTCAAAAAACCCCAAAGAAAGAAGTCTGGACTGGTCAGATCGGGTGATCTTGCAGGCCAAGGCAAATCGCCAAAACGAGAGATAACTCGGCCTGGAAAAGCGTCCCTCACTAAATCCATATTTATTCCACGTTCTTGGGGAGTAAAACGGTCCATGTTTATTTTCAGTGTATTTTATATTTGTTCACTACACAATTTTCAACAACAGAATGACAGAAAATGTCATATAAAAAAAATAAAAGTATTTTCTTTAGTGCCAGTACTTTTGCGCCACCCGTTATAAATGTGAAAGTTTGGATGTTTGTTACTCAATCACGTAAAAACGGCCGTTCGGATTTTAATGAATTAAAAAATAGATCATACTTTTTATCCTGCCCCCTTACTCAAATGGCCACTTTTCTATTCGTTCGCTTACTTAAAAATAAAAAATAAGCCAATAACTCCAAAATTACGTGTCGTAGGCTTGTCAATTCCATACAATACAACAATGTCTGTGATTTACATAAACTTGCGACGTGTGACTTGATCGTCTAATTGCTTATTTTTAAGCTTTAAGTTAGAAAACGTACAGAAAAGTTCCCATTTGAGTAGGGACGTAGGGAGGCTAGTTAAAGGTTCTCTATCAAAACAAATAATGCGACATAAGTATGTTTTTGAACAATAGATAACAGAAAGATAAATAAATAGGTATATACTTAACTATATATTTTTCTTTCGTCAGAAACTGTTCTACATGGTTCTACGCATTTGATGCAAACCGGGTCAGGGACCAATGCTCGGGTAAATGCGAACAATATGCGTAGGTACTTGAACTGCAATATTTCAGTTATTTTACATCATGTATCAGTATGTTAATTAATTTACGTTATAATATTACAGTTGTATATATTATTTTATTGCTAGATCAGACTATCCCAACCTTACCATCAGATGACTCTAAAATCTCTAAATGGTCGCCAAATTTAATTACGAGTAAGTAATTGTTATACCTATAGTACCGAAAATAATCCCTGAAATATTTGAGGGAAAATAATTTCCCTGAAATGGCACTAATTTTCAACGATAGAAACTAAATCGTTAAAACTAAACTAAAACTAACTAACTAAAACTAAACTAAATCGTTACTTTTTCAGTTTCGTTTACTGAAAAATACCTACTCACTGTTTTGTTATAATTGTTGAAAGTTATGCCTAGGTACCCTGAAAGGCAAAAGCCCAGATAAAAGTCTGATAAATTAAATCGGATTTTATTTGAATTTGGTATTGTTTGAAAGCTGTAATAGTCAACCTTAACTTACCGACTTTACATTCGAATTTACTGCATAATTTCTGCTATTCGCCGTGTATCAGTTAGAATTTTAAAATGTTAAATTTCGCGTAAGTATAGCCATATTTGTATGAAACTCCAATTGTTTTTTATTCTCGTATTATGATTTATGAGTTCACGCTTACCATACTTAATATAGTTACCGCCAGGGGCGCTGTCCCAAATTGCATATAAAATTGTAAATTGTTAATAGCAAAGGTATACCTAACTTTGCAAACTCATAAAACAAGGAAGTGAACACCAGTCAAAATTACGATTGTTATATCAGCACCGAGTCCAATGTTTACTTTTAATTATTTATACGATGAAGGTCGCGATACTTGCTTATCATCAGCAAGTTTAAAGCGCGTTTCCGCTATCAGTGCTATGTGGGTCAGACAGGCGTCTGGCGAGTAGGCCATGGGTCAGTATTAGGCGTAATTAAAACGACACTAAGATACGCGCTTTTTCATCCTACTATAATTAACTGATTTAAATCAGTCTTTTATTACGTAATAATGAAATTCTTGCATCGTAGAAGTGGGCTTAATGCTTTTGCAATGATATCGCGATATCTTATGATATTTAAAAAGGAAACACTGACAAAAAATATATCCCAAATACTTATGGTATTCTTTTACTTTAATGATAATTATATTTAGCATTATTTAAAAAAAAATGTTTTTACTTTTCAATTGTTTTTTACAAAAGGCAGATTACATCAACCAACTGTTACAAAGATGCAGAATAAAATCTGCAACTTTAAATTTGCGGTACAAGACTGTCCTTAAATGTTTAAATAAAAAACTATCGGATACTATAATATTAATTATTAGCACTTATTAAACTGTGATATTAGGTAGGTATTAATGCTCTATCAAGTAATATTTTGTATTACTTGTACTAATCCACGCCTAGACTCATTTCGCAAGATTGTGCCGCCACTCCGCTTCCACTACGTCGTATGGCAGCCTTTCATTCAATTAATAATTTATGACATTCTCAAGAAATTATATATCGATTGAGACCGGCAAAAAGTTCCAACTGAGCTTAAGGTACTGTTAATTTTCTAGAAGTAGATAATTCGAAGTACCTAGGTACGAACGAACGATTACAGAAAAAAATCTTTCAAGATTATAGAGAAAACGCTCTGGTATTAGGTACGTGCTCCTTTTTTTTATTTGCTCTAGGCAATGGCTTGGAATTAAAATTATTTATAATAACATACTAATAAACTACATATAATAAGATACAATTATATTTTATAATAAGATTAAGCTGCCGGCTGGGCAATAAGATTAATAACTAGTATAGGGTTTTATGAATTATATTATTCGTATTTATATCTTTCACCCGTAGCCATCATAGGTACAATTATTTAGTCCCAAGTTATGCCCTGGTATATATGTATTTTACTTAAATAATAAAATATAATAATAACTTAGAAAATAATATAACTACGATCCAAAACTTAAATACGTCAAAACGTAACGCGTTTAAGTCTTTTTCATTGAATTTTTATGGAGGCACTTTGCCAAAAAAAATTAATGGTTTTGATAATAATATTTTACAAATAAGTTTATATGTTTTTTTATTTCTGCTTATGCTGTAATACTATTAATGCCCTCCTTTATTTTATACACTAGCTTTTACCTGCGACTTCGTCCGCGTGGACATTCGGAAAATCTCTGGAGACTTTTGAGAGCGGGTTAAAACCTTCCTATTTTTTTAATATGTGTGCCATTATACAATCATTTAGTCCCAAATTATGGCCTGAGATATGTATTTTACTCAAATAATAAAATATAATGATGACTTAAAAATACTATAACTACTTTAATATAAACATTAAGATCCAAAACTTATAAAAAAACCTTTTTGTGACGTCGAACGTAACGCGTTTATGTCTTTTTCATTGAATTTTTACGGACGCACTTTTCTTTAAAAATGGTAAAGAAATGGTTTTGATATAATATTTTTCGTCGTAATAAGTTCACATGTTTTTTTTTTATTTCTGCTTATGCTGTAATACTATTAATGCCCTCCTTTATTTTACACACTAGCTTTTACCCGCGACTTCGTCCGCGTAAAAATTCGGAAATTCCCTGGAGATTTTTAAGCAGGTTAAAAGCATCCTATGTTTAAATCCAGGCTATAAAATATCAGTGTGCCATTCCAAATCCTACGTTTTTGCGTGGTTGAGTAAAAAACATCCAATCATTCAAAATTACAAAAATCAAGATTACCAACATTGAAAAAAAACTTTCTATTCAAATCTCATTACTACCAACGAACAAACGGAAGAAGAAAGCTTTAGTGACATTTCTCACGGCACGACCATTTTTCATACCATTGCTTCTCCTCTACCAAACGCTTACAAACCAAGCAATGTACACGCAAAGCTACGCTCTGTCCGTTCAGAAAACTGTCAAGACTAGTTTTTCCTTCAGGTCGTTTAAGGCTAGTTTAGTGAGAGCTCCTAATTCCTAGATAATTAGAGAAACCAGCACTGCGGCCATATGTGACCGTGTTCCGAACTTGGAACAAGTAATGAAGACGTAAGAACTGATATCTAATCTAAATGTATCTGTAGCTGTACTGATAGATACGAAGCCATTTATGGAAATGTCTGAGTCCGACACGTACAAAAAAAAATACGTTAAATAAAAAAAACTGTTAAGTTAAATATTTGGATGCCGAAATCTCAAGGTCGGGAAATGGTATCAGTCAGGAATGGTCAGGGTTGTTTAACTGATATCCTGAAAGTTACACCGGGTTTTATTATTTTAAAGCAAAGTGAAAATAACTATTTAAGTTTAAAACGTTATAGGCTACTGAATTCAACGTAGTATTGATGTCTGTTTCAAAATGCTTGAAGTGCCAGCCAGCTTAACCATCAGTGGCCGAAAACATGTTTCGTTTGCCACTACTGTGTGTGTATTAAAATAAAAAACAGACAAAACCTGCCAAAAATATACAACGGCCTTAAAAAAATAAAAACAAGCTTTTAGTGACCTCTAGTCTAAATTTTAATAACTACTAGACAAGGTCTACGCTTTTAAAAGCTTTTGACTGTCATTCGATTGAGTCTTCTTCTTCTATTTTTATTTTGGCAATCTACTTTCCTCTTGGAAGTAATTTTTGCCAGTGTTAAGTGTTTAATAGTTCAGTGTTAGGTATTGTTTCAGTTTAAGTTTACATTAGAATGCGGTTGCATTGCATTCTAATGCTGCTTGGAGCATTTGGCAACAAGTATATCAAGACAGTTTACTCGGAAAGTTCTGCCGAGGTAGCTACCACTACAATAAAAGTCTCAGCTTCACACAACCAAGATCGCGCCTATTTCAATTGACAACATTTCATTTCGAGAAAGTACTAAAATTAGAAAACTATTTCAAGATTTTAGTGTTCTAAGCTCATATATTTTTTTTCAGAATTTTTAGATCAGTATTTTTTACGTTAATTAAAAAAATCTAAAATAAACGCGATATAGGGAGTCTGAGATGAGTCTCTTTGCCTTCTATTTAAAAAAAACAGTGGTGCCAGCCAGGGTAATTTACCCTAGATTTAGGGTAAACATTATCCGGCACAATAATATCAATATAATTGACCGAGCGAGCACGAAGTGCGAGCGAAGCGTCTCTGCTTCAGCTTGGGCAAAAATTATTTCGTATGTCTGTATGTTCTCTTCTACAGGTCACATTTCTCAACCGATTCTCGTGAAAATTTGTGAGCAGGTTCGAATATTATATAGAATTTTTTTGTCGAGCCAGATTTTTTTAATTTTTCAAAATGGCGGAGATATGTTAAGAAACAGGTTTTAGAATAAATCATTTTCTATTAATTAATATCTCAGTAATGTATGAAAATAAATGGAAAAGAAAAAATACGTGTTGCCTAAAAAACGATAAATTTTCATTATATCCATAAAAACACGTACCTTAATATTTTGAAATGTTGTCAATTATCCCACATATTGTTCAGTTGCGTAGACACATGTACCACAAAACTGCACCAATTTTAAGACACAATATCCACTATGAATCAATTTTCAAATAATTAAAATAGACACCAAACCGTACTAGACAAAATGGCCTCGATTGAGAGTTTCTGATTTCCGTCAATGCGATTTAACAATGTACAACAAGTGACCAACTTCAGAGCGCTTATGATACAAAACGTCGTTTTAGGGTTCCGTAGCCTAATGGCAAAAAACGGAACCCTTACAGATTCGTCATGTCTATATGTATGTCTATATCTGTCCGTCCGTATGTCACAGCCACTTTATTCCGAAACTATTAGGTTTACACAGTTGAAACTTAGTAGGTAGATGTATTCTTTGAACCACTTTACGATTTTTACACAAAAATAAAAAAATAAAAGGGGGGCTTCCCATACATGGAACGGAAAATTAAAAAAAAAATCATCAAACCTAATGTGCGTGGTGTTCACGTGTTGTTTGATCGAGATGTATTTAGTAGGTTTAGAGATATAACACATTTTCCAAAACCGCAAATATAACTTTGTGTTTTATACAAACACTATGAAAAACAAAGTTATTTTTGCAGATGAAAAATGACAGTTGTATTAAATAAGGTATAGTACAAGTACCTACGGAACCCTACTGCGCGTGGCCCGACGCGCACTTGGCCGGTTTTTTAATCTGTAAAATTTTCTCTTTGCCGTACATTCTTGAGTAAAATTTCAGTGGATCACTGTCTTTGTCAATTTATCGCATTGTACTTTGGAATCGGAGGAATAGATGTGATTACTTATATACCTATCCATTTTTCTTGGTGGTGCAATGTCGGTGACGCACATGGCACAGTGCGTGCTTTAAGCATCGCTCTGCGATTATGCCAAAGTTCTACTCACTATTTCCTTATTATTAACTAGCTTTAAATTACTCAAATGTAATTAAAAACATTTTAAATAGAATACTACCAAAAAACGTGTGTTACGACAAAAAGTAACCACACCTAATTATAAAAGTAAGAAATCTGCGGCCTTTTTGAAAAGCGTTCAGCACACTTTACGACCCTCATGGTCACGTAGTCATCTTGACTGATTTTCATTTGACAACCATGGTCGCTCGACGCCTTTTGAAAAATAGGGCCCCTGGGAAATGGGCACAGATCCGAAAATGGCACCGCGCTGAATTTTATTTAATACTAGCGGCCGCCCGCGATTTCACCCGCATGGTTCCCGTTCCCGTGGGAATATCGGGATAAAAAATATCCTATGTTTTAATCTAGGCTACCTTCTATCTGTGTGCCAAATTTCAATCAAATCCGTTCAGTAGTTTTTGCGTGATTGAAGAACAAACATCCAAACATCAAAACATCCAAACCCACAAACTCACATTTATAATATTAGTAGGATTGTAATTCTAATAAACGATTTTAATAAAACTTCTCGTGTAATTTTTAGGGCCTATAAAGTATTTTTAGACGGTATTCGTAGCAAATGTGTCAAAAACGGCCACTTTTAGCAGTTTTGCTATCTACTTCTAGCAGTGACTACGAGGGAATGAAGTGATACCTTCTGAAAATTACTAGACCATGGACCCAAAAAATTCCACGCCAAGTATTATTAAAATCATTTTCTATTAACAACTTATTAAATTAAAAAAAACCTCTGAGAGCACCACTTTCGGTGGTATAACCACCTTAAACTATAATTTCGTTTTAATTAATTAAATTATACTAATGTATGTAAAACAGTTTTAGATAAAATACCAAAAAGTGCGCTACGACAAAAAATAAGTAACTAATATAAAAGTTAAATCTGCGCCCTATTTTTGAAAGGCGTGAGCGCACTTTACTACCAATGGGGAGGCGAAGGCAAAGTGAATTACAGATGGCGCTCAGTCTTTGGAACAATTGTCAGTTTGAGCTTATATTGTCTTGACTGTGTATTACGTGATTTTACTTTCTTAGATTGTATTTTTTCGGTTTTGCGGACAAACAATGTATTCTATGCTAACTTTAGCTCATATAAAAGAAGAATTACGGAAAAGAAAAGCCAAAACAACAGGCAAGAAAGTTTATAGCAACTTACAAAAAATTGCTAACAAGCATTACATTTCTTTAAATTTCGTGTAAGATTTACAAGTAATCTTTTTATTTCAGATTAGAAGCATATGATTTAAATTTTAACAAAGCAACTGAGTGTGAATTTCCGTGTTTATAGTTGCCTGATGATGCCTTCTGTGCAATAGTAATTTCAGGTTTCTGTACTGGAATTTCTGTACCATCCAAAATTACACGAACCGTTTTATCATATTTATTTTATTATTCTAAGTTTCTTGAATGACTCTGGCATATAAAATTCTATTAATTCTCTGTTTGGCCCCAATATTGGACTTATTCCATATTTGATATACCTATCAAATTCATCCAAGTTATAAATATGTTAGAAACTGCTGAGGTTGAAATATTAAAGGACAAAGCTGTTATAATTCAAATGTTGTTTTATTTTGGCGAAGCTTCATTAAATTCATGAAACATTCCTTTTGATTTATAATGTTTCTCAGGCTCAGCAAAGGAGAAAATCGAGAGAAAGGCATATTTTTTTGATATTTTTTTGCTTACTATTTTTTTTGTTACTGGGAAATCGATGAACTCCAATATTTTACAAGTTACATGCATAACAATGCGGCATTTTCTCAGTATAAAATTAAAAAGTGCAATACTCCAAGAGATTCCCATATGTTTTGACACTTTCTTTGAGGCGGCCGTGTACCAAAGACCGACGCCACCTATCGGGATAAAATTGCGCTTTTCCACCCCATTTTCATTGGACAAAAAATGGCTGTCGAATGAAAATAAAAAGTCATTATGGCTAAGCTACGTTAAAAATATCTGTGCTCATTTCCCATAGCAGCCTGAGAAAAACTTAGGTAGGTAAGTTACTTTTCAGAATATGATTGCTCAATGAATTTCAAAAAATATTAGTAAAAAATGTTTAGTATGTTTTACATGCGACATGCATACAACCCGGTCGAGTTAACTCGGGACCTGGGGCCTTATTATGAACTCTTATTTCCAGGCAGTTTTCTGACTGGCTATCAATCTATCTCTTTTATTTGCTATACGACGAGAAAGAGATGTCACTGCAGCAATTTATAAACCTGGCAGGATTTAAGAGCTTGTAATACGGCCTCTGAACCGCGATAGACCCCTCTCATTTTCTCCTTTCCTCACGCCACCGTCGTCAATTTTTTGAAAGTTTTCGATAGATTATCAATAAATTATCGCTAACGAATGTACTTACGCTATTGGCTGACGACAGTGGCGTAAGGCAAGGAGAAAACGAGAGGGGTCTATCGCGCTTTAGGTCCCGAGTTAACTCAACCGAGTTATACAATTACTGCTGTTTGTGTACAGTCATAATTAAAATAAATTAATTGTCATTATGCTATCGATGTGGTAATAAAAGTAATCCAATTGCACTTATCGACAGGGTCAATAACTCTGGTCGATTCAGGATTATCTTTAGAGGTTAGAAAACTCTTAATGAAAAACAAATTGGCACCTATTAAGATACCGACTTATAAACAAAAGTATGATGGTGTAAAACTATACATTTTTTATCAGTGATGACTGCAAGTGAAAAGCGAAAAAAAATAAGTTCGTAACCCAAAGGAGTTGAGGAAATCTTATAATATAAAAATGAATCGCTGAATGTCTTACGCAAATCTCGAGATCAGCTGAACCAATTTCGCTAATTCTTTTTTTGTTGGGTTTGTTATTATCAGGAGAAGGTTCTTAAGAAAAACTAAAGAAAATTGTGAGGAAAATAAGAAAATTTAAGAATACTTAACCACCATATAAAATTTAATTTGGACTATAAACTTTTTTAATGTAACCTTATGACGTTTGACATAGAATTGACAGAATGCGGGCTGCAAAAAACTGAATGTCGTTTAAAATTCGAATTCAATATTCATAAATCATAAATAAGACAGGACAACGTCTGTCGGGTCAGCTAGTTTCATAAATAAAAATGTTTTCACTAACTTTTTTGTGAGTTGTGACGTTAAAAAATATCGGTCATATCTTTACATAAATTCATATTCACCTCTCAAGCTAACGCGCTCACTAGACATAAAACCGCGCTAGTATCCGTTAAAAATGTTATATTTTATATCTTTACTTAAATTATATTTGACACAAAATACAATGTTAAACTTACTCTGGTGCTTAGAGTGGCTTTTCCAAATTTTCCTCAGCAACGACATCGTGTCAATAAACGAAAACTTTCAACAATGAGTACTGGAATATTGTGTATATTTTTTTTGAATAATTAATTATTTAATCACACTGGCAATAAAAGTTTTCCCGCGCTCGAGCACAAATCGCGGGCGCCCGGTCCAACCCTTTGCGTCGCGATGAGGGATCTGCGTCAATCTGCGCGTGATTGCTCTCTACGAAGATAAACTGTGTACAGTCGACGATACGTAAGACATCACACATGGTATTTGAAGGATAGAAAAATTAAGTATGTGCCTACAATACGATTAATTTAACTATGTACAACAAACAAGGGTTACCTGATGACGACTGTAGTTGTCAGGGATTTCTGATATCCCAAAAATGTAAATAAAATCACATAGGTAAATAGTTAATCATTTTGGTGAGAAAAAAATATCTGTCCCCCCCCCACTGCTAGGCCATAGGCCTTCCTTATGGGTGGACATCTTTGTCCTCCATCCTCTTGGATGGGCCATACCATAACCACGCGGGCCCAATGAGGATTGGTGGTCGTTAACGACTGAAAATGCTACCAGGACCAACAGCTTAACGTGCCTTCCGAAGCACGGAGGAACTCGAGATAATAAATTTTTGGTCACCCACCCATGACCGACCCTTGCGAACGTTGCTTGACTTCAAAAGAAAAAAACCTTAAAAACAGCTCTATAAAAAGCAAGAAATAATGTTCAAATCGATTAATTAAAACACGTCTATTGAAGTCGGGTGGAGCTGGAAGTATTTTTTTTACTTATTGTGAGGTTTATATTCTAAAAGCCCCACCCGACTTCAATAGACGTGTTTTAATTAATCGATTTGAACATTATTTCTTGCTTTTTATAGAGCTGTTTTTTAAGGTTTTTGAAGGAGGTTTTACTTTTTTTTTAAAGCTTTTTATTTTAAACTTTTTTGTGGTAGGTATGTAAGCGATGATTTTATAAAATAAAACGTTAAGTATAATGTTTCACATTTTTCAATGGTAAACCCCGAGTAACTCAATGTCCACATGTGTTCCGTTGGGTCTTCGCAGTTCAAATCTAGTCCAGAATGTCCTTGACAATAATAAACCTACCAATATTTCAATCGCTGTACAGTTCCTATTTGATTTTGAGGAGTTCCCTCGTGTATCTTCAAAATCCAAAGTCCAATACCAATGAAAATAATATGGAATCATTCTTAAGGTGTCTTCTTTCAAACAAAAAAAGAATTGGCTAAATCGGTTCATAAACAAAAAAGTAATGGTTGAAAGTCGGTCTTAATTCATATAAAATGGTAACGAAAACGGCAGTATTTTCAAGATTACTTGAAAACTACTGAACCGATTTCAAAATTTCAAAAAATGGGACCAACTTGGGAACAAACCTCATGTTATAACGTTTGAATCGTTTGAATCGGTTCAGCCGTCTTTGAGTAATCGGTGTACATACATATATAAAAAAAAAAAATATACGCGACGAATAGATAACCTCCTCCTTTTCAAAGTTTTTGAAGTCGGTTAAAAAGTTGAGAAATTATGGCAAGGAGAAAATTTTACAGATTAAATAAATTATATCGGTTTGTATATGCAAGCGCTCTGAATTTGGTCACTTCCGAAATCCAGAAAAGGCTTATAAATGAATAAATATTTGACAACATCACATACATTGCTCCAATTCCAAATTAAATAGCTATAGCACTTGTGTTATGGAAATCAGAAACAACGGTGGTATGACACACACCCAGACCTGAGACAATATTGAAAAGTTCATTTTCTACATTGACCCAGCCGGGGATCGAACCCGGGACCTCAAGAGATGGTGATGCCTTGAAAACCGGCGTGCAACCCACTCGACCACGGAGGTTGTTAACAAAATGCGGGATGATGTTCCACATTTTTACGTGGTGGCTGTTTCAATACTTATTACTTACCTAGGTACTTACTTCTTACTTCCCGAATTTCAAATTCAAAAACTCATCAGCTAGAGAAATTTTTGACTGGTCACACGAACGAATATAAAAATTACTCTACAGAAAATTTTATTTTTACCTCTCCAGCACGAAAGGGCTCTTTTGGCGCGTAAAAACTCGCAGCAAAATCAATTTTTGCTGCGATCGTGAGGCCTTTGATTATTTTATAAATAATCTAAGCGTGAGGCAAAGTGCTTTTTTTAATTTCTAACACCAACTTTATAATAATAATAAAAAAGTGACAAGGAGAGACTTGTAAAACTAATATGTGAGAAAAGAATAGAGTGCTTTATGGTGTCATACATGGAATAAAAAGATAAAAAATAAAATGCACGGATATACCAAGGAGTTTTAAATAAGGATTATTAAAAAAGAAGGTTTATAACTCGAAATAAAGAGTATGGACGAAATGAGGCCGGATGTATGAAATAAATATAAAATTTGAAAAATTAATGAAATTTATTAACAAATTAGTGTTTTATGATTATAAATAAATAAATAAGATGGGATATTAATGAATAAGACAAAAACAAAGCGTAATATAACAAAACGACGGGAATCCACTTTATGAATAAAAAATTTCAGCATAGGTTTCATCGAACTATGTTTGTGATAAATTAAATTACACAAAAACGAGTGCCTCCAACGATGAAGATATTTGTCTAACACCAAAAGAGTTCAGTGAACATGTTTCTAATGCTGAATTAAGCTTTTTAACAGGAAAGTCACATGAAAATTTTCTCGCTACGCTCGTGATTCAATTCTAGACTACTTCGCTAGTTCGTGGTTTAAAGTCGGCACTCGCAGCACAAATTGATTTTGGTCACTTGTATAACAAATAACTATTCCTCGCTTTTCTTGAGAAAAGCACTATACAAGCATTGTACTAGAAGCTATTTGCTTTGCCTTGAATGACTTAAATCCTCGACTACGTAACGGCTCGGGCTTAAAACCATCCTCGACAATGTAAATGCTGTCAATTCCCGTTCTCGGCTGTAATGTAGGTACTATCACATATCGAACTAACCTTTTTTTTTTTCTTTTTTTTTTACGAGGGGAATGCGTTACGCATACCACACCGCGGGGCGACACGGTGGGGTTATGTGGGACTCACCCGCCGGGTTAGTGGCGACGGGCATACCCACTAAACCCCTCGGTGTGCCTCTCAGGTTTTTGGGAAACGGTATGGGATCCTTTTTGGGAATACAAAACCACGCCGCCCCACTCGGCCCGGCATTCCGGGCCCCTTCTCATTGTAGGAGATGCCCGGACACACGTGTGCATCTCCTCAATCTCTACGAGGCCAATAGGGCGGGCAGGGGTTCACCCTACCCCCACCCGCCGGCCTGTTACGCAGGAAAACGGCGCGCAAACTGTCGTCGCCTCCTCCCGGGTCTTCTTCGTCGGAGTGGGCCCGCTTGTGCGTCAGTTTCGCGTTTCCGCTCTGCAGCCTCCTTCTGCGTCATCACCTCTTCGCAGAAGGAGACTACGGCCTCCCATGACCTCTCACTGTCCAGCATGGCATTGATAATGCTGGGCAGTACCAGGTTCCCACCCACCGTGGCCATGAGCGCACGGCGCTGCGAGCTCCAGGCTGCGCACACTTCCAAGGTGTGCTGCGCTGAGTCTTCAGCAGCGCCGCATGCGTGACACTCTGGAGACTCTTCCCTAAGTGCGATCTGGTGCAGGTATTTGCCAAAACAACCATGTCCCGTTATCACCTGCACCAGATGGAAAGTTAGAGCCCCATGCCGTCGATTTATCCAGTCCTTCAAGACAGGAAGTACCGCCTCCACAGTGCGTGTTCCATACCTGGCTACAGCCAGGTCTTCGGACCAATTCTGTAAAGTTACTTTTTGTGCGATTTCACGTACTCTACTTATTTCCTCTTGCGCAGGTCGATCTCCTCGTTCCTTAGCATCCATTTTATAATAATAAATTCTCGCCAGGACTTCTGCTTCCTTATCCCATGGTGGGGTGCCCGCCAAAACGCAGGCTGCATCTCCAGACACTGTTCGGTACCCACGTATTGCCCTTATTGCCAACACCTTCTGTGGTTGGCGTAAAAGGGCTCGGTTTTGTGGGGACAAAGCGTCAACCCATACAGGTGCTCCGTACAGTGCCATAGACTTCACGACGCCCGCAAAAAGACGTCGGCACGCAATACTTGGCCCACCCACATTGGGTAAGAGTCGACTTAGTGCAGCCGCCGCGCTGGACAGCCTAGGAGCAAGCCGTTTAAAATGTTCGGCGAAAGTCCATCGGCTGTCCAAAATCAGCCCCAGATATTTTATGTGAGGTTTGATTGGAATCCTTGTGCCATCAACCATAATATATGAATTGTCAGGCGGTTTCTTTCTGGGGCCGTGGAATACTATTACCTCCGTCTTTTCCAGTGCAACTCTAAGCCCCAAGAGCCGAATACGCCCGACAACAAGAGCAGCACTCGCTGCGGCCAATCGCGCTGCTTCTTCAAAGCTCCTGCCCCGGGCAGTGACAAGCGTGTCATCGGCATAACATATCATGTTTGACCGAGGCAGGAGAGCTCCTCTTAATACCCAGTTATAACCGAGGTTCCACAGCAGAGGGCCAAGAACCGAGCCCTGTGGAACCCCGCATTTAACCTGATGTGTCATCATTTCCCCATCATGAGATACAAAAAGCACACGCCTATTTGCCAGATAATCTTCTATCACGCGGCAGATATACGATGGGATCCGGTGATATTTTAATGCCTCTAAAATGCACTCAAAAGGGAGAGAGTTGAAGGCATTGGCGATGTCTAGAGAAACTGCCACCAACCTCTCTCCCTGGTCTGTTGCATCTGTTGCCAGCCGCTTGAGTTCTAATATCGCATCCACCGTGGAGCGATTTGTGCGGAATCCATACTGCTGCTCCGCCAAATCAGGGCCCATTTCCCGGAGATGCTGTAGAATTCGAGCAGCAAGTATGCGTTCACAAAATTTCGCCGCTTCATCTAACAGAACTATCGGCCTGTATCCTGATGGTGAATCAAGAGGGCGACCCTCCTTCCGCAGTAAGCAGAGACGGCCCTCTTTCCAGACCGCTGGAAATTTCCCCGTAAACAGGCAAGCGTCGATGACTTCACGGAGGCGCTCCGTTAGATGTTTGAGAGCCACCTCTAATACGCGACCTGGGACACCATCCGGGCCAGGAGCCTTCCTTCTTGCTTTTAAGCGGTCTGTCGCCACTTCGATCTCTGCATCCGTAACTGGGGGGACCCCTGACACAGTCTCCAGCTCACCAGATGGCGGAACCATCACCGGAGGTCGGACTTCTCCAGGGTTTGGGAACAATCCTATAACAACTGCTTGTAAAAGCTGCGGTTCCATCGTCTCAGTAATAGGTGGAGCAGCGGGACGTAACTTATTACGGACCATCTTATACGGACGTCCCCACGGATCTTGATCTAGACTACCCAAGAAACCATTCCACGATTCATCTCTTGCACGATTGATGGCAAGTTCAAGTTGTGATTTTAGCTCCTTATACACTCTATAAAGGCGCTCCTCTTCCTCATCCGTATGTCGGCGTCGTCGGCGACATCTTTTATGAGCTCGTCGAGCATCATTGCAGGAACGTCTAATGGCAGCTATTTAAGGCGACCACCAGTAAACTTGTTTCCTGCCCGACTTGTTACCTCTATTGCGGGGCATGGATGTGTCACAAACGGCCGTCAGGTCTTCGCGTAGTGAGACTGCCATGTCGTCCACACTTCTTTCGCCCGTTGGAGTAGGACACCAACTAGCAACAATGGCGGCTTCTTCTGCTAACTCTTTGTCAAAACGAGAGAGGGTCCATCTCGGGAAGTTCACTCGGTTTCCTCTAGGCGAAAGGGTGTTGTTTGTCGCCTGAGGTGATGAGACCGTAAACTTTATGTATCGGTGGTCCGACAACGTCTCCATGTTTACAATAACGCGCCAGTTTTGAATGCGCCGGGCCATGGATGGAGTCGCGAACGTCACATCCACGATGGACCCTCCATTCCTCCTAACACAAGTATAAACTGAGCCCCTATTACAAACGACGAGCCCTGTCGTCCCGACCCAGTCTGCCAGAACAGTGCCCTTAGGTTTAGTGACAGGAGAATTCCAGGCTGACGACTTACAGTTAAGATCCCCCATTATGAGTACAGGATTTGGACTTAATCTTCTCAACACTGGACTAAGCGTATCAAGGTAGACTTCAAGCTCAGCCACTCCTCGGTTGGGTGAGAAATAACCCCCGACCACAACGAAATTTCTAATTTTTACGACAACAAACCCTGCACCTCTTTCTAAAACCTGAAAAGGAGGAGCACAAGCTGGAGTGCAGACTGCAACGACACCATTTATATCCCCAGCCCAGTTTGGTTGTGGTGAAATGTAATACGGCTCTGATGCTACTGCCACATCTATAGAACCCTCCGCCATTGCTTGTGCAAAAAGATCTTGTGATCTGGCGCAGTGGTTTAGATTCGCTTGAAGGAATAGAAGAGGGTCACTATCCATTGGCGGTTTCCATTGCTTCTGGCGGACTAGGCCGCTCTACTCGATTGGTGGTGGCCGGGGTCCCTCCGGCTACCTTGTGCTTTTTCGTTGGTGGGGCACATTTTTTAGTCCCCATGCTATGGTCCGCAGGCCGTTTAAGATTCGCACAGATTGGACAGTGCGGCTTATCGGTACATTGTGCTACTTTATGACCAGCCTTACCGCAGCGAAGGCACAAGTTGCTGCGGTCTATCTGGGCATTGCACCGCTGCTTAGTGTGACCCAACTCCAAGCAGCGGAAGCACATAAACGGTCGTGGCTCTAGTGCATGGACAGAGACAGAGCTCCATCCTATGAGAAGTCTACCTTCTCCAGCGATTACCCTAGCGGCGTTGACCGGACACTGCACAGAAACAGTCCCCATTCCTCCCGGTCCACTACGGATTACCCCCACCTTTACAGCATCTTTCTGGCACCCCCCCTTCGAAGAAACTGCAGTTAAAATATCATCTTGTGAGATGGAATCATCCAATCCAGATAAACGAAGGTCCGCGCATTTTACCGGCCTTGTAACTTTAACACCCTCTGGGAGAATACCTTTTAGCCGTTCAGCTAAGCGATCCGCCTTATCACCAGAATCAGAACCTGGTATTTCTATTGCGCGGGCTCCAGTGAGAGTCATTTTAACTTTGACTCCGGCTATTTCTAGGTCTTCCAACGCTATGCTTCGCCTCGCCCTACCAATGACGTCAGCATATGATAGGCCTTGGTCTTGTGCCTCTTTGTCTAAAGTAATGACTACCGCTGTTGTACGTGGTGGTCGCAGCTTGTCCTTCTTCTTCTTCTTTTTCTTATTCTTTGCAGCTTCTTCCTGTTTCTTAGCTGCTTCCTTCTTCTTTGCTTTATTTTTTGCTTTTCGATTTGTGACTTGTTCCCAGTCCTCCTCCTCTGCAGGCTGATTGGTGGAGGGTCCTGGTGTCGACAAATCTTTCTGTGAAGGCACCTTCTTCTTTGCAGTCGCTGAGCGTGGCGCAGGCTTTGGTTTGGGTTGCGGCGCAGGTGCAGAATCAGCTTGCGGCTCAGAGACCGGCTGTGGAGTCGTCTTTTTGCCTTTCCCTTTGCCTTTCTTTTTCCCACTCTCTGTTCGCGGTGCAGGAACCAGGGGTGCCGGTAGTTCAGGCTCTTGAACAGGCAATTGAGTTGTAGGGAATGTCTTATTTTTCCTATCCGCTGCTAATGGCGGACGAAGCCGTTCCTGTGGAGGAAGGCGAGCCTCAAGCGACTCTAGTCTAGTGGACACCATGGTGCCCACCTGTAACATGACCTCTCTCATCAGGTCTTGGTCAATTGCTGGTGCCGACGTTTCCATCGGTGTTTCGCATGTAGCATGCATAGATCTCTGCTCTGAGTAGCTATGCATTTCTACCCGTAGCTCAGCCATCTGTTTTTTAAGTTGTTCCACCTCGGCCCTTAGGCGCACATTTTCAGCTTGAAGCTTGGTGGTTTCCTCATTTATGGTGCGCTTGCCCAGGATGTTTACAACTTCTTTGAGCGAGTTCACTGATTCTTTAAGTGACCGTTGGAACGTACCCTTTAGGTTTCTAGAGTGCTCTGCGACATGGAGAATTATCGCGCATTCTTCCTTAGCTTGTTCCCGGAGAATAGCATCGGATTTTTCGTCGTCTTCTGTATTCATTGGATTGCCTCTCTCCAATGCGCGTCGGGCTCTATTTACCCTTGCAGCCTGCGTCATTGCAAGCGTCTCTTCCTCTGCTTGAAGCAGCAGTTCATCTCTTCTTGCCGACTTGTACTCATTCACAGCCTTGGCAAGACCGATATAGTTCCCAGTGATTGGGGGACGTCCCCTTCCCCGGCGTGACAGTTTCGAACACGATGAACTCGATCTTATTGACTGGCTATCTGATAGTTCTGAACCAGAACTATTGGCATCATGAGAGCGTGGACGCTTCTGAGTCCTACTTCTTTGCGACAATGGCTCACGAAAATCGCCCACATTGCTCGTCTCTGTAAGTGTGCAATCGGAGCCCGATAGCACACTCTCCACACTTCCTACTCTCTCCAACAAGTTGACAGATTTTTTAGTTTTCCCCTTCTTCCCCTTCTTGTTCGGATCATCTGAGGGCGCAGTAACACCCTTCAGGAACGTCGAACAAGATTTCCCCAGCGAGGAATTCGACCTGGTGCAAACACCATCCGATTTCCCCGAAATATCCGACCCAGAACGGCCGATTGATTTATTAGCAGCGCAGTTTAATCCCGGACCCAACGCTGAATTGTACTCTAAACAATTGTTGCCCCCCCCAGAATACGAGGAGCAGCCGAGCACCGAAGTGCCCGGGAGGGATTCTCCAGCTGCGGAGCAGCTGGTACCCTCCTGGGGTAGTTTCTGTTGACAATTGTCCATTTTCATTGGATTTTTCAAGCCTCTTTTTAAGGGGACAGGCTCCCCTTGTTTTTTTTAAAGTGGTGTCCCTCCACGCAGCCCCCACTAGTAAGTGGCGGCCTCCGGTCCCGCACCACGTACGGGGTTCCGGTGATCCCGTCGCTACGTCCCAAGGACCACTGGGCCTACGAAAGGCCCCCTGCCACACCGACCCGCACCGCCGCTACTCGGAATATGTCCAAGACGCCGGGCGGGTCCCACCTTGCCAGACTATTCGCCCGCCCAGGGTGCACCACGTGGAGGTTGTCTGGCACGCACCCCATATCGAACTAACCTAACCTTTTTTTTTTTTTTTTTTTTTTTTTTTTTTTTTTTTTTTTTTAACGATAGGAAAAATGCTTTTCGCACTTCCCGGCACCGGGTCAGTGCCGGGGGTATGTGGGACTCACCATGGAAGCCGCCGCTTGACGTAGCGGCGACACCACTCTCCGCCCAGCCGATCCCCCACCCAGCCCCTAGTGGGCTCGATGGGGGGCCGGAGGGGGGGCATACCCACTAAAAAACCTATCGATGTGCCCTCTTCCGTTTTCCAGTTTTGCATGGGAACTGTGTGATCTGCCTCCATACATCACCGGCGGCAGGTTCGGTTTCCCAGACCCCCTCACTTTGTTGGAGATGCCCGAGCACATTTAGGCATCTCCCCAGACGGACGAGGCCGTGCAAGGCGAACGAGGAACTACCCAATCCCTCGCCCGCTGGCCACGTTAAGAAGGAATGCGGTTGACAAACTGCCGCCGCCTTCCCCCTAACCGTCTGCGTCGGATCGGATCCGCCTGGACGTCGTCCTCGCGGTCCCTTTCCGAGGCCGAACTAACCTGACCTAACCTAACCTAACCTAACCTAACCGACGGAAATATTATTACACTATAAGTAGGTATACCTACAGTAAAGTTTTATTTTTATTTGTTACTGAAAGAGAAGATTTTATGTCTCTAGGTTTTTTTATGTCACTTTAAATGAAAATTATTAATCATTAACCATTTTATGTTAGTGTGTAGGGTGTAGGTAGGTGTATGTATTGTATGACATTATATACCTCAAACTAAATAAATCTTCCGCGATTTTTTATGTCACTTTAACTGAAAATTATTAATCACAAACCATTTTATGTTAGTGTGTAGGGTGTAGGTAGGTATATGTATTGTATTGTATGACATTATTATATCTCAAACTAAATAAATCTTCCGCGATTTTTTATGTGACTTTAACTGAAAATTATTAATCATTAACCATTTTATGTTAGTGTGTAGGGTGTAGGTAGGTGTATGTATTGTATTGTATGACATTATATACCTCAAACTAAATAAATCTTACGCGATTTTTTATGTCACTTTAACTGAAAATTATTAAACACTAGCGGCCGCCCGCGACTTTGTCTGCGTGGACAGTTTTCTTGCTATCCCTCGGGAACTGTACATTTTTTTCGGGATGAAAGGTACCCAATGTCCTTTGCTGCACCCCTGACAACGTGTATGCAAAATGCAGTAGTTTTTTTTTTTTTTTTTTTTTTTTTTTTTTTTTTTTTTTTTTAACGATAGGAAAAATGCTTTTCGCACTTCCCGGCACCGGGTCAGTGCCGGGGGTATGTGGGACTCACCATGGAAGCCGCCGCTTGACGTAGCGGCGACACCACTCTCCGCCCAGCCGATCCCCCACCCAGCCCCTAGTGGGCTCGATGGGGGGCCGGAGGGGGGGCATACCCACTAAAAAACCTATCGATGTGCCCTCTTCCGTTTTCCAGTTTTGCATGGGAACTGTGTGATCTGCCTCCATACATCACCGGCGGCAGGTTCGGTTTCCCAGACCCCCTCACTTTGTTGGAGATGCCCGAGCACATTTAGGCATCTCCCCAGACGGACGAGGCCGTGCAAGGCGAACGAGGAACTACCCAATCCCTCGCCCGCTGGCCACGTTAAGAAGGAATGCGGTTGACAAACTGCCGCCGCCTTCCCCCTAACCGTCTGCGTCGGATCGGATCCGCCTGGACGTCGTCCTCGCGGTCCCTTTCCGAGGCCGAACTAACCTAACCTAACCTAACCTAACCTAACCCCCCTACGGGACCACCTTGACGTGGTGGGGGGGCTTACGGGCATAGTACTTTTCTTGGTCCGACTACCTGGACTCCCTTAGACAGAGGTACTGGAATCGGTCTTTAACATCTTGACAACTCCCAAACCAAGCGTCCCAAACCCCATGGCGCAACTCACAGACAACAACCAATATTGGAACTATTTAAAAATACTTCACATAACATGCTAGGAGGCTGTTCTCGGCAAAACCGTTGGTCCTGGTCCCCATTGCCAAACGCTTCAGGTGAACGCGGGCGTTCCCATGCGGCTTACGGCCGTCGCCCGCGCTAGCCTTCCCCTATGAAGCTGTTCTCGGCAATACCGTTGGTCCTGGTCCCCATTGCCATACGCCCCAGGTGGGCGCGGGCGTTCCCATGCGGCTTACGGCCGTCGTCCGCGCTCGCCTTCCCCTATGAGGCTGTTCTCGGCAACACCGCTGGTCCCGGTCCCCATTGCCCAACGCTCCGGGTCGGCGCGGGCGTCCCCATGCGGCTTACGGCCGTCGCCCGCGCCAGCCTTCCTCTATGTATGTAACTCACATCAAATTTACGCAACATTGTTTGGGCGCGGCAACTCGCGACCAACCTTAGCACCTACTTAACGTTCGTCTCGTCTCGGGCGTTACGCCCACCCCTTTGAGTTTCAACACAAAGATTCGCGCCTGTTCGGGAGCGGCTGCGCCCGAACCTCTTTCATATTCACATTTTTGCGCTCAAGCGCACAAACCAACCCCCACCCCATTATAAACCCACTTTAAAATGGGAAAACCCGTCTACATCATCGGGCCCCCTTTAATTTTTTTTTCCACTAATGAATTG
This sequence comes from Agriphila tristella, assembly GCA_928269145.1. NCBI lineage: Eukaryota > Metazoa > Arthropoda > Insecta > Lepidoptera > Crambidae > Agriphila > Agriphila tristella. The sequence continues at coordinate 18,837,376 of OV743442.1, forward strand.
TAATAACATTCGCGCCCCGGGTGGGCGCGGGCGCTCCCATGCAGTTTACAGCTGCCGCCCGCGCCTGCCTATCCTTCATGCATAACCTGCTTAAAATTGCTCCTCTCTGTCGTCTCTTTTATACTCACACTTTCGCGCTTAAACGCACCAACCTGCTCGCACATTTGCTTTGCGCCACCGTGCTAGCAGACATTCTATCACCCAACCAACTCGTGACCAACCTTGGCTTCTGCCAAGCGTTTGTCCAATCTTGGGCGTTTTACCTACCCCCTTGAATTTCAACATGTACTCAAATTCGCCCCATGTGGGCGCGGGCGCTCCCGGGCGGGCGCGGGTGCTCCCGAGTGGTCTTGGACTGGTCGGGCGCGGCCGCGCCCGCCCGGGAGCGGCCGCTCCCGAACCTCTTGCATATTCACATCGTTGCGCACAAGCGCACCAACCAACGTTTACCCCATTATAAACCCTCTTTATTTTGGAAAACCCTCTTGTTTTTCCACCAATGTATTGTAACAACATCACGCCCCAGGCGGGCGCGGGCGTTCCCATGCGGTTTCCAGCCGCCGTCCGTGCCAGCCCACCCCTATGTGCATCTCAAATTGCACCTCTCTGTATTGACTCAAAAACATATCTTTATACATCACTCGTTCGCTTTACCGGACTGCCGCTGGGGCCCTCCGCCCAACCTTTCCGCGCCAAGCGACCAGCTCCTCGGGCAAGGCACGCACCCGCCAGCAACGCGGCCCTCATCTGCAGCACCGGCCCCGGCCCCGACCTCCAACGGCAGGCTGGGTGCGGACGTCGGCTCCTCACCACCGGGGCCTTCTTCGAGTGGAGAGGGGCACCTCTTCGACAGCGCCACCCCTGGAGCGGTCGGATCCTCATCGGGTCCCATGCGCGCGGAGTCTGGGCGGCACGCCCCCGCGGCAGTCTGACTAAAGCGCTTTTTGTTTTATTTTTATTTTATTTATAAAAATTTATTTCTTCTCCTCCTATCCCCTTCCTTCCTCTTTCTTTCTTCTATCCTCTTTCTTTTGTATCCTTCTATAATTCTCTTTCTTTCTCCCTCTTTTTCTTGCCCCGGCCCGGCACCGGAAGGCAACAAGCCTCACCAAGGGATGAGTCCGATGGTGCCGGTCCAACTCGATCCACCCCCTTTAACCTTCAACCACAGCCAAAACATTCCTGCACCCCCCCCATACTTACTAACCATCAGTCAAAAAAAAAAAAAAAAAAACCTAACCTAACCTAACCTAACCTAACCTAACCTAACCTAACCTAACCCTAGCGTACACACGTGTCTCTTGGAGCTCGGGCGCGCCCGAGCGGGCGCGGCTCCTCCCGGGCGGGCGCGGGTGCTCCTGAACGGCGATACTACTTTAATTCACGTGAATTCGTACTCAATTGTGCTCTTTGTGCTTCACCTGCTTCTATTGATCATCACCCCATCTTCGCGAAGTGACAGTGTTGGTGCAAGTGATAGTGCCGAGTGACCTGGCAACACATCCTGCGCCAGGCAGAAGTGGTCGTGGCCAGTGAGCGGTACGCGCCGAGTGATGGTGCTTCGGTGCTGCAGCAATTGCGCTCCTGCGCATCCTCCGTGACATCTTCAGGCGGTTTCCTGGCATGGGCGCCCCCGCGCCCAGGCGGGCGCACCTGCTCACCTTGGAAACAAGACAGCTGCTCCAACCTGCACTCTTTCCTGAAACGAAGTTCAACCACAGCCCTCACCTGTAAGTCACTTGATTTATTCATGCACCCACGACACTCGGCTTTAACCCCGCTGCGGACATCGCCACCTCAATCAGACCAACCAATGTGAGAAGCCGCACTTTGGCAGAAAATCTCCTTATTTAACGACGATATCCTGTTCCTTTAACGACCATCGAAACAAGGATTTTATTGACAAGCACACGACTCCAAGGCATGATCTGCATTTTACCCAAGGATGTTCAAAATGCAAAACCTGATTGACGACGCACTCTCCACAATGCAGCCTACACCGTGAACGCCACGTTACGCTCTTATAGCCAGACCGACCATGGTTTTTCACAGCCTGCGTAAACTGAAGTGCCCTATTTTGTACATAATGACTCTCTAAGTGGTTTCACTGACATCTCATGTTCATTTTGTAAATTGGTGTTAAATATTAGCTTACGCGAAAGCCCACATGTACACAATATATAATTACTCTACCGCGCGGGTGCGGCTGCGCCCAAAGGGCGCATAGCGACCATTGGGCGCGGCCGCGCCCGCGCGAGCGCGGGTGCTCTTTCGCAATTGTGCTAGTTATAATCCTTAGCTAACCTCACGGTACCCTTTTATGATGTAAATAACATAATAATATGCCTTTTGGAAAATAAAATTATCGCGTAGGTAACACAACCCCTTTTGAAACTCCACAGCTAGAAGCTGTCCTTTATTGTGCCTCATGGTTTTGTACATAATGTAAATAACTATTCATTAGTAGTGTACTTTGTCCCAAAAGGGGCGCGCGCGCCCGCGCGGGCGCGGGTGCGCCCGGGAAGACTGTGCCTGGGGGGACATAGCCGCACTTTGGGCGCGGCCGCGCCTGCGCGGGCGCGGGTGCTCCCGCAGGGTCAAATTAGTTATAGCCTAAATCTTGATTTACCTCACGATACCCTTTGGTTTATAAATCGAAGTGTTTCTTAATGTGTATAACGATTCTTTGAACACAGCTCCTTACATTCGGTGCAATGTAAATCTTTTTGTTACTCCACATGTCTATATTTTATATTTAAAGCCCCTAACGTGCTGTGAATAACATAATGATATTCCTGTTTGAAAATAACATTATCGCTTAGATAACGCGACCCTTTTCGCAATTCCACAGCTATAAGCTGTCCTTTATCGTGCCTCACGGCTTTTGTACACAATGTAAATAACTAATTGTTAGTAGTTCACTTTTCCCGACGGAAGCACGCGCTCCCGCGCGGGCGCGGGTGCGCCCGGGACGACTGTGCCTGGGGGGACGTAGCCGCACTTTGGGCGCGGCTGCGCCCGCTTGGGCGCGGGTGCTTCCGCAGGGCCATATTTAGTCATAACCTAAACCTAAGTTAACCTCACGGTACCCCTTAGTTCACTTAACTCAAAATGTTTCATAATGTACATAAAAATATAATAATGTAAAAATATAATGTAATAACTATTTTCCTGTTTGTGTCTTGGACCCGTGTCCGTGCGTAGGCATATCTCGCGGGCATAACCCTCATCATAAATTAAGGCACATTTCCTATACTCTGCAGGCACGGCCTTTACCTTAGCTTAAGAAATCTTTTCTGTTTTTCTTTGTAACAAGTGTACTTTGTCCTGACGGGGACGCTTCTGCGCGGGTGCGGGGGCGCCTGAGGAGAATGCGCATGAGGGGGCGTAGCTGCCATCGGGCGCCGCCGCGCCCGCGCGGGAGCGGGGGTTCCCGAATGATCGTGTTAGTCATAAGACCCACTTTTGTATGGATAATCAATTGTATTTATATATATATCATAATAGTTAATCCTTTGTATCTATTAATAGGAAAAAAGAAAAAAAAAAAAAAAAAGAGCATAATATATCCACTAAATATCTGCAGAAAAAAAAAAAAAAAAAAAAAAAAAAATACACTGCCCATTGCACTATTAAGCTAGATTTAAGTTATCTTTATCACTTTCTGTGTATACTTGTCAATAAGTCACCTTTATAACTTTAATGTCACTAGTTATAGTCCTTACCACCTAACTTTATTTAGTGTCACCGTGCCTGCAAACAGAGTATCATCCATGAAACTCGTGACCAACCTTAGCTTTTGCCAAACGTTCGTTTGGCAAAAGCTAAAAACAGCTTCGCCCCGTGCGGGCGCGGTTGCTCCCGGGCGGTCTCTGACTGCTCGGGTGCGGACGCGCCCGCCCGGGAGCTGATTCGCCCAAGCGGGAGATTTCATATTCTCGTGACCAACCTTAATTTTGGTCAAACGTTCGCTTCGTTTTGGGGCGTTCCGTTCGCCCCTTCGTTCTTGAATTTTACACGGAAAAACAATCTCGCGGTCCCCGGTACCTAATGCCCCGGGCAGATGCGGGCGTTCCCATGCGGTTTCCGGCCGTCGCCCGCGCCAACCCTTCCCTACGTGTACAACCCGCATAAAATTGCATCCTTATATTGACTCAACAATACATTTTTGAACAACGTTCGTTTGCTTGACGTTGGCCCTGGTCCCCATCACCTAACGCCTCGGGCAGGCGTGGGTGCTCCCATGCGGCTTACGGCCGTCATCCGCGCTAGCCTTCCCCTATGAGGCTGTTCTCGGCAACACCGTTGGTCCTGGTCCCCATTGCCCAACGCTCCGGGTAGGCGCGGGCGTCCCCATGCGGCTTACGGCCGTCGTCCGCGCTAGCCTTCCCTATGCGTATAACCTGCATCTAATTGCACGTCTTTTCCGGCTCTCTTTTATAGCCACATTTTCGCGCTTTAACGCACCAACCTGCTCGCACATTTACTTTGCGCCACTGTGCTTGCAGACATTGTATCACCTAACCAGTTCGTGACAAGCCTTGGCTTTTGCCGAGCGTTTGTCTCATCTCGGGCGTTACGCCCACCCTTTGAATTTAAACACGCATTCAGCTTCGCCCCATGTGGGCGCAGGCACTCCCTGGCGGGCGCGGGTGCTCCCGGGCGGTCTTGGACTGGTCGGGCGCGGCTGCGCCCGCCCGGGAGCGGCCGCTCCCGAACCTCTCTCGCATATTCACATCGTTGCGCACAAGTGCACCAACCAACGTGTACCCCATTATAAACCCTCTTTATTTTGGAAAACCCTTTTGTTTTTCCACTAATGTATTGAAACAACATTCACGCCCCGGGCGGGCACGGGCGTTCCCATGCGGTTTCCGGCCGCCGTCCGCGCCAGCCCACCCCTATGTGCATAACCTGCATCAAATCGCACCTCCCTGTATTGACTTAACAACATATCTTTATACATCACTCGTTCGCTTTACCGGACTGCCGCTGGGACCCTCCGCCCAACCCTTCTGCGCCACGCGACCAGCTCCTCGGGCGAGGCACGCACCCGCCAGCAACGCGGCCTTCATCTGTAGCACCGGCCCCGGCCCCGACCTTCAACGGCAGGCTGGGTGCGGACGTCGGCTCCTCACCACCGGGGCCTTCTTCGAGTGGAGAGGGGCACCTCTTCGACAGCGCCACCCCTGGAGCGGTCGGATCCTCATCGGGTCCCATGCGCGCGGAGTCTGGGCGGCACGCCCCCGCGGCAGTCTGACTAAAGCGCTTTTTGTTTTATTTTTATTTTATTTATAAAAATTTATTTCTTCTCCTCCTATCCCCTTCCTTCCTCTTTCTTTCTTCTATCCTCTTTCTTTTGTATCCTTCTATAATTCTCTTTCTTTCTCCCTCTTTTTCTTGCCCCGGCCCGGCACCGGAAGGCAACAAGCCTCACCAAGGGATGAGTCCGATGGTGCCGGTCCAACTCGACCCACCCCCCTAACCTCTAATCACAGCCTAAACATTCCTGCACCACCCCCATCCTTACTAACCATCAGTCTAAAAAAAAAAAACCTAACCTAACCTAACCTAACCGACGGAAATATTATTACACTATAAGTAGGTATACCTACAGTAAAGTTTTATTTTTATTTGTTACTGAAAGAGAAGATTTTATGTCTCTAGGTTTTTTTATGTCACTTTAAATGAAAATTATTAATCATTAACCATTTTATGTTAGTGTGTAGGGTGTAGGTAGGTGTATGTATTGTATGACATTATATACCTCAAACTAAATAAATCTTCCGCGATTTTTTATGTCACTTTAACTGAAAATTATTAATCACAAACCATTTTATGTTAGTGTGTAGGGTGTAGGTAGGTATATGTATTGTATTGTATGACATTATTATATCTCAAACTAAATAAATCTTCCGCGATTTTTTATGTGACTTTAACTGAAAATTATTAATCATTAACCATTTTATGTTAGTGTGTAGGGTGTAGGTAGGTGTATGTATTGTATTGTATGACATTATATACCTCAAACTAAATAAATCTTACGCGATTTTTTATGTCACTTTAACTGAAAATTATTAAACACTAGCGGCCGCCCGCGACTTTGTCTGCGTGGACAGTTTTCTTGCTATCCCTCGGGAACTGTACATTTTTTTCGGGATGAAAGGTACCCAATGTCCTTTGCTGCACCCCTGACAACGTGTATGCAAAATGCAGTAGTTACGACGTGAAGGCGTAACAAACAAATAAACAAACAAACAAACAAATGGACAAATTATTAAGCAAGGATTAACCATTTTATGTTAGTGTGTAGGGTGTAGGTAGGTGTATGTATTGTATTGTATGACATTATATACCTCAAACTAAATAAATCTTCCGCGGTTTGACAAAGTTACAGAATAATATGGGGTCTCTTCCTATACAAACGTAATACCAAAATGATTTGCAATTTGAGCATAATATTAACTCTTGTGATGTAACGAGATTTATTTTTATATAGTACTAGCGACCGCCCGCGACTTCGTCTGCGTGGACAATTTTTTTGCTATCCCTCGGGAACTGTACATTTTTCTGGATGAAAGGTACCCTATGTCCTTTTCTGCACCCCTGACAAAGTGTATACAAAATTTCATGATGATCGGTTCACTAGTTACGACGTGAATGCGTAAAAAACAAACAAACAAACGGACTTTCGCATTTATAATATTAGTAAGGATACTTAGGTGTCGTATCACTCATTAGCACACCTTTATCAACTTAAACCAATTAAAAAGATAAAAAATTGTAAAATATTAATTTCTGAACGTCTTAAAAAAATTCATCGCTTGAGGGTAGGCTCACGAGTAGCTTCAGTCCCCCGTGACCACGGCAGCTGCAAAGGTGCCGAAACGTCGGGAAAATCAAAAATCAAACCAAATACCAACTAATTACCAAAGTACTTTCAATAAAACCGCGCTAGTATCCGTTAAAAAGTCTTTTATTTCACACCTTTATCGGTTTGTAAATGAAAGGGTTGACTTTAAGTAAACATTATCATTACGTCTTTACCTATGAAATTGTCGATATTTCGTCAATACTTCAAAGAAATAATAATTTCAAGGTGACCGGAGGGGTTGTAAGTAACTGTAACTTAGCCAAAACTTATTTTTTTCGCTTATAGTATTTTTTTTTATTTTGACGCTTTTATTTCCTTAACGAGTTATATAGAAGAAATCGAGTGACAAAACGCGTGTGTGACGAATCGCGTGTACCTAATCCAATGGAATAAGTTAGCATAGTGTTTGAACGTAAAAGTTTTGTTACAACGTTTGTTAAATGAACAAAGAAAATGCTAGTATGAAAAATGCAACTTCTTGAAAATTCCTAATACAAATCGACAATTTCATAGGTACTATGGGCAACAGCGACGCTTAACCAGTTTGCAACAAAATTCGTGTGCGCGCGTATCGCCCCTACACGAACTAAACGTATGGTTGTGACGGCGCGGCGTGCAAGCGATTTTGACCTTAGCAGTGGTTAAGCGTCGCTGTTGCCCATGGTACCTACAGATAAAGACCTATTATTATGGTATAAGGAAAAAGCTTTTTCGTTAGGTAGCTTTTCTTGGTTCACCAAGGTTCATGTTTTGAGTGATGCAAGCGAATGCATTCGGCAGTCATGCTGTGATGGCAGGCTGATGCAATTTGCGGGAATTCAGGCTCAGATCAGGTTTTAAGGCTTCTCTCACTTTTGTGTTTTGCTAATTGCATCTTACTACCGAAGATAATTAGAAGGGATTACTTACATATCCATACTAGGTACTAGACCTAAGGCTTTTTATTCTCTAGAATGCCGTGAGATTTTACCTTATTTTGCGTGTGTGAGTAAGTACGTAAATTAACTACCTACTTTAGTTTAGGTACTTACACATAACATTACCTAGGTATATCATATTTTATTAAGAACGTATGTTGACTGGTAGCATAAACTTCTAATTTTCAATTTTATTAAGTATGACATTAGGTACCTACTCGATGTTGCCTGGAAGATATTGCCGCCTCTGTGTAAATCACACACTTTTACTTTCTACTTCTACCTGTTGTTTTTCTTTGTAATTTGTCCTATCACTGTGTGCTATAAAAGGTTGTTATTAAAAACTAAACCTAAGTAGGTACCTTAAATTGCTTGGATTACCTACCTACTGACCGAGCGAGCGCGAAACGCGCGCGAATCGTCTCTGTTTCAGCTTGGACAAAAATGCTTGACGGCTGTCCGGCTGTACATCTGTTTTCGTCTACAAGTCACATTTCTCAACTGTTTCTCATGTTTTGTGAGCGATTTTTTTTGTCGATAATTTTTTTCTAAATTTTTCAAAATGGCGGAGATAGTGTTAAAGTGAGGTCCACAGCTCACAGAGCCCTAACTAGTATTTAACCGGTCGGAATACTGATTTTCATTCATGGTTATGAACTTGCCGTCAAGATTGAGAGCTACAGATACGGCAATTAGGGCTGCCAACCCCACTATATAATATAGTATCCTACTATATCGAGGGCTTGCCTACTATATTTTTTGAAAAAATATATCCCTAGTAGGTGAAACTACCATATTTTTTTCGAGTGACAAAAATATCCGTCGCCGTCGGCAACTGATAGAGTCGCGGTCACTAAGTAGGTATGTGTGCACAGCGCCAGCGCCTAGTGTTTAAAACGGGCAATTTCAACTTTTAATGCTTAGCTTTGCTTTGCTTAAGCAAAAAGCATAAAGCCAAGGCTTCGACGACCTCCGTCGTGGTCGAGTGGTTTGCACCACCCGTTTTCAAGGTGTGATCATTTCTGAGGTTCGATCCCCGGCTGGGTTAGTTTATTATCGTATATTGGCTCAGGTCTGAGGGCCTAGACAGGTGGCAAACGCTTGGCTTTTCCAATACCTATTTGAATATAAGTGAGTCGTGATTGTCTATGGTCAGCATGCAATTTTTAGAAAGCCACTTGGCTTTAGGGCCCTGGCTGGGTGTTTGTATGTAGTTGTTTTGGGTGATTTCCATAACTCAAGTAAGTAGGTACTTTAGCTACCTGCCTACCTACTCTGGAATCAGAGCAATGTCTGTGATGCTATCTAATATTTATTTATTTAACACTAAGATCGATCAAAATTTTAAATAGGTACTATAAAACAAGTCGTTCGATGTTTCACAATCATTTATTCTTCGGTAGAGCATGTCATTACAATGTTATAAGTTTTCAAAACAGAACAAAATAGGAAACCGTAGTCCGCCATTACTGTGCGAAAATCGTTTTTCTTGCCCGAGACGCGGGCGACCAATCAGCGTTGAGGAGCGTGGGTGCTGATAAAACGTTATAGACGCGTTCACGTCTTATTTTAAGTTATGGGCGCGTTACAAACTCCCCCTCTAATCCGAACGATGCGACCTCGCGTTCGGGTTAGCACATCACAAAATCGCCAAATTTACGCGGCCTACCACGTTTACGTTTCTCGTGTATAGGTGCTTGGACTCGGCCAACGAAGGGTGTGAGTTGGGAGACGTGGTATTTGCCTAACGTTTCACCGTCGGTCGTTCTTTCTAATATGTAAGTGGTGGGGCTAACAGCTTCCTTGATACGGTATGGTCCATCGCGTCTAGGTATGAATTTAGGAGTCTGACCTTGGTTGGTATCATTTGCTCCTTGTGTCTTCAAAAGAACTAGGTCACCATTCTCGTAATCAGGTGCTGCTCGACGACCTTCATCAGCATATCTTTTTTGTATGGCTTGAGCCTTTTCGTGTGCGTCCCTAGCTTCTACAAGAGTGGCGGAAAGCTTCTTTAGGTAAGGCGTTATAGCTGGTATGAAATTGTCGTTTTCGAGTATGCTACGCATGTCTGTAGCAGCATCAGCGGGTGCGCGTAATTCTCTGCCGAAAGTAAGGTAGGCTGGAGAGAAGCCGGTGCTCGTAGTCATAGCAGAATTCATTGCGAACCTTATCGCTGGTAAGTACTGATCCCAAGTGTCATGATCACGGCCAACCAAAATGGCCAGTTGGGGCTTGAGATCGCGGTTTTTCCTCTCTATAGGGTTGGCTTCCGGGTGGTAAAACGGCGTAAGTGATTGGTCGATTCCCATGGCATGACAGGCTTGCTGCATAACGGCGCTGATAAACTGCACGCCGTTGTCACTCAGAACGCGGCGTGGGACACCAAATCTCATAAACACTTCGTCGATTATAGTTTTCGCGCATTCAGGGCTGGTCGCGTTATTTAGTGCGAATAGTTCCACCCAACGCGTACTGACGTCTTCAATGATCAAAATCCATTTATTTTTGTTCACGGTCTCGGGAAGTGGGCCGAACAAATCGACCGATACCACTTCGAATCTCCTGGCTGATGCCGGTGTTTGCAGTAATCCTGGTGGTTTTCTGTTATCAACTTTGTATCGTTGACAGGCCGAGCATTCTTTGATATATTTGGAAACGTAAGAACGCATTCCAGGCCAATAAAAACGTGAGCGGATGCGTGCGAGTGTGCGATCTACGCCAAAGTGTCCGGCGGTCGGCTCATCGTGGAAGTTTGACAGAACCTTTGCACGTTCGTGTTCGGGAACTACGAGGCAGGCGCTTTCTTCGTCGTCTAATTCTTCAGGCCCGTATCTATAAAGGATTCCGTCTGATAAAACGTAACCGCGGTCGGCCCACGGCCTCCCCCTAAAGGGTTCGTCGGATTCCATATCTTGGATTATCTTCGACAATTCAGGGTCCTTTAGTTGGTTTTCTCTTATTTCACCAGGGGTCCTCGTCGGTATGTCGACGGTGGTTAAGTTTAGTTTTGTTTCATCGCTGTCGTTCGGACGAGACAACGTGTCGGCGATGACATTTGCTTTACCTGGTGTATATTCTATTTGCAGGTTATACTCCTGTAGCGTCAGTGCCCATCTTGCCAGACGGCCGCTTGGTGACTTCAAGTTCATCAACCATCTCAGTGGCTGGTGGTCAGACCTGACGATGACTTCACCTCCGTCGATGTAGCCTCTAAACTTGGTCACGGCCCATACTACTGCCAGAGCTTCACGCTCGGTCGTATTGTAATTTCTCTCAGTGCCACTCAATAGGCGACTGGCGTATTCTATCGGTCGTTCGTCAGTCCCCTCCCCCTGCATCAGAACTGCGCCGCGGGCGAAACCGCTACTGTCAGTACGTAGGATGAACGGTTTCGTCTCGTCCGCTTGTCTCAGGATCGGAGCCGAAGTCAGTAGATCTTTAATAATTTCAAATGCATCATGTTGATAAGTTCCCCACCGCCAAACGCTAGCCTTCTTTAATAGGTCTGTCAGAGGCCTGGCGACGTCAGCGTACGCTGGTATGAACCGCCGAAACCAGCTGGAGGTCTGCAAAAAACTCTTTAGCTGCTTGACATTTTGCGGTGGTGTCATATCCTTGATGGCAGAAACCTTCCCTGGGCCCATGTGGATGCCTCCAGGTACTATCACGTGTCCTAGGAATTTTACTGAATCGCGTGCGAAGTGACTTTTTTCACGATTCACACGAAGGCCAAATAACTTCAACCTGTCAAAAACTGCTTTTAGATCTTCCAGATGTTTTTCGTAGGTATTGCTCAAAATAATCAAATCGTCGAGGTATGAAAAAATTGACATTTCAGGTAGGTTTGACCTAAAACGGTCCATCAGACGTTGAAAAGTGGCTCCGGAGTTCTTTAAACCCATAGGCATGCGTTTGAAACGAAAAGTACCGAGGGGAGTGACAAACGCAGTCTTGTCACGATCGTCAGGATGGAGACAAACTTGAAAATAACCAGCACGGAGGTCTAACGTCGTCATGTAATTGCTGGTTTTTGCAGCGTGCAGAACGTCTTCGATGCGCGGGAGCGGGTAGCGGTCAGCCTCAGTGACGTTGTTGAGCTTGCGGTAGTCCACGCACAGTCGTGTACCTCCATCTTTCCTTGCCACGAGTACTACGTTAGCCGCCCAGGGTGATTCACACTCCTCGATAACATCGGCGTCAAGCAACTTCTGAAGTTCCTTCTTGAGGGCCTCTTTCTTAGCTGGTGACATTCTATAAAGCGGGGATGCAATTGGTTCTTGGTTATCACTCACTTTAATGCGGTGGGTAGCGAATTCAGTCGCGGGACCATCGGGTGCAAATTGCTCACTCCTGCTTCGAACGAAGGCGTTGAGAGCGTTCTTTTGTTCTGACATAAGTTTGGAGCCTTCGTCACCTCTCAAGTTCACATCTACAGTGTCTAATTTCATTAGTTCGGTCTCATCTGAAAGAAGATTATATTCACTTACAAAATCATACTGTTCGTGAGGGGTGTCAGCAAAGTACCATGTGCCTTGTGGAATATCCAAGTTCACTCTAGCGCTGATTAGAAAATCACGGCCTAACAACGTCTTCGTGTCGGCGCCAGGCAGCACTAAAAACTGGGTAGGTACTACTCGTCCTTGAAGTACGACATCAACATGTGCGGAAAGAACCTTACGAACTTGTTGAGAACCATCGGCGAGTGTAAAGTTACGTTCTAACTCTGCAAAGTCTATATTATGATAGACAAGAATGTTGTACAGTGCGGTGCTCGCTATGCAGTGCGTCGCTCCGGTATCCAAAATGGCAACACCTTTTTTATCTAGAATAGTGATTCCGACCATGGGCAAATCGGAACTATTAGCCACCATAGTGTTAAAGTTAATATTTTTATCAGGTATCACCGCGTTATGCTTAGGGCGACAAGTCTCACATTTCGAACGCACTACCCCTAATTGGCCACATCCATAACACCTAATGCTAGAAACACCGGAGTTAGGTACAAAATCTGTATTTTCAGACTTACTATGGTTTGCCTCTGACGGCTTAAAATCGTTAGAACGGCGCTCGCGTTTACTAAAATCAGACTCTCGATTTTTTGAATTTTTAAAGTTACTCTCCTTTGTGGAGCTCGAATTTTTATTTTCATACTTACGACAATTGTCGATGGCATGGCCAAAAATTTTACAATAAGAACATCGCGGTCTTTCGCGTTTCACATCGTTCGAGTTAGGTGGAAATGAATTGTTTTGACTTACTGCGAACTCCGCGCGCGACTCCTCCACGCTCCTCGCCGCATCGGTTAGAGCGTCTAAATTATGAACGGAATCGCGGGGCACATATTTACGTGTTTTACGATCTAATAAGCCGTATACAATGTCCACTTTCATTTCTTCCGGAACGTCGTATGGTAACTTGCACAACATGGCGCGCAGGCGGCTCACGAAGGCGTCGGCGCGCTCGTTCCCTTGCTCACACGCGAAGACATCACGCAGGATCCTGTAGGCTGGACGCGGCGTACCAAAACGGCCGCGGAGTCTTCGTAATGCTTCATGCCAAGTAGTCACGGACGACTTTACCCCCATCCACCATATGGACGCGTCGCCGGTCAATAACATCGGGAGGCCTCGGAGTGCATGTTCGTCACTCACGTTGGAACATTCTTTGTATATTTCGATGGAGTCGATGAACGCCTCGAGCACCTCGTCGTTGATTGCGCTTCCGTCAAAACGAGCCGTACACTTTGCAAAGTTTCCGGGTGGCACTCGGGCTGTGTCATCATGTGTCGGCGCCGGGGACGAAGTCGCTGCGACGCCGTGTGATAACGTTGAGTTTGATAAAATACTTTCAAATAGTTGCCGGTTTGTTTCAGCCTGGCTTCTCGCAACGGCAGCGACGATCGCCGTCAGCTGCGCGTCGGTCATCGACACGATGTTATTTGAAGTAGTATTCGGGTTGTTCTGCTCCGTCACTACATCGTTTTCGCTGTCATCAGAATCTCCGTGTTGGTTTTTGCGCGTCGTTCGCGGCATTTCATAGGCCGGCGACGGAAAACGAACAGGTTGAAAACTCACTGTAGAACAGTTTGGTACTCGCGCTTAGCGACAATCGAGAAACACTATTTCTAGTCGTAACTTCGCGCCGCGAGTTGGGCGTCACTTATAAAACAAGTCGTTCGATGTTTCACAATCATTTATTCTTCGGTAGAGCATGTCATTACAATGTTATAAGTTTTCAAAACAGAACAAAATAGGAAACCGTAGTCCGCCATTACTGTGCGAAAATCGTTTTTCTTGCCCGAGACGCGGGCGACCAATCAGCGTTGAGGAGCGTGGGTGCTGATAAAACGTTATAGACGCGTTCACGTCTTATTTTAAGTTATGGGCGCGTTACAGTACTTAATAAAAAAAAACTTCTAATTTCTACTCATGTCAAGGTTCTCTTAAAATTTGATCTGCTAGACCTGCACCATCCAGGCTTATTCTAGGTTCTACTGGTGATAAGGCAACTGGCACCAAATAGGACTATTATATCTATATTCTGTGACCAAAAGAATATGAATATAAATATTCTTGGTCTATTCAACAGACTTTGGTCACAGAATATTATAATAGAGCCTCTATTGGGATGATAAATCCCAGAAGTACAACTGATAAGACTATTGGTAAGACTACTGGGAAATGCAAGTGTTACTTTTATGTTAATGATTGTCTAATAATATAATAATCATAATGGGAAAAAAGACGGTAGTTGGGGGACCCTAAATATTGATGATGAATTTTTTTTCCATTACGACCGAAAAAAGATTTTCATAAAATGCGCGAAGGCACTTTTTTGAGCTCATGGATTGAACAACTGTGCTAAACGATTGAAATGAAAAAAAATTTATGTTAACTCTTATATAGTCGAATAGTTCATAGCGGCCTCGGAATTTTGAAATTATGTATAGAATATGTGAAAAATAATTCCAATCAAAAACCATAAAACTACTGAAAACGCTCAGAATAAACTGTGGATTTCTCCTAGATACATTATTATTATATCATAATAATCTTTACTTCATAAAAAAATCAAATTTCATACTTTTATTTGTTGTTTGTACTTGTTTGTCTTTCTGTGTATGTTCAAAGTTGACTCTAAGAAATCGTTCACCAACTTTCATTTTCCTTTCTAACCCTTTAACTGTCCAGTGAATCATCATATTACTTTTTGTCGCGGACACATATAAATGTATTTAGTAAAGGTTTCTCTAGGTTGTATCGCTAAAATCCGTCAAAATCGAAATTTCGACGAAAAAATGTGATAGGGCCCTTAAATAGTGCCCTGTACTTTTATGATACCAATCGATAAACTGTTTTCTTCATAAATTAAAGACCGAGAAAAAAATTAATATAATTAAAAAATATATATACATATTAATTTTCTTTAATTAAATGAAAAAACACTAGAAAAAAAATCGTCTCACCCGTAATATTCTGTGCCCGTAGTCGATTTTTTCAAGTATTTTTTCAATTATATTAATTCTCTTAATATAAAAATATAGCATTGTGAATGCCTAAAATCAAAATTTTCAATAACTGAGAAGATAAAAAATTGTAGTTCAGTTAAAAAAAATGTCGTACCTACATACGTACTTAAGCTTCTTAATTTTTCCAAAAATCTTTGCATCAAGTTTTGCTTACTTAAAGAAATAAAGAAATTTTTCCTCTCAGTAAAATTTGCCATCATCAATATTTAGGGTACTTGTAGGTCACCCTGTAGATATAATAAATATATTTTTTAACCAAAAAAACAAGGACCTTGTCAATGTAGTTTAGTTAATTTAGGTATAATAAATATCATTTTTATCCAAAAAACAAGGATCTTGACAATGTAGTTTAGTTAATTTATACATAACGGTTATTTTAAAAAATAAAAACAAACTTACATAACACTTCTTTATTAAAAAACCTTGACAAATCATTTAGTTACTTATGTTATGATTATTAAAAAATTGCGGAAATTTAAAAAGAAAATTATTATTTCATACTAGTAATTTAACAAGTCTTTGTTCATACCACAGTTGATTAAAATGATATAAACCATTTCAAACAAAAAAAAGTGATCAAAAGGTTTGAACACATATTGCTTAGATTGGCTTAGAATAACACTTCATAATTTAAATATTTAAAATGTGTTAAAGTGTAATAAGTACTAAGAGATGTTATAATTATGTTATACCTCAAAAGCAGATATAAGTACTGTGGGCAAAACATCAAGATCTAGTATAGTAACATTACATACTACTTATATTATTGAAGACTATCAAAATATTTAAAATTATATTACGGACTTGATGTTTTGTCCACCATTAAAGCTATTTCATATATTAACTTGCATTTAACACACTATTTTTGCATCAAATAATTAATTTTAAGTTTTATTCAACAATGAAAAATAACTATACCTTTTTAATTTATACTCTCAGCTACTGAGAATTAAACTTATGGAAATATTTAAACTCACTACAATATATTATATGATATACATAATTTTTATGTAAAAGAGATCATATAGACAGATGCCTAAAAGAGACTGCAGATGTTACATGTAGGTAAGAATCAAAGTATTTTATTATATGGTCTGTGGTAAGAGTATAAGGCCACATTGGATACCCATGCCCTGCCCATACTTCAGTTTTGTTGTGTTTAGTAGTTAGATGTGCATTTAGCAAGTTTTACAGCATTACACATTTGGCGATTTTTTTCAACTTTGTCACATATCTTAACTTCATGTAAAGCATAATTTATCACACACAATGTACAGTCCCAAACGAAATGTACAACAATGAAAGTCCCTGAACACTTGAGCACTTTGTCATCGCAACTTTTTTGACTAATGTCTCAGTTTGAAACATTACTTGAAAATAGGGATGCAATGCAACAATACCGATGCCAATAATCCTAAACTGCAGGTTATAGTAATTTTTGACGATCATCAGTATCGTAAACAGTATTGCGAACTTGTACTATTATGTATTCTGTGATTACGATTTAAAATGATTCTTCAAACTTGTTTGTAACAATTTTTTTTGCGTAAAAAGGAATGCAAGAGTGCGTCGAGTCGATGTTTGCTCTGACAGCCATTTTATTCTTTTTGTACGTCTTGGTGTTGTTTTTTAATAGAAAACCATGCCAAAAAGGCACAAACACAGTGAGATATGAAAAAAAAAATGGATTTCCTAACTTGAATAAATTGGTCCTTAAGTATTTGTCTAACCAGCTACTTTAGATTCAGAAATATTATTCTCCTAAGAAATAAAAAAATAAACCCAAGACTGCAACCAGATAATTTAAAAATGTTATATGTTTTCCTAATTAGAATTTTAAAGAAATTGATTATAATGATGTCATTTAAGTGGTAAATTGTCATAAAAATTTAAATGGATGTTAATTTTACTCAGTTGTCTTGTTTTCTTAAATGTAAATAATAGTAATACATCTGTTATCATATTCGCTATTACGATGCATTCGTCATTCGTATCGGTATCGTAAAAGACATATTGTCGCATCCCTACTTAAAAACTTAACACAACAATTGTTTAATTAATGACCTCCTATAGCTCTACCATGAGTTGATGCAAACTGTTTTGGCTTCCAAAAACTATAGGATATTCTGCTCACAGTCAATGCGAGTGAAAGAGAGAAACAAAAGTTTACAGTCGCAAAACCAATTTGCATCAACTCATAGTAGGACCACCGATCTTATTTGCTGTATGTAAGCAAATTAAATTACATGTACATTTAATATTGGTCTGATCTATTATACTATATGTTACATTTAAGAACACTTTAAAAAAACAAATTAATAGGATCAATTCCAGTTATTGGAGCAAATTTACAAATTGGCAAATCATTCAAACTATAATTGAATAAATAACATAATTTGAGTTCAAAATTTATTATGTTAAATTATTAAGTAACTTTTACATATTATGAAGTTACTTTCCTTTTACAATCTATGATAAGAACTATATAAAACTTATACTATATTGTAGTTCAAGAAAAATCGATTCTTCAGGAATCTTTACAATATAACTATATTTCTTAGCACAAATACAATTTCACATGTCAATAAATCATTTTTTAAATAATATCTACTAATATTAATATGCTATAGGACTTCATTTCACTTCTTTCTTAACAGTCACAGTCTTATCTGTAGGTTTAGCGGGTTGCTTAGTTGTGGATCATTTTTTCTTTCTGTCCTGTGTACACTTAGGGCAATACCATTTGCCCTTGGGTTTGATTTTGAGGTCTACACAAGCAAAGTGGAACCATTCTATAGGACAGTCGGGGTTATCACAGCCAATCATTTCACCGTAAGACACTTGGTGACATAGACAGTAAGTAGGCTCATTTGGATCAACTGGCATGTCTAGAACATCACTGGGGTGTGCCATGCCTGCCACGGAGTCCAGGTCAGCGTTTTCGTCCTCTTCTTTAGCAGCGTTTGACGTAGCTGTCGCCCCCTTTTGTCGGGCCTTTTTCTTGGCAGCTGGCCTGCCCGATGAAACAGCGTCGTCTTCACTGGACGCTCCGGCACGCTTCTTTTTGCCAGTGGCAGCTGCTGCTTTTTCATTACCCTTATGCTTTTTCCTACCTTTCTTCACAGTAGCTGTGTTAGACTCTTGGTCGGCGGCAGCCTGTTGAGCAGCTCGAGCACTCATAACCTTTTCCTGTATTTCAGATTCGAACCGTGCAAGGTCAGAGTCAAGGCGCCGTATGTGTTTGTCAACCAGCTCGTATGTTTGAATTGCGAGTTGAACCTTGTCATCCCCGTATTCTTTGGCTTTGTTAAAAAACCCCTGAATAGTGTTTACCTTTTCTTTTTTTGTTTCTTCGTCCATTTTTGGAATATTAGGCAGTAATTCATCGGCCATGAGATCGATTGTCCTCATTAAACCGTGTGCACGGTCATCGAGATCACGCATCAGTTTGAAATTTCTTTGAAGCTCAATAGGTAAATGTTGGAGACTGTCGAGGTAGTGCTCCAGGTAAAGGGCTGAAGTCATATTGTAATATTTCGTAACAATTTAAAAATGAAAGTGCAACGCCAAATGAAATTGGGCGCAACAAATAACACTGCAAAAACTTGACACGAAACTTTAGACCTTATCACCATTAAACATCACACAACATTCAAACTGCTATTTCATTAAAGTACATAATTAAATATTTTAAAGAAATTCAATAAAATTAACATCGAAGACGCGACCGCAAACAGCAATAATAATTTTTTTGAACAACCAACCAGCAGAACCAGTGACAACCACAGATAAGATTGGACGTTTTATTTTTTTACAAAAAAAAATGTCAAAGCAAGGAGGTTCATATAATAAGGAGTGAGTACTCAACAAAAATTCTCACTATGCGTTTAAAAGAAATTCAACTTTATTCTCTGTGTCATAGAGTTGAAATTCTATCGACGACATTGACTGAAGACTCTACTGTGTGAATGAAACATCACCAAGTAGATGAGGATGTCTCGTTCGCACAATTGCCATTACTAAACAATAATACCACGATGGTAGGGAAAAAAAATTACGTTACCAATCACGTAGTGTATCAAAGTTAAGGATTCGGAGTGGAATATTGAAAATCTACTACTTAAATATTAATTTAGAATAACACATCGTAATTGTAACATAAAACAGAACTTACTCTTTTGATTTAATTAGATTTCTACAATAATGCTAATCAGCATTATTGTAGTTGTATAAATTCAAGTGTCAATCCTGGCAACTCCGATCCGATTTTGCCTTTGGCGCCGAATTTCAATTTTAGAATTTCAATATTCAGGAAATATTTCTTTACAAAACAAGGGTGACCATAAATTCTACACCATTTCAGATATCCCAAAAACGAAATTGTTCTATCCATTGGAATAACTGGAAGTCGCAGGCGAGGGGTAAATAAAATTAATATTAATAATCAAATTCATGTTTATGCGCCGATTTCGATGAAACTCGGTTTATGGTACTATTTCGAAAAGAAAATAATAACGCAGTGTTGAAAATATTAAAAAATCCAAGATGGCGGCCAACTTTTAAGTTTGTAGGCCGATTTTGATGAAACTCGGTTTTTGGTACTATTTTGACAAGAAAATAACAAAGCAATTTTTAAAGTATAAAAAATCCAAGATGGCGGCCATCTTTTTTGTTTGTGGGCTGATTTCGATGAAACTAGGTTTTTGGCACTATCTTGATAAGAAAATAACAACGCAATTTTTTAAATATTTAAAAATTCAAGATGGTGGCCAACTTTTTTGTTTGTAGGCCGATTTCGATGAAACTCGGTTTTTTGTAATATTTTTTTGACAAGAAAATAATAATGGAATGTAAACAATGGAATGTAACAAAAGGTCAAAATGGCTGCCAATTTTGTTTTTGGGTTGATTTTAATATAACTGGGTTGAAAAAAGAACAAGAAAAAAATTTGGCCGCCACCTTGGATTTTTAATACTTTCAATATTGTGTTTGTTTATTTTTTTGTCAAAATAGTACTTAAAGCCAAGTTTCATCGAAATCGGCTCAAAAACAAAAAAGTTAAGCGTCATTTTGGATTTTAAATATTTTGAAAATTGCGTTGTTATTTTCTTGCCTAAATAGTACCAAAAAACGAGTTTCATCGAAATCGGCCTACAAACAAAAAAGTAGGCCGCCATTTTGATTCTTTTTATATTTTCAACATTTCATTGTTATTTTTTGTCAAAATATTACTAAAAAACCGATTTTCATCGAATTCAAGCCAAAAACAAAAAAAGATTGGCCGCCATCTTGTTTTTTATTTTTAACATTGTGTCGTTGAAAATCGCTTGCACCCATTTTTGTAATTTCACTAGTAAAAAATTGGTGCAAGTATTTTAGACCTTATTGATATATTTACCAAAATAACAGTTTTTAATGAAAGAGAATAATTATGGTAGAAAGCAACCGAATTTCAAACGTCAATAAAGTCGAAAATCGTTTGCCCCTGTTTTTTTTAACTAGAGATCACTAGACCTACTTGTTTTTCCGACATTCATTTGATTTCCGAAATTCACGCACATTGTATTTCTATCAAAATTGCAATAAACTTTATAGTTATGTCATTATTTACACTTGAATTTTTGTAGATATTGGTTGATTAACCATATTTACAAATAAAAACAAGAAAGCAACCTAATAAAACGTAATAAAAAATCATGAAAATTTATTTTTAGTAAATTATTAACCTCCTATCGGAGCACTCGTCAAGACGAATCAATCGAGCTCAAACTCGATGGGGTTGCATGATTTTATTACAAAGTTTCAATGGCCTTCTTCCGGTTCCTTTATCAGCCCCTTGGATATTATTCCCCAACAGAGTACTTGCCAAGATGATTCTAACGAGCCCAAACACGATGGGGTTGTATGGTTTCATCATAGTGTTCCTGTGGCGTTCTTCCGGCTCCATCGTCAGATCAGCTCAATGATACCATAATATTACATAACCTTCTAGTTCTGACCTGTGTTGAAAGTTTCAAGTCTCTAGTTCATCGGGAAGTTAGTATAAAATCGTTTGCAAAATTTGTACTCAAACAAACAAACGAAAACACAAACAAACAAGCAACCTTATAAAAACGTGGCAAAAGTATTAATTGTAAATAAAGAACTACGTACTTAAGTTTATATTAAACAGTTTAAAGTAATAAGTATGTCTCCGACCAACCATACAGTTTGGTCACCCTAATGAAGAAAGAGATAGAATTATCTACTTGACCTCTCTGTCGGCTCGTTTTGGGGCGAAGAGCTCAATCAGTACCTTGATTACGTAAAGCTGTTGCTAACAATTCTCGATTGAAATCGATTGAAAGCGCGGTTGCATTGGGGCTTTAGTTAAGATAGTTGTCACATTGGTTCTTACAAAAGCAGCAATGTAACTGCGATTTCTGTCAGAGTTGATTGCAACAAAGTTACGTGATTACTCCCCTGGTTTATACCGAAGGGATTTGCTACATCTATGTGTCAAAGCGAACCACAGCTATTGAGTGCATTCCAGCAGACCAATCGCTAAATTAGCGATCATCCACCACAGTATTTAAGGGCGCGCTGTCTGCACTGCACACTAGCGCTGCCATAGCGCTGCCATTCATCGCAATCATTCATGCTTCGAAAATAAATGTAGTGCATTCCGATCAGGCGCGGTCGCAGCCTGAAATTTTGGGGGGGTCACTAATAATAATACAACTGCTTCTTGTCAATTTTTTATGCTTTTTCTATGTGACATGTACGATTTGGGGAGGGGGGGGGGGTGTCATGTCCCCTGTGGCCTGTGCCCCCCCCCCCCCTCAGACCGCGCCTGATTCCGATTTCCGAAGAAGGTTTGTGGTAGGTACTCTTTTTTTTTAGTTTAATGGACTTTTATTGCGAAAAGTGGCCACTTTTATTACATTAATTTCGCAATAAAAGTCCATTATAAAATTTGGGTTTGAATCCAGTAAAATGAGTTCTGTCAACTTCTGTCATTTGAATGAACATTGACTCGCGAGGCGATGTTTACAGCCCACTAATTTTATTTGATATTTAGGTTAAATAAAACATCATGTCCTCATTATTCATGCAATTTTTGTTCATATGCTTCTTAAAGTACAAACGTCGAATTTTATGTCGGATAGGTCGTAAGGGATCGTTAGCACGATGACGACGTTTCGAATCGAATACCTTATGGCCTAGCCATAAGATACCTTTTCGTGCTTAGAGCATTTTTCGTGGAACGTCGTCGGCGGTAAAAATATCGCGCGTTGAAAAAATCGCTCGTGCGTGCGGAACGATCACTTACCGACAGGATTTTAGAAAAAAGTTTTTCCCATCCAAAGAAAAGATGACGTCCTACAAAACTCCACTCTAACACTAAAGTATACTTGGACCAAGTAGCTTGGATCAAAGTATATTTGGATTGGATACCTGTTGACACGATCAAAGTAAACTTGGACCGAGTAGCTTTTTCAATACGGCGACGTCAAAGTGCACTTGGATTGCTCGTTTACATGATCCAAGTAGCGTCCAAGTAGTCGTCAAAACTACTTGGTCCAAGCAGACTTGGATGAAACTAGAGCATGGTCCAAGTTTACTTTGATTAGAATGTTGATCCAAGTTGACTTTGATTAGAATGGGGATGAAATTTAATGACCACCAAAAAAACAATCGTTACCCTAAACAGCTTCATCAAAAAAAAATATAATATGTACAAATAAATAAAACCTGTACCAAAATCTTTCGGGCTATTTAAGGCATGCCTGCACTACAAAAACTTTTCATAACCCAAAAAGGCCACGCGTGCACCAAATTTTAACTAGCAAAGTTTTGAGTCATTACTACCCAAATATATAACTACGTTTGCCATAAAATGTATGCATATAACCTAGTATATTATATTGAAGGCAAATTGGTTGTCTCGCGGCATAAGAATAAATAAAACTGACTAGAACGGACTCTACTTTGTCCGCGTGATCCGCGTCCCAAATGCCGCCATTTATATAACTTCACGTTCACGTCGCTACGCCCCGCTGTCATCCAAGCCTGTTGCCAGGGTTGCTTACTGTTAATAATATCGCTAAAATATGAGTTTTTCTTTAGTTTGAAATCATTATTTTAGTCTAGTTAGTAGATACAAAAATAAAATATTCAATTTTTCTGGGTAAGTACTTACCTACTCGACTTT
Source organism: Agriphila tristella (assembly GCA_928269145.1). Lineage (NCBI taxonomy): Eukaryota > Metazoa > Arthropoda > Insecta > Lepidoptera > Crambidae > Agriphila > Agriphila tristella. Next base: position 18,860,889 of record OV743442.1, read on the forward strand.
GTATAAATAGCCTTTAGTAAACATTTTACGGTGTATCGGTAAACCTTTAGAACTTCATTTATATTTTTTGGGTAAACAATGATTTATTAGGATAAAATTGTGTTAGGTACTTATTTGGATGAAATTTTTAAATAAAATGCGAGTACATATTTGGTGCATGCGTGGCCTTTTTGGGTAGCTCAACGATTATTCTGAAGGTACTTGCCTTTTTAGGTAAGCGAACTTTACTTTTATTGGTGATAATTTCATATTAAAATGGAGATTAAATTCTGGTAAGTACTTATGATTTTTTAGGCGTTATATTTTATTATATCTGGTGATTGCTTAAACCTAAGCCATTAGAATGTTGATCCAAGTTTACTTTGATTGCTGGTTTACATGATCCAAATAGCGTCCAAGTAGTCATCCAAACTACTTCGTCCAAGTCTAGTAATATAATAAGTCTATGGTCCAAGTGTAATTTGATCATGTCAACGCAGCTTAAGCCGAGTTGACATGATCAAAGTATACTTGGACTGGACCAAGTAAATTGGACAGAGTAGCTTTGATCAAAGTATACTTGGATACCCGTTGATACGATCAAAGTATACTTGGACCAAGTAACTTAGACAAAGCAGCTTTTTGTATACGGCGACGTCCAAGTGCAATTGGATTGCTCGTCTACATGATCCAAGTAGCGTCCAAGTAGTCGTCAAAACTACTTGGTCCAAGCAGACTTGGATGAAAGTAGAGCATGGTCCAAGTTTACTTTGATTAGAATTTTGACCCAAGTTTACTTTGATTGCTCTTTTACATGATCCAAGTAGCGTCCAACTCCAAGCAGTCTTCCAAACTACTTGGTCCAAGTGTAATTTGATCATGTCAACGCGTCAAAGTATACTTGGACCAAGTAAATTGGACAAAGTAGCTTTGATCAAAGTATACTTGGATACCCGTTGATACGATCAAAGTATACTTGGAACAAGTAACTTGATCCAAGTAGCGTCCAAGTACCTAGTCATCCAAACTACTTGGTCCAAATGTACTTTGATCGGGGTTCTGCCGTTTGGCCAAATTATTTTTGGTCAAATTTCACTTCCCAAAAAACGTATCGCACTAGTTTCATTTCCTAAATGAATCTTTAGCAAATTTACATTTCGCGTTTTGTTCACTTGTTCAAATTATCATTTGGCATATTTTTACTTTGTCAAGTTTTATTTAGTCAAATGTTTATTAAGCAAACGTTTTATTTTGCTAAATATTATATTCCCAAAAAATAGATAGACAACTATTATACATATTATTCCAAAAGATAGATGCCGGAAATGAGTCTAAACTAGTATACTGGGACTTAGAAAACGTAGACCGTAGGTCACGAGATAGGTGCGAGGAGCGTAGCGACGAGCATGTTAGGTTGACATGAACCCAGCGCGCGAGCCGAGCGAGCGAAGCGAGCGTGCCGCGGCAGCGGCCGGCGAAGCGCCAGAAAAAAAATTATTTCAAACTCGATTGGTGGGTTTTGTCAAAATAATGAAAATTTTACAAGCATTTTTGGGTAAATCAAATTAACCGCAACGCCTACTTTCATAAATGTATGTGTTTGTGTAGATAGAGTAAGTAATAAGTATCATATATAACATTTTAATTTTCGGGGTTTTAAACTTTCGGGATTACGAACTTTCGGGATTTCGAACTTTCGGGATTTCGAACTTTCGAGATTTCGAACTTTCAGTCATTTGATAATCGATCTTTCAAGTTTCGGTCTGTTGGATATCGACATTTAGGATGTTCGATATTTTGAAAATAGGTGTTTTATGCGTCGATATTTCGGTCGTATGTATTATGAATTTTCGGCATTGTAATGCATACCCCTTATGCACTACTCAATCGTATGCCATGCAATATTTTGGGAAAAGCCTTTTTGCCAAACGATACATTTGACTAAATGAAACTTTGACCAAGTAATTATTTGCTAAACAATAATTTGGCAAAAAGTTTTGCTAACTGAAAAATTGCGATAAGTTGTTTTTCCAAATGAATATTTGCGTAAAATAGTTTGCGATGTGATATTTTGGGAAACGTTTTTTGCCCATTCATTAGTAATCCACTTTGATCATGTCAACGCAGCTTTAAGTTAAGAGAGTTGAAACTACTAAAAATTGTTTTGTCCTCAAGTATACGCGTGCCAAGTAGTCAGAATAGGCATGTTGACAATTTTTTTATTTTATGTTACATAAATTACCCCTAAAAAAAAAGAAACATTTGTATAAGAATTATTTCGCTAGCATGAAAACTGCCCGAGTTATCACAGTTTGAAATGCACAAAATTGGACTCACCCGAAAACGCTCCATACTAACGGCTACCAAGTTATGACGTCACGCCTTCCTACGTTGTATGCTCCCCTGAGTAGGTATATTTGTTCTGTGGTTGTATGCAACGCGTAGGAAATTTGTTCGGCAGCTATATTGAATATTGTGTTTATCAAAATGGCTATAAATTTTACGGACTAACTAAATGTATTATTTAACAAATTTTATACTTTTTAAATGGACTTGTCCACCCAACTTTGAAGGGTCATAAAACAAATAATACGCAATATATAAAACCAAGAGGTATACAAGCTACTCCGAAAGTTTGATATGTTTACGATTTTTATTAGTATTTCGTTATTTTATTCATAAGTCAACATCCCTATTGCAGATTTGAAAAGTTGTCCTGCCGGCCTAGCATGACCGATTAATATCGCGTGATCGACACTCAGCTGTCAAATTCCTTTGTCTTTTTGACAGTTAAACGTGATAAAACGCTATATCACGCGCAAGAATCTTATATTCATATTCTATGACCCAAGAATCTTATATTCATAAGGCTGGCCCCAGACCTACCGGTTCCATTTCTTTGCTTTGCTGTTCTACCATGGACCGCCGGCCAAGAGGCTCATTTTCAATCTATCGCATATTTTGACCTGACCACATTGGCAAGATAGCCATTAGTTTGGTGTTATCAAATATCGTCGTCTGGGGTGCGATGAGAAGTTTTAGTTTTCGTTTTAAAAAAAAACTGCTGTTTTATACAAAAATTACTATCCCCGTCAATTGGTAATGCGCTGGAACCTTGTCAAATTAACATACACATCAACGTCATCCGCAACTAAAAATGACAAAAAACAGTAAAATTCTAATAGGTAATATAATATATTAATTATTGAATTCTTATTTTCAATACGAAAGGGTCTAGGTATATGAAAAAAATAAAATTGTTTTTCGTTTTTGAGGTTAAAATCATGGCCGCCAGGCGCATTACCAATTGACGCGGATAGTAATAACGAAATTATCAAAATGTATGAAACAGTTCATTTTTTTTCGCGAGTTCAGATTTGGTCCCATAGTAAAAGTTGTTCAGTTTTATTATGGTCCCTATCTACCATATTCAGTTTTATAGGGCTTTACCAAACATCTTGTATAAATAAGCGATCGAGTTATTTTTAACGATCGGAGTCCATGTTCAGGGTGGCATATCGCCTAAAAGCTTCCTACTTCGCAATCCAGGCGATGATATTTGATAAAACCAAGCTAATGGCTATCTTGCCAATTTGGTCTAATCCCATAATGCGATAGATTGAAAATTACCCTGGTTGGCCGGCGGTCTTTGAAGCAAGGTAGCACAGCAAAGCAAAGAAACGGAACCGGTAGGTCTGGGGCCAGCCTAAATCGGTCATGCTAGGCAGGCTTGCCAAGATGTAGCACACGTGTGCCAAACGGCTAGTCTGTACATCAATTTGCGGTGTTCCTTAATATTGAGCTCGTACGCCGACCACTATTGGTGAAAGGTACCTATTCAATAAAAAAAACTCAAAATATAGTTAACTTAGATTGTATTAGCAAATAAACAATTTATAAAATACTCTCTTATTACACATGACAAGTCCAGTATGATGCATTTCTCTCTTTACTTAATTAAAATGTGATTTATTAATTATTATTTGTTTATGTCGACCTTTAGGAAACCGCACCCTGATTATCTAAAAAGAAACTATTTAGCGACCGGTTGCATTTGACATACATTGCCACTTTTCTTTGGTATGTTTTTTTTAACCCAACAAGAAGTAGCAATGGATCACGATCATCTGTGAACTGCAACCAGTCGCTAGGTGTTTTTTAATTAGATAATCAGCCCGCCGATTTCGACCCCAAGGGGTCGATATCGAACACTTTGGGAATCCATGATTTAAATTAATTATGAATTTTAAAGGGCAGGGTAAAACTATAAATCACATTGAAATTAACATCTCGATATCACTTTCAGGACTGTATTAGCGAATACAACAACTTAGCTTTTGATTTTAATATTTAAAATTATAAACATTTAAGAAAAAATGCAAATAAATAATCAGCGATTGCCACAATAGGGCAAAATAAAGAGGCATTAACGTAATCTACATAATAATATAAAACATGCTTAACTCATTCTCTTACGGCTATAATTTACACTTTTACTAAATACTAATCATGTTCATATCATACGTACTTTATAAGACTATTCTACATCATTCAATTTATACATACAAACATGTCAGGAAATTATAAAAATAATCAAAATCATAATTCTTGTCTTCCCGCATACTTGCTTAATTTAATGGCTTTTGTTGTTCAAAACATAAAACGCTATTGACGAAATCATTGCTCAAGATTTCATTCACAAGCCTTGGTACTCATGCCAAGACATAAACGAACATAATATTATGTAGGTATATAAGAAGAAAATCGATGCACCAAAATCTATTAGGTATGTCTGTTTATCCTAACTTGTCTTATTAAGTAAACACAGTTATCATACGTCTTTTAAACTTCAATCGTTATTTAAGGGCCCTATCACATTTTTTCGTCGAAATTTAGATTTTGACGGATTTTAGCGATACAACCTAGAGAAACCTTTGGGTCTACTAAATACATTTATATGTGTCCGCGACAAAAAGTAATATGATGGCTCACTGCAAAGTTAAAGGGTTAGAAAGGAAAATTAAAGTTGGTGAACGTTTTTTTAGAGTCAACTTTGAACATACACAGAAAGCCACACAAGTACAAACAACAAATAAAAGTATGCAATTTGATTTTCTAATGAACTAAAGATTATTATGATATAATTTTTACGTAATAATAATAATGTATCTAGGAGAAATCCACAGTTAATTCTGAGCTTTTTTAGTAGTTTTATGGTTTTTGATTGGGATTTTTTTTCTCATATTCTATACATAATTTCAAAATTCCGAGGCCGCTATGAACTATTCGACTATATAAGAGATAACATTCATTTTTTTTTATTTCAATTGTTTAGCACAGTTGTTCAATCCATGAGCTCAAAAAAAGTGCCTTCGCGCATTTTATGAAAATCTTTCTCTGCAATATCGGGTTTAATTATAAAGTTAAGCAAATTTTCAAAAAAGCGAGGCCGCTATGAACTATTCCAATAGCTATTCTGTACCATTCAATAAGTCAAAAGTGTCAATATCATGTCGGCAGAATATCAGTGCAGCAGGCCTAGCCTGCTGCTTATACTGAGTCGAGTACAGTTTTGGCATCACGCGACGATGCGCAACGTTATCGTTTATTGGCCTTGTATGTGTATAGTTCTTTGTACTGTCTTTGTGATGTTGTGTATCGTTGTGTGTTTTCAAAATAAATGTTTTTTCTTTTCTTTCTTTCTTAATGTATTTTTGTTTCTGAGATCGATAACGCCAAAATTGGCCATTTTACGCAAAAATCGCAGTCGAAATGTAATATGCCTCTTAAGAATATTATTATGTTGTCCTATTAAATATAATTGTCATTAATATTACCATTATCCATTCTTTCGTTATCCATATGTGGAAAACCCTTTGTTTTAAAAATGAATATTTCAATAAGAATTGGGTAAAGATTGTTAACCAAATAGGATAAGTGAGGATAAACAGACTATCATACTTAACAAAATCAGTTACCACGGGTACAGTCAGCAACAAAGGTTGCTTAACACATTAATACTTTGTCGTACCTAGGAACTTTTCTTTACTTTATAACATATCTGTCAAAAAAGTTGCTATAACAAAGTACTAAAGTGTAAAGCGGGCTTATTCCGTTTATCCACCCACCCTAAAACAGCCACCCTAAGGTGGATACTCGGAAAACGCGTGTTAATCTATCCAAACCATCAAACTACCGAGTATGATGGGGTGGATAGACACGCGATTTCCGAGTATCCACCTTAGGGTGTCTGTTTTAGGGTGGATAAACGGAATAAGCCGTTAAGCATCTTTTGCTGAGCGCACATATTCTTTTAGTAACGATATTACATGGATGTTATTAATTTTAAGTTTAATACCTAAGAAACTATCAACATTCATCATTATTACAAAATTGGCGGGGTTAATTTTTATCTTAAACATAAAATTAAAAACAAATAAAGGTATGTAAAAAATGGTTCAGATGGGAATCGTCATGTAACACATTGCATCCTTACAATACATCCAGATATAAAACATGCTAATTTAGAATAAAACCATGGTAGGAGTGGTAGTGAGTAGAATACTTACTTCTAACTAGGTACATTACATAATTATTAAGATAATTTGGTACACATTCGTTGCTCTTTTACAATTTAACATAATAATAATTGAGTAACAGGTGTCTCGACGGTTAACGAGCAACTAATATTTTGGAATGCTTATAATGTAAGTAGGAAATGCAGCTCAGTATAGATATGGAGAATTAGAAATGAAAGAAAACCTCCGAGATTCCTTTCCTTACAAGTATTTAAATGGGTATTTAACTGTATAGTTTATCTACCAGAATGAGTACAAAATATTATTATAAAATGGAAGCTGTCGGCTTTATGTCGACGAACCATACAATGTTAATTGGCACTACGAATGCAGGTCACATTTATATGAAATTACAAAATGGTATTCATAAGCTTTTACAATCGGATCTTTCTACTAAGATAATACTATTTTCTTAATGTATTTTAGAAAAGAAATAATAAAGCTTGGAAACATTTACTCATAAGGTTTTTGACATAGAGAGTATCATAATGTTCGCAACGACATATTCGGTCCGTTATAGACCTAATATAATTCTAATTCATAAAGCATTTTATAAACAAAATAATACACAATCTCAAAACATAACTTTCACAACCACTAAACATCAGAACAGTTTTAATGAGTTTGTGAAATATGATCCAACAAGCTAAGCACCATTCACTTAGGTTGTAACTTGTGCTTATTTATTCGGAATTGGTGCTTGGAGATAATCAACATTGTTTACGTTACGTATACACCGTCATTTTGTAGTGATTTTAATTAACTTAAGGGAGTGCTCTACTAATGAAAATAATCATTTTTGCCAAAAAACATGGGTCGAAAAACGACAAAAATTTTGGACTTTCCCATACAATGTTTTAGCTGTCTAGTTAGTATGGGAGGACCAAAATTTTTTGTCGTTTTTTGACCCATGTTTCTTGGGCAAAAATGTTTAGTTTCATTGGTACAACACACCCTTAAGTTAATTAAAACGACTACAAAATGACGGTGTATTTGTCTTCGAACATTTAAGGCGATCTTTAAAGAAAAGTAATGCCATAAGTCGCTGAAAGATCCTACGGTTCTGAAATTAAGATTATATTATATTTTTATATATCTTTATCCAGACACGTATTGAACCAGAAACACGATTTAATCATTTTGGCTCGATACATTTTAGTTTCGAAAATACCTCTTGAAAACTCTTAAAGTTGAGATTATTTAGAAACAACATTAGGTATTCAAGTCAAAATTGCTTTAAATAATTTGTATCATCAATATTCACAGTCGTGTCGAAGCATTTCTCTTTAATCGTAATTGTTATTAACTACGAATTGATTTCATGATTTTTATAATTTTTCGTCCAAATCGGTCTCGCTCCAGCGCGCGACGTTTTCTCATTGCTATCTCACTTTATTGATATAGCGCCTTAAACAGAAACTAGACAGCAATATCATGATCTTCATTAATTTTAACGCCAAAGAGAAGATTTTGAAATCTACATCTAACATAACTCGTCACTAATGTATATCTTCACTAAATAGATATATATTTTTGGTTTAAAAGATAAATATTTCCATCACTCTTTAATCAATCCCGCTTCGCATCAGACTAGCCATCATCGTAATCTTTCGTTCTCTTACTAAATAGATACAATCGTTAATTTATTATATAACCTAATCATTACACCACACTGATTATGTGTATGCTATAAATTACAGAATCGTATCCCATGCACCGCACCATTTTACACGTGACCTGTGCTGTCACTCGGCCAAAGTGTGATCGAAGGCCGAGATCAAGATGAGACTCACTCAGTACCGTAATTATTCGTGCATGGAATGCGACGACGGAGGTAGGGTATGCTACACGAGCGTCTCGTACTTGTCGAGCACGTGTGCTTGATTGTTGTCGTCGCCGTGCGAGCGCGAGCGCGGGCGGGCGGTGGCCTCGGCGCCGGCACTTTTAGCGCGAGTTTTCTTATCATGGCCACACGTGCACGCAACTGAAGATTGGCGCTTCAACGTTTGCGAGCGCGCGCCGGCCCACTGAGGATCCAGCGACTCGCTTCTGGCATACATCGGTCGCTTGGCCCGCCCCATAGTCGCGTGTTGAAACGACGCCCCTTGCCCGCTGTCCGACGACGGCCGCATCGATTCGCTCCTCATACAAATATTGCCTCCCGCGCGGCGGAACGAATCCAGCACCCTCTCCTCTATCTCTTCGATATCCTTCTTCTTCACTAGCCATATTTCTTCAGAACCCCTCGTGAAGTAACTCGACCCTTTACTCACGGAGTACTTCTCCTTGCTCTTAAATTTACACGCCTTAACGTTATTCTGAGTATTTACATCTTCGTTAAATTTGTGAGCGGCGGCCGCGGTCCGAGCCGGATCGGGCGATGCGACATTCCGAAATGCGGTACCGTGCGATGGAAACTGGTCCGGCACTTTAGCGCCCAAACTGGGAGATCGAATAGTCACTTCGACGGGCGACAGGATCGGTTTAAACTCCGGCTTGATTATTTTCTGCGGTTCAGGTTTAATTTTTTCGACTTCATTGCTGTCACTCCTTTGCCATTTTAATGTAGCGGTGCTATTTTTGGTTAAGCTTTGCTGTCTCTCTAGGATAGAGGGAGTTTTCTCTACGGGGCTTGAAGTGGCAGCGGAGAGTTCGAAATGAACATTATCTTTGAAGGGAGTTGCGGGTGGTGGCAGGTCTTCCTTGGAATCGGAGCCCAAGCGTTCAGTCCGCGAGCGCCCTCGAATAGACCCCGTTCGCGACATTCGCCCGACAGTCGCGCTGGCATTTTCAGCCGCTTTTTCAAATTTCTTAATCTTATCCCCGACGCCGTTGGACTCCTCACTCGCTATTTTCTCTTTCTTCTCCGCCTCGCCCTTATTCGCATCAGTATCGTTTTCACCGGCCGCTTTCTCCACCTGATTATTCACCGCAGAAACAACTTTTTCATTCTTAATCGGTTCCTCTTTAGGAATCACTACCTCTTTAGGCACCACTATCTCCTTTTTCACCGCTTTTCCATTGGATTTGTCTACATCGCCTTTCGAGTCTGTGGGCTTGATTTTGAAACCGGAAACCGGAGGTGAGATGGTTTCAATCGAATTTTTCTTTTTTACTGGCTCCGTTTTTATGGAATCTTGTCGTTTCGGGGGTGAAGGATACTCCTTTTTTGGGTTAGCCTTCAGAGGTGGAGAAACGACGCCTTTAAGCGGGGGAGATTCTGTTATCGGAGGAGTTGCCTTGTTATCCTTCACCGGTGGGGATGAAGCTTTAAAAGTCTCCGTTTTAGGTGTACGGAACGAATTCTGCTGCGGTTGATTTCGAAGTAGATCGGGGACGTTTTTCGGAGGGGATTGTCTTATAGGAACGACTTGAGTAGGGTTTTGGAATGTTGGTAGACTCGGGGAGGAGTTGTCGAATGTTTTAGGTGGTGAAGTGTCAGGGTCGGGCGGGCGGACGGCGCGGCGTCACGCTCGGGACTCGGTCCACTGGTCCGAGTCGTCGGAGTCCGAGTCCGGGCCGGAGCTCGTGTCGCTGAGCTCGACGGCCACGCGCCGAGCTAGGATCGACGCCACGTCGTGGAAGGCGGGCGCGCCGCGGAGCGTGTCGTAACGACCGGTCGTGTCGTCGCACCGCTTTTCCACTTTTCGGAGCTTTATGCCTGCGGAGGAAATAAGGGGTTAAAATAAAATAATAAGGGATTAAATAACATGACTAATTTAAAAGGAACATAAAGAAGGTCGCCCATTTCTGTCCTGTCAAAATGTTGCTTTTATCAATCATCATTATTAATTTATAAACACGACATATAATTTACTGTTTTTTTTTTCTACGAAAAACGAAACGACACGGCCGTTCTTAGCTTTTTTCACCATCAAAACTGCAAACAATTGTCACAGAGTTTGTGTGTTATTAATTACAATTAGTATTTTGCGAGGGGACCATAAGTTTGCATTTTTAATAAATTGTGTCTGTCCCGTTTACTCCGCATTGATGTAAGCGAGACAGATATTCGACGTGTCGATAAATAATCGTGATGTGTAAGCTAGGCTGACTGATCGGGGATGGCCTAGTGACGGCTGATGCTACGTAGTCGTAATGATAGCCGTATAGTCTTCAGTAAGTCGGTCCGCGGATCAGGCGGCGCTCCATCCAACGGTGGGAAGCGAGGGTTGCAATGCTGACGCTCCTCGTGCGAGGGCTCCTGGTTGGGGGTGGGGGCCAGAGCTCTTATGGCTTAGTGACTAGTAATGCTACAAGACACATACCTAGTCTATAGCCTTCAGTAAGTCGATACGCAGGGCGAACGGTAGCGCTGGAGGGACTCGCGTTAGCTCAATATTTGTGCCGTTTACTTCGCATTGATGTAAGCGAGATAAATATTCGATAAGTGTCGTCTAGTGATACATACCTAACCGTATAGCCTTCAGCAAGTCGGTCCGCGGATCGGGCGGCGCTCCAGTGGCGGGACGCGGGGGTTTCAACGCTGACGCTCCACGAGCGAGGGCCCCGGTTGAAGGGGGGCGGGGGCCAGAGCTCTTATGGCAAAGTGACTAGTAATGCTACAAAACACATACTAGTCTATTGCCTTCAGTTAGTCGGTTCGCAGGTCGAACGGCGTTACAGGGACACGTTTCTCGCGTTAGCGCAATATATGTCCCGTTTACTCCGCATTGATGCAAGCGAGATAAATATTCGATGAGTGTCAATTAAGTGATACATACCTAGCCGTATAGCCTTTAATAAGTCGGTCCTCGGATCGGGCGGCGCTCCAGTGGTTGGACGCGGGGGTTTCAACGCCGACGCTCCTCGTGCGAGGGCCCCGGGCGAGGGGGGGCGCGGGCGGGGCTCCTCGGGCGGCGGGGGCGCGGGCGGCGCGGGGGGCGCGGGCGGCGGCGGCGGGGGAGACGTGCCACCTTCTTCTGATGACATCATACCTGGTAAAAAAGGTTTTATTTGTTTTTTGCATTCGCTAATTTCTACTTTTTTTGTCTTGAGACTGATTGATTTACAGTCCAGGGGTGCCCATACTTTTTCATAAGGAGATCAACCTAGCAAAAATTTATAACAAAGAGATCGACATTTTGACCCTTTAACCCACCAAATATTTATCAAGAAAAAATATTGCATAAGTAAAACTACATTGGGTGCAAGCAAAGTGTCAAATCTGTTATCCTTGGCGATCGACCTTAAAACCTCTTGCGATCGACCGTTTGGGCACCTCTGATTTACACAAATAGGAGGAAAATGCGATGGACATTTATTGGCATAAATGAGACACATCTCCAGCAACGCAGCGTAGCTTAGCTCAAGTGGAACCGCACTCTTAGGCAAGTCATTGAACTGCAGAAGAGTGTCTGATATAATAAGAGTTTTTGAGATTGAATTGCAAAAGGTTGCTAAGCCAATTAAGAGGTCAAATCAACCCGACGTTAATTTATGTTAATTTGACATTTGTATGGAAAGTTCTTTTTTTGTCTGTTTTCAGAAGTTTTAGAACAAAATGTTTACGAAGTTAGTAATCTGACCCTGCGAGGTTGTCGGTGCTTTATGAACAGGGTTGGCATGATTAAATCACTTTGATTTATCATTATTTAAATCACGATTTAAATCAAGGATTTTTTGAATAAAAATCATTGAATCAAATTGCTTTTTAACCGACTCCAAAAATTTGAAAAGGAGGAGGTTATCTATTCGTCGCGTATATTTCTTTTTTTTATATGTATGTACACCGATTACTCGAAGAAGGCTGAACCGATTGAAATGATTCAAACGTTATAACATTAGGGTTGTTCCCAAGTTGGTCCCATTTTTTGAAATTTTGTAATCGGTTCAGTAGTTTTCAAGTAATCTTGAAAATACTGTCGTTTTCTTTACCATTTTATATGAATTCAGACGGGTTTTCAACCATAACTTTTTTGTTTATAAACCGATTTAGATGATTCTTTTTTTGTTTAAAAGAAAACACCTTAAGGATGATACCATATTCATTTCATTGGTATTGGACTTTGGATTTTGAAGATACACGAGGGAACTCCTCAAAATCAAGTAGGAACTGTATAATGATTGAAATATTGGTAGGTTTATGACAATCAAAAACAAGTTAAGTACCTATTTATTGTCAAGGACGTTCTGGACTAGAGTTGAACTGCGAAGGCCATTGAAAAATGTGAAACATTAAAACGGTTTATTTAAAAAATCATCGCTTACATACCTACCACAAAAAAGTTTAAAATAAAAAAGCTTTTTAAAAAAGAAAAACCTTCTTCAAAAACCTTAAAAAACAGCTCTATAAAAAGCAAGAAATAATTTTCAAATCGATTAATTACAACACGTCTATTGAAGTCGGGTGGGACTTTTAGAATATAAACAAAACAATAAGTAAAAAAATTACTTCCAGCTCCACCCGACTCCAATAGACGTGTTGTAATTAATCGATTTGAAAATTATTTCTTGCTTTTTATAGAGCTGTTTTTTAAGGTTTTTGAAGAAGGTTTTTCTTTTTTAAAAAGCTTTTTTATTTTAAACTTTTTTGTGGTAGGTATGTAAGCGTAGCGTAGCTTAGCTCAAGTGGAACCGCACTCTTAGGCAAGTCATTGAACTGCAGAAGAGTGTCTGATATAATAAGAGTTTTTGAGATTGAATTGCAAAAGGTTGCTAAGCCAATTAAGAGGTCAAATCAACCCGACGTTAATTTATGTTAATTTGACATTTGTATGGAAAGTTCTTTTTTTGTCTGTTTTCAGAAGTTTTAGAACAAAATGTTTACGAAGTTAGTAATCTGACCCTGCGAGGTTGTCGGTGCTTTATGAACAGGGTTGGCATGATTAAATCACTTTGATTTATCATTATTTAAATCACGATTTAAATCAAGTGATTTTTTGAATAAAAATCATTGAATCAAATTGCTTTTTAACCGACTTCAAAAATTTGAAAAGGAGGAGGTTATCTATTCGTCGCGTATATTTCTTTTTTTTATATGTATGTACACCGATTACTCGAAGAAGGCTGAACCGATTGAAATGATTCAAACGTTATAACATTAGGGTTGTTCCCAAGTTGGTCCCATTTTTTGAAATTTTGTAATCGGTTCAGTAGTTTTCAAGTAATCTTGAAAATACTGTCGTTTTCTTTACCATTTTATATGAATTCAGACGGGTTTTCAACCATAACTTTTTTGTTTATAAACCGATTTAGATGATTCTTTTTTTGTTTAAAAGAAAACACCTTAAGGATGATACCATATTCATTTCATTGGTATTGGACTTTGGATTTTGAAGATACACGAGGGAACTCCTCAAAATCAAGTAGGAACTGTATAATGATTGAAATATTGGTAGGTTTATGACAATCAAAAACAAGTTAAGTACCTATTTATTGTCAAAGACGTTCTGGACTAGAGTTGAACTGCGAAGGCCATTGAAAAATGTGAAACATTAAAACGGTTTATTTAAAAAATCATCGCTTACATACCTACCACAAAAAAGTTTAAAATAAAAAAGCTTTTTAAAAAAGAAAAACCTTCTTCAAAAACCTTAAAAAACAGCTCTATAAAAAGCAAGAAATAATTTTCAAATCGATTAATTACAACACGTCTATTGAAGTCGGGTGGGACTTTTAGAATATAAACAAAACAATAAGTAAAAAAATTACTTCCAGCTCCACCCGACTCCAATAGACGTGTTGTAATTAATCGATTTGAAAATTATTTCTTGCTTTTTATAGAGCTGTTTTTTAAGGTTTTTGAAGGAGGTTTTTCTTTTTTTAAAAAGCTTTTTTTCTTTCCTATTTGTATAAAAAACTAAAATTCTTGATTTTAAATAATTGATAGACACAAATGTATGTTAAAATTAACCTTATATTAGAATTATTGCACAATATCGATGCTTATTCAAAATATATTATAGGGGCTGATGATGGTCTACTCACCGATGACCGCGTGCATGTGGTCCAGGTGCGCGTCCAGCGCGGTGCGGTGCGGCGGGGAGGCGCCGTTCATCATGGGCGGCGGGGAGCAGGCACGAGCTGGTGCTCATGCTGCAGGGGCTGGTGGTCTACTCACCGATGACCGCGTGCATGTGGTCCAGGTGCGCGTCCAGCGCGGTGCGGTGCGGCGGGGAGGCGCCGTTCATCATGGGCGGCGGGGAGCAGGCACGAGCTGGTGCTCATGCTGCAGGGGCTGGTGGTCTACTCACCGATGACCGCGTGCATGTGGTCCAGGTGCGCGTCCAGCGCGGTGCGGTGCGGCGGGGAGGCGCCGTTCATCATGGGCGGCGGGGAGCAGGCACGAGCTGGTGCTCATGCTGCAGGGGCTGGTGGTCTACTCACCGATGACCGCGTGCATGTGGTCCAGGTGCGCGTCCAGCGCGGTGCGGTGCGGCGGGGAGGCGCCGTTCATCATGGGCGGCGGGGAGCAGGCACGAGGATGGTCATGCTGCAGGGGCTGGTGGTCTACTCACCGATGACCGCGTGCATGTGGTCCAGGTGCGCGTCCAGCGCGGTGCGGTGCGGCGGGGAGGCGCCGTTCATCATGGGCGGCGGGGAGCAGGCACGAGCTGGTGCTCATGCTGCAGGGGCTGGTGGTCTACTCACCGATGACCGCGTGCATGTGGTCCAGGTGCGCGTCCAGCGCGGTGCGGTGCGGCGGGGAGGCGCCGTTCATCATGGGCGGCGGGGAGCAGGCACGAGCTGGTGCTCATGCTGCAGGGGCTGGTGGTCTACTCACCGATGACCGCGTGCATGTGGTCCAGGTGCGCGTCCAGCGCGGTGCGGTGCGGCGGGGAGGCGCCGTTCATCATGGGCGGCGGGGAGCAGGCACGAGCTGGTGCTCATGCTGCAGGGGCTGGTGGTCTACTCACCGATGACCGCGTGCATGTGGTCCAGGTGCGCGTCCAGCGCGGTGCGGTGCGGCGGGGAGGCGCCGTTCATCATGGGCGGCGGGGAGCAGGCACGAGCTGGTGCTCATGCTGCAGGGGCTGGTGGTCTACTCACCGATGACCGCGTGCATGTGGTCCAGGTGCGCGTCCAGCGCGGTGCGGTGCGGCGGGGAGGCGCCGTTCATCATGGGCGGCGGGGAGCCCTCGGGCGGCGGCGGCGGGGGCGGCAGCGACGATCTGGGGACGGTCATGAATGTTAGCAGATCGAAAGGAAAGTTCAACGGTTTTCCAGCTTGGTACAATTTGATTGATGTTTGAACTCCGGCCCATTCCGGTCGAGTTCTGGTTGATCTCCGTATCCGTCCGGTCGAATACTGGTGCCAATCTACATTAGACTTAATAGTTGTATTTTTAAGGATCATTTCTTGAGTTTTTGGCGCCATTTTGTCGAGTTCAGTTCGATGTCTATTTTAATTATTTGCAAATTGACTCACAGTGGATAATGTTTAAAAATTGGTGCAGTTTTGTGATACAAGTGTCTACACAACTGAATAAATGGGATGATTGAAATAGGCGCGATTTTGGTTGTGTGAAGCTGAGACTTTTATTGTAGTGGTGGCTACCTCGGCAGAACTAACCGAGTAAACTGTCTTGATATACTCGGTGCCAAATGCTCCAAGCAGCATTGGAATGCGATGCATCCGCATTTTAGTGTAAACTGAAACACAGCAACCACTGAACTATTCAACACTTGACACTGGCAAAAATTACTTCCAAGAGGTAGGTAGGAGAAGTAGATTGCCAAACTAAAAATAAGAAGAAGAAGATCATTTCTTTATGTTCTTTATGGAAGCAAGTGTGGGAAGCAAGGGAGACGACGACGCCACAACGCAACCCGTAACAGACACCGGGCACCTCCACCGTCTGTTGTAGTCGTTTTTGCCCGTTTAGAAATGATAGCGGAGTGGATGTGTACAGTCACCTGGTGGGCGTGAGGTGCGGCGTGTCGGGCGGCGCGGGCGCGGGCGCGGGGTGAGGCAGGGGCGCGGGCGGCGCGGGGGGAGGGATGGACGGGCGCGCGCGCCGCGGAGTGCCCGCCATACTGCCGCCGTATATCGGCTCCGGCGCCACGCCGTATGGACTCTCCTCGCCCACTGCACAATACCATTAACAACATAATCATAGAGAAGTCACAGTGGAAAGTATCCAAATACAATGCGATGAATCACAAACAGATCGTCATATAATACGCAAGTGGTCACATACGCATTACTATTCAAAACGGATACTCAACTTCCTATACACGCAGTTCAACACACAAGCAGTACAGTACAAGGCATATATCTTGAAATTTTTTCGACGGAAGAGGGATAAGTTTGCGCAAGTGCTCTTGTGAGCGACCAATAGCGCGCGCCCCTCTCCCGCCGCCCGCGCCCCTCACCACTACGCATGTCAAAAATACGCGTATCGTGCATTCCCCACCCGATTTCAAGATATTTGCCTCGTTCTGTACGTCACAGCACAATCGCAACTCGTCACATTTTTTCGTTTAAATACAATGTGCCCAACTGCCCAAAAAGTATCTGCTCAATCTTTATAAATCGTGTAAAAAGACCCTCAACGAAGCCGAAGTCCACGCATTCCGCATATCATCAGGATCATTTTTTACTTTTAAACTACCTGGCAAATCAATAGTTATGAAGTTATTGAAGGTCAAAGTAAGATTTTTGTTTCAAAATTGCTATGCAGTCTAATTTAATGTATTACTTCCTCATTTTTGTCTAAAGAAACATTATCAAAATTTGATGTAAATATTTCGTAACAAACAATGGCTTCAAAACGTCATCAGTCAATATACAGTGCGAGGCATGTATGTTGAAATTTTTTCGACGGAGTGGGGATAAGTTCGCGCATGTGCTCTTGTAAGCGACCAATAGCGCGCGCCCCTCTCCCGCCGCCCGCGCCCCTCACCGCAACGCATACCCAAAATACGCATTCCGCGCAATCCCCACCCGATTTCAAGATACGTGCCACTGACTGTATCTCATGCACACGCACATACACGCTACCTTTCAACTCGGCCGCACGCGGCTGTGTAGCACGCACCCGCAGGCGCGGTCTGTCGTACGCGTTAAGCCGGGTCTTCTGAGCAGTGTTTTTGTGTTTTCAAACATGAAAACAATGTTTTTCTAACATGTTAGGGGCGTGGCCTATGAGTTTTGTTGAGCAAAAACACAAAACATGTTTGCCGAAACGAATGGATAACATCCCCCGCTTTCGCCTGAGGGGAGAGGAAGTAACTAATTTTATGTAAGCCCTCACTAGATGCAGACGCCTCGCCTGCGTTCGGACAAAGCCGTGATTGGACGCAAATTTTCTAACAAAACATGTTATCAAAACAAAACCTAGGCGCAGCGAACGTGCGGTTATGCTAACACGTTTTGATAATAATGTTTTGCTAACATGTTTTGTTGAAAATGAAAAATTAAGCGCAGGAGACCCGACCCTTGATCACGTAAGTCTGTTGCTAACAATTCTCGATTGAAATCGATTGAAAGCGCCGTTACATTGCTGCTTTAGTTAAGATAGTTGTCACATTGGTTCTTACTAAAGCAGCGATGTAACTGCGATTTCTGTCAGAGTTGATTGCAACAAAGTTACGTAATTACCCCCCTGGCCTTACAAAGCGTGGTAATGTAAAGTAACTATGCAATGCTTTTTAACACCAGAAATGAAAATCGTTTTCTCAGCAATAATTATGAACAGAAATGATCCTGATGATGGATAGAATACATAGACCTCGGCTTCGTTGAGGGTCTTTTTACACTCTGTAGGTATGTATTAAATCGAAAAAATTGTGACGAGTTGCATTTCTGGCGAGCTGCGTATGTGACGGAGTTGCAAAGACGAGTTGCGAATGTGACAAGTTGCGAATCTGACAAGCTGCGATTATGACGACTTGCGTTTTGTGGCGAAATGCGTATGTGATCACACTGATCACTTGCTTTTGTGACGAACTGCGTGTGATTCATTGCGATTAAATTGACAATGGACAGTGATCAGCGGCAACTTCTCGAGAATGTATGGCAATGAGTAATTTTTTTATACCGCAACTTGCGGTCCGCAAGCGACTCTGAAGTTGCTCGTTCTGTTGTCTGTTGAACCTACATAGTTAAATTAATCGCATTGTAACCTAAAATAAGCAGAGTTCCGCCTACTTTTGATTTGGCTCCGTAGTCAGTTTTAAGAGCAAACAGCGAACGCCAAACAAAAATATTATGCGACAGGCCAAAGTATAAAAAAATAACTAAGGCAAATTACTTTCCTGTAAACATTAAGTAGTACAGTCAAGGGCACGCTAGAATTACACGTCAGGGTAATCAATTTTATGCTTAAATGCCAAGAAATTAAGGTTCAAAATAAATGCAGTTTTTTTCATCTTTGTATAACCTGACTGTACATAATACCTACTCAAAAAGACATACTAAAATTTCAAAATAAACAGTTGACTATTTCTTTCATTTAGAAGTTTCTTTCATACATATAAACATCAAAGGAACACATACCACTCCCATTCCCCATAAGTCTTGGCTGTCTGTTTTGTTGCTTTTCGATTTCGATGGAGTTTGGCCGCGCGGGTTGCGTCGAAGGCGGTCGGTTTTGAGGCGTCTTGTAGTTCCCGTCTGGCACGCTTTGTGTATCTAATAAAATATTAGAAAAGTTAAAATTCATGTTGACAAAAACACAATTTTTCTCTCTTTTACTTCTCAAGTTATTGTATTTCAAGTTATCAAGAGTCAGTCATTTATTTATTTGTTTATTTAGCCATCAATCATCTTGGAAAAACTCCAACAGAGAAAATAGCGAGAGTATAATAAATTGTTCTAATAATACCCGATGATATTAGTAGGTATAGAAAACTAACTCCGTTCTACTAGGAACTGCTTCCCTCTACACTAAAGACTCGCATGGCTTATGATTGAGACTCATCCAGCTATTTGTTTTGGGTAGTAGAAATAATGTGCTCGCCGCGAGTAACGGCGGCTGCCTTCTGTCGCTCGCGAGTATAAGCTAGCCTCGTGCCTCGCTCTTGCGACTACTTACATATATAGACAGGATCCGGCTTGTGATGAGACTCGTCCAGCTGTTTGAGTTGCGTCGTGGGCATAATGTGCTCGCCGCGAGTGACGGCGGCCGCCTCCTGCCGCTCGCGAGTATAACGAGGCGTTAACTCGCCTCGTGCCTCGCTCAAGACTACTTACATATATAGACAGGATCCGGCTTGTGATGAGACTCGTCCAGCTGTTTGAGTTGTGTCGTGGGCATAATGTGCTCGCCGCGAGTGACGGCGGCCGCCTTCTGCCGCTCGCGCGTGGAGTGGGGGGCTCGCACGCGCCTCGTGCCTCGTCCTTCTGCACCTGCGCCGCCTCGGGGGGCGCGTACCTTTACGAAAACAATACAAAATGTAGACGAAACAAGTAGGCAATGAGCTGATAATCTTCAAACGCCTGAACAGATCTTCATAAATTATAACTAAGAACCATCACGATCAAGCTAGCTTTCAGATAAAAATCAGCATCAAAATCGGCCCAGGTAGCTACGATGCCATAGATATCTGTATCGAATCTGTACCGCGCCGAGCTGATGTTGCGCCGACAAATGAGTAACGCTCTATTCAAATATAGGCATCCAATAAGCTTTCGGCGTTTTCGGTACCGCGTGTATGGAGCATGCTGATGTCATACCGATGCTGCGCCGACATGTCAGCGCGACATTTACAGCGCCTTTACTCAAATGAGTAAAGGCTCTAAATGAACGTATAGCCAGTCGTAGAATTATCAGAAAGAATGTAAACACTACAAAAACACATGTAACACTACATAATATTTTATCTGCCCATCACAGAAGCATCTCGTGTATAAACATCACCCTACACATACAGAAAGACTATTTTGCTAGATGCAAAAAACATCATATTTTACCTCTCGTTGAGCGACGAAAAATTGCCGATGTCGTTACACTTGCAAAATTATCACAATCTCTTATTGATTCCCCGCATCTTCTATCACTAATCAATTTCAAAGTTCCAAACAGAAACAGTAGACACATCTACAACCTTAGTGTTCCGTATTGTGCTACCAACTACAGAAAAAACTCGTTTTTTATGCGATCAGCTGTTACTTTTAATAAAATCGTTGATGTATCTGTGCTTGACATTTTTAACTCTAAACCGGAACAATTTAGAAATGTTTTGAGTAAGAACTGGTTTCTTTTATTTTGTTAGCGATTTTTTTTTATTGTTTCCTAAGTTTAATAGCATTTTTTTTAACTATGCCAAAATTGTTTCTTCCGATTCAAAAATGTATATCAAAATCTATACTTTGTGAATACAAATAAGCTTCTCGATGTTTATATGCGAAAACAAATTAAATGAGTATATTTGTATTATATTTAGATATACTATTAGTTATAAATACTGTATGTTTTCCCATGAAAATAAAAATAAAAAATAAAATAAAATACCTTCTTCCCTCTATCGTGTTGGATCCTCTCGGTATCCTGCAGCATCTCCCTCCTCCACAGCTCGAAGAAGTAGTCCGGATCTGTGTAGAACTTCCTGGCGTCTCTGCCGTCGTCCCGGAACTCGTTGAGGCGCTCGAGCGGCGGCGGGCGGTCGCAGCGCGCGTAGGTGGCGAGCATGGCGGACGGCATGGAGTTGCGGGCGAACAGCTGCTGCTGGAACGCGCGCGCCGACCGGAACGCTTTGCGCATTTGGATATCTTGGAGGGACACTGCAAGGGATACGTACATTGAAACTGGGGTAATAATTAGATTAATATATTCATTATCTTAGGGAGGAGCTCGGTGGCACAGTGGTTTAGCGCCTGGCCCAGCGATTGCGGAGGTTAAGCAACGTTCGCAAGGGTCGGTCATGGAATGGGTGACCAAAAATTTATTATCTCGAACTCCTCTGTGCTTCGGAAGGCACGTTAAGCCGTTGGTCCCGGCTGCATTTGCAGTCGTTAACACTACCAATCCGCATTGGCCCCGCGTGGTGGGTTATGGCCCATCCTCCTTACTACCCATAAGGAAGGCCTGTGCCCCCGCAGTGGGGACATTAAAAATGGCTGATGGACATGAACATTCATTATCTTGTAGTCTCTTTTTAATTAAGTAGGATACTGTTATTATTAGCATTGTATTTTGTATTTCTGTACTAGTTTTATGGTATCGCAGCGTCATCAAACCAGTCCCAACGGAAGACCAGCGCTGGTCGCAGACCACGCACTATGCTCATTCGGGACCGTTTTGAAAAATTTTTTTTCTGTTGTACTGTATTTGTCTCAAATAGTATGTTATTATTGCTAGCGTTTCTTTATAGCGGGATGTTATAAATTCTGGCAGAGGAAATCCCTATAATATTTTTATCACTTACCTTCAAGTGCGATTCTATCTAAACCATAATCAAGTGAACTTAACAGATTATTGTCCAGCAGATCAGTTCAGAAAAGCAGCAGAGTCCACTAACTATTCTAACTATTCCTGAAAAGTATCGGGAACAGAAGAAATCACCGCATGCGAGGACTCACATTTGTTTTTGATCTGCTAGACAATGATCTGCCAAGTTCACCAACATCATAGTATATTAGGTTTCATAAAATGACAATATTGAAGTTCAGTAACTTGCCAACTTTTGAAACATCCCCTGTCCATTAAAGTTTTACTTTAGATAACTAATAATAGTTTATAATGAAACTAACACTAAAACTTTATCTACCATGTAAACTTTGTGGAAGATTTTTTTTTTTTCATTTTCATTTAATCAAAAACTGCACTCATGTCTGATTTTAAGAAAAATATTGAGTAGATGAGGAACCTGATGGCGCAGTGGCTTAGCGCTTGGCGTTTGTGGAGGTTAAGCAACTTTCGCAAGGGTCGATCGTGGGATGGGTGACCAAAAATTTACTATCTCGAGCTCCTCCGTGCTTCGAAGGCACGTTAAGCCATTGGTTCCGGCTGCATTTACAGTCGTTAACACCCACCAATCCACAGTGGGCACGCGTGGTGGGTACCACGCATAAGAAAGGCCTGTGCCTCCCTAACAGTGTGGGCATGGGCATTAAAAATGGCTGTAGGTCTATTGATTAGATACTGACCTTCCTCGACCCCCGAATCGAGCTGCGTAACCTTGATGGCCAGACGGTCTATCCTGGCCTGCAGCACGTTAGTCCTTTCCGCCAGGTTCGTTGCTTCCCGTGTCAGCTCTCCGAACATGTCCTCCGCATGTTTGGAAAGGGAAGATAGCTGTCTGTAAGGGCGAAAACACAATTGTTTAAGGTCAATTTGTTTTATAAACTTCTATGGAAAGGGGAGGTACTTCCCATGTGTTTGCTGGGTGTCCCGACGTTTCTACACCTTTCCAGGGGCCGTGGTTACGGGAAGACTAAAGCAAAAACGCTGCTCATATTTTTATGAAATAACCCGCTTGAAACTTTACAAAAATGCATTCAAGTTTCTTAAATTATTTTATGACTGCGTTCTGATTAAAGTTAATTAGAAAACAATAACTATCTACTGAATCTACTACCAGTTCACAAATTAGGAGGCCTCTCAGTCCTGTTAGTGTTTTACAAATAACCCTGTATAAACGTGGAGTGTCTCCTCTTGTGTACAGTTCGAATCACGAAAGATGACCACAAATTGCGCCCATCTTCGCGTCATAACTCATGAAGAAATTTACACAAACTTTACACAATTTAATATTTCATATTCGTATAGATAAATCGATATTATTTTTTATTAGGCCATTCGTGATTCGAACTATACTGTTAGGTTTTGCCATTTATAACACTAGTTTTTGGCGTTTTCGCTATTTTTAACGATAACGTTAACGCTATTTTCCGAATATGAGTTATTTATTTTACTGGCAATAATTTATTGTTGGCAACACTAGAGCAATATAAGTAGAGAGTTACGGTAGAATCGGATTCATTCTGTTCCAACCGTCGACGCAGCAATTTGAAAAGTAAAACTACCGTGTAAAATGTACGACAGTGTCCAAGTTCTGTGAAAGTAAAGGATGTTAAAGGTATTTATGTGTTCTTATTTTATTATAAGTGTTCTTTAGAAGGATAACCCTACAATACTGACCTAACAGTATTGGCGAGTGTCCCGTTGGTGACCGCCTCGAGCTCGGAGGGGACGGCGAGCCGCTCGGGGACGGTGCCCCGGAACTAGGGCTTGCAATCCGAATATTCGAATACTTCGAATATTCGCTTTATTTTGCTATTCGAATCAAGTCAGTGATATTCGAATATTTTCTACTTTGTCAGATTTAAGCAAAAGTCGTTCATTAAATACCCGAATAGCTTTTGTGCGCATAGAATGAAGCGTTTAACGTTCCCTTTCTTGTCTATTAATTTGTTTACGTATGTTGTTTGTTTGTCCACAAATTGCAAACAATTTTAATCTAGCTTCCCGATGAGCAAAAAAATTGGAACTTAAAACATAGGTCAGAAGGAAGTCAATGAAATATCATCGTGTCATTGAGCTGATTTGATGATGAAAAAGGAGAAGGCCACAAGAAATCTGTAATAAAACAATGCAACCCCATCGAGTTTGGGCTCTTTTAATTCGTTTTGACTTGACAAGTATTCTGCTGTGAAATGGTTTCCAAGGTCTGATGATGGAGCCAGAAGAAGGCCACAGGAACTCTCTAATAAAACTATGCAACCCCATCGAGTTTGTGCTCGTTTAATGTGTCTTGATGAGTAATCTATTGGTAAATAGTGGCCAGGGTCGGATGATGGAGCCGGAAGAAGTCCACAAGAACTCTGTAATAAAACCATACAAATCCATCGATCTTGAGCTCGTTTGATTCGTCTTGACAAGTACTCTGTTGAAAAATAGTGTTCAGGGTTTGATGATGGAGTCAGAAGAAAACCACAGGAACTTTGTAATGAAACTTTACAAATCCATCGAGTTTGGGCTCGTTTGAATCGTCTTGACAAGTACTCTATTGGGAAATAGTATCCAAGGTCTGATGATGGAGCCAGAAGAAAACCACAGGAGCTCAATAAAACCATACAAATCTATCGAGTTTGGGCTCGTTTAATTCGTCTTGACTAGTACTCTGTTGTGAAAATAAATAATGTCCAGGGTCTGATGATGAAGCCGGAAGAAGGCTACAAAAACTTTAAAAAAAAAACCATGCAACCCCATCTAGTTTGGGGTCGTTTAATTTGTCTTGACTAGTACTCTAATAGAGATAGTTTCCAAGGTCTGATGATGGAGCCAGAAGAAGGCCACAGGAACTCTCTAATAAAACCATGCAACCCCTTCGAGTTTGTGCTTGTTTAATTTGTCTTGAGATGTACTCTGTTGGGAAATAGTGGCCAGGGTCGGATGATGGAGCCGGAAGAAGACCACAGGTACTCGGAAATAAAACCATACAAATCCATCGAGCTTGAGCTCGTTTGATTCGTCTTGACAAGTACTCTGTTGAAAAATAGTGTCCAGGGTTTGATGATGGAGCCGGAAGAAAACCAACTTTGTAATGAAACTTTGCAAATTCATCGAGTTTGGGCTCGTTTGATTCGTCTTAACAAGTACTCTGTTGGGAAATAGTGTCTAAGGTCTGATGATGGAGCCAGAAGAAAACCCACAGGAGCTCAATAAAACCATACAAATCTATTGAGTTTGGGCTCGTTTAATTCGTCTTGATAAGTACTCTGTTGCAAAAATAAATAATGTCCAGGGTCTGATGATGAAGCCGAAAGAAGGCTACAAAAACTCTGTAATAAAACCATGCAACTCCTTTTAATTCGGGCTCGATTGATTCGTCTCGACTAGTACTCAAATATGAGAGATTTTCAGGGTCTGATGATGGAGTCGTAAGAAGGCCACAGGAACTCTGTAATAAAACCATACAACTCCATAGAGTTTGAGCTCATTTGATTTGTCTTGACATGTACTCTGTTGGGAAATAAAGTCCAGGGTCTGGTGATGGAGCCGGAAGAAGGGCGCAGGAAATCATTTTTCTTAATTGAAAATAAGTGAGCATTTGTCCACAATCACATCTGGTGATAAGTGATAATGCGGACTACGATGGAGCATGCTCATTTAGATAAAGCCTATTCACTCTAGCCTTGAAAAGGCTCAAGTTATATCTTTTGGGAAACACATCGGCAGACAGCCTGTTCCACTCTTCTGAACTTTGTAATGATACCATACAATACAACCCCATCAAGTTTAGGCTCGTTTGATTCGATTTGACAAGTATTCGGATGGGATATAGTGTTAGTTATGGTGATGACGCCGGAAAGAAACCACGACGTAGTAATTACGACCATCACTTTTAGTTAAGAGAGATATTCGAATATATTCGAATACCTCCTTAAAAAATATCGAATATTCGAATATTGAATTTCACCGAATATTTGCAAGCCCTACCCGGGACACGTGCACCGGTTCCACGCATCGCTTCGGCAGCGGCATGGCTGCTCACGCCGCGGCTATACCCTGTCCGTATATAGAGTGGAGTGTCTCCTCTCTTGTACTGACCTGACAGTGTTGGCGAGTGTCCCGTTGGTGACCGCCTCGAGCTCGGAGGGGACGGCGAGCCGCTCGGGGACGGTGCCCCGGGACACGTGCACCGGTGCCACGCAGCGCTTCGGCAGCGGCATGGCTGCTCACGCCGCGGCTACCTTATAAGCATTACTGAAACAAATACGTACCATTTAAAGCAATTTCAAGATAAATAAAAGTTACTAACATTATTCTCAATTAAATACAATACGGCCGTATGGTTTTTTAGGGATGTTGAAATTTTCGGTAGAAAAAAAAAAGATAAAAGAAAAACGAGATTTTATTAATTTTTACCCGACTGCAAAGAAAGGGTTATTTCAATAACTACTTGAACTATTGGGACACTGTAAAAGCATTAATATGCGCCTTCAATAGGACAATAAAATTAGCCATACAAAACGTCTTTGGTACCTCCAGGTGGAAAGTCGTTTTTTTTCGTTTTTGTTAAATAGAAAAAGACTCAACTTTGACATTTAATAAAACTAAAATTTTTGGACATGCGGGCGGGACTGCTGCTGTTATCATTTTTGACAAATTCCCTATTGATTTATCGAATTAGTTGAGACATGTCCGCCTTCGGGGGTTTATAAAACACTGTGGGACGGGATGATTAGTCATTAAGAAAATTATGTAAGTATAACATTAAAATTTTTTAATTTGCAATAATTGGCTTTAGCTAATAGTTAACTATGTCACATTTTCTCAGCAGTAGCATTGAAGCAAGACTTATGAAATGACGGAAAATGTAGAGCCAGTCATATGGTTGATTAAATATCTGGTTATTCCTTACTGCCAACAATTTTAATCACATAAAACCATTTCCGTCTGTGGCTTTGGTTGAACATATTTCGGCGAGTTCATCGCATGAATCAATTTGTGATAGTAGGTATTACCACAGAATAAATAATAGTACAAGTACAGAAGATTCACTCCGCTAAACCATGTAAATAAATAGCAACTCTAATTTCAATATAATAAAGTAGAATTCAGTTTGTACGGCGCTGATTACGAACGGCTATATTCACCAAGACGCTGCATCTCTTTCTATCGCATATATCCTATCTTTTCGGACCTACGTTAGGGTTGCAGCATGCACAGATTACTAAATAGTAACTAAGTTACATACATCACTCCCATACAAAAGCGAAAATACCTTCATATTTTTTATTCCACCTTTGAACTCGCAGTTATTAAATTTTACTGGCGAAAATATTCTGAATCGTATGAACAACTTCACAATAATTAACTAATTTTATCGTTAGTCACGATTTTATCTTTAATAATAATATAGGTACGTAATAAAATTGTATCGCTTCGTTTCATTTTGTAAAATGTGGTGAATTCGGACTAATCACATCAATTAATTTAAAATGAAAACAAAGACAATTCAAAATATTCACGATATTTATAAAAACTAATAATTACACTTAAATAAAAGAAATGAAAGCGCGGGAATCGCAATACCCTGTGAAAACGCGCTACAGATATGCCGAGGACGCGGCGGACAACCCTGCCGATATTGTCCACGCAGAGGACGCCGAGCGCTGGGTGCTTTTCTCATACCTACGCGCGGAGTGATAGAGCCCTGGTATTACGCTATTTGTGAGTTGCCTTTTACAACATACTCGTAGTACCTATCAGTATTTCTAACGAGTACCTAAAACTTTACTTGGATTTGGTCCAATGGTTACATTTGAACTACCAATGCGACATAAAAACCTTAGTCATCAGCCGCACAACACCCAGTGCTGGGTGTCCCCCAGGGATCTCCACGAGCGACGAGTATTAGGGTCAGCAGAGCACCAAGTTCGCGCCGACAAATAGTGTTTATAAATTTGAGCCAGTTGAACGATACTTACAACGCTTTTTCAAAACAGCTCGTAAGTACCGTATTTTATCATCAGTTTCCATTCACTCAGACTAGATAGTTGTAAGACACTCGCGAGCAAAAGTATGGAATCATAGGCCTATTTTCATAGAAACGAGGTAACTTTGAAGCTTTGGTTCTCCACCCAGAATTAAACGGGGTGTGATCTGATGATGGCCATTCAAAGAGTAAATGGAGGACGCTCAGATCACTGAAGAAACCTATCGGATCACAAGAATCGTTTACACTAGAGACCGTATGGAGATTTAAGTGTTACATTTTCCATACTTTTGATTGTAATTTTAGCTTGTTTTTGTTATTTTTTTATTCAAGCCTGAGCGACTCATCTAATGTGTTAGGTTGCTTTAGCATTATGGGCCTCCGCCATTCATTCTTTGAATTGCCAACATCAGATCACACACCGTTTCATCCTGGGCGGAGAACCAAAACGTCAAAGTTACCTCGTTTGTATGAAAATAGGCCAGTGATTCCATATTTTTGCTCGCGAGTGTAGTACGAGGTAAATCAGCGCATACGCAACGCAGGATTCCTTTCTCGGCAAAACGGTTCGCTGGTGGTATCGCAAGGGGTTCCGCGTTTTCGCCACTTTCCGTCGCTTGTTCATCAACGCGCGTAATTGCGAACTATTAAAAGTCTACCGCGATTGGACGACACGCGTGATTGCGTTTTGCAGTAACAATTGGGCGTTTCGTTCCGTTTTACCACACATCCGAGTCAAGACGGATATGCTTTTCGACTAAATGCACCACTAAGCACTCTGACTTTTTTAAGCTACGTATATCTAGTCTGTAAGTCTGAATGAATGAGAACTGGTGATAAAATACGGTACAAGCTGTTTTAAAAATAGTATAGTTGTACTGGCTCAAATTATAAACACTGTTTGTCGGTGCGAACTTCTCTGCTAACCCTAATACTCGTCGTGGAGATCCTTGGGGGAGGCCTATACCCAGCAGTGGGTGTCGTGCGGCTGATGATTAAGGTTTTTATGTCCCATTGGTAGTTCAAATGTAACCAGTGGACCAAGTCCAAGTCAAGTTTTAGGTAGGTACTCGTTAGAAATACTGATAGGTATTATGTTGTAAAAGGCAACTCAAATAGGGTAATACAATCACAAATTGATTCATGCGATGAACTCGCCGAAATAACTTGTGTAATGTTCTGCTAACCCTAATAGTGTTATCAATTATCCAGCCATAGATAACGAACAAAGATAATTTATAAAGTGCCCCAGGCGCGGCCACTGGAAGCGTTATATTTACTAACGTAAACAATTTTGTAAAACTGATAAAAATGTATTAAACCAATTTTATAACTTTATTTGCAGGGAAAAGACAAATCAATACAGAAATCACTAAGGTCAACATTTGTCAGATGTCAACATATTAGTCTCGAGTTCAATGAACAGATGTTCAACGAACAACAGGAAAAGTTTATTTGAATTCATTGGGAAGGGCTATAATGGCGCAATTAAGGTAAATAAGTGGTACAGTGCTATAAAGACGGGGAATATACTTGGTCTTCAAAATAGTAAACAATAAAGTGAGTTTGAATTACACATTCAAACAAAATAAATGAATAATGTAACAAATTACGATAAGGAATTTGTATGCGAGCCACATTATAAAATGGCAAAGAGTTGGCATAAGCGAATGGCACAGGTTATAATGTCAGTGCCATTCGCGCCATTCTGTCGGCAATTCGGCATGCCGAATCAAAACATTGCAATTGGACGAATCCGTTAGTTGCAATACTGTAATAACTTGCAGTCACGAATTAACTGTACGTAACTGTACGGAGCCGACAATTTAGAGTAACAACATTCAGATAACATTGCATGCTCTTCGATTAATGAAATCTCGAAGCATTAAATGTGGCATTTTATAACATTAGGCTGTATTGAGTAACGACTTGCAGTCACGGCATTTTGTATCTAGCAAAGCGATTGTTGCATTTCTGATGACTACAGTTTTGCAACCTTGATCAAACAAATTTTGAGAATATTAATTTGTATACGGTTAAAACTATAGGATAATAGCATCAATTAACTATCAAGTCTAGCTAGATAGTCTAGTCTTAGATCGGAATTAACTCAAGATAACATAATGTAAAGGTGATGACTTAAAAGATTAAACCCACATTTGAATATCTCAAACATGTACGTAACCATCACTTGAACTTTACGAGGGTCATAGCACTTATCACTTATATAATTCGAAACAGTAAATGAGAACAGAATTATAATAATAAAAGACACTTCCTCACATCTATAAGTTATGCCGCTGCATCTGCATTCGAAAGCCGTTCGGCATACAGAACTAAACAAGGATTGACATCACCAGCATATATTATAGCATTACGTCACTCTCTACGACTAGAGTAGAGCTAGCATCGCGAGATTTAACTTTATGACCTTTATCTGAAGGTAACAAGATGATGAGAGGCTTTATTTTGTCAGAGTAAATCTATAAATCTCATGATACGAAAATGGAAGAGTAAACATTGACGGACAATGTTCGAAATTAATTATACAATAAATTGAGAAGCTGTTTTTTATTCCCAACATCTCACAAATGATTTAATTTTGTTGACCACACAATAGACAATAATGATTGTTTTATGGGAATCGAGATTCAAGACTCAGACATAAGACCACCACACTGATTGTTGACCTAATCAACCGTCAACTGTCCTATTCATATTTTTGTTATTTATAATAACACTAGATGAAAACCCGGCTTCGCTCGGGTGAAATGACTCATAATACACATCTAGGTACAAAATGTAGGTAGATATTTCTGTAGTCATCGGTTCTCAAGGAATATTAAAGGTAAGCAAGGCATAGATTCGTATACCTAGCTGCGTTCGTTGTGTTTAATATAGTAAATAAAAACTGCAAAAGTTTTTACAAAAATATTTTTTAATTCAAAATAAACTACCGCTGTTTTAAGCACTCAGTCATTTTCTCTACTTGGGCAGGTAGAATCTGAAATGTGTCGGAATTTCAGTGTAAAGATATTGTCGAGCACTTTCTTTTCTTCTGTTTAGTTCAAAAAATGCCAATAATGTTGATTTTTCAGCTGATCTAGCTGCTGCTTCATGAACATTCTGATTTGTAAATACGACAGTTTGTTGGTTTCCCAAATGAACACCTGACTGTATAATTGTGTGACTTATTTTGTGCATTGAAAATTCAAATATAATTTCATCATGCTTTTCATTGCTTGATGTCGATTGATCACTGAACTCTTGTGGCGCTACTGTGATTTGTATCTTTGCTTGGTCATGACCTATAAAAATATTTATTTATATATTTCACACATTTGACACTTGAACAAATTCCCACATTTATGTGAGCATTATTTTTTTACATAGATAGGGATTGTAGTAGAGCACCACCTATCCTATCTGTTATTATCACACTCGAAATCCTTCTTTTTATTATTCTTCCATCGTCTCTTCTTATTATAGCATAACCTCCATTTTGGGTACCATCTCTAGTTTCTCCGCAAAATGTCTTTGGGTAGTTTTTAGAACATTTAGAGGCAGTTCCATCATTTTTTACCCACGACGGACGGAACGGAACGGAGGTGGTATATGCGTTTGGGGTTAGAGGTTGTGCGTTTGTTTGTTTGTTTGTGTGTTTGTCTGTTACCATTTTCCTCGGAAACTACTAAGCTGATTACGATGCGGTTTTTTGCATTCAAATGGTTTTATTTCAGAGCAGGTTCTTAGACTTGTTTCATAGTGGTAGACTACCAGGGGGCTCTGCAGCAACCAGATAAGTCAAGTTTGTCTATTACCATTTTCCTTGGAAACTACTGGGCCAATTTCAAGGCGGTTTTTGCAATCAAAAGGTTTCATTTCAGAGCAGGTTCTTAGATAAGTTACATGGTGGTAGATCACCAGGGGGCGCTGCAGCAACCAGATAAGTCGCGCTTGAAAAGTTCTCAAAAACTACTCAACTGATTTCGATGCGGTTTTCTGTAATGGGTTTGTAGGTTATACCGGCAATGGTTCTCAGATAGATGTTATGGTGTTTAACTGCTAGGGGGCGCTGCAGTTATCATTTTCTCATTTATTTCCAAAGCGGATTGACCAATTTGGATGCGGTTTTCTGGTTTTCTGTACCTTATAGTTTTGTAGTTTGTCGGCGATGGTTCTTGGTGTTATGGTGTTCAGCCGCTAGGGGGCGCTGTAGTAATCATTTTCCGAATGGTTTGACCGATTTAGATGCGGTATTTAGAGTAGATAACGTATGAATTCTTTAAAAAATTTAAAATAAAATGGCAAAATTAAAATTTTTGAAAAAACCCACGACGGTTAAAATTGTAACTCTTTATTTAAAAAGACTAAAATAAGTTTTACAAAAATCCCTCATTTATGCACATTGGGCCACATGGCCCATAGATCATGTTTTTTGACACAGTCTGAAAAAGTTTCTGGTCTTTATCTGGCTCAGGTATTTCTGCACACACAAATTTATCATAATCTTCTGATGACTTTGGTTTTTCTTAGAATAATAAGCATATGAGCACGTGGAAGCCCTCGTTTCTAAAATTCAATGGTGTAAAGTAAAAGCACGCACTCGGTAGGTACTCCAAAATTATGTCTGGAGCTAAGGTTTGGAGTACCTACTGAGTGCGTGCTTTTACTTGTAATGTCATCTAAAAGTTCCTCCAATTTAAGTTTAAAAATTCTGGCAATTAAATCGGGTCTATGTTCTTTTTTAATCTCTTGTAAATTTATATAAGATTTCCTGCCAATGGGGAATGTCCGAAAAAAATCAAATTGGCTGAATATTTTTCTATAGGTAGGAATAAGGTCCCTTAGTAATAGAATAAATTTTCATAATTTTCGGTTTCGTGAAAAAATTTCAAAAAATCAAAGTCTCTTCGACTTCACAAATGTATGAAAGTAACAGCAGAATGGAGATTGTACCTTTGCCAACACCTGCCACAACCACAACATGGTATTAAAAAAAAAGTTTCAAGACAAAACGTCAAAACTTTTTTTTTAAATACGTGTTGTGTTTGTGGCAGTTAGCGGCAAAGGTATAATCTCCATTCTGCTGTTACTTTCATACATTTGTGAAGTCGAAGAGACTTTGATTTTTAAAAACTTTTTTACCCAACCGAAAATTCTGAAACTTTTTTCTATTACTAAGGGACCTTATTCCTACCTATAGAAAAATATTCAGCTAATTTGATTTTTTTCGGACATTCCCCATTCAGATTTTATGAAATACGATTACAAACAAAGTAAATCACTATGCAAAACTAAAATATGTCAATGTAAAGGTTATGGTTCGTATTCTTTCTTTTTTCTATGGTTGTGATCGCAATCGGTCAATCAAGGTTTAAAGAAAAAACACATATCAAAGAGTATATCATAAAAAAGTGTCAAAAACAATATTTTCGCGCGAAACGTCAACGACTAAAGAAACTACCCAAGATGGCGAATGTAATTTGTTTGTCAGTGCCATTAGAATTTAACGAAATTCTCCATAATCCGAATTTTGCAGATATATGTTGTCGACTCGAAATCAATATTTTTTTATGTTTTGTTATTCATATAAGGTTTCAATCGAGTCTACCGTACCCCTTGACGAAATTATTAATATAGAAATAAGATAATTATATTGAAAGCATTACTGCCGCTAAGCAGGAGTAAATTTATATGGAAAACTTTAGAAATACAAAACTGATGAAACCTTTGTTTACCGACCAAAGTCTTTCATCTACGTACTGTCGGCAAAACAATCATACAATTGTCTAGTCTAGTTCATTGGTTGCTATTTCTAGTGCATAACGTCAAACCGGCACATCCTCCATTCCATGTGATAAGATTATCCTGAGTGCTGTTACATTTTGCAGTGCAAAATTGCAATACTTATACCTTTTTTTTCGTTTAAAAAAGGTATTGGGCTTTGAAAAAAAATAAGTTTAATAAACAGTGTTTTATCTATTTGGTCAGAATTTATATTTTGGTGCAAATGGCCACGTTATATCGTCATTAATGTTTGAGTTTGAATAATTATTAATACTTTGACCAGTCTGGTTTAAACGATGAGTGACTGAATGCGTCCAAAACTCTAAGTCCCCAGATACTGGGTTGGGTAGAGAAGGGATCGGTAGTAATTCAGCTCGCTATGCATTTTTGACAATTACGCGCCGTGGCAGGCAAGCTACTCCGGGTCAAGAAAATTGGTGGGCTAGACAAGGACCAACGATCATTTGAGGGGAACCGAACCTAGCGTTTACTACACGAGCCTAGTATCAAGCCAGCCCTGAACTGGGTTATTGTAATCGTGTGAACCAGGCATAAGGCGTGAACGATGTGTATCATTTTGGACGTTTCATTCCCCTCACACTTCTCAGCCGTATTGATAAACATATTGACATTCCATGAAAACAAACACTGAGCAATATGAGTTTATGGTCCATGTCATAACTAAAGCACGATTTGAAGACTACGACTATAAAATACACAAGGATGAAATAGAGGTTTTAGACTGTTAAAGAGGTCGTAAACATGTTTTAGTTCACACCCCTCTTAGAATAATAAACAAGCTTTAAATTCACACCATTCCGTCAACATCCTCGAGCAAGATTCAAAGATAGACCTAAAGAAAGAATTAAAACTGTCATTCTAGGCAGATGTTGGGTTAGACTTATTGGGCTAATGTTGTAATAATAAATCAGGCAGGATTTAACCAATCTATACTAATTTACATAATAGCGAAATAAACGCTGTTTGTTACGCTTTCAACAAGCTCATACCGCTGAATCTATTTTGATATAGATATTTACCTAGTTTGGACCTTGGAAAGAGACCTATAAAGGCTAATATTAATCCCGTAATACCCAAGGGTAAGAAAGAACTTCCTTGCAACTTCCTTACTTTGTGGGCGTGGGCCTTTGCCCACGCACTATCAGGCCTTTGCCTGATAATAGGTATATTATTTTCAACTAGCGGCCGCCCGCGGTTTCACCGGCGTGGTTCCCGTTCTCGTGGAAATATCGGGATAAAAAGTATCCTATGTTTTAATCTAAGCTATCTGTGTGCCAAATTTCAAGCAAATCCGTTCAGTAGTTTTTGCGTGATTAAGGAACAAATATCGAAGCATCCAAACCCACAAACTTTCACATTTATAATACTAGCTGCCGCCCGCGGTTTCGCCCGCGTGGTTCCCGTTCCCGTGGGAATATCGGGATAAAAAGTATCCTATGTTTTAATCTAGGTTATCTACTATCTGTGTGCCAAATTTCATCTAAATCCGTTCAGTAGTTTTTGCGTGATTGAGGAACAAACATCCAAACCCACAAACTTTCACATTTATAATATTAGTAGGATTAGTAGGATGAATAAGGTAGGTAATCAGCCAATTATCTTAAAAAATGCATGAACCACAGGATTGATTACGAGTTGAGACGTTAAAACGATTTTTATACCTAACTAATACAGGATGTAAAGTACACTACTCGGTACATCAAAATCTAAACTAAAACTAAAAACTACTCTTCAAAACTACTTCATCAAAATTTAGGTGCTGATGTTCAAGATCTCATTAAAAGTAACAACCCACCCAATGTAATTAAGGGAAGTATACAAAGTAAGGGCCTTGTAAGGGCACTTAGGATGAGACCGCGAAGCAGACAGGGTGGCGTCAATATATCACGCATTCGACGTCACCGTCGCGTGTGGGTGGCAACACGACAAATTGACACTTCCGTCGAGTTAGCGCAATCGAATGCCGCGACCGTGCACCCGGAAATAATGCGGCTGCTCTCCTAATGCTGAACGGTGGCAAGCTTTCGCGATATCTGACGCAGAATTATGTTAGGTAACTGCACTCCGATACAACACGGGGATAATGGACCAATGAACCTTTCTAAATACGCAGACAAGACCATCATTTTACAGCACCAAAGGATCTGAGTTTGAATCATGGTATACCTAGGTCTGTTTCCAAAGCATTAATAAAAATGTTCCAAGCCATGGATTAACCATTAACTTTAGTCATAATACAATTTTGGTACTAAATGTTTGATGTGACAACTCACATCAAACATTTAGTAGCAAAATGTCTGTACAACTACAGACATTTCTTCTTATTAGATGGGGCTTATTGTTGTTGTTGTATGATGTGTCTTTCTTAAACATAATAATGTATCTCGGAAAATTAAACTACCTAAATAATCTGAATAATGCAATTTATGATGGAGATTCTACCCTAGTTCATTGGGCACTGAACTGGGGTAGAACATGTTCCTTACTTGACTCATAAAAACTAAAATCAATAATCAATTAATCATCAAGGTAAAAAACAAGACATGGAAATTAATATATGAAAGTAAGTCGTTGTAACGGCGCGATAGAAATTAACAGTTTAACGTTCTTAAAGCGAGAGACAC
Source organism: Agriphila tristella (assembly GCA_928269145.1). Classification (NCBI taxonomy): domain Eukaryota; kingdom Metazoa; phylum Arthropoda; class Insecta; order Lepidoptera; family Crambidae; genus Agriphila; species Agriphila tristella. The sequence goes on from OV743442.1 coordinate 18,897,211, forward strand.
GCGAGGCATGATCAGCTAAGCCAATCTCAACATGCAACACCATTTAATTCTCTAATCGGGGCGTTGATTTGAGCCAGAAGTTTTCCAAGTACATGGTATTTAGACCACGATCTTAAGGGTCGGTAGGTAGTAGGCACATGTGTTCTGGGATTGTCAGAACTTTATAAAGAAATCGTAACGAAAACGCAACAAAAATAACAAACTGGCTAGTTAAAGAGTTTGACAAGTCGCTAATACAATCAAATTGAAGAACCTTGTAGATCAGTGGTTCCGAATTGTTTTTCCTACGCACCCCTTCAAAGAAACTCACGTGCCCCTTGGGGTATGCGAGGTTGCTACCACTTATTTGTTAAACACTGTTGTAGATGAAGGTAGAAAAATATGTGAAAAAGTGCAAAAAGCACTATCGTATTATCATAACATAACTTCGACGTAAATAACACAGTGTCCGGACACGAAAGTGGCGGCGGCCGAGCGGTGGCGGGGCGGCGCGGCAGCGGAGCGGCGGCGGGGCGGGGCGATGAGAACGTGGGCACGAAACTTAGCGGTCGGTCAGCCGCGCTAGTAGTGTTGTGACAGATGGGCTAAATACCATTAAGGGCCCGTGGACCTACCGATTTGACCTACTGGTAGGACCACGGTATACCACTAAAGTAACTTCTTATTTTTTTTTTATTTCTATTGATGTGTCAAATGTGATGTTGCTATGGAAACAATTTCTTGTTAAATCAATACCGAAAAATATTCAAAGGACGAAATATATCCTATGTCTAAAAATTTTATTTAGTTCGAAAAAATGGTCTAAGTATAGGCGTTAACTAGTTTCAAAACCGGATTCTTTGCTCATCTTGTGTTTTTTAAATGATGTCCAAGATGCCGACATCCATACTGAATAAATAGGTACTACCTAGTAATCAAACAGACACTATTATATTATTCAACACAACACTACTGTAATCGCGGGCTACCAAATCCAACTAAATTGTTCATTTGTTTTCGTCGCTCTCCTCCCGCCCGTGCATCGCTCGTCGCCCCGCGCCGCCACCGCCCGTTTCGTGCGCGTCTCCATACTGTGCCATACTGTTGAATGCATCGCCGCCGCTCCGCTGTCGCGCCGCCCCGCTGCCGCTCCGCCGTCGCAGTTTTCGTGCCCGGACACTAATGAATTTTATAGTCTACAAAGAGTAAAGAAGTCGACGATAAGTTCTGTTTTTCCATAATATTACTTCTGTTCTGCGTAAACAATAAAAAATCACAAACATGCTGCATTTTTTACACAAACTAAACATTCTGTGGGTTCTTTGCTTTTTGTTATTCAACAATCAAGATACAATCAGTTGAATGTTAAAAAACTGAGTTTTCAAACTTATGGAATAACAGAGTTCTTTTTAGTGATATTTTTTTTTACATTTTTGGTGTTTTGCTGTAACAACCCTTAAAAATCTTTCAGCAAATGAGTTGAACAAAATTAAACATGATACAAATTAGGGACAGTCTAGTCTAGGCCATGGGTCACCAAACTTTTTGCCTAAGGGCCAGACTATCTCCTCCTCGAAGTCCCAAGGGCCAGGACCTAGCTAGCTCATCGTACCAACATACTGTAAATTACTGTATTTACAGTATGTTGGTACCGGGCCGGAGCTAGCCTGTGGGCCGTAGTTTGGAGACCCCTGATCCAGAGTATGGACTTCTTGTGCCTACCCTCCAGCACAGAATATAAAGGTGTTCCCTAACCAGAAGCATTCCCCTGTAATGTAATGTTACAGACTGAGATTGAGCATTACATCAGTGAGAATGAGAAACCTGTAAAGCTTCGTTCTGTAATATTTTGATGCAACTACAACATCAATAAATGCACACCCACCTGTGATGACTAGAGATAGGTTTCCAAATGGAATGGGAAAATGCTTTTAAAGGATAGAAAGTTGGTTGGGGTAGGGCTTATTTCAAGTCCGCCTGCCTAGCCAGGTACCACCATCTTACCTAAGTCTGAAGCCATAACAACAATTTAAAAAAAATTGTGTTCCTGTAGTTAGAGGTAAGATAGCCAGTTCCTCAGTGATGAGGATTCCGGTCTAATGAGCTTCCACCTTCGGCCTTATCGTCAGTTAACATCAGGTGCGGTGAAGGCAAGCACTATCCCGTTGGGGATAAAAAAAAAGGTTTTTGTTGCTCAAAATAAGTGCAAGTGTTACAAATCCTGTAAACCACTATTTTAAGGTCACCTTAACTCAGGCGCGGTCCGAAGGGGGGGGTCACAGGGGACATGACCCCCCCCCAAAATCGTAAACGTTAAATAGAAATCTTCTATTTGACAGCATTATCGGGCGATGCAAGCGGTGTGATTGCACTGGGCGCCCTCGTGTGTGGGGCGCCGAAAACGCCTGACCACCGGTCGACTATCAATCGTATATACCTGGTGATGAGGGACCAAGCGACGAATGAAACTGGCAAAAAATCGCACTGCGCGGCTATTTTTTAATATAAACAAGCAGGATTAGTAGATGAAACTGACTAAAAATCGCGCTGCGCGGTAGTTTTTTTTCTGTAATAAGCAAAATTTGAAATTTAGCAGACGAAACTGACCTAAAACTGCGCTGCGCGGCCATTTTTAAGGTTCCGCACCAAAATGGTATTTACTATAAACAAGCAAGTTTACAAGATTAGTAGTTGAAACTGACTAAAAATCGCGCTGCGCGGCCATTTTTCTTTACTATACACAAGCAAGATTAGTAGATGAAACTGACTAAAAATCGCGCTGCGTGGCGTTTTTTTTTACTGTTATAAGCAAAATTAGAAGATAAGCAGATGAAACTGACAAAAACTGCGCTGTGCGGCCATTTTTTACTATAAACAAACAAGGTTACAAGATTAGTAGTTGAAACTGACTAAAAATCGCGCTGCGCGGCCGTTTTTCTTTACTATAAACAAGCAAGATTACAAGATTAGTAGATGAAACTGACTAAAAAACGCGCTGCGCGGCGGTTTTTTTACTGAAATAAGCAAAATTAGAAGATTAGCAGATGAAACTGAGTAAAAACTGCGCTACGCGGCCATTTTTTTTCACTAACAAGCAAGGTTACAAGATTAGTAGTTGAAACTGACTAAAAATCGCGCTGCACGGCCTTTTCTTTTACTATAAACAAGCAAGATTACAAGATTAGTAGATGAAACTGACTAAAAAACGCGCTGCGCGGCGGTTTTTTTACTGAAATAAGCAAAATTAGAAGATTAGCTGATGAAACTGACTAAAAATTGCGCTACGCGGCCATTTTTTTTTCCACTAACAAGCAAGGTTACAAGATTAGTAGTTGAAACTGACTAAAAAAACGCGCTGCGCGGCCGTTTTTTACCTAACAGGCAAAATTGAAAATCTTGTAATCGCATATAGGGGGCGCCCGTAGAAATATTACCCAGGGCGCTGGTAGTGCTAAAACCGGCACTGCTTCTATAAATTTACAAAATTTATTAGTGACCCCCCCCAAAATTTCAGGCTGCGACCGCGCCTGCCTTAACTTATGTTTGGTTCAAGAAGTTGCTGTTTTGTTGATAAAAATTTTGGATTGTTTAAAAAAAGAATAACTTTAGACCCTAAATCAAAGTGGGCTAAGCAACTGCTCTGAAAAGCTGTTTATGCATGTGAGTAACAATCAATAATAAGATCCGTAAAGATATCAAAATGCTTAATATCAACATGATTAAAGATAATTAATTGTACAAAATGGATAACTGAAAATATTTTTATGCCTTATGTATTTTAGGCAAAAGTTGAAAATAATTATTTATGAAAAGCAAATTTCTGACTGAATATTTCTAAAGTTTTTAATTAATTAATAATCGAAATAGATTATTTTTGACATTTTATTTTTTATTGTGAATATTTGTAATAATGTATTATACAAATTGTCATTTTACTCTAATGTTTTAAATTCATTTTATATATTTTGTATGTTACTTCCATTAATAGTGAAACATGTGCACTTTACTAATTTTGTACCAGCTTTATATAAGCAAATAAATATTTTATAATAATTATTAAAATAAAGTTGCATTTTTATTGTTACATTACAAATGTTTGCCGTGGGCCGTGACGATTCAGGGGCCTGAGTTACATTGGTTGTGCAATGAAACTTTGAGCTCCATCATCGGCGGCTTCGCTCAGGGTCTGTAGTTCAAAATACGTAGAACATAGAGACGCCTAACATAGCTTGGGCCTGGACACGGCACGGTCCGGATATGTGGGGATAGACTTTCGGAGAATAAGATTGCAGATTCCTGCTTGATTTTAACTGTCGAGGACTAAATTGGATTAAAAGTCCATTTTGCGTGTAGGCTATTATAGCTTATCAGTTACACTCATATTTCTGTACCTTCAGTGAAAACTGATCTAACTCGAGTTGTATCGATTTTGATTTTATTTCACTATTCGAATCATTGAAAAATTAGCTTTTTTTGTGTCTAATTGGCGTATTTTTATGACTTATATTAACAGAAATAAGTTTTGTGCATAGTGATTTAAGTGCTTATTTTTTATGTTTTTTTTAGGAAAAAATTGTGTAAATTAATATATCTCTACTTAAAACAAAGTGAACCGAGACTGTTCTTTTAAAAAAATAGTGTCAATAAATATAACTCGATTTAATACTTTATACACGATTCAATAACAAGTGACTTGAATTGTGCGTAGTGATTTATCTAGAATTATATCAATACACACATATAATTTCACAGTATGCTAGTTTGTGCACATTGATTCAACTCGACTTATAGCACTGAAAATTAAAAAATAATGAATTTTTATTTCGTGTTTATCGATATAATTTCAATTATATCAATAATCACATAAACTTGGGAAAGGTGTTAAATGATATAATTGACTTATATCAAAAAATACAAGAATACAAGAAGTAAAACGTTTGATTACTATTTGTGTAAATTAATATAACTGCCTAAAAATCCCCCCGCAACCTCTTAATTTCCCTCCTCTCTCTCGTACCCTTCCCCCGCGCCTGCATGGACACGACATTGTGTTGTGTTGTTTGTCTCAGTGTTACACCGACGTTCCTGAGCTATGGTTGCGACACTCGAGAGTTCGCGACACGAACAATATGAGGCGATACGTAAATTGTATCACTTTACACAAAGCATAATGGATTGTGCCATTTAATTTATAATGATGTAAATTGTTATTGATTGGACAATATCTAACCTATGTTGCTTAAAATAAGAGTGAGATTGCTTCGATACATAAAATGAATTGTATCAATATACACTAACTATTCACAATGTTGTACGTGGTATTTATACAAGAAATTAATTAGTATTCGATTTCAGTAGTAAGCATCTTCTTCATCGGCAGTGGGTGTCGTGCTGCTAATATCAATGGTACACAACTTCATGACACCCACTGCTGGGTTTAGGCCTCCTCAAGGATCTCCAAAACGATAGGTCATGCGCTGCACTGCCCGCACACAGCAGCTTCCCGCGACTTTCACCAAATCGTTAGTTGGAAGTAAAAGAAGCGTCATCCCAGTGCGTGGTAACTATTCCAGAACCTTTCCATCTCAATGGCCATCGGTTCTTCTCACAATGTTTCCCACCCACTGCCACTACAGCTGAGCTATCCTTTGAGCGATATCGATTACCTTAGTTTCGCTAAGGATCTCCTCATTGCTGATTCGATCACGCAAAGAAATGAACCACGTTTCATTGCCATAAGTCATGACTCTCACTGACTACATACACTGGCCAAAGACGTCGGTCGTCCTAAGACTGAGGCAGGTTCAACGCAAAGATGTTGAAAAAACTTCCCGAATGCTAAAGTTAGATGAGATTTGTGCTCCGGTTCTGTAATTAGTCCGATATGGTGGCATTTTTGTATAAGTAGATACCTCAGCACCTCGATATACATCTAGTCTATTTGGCACCTCTGAAGAGACTGCAGCACCGCCCAGGTCTCGATCGAATTAAAAGCTTTCTAATTATAAGCTTTGATTGGACCAGGAAAGCCAAGCAAAGTGGCAGTTTTTACTATTCGGTAACCGCACCGTAACCTGCCGCAGAGTGTCAAAACCATTTCAGAAACCTGCTTGTTTTGACAACAAAAACTGTATTTTCCATCAGTACTCTGCGCCTTCAGGTAATGACAATGATTACATAATACTTAACAATTTACCAGGCTCTATCGGTACGAATGAGTGGCCATTGTAGTCAAGCTCTAATTTGAATCCATTGAATTATTATTTTTGGGCGAAATTGTAGCTCAGGGCAAGTAGAAAGTATCACCCAATCTTGAAACTGGATCCACATAAACGAGCTCTAATCAGAGAAAGGAAGAGCAATACAATAAAATAAATACAATGATGATATTTTCTTAAAAGTTGACTTTTAGTTCTACTCAAACCTGTGATTATACGAGGTACCTATGAACGCGATAAAGTACTTAGGTAATAATCGAGCGATTTCAATAAGTACATTTACTAAGCATTGTGTATAATTTATAACTTTGTTATTATTGATCTTTCTGTATTATTTTTTTGGTGGTTAGAGTCTAGTTCCTACGTTAAACAATTTGGCGTGACATACGAAAAAAGAGTATTAAAAGTATCTAGTTTGAATTAAACTGAATACTAACACAATGCTCGTAGATATCCGTAGTGCTTCCCAAAGATTAGGTCTTAGAATGAACATGGATAAGACTAAAGATTAGTCGATGGCCCATGTTGTACAAGCTCTAGTTCATGTTGGGAATACTACACTCGAAGTTGTAGTTCATTACGTATAACTAGGAAGAACAGACAGTCCAGTTAAGTAAGTCGAACTTCAAGAAAGAGATCTTTCGTCGAATCCAACTTGGATAGGATCTTTCCGTCTAACTTACCTTAATGTCTCAAGACTAAAGTCCACTGTGTGATGCCAGTGATGACTTACGACAGTGAAACGTGAAACAGCGAAACTATGGATTTCTTAAGAGAACCATGCTCGGCCTTTCCCTACGTAATCGAACCAAAACTTGAGTACATACGTAAGAGAACTAATGTAACAGACATCGTTTGAAGAATTGCTCAGCTGAAGTGGCAGTGGGCGGAACACATAGCGAGAAGAACCGATGGCCGTTGGGATTGAAAGGTTCTGAAACAGCGACTGCGCACCGGACGACGCTCCATTGGTATAGGTTCCTGACAAGGTGGACCAACGATCCGGTGAAGGTCGCGGCAAGCCGCTAGTTGCAGGTAGCACAGGATCGATTATTGTGGAGATCCTTGAGGGAAGCTTATTCTCAGCGGTGGGTGTCGTGCGGCTGATAAGAAGATGATTAGTCTAATTTGCTGGTGTCTATTTAATATTTTATTTATTTTTCACGAATTATATCACTATTCACATAGTAAATATAGTAGTTATATCGTTAGTGATAAGAGTTGAAACAATTTACACATCGATTTTTTTTCAAAATAGTTGTGTAAATTGATATAATTCAATTTTTTTAAACGATTCAACAGAACAAAACTCTAATTACTCATATTTAGAGATTGTTTAACAATGTTTCTTCGACAACTTAAAAAATAACTTAAAATTATAAAAGTTGACACAAAAAGTTAAAGTAAGGTATCATTTTACACAAAAGCAGATGTGCCTGGTGTAAAATGATAGAAGTATTATTATATCAATATACACAAAATAAATAAATGTGCCAAGTGATATAACTGAACATTTTCTTGAATACTGAAAAATCTGTAAGACTTTTCTCTGTAAATTATACAAGAAAACAAAGCTATTATAACTATCTACAGTCTACAAGCACTCATTTTATTTTAACTGTCTCAGATGAAGAGTAGGATTTTTTTAAACTTTAAAGTCAATTTCCCAAAAATCATGTTTTTAGAGTTATACCTCTTTTCACTGAAGGTACAGATTTACCCCCCCCCCCCCCCCTAGGCACTAACTCATCATCATCAGTGATTTGCTCTGCTTTACAGAACTAACCCCAATTATTGAATCCGTTTTGGGACTACCAGCTTTATAAATACTGGACTGCATAATTTGACTTTGTTACTAACACAATTACTTATCTTTATCACAAGGTTTTTGTGAAGGTCATTAATGTATCTAATTTGTGCATTATTACAATTTTATCCACATTGAATTTAAGTTTAAAAATTCATTTTTAGTATACAAAAATGCTTTCACAATAAATTAAATTGAAAATACAATAACACAAAAAAAACATGCTAATAGAACAGGGCATGGTCATACAGTAATCTTATACCAATAAATAGATAAAAAAACAGCAATTTGTTACATATGACACACAATATTAATTTGTTGATGACACTGAGACTCTCACCATTCCGAGTTATCCATGGCATAAATAAAGGTATTCTTTTATTTACCCTGAAACTGTTTATTATCCAAGAATCTTATACACTGTAAAGAACTAGTAATCTCTTGTAAGATAAAAACTTTGCCAATATATTCATAAACGAAAATTAAAGATTCTTTGGAACATTGTGTCCTGTGGAATCCAAGACATCAACCTAAACTAGATAGCGTTAATTAGTGAATATAAGTATGACAAATGCTCGTGGATCCAATTGGACAACATTATAAGCGGTGACTGTGTCGCGAATGATAATAAAACCTTTGCAACGCCCATTTCAATGATCCGTTTTGCAAATATGATAATCTTGAACATTATCACCCAAAGCGCTAATTTGATATACCGCTACAAGATATACACTACTGTAGAGTTAAATTCAAGTCCAAATAGTAATAATCTAATTCCAAGATGCTGAGTTTGGTGAAGAAATATGGACTTACCTTGTGCGCCCTAGAAGTCAACGATTTCCGTCACGTTTTTACTATCACAATGTTCGTGCTCTATTTAGAACAAGATAATAACACAGCCGATGATACCACTAACTGTAAATTGTTTACAGATATTTAGAAATCATTCAATCATACCACCGTTTGGCCGTGCCACAAAACGAAAATGGCAGCGGCGGCGCGATGAATGAAATGAAATGTGTATTATAACCCAACCAATTTCGAATTCGGTTAACCAAGTAGATAGTGAAGCCAAATCATAGCTTTCAAAATTGGTCAGATATTACTTTGTTTTTTTTACGCTAGGGAGCTAGGAGGAAAAATCACAGTTTTGGGATTTATTAAAAAAAAAACAGTGGGCCTAGTACGAGTTGATTTTTTGTTCTCACTTCACTTTTCGAATAGTAAACTATCGTCTTCTCTCTTTCACTCGTTCACTCACTCGCATGATATCCTCTCTTTCACTCGATACTATTCGCAAAGTGAGGTGAGAAACACAACTCGTACTAGGCCCTCAGAATCGACAAGTATAACTATCGGACGGGGGCCCTACCGCCTAACTCAAAGCTTTAGCCAGAGTGATAGCAATGCTCTGTCCGTCCTTGCCATATCATAACACGATGACAAGGACGGATAGTGCATTGATGTCATAAACCAAAGCCAGAGTCAAAGCGATAGAGTTAGGCGGTAGACCCGCTGGTTGGCTGGCTTGACTGGCTGGCACGCTGGCAGGCGAATAGGCGATGGCCGCGAGTGGCTGGAGCGGCGGCTCTACCGCCTAACTCGATTGCTTTGGTTTATGAGACGCATAGAATACATTTATGATGAGACGTCAGTGCACTGTCCTTGTTATCGTGTTTTAATATGACAAGGACGGATAGAGCATTGCTATCGCTTTGAGATAGGCGGTCTAGCTGCAGAGCCGATACTTTGTAAGAGTGGACACACACGGTTCTTCCATCGCGCCAAATGGATGGACGTACTACGATCGTGTGTGTCGAATCTGTCATCCTTTGACAGCTGTCACCTAAAATGAGGATCTCACCAAGACCTTTCAAAGTTTGTCAGCTGTCATCAGTCAAACATAAAACAGCAATATCTCGAGAATCCTAGATTGATGGTGTCTTTGAAAGAATGAAAGGTCTTGGTGAGATCTTCATGTAAGAGAGAACACACACGGTCCTTCCATCACGCCAAATGGATGGACGTACGTCCAAAATTTGATCATGTGTTTCGAATCTGTCATCCAAATTTCCAATCACGGATTTCGTAAAACCACGGCCCACATCCAAAAGTTTGACCGTGTGTGTGCATACCGTCAATCGTTTGATTTAAATCAAATGGATTAAATCAAATGGACGGACGCCAAATGATCACTTCATCAGTTCGAATAGGGATGTAGTGATTATACAAAAACATCGATTATCATTAAATTAAATGACCATGAAATCACAGGATATATAATTAATAAACTGGATAAAAAAGAGATTAAAAAAAGTCTTTGATGAAATGAAAGATCCTACTGAGATATTCATTTTAGGTGACAGCTGTCAAATTTAAAACGGCAATATCTCGAAAAGTGCTCATCCTAGACGGGTGGTGTCTTTGAAGAAATGAAAGGTCTTGGTGAGATCTTTATTTTAGGTGACAGTTGTCAAATTTAAGTTTGTCAATGTCTTCATCAATGAGATCTTCATCGTTTTTTAACAAGAACCTTATATATAACACTGGACTTTGCGTCTCCATTGGACGCATGAAGAGCGAAAAAATAACCTTGAATGACGTCAAAGATATTTTCCATCTCTTTCATTAGGGTGACAACAATGTTGTCCATTCGTAGGATAGTCAGTAGAAATAGGTACTTACTACAATAGACTATCAACTTTTGCCTATGGCTAAAGTTTAGACAACCAATCCAAACATTCAAAAGTGTTTAGATTCTAAACATTTGAATGTTTAGAATAGTTTAGACGTTTGTTAATGCGAACGTTTGTATGTTTGTGTATCTCTAAACATACAAACTTTCGCATTTAGAATATTACAGAATTCATAAGATTATTATTATATTATATATTTATATATATTTGACAACATCACATACATTGCTCCAATCCCACAGTAAGTAGCTATTGCACTTGTGTTATGGAAATCAGAAACAACGGTGGTATGACACACACCCAGACCTGAGACAATATTGAAAAGTTCATTTTCTACATTGACCCAGCCGGGGATCGAACCCGGGACCTCAAGAGATGGTGACGCCTTGAAAACCGGCGTGCGAACCACTCGACCACGGAGGTCGTCATTAGCTGCTCTTGACCAACCATATTATAACCTTTGTATAAAATTCATTCAAACCCCCCCTTTTGGTCAGCGACGGCGCATCACAAAATCTTTACTTAATGATTATTTTCGGTTGGCTCCTCTCCGGATGGACGATACTGTTTTGGAATGGTGGTCAAACTGGGGGTCAAGTCTGCTATTGTTAACATCATGTAATCGTGTTTCAATGGTGTTTATGGCGATTATGGCGTTAACAATAGCAGACTTGACCCCCTGGTCATGTACGGTAGGGCTGGTTAAGGTGGTACGTCAAGCTCTGTAGCGCCACCAATGGAAATAAGGTGGCCAAAAGTGGCCACTTTTGGCAATATCGACATTCATAACTTATTGATTATATTTGAGGCCATGAAAAAATATATAAATATTGCACTTTACTCTTCTATTTGCGCAAAATAACTAAAACTTTTATTCTAAGCCCTTGATAAAACGTAAATGATTTATTTCCATTGGTGGCGTTACTGAGCTTGACGAACCACCTTAAAAGTCAAAACTTGGGGATACGTGGTGAGGTTTTAGACTTAGGTACACCTGCCCTTCCACCCTAAAGTCACGTGTATTTTTTTTCTACAATGGAGAGCCCATTTCATCACCTCACCCTCCTCCTTCCTACCACCATTGCACTAAAAAAATAATACCTGCTCTTGCAGCAAGTTTTAGTATCGATAATGGAACGAGAATAAAAGAATGAAACGGTACTTAATGAAAAACCAGTGGGTATACGTAATAGAGCATTCATTTATTTACATTGTTGTAAGTATCTGCATCATTTTGGCCGTTGAAAACAGTTTCTGATGGTAATTAGGATATACCATAGATGTTTCTTTTCCTCATCGTTTCGGAATCTGAAAAATAAAATAAGATTCATTATCATTTTGTTACTACGAATAAACAATGGGTGTCAAAGACCATAATAAATAGTATAGTAGTAAGGTAGTAAGTAAGGTCCGATTCCTAGCTGAAACTGATCTGAATTGGAACTCAACTACTTCTTCTTCCCAGACCTTGTCCCATTTATTTGGGGTCGGCCCTCCCTGTCCTTTTCTTCCATTCGCTACGATTAAGCGCTATATCTGGATCCAGATCAGCGGCTTTCAGGTCTCTTTTAACCGTCGTCAACCAAGTAGTGGTGGGTCTTCCGCGTCTCCGCGTCGTCATGGGAATATCCAAGTCTAAAGCCAATTTTACCATGTGGTCTTGAGGCCGCCTCTGAATATGTCCGAACCATCTCAGGCGACGTTCCACCAGTTTATCTGATATGGGTGCTATTTTAAAACTGCCTCTGATGAATTTGTTTTGAATCTTATCGAGTAAGGTGACCCCCGCTGACCAGCGTAACATGCGCATCTCTGTAGTATGGAGTTTGTTTAGATGACTTTTGTTTGTGGCCCAACATTCCGATCCATAAAGTATAGCAGGTCTTACTGCTGTTTTGTAGATTTTTCCTTTTACTTTAAGAGGCATTTTCTTGTCACACATTACGCCTGTCAGCTCCTTCCATTTCAGCCATCCAGCATTACTTCTGTGTATCACATCTGAATCTATTTTTCCATCGTTACTGATAACTGAGCCTAGGTATTTAAATTTGTTGACTGTATGTAATGGTGCGTGATCTATAAGTATGTTTATGTCATTTGGGTCCGTGATGTCATCAAATATGCAGGACATTAGCTCGGTCTTTTTTCGACTGATTTTTAGTCCATTTTCTTCTAGAGCTTCTACCCAATCATTTAGATCAATTTGGAGCTGGTCTGCACTTTCAGCTATTAGTACGATGTCATCAGCATACAACATGTTCCAAGGCACTGGTCTTTGCCTGTGTTTTGTAAGGTAATCAATAGTTACGTTAAACAGTAGCGGACTAAGTGTTGATCCTTGATGGACACCGACTTTCAGTTCAAAACATTCCGTGATACCTGCGGGGCTAGCGATTTTCGTCGATACGTCTTCATACATATCCTTTATAAGGTTGATGTAATGCTCCGGGACAGATTGCGCACGTAAAGCCTTCCATATTAAATCGCGTGGCACATGGTCGAAAGCCTTTTCTAAATCAATGAAGACCATATGCAAGTTATTTTTACTTATTTTAGCTTTTTCCATAAGTATTCTGATCGTCTGTATCGCATCTGAAGTACATTTTCCTGCGACGAAACCGCATTGGTTGGGTGTCAGCTCGATTATATTACTAATTCTATTGTTTATTATTCTCTCCCAGATCTTAAATGTGTGATCCATTAGTTTAATAGCTCTGTAATTCCCACATTCCCTGACGTCACCTTTTCCTTTATAAAAAGGGATGAGGTAGCTCTCACGCCATGCATCAGGTATCGCTTGGCCGGCGTTTAGCTTGTTGTATAAGATATGCAACCAACGTATACCTATCGGTCCTAGATGTTTCCAGACTTCGACAGGTATTTCGTCAGGGCCGGGGGCTTTATTGTTCTTCATACGTTTAACGGCGCTGGAAACTTCCTCTATTGTGATCTGAGGCACCGGGCCATAAACAGGGGGTGGCTTAGGGTCTTCAAGATTTCTGGGGTTTGATTTATTTAAGAGGTCTTTGTAGTATTCGACCCATCTATTCTGAATTTTCTTATCCTCGGTGAGTAAATTACCATCGTTGTCTTTGATGTACTTCGCAGAATTTATGTCTTTACTGTTATTGTTTCTTACCCTTGCAATTTTGTGTATGTCTATTTCAGATTTGGCTGATTCTAAATCTTCATAAAATTTTGAGGTTGATTTTGCTCTCGAGATTGCTACCTGACGCTTTGTTTCTGCTTTCGCTGTTCTGTATGCGTCTCGATCCGAGTCTTCGTTAGTAGACTGCCATAGTTTGAAGGCTTCCTTTTTAGCCTGCACTGCAGCTTTGACATCATCTTGCCACCAGCAGGTCTCCTTAAAGGGGCCTTTTCTTTTCTTAGTTCTGCGTAGATGTTTTTCGGCTAGGGTTATACACGTTGACTCGAAATCACTCCACATTTCATTACATTATTACATTACATTTCACATAATTGGAACTCAACTACGTAAGATAATATTTTAGTTTACATCACTTATCACCCTGTCAACATTATCATTATGGTCACCCTACGATATGTATATAATATTTACAGCTTGTTATGTGTCGAAAATAAATACGGATTTGTACATATTATATTCCTTATACTGAAATAAAAAATACGTAATTGAGGTGGAATTATAATTAACTTCTACAATATTTCCGAATTAGATCGGAAACAATCTTTGAAATCTGCTGAAATTCAGATTTCTAAGAAGGAAAATTGTATGCTGAAAATACTTTAAAAAACACTTACCTGTGAAATATAATGTTTAAATTTGGTTTCGAAACACTTTTGCAATTTTGCACAATGCAACACATGCTTTATAACGCGAATTTTATTTAAATAATTTTATATTTTTGTTCATAAACGTGAGATGCGGTAGAAAATCGTTGACATTAGTGACATGTCAAATCAAAGACAATTCCGTCAGTGATGCCACATTATTTTTATTTGGTAACTTATGAAATATGGAAAAAATCATGTTAAAGGTTTATTGTAATAACAAAATCTGGACTTATCATTCCTATCAATAATGATTTTGGCTGTACTAATAAATTTTAACATCATGTAACTAATTTAAAAAGTGCCGATATTTACAGTTATTTAGAAAATCTAATTAATTTTTGTACATGACTTGGGTAAATTGACTATGAATTGGGATATTTTTTACTTAGCATGGCAATTTCAGTTATAGTGTGAGAGGGATAAACAAAATCTGCAAAGGTGAATGACCTCTTCCCCAACCATTTTTCAGTAGTACAACATCCATTGTTATATATAAGGTTCTTGTTTTTTAACTAGTGAAGTTAAAAAAAACAGGAGCAAGTGATTTTCGACCTTATGTCTAGCTTGGCATTCGGATATTATGGTCTTTCACATAGCGGCACTGGGCATACTGCCTACTTATTACTTAAACCATGTGAATGACTTTATACTAAATTTTAACTTATAATTAAGTTGCCCTTTTGCCTGCTCCTTAATCGCTTGCTTGACCCATGTGAACAGGGGCCTTACTATGAGCTCTTATAGCAGGACTTATACTGAATGGCATTACTTTTTCGTACCATGACCTCGATTTAGCAGGCCTGCGGAGGGCCTGCTTTAATACACGCTCTTAAACCGTTCACCATTTTTTATGTATGGACGAAGCGTACCACGACGCTCCGTTTGACAGTTTGGGAGCTGTTTTATAGCGTCTGTAATGTCAAATAAAGCAATTCATAAAAAGTTCCTACGTGATCAGCTTTTTCAAAATTGTTTAGTGTATTTAGATAAGTTTGGCGTGAGAATTTTAAGATTTGTGAATTTCTTTTAATGTTTATTATTTAACAGTGAATTATGTAACTTGATAAAGGCAACGCGACGACTTCCTTGTTGTTGAATATCACTAAAATAAAAAGAAATGATGAAAGATGAGACCCCATAAATAAGTACCTACTATCCCCTTCAATTGGTAATGCGCCTGGCGGCCATGATTTTAACCTCAAAAACAAAAAACAATTGCATTTTTTTTAATACCTAGACCCTTTCTTATTGAAAATAAGAATTAAATAATTAATACACTATTATTACTTACCTATTAAAATTTTCCTGTTTTTTGACATTTTTAGCTGCGGATGACGTTGATGTGTATGTTAATTTGACAAGGTTCCAGCGCATTACCAATTGACGCGGATAGTAAATTGCATTACATTTTATGTTATTATGAATAATAATAATCAAATAAAGAAGAAAATGATTTATTTTATATCGATGTAAGTAATTAACAAACTAATGGTGTGAAATGATATTGAAAATAAAAAAACCGAAATAATATAACTTTAATTTGTTTTATTAACTTGCGACATTTTATTACTATCCCCGTCAATTGGTAATGCGCTGGAACCTTGTCAAATTAACATACACATCATCGTCATCCGCAACTAAAAATGACAAAAAACAGTAAAATTCTAATAGGTAATATAATATATTAATTATTGAATTCTTATTTTCAATAAGAAAGGGTCTAGGTATATCAAAAATTTACAAATTGTTTTTCGTTTTTGAGGTTAAAAACATGGCCGCCAGGCGCATTACCAATTGGCGGGGATAATAAGCGATAAATTGGGTGCATTCTGCCAGACAAATATCTGAGTCATCGAACGCCATAAAGTACATTTTAACCATGAAAAGTAAATGAATATTCTAAACAAATTACTTTCCATGGTTAACAAATTTATGGCGATCGATGACTCAGAGATTTGTCTTACAGAATGCACCCATCGATTTGTATAGGCTAGCTCGTTTTCGCATCGTCTACAAAGCATTAGTGCTCTGTGACAAAGCATACCAGAGACAAACTAACCGTTCACCTTGAGTCAAAATAATCTTTAAGCCGTTCACCTAAAAGACGGTCATGGTACCGATTTAAGCAATTTTGTTTAGGGCCTGCTTCTGAACTGAACGGCTTAAGGATGGTTTCTTATTTGCTGATGGTAAGCCCCCAGAGCTTATCTAGCGAACAAAACAAAAATTAACTATGGAATAGTCGGTCAAGCCAGACTAACGAGTAACGAACACAGTAATGCATACAAAATCGTATATTTTAACATAATGATAGTTATTTTAAGCTCAAGTAGGTACCTATTTATTTATTAACAAAAAAGAAAATAATAAAAAATGAAAATATCGATGGTACCAATATCTATATTTTTACAACAACCTGAATGAAATGAATTACAACAAAATGAATGTGGGTTTTGATGTACATCGTTTGGCGTGATGCCAAACGATTGATCGTAGTTTGGCTTGGCTGTACGTCAAACGATTTACGCCGTGTGTGGCCTCAAAAACTGGCGTTCCGTGTGGGTCCATTTGATGTACATCCAAGAATCTTATATTCATATTGTACATCGTATATAAGGTTCTTGTGTACATCAAATGGAAGGACCGTGTGTGTCCACCTAAGATGACAAATTTAAACATGACAGCTGTCATCTCAAATGAAGATCGCACCAAGACAACCAAACAAGCGCGCTCTAAAGGCGGGTCCATAGCTCGTGTTTTGCTCTACACAATCAACAAAAACATCTACACTAAAATAAATTCAAAACATCTTCAAGAATGTATTTATTTGACGTAGTACAAGAAAAACAATGACAGTGTCACACAACCAAAGAGCAGGTATATATCATTCGTCCCCATCCTAACAAGCTACGACATCTCCTCGATCAGACGACGTGGCTTCGTGATGGTGCGACCACTGCGCCTTGCTGGGGCTCCCTGCAAGGCAGCCAGGGCCAGAGGACGAACAGGTGTTTCAGCACTGGCTTGACGTGCGTCTTGAGTAGCCTGGCATAAGGAGGAGGATGGTTGAGGCGTTGGATGATTGTTAAGTGTGGATGCGGTTAGTGAATGAGGTGTAGGTGTGGATGGGGGCAAATGCCGAGAATGATGTGTGGCCGAAGGTAATGGATGGAGAACAGTGCCAGCTGGACTGCTTGGGTCTGCTACACGGGAACGCACATGCTCTGCATGATACCTCCTTTCTACCCCGTCTGAAGTGTTAACAGCGTAAGAGTATCTGTGCGTACGCCTTGATATTGTAGCAGGTATCCAACGGGATCCGTCTCGGGCGCGAACAAATACGCTGTCACCTGCTTTAAAAGATGGGGTTAGTGCCTCAGACTCAATGTTTGCCTGTATCTGTTTGTGTTGCAGAGTTCTTTTAGGGTTAGGCCGTGCGTTGTCCAGAGCACAATGCAACCGACGACCAAATAAAATTTCACCTGGACTCTTACCGGTGGCACTATGAGGTGTTATACGGTAGGAAAATAGGAAGTTTTCTAGCCTCCTTTTCAGGGACATGCCATCGCTCGCACTTGATGCCATTCTAGTTTTGAAGGTACGAACCAGGCGTTCTGCCAAGCCATTAGTCCTCGGGAGATATGGAGATGACTTAATATGTATGATACCCTTGTCTCTGCAATAATTTTGGAACTCCCGGGCAGTAAACTGCGTTCCGTTATCCGACACCAAGAATTGTGGGAAACCAAACGTTGTAAATATAGAGTCTAACTCTTCACACAGTTTATTTGTAGTTATTTGGTTCATGGGCTTGATCTCAATCCATTTTGAGAGTGCATCTGCTAGAACAAACCAGTATTTCCCTTCAAATGGTCCCGCAAAATCGACATGAAGTCTTTCCCATGGATTGTTAGGAACGGACCAGGAGTACACAGGCAGTTCTGGGTTGTTCGGCCGGTTTTCTTGGCATTTACGACAGTATTTGATGTACTCTTCAATATCATCGTCGATTGATGGCCACCATACGTAAAAACGTGCCAGTGCTTTCATTGCACAAGTTCCTGGGTGTCCTGTGTGTAGGTATTTCAACGTAGCCTTCCTGAGCGTACTCGGAATGACTATTCGACCCTGCCACATCAAAATCTTATCTTCGATGGACAATTCGGTGCGTTTCCGAGCATAAGGTTTTAAAATGTCTGAGTATGAATTTTCCCGCCAACCTGTCTTAATCTTCTCCGATATTTGTTTGAAAATAGGATCATTCCTTGACGCATCCCTTATTATTTCTTCTGTCAACGCTATATCCGAAACACTGTTATGTTTTAGTTGAGCTATTATTCTGTGTACTGTCACTTCTGCACGGGAAGGTATCTCATCAGGATTGGGCATCCTGGAAAGGTAGTCAGCTATAAAATTGAGTTGTCCTTTTGTGAAGACGATATCATAGTCATAGCTACCAATGATCAAAGCCCAAAGAATTAAGCGATTATTAACAAGCTTCGGCAAATTGCGCTGTGGGCCTAATACGTGAATCAAGGGTTTATGATCAGTGACGAGTGTGAATTTTGTGCCACGTAAGTATTGGTCAAACTTTTGGATGCCGAAAAATATTGCTAATGCTTCTCGATCTATAACTGAATATTTAGTTTCAGCTGATCTCAGCTTTCTTGACGCAAAAACGATAGGTTGAATTTGATCATTTGCTTTATGAAATAATACGGCACCCACCCCCTTTTCCGAGGCGTCACAAGCCAAAAACAACGGACGCTTCTCGTCAAAAGCCACAAGTGGTTTTGATTCACAAATCAGCATTTTAGTATTTTCAAACGCTCTGTTTTCTATATCTGTCCATCGCCACTTTTGGCGCGCGCCAGTTAGTGCATGCAGGTCCGCGCAGACGCTGTGCAGATGAGGTATGAATTTCTCGTAGAAGTTAACAAGGCCAAGGAATTACCGTAGTTCTTGAGCGTTAGTAGGCGGTGTCGCTTTTGTTATTGCTTCAATCTTCGATTTAGTTGGTCGTATTCCTTCTCTGCTGATTGTGTGCCCCAGGTACTCGATATCTGTTTGGAAGAATGAGCATTTTGTTAAATTGACTTTTAAGCCAGCTTGTTGTAATTTGTCAAATACAGTAGACAGTGTTTCGAGATGTTCAGCGTCATCCTTCCCTGTTAATGCAATATCATCGAAGTAAACAGCTACGTTTGGTATACCACCGAGTAGCTCATCGAGGTAGTGTTGAAAAATCGAGGGTGCTGTTGATATTCCAAAAGGCATCCTATTGTATTGGTAATATCCTTTATGAGTAGATATTGTTAGGTACTTTTTTGACTCTGGGGCGATCTCAAATTGCAAATACGCATCTTTTAAGTCGATTTTCAAAAACTTAACTCCGTTTGCAAGGTTTTGACGTAACTGGTCAAACAGCGGGACTGGATGAGCATGTGTTACCATGGCAGGGTTAATAGTGCTGCGAAAATCACCGCAAATTCTGATTTGGCCATTTGTTTTGACCAAGTTGACTGTGGGTGTTGCCCATTCCAAGGGGGTCAAATTTGGATCAACTTTGGTAACAATTCCCTCGTCCACTAAACGCTGAAGTTCTCTTTCTATGTTTCTGCGCATAGCGAACTTAACGGGTCGGGCAGGGACGTGTTTAGGTACAGCACCATGTTTAATATGGATGTTAACGACGTAATTTTTAACTTTTCCTAGCTTGTTGTCAAAAAGAGGGGCGAAAGTGTCTAATACCTTTTTAAGTGTTCGGGTAGGCTCTCGTTGAGTAGGCTTAACCGAATAGACAGGTTCTGGAAACGTCATGTCGAACATCTCACTCCACTGGAGACCAAAAAGCATAGGGTTGGCGTCTTCCATAACTACAACGGGCAAAATTTTCTGTCTTCCAAGGATTTCAACTGTTACGTCTGTAAGACCTTTTGGTTTGAGTTTGAGGTTCCCATAGGCACGTAGTTTCGGTGCCTTTGTTAGAGGGGGTGCTCCAATACGTTATCAAAATTCTGTGCTGATGATGGAGTATACTGAACCCGGGTCCCAGTCTAACGTACAACTGACACCATTGAGTGTGACGTCAATGCGCTTGCTATCCTTGTTCCTTTTGCGTTCAATCTTGTAGACATCGTCACTATCATATGAGCTTGTAGACGGTTCTGATAAACACTCGTCGCTGTCAGTGTTCCTCATCTTATGTAATTTGTTTTCGTTCTTGACTGCTTGTTTCTTCCCTGAATTGGTGCTCGTTAAATATGCTCTTCCAGTCTTGATACAGCAATCTTCAAAATGCCCTTGCGTTTGACATTCCTTGCAAGTATGATTTTTTGCCTTACAATCGTCCACCTTATGCCTATCATGTGCACCGCAACGACGGCACTGATCTAGGCCAATCCTGCGTGAAAACGTACTCTGTTTGTTATGCTGCGCCATGTTGGTTTTTGTTCTGACTTTGTTTGTGGCAGCAGGTAAACCGACGTGACTGTCACGCTCAGCAAGCTCTCTAGACTGAGCTACTGCAAAGAATTTGGCAAATGTAACTTCCACAGTCTTTCCATCGTAATGTTCTTGTAGGTCTGGCCATTTCTGTTTCAGATCCACTTCTAGCTGCGGGTGGTTTATGCCGGTCGCAAATCTATCACGCAGCAGCCGTTCGAACAAGACGTCCTTGTAGCCACAGTCGGTAGCGAGTTTCTTGAGCCTGTTAGCGTAGTGTTCCATAGACTCATTGCAGTCTCTTACGCAGTTCCAAAACTCTGTTAAAGCTTTGAATTTTGTTGTTTTAGGTCGAAGTAAGTCGAGTAGTTTAAGCTTTACATCTTTGTATGGACTGTCTTCAAACTCTGGTATGAGTGCTACTTTCAGATCGTGGAAGACTTCTGGGGTTAAGCATGAGAATAAGAGTTCTTTCCTGATGTTATCTTCGCTAACGTCCCAGATATCGCATTTTTTTTTCAAAAAGATCTAAAAAATATTCTACTGACGTAGTCGTAGGGTTAAACGTATCGCACTTGAAATTTTTAATAATTGTGAGTTTGTTACGATTGTTGCTGGTATTTGCCGAGCTGGTAGACTCCGTATCAGGTGTTGCTGGTGTGGGGGTCGCCGCTGTCGGTTGATGTTGTTGCAAGACGAGTTGTTGCAAAATATTTGATATTTGCTCTTGTTGCTCCCGTTGCATTTGTATAAATTCTTTAAATTGTTCCGCGTTCATTTTAATTACTTAATTCTCGTCGCCACTAAAATAAATTGAAAACATCTTCAAGAATGTATTTATTTGACGTAGTACAAGAAAAACAATGACAGTGTCACACAACCAAAGAGCAGGTATATATCATACACAAAACATTGTTTCGCGAAACATTTTTGTGTAGAGAAACAATGTTTTTGCTCTCCATGTCCGATGGAAAACACATACACAAAACATAAGTGTGACCAGATTAAATTTTACGAAAGTACCGAAGCACCTCAAAATAATACTGAAATATACCAACTTGCACATGCAAAATATACCGGTAAAAATACTGATTCTCAAAACAGGTTTTATTAATTTATCATCACAATAAATGTAAAATTGTACCTATTTTATTAACATTCTATTCGAAGGCAAAACTAGACATGTTTTCCCGATGGATGCGTCAAGTAAAATAAACTAAAAAAAAACGCGCTTTACCTAATTCTCCTAGCAAAAATGTCACTGTCAAACTGATCTTGGTAGTTACATTTTCAGATATACCTAAACCTTTGGTCACTTATAAATTTATTTCATACATTTTCGAGTCATGATAAGTACTATCCCCGTCAATTGGTAATGCGCCTGGTGGCCATGATTTTAACCTCAAAAACAAAAAAACTATTGTAAAATTTCATATACCTAGCTAGACCCTATCTTATTGAAAATAATAACCCAATAATTAATATATTAGATTACCTATTAGAATTTTCTTGTTTCATGACTTTTTAGTTGCGGATCACGTCAACGTGGATGTTAATGTGACAAGGTTCCAGCGCATTACCAATTGACGGGGATAATAATAGGCTAACATAAAATGCTAAATTGGCAACACTGAAGTTTTGTCTACACAAACCACGCAATCGCTGTGGACGGCGTGTGTAGAGACATGTTTCGGAAACAATGTTTTGTGTAGATGTTTTTGTTGATTGTGTAGAGCAAAACATGTGCTATGGACCCGCCCTAAGCTCTAGCCTCTGAACAAGTGTAGCCGTCTACAGTTTTAAATGTAGATCTAGTTTTTTTCGATATCTTCACATTTTTTAGTTCAGACATTCAAATCTAGTTTTTTTCTGTATTACGCTAGCGTCATCTATTTTATTCGCTGCATACCCATACCAACTTGGTTTTAGCAAAGTCTACGGTACGGCATACGTAACAGTCAATAAAATAATCAATAAATCGTCTATCACCCCCGTAAAAGGCATAGACATACAAAATCACAAACTAAAAATTGTTTTGAGTTTAATGCTACCAATAACCAAACATTTTAAGAAATTTGAGTTTACAGTTTTCTACAGCTTTTTGAAAGCTTGTTTGCAGTTTTAGGTTTTAGTCTATATTGGAGTTGGCAACACTGCTCTGAACGCAACCCAACTGTCTGTCATTTTTTTATGTATATTTTTCTCTCTGTGCATGTGCATTCGCATGATTCGCAAACGTCTTTCTTTACTTGACGAATGTCTGTCTTTCCCAGTCTTTCCGGTCACTGACTTTGATTGATTGCATCGGGCGATTTTAAGCGGGAATAATAATCTTTCTTTTGAAACTAGTTATCTAGAAAAGTGATTATGAGTGATATTGTTACTATGATAGCTCCTGTGAATATAGCCGTGATAAAATATTGGGGTAAACGCGACGAAGAATTAATTTTACCGTTAAACGATTCCGTTAGTGCTACTTTGGATACAAGTGTTATGTGTGCCAAAACTTCTGTTTGCGTTAGTCCCGATTTTAATGAAAATGAAATTTGGTTAAATGGAGTAAGAGAATCTTTTTCAAACCAGCGTCTTCAGAATTGTTTGATAGAAATAAAGTCTAGAGCTGCAGCTGAGAGAAGCGTTGACGATGTTTTCTTGTCGTGGAAAATCCACGTCTGTTCAGAAAATAATTTTCCTACTGCCGCTGGATTGGCATCATCTGCTGCGGGTTATGCTTGTTTAGTATCTGCACTAGCTAAAGTATATAAGATAAAATCAGACGTAAGCTCCATCGCCAGACTTGGTTCAGGTAGTGCTTGCCGGAGCATTTATGGAGGCTTCGTTCGTTGGCACTCTGGCATTAAACCTGACGGATCAGACTCCATTGCTATACAAATTGCTGAAAAATCTCATTGGCCAGAGATGAGTGCATTGATACTTGTAGTGGGAGACACAAAAAAGAAAGTAAGTTCAACTAATGGCATGAGAATATCTACAGAAACATCAGACTTATTTGCTTACAGAACACAGAAGTGTGTGCCTAAAAGAACAGAGGACATTTGTAAATCAATCATGGAGAGAGACTTTGTAAAGTTTGCCGAGATCACTATGAAAGACAGTAACCAATTTCATGCAATTTGCCTGGATTCTTACCCACCTATTACTTATATGACTGAAATATCTCACAAGATAATTGAATTGATTCATAATTATAATGATATCTGTGGTACTGTGAAAGTTGCGTACACATTTGACGCTGGGCCAAATGCTTGTTTATATCTTCTTGAAGATGAAGTACCGAAAATAATCCCTGTAATTCAACATGTTTTCCCATCAACAACTCCAGATACTTTTGTTACTGGTTTGCCTACTGAGCCAAGGATTGATGCAGACTTGATAAGCAAACTTTCTGTTGAACAAGAACAAAAAGACAAAATTAAATATATTATCCATACTAAAGTTGGTGATGGCCCAACTGAAGTGACTGATGGAAGTCATCTTCTAAATGAATCTGGTTGGCCTATGAATCCTACATTGAAATAAGTGCCTATTTTATTAAGCAGTAGATACCAATATGTCACATTATATCATACCCATTTTATCTTTAAAACTTAGTTTATTATAAAGTTATTATGTATATTTCCTAAGACTATTCAAAAGTCAAGAGTCGCAATCAGTTGAGTAAGATCCTAATAATGGCATTTAAATAATTTTTTTGGTTGTGTTGTGTTGGTGAACATTCATGATTGTGAATTCCTTATAGCGTGGCCTTTGTTAAATAATAGATATTTTAAAATTCACTTCTGTCTTTTATTTACATAACAAACAAAATAATATATCCATGTTTGCCTAACCTTATCTTATCATACAGCTCATTGCATATGAACTAACTTATATTAACCTATTGAGGAGATCAAATGAAAATTAAATTTTCACAAATAATTCCATTTATTTTTATCCTCTAATACAAACAGAACAAAAATAAATGAAATCCTTCTTGTCCACTTCTTATCGTGCAGAAACTGAAACCTGCCACACTCTGATGATGTTGTCAGAGTAACCAGCGAAGAGGGTCTGACCGTCAGTGGACCACGCCAGCGACAGGCACTGAGGAGGGTCAGACTTAGAAGTTTGGGTCTGATTGATGATCTCAGGGCGTAGTTCTTCAACCATCTCCTTGCTTTCCAAATCCTGTATACAAGAGAAAATGTTTATGTTATGTTACTTGATTATAAAAATAGCTTAGGAATATTTAAATCAGTTAGCTAAGGTCACAGTAGAGTATATATAAATCATAACTAAGACATAACTTACCCAAATTTTAATAGAAGGTCCGTAAGCAGCACAAAGCCAGTATCTGTTAGGGGAGAAGCACAGCGCTGTGATGATGTCATTGTGGTCCAGGGTGTGAAGGTGCTTGCCATCGTTGAGGTCCCAAAGCATGGCCTTCATGTCCTTGCCACCAGAAGCACACAAGGAACCATCAGGAGAGACGGTAACTGTGTTCAAGTATCCAGAGTGACCCAAGTGGTTGATCTTTAGTTTACAGTTGGTCAAATGCCAAACCTGTAAAAATTAATAGTTTTTAATTGTTGATGACTGAAATAGTTAGTCCAAGAGGTATTATTGAAATAGCAAAAAGTATATCATCTATAACAGGGGGGTAATTACGTAACTTTGTTGCAATCAACTCTGACAGAAGTGGCAGTTACATCGCTGCTTTAGAAAGAACCAATGTGACAACTATCTTAACTAAAGCAGCAATGTAACCGTGCTTTCTATCGAGAATTGTTAGCAACAGCTTTACGTAATCAAGGTACAGGGATCAAAAATTAGTTTCATTCAGTGCTGGTCCGTTTAAAACAAATATAAATCTGTCACAGTCTGCTTGGTAGATGATAACTAGCAACCTAGGCTGAAAACCATTGGCCAGCAGTCCAATCTATAAAATTCAAAGTTTTGAAATTAGACAAACCTTGACTGAGCGGTCCCAACCGGCTGATACAATGATGGGGTTGGCGTGGTTTGGTGAGAATCGCACACACGATACCCAATCACTGTGGCCGTCGTCTTGGATTGTGTATTTGCATTCAGCAAGGGTGTTCCACAGCTTGATGGTTTTGTCGCGGGATCCAGAGACGATTTGTCGGTTATCCACAGAGAAGGCAACTGACAGGACATCCTGTTAAGAGAATAGCAATTAGCATATTGTAAGTACATAAGTACTCCTACAGTACTTAAGTACTAGTTCAGACTTACAAAAAAAGAAGTGTAACTATCAATACTGATATCTCGGTCCTATCAATAGTTGTATTCTCAACTACAACTATTACTTACAGCTGTCATGAAGCTTAATATCCAAGCCATTCCACCATAGGCATCTTCTGCCTCGCAAAGGCACAGCACTTGTCTTCTGCCTCGTAAAGGCGCTAAACACTATCAATACCATCACTAACACATAGCAAAAGTAAAAGTTCGGTCACACCTTTGTATGGTCTTCGAAACGCCTGGTGGTCTTGCCAGCGGCAAGATCCCAAAGACGTAGAGTTTTATCCCATGATCCAGACAGAGCATAGTTGCCATCACTTGATAACACCACATCAGAAATGAAGTGAGAGTGGCCATACAAACGTTTCTGCGGCACACCGTAATTAGTTTCGTCTCTCGTCAATTTCCATACAATGAGAGTTTTGTCTGCAAAAGAATATAGAGGTAATGTCAATATGTGAAATATATAGTGGTGGCACGTAAGCGTAATGAGGCAATAAATTCAGCCCCATATCCGCTTGCCGCTCAGGACTCGCGTGGCAATGGTTTTTTTTCATCACATTTAAAATAAAAAATACAACCTTAGTCAGCTAAATTTACATTTAATAAAGCAAAATACCTAGCAAAAGTCATTGAATACTGTAGTTAAAGCAGGATTCACATAGATTTGTCCGACTGACACAAAATTCATAGAAACGAACGATGTAAAATCTTACCTCGAGAGGATGACAAAATCATATCAGGGTATTTGGGATTAGTAGCAATTTGCGTAACCCATCCATTATGACCGGACAAGGTGCCCCTTAACTTCAGCGTTTCAGTCATTTTGCAATAATTTGCCGGCAAGCAAAGCAACTTCGCTCGACACCTCCGATCTTGAAAAGAAAGAAATGGCAAACGGAAGTGAACGATGACGTTGACGTCGCGTAGTGATGCGCCGACCGACGAGTGAGTCAGGCAGGCCCGACTCGAATCGAGTGAGTAGTGACTCGATCGGATTGAATCGAATACCCTTGCATACGTTCTATGATTACTTGCTCAGTGTGCTTGAGTATTATCAGCGAACTGAAATCTATGGAATAAGCATTCTGCTCAAAAAACGGCACCACACGAAAAGTACAACTAAGTGAATAGAGCTAAAAATGCTGGCATTGAATTATACAGCACAAAGCGTCTGAACACTTGTTCAGAAAAGAGCGATGCCACGCCATCTTCCTGTACGTTTCATAACTTGCATGGGCCGTCCCGTGCTGTTAGAAAAGCATTTTATTTTAAGCATGCCTTCGGGAGCGCGGCCTTGATTAGTTGTTTATCTCGTGCTAGCTTCGCGAGATGGCGCCATGCGTGTGTTATTTGGGGAAATTGAAGTTAGCAAGACCGAATTGCCGGAGCGGAACGGCAACGTTGCGCTTGGGTTGGTGCGCGGCGCGCTCGCATCTTTTTTAGTCTCAGCAAGGTCGCATTCCTTTCGTTTGATACATTGGTTGTGCAGGCACCGCGTGTAGACGTTTTAACTGTTTGGTTTGCGTTTTTCGTGTGTGGCGTGGGGTCGCCATTTTGGAGCATTGAGTTAATTGTTTTAATTAATTGTGGACACCGGACATTTGTTGTTTTCATTGTAATTTAATGCTAGTTTGTGATGTGAATCAATGTTTGTTATATTTTGTCACCTCGAGTGAATTTATACGGGATTAAAAGACCTTTCGTGGACAATGCTGGCAACCTTCAGTGACTGAAGAACGAAGAAGTTGTTGTGAAATCTCAACAACGCATTTCTGGTGCCGTCTGTGTTCTCCTATAGCTTGGCCAAGTGTAGGTAGGGGTGTTGTCCTCACAGGGCGGCGCCAGACACCGAAACGCCGGTGGGAAGACTCGACGCATGGTGTGACCGCGTGGAGGAAATGGACCCTGATCTGTATCAGTTCACTATTAATTATAAGTTAATATAATAAGTTTTGGTTGAGTCGTAAGCCGATCGAATCCCAGGGCGGAGCCGACTTTCGGCCCGTTCCATTGGGTAACTTTCCTTTTCGTAACTTTCCGGGATCGGCCCGCTTGCGGCAAGCAACCTGGTAGCAGACTGCTACACACAGACGCGAAGAAACACGTTTCTTCGCGTCTTCGCGTGCATCACGAATTTGGGGTGAGTCGTTTTTCTTTGTGTCTGTGTGTCCCTGTAGGTACGAAACAACACTGGTTGCTTATAGCAACCATAATTTGTATACTCATAGATATTTTCTATACTTAAACGAAAAAATAAGATGGGCATTTTTATAAAAGTTTGTACGGCGACAAAATGAGGCCAAAAAAATTTTAATCGTGATATTGGTGTTTTTCTTTCTTCAGGCTGATTTTATTATATCTTAATTTGATTAAAACCACAAAAACAAGATAAAAATGAAGTAGATCTTGGCAAAATTGCTATTTAAATGGTTAGTGACCTGAAATCTGCTTCCGCTGCGTTACGCATTATATGTTCCCGTTTATAGGTTAATTCAAAGAAAAATACAATAAGCAACAAGTGTTTATTAAAAGAAATTAATCAATTTATCCAAAAAAATACCAAAAACATTTATATATAATAGAGAAACAAAAAAAAAATCAACTTTTTCTATCCTCTGAGAAACACTATGACAAAATTGGCATAATAAAGTTTGGTTTATTTGGCAAAAAACGAGATCTGAATTAAAACTTATAGAATTAATTATTAATACTTGTATCAAGTAGGTTAATATTAATTAAGCACATCAAACACAATCAATAACAATAAAATAAAATCTTAAATGATTTGCCTCAACAGGGGGACCATCACTCAGTGGAAGTGTATGGAAAAAGTAAGGCATAGCTTACATAAAACACTTTGTACTATAAAAAACTAAAGTAATCTTACAAAATTTATAACTACCCACCGAAACAAGTATCGCAAATGAAATCGTTACAACAGTCTTTGGGTAAACCATAGCAAGTTAAACAAACGAAATTGTACATGCCATACATTTTTTCCATAATATCATTGACTTAATTGCGTTACTAATTACGGGGAATGTAGACGTGGGTTTATGTTCCGCTGAGTTACAAAAGCCCATCCACTGAGAGAATGTTTCTCAGCTGACGTAACGGATTTTAGGTTAGGTCAAGTCGTTGTTACATTTTGGTGGAAAAAATGTGTCTATCTTAATCAAATTGCTATTATATACCGAAATTATGGACCGGAAATCTTAAAAATAATCTATACAACTAGGGATGGGTCCAGTGAAAATTTCAATGAAATGAAAATTAAATTTATATGAAATTTACGAAATCTTTCAAAAAGGGTTGAAATATTTCACTTTTGAGTGAAATTTATTTCCAGTACTAGAAATTCGTTATTTTCTGAATTACTCTACTATTTTAACGTATTAAAAGACTTAGTTAATTGAACGAGCAAGCGCGAAGTGTTAGAGATGCGTCTCTACTTCAGCTTGGGCAAAAATACTTTCGTATTATGTCCGGCCGTTTGTTCTCCTCTACAGGTCGCATTTCTCGACCGATTCACGTGAAGTTTTGTGAGCAGTTTCGAAAGTTATATAGAATTTTATTGTAGAGCCAGTTCTTCGAAATTTTTCAAAATGGCGGAGATATGTAAAAGAAATATATTTTAGTCCGGCTTTCCGGCGCTGTTTGTTCTCATCTACAGGTCGCATTTCCCAACCGATTCTTGTAAAGTTTTGTGAGAAGGTTCGAAAATTATATAAAAATTTTTTGTTGAGCCAATTGTTTTTGAAATTTTTCAATATGGCGGAGATATGTAAAAGAAACATATTTCAGTCCGGCTTCCGGCGCTGTTTGTTCTCCTCGTCGCATTTCTTAACCGATTCTCATGAAATGTTGTTATAATTCGAAAATTATACAGAATTTTATTGTTAAGCCAGTTTTTCGAAATTATTCAAAATGGCGAAGATAAGACAAAAACACATTTCAGTCCAGCTTTCAGGCGCGGTTTGTTCTCCTCTACAGGTCGCATTTCCCAACCAATTCTCGTGAATTCGAAAATGATACAAAATTTTATTTTTAAGCCAGTTTTTTGAAATTATTCAAAATGGCGAAGACATGACAAAAAGCACATTTCAGTCCAGCTTTCAGGCGCGGTTTGTTCTCCTCTACAGGTCGCATTTCTCAACCGATTCTCGTAAAGTTTTGTGAGAAAGTTCGAAAATTATATAGATTTTTTTTGTTGAGCCATTTTTTTTTAATTTTTCAAAATTGCGGAGATATGTAAAAGAAACATATTTCGGTCCGGCTTTCCGCCGCTGTTTGTTCTCCTCTACTGGTTGCATTTCCCAACTGATTCTCGTGAAATTTTGTGAGCGAGTTCGAAAATTATATAGAATTATATTGTTCAGCCAGTTTTTTAAATTCTTCAAAATGGCGGAGATATATATAAATAAACATATTTGACCTTCTAGCTGTCTGTTCTCTTCTGCAGGTCGCATTTTTCAACCGACTCTCGTGAAATTTTGTGAGCAGTTCGATAATTTTATAGAATTTGCATAGCTACCAAATAAGTAATATACCAAACAGCACGTAACGAAATAATACCTACTACTTATGTACTTTGAAAACCTCGTGAGCAGCGGGGAAAAAGTGGTGGTAACATCTTTTAGATTATTTTTTAAACAACATACAATTTGAGCTACTTTTTAACGCGTGGTCTACAGCTCACGGAACCACTAGATTGTGTCCGTTTCTATTGCTCGGCCACGGTGTCGTAAAAGAAATCGACGTTGCAACATTACGAAGGAATATGTAGAAAACTAACAATTAAAGTCGCAAAGTAGGTCCAAAATTCAAAAAGTTGTAAAGGTTTAACCGTGGCTGCGTGATCGAAAGTGGAGAACCGCGCGGCCACGCAGTTCTCTTAAATGGAGCTTAGTAGGGGTCCCATTCTTTTGTTAATCACTGATACGATTTCGTAGATAATTTAGATACCACATTGCCATTAAGTTCTGTAGGTCGTGAAGTCCAAACCTTAGGGCTTTATTTATACTGTCTTCATTTTTTACCTAATTGTATCAGCGATTATAAAAAAGAATGGGATGAGAGAACTGCGTGGCCGCGCGATTCTCCACGTTTCGACCGCGCGACCATAGCATTTAAGCTATGTAGGTCGTGAAGTAAAAAAAAAAGGCTTTTTTATACTTTCTAAATTTTTCTACAAAATCGTATCAGCGATTAGCAAAAATAATGAGACCCCTACTAAGCTCCGTTTAAGAGAACTGCGTGACAACGCGGCTCTCCACGTTTCAACCGTGCAGACCATGGCGCGGTATGTAGGTCGTGAAATCCAAACATTAGGGCTTTTATATACTTTCTACATTTTTCTACGAAATCGTATCAGTGATTAACAAAAGAATGGGACCCCTACTAAGCTCCATTTAAGAGAACTGCGTGGCCGCGCGGTTCTCCACTTTCGATCACGCAGCCACGGTTAAACCTTTACAACTTTTTGAATTTTGGACCTACTTTGCGACTTTAATTGTTAGTTTTCTACATATTCCTTCCTAATGTTGACGTAGTCGTTTTTCTTCTACGCCATCGTGGCCGACAATCGAAATGGACTCTGAAATTATTTGTTTATTGTTTTGCTGTATAATTATGTTGATTATATTGACAAAATGCATGTAATTATGTTTTATTTAGTCAGATGAAACTTAAAATAAATTTCATTCTAAACTGAAATATTTCAAACCAAAATGAAATTTATTCTAAATATTTCACTGACTGAAATTTTTCGTGAAATTTACCCAACCCTATATACAACAGTGAAATAAGCTTACTTACCACGTAATCTTCGTAAATCAGTGGAATTTTGTAACTCACTCCCTACGCAAAACTATCAGTAGTGACTTCCCATTCAAAACTGAACGAAAGGAGTACACATGACAGATCTATTTTCTTTTTCAAAGGGTTGCTAGGTTTAAAAAAGCATCTTATGTAGTAGATTTTAATCGCTCCGTATGAAATATTTGCGTAACTAAGAGGAATTTTCCACAATGACCAATTTTTAGGTTTTGTATTAAAACAAGTTATTCAAATTATTTTGTATTACAACCAAATAGTAAACAAATATAAGTTAAAAGAACATTTGACGATCTTTTTAACAACACCGAAACTTTATAAATAAGTAATATTTTTTAAAATCAAATAACGAATATTAAAACTTTTGTATAACAAGATGGGACAATGGTAAAACACACATATTAATTCATTAATTTAAAATTTTTGTTTAAAATTAATGCTGTAAAAATATTATAATACATTCATTAAGATTATTTAGAATCCTACTAATCTAACAAATTAATATTTTTTGTAAAAAACAAATACAATTTAAGTTATATGCTAATTCGAACATGGGACAACGTCAAATCGCCATGTACAAACTTTTATAAAAATGCCCAGATACGTTTTTTCTACATCTTTTTACTGCCTTCTTTGCATCTTTTACACCATTTGACTATAAATAAAGTACGTCATTTCTAATGAATTCTCTCTTTCTATCTTTTCTCTATAATACCAACTGCAATTTATTGAAAAGAACACTAACGTAAGTCACCGGGTGCGTGGCTGGCCCGACTAAAGTTGAGCGGGTTGTACTTTTTCGGCCCCGTGGTGCCATTTTTTAAGCAATATTTATTTGCAATTACACTTCCATAGATTTTAGTTCGGTGATTATTATACTATTTTTATTTCTCTCGATTTGTATTTTTATATATTTTAATTAAAAAAGGTACAAAAACAGGGAAATATTCTTAAAATTATGCATAGTTATTGTGAGTTTTCCAAAATTTCGAGCGCAAAGTGACGTTTGTCACCCAGCGATCTCGGAAACGGCTCAAACGATTTCGCTGGTATGTGGGGGTTTTCGGAGGTGAACAATCGATCTAGATTAGTCTTATGTTTGGGAAAACGCGCGTTTTTGCGTTTTCATGTGTTTTTCTTTCGACGCAGAATATGGTCGCTAATTTCGTCTGGCCGGCCAATGTCCGTTTGGTTCAGCGGGTTAGGACGCGGACCACAAGTTTAAAAATGTATTTAATGTTGCTTTCGAGTTTTTATTTTATTGAGACTTATGAAGCAATAGTGCAAAACAAAAAAATAACCGATACAAATTTTAAACACAGTTTTTCGGGTACGCTTTGTGACGCCATCTCTCGGATGATGCCATTAAAAACTAACTACTACAACTCGCGCAATTCTTATGTATTAACTAAATCTTATTACATAGCTTACGAGCTATGTAATAAGAGAAATTGACAATAGATAGCGTTACTCTGTGACAAGTGCTGTAAAGGTGCGTTTCCACGGCCTGTCTGTAGATGCACGAGAGCGCACCAGACAAGACCGACACACCGTGGGAAACGACGCGTTCGCCGTGGTGCGTCGTCGTCTGTATGATCGCGCCCGTGCGCGGCTTGGTGTGTGGTGCATGGTAGCACCGATCGTGGGAACGCGGCTTTAGGTTCAGATTACGAATATCGAAAAAACACCACATACATTGCCCGATACCAAAGTAAGTAGCTAAAGCACTTTTGTTATCACCTAAACACCACCATATTACAATTTACAATAAATAATAACTGAGCAAAGCTCGGTTACCCAGGTACTTCTCATTTAAAGGTGTAAGATTGTTTAGTATAAAACCAGTGTCATTTTATGTAGTAATACTTACTTATTAAACTATTTCAAATAATTCATGTTTTACTACTAATAGGTGGTCGGCGTACGAGCTCAAAATCAATGTAAAGCCGCAAATCGACATAATAGCCGTTGGGCACAGCGCTTAAAAAAAACAACAATTTTTTAAAGTGAATACTAAAGTACAGCTTGACCAAAAAGAGTTGACAAAAATTGAAGGCGTGGCGCCTTCAATTTTTGTCTACTTTTCTATTCTACTTTTCTATCTTTATAACTTTTCTATGTAAACACGTCAAAATCACGAATAAATTGGCAACACTTACTAAATTTTGTACTGAAAAATTTTTGTTCCAGTTTATTTAATTTCAACTCATACTGTCTTATTCAGAGTGCGTTCGTTAAACTAGGGCCAAAGTTAACATGGCGTTAGACTGCAGACTAACGCCATTTTAGCGCAAATTGTATTCAGAGTGACAGTTTAACGTTTAGTCCCACCGTTTAAGGATTAAAAGGTGCGTTGTGATTGGTTTACAAGCATTAAACCAGGTTTTGTTAGAACTGTCTTGCACCCCAGTTTTGTGAAATATCTCTGAATAAGACAGTTTATGGTCAAACTGTACTCGAAAACCAAAAAAATATCTACCCGACTCGGCTCATCACTAGTCACGTTACTTCGTCGATGACATTGAATGCATTCCAGCAGGCCAATCGCTAAGTCATCGATCACCACAGAGACATTCTAACCATGGATAGGTGCAAGAATCTTATATTATATTCATATTGATAGGTGAGCATGGAACTCTCCGTCCCACATGCCTTCCTTTTCTACTACACTAGGCCGTATACAGTGAGAAAGCTGGTAGCCGGCGCTGTTTTATTTCGCTATACTAAAATGGACCGGCGCTTATCGGCGCCGATAAACGCCATATAATTTAATACGCCGGTATAAGGTCCATTTTAGTATAGCGAAATAAATCAACGCGCCAGCTACCAGCTTTCTCTCTGTATACGTAAGTTCTATGGGACAGAGCCAGTCGAAGCATAATATGGTAAAATTCGACGCGTGTGCCACATTTCAGTTTTGTTATTGTATAGCGCACTGCATCCTTTGGTATCTGATCGAAGTTGGGTAGAATAATGTTTTTAGGGTTCCGTACCCAAGGGGTAAAAACGGGACCCTATTACTAAGACTCTACTGTCTGTCTGTCTCTCTGTCTGTCACCAGGCTGTATCTCATGAACCGTGATAGTTAGAGAGCTGAAATTTTCACAGATGATCTATTTCTGTAATATACTATATCTATGATTTCTGTGGCCACGCTAACAACAATGAGGGGTTTTCAAATTGACATTAAAAAAAAGAAAAGTAACTATTTGCCTCACTAGATGGCGTTGACGGTAAGAGGGAAGTCAAAATTGGCTTTTAAAAATAAACGGCCAACCAACCGGCCAGTAAGCATGTACTGCACTGACCTCTAATATACAAGGAAGTCAGTTACATCTGCCTGCCTACCTGAGTACTCTTCGAAAAAAAAAACACTTTGAATCCCCTATTTTTTTCAACGCCATCTATCGAGCCTACAGCTTTTTGTCATTTTGAAAAGCCCTCATTACTAAAAACACAATAAAATAAATATTTAAGGGGGGCTCCCATACAACAAAATATGGTTTTTATTTGCCGTTTTTTGCTTGAAATTAATAACGACAACAGGTAGACAGTTACAATTTTCACAGATGATGTATTTCTGTTGCCGCTACAATAAAAAATACTTAACACAAAATAAAATAAATACTTACAACAAACGTGTTTTTTTTTTGCAGTTTTTGGTACGGAACCCTTCGTGCGTGAGTCCAACTCGCACTTGGCTGGTTTTTATTTATTATGAAACGTAATTCTACTTCAATATACTACTACTACGGTGAATCGGCCTAATTTCATAATATTTTATGAAATAGGCCCCTGATTAAATACTGATGGATCACAGTATTTACCAAGAAACGCAGTGATTATTTCCTCTGTGTTACCAAGTGTGTAGTAGTCGCCTAATAAGGAAGGACGTGAAGGGCGTTATATGACACTTAAAAGTCGCATTACTAATTTCCCAGCAAAAAGGTAAACAAAGGTGTTGCCAGAACAAAACAACACAAAAAGAAATAGTATAATGCTAAGTCAAGAAATAAACACACTTACATGGGTTTTCATCACAAACCTAATAAAAATAAATTAGATAAATATTCTGAATCATGAGTTTTGCGTCAAAAAGAGTAATATAATTTAATATTTCATAATAACAGTTTTGTAGTAGAAAACATTTTATGACGCTGTACACACATCAACTGCAAACCGTACACAGCAACCTTTGGTCTTTTTATAAAATTTCATTTAAATTAGTATAAGGCTGGCCCCAGACCTACCGGTTTCATTTCTTTGCTTTGCTGTTCTACTATGGACCGTCGGCCAAGCAAAGAGGCTCATTTTCAATCTATCGCATATTTTGACCAGACCACATTGGCAAGCAAGATAGATATTAGTTTGGTGTTATCAAATATCGTCGTCTGGGTTGCGATGCGAAGTTTTAGTTTTAATTTTCAAAAAAAAAACTGCTGTTTCATACAAAAAATAATAACGAAATTATCAAAATGTATGAAACAGTTCATTTTTTTTCGCTATTTCAGATTTGGTCCCATAGTCAAAGTTGTTCACTTTTATTATGGTCCCTATCTACCATATTCAGCTTTATAAGGCTTTACCAAACATCTTGTATAAATAAGCGATCGATTTATTATTAACGATCGGAGTCCATGTTCAGGGTGGTATATCTCTTAAAGCTTCCTCCTTCGCAATCCAGGCGATGATATTTGATAACACCAAGCTAATGGCTATCTTGCCAATTTGGTCTAGTCCCAAAATGCGATAGATTGAAAATTACCCTGGTTGTCCGGCGGTCTTTCAAGCAAGGTAGCACAGCAAAGCAAAGAAATGAAACCGGTAGGTCTGGGACCAGCCTTACGAGTAGTAGCTGTAGTAGTAACATTTGTCTTTTGGTATTGGGGGGGAACAGGCGGTGATGCTACATATTTTTGATAGTTTACATACTATGGGCAACAGCGACGCTTAACCAGTTTGCAACAAAATTCGTGTGCGCGCGTATCGCCCCTACACGAACTAAACGTATGGTTGTGACGGCGCGGCGTGCAAGCGATTTTGACCTTAGCAGTGGTTAAGCGTCGCTGTTGCCCATGGTACAAGCAATATCTAAGTAAAGTTTTCTTATCAGTTCGTTTAATGAACTTTTAACATCAAAAATTATGATAGGTTATAAGGATAAAATTTCTAATTACCATCCTACTTTAAAATAACCCTGGATGACATTATATTTATAATGACTCAAAATATAATATACAAATTAAAAAGTTTTAAAAGTGACCAAAGGTTTTCAATATCTGAAAATGTCACTATCAGGGTCAGTTTGTCAATTTGACAGTGACGTTTCTTTGTTTACATTTTTGCTGGGAAATTAGTAATGCGACTTTAGAGAAGGGAAGTAAGGAGAGTAGGCATACCTACGAAAAAAGCGTGTATACCTACTTCATTGTTCTCCATTGTAATGGAACAAAACATGGCGGCTTAGCTTAGTGTACATACACCTTATGTTAACAGCATAGAGTTGAAATTGTAACATGTGACAGGAACAATAAATGGCGGACACGGCACGCGCCTGACGTCACGAATGCTTTGTTATTGCAGTTTATGCCTGCTCCCCTTACTTTCCTTCTCTAAGTTATCACAGAACAAAAAAAAAATATTACCCCCTAAAGGTGCGCGTGGTGCTTGTCAAGCATCGCTCCTAGACGATCAAAATGTGATTGTCAAGCTGATGCAATGTAAATTATTGACAAGTAGCTTGAAAAAGCGCTCATGCAAATGATGTACCTTCTAAACAGTCAAGCATGGCTTGTCAAGCACCACCACTACCATTTGGGGGCGTGGCCTCCCTTTGATAAGCCACGGTAATTACGTGATAAGTGCTTGTCAAGCATCGCTCCCCTAGACGATCAAAATGTGATTGACAAGCCGATGCAGTGTAAATGATTGACAAGCAGTCTTGATCGTTTATAGGGTGCAGTGCATTACGCGGCCCCTAGACGGCCTAGACGATCAATTATATTACACAATATTTCATATTGCACAATTTTATTGACCATATAGGGTTAACATTGAAGTTTGCTTAATGATTTAACAAAAGTTTGAGCAAGTTTGATTTTTATTGCGAAATATTATTTAATTGCACAGTGTAGGGTCAACATTGCGCAATATTTTTTTAATCTGAGATGTTCTCATCAAGTAGTGACAATAGAGACAAGAGTGATCTCGGTCTCGGTCTCGGCCAGTCTCGACCTACTTAAGGCGGCGGTCCCTAGACGACACAATCATATTGCTTAATATTTAATTGCACAATAAGATTGAAATACACTTTGAGCTTAAACGATTTTTTTGTTTAGGGTCAAAGGGTATCTCAATCTTATTGTGCAATTAAATATTGCGTTATATGATTGTGTGGGAAACATACTATTTTGTTGTGTTGTGTGTGTCTTGTGTCGCGACAGACAGAAGCGTAATGCCTAATGCGTAATGGTAAATACATCCATCCATCCATCTTTATTTAATCAGGGGCGTATTTCATAAAATATGTACCATCACATGTACCACCATGTACCACCACATATTAGAATACCGTCGTTTTGTACCGCAAGCGCTTTGAAGGTGAATATTCATAGAATATAAATATAACAGAGGTTACACGATCAATCTGGAATGCAATTCTAAATTCTGAAAATTTGAAAATTCTGAAATATGTTTTTTACATATCTCCGTCATTTTAATAAATTTCGAAAAACAGTCTCGACAAAAAAAATATATATATTTATCAAACCGGTTTACAAAATTTCACGAGAATTGGTTGAGCAAATTGACCTGTAGAGGAGAACATACAGCGCTGGAAAACCGGACTGAAATAGGTTTTTGTAACATATCTCCGCTATTATGAAAAATTTCAAAAAACTGGTTTGACAAAAAAAGTCTACCTCATTTTTAAACCTGCTTATACAATTTCACGAGAGTCGGTTAAGAAATGCGACCTGTAGAGGAGAACTTGCAGAGCTGGAATGTCGGACTGAAATATGTTTTTTTATCGTATCTCCGCCATTTTGTAAAAAATAAAAAAACTGGCCCGACATAAATACTATATAATTTTCAAACCCGCTCACAAAATTTCATAAGAATCGGTTGAGAAATGCGACCTGTAGGCTGGAACGGACAGCCGGACATACGAAAGAATTTTTGCCTAAGCTGAAGCAGAGACGCTTCGCTCGCACTTCGTGCTCGCTCGGTCAAAAAATGTTTTTATAAACCTACCTAGCAGGGAATGATAACGTTATTTTTAAATATAACGTTATTTGTTACTTTTTTTACCGTTAAATTTAAAATTAACGTTATGTCAATAAATGACGTTAATTTAGATAACGTTACATTGAAATTAACGTTATTTCTTACTTTTTTACCGTTAAAATTTAAAATTAACCTTATTTCAATTAATAACGTTATTTTTTTAGCGATAATTTTATCGGTAAAGTTTAACGCTATTTTTAACGTTATTTTTACCGATAAAAAGTTTTAACGGTATTTTTAACGTAATTATTTTTTTATCGTTATATTTTTTTAACGGTATTTTAATCCCTGCTACCTAGGCACCTATGTCTAAACTCTCTCGCGGTACTTAGGTATAACAAAAATTATCAGAAAACATGATCCCGAACTATTAAGAGCCATATGACAAATCTGCACTCTGCGTATATTCACAGACTAGTAAGACATACTGAAGCGTTAACGACAACTCACGAGTTCACAATATTGTGTTGAAGCTATGACCAAGCGATTTTGATACTTTGCCCAAAGTTTTATGTTTGTTAGTATTTCTATGGAGTAATTTGTTATCCCCATGCCGCACATTTTTAGACTGCCATGGATTTGCATGTGAAGAAACAGATTATAGGAAGATGATACCATAAATGAGACAGATGATATATTTTTTAAAAATAAAAAAAATATTTTATTACCTAGTGCTTTATCTAGCAAAGGAAGTTTTTCGTTTTAGATTAAAACTATAGCTTAGTTAGAACATGGGTCGCCAAACTTTTTAGCTTAAGGGCCAGACTAATTACTCCACGAAGTCAAACCTATATAGGTTTTTGTGACAGTGTTATAAGAAATGTAACAATGTATTATTATTATTGTAATTTAATAAATAAAAAATAAAAAGTCCCAAAGGCCAGGACCTAGCTAGCTCATCGTACCAACATACTGTAAATTACAGTATGTTATACTATACTACGATCTGGCCGCTTTCGCGGGCTGGATTGTTGGTGCTTCGTCGTGCTGGTCAGATTTGAGTAGGAGGGTAGTTTGGCTTCACATGGACATTTAATATAGTTAGTACCTGGGTGACCGTGCTTTGCTCGGTTATTATTATTTATTGTAATATGGTGGTAGTATCGCCATCTGTGATGTGCTGTGTACATTTTATTCTGTGGTGCTCACTCAGCCTCTGCTTGCTTGGCTAGCATGCGATGCTAGCCAGGCACCTATTTCAAAACTCTTTGCTAAATGGCAATAGACCACACAAAAATATCCTTTAAGATCTGATCTTGCAGAACTCTACGATTATTAGTAGAAATTATTTCTATTGTATATATTAATTTCTTTTAAACTTGTCTAAAAACAAAAAAAATATATATATGACGTCGCGGCGTGAAAAGACGGCGTTATGACTTGCTAGCGGCACGTGCGCCCTGACGTCATCGCCTCGAACGGGTTTGCGGTGCGACCGGTCAGGTGGGGTTATCCCCACTCTTGCTTATAAAAGCGGCCGCATCGCTCACTCGGCAGTCTCGGCACGCATTTCTGTTGGATGCATCTTGGTGCACGGACCGTTGTCTAACCACTCGGACTGTCACTGGCCTTTCGGACTGCCACTATATATTGGCGTAGTGATAATTATAATTATTGCTTCAAATAATTATTTTAGTTGCTGCCAGTTTTATAGTAGTGTCGTGTTGGTATAATTGTTTAAAAAAAATACTGTCACTGAGTACTGCATTTTTGCTTCTGATGTCTGACCTGATTTCCGACATATACATAAACTAGAACATATAAAAAAAAACAAAAGTAAGTCACCGAGCGGGATTCGAACCCGGTACACTGTCGTTTCTTGCCGCCCCCGTCTTAACCCGTTAGACCAGATGGACTTTGGCCGGTAGGATAGGGATTGGTCGGTATTAACTCAATGTACAGTCAGCAAAGTTATGACCTTAACAGTTTGAAAATAAATCACTTGCAAGGATGGAACTAAAAGTTCGTATTTACCTGCCTCCATTGTTTTTATACAAAAGATGCTTTTGTGACTTTTGGGTAAATGCAAGACAATACGGACTACTCAATCTAGAAATGAAACTTAAGGTGTTCAGCTCATAGCTTTGCTGACAGTACCTTACATTGAGCCATTGGTCCTGGTTGCATTTACAGTCGTTTTCACCGACCAATCCACGTGGTGGGTAATGGCCCGTCCGCTTTATCCATCCACAACCCACAACAAAAAAAAACAAAGGCCTGTTCCTCAGCAGCAGGTTATTTGTGATGCCGTCTGTATAAAATTTTGCGGAAAATAATCCTGTCCTGTACTGTCTCAAACTCACTCGGACGAAAGTATTTTTAGTAAGCACTACCATTTATGGCAAACTAGCTTCCACCCGTGACCTCATCCGTGTTGACTTTCGAAAAAATCCCTGGGGAACCTTTAACCAACATAAAAGTATTTTCCTATGTTTTAATCCGGTTTATAAATAATCTGTGTACCAAATTTCATTCAAACCCGTTCAGCCGTTTTGCGTGATTGATTAACA
Source organism: Agriphila tristella (assembly GCA_928269145.1). Taxonomy (NCBI): domain Eukaryota; kingdom Metazoa; phylum Arthropoda; class Insecta; order Lepidoptera; family Crambidae; genus Agriphila; species Agriphila tristella. The sequence continues at coordinate 18,939,068 of OV743442.1, forward strand.
AACATCCAAACAAGCAAACGTTTACATTTATGATTTAAGTAGCATAATACGGCCACCCCCGAAGCGCTTGACCTAAGATTTTGTTACCACATGAAATGGGATTACTATTAGTTAAGTCTTATTTTCTCATTTTTTATTTAGGTTATTAATAAGTTTTATACCTCAACGGAAAACTGAATAGATGGTGATGTTTTTTAAACATTTTGCACTCTTCGTTACTTGGGATTTTTTTTAGGTATTTGCTGCTATTTCCAAAAAAATCTGGAAAAAAAATGCCATTAAGGATTGATTGATTTGTTTATAAACACCTGTGCTTTTGGTATTTTTTTATTCATTATTAACTCTTAGAATGTTTTCTATTCCAAAATAATAAAAAAAACAGAATCGAATGAGTAGTAAGATAACTCCTCATTCGATTCTGGTTTTTTATTCAAAATGTTTGTGTCTGAAAACGTACATCCAAATAATTTCAATCGGGAAGATGGCCACAAATTATCAGCAGTGTGGAATCCAGTATTTGCAAACGCACTACCTCTTTGTTCGCGGTCGGCTAACTACCAGAATACGGCTATGCGAAATAGGGACACCGTCAGTGTTGTGTGCGGCGGTAGTTGGAAAAACTGTTCGACGGTGGATGAAGATTCCACCGAAGAGGAGGAGGCGTAACACCGCAGCTCTAGTCAGCCCGTGACCACGACCGATGCAACTCTGTCGAAACGTCGGGAAAATAGGTAGGTGTGAAAATACCTATCGTAGTTTGCACGCGTTTAATTCCTGTCATTTTAATTAAGTTCAACGTACTTTTCGTAAAAAAAAAACTTAATTTCAATTAACTCAAAAACTATTAACTTTTCGAGAAAAAGTTAAATAACAAAAACTATTTGTTTTGACCGCATCTATAACCCTTTAGCAGGAATACATCATATTTCTAGTGACCCTGTATATACATATAAATCAATAAATATACAAGAATTGCTCGTTTAAAGGTATAGGATAAATGATTCTTATTTCTAATACTGTGTACCTATAATAAAATTAGATCTAATAATTAAGTTGCCGGAAAGTCTAATAATATGTAATAATAAGCATATTGTGTAATATAATCTTGAGACGGAAAGAAGTTAATTATGTTCAGCTAATTCATATATCAGAAAAATACTAGAAAAATTCGTTTCACCTAAGCACCTCAGACGGGATGGGTGCTGTGGGTGTGTCATTTTTTTCTAGTATTTTTCTAAATATCTTAATATAAATATAGTATTGTGAATGCCTGAAATTCAAAAATTCAGTAAGTAAATTATGTAAGGAAACACCCAAACACGATGGAGTTTTATGGTTTCATCACAGAGTTCCTGTGGCCTTCTTGCATCATCATCAGATCAGCTCAATGACACCATAATATTGCATTGCCTTCTAGTTCTGACCTATGTTCAAAGTTTCAAGTCTCTAGCTCTTCGGGAAGCTAGTATAAAATCGATCGCAAACTTTGTGGAGAAACAAACGAACACACAAACAAACGAGAAAGCAACCTAATAAAAACGTGTTAAAAAGAGTTTCATCGAAATCGGTCCAAAAACAAAAGTTGGCCGCCATCTTGGATTTTTTAATATTTCAACATTGCGTTGCTGTTGTTGCTGTTGCTGAACAAAAAGAAAATAAAGAAGTTAGCGACCATCTTGGATTTTTGTCATTATCAACATTGCGTTCCTGTTTTCTTTTAAAAATAGTACCCGAAACCGAGTTTCATCGAAATCGGCCCACAATCAAAAAGGTTCGCCATCTTGGATTTTTATTTTTTTAACATTGCGTTGCTGTTTTCTTGTCAAAATAGAACCAAAAACCGGGTTTCATCGAAATCTGCCTACAAACATAAAAGATGGCCGCCATCTTGATTTTTTTTTAACATAGCATTGTTGTTTTTTGTCAAAATAGTACCAAAAACCGAATTTCATCAAAAACGACCCACAAACAAAAAGGTTGGCCGCCATTTGTGATTTATTAATATTTTCAACATTGCGTTGCTGTTGTTGCTGTTGCTGAACAAAAAGGTAAATAAACAAATTAGCGACCATATTGGATTTTTGTCATTATCAATATTGCGTTCCTGTTTTCTTTTAAAAATAGTAAATGAAACCGAGGTTCATCGAAATCAGCCCACAAACAAAAAAGTTGGCCGCCATCTTGGATTTTTATTTTTTTAACATTGCGTTGCTGTTTTCTTGTCAAAATAGTACCAAAAACCGAGTTTCATCGAAATCGGCCCACAAATAAAAAGATGGCCACCATCTTGAATTTTTATTTTTTTTAACATGGCATTGTTATTTTCTTGTCAAAATAGAACCAAAAACCGGGTTTCATCGAAATCTGCCTACAAACATAAAAGATGGCCGACATCTTGGATTTTTTATTTTTTTTAACATAGCATTGTTATTTTTTGTCAAAATAGTACCAAAAACCGAATTTCATCGAAAACGACCCACAAAAAAAAAGTTGGCCGCCATTTGAGATTTATTAATATTTTCAACATTGCGTTGCTGTTGTTGCTGTTGCTGAACAAAAAGAAAAATTAAGAAGTTAGCGACCATCTTGGATTTTTGTCATTATCAACATTGCGTTCCAGTTTTCTTTTAAAAATAGTACCCGAAACCGAGGTTCATCGAAATCGGCCCACAAACAAAAAAGTTGGCCGCCATCTTGGATTTTTTTTAACATGGCATTGTTATTTTCTTGTCAAAAAAGAACCAAAAACCGGGTTTCATCGAAATCAGCCTACAAACATAAAAGATGGCCGCCATCTTGGATTTTTTATTTTTTTTAACATAGCATTGTTGTTTTTTTGTCAAAATAGTACCAAAAACCGAGTTTCATCGAAATCGGCCCACTAATAAAAAACATGGCCGCCATCTTGGATTTTTATTTTCTTAACAAAGCATTGTTATTTTCTTGTCAAAATAGAACCAAAAACCGAGTTTAATCGAAATCGGTCTACAAACAAAAAAGATGGCCGCCATCTTGGATTTTTTAGTTTTTTAACATTTCATTGTTATTTTCTTGTCAAAATAGTAAAAAAAACCGAGTTTCATCGAAATCGGCCCACAAACAAAAATACACCAGTATAAACAAATACAGCAATGTGCGGCGGCCATTTTGAATTCCAAATCTAACATCAAAATCGTGCCAAAAATACTTTTCATGACACCAACTTAAAAAAAATGCAAATACAATTTTCAATTAATATAAATATAACCCAATCGAAAGCGTAAGCCCTGTCGGGATAGGGCCCGAGATGCATACATTGCCAAAGTATAGCCTCTCGGGCCCTCCCACCCCCCTCCTATACCGCACCACCCCGCACAATTGCTCTGTCTAGACGCCTCCGATGATCGACTGTATGAACTATCTTTAGGTTGTGCCTGTACTGTGCTTAGATGATCAAATCTTATTAGTCGCACTATACTACAGACTAGTACTAAGGCGCGTTCAATTCCCTGATCATGTTTTTGTGTTTTTGTTATTAAAATTTTATGGTGCTCCTCAGAAAAACATTTTATTTGATTTAGAATATAGGAAAGTTTAAATTATTCGTATTCCAAATGGAAAACGAAGTTTTTCTAATTAAAAGTTCTTCGGTCGTTCCGAATCCTAACACAAGAGCGAAATATGAAACAACCGCACTCGTCGGCAGAACGTGCCTCTGACGCAGAAATTCGACACACGTCCAACACTGAGGAGCGCTCGCGCGGTACTGACAAAGAGTGAAATATTTGACGGTCGGTGCATCGCATTTTGTAGTAATTTTGCAGTTAGATTTCTCATTATTATTGAATTCAAATAACAAATTCATGCTTAAAAATTATTAAATCTTTATTCCTTATGAAGTAACAATTATTTGGGTATAAATTTTGCTCAATAATATGTTCGTAGATAGGAGAAATTCACAGTTAACTCAAAGCGATTTTCGAAGTTTTTTGGTTTAGAATAAGATTTTTTTTCTATATTATTTCAATGATATTTCAAAATTCCGAGGCCGCTATGAACTATTCTACTATATAAGAAATAACATTCAATTTTTTTTATTTCATTTCTTTAGAACAGTAGTCCAATCCATGAGCTCAAAAACGTGCCCTCGCGCATTTTATGAAAATCTTTCTCTGCAATTTTGGGTCTAATTAAAAAGTTAAGCAAAATTTACAAAAAGCGAGGCCGCTACGAACTATTCCAATAGCTATTCTGCACTATTCAATAAGTCAAAATTGTTAATGTATGTTTGTTTCTGAGATCGACAACGCCAAAATTCCCCATTTTAACAAAAAATCACAGTCGATACGTCATATGGCTCTTAACGCACTAATATCGTAATGTACTATTATTTCATTATTTTATTTATTATGCCTTGAAGATTTTCTGTTACCGCAATGTATGCCGTCTTTATTTGATCGCCATGTTTTAGAATTGGAAATTGTCTCGAAATGACGCGCTCGCTGACCTTGGGTTGCGACAAATTGTGCGTTAAATTATGTATTATTATGATTATTATTATGTCTTGAATAATTACAACATTATACGCGCTATAAGCAAAGCAAGAAGAAAGTTCAAAACTTTAACATAAATAAAAAAAACACAGATCTCGTGCCTTTCACGACCTTCTGGTACATTGAAAATGAATTTAATAATTGAATTTTATAAAAAATATACTCCTTTCTTTGAATTAGTACTTACAATACTTTGAAATCACAGCAAAGCCATGAACAATTTTGTTTAATTATCTGCAATTTACTTATCTGCAATTCGTGTGTATGAAATTCATATAAAAATATTTCATTTTTATAAACATTACTATTTTATTGAAAGGTAGTAACTATAACCTTAAATATATAAAAAAATCTAAGATTTATTTTGAAGCCCTCGGCTTCGCCTCGGGCTTCAACTACGTCAACTCAGCGACGCGATGCGTATCTAAGGAGCGCGCTGCCCGAAATTACGCCAACACGCTACATATTGTAGCCCTCGTTGATACGCGTCTTTTGATTTGAGGCTTCAACCATTCATGTAGCCTTAAAATTTACGACACCAAGGCGATGACGCACTCTGAGCGAAAATGGGGGCTATACTGAAGCGATCGAAAAAACATGTTCAATGCTAAAGGTTAAGTTACAGGGCAAACCCTTAACCCGATCGTCTTTGTTTTAGGCTCAAATTGTAGCTGACTAGATTGTTCAGAGGAGTTTTTCTTAAAATGTTGATATCATTCTTCGTTTCCAAAATATCGAGCGCCAAAATCAAAAAATCGGATATAAATGAGATTTTTTTCCACTATTTCGGCCATAATTTTTTACGTTTTTTATTTTTTCGAATAATTCTTTTTGCGCCTTTTAGCTCTTGTAAGTACGCGTCTTTTGAGTCTTTTTGAATATCATATCTTCACAACCTTCTGTGATATAAGGGGATTGCACTTTTTCGTGAAATCGGTGCCTATACTGGAGCGAACGAAAAGACATTTTCAATGTCAAAAAGTCATATTGTTGATTAGATAGGTACCTATACTTATATTACGGTCAGAATCCTTCATGAAAAATACAAGCGAACAAGAGATAAGTGAACCACTAATTAATCTATGAAATTTTAATCAGTCAGCATTTATCCCGATCATAAATGCGACTATAGTAAATTCCCTTCATCTGGTACATTAATCTCTGCTAAAGTAAATAAGATTCGTCTTAAAACATAATCAGCCGTCGAGCCTCCATTTGTCAACCGTCGGCGGATTGAAAAGGCGCTCAAACGTAGTTGGATTCAATTCACTGTTCTTGCATTCGAATCGTATTAATTTCTTAATGGAATACGGATTTGCGGCGGTTGTAAGCAATTTACCGTTTGTGTCGGATAAGCCAGCAGATTTTCCATTGTGATGTAGTTGGGAACTTTGCGGTGGATTGTGTTTTGTTTTATTTTTACTTTTAGACCCCCTGGAAATGTTTATACATTTGCACAAAGATTTAAATCGTTAGATCTGCCCTCGTACTAAGCATCTCTAGCATTATTTCAAATCTGTCAAAATGGCGCACGCATGCGTGATGCGTTGTTTACGTCAATTGACAACGGAAGGAAAATAAATTTCGATAATAATTGAAATCTAAATACTTACGCGAAAATGTTACACCATTTTGCTTAATTTTATTTCTACAATTGTTGGTGCACAGATAAAAGACGGCATTTTGAAAAAGTTCTCATGTGGTTTCTCGAAGTAACTGACACTGTGTTCAAATGAGCACTGATAGCCATCTAATTGCAAAGAAGTGAGGCTCACTCATTTGAATTTTGACACATTTCGGTGAGCTCATACTATGGTAAGGGCATATCTAACGATTTAAATCTTTGCATTTGCACACAGACAGGGCTTTGTCGTGGAATGAACTGACTTTCTATAGATCTAGTCTAGTGCATTTGTAGTCAAATTGAGCTGCGTCAGTTCAAAATGTCTGTGAATCTATTCATTCAATCGTGCACCCGATCCCTTACCTATTATACCTTCAGCGAACTTACGGCAAGAATGTTTGTTATCAAAACTTTTTGCATTTTTAATTTGTTTTTTGTTTCACAACTACGCAAACTTGGGCAACTTATGTTAGCTATAAATTACATGCAAATAAAAAAAAAAACCGGCCAAGTGGGAGTCGGACTCGCGCACGAATGGTTCCGTACCAAAAAACAGCAAAAAATCACGTTTGTTGTATGGGAGCCCCCCCAAAATATTTATTTTATTCTGTTTTTAGCATATGTTGTTATAGCAGCAATAGAAATACACGATCTGTGAAAATTTCAACTGTCTACCTGTAGTCGTTATCAATATGGAGCAAAAAACGGCAAACAATCACGTTTGTAGCGGCAACAAAAATACATCATCTGTGAAAATTTCAACTGTCTAGCTATCACGGTTCATGAGATACAGCCTGGTGACAGACAGACAGACAGACAGACGGACAGCGGAGGCTTAGTAATAGGGTCCCGTTTTGACCCTTTGGGTACGGAACCCTAAAAAAGTATTTTAACAAAACACTTTTGAGGTCAATGGATGGTTTGTTTACTAACATCTCCGTAAATTAGCTGAAGTATAGTCCAATTGGACAAGACTAAGTCATAGAATGTGGTGTATGCGTGTGTGCGGTGATTGCCTTGGACTTGATCTACAAGTGTGCGAGATCTCTTAATATCACTGTGAGTTCAATTAAAACAAATCAATCGGAGGTCATAGGTGACATTTTGTACGTTCTGTTAATAGAAGAGAATCTGTGGTATATAGCAATGACTCTGAGATTTAGGGCGTTGTGTATTATAAAGAATAAAACATCACATCTTATGTTATTCATAAAAAAATAAACGCTTATTATACCCATAGAGGAAATAATCACTACGTTTTATGATTATACCTAACATATTTTGTTTTTTTTTTTGGTTGAATTGAGTTTAGGCGAAAAGGACAAAAAAGATTAAGCAAGCATATTCCTTTTTTATGAAACTCGATAAGTACGCTAAATCTGCTGACGTACTTACAATGACAATATTAAAAAGAACAATAACGTTCTTCTTCATCTTTCTATTTTGGCAATCTACTTTCCTCTTGGAAGTAATTTTTGCCGGTGTCAAGTGTTGAATAGTTCAGTGGTAGATATTGTTCTTTGATTGATATTGTTCAGAGTTATCAGAATGCGGGTGCATCGCATTCCAATGCTGCTTGGAGCATTTGGCACCAAGTTTAATAAGACAGTTTACTCGGTTAGTTCTGCCGAGGTAGCCACCACTACAATAAAAGTCTCAGCTTCACACAACCAAGATCGCGGCTATTTCAATTATCCTACATATTGTTCAGTTGTGTAGACACTTGTACCACAAAACTTCACCGATTTTAAGACACAATATCAAACAATTTGCAAATAATTAAAATAGATACCGAACCGAACTCGATAAAATGGCACCAAAAACTCCAACAATAACTTTTATCTCTATTAATATTTGCAAATAATTTAGTTAATAGTCTCCTAACCAGCGTAGGCGGTTTTATCGAAGTTTCAGTCGAACCTTTTCGGCTAAATTGTCTTGGCGGCAGATTAACCCACGCCTTTGATTTGGGCTAACAAATGAGTAAACACGGATAAGGCTCGAGAAGTTTTGCCTTTAGTAAATATGCGACCCGGGGGTCACACTTACATTGTCAATATTTACAGACATCTACTATTTGTAGCTAATACTGTATATCTGTTAGGCTCAAGACCGAAATCGCTCTTTGAACAAAAAAAACGCTCACAACGCGTTCTGGTCACTGCCAAAATGCCACAACGCGAAATTCGTGAACACTTTGTGGTAATCATAGAAATACAAGCGAAATTCGCGTCATGGTCAACATGTGGTAGCTTGTCAATAGCTTTTAGTTATATATATATTTGTTGTTATCTGTATGTTTATAAGCTGTTAGCTATCCAAAAACGATAAATAAATAAATACCAAACGGCCACAACGTTCGCGTTCTTTCGGTCGGTCTTTGGGCCTAACATATCTACAAAAATAAAAAGAACCTAATAATTACGTAAGAGAATAAACCTATGCCTTTGATTTAGGCTAACAAATGAGTAAACGGATAAGCCTCGGAAAGTTTTGCTTTCAGTAAATATGCGACCCAGGGTCACACTCACATTGTCAATATTTACAGACATTCACTATTCAGAGCTCATACTGTTATAGTTACAAAAATATACAGAACTTAATAATTACGTAAGTAAATAAATCTATGCCTTTGATTTGGGCTAACAAATGAGTAAACACGGATAAGGCTCGGGAAGTTTTGCCTTTAGTAAATATGCGACCCGGGGTCACACTCACATTGTCAATATTTACAAACATCCACCATTCGGAGCTAATCTGTTATATCTACAAAATATATATAGAACTTAATAATTACATAAATAAATTGGGCTAACAAATGAGTAAACACGGATATAACGCTCGGAAAGTTTTGCCTTTAATGTACGATTTATACTGACTGGTGCAAGTTGGGTCGTGCCGGAGCGCATTTTACAATCTACTAAAAGGATTGGTATTGGTGATGGGCTCTTTTCTCCGCATTTAGACTCCCATTTGGTCCATTATGCGTGAACATATCATTGGTATGGCTAGTCAAGCCAACCCAGCTCCTTCCAGAAGCGCAAAAGCCTCCTGGGGTGTTCACAGGATAATACTTGAAAAACTTTATCATGACATTGTACATGCTCTGAGTCAAGCATCAATAGAGAGTTGCAGGAAGCCAGCGCAGCCAGCAAAATTTAAAATTGTACATGGTTGGAATAAGCATGTTAAAGAAGCTCATAAACAGGCTAGAGATGATTTTCAACTTTATGTTCAGTATGGAAAGCCCAACAGTGGGCCTATCTATGAAAAAATGTGTGAGAGTAGGAAAATATTTAAATCTCGGTTAAAATATTGTATTAATAATCAGGAACAAATAAAAATGGACATACTTGCCTCACAGCACTCGGCAAAAAAGTTTAGTAAGTTTTGGAATGGAACTAAGAAGTTGAATAGTAAAATAAGACTACCTGTTAGTGTTGATGGGGTTAGTGACCAGAGGGAGATAGCCAATATTTTTAAGGACAACTTTATAGTGCAATCTGGTCTGCCGTCAGTGCAAGATCTTGAGTACTGCCATGGTCAGCAGCCTATTAATTTCTCTGCCAAGGATGTATTAACAGTTGTAAAGAATATGAAACGTGGTAAGTCACCTGGCCATGACGGACTTAGCATCGAGCACTTGCAGCATGCTGGACCTCATCTCTGTAGAGTACTGAGTATGCTATTTACTCTGTGCTTACGACATTCTTATTTGCCTAAGGATCTTATGAAGACGATTGTGGTTCCAATTGTGAAGAACCCTACTGGAGATACGTCAGATAAATTAAATTATAGACCAATCTCTTTAGCCACAATCATAGCGAAGGTTTTGGATGGATTACTAAATAAGCAGCTTGAAAGAGTGACGTCATCGTTGCAGGACACGCAATTCGGTTTTCGGGCGGGGCTCTCTACAGAGAGTGCCATACTAGCTTTAAAGCATACAGTCAACTATTATGTTAAAAGGAAAACTCCCGTTTATGCGTGTTTCCTAGATTTGTCCAAAGCCTTTGATATGGTTTCTTATAGCAGGCTGTGGACAAAGCTGGAAGTTGCTGGTGTATCTCCTGATATTATTAGAATATTTTCATATTGGTACAGCAATCAGATAAATGTTGTGAGGTGGGGAAATTCATTCTCTGATGAGTATTATATGAAATGTGGGGTGAGACAAGGGGGCTTGACATCCCCTCGTCTTTTTAACATCTATGTCAATGACCTCATTGTGGAGCTCAGCAACACACATGTTGGATGCTTTATAGATGATGTGTGCGTAAACAATCTTAGTTATGCAGATGACATGGTGTTGCTGGGACCCTCAATCGGCGGGGTTAGAAAGCTTTTGAGGACCTGTGAGTCTTATGCTGTGTCGCACGGTTTGAAGTACAACGCGAAAAAAAGCGAGTTCATGTTATTTAAATCTAACAATAAAGGGCCTTCCACAATACCACCCCTCACACTGAATGCAGTGACTTTGAACCGTGTCACACAGTTTAAATATTTGGGTCATTTAGTCGATGAAAATATGTGTGATGATTTGGATATCGAGAGGGAGCGTAGGGCATTGTCGGTACGGGGTAATATGTTGGCACACAGGTTTGCTCGATGTACAGCTGAGGTCAAAATCACGCTTTTTAAAGCCTATTGTCAGACATTTTATACGAGTAGCCTGTGGGCCAACTTTACACAGAAAACCTACAGTGCCCTGCGCGTCCAATACAACAACATCTTCAGGGCTCTTTTCCGGCTCCCACGCTATTGTAGTGCGTCGGGTATGTTTGCCGATGCCAGCGTGGATGACTTTTACGCATTAATGCGAAAAAAGGTTGCCTCGCTAGTAAACAGGGTGCGACAGAGCTCGAACGGAGTCCTGAGGATGGTGGGTGAACGCCTCGATTCAGCCCTAGTTGGCAGGTTCACCGAGCTGCATGTGGCAAGGGTTCGGTGAGCCTGCCCACTGGAGGTGTTAATTTAATTTTGTTAATTTCCTTTTTGTTGTCATGTATACTAACATAGTCTATAAGTTATATTGTTACTAACAAACTATGGATCCTTGGTCTGAAAATAAATTATTTTTATTTTTATTTTTATTTATTATTATTATAATATTGCATTGCCTTCTAGTTCTGACCTATGTTCAAAGTTTCAAGTCTCTAGCTCTTCGGGAAGCTAGTATAAAATCGATCGCAAACTTTGTGGAGAAACAAACGAACACACAAACAAACGAAAAAGCAACCTTATAAAAACGTGTTAAAAAGAGTTTCATCGAAATCGGTCCAAAAACAAAAGTTGGCCGCCATCTTGGATTTTTTAATATTTCAACATTGCGTTGCTGTTGTTGCTGTTGCTGAACAAAAAGAAAATAAAGAAGTTAGCGACCATCTTGGATTTTTGTCATTATCAACATTGCGTTCCTGTTTTCTTTTAAAAATAGTACCCGAAACCGAGTTTCATCGAAATCGGCCCACAATCAAAAAAGTTGGCCGCCATCTTGGATTTTTATTTTTTTAACATTGCGTTGCTGTTTTCTTGTTAAAATAGTACCAAAAACCGAGTTTCATCGAAATCGGCCCAGAAATAAAAAAGATGGCCGCCATCTTGAATTTTTATTTTTTTAACATGGCATTGTTATTTTCTGTCAAAATAGAACCAAAAACCGGGTTTCATCGAAATCTGCCTACAAACATAAAAGATGGCCGCCATCTTGGTTTTTTTTAACATAGCATTGTTGTTTTTTGTCAAAATAGTACCAAAAACCGAATTTCATCAAAAACGACCCACAAACAAAAAAGTTGGCCGCCATTTGTGATTTATGCAGGCCACACACCATCCAATCGATCGTCCAATCGGCATGAAACTACCGATTGGATCCAACCAAACTGAGCGTGTGTGGCCGTGGATCGGTTGGACGATCGAACTGACGGAAAAATCAAAATGGCTGGATCATGCCGATTGGATCATGCCGATTGGACGGTGTGTGGCAGTGGGCAATCGATCGTATGATTTTCTTAACCGACTTCAAATAAGGAGGTTCTTTATTCGATTGTATTTATTTGTTTTATCATTGTTCGCGCGTATCTTCGATATTTATAGACTGATTTTGATGATTATTTTTTCTTTTTTCTTTCTTTTTTCTTTTAACCGATTTCGAAAAAAGGTAGGTTCTCTGTTTGACCTGTATCCGCGATTATCTCACGTTTGGCTGAACCGATTTTAATGCGGTTTTCAGAAAAGTATTTGTTGAATTTAGGAGAAGGTTTTAGTATTTTAACCGACTTCAAAAAAAGGAAGTTCTCAGTTTGACCTGTATACAAGGTTTTTGGTAAAAGCCTTATAAAGCCGAATAGGGTAGATAGGGACCATCAAACTGAACAACTTTTACTATGGGACCAACTCTGAAATCGCGAAAAAAAAATCAGCTGTTTCATACATTTTGAAATTTTCGTTATAAATTTTTGTATGAAACAGCTGATTTTTTTTTCGCGATTTCAGAGTTGGTTCCATAGTAAAAGTTGTTCAGTTGGATGGTCCCTATCTACCCTATTCGGCTTTATAAGGCTTTTACCAAACACCTTGTATGTATGATTGTCCGCGATTATCTCAAGTTTAGCTGGGGCCTTACTATGAGCTTTTATAGCAGGACTTATATTGAACTGCCTTACTTTTTCGTACTATGACCTCAAAGGTTAGTATAAAAGCAGGCTTTAAGAAGTCCCATTTAAGGCCTGCTTTTGAACTGAATGGTTTCGAATTTGCTGATGGCATGCCCCCTGAACCGATTTTGATGCGCTTACCAGAAAAGCATTTGTTACATTTAGGAGAAGGTTTTAGTATTTTAACCGACTTCAAAAAAGAAGGAGGTTCTCTTTTGGATTGTATATATATTTTTGTCATTGTTCGCGCGTATCTTCGATATGTATGGACCGATTTTGATGATTATTTTTTTTATTCCAAAGAATTTACTTGCAACATTTTTTCTTTTTAAAATCGGTTCAGCAGTTCTCAATTCAAGTAATCCTGAAAATACTATGATTAACTACCTCGATGACTTTATTTATGAACCGGATTATATGATTTTTTGTTGGAAAATGGATAGACAGCGTGAATATGGAAATTGAGTTGAGTAATGACATTAGCATTTTGAAAATATATAGAGTTAAAAAATATTATACGCATAGCTACCACCAAAAAGCTGAAAATAAATAAGCTTTAAAAAATAAAAATCTCTTTCAAAAACCTAAAAACAAAAACAACTTTCAAAATAAAATAGCAATGATGAAACATTTATTGTATAAAATCGAATTATAAGAACCTCCTTCTTTTTTTGAAGTCGGTTAAGAAAATCATACGATTGATCGCCACTGCCGATTGGACAGTTAGAATTGATCGTGTGTGGTGTGTATGGACGAGCTGCAGATTGGATCCAATCGGTAGTTTCATGCCGATTGGACGATCGATTGGATGGTGTGTGGCCTGCATTATTAATATTTTCAACATTGCGTTGCTGTTGTTGCTGTTGCTGAACAAAAAGGTAAATAAACAAATTAGCGACCATATTGGATTTTTGTCATTATCAACATTGCGTTCCTGTTTTCTTTTAAAAATAGTACCCGAAACCGAGTTTCATCGAAATCGGCCCACAATCAAAAAAGTTGGTTGCCATCTTGGATTTTTATTTTTTTAACATTGCGTTGCTGTTTTCTTGTTAAAATAGTACCAAAAACCGAGTTTCATCGAAATCGGCCCAGAAATAAAAAAGATGGCCGCCATCTTGAATTTTTATTTTTTTAACATGGCATTGTTATTTTCTGTCAAAATAGAACCAAAAACCGGGTTTCATCGAAATCTGCCTACAAACATAAAAGATGGCCGCCATCTTGTTTTTTTTTTTAACATAGCATTGTTGTTTTTTGTCAAAATAGTACCAAAAACCGAATTTCATCAAAAACGACCCACAAACAAAAAAGTTGGCCGCCATTTGTGATTTATTAATATTTTCAACATTGCGTTGCTGTTGTTGCTGTTGCTGAACAAAAAGGTAAATAAACAAATTAGCGACCATATTGGATTTTTGTCATTATCAACATTGCGTTCCTGTTTTCTTTTAAAAATAGTAATTGAAACCGAGGTTCATCGAAATCAGCCCACAAACAAAAAAGTTGGCCGCCATCTTGGATTTTTATTTTTTTAACATTGCGTTGCTGTTTTCTTGTCAAAATAGAACCAAGAACCGGGTTTCATCGAAATCAGCCTACAAACATAAAAGATGGCCGCCATCTTGGATTTTTTATTTTTTTTAACATAGCATTGTTGGTTTTTTGTCAAAATAGTACCAAAAACCGAGTTTCATCGAAATCGGCCCACTAATAAAAAACATGGCCGCCATCTTGGATTTATATTTTCTTAACAAAGCATTGTTATTTTCTTGTCAAAATAGAACCAAAAACCGAGTTTAATCGAAATCGGCCTACAAACAAAAAAGATGGCCGCCATCTTGGATTTTTTAGTTTTTTAACATTTCATTGTTATTTTCTTGTCAAAATAGTAAAAAAAAAAACGAGTTTCATCGAAATCGGCCCACAAACAAAAATACACCAGTATAAACAAATACAGCAATGTGCGGCCGCCATTTTGAATTCCAAATCTAACATCAAAATCGTGCCAAAAATACTTTTCATGACACCAACTTAAAAAAAATGCAAATACAATTTTCAATCCATATAAATATAACCCAATCGAAAGCGTAAGCCCTGTCGGGATAGGGCCCGAGATGCATACATTGCCAAAGTATGGCCTCTCGGGCCCTCCCACCCCCTCCTATACCGCACCACCCCGCAAAATTGCTCTGTCTAGACGCCTCCGATGATCGACTGTATGAACTATCTTTAGGTTGTGCCTGTACTGTGCTTAGATGATCAAATCTTATTAGTCGCACTATACTACAGACTAGTACTGAGGCGCGTTCAATTCCCTGATCATGTTTTTGTGTTTTTGTTATTAAAATTTTATGGTGCTCCTCAGAAAAACATTTTATTTGATTTAGAATATAGGAAAGTTTAAATTATTCGTATTCCAAACGGAAAACGAAGATTTTCTAATTAAAAGTTCTTCGGTCGTTCCGAATCCTAACACAATAGCGAAATATGAAACAACCGCACTCGTCTGCAGAACGTGCCTCTGACGCAGAAATTCGACACACGTCCAACACTGAGGAGCGCTCGCGCGGTACTGACAAAGAGTAAAATATTTGACGGTCGGTGCATCGCATTTTGTAGTAATTTTGCAGTTAGATTTCTCATTATTATTGAATTCAAATAACAAATTCATGCTTAAAAATTATTAAATCTTTATTCCTTATGAAGTAACAATTATTTGGGTATAAATTTTGCTCAATAATATGTTCGTAGATAGGAGAAATTCACAGTTAACTCAAAGCGATTTTCGAAGTTTTTTGGTTTAGAATAAGATTTTTTTTCTATATTATTTCAATGATATTTCAAAATTCCGAGGCCGCTATGAACTATTCTACTATATAAGAAATAACATTAAATTTTTTTTATTTCATTTCTTTAGAACAGTAGTCCAATCCATGAGCTCAAAAACGTGCCCTCGCGCATTTTATGCAAATCTTTCTCTGCAATTTTGGGTTTAATTAAAAAGTTAAGCAAAATTTACAAAAAGCGAGGCCGCTACGAACTATTCCAATAGCTATTCTGCACTATTCAATAAGTCAAAATTGTTAATGTATGTTTGTTTCTGAGATCGACAACGCCAAAATTCCCCATTTTAACCAAAAATCACAGTCGATACGTCATATGGCTCTTAAGGTGCGTCCAGATATGTTCTTTTGATCGCACCGTACCTCCGTTCCGTACCAGCGTTCCGATCAAATAAGTCTGGACGCTATTTTGCCCGTTCCGTACCTCCGTTCCGTACCTCCGTTCCGTACCTCCGTTCCGTACCTCCGTTCCGTACCTCCGTTCCGTACCTCCGTTCCGTACCTCCGTTCCGTACCTCCGTTTTTTGTTTGAGGTCCGATTTGGATGAAACTCGGTTTTTGGTACTATTTTGACAAGAAAACAGCTACGCAATTTTCAAAAGATAAAAAAATCCGATATTGCGGCAAACTTTTTTGTTTGTGGGCCGATTTCGATGAAACTCGGTTTTTAGTGCTATTTCGACAAGAAAACAGCAACAATATGTGAAAAATATAAAAAATCCAAGATGGCGGCCAACTTTTTTGTTTGAGGTCCGATTTGGATGAAACTCGGTTTTTGGTACTATTTTGACAAGAAAACAGCTACGCAATTTTAAAAGTATAAAAAATCCAAGATGGCGGCCAACTTTTTTGTTTGTGAGCCGATTTGGATGAAACTCGGTTTTTAGTACTATTTTGACAAGGAAACAGCAACACTTTGTAAAAAATATTAAAAAATTCAAGATGGCAGCCAACATTTTTGTTTGTGGGCCGATTTCGATGAAACTCGGTTTTTGGTACTATTTTGACAAGAAAACAGCTACGCAATTTTCAAAATATAAAAAATCCAAGATGGAGGCCAACTTTTTCGTTCGATCGTTTTTTTTAGTATTTTTAAAATTGCGTTGCTGTTTTCTTGTCAAAATAGTACTAAAAACCGAGTTTCAGCGAAATCGGCCCACAAACAAAAAGTTGGCCGCCATCTTGGATTTTTTATATTTTGAAAATTGCGTAGCTGTTTTCTTGTCAAAATAGTACCAAAAACCGAGTTTCATCGAAATCGGCCCACAAACAAAAATGTTGGCTGCCATCTTGAATTTTTTAATATTTTTTACAAAGTGTTGCTGTTTCCTTGTCAAAATAGTACTAAAAACCGAGTTTCATCCAAATCGGCTCACAAACAAAAAAGTTGGCCGCCATCTTGGATTTTTTATAATTTTAAAATTTCGTTGCTGTTTTTATGTCAAAATAGTACCAATAACCGAGTTTCATCGAAATCGGTCCACAAACAAAAAAGTTGGCCGCCATCTTGGATTTTTTATATTTTTCACATAGTGTTGCTGTTTCCTTGTCAAAATAGTACTAAAAACCGAGTTTCATCCAAATCGGCCCACAAACAAAAAAGTTGGCCGCCATCTTGGATTTTTATATATTTTGAAAATTGCGTAGCTGTTTTCTTGTCAAAATAGTACCATAAACCGAGTTTCATCCAAATCGGCCCACAAACAAAAAAGTTGGCCGCCATCTTGGATTTTTTATACTTTTAAAATTGCGTTGCTGTTTTTATGTCAAAATAGTACCAATAACCGAGTTTCATCGAAATCGGTCCACAAACAAAAAAGTTGGCCGCCATCTTGGATTTTTTATACTTTTAAAATTGCGTTGCTGTTTTCTTGTCAAAATAGTACCAAAAACCGAGTTTCATCCAAATCGGCCCTCAAACAAAAAAGTTGGCCGCCATTTTGGATTTTTTATATTTTTTTAAATTGCGTTGCTGTTTTCTTGTCAAAAAAGTACTAAAAACCGAGTTTCATCGAAATCGGCCCACAAACAAAAAAGTTGGCCGCCATCTTGGATTTTTTTATATTTTGAAAATTGCGTAGCAGTTTTCTTGTCAAAATAGTACCAAAAACCGAGTTTCATCCAAATCGGCCCTCAAACAAAATAGTTGGCCGCCATATTGGATTCATGTGATTAACCTCGAAAAATAAAAAATATCATTTTTGGAGTTATACAAATATAGGTTACGGCGAGTTGCGATCTGTAAAACTTGGGTTAAAGTATCTATAATTTCATAATAAATAACTATATCACAACGGCAAACGGTACCTAACCTTTTTCGTAATTTAAATGTACTACGGGCTACTGTACTACAACCTCCGAACGTCGGCGTCGCCGCGATCACGTCCAGACTAGCGCCGTACCGTTCCTCCGTTCCGTTTTTCCTTTGAACGGGGCGAAAAAACCGACTCGCGATGGATCGGAGCGTACCTGTCGGCGATCGAGACGGCGTACCTCCGCACCGTTCCGAACATGCGTCCAGACTAGCGTTCTTTGTTCGCGACGCTCAAGAGCGAGAGATACAGGTACGGGCAAAAGAGCGAGAGATTCGAGGTGGATCGGGGCGTACCTGTTCGGCGAACGGAACGGCGTACCTCCGCACCGTTCCGAACATACGTCCAGACTAGCGTTCTTTGATCGCGACGCCGATCGGAACGGAGGTACGGTACGGGCAAAAGAACATATCTGGACGCACCTTTAAGTGAATTTCCATTCATGAAAATGTAAATACATAAAATATTGTACTTAATTTTAAAATAAATGTGAGTAATAGGGAAAAAATTGTAATATTGTAAAAAACATTCGATCAAAATTAGAAGCGCGATTTAGCTTCGAACACTTCGAATAGATTCAATAAATGAGTATCTAACAATACCAAACAGCACCACCGTAGTACTACTGCTTTTGAAAACCTCGTGGCAACATCTATTAGAACATACAATTTGAGCGAGGTCTACAGCTCACTGAGCCACTAGTTAGTATTGATTTACCTACTATCATTTTATTTTTTACCTAAGTACATAATTTATTATAGTTAAGTATGCCTAAATAAAGTATATTAGCGTAGGTAGCTACCTAGTACCTCTATTGCTGTCGTTGATTTTAAAGTAGGTACACCTTCACAAAATAGAGTAACTACATTACTATACAATTTTATTTAGAGTAGAGGTGGCAGCCCTAATATACAGTGACTGTCGCGGCTGTAGGGTGACAAGATCAGAGCGTTTAAAATACGGGAAACTGCATGGTTGGTCGGAGACATACTTATTACATTAAACTGTTTAATATAAACTTAAGTACTTAGGTAGTTCTATATTTACAATTAATACTTTTGCCACGTTTTTATAAGGTTGCTTGCTCGTTTGTTTGTGTTTTCGTTTGTTTGTTTGAGCACAAATTTTGCAAACAATTTTTATACTAACTTCCCGATGAACTAGAGACTTGAAACTTTGAAAACTGGTCAGAACTAGAAGGTAATGTAATATTATGGTATGATTGAGCTGATCCGACGATGGAGCCGGAAGAACGCCACAGGAACACTATGATGAAACCATACAACTCTATCGTGTTTGGGCTCGTTAGAATCGTCTTGGCAAGTACTCTGTTAGGGAATAATATCCAAGGGGCTGATGAAGGAGCCGGAAGAAGGCCATTGGAGCTTTGTAATAATATGCAACCCCATCGAGTTTGAGCTTGATCGATTCGTCTTGACGGGTGCTCCGATAGGAGGTGGTATACTTTTAGTTTTAACTCGTTAACTGAAAAGCAGAAAATAACAATTAGGTTGCTTTCTTGTTTTTATTTATAAATATGGTTAATCAACCAATATCTACAAAAATTCAAATGTAAATAATGCCACTATAAAGTTTATTCCAATTTTGATAAAAATACAATGTGCGTGTATTTTGGAAATCAAATGAATGTTGGAAAAACAAGTGAAGGTAGGAAAACATTGTCTAGTGATCTGTAGTTAAAAAAACAGGTGCAAACGATTTTTGACTTTATTGACGTTTAAAATTCGGTTGCTTTCTACCATAATTATTCTCTTTAATTAAAAACTGTTATTTTGGTAAATATATCAATAAGGTCTTAAATACTTGCATCAATTTTTTACAAGTAATATAAAAAAAATGAGTGCAAGCGATTTTCAACGACACAATGTTAAAAATAAAAAACAAGATGGCGGCCAACCTTTTTTGTTTTTGGTTTGATTTCGATGAAAATCGGTTTTTAGTAATATTTTGACAAAAAATAACAATTAAATGTTGAAAATATAAAAAAAAACGAAATGGCAGCCTACTTTTTTGTTCGTAGGCCGATTTCGATGAAACTCTGTTTTTGGTACTACTTAGGCAAGAAAATAACAACGCAATTTTTTAAATATTCAAAATCCAAGATGGCGCTTAACTTTATTGTTTTTAATTAATTTGTTCGATGAAAATAGTACCAAAAACCGAGTTTTATCGAAATCAGCCCACAAACAAAAAAGTTAGCAGCCATCTTGAATTTTTTTATATTTAAAAAATTGCGTTGTTATTTTCTTCTCAAAATAGTACCAAAAACAGAATTTCATCGTAATCGGCCCACAAAGAAAAAAGTTGGCCGCCATTTTGGATTTTTAATATTTTTAATATTGCATTGTTATTGTCGTGTCAGAATAGTACAAAAAACCGAGTTTCATCGAAATCGGCCTACAAACAAAAAAGTTGGCCGCCATCTTGGATTTTTAATATTTTTAACATTGCGTTGTTATTGTTGTAGCGTGCTGCCTGTCGCTCCTGAGCTTTTAGTTTTAAGCTAGTTGTAATTAGTTTAAGTTTCTTAGGGAATAAGTATTTTTGGCCATAACTTTCCAAATTCTTTGAAAATAAGCATTTGCTTGGCAGCAATTTATTCGTCGCTTTACGGCGATTTTTTATTAGGTTTGTAGTTTCATCCTTTTTCATACAATTTTATTGAATTTCATACATAAATTTCATACTTAGTGGAAAAGTGAGGTTATAATTTTGTATTTATTTTGACAGCTGCTTGTTTACAAGTGACAGCTAAGTTTATTTGCTTTTTTCAATTCTACTCACACTTCGCGTAGGTTGTCTATCAATTTATTGGCCATCCCGCTCTTTTGTATTGCTGCCGAGCGAATACACGAATTCCCATTTTGAAATGCTGTATTATTTTTCTTCTACATTTTTCTTTCGGTTTTTCAAAATTTACTGTAAGTATAAAAGGATTGTCAAACCTATTACGTGGGTCAGTCAGTCTTCGAAATCTACGTGGCTCAGTCAGTCTTCGAGATCTACGGTGTAAACAAGTAGTGTTCCCGGGCCTTACAAGAAAGCCGAACATGGTTTTGAAAAACCGAAAGAAAAATGTAGAAGAAAAATAATACAGCATTTCAAAATGGGAATTCGTGTATTCGCTCGGCAGCAATACAAAAGAGCGGGATGGCCAATAAATTGATAGACAACCTACGCGAAGTGTGAGTAGAATTGAAAAAAGCAAATAAACTTAGCTGTCACTTGTAAACAAGCAGCTGTCAAAATAAATACAAAATTATAACCTCACTTTTCCACTAAGTATGAAATTTATGTATGAAATTCAATAAAATTGTATGAAAAAGGATGCTTATAGCCTTCCGTTAATAAGTGAAATTTTGGATAACCTTAGGGATGCTCGATATCTTTCTAGTATTGACATTGCAAAAGCATTTTGGGAAATACCTTTGGACCCTAATGATAGAGATAAGACCGCTTTTTATGTACCCGGCAGAGGAATGTATCGTTTCACGGTAATGCCGTTTGGTCTGACGAATGCCCCTGCTACTCAACAGCGTTTAATGGATCAATTATTTACCCCAGAATTTGAGAATAAAGTGTTTTGTTATCTCGATGACATAATTATCATTAGTAATACCTTTGAAGAGCATATTTCTCTTTTGATGAAAGTTCATCAAAAACTCTCTCTTGCTGGTCTCACAATTAACTTTGGTAAAAGTCAATTCTTTCGTAACGAATTAAAGTATCTCGGGTATATTGTTGATAATAAGGGTTTACGTGCTGATCCGGCCAAGGTTCAGGCAATTTTAGATTTTCCAATTCCTACGAATAAAAGGGAAATGAGGAAATTTTTGGGAACATGTAGTTGGTTTAGACGTTTCATTCCCAATTTTAGCTCTGTAGCTTCTCCTCTTAATAAATTGACTTCTGGTTCAATTTCAAAATTTGTTTGGAATCCTGATGCTGAGGCTGCTTTCCGCAAACTAAAGGAAGCGCTTATTTCTGCTCCAATTCTTTCATGTCCTGATTTTGATCTTCCTTTTTCTGTCCATTGTGACGCTTCTAATGTTGGCGTAGGCGCTATGCTTACACAAACTCAAGGCTCTAATGAGGTAGTTATTGCTTATATGAGCAAATCTCTAAATAAAAATGAACAAAATTACTCAACAACTGAACGAGAGACTTTAGCAGTGCTCACAGCTATTGAACACTGGCGTTGCTATTTAGATAATGGCAAACAATTTACTGTTTTTACTGACCATGCAGCTCTGAAATGGTTTTTGAATATGTCCAATCCAACCGGGAGACTTGCCCGATGGGCTCTTCGTCTGTCGTGCTTTAATTTTATTTTAAAACATAAAAGGGGTAAAGAAAATGTTGTCCCTGATTTACTTTCTAGATCGAAAACGAATATGATCGAACCTATTGCTATTCCTAGTGAAATCTCAGAAACAGATCGTTTTAATAATATATTTAACAATTGTCGCGTAAACCCAGATTCATATCCTAATTTCAGTGTTCGGGATGGAAAGTTGTACCGTCGTTTTAATTCATCTGAACCGCTGAACCAAGATTTCCTTTGGAAGGAAGTACCCCCACCTTCTGCTAGAGAAGACCTTATTAAGGCCGCTCATGGTGACGCTTCAAGTCCTCATTTTGGCATTTTTAAAACGTACAAAAAACTCTCTATTCTTTACTATTGGTCTAGTATGTTTAAACAAATTTCAAAAATTATTTCTCATGTGAAACGTGTTTGGCGTATAAACATTTGAACCATTCTCCTTTTGGGCCAATGGGAAAACCAAAATGACCAGGCAAAGGAATCAATATATTTTAGTTGTAAATTGTTGCTTTTCCAAATATACACTTATTTTCCCTCTCAAACGCGCAACTACCGAAAATGTTATTTTTCATTTGGAGAACTCTGTCTTTTTTATCCATGGCGTTCCTCAAACTATTATTATGGACAATGGCTCACAGTTCCAATCTCATCAATTCTCAAATTTTCTTTCGCGTTATAATATTCCGTTCGTATCCTTTACTCCGCGTTACTGTCCACAGGTTAATCTTACCGAGCGATATAATCGTACCATCGTAACCGCGTTAGCTGCCTTAGTGGGTAATGATCATCGCTCTTGGGACAAACATCTCAGCAAGATTCAATGCGCTATGAACTCTAGTGTAAATTTATCAACGGGTTTTTCTCCTTTCTTTCTTGTTCATGGTCGGGAGTATGTTTCCACTGGCTCCCTTTATACACCAACATCTGACTTGGACGAAATAATTTTTATGCCCCGTGATATCTATGCTAATAATCTTGGACATTTAGCATCCTACTTTGACCAGGTTCAAGTTGCTTTATATAATGCGTATGTTAAGAACACTGGTCCTTATAATTTAAGGCGCTCTTTTAAGGAATTTAATGTCGGCGATATTGTTTGGCGTCGAAATTATGTCCAAAGTGATGCAGGTGCATATTTCTCTGCGAAATTGGCACCACGTTTTATAAAGTGTACAGTTATACGTAAGCTTTCTCCTCTTGTTTATATTTTAGAAGACCAAAATGGAGCCAGAGGCAAATGGCACATAAAAGATTTTAAGTTGTAATTTTGTTTTGGTTTGTTTATTTCTGTTTGTATTTTATTCTAGTACATATGCGGACGGCAGGCACACTATTCTGTATATTTGGGCATGATTGTAATTTTTTATTCTGCATACAGGCGGCCATAGTGCACATCGTCTCTATGTTTACTCTCTGTTGGAGAGTAGCTAAGCTCTCCAGACAGAAATCAAGTATAATCTCTCTCTTTATTCTCTTTGCTGCAGAGTAGCTAAGCTCTGCAGGACAATGCCCTTTTGTGTAACTATAGCACATTGGTATGAATTTGTAAATTACTGTACATATTTTATTAGCTTTGTTTTACTCTTGTAAAATTTTCCTAAGGGAAAATTTTCTCTTTGGGGGGGGAATAATGTAGCGTGCTGCCTGTCGCTCCTGAGCTTTTAGTTTTAAGCTAGTTGTAATTAGTTTAAGTTTCTTAGGGAATAAGTATTTTTGGCCATAACTTTCCAAATTCTTTGAAAATAAGCATTTGCTTGGCAGCAATTTATTCGTCGCTTTACGGCGATTTTTATTAGGTTTGTAGTTTCATCCTTTTTCATACAATTTTATTGAATTTCATACATAAATTTCATACTTAGTGGAAAAGTGAGGTTATAATTTTGTATTTATTTTGACAGCTGCTTGTTTACAAGTGACAGCTAAGTTTATTTGCTTTTTTCAATTCTACTCACACTTCGCGTAGGTTGTCTATCAATTTATTGGCCATCCCGCTCTTTTGTATTGCTGCCGAGCGAATACACGAATTCCCATTTTGAAATGCTGTATTATTTTTCTTCTACATTTTTCTTTCGGTTTTTCAAAATTTACTGTAAGTATAAAAGGATTGTCAAACCTATTACGTGGGTCAGTCAGTCTTCGAAATCTACGTGGCTCAGTCAGTCTTCGAGATCTACGGTGTAAACAAGTAGTGTTCCCGGGCCTTACAAGAAAGCCCGCGCCGCGAGTGTCAACTAATAGTTCTACGGGTGCTGCGAGTCTCCAACTCCTGCTGGGCAGCACCTACTATTCTACTGCTGAAACGCTCCATCTGCGGCCAGCCTCCGTTCATCTGCGCTCCATCTCCGGCCTGTCTAAGCTGCTCATCCACGGTACCACTACGTCCCTTCCGCGTCCCCTCTCCGCGCGCTAGATTACGTTCCCCTGTCCCTCTGCAAGCCTCTGAAGAATCGCCCCTTCCCCTATCCTCCCTCGTAGCATTTAAGTTCCTTAGCTTCCTGTCTGTTAGGTTTAGTGTAAATAAATGTTAATTGTACTATATTTCCATCTTTCTACTTTGCTCCTTAACTAGCTAGATTCAATCCTTCTACTCTAGGTAGGCTATCTATCTTCCCCTCTTCTTTGTAACGTTACATTGTCTTGTCAGAATAGTACCAAAAACCGAGTTTCATCGAAATCGGCCTACTAACAAAAAGTTGGCCGCCATCTTGGATTTTTTATACTTTAAATATTGCATTGTTATTGTCGTGTCAGAATAGTACAAAAAACCGAGTTTCATCGAAATCGGCCTACAAACAAAAAAGTTGGCCGCCACCTTGGATTTTTTATACTTTTAAAATTGCGTTGTTATTGTCTTGTCAAAACAGTACAACAAACCGAGTTTCATCGAAATCGGCCAAAAAACAAAAAGTTGGCCGCCACCTTGGATTTTTAATATTTTTAACATTGCATTGTTATTGTCTTGTCAAAATAGTACCAAAAACCGAGTTTTATCGAAATCGGCCCACAAACAAAAAAGTTGGCCGCCATCTAGGATTTTTTATACTTTCAATATTGCATTGTTATTGTCTTGTCAAAATAGTACAAAAAATCGAGTTTCATCGAAATCGGCCTACTAACAAAAAAGTTGGCCGCCATCTTGGATTTTTTATACTTTAAATATTGCTTTGTTATTTTCTTGTCAAAATTGTACCAAAAACCGAGTTTCATCTAAGGCTGGCCACAGACCTACCGGTTTCATTTCTTTGCTTTGCTGTTCTACCATGGACCGCCGGCCAAGAGGCTCATTTTCAATCTATCGCATATTTTGACCTGACCACATTGGCAAGATAGCCATTAGTTTGGTGTTATCAAATATCGTCGTCTGGGGTGCGATGAGAAGTTTTAGTTTTCGTTTTAAAAAAAAACTGCTGTTTTATACAAAAATTAATAACGAAATTATCAAAATGTATGAAACAGTTCATTTTTTTTCGCGATTTCAGATTTGGTCCCATAGTAAAAGTTGTTCAGTTTTATTATGGTCCCTATCTACCATATTCAGTTTTATAAGGCTTTACCAAACATCTTGTATAAATAAGCGATCGAGTTATTTTTAACGATCGGAGTCCATGTTCAGGGTGGCATATCTCCTAAAAGCTTCCTACTTCGCAATCCAGGCGATGATATTTGATAAAACCAAGCTAATGGCTATCTTGCCAATTTGGTCTAGTCCCAAAATGCGATAGATTGAAAATTGCCCTGGTTGGCCGGCGGTCTTTCAAGCAAGGTAGCACAGCAAAGCAAAGAAACGGAACCGGTAGGTCTGGGGCCAGCCTAAATCGGTCTACAAACTTAAAAGTTGGCCGCCATCTTGGATTTTTTAATATTTTTAACACTGCGTTGTTATTTTCTTGTCGAAATAGTATCGAAATCGGCGCATAAACATGAATTTGATTATTAATATTAACTTTACCCCTCGCCTGCAACTTTCAGTTATTTCAATAGAACAATTTCGTTTTTTGTAAATCTGAAATGGTGTAGTATTTATGGTCACCCTAGTTTTGTAAAGGAATATTTCCTAAATATTGAAAAATTCTAAAATTGAAATTCGGCGCCAAAGTCAAAATCGGAGTTGCCAGGATTGACACTTGAATTTAACACCACCTCACCGATGATAGCTGATTAGCATTATTGTGAAAATCATATTAAATCAAAAGAGTAAGTTCAGTTTTATTTCACAATAAGTATGTGTTATTCTAAATTAATATTTAAGTAGTATATTTTCAATTTTCCACTCCAAACCCTTAACTTTGATACACTACGTACATTTTTTTTCCCTACCATCTTGGTATTATTGTTTAGTAATGGCAATTGTGCGAACGAGACATCCTCATCTACTTGGTGATGTTTCATTCACACAGTAGAGTCTTCAGTCAATGTCGTCGATAGAATTTCAACTCTATGTCAAAGAGAATAAAGTTGAATTTCATTTAAACGCATAGTGAGAATTTTTGTAGAGGTACTCACTCCTTATATGAACCTCCTTGCCTCTGTCATTTAATGAGACTGCATAAATAAAAGAGGCTTTAATCTCTTCAGTCAGCCATTTCCATTAAAAAATATAATGTGAGAGCGTACCGGTATGTCACATGATCACATCAAAATTTCAAAAGAATATTCATTAGAATTTACACTAATCCTTCTGCTATCAGTTTAAATCAATGGTTAATTGGGTACTGTTTAGACAAATATCAAATTTGAACAAGCAGTGAATTATTTTTCAATACTGTTCTAATTTTTGTTTATTTATTTGCTTAAAACAATATTTAAATCCCTCATACATGGGCACTACTAATATTGAAGCTTTGCAAGTTATGGCCATGGCAAAGGCCAAAGTTGTGCCTTCGGGTTCTATAAAAGTGGTATGTTTTTAGATTTGATATAGCAGCATCGGTTATTTTTTTTTTTTCATTATTGGCTGTGTAGATTTAATTTTTCGGTCTAGAATGCAGCCAAAATGCTGTATTGCTGTAGTTCCCAATTCCGCCACTTGGTGGATCTCGTTCGACGCAAAATTGACTTCACAGTACCTACCTACGCCATTTTGTAAGTGTCCACCGTAGTCAAGTTTTCTGGGCAAAGTGTTTGATAGTTATTTCGCATGGTTTTGTGTACATTTAAAACTTAAAGACATTTCGCAAATCAATTAACGTCTTGTACGTTAAATCACAGACTCAAAGCATGGAGGACAAGGCGTCTTTAAAAGAACTGGATCAATGGATAGAGCAGCTAAATGAATGCAAGCAATTGACAGAAAACCAAGTTAAAACGTTATGCGACAAGGTAATGTAAATCTATTCATAATTAAAATGATTCTGTGATAGCTTAGTCAACTTAAGTCTGTTAAATAACGGCAATTTAATGTTGGGTTAGTACCTAAATCTTGAATGATTCACTGTACTTACTACCTATGTCAACGAAGAGCAAAAACGCCTAGCCTATCTATTTAGATGTACACATCCACATCTCGAATACATACCATCATACAAAATATGGATTTTAAGAAGCTCTGATATGGGTTACTGGCAAACAATTGTGTATTTTATTCTCTACCACACCCATGCATCAATCGGCTTTCCTGGTTCACATTAGCTAGCCTTAAATTGATTCAAAGGTATTTATAGATTGTGCGGAAATGCTAATAACTGACAAAATATTGATTGTGTACTTAAACACTGTTTATCTTCATTTTGGATATCTGTCATTGATCTTTTGATTCAGTAGCTATGTAGTAGATATACATATACCTGTGTTCTACCTCCATAGGTACAAGAGCCATCTCTTCATTGATATACTGTGGTGTTGTGGTCAGAATTTGATACTATGTTCAGTATGTTATCTTACATGATAGTCTAAGAATTCCATTAAATTTCTAAACATAGAACTGTCTATTCATTAGTCTTCTTTGAATAAATTAATTGTGTAAGTGGGTAGCTTGATTAAATTAAACCCACTCTATTTTTTGTGGTGGTGGAAATGCTTTATTTGCACACGGAGTGTAAATTAACAATAAAACACAAGAATTGGTCTTATAGCTATTTTCATCTAAGAATTGACTAAGAACTTTATGTCGAACTTAAGATTTGTCACCGTTAATGACAATTCATAGAACACAAATTCGATTTAAGTGTGTGGGAGTGACATGTGGTGGGGCACGGCTACATGGATATTGGCTAACTTCACAGCGGCCAATAAGATTGAATTGTATTATACTTAGTACTTAATTACTTGGATAAATATTTGTTTGACAGGCACATTTGCTAATCTGTGCTTCTGAGCTAGAAACACTATGTATTGGGAGGTTTCATTCAGGTTAGGTTATTATAGCTATAGCTGTTATTGCATATTAGAAATGAAGCAGTAGGAATGTCCATAATCCATAATTTAATTTAAAATATAAAGACTTAGTTTTAGGAGTATAAAGCATACTTTCTAAAATAATAGACATGAAATTGTAGCTTTGTACATTTTTCAAGTGATACAAATCATCTGTATTTTTAATGCAATATAACAACTGCTATCCAAATTAAAAGTTGTTTACAACTTTTAAGTAAAAATGGAGGAGGTTATAGTTAATAATTATGATTTTTTATTATTATACACATTATTCTTAAATCATTCTATTTAAAGTTTAATAATATTTTTATACTATTTTATTTACTATTATAATTATAAACATAATTATTTTCTATGATTAAGGAAATTATCACAATACCTATTTAAATTTAGTGCCAAAATAATAATAATCTCACAATTATAATACTAGAAACTAATACCTATGTGACATTTTATATAAAACAATTCTACTATCATATTAGCAGATCTGTTTTATTTTATTTATAGCCTTTATTCAGAGTATATAGTTTTTTGAAGTTACTTAATTTTAATAACGTCTTTGTTTGTGCTCCTCTGTGTGCCCTCCGGCAAAAGCCTCCTCCAAACTCTTCCATTTCTTCCTCTCTCTAGCCATTCCCATCCAGTTTCTCCCTGCCATCTTTACTAAATCGTCCTCCCATCTCTTCAGTACTTCCCTTTCCCTCTTTTCTCTCTCTAGGGTACCAATTGGCTACCACCTTACTCCATCTTTCATCACCTTAATTGTGTGGCCAGCCCATTTCCATTTTTTACTACGACATCTTGTACTTTGGTAGCTTTTCTTATATTGGTGTGCCTGATTTTGTCAATTTTTCTCATACCTTGCATGCTTTCTTCCATGGACCGTTGACAAGTTTGCAGATTTAGTTTGCTGAAATTTAGTTAATGCTCATATGTTTATTTTATTTTATTTATTTAAAGGTACAGCTACAAAATACAATTTCATACATTTTTAAAGATCTAATAATTAGGTTCCACATTTTAAATCTAATTCTAACAAATGTTGTACACAACGTTTACAAAGAACAATAATGTTAGGATAGGTAGGATGCTGTCAAAACAAAAGGCTTTTACTTTAAAAATCGTTTTATAGTTCTAAAATACCAAATTCTGTGTAATAAGCTGTAAAAATGTTGGCACTTAGGGATTTCTGAAAAATCTGGATATTAAGAAAAAATAAAAAAATCTGTAAGAATTAAAGCACCTTAATTTGGCTTTCAATTCCAGCATTTGCATTGTATAATAGCATAGTAAAATCAAATAAGTAAGTCGTCTTACTCATTATACGCCCGAACGCGGTTTGTATGTGAGCGCGGCCGTACGTATGCGTCGTCGCACGCACACACTGACACAACTTAAAGGTGATAGCGGTGCGTCAGTCGTGGCTGCGCCGTACTTAATACCGCCCGCGCTCAGCCGCTCACGCACGCTCCGCCGTACATGTACACTACCTACTTACCTCCTTTAAATACAAATTCGTGAAGATGACCTCTAGAAAATATTGCAGTGTTTATGGATGTCTAAATAGAGCAGTTTGTCTGATTCGGAATTGTCTTTCTTCGCATTATGGTCGGTATACATTTTGATTAGTGTTTAGTGCGAGTGGCTCATTTAGTGTTTAGCAAAAAACACGTGCGGACAGTCTCTGTTTAGTGTTAAATAATTGTTTTTTGCTAAACACTAAACGAGCCACTCGCACTAAACACTAATCAAAATGTATACCGGTCATTACCTAGCGAACAAGAACGGTGAGTGGTAATTTACTACCCTACTATATCATACGTAGGATCGTACATAATTAAATAATGTGTTAGCTATTACATATCTGAAAGTGTTTAGGAAATATCTAGTTCTGCTCCGAATTTCATTGACCAGCCCCTCTATTGTCTAATTTTAGAAATCTATCGCAATCGCTTTCATTTGACAGATGGATGTGACACATTGCTGCATTTCTTTGATAAGTTTTTATTTGTGCCAAAAAGAAGCATCAATGTATCACATCCTGAAAGCGATTGCGATAGATTTTGAAATTAGACAATTAGCCCCCAGATACCAATTTGTGGTTTGATTTAATAGTTCACTAAGTATGCCCCACCGCGAAAAGAAGGGACCAATTACTTAAGTAGAAATTTGTATAAATCAAACTAAATCTTGTAGGTATATAAGCAATAAACTTGAGTAGGTAGGTTGTAGTTGTGGTTGTTGTTAAACATTGTAGACAGCTCCTAGTCTATGTACAAAAATAATTAAAAAAATATATTATAGATCCCTGATGCTTACCCTACAGGGGAAAATGGTTTTACATAAAGATTGCCTACATATGCATTTTGACGATTGAATAAACTATAAGCGACAGCCCTACCAGTCAGCCAGTGTTTAGGCTATTATCGCTCGCTCACAGCTCGAGTTGGCCTACTTATTTGATTTTTCTATGATAATAGTCTTGAATATTCATTTTGGGTCAATGAGACCTTTTCGGTAAAAAATACCACAAAATAAATACCTATTTTCCCATACATTTTGTTCTGAATGTCTACTGTCTTAGGAACAAGTGTACGCAGTGACATCTACAATTAGCTTTGCGTTGCCATTCCCATTAGCAGATCTATGCAGATCTAATTTACAGTAAAATGCGATTAATTTAAATATACAACAGAAGTAGCTAACTTCAGAGCACTACTATTAGTTAATTAAAGTTCTTTGTAGTTACAAAACGACGTATTTGAATCTGTAAAATTTACTGTTTGCTATACATATTTAATGCAAATAAACTACCCTATTTAATGCAAATAAAAGAAATGAATTGAATTGAATACATTCTCGAGTGAAGTTGCAGCGGATCGCTGTCTATTGTCAATTTAATTGCATTCTACTTCTTCAATTTTTCTATACATTTTATTTATTGCCAATTCACCTTCAACCAAATCAAGGGAAGCCTTGATTTACTTCATTGTTTTATAACACTTATTTTATTTTATCAAGAAAAGTTTAATATCAGCTCCTGTATTAGGTCAAGTTGGTATTCAATGTCATTGGATGTTATTTTACGTTAAGTGTTGTGTTATCATTGCCTCTCTATGAATATTGTATGCAATTGGTTAGCATTGAGTCTCCCCTCTTGGTTAATTGGCCAATTGTTTATATTAACACATATTGCTGGGTAGATTCCAATGTTTAATAGTAGGTTATGAATCACCTGTGGTCATCTTTGACTCATTATGACTGTATTTTATCAGACATTAAAATCGTCTTCTAAGATAGTAATACTACAGCCTTGACCTGGAAATACATATTTGTTGGCACTAATAAACTTAATTACAAGAATCATTATTATAATTTAACATCATATTTACAGTATTTTTTAAATCTTGAGTGTTTATCTTACACGTTTTTGTTTATTCTACCATGAAATTTGACTTATTATGTATATCATAGGCAAGATACTAAATCTAGTACTATTATTTATTCTGTGTTAAATAAAAAAATACTCTTGATGTTAACTTTTTTTGGGTACTTTGTGGTGTTTATTAGTACTACTTATTAGTACAGTACTTATTAGTACATAACTCATTATTGCCTTTTCAAAATACATAACTATTAGCTGTGTCCCTATTCATCTTTGGTTAGATTTTCATTCATTCATTAATACATTCCTACATTCTAATTGTAGCATTGTATGCTACTTTATACAAAGAATATTATTTAGAGGTCATGTTGAGCATTACCACTGTTTCATTGTATTTTAGATACCGATGTTGGGCAGTTATTTTGCATGTTTGTAAAGTATAAATGAGAGTACCTGTATCTCCATTTTATTTGTATTCTAATAATATGTCCAAACTAACCCCAAGCTTTTTATGATATTACATATCGGGTCATTTTGAACTTACCATCCAAATTTTAGGGATGTATCCAGTCCATGAAACTAAACAACTTTCTCTAAGAAACATGTGTCAAATTTCGCCACAAAATTTTGGCCACCCCATACTAAATCAATCACGTAATCTCTTTGATTTGTATGGAAAGTCGATTTTTATTTTACACTAGCCGATGCCCGCGACTTTGTACGCGTGGACTTTATGACTGCAGCGTATGCATATAAATGAACTAATGTAGTTACATAAGAAAATACTTGTAGCAGTGTTATGGTTCTGCATCAGGTGTTCCAGATCTTCGATTTTTGTACCTCAATAAAAAATGCTCATCAGGCTGAACAACTTTTGCAAAGATGTCATTTTTATATTTTGTATGGTTTAGCTGGACCATTATGGTTTTGCATTAGGTGTTCCAGATCTTCGATTTTTGTACCTCAACAAAAAATGCTCACCAGGCTGAACAACTTTTGCAAAGGTGTCATTTTTATATTCCTTATAGTTAAGTTGGACCATTATGGTTCTGCATCAGGTGTTCCATCTTCCAAAATTAGTTATACCCTAAGTTATTCCCAGGCTTAACAGCTATATAACAAAAAAGTTTCATTCGAATCCGTTCAGTATTTCCGGAGATTAGCGTGTTCAAACAGACACACAAACAGACACACTTTTTTTTTCAAATTCTTACTCTATTGCTATGTCTCCATCGCCTCAGTTTTTTATGTAATGTACAGACACACTTTTTACTGTTTTATTATATGTAAGGATATTTGACCATGTGCTCCTTAAGCAGGCTCCAGATTCCTGCGTGATTCACGGCGTGAATTCACGACGTAATTTTGCCGCGAAGTCGGCGTGAAAAGTATGACCCTCCACACTCGCTATCGTTCACAGTTTAGTTCGCGCGCTCGTCGAGAATGGACGCCGAGTTATGCACTGCTATCTTTGTTTTTTAGCATCCCATAAAATGGTTTCGGCATGATAACACTCAATCAACACAATTCCTGCTCGTTCGTCCAAATGACGGTCATTTTGACGCACCGTACTCCGCAAATAAATAAAAACCTCAAGGCACGGTACTGTTTTCACGCGCGAGTGTGGATGCGCTTGCGTTCACGGGAGGTTCGCGCACCGCGAACGGGGAACAAGGCGTGAACAGGCGCGAAGCCCGTGAACGGGCGCGAAAACCATCCACATTCGCGCTTCACGCCTTTCACGGGTGTTCACGCCGCGAATGTGGAGCGCTCTTTAGAGAATGTTGTTCAGTTTCATGGACTGAACACATCCTCAAAATTTTGATGGTGAATACAAAATGACCTTGTGTATTAGTTGTCTGTCACTCTAGAGATGCAATTTTTTGTCTGATAATTCAAGATAGCTTAAAGTTTTTATATATGTGTTCTGTAGGTTGAAATATAAAGTGAGTCTGTGTTTGGTACTTTTGATTTCAATAACATTGTTGAATGAATGACCTGATAGACTAAATTCATGTTGTACAAACTTGCAAAAATGTATCAAGGTTGAGTTCATTGTACTTTAGTGGAGAAGGTTATTTATAGGGTTACTAATGTTTAGTGTTATTTTGGTCGATTTTGCTATCTATGTAAGTAAAGTACTTAACATTTTGAACATAAAGTAGCTGTTTGCAATATACAGACGTGTAATATGTCAGATTGCCTAGCTTTAAATTATAGAGAAATGGGGTTCCATTAATTAATTTCAATAAATAAATTTAAAATAAATTAATGGAACCAGTTTTCAACTAGTTTTCAAACTAGACAAGGCCATCTTGATATAAAAAAAACCGGCCAAGTGCGTGTCGGGCCACGCGCCATAGGGTTCCGTAGTTACCTTATACCATACTATATTTAATACCACTATAATTTTTCGTCTGTAAAAATAACTTTGTTTTTCACAGTGTTGGTATGAATGACAAAGTTATATTTGCGGTTTTGGAAAATATGATATATCTCGAAAACTAATTACTATATCTCGTTCAAACCAATTTTCGTTGAAAGTTTTTATTAAGATCTATCTATAGCATTTAATTTTTTTAGATTTTTCACTGTCTTATTTCAAAACTTAGAGGGGGGGGGGACACACATTTTACCACTTTGGCATTGTTTATCTTTCAAACGGTTGACTTTTAGAAAAAAATGTCTTAGAAACCTCAAAGTCATTTTTAAAGACCTATCAATAGACACCCCGCACGTATTGTAATGAAGGAATTTTTTTTCAGTTTCAGTTCCATGTATGGGGAGCCCCCCCTTAATCTTTATTTTGTTTTACTTTTGTGTTAAAATCGTTAAGCGGTTAACAGAATACATCTACTTACTATCCGCGTCAATTGGTAATGCGCCTGGCGGCCATGATTTTAACCTCAAAAACGAAAAACAATTGTAATTTTATCATATTCCTAGACCCTTTCTTATTGAAAATAAGAATTCAATAATTAATATATTGTATTACCTATTAGAATTTTACTGTTTTTTGTAATTTTTAGTTGCGGATGACGATGATGTGTATGTTAATTTGACAAGGTTCCAGCGCATTACCAATTGACGGGGATAGTACTAAGTTTCAACTGTGTAATCCTAATACTTTCGGAATAAAATGGCTGTGACATACGGACGGACAGTCAGACAGACATGACGAATCTATAAGGGTTCCGTTTTTTGCCATTTTGGCTACGGAACCCTAAAAATCATAGTCACAGGATTGAGGTAATTATATTTTACAGATTATTGGCCGAATACTCAAACGCTAATTAACTTTGAGGGGCTCTCAAACTTCGTCTTGTCACATCGAATGTCAAAGATATGACAAAGACAGCACGCTGTTTGAGAGCCTCTCAAAGTTAAGTAGCGTTTGAGTATTCGGCCATATAACTGCTAGGTGTTTGTAACTTGCTTTAGAGAGTTATTTTTAACTTATGGATGAAATCGTGTTTAAGTTGAATAGTCGAACGTAACATATCAACACAAATATCGCCCTTATTATATTTATTAACTAGACTCGATCGGTGGTTCTTAACCTTTTAGTTTTGGCATGGACCATCAATTATTGGATTGGAGGCAAAAGGGCGCCGCGCGTCATTGTCTCATATTTAATGATGCCTTCGCGGTCTGATTCGGGTGCTTCAAGGGACCATCAGTGGCCCGCGGGTCACCGGTTAAGAACCACTCAACTAAATTCATTATAATAATCAACGAACTAAAGATTAATGTAATCTTACCTACGTTTGTTTTTGTTGACATCGGTGAAGTCCTATCATTTACATAAGCGACAAGCGTTTATATTATCGGTTGTTATTGATTGGTGGCTTCAACACTTGTAGTTTATGCCTCATTTGTCCATCAGCCATTTTTATTGTCCCCACTGCTGGGGTACAGGCCTTCCTTATGAGTGGGTAAGAAGGTTGGGCCATAAATCAGTAGTAGCAGTGTTAACGACTGCAAATGCGGCTTAACGTGCCTTCGAAGCACAGAGGGGCTCAAGATAATAAATTTTGGCCACCCATCCCATGACCAACACTTAAAAGTTGCTTAACCTACAAAATCGCTGGGCCAGGTGCTAAACCACTGTGTCATCGAGCTCCTCTGCCTCATTTGTCATCTTTTAACTCATAAAACGTAGTTCGTGCTATGTAGGTATACCTACCATTTGATTCCAAGATACATTAGGGGAGTGGTAGTCAAAGTCAATTTAATTGATTAGTGTGTGGTGCAACTATGACAACTGGGCGGACATTGTTGCTTTAAGAGCGCTAAGAGGACGCTATGCTATATTATGCCGTCGGTTTATCTATTAAGTAGATCTTTAGATAAAATGCAATAATTTTGACTGCTCTAGTTAAATCATTCCTCACCCACCAATCACAATTTTTTTTAATTATTCTGACAGGCGCGGTCGCAGCCTGAAATTTTGGGGGGGTCACTAATAATAATACAACTGCTTTTTGTAATTTTTTTATGCTTTTTCTATGTGACATGTACGATTTTGGGGGGGTTCATGTCCCCTGTGACCCCCCCCCCCCTCGGACCGCGCCTGTATTCTGAAGAAAAACCCTGGTGCAACCATTACTTCTAATTGAAAAACGGAGTATTTGTTATACCTATTAAGAATTAGGTACCGGAAAATATTTCGGCGTCCTATTTATCTTCCAAGTTTATTAATTAATTTACATACCTAATTTTCTGAAACAATCTTGAGGTATACCCTTTCAAACAAAAAAGAATCATCTAAATCTGTTCATAAACAAAGAAGTTAGGCCTGAAAATCCGTAAAAGTCGTGTTATGGTAAGCTAAATAAATTGATAGGAGTATGAAAAAACCGGCCAAGTACCAAAAACGTCAAAAAGTCACGTTTGTTGTATGGGAGCCCCGCTTAAATATTCATATAATTCTGTTTTTAGTATTTGTTGTTATAACGGCAACAGAATTACAAAATCAGTGAAAATTTCAACTATCTAGCTATCACGGTTCATGAGATACAGCCTGGTGACAGACAGACAAATGGACAGCGGAGTCTTAGTAATAGGGTTCCGTTTCTTACCCTTTGGGTACGGAACCCTAAAAACTGCTAGTCAGATCTCTGTAAAAATATTATAGGACCAACCAACCACACCTGAACTATATTCTTTCAGATAAAAAAAGAATTATTTAAATCAGTTCAACTGGTTAAGTTATGGTAAAACATACATTAAAAAATCGTCGACTTGGTAACCTCCTCCTTTTTTGAAGTCGATAAAAATGTGAGAACTTTGAAAATTGATCCAAAATTCATTAGAATTCATAAACTCTTTTTCCACAGGCAAAGGAGATACTGACTAAAGAGTCAAACGTCCAAGAGGTGAAATGCCCCGTGACCGTTTGCGGGGACGTGCACGGGCAGTTCCACGACCTGATGGAGCTGTTCCGGATCGGCGGCCGGTCGCCGGACACCAACTACCTGTTCATGGGAGACTACGTTGACCGCGGGTACTACAGCGTCGAGACTGTCACATTGCTCGTCGCGCTTAAGGTACTGGCTGCAATCTATACATATACAACTTGTTACAAAAATACCTCTAATGCCAAATATGGTAGATAGGAACCATCAAACTGAACAACTTTTACTATGGGACCAACTATGAAGTCGCGACAAAAAAATCATCTGTTTGATATTTTCATTCAGTCAGCATTTTGATATTTTCGTTATTAATTTTTGTATCAAACAGCTGATATTTTTTTCACGATTTCAGAGTTGGCCCCATAGAAAAAGTTATTCAATTTGATGGGTCCCTATCTACTATATTCGCATTAGAGGTATTTTTGTAACACGTTGTATAATAAAACTGTAAATTCTTAATGCTGTACTAATAAACGAAGAATAAGTTTATACTTAGATTAACCAAACAGTTTGTTTAGGAATAAGACGGACAGTTTGAGACGATAAACGTAAGGAGTAATATTGCTTAGCAATATTTCTTGTTAAACTAGGTATAAACTTATTCTTAATTTATTAGTAAGGCAGTAAATGTTTGTGCGCGAATAATGCATTAAAAGGATTTTGATGAGATTTTCACAGTTTGGTAGCTTGGGGTCCAACTTTATGTTTCATCTAATTCGGGTGGGTAGATCAAGGGAACAGCTTGAACTCTCCGTAGTACTAGTTTTCATACACTAAGGGGATCATTTAAACTGGTCGGATTATTGTTAAATCGCTGGCAAAAGGGATACTTATTGGGGATTTTTCTACTGTTCTCGCGTACGAAGTCGCTGGCGGAGGCTATTTTCAATATTAACTGACTGACGTAATTATCTCTTAACTGACGTAATATGATAAGCGATGAAAAGTGTCATCTGCCTTTGATTACTCTATTCCAAAATGAGTTAGCTTGGAAGAATCCAGCCATTAGTCGCTTGTGCGAGAATCCAAACGACCACAAATGGCGCTTATTGCCTCTGCACAAGCGTGCTTGTTCAATCGTTTATCATCATCGTAGAGTAGACATACGATGACCGCCGACTGCAGGCGAGTATGCCCTCCTCACAATCGTGGTCGCTCTAATCGTTTTTCGCACGGGTCTCCAAACTTTTTGGCATAAGGGCCAGACTAACTCCTCCACGAAGTCCCAAGGGCCAGGATCTAGCTAGCTCATCGTACCAAAATACTGTAAATTACAGTATTGTTGGTATGATCCGGCCCAAGAGCGTCGCCAGCCCATGGCCCATGGGGGGGGCAAGTTAGTAGTTGCACGGTCTCAGAACTATGGTTACTTTGCAGTTGGCTACAATTTTTAAACCTCTAGGGGGGGGCAGCTGCTGTTCCCTGCCCACCCTTGGCGACGCCCCTGATCCGGCCTGCTTTCGCGGGCCGGATTATTGGTGCTCGCGGGTCGGAGCTCGCCCGCGGGCCGTAGTTTGGAGACCCCTGGTTTATCGCATCTGTGATTGTGGTGAAGCGCCATAATCT
Organism: Agriphila tristella; assembly: GCA_928269145.1. Taxonomy (NCBI): domain Eukaryota; kingdom Metazoa; phylum Arthropoda; class Insecta; order Lepidoptera; family Crambidae; genus Agriphila; species Agriphila tristella. Next base: position 18,978,123 of record OV743442.1, read on the forward strand.
ATGAATTGTCCCAGAATGCATAAATTATACACTTCACCTAATTAATCTCTGTTTCAGAATATTGTAGTATAAATAAGTACTGATAGAAATGAAAAGATTACTCTTTAGTTAGAGGCATTTATAGCTATTCTCGTAGCCTAGTAATTACCAGCCTTTAATTAGGTTCTTTTGTTCTAAACTGTGGAGCGCGCCTAGTTGTCTCTTTTATCATTTTAAATTTATATTGACACATTTCTCACAAAAATATAGGCTTTACAGTTTCAAATTGCAATGTGAGCTGTACAGTGTAATTATTTTTAGGAAGCCTAATACTAAAATGTTAATATAATATTTTTTTGTTCCTTGACATTGTTGATTCGTGTTGATGCAGCCTATAATTCGATAGCATATCATATAGGTACGACTATAAAACCGTTCACCCGGCACAGTATTGAGTAACAATCGTTTTCAGTCATGGATTATACAATATACACTCAGACTCACTCATTGCTTTTCTGTGAGAGAAAGGGTAATCGCAGACTAGGAGACTTAAGAGCTTATTAGATCATCCTGAATTAAGGATCCGGAATGAAGTCGCTCCTTAATTCAGAGAAGTGTAATTGCATTCAGGAAGCTAGGATCCTAGTTAGCATCCTAGTTAGGATAGGAAATGGTCTCCGGCGTTAAGGATGCTAAATCGGACGCAGTTAGGACAGTGTAATCGCATTCAGGACGCTAGGCTCCGACACAGTAGTATCACAGCCTAAAGAGTATACAGTCAGTCAACGCTTTTTATGTTGGCGAAAAAAAGTCGCCGTTCGTCTAGTTTTCATAGTGTTTGTAAACGACAAAGTTATTTTTGCGGTTTTGGAAAATGTGCTAGGTACTCTAAAACTACTAATTATATCTCATTCAAACCAATTTTCGTTGATAGTGTTTATTAAGATCTACAACATATATTTTATCAGATTTTTAGAGGGGGGGGGGACACACATTTTACCACTTTGGAAGTGTATATTTTCCAAACGGTTGATTTTGAGAAAAAATACTTGTAGAAACCTCAATGTCATTTTTAACGACCTAGCTATAGACACCCCACACGTATAGGTTTGATGATTTTTTTCCGTTTTTCCCCCTTAATCTTTTATATATTTTTTTATTTTGTGTGAAAATCGTAAAGCGGTTCGCAGAATACATCTCCTACCTAGTTTTAACTGTGTAATTTTAATAGCTTTGAAATAAAGTGGCTGCGACATACGGACGGACAGACGGACAGACAGACAAACAGACAGACATGACGAATCTATAAGGGTTCCGTTTTTTGCCATTAGGCTATGGAACCCTAAAAAATAAAGATAAAAAACTGGGTACTTGAAAATTCAACCTTTTTCTAAACGGGGCGTTGCGCGTCGCGAAGTCAACCTAGAAGTTGCCTCTCTTTCTACCGCGTACTTTCATGCAAATATTAGTACCTACATCAATAAACCTAGTTCAGATTAGCATTGAAAATGACACGTACCTACTACCTACCTAGCTACATACCTATACCTCCTACCTACATACCTATACCTCCTACCTACATGTATTTTTACGGTCACTGTGTTTTCCCCTCCGTTGCTCTGCGCAAGTACATTCGTGTAACGACTGTATGATCGTTAAGCTGTGATATCGGATCCGTTATTCAGGACGGTCTAATTGGCGACTGAATTTCTCGTCCTAAATCGGACTCTGAATTCCGGATCCTTAATTCAGGATGATCTAATAAGCTCTTTACCTCTTGTTCTTGCGTACCTTTGCATGGTATAATATAAATACAAGGAATTGACTGCTCATCATAGCGTTTTGTTTGATTTTCTTCTCTATTATAAATATTGAAAACTATTAGTGGTCAACCGCGACTCTGCGGGGACAGTTTTTTTGCTATCCACTGGGAACTGTACATTTTTTCTGGATGAAAGGTACCCTATGTCCTTTTCTGTACCCCTGACAACGTGTATGCAAATGTTCAGTAGTTAAGACGTGAAGGCGTAACAAACAAACAAACGGACTTTCGCATTTATAATATTAGTAAGGGATGTGTCGGGTCTGGGTTTTTTCATTTTCGGATATAATGCACTTAACAGTCAGATAGAATATCGAATAAGAAATAATATTTTGTATGACACATATTATGTACTTAAACGCAAAATTTAGGGAGATACCTAATTGAAGATTCTTGGCTAACTCCATATTAAAAGCGCCTGAATCACACCTGAAACGTGACAAGTGACGTCCCAAATTATGACCGTTTTGTATAGAGCGTTTTCGGCAAGTGCTGCGTGCTAACTTCAAGTAACTATATCACGAGAAAAAAACGCAAGAGAATAGTTTTAATGTTACAGTTGATTTTCTCACGCATTATACTTTAAATTTTGATTAAAAAAAATTATGCATATTTCCTATTGTAGTAAACCAACATTACTACACATTTCTATGAGTTGTTTAGTTACTGTGAGGGAGTACGAAAGAGAAATGTAATATTTTCTTCTTTATTAGGGTTCCGTAGTCAAGTCAACAAGAAACCCGTATAGCTTCTACGTTTCGCAAGAAATTAATAATTATACAATGATTGACTTTTCCAAACTATTCGCGAACAAGGACAATGTGAATTCTGTGACATTGACGAATCGAAAAGTTACCTTGAAACGTTACAAAGCCTTTAAGACTATTACGGCATAGTACGTAACAAACAATACGCGTCGGGACTTCTACATGATATTTACTACTTATGTAAGTAGTATCTATCAAAAACATTATCCTTAACAGTAAATTATTTGTACTTATAGTTATTTTGTTTTAGCTTATGCAGAGTATCGCAGTTTAATAAATACAGGAAGTAGGTAACTATCACAATCTTAAAAAACCGGCCAAGTGCGAGTCGGACTCGCGCACAAAGGGTTCCTTACCAAAAAACGGAAAAAAAAATCACGTTTGTTGTATGGGAGCCCCCCTTAAATATTAATTTTATTCAGTTTTTAGTAATTGTTGTTATAGCGGCAACAGAAATACAACATCTGTTAACATTTCAACTGTCTACCTGTTGTCGTTATTAATATAAAGCAAAAAACGTCAAAAAAATTACGTTTGTTGTATGGGAGCCCCCCTTAAATATTAACTTTATTATATTTTTAGTATTTGTTGTTATAGCGGCAACAGAAATACATCATCTGTGAAAATTTCAACTGTCTAGCTATTACGGTTCATGAGATACAGACAGCCTGGTGCAAGACAGACAGACAGACAGACGGACAGCGGAGGCTTAGTAATAGGGTCCCGTTTTTACCCTTTGGGTACGGAACCCTAAAAACGGTATTAGGATTTGTAATGCTTTCTTTAAGTCAGTATCCTTTTTAATAAAACAAAAAGGGATAGTTTCATGTATCCACAATAATTAATATGAACTCATATTAAACGTCCATTGATAACACTTCACGAGCTGATAATGTATTTTGATTTGTTGGAGTGTTTTTATCGCGATATTGTGATTAGATAGAAAACGATGGGAGAATGTTTTTTTGTTTTCACACGAATGGAAAACTATTAAAGGTCAAAATAAGTAAGTTTGCCTAAGCTAAAAGACAAGCATACTATTTTTTAATCCAGAATTAGCGAAAGAAACTAGAAATTCCACACAAGTATGATCAAATGGTTGAATCTACACTAGGAAAACCAAAGCCAATAATCGAGGTTAGCTGATAAATATGGAATACCTAGTGTGTAGTGTAAACCCCCCCTTGGTTTTCGTTATCAATTATCATTATTGATCATTCAATGATCATCTTTACAAAGACATGCCATGCCTTGAATCCAGAAAGGTCCAGCTGAAAACCAGCTTTGTGGAATATAGACTCTACACCACAAGCTGAGCCTGGTCAGCCCTTTCGGACGTTTAATATTATCTTCTTTTCTTCAGCGCATATCCGCCCACCGTTGAGCATACGCCTCTCCATTTGTCCTCCAAGCAGCCCTGTCTTCTGTTACTCTAGGCCAGAGTGGTCCTGCGACTGTTGATGTCGTCAGAACTACTAGTTTTTGTAAATTATATTGTTATTAAAAATTATAATAATAATAGTTTAACCACGATGTTATGGTGTTAACCCTAGAGACGACTTAATTTTCCTGGAACATGGTCTGCCTACGTTTCTTTTAGTGCGAGGTCTCCAAGATGAAAACGGACTTGCTCCACCTGTCATCGCTTCGGCGACACATATGGCCTTCCGTTTAATATTATACCTAATTACAATTTTATTCTTTAAGATCTGTATTGTATTGAAAACGCTGTATAAATGCTTACTTTACTTTACGTGAATAAGTGAATAAATTCCAGTAAAGAACACGGCTATTAGTTTCAAGATCATTAGGGTGACCTAACGGTTGTTTACTTTACCCGTGCGATTAAACGGGCTATTATTAGTGTTATAATAATAAATAATATTAAGTTTTTATTTCCGCACCAAGAATTCATTTCAGAAATTAAATTAAGCCTTATTTTTTAAATTTAATCAGGATTTAACGCTAATTAGTAGATTGGATTTTAAGCCCCAATTAAGGCTGTTTTATTATATTTCAATTAGCATCAGATTTAAAATGTTTTGGTAAAGTTTTATCATTTCGGAGTCGCGGCGATAAAACGCAATTTTATCCTGTAAAAGCTATAACTCTGATTCTTATAGCATCTGAAAGAATCAGTGTCTGATTCAAAATGGTGGCTTATGTAGAATTTGCCCAGTATATCAGACTGACATTTCTACAATCTGAACGTTAAATTTTCCTCACAGTCACACATGAGAGAAACTCTTTTACGTTTGCCAGAAACGCTTTTCAAGACGATTCTATTTAAGATCACCGCTTGTGATTGGTACTTCTGAAGCTTTCGTGTGATTTCCAGTCAAGTAATTAGGAATTTTACCAGTTGATGTGGTTGAACCTACAATAAATACATTTAAAATCGTATGAAAGTTCTATCTAATACAAAATGTTACAATGAAACCATTTCTTTGTGTACGTGAGAGGAGAACTGTTTCTTATCTAAGATATGATGTGATACGATAACACTCGGGCACTGTTTATGTACTTATTTCTTTATCACTGTGATTATATCATAGTTTACTTTCACCGAACTTATGAGGTGGCTCGTCACTGATATTTTTGTGTTTACCCTTTATTATTTTATTTATGTTTTTCTTTAGAGGAGCTTTTCAGTACAATCTTTTGCTTATTAATCTACATCCAAAATTGATGGGTATTATACAAATTACATATATCGCATATTCGTAGAGATTAGTAGGTATAATAGAAGCACTATCCATTAGTTTTGATCGCAGATATGCTCTTTTACAGTGCACTTAAAATTCCGTGTATCTTTATGGATTGGCTAGCACTCCTGTGCTTCGCCTCTGTGTAAAGTGGCCAATATAAGAGATGCTTCTTTATTCTTTTCAATGAATATTGCTTTTATTCTTGTCCTTATTTTTAAATAAACTCTACCTACAGTATCTAAAATTATTTTTATCTAATACTAGCTGTCACCAGCATACGTTGCAATGCCATGTACGGATAAATTATTTGAATCTTTTTTTTTATCAGATACCTCCCCGGTGGTAAGAAGAAACATTTGTCAAAGTTTAATTATAATCGGTGACCTCCCAAACCTCCCGTTTAGGGAATGCACAGAAGACAAACATACATACATTGATTCTTATTTATATAAATTTTACTTCTAACGTATGATAATGGCACACAACTTTTGGTATAAGAAACTTTTATCAAGTTGGTATTACCCTGCAATGTTTTGCTATTGATGCTACATTTGCTATTTTGCACGCCCACTGTTTAATGGATTCTCAGTATTTATGATTTGTTCCACCTGTGCTATGATGCTATACAATCTCCTGGAATGAAAGTCATGGCCAGTCGTAGTTAGCTAGACCTATTTAAAAAGTATTCATTATTTTAATATGAAACACGTTTACATGGAATGCTCAGCTTTATTTTAATATGAGAATAAATTCAAAACATTTAAACACAGACTATATAAAAAAAAATACTACGTACGTTTTTATTTTGTGAAGCAGTAACATTCAGACATTTTAATTTGCATGGATACAGAGATAAAAGTTTATAAAGCAGTGTGTATTTGATATACATTTTATCAATGAATTTTAGAGGCTATAATGTAATGTGGGTGTAGATACCAATAAATGAAAAAAAAAAAAAAACAAATGTGTGCTGAACTAAATGCTTTCTTTTGAAAAAAATTAAGTCAAAAGTTTGTACAGTTTTTACGGATATAGAAGAGAATATTAAGTTTTTAAGGATGACTCAAACACTAAGTTATTTCCATTAGAATAAACTAGTTGTTCGAGATTAGCTAGGCAAGGTCGTCTGGTACAAACTTATCAGCTTCATTTATCAATGAGAACGAAATCGCTTTTTTGTTGATTTAAATGGATTTGTTTAAAACTTTTTATTAGTTGTGTAATTAACTTTTTAATTTCAATTCTGTTTGGCCAAACTATATTAAATCCTAAACATTTTAGTCTTGCGATTAAGTTTAATTCATTCCGACAGTGTGATTTAATTATATTTTGAATTTACGATATTTATAGCATAATGTTGGTATTATCCATATTTCACGTTTGTCGTTGTGATGTTGCTAATCAAAATGTATTATGTTATGTATGACGTTTTAGCTTAGTTGTGTTAAGTAAATATTAGTACTCGGAATCCAGTACTTACCTAGTTTATTATTTTGGAGTTCAAAATGTATTTCGGGCTGCTTTAACTTAATTAATTTTTAATAACTTGAACAGAAGCCTTCATAATAAATTGCCTTTGAAACTCTTATTGCCTTAATTTTATGAGCGTAACATACGTTAAGCCTATTCAGTGATTTGATTTGAGCCAATCAAATGTCATTCAATCCTTCCATAATATCTAACTATAGGCTACTATTACTAAATAGTCTATAGCGAGAACTTACATGCACGCAATGACGCCTCACACAATCGCCGATATTGTGTGATAGTCTTAACTCTATACAGGGTGTCCCAAAACTTTGCCACATGGAGGGAAAGTACCTTAAATATTGAAGATAGGAAATTTTAATGAAAGAAGACTTCATTTTATTTTAAAAATTAATGCGAACTGCATTGAAAGTTTTTTAAAAATATCACATTATTTCCTACACAAATTGACACAATACACTAGTATAGTATTATATTATCTGTGACAATACGTAATCATTAAAATTTAAATGTAAAATTTCATGATCTTCCTTTTGTTTAAGATGCAGTGTTACTTAACAAAAAATAATCCTAATGAGTAACCCTTTCGAACGGTACCGTAAAAATAAAAGATTGTTTTTTTTTTCTAATTTGGTAGGTTCGATTCCTGGTTAAGGCATGCATTTTTTCGAAAATCTTTGAATACAGTTCCAATTATTTTAAAAATCAAAATGAAGTCGTCTTTCAGTAAAATTTCATAAATTTAAGGTACTTTCCCTCCGTGTGGCAAAGTTTTGGGACACCCGGTATAATCGCTACAATCATCGTGCGAACTTACATACAATCTCAGAAGGCAAGTGTTCCATCTTGACGACGCATAAAAGCGCTGCATAAATACGAGCTTATGTGGGTCTTTGCATAAGTCTGTGTTGTGTTGTATCACGTAATGGTATTCTGTGACAATGGCTTTTTTTAGCCTGCAGTCAACACAGCTTCTGGTATTTTATGTTTTAAACAAGCGTTGTTATTTTTAACTATGGTTCACCTCTACTTTTGGGGTGATAGGCTCTTCACCTACAAACCTATTTCATCATGATCAGCTGTACGGCACCCACTGCTGGGTATAGGCCTTGACAATGGATCCTCCTTCAGGATCTTTACAATGAGAATGATAGCTAGAAGTATAGTTGTTGCATCTCATTAAAACAGTTTTGCTAGGTGTGCACATGCACATTATTTTAGTGTGCGTAATACGAGCGCGTGCAGAAGCACACTTAAACAATGATTAAGTATAATCAGAGGCCGTATTACAAGCTCTTAAATCCTGCCAGGTTTATAAATTGCTGTAGTGACATCTCTTTCTCGTCGTATAGCAAATAAAAGAGATAGATTGATAGCCAGTCAGAAAACTGCCTGGAAATAAGAGGTCATAATACGGCCCCAGTATTTTTTAATTCGCCTGTTCACCTGGGTGAATTAAGTGTACCAATAATTAGTATACTTAATTCACCCAGGTGATTTAGCTCAGGTGAATTAAGTCTACAACGAAATGAAATGAAATTTCATTTCATATTTTTTTTAATAATTTATACGCCTAACAACATTATTAGCAAAAGGGACTTCGTGATATAGAAGAACTATAATATATAACGCTCCAAATGGTTGTTCCAGGTCAGATACCGGGAGAGAATAACGATCCTGCGCGGCAACCACGAGTCGCGCCAGATCACTCAGGTGTACGGGTTCTACGACGAGTGCCTGCGCAAGTACGGCAACGCGTCCGTCTGGAAACACTTCACCGACCTGTTCGACTTCCTTCCGCTGACGGCGCTGGTGGACGGCCAGATCTTCTGCCTGCACGGCGGCCTCAGCCCCTCCATCGACACCCTGGACCACATCCGCGCGCTCGACCGCCTGCAGGAGGTGCCCCATGAAGGACCCATGTGCGATCTACTCTGGAGCGATCCCGACGACAGGTCAGTTGTTACTTTACCGACCTGTTTGATTTCCTGCCGCTCACGGCGCTGGTGGACGGCCAGATCTTCTGCCTGCACGGCGGCCTCAGCCCCTTCATCGACACCCTGGACCACATCCGCGCGCTCGACCGCCTGCAGGAGGTGCCCCATGAAGGACCCATGTGCGATCTACTCTGGAGCGATCCCGACGACAGGTAAGTTGTTATTTCACCGACCTGTTTGATTTCCTGCCGCTCACGGTGCTCGTGGACGGCCAGATCTTCTGCCTGCACGGCGGCCTCAGCCCCTCTATCGACATCCTGGACCACATCCGTGCGCTCGACCGCCTGCAAAAGGTGCCTCATGTCATGAAGGACCAAAGGTCAACATATTTATTCATTCATTCATTCAATTCATCATTGAACATACATACATATATCTATTTATTTATTTCATATCTTTCCAGCAGTAGAATAGTTGTGAATTGGTCAAGAATGTAAATTGGTAATATTATGGACAATCATTTTACCTGTTAGTTTTAGAGACATTGTAATGCCCTCGCAGACATGCAAATAAGTAATCAGCTTGAACATTGATAGAAAGTCAGTTGCAGTTAAGTTTTATGTCTATACACGACACGATTGACGAATCGATCTCTGAATGAAGTAGTTACGCAAACAATCAATGTGATACATTAAATTGTATCATAATAGCAACATTACAAGATGTGCAAATTGAATGAGTCTTTAGTTACGTCAGTTTCTACATATACAGGGTTATTTGTAAAACACCAATAACCTCACAGGAGTAGATAACATCATAAACAACAACGTTTTCTCTACAACTTTTCCGGAAACAGACAAAAATCAAACATTTCATACATAAAAACTAGATCAGCTGTTTGGTCATTTGTATGGAAAGATGATTTTTTCTGTCTGTTTTCGGAAAAGTCGTAGAAAAAAATGTTGTTGTTTATGATGTTAGTAATCTACTCCTTTTTTATTTTTATATGCCGTAGAAAAACGCATTTATGCGCTTCCCTTCCCGCTGGTGATCGGGAAGGGGGCATGTGGGACTCACCAGGAGGGGACCGCAACATTCAACGTTGCTCCCTCCACGACTACCTCCCATAATTCCACCAAGTCAAAGCTCGATGGAATCCCGGGAGGAGGGAATACCCACTAAAAAACTACGGCACTTTCCCAATCGCCACCGGTTGGTCATACGGGGCCATGGGTGGTAATCACCACAATAGGCTTGTTTCCACTAAGAATAAATCGGCTAGCATAAGGTTTCTAATGATTAATCATGTTAAATAGAAACCAAAAAAACACTTTTTTCATTACAATAAATAAAGATTACCAATATTTACGGAAAATAAAATCGGCAAAATTGGCCATTTAATCACGTGACATTGAACACCAATCAGAGACGCATGACGTCAAACCTCGCGAAACCTTTGTTGTTGCTGTCATTTTCACACACACACAAACACACAGAGGTGTATGTATGTGTGTAGGTGTCAAACACGAATGTTTCGCGAGGCGTGACGTCATTCAAGACGCCATGACAGTTTTGGCCTTTTTCGATGTCATTTTGAATTTATTTCTTAAAATGCAAAATTCATAGGTAAAATGACTTATTTTTCTTAAAATAATATATTTTTGGGGTAAAATAAATACCAAACTTTATTATTAAACTATTTTCCAAATTTTGTCAACTAGCCTATTGACCCGGTGGCTCGCCCAGCTACCCGGGCCTCCTCGCGGTTGGGAGATGGCCGGGCAAGTTTGGCTATCTCCCCCAGACGGTCGAGGACCGTGCAATGCAGGCGATGGGTCACCACCCATAGCCCGCGTGGTCCCCGTCAGAGCGGAATGAGGTGCGCAAAGCGCCTCCTCCTTACGCCTACCCGCCTGCGTCGGAGCTGGTCCGCATGAGCCTTCTCTACTCCTGCGAGGTTTTTGGTGTTTTACAAATAACCCTAAATGCAACCAGTACAAAATACTAGTAAAAACCAGTAAAAAATATGAGCATCTAGCAATGTAAATTATCGATTCATTACTTGACCAATATTCTACATACAACTTATGTAGACCGAAAATCAATCAGCGATTCCGGTTTCATGCGGCTGATAACGCCAGAGACAAAACAATGCTACCGACTCATGTCGTGACGACATTGCAATTATCACACGGATAATTAGTCCATGTGTCGTCTTTACGATGCCGACGCGACCTTCCTTCAAATTTCACATCATTGTGATTTCTTACTGCACTTTTTTTTGTTCTATAATAATTTTAACGTAGGTAGGTACTATTTAAAATTATCTGTCATGTACTTTTTTATTCATTCCATTTATATATTTTTACCCACGACGGACGGAACGGAACGGAGGCGGTATATGCGTTTGGGGTTAGAGGTTGTGCGTTTGTTTGTTTGTTTGTGTGTTTGTCTGTTACCATTTTCCTCGGAAACTACTAAGCCGATTTCGATGCGGTTTTTTGCATTCAAAAGGTTTCATTTCAGAGCAGGTTCTTAGACATGTTTCATAGTGGTAGACCACCAGGGCGCTCTGCAGCAACCAGATAAGTCAAGTTTGTCTATTACCATTTTCCTTGGAAACTACTGGGCCGATTTCAATGCGGTTTTTTGGAATCAAAAGGTTTCATTTCAGAGCGGGTTCTTAAATATGTTACATGATGGTAGACCACCAGGGGGCGCTGCAGCAACCAGATAAGTCGCGCTTGAGAAGTTCTCTAAAACTACTCAACTGATTTCGATGCGGTTTTCTGTAATGGGTTTGTAGGTTATCGGCGATGGTTCTCAGATAGATGTTATGGTGTTTAACCGCTAGGGGTAGCTGCAGTTATAATTTTCTCATTTATTTCCAAAGCGGTTTGACCAATTTGGATGCGGTTTTCTGTAATAGTTTTGTAGTTTGTCGGCGATGGTTCTTGGTGTTATGGTGTTCAGCTGCTAGGGGGCGCTGTAGTAATCATTTTCCGAATGGTTTGACTAATTTAGATGCGGTTTTTAGAGTAGATAACATATGAATTCTTTAAAAAACTTAAAATAAAATGGCAAAATAAAAAATTTTGAAAAAACCTACGACGGTTAAAATTGTAACTCTTTATTTAAAAAGACTAAAGTAAGTTTTACAAAAATCCCTCGACTAAAAGTGATGTAGGTACTATACATACTTTATCTACCTATTCATAAATTACAAACGCAAGAAAAATCCGTCGGGGGCTGCCATTGCCATTTCTCTAAAGTAACTATAACTGAAAAATATTTGTTCATTTGGAGGCAGGTAATGGCAGCCCCAACGGATTTTTCTTGCGTTTGTAATTTATGAATAGGTAGATAAAGTATGTATAGTACCTACATCACTTTTAGTCGAGGGATTTTTGTAAAACTTATTTTAGTCTTTTTAAATAAAGAGTTACAATTTTAAACGTCGTGGGTTTTTTCAAAATTTTTAATTTTGGTATTTTTAACAATATATTCCTGGCTAGTTTAGATAAATTTCATAATTATTAGAGAAGATAACTATTTAAATACCCGAGTTTTACTCATAAATATTTTCCATTAAATCTGTTCGATACCTAAATACCTACTCTAGGGTTATGGGGTTATAAGGTTATTATTTGATTTACACTTGTACTATTTTTATTCTGTGGTTCTACGTTTATCCTGGTTTTCTAAAGATGTACGTTGTGATAGGTTCCGATATTTTCATCAAGATTGCTGGCTAAACAGAGTAATAACGAAAGAAACCAGGTTATACTTTTCGCAACAACTCATTATCCCCATCCAGTATCTAGTATGTAGTTATTTAAAGTTTTATTACAATATGATTGTGTTGTATTGGTATAATAAATGCAGTTTAGCATCATCGCGTGTAAGCTGGCCAGTACTAGTATTTTTAATAATATTTATATATTGACTACACGTGTTTGCTTTGCGTCGGGAAAGTGCACTACTAAGGCTGAGTGCTTTAACATGTTTATTTCTTCTAAACTATGTTTTTTGTGGAACACTATGTTTATCGAGGGAAAGTGTTCTAACTATATTTCCGCTAACAAACTGAGGAACTATAGGAAACCTCCAAAAGGTGCAGGTTTTGGATGAAATCCAAAATGTATCTGTGATTCATTTTGCAGTGGAACAAATTCGACTTGTGAAATAAGTGATATTCTTGTGAAACATACAGTTACTGATTTTGTAGATAACTTCCTTCGCTTACAATTATACCAAATACAATAAACAGAACAACAAAATTATATTATTTTATTAAAAAAAGGAACAAAACAATGATAGGTAGGTCGCACTCACTGTTGGATGTCTGAAAATAAATAAATAAAAAAACAGTTAAGAAATTGACTCTGTCTCGTTTAAATACATTTAAGCAATTTAATTCACAGGTAGGAGCTACAGATAATAATTTTATCAGTCATCCTATGACAGGTCTTTGCCCTAGTTCCATAATCTTTGATAGCATTCAGACTTCAGTTCCTAATTTCAGATTTTAGCCGCTTTTATATTTATATGCGACTGGTTGACGTAGTTAACTTTTAAGATACTTTGCAAGTGGTAGATCCATGCAAGGACTTTTAGGATGGGATGTTTGCATCTCACCAGACCGCCTTTGCTGGTTTAATAAATCATATCGAACGTAACAAAGACCTATACTATGGCGCATATCTTATGACAGTCGAGTAATCGAGTTACCGTGCGTTCACACAGCGGATCCGTATTTACAGGACCGTTTTTTTACGGATCCGTCGCTACTGGATGTGTTGTTCACACCACATTTACAAGATCGTTTTATCGTATCCGTTGCTATGGATACAGTACACATACAGATCCGATATTACTGTGTTGTGTGTGGACAAGCTCAAACAACCACATACGCCATATCCGAATAAAAACGCATAGTATAAAACGGTTCGCTGTGTGAACGGGCACTTAGTGTAGCAGTCGGTCGCGGGTCCGAACCTCGCATAAAAAAATAACACAAAATATAAAATAATTTTATTGTGATACCTGGTGGGTACATAAACAATTATCAGTTATTGGAGCCCCTTCGTCGCATAATATACAATACGCAAAATGTGCACTAGTTGCAAAATGTACAAAACGCAAAACGTACATACGCAAAATGTACAATACGCAAAATGTACATACGCGAAATGTACAATACGCAAAATGTACAATACGCAAAACGTACATACTCAAAATGTACAATACGCAAAACGTACATACGCAATATGTACATTCGAGAAATGTACAGTACGAAACTGAGATTACGATTTACGATTACCTACGATTATTGTACATTTCGCGTATGTACGTTTTGCGTATTGTACATTTTGCAACAGTTGCACATTTTGCGTATTGTACATTTTGCAACAGTTGCACATTTTGCGTATTGTACATTATGCGACGAAGGGATTGGAGCAACCTTTTTAAGTAAAGAAATACTTGTGTTAGGGTGCTCCGCTCTTCATACCTTTTCGCATTGGAAAAATGTTAGTGCGATGAACATAAGCATTTGTATAAGTGTACTCCTCATTAAAGTATTAAAATATTTGTAACAAAATAGTTGTTTGTTTGTTTTGACAGAGGTGGATGGGGCATATCGCCGCGAGGCGCGGGCTACACGTTCGGGCAGGACATCTCGGAGACGTTCAACCACAGCAACGGGCTGACGCTCGTGTCGCGCGCCCACCAGCTGGTGATGGAGGGCTACAACTGGTGCCACGACCGGAACGTGGTCACTATATTCTCAGCGCCCAACTACTGCTATAGGTGAGTACATGGCGGTACATCTCGCAGACGTTCAACCACAGCAACGGGCTGACGCTCGTGTCGCGCGCCCACCAGCTGGTGATGGAGGGCTACAACTGGTGCCACGACCGGAACGTGGTCACTATATTCTCAGCGCCCAACTACTGCTATAGGTGAGTACATGGCGGTACATCTCGCAGACGTTCAACCACAGCAACGGGCTGACGCTCGTGTCGCGCGCCCACCAGCTGGTGATGGAGGGCTACAACTGGTGCCACGACCGGAACGTGGTCACTATATTCTCAGCGCCCAACTACTGCTATAGGTGAGTACATGGCGGTACATCTCGCAGACGTTCAACCACAGCAACGGGCTGACGCTCGTGTCGCGCGCCCACCAGCTGGTGATGGAGGGCTACAACTGGTGCCACGACCGGAACGTGGTCACTATATTCTCAGCGCCCAACTACTGCTATAGGTGAGTACATGGCGGTACATCTCGCAGACGTTCAACCACAGCAACGGGCTGACGCTCGTGTCGCGCGCCCACCAGCTGGTGATGGAGGGCTACAACTGGTGCCACGACCGGAACGTGGTCACTATATTCTCAGCGCCCAACTACTGCTATAGGTGAGTACATGGCGGTACATCTCGCAGACGTTCAACCACAGCAACGGGCTGACGCTCGTGTCGCGCGCCCACCAGCTGGTGATGGAGGGCTACAACTGGTGCCACGACCGGAACGTGGTCACTATATTCTCAGCGCCCAACTACTGCTATAGGTGAGTACATGGCGGTACATCTCGCAGACGTTCAACCACAGCAACGGGCTGACGCTCGTGTCGCGCGCCCACCAGCTGGTGATGGAGGGCTACAACTGGTGCCACGACCGGAACGTGGTCACTATATTCTCAGCGCCCAACTACTGCTATAGGTGAGCACATGGCGGTACATCTCGCAGACGTTCAACCACAGCAACGGGCTGACGCTCGTGTCGCGCGCCCACCAGCTGGTGATGGAGGGCTACAACTGGTGCCACGACCGGAACGTGGTCACTATATTCTCAGCGCCCAACTACTGCTATAGGTGAGTACATGGCGGTACATCTCGCAGACGTTCAACCACAGCAACGGGCTGACGCTCGTGTCGCGTGCCCACCAGCTGGTGATGGAGGGCTACAACTGGTGCCACGACCGGAACGTGGTCACTATATTCTCAGCGCCCAACTACTGCTATAGGTGAGTACATGGCGGTACATCTCGCAGACGTTCAACCACAGCAACGGGCTGAAGTCGGCTGTTTCATTCTTTTTGATGTTTTCGTTATTATTTTTTGTATGAAACAGCAGTTTTTAGGGTTCCGTACCCAAAGGGTCAAAACTGGACCCTATTACTAAGACTCCGCTGTCCGTCTGTCTGTCTGTCACCAGGCTGTATCTCATGAACCGTGATAGCTAGCTAGACAGTTGAAATTTTCACAGATGTATTTTCTGTTGCCGCTATAACAACAAATATTAAAAACAGAATAAAATAAATATTTAAGGGGAGCTCCCATACAACAAACGTGATTTGTTTGCCGTTTTTTGGTACGGAACCCTTCGTGCGCGAGTCCGACTCGCACTTGGCCGGGTTTTTTTTTCACGATTTCACAGTTGGTCCCATAGTAAAAGTTGTTCAGTTTGATGCTCCCTATCTACCATATTCGGCATTAGGGTATTTTTGTAACACGTTGTATATTTTGAAATTATTACTTTAGACATGAATTTGCAATCTTTAACTTAACTAATCACTGGTTTTACCGGCCGCGGTCCCCTGATTACATAACTTTGTTGATAACAATATTCTCGTTTGAAATCAATTGAAACCGTTTGTAAATGAAATTTGACAGTTTCAGTTGATAACAGAATGCTATAATATCACTTAGCTAATAAATAAAACTGTCAAACTTTATTAATTTCAAATGATTTTAAACGAGAATAGGGAATATGCATAAGTCATCGATTTTGATGAATTTGAGCTTGATCGCTGCGGACACTTATAAAAACATGATGGAACAGGAAAAAAAATAAAAAAAATGAATTGTTTTAGTTTTATCACACGATGAAATCAGGGGAAAATAACGATATTTTTTTTTCATTTTCGAATATAATGAATTTTACAGTCAGATAGAATATCGAATAAGAAACAATATTTTGTATGACACATATGTACTTAAACGCAAAATTTAGGGAGATAATTGAAGATTATTGGCTAAATCCATATTAAACGCGCCGAAACACACCTGAAACGTGATGTGTGACGTCACCGTTTTGTATGGAGCGTTTTCGGCGGGTGCCGCTGCGCGCTAACTTCAAGTAACTATATCACGAGAAAAAAACGCAAGAAAAAAAGTTTTAATATTACAGTTAATTTTCTCACGCATTAAACTTTTGATTAAGATTTTAAAAAAAATTGATGCATATTCCCTATTGTCGGCATCAGAGTTACGTAATTCAGGGGCGGAAAATCTTACGATTTACTGTGGTATGATAATAATGAGATACCATAAAGTAACCATTATCTAATGGTAAAGAAATAACAAACATCTCTATTATGATGAACCGTTTTGAACACGTTAATAAATAACCATAATGTAACCGATTATCAATATTGTTAAATAAATAGACCAGTCCTTCTAGCAATGACCACTGAAACACGATATGATATAGCTACGATAGAGATATAATTATCATGTTTTACTGTCAAAAGACAATGGATTTTGACAGTTAAGTGTCGATACACCGAAACACGGATGTTTCGGTGGTTATGTTAGGGGGCTATATGTATATTGAGAAAAAGTTGTCATGTCTAATTTCTATATGGTAATATCTATATTTTTCTTACAGATGCGGTAATCAAGCCGCTATTATGGAATTGGATGATGCACTTAAGTACTCATTGTAAGTATAGTAATTATTTAATTAAAATTTACGACATGACATATGTATAAGTATTTATCATTGCGTCGAATAGACACGTGCCTGAACAAAGATAGGAAGTGGTATGATTAGAAGCGCAAAGTGATGACAAAAGAACGGGCAATAAAGCTCAGTTCTAAATCGATACGCTCGATTTGTGCACAATGGATATTGAAGTTTATGACCTTAAGCTTAGAGCTTAATATGTGTGGCGTATATGTGATATGTGTGTTTATATGTGATTGTGATTGTTATAGCCTCCAGTTCGACCCGGCCCCGCGGCGCGGCGAGCCGCACGTAACGCGGCGGACGCCCGATTACTTCATGTAGGCTGCACGTAAGTATTGTGTGAGGTTATTTTTGGTGCTTTTAGATTTTTTTTTCGTTTATTATCAATAAAGTTTTACATCCAAAACCACTGAGATTTAGATTAATATGCTAGAATTCGCTATGGTATATGTATTAGGTATTTTAATCTATGATTAAACTAATATTATTATATAATTGTTACTATTTTACATTATCTCGCTTACATAATAATATAATAAAACCCAGTTCGATCACTGTTATCCAACTTATCAACGAGCAAAATCTTTAGTTTTTTACTTATATTTTTTATATTTAGTGATTCCCGAAACTCAGGGTCAAGTTTATTTATTAGGCGTGGTAGCAAGTAGTCAGCAGTGCGTCTACCATATATGCTACTTGCGGCTATCGTAACCAGCCTACCGCTTGTGATCGTCCGCGTACCTTTATTGTGGGAAGCTACTTATAGATATTTTTACAATATGCGTCATCCTTCTTTTATTAGATTTTTTTTTATTTGACTGGCTACAAATCATTTCTAATATTATAAATGCGAAAGTCCGTTTATTTATTTATTTGTTTGTTACGCCCTCACGTCTTAACGTATTCATTAAATGCCTTATTTGTTAACTTTAAAGCACAGTTTTATTAGTGTCAATATGCTCCCAGTTGGAAAGTGGCGCTGTTCGAGGTGCACGTTTCTGTGACTAACCGGATATTCTTGATGGGGAATATATAAATACACTTTCAAAATAATGTCCGGCTAGGCGCACTCCGCGCTTTAGGTACAAAGCTACAAGTAGGTAGCGGGTCCGTCCGGACGGACTAATTTCAGAGGGCTACCGCGTGCCGGCTGGGTCGCTCATTAGCAGTTCGATTTCGATAGTATGTCTTAATACGAATAAAAAGGATCCGAACCTCACGTTTTTCACTCTTCCAAAAGTTCCAAACGACATCAAAACGTAAGAAGTCCTTGTCTACTAGCACAGATAATAAAATACTATCTACTAGGTACCTAGTTAGTAACTAGTATTCCTTTATTCTTAGGTATTTACTTGTCCTATTTGCTAAACAATCTTCGCCAAAAATAATTTATAGATTAGGTAGGTACTTACTTACCTACCTACTTTCGAAATAAAATTAATTATAATTACAATTTCATTTCGTAATAAAGCCAATTGCTTGAAAGCCAGTATGTATAGTCTGATGTGGCGTTGACTGTACCTAGCCTATGTTTTTTTTAAACGTATTTAACTACACATTATTTCACAAACACATAACTTGTAATAAATTAACTACCAGTTATTTAATTATTATTTAAAAGAAGAAACCCTGAAGTCGTTAGAAGAGGTAAGAGCTACGCGATAGAAAGAGAGGCAACTTCTAGGTGAATATAACTGTAGGCAAGAGAGCGGCGTGTAACCTGAATTGCACTTTATTGGGTATGGAATAGAGTCGTTATTTATTTAAATGACTTTGCGGAGTGGATCTTCTGTACTTGTACTATTATGTATTCTGTGATAATGTAACACACTTTAAAATGTTTAGCTTCAAAATTTATTGAATGAACTTTAAATATAATGGTTTCCACTATAAATATGCTAAGCTTTAAAATTAATACTTTGCACCATACAAATTAATTTTATAACTTTAGTACTTGTAAACAGACTACTAGGTGCGACGACGCGCGTGCGCAGCGAGAGAGGAGCTGAGGAGGAGGTTAGGTTCCATTGCGAGCGACCAACAGCGTCAGAACCGACCTGATGGCGTGTATGCATTATGCCACAAGTTGTTATCATCTTGCCATCTCATTAGTCTGACATGGTTTGACAGAAATTAATTGGTTTCGGAGTTAGGACACAGTTAAAGTGCAAACCATTATTTTTGTAGTGATAATATTAATTATAGATCTATTATAATAGATTATTATTTTAAAGTGCTGACAAAATTGTTATAGTGCAAACCATTATTTTTGTAGTGATAATATTAAATTATAGGTCCATCATTATTTTAAAGTTCTGATATACAATTTTATAGCTGTTTTCATCAAATTTAAAGTGATATTAAATACATCCCATTCTTGATTAAAGGAGCGGACGCTGTTGTGCGTTGCAATGCGGCCCGCTACGGTTGTAGTTTGTGTGGGCCAGCCCTCTTACGCACTAGCGGTCAATCGCGGGGACAGACAACTGCGTGCCTCCATTTTAATATGAAATTTCCTTATGGTTAAGAGCGTTGATTCGTCACGACATTTAATACAAACTTTCAAGTTCAAAAACATTTTCGAGAAATAGAGAAAAAGTTGGACAGGTTTTAAGTTTTCCCATAAAAACAGTTTTTTTCCCATAGAATTTCCAATTTTTTTTAAATAAGACATTTCAAAAATGTTCTTAATTAACTTTTTTAACCTGTGTATTCTGTTTATATGCGTATGAAGTTTCATTAAAATCGGTTTATTTAGTTCGAAAAATAGGACTTGAAATTTTGTTGAAATGCCGTGACGAATCAACGCTCTTGAGGGTGTACGATCACGGGCGGTTGCATATTAAAATGGAAAAAGAGGCAAGCCGTCCTACCGGTCAACCGCTAGTGCGTAAGAGGGCTTACCACTGATGTCCATTATACAAGTACGCTGGACAGGCTATTGTCATGAAATGACAGCAATTTTTTGTGCCGATTTGAAAATCGCCATATTGGCGCTGAGAGCAGTAGATTCTGCTCTCAGGAGTGAGTGTACTTGGAACTAATTAGTTCCAAGTACACTCACTACTGCCATTAGTAGAATCTACTGCTCTCAGCGCCAATATGGCGTTTTTATTATCGGCACAAACGATTGGTGACGTTCGCCAGTCCAGCGTACTTTGTATAATGGACGTCAGTGGGGCTTACACTGTATTGTGTTGTTTCAGCGTTGGCGTGTATAGGAGGGTGCCGGGCGCCGCCCCCGCCGCGCGCCCCCGCGCCCCACACACCGCCCACCACGCGACCACCACACCACACTTTCACTTCCGTCGACACACTTGATGCCCTGTACCAAACACAGTTTCATGCGACTCTTTCCGAATTTAAGCGCGCTCCGCTCGTTGTGCATATTTTGACTGTTCTCATATCGAAATGTCGCGATAAAACGCTAATTAACTCTGGTACTATCGCGCTTTAAATATCACAAAATCATAATAGCTTTACAAGATTTTGTAAATCTACGATCAGTGAGGACGCTTATAAAATAAATCGAATAAACGAGATGTCGGCGTAGGTTTTTGTATCGGGGACAGAGTATAGTTTTCGGGTTAAGCCTGATTCACACTTATCAGTGAAGTCACAATTCCGGCACGATATCGCCACCGTGATAATTATTATTTTATACATTCCCTATGAAAATACATTCACTGACACTGAGAGCATGATGAAAGAGTGATTATCACGGGATAGAGAATGTATGAAAGAATGATTATCACGGTGGCGGTACTGTGATTTCACTGATAATGTGAATTAGGCTTTACCTCGAAATGTTTCTTCTCGGGACGACGACGAACGTCCGTTCCGTGTTGTCGTGTTGTTCTCAAAAATGGTACAGCTCGCGCAAAACAACTTGACCCAAACCATAGACAATGAGGCCTGCGCAGTAGCAATTTTCAGTACAAAAATTGTAGTGCGCAGGCCACGTGGTACAAAAAATTGGGTCAAGTTATATTGCGCGAGCTGTACACAAAGTTGACTCCGATTTCTAATTAGTGTGCGAAACCGGTGCCCGGACGTCAAATGGAATTTCGGTCTTTTCACCCGCGGTTACGTGATTAATTTGTAATAAAGTTTTGATTAATTAATTAGAAAAGGGCATCGGCCGGCGCGGGTGGAAGGCGGCGGCGGTATGCTGGTATGTTCATTGGCGGACGAACAACTTATGTAACAAAAACATAGACCTTATTAAAGAGCATTCGTTTGCTTACACGAGTAGTTTTATTTACGAATTTTCCTGAAGCACCGACGAATGGACATACCATCATAAGTATAGTTCGCGCAATAAAACTTGAACCCAACCCAACCATAGACAATCAGGCTTGCGCACTAAACATTTTTGTACCTAAAATTGCTAGTGCGCAAGTTACGTGGTACTAATATATGGGTCAAGTTATTTTGCATCTACTGTAGAGTGGAGGCGGCGTGCGACCGGCCAGTCGCGCCCGTCGAGTTGTGACGATTGTCGAATGAAAAGCTACTTTTATTTGTCTTCGTGTTAAGTTGCAGTTTATTGAAAATTTTGTCATTTTAAATACTTGTTTTTTAGTTGAACGACCTTTACGTAATGATTGAAATGAATTTTACTGTTTGATAGCTAATTTTTTATGCATACGGACCATTTACACACCTCACGCGCGTACATGTTGAATAAATGATACGATGTACACACAGTATGATAGTATGAGCATTTAATTTTATGTCAGAACGGTGAATGGGGACATTTGTAATGGTTGCCAGACGAGAAGAGCTCTGTGTATTAATAAATAAAATATTGTATCAAAACATGCTACCCTTCTGCCATAAAATGTTTGTAAAGTGCATTTCGAGATTTATTTTCTAAACTCTCCTTTTTCTTGTGCCACAGTACCTGTAAAACATGGAATAAAGTGTTTCACAAGAGTGGAGATTTGACTTTTTTTTGTATTCTTTTTATTAATTTTAGGTAGTTGTTAATACCTAAAGATCAAGGCAGTAAATAGGTTGTTATTGTAAGTTGGGTATATCCCTTCATTTCACGACATGAAGGCGAGGTAAGTAAATCTTAACTTTTTATATGTGAGTGCATATAGGCTGCGTTTATTATAAATTTGAGAGGTGTTTTATACAGATTGATTACAACATTATATAGGTATTTTAAAATCTAGAAGTGGCAATATTATGTTTATAGATTTCCTACTCATTTCTTAGTATGATAATGCCTAGTTTTCCCAAATCAAGATTTTGATATACTGACAAAAGTAATAACATTGTATTCCATGTAGAAATATTACATTGTTAAGAAAGTCGAGGTCTTTTGTCAGTGCCATCACATATATGAATAAAATATACATCTGGCTTATAGTGTTATTATGATTTTGTATTTCCAAATTGCACTATAAGTTGTAAAAACGTGTGTACATACAAAGACTACCCACCAATGACATCTATAGCCACACGTTACGTTGATATAAGTATTAAGTATGTAAGTTATAGATAAAAAATAATTATAATACCGAAAAATCAAAAAAAGAAACTATGTATGAACGGAGCTTCGTTCGCGTGAAATGGAATATCAGATTGTGGCCTGTGAAGTTATTTGAGCGGTAACGTTAACCAGTTTTTATAAAAATGGATTGGTTGAATAAAATTTATTTAGTACTTATTATACAAGAACCGTAACTAATTAGCTTATATTTTCTAAATATTAACCTCTTTCTACTTACCTGCTAACTGCTTACGTTCAACTGCTCAAAAAAGTGGTTCGTCAACACTACAGTTGGCCTCTTACATAGCTAGACCACAATTCTCTAGAGCTGTTTCACCCAATCGAAGCTCGTACTAATTTAAGGCTTTTCCGGCAAGCTGCATAGACTTTACAAACCAACATTCAGGATACAATAAACTTGTGTAGGAGTGCAGACTGTTCATAATGCGTTTATATTTTATAGATCCGAACTGGTGGACACGATGCGTATGGCAATAATGTAAACAAACCGTTAAATAATTTATTCTTGCAACTGTACTATGCCCGTTGGAGGATTAGATAATAAATAAAATTAATTATAAAAAATAGAAATGGATTTTATTTCAAATCTACTTTTTTGTTTTCATTATTGTTTTGAAAAGATGATGAATCATACATAATTTTACTAAAATAAAAGAACACATTTTGGAAAAATATTATTTATTTGTTCACAACATATATGTTATACTGATCGTCAACACTATTTCGTAATACCCATCTTTGGTGACTTAAGGCGCTGTTATAGTACTACTAGCGTCGCCAATACATTTATTTTTATTACTCATAAACCAAGTCAATCCAAAAGTGGCCGCTTTAAGCTAAAATGGATGGATGGAGAAATAATGAAAACTGTTGAAGAATTATTCAAAAAATATTAGAGACAATTTAAGAGATTATTTTACATAAGCGACTTGGCTTATGATTATGAGTAATAAAAATAAATGTATTGGCGGTGGTAGTAGTACTATAATAGCGCCTTAATAAGAACACTTTACCTACATTAACAAAAAATGTAATACGACACAAACAACACTATCGAGGAGATAAAAAGCGTTATCAAAAAATATTAACAAAATTATATTTTGTTAATTATACTTTTACTTTTCAAGTCACAAAATTCGGAAATAACAATGATAATCAACGAATGATTGCATAAAACAAAGGAAGTGTGTAATAAATATTTCTGTTTTTTTTGAAGACACTTGATGAAAGTAACTGGTTTCTTGACTGCACTGATTCAAATGGTTATTATTCTATTTGTTCGCTAACTCAACCTTTTTAGATCTTAGAAATTAGAAAAATAAGACACAAAATCACAGTCACGTAATTATAATAGCTTTTTTTTATCTAAGTTAGGGAACAAAATAAATGAAAGTTGGCCATCTGAATAGGAGGGCAGTTGAATGCCGTTTATTTAGTTTTTAGTACATCCAATAATAACAACATTATTAAATTCGCAGATATGACTTTTTTATAGAGTATATCAACTCACTCGTAAAATTCAATCTACCTTAACTACTTATAACCGATTAATTCCTATTTAAAATAACGAAAAATCAGACGATGCAAATGGAATGAAATGTTTAACAATCAGCTACCTATTACCTATATCGGTCTAATAACGCTATAAAATAATAACACGTATGTTGTACATACCTTTTCTACGATTTAAAGCTATAATGAGAGTGTAAAAACACCACTGTTAATTTTTAAGTATAACTAAAATGAAATGGGGATGTCAGACCACGTTTCTGAATATAAATGTGCAGTTAAAAAGTTAAAAATAATAGTTTGAAAGTATCGGAAAAAATCTTGATTAATAATCGGCAAACTCACAAAAATAGCAAGACGCGTGCGTCGACACATTCTTTTCATGATTTACGTAGGTAAACAAGATAGTCTCTTTTGATTACGCGCGTGTTATTCTATGAATGAGCTCTAAATCCAGAAATCAGTATTTTGGGACATAAACAAACCTCAATATCTGGACCAATTATTAAATATTGAAACTTTTAACTGTGCATACTCGATTCGAGTAGGGAAGAGATACACTCATTACACTTTTTCAGATATACTTAAAAATTAACCGTGTATAAAGGCAAAAACCTTTCATTAAATTAAAGAAAAATAACATATCATAATTGTGATTTTAGCAGTAAACATTTTTGTCATTTCTAGTCCAAATTTTGGACTCTTCCTATTTACCCACTATAAAATATGACCAGCCCCCCTAGCCAAAGTAACATTTGCAAATTTTCGCTATCGCTTCGCTTCGAAACATGTATGGATTTGACGTTTTAAAATTCGATTGTTAACGAAACCTTATGTCAATCCTATACATGTTTCGAAAGCGAAGCGATAACGAAGATTAGCGAATGTTACTTTGGCTAAGCCCTCAGGGGCCCTACCGCCCAACTCAAAGCGATAGCCAAAGCGATAGCTAGACTCTATCCGTCCTTGTCATATCATAACACGATGACAAGGACGGACAGTGCACTGACATCATACACCAAAGCCAGAGTCAAAGTCCGTCTTTGTCATCGTGTTATGATATGACAAGGACGGATAGAGTCTAGCTATCGCTTTGGCTATTGCTTTGAGTTGGGCGATAGGGGTGCGGGGCTTTTTCTTACAATCTGTCATTAATGATAGTTTCAATATGAAGAAGTGTCTTTATATAGCAAAATTGAATGTCATGAATGTTATAAAGTCAAAAGATTATAAGTATTTACTACTTAATTAAATAATATATTTTATTTACACCTATGCTTTAAATTCTCTATGTAAGGTTTTGAAACGGTTAGCTTACTGCCAACATTACAATATCCGAGCGAGAAGATATCGCGCTCCTGCATGTGCCCGCGCGACCAGTTACATTATGGAATTATAACACTCGTTCGGATGATATAATGACGAGGAGGAGGAAAGTCACAGTCAAAACCCTTTATAGAGGATACATAATCATGGGTGTAGATAAAGTCTTGTATGCAACTGTACATAATTAGGTATTAAAACACTCTTCTTTCTTATCGAATGAGGATTAGTGGCCACAAGCCGCCTGTAAGGCCTCTAACTTGGCTTAACGACTGTTATCAGATGACAACAGCCGGGACCGACGGTTTAACGTGCCCTCCGAAGCACGGAAGCGCTCAGTTGGAATGCCACTTTCACCCATCCGACACCTGACCGGACCGAGCGCTACTTATTAAATGTGATAGAGTACGATCAGTCTGTCAAGTTCCGCCATGAGCGCTTAATTAAAACACTCGTGTGATACTATTATCACACTCGGGTTAAATACCCCTCATTATAGTAGTTGCATAAATAACTAATATACTGCTACTGTTTGTGCAAACTGGGAGGTTATTTTAAAGCAGTCTTTATAAAGCTATAGTCTTTATAAAATATGAAAGCTTAAACGATTGAACTCACAACATAATTAATACCTATTACGTAATACAATAAATATCGAACTTAAATTATTACTTAAACTACAAAGAAGCTAATAACATTTTTACAATTTCGTAAAAATATTGTTTTGTAAAATAACATTTTCAAAGAGCAATATCATTTTGAGTAAGAGAGATATTTTAATGAAAAATATGTGACCGTAGTTAAATTTGAGATTTTTATTTAACAACTATTTTTTTTTAGTTTACTCATTCACAATGATTTATTTTATATACTTAATTTAAAATAATATTCTAGAACAAATTCGAAACGCCACCAGAGTACTTTTTTCCGTTCGATAACGACCCAAAAATGAGCCAAAAATATTGGAAACATGGGTTTTTTTTGCAGTTATTCACTACACCTGCCCCCCTACTCAAATGGCCAACATTCTATTCGTTTGAACGCTACGCTTACTATTAAAACTTTAAAATAAGCAGTAAACTATAAAATTACGTGCTGTAAGCTTGACAATTCCATACAATACATCGAAGTCTGTGATTTACATAAGTTTGCGACATTCATTGCTGATATAATGCTTGAAAAGTAAGCGTAGCGTTCAAACGAATAGAAAGTTGGCCATTTGAGTAGGGGGGCTGTTGTATATTTGGAAAGCGAAGCTAGTGTTACAGCTTTTCGAAAGAAAAAATAGAAGATAAGACATTTAAAATACTTTGTGTTCTTTTTATTGTTTAGTGTCATACCTATTAATAGAGAGACTTAGAAGAACAATTTTTTAGAAAAAAAAATATCCTAGTTTGTTTGTATATTTTGTATGGTATTTCTAAACAAAAGATAAAGAAAGTATTTTTATAATTGGAGAGAAAAATAATGATATCATTTTTGTGGCAAAAATATACTAAAAAAGATTTGTATCTTTATGATAGATATGTTTTTAAACATGTTTGATAAAAATATTGAATATTACTTAATTTAAATAATATACAAACAAATATATTGACAGTTGAAGAATTAACATACCTAGGTAGGTATAATAAATACTAAATATTAACATCATTCATATTTTATCTTTTAAATTAGCCTTGAATAAAATTGTGTATATAAATAAGCCATACAGACTAATGTCGAAGTTGATCACTATTAATGGGGCAATATCCCATTTTATAATATACAGTCATCAGCACGTCGAGTTATACAAAACTGACAAAATCCTCCAATTGAGTTTAAATTTTAAATTACTAGACAATATACAGACAGTTGACTGTACTTGGCAGCAACGTCACCGTCAAATTATCAAATTTTCTTAAAAACATTGGTCAAAGCCGGCCACATACAGACTGAATCCCGATTTGGAATTCCGAAACGAAATATCGATAATGTATGAAAATTCCGAAAATTCCAGCATGTGTGTGGTAGGTCCATAGACTTGTATGGATTAGCTGGGTTCAGAATTACGTACGTACGGAATTCCGTCTGTATGGGGCCAGTCTGGCTGGCCACACACAGACGGAATCCTGTTATGGAATTCCGTACATACGTGATTCCGAACGCAGCTAATTCATACAAATCTATGGACCTACCACACACATGCGTGATTTTTCCGAGCGGGATTTTCATACATTATCAATATTCCGTTCGGAATTCCAAATCGGGATTCCATCGTGTGTTGTGGCCGACCTAACTGGGTATTCCGTATCTACTTACGTTACGTTATGTTGCCTGAACATTATTTCCAGCGACATATTTAACGCTATCTAGCGGTACTCGCTGCAAACGCGTCACTAGGAGACCTCCATGCCCGTGTCCAGCTGCAGCATCTGCTTCATCAGCTCGTAGGTGGAGAAGGAGGTGGCCACCATGGGGATGGCGCGGAGGTAGTTGATGCTCATGCCGCGGTAGAGCCCGCGCACGACGCCGTTCTCATTGTAGATCAATTGCAGTGTCTTTACCATACCCGTGCTGGAATGAGGCGGGTAAATGACTTTAGGTTTCGGCAGTTTTGCTGCTATTGATGTGAATAATGAGTGCCAGGTTGATCGAATTCTAAATTAAGCATAATTTTACTGAACTGCAACTGATGAACCTTCAGAAGTGACACTTTATCTGTATGAGTTTTTTTTATGCTGTTGAGTAGTGGCCCAAAACATAAATTGTTATGTGGTTATTAATGCCCTTATCAGAATGTTATATGCCCTAAAATGATGAGGTTCAGGAGTACATTAAATTATGTGGTAAAGGTAGACCCTGAATCTCATGATGTTCTTTCATTACAAAAGTATTTAAGTGTTGTCATGCAATAACACTAACAACAAAGAAAGTAATTTCATTACTTTCTTGATATACGTTGATGGTCGTGTAGGTATGCAACAACCACGTGTTTTTAGTAAAAATAATTTCACTTCCGTTTCCTGAGATTCTGGTCTACCTCTAAGGCCGCGTTCCGAATCACGCTTACAGCACTATGAGCGCGCTAACGCCCGGACCGATTCATGCTAACAACGCTCACGTAAGCTGCAGTGACGTCACTGATGACGTCATCGCATGTGCTAACGGCGCTCAGCGTATTCTACCAAAGTACTGTGAGCGTTGTCGGTGTAGCTGTCAAACTTCCTTGTCAAAGTTCATTCTTGTTAAAATTTGTGGTTATTATTTGTGATTTTTAGAAAAGATGGCTGAATTTATTGATCTGCAGGTGTTTTGCGAAGTTACGAACGAAATACTTATAATAAATTGATGTTGAGAGAGCTAGCAATGGTAATAAGTATTTTGAATCTTTGATGGTTTATAAATTGGTAAGTAAATAAGTGGTCAGAGTGAAGGAACTCGATTCATATTCATTACTGCCTTTGTATTAATTTATCCCGTAGAATTAATATTTACTTTATCGAGATAACCCCTTTTGGAGGTTACGTTGTTAAAAACAATCCAACGTTAGCGGTGTGAGCGCTCTCACGAGCGGTCCGAATCAATAGTATCGTGAGCGTGCTGACAGCGTGCTAATGATTTGGACCGGTGTACAATGACGTCACACGCTGTGAGCACTGTTGGCGTGATTCGGAACGCGGCCTAAGATTACTGCAATATAGATTACGATTGAATGATGATGAATGATAATGAACGAACAGTTGATCATAATATTAAATATCGGACAAACCTCCTGTAAACGGTGCCAACACCATGTCATGTGCAAACATGCGAACAGAAACATTTATGTTAGTGCTGTTTCCCGAGAAGTTACGAAATAAAGGCCGAAACGCATCGAATGCCGTAACAACGCACACGCATTGCGTGCACACCCGACGTCTCTTAAGTTATCCTGTTTCATATAGTTCCCATATACAAGGGAGTGGAACGTGCACGTGCACGTATACGTGTACGTACTACGTATCCGGTGGGTTTCGGCATTAAGTGGTTATAGTATTTAGAACACCAAGAAGAGGCAATAAATAATTTAAAATTAGTTTGTAATTTTATAGTTCTAAAATAAATAAATACATATTTGTGAGCAGTATTTTTAGATACTTACATAAAATAAAATAGACAAAAAGAAATGGCAAAACCCTTTCAGTCCACAATGTCAAATTCCCAAAATGTCAAGCGGTTTCAAAATGACAAGTTCCCAAAATGTCAGATTCCTAAAATGTCATGTTCCCGAAATGTCAAGTTCCCTGTTATAATAGGGAAGCAAATGATGATGAATAGGGTATTCGACTGTTTTTTTTATTGACTTTAAATGTTTACTGAAATATTAGCAACACAGCATAAGTATTTATTTTCAAATATCTTGCATATTTTCAGCGATATAGAGCATCAAACTTTCTAATTAGACAAGGAGAGCGCTACCAGCCAGTGACGTCACATGCTAGTAGCGCCATAGTCTCGCCCAGTGGCGAAGGGTAAGGTTCCAAAGGTAAGCCGATTCCTATCGGCTTACCTTTGGAAATCCCACCCCAATGATCGACTATGCAGATCATAACATTTTTCATCATTTTTGTAGAGCGGCTTACCTTCGCCATAATTTCACCCCTCGCCACTGCTCGCCATTGAAAATTTCGTTTTAGAAAGGGAAAGTAAAATAAATATCTATTCGATTCGATATTTTTATTCGATTGTTTTGTGTGTATTTGATTTGATTCGAATAATTATCGATTACTGTAATGTGGCTATTGTTTGGATGATTTTAACAGGGAACTTGACATTTCGGGAATTTGACATTTCGGGAACATGACATTTCGGGAACTTGACATTTAGGGAACTTGACATTTTGGGAATCTGACGTTTTGGGAACTTGACATTTTGAAACCGCTTGACATTTTGGGAATTTGACATTGTGGACTGAAAGGGACAAAACTATTAACTAAACAAAGAAAATCAGGCTAATATCTGATATGCAAAAGTAACAGAACCGAAGAACATTTTTATAGGTCAAAGAGTGTACAAGATTGCTCTGTGATTGTACATGCAGAAACTAAAATTACGAATTACCTTATTTCAGCTTGACTTTAATTATCTTACTTGTAATATTATCATTATAATAATAATGTCATACTTGAAAAAGACTGTATTCCGTACAAATTAATAGTCATATTACATCTCGACTGTGATTTTTATGTAAAATGGCCAATTTTGGCGTTCTTGATCTCAAAACAAAAATACATTAACAACTACGACTTATTGAATAGTGCAGTATAGCTGAAAAAGCGAGGCCGCTACGAACTACTTATGCCAATGGATACGTAGCGGCCTCGCTTTTTGTATATTTTGCAAACTTTAATTAAACCCAAAGTTGCAGAGAAAGATTTTTTATAAAATGCGCGAAGGTATTTTTTGAGCACCTGTATTGAAACTACTGTTCTAAAACAAATAAAACTACTAAAAACGCTCAGAATCAACTGTAAATCAAATTTTATTCCCTTGTTGTTGTTTGTGGTACTCGTTTGTCTTTCTGTGTATGTTCAAAGTTGACTCTGAGAAAGCATCCACTATTCTCATAACTCCTCATATTTATTACATACTTTTTATCGCGCACAAAAATGAAATAGTCGGGGATGAGGAATTGGCTAATTGATAAGTAGACGCCTGGCGCTGAAAAGGATTTAACCTTAATGTTTCTTTAGGTAGTATCGCTAAAATCCGTCAAAATCGAAATTTCGACAAATGTAATAGGGCTCCTAATGCTCACCTGAACTTCTCGGTGCTGGGCTCCATGCAGGCGAGCTGCATGCGGCGGCGCGTGACGTCGAGCGGGTAGGACACGGACTGCAGAGTGGTAGCTAGCTGGGCTCTATCCCGCACACACAAGGCTCACCCGAACTTGGCCGTGCTGGGCTCCATGCAGGCGAGCTGCATGCGGCGGCGCGTGACGTCGAGCGGGTAGGACACGGACTGCAGAGTGGTAGCTAGCTGGGCTCTATCCCGCACACACAAGGCTCACCCGAACTTGGCCGTGCTGGGCTCCATGCAGGCGAGCTGCATGCGGCGGCGCGTGACGTCGAGCGGGTAGGACACGGACTGCAGAGTGGTAGCTAGCTGGGCTCTATCCCGCACACACAAGGCTCACCCGAACTTGGCCGTGCTGGGCTCCATGCAGGCGAGCTGCATGCGGCGGCGCGTGACGTCGAGCGGGTAGGACACGGACTGCGCCACGGCGCCCGCCAGCCCGCCGCACGCCAGCTTGCCCGGCACCGTCAGCACCAGCCCGCCTGCCCACACAACCATATATCACAATTATTATATAATTCGGATCACGAAAGATGACCACAAATGGCGCCCATCTTCGCATTATATCTCATGAAGAAAAGACTTAAGACGAAATATAATTTCATATAATATTGTATAATATTTATATCTGTATGTATATAAAATATTGTTCGTCTTAAGTCTTTTCTTCAAGAGTTATGACGCGAAGATGGGCGCCATTTGTGGTCATCTTTCGTGATTAGCACTATACCTAACCAGTGATCGGAGTACGTAGATTGATTTGGGGTCAACAAACTGACACGTATATATTAATATATAGATATGCCTCCGGAAATAAAAACTATGGCATGGCAAAACTTGAGTAAAAACGTAGCAAACGTAAAGTGGTATTCCATTAATAATAGTCACTGTTAATGTTGCATTTACATGCATGAAAACATTCACAATATATAGGTATTTGATTCAATCTCGTAAGTATCGAAACGAAATTCCGGAAAAAAGGCTTATCCATATTACGATTTCTATGACTACTCATGATGTAAGTACGTAAAATCAATCTACCTACTCCGATCACTGATTATAACTCGTGCCATAATCACAGAATAGTACTAAAAGTACAGAAGCCCATCCGCGCGAGGATAATCAAATAATAAGCTACTCTCGCTGCACGGCAATAAAGTACAATTTCATTTAAATTTCACAGCGCTGCGTGCCTATTATTATAAGCACCTCCGATGCGCTTCTCACTCCTGTCGCGTAGCTCTTTCTCAACTCAACCGACACTGACATCCCTCGTACGCTGGCTCGACTGAATCAGCCGCGAGCAGTAAGCTAATATAAAAGTTTGAGCGCGGAGTGAGACCCCCGGATATAATAGACATGAATTTTAAATGGCGGCAATAAAAACATAATTATGTACATTGACAATCACAGGGGTGTCAAAAAAGCTGTTTGCAGTGTCAAAAATACTGATTTTACTGACTGTAAGACTCAAAAATACTGACCTATTACTGACTTAATTTGTATGTTTAAATGTATAGTTAGTGTAAAAAGAGGGGTTTAAAACAGAGTTTGACTGACTTGACAATTTTTTTATTGAGATTTTTAGCACCATTCACAATGTTATTTATTATATTTCTGAAGAACTAGAAAAAATCGACCTGCCATTAAATGGTTCTCTTATACAGGCGATAAATATAAGCCGAATATGTTAGATGAGATATCATGCATACAACACACAAACCCGGAAAATCGCCACTTTTTTGAAAAAAAAAAAGGTTTTTCTTAGGTTCAGTGTATTTACACTGAATAGTGGCAACCCGAGACCAAAATTTTTTGTCAGTTTTATCCATTAATCTTGCTTGCCTTTTGCAAAAAAAACGGATGCGCAGCGCGATTTTTAGTCAATTTCATCCCTTAGAGCTAATTTCACCATACTCTGTTAGTTGTTTAACATCCTTGTTAAATCATTTAACGGACTGTTAAGGTTAATGAGTGTCCCACCATGCTCTAACAACTGATTAATTTCCTTAATCAGTTGTTAAACTTAATTGCTGATCTAGTGGTCCGTTAAATATGTAATAGACGATTAATTTCTCTTTGGTTTACATCACAACTGTCAAGATGGATATGTCGTTTGATTTTATTTTTGTAAATAATTATATTTTGGAAAATTTCGATAATTTGGATACGGAGAAGTGAATATAATTTGGATAATATAGTACGACGTCCTTGAATTTCAAGGAGCGGCGTTATTATTTTGAAGAGTACGATAATGTCGATTTTTGCACAAGGTTTCGTTTATCGAAAGAATCTCTTTTAGATGTATTACAATTAATTGAAAACAAACTTGAATATCCACCAGATCGGTAAGTAAAAATATACCAATATTTGCATTGTAAAATATTTCCTTGCTCTGTATAAAATACAATAATTGTGTGCCTATTACCTACTTAAAACGCCAGTACTCTCTATTGTATACGTTTACTAAACATAAACCTTAATTTTGTTGCAGGAATGACTTTATTTCACCTGTGAATCAACTCCTATTGCCTTTGAGATAACTACTTGCCACTGGTTACAGTAAGAGATTACAGTGGAGTAAGCAAGTCTACTTCTCATTCACAAACTAAAAAATTATGAAGTTTATTCCCATTGTCATGTACCTTCATCAATAAATAAGATTCGTTTTTAATTTAAAACTTTTATTTGATATTTATATTATATTTTGAACAGTACCTATCTAGTGCAAATTTATCTGGTAAAAATACCGAAATATGCCAATACCTGGGGGATACCTATTTGCCTATCTTGTATTCCGTTTTATATTATCCCAACATGTTTAGATTTGGTCGCTGCTGTTTCGAACACAGAAAGAACTCAAAGAATAAAACTCTTCTGATGATTTTCTTTATCCTTCGTTTTTGTTGGCGGTTGTCGCGGCATCCGTAGGTCAGTGGCGGTACCCCCATACAAGCCGAAAAGCCCGGCTTGCCCTAACAATAACTTCCTTACACTACTAATGAATCGTAATTAATAATAACAAAACAATATTATTAACGAATGTTAATTTTCAATAATCAATAACCACAAATTCATTTTTTACAACAACTGATCGAGAGACAAGTCGCTAAACTGCGTTACTTTCCTCAATAAACCCTACAATGCATTTCATCTCCCTCGCACTCGTTGGCTTGCAACCGGGCTTTGCGATCTGTATATATCCGCTCTCTTCTTACTTTAACAAAACTGCTACCGCATCATATGCATACTGCTGTAGGTACTATAGATTCTATGAGAAATACAGAAGCCGACTAAAAGCCTGGCTTTTTGCTTCAATCTGTGACGACATCTGTTTTGAAACAACAATTGTTTTGCCTTATTAGTGTTTTTATGTTTAAAATGAATTAAAACTTCAGTTTAATGATTGATAATGGTCCCTTGTGATGGATTGAAATGTTTATTAACTGTTGTGTGATCTATGAAAGTGTACCTACGAGTCGAGTTAATTCCAAGAGAAATACAAAATAACGTAAGTAATAAACCTTTTCATTTGAGTATTTTGCAAAGAAATATAATATTCTTCAATGTATCGTAATGTAGTGGACTCTTTACATTGTTGGTTGTTCTTATAAAAATAAATAAGTAAGGTTAATTTTGCGTTTTCATTTGAACGACAATATTTTTTGTTTGGAATGCAGGGGATAGGATTTGAATTGCCTAGCAGGGACGCTATTATTTTATGAAATGATTTAGATATTTATTATGAGTGACACATTTTAAACGAGAAATTTAGTTTTGATTACACAATAATTAAATTTGATAAATTCACGCCATCTAGCATTTTGCGGCGAACTAATTAATGAAAAATTAAAGTACGCTTAAGGGTTGTGCTTTTGGTGCTTTTTTGAGAGCTATCAATGAATTCGTTTAGATGGCGCTGGGCGGTGTCGCATCGATATTTTGGTAAAGATCATCGTATGAAAAAAAATCTTAAATTAGTAACGAGAAATTGTGGGATGCATTGGTTTTTTGCTTGTATTGAGCTGATAAAAAAATTGCTTGATTTGAGGGTTCGGGCTTGCCCGACTATGTAGGCCTGGGCACGCCACTGCCGTAGGTACTTTTATTTTTAAACTACATCTTTGTATTTAGTGATAAGATGTAAAAGAATTTCCTTCTCGTTTGAAGAACAATTCGGCCCGTGTGCTTACTTATTCTTAGACATTATTACGAATTAATTTATTCGTATATATTTAAACAACACAAAACCCTAGCGAAAATAAGCTGTTTGTTTTTATTTGAAAAAAGTTTGACGTTTCAAGCAAAGAGAATATAATCCATAGAGGAAAGTAATAAAAAATAAGTAGCAAAATGAAATGTAAGCCGTATCATATAGAAATCCACACTATAAACGGTATCTCAAATAAGTCGCGTTACCGCACGCTCAAAGTGTAATACGACTAGTAAAAACAGTACGTGTCTCAGAACAAACGCATAACAAACAATGACTTTTTGTTTTGGTTGGTTTGGAATATGAATGAACGTCTCGTTCGTCATTCAGCAGATGTTTCACAAATGTCCGATTAGTTAATGGTCTGTTACATTTTCGAGCATTTTCGTCATAAAACATACAGAATTAACAGGGTTGTTATTCTCTTCGTTAATTTTAATCGGGCATTAGCTAATGCCTGATTTAGGAAATAACTAACACAGTATGGTGAAATTAGCTCTTAATCTTGTACTTTTTGCCTGTCTATAGCAAAAAATAGCCACGCAGCGCGATTTTTAGTCAGTTTCTTCAAGAAATCTTGTATTCTTGCCTGTCCATAGTAAAAATAAACGGCCGCGCAGCGCGATTTTTAGTGTGTTTCATCCACTAATCTTGTACTCTTGCGTGTTTACAGTGGAAACAAACGGTAATAATAAAAAAGTGTATAAAAATTAACGTAGGTAGCACACTGACTTTACTGACAATTTTTTGAAAAAACTGACTTTTACTGACCGAAGCCAAAAAAACTGACTTTTACTGACTTTACTGACCAGTTTCGACCCCAGCAATCATTGTATTAACTGATGATAAATATAAATCATTCAAAAAATTATAGTATCATCATAACTTTTAATTAAGGCTGCTTTTCTATCCCTCGGGTACAGTACTTTTTTCTCAATGAAAGGTACCTAACCCTATGTCCTTTTCTGTAACCCTGACAAAGTGTATGTAAAATTTCATGAGGATAGTTAAATTGTTTAGACACGAAAGCGTTAAACTTTCATCAAACAAACTTTCGCATTTATAATATTAATCAGTAAGGATAAACCATGGGGGCCTATTAATTAACAATTATTAATGCCTCATAATGTTATTATGGTATGGTACTGACCCGTATTCCTATCGCACTTGCGGCACAGCGAGTTGGGCAGGTACTTCATGCAGAAGAACTTGAGCGACTCGAAGCAGTAGAAGCTGAAGCCCGCGTACGGCACCATGCCCACCATCGTCGGCACGAAGCCGCGGTACAGCGCGCGGATGCCGCCCTCCTGGCACATACAAATACAAAAGTATGAAAAAAAACAAATAATATTAGAAGTAGAGTTGTTCTATCTTGTTACGCGTGCACATGCACATTATTTTAGTATGCGTAATACGAGAGCGTGCAGACGCACATTAAAACAATGTGCATGTGCACGCCTAACGGCCCTGCTACAGCCAGCCCGGCAGGCGGCGAGGCAAGTGAATTCGGTAATCACTGCGCGGTCGTGACGACGAACTGAGAGGCCGACATCGAGATAGCGCCACAAAGTAGTGGCGTCGCTCCAGTGATTATTGAACGCCGCTTGCCGCGTCGCCTGCCGCGCTGGCTGTGGCCGGGCCCTACCACATTCATAGCCAAACGGTCTTCGTGAAAAAGACATGTACACCAAAGATGTGGATATTGCCGCAGAATAATAAAACGTTCCGAATTGGATCTGAAAACGGAAATCCGTGGTAACTCGCGACTTGTTGTCGCGATCACACGGCGATCCTTTGCGATTAGCGACGATATGCCGGCAGAATAATCGTAGTCTTGTGGAGATTACCCGACAATATAGAAATTCGAAGTCGGCGGGCTCGTCACGATTCTGCTGTCGCTCGTGGAGGATCGTGCCCAGCGGATAGTGACTAGTCACCACGCCGACTGCTACAAGTCTCACCGTGCGGAACATGGAGGAGGCGGCGTGCGCGATGCCCGTGTATCTGTACTCGCCGGTGACCTGGAAGGCGAGCCGCGCGCGGATGGTGTCCAGCGGGTAATGTAGTGATGATGGGATGGATAATAGTCCTCGCGCCGACTGCCACAAGTCTCACCGTGCGGAACATGGAGGAGGCAGCGTGCGCGATGCCCGTGTATCTGTGCTCGCCGGTGACCTGGAAGGCGAGCCGCGCGCGGATGGTGTCCAGCGGGTAGGTGAGCGTGACCGCGGTGAGCCCCGCCCCCGCGCCCGCTATGAACTTGTCGCCGTGCTGCACTAGCGGTATGTGCAACCCCGATAGATGCTGGAACATATTGGAAAACATTGTTATTTACTAATTTGGCGCCCAAAGCACATGAGTAAAAAGAAAGGACAGAGACAAAGCTTCTTAAGAACGTGAAATTCAAACTTGCAACTAACAAAAAAAATGATGCCCTATGATTGTCCACTGGCTGGCTGTCAAAACAGGTTTTTTCCGCGTACGCGACAAGCGGCCAGCGGACACGCACACATGCCCCGCGTTCTTGTAGTGGTGCAAATGCAACCGATTCGCGCGGTTGTGTGAAGCTTAGTCTCTGGTCCTTTCTTTTTACTCATGTGCCCAAAGCATTGACCTACAAGGAGGGATTTTCCAGGCAACGTTCCTTAAAAATTTACTAGATGGCGCTGTCCAATTTCCTTGGTAGTATAGTATGAACGTGGTACAAATAGTCTGACCAAAGAGAAGCATTGACAGTGTCAAGTGTGTTTTCTATAATCGACAATCGTTTTGCGGCGACAAAAATGTTGTTGAACATAATAATTATAATGTAATATGGTTAGCATATTAACATTTTGTTGTGTACCTATTGTGCAATTCTACTTTCCTTTGAACGCTAGTGTTTTTAGGGTTCCGTAGTAACTTATACGATTACATATAAGATCGATCAGTCAATCCGTCCATCCGTCCCTGTCTGTCTTTATTTTATTTTATTGGATAAGGGAAATAAATACAGCTCAATATACTTTACTTAATAA
Source organism: Agriphila tristella (assembly GCA_928269145.1). Taxonomy (NCBI): domain Eukaryota; kingdom Metazoa; phylum Arthropoda; class Insecta; order Lepidoptera; family Crambidae; genus Agriphila; species Agriphila tristella. The sequence continues at coordinate 19,016,981 of OV743442.1, forward strand.
ATATGAATGAAAAGTGTGAGCATGCGACTCTCCGTACCACATGAATAATTCCATTCTAAAGTTGTCAATCACATTTTGATCATCTAGGGTCCCTAGGGTCTAGACCCTAGGGGCTAGGGGCGATGCTTGACGGCTTGATATCAAGCAAGTAAATATCACGTGATTACCGTGGGCTCGATTCCGGTAAACACACTGACGTCCATTATACAATAATGGACGTCAGTGGGTAAACATCTTGACGCTCTTTCGACGGACTGGGGATGAGTTCGCGCATGTGGACTTGCAAGCGACCAATAGCGCGCGCCCCTCTCCTGCCGCCCCCGTACCTCACCGCTACGCATACCCAAAATACGTGATCTGCGCAATCCCTACCCGATTTCAAGATGTTTGCCGGCAACTGTATCAAAGGTAGGCCACGCCCTTAGATTAAAATAATCAAAGGCCACGCCCCCAAATAGTAGTGGTGGTGGTAATTACGTGTACAAGCTTGAAAAACCATGTTTGACCGTTTAAGGGGTACATTATAGCGCTGCTAGAGTCCAAGAACCGTAGCCTTGGGCTCTTGACTCATTGGTGGACAGTTATCGGAGTCCAAGAAAGTAACAAGGTCTTCAAATACTAGTGAATAATAATATAATAAATTAATATTAGTTATTTTAAATATTCACATCAATATAGAAAGATTACAATGAAAACAAATAGTCATAATCATGTTTTTGGTTTTTTTACGATGGTATATTCTTTATTACTTCTAGCACATTCATATACCATAGTACCAAACCAAGCAAGGTTGTTGGGAATTGGACAGCGCCATCTAGTACATTTTTAAGGAACGTTGCCTGGAAAATCCCTCAGTGACTTCCTATAATATCTGGCTTGTCTATTCTGTGATCTATTCTTGGACTTCCTATAATATCTGGCATATCTATTCTGTGATCTATTCTAGGACTTCCTATAATATCTGGCTTATGTATTCTGTGATTTATTCTATCTGAATTGAATATGTATGTTGAATACTAAAGTGATTAAGACAGTGTCGTTTTTTATATTATTTTCATGTAAACAATCGAATTTGTATTTAAGTACATAATAAAACGAATGCACTGGTTTTCATATAAAAGCTATTAATTTTTAAAATGGCCCATCCACTAATTTAGCAAATATAATATTAGTTAGTTTCGTGATCAGTAGTTTAAGTTCCTAAAGCGATAATTGTGAATGATCTCTTCCTTAGCACTTTCGTATTTATTAGAACGCAAATAAACTTAATAATATGACGATAACAACCAAGTGGTAATATGATGTTCACGATTTCACGAACGGTGCTTGTTAACGAACACGTTTGAAATCTTATTAGGTAATTTTGATAGAATACACTTAAGCCTGGCTAAGTTGATTATTATCTGAACATTTTAAAATGAAAACCCTAATCCACTTGAGGAGCTAGTGACGAGTTGTTTTTTTCTTGTAGGTACTTATATTACTTATTTAACATAATTAAGTATATTAAGTACAAAAAAACATTGCGCATTCCTGATTTGTCGCATAGAAGATTCCGGAGATAGGGGTAGTTACACATTTCACTCTTAACGTCTCTTAAATGCATGGATTCTTATCCAAAGTTTTAAAAATTGATGTATCTTAATCAACCTTTTCGTGTCTAAAAAAGTATCGGAACAATGTTTAATTACGTGCTGGGCCATACCATTATACCAATAGGATAAAGTATACCATCATACTCAGTGGTTCCGCCATCATCATGTTGAATCTACTTTCTCCTTCTTCGTGAGTCAATGTCGCCGACGACGCTAAGAATACACTGTCAATATTGTTAACCTTAATTAATAAATAGCTTTGACCATAATGAGTAAAAATATCATAAAAAAATAGACATTCAAGTGTTTATTCATGGGACAAGTCAAAATTACAGTAATCGCGTGAGTCTCATCCTTTTAAGTTTGATAAACCTGATTAGGATGAAACTGCTCTTATGAGGTATCGGTATAATGGACTTGCTTTCTATGTCACATGTTTATTACAGACAATAGGGAATATGCATAAGTCACCGATTTTGATGAATTTGAGCTTGATCGCTGCGGACACTTATAAAAACATCATGGAACAGGAAAAAAAATAAAAAAAATGTATTATTTTAGTTTTAGCACACGATGAAATCAGGGGAAAATAACGATATTTTTTTTTCATTTTCGGATATAATGCACTTTACAGTTAGATAGAATATCGAATAAGAAATGATATTTTGTATGACACGTATGTACTTAAACGCAAAATTTAGGGAGATAATTGAAGATTATTGGCTAACTCCATATTAAACGCGCCGAAACACACCCGAAACGTGATGTGTGACGTCACCATTTTGTATGGAGCGTTTTCGGCGGGTGCTGCTGCGCGCTAACTTCAAGTTACTATATCACGAGAAAAAAACGCAAGAGAAAAGTTTTAATATTACAGTTAATTTTCTCACGCATTATACTTTTGATTAAGATTAAAAAAAAAATTGATGCATATTCCCTATTATCTAGCTAGATAACAATAAAATTTTTAGTATATTTAGCAAAAAGTTAACAATTAGACAGTAAATAATGATTTAGTAGCGTCATAATCAAGTTGTTTTAATCATCATAACTTATAATAAAATACAACAGGCGTTATTATAAAATACTTCGTTATTTCTATTACTTACTATAAATATTTAATTTTAGATATTATTTATATGACAATAAAAAACGGCCATGGACACGAAATTACCTTTTAAAAATAATATTGTATTTTTTTTGTCAACATCCGGTTAATATTTAACTAGCTATAGCCGGAAAACATACACTATCCTTTTTCGGAATATGCCTTAGAAAATTGTTTTGTTTGTTGATTTTGCTTTAGCAAAGTTATTTAACACTTGTGCAGTCTTCTAAGTTATATAGATAAGTTATTGTTTATTTGATACATGGGGCCGTACCGGCTAACGAATCGATTATCGAAAAGTCTGTCGGGTTTCAAATTAAAACAGATAAATCGAGCTCCAATGAGCGGTTTTCTGACAGCAGAGAATTTTAGTATAATTTTATGTCGACAGATGGCGTTACTTCAACTAAGTCGATTTTTTAAATATTATTTCCCACTAATGGTCATATTGGTCATAGAAAAGTTTTCGTAACACGCCATCGGACAACCAACGCACAAAGCAACAAACCATATACTCAACCCTGACGTTGTCAATGACGCCACTTGCCTTCTTTTTGCTGATGATCTTAAATTAGTCCTTGAAATAAAAGACCCCTCGGATGACGAGAGGTTGCAGGCGGACATTGATAGGGTGGTACAGTGGAGTCATGGGAATAAGCTGTACTGCAATGTTTCCAAATGCTCGGTAATTTCCTTTTCTTTATCACGACAGCCTTACCGATTCCAATACTGTGTGGATGGATCCCCTATGCAACGCGTGACCGAGGTAAGAGACCTTGGGGTTCACTTTAACTCCGATCTAAACTTCCGGAATCATATAATTAAAGTATGCAAAAAAGCATATCGGAATCTCGGATTTATATTAGGACAGTCTCATGGGTTCACAAATTTGAATGCGGTAAGGGCTCTGTATGAAGCATTGGTAAAAAGCCACTTGGAATGCAACGCATTCATTTGGAGCCCACATGAAGCGAAATATAAGTTTATGTTGGAACGGATACAGAATAAATTTACCAGGTTACTGTATTTAAAAATGTATGGTGTGTATCCATTCTATCCCTTGATGTATCCGACGTTATTTGTGCTTGGAATGGTGGGGTACAATAAATTGGAAGTTAGGAGAGATTTAAGTTTGGTAACATATTTGTTTAAGTTATTACGAGGCAAGGTATCCAACCAAGCGGTGTTGCAGTCGGTGGGGTTGTGTGTCCCAGACCGGTATGTGTGGCGGCGGAGACGGCCACCTTTGTTCGCTATACCGCGCGCGCGCACTAACTTATTAAAAAAAGCACCATTAACTCGAGCATTGAGAATGCTAAACAACATGTCTGATACCGTGGACATATTCGGTTGCTCACTGGACGCATTCACAAAGGCGGCATTATTTGTTATTTGTTATAATAATAGTTAATTTTAAGGATAAGTACATAATTATAAGTTTACACTATCGCATTAGGTTAAGAGCCTGTAATGATAGATGTAAGTTGGAAAATAAATAAAATAAAAAAATAAAATAAAAACAAACGTATAATAAAAAAGTAATTACATTTCATATTTTTAAACTTTTAGATTTTTTGCATTCACAATGCTATTTTTATATTAAGATGAATAAATAATGAAAAATATTAGAAAAAATCGGCTCACCCGTAGCAACTTAGCAACTTATATTTTTCATAAAAAGCTACCTACTAAGTACAACGACATCTAGTTCTATTTTATGAACTAGGTACTTTTTTTTCTTAAACTGCCTTTTGAAAACCGCTCATTGGGCCAAAATGGCGAACCCCAATTCATGATGTCAGGCAGCCATTACATGGTCATGCAAGCGTCAGTCAAATTCCATCAGTCATGAATTACGTTTGACTGATTGACTGATGGAAAGAACAAATCACATCATGCAACCATCAGTCACTACATTACACGGTAGGTTAATCGTCAGTCACAGCCCGTGACTGTGGTTAAACTGACAGCAAAACCTACCGTGTAATGGGTGCCACACGAACATCGATATCTTCCAAATTACGTCAACAGAAAGTACAAGACGAAATTACTTACTTTGATTTTTCTGTTTTAAGTTGAAACTCGGCAGACTTTTCGATAATCGATGCGTTAGCCGGTACGGCCCCTGTTTGATTATTTTGCGCACACGCAATTTTTAAGTAATGAACAGAAGAGTAGTACAATGGCGCTGCTCATTTTACTTCCAACTGGCGCATATCGGAAGGAGGGTATTGTATGTCTATTGTCTATATTTTGTCTACTTTTATAGGAAAAGGGCAGTCTATGTCTATTTCTTGTCTACTTTTAAATAGACAAGAGATAGACATAGACTGCTCTTTAGTTTACTAGCAGTTATAACTACTGCTGAATAGAGCGACTACAAGATTTAATTTAACACGCCAGTGTCAAGCAACGTAAGACGGTAACATTACATTCCCTCGTAGTTACTGCTAAAAGTAGATAGCAGAACTGCTAAAACTGACCGTTTTTTGAACACATTTGCTATCTAATTCTACGAATGACTGTGAGGGAATGTAGAGTGATACCTTCTAAAAATACTAGACTATGAGGCCTACAAATTCCATGAAATGTTTTATTAAAATCCTTTTCTATTAACAACTTATTAAAACAAAACCTCTGAGGGCGCCACTTTCGGTCAAACAGCTCAAGTCGGTTGTCTGTGTATTAAATTCCTACATTTGTGATTACGTTGTGTCGTGTCGCGTCTGATGATGAGGCACACAACGCGCGATCAAACCGTGTCACATAACGGGCCGTCGTCGTTGGTTCACACACCGAGACTATAGGAATATGGATTCCTTAATTATTTTGCACAATTTGCATGCCTGTCACGGAATAAATTATAGTACTACCTATCTATAGTTATATACTATAGTACTATAATTTATTTATTTCGTGGCAATGCTTTATTAGGTAGCTAGGAATGTAGTTTTGGCACATCGAAATGTGACGCTCGTAATAATATTTCTATGTTTTGGCACTGTTTCTACAACTGCGCCGTACGTAACACGCATCGAAAACATACATTTCAATGGTAACACGTTAGTAATATCTACCTAATTCCCTACACTTTTGAATCCAAAGGTCTGAATCCAAATGATAATGGCAGGAGTTTGATTGAGGTATGTTTAGAAAAGAATCTTGTGGTAACGAACACCATGTTTGACCACAAGGAAATTCATATGTACACTTGGCAGAGAGGGGAAAAGAAGAGTATGATCGATTTTGTGATTGTTGATGAAAGACTGAAGGGCAGAGTTGTAGACACCAGGGTCTTTAGGGGTAGTAACATTGGAACAGACCACTTTCTTGTAGTGTCTCGGGTTAGTGGTCTGTTCAAAAGTTGGCGTCATCGTCCCACAGTGTCAACAACGGAGCTGACTAGAGTAAAAGTTGAGAACCTGGATGAAGTGGAAGTGCAAAAGACATATTTGTGCAAATTGAAAGAACGATTGGGAAATGTGGCTGAAGTGAAAGATGGCAAGCTTGAGGAAGTTTGGGAAAAGTTTAAAAAAGGTGTGACTGAAACAGCTGAGGAAATATGTGGAGTGAGTAAAAGGAAGAATGCTCCCCCAATAAACTGGTGGGATAGTGAGGTAAGACAGATAGTGAATGAAAAGAAAAAAGTATGGCAGGATCTGCTGGCCATCAAAGCCAGTAAAAGAGTGAATGCAAGTGTTACAGAAGAGGATGCTGATACAGTTGCAAGGGAGTTTAAAAGGATTAAGAAAGTAGTGAAAGAAAAAGTAGACGAAAAAAAGAGAAAGATGAAAGAAAAGTGTGACTTCAAACTCTGTGATAACTTTCGAGACAATATAAAATTGTTTTGGAAACAAGTGAAAACGTCTCGAAGTGGATCACATAAGTCTAAAATGAATGTGATAAGAGATGAAAAAGGTGAGCTAGTGACAGATGAAAAAGGTGTACTACAGGAGTGGATGAAATATTTTGAGAGTTTGTTTGAGGCGGATGGCTCTATGCTAGAAGCCTCGGATAAAAGGGTGGAAGACGAGGAAGAGACAGAAGTGGATGAAAGAGATATATATATGGATGAGATTATTAGTGCAATGAAGAGCATGAAAAAAGGGAAAGCAGCAGGATATGACAGAATTACTGTTGAAATGCTGAGAGGTGGGAAAGAGCTGGTTGCGTCCTGGCTGTGCCTGATCTTTAATAAATGTTGGAACAGTGGCAAAGTGCCGGAAGATTGGCGTAAAGCCGTGGTCGTACCGCTGTACAAAGGGAAAGGGTCACGGCAGGATGCTAAAAACTACCGCGGGATCAGTCTTCTCAGCATTGTCAGTAAATTGTATGCAAAGGTACTGATTGAAAGAGTGATGCAAAAAACTGATCAGAGTATTTGGGATGTGCAAGCGGGATTCAGAAAGGGAATGGGATGCACGGATCAGGTCTTCTCCTTGAGGTGCTTAACCGAAAAACACCTGGCTAAGCACAAAAAGGTTTACTGTGCCTTTGTGGACCTGGAGAAGGCCTACGATCGAGTTGACAGGAATGAGCTATGGAAGGTGTTGTCCGAATACGGATTGGAGAGCAGACTGATTCATGCACTGAAATCTCTCTATGAGGATTCCCGTGCATGCGTCAGGATTGACGGCGTATACACTGACTGGTTTGGCATCTCTAGGGGTGTCAGACAGGGATGTGTTGCGTCACCATGGCTCTTTAATCTGTTTTTGGACAGTTGTATGAAAGGTCTGAAAGAACGTGACTGTGGGGTTGTGATGAATGGGACTCAAATCAAGTGCCTTCTCTACGCTGACGACCAAGTTATACTTGCGTCTTCTGCGCAAGAGTTGCAGGAAATGATGTCGGTTATGAATGAAGATTTTGTGAGAAAAGGGATGAAAGTGAATGTAACTAAGACTAAAGTGATGGTGTTTGAGAGAGATGAAGAAATGACTGACTGTACGGTAATGTTAGGTGGCGAAAAAGTGGAACAAGTCCGTGAGTTTGTATACTTGGGGAGTTTGTTCACAAGGGACGGAAAGAGTGAGGAAGACATAGAAAGACGAGTGAAGAAAGGAAATTCGGTGAGTGGTGCTATACACTCGGTTATGAGTAGCCAAACCGTTTCTGCAAAGGCGCGAATGGCTATTCATAACGGAGTGCTGGTACCGACACTGATGTATGGAAGTGAATCTTGGGTATGGCAGAAGAAGAATGAAAGCAGAATAAATGCGGTAGAGATGCGATCGTTGAGGAAAATATGCGGAGTAAAACTGAGTGATAGAGTGAGCAATGAGGTGATTCGCAAAAGGTGTGGTCTGAAAGATGATATAGTGACAAGAATTGAGAAAGGAATGCTCCAGTGGTTTGGTCACTTAGAGAGGATGAATGAAAGGCGAATCACGAAAGAGATATACTGTGCGAATGTGGAAGGAACGATTGCACGAGGGCGTCCCAGAAAAACCTACGCGGACCAAATAGAGGTTATTATAAAAAAGGCTGGTGTACGCAGTGACAAAAACCGCAGGGCATGTATGAAAAGAGTGATGGATATGAATGAAGCGAAAGAAGTGTGCAAGGATCGTAGCAGGTGGCGATCCATAGTCTCTGCCTACCCCCATGGGAAACAGGCGTGAGTGTATGTATGTATGTTCTTTTTATCTGATTTCGTATAAGGAATTTTGTATTTCGAGGAGAATTTTAAAATATAAATTCATCGATTTTTGTAGAAATTTTTCAATTTTAGTAAGACATTTACGTACACAATATTTAATTTTGTTTCCATGTCTAGGTATAGGTAGCTCAGCGAATGCCCGGATATGCGAAAGCGAATGATTTAAAAAAAAGTTTTATTTTTACTAATTTTTACGAGGGCAAAGAAATACCACATTATCGACTTGAATTTTACTACCAACATCGAAAATTATCTACCTGTTTTGATTGCTTAAACAACAGAATTAATCACATCTTTACAATGTTTTTGCAAAAATTATGCTCGTCACTATTGACAATTGATAAGTTTGTTTGTTTTTCTGTTCTCGCTTTGTTTGCGTAGATTTTGGATAATTTGGATAAGAGGTCAAGCCAAGCCTCAACTCTGAACTTTCACACCATACATGGTTTTGGTGTAAGCAACTTTTTCAACACAATGTTATTTTTAAAATTAACCGGCTGTATTTACGACTTAAGAGCTGAGGAAACTGTAAGTTGGACTGCAAAATGAATAGCACTTTTGGATACTTTCATAAAATAGGCGACCTTCGGAAATCCATTATTTATGACGAATGCAAAAAACTACAACGGCCCAATATTAGGTAAGTACTTCCACACAACAGATGGCAAAACATGGAAGATGATGAACTTATAGGTCAATTTGCTTTTATAAAAAACCTTGATTCATACTCTGCTGCTAAACACTTTAATCAAATATACCTAGTTGTATTGACAATACTTGTAATAAGCATCTAGTTAGATAAGATTAAGATTATTAGATAAGAAATGTGAAAACGAAATCCAGTAAATAAATTGATAGTAAAGTTTAAAAGTAAAGTTGTAATGGTGACAAATAAGGAAGTAGACTGGCTGAATTCGTGTAGAGCAAATGGAGTCGCGATACCTCAGGATATTTTCGTGGTGGTCTTTTATCCATTTGTTCAAATCTGCTTATCTGCTAGGTATAGATTTTCTTTGCAATGCCTACTATGATATTTGGTATTGGCAATACAAGACGCGGATAAACAAACAAAGGTTGTTTGAAGGTAAGATCTGCAGTATCTATTTTTAAAGGGCGGATTTTATTTTATATGCTCTTACAAAATTGCAAATTCGAAACCACGTCTAGGCGCTGAGAAATCTTGCTGCTGCATCTCGTCCTCTATTTGGGCGATTGGGTCTAAAGGCCTATACAAGTACTCATAGTTTTTAGACCGCTTGCCTGTCAATTATTTTATTATTATTATTTTACATTTTGTTCCAAACTTTTCTCTAAACAAATTGAATTTTTTGTCACTGTTTGCACTTCGAGCACATCAACCCTGCGCGAGAGCACCCGCCCCCCTCGCGCCGCCGCCACCGACTTCCCTTGAGGGTGAGTTCCCAAAATTTTTGGGATTTAAAAAGTGGTTGTAAACTGTGAATTGAAATAGAAATCATTAAAATAGTTATTTCTTCAAATTTTTTTTCTTCTACCCAGGCCCATCTTTCCCATTGGGCACTCTGGGCACTTGCCCAGGGCCCCGCGATCGATAGGGGCCCCTTGTTTCTTGCCAGATCGCGTAATGATAACGGATGCTTATTATATTACGAAAAAAATCAAATCTAGAAGAGTACCTCTTCAAACCACATAGATTTTAATCACTAACCTTTAAATTATAAATGAGTTACTTTTGTGGTTTATACAATAATTATGTTCTTATTAAAAAGCAAGATAACAAGATTAGTGAATAAAAGTGATTAAGTATAAAAATCGCTCTGCGCGGCCGTTTTTCTTTAAGACAGGCATAATCACGAGATTATTTTATGAAACTGACTGACTAAAAATCGCGCTGCGCGGTCGATTTTTGCTGTACCTAGATAAGCATTTTTCTAAAAAATCTGGCATTTTGTGCCTCATATACAGGCATCCTCTCTTACTTTGATGGTAAATTGGTAACCCAAGTTAAGGTCATAGGGGCCCCATTATCCTAATGTGCCCAAGGCCTCAAATATTTTAAAGACGGCCTTGCTTCTACCTACCTCATATTTAATTTTGAAAAGGCCTTGCAAAATAACCCTAACCTTAAGTATTCCACTAGAAGACCGATGCGATGGCTGCGTCGCACGCAACCAGTTCAGTTAAGCTAGGGTTTCCTGGGATAGCGGTGCCGTCAAATAACGGCCGTAATATAGCGGCGTTGAATGTCTATGTAAACAATACGGCGTCACCGTAACGTCAGAAACCGCGCCGTATTGTTTACATAGACAACGTTCTACGCCGCTAAATTACGGCCGTAATATGACGGCACCGTCATCCTAGGAAACCCTAGCTTTACCAACAAATACAGCCCAAATGGAAATGGACGATACTTCATCTCATGGATGTCCATAGTCTATAAATATAAAACTCTAAATTGATTGATTCATTCATTGTTGGGATAGCTGAAGGTAGACACATCATTTTTGGAGGGTAGATACCTTTCATGATGTAGATGAGCACTAAGAAAGGATTTTGGAATATTCTCGTTATACAGGGTGCTAAAGGTTGTTCAAGTTTATATGAGAATTTGTAGAGAGACACCATTTTTGGAGGGTACGTATAGGTAGACACCTTTCATGGTGTAGGTGAGCACTGAGAAAGGGTTTTGGAAAATTCCCGTTACACAAGGTGCAACAGAGTGTTCCAGTTTGTATAGGGATTTTTATGGGAAAATTTAAATGTGTGAAATGAGGTCTACTGATAAATACCTAGGTATATTGGTAATCCATGACTTTCAAAATTAATGCACAACTATCTTAATCACGCGAACGAAGTCGCGGGCAAAAGCTAGTGATTTATAAAAAATGATGATAGCGAGACTGGTTCAACTGGTTGCGTGCGCCGCGCGACGCACCGCAAACATATGGATACCGTATAAACATAAATATAAACGTATGGATTTGACGTTTTGAACAGTGCCGTAAATAGCCTTTTTACCATCGCCACTCTAAAAAGTGCGTTTAATTCAACGATAAGTAAGAGTGAATAATAAGCGATTTTATTCACCGAGTGAATAAAAATGATTTGAATTTGGAACAAGCGCGCATCGTATGAATTATGTACAAAAAAAATAAAACGTGCTGAAAGTATGGAGCTATTTCATAGATAAAGCCAAAAAAATATCCCGCCAATTTTATTTAGGTTCTTTTTAGTGTCTTATCTTTGGGTTCTTTTCTAAAAAAATATCTCGCCAAATTAATTAGGTTCTTTTTAGTGTCTTATCTTTGGGTTCTTTTCTTTATATTAGAGGGAGATTAGATGTTCAGTCTTGCATCAGTCCATTCCATCAGTCTGGTACGATCTTCAGTCTGTAAAAATTCAAAGTCTTTACAAACTCATGAAATGGACTGATGTCAGACTGATCATGTAATTTCCCTCATAGCATGGTTGTTTTATGTCATTGGAAAACTTATAGTTTCACTATTTTCTAACGGTTAAATTACCTATTACCTATCTAAATAATAAAATTTGATAACTATAAATAGGTACTATAGGTGTAAGTACTGCTATTATGTTTTCTCGCAGTCAATGGTAAAAAGTAGAGTACACAACACGTGAAAAAAAATTTCATCTCGGTCCTTTGTAGCCCTCGTTTCGCTCAGGATTCTAGTTTTGAATCCCGAGCTAACATAGTACCTCGAACTAAATTCCTTCTTTTTTCACTTGTTGTATAATCTACTATTTCTGCGCCCTGTGCGAGCTTCTATAACTGCGCCCTTTTTTAATAATAGGTACCCTAGTGCAGGGTTGTCCAACACAATTTTATGGAGAACCATGTTAATTACTTTTGTATGCCGTAGCGGGTCAAAATAAATGCTCAATAAATAAAACGGCAGCGTGATTTTTAGTCAGTTTCATCCACAAATTTTGTAGTCTTGCTTGTTAATAGTAAAGGAAAAGGCCGCGCAGCGCGATTTTTAGTCGGTTTCATCCACCAATCTTGTAATCTTGCTTGTTTAAATTATGGTACAGAAAACTGCAGCGCAGCGCGATTTTTAGCTTGTTTCAACCAGGTAACCTTGTAATCTTATCTGTTCATAGCAACAAAACGGCCGCACAGCGCAGATTTTAGTCAGTTTCATCCACTAATTTTGTAGTCTTGCTTGTTAATAGCAAAGAAAAAGGCCGCGCAGCGCGATTTTTAGTCGATTTTATCCACCAATCTTGTAATCTTGCTTGTTTATAGTAAAGAAAACGGCCACGCAGTGCGATTTTTAGTTAGTTTCATCCAGGTAACCTTGTAATCTTGTTTGTTTATAGCAACAAAAACGGCCGCGTAGTGCGATTTTTGTCAGTTTCATCCACTAATTTTGTAGTCTTGATTGTTAATAGTAAAGAAAAAGGCCGCGCAGCGCGATTTTTAATCGGTTTCATCCACCAATCTTGTAATCTTGCTTGTTTACAGTAAAGAAAACGGCCGCGCAGCGCGATTTTTAGTTAGTTTCATCCAGGTAACCTTGTAATCTTGTCTGTTTATAGCAACAAAAACGGCCGCAGTGTAATTTTTTGTCAGTTTCATGCACTAATCTTGTAATCTTGCTTGTTTAAATTATGGTACAGAAAACTGCAGCGCAGCGCGATTTTTAGTTAGTTTCATCCAGGTAACCTTGTAATCTTGTCTGTTTATAGCAACAAAAACGGCCGCAGTGTAATTTTTAGTCGGTTTCATCCACCAATCTTGTAATCTTGCTTGTTTAAATTATGGTACAGAAAACTGCAGCGCAGCGCGATTTTTAGCTTGTTTCAACCAGGTAACCTTGTAATCTTATCTGTTCATAGCAACAAAACGGCCGCACAGCGCAGATTTTAGTCAGTTTCATCCACTAATTTTGTAGTCTTGCTTGTTAATAGCAAAGAAAAAGGCCGCGCAGCGCGATTTTTAGTCGATTTTATCCACCAATCTTGTAATCTTGCTTGTTTATAGTAAAGAAAACGGCCACGCAGTGCGATTTTTAGTTAGTTTCATCCAGGTAACCTTGTAATCTTGTTTGTTTATAGCAACAAAAACGGCCGCGTAGTGCGATTTTTGTCAGTTTCATCCACTAATTTTGTAGTCTTGCTTGTTAATAGTAAAGAAAAAGGCCGCGCAGCGCGATTTTTAATCGGTTTCATCCACCAATCTTGTAATCTTGCTTGTTTACAGTAAAGAAAACGGCCGCGCAGCGCGACTTTTAGTTAGTTTCATCCAGATAACCTTGTAATCTTGCCTGTCTGTAGCAAAAAACGGCCGCGCAGCTAGATTTTAAATCAGTTTCATCCACAAATCTTGTAATATTACTTTTTTATAATAAATACAAGGGCGGGGCAGCGCGATTCTAGGTAGGTTCACCCATTAGTTAAAAACTTTTATTCTAGCTGTTTCTCCAATAATATGAGCTTCGTAGTGAAAGCTTGAACATGTTCATATGCCTAGCTGCAGGCATAGTTGATGTTTTCCTTGCAGTTTTGATGTTAAAGATTATGGGGCGCAGTGGGAGCAAACCGAACATTTGTTCGATCGGTTTGCTCCGCCGCCGGGGCGCCGGGGCACAAGAATGGCCAGACCAGGACTATTATTTAATAGTCCTGGTCTGGCCATTCTTGCGCCCCCCGGAGTCTACGCCCTGTGCTTGGGCACCGGTGGCACACCCCTATTTACGGCACTGGTTTTGAAATACGATTGTTAACGAAAACTTCAATACCAAATATATTTCGAAAGCGAAGTGATGGTGAACACTTGACATTGGCTACAGGCTAAGGGGCTGTTTTTTTATAAGAAGAAACCTACTGTAATGCAAAACTTTGAATAATGGAAGGTGTTCCATTATTCCAAGTTATGCATTACAGTAGGTTTCATGCATGCGGTGGTGGCACGAAATACTGAAGAATGTAAAAGAAATACAGTAGGTTTTCTGGCTGTCAAAATACGTAGATCACTCAAATCATTCTTTCATAACTAACGTAATAACAAAGTGATTATTATAAGTGATGGCGAAAGTCCAATGCAATGCATCAGAATTGTAGGTGCGGCGGGCGCGAAGGTATGCAATGAATGCACACACCGTAATCCACAGACTATAAAGTCAATTTGCGATAAAATACTCGTTAACACCAAACATCGCGCCTTGGTAATGGAATCGTAAATAGGTACTTTATTGAACAACCTCAGACCAATACCATACAACAGAGATTTCCAATCCCAAACCCCTTGGGATTGAAATCGGTTCCCCAGGAGTTGACATAAACAAATAATTATTAACTACACTTGATTTATTTAGGATTTTTAAAGTAATTTGGCTATGGAGGTCTGAGGTTCATATTGGAAAAAGTAGTCTCATGTCCAAAATAGTGGGGAATCCCTGCCATAGAATAAAAAAAAAAAAAAAAATATATTTACCTTCAAATATCATTTTACAGTAGCGAGTGGCCAGAGTCTTCTTTTAAGCATAGAAATACTTGTACCAAAAGACTCTGCTCTTCATATAACATATTTAATTGACATTTGATGATTGAACATGTGTGTTTTTTTACCACAAAGAAAAAATCAAATATATAAAATCGTTAAACCAGAACGAGACAAAAAGCGAGATGGCGCTCTACGAAATTTTCTTGACACGTTTCTCTTTGTTTATTCCTATTAGAAATTTACCTACCAACCAACACAACAGATGTTTTCTAAGGACTTTTTTATTTAATTTTCATTCATTTCATTACCAAACGCTTATTTGGACAAAATTCTAATTTGATTCTTATTAGAAATTTACCTACCAACACAACAGACGTTTTCTAAGGACTTTTTTATTTAATTTTCATTCATTTCATTACCAAATGCTTATTTGGACAAAATTCTAATTTGATTCTTATTAGAAATGATGAGGAGATATCTCAATCCCAATATCATAAACAGTTTCAATTGTAAAAATAACATAGTTCTTACACTAGACTAATTAGCTTTATCAAGAAACATACCTTTTTGTAAATCTCAAAGCTTGTAAACTGTGTAGCGGCATACGGGAATATCCGGACCATCTGAGCTCCGTTCCCCTTGTACAGAGCAATGAGGGACTCCTTCTTGACAATAGCTGTCAGGCCACCGAACACTCCGTGATGCTTGTAGTGTGACGACTGTGCTTGTAGTAGTATCTTGATTCGGTCCAGAGGGGCTACGGTTGTCTTTGCGCACATACCGGCCACACCTTAATAAAAAAAATATTATTATAAACAATAGTTTTCATGGATTAATGAATGATAAGTTGTAGTTACTATTTATATTTCTTGATGCTAGCCCCAAGGGCATCAGTAGAATTAATTCCAAGGGTGAATTTTATAGTTTATCTTTTAGTTTTTCATGTGGACCGGGTTTTCATTTAAATAGCTTTAGATAATGTTGACCTCGAGATTCTCAAGGGGTGCAAGTGCACTACCTGGCACCCCCTGCCTGGGGTGGCTAGCTCATGACACTTTCAACACTATAATAAACTTGAGCTTGGAAAAGTTATTCTTTGATTCAAAATATTGCATTAGCACCATAGTCAGCAAGTTATAAACAGGAAATTAGAAAGGTGGTTTATTGGTATGAATTTTAAATGGAATTTCTTACCTCCAGCCAACAGGCTTTTGAGTATAAAATCAAGATCATCCTTTTCTTTCATTTTTAAGGCCATTTTCACCTAATACTAAAGTTTGTAACCACTGTTGTAAACCTTACAGTATACCAAATTAATATTGGTATAACACAGATTTTTTTTTCTACAGCATTTTTTTAATAAGTCGTTCACAGATATGGAGACATCTTCATAGTGATTTTGCACGCAACATTTTATGACAACTTTCACCTGTGAAATCGGTCACAAATGCTTAAGTATTTCTTCAACTCCTACCACGTTCGACCGGATAGCGGATAGGAGCGTCACTAGTACATGTACCGTACGAATCACACGAGTGAAACGAACCAAATTCAACAATTCAACCGGTGTTGTTGACTCTGACACTGAACTTGAATTATCAAAACAGCATACGTATCAGAATTATCATAATTGTGATACATTTTGAGATTCTGCTGCGTGTAGACGCAAACGATAAGAAAATATCTACTATTTGGAATATATTATGATCGAGAAGAATTTTAAGTAACTATTTTTTTCAAATTTTCTGCAATAAATCACAGAAAGAAAAGCAAGAAAATTTTCTGCCACTGTCAATTTGACTGTTTGTCAAATTCAACTGACAGTGACAGCAGGGCAGTAAATGGGTGCATTCTAGTAGGCTAATCACTGAGTCATCGATCGCCATATAATACATTATCAAACATTAAAATAAATTACAGCTTGACCTTAGTGTTGACAAAAATTAAGGGCGCCACTTTCTATGTAAACACGTCAAAATCATAAATAATTTGGCAACACGACTATATTTTGTACTGAAAAACTTTTGGTCAAGCTTTACTTTCCATGGTTAGTGTATACTGTGGTGATCGACGACTTAGCGATGGGTCTGCTGGAATGCATCCAATGACAGTTGTTTTTTTTATTAACTTAACGGCGTTGGAATACGCTTCGTTCGTATACAAAATATACAAGAATCTTATATTCATAGAAAATATACAATCGATTGTGTTTTCTTCACATCTCCCCTTCAATAATGATCGAAGCCTTTCCTCACAGAGAAACCGCATCACAACCACAAAAAAGTGACAAAGTTCTAAATTATGGCAAATTTTTGCTTTTAGGCATTCACATTGCTATTTATATATTAAGTTAATTAATATAATTGAAAAAAATACTAGAAAAATCGACTCACCCGTAGCAGCTCAGACAGGATTCGAACCCGCACCCTTGGGAGTGCATTGGGCCGGAATCCCAAGGGTGTGGGTTCGAATCCCGTGTGAGTTGCTACGGGTGAGTCGATTTTCTTAAGTTCTAATTGTATATATTTTAGACGTGATACTGTAGGTACCATATCATAGTACCTAACTTATAGAAAGACTGTGTTAAAACCATTAGAATAAATAACTTTTATTTATTCTTATGGTAAAACTAAGTATAACCATAAGAATAAATAAAACTGGTACCAAACTCAGATAAGAAACTCAGATTGCATAATATATTATTTTGGTCACATTGCATTATTTTTCTTCATCAAAGTCACAAAGTGCCAGACTGCCAGTATCCTATTGCGCAAGTTTTACGAAAAGCTGGCATCATTGATCTCTATCCTGTGAAGGTCACCTTGAAAAAGCGCGAAAGCTTCAAATTGGCCGAGCGAGGACTGAAAATGCCGCGTCGTCGTTTCGTGATACGTGGAGAAGTGCACGTTGAAATTATGCGTTCAATGACTCAAAGCTCACACACCGACGAATATTTCAACATACAATTATAAAGTTTCATACATTCTCATTCGAACAGTTCGTACTGACGGTGGTGCTGGTACGAGACACGCGATCGCGATCTCGAGCTTTTAAGTTCGTAGTGTAAAATAAGAAATTGAATGAAAATTCCAGTGATTATATTTGCTGTGCTTTAGTTTGTTTTGAAAATGGATGTGCCGGCTAGAGGAAATGTTTTGGGACGTGAGTAATTATAGTTTTAAAATGTTTTGGTGGTCGTTGATACCGGTAAACGCCAAACATACCTAATTTATTTTATAGAAATCTGTTGTTTGAGTTTAAAAATACCTAGTTAACTAGGTACTTACTGAACTAAACTAATAACACTTACGGCCGGTATACATTTTGATTAGTAAAGTGCTTAGTGTTTAGTGCACTGTTTAGTGTGTAGTGATTAGTAGGTGATGTCCCATACTGTTTAGCATACGCTGTTTAGTACAGGCTTTGTTGATATAAACTAAACACTTAACAGTCCTGTCCAGACCTGCTTAGTGCGTGTTTAGCTGCAAGTGAGGGGTGGAGGCGGGACGTGCGGGACGCGCGGGAGGAGCTACTCGCATAAAAAATAGAACGCGCTTCTAAACACTGTACTTCGCTCGCACTAAACACTTAACACTAAACAGAGACTGTCCGAACGTGTTTTTTGCTAAACACTAAACGAGCCACTCGCACTAAACACTAATCAAAATGTATACCGACCATTAATAATTTGAAAATGTTAGAAATGCGACCCGTAATGTTTTTTATTGTGATTGCATCATTTACATTCGACTTTAGTACCTAGGTCTCTGTACGTACGTAAGTATGTAAACAAACTTTGTAAGTATGCAAAAAGTTTTTAAAATTAGGTAAGAATAAGAATAAATTATTTTAGCATCCGCGTGCCAAAATTATTTTTTTGTTTTTAAATTTAGTTCTAGAACACCATATAAATTGGCTTTATAAAAAAAACAGATTTAGGTAAAACTGATTTCTTTTTTACTGGAATGTCCAAGTCCAAGGTAAGGACGTAAGGACATCTATTTCAGTCCCATAATCGTCCTTGAAAGGTCAGTAACGTCGAACGCCATATGGGTAACCGTAAAATAACTTTTCCCGTGTGATAAATACACTGGTCTGCAAAACTAAGTACTACAGAGGTCTATTTTCATACAAATGAGGTAACTTTGAAGCATTGGTTCTCCGCCCAGCATTAAACGTGGTGTGATCTGATGATGGCCATCCAGGGAGTGAATGGAGAAGGTTCAGATCCCCATACACACCCAATTGATCTGATCAGCATTCTAAATAAAAAAAATCAATAAAATTCATTTAAGAAACAAGCACTGTTGCATGTCCCTTCTAAGTACCTAGCGATTATGTTTAGAATTAGATAATTATTTTAAAGCAGACAGATAACTTATTTATTGTTTTCATAAAATATACCTACCTACCTACCATATTTAGTCATAAATATTTAGAACGAGTAGTGTTACCACTACCATTTAGATACTGTACCTTACATAATGACTGCTGATTTTTTATATGAAATAAATAAAAAGAAACAACAAGCTTTTCTTATTTCATAAACAACCATATTTTGAGTAAAATCCTGTTAGGTACTTTGTTTTCACACGATAATTTCACAAGAAAGTAAATAATGACGTTACTCGTCTGCGTGTTTCGCGCGTTTCTTATTGCGCAACGCTTGCAGTGGCTTCCCTCTTTTAGTACATACCTACTAATATTAATTATAAGCTATATTATATATTCAGCTACGTATCTATCGTACCGTACGTAGGTAAGTACTATTAGTCATAAATACCATAGTAACAAACCAGTTTATATAGGTATATCGAGATATCGGAAGGAGGATAATAAATAGCCATAGTGAGCTCCGTTAAAGGTGCGGTCAAATGATACCCACATTATATAAATAAACAAATCAATTTACATTGCAGGTTCATCATAATAAAGTTGTCGATTAGTCAATAATTAAAATGACACAATTAAATTACAAAATTAAAATAAATTGGATTAGCTAATCAATGATTTTTCACCTAATGCGATTTTTCTTTATTTTTGCGATTAGAAAGTCAAGGAAGATAAAATCGCGCTGTAAATTTAATTTACTCACTTATGCTCTGAAATGTTATCATTCCATTTGAAAAAAGAATGCGGGGCGTTCAACATTTCCGTGGGGGTCTGGTTCATCACATTCTAAATTTGAAATTCAGTGCGGAAATGAAATTCAATACTTACTTCCCGCATTATCTACTAGCATTCTTTTTATGAAACTTTATGGTTGCATGACCGGTCAGTAAACATGGCCACGCGAACCAATTTAAATAACACATTTTTACAAAGAAAATTGTATTTCCTCGCATTTCGTGAGTAAAGTATTATACAAACCTTGTACTGGAAGCTACTTGCATTGCCTCGAATGATTAAAGCCCTCGCCTGCGGCTCGGGCTTCAAACCATCCTCGACAATGCAATCGCTAGCTTCCCGTTCTCGGATGTAATGTACTATAACTTCGCGACAGCGCGATTATGTGGCCGCAGCATTGCAAAACACAACGCATAGAAATCCTTACTAATATTATAAATGCGAAAGTCTGTTTGTTTGTTTGTTACGCATTCACGTCTTAACTACTGAACCGTTCATCATGAAATTGTTCATACAAGTTCTCAGGGTACCGAGAAGGACATATAGTATTGGCTGGGTGCGAAGGTATAATAATCGATCGCAGCGCTCATGGTGGCAAAAAGCAGAAACAATGTAGGCTCTGTAATCTGTTTGAAATCGATATTTAATTTATTACAGGAACAATTATATATGTTTATTATCACTTAATAAAATTATTAAAGTAGCTTTATCCTCTTGTTTTACAAAATTTACAACTAAAAAAGAAGTAAACAAACCCTGATATAACCAAAATGAAACATTATTTTCGAATAGATACTTGCCATATTTAATTTAAATGACCAAAAATGAATTAGCAACACTTTGTCCACCCAAATCACAGTAATTTTGAAATTTACATTAATAACACAATATGTACCTATAGTATTTTTTAATATTTTGTCACAATGCCGCCATTACATATCAAAACGTCAAAACGGTCAGGTCAAAGCCAACAAAGTTGCAAAAAACTAGGTGGCGCTAAGGCCCTCCGCTGCCTTGAGCGGGACACGCGCGCGGGGCGACATAGATTAGAGCTTACTCATGCACTGCGCAAGCATCTGTCCGTCAAAAACCAGCAATCTATATTCCCGCGCCGTGTACCCGCGGCGGGATCCCGCTTAAGGCAGCGGACGGCCTAAAAGCGTGCACGGTGCCAATAGGGTATTCCCGAGAGATAGCAAAAAAATAATTTTCCACGCAGACGAAGTCGCGGACGGTCGCTAGTTCCCCATAATTTTGACCCAAGTCAATAAACGCAACATGATT
This sequence comes from Agriphila tristella, assembly GCA_928269145.1. Taxonomy (NCBI): domain Eukaryota; kingdom Metazoa; phylum Arthropoda; class Insecta; order Lepidoptera; family Crambidae; genus Agriphila; species Agriphila tristella. Next base: position 19,038,202 of record OV743442.1, read on the forward strand.
TGCCAATCATAATAATGTGCTTTACCAACTTAACGTATTTTATTTCCCAGGGGTGGTCCCAGCACGCTACATCCTGGCAGTGCTGGGTTCCATCGGCATGGCCATCGTGTACGGGCTCAAAGTCAACCTGTCAGTGGCCATGGTCGGCATGATGAACCACACGGGATCACGACTAGGGGAAAGCAACTCTTCCGAGTCGGAAGCTGAGGTGGAGGTCGAGTGCCAGCCTACTGATTCTGGAAATGTTACTGTGAGTAAATTATGGCAACTTTCTTAATGTGTACGGGTTCAAAGTAATTTTGACATTGACCATGGTCGGATTACGGCTAGGGGAAATCAACTCCTCCAAGTCGGAAGCTATGATGGAGGTGGAGTGCCAGCCTACTGAATCTAAGGGAAAGTGATTGAATTATTGAAGACTTAAGTGGTTGTGTTAAGCAGTTATTGTATTCCGAACTTTAAAGTCAATCAGTCTGTGGTTATTGTCGGCATGATGAACTACACGGGGTCGTGGAGTAAATCATTGAAGACTTAAAGTTAGGCAACTTTTTATGGGTTCAAAGTAATTTTGACAGTGACCATGGTCGGATTACGGCTAGAGGAAATCAATTCCTCTGAGTCACAAGCTGAGGTGGAGCTGTCAGTAAATTATTGAACACTTAAGTTAGGCGACTTTCCTATGGGTGGTGGTGGCTGGGTCAAAGTAATTTAGTCAGTGGCCATGATCGGATTGCGGCCAAGGGAAATCAACTCCTCCGAGTCGGAAGCTGTGGTGGAGGTCGAGAGCCAGCCTACTGATCCTGGAAACGTTATACTGTGAGTGTTGACGACAGCCAGCACCCAGCGCCGAAATCAAGAAATTCCATCGAATTTGTGTCCCATTTAATTTAAGCCAATCAGAGGGGCTACTTTAACGCACGTGGCGTGACGTCATAGATTAGGCCACGCCTTTTGTAATTTTCCATAAGAAAAAGTTAGGAAAATATTTTTAAGCTTTGTAATGCTTAACCCCTTTCTCGTATGTATTTCATCCCTCTCTGATTTTCCCCTGCGCCCTTTGAAGGAAGCTAAATGCAATAGGGCCAAAAGGCATATTAACGATGACCTTAAATTGTATAATTCGTAGCCGCAAAGTAGTCGCAACGTAGTCGTCGAAGTCACAAAGTCGCAGAAAAGACACAGGAGCGTTAGCAGTCATCGTTAAAAAGTAATAGCAGAATTCAGCGAGTGAGCAAAGAGATTCAGATAGATTCGAAAGTTTAAATTCCGTGTTTTAATGGGGAGGAAAAGCGCAATTTTATCCCGACAGATGGCGTCTGGTCTTTGGTACCCGGCCGCCTCAAAGAAAGTGTCAAAACATATGGGAATCTCTTGGAGTATTACACTTTTTAATTTTATACTGAGAAAATGCCGCATTGTTATGCATGTAACTTGTAAAATATTGGAGTTCATCGATTTCCCAGTAACAAAAAAATAGTGGGCAAAAAAATATCATAAAAAATATGCTTTTCTCTCGATTTTCTCCTTTGCTGAGCCTGAGAAACATTATAAATCAAAAGGAATGTTTCATGAATTTGATGAAGCTTCGCCAAAATAAAACAACATTTGAATTATAACAGCTTTGTTCTTCAATATTTCAACCTCAGCAGTTTCTAACATATTTATAACTTGGATGAATTTGATAGGTATATCAAATATGGAATAAGCCCAATATTGGGGCCAAACAGAGAATTAATAGAATTTTATATGCCAGAGTCATTCAAGAAACTTAGAATAATAAAATAAATATGATAAAACGGTTCGTGTAATTTTGGATGGTACAGAAATTCCAGTACAGAAACCTGAAATTACTATTGCACAGAAGGCATCATCAGGCAACTATAAACACGGAAATTCACACTCAGTTGCTTTGTTAAAATTTAAATCATATCCTTCTAATCTGAAATAAAAAGATTACTTGTAAATCTTACACGAAATTTAAAGAAATGTAATGCTTGTTAGCAATTTTTTGTAAGTTGCTATAAACTTTCTTGCCTGTTGTTTTGGCTTTTCTTTTCCGTAATTCTTCTTTTATATGAGCTAAAGTTAGCATAGAATACATTGTTTGTCCGCAAAACCGAAAAAAATACAATCTAAGAAAGTAAAATCACGTAATACACAGTCAAGACAATATAAGCTCAAACTGACAATTGTTCCAAAGACTCAGCGCCATCTGTAATTCACTTTGCCTTCGCCTCCCCATTCGTAAACGAAATATTCGTAGCTAAAGTCGTATAAGTGTTGCATATTAGAGTTGTTATATAAAGTCAAGTGTTTCGAGATTGTTAGTTAAATTCACGCGTAATTTTCAGTGTTCAATCGCATAGAGTGTTTTTCCGATAGTGCTTTTTATTTGTTAGTTAATTTCAATTGTATTCTTCGAACTTGTTAGATAGATTCAGTGTGCGAAAACAACCATCAATATCAGGGAATAAACTGAAGTTTTATTCCACAACCGGCCAGTGTTTTTATTTCATACAGTCCACAGAAGAAAGGCTCCAGCGTATATCTCAGTGGTTTCACAGAACATTCCTAGTTTCACAATCTTGGTTTCACAGTCTGACTGATTGATATACGTTTGGTAGCAGCTTAGATAGAGTCATCGATAGGGTCCTTGTACAGGGTGAACCGAAGTAGCTGGTCACCATACAGGGTATCAGCATCGTGATACGAACTCGACGTTCTGAAGTAAGTCGGAGCGTCCACAGATCGATCCGATCGCCAACAGTGAGTAAATTATTGAACACTTAAGTTAGGCAACTTTCCTATGGGTTCAAAGTAATTTAGTCAGTGGCCATGGTCGGATTGCGGCCAGGGGAAATCAACTCCTCCGAGTCGGAAGCTATGGTGGAGGTCGAGTGCCAGCCTACTGATCCTGGAAACGTTACCTATACTGTGAGTAAATTATTGAACACTTAAGTTAAGCAACTTTCCTATGGGTTCAAAGTAATTTAGTCAGTGGCCAAGGTCGGATCGCGGCCAAGGGAAATCAACTCCTCCGAGTTGGAAGCTGTGGTGGAGGTCGAGTGCCAGCCTACTGAATCTAAAGGAAAGTGAGGGTTGTGTCAAGCAAATTTCTTATTGTAATCGGAGTTTAAAGTCAATTCATTAGTGGCCATAGTCGGCATGATGAATCACACGAGATCACGGCTAGGGGAAATCAACTCCTCCAGATCGGATGCTGTGGTGGAGGTCGAGTGCCAGCCTACTGATTCTATAAAAGTTACTGTGAGTAAATTATTGAAGACTTAAGTGATTTGTTAGCCAACGTTCTTATCGTGTACGGGTTCAAAGTATTAGTTTTGTCAGTAGCCATGGTAGGCATAATGAACCACCAGGGATCACTAGGGGAATTCAACTCCTCAAAATCGGAAGCTCCGACGGAGGTCGAGTGTCAGCCTAATGAATCAAATGTTACTGTGAGTAAATTTTTAATGTGTTTTTGTTTAGCTTATTCGTGTCACACAACCAATTATCCAACCGTAAATGCGCGGGGCGGTTTAATATGCGGGTATGCCTTTCGACGGCCTCCGTAATCAAGTTTTTTATAGTCACCATCTTTCACCGGGGTCGATCCTATAAAAAAAACTAGATGGTCCTATTTTACAAGAAAAGTTACATACATATTTTAGATACAGAGTAATTAAGTAGATATTTTAAATAAGTTAGGGCATTGACGAATGTAGGTACTAATATCTCAATGGTTACTATAAATTATGCATTTAAAGCGAGTACCTAGCAACAATAAAATAATTTATGAATCCGCTTTACACCACTGATTAAATAGTCGTATTTGATAGTCGTGTTAGTAGTGTAGGACGCCCTCAGACAAGGTGGAGCGACGATCTTCGCAAGGTGGCTGGCATAAACTGGATGAGTATAGCCGCGGATCGTGCTCAGTGGCGTGCACTCGGAGAGGCCTATGTTCAGCAGTGGACGATGATAGGCTGATGATGATGATGATGATTTGATAGTCAATTTATTGTTGTGGGTTATTACGAGCGTCGATCATTGTTCCAATATTGGGAATATTGGGTTGTGTTGTGATTCATTTGGTTCGCTTCGAGTAGGGAATGCAAATCCGTATATATTTCAAAATCCGGATTTTTAAGAACGGATATTGGTCAAATCCGGATTATCCGGATATTACGGATTTTTTGTAGAAATATTTTCTTTTTTATAAAAATAAGTCATTTCTGTCCATATTTATGTAAGTGGTAAATGTGATAATGTCTCTTATATTTATGTAAGTGGATTCATTGAAAAGGAGAATATTAATCAAATCCAATTTTTTTTTGTCATAAAATACTACAATATTATGATGTTACCTATTGCTCAAATGTAATTAAAATAGTCAGTGTATGATTCGCGTGAGATTTGCCAGTAGGTGACGTAAGCGATCGTTCGCATGAGCGCTTTTGCGACGTTTTATCCCGCGAGCTTCGAATAGAACACCATGTGACTGACTGTGGAACGGGATAGAAGTCATTTGTTCTATTCCAAAGCGTTAGAGCCATAACACATTGGGACGCCATGGCGACGTCGCCGGCTTCGTATCCAAACAATAATTCGTATTGAAATGTATGGCAGATAACACGCTTGGCTGGCGTCTAGCAATGTCGCCAATTTGGAAGCGTAGCCACTATCAACCGGCCCCTACGCGGAGACTGGATACTCTGGCTACCTTCGACGCGTAGGCAAGTCGCCAGTATTTTGTATACAAGTAAGTTATGCCTCCCTCACTCAGTGGCCAACTGGTCGCCGCCAGGACGGACGCCCGCTGTGAATTGTGCGAAAACAATGAGTTTCGATACAGAACGATTTATGGCAGAGATTCAAAACTGTCCATGTTTATGGGATAAGTACTACATCTAAAGAATATTCTGATCGATCAATTTATTTCTACATAAGTTTAATGATTCATCAAAAGATGTTATTGATATTCTCACACAGTTGAACGATTTTTATCAAAAAACCACTTCGACTTTGATCTGATATAAAAGAATGGACTCATAACTTTTTGGGTTTCTTCTTTTTCATTTTATGACGCAGATAACAATAATATAGCGATCTCTTCTATGCACGTAGGACAGTGGCTACTTATTTGGCAACTTCATTTGGCTACGCTAGGTTGCCAGAGGTAGCCATGGCCACGTCACCGGCGATGTCGCCCTGACGTCCCTGTGTGTTATAGCTCTTAGAAAAATCGCGCGATAAGACGTCGAAAAAGCACTAATAAAGCTAAAAATCATACTCTTTATAAAATTATACAAATTAAGAATTATATATATGATTAAAAATGTACATAAACTAAATAATATCATATGTTCTTTAGTATATGTGAATTTTAAAAATACAAATTATTTTTTGGGACTTAATGTGATAAAGATAAAGCCGTGAGAGCTTGAGAGACGCACCGTATTAGCCACTCGTTCCTTAGGAGGTTAGGAGGAGTGTCACCCGCACCACATCCGAAAGACTATACGCCACCACGCCAATGGGAAGAAGAGACCCTACGCGCGCCAGTGAAAACAGCCAAGAAGTTCGCAAATAAGATGATGGCCATTTTACATTCTCCAGTCGACAAGAAGCAAGCGCGCCACACGCACTAATGGAAGTGATTCGGAGATTAGATGCGCGCTCCGTACGATCACCAAGAAGCGAAGCGAAACCGAAGCGAAGTGGCGAGTGGTCCAGGGCCCTTACCGCGCAAGTTTCATCAGGATCGCACACATTGCTCTTTCTTTTTGGCACAAATTAATACTTATCACAGAAAAACAAAAAACCGACTTCAAAAAACCTACCTCTAAAAAGCAAGAAATAATATTCGTAATAATAAAATAAGGGGCAGGAGTACAGATTCCTATTTTTTATTCTAAAAGCCCCACCCGACTTCAATAGACGTGTTTTTATTATTACGAATATTATTTCTTGCCTTTTAGAGGTAGGTTTTTTGAAGTCGGTTTTTTGTCTTTTTTAAACAATTTTTTATTTTTTAGTGTAGGTACCTTGTAGGTAAATTATTTAAGTAGTAAAATCGGCTCAGCCAAACGTGAGATAATCGCGAAGAAACATACATACATGTATACGGGTCAAACTCAGAACCTCTTTTTTTAAGTCGGTTAAAGGACTACACAGATATCCCTCTTCCAACAAATTAATAATTATCTTATTCAGTTCATAAACAAAGAAGTAATACGACCATTATCATCGAGTTAATTCACACAAAATCATACTATTTTCGTGCTTTTTTCAAGATTACTTGAAAAGTACTGAACCGATTTCGAAATTTTAAAAAATGGGACCAACTTGGGAGTCTACTTAATGTCATAACTTGAATCATTTCAATCGGTTCAGCGGTTTTTGAGTAATCGGTGGACATACACAAAAAAAAAAACAAATATACAGACGAACAGAGAACCTCCTCCTTTTTGGAAGTCGGTTAAAAAGTAGCAATGTGTCATACCTATCTGTCAAATGAAGCAGATAACGATGCCAATGACACTTGCGTGGTAGACCCACTGGTCGAGCTAGAGACGTTGCAAGTACACTCCGAAATTGACGTTGAAGAAGGAGAGTTGTATCGGCAGGAACACCAGGAGAGCTGGTTCAACCAAACGAACTTTTTGGGACTTAATGTGACAGACCTGAGACACGGCACTAGCAAGACGCGTGAATGGCGTCATCTAGAAAATAGCATCTACCGTCTAGCTAGTGCGAGAAATGAAGTGTTCCACTTAAAGCAACTGAGTGAATAGCAATTGGGCGAATAACAACTAAAGTATTCCACTTAAAGCAACTATCAATATTTTTGTAAGACATTTTGTTACTAAATATTTAAAGTTTTTCTAATTGGTATACTTCAGTTGCTATTCGCCCAGTTGCTATTCGTTCGATTGCTCTACTCGTAAGTGGAATACTTCCGAGAAACTTGCTCGTTTAAATTTTTTTTGTAACTATTTCTTATTATTCGAAAAATCCGAATTTGATTTTCAAATCCGGATTTCGAAGTCTAGTAAAAATGTGCGGATATCCGGATATTTCGGATTACGGATTATCCGGATTGCATTCCCTAGCTTCGAGTGCTGCCGAATATTAAAGTAGACACCTAAGCAATGATTTTAGAATAAACTAATATCATTGCACCTAAGTATGTACCTTGAATATACAGGGTGTCCCAAAACTTTGCCACATGGAGGGAAGTACTTTAAGTATTGAAGATAGGAAATTTTACTGAAAGAAGACTTCGTTTTGTTTTAAAAACTAATGCGAACTGCATTCAAAGATTTTTTTTTTAATCGCATTCATTCCAATACATATTGATATAGTACCTAAAACTTATTAAAATTTTTAATGTTATATTTCATGGTCTTCCTTTTGTTTAAGATGCTGTGTTACTTAACAAGAAATAATCCTAATGAGTAACCCTTTTAATTGGTGTCGTAAAAATAAAACATTGTTTTTTTTCTAATTTGGTGGGTTCGATTCCTGGTTAAGGCATGCGATTTTTCGAAAATCTTTGAGTTGCATGCAGTTCTAATTATTTTAAAAATCAAAATGAAGTCTTCTTTCAGTAAAATTTCCTATCTTCAATATTTAAGGTAGGTATTTCCCTCCGTGTGGCAAAGTTTTGGGACACCCTGTATATTTACGTTTAAGCTAAGTAAAGTAAGCATTTATTCGGCTTTTTCAGTAAAATACAGATCTTAAAGAATAAAATTGTGAGTAGGTACAATATTAAACGACCGAAAGGGCTGACTAGGCTCAGCTTGTGGTGTGGAGTCTATTCCACAACGCTGGTTTTCAGCTGCACCCATAAATATATTTAAAATATAAAATTAAAGTAAATTACGTAAAATAATATATATAAAGAAAAAATAAGTAAAATACAATCATAATCAACATCACCAGATTATTAAATGTCTCCACTGCTTTGTGCAAAGGAGATTTCAAAGGAAATTTTCGAAGTTCGTAATCAAGTATAGCTATTTTCAGATTCAGTTCAGGGCATCGTGATCATAAAGTAGAGAACGTGTGGTTGCGCTCTTTTTTGCTAAAATACTTTTCTGTATGTTTGCAAATAACGCAGTGACGAAATATATCCTGATATTTAGTGCTTTCAAGGCAGATAGGTTGTTACAAGTGGTTCCCTATGATTTTGCATAAAAAAAATTGTCCTAATATGACATAGCATAATATGATTTCGCCGAATATTATTTACGCATAATATTACTTAGTCATAACAGCTTAGGCATAATTTTTTTAAGCATAACTACTTTAAGCATAATCATATTTAAGCATAATATTCTTTAGCATAAATTTAATAGACCTAACACTTATACGCAGAATAATTAACTCCTAATACTTTATACATTATATAACATCTTATAATTATAATATTGCTCTGATGCAATTTGTAGGCGTTTTACATTTTAGGTAGAACGTAGCAATTTTTTATTTTTCAAAGACGACGGTGGACGTAATGTTAACTATTCTGGGTCTAACTATATTATTGCAAAGTTGTAATTTAATCATTTTATATTAAAAGTAAAGTGAATTATAGTTACCAATGCACACTTTTATTAGTAAAAGAGGAGGAACTAAATTAAATGTTAATGGTTTCATATATGAGAAAAATCGTGAAGTAAACAACAAATATTATTGGGTGTGTGAATTGAGAAGAAATAACAATTATAAATGTAACTGTCGACTTATTACGAAACTGAACGACGACCGACATGAAATTTTATCAAAAAAATTACAGAGTCACAACCATGAACCAAATTCTCTCAGAGAAACGGTAAATTTTGTGTTTACATTTTATGAAATAATTATCGTGTGTATTACAATCATGTTGGCGGCTTACGGGTGGCCCAAGGGCCACCCACGCCGCACCTTAACCTATTATTACTCTATATTACCCAAGTAAGATTGGTTATAATTAGTACTTTATTTTTGTGTTTCAGGTTCAAAACACCATGAGTAAAATAAAAGAAGATGCAAAATCAAATCCTAATAAAAAAAAAATCAAAAGATAATAAAAATAAATAAATGTATTGGCGGCATATAATAATTTATAAATTTCATAATATTAATTAATAAATTTCATTAACCTTATATTTTTGTATAATACCTATGTTTTTTGCATGAAAATAAATGAAGTAAATTTATTCTTATTGTTTTTTTTAGTTTTATGACTAAATAATATTAGGCGAATAGACAATATGCCAAATAACATTATGCGAAAACAAATTAGTCTAAATGATAATTATGCTAATATAAATAGTATGCCTAAAAACAATTATGCCAAAGTATTATTATGACAAAAAAAATTATGCCGAACCTGTTATGCCAAATCAAATTAGGTATAAAAACATTATGCGAAAACAAGGGATATGGCACGTATCTTGAAATTTTTTCGACGGAGTAGGGATAAGTTCGCGCATGTGATCTTGTGAGCGACCAATAGCGCGCGCCCCTCTCCCGCCGCCCGCGCCCCTCACCGCTACGCATACCCAAAATACGCATTTACAATCCCCACCCGATTTCAAGATACGTGCCTCGTACTGTACTAAGGATTTCTATACCTACTTGGAGTACTTGACAAAAATGTCATAACTTCCCGAAATAACCAACATATAAATGGTGGCGGCGTAGGGTTTTACATCCGTAAAAGAATAAATGCAAGACCATGTTCTCACCCTGTCACCGAAGTGGTCGAACAGAAGTGGTTAAAGGTACGAATTCGCAACACGGACATCATTATTGGGACCGCCTACCGACCTCCAAGGCTCAACTTAAATATCTTCTTCGAAGCTATTTCAGATTCCATTGCATCTTTTCCTAAACAAGATGGCCTGATACTTGTCGGGGACTTCAACATAAACCTTCTCAGCCCTGAAAGTGCGCAGGCTAAATTATTTTACCAAACATTACGCAGTTTGGGCCTGAAACAAGTAGTAACCGAGCCAACTCATTTTTCTCAAGAGGGTTCTAGCTTAATCGATGTTATCTGCTCTGATGTAAGAATCCTTAATGTTAGGGTAAAACATACGCCGGAGCTGGGCAGGCACGCCATGATCATAGCTGATTTTAAAATAAAAATGGAAAGGCCTTTGCCTCAATTGGTAACATATAGACCGCTGAAAGATATTATTTTAGACCTTTTTGATGCCGATCTCCATTCTGTCGACTGGGACTTTTTCAAACGGTCGCAGGACAGTGTTGATATTCTGGTTGAACTATTCACATCTGTCATTACAGCATTATTTGATTTGCATGCACCAACCAGGTGCAGAAAATTTAAGACACCCCCTCATCCCTGGATTACAGACACTGTAAGACAAATGATGCGCCTTAGAGATACATATCACCATAAATACAAGAGTCTCAAAAGTGGAGACCCCAAAAGTGAAAACCGCAAGAAAGATTACATTTCTCTAAAACATGTGGTCATCCGGGCCATTGAGGATGAAAAGACTAGTTACTTTGCCACCCACATCAATAATAACATAGGGAATCCGAAAAAGCTATGGCAGAACCTCAAACACAACATACTGACCGACAAAAGAGCTGCGGGTAGTCTCCCACCATGTTTTGATGACCCCGATGCTATTAATAGGCACTTTCTCGATATACCTGGTAGTCACAGCATTTCCATATCAAACCTCACTTTCTTCGAACACCATAGGCACAGAGGGGCAGGTAGTTTTGGGTTACACCCAGTCAGCGCAGAAGTAGTGTTTAAAGCCATTAAGGGGCTCACTTCTAACGCTCAAGGGGATGATCATATCTCTTTAGAAATGCTACAACTTACTCTACCACAGTCCTTAGAAGCAATAACCAATATCATAAATCGCTCTATTATGGAAAGCACATTCCCAAAGAATTGGAAGTCAGCCGTGGTGAAACCGCTTCCTAAAATCTCGCAGCCCACGTCGGTGAGCGATCTTAGACCCATAAGCCTTCTCTCTTGTGCTTCCAAAATATTGGAAAGAATAGTTTGTGATCAACTCACTAGGTATATTGAAAGTCACGAAATACTTCCACAACTCCAATCGGGGTTCCGCAAGGGCCGCGGCACAGCGACTGCCATGTCAGATGTAGTGGACAATCTCTTGACTGCGCAGGACTATGGAATGGTTAGCGCTCTGCTGCTGCTTGACTGCTCCCGTGCATTTGACTGCATAAATACAACACTTTTGTTATCGAAACTAGCCTACTATGGATTCGATACAGGCGCAATAAAGTGGTTCCATAGCTATCTAACAGACAGGCAACAGTATGTGGAGCTGGCAGCAGCTGATGGCTCAAAATTACGGTCCCTTTCTCTCCCAGTCACCCGAGGTGTACCACAGGGCTCTTTGTTGGGCCCAATCCTGTTCATTTTGTACAGTGCGGACCTAATTGACTGCATCAAAGAGTGTAAATACCACCTATATGCCGACGACATACAACTTTACTACTCCTTCAAGCCATGCGACATCACTGATGCTGTGGAAAAAGTAAACGGGGACCTAAAAAGAATATCCACATGGTGCAAATCAAACTGCCTTGCACTAAATCCAAAAAAATCAAAACTTCTGCTAACCGGTAGTAGAAAAAATATAAATAACCTCAACGCCACTTTGTTAAAAATTCATATTGATGGAGTGGCTGTGGAGCGTGTGGAAAAAGCTAAGAGCCTGGGTATGACATTAGACAGTCACCTTAATTTTGAGTCCCACATTGTGGAGTGCGTGCGTAGCTGCTTCTATAGGTTAAAGCTGTTATATAAAATAAGACAGTATTTATCTGTAAAACTCAGAATTACACTATGCGAGTCGCTTGTTTTATCAAAACTCAATTACTGCGACACTGTCTATGGCCCATGCTTGTTGTCCAGAACAAAACAGCTCATCCAGCGGGTCCAGAACGCATGTGCGCGCTTTTGTTTTAACATCCCACCACGAACCCATGTCACACCGTTTTTAAACTCCGCAAAATTGCTAAAAATGGAGGCCCGCAGGCGTGTGCACCTCACATCCTTGTTATTTGGCATCATTCACACGGGCAAACCACAATATCTGTCAGCAAAATTAGAATGGGCACAGCTCCACAGTAGGTACCGAAAAAGGTCTTGTACTCATGTTTTCTCGATCCCCACACACCGCTCTGCTGCTTTCCGTGGATCCTTCAGATTTGCTGCCTCCAAGTGCTGGAACGACCTCCCTCCCCCGATGCGAGATCTAAAAACAAAGCAAACGTTAAAAAATACCTTAAAACGTCACTTAATGGCATTACAATTAGACTCATAGATAAAAAACTTACCCAAAGTTTATTTCCAACCCACTTATTCGCTTCTGGAGATGGTCTTCGGCACCTGGAGGTGAACTGAACTCACAATCACAGCTTCTTTTTTTGCAGTAGCATGACAATCTTTTATGTTGATTTGCATTAGTATTAGTTCGTGTTTTATTGTTCATTACTTACTTGCTCGACGGATGCTTGCACTTGCTTGTATTTCATATAGGAAAGTAAAATCCATGTTAAATAATATATATTTTTTTGTATTTAATTATTATTGTTAAGGCAAATTAATTCTGTCCGTGTCTTTTACTTAATTTTTGTTTTTTTTTTGTAATTATGTATGTAAAATCCTGTTTGTCACATTGTAATATTACGTGTCCGCGCATACCGCGTATTGCTGCGCAAAAAAGGTCCTGCCAGAATACCAGCGTTGCTGTGACACCTATGTGTCATGGCAACACAAGCTGAGGTAGGTCCTAGTTAGCCTTAGACCTGTTTTTAACACGATTTTATTATTGTGAACTGTAATTACTTATTTAATATTATTATGTTTATTTTTCTACACTATTTTTTATTGAATTATTGTAACGTGTGGTCTTTGTGTTAATAAAAAAATCTCTCTCTCTCTCTCTCTCTCTCTCTCATAAATAGCGAGAATCATAATTAAATGCCGATCCCAAACAGAATGAACTTGAGGGTCATAAAAACGTTTGATCTGGATAATCCAATATTATTTCTAATCTGTTGACTAAATATTTTGTGTGGTTCTCTGCCGCAGAGCCACCGATAGTTTATATCTTAAAATAATGTATGGAAAATTATGATGATAGCCTGCTAACATTATCAAAATATTCTTGGAGAAATTGTAGGCATCTCGTACTGAAGGTGACCTCCGTAACGTGTAAATCAATCGAGTCCAATAATAAACGGTTACAAAGCAATTCGCCAATGTTTACCATGTCAAATTTATCATCAGCCAATGATGTCAAATTTTAGGACCCGAATCACTATTTAAAAACGTGATATTAGACGTGCGTGAGACAAGTAAAAGTGTAAAAACTTTCCGTTTTGTTATTTGAAATGTAAACAATGTCAATATTAAATCGTCCTGTAATTTGTTTTCCTCACTCATTGAAAAGTTATAATTAGATCAAGTAGGTACCTTTTCCAAATTGAAAACGGTAAAACTCATTAGCTTTAGAAAACTATTTATGGTGCAGACTGGTCACACGAACTAATTTAAAGAATACAGCTACATTTTTAGTAAGAACATTTTATTTTCTCGCATTTCTTTAGAAAAGCACTGTACCTACAAGCTGCGTCTGTAATCTTAATATATAAAATCGTAAACTGAATGACTGACTGACTGACTGACTGATCTATCAACGCACAGCCCAAACCGCTGGACCTAGAGACTTGAAATTTTGCACACAGATACTTTATACAGTGTAGGCATCCACTAAGGAAGGATTTTTGAAAATTCCATCCCTAAGGGGATGAAATAAGGGATGAAAGTTTGTATGAAAGTCCCTCAGTTTTGAAGCTAGAATCTTCAAATTTTGTGTTTAGGCTGACGATTGAACATTAATAAATACGGGTCTCAGCGTTATTCAAAATTCTACCTCCGAAGGGGTCAAAAGGGGGATGAAGTTGTGTATTGAACAAAATCCTTCATTTTCGAAGTAAAAATAGCTAAATTTATAATTTAGGCTTATGGATAGAAATCTAAAGCAACGTTTATTGTTTTTGTTAGGATTTCAACTCCAAAGGGGATGCAATGGGGGTGAAAAGGGTTAAGAAAAACCTAAAAATAGATATGGATGTCGTTATCGGGGTTTTGTGGGATGACGATTGCAAAAATGACATTTATTTTGAAGTCCAACCACGGTGGACATGATTTAACCCTTAAAGGGGTGAAAATGGGGTCCAAATTTTGTATGGAAAAATAATATAAAATAGACATTACAACTTTAAACTTCGTAGGAGTACATCTAAAAATAAAAAGGCAAATATATATTTTGTTATTTTGAAAATCAACCCCCTAGGGGTAAATGGGGTGAGTAAACATAAAAATCGATATAGATGTCGTTATTGGGGTTTTCTGGGATGACGATTGCACAAATGACATTTATTTTGATGTCCAACACGGTGGACATGATTTAACCCCTAAAGGGGTGAAAATGGGGTCCAAATTTTGTATGGAAAAATAATATAAAATAGACATTACAACTTTAAACTTCGTAGGAGCACATTTAAAAATAAATAGGCAAATATATATTTTGTTATTTTGAAAATCAACCCCTTAGGGGGTAAATGGGGTGAGTAAACATAAAAATCGATATAGATGTCGTTATTGGGGTTTACTGGGATGACGATTGCAAAAATGTCATTTATTTTGAAGTCCAACACGGTGGACATGATTTAACCCCTAAAGGGGTAAAAATGGGGTTCAAATTTTGTATGGAAAAAGAATACAAAATCGAAATTACAACTTAAAAATTCGTAGGAGCACGTCTAAATATATATTTTGGGATTTTGAAAATCAACCCTTAGAGGGTAAGTGGGGTGAGTAACATAAAAATCGATATGGATGTCGTTCTTGAGGTTTTATGGGATGGTGATTGCGAAAATGAGATTTATTTTGAAGTCTAACGCGGTGGTCATCATGACACATATGGACCTGGACCTGGACATGCACATCCAGGGAACAGGAACGGTAACCGGAACGGGCTCGGGAACGGGAACGGGAACGGGAACGGGACTAAACGGGAATGAAACAGGAACGTAACGGGAACGGAACGGGAACGAAACTGGAATGAAACGGGAACGGAACGGGAATAGATCAGGATGGGAACGGGAACGGGAAAAAAAACCGGACGGGAATGGAACGGGAACAAGAACGGGAACGTAAGGCGTACGGGACGGTTAGGGGACGTTTACGGGACGAGAACGCAGCGGGAACGGAACGGGAATGGGAACGGGAACGAAACGTGAACGGAACGGGAATATAACGGGACGGGAACGGGAACGAGAACAGGATGGGAACGGGACAGGAACGGGATGGGAACGGGAACGAAAACGGAAGGGGTACGGGACGGTTACGGGACGGGAACGCAAACGGGACGGGAACGGAACGGGAACGGGGAACGGGAGCGGGAACGGGAACTGGAAGCCTTGTGCGAGGCCCGCCACACGCGGCAAATGTCTTGCCTCGCGAGGCAGCGCGCTTGATGGGGACTCGCCTAATCGCGTAAAAATGGCTGGCCGGATCCTGGTTGAAGGTTCCTTAAAAGGATTTCGTCTAATATCCACGCGGACGAAGTCGCGGGCAGAAGCTAGTCTTTAATATATAAAATCGTAAACTGAATGACTGACTGACTGACTGATCTATCAACGCACAGCCCAAACCGTTGGACCTAGAGACTTGAAATTTTGCACACAGATACTTTATACAGTGTAGGCATCCACTAAGGAAGGATTTTTGAAAATTGCATCCCTAAGAGGATGAAATAAGGGATGAAAGTTTGTATGAAAGTCCCTCAGTTTTGAAGCTAGAATCTTCAAATTTGGTGTTTAGGCTGACGATTGAAAATTAATAGACCGCCGCCCTACGGGTGGCGCAAAAGTAAAGACCCTATTTGGTTCAGCTATAAAAATTTTTCTAAATTAGAAAACTAGATTTAGGTTTTTTTAAATGTATATTTGTGCCATTAAATTTCGTACCATTAGGATTTAAAGATGATGTCTTTTAAATGGTGACCTCCAGAGTTGATACACATTTGAGCCCTATTTATGACATTTTGCATAACTTGCCGTAACACTTCCTGCGATATGTTCGTTATTTCTTGACGAATGTTTTCTTTTAGAGCTGCGAGAGTCTGTGGCTTGTTCACATACACCCGAGATTTCAAAAAACCCCAAAGAAAGAAGTCTGGACTGGTCAGATCGGGTGATCTTGCAGGCCAAGGCAAATCGCCAAAACGAGAGATAACTCGGCCTGGAAAAGCGTCCCTCACTAAATCCATATTTATTCCACGTTCTTGGGGAGTAAAACGGTCCATGTTTATTTTCAGTGTATTTTATATTTGTTCACTACACAATTTTCAACAACAGAATGACAGAAAATGTCATATAAAAAAAATAAAAGTATTTTCTTTAGTGCCAGTACTTTTGCGCCACCCGTTATAAACGGGTTTCAGCGTTTTTCAAAATTCTACCTCCGAAGGGGTCAAAAGGGGGATGAAGTTGTGTATTGAACAAAATCCTTCATTTTCGAAGTAAAAATCGCTAAATTTATAATTTAGGCTTATGGATAGAAATCTAAGGCAACGTATATTGTTTTTGTTAGGATTTCAACTCCAAAGGGGATGAAATGGGGGTGAAAAAGGTTAAAAAACCTAAAAATAAATATGGATGTCGTTATCGGGGTTTTGTGGGATGACGATTGCAAAAATGAAATTTATTTTGAAGTCCAACCACGGTGAACATGATTTAACCCCTAAAGGGGTGAAAATGGGGTCCAAATTTTGTCTGGAAAAATAATATAAAAAAGACATTACGACTTTAAACTTCGTAAGAGCACATCTAAAAATAAATAGGCAAATATATATTTTGTTATTTTGAAAATCAACCCCTTAGGGGGTAAATGGGGTGAGTAAACATAAAAATCGATATAGATGTCGTTATTGGGGTTTTCTGGGATGACTATTGCAAAAATTACATTTATTTTGAAGTCCAACACGGTGGACATGATTTAACCCCTAAAGGGGTAAAAATGGGGTTCCAATTTTGTATGGAAAAAGAATACAAAATCGAAATTACAACTTTAAAATTCGTAGGAGCACGTCTAAATATATATTTTGGGATTTTGAAAATCAACCCCTTAGAGGGTAAGTGGGGTGAGTAACATAAAAATCGATATGGATGTCGTTCTTGAGGTTTTATGGGATGGTGATTGCGAAAATGAGATTTATTTTGAAGTCCAACGCGGTGGACATGACACATTGGACCTGGACCTGGACATGCACATCCAGGGAACGGGAACGGGAACCAGAACGGGCATGGGCACGGGCACGGGAACAGGAACGGGCATGGGAACGGGAACGGGAACGGGAACGGGGACGGGAACGGAACGGACCGGACCGGAACGGAACGGAACGGAACGGAGCGGAGCGGAACGGAACGGAACGGACCGGACCGGACCGGACCGGACCGGACCGGAGCGGAGCGGAGCGGAGCGGAGCGGAACGGAACTGAACTGAACGGAACGGAACGAGAACGGGAACGAGACGGTAACGGGAACTAGAACGGGATGGGTACGGAAACGGGAACGGAACGGGAACGGAACGAAACAGGAATGAAACAGGAACGTTACGTGAACGGAATGGGAACGAAACAGGAACGAATCTGGAATGAAACGGGAATAGAACAGGATGGGAACGGGAACGGGAACAAGAACCGGACGGGAACGGAACGGGAACAAGAACGGGAACGTAAGGCGTACGGGACGGTTAGGGGACGTTTACGGGACGGGAACGCAGCGGGAACGGAACGGGAATGGGAACGGGAATGGGAACGGGAACGAAACGGGAACGGAACGGGAATATAACGGGACGGGAACGAGAACAGGATGGGAACGGGATGGGAACGGAAACGGAAGGGGTACGGGACGGTTACGGGACGTTTACGGGACGGGAACGCAAACGGGACGGGAACGGAACGGGAACGGGGAACGGGGAACGGAAGCGGGAGCGGGAACTGGAAGCCTTGTGCGAGGCCCGCCACACGCGGCAAATGTTTTGCCTCGCGAGGCAGCGCGCTTGATGGGGACTCGCCTAATCGTGTAAAAATGGCTAGCCGGATCCTGGTTGAAGGTTCCTTAAAAGTATTTCGTCTAATATCCACGCGGACGAAGTCGCGGGCAGAAGCTAGTGTAATACAAACCACAGACATAGCCTTGTACTGGAAGTTAGTTACATTGTCAAGGATGGTTTGAAGCCCGAGCCGCATCGGCTGTAATATAGGTAGTAGGTACCATGGGCAAGAGCGTCGCTTAACCACTGCTAAGGTTAAAATCGCTTGCACGCCACGCCCGCTGTCACAACATAAGTAGGTACGGTTAGTTCGTGCAGGGGCGATACGCGCGCACACGAATTTTGTTGCAAACTGGTTAAGCGACGCTGTTGCAGTACATACATACATACATAGTACATACATACAATAGTATGTATGATAAAGATGTCTACTTTTTCTTGCACCGTTTGATGATTATTTATGTCTTATTGCTTCAGGTTCAGGAGTTGGACGGTCCTTTTATATGGTCTTCCGAAGTTCGAGGAATCGTGTTAAGTTGCTACTTTTGGGGCTACTTTGTCTCTCAAATTCCTGGTGAGTGTCAAGATTTCTAATAAAGCAGACAAGTTCGTCTCATATCATTTTGCTTTAATTTTTACTCAACTGTATCTTTTGGCGCGCTACCTTTGGAAGTCCGGTCCAATGCTCTTCCAGACCGGACTTCCAAAAGTCGCGGGTTCGATTCCCGCCTGAGACAATCCTTATGACAAGTCGAATTTTTCAAGTAATAAGCATTTATTTAGAATTTTATAAAAATTATTATTCTGGATTCCAGTCAGCCCTTTGACAAAGGTAGAGGAAAAGATTGAGAAGCACAACTGTAGGAAGTAAGAGAAGTAGGTAAGAATGAGGGCTTTATTAGTGCCAAGGTGCAAACGTAAGCAATATTGGATTCCCGTGAAAAATTGAATGTCCGAGTCACATTACTTATCTATTACTTGTACTTATCATTCACGTGATAACGAAAGTTTATATGGTACGAGCCAAATATCTTGAAATCGGGTGGGGATTGCGCGGAACGCGTATTTTGGGGTATTATTATGCGTAGCGGTGAGGGGCGCGCGCTATTGGTCGCTCACAAGAGCACATATGCGAACTTATCCCCTCTCCGTCGAAAAAAAATCAAGATTAATATCTTGATTTTTTTTCGACGGAGAGGTACGGGATGTTACAGTACGAGGCATATAATTATGCCTCGTACTGTAACATCCCGTACATTATTACTAGGTGCTCGAGTAGCGGAGCTGTTCTCGGCGAAATGGGTGATGTTCTTCAGCGTGAGCATAAACGTGGTGTGCACTCTACTGACGCCGCTGATGGCGTACGCGCACTACGCGGCCGTAGTCGTCATGAGGGTGGGGGAAGGCATTGGAGGGGTGAGAGCAACAACTTTTAACTATAAATAAAGTACAGTATGCGCAATATAACTTGGCGGTTCTGAACTTCGCGCGGAACGCTGCGCAGTTTTCTTCCGATAACTTCCGAGCCGCCAAGTTATTTTGCGCATACTGTAGCTTGAAATAAAATAATGTTGACATCTAAAATGTTCGACGACGCTCTACTGTTTCTGATGTTCGTGCCCAGTGGCTACTTCTTGGTCCAATGTGTACATACGAGGGTGGATTGATAACTCTATGACTTTGAACAGAAGATATTTTTTTTCATACCTAATTTATTTTTGTATCTTGAAAGAAAGTCCTTAAGGAATCTTTACACTAATTTTTTTTCAAATACGGCAAAAGATAAGCTCAAGCGACTTCTAACTTTTCTTAATGACCCTGTCGACCCTCTCGGCGGCACTCATGACATCAAAACTCATCGAATGAAGATGCGAATCCAGTCCTTCCTTTTCTCTAGATTCAACCCACTGAGATTTTTTCTCCTACCAAAAAAATTAATAAATGTCTTGGCGGGCAAATATTTTCATCAAACCAAAAAGTGATGTCTGAAATGGGCCCTCATTTTAGTTACCAGTTTTCAGGCGATGATAGAATAAAATTATGGGTTAAACAGGAAGGAACTTCGTTGGACTGAATACGCAGAGCTACAATAAGATTATGTAGAGAAATAAAACAAAATATTCCGAAAAAAAGTGTTTCTTCATTACAATGTCATGCGGACTTATCAATCCATCCTCGTAATTCGATTCAATCTTATTGGCCGCTATGAAGTTAGCCACTATGTGCGTAGTAGCCGTGCCCCACCACACGACCGTCTCTCTCACACACATCGGATTTGTGTTCTGCATATCGTCTCGCGCGATGTTCACAGAATGAATGTAGAATGAAGAACAGATGTAGATATCAGGAAGAGATAAGTTTTTCATACCGTTGATGAGATGTCAGATTCTATAAACTACTATTGGGTGTCACTACAATATTTTTATTAACATATTTACCTCAGGGCGTGACGTTTCCCGCGATGCACGTGCTGCTGTCAAAATGGGCGCCGCCCGCCGAGCGCAGCGTGATGGCGGCTCTAGTTTACGCGGGAACCTCTCTGGGGACCGTCATATCCATGCTGATGGCTGGCGTCCTCACTGCCAACGTTGGTGAGTCCACGTTCATTATCTTCAAAAAACTCATAGATTGCCCTCGAAAATCAAAAGTAAAATAAAAAAAGTTGATGAAATCGGGTCTTACCGACGAGTAAAATGCCCCAGGTAGGGAGAGCGTGTTTTATGTGATGGGCGGTCTGTCATGCCTATGGTGCGTGCTGTGGGCGGTCCTGGTCCAGGACACGCCGCAGCAGCAGCCGCTCATCAGCCAGGAGGAACGCAACTAATCGTCACCTCATTGGGGGAAAGACTAAATAAATAAATAAATAAAAATATGCTTTATTTTCTCCACAATAAATTACAAAATTTATACATTATGTTAAATTGTATAAGTAAGTGTCTGATAAATATTGTGGAGACTGGCGCCCGAACTAAGGTTAGAAACCCGTTTTACAGGTCACCAGGTCTCCAGTTCCCGGATAATGACAATAGTATGATATACAATTCGTAACCTAGACTTTAATACATTTTTTTTGGATGTGGTACAAAACTGTCACATGTAGGAGAAAAAAGACTACTTAACTAAAAACATTTTTTTATTTTTTCTTTTTACCCACCATACTGATTGTTATTTTATTTTATTAAAAAGATAAGTTATTTAAGTTCAGGAAAAAGTTATTTCTCAACTTTAAAAGAATATATTTTAAAATTAGAACGAATAGGTTGATTAATACCTATTTTTAATCAAATAGGTACTTAATAATAACATGTTTGACTTAATAATGTCGTTGTTTAATTATAAGATGGAAACGGAGTTTAAAGGGATAAAGGGTTGTGCTAGTTTAGTTGTAAGTTGTAATTGTATTTTGATTAAAATATTAAAATATTGTATTCGTTGATATTTAGTGTAAGTTTAGGTACTAATTAAGTGTAAGTAATAAATAGTCAGTGCTAGTTGTTGTAAGTTGTAATTGTATTTTGATTAATATATTGTATTTGTTTTTACTTAATGTAAGTTTAGGTACTGATTAAGTGTACGTAATAATTAGTTGTGCTTGTTAAGTTGTAAGTTGTAATTGTATTTTGATTAAAATATTGTATTTGATAATCATGGTGCTAGCCCTACGATTGTATATTTCAATCTTGGGATCAATGACCAGTGCTTTCGCAATTGTTGATCAATGTCAAGCATCATGTTGATCAATGTCAAGCATCAGATCGAGGTTATGATGGCTAGCAGAACTAGTAACTAGTAAACTGTAAGCTCTAATTGTATTTGTGTAAATTTGTGTAGTAATTATTGTTTAGTGTAGGTTTTATTGTAAATAATTTTGCATTCAAATATTACTCATCGAAATGACCCAATATCAAGATGAACAAAAAGAGATGGATCTGGTGTTTACCCCACGATTTTATTTTAATCTTGGGTTCAGAGAAACAGTACTTGCGCAACTGTTGGTCAGTGTTAAGCACCAGATGTAGCTTATGATAGTTAACAGGGACTCAATTTCTGTTACTAATAATATTATGTAATCGAAGTAAGTGTAATTGTTTTTGTGTTTTTTTGTATAATTATAGTTATTAAGTGATTTGTATATCTGTTATTAATTAATTAGAGTAAGATCGTCAGTCAGTGTCAAGCACCAGATTTAGGAAATGATAGCTAAAAGAGACTCAGTCTCATCATAACTTAACTCGCATAGCCATTTCCGAATCTTGGTTTTAGATTCATTTCGAGTGTTATGATAGATAGATAGGATTTCATTCATTTTATTATACAAGTAGCCTCCAAGGAAGCAGAAGAATTTATGTGAGAAGCTGGTGTTAAATCTTATTGAAGGACAAACACTATGACAACGCCTGACATTTTCAAAAAGTTGAGGCTTGAAATCTATATTGGCGTGTTTACGTAAGACTGTGTTTAAAATGAAAAGTTGACGCACAGTTAGCACTTCGCATTTTTGATAAAGTTCACTTGTTGGAAATAGAAAAGGCAGTCTATGACTTACTTTCAATATCGCTCTCTGAGCTCGCTCCAGAGCTAGTATTGTGGTTTTGGAGCATCCACCCCAGGTGGTGATGCAATAGGCAAGCAAAGATTGGGCTAATGCTAAGTACACTGTTTTTAGGATCTTTGAGTCAGCTACATCACGTAGATTTTTTAAAATATAAATAAGTTTTCGTAGCCTTGCTGCAGTAGCATCAATGTGAGCCTGGAAATTGAGATTTTTGTCAATTAGTACCCCAAGATATTTGATGTTATCTGTAACTTCAAGGTTTGGACATATACAGGAGGCACTCTGAGAGCAATTATTTGAATGAGAGACTATAGAAAGATTATCAATCGAGTCGCTCTCTAGATTCCTTATCGAAAATGGAATAAATTTAGTTTTAGTGTTATTAAGGGTAAGTTTATTAGCCATTAGCCATCTCTTAACAATATTGAAACCTAGCTGTGCATAAGTAAAAGCTCTTTCCCATGTGTCTCCATGGAACAATAGTGCTGTGTCATCAGCAAAAGTGATAATTTTCCCTTCCTTAAGTTGCAATCTACATAGGTCGTTAATGTAGGCTAAAAAGAGGGTTGGTCCTAAAGAGCTTCCTTGTGGAACACCTATGTCAATGGGAAGGTCGTTGCTAGACAATTCACCTATACGAACTCTCTGAAACCGGTCCGTAAGATAGCTTTTAAATAGCTTTAATTGGGTGTCCCGTATTCCGAGTCTTGCCAGTTTGTCCACAAGTAACGGTACAGAAACTGTGTCGAATGCCTTAGCTATATCCAAAAATATAACTATCACTTTTTGCTTGGAGTCAAGATTGGCAACTATAAAATTAACAAGATCATGAACTGCATCTTCACAGGATAACCCGGCCCTAAAACCATACTGTGAGGCAGAAAGGATATTGTTTGACTCCAGATATTTGACCAGACGTGAGTTAATAAGTTTTTCAAGTATTTTTGAGAGTGTGGGTAAAATAGCTATTGGCCTATAGTTATCGACACAGCTTCTGTCACCACCTTTGTGCACTGGATGTATTTCAGCAAGCTTCAAGCTATCCGGAAAAATGCCTGTACTAAATGCCAAGTTGAATATGTATACTAGCAGGGGAGCAAATATCTCAGAATAACGCTTCAGTAAATAGTTTGGAATGTTGTCACGACCTGTAGCACAATCATTTTTCAGACCCCGAATAATAGCTATAACCTCTGACTCATCGGTATCAAGTAAAACAAAGGATTCAGGATGTGCATAATTCAGAGAGTTAAAGTTTGTGCCATCAATAGCAGGGATATCATTAGCCAATCTATTTCCTATTTCTACAAAATGCTTGTTGACATTATTTAAGTCCTCTTGTGGATTTATATCAGACAGTAACTCAAAAGCTTTATGCTTTTTGTTGTTTGTGTAAGTGATACTCCAAATTGTTTCCCATAGTTTCTTATTACTTGTCTCATAAGCTGTTTGTATTTTTGTCTTTTCGTGTTCCCTCTTTAATTTTTTAGAATAGTTTTTACAGAAGTTCCT
This sequence comes from Agriphila tristella, assembly GCA_928269145.1. Classification (NCBI taxonomy): domain Eukaryota; kingdom Metazoa; phylum Arthropoda; class Insecta; order Lepidoptera; family Crambidae; genus Agriphila; species Agriphila tristella. Next base: position 19,062,409 of record OV743442.1, read on the forward strand.
GTATCTTTTGTAGGTGATTTTAAGTACATCGTTATCAGGATCTTTTCTTTGTTTTTTATGTAATTTGTCACGAACCCTCATACATTTCAGTAAGCCGGTTGTAACCCAACTGTTTTTAATTCTTCTTCTATACGGAATGGTTAGTACTGTGGAGTTTCTAATTTTAATATCATTAAAGGCTTTTACCAAATAATTCAAGGCACAGTTTACATCAGACATATTATAGATTGGTGAAAAATCAAAGTTTTTTATGTCTTCATCAAATTTTTTATAATCTAGCTTGTTAATCGTATGAGGTTTAGTTTTGTTAATGGAATTGATGTCAAGTGCAAAGATAACAGTAGAATGGTCTGTGACAGTGGTCTCTGCGACATAGCATTTAGCAAGCAATTTTGTTTTAAACATTACATGATCAAGACATGTTTTTATGTGGGTGGGGATTACATGACCTGGCAATAAACCATATGACGCAAGAAGATTTAAATAGAGTGACGAGTTAGGGTCTTTATTGTTATCAATTATATCTATATTAATGTCGCCCGTTAAAATAATGTTTGCGAAAGATGAGTATTTAAGCAATAATTGATTTAGAGATTCAATAAATCTAGTTGGATTTTTATAACCAGCTGGTCTATAAATTGCAATTACAATTGTATCGCGATTAATTGTCACAATTAAGCAGTTGCAGTCGAGTAAAGTAGGTTCCTCTGTTGTGAGCTGCAGTTTGTTGTTGATATATATTATAACTCCTTCATTTTGCGTTATATGATTTGTCGTGGCCACTGAATAAATACTAGACTGACTGAATAAATACTACTTTACTGAGTTACAAGTAACTTATTCAATAAAATATAACTTACTCCAGGCAGGGGGTCTCACTCCGCGCTTAAACATTTATATTAGCCCATTGCTCGCGGCTGACTCAGCGCAAGAGGGATGTCATGTGTTGGTGCGACAGAAAGAGAAGCGCTTCGAAGGTGCTTATAATAATAGGCCAACGGCGCTGTGCAATTTGAAATTGTACTAAGTATATTGTTATGCAGCAGGAGTAGCTTATTATTTGATTGCCCCCGCGCGGATGAGCTTCTGTAGGTAGATTTAGTACTATTATATATTGTGTGCCCCAGGTTGGGAGAGCGTGTTCTATGTGATGGGCGGTCTGTCGTGCCTATGGTGCGTGCTGTGGGCGCTCCTGGTGCAGGACACTCCGCAGCAGCAGCCGCTCATCAGCCAGGAGGAACGCAACATGATCGTCACTTCATTGGGCGGGAAGACTGATGACCACTCTGAGCATAAGGTATGAGCTTTTTCTTTTCCCCGTAGTTACAAAATGTGGAGTAAAAAGAGAGCAAAGCTGAGCTGTTACAAGCTAATAAGACGTATTTTCCATCTACCCAATGCTTGATCATGAGATATATACACCGTCATTTTGTAGTCGTTTTAATTAGCTTAAGGGAGTGTTCTACTAATGAAAATAATCATTTTTGCCAAAGAAACATGGGTCGAAAAACGACAAAAATTTTTGACTTTCCCATACAAATACAATGTTTTAGCTGTCTAGTTAGTATGGGAGGACCAACATTTTTTGTCGTTTTTTGACCCATGTTTCTTGGACAAAAATGTTTAGTTTCATGGGTACAGCACACCCTTAAGTTAATTAAAACGACTACAAAATGACGGTGTATATACTGAAGATTTTTCCGTCATCTTTATGACATGAAAATTATGCTATTTACCAGTGGCGAGGGGTCGAAATATCGCGAAGGTAAGCCGAAAAAAAAACCACCGCGTGATGCAAGCTTCAAGCGTTTCTTCAAAAGTTACTCGTAGGACCTCACTTTCACCATTCAAAAAGCACTGATAAGATGAGAGATGAGAGTGACAGTGTCTAGCCCGTGCTATTTCATACTGAGTTGGAATCAGAAAATAATACGAGTAAACATGGAAAACAAATCATTTTATTGAGTTTGCAACTGCCTCTCATCCACGTATATTTTTCGTACAAAGATGTAGGTTTGATATTGAAAATGTTTAAAAAACCCGTCTTGCTAACGTAACTATAACTTCGTAACTAAGTTTGGAAAACAAAGTTTTACCGGTAAGTAAGTAGACAGGTAAACAACACTCCATATGAATTAAAGCCATTATGGCAAATAAAACTTACCGCAATGAACAAATCGGTATGAGATAAACACAGTAAAATAAACAAAAGCTGCGAAAAGTATCGATTCTCACTCACTAATTCACTATTTTGCAAAAAACTAATCACTTTCCAAACACGCACATAAACAATAATAATTGCGGACAGGTACTAATTATTATTTATTAATCACTCGGATGTCATTTCGTTTCATTCGCGTCATATTCGCGTATACTCGTAATAGACAGAGAAGGGAAACGTAAAATCGCTTGAAATAGAAAGAGATGGAAAAATGGAAGCCCGTCCGCCATAGCTTATATCCAGAGACTTTTAAGCGAAAGGCACGCGTGCGTGCGAAAGGGACAGAGTAATAACAATGTTCCGATTACCATGGCAACCACGCTAAACGAAATCCTTGACGAGATTTGCTATGGAAATAATTGTAGGCGCTTTAAAATAATGAAGCAATAATACTGTGAATGTAATCTCCTCACAAACTTGTGACAATAATTAATGACATGTTATAATCTGCATGGTGGATCGGTGGGGTGGTATTTCAGGGATTTTTCAAAGGGAAGCCGATGGGAATCGGCTTGTATGGACCCCTCGCCACTGCTATTTACATTTATATACCGCCCATTTATCTTCCATACTTAAAAAAAAACTACCCGTTCCGTACCAAAAAACGGCAAATAATCACGTTGTTGTATGGGAGCCCCCCTCAAATATTTATTTTATTCTGTTTTTAGTACCTATTTGTTGTTAAAGTGGCAACAGAAATACATCATCTGTGAAAATTTCAACTGTCTACCTGTTGTCGTTATTAATACCGAGCAAAAAACGGCCAAAAAATAACGTTTGTTGTATGGGAGCCCCCCTTAAATATTTATTTTATTCTGTTTTTAGTATTTGTTGTTATAGCGGCAACAATAATACATCATCTGTGAAAATTTCAACTTTCTAGCTATCACGGTTCATGAGATACAGCCTGGTGACAGACGGACAGACAGACAGACAGACGGACAGCGGAGTCTTAGTAATAGGGTCCCGTTTTTACCCTTTGGGTACGGAACCCTAAAAAGGAATTTTTTCAACGATCAAATATATTATTTGGTAACTCATTCAATTATTCCGTTGAAGGCAGCTATAAGTTGTATATTCTAGCTTGACGGTAACTTCCATTAATTACTTATGTGTCGTTCAAAAAACGTAAATGACTCGAAGTAACGCGATTTTAATGAATGGAATGGAATGGAACTTCCCGATAAACTGATGTGTATCAGATAGAATGTTAGCTTTAGACATAAAACATAAACTAGCTTCTAATAATTCCAATTAAGATAGTGCTTGCACCTCTCGAGACTGGGCGCAACCTGACGGGTTGATAAGGTTACTGTGTCAGGTCAACACCACATTAATTGGATTGACTTTTTACACAGCGATAAGCCACAAATACCTAACCGGAAGCGTTGTCGATTGTACATACAATGTGGATCCGTTTAAGGGGCAAATGTTTATTGTTTTTCCATGGTTATTGACGTTATTAGAATAAACTATGTAGGGATTTAAAACATGTAACTAAACACTACTAAACAGGTGCATGCGGTAAAAAATAAAAAAAAATTGAGACTCCGATATTAAATAACATCTACCCACACGCAACAATCGACAGTTCTTCCGTGATCATGGCGCATGCAACTGCGCCGAAATATCGGAGTTTCAAAAATAAACAGGTACATGGTGTAAATCCCGACATAGTTTATTCTAATAAATGTTTATTGTTTAACAATATCATGATTAAAGGACCTAAATAAGAGGTAGATGTGTCCGCTCCGCTACGCATTTTCGCAGCGCTCATTTAGCACACCGTTTCACACCTTTGACCTGACAATCCTAATGCAGCTCTGTAAGAAGCCTAAGCATCCTACACCGTACCATACCATAGCTGTGCTAGGAACGTACCAGGCAAAATAGTACATTACATCCGAGAACGGGAAGCTAGCGATTGCATTGTCGAGGATGCTTTGAAGCCCGAGCCGCAGGCGAGGGCTTTAATCATTCGAGGCAATGCAAGTAGCTTCCAGTACAAGGTTTGTATAATACTTTACTCACGAAATGCGAGGAAATACAGTTTTCTTCGTAAAAATGTGATATTTAAGTTGGTTCGCGTGGCCATGTTTACTGACCGGTCATGCAACCATAAAGTTTCATAAAAAGCATGCTAGCTGATAAGTTCTACCGATTTGAATTTGGAACACTTACTTCCCGCACTCAGTGCGGGAAGTAAGTATTGAATTTCATTCCCGCACTGAATTTCAAATTTAGAATGTGATGAACCAGACCCCCACGGAAATGTTGAACGCCCCGCATTCTTTTTTCAAATGGAATGATAACATTTCAGAGCATAAGTGAGTAAAAATATTATTTGTATTAAAAAGTATGACATTATTCCCACTAGACCGTTCCGTCTCTCACCGGCCATGCACTTGTCATACTTTTCAATACAAAGAATATTTTTTTATTTGATTGAATCAGGCGTCACTTGGCGGAAGTCCCAAACCATTTTGAAAAAAAGAAAAAATATATGTAGCTTACTTATATGTTACTCATATATGCTACAATATATGCAAGATGCACCGCCCGCCTGCGCATTACAATGTCGAAGTAAAAAAGACCGAATTTTACAAGACCTATGGACGAAAGACCGAAAATTAAAAGGCCGAATGGTTGTATGGCCGAACGTTTAAAATCCCGAAAGGACATTTTACCTAAAAGACTAAATCCCGAAGCTTAAAAAACCGAGAGTTAATATACCTACGTTCTGTACCCCGAACTACTTAATACCGAATTAACGAATTAGTCAAAAACAACAAGCTATCTTAATTATAAAAGGCTTTGGATTTTGCCTGAAATGCTTTATAGCAAATTTTGCTATTGGAAATGAGTCTAAACTAGTCTACTAGGACTTAGAAACCGCAGACCGTAGGTCACGAGATAGGTGCGAGGAGAGTAGCGACGAGCATGTTAGGTTGACATGAACCCAGCGACCAGATTTTTTTTATTTCTAACTCGATTGGTGGATTTTGTCAAAATAATGACCATTTTACAAGCATTTTTGAGTAAAACAAATTAACCGCAACGCCTTCTTTTATAAATGTACTCGTAAGTATGTGTTTGTGTGGGTAGAGTAAGTTATAAGTATCGACATTTTAATTTTCGGGGTTTTAAACTTTCGGGATTTCGAACTTTCGGCATTTCAAACTTTCGGGATTTCGAACTTTCGGTCATATGATAATCGATCTTTCAAGTTTCGGTCTATAAGATATCGACATTTAGGATGTTCGGTATTTTGATAATCGGCGTTTTATGCGTCAATATTTCGGTCGTATGTATTATGAATTTTCGACATTGTAATGCATACCCCCACAAAATATCAGTGCACAATACCTCCATTTAGCAAGACAGCAACACACCTTGCACCTTCACCAATTAGGCTACTCTACACGTGTTTCGCCCCAACCCGGAGCATCCTCAGGAGATAGATCGTGCGTAAACCAACACCGAATATTTTTTTGCCGGATACGTTCCTATATAGCACGGTCATGGTATGGTACGGTGTGTAGTGGCAGATCTTAGTAATTTTGTCACGTGTTGCAGAAGCTGCCAGTGCCTTGGGCGTCTGTGCTGAAGTCTCCAGCGTTCCTGGCCATCCTAGTGTCGCACGTGTGCTCCAACTGGGGCTGGTACATGCTCCTCATCGAGCTGCCCTTCTACATGAAGCAAGTGCTCAAGTTCAACATGACTGAGGTCAGGAGCAACAAAAGATATGACAAAGAAGGGATCTTTTATATAAGTTGTTGATTGTCATTCACGCAGACGCAGACGACGTTTTTGGCCGATCTAGTCTTCATCGCGATCCTTATGATTGAGATCACAAAGTTGAAATTGGACGCTCATCAAGATTAGCCAACAGAATATTCATCTTATTCTCTAAATAAAATTGATCATGTCGCGTACAACAATTCGATGTCTGTGTTGGCTTGGCCCTAAAGATTAAGAGGGCTATTACTCATTTGTCGGCGCACATCGGTACGACATAAGCATGCTCGGTATACGCGGTACCGAAAACATACCGACAACTTCCTGGACGCCTATCCTTACTAATATTATAAATGCGAAAGTCCGTTTCTTTGTTTGTTACGCCTTCACGTCTTAACTACTGAACCGATCATCATGAAATTTCTCCGGGGTACAGAGATGGACATAGGCTATCTTTCATCCAGAAAAAAGTACTGTGCCTGCGGGATAGCAAAAAACTTTCCACGCAGACGAAATCGCGGGCGGTCACAAGTAATCAAATAAAGCGTTACTCATTTGTCGGTGAACATCAGTAGGGTTATTCACGATTGTCGGAAATCTAGTCGAAAGCTTTCGATCCGAATCCGTATCCTCTGATATAACAAAAATATGGCTATTCACAAATACATTCGACTGGCATTCGATTCACTTTCCGACGGGAAATCAAAATGTATTTACAAAGATTGGTAGCATAAGGTAGAAAATAAGATCGAAGACTATAGACTTTCCGATTCGATTCGGAAAGTTGGTTTCCGACAATCGTGAATAACCCCCCATGTCGGCGCGATATAGAATGAGTAAAGGACTTGAGCAGCCTTTGGAACTGGGCCTCTCTCCCTGATAACTTGTATTTTTTTCTAGAACGCAGTAACCACATCACTGCCGTTCCTGTCTCTGTGGATCTTCAGTATCGCGCTCAGCAGGACTCTGGACTGGTTGCGAGTGAAGGGTGTAATTACCACCACCACTGCTAGGAAGATTGGGACCTTATTCGGTAGGTAAGCATAAGGATTCAATATTTGAATGTTTCATGTTAGTGTGTGAACCTAGATAAAACAGCATGCAAATATGGCACCAACATACAAAAAAACGAAATAGGTACAGCGTTTAACTAATTTATGCCTTATCTGCTTAATCTAAAGCGCAGTTTTGTTTGTGTAAATATGCTCACAGTTTGGAGTGCCATTTTTGAGACTCTGACCGAACATCTATTGTCATTTTTGATTAAAGCTGTAAATATATGCATGTATGTGTGCTTCGAATCGGAAGGGACGTTAGTCGTTGATTCCGATTGTCTTTGCAATCGTTACACACCCTCAGCTCACCCACATTAACCCCGCATGGCCTTGATCTATCTATAAGGAGTCTGTGTCCCAGCAGTGGGGAGGGGGGGACATGTGATGATTATGAAGCCAAAATTCAGATCTAAACCCTGCGTGTTTTAACAGTAGACATTTTGCTTTATAGATGTTCTCAAAATTAAGCTTTGATAAAAATAGCTCTAGCAGAATAGACGAGGCAAATATTGATGGCATTTCCACGGTTTCGCAGCATCAGCAGTGCCAGCGGCGTGCATGCTAGCGCTGTGCTACATCGGGTGCAACCGCGCCGCCGCCGTGGCGCTCATGGCGGTCGGCATCACCTGCATCGGCGGCATGTTCTGCGGGTTCCTGTCCAACCACATCGACATCGCGCCCAACTTCGCCGGTAACTATATGCATGCTAGCGCCGTGCTACATGGTCGGCATCACCTGCATCGGCGGCATGTTCTGCGGGTTCCTGTCCAACCACATCGACATCGCGCCCAACTTCGCCGGTAACTATATGCATGCTAGCGCCGTGCTACATGGTCGGCATCACCTGCATCGGCGGCATGTTCTGCGGGTTCCTGTCCAACCACATCGACATCGCGCCCAACTTCGCCGGTAACTATATGCATGCTAGCGCCGTGCTACATGGTCGGCATCACCTGCATCGGCGGCATGTTCTGCGGGTTCCTGTCCAACCACATCGACATCGCGCCCAACTTCGCCGGTAACTATATGCATGCTAGCGCCGTGCTACATGGTCGGCATCACCTGCATCGGCGGCATGTTCTGCGGGTTCCTGTCCAACCACATCGACATCGCGCCCAACTTCGCCGGTAACTATATGCATGCTAGCGCCGTGCTACATGGTCGGCATCACCTGCATCGGCGGCATGTTCTGCGGGTTCCTGTCCAACCACATCGACATCGCGCCCAACTTCGCCGGTAACTATATGCATGCTAGCGCCGTGCTACATGGTCGGCATCACCTGCATCGGCGGCATGTTCTGCGGGTTCCTGTCCAACCACATCGACATCGCGCCCAACTTCGCCGGTAACTATATGCATGCTAGCGCTGTGCTACATGGTCGGCATCACCTGCATCGGCGGCATGTTCTGCGGGTTCCTGTCCAACCACTAAGACATCGCGCCCAACTTCGCCGGTAACTATCGTTTCACTCTCGACCACAAAGAAAAATAAATACGAAACAGCTGTTTTTATAGGCGTTTATAGAATTGACTCCATCCATATCGACATCACTGGACGCGATCAGCGGGACAATTAGTTAAACATTTAAACATTAATTAAACAATTCAACGGAGTGCTGGTACCGACACTGATGTATGGAAATGAATCTTGGGTATGGCAGAAGAAGAATGAAAGCAGAATAAATGCGGTAGAGATGCGATCGTTGCGGAAAATATGCGGAGTAAAATTGAGTGATAGAGTGAGCAATGAGATGATTCGTAAAAGGTGTGGTCTGAAAGATGATATAGTGACAAGAATTGAGAAAGGAATGTTCCGGTGGTTTGGTCACTTAGAGAGGATGAATGAAAGGCGAATCACGAAAGAGATATATTGTGCGAATGTGGAAGGAACGATTGCACAAGGGCGTCCCAGAAAAACCTACGCGGACCAAATAGGGGTTATTATAAAAAAGGCTGGTGTACGCAGTGACAAAAACCGCAGGGCATGTATGAAAAGATTGATGGATGTGAATGAAGCGAAAGAAGTGTGCAAGGATCGTAGCAGGTGGCGATCCATAGTCTCTGCCTTGCTTTTTTTAGAGATTACATTTTTATGGCAATATATTAGTTCCATAGTAAACCTATATTATAGTGTTGTGATACTATGTCAAATGATATCTACATGAATGCTATAATAGTCTATTCTATGAGCTGAGTTACTGTAGGTATACGACGACACGAGGAGAACGTTTAGCCTTCGTTATTAAAGTGTATTTTCCATCACAGGCACTTTAATGGCGATAACCAACACCGTGGCCACGATTCCAGGCATCGTGGTGCCAATATTCGTCGGCGTGCTCACTCATGGCAATGTATGTTGTTAATCGATAATTTTCTCATACCTACTTTATTTATTGAATTAATTTAATTTTAAAACATGGCATTTTTTTAAACTTCTTTGAGGCGTTATATGTTTTAGGTATACTTCGATACGAAACACTTGAAAAAAAATACAACATAGTGTTCGATTACTAACATTCAATTCATTAAACTCGTACTATTACGTATTCTGTGACATTGAGTGAAAATTCTATCATAGGTACTGTCATATTACATTCAATAGTCTAATTTATCATTCAAAGTTTTGAACTGATCAAGCTGTTGATACTATAGACAGTAGCTATTCTTGCTGGTTAATTATTTAACACTTTTGCTCTACAACTTTCTCAGGAGACAATATCAGCATGGCGTGTGATATTCTTCGTGACGATCGGCCTTTACATCATTGAGATTCTAGCTTACACCTTCTTCGGCTCTGGTGAAGAACAACCGTGGAACCGGGTCCAGGACAATACCGAAATAGTTGAGGCTAAACCCCTCAACAAGGAGGAAAAGACAGGGGTCTAAAAAATGAGATTTATCGATGCGAAAACTATCGATATTGTCCCACCACTATTGTTGTTTAGGCTGCTGATTTTCTAATATTTATATGGTTCTAATTTTAAGTTATAATTGATGTGATATTGTGCGGTTTGCATTGATAAGGACAAGTGATAAGTAGCAAAGAATTTTAAGTACTTAGTACTTATATCTATTCCGTGCTTTAAGTTAAATTAAAAAACTTGTTCCTCGGAGATAAGTATGGCCAGATGACTGGTTATCTGTGAAGATATTTTTCATCCAGTATAACTACTTACCTATTTTATAGGAATAGATTTTCCTCGTAGATAACTTAAAATAAATAATTAAGCAGTGGGTGTCGTGCGGCTGATATGATGAAGAAAAATTTATTCCTAAGAGATAACTAGTCATAAAAAATATTCACAGATAACCAGTTATCTAATTATGGTTATCTCCAAGGAACAAGGGCATTTTACTGCACATATTTTTTGCAGTATCAATATTATCAATGTTAATGATTTTATGGACAGAAAGATTTCCAGATTTTGGTCTGTTACTTGGATTACTAATGTTTGGGCAAAAAACGTTTCCCAAAATATCACATCGCAAACTATTTTACGCAAATTTTCATTTGGCAAAACAACTTATCGCAATTTTTCAGTTAGCAAAACTCTTTTTGGCAAATTATTGTTTAGCAAATAATTACTTGGTCAAAGTTTCATTTTACCAAATATTATTTAGTCAAATGTATCGTTTGGCAAAACATACTCTTCCCAAAATATAGCATGGCATACGATTTACATATTAATTTGAGTAGTGCATAAGATACAAATTGACGATGAAGTACCAATACCTCCTACCTTAGTTTTTAGCTATTTTTAGTTGTTATGCAACATAAAATACAATGAATAAATACTGAAAAATATTAGAAAAAATCGGCTCACCCGTAGCAACTTAGACGGCATCCCGTCTAAGTTGCTACGGGTGAGCCGATTTTTTCTAATATTTTTCAGTATTTATTCATCTTAATATAAAAATAGCATTGTGAATGCAAAAATCTAAAAGTATAAAATACAATTTCACATGTCACGGCCAAAATCTCCTAACGCAATATTGTACTATTTAATCGCTACCAATTTCACCCTAACTTAATAGGGAATAGCTTCTATGTAATTACCTATCTAAAAAAAATATGTTAGAAAACCTCCTATCTAGGTACTCCAAAAAATTACAAAAATATTGCCAAAAAAAAAGTGTTTTTTAACTTTATTTACTGTAAATAAAGTAATTTAATAAGCCTTGAATTTTACACTATTTCATAATTATTAATACGTGTTATAATCCTCCCAATTTTCTAAAATTTTATTCAGACGTTAAATTACTAATGTGTATCGCAACTTATTAAAAAAATTAAGATTATAAAATACTTACTTATTTGGATTAAAAAAAAACATTGTAAATCGTTTTTAGTTTCTTAATTTATGAAATAAATATAATTTTACCATTATCCTGATATTTGTTCCCTTTATACTTGGAGTTCCTATATACTCCTGTCCTGCATTCCTGTATCAGTAAATAGTATATTATACAACAAGTGAAAAAAGAAGGAATTTAGTTCGAGGTACTATGTTGGATCCCGAGAGCAGCGAAGGATTCTAGAGTTGAATCCCGAGCGTAGCGAGAGATTCAAAAGTAGAATCCTGAGCGAAACGAGGGATACAAAGGACCGAGATGAAACTTTTTTTCACGAGTTGTGTACTCTACTTTTTACCATTGACTGCGAGAAAACATAATAGCAGTACTTACACCTATAGTACCTTATCCAATTTTATTATTTAGATAGGTAATCGGTAATTTAACCGTTAGAAAATAGTGAAACTATAAGTTTTCCAATGACATAAAACAACCATGCTATGAGGGAAATTACATGATCAGTCTGACATCAGTCCATTTCATCAATTTGTATAGACTTTGAATTTTTACAGACTGAAGATCGTACCAGAGTGATGGAATGGACTGATGCAAGACTGAACATCTAATCTCCCTCTAATATAAAGAAAAGAACCCAAAGATAAGAGACTAAAAAGAACCTAATTAATTTGGCGAGATATTTTTTTAGAAAAGAACGCAAAGATAAGACACTAAAAAGAACCAAAATAAAATTGGCGGGATATTTTTTTTTATTGTATAACTATGGCTTTATCTATGGAATAGCTCCATACTTTCAGCACGTTTTTTTTTTTTGTACATAATTCAAACGATGCGCGCTTGTTCCAAATTCAAAGTATTTTTATTCACTCGGTGAATAAAACAGCGTTTTATTCACTCTTATCGTTGAATTAAACGCACTTTTTCGAGTGGCAATGGTAAAAAATAAATTATCATTTGCCAAACTTACGCTATAAATAAGTTAAGTGTGTGAATGTGAAGTGTCAATTTTACCAATCATTTTTTTGGAATATAATATTTTGCAAAATAAAACGTTTGCGTAATAAACATTTGACCTAATAAAACTTGACAAAGTAAAAATATGCTAAATGATAATTTGACCAAGTGAATAAAATGCGAAATGTAAATTTGCCTAAGATTCATTTGGGAAATGAAACTAGTGCGATACGTTTTTTGGGAAGTGAAATTTGACCAAAAATAATTTGGCCAAACGGCAGAACCCCCTGTTACTTATTTTAGATGAACTAGAAGCATAGTTTGCATTTTTTAGTATTACTACGAGTAATTAATGAAAGAATATTATTTTTATAGCAATGCTTTTATTTTATATTGATGTAGGTAAGGTAGTTAGTGTATTACTTCCGTAATGGATTTTATCTACACTCACAACGTAATGTTCCAAATATGAATTCAAAAAAGGTAATTTACTCACTTATGCTCTGAAATGTTATCATTCCATTTGAAAAAAGAATGCGGGGCGTTCAACATTTCCGTGGGGGTCTGGTTCATCACATTCTAAATTTGAAATTCAGTGCGGAAATGAAATTCAATACTTACTTCCCGCACTGAGTGCGGGAAGTAAGTGTTCCAAATTCAAATCGGTAGAACTTATCAGCTAGCATTCTTTTTATGAAACTTTATGGTTGCATGACCGGTCAGTAAACATGGCCACGCGAACCAATTTAAATATCACATTTTTACAAAGAAAATTGTATTTCCTCGCATTTCGTGAGTAAAGTATTATACAAACCTTGTACTGGAAGCTACTTGCATTGCCTCGAATGATTAAAGCCCTCGCCTGCGGCTCGGGCTTCAAACCATCCTCGACAATGCAATCGCTAGCTTCCCGTTCTCGGATGTAATGTACTAATAAATACGTACTTTATTTTCATGGATAGGTCCTTAGAGTAAGACGGGCTTCTACAGAAAGAGAAGCCATACGAAGCGTTTCCCCTCTGCCGAAGTACAAGCCCAAATGGGCATACGCGTTAGTAAAACCAGTTGCGCCCGGATTTCTTTCTAGACCGAGTCCAGTCGCGCATGTGAACGCTGCTCTGTTTAAAATGTCGAATTGATGAGTTTTTTGCTGATAAAAGAGATCTTGAACATCAAGTATACAAAAAGACGGTTTTACATTTCACATAAAAGTAATTTTTTATCGTATTATTGCTATTTGTTTACATTTAAACATTAAATTCGTATATTTTATTCTTGATTAGTTGTCAAATTTGTTCAGTGACATCGGGTCTGCTAGTCCATGGCTCGTCCGTACAAATAACAGATCTGTCGCTAGATAAATCCGAGTTCTCGCCGATGGGCAACTTAGTGATGTTACCGTTAAATAATGTTTGTCGATAAAGTGTTGGTCAATCTGGCCCTGATTCTGCGCCAAATTCATTTGCGAGATTTTTGCATGATTTGCTCTGCACTGATGTGATCGCGACAGATATCGCGAAATAAATGTCGAAATAGTAGATTATACAGCAAGTGAATAAAAAGAGAATTTAGTTCGAGGCACTAACGGCCGTCTCTCGAGCAAGATAATTAGGCGCATGATAGCTGCATGACAGCTAAGTTCATGACACCGTTTTAATTTGGTCGAGTTGTAGTTAGGAAAGACTTATGCGATTCTTATCCAAGCTGAATACTGACCGTAAGTAGTACTGTTAAATAAACTATATTCAAATTAAAGCAAATAACACTGCTAAGAGCTGAATAGTAGCCGAAGATTCAGCATCGCTCTGTATAACGTAAAATCGCTTATTATTCACTCTTATGGTTGAATTAAACACACTTTTTAGAGTGGCGATGGTAAAAAAGCAATTATTCAATGATGTAACTGTGATCAACGTTAAGACGGGGAGCGATCACCGATTGTTGTAAATTCAAATTGTTGGGTGTGCAGATGGCAGTACTGTCATGGAGTGGTGTTCAGTGTCAGCAGCCTGAGCCCAACTTCCCTGGGTACACATTAGCACAGAATACATATAGTACAACAGAAGCCGCATTCCGCAACATAATTTAATTAAATAACGACTCTTGCTGCGACTCAATAAGGCGCAATTCAGATCGCACACCGCTACAGCGGCTACAGTTATATTCACCTAGAAGTTTTCTCTCTTTCTATCGCGTAGCTCTCATCTCTTCTGACGCCGTTAGGGTTGTCGTCTTTTGAATGAACTGCGTAGCATTATATCATAAAAGGAAAGCGATTTTACGTACTATGGTTAAAGAAAATCTTACAATAATATTCAAACATTTCTATAATATTCAATAATCGAATTAGGTACCTACCTACCTAGTTAGGTACCGTAAATATGGGAGACATAAAAATAACAAAAGTCAACTTTTGGTACCTACCTACCTAGTCCACGTAGTAAATAAACAAGTCCAAGAAAAAAAGCAGCTACCTTCGCGTAAGTACCTACCTACCTAGGTAGGTAAGTAAGGTAACAACAGTAGCTAATTTAAAAACAACTTTTATAATACCTGAACTCCTTAATTTATGATTTTCATAGTACCTACCTCCTACCTTCTACCTAAGTACCTATGTTGGCTATGTTCAAAGAAATAAATTGAGATATTTATAAAGATAAGATTTAAAATGCTACTTACCTTTGTTCGTCTCTCGGCAATGAAAAAAATGCCAATTTTTCATTTGTTTTTTTACTCTGACACCCATCCACTACACAATAATTACGTGGTTTCGACATTTCGACAAAGAAAATATACACTATGATTTCGAGGAGTAAGCGCGGGAAACGTGCGGTGCGCGCGCTCAGGCGGGCGTGCGGCGACCCCATAGACTAATATGTATATCGGGTCGGGTCGGGGCGACCCTCTGCCAGATGTATCGTGGACGATACGCCGAACGGTAGGTGAATAACGCGTGGCCTTGAGCGAGTGATGGAGGCCTGACATTAGTCCCAACCCAATCACCTACACTCTCGAGCTTTTTGTATAAAGCTCGAGCGTATAAAAATGACCTCTTTGTTGTTATTCACCCCATCGTAAAATGATTGAGTTTGTAATCTTTATTCCTTTTTCCGTATCGATATTGCTGCATCGACAGTTGAGCCCAGCCCTTTATGTCAAAAACCTGTCATATTTTGATGTGTGACTCATCCGTACACAAATTTTTGCTGTTTTGTTTTATTTTTTATGTGTGAGTGTCGTCATTACAGTGTAGTTTTTGTATGTGGGTATGCGGAACTGCACTTGTGTGCATTTTTCCCCCCCGCAAAAAATGCCAGAATAATTTGAATAGAGTAATATCGCTAAGGCGTCTCCCTTCGTGACAAACGAAGCCTTTTGTTGCTCGAAGGATAGGTCAAATTAAAAAATAAACTCATTACGATGCAGTCAACTGCATCATAAAATAACTTTTTTTCTCATTACGATACAGGGCAAATCCAAAAAGAAGGCAGTGCCGTAACATTAAAAAAAAACAACGATATTAGAAAAAAAACATTTCATGTCAGTGATATTTTCCCACATATTTTCCATGATTAAAATACACTCTATGGTAATCGATGACTTAGTGTGATTAGTTTGTTGGAATGCACAAGATAATAAATTGTTGTAACATGCAATAAGGGGGGCTCTTTTTTTCTAATGGAATGTGCGCCATTTCTAAAGCATTTCAAATAAAGTTTTAATTTCAATTTTTACATTTTGTTATACTTACTGATTTTTTTAGGTTTTTTTTATTCTTGCTTTAAAATGTGATAAAAATGACTCTGCCCGATATTTTAGATGCAGCTAAGGAAATTACTTATTACAAGGTAGGTAGGTACCTAGCTGATACAAACAAAGTCTCTCTCTCTCTTTTCTAACGTTGATCTTTTATTGAGTAGGTTCAATCCCAAATGTATGAGTGTAGATAAAGTAGTGTATGACACTGCACATAACTAGGTATTAAAACACTCGTGTGATACTATTAAAAACCTCGCCCACGGCTCGGTTTTTAAACACACACTCGTGTTTTAATACCCCTCTTTATGTGTCAGTTTCATAAACTACTATTGTATGACTGCGAGAGCTAGATTAATATTAAAAATCTCACGACTATAAAGAATCTTAATGTATATGTAAAAAAATAAATTACGGAGACGTTACTACCTACGTGTAACGCGATTTGAGGCAATCTTCAAAGATTTAGTAATTATACGTATTTTACTTTTTTTTTACAACGCTACTTAAGAATAAAATAAATGCCGTCAGCAGCACTCAATTTTACCTCAATACGTAAAATTTCCCAATCGATTTTAACTTTACAGCCAATTCATTAGAGAACTTTGACAGTTCAGGGGACCCTATAGTGCTGTTGACCATACACAGTAGATTTATATGACTTTTGTACGAAGCTTTTACACCGTTTTATGTAAAAATGTACAAGTTCGTTGCTAGAATGTATCGTTCAAAAATAGACTGTATTAGTACTTCAATAAGATATGCATTTATGTATTCTAATCTTTGTTATCTGTTTGATGTTGGTTTGCTTGTAAGCAATTAATGTCGAGGAATTTTTTATATAAATTAATTAATCTAAACGAGTTTAAATAATGTGTGTTAAATGTATTTTATATTGTATATCTCTTCAATGCGATTAAATTGAAAATATAAAGTGATCCGCTGCAACGTCACTCGAGAATGTAGTGCAAAGAGAAATTTTACAGATTAAGAGGGTTTATGCGCTACACTAGCGCCGCCAATGGAAAAAAACATAGTGCTTTAATAGAGACGAAATTGTGAATTGTGTTCTAGGGCCCTATTTTTGAATCGCTCGGCAGGCGTCGAGCGCTCGTTTCTACTGATTTTCGTTCGACAAATCAACTCAAATGTATGAGCTGTCGAACGAAAATCAGTAGAAACGAGCGCTCGACGCTAGTCGAGCGATTCAAAAATAGGGCCCCTAGTGTACTCCGAATAAGATTTGTGGTACTTTTTATCGCTTATACAATATTTTATAACCTGTCGTTTAGTTTATTGCCAAAAGTGGCCACTTTTAGCAATAAAACTCCATTAAACTAAACGACAGACTAGGAAATATTGTTTAAGCTATAAAGAGTAAGTACCACAAAGCTTCTTCGGAGTACACTACAATTCACAATTTCGTCTCTATTTTAATAAGTACTTTTCTAATTAGTGCTTTAGCACTATGATTTTTTTTCCATTCGCGGCGCTAGTATAGCGCATAAACCCTCTTAAAATACCTCGTTTTGTACCGTAAGCGCTCTGAAGTTGGTCACTACACTAGTATATTGTTAAATTAATCGCATTGTATATTTCTATTCCATAGGTCAAATAACTATTTGAAGCTCTCTATGCGTTTAAACAATGAAATAATTATCACTTTGACTTAGAAAGGAACTTGATTTTTAACCATTATTTATGAATTAAACTTTTATATAATTTTAGGTACTTAAGACATTGTGCCAGTGATTATGCAATAACGGACTTATAGTCTAAAAAAATTAAGTATTTTTTGTTAATGTTTGAGACAAGTTTTAATGGATTCTAATTGCATTAAATTTTAATTAAACCTTTTACAAGAATACATGTGTACCAAAGACATAATTTTGTACTTAAGATGATATTGAAATAAAGTATTTGTTCAATAATAATTTTCTTTTATTATGTAAATAATATTTGTGTTAAACGTATTGTTTAATTTGCCCTTTCTGAACATGTTCAACTGCTGGGCCCAGGCCTCCCGAAAGAATTTCCACGACTTAAGGACTTTCTTTGATATAAAACCAATACACTTACATATTTTTATTTTCGCTTTATTTAATTCATATTTTACAATATTTACACGTCATTTACATAATATGTATAAAGTATAGAAATAATTAGCTAAACATATATCCGCAGTCATTTGGAAGTTAAGACAATACAGTTACGTACGCACTACGTCATGCAACGCCCTTATTTACCAAACTGTCGAAGAAAAGTAACTTAAAATGGTTACTCACGTATCATGTATAAATATGAACGCAATAATATAATAGTAAGTGTCCAAATAAATTCTTCAGAGAATATTCCAAGGCATTTTTAAAATTTTAACACTTTTGTTTTATTAACATAAATCATACATACTTTGATTTTATCGACATGATTCAACGGTCGTTTTGACTGCCTCAAAAGTTCTGACCTTGACTACTAAAGGGGTCAGCTCAGCTACTTAACTTTACAGCTACGAACTTAGCACCAGACAGTTGTAGAACATTACTTGATCCTGACTAACCGGGAGACGTACGTTGGGCCGAAGTTGGCCGCTATTGAGGGAGTGATCAATTGGCCGTATTTTGGCGCCGCGTCGCCGCTCGCTAGCTGCACGGTGCTGCTCAGGCTGGCCACGCTCGACGATAGGTCCCTGGGGAAAAACACGTTCGTATAATGCGATGGGATCATCCGTTAATCACGTGAGGCTCAAAAGGGGGGAGAGTTCGGAAAAAACACGTGTAGTGAGAAACGAGTATCACGTGTATTCTTTTTTCAAAACATGACGTTAAATGTCACCAGAAAAGAAGTTTTAAGGAGTTCATTAGGTTAGGTTAGAACTGCGACCAAAAATGCGCGATCCGAGCGAGCGGAGCAAGCGTACTGCGGCAGCGGCCGGCGAAGCTCCAGAAACGACGTTTTTGTACGTGAAACTTTTCTGCTTTCGTCTATTACACACATTACCGGAGTATGTTATGCTAAACGATACATTTTGATTTATTTAATATTTTAATGTATTATTTATACTTGGTAAAATGAAACATGAATCGTTGTACCATGGGCAACAGCGTGGCTTAACCACAAGATTAAAATCGCTTGCACGCGCCGTGCCGCCACAACATACGTTTAGGTTCGTGCAGGAGCGATAAGCGCGCACAAGAATTTTGTTGCTAACTGGTTAAGCGACGCTGTCGCCCATAGTACTTCCTTACATACTGCGCTGGCGTTAAATAGATTAGATACAGGTAAGGAGTAGAGAGGCTTACCTATAGATGTGAAGCTGGTTTCTAACATTTTTAGCCTAGCAGCCAAAAACGGCTTATATGGCTCATTATCATTTCTAGCAATAACTAGCGGCTCGAAGGCAGTGGAAGGACTATTTTAATAATTTATTTGTGAGAGATGTTTTGAAACAAGGGATTTATCCATTAAATAAGTGTGGACAGATACCTAGCATAATAGTAAACATTTAGTTGTATTTCTTTAATGCACCAAAAAAATAGCAGAACATAATATGTGCTACTGTATTATAAAAATAAGTGTTTACCAATAAAAAATGTAATAATAGTAGTTTATGATACTAGCGCATAATGAGGGGTATTAAAACATGAGTGTGTTTTTAATAGTACTTATCACACGAGTGTTTTAATACCTAGTTATGTGCAGTTTCATACACTACTTTATCTACTCTCATACTATTTGTGATTGAACCGATTGAACCTACAAAACTTCTACAAAATAAAATATCAATAATAAAAAGTTTATCGATAACTAGGTCTGCACTACTTACCTAGGGTTTTTCCGTTGCCGCATCTAAAATATCGAGTGGAGTCAAATTTTCACTCACTACTCACTGCTATCACATTTTTGGTTTAGTCTAGGAATGACTGATTCGCACAATGACAACGTATTCTATTATTGACCGATTCGTGGAATGTACAATTCTATAAATGACTGATTCTAGTAATGACTGATTCTACAAAAGACCGATTCTACAATTGACTGATTTTAGAGTTTATGAACAATAGAGATTTGATAAGGAATTTGGTAAATAAATGGAATGTAAGGAATAACCAATCTTTTATTTTAAAAATTTTTCACCATAATCAATGCCGCTAACCTGCCAAAAATTTTTGCTTGCACTAAAATATAAAAAAAAAGAATGAAGCTAATTTTATAATAATTACATTAATGTTGTATGAGATATTGTAATACAAGAACTTATTTTTCTTTATAAAAATTGTTAGCAGGTTAGCGTCATTGATTATGGTGAAATTTTTTTAAAATAAATGGTACATTATTCCTTACATTGCATTTTATTTACCAAATCTCTATTGTTCATAAACTCTAAAATTAGTCATTTGTAGAATCAGTCAATTGTAGAATCGGTCTTTTGTAGAATCAGTCATTTGTAGAATCGGTCATTACTAGAATCAGTAATTTATAGAATTGTACATTCCACGAATCGGTCAATAATAGACTACGTAGTCATTCTGCGAATCAGTCATTTCTAGACTATACCACATTTTTAACCAAAAGTGAAAATTAAAATCGAAATAATGGCGCGTAATCAATTAGAAAAATAAATAATGAGATGAGTGTATTCCAGAAGACTAATCGCTACGATAAGTCATCGATCACCATAGAGTACATTTTAATCATGGAAAGTATGTGGAAATATCGTTGTTTCTTTTTAATATCACGGCACTGCCTTCTTCTTGGATTTGCCCTGTATCGTAATGAGAAAAAAAGTTATTTTATAACATTGTTTAGTATAGCGAAGGTATGGTTTAAAATAACTTTTTAATTTTTTTTCGGTATTGCGTGTATAAAGTTTGTCAAAACAAATTCGATTTGAAATTCATAATTCGCATTTTACGATATGAGAGTAGATAAAATAACTTTTTTTTTCGGTATTGCGTTTATAAAGTATGCCAATATAAATTTGTTTTGAAATTCATAATTCGAATTTTACGATATGAGAGTAGATAAAGCTTTTTTTCGATGCTCAGATCGGGTATCTACCCGGTATCAAGCGGCTCGTTATTCGTTTCTAGCCGTTCGTTTCAGTTACTGCCGGCTCACGAGCGGCTCGTTTACAACTATTGCTTACCTAACGCTGGCCACGACGCCGAAGTCTTCGAAGGCGCGCTTGAGCGACACGTGCACGACGCCGTCGTTCTGCACGGGGCTCAGCGAACACGTGCTGTACACCACCGCGCCCCCCACGCGTACAAGGCGTAACGCGTTCCTGTACAAGACACATTACAACTATACAGGGTTGGGTTATTTTTAGTTAATACAAAACCTCTCGTGGGATTGATCAGACCATCAAACAAAATAAACAACTTTCATTATGGGACCAACCTTGAAATCGCGAAAAAAAGATCAGCTTTTTCATACATTTCGATGGAGTAGGATTGTACTTTTGTATGGAACAGCAGATTTTTTTTCGTGATTTCGAGGTTGGTCCCATAATGAAAGTTGTTCAGTTTGACCCATGATCAACCCCACGAGAGGTTTGGTATTAACTAAAAATAATTTTGTATACAGTGGTCATGGTCACAGACGGTACAACAAAGTCTGTGGTGGACGGATAATTAGAAACACCATACAAACAAAATGACTTTGAAGCCTTAGTTTTCTGCCAGGGATTGATCAAGCTGTGATCTGATGATGGCTATCCAAAGAGTGAATGGAGGAGATTCAGATCGCTGTACACACTAAACTGATTTGATCAGCATTTTAAGAGCAGGAAGGATCAAAGTTGTCAGTTTCAAGATTTTCATACTTTTAATGCATTTTTTTGCGGTTTGTTTCAAAGTTATCCAAAAGCTCTTAGAATGCTGATCAGATCAGTTGGGTGTGTGTGTATAGCGATCTGAATCTCCTTCATTAATTCCCTGGATGGACATTATAAGATCACAGCTCGATCAATCCCTGGCGGAGAACCAAGACTTTAAAGTTTCCTCGTTTGTATGAAAAATCCGATTGGAGTTTGCAGTTACGTGATTTTGAGTATTCTTTTAAGCAATTTTAATAAATTTTATTTAGTTTATTACGCATATTTACAGTAACAAAATAAGATTTTCAGTATTTTAATAATCCCTACCCTACTACAGTTTAAACGTATTTTTTTTTGCAATTCATGTCACCATCCTATTCCTTGATTGAGATTGGGTTAGTAAAAATGTTATCTAAGGAATCTTCTTATAGGAACAGCATCTTAAGTATGATCTCAAGATAGCTTTCAAGGTTGAGAGCGGTTTATAAATAAGGGCCTTAGTACTAAATGTGACATACACTAGTAACTGCGACTGCACCTCTGGCAGCCGCAGGCGCTCCTTGATGCGGTCCGGCCTGAACATGTTGTTCTCGTCCTCGTTCATCGACACGCTGTCTGTCGTGCACTGCACATTATTGGACGACCCCTAATAATGTTGTCTAAGTATAAATGTGACATTCACATACACTAGTAACTGCCACTGCATCGCCGGCAGTCGCAGCCGCTCCTTGATGCGGTCCGGCCTAAACATGTTGTTCTCGTCCTCGGTCACCGACTTGCGGTCTGTCGTGCACGACACATTAATGGACGACCCCTAATTATGTTGTTTTAGTACTAAATGTGACATACACTAGTAACTGCGACTGCACCTCCGGCAGCCGCAGCCGCTCCTTGATGCGGTCCGGCCTGAACATGTTGTTCTCGTCCTCGGTCACGACACGCGGTCTGTCGTGCACGGTACATTAATGGAGGACCCCTAATTATGTTGTCTTGTCTAAGTACTAAATGTGACATACACTAGTAACTGCGACTGCATCTCCGGCAGCCGCAGCCGCTCCTTGATGCGGTCCGGCCTGAACATTTTGTTCTCGTCCTCGGTCACGACACGCGGTCTGTCGTGCACGGTACATTAATGGACGACCCCTAATTATGTTGTCTTGTCTAAGTACTAAATGTGACATACACTAGTAACTGCGACTGCATCTCCGGCAGCCGCAGGCGCTCCTTGATGCGGTCCGGCCTAAACATGTTGTTCTCGTCCTCGTTCACCGACACGCGGTCTGTCGTGCACGGTACGTCCACCAACACCTGTGGATTAATAGAAAAAAGGGATGAAGAATAGAGGTGGTTAATATAGCATCTAGCGCCATATTATAGCACGCTATATTTACATAGCGCATATAGCGCGCTATGTAAGTAGTCGTTATGGCGCTATGAATATCGCGCGTGGCAACAAGTAGCATCGTTGGCCGGACGGGGGCGCGGGCATTCATCGCGTGCGCGCTGTTGCTACCGGACACGTTATACGCGTTTCTCTCGCAGCACGCTAGGTACGAGTATAATATCGCGCGCGACCTTATATTGTGTTAGTTCGATTAGGACTTTTATGACACAACTAAGTCAATTAGTATTATGTAAAAGCTTAGCAAAGTTAGTGAACGAGAGATATGGTAAAAACAACAGAATTTCAAACGTCAATTAGGTCGAAAATCGCTTCCACCTGTTTTTTAACTAGAAAACATTGTCTAGTGATCACAAGTTAGAAAAATAAGTGCAAGCGATTTTCGACCTTATTGACATTTATCAAAATCACGGTTTTTAATGAAAGATCAAAGTTAGTAAACGAGATTACGGCAAAAAATCAACCTAATTTTAAACGTCAATAACGTCCAAAATCGCATGCACCTGTTTTTTTTAACTAGAAAACATTGTGTAGTGATCGCAAGTTAGAAAAATGAGTGCAAGCGATTTTCGACCTTATTGACATTTATCAAAATCACGGTTTTAATGAAAGATCAAAGTTGGTAAACGAGAATACGGCAAAAAATCAACCGAATTTCAAACGTCAATAAGGTCGAAAATCGCTCGCACCTGTTTTTCTTAACAACAGATCTCTAGACAAGTTTTCCTACCTACACTTTTATTCCGATATTAATTTGTTTTTCCGAAATCGTATAATTCAATTAAAGACAGTTCTAATCCCGAAAAGTATGAAATAAAGTTCATTAGTTTACATTACTGCTTTATTTTATATAAGACTAAAATGTAACGTATTAATAAATAACATTTTTGTAAAACGCGCGATCTGTCTAACGAACGACGTGTGACGTAACGTGTTGCGAAATCCAACGTGCTGCATCTAACGCGCCAGCCAGCCGCCCGCATGCTACCTGATAAATAGCGCGTTATAACATAGCGTATTTAATAGCGCGCTAGAAATCAATAGCATATAGTCTGTAGCGTGCTGTTGCTTTATAGGCGTTATGAACAACTCTAATGAAGAATACAAAATAAAGCCCGGTTCACACATATCAGTGAAGTCACAGTTTCGGCACAGTACCGCCACCGTGATAATTAAACCTGATTCACACGTCATACATGTATATCAGTGTAGTCAAGTCACATGCGTTTATGCATGTAGTTACAATATGGATTAAAGTCTCAAGTGGTTGTAATGATTTTTGTCTTAATGGGGAAGGCAACTGTCAAAATGGCGCTGCGTACGCTTGTTCCACGAGAACTATGAAAACAAAGAACTTTTATTTAAAAAATAGTTTATTTAAGCTTTAAGATGATTAAAATCTGTGTTATATATAGGCTTTGAAAATGTTGGCACTTACAAATTTCCAAAAAATCTGGATATAGAAAAAAATTATAAATTCTGTAAAAATAAAAACTTCTTAATTTGGCTTTAAATTCCGGCATTTGCATTGTAGAATAGTCTTTTATATCCATTTTGGGTCAATGGGTCTTTTTCGGTAAAAAAAATCACAAAATAAATACCTATTTTCCCATACATTTTGTTCTGAACGTCTACTGTCTTAGGAACAAGCGTATGCAGCGACATCTACAATTAGCTTTGCGTTGCCATCCCCATTGGCGACGCTAGTGGCCTCAAAATGTGCCCTGAATTTATTATCCATAAACAACGGAACCAGTAGTTATGTAATTTTGAGTCTTTGACTTGAAATTGTTTTGTTAATTCACAGTTATTGAGCTGTGTTATATTACATAAGGTATCGTATGGTAAAAATAGAGTTAAGTACCTTATCAAACCCTTGGTCATCAGTGAATTCCCTTCCGTCTATTCTAGAGAATAAAACGCGCTCCTGCCACTTGTTGCTCGTTTTGAAGTCATAAAGGTAGTCTCCAAAAGTCCTCTCAGTTCTGTGGAACAAAAAAGACGGTTGAGGTATATAGGTGCCGGCACGGATCTTGAGTGGTGGGTGAGAGAAATTTGAGGGGATTACTGCGCATGAATTTTTAAACAAAAATTACTTCTGCGCATTTAACTGTTACCGGTCAAGATTGGTGCCGAGGCCTGTATTATTTGTAACAAAATTTTTAATTCGATATGTGAATTGCGGCGCAGGAGTCGAGATTTGTTATGTCTATTACTACGATAATATTAATCCTCAAATGTATAACGCGCAAAGCGATTCCCACTATCGCCAAGCGTACAAGATCTGTGAGCATCTATTCTATTTTATTTTACCAATCTTCCGGAAGCTCACAGCTGTAATAGGTTATATCAATAATTAATAAGCCGATGGATTTCAAAATGCGTCAAGTCCATAATCCTACTAATATTATAAATGTGAAAGTTTGTGGGTTTGGATGTTTGGATGTTTGTTCCTCAATCACGCAAAAACTACTGAACGGATTTGGTTGAAATTTGGCACACAGATAGTAGATAGCCTAGATTAAAACATAGGATTAAACATAGGACTTTATATCCCGATATGATACACCACGCGAGTGAAACCGCGGGCGGCCGCTAGTGTTAAATATGTCAGGAACTCAGGAATCGATTTCTTTTTTCTGTTCGAGTAACTCACGGAATTCTGTTATCCGCGTGTGTTGCGAGTGATTTTCTATCTTTTTCTCCATACATACATATACAGACCTGTAGAAGCGCGAGATAGAGACGTCATTGCAGATCACGATGTCGGGCAGCAGCGTCTGCAGCGCCACCAGGGCATGCCCCCGGGCGTTTGGTCATGCTAGGGGGGCTGGTACCTGTAGGAGCGCGAGATAGAGACGTCATTGCAGACCACAATGTCGGGCAGCAGCGTCTGCAGCGCCACCAGGGCATGCCCCCGGGCGTTTGGTCATGCTAGGGGGGCTGGTACCTGTAGGAGCGCGAGATAGAGACGTCATTGCAGACCACAATGTCGGGCAGCAGCGTCTGCAGCGCCACCAGGGCATGCCCCCGGGCGTTTGGTCATGCTAGGGGGGCTGGTACCTGTAGGAGCGCGAGATAGAGACGCCATTGCAGACCACAATGTCGGGCAGCAGCGTCTGCAGCGCCACCAAGGCATGCCCTCGGGCGTTTGGTCATGCTAGGGGGGCTGGTACCTGTAGGAGCGCGAGATCGAGACGCCATTGCAGACCACAATGTCGGGCAGCAGCGTCTGCAGCGCCACCAGGGCATGCCCCCGGGCGTTTGGTCATGCTAGGGGGGCTGGTACCTGTAGGAGCGCGAGATAGAGACGCCATTGCAGACCACAATGTCGGGCAGCAGCGTCTGCAGCGCCACCAGGGCATGCCCCCGGGCGTTTGGTCATGCTAGGGGGGCTGGTACCTGTAGGAGCGCGAGATAGAGACGCCATTGCAGACCACAATGTCGGGCAGCAGCGTCTGCAGCGCCACCAAGGCATGCCCCCGGGCGTTTGGTCATGCTAGGGGGGCTGGTACCTGTAGGAGCGCGAGATAGAGACGTCATTGCAGACCACAATGTCGGGCAGCAGCGTCTGCAGCGCCACCAGGGCATGCCCCCGGGCGTTTGGTCATGCTAGGGGGGCTGGTACCTGTAGGAGCGCGAGATAGAGACGCCATTGCAGACCACAATGTCGGGCAGCAGCGTCTGCAGCGCCACCAAGGCATGCCCTCGGGCGTTTGGTCATGCTAGGGGGGCTGGTACCTGTAGGAGCGCGAGATAGAGACGCCATTGCAGACCACAATGTCGGGCAGCAGCGTCTGCAGCGCCACCAGGGCATGCCCCCGGGCGTTTGGTCATGCTAGGGGGGCTGGTACCTGTAGGAGCGCGAGATAGAGACGCCATTGCAGACCACAATGTCGGGCAGCAGCGTCTGCAGCGCCACCAGGGCATGCCCCCGGGCGTTTGGTCATGCTAAGGGGGCTGGTACCTGTAGGAGCGCGAGATAGAGACGCCATTGCAGACCACAATGTCGGGCAGCAGCGTCTGCAGCGCCACCAGGGCATGCCCCCGGGCGTTTGGTCATGCTAGGGGGGCTGGTACCTGTAGGAGCGCGAGATAGAGACGCCATTGCAGACCACAATGTCGGGCAGCAGCGTCTGCAGCGCCACCAGGGCATGCCCCCGGGCGTTTGGTCATGCTAGGGGGGCTGGTACCTGTAGGAGCGCGAGATAGAGACGTCATTGCAGACCACAATGTCGGGCAGCAGCGTCTGCAGCGCCACCAGGGCTTTGCCCCTGGGCGCTTCAGTGGTCATGCTAGGGGGGCTGGTACCTGTGGGAGCGCGAGATAGAGACGTCATTGCAGACCACAATGTCGGGCAGCAGCGTCTGCAGCGCCACCAGGGCATGCCCCCGGGCGTTTGGTCATGCTAAGGGGGCTGGTACCTGTAGGAGCGCGAGATAGAGACGCCATTGCAGACCACAATGTCGGGCAGCAGCGTCTGCAGCGCCACCAAGGCATGCCCCCGGGCGTTTGGTCATGCTAGGGGCGCTGGTACCTGTAGGAGCGCGAGATAGAGACGTCATTGCAGACCACAATGTCGGGCAGCAGCGTCTGCAGCGCCACCAGTGCATGCCCCCGGGCGTTTGGTCATGCTAGGGGGGCTGGTACCTGTAGGAGCGCGAGATAGAGACGTCATTTCAGACCACAATGTCGGGCAGCAGCGTATGCAGCGCCACCAGGGCATGCCCCCGGGCGTTTGGTCATGCTAGGGGGGCTGGTACCTGTAGGAGCGCGAGATAGAGACGTCATTGCAGACCACAATGTCGGGCAGCAGCGTCTGCAGCGCCACCAGGGCATGCCCCCGGGCGTTTGGTCATGCTAGGGGGGCTGGTACCTGTAGGAGCGCGAGATAGAGACGCCATTGCAGACCACAATGTCGGGCAGCAGCGTCTGCAGCGCCACCAGGGCATGCCCCCGGGCGTTTGGTCATGCTAGGGGGGCTGGTACCTGTAGGAGCGCGAGATAGAGACGTCATTGCAGACCACAATGTCGGGCAGCAGCGTCTGCAGCGCCACCAGGGCATGCCCCCGGGCGTTTACTCATGCTAGGGGGGCTGGTACCTGTAGGAGCGCGAGATAGAGACGTCATTGCAGACCACAATGTCGGGCAGCAGCGTCTGCAGCGCCACCAGGGCTTTGCCCCTGGGCGCTTCAGTGGTCATGCTAGGGGGGCTGGTACCTGTGGGAGCGCGAGATAGAGACGTCATTGCAGACCACGATGTCGGGCAGCAGCGTCTGCAGCGCCACCAGGGCATGCCCCCGGGCGTTTGGTCATGCTAGGGGGGCTGGTACCTGTAGGAGCGCGAGATAGAGACGTCATTGCAGACCACAATGTCGGGCAGCAGCGTCTGCAGCGCCACCAGGGCATGCCCCCGGGCGTTTGGTCATGCTAGGGGGGCTGGTACCTGTAGGAGCGCGAGATAGAGACGTCATTTCAGACCACAATGTCGGGCAGCAGCGTATGCAGCGCCACCAGGGCATGCCCCCGGGCGTTTGGTCATGCTAGGGGGGCTGGTACCTGTAGGAGCGCGAGATAGAGACGTCATTGCAGACCACAATGTCGGGCAGCAGCGTCTGCAGCGCCACCAGGGCATGCCCCCGGGCGTTTGGTCATGCTAGGGGGGCTGGTACCTGTAGGAGCGCGAGATAGAGACGCCATTGCAGACCACAATGTCGGGCAGCAGCGTCTGCAGCGCCACCAGGGCATGCCCCCGGGCGTTTGGTCATGCTAGGGGGGCTGGTACCTGTAGGAGCGCGAGATAGAGACGTCATTGCAGACCACAATGTCGGGCAGCAGCGTCTGCAGCGCCACCAGGGCATGCCCCCGGGCGTTTACTCATGCTAGGGGGGCTGGTACCTGTAGGAGCGCGAGATATAGACGTCATTGCAGACCACAATGTCGGGCAGCAGCGTCTGCAGCGCCACCAGGGCTTTGCCCCTGGGCGCTTCAGTGGTCATGCTAGGGGGGCTGGTACCTGTGGGAGCGCGAGATAGAGACGTCATTGCAGACCACGATGTCGGGCAGCAGCGTCTGCAGCGCCACCAGGGCATGCCCCCGGGCGTTTGGTCATGCTAGGGGGGCTGGTACCTGTAGGAGCGCGAGATAGAGACGTCATTGCAGACCACAATGTCGGGCAGCAGCGTCTGCAGCGCCACCAGGGCATGCCCCCGGGCGTTTGGTCATGCTAGGGGGGCTGGTACCTGTAGGAGCGCGAGATAGAGACGCCATTGCAGACCACAATGTCGGGCAGCAGCGTCTGCAGCGCCACCAGGGCATGCCCCCGGGCGTTTGGTCATGCTAGGGGGGCTGGTATCTGTAGGAGCGCGAGATAGAGACGTCATTGCAGACCACAATGTCGGGCAGCAGCGTCTGCAGCGCCACCAGGGCTTTGCCCCTGGGCGCTTCAGTGGTCATGCTAGGGGGGCTGGTACCTGTGGGAGCGCGAGATAGAGACGTCATTGCAGACCACGATGTCGGGCAGCAGCGTCTGCAGCGCCACCAGGGCATGCCCCCGGGCGTTTGGTCATGCTAGGGGGGCTGGTACCTGTAGGAGCGCGAGATAGAGACGTCATTGCAGACCACAATGTCGGGCAGCAGCGTCTGCAGCGCCACCAGGGCTTTGCCCCTGGGCGCTTCAGTGGTCATGCTAGGGGGGCTGGTACCTGTGGGAGCGCGAGATAGAGACGTCATTGCAGACCACGATGTCGGGCAGCAGCGTCTGCAGCGCCACCAAGGCCTTGCCCCCGGGCGCCGAGCACAGGTCCAGCACGCGGTCGCCGGGCGCCAGGCACAGCGCTAGCACCGCCACCACGCTGCCGCAGTCCATCGGGTAGTAGTTGAAAACGCCTATACATCATTTCATATTAATTGGCTAGAAACCCTTGAGTGGGGGGGCTTATATCTATTAGCCTAATGCTCGCGGCTCACTCAGTCGATGTAGGGGATATCATGTGTCTGTTGAGACAGAGCTACGCGACCGCGACTAACGCGCCAGAAAGAAAAGATGCATACAATAACAGGCACACAGCGCTGTGCAATTTGAAATTGTACTTTATTGCCGTACAGTGAGAGTAGCTTATTATTTGATAGTCCTCGTGCAGATGGACTTCTGTACGTTTAGTACTGTTATGATTTTGTGCCCTTGACTCGCTTTATAAAATATTTTAAAATGTGATTGTATCATAAGTAATAAAGAAAAATAGTATTACACCATTGGAAACTGACAATAACCTTTAGAATTTTAATGATTGATCAGTTGTTAAATATTTTTTTAACACAAATGTGCTATATAGTCCGTGAGCCTGCGACAGTATTGCCTACGTCATATGACATCACGATGAATGCATGGCACATGGTCGTAAAAGTTGTGCTTAGCGAGGATCAGAAGATTATCGCAAAAAAAATTGGCCAGAAGCTTGAGAAAATCTTCCACTTCCGGTCAAAATTTTAAGATTATGTATAATGGCCGGAATACCTTAAACTTAAAATTTTTGGTTTTCAGTCATTTCAGAACTGACAGACTTATGTTTACTCTCTCTACGATTGAAAACTAAATGATGACACGGGTCTCTTACTGATGTCACATGACGTAGGCAATACTGTCGCGGGCTCACGGTCTAATAGATATAAGAACACAAGATGGAATATTTGAGACCCACAATGTTCTAAACTTAAATAGAGACCTGTTTTACACCTCCTTGGTTCTGGGAACATGGTCCACTCACTGTCCATTTCATAAGTGTACACTTTTAGGTGTTCAGGGAAAGAAAATTCCGTTTCTTCATCTATCATCAATGGAAAATCTTTATTGCCTGTAATTGAATCAAAAGATTGGATTGAGTCAGTTATGCTAGCTAGACTATAACTTCATTAATATAATAACAACAAGCAATAATCATAATACCTAGATCTATTGAATGAAATTTATTTTGAAAACAAATTATAGATTTTCCAAAAAAAATTCATCCATTCCCTCTCACCTACGTCTGACCTATAACAACAATTTAAAAATTGTTGTGTTCCGGCAGTTAGAGGTAAGATAGCCAGATCCTGAGTGGTGAGGTTTCTAGGTGAAGTGCGCAATAGGGAATATGCATAAGTCACCGATTTTGATGAAATTGAGCTTGATCGGTGCGGACACTTATAAAAACATGATGGAACAGAAAAAAAAATAAAAAAAATGTTTTATTTTAGTTTTATCACACAATGAAATCAGGGGAAATTAAGGATATTTTTTTTTCATTTTCGGATATAATGCACTTTACAGTCAGATAGAATATCGAATAAGAAATAATATTTTGTAAGACACATATGTACTTAAACGCAAAATTTAGGGAGATAATTGAAGATTATTGGCTAACTCCATATTAAACGCGCCGAAACACACCTGAAACGTGATGTGTGACGTCACCGTTTTGTATGGAGCGTTTTCGGCGGGTGCTGCTGCGCGCTAACTTCAAGTAACTATATCACGAGAAAAAAACGCAAGAGAAAAGTTTTAATATTACAGTTAATTTTCTCACGCATTATACTTTAGATTAAGATTTAAAAAAAAATTGATGCATATTCCCTATTACACTTTCGGTCTTATCGTCACTTAACATCAAGTGAGGTGAAGGCCAAGCACTATCCCATTGTGGATTAAAAAAGAGAACCATTTTCTTACTTTAAAAATAGGGGTGTTATTTTTATACTTACTGGATAAATATGAATAATGTATGGACTCGGGCAACCAGTCATCCATGCCTTTGAGCTTTGTGGCCGGTATGTATTGGAAGAGAGCCTCTGCAGCCGACATGCCCAGGGTAGGGTCTATTATGCGAGACTCATCTATTTGCGGTTCTTTTGTGGAATTATTCAATGAGTTGGTTCCTGAATTCCTGTAAGATTGCTTTTTGTTACATGTGTCACTTGCTTGGCAAGTTCAAGACAAAAAAGGTAGTTGCCATTGCATAATAAAGTAAAGAGACTGCAGAATAATGGAGGCTATTATTGGAATAACATAGATAGTAGCTGCAATGTAATGATGTACAGCAGGGATTCGCAAACTGGTTAATATGACCCTTGGGGTTGAAATTGGTTTCCTAGGAGTTGACATAAGCAAATGATTATAACAATAATGATTAATCACACTTGATATTTGATAGGATTTTTAAAGTAATTTGGCTGTGGGGATCTGAGGTATCAGTTCATTTTGGAAAATAGGTCTCTTGCCCAAAATAGTTTGGGAATCCCTGTGGTACAGGTTGCAGAAAGGCATAAAGCATTTCATGGAAAAATTCTTACACATTAGTTTTTCCTGTTGATTCATTTTCTACACGACTTAAGGATATATCAGTGTGTTGCAACCTCTCCGGCAGTTCTTCACCCTGTGGGTATATTCCTGCTATGTCATCGGACTGCACTTTGTTTATGTACTGATGCAGTTTACTGACAGAATCTGATTTTGGAGATGGCTCCGGAGTTGGACTGTATTGTTTGTGGAAGTTTTGTTGTATTGTCATAAGATTTTTGAGACAATGTGCACCTGTGACAATAAATTTTAGTTATTTTAGGGTTACATGCAAAAAAAATAGCAGGTCTGAAAAAAAAACCCGAAACAATGACATATCAAGTACGCAGGTGGCCTGCACCCCCTACTTGAAAACTCTTGGTTTAGATAGAGTTCATTATTCAACAAAAATAAAATAAAAATATATTTATTTTTATATAATCTTTACATACAGTGGAGGTCACATAATTAAAGACACAAGTCAATTTTCATACAAACGAGGTACTTAACTTTGAAGCCTTGGTTCTCCGCCAAGGATTGACCTAGCTGTGATCTGATGATGGCCATCCAAGTGAATGGAGGAGATTCAGATCGCTATACACACTCAACTGACCTGATCAGCATTTTAAGAGATATAAATAAGGATATGTTTATTAAACCTGCGAATTTAAGATCAGAGTTTTCATTTTCAGGATTTCCATACATTTTTATGCTAATTTTGCAGTTTTTTTAAACATATCCTTATATATCTCAGAATGCTGATCAGATGTTGGGTGTGCAAAGCAATCTGAATCTCCATTCACTCCCTGGATAGCCATTATCAGTTCACAGCTAGGTCAATCCTTGGTGGAGGACCAAGGCTTCAAAGTTACCTTGTTTGTATGAAAATTTACTGGTGTCTTTAATTATGTAACCACCACTGTATAAGTGAAACTATATAAATACCTCTGTTTGTAAGGTATTCCGCTGTTTCTTCTGCATCTCCGTAGTTGTTAACAACAGCTACATACTTAGAGCGCCGGAGCATAGCTTCTTTCATCGGTTCCCATTTGTTTCCAAACAGAGAACCGTAAAAATCATCAAAATGGTTTAGAGCCTTGTGCTTCGGACCAGTCTTCCTCTTTAACTTTGACTAAAAATTTAAAACTGTTTTGAAGAAAAGAATGAAAGTAAGAAATAATTATTATTTACTTACACCTTACTAACCCAATGAGTTTTAGTTTTAGTTCTAGCTTGAAACACAAAGCACGAGTAATTCCCAGTTTTTAAAAAAGCGTTTGTAATAGCATACATCTCTGGAGACACCTAATTTGCTGAAATAAATAGTATTGAATAAATTAAATTAAAAGTTTTGTTTTTTTAGGTTATGTTATGTTATGTTAGGCTATATTCCGAATTCCGAATCACGATAAAATCGATGTCAGCGCTCACGTTATCTGTCAAACACATACAAAATCACCGACTCGGAACGCATTATCGATTTTAGTGTGATTCGGAATGCAGCCTTAGAACTACATTGGATGCATTCCATCTTGCCTATCGCTGGGTCATCGATCACAATAGGGTGGGTACTCACTTAGGTTCGCGAACCTCCGCACTCCGCGAACCTAACAGTTAGCCAACGTAGTGACTATTTCCTCTGTGGCTAATATAATCACTTTGGCTATAGTGTGTATACGGGTGCGAACCCGCCTTTCTATTGTCTAATTTCAAAATCTATCGCAATCGCTTTCAGGTTTTACACATTGAAGCTTCTTTTTGGCACAAATAAAAACTTACCAAAGATATGCAGCAATGTGTCACATCCATCTGTCAAACGAAAGCGATTGCAATACGCCGCTCTAGTGCTTGAATGGCCAATCGACCATTGAGTAAATTTTACAGGAGACGTTTTTTTTAGTTAGTTATCGCTATTATTTAAAATTTACTTAAATCTTTCCTGAATTAGAGACATGTAGTATTTCTTTTGATGAATATTGAAATAGCAATTGAAAATAATAATTATAGTACTGATTAAATTTCACTTATTAATGGAGGTTGGACAAAATGTCTTCAACAAAATTTTGTATATGGAGATTGAGCACAATGACATGGAGATAGTGCTCTAAATTGATATGCAAGTTTAGTGCTTGTTTGTTAGTAATATGTGACCCATATTAAAAAAAATTAAAAAAAAATCCTTTATTTTAAAGTTATAGAATTTTGGAATGTGCTCATCAAGGCCTTTCGTTTGACACCCATATTAAAAAAATGGAAAAAAAATCTTTTCTAATTGTATACCTACTAAATTTATAATTTTGGAATGTGCTCATCAAGGCCTTTCATTTGATACACATATTAAAAAAACTGGAAAAAAACTGTTTTATTAAATTTTAGTGACAAATTATATAATTTTGGAATGTACTCATCAAGACTTTTCATTTGATACCCATATTAAAAAATTGAAAAAAAAATGATTATAAACTTTTAGTGACAAATTATATAATTTTGTAATGTGCTCATCAAGGCCTTTCATTTGATACCCATATTCAAATATTGAAAAAAATATTTTTTTTTTCTTAAATTTTAATAACAAATTATATAATTTTGGAATGTACTCCTCAAGGCCTTTTATTTAATACCCATATTCAAAAAATGAAAAAAAATCCTTTTCATCAAAGTTTAATTGCGTGTGTGGCTGTTTACTTGTCGACCTTTGTCTTAGGCTCGTATTACAGAATCAAACTCAAACTCAAATCTCTGCTTGAGTACAGTTAGATAGGGATGGCGCTATATGCGATGAATAGCACCATCCCTTTCTAACTGTACTCAAGCAGCAAGCAGTGCTTGAGTCTCGTCCTATAATACGGACCTTAGAGTTTGAACTTAGACGAAGATTTTACTTTATGCTCTAGACTAGAGCATGAAAAGCTATTTTATGCAGCCTATACCCAACATAAAGACGAACTTTACGAGCATGAAAAGTGAAAAGGTTTATTATTTATTCCAACAGTTACAGTACAAAAATGGGTACGTATAGGTACTTATTAAGAACAAATTTCATCACGACAAACAGAATTCTCCATGTAAGGCATTCGGGTAAAAAGGAGCATGCAAAGTAGCACCATAATGACTTAAGTGTGAAAAAGTAACAATCATCCTGTATATATCACAGATAAAGTAACTTCGAACACTAAAACAAAAGAATATCAATAAAATGCTAACATACCTTTTAAAATCCAATTCGCTCAATTAATAACCCCTATTCTTCGTTGTTCCTGACATTTTAAAGCACTTTAATTTATTGAAAAACACTTAAATTGTTAAATTTATCGTAGAAATACTGCTAACTCGAAAACGAAACAAACAACAAGCAAACAAAATGGCGTTGCGTGGCTTCGGAATACTTGACCGTGATTGGTCAGTTGATGGAGATTGGGCAAACAAGAACGGAGACTGATATTTGAATACGTTCATTTGAGCAAAATTTGGAGATTGACTAAACAAGCACTAAAAACAGTTTCTATATGGGAGATTGGATATTTTATTTTTGCTATTAGTGTAAGTTTTATTCAAAAAAACTTAAAAATAATAATATTGTATAGCGTGTAATCAGGGTTGCTATAGTTTGAAATAAAAAAGTCAATTTTGGTAAAATTGGTCAGTTGGCCATTCAAGCACTAGGGCAGCGAATAGGTGTTTTAAATTAGACCAAGAAGCTTATACCTCCCTCCAATGGAGATTGCACGGCCAGTGTCATAGTGAAGATAGAAAAAATGTCCTTAAGTGACGTGACGGCTTATTGCAACTTCTTTCTTTAGTGTTACAATACGTGTTCGTTGTTCGTCACTCGTTCGTTCGTGAGAAACGAAAACGTATTGTAAAACGAAAATAAAGAATAGAATAGAATAGAATAGAATTAGAATAGAATTTGTTTATTCACAGAAAACATGGTACAATTCAGATCTTATAATACATAAAGTTCATACATGTTTTACCGCTCTCTAGCGATATGCAAATACTTAATTCAGTCGTCATGCATCTATTTAAAATAATAATAAAATCAAATAAAAGAAATAAAATCAAATAAATCAAAAATAATCAAATTGAAAAATTAAATTAAATAATAATAAAAAAAAACAAAACAAATTAAATTGAATAAAAAAAATAACAATAAAATTAAGTTCACAATACAAAATGTCCAAACGTCCAATCTTGCACGATAATGTCAAAATCAAAATGTCAAGGTGTCAGAGTAAGGTAAGTACTTATGTCAAA
This sequence comes from Agriphila tristella, assembly GCA_928269145.1. Classification (NCBI taxonomy): domain Eukaryota; kingdom Metazoa; phylum Arthropoda; class Insecta; order Lepidoptera; family Crambidae; genus Agriphila; species Agriphila tristella. The sequence continues at coordinate 19,099,234 of OV743442.1, forward strand.
AAAAAAAAGGCTCGATTATTATCGAAAAAGATATAGCAATAAGCCTTTTTTCAATCTTCACTACGATACTAGGCGTGCAATCTCCATTGTGGGTATTAGCTTCTTGAATTAGACAATGAGGATCCGTAACGATTTTAGTTGATGATGCAGATTTATAGAGCTAAGAATTCCATAGCATACAGTAAAAAAAAATTTTTTCTACGACAAAAATTTACGAAGCTATAACCATTTTGACAGGGTAGTTCGCTGATCGGGACTCCCGATAGGCACGGACCGGCCCGATGGCTGTGACGTCACATCTCCCGAGTCCCGAGTCGCTCTAAGTTTATATGAAGTCGATATGGATATGGATGCATTGTGGAGGCTAGGCTAACGTTCTCAATTATTAAGATAGAAAAATAAAAATAGCAAAAAAAGATGTGCTACTAGAAGGCTTATCATACTGTAAAAAAATGTTGTTAAATGTTTATATACAGGGTGGATTTTTGAGACGGTACATTAAGGACAGATACCTTAACCGTTATAGTTACAGGAAAACGTTCCTGGGAGACCTTCAATAACTTTTTAAGATATTCCGAACTGCATTCACAGATTTTGGAAAAAAGTTACCGTTAGCAAAAAAATTGCTAATAACTACACCATAATTTTTTTTATGGCAATCGATCCTATTTTGTGTGGGGATCAAAATCAGGGTTGGAAAAAATCATAATTAAAAAAAAAACAAAAATCACAGATTTTTTGCAAAAAATCGAAAAAATCATGATTTATTTGAGTTTTTGCTTGAGCATTTAAAATCTACTTAAAATAATGTGTGAAACCATAACGCGCATTTGTTTTACTTATTTACGCATTTTAATCGGGCAGAAACAAAAGTTTTTTTCAATAAAATAGTTAAAAATGCCTCGTGAAAAATAAATAAATAAAAAAATATTAAAAACACGACTACCCTGCCAAAAACGATCTAAAAAGTTAAACAACAAGTGTCATTGCAGTCGGGGGACTTTTTTATGGAACAATTTGTGATCAAAGTGGTCCCTCCACTGCAATGACACTGCATGGGCAGTCGTGTTTTTAATATTTTTTTAATTTATTTATTTTTATTTTACACATTTTTGTGACATGTTATATAGTTTTGGAATGTGCTCATCAAGGCCTTTCATTTGATGCCCATATCGTAATAATAGAAGAAAAAAAATCAGTTCAGGCATTTAGAAGTTATGGTGGAAAAAAAACTCACATACCCACAACACACACTCTTTTTGCTTTGGGCAGTCGTGTAAAAACTTAAGGCTCTCCGCTGTGTTAAGCGGGACCCGCGCGCGGGGCGATATAGATTAGAGCCTACTCTGCACTGCGCAAACATCTGTCCGTAAAAAAACCAGCAATCTATATTCCCGCGCCGTGTACCCGCGGCGGGATCCCGCTCAAGGCAGCGGACGGCCTGAGGATGAACATAAGAATGATTTGACAGTTTTTTCTGAAAAAAAAAACAGTATTAAGCCATAATGTAATTCTGACACAAAGTGATTTGTAACATACATTTGTATGTATCTATCCATTAGCTAAAATTAGGAATTTTCAGTTTTAAACAAATAGGTAAGAAAAAAAGCGATTTGATTTAATCAATGATTATTATTGAAAAAATCACTTGATTTAAATCGTGAGTGATTTAATCATGCCAATCCTGATCAAAATACTCTATGGGACCATTTAAGGCATGAGTACTAGAAACGACAGAAATCGCCCAAACTTTACCCATACATTTTGTACGGTAAAACGAAAAATTTACTTTTTTATTGCCAAACTTTCTTATTTCTTCCCGTGATCAAAATACTCTTTAAGGCCAACTGAAATTTGAGTACAGAAACTACTTTTTCTATCTAATGTGCCTGCGAATGAAGACGATGTTGTGTGTGACTTACATAGTTTCTGTACTCAAATTTTAATTGGCCTTAAAGAGTATTTTGTCACGGTAAGAAATGAGATCGTTTGGCAATAAAAAAAATCGAGTAAATTTTTCGTTTTTCCGTACAAAATGTATGGAAAAAGTTTTTGGCGATTTTTGTCGTTTCTAGTACTCATACCTTAAATGGTCCCATAGAGTCTTTTGATCCCCACATGAAATAGGATCGATAGGCATAAAAATTTTTTTTTTGGTATTTTAGAATTTTTTTGCTAACGGTAACTTTTCCAAAATCTATGAATGCAGTTCGGAATATCATTAAAAGTTATAGAAGGTCTCCTAGGAACGTTTTCCTGTAACTATAACGGTTAAGCTACCTGCCTTTAATGTACCGTCTCAAAAATCCACCCTGTATATAAACATTTAACAACATTTTTTTACAGTATTATAGGACTGTAGCGCATCTTTTGGCGCCATTTTCATTTCTCTATCTTAAGATAGAGTTATTAATAACTTAGGACGCTAGCCGCCATAATGCGGCGCGGGCCTCATAAACTTCGAGTGCCTCGGGGGATGTGACGTCGCACGCACCGGCTGTCCGTGAAGCCCGTCGATAAAATTTTGTTGTATAAAATGTGTTATAAAATCGCAACGGATGGACCGATTTTATTAATGAGAAAGCTTAGTGGAACACTTTAATATTGGTTTTGAGTTGATTTGTCGACCTAGTACTGATCCTCATTAGCCCCCCGAGGCCCTACCGCCAGGCACGTATCCAAGGGGGGGATAGTTGGGATTTATCCCCCATCGAAATCCAGAACACACAGTACAGGACTAAATTCAAATTTAGCGGGCGAGGCACTCTCCGGTTTGCGGGATGCAGTTGTCCCCCCCCGAATTAAAAGTCTGGATACGTGCCTGCCTACCGTCTAACTCAAAGGTTTAGCCAGAGCGATAGCTATGCTCTATCCGTCCTTGTCATATCATAACACGATGACAAGGACGGACAGTGCACGTCAGTGCCAGAAACATAAACCAAAGCCAGAGTCAAAGCGAGAGAGTTAGGCGGTAGACCCGCCGGTTCGCTTACGCATTGGCACACGTACACACTATGGCGCACTGTTGCATGCAGCACAGGATAAACATTTTTTTGGTGCAGGTTCGCGGAGCGCGGAGGTTCGCGAACCTAAATAAGTGGGTAAAACATTACAGTTTACTGAAACATGAAAAAAAAGAAAACAAGAGTACCATTTCCGAACGAAATAGCAAATGTCATTGTGACAAGTACCGAAATGAGAAAACAATTATCTTCTCTCTCAGTTGCACTTGTGCCCGCGAATAGCAAAACCAAAGTATTGATTTGTTTACAAGTAGTAGGGATGTCGAAAGTGAAAAAAAATATCGATATATCGATACATCGATATTTATAAAAATATCAATATCGGCCTCGATATATCGCGAAAAAAATATCGATATATCGATATATCGGTCCAATTTTCAAAGAACGTTTGCGGTTTTTAAATAATAATGTATTTATTTCAGTCTAGCTCAGTAATATCAGTAGATTTTATCAGGCAACACACATTACTTTAATTTATGAAAATCTCAATAAAACGAAGATAATTTATAAAATCTGGTGCATATTTATTAGATAAGATATTCAACGCAGCACAAAAACATATGATTTAATATTAAAATAAATTATGAATTATGATTTAAGTACAGATAAGTTTTTCCATTCCAAAAATATATCGTTTTTGATATGATTTTCGATATTGGTTTTTTTGTATCGATATATCGATATATCGGTTCGAAATATATCGGCTAAAAATATCGATATATCGAACCAAAAATATCGATATATCGATGTATCGATATTTTTTCAACAAGCCTAACAAGTAGCTGAAGACCATGATATTTGCGTGATATCTTCCAAGTGTTCTATACTAAATGTAGACCCTGCAACCTTGTCAAATCGCCTAGGAGATAATATCCTGACGTAAATTACTGCCTTTCGTGTCAGGCCCTTATCAGTGATTCGTGCCAGTTGAGCGGCGCCGCGAACTAACTTTCGAGGACCTTAAAAGCATAATTACCCCTCTGTTGGTCGAGTTGTTTTATCGATTACACCTGCTTTCGTGATCTACCTGATATGTGCGGGCAATTCCAACCATAAATGACACGAAAATATAAAAATGCGCAATGGATCGAAGACAGTATTCACTGGCTGTGAAGTTGAAAAATTAGGTCACTGGTAAGTAGTTAAGTGCTTCAATGCACGAGAACGGTATTTTGTCGATAGCTCTAAGCCTCAAGTGTTGTTTATTTATTCAAGGATGCATAAAACCTGCTTGGGGATGGTAGCAGCTGTTTTGAATTGAAGTTTGTCCGAAAGCTCTGTAGTCATGTATGGGATGTTGAAAATTAGACTACAGGTGGGAAACAAGGTTGAATGGATAGCGGAAGGCTGGAGGCAGTCCCTAACGGGGCGGTGCACTTGGACACAGTGAGGGCACTGCACCAAACTGTGGTGTCGCTGAGAACTGCTTTGGAAATTTCAAAGAATGAACTTAAGGAGTTGAAAGAAAAGTATGAACGACACTCGAGGTGCAATGAGTTTGCAGACGTTATAGAGAAACTAACTATAGAAAATCATATACTTAGAAGAAAAATCATTGACTCTAGTTATGAAGAAAAGGACACTGATACTCAGAATATAAAGTTGGAAGTAACATATAGTCCGAGAACGAAAAGTAATGAAGATTACAGTAGCGAAGTTGTCATACAAACTGCCACAACAGATGTGAATACGGTTGACACTATAGAAAATGTGTATGTCAGTGACACAGCTGCTGATAATTTCTGTTCTACAGACATATTAAACGAAACATTAGAGGTACAACTTTCGTCTCCTGATTCAAATAACAGTAAAGATGGCACTCCTCCTGTGGAAACTGAAGGAGAAGAGTTCCAAGAAAGCCAAGTAAGCAGCTATCAGCAAGAATCCGAAGAACGTCAACAACCGGCATTTAAAACTAAACTAGAATTACTGTCAAAATTTGATGTCAGAATTAAAGTACGAACACTGAAAGAGGGATCTGTAATCTCTAGTTCAACGTCAGACAGCGATTCTACAGCTGGAGATAAAAAACCTGAGGGGTCTGATACCAATGACACATTTCAATTTGAAGAAAAGAAAGAGCATTTTGAAAATGTCAAAGATTTGAGAGGTAACAAGGTAAATTTTAAAACTGCTTCTACAGAAAAAGTAAAAATGGCTGTGCCAAATGAGGCAGAGGCCAAATCGAAGGTGGACAAGTTTGACGTACAAGTCAGAATAACTTCAGAAGAAAACTTGGTTGTTAAAGAGAATTTTGAGAGAAGCCGAAGAAAAGACACTCTTAATTTAGACGTTGATGATTTAAGTCTCAGGTGAGTTTGATTTCAATTAAACTAAATAAAAAAACTACAATAATTAGGTAATGTGAGTTTAGTACTTAGATTTTTTCTTTCCTTAAAAGTAAGTGATACTGACCCTTGTATCTACAGACAAGTAATTGTAATGACTTGAGTATTAAATTTGTCAGACATGACAGAGGCCAGATGCTGGCTGACTTTATGGAGAAGGAGAACCTCTTTATGATGAACTCCTTCTTCAGAAAGCCGGAAAGCCGGAAGTGGACCTGGGTCAGTCCGGACGGTAAAGTCAGAAATGAGATAGATTTTATCATGTTGACGAAAAAGCAAATATTCAATGATGTCACTGTGATCAACGCTGTTAAGACGGGGAGCGATCACCGATTGGTACGTGGCACATTGAATATCAACCCAAAGCTGGAAAGATCTCGACTGATAAAATCAACAATTCGATCATTGCCGGCCCATATTCAAAACCCCGAGAGCTTTCAACTCGAACTCCAAAACCGCTTCGAAGCCCTTGAGAACAGGTGGTGGATACTGTCCGTACGGTAGGGTCCAAGCTCTTTAAGACCCGCCGTCCCAAGATAAAGAAACTCTCCGACCACACACTCCTACTGATGGATCAGAGACGTGAAATGAGGCTCCAGAGTTCAGTAGATGCTAATCGTTATCGGCAGCTTAATAGACAGATATCTAAGTCTTTGACGAGCGACCTTCGCCAATTTAATACGAATCGTATTAAAGAGGCCATCGAGCGGAATAAAGGCTCCAAAGTGTTCGCGAGAGATCTGTCTATTGGGCAAAGCCAGATGACGAAGCTGAAAACTGACGATGGACGCATTATTTCATCAAAGCCTGAAATCCTGAGGGAGATCGAGAGCTTCTATGGGCAGTTATATTCCACGCAGACACCTGTTGAAAGCAAGGCTAAAGACCCCAGAGCCAAGCTTACCCGACACTATACCGAAGATATCCCGGACGTCAGCCTGTACGAGATTAGTATGGCTCTCAAACAGCTGAAAAACAACAAGGCGGCGGGTGACGATGGAATCACTACAGAACTTCTGAGAGCGGGCGGTAAGCCGATACTCAAAGTCCTCCAGAAGCTCTTTAATTCCGTCATCGTCCAGGGCAGAACGCCAAAGACATGGAACATAAGTGAGGTGATCTTGTTCTTTAAAAAGGGTGACAAGTCCCTCTTAAAGAACTATAGACCCATCTCGCTTCTGAGTCATGTCTATAAGTTGTTCTCGAGAGTCCTTACGAATCGTCTCGCTCGCTAGTTCGACGACTTCCAACCTCCCGAACAAGCCGGGTTCCGAAAAGGCTTTAGCACCATAGACCACATCCATACGCTGCGGCAGGTTATACAGAAGACTGAGGAGTATAATGAGCCACTTTGCTTGGCGTTCGTGGACTATGAGAAAGCCTTTGATTCGATTGAAACCTGGGCGGTGCTGCAGTCTCTCCAAAGGTGCCAAGTGGACTATAGGTATATCGAGGTGTTGAGGTACTTATACCAAAATGCCACCATGACGATCCGAGTACAGAACCAGAACACAAATCCTATCCAACTGCAGCGTGGTGTGAGACAGGGAGACATTATTTCTCCGAAACTGTTCACAGCTGCGTTGGAGGACATCTTTAAGCTCTTGGACTGGAAAGGACTCGGCATCAACATTAATGGCCAGTACCTAACACACCTTCGTTTTGCCGATGATATTATAGTCCTTATGGCTGAGACCATGGAAGACCTGAACACAATGCTCGAAGATATCCGTAGTGCTTCCCAAAGAGTGGGTCTTAGGATGAACATGGATAAGACGAAAATTATGTCAAATGCCCATGTTGTACCCTCTCCAGTTCATGTTGGGAACACTACATTTGAAGTTGTTGACCATTACGTATACCTAGGACAGGCAGTCCAGTTAGGTAGGTCCAACTTCGAGAAAGAGATCTCTCGTCGAATCCAACTCGGGTGGGCAGCATTCGGGAAGCTTCGAAAAATCTTCGCGTCCGACTTACCTCAGTGTCTCAAGACGAAAGTCTATGAACAGTGTGTGTTGCCAGTGATGACTTACGGCAGTGAAACGTGGCCGCTAACTATGGGTCTCATAAGGAGGCTCAAGGTCACTCAGCGTGCAATGGAAAGAGCCATGCTCGGCGTTTCCCTACGTGATCAAATCAGAAACGAGGAGATCCGCAGAAGAACTAAAGTAACCGACATCGCTCGAAGGTTTGCTCAGCTGAAGTGGCAATGGGCGGGACACATAGCGAGAAGAACCGATGGCCGTTGGGGCAGAAAGGTTCTGGAATGGCGACCGCGCACCGGACGACGCTCCGTGGGTAGGCCCCCGACAAGGTGGACCGACGATCTGGTGAAGGTCGCGGAAAGCCAGTGGATGCAGGCAGCGCAGGACCGATCGTCGTGGAGATCCTTAGGGGAGGCCTATACCCAGCAGTGGGTGTCGTGTGGCTGATATGATGACAAGTTAACCAGTCAGAAAACTGCCAGGAAATAAGAGGTCATATTACCCAGACCATACAAAATAATCTATCGAGCGTGTTTAATTACTATTTACATCATACTGCTCGGCAACTAGGATTTACTAGTATAGTAAGAGGCCGTGTAAGTTGGCATGTGCAGCACAGTGCATTGTTTAGATAGAGCGTTCCATTTTCAAATCACTTTACAATGGGGTGTATCACGCAAAGCTAATCGCAGATGGCGCCAGCGGCGACCTGGCCGCTATCAATGGTTTTGATTGGTTAAAATACGTCAGAAATGTCATTAGACATTTGAAACAACCAATCAAATTATTTTGGGACTGTCGCTTGTGGCGCCATTAGTTCCTCAGTATCACACCCCATTCAAGCATAGGTGAATGCTTTAATTGTAAAGTACACTTTACAATTCAAGCTATGTCAAACTCCTTAGTGAAGCAATTTCTATTCTTATAAAATGACGAAACTTTTTACTAAAAAAAAAAAACTACGAAAATTCAAGCTATGCAAAACTCCTTGGTCAAACATTTTATTTTTCATAAAATGATAAGATTCATTTTGAAAGCGCGAAAAAAAATCAGCTGTTTTACATTTCGATGGAGTAGGCATTTTACTGTTGTATGGAACAGCAGATTTTTTTTCGTGATTTCGAGGATGGTCCCATAATGAAAGTTGTTCAGCTTGATGGTCTGATCAACCCCACGAGAGGTTTTTAATGAACTAAAAATATAATTGTACTTAAATGTTTTATTTACCTCGCATGAATGATGTAAAATAGTATGCTTACCTCGGTTGTAAGTAGCTATTACACCCTCGAACTATATTCGCCCTTGCTCGCTTCACTCGCTCGGGCGTCTAAATATCTCGGGTGCACTCGATCCATTAGCACCCTTTGCGAGCTGCGCTCGCACGGGCGCCAAATTGGATCTTGTTCTGTAATAGCTCACTTACGTCCCTTGTGTAACAAACTACTATTATTGCACTATGAGAGATTACATGATGACACCAGACTGCCAACTGCACAATTTTTTTCTATGAAATTCTAAGAAAAAATAGTTCAAATTGGCAGCCCTGCAAGAGTCTGAATGATCGTGTAATTGCGCTCTTTGCCGCTTTATTTCCAGGTCGATGTCTGAAGGCGACAACTCGGTCTTCTCCGAAGGCGTGACGACTCCGATGGACCCAGCGGGCGCCGCCGGAGATGACAAGCTGGACCAGGAGAATGCGAGCGGGAACGAGTCGGAGGAGGTGGACGATATCGAGCTCATATTCACCACTGATGAGTCTAAGGACATGAGCAATTTGCAGGTGAGCTGATAACATTTTAATACAATTAAATTTGCAAGATGTATGTTTGATAATAGTAGGAAAATTGTATCCGACTCGAAGGACCAATTGATGTATTAGATAACCACACACTAAAATTTTAATGATTTTAATGATTAACTTTGAAATAGTTTTTTTTTATTGTGTAATGAACTGGATATTTGACTTTGACTTGAAATACTTATTATTGCGAATGTTATGCGTGTATTCATTACGGTCACTTATTTACGAACGTGCTTTTGCGCAAGTTTCTCGCGCAAGACAACTCAAGTCACGTACCGTATATATTCGAAATCACATACACATAGATATAACACATACACACATAAATTAAAGACACCAGTCGATTTTCATACAAACGAGGTAACTTTGAAGCCTTGGTTCTCCGCTGAGAATTGACGCTAGGTGTAATCTGATGATGGCTATCCAGGAATTGAATGGAGGAAATTCACCTAACTGATCTAATCAACATTCTAAAAGATTTAAGAATATGTTTAAAAAAACAAGAAATTAGCATAAAAATGCATGGGAATCCTGAAACTTAAAACTCTGATCCTTATATCTCTTAGAATGCTGATCAGATTAGTTGGGTGTATAAAGCGATCTAAATCTCCTGCATTCAGTCCCTGGATGGCAATCATCAGATCACAGCTAGGTCAATCCTTGGCGGAGAACCAAAGCTTCAAAGTTACCTCGTTTGTATAAAAATCAACTGGTTTCTTTATGTCACCGCCAGCCACTGTATATCTTTAACAATATCTTTTGTTTGGGCAGGAGGATCTAGTGTCCATAAGAGAATCGGACCAGTGGGGCCCATCGTCAGCCTCAACACATTCCACCCACTCCACTCCAGTCCTTATCAAGTTCCATACCCTCGACCCTGACTTCCAACCAGGCAGAGAGCCCAAGGACAACGCCGAAAACGAGAACCAAGAGAACAGTAGCTACCGTGGAGTTATCGCCGAGTCATCGCTTAGAAACAAAAGGGTGTCGCTTCCGAGCGACAAAGAGATCCGACATGTCGCTTTCAATGGGAAAGGGAGCTTGGATTTGCCTGGTCGTGGGATACTCAAGAGTTATGAGAATAAATCCGAAAACATGCTGTATAGAAAAAGCCCTAATGCAAGTACAAGGAGGCTGGATAGCGTTGACAGTTTGACTTGCGAGTATAATCGAGGCTTGAGTTTCGATAACACGAAGTCTTCGAGTTTCGAGCTCGGATCGAGCATGGATATCTTACATAGAGAAGAAAGCGTCGACAGCTTTCAGAGGGCGCATCATTTTGGCCACCGCTTTTCGGTGTTTGCCGAAACAGACATATCGAAATGTGGCATCTCTGAAGACGATTTGGCTGGCAATCTGAATGTGAGGAGGAACACGTGTCCGAATCCATTTCAATACAGGTAAGTAATTTTAATGTTGTTGAGATGTAATTTTTCTTGATCACATTTGCAGTTGATACGACTTAAAATAGTCAGTGAGCAAGTTCGTTGTTACATACACATAACAAGTTTTATAAGAGTATAATAAAAAGTTGTTTAAAAATACGACGTAGGAAAATAAATAGGTGTCTGGTTTTTTACCCTAGAAAATGAAATCGTAACCCAATCGTAATCAATGAAGAATTTGAGACAAATTGGTTGACCGTTCATTTTTGTTTCTAGGCCATCCGGGTACCGCAGCTCCGGGCGTACTAGCGGGCCCCTAAAGGGTACCCGCCACGTGCGGCCCGTGCGGCCCGAGACGGGCGCTCCACGGGCCACCGCCGCCGCGCAGACCGAGCTGTGCGCCCTGCCCGACCGCTGGAGCTCCGACACGCACCTCGCGCACAAGGTAACGAGCCCGCTAGTACAGCGGGCCACTAGAGGGCCCGTGCGGCCCGAGACGGGCGCTCCACGGGCCACCGCCGCCGCGCAGACCGAGCTGTGCGCCCTGCCCGACCGCTGGAGCTCCGACACGCACCTCGCGCACAAGGTAACGAGCCCGCTAGTACAGCGGGCCACTAGAGGGCCCGTGCGGCCCGAGACGGGCGCTCCACGGGCCACCGCCGCCGCGCAGACCGAGCTGTGCGCCCTGCCCGACCGCTGGAGCTCCGACACGCACCTCGCGCACAAGGTAACGAGCCCGCTAGTACAGCGGGCCACTAGAGGGCCCGTGCGGCCCGAGACGGGCGCTCATGGCAGTACATAAGCTAACTGTTTCAGATCCCTTTACAGAGGCTTTAAAGCATGGGTGTAAATAAATATGTATTTCGTTTCCAGACATTACATTCATATTTAGTTAAATAACATTATTTAGTTAGATATAATTTATTAATGAATCAATTTACTGGGTTATTCTTATGGTACAACCTAGATTCAAAGTCGATTATTCAGTCTGGGCTGTTACAAAGATGGAATTAGGTAATGTAATTTGATATGCGTTTAGGTAGTCAGAAGCAGAATTCCCACTAGTAGTATTTAGCACCCGTTCACAAACATGACGTACGAACCAGCCATCGTTTTACTCAACTATTTTTGTGAGGGAACGTAACGATTATTAATGTAATTGTCCAAGCCCGCCCTCTTTAGGGGTAAACAGTAGTAAAACCCAGCGCTAAGATATTACTACATTTATTCGAGGTATAAAGCAATTGGTGCTAGAACCTGGTCAAGCTACAGGCAGCTTGACCTCTTATTACTATAGATGAGTAAAACCATACCGAGATGCAGACCCGGTACAGCGACATCTCTCGAGTATTGATAATACTACTAACTTTTACTTACCTACATGTTTGTTCCTGGTGGCCGTTTTCTGTTATTAAATAATATCAAATTTAATGTTATTTATTTTTTAGTATTTTAATCGAATGTATTTTTATGTAATAGCTTGAACATTCCGCCCACCAAGAACAATTATTACAAAATTGTTCTTAACCGATTTACATTACACAAATAGAACTAGAAAAAAAATACAATTACAATTCACCTGCCGCCCACCATTTTTTTTTTTTTTTTTTAAGTATTATTCCAAATTAAAACTATAACGGAGCTAGAGCTACAGCAAGTTTTATAATAAAGTATAACTAGTACAACTAAGAATAATGGCAATTTGAGTAATACCTACCTACACTTAATCTACAATCGGCAAGATACATAGTTTAGAAACAGGTCTTTTAAATTGTGTATTTTTTGCCTGCAATGTGACAACTCGCGTGATTCCGTCAACTCCAGGGTGCTTTTCTACAATTTTTCCGAACAGCCAGCGAGCAGGAGGTAAGTCCGTTTCTTTTACCAATACTATATCACCTATGCTAGGTTCAGGTATTTGCCTTGCCCATTTATACCTTTGCATAAATTGGTTCAAATATTCTACAGACCACCTACTCCAAAAACTTTGCAACATCCTTTGGGTTATCTGCCAGCGCTTCAAAGAAGTAAGTGTAGAATTTTCGTAATTTTGATCCGGCACAGCTAGAAGGGGTTCACCTATAATAAAATGACCCGGCGTCAAAACAGTGTAAGTATCCCCGTCTGAATCTATTCTAGATAGGGGCCTTGAATTAAGGCAAGCCTCAATCTGCGCTAAAACCGTAGATAGTTCTTCATAAGTTAAAGTACTATCCCCAATTACTCGCCTAAGATGAAATTTAGTTGATTTTATCCCTGCTTCCCATAACCCTCCGAAATTAGGCGAATATGGAGGAATAAAATGCCAAGTAGTGTTATTGTTAGCTAAAATTTCCCGTATTTCCAATGATATTTCAGAATTCTCCTGAGCAAACATTTTATGAAGTTCTTTTGAAGCTCCGATAAAATTCGTACCATTGTCACTCCAAATTTGTGAACAATGCCCTCTACGTGACACAAAACGTCTAAACGCTGCCAGAAAACCTTGCGCTGTGAGATCACTCACTGCCTCTAGATGAACAGCCCGGGTCGCCATGCATATAAATAAGCATATATAACCTTTATACGCATGGTGCCCTCGCCCCTTTGAAGTTCGTATGTTAAGAGGCCCTGCAAAATCTACTCCACTATTCTGAAATGCTCGAGCTGGTGACACTCGAGCGCTAGGAAGCTGACCCATTAGTTGATTCTTGGTAATATTAGAATGTCTTATACAACTGACACACTTATGTATAACTCTACTTATAAGTAACTTTGCCCCTATAATCCAATATTTGTTCCGCAAATAGTTTAGCACTAATTGTTGCCCCCCATGTAACGTCTGTTTATGAGCATCCCCAACTATTAATTTTGACAAATGTGAGTTTTTTGGTAATATAATGGGATGCATTGTATTCCTTGAAAGTGTTGACTGACCTAACCGACCACCAGCCCGTAAAGTGTTATTCCGGTCTAGAAAGGGATTCAGAGATGAAATATGACTCTTCTTATGTACTTCTCCTTTATCTTTTAAATCTTTTATCTCATCTTCAAAATGTTCTTCTTGATATTTATTAATTATTATATTTAATGCTTCCGTTAATTCAAGACTTGATAAATATGGTTCTATTTTTCGTTCCGCCTGTTTCATTTTCGCTAAACGGATAAACCTTCTACAATATGCTATGACCCGCATCATCTTATTCAATGTTGAAAATCTCTCAAATATACTTTCCTTTTCTGTTACGATATGTGTTCGGATTTCCTCCACATTTGTGTCTACAATTTGATGTCTACTTTTACCTACAACTTTACTTTTCAATAAGTTAGGCCCATTCTTCCAGATTTCACATTTTAACATTTGAGAAGGATACATACCGCGTGACGCTATATCTGCAGGATTTTCTTTTGAATTAATATGCGCCCATTGGGATGGTTCTAAAACCGTAAGTATTTCCGACACTCTATTGCCTACAAATGGCTTCCATCGACGTGGATGACCATTGAGCCAAGCCAAAACCACCGTGGAGTCTGTCCACGCGTACAGATATTTTTTCTCTATGACTAATACATCTGCTACTTCTCTTAAAAGCTTTGTCAGAAGAACAGCCCCACATAGCTCCAATCTAGGAACGGATACCACCTTGATAGGTGCAACTTTTGTTTTAGCCGTCACTAAATTTACTTTTACTGTGCCCTCTTGATCTATTATTCTTGCATATACTACCGCAGCATATGCAATATTTGAAGCGTCCGAGAACCCGTGTAGTTCAATATGACAATTTCTCGTAGTGCCCAACCAACGAGGGATTGTTATATCTTTTAACAACACTAACTCATTCCGGTAAGTATCCCATTGTTTACATATATCAGCCGGTACCTGCTCATCCCAGTCCAAACCTTTCAACCAAAGCTTTTGAATTATAGTCTTTGCTATTATTATACAAGGTGATACCCACCCCAAAGGATCGAACAACCTTGACACCTCTGCTAATATCATTCTTTTCGTTATAGTTCCATTTAGCGGCGTGACATTCACCGAGTATCTGAACTCATCTGCTCTTCGGTCCCAGGTAAGTCCCAATACTTTCATTACCTCATCTACTTTTATTTTCAGAGTCCCATGTTCCGAATTTTCGTGTAATCTCTCTTCACCCGTTCCCTGTCTTTTTTCTAGTTCCTTAAGTAGCTCATCCTTGTTACTTGTCCACTTTCTTAACGTAAAACCTCCTTTGCTTAACATTTCGTTAATTTCCTTATAAATATCAACCGCCTCCTCTATTGTTTCACTACCCGTCATTAAATCGTCCATGTAAAAATCTTTTAAGACACGATCTTTGGCCATAGGAAAGTGTTCTCCCTCATCGTGAGCGACTTGTTGCAAGGTACGTACCGCTAGGTAAGGTGCTGATGCAGAGCCAAATGAAACTCGTAGCATTTTATAAATTTGCACACCAGATGTAGGATCTGGTCTCCAAAACACCCTTTGGTAATCCGCATCAAGTTTCGTTACCTTTATTTGGCGGTACATTTTTGCAATATCCGCAACTAAACAACAAACATGATTTCTCCAACGCATCAACAACTGCCTCAAATCCTGTTGCAGGACTGGACCCTTCATCATCAAATCATTGATAGATGTACCATCCTTTCCTTTACACGAATTATCACAAACGACTCGAACTTGTGTCGTATCTTTGTCTTCCCTAATAACGGCCAAAATTGGCACATAAATTGCATTTGGATTTTTTATTTCTTCTTTTTTAACAAGCTCCATATGACCCGACGACAAGTAATCATCCATGACTTCAGAAAACTTTGACCTAAATTTTTCATTTTTATTAAGCCGATTTTCTAACAATTTAAATCTTTTATGTGCTATTTCAAATGATCCTTCTACCCGAGGTTTATCTACCTTAAAAGGTATTTTCACAATGTAACGTCCCTCTTCATCCCTTGTAGTAGTTTCCCGATATATTTTTTCACATTTCAATTCCTCTTCCGTCATCAAATTGTTGCTTTGAATTTGAGGTTCCTTTTCTAATTCCCAAAATTTCTTCAATAGTTCCTCTTCTTCCATTAAAGAATGCATAACCACTACGCCTGTAGATTCTTGTGGTGCATCTGTAATGGTTCCTGATATTACCCAACCCAATGACGTAGCTTGCGCCACTGCTCCTCCTTTACTATCCTTCCGTATTCCGGCTTGAATAATTTGACCGTAGATATCAGCACCTAATAAGAGATCCACCTTACTAGGAGAATGGTACTGCGGATCAGCCAAGGTAAGTCCCGATAAGTCCAGCCCGTTCAAGGTCACTACCTTCCTTGCTGGAAGAAACGCTGTAATGGAACTTAAAACGTACGCCTTTAACTTTATTTTCATTTCAGGATCCACCCGAGACTGCAGGTTTATGAGCACAGTGGATCTCGTGGTAACATTCTTATCCCCTCCTAGCCCAGAGATGAAACCCCTCGTCGGTGTCTTTTTTAACCCCAGAAATTGTACCGTGGATTCTGTGATAAATGACGCCTGAGACCCTTGGTCAATCAGAGCGCGTACTAACTGCTGAGTACCGTTTCTAGCCATAACCTTAACCAATGCGGTAGCTAGTAATACCTGTGACGATACTTTATTTGCCGAAAAACATGAAGTTAAGTTTAAATCTTCTCTGCTACCCGACGCCGGAGCCGCCGCCTCAGCAGACGTACCAGCCACGTCTTCCGATGACCGTGATTCCCAATCCTCATTTGTTTGTGTAACTAACGAATTTTTTACTCCCACCGGACCCTTAGGATGCAGCAAAGTGTGATGCAACCTACCGCATATCTTACAACGAGTCGATACCTTACACTCCCTCGCTGAATGTTCCGAACCCATACAGTTGAAACACAACCGTTTTTGCAGTACGAAATCCCGACGATCATCAACACTTTGTTTTAAGAAGACATTGCACACATTTAATTTATGTTCATTACCACAACAAGCACAGTGCATATTAGTTACAGGCATCGATCTTATTTTACTACTCTGAGGTGCACTTTTGGAATATCGCTGAGGTTCCAAAAACTCTAAAGCTCGATATCTATTTGTAATAAATTTTTTAAATTGTGCAAACGTTGGCAAATTATCAGTGGACACATGTTCACTAACAAAAAGCTCCCACTGTTTTTTTGATTCTGAATCCAACTTTAATGCCAAAATATGTATAACTAAAATATCCCAAGTAGACACGTTAATACCCAAGTTAGTCAACGCGTCAAGACACTCCGACGTTGTATCTATAAGTTCTTTTAAACAAGAAGAATTTTCCAAAACAATATTTCTCTGACTTAGTAACCGTTTAATAATACAATGACATAAATATTTTTTATTGTTGTATCGCTCATTTAATACATCCCAAGACCTGTCATAATTGTCAGCCGACACTGGTATTTGCCTAAGAAGTTGTTCAGCTTCACCTGTCAAATATCCTTTTAAATAATGAATCTTTTGCACCTTGTCCAAATTGCCATTATTATGTATCAAAGATACAAATAAATCCCTGAAGGTAGTCCATTCGGAATATTGCCCAGAAAAGGTAGGTATACAAATCTTTGGTAGCTTAATTACACTCTGATTACTAGATTCACCCGTGGCTTTTTCTGTAGCGACCATGCGAGAAAATTTATTTAATGCAGCCTTTAGTTCAGTTTTATAGTCCAAAAAAGTATCCTCTGTAGTATCGTAAATTTGGTTATCTACATAAGTTTTACGACTCGCGTCTGTAGGTGCACTTTTAATAATATTTTGGTGTGTCATGACAAAAAACTTCCATTGTTCTTCCAAATTATCTAATCGAGTTTGAATATATGCCTCCGTTAACCGATCTTTAGGTGTTTTTTTAAAGTTAGAAAATGCTCTTATTAATTTAGCTTTAGTATCCAATTGCAACTGAACAAAAGACTCCATTTTTCTACAAATTATTAAGTACAATTATTAACTACAAACAGGTACAATATTACAAATATATTTTATTTTTTACACAAGTCCAAACACCGAACACTAAAATTTTCTAAGTGTTTTAAAATATTTAAAAAAATTCAAAGTCTTTAAATTTCTGGGCGAAATCGGGCATAGATTCCCCGTATCGTCGTTTTTTTAACGAATTATTCTAAGTCCGAGAAACTAATAAACAATCCTAGTTAAAGTTACAAATTGTCTTTAAAATAAAGTTCCAAATTGCCTGACTTTAAGTTACACACACAGTGAAATAAAGTTAAAGTACTCACAACACTTTCACCTCACCCCGCACCGCCGCTGGCGCCTGGCTGCGGCGCCCCGCCGACCGCACCCCCGCTGGCGCCTGGCTGCGGCGCCCCGCCGACTGCACCCCCGCTGGCGCCTGACTGCGGCGCCCCGCCGACCGCACCCCCGCTGGCGCCTGGCTGCAGCGCCCCGCCGATGTGGGTGGCCCGCACCCCCGCTGCGCCTGGCTGCGGCGCTCCGCCGATGTGGGTGCCCCGCACCCCCGCTGCGCCTGGCTGCAGCGCCCCGCTCCGCGTCCCGCCGATGTGGGTGCCCCGCACCCCCGCCTGGTTGCAGCGCCCCGCGCGCCGCTCCGCGTCCCGCCGATGTGGGTGCCCCGCACTCCCGCCTGGCTGCAGCGCCCCGCGCGCCGCTCCGCGTCCCGCCGATGTGGGTGCCCCGCACCCCCGCCTGGCTGCAGCGCCCCGCGCGCCGCTCCGCGTCCCGCCGATGTGGGTGCCCCGCACCCCCGCCTGACTGCAGCGCCCCGCGCGCCGCTCCGCGTCCCGCCGATGTGGATGCCCCGCAACCCCGCTTGGCTGCAGCGCCCCGCCGAAGTGGGTGCCCCCGCACCCCTGGTCCCGCCGATGTCGCCTCCTCGTAGGCGCCGCCCTGCGTTGCCGAAGTCCGCCGCCCTTGAGTGAGGGTTGAGCTCCACCTCCAGGAACCCTGTAAACCCAGACGTACACTTTAGTACGATCCGGCTCGAAGGACCATGTCCAAGCCCGCCCTCTTTAGGGGTAAACAGTAGTAAAACCCAGCGCTAAGATATTACTACATTTATTCGAGGTATAAAGCAATTGGTGCTAGAACCTGGTCAAGCTACAGGCAGCTTGACCTCTTATTACTATAGATGAGTAAAACCATACCGAGATGCAGACCCGGTACAGCGACATCTCTCGAGTATTGATAATACTACTAACTTTTACTTACCTACATGTTTGTTCCTGGTGGCCGTTTTCTGTTATTAAATAATATCAAATTTAATGTTATTTATTTTTTAGTATTTTAATCGAATGTATTTTTATGTAATAGCTTGAACATAATGATTTCCGTTAGATGTCGTTCCCGCCGGCCCTGCCGCCGAGCTTACCGCAGCGGTCGGTGTGTGCGCCGGGCCGGCGCCTGGCGGTGCCGCAGTCCCGGCCCGCGCCGGCCCGCGCCGACGACTCACGACGCGTGCCGCTCAGCGACATCGGTGAGTATTAATGTAATGATGCCCGTTAGATGTCGTTCCCGCCGGCCCTGCCGCCGAGCTTACCGCAGCGGTCGGTGTGTGCGGCGAGCCGTCGGCTGGCGGTGCCTCAGGCGGCGACTCACGACGCGTGCCGCTCAGGAACATCGGTATGTACAACGCACCTACAGTCTACCAGCAGTTGTGGGGTCGCAGGACAATGTTGAACGTGTGTCTACACCAGGGATGGCAACCCTTTAAGTATCAACGTGCCATTTTTCTAAATGTTAATGTTTAATGAGGTCATTGACGTGCCATCATCCATCAAACCGTAGCGTACCTAATGAATTTTGTAATCGGTGACGTGCCCAAAATATTGTGTCGCGTGCCATCGATGGCACGCGTGCCATTGGTTCGCCATCCCTGGTCTACACCATAGAAATAGAATGTCAAAGAACAACAATGTCAATAAACAGGTGATCCGAAAACTAAAACATACATTTTATATGAGATACGTAAAATATGACTTAGATACATAAAATATGACTATATATGGCAAAGGAAATTAATTAACTATGTTCCATACTGTTTTCTTCGTCGATAAACGAATAAATGTAGCGAAATTTGGTTTGAGAGAAATGTGTGGCAATATCTTATTTACCTGTGAAAAGTGTGATTACTTGGATTGTTTATTTTTGTCACATCACAATTACTTAGAGCACAAGACACCATGGCTCCACGATACCTTTATTTTAAATTCTAATTAAGATTAAGAAATATTTTAAACAAACTGTGATTGCTCATTTGCTAGGCGGGACGCTAGGGGCTCTTACTGTAAAAAATGTTGGCACATGTCACTTGATCCTTTGTCTCTTTTTTACATAGACCGTGTCCGTATGATGTTAACTTCTCTTTTCCACGCTTTGTTGGTCTTCTTGAGCGCAGCGAAATTTTTTCTATGTCTATGCTCTAGGGTGCGTTCCTAAAGTTCGCTCGACGACGGACCTTCACTCCAAGGCGTGCGACGTTCGTCATCCGACGTTTACGAACGACATGTGTACTAGAATTATCTAATCCAGTTATTATCTTATTTTCTGATCAGTTGGAGAAAGATTTGATATTTCCAATAGATACAATGTGATAAAATTAAGTAATTCTGATCACCAACAACACTATAAATTAATTAAACAAAATCTTACACCAAGAAACGCGTCCGACAAGTCAAACGTTTCCCGCCTTTTTTCCAAAACCAATGTTTATAAACAAAGAAGACGTGTCAACTGTCCAATAAAACGTCAGAGCGAATTTCACCCACCTATTTCGTGGGGTGACCGGTGCGTTCGCCGGGCGACATTTACGAACGGTTAGAGTGATCGTCGGACGATCGCCTCGGTGGTTTTAGAACGCGTACTATGTCACCCCTACACGTTATGGCCGGTATACATTTTGATTAGTGTTTAGTGCGAGTGGCTCGTTTAGTGTTTAGTGTTTAGCAAAAAACAATTACTTAACACTAATCAGAGACTGTCCGCACGTGTTTTTTGCTAAACACTAAACGAGCCACTCGCACTAAACACTAATCAAAATGTATACCGGCCATTAAGCGTAAACAAGCCACATAAGATCTCGCACGGGCATCTTTCAAATTCCGTACAAAACGCAAGGAAATAATGTCGCTGTTTGAATACACTGAATGGCCATGTCTGCGCCCGCTCCTGTGTTCGTGCCATACCAATTTTCGTACGAAATTTGAAATTTCCTAGCGTTTTGTACGAAATTTGAAATATGCCCGTGCCATATCAGCGCCCGTGCCAGATCTTAAATGACTTGCGCTTTAGGAGCGTTGACGAAATATGGCATTTCACACAAACTTTCAAGTCCTTATTGGTCTAAAAAGTAAAAAACACTTGCGATAGACCGATTTTAAATTTTCCATAGAAACATAAAATTTCCAATATTTTTTTTAAAACAAGACATTTAAAAAATGTTCTTTACTAACTTTTTAGACCTGTGTGTGTATTTTGCTTATATGCGTACGAAGTTTCATTAGAATAGGTTCATTTATTTAGAAAAATAAAGACTTGAAAGTTTGTGTGAAATGTTGTTTTTCTCAACGCCCTCAACAGGCTTTGCATATTATTGAGTGAGAGTGCATGTTTAAATGTGGTCTCACACACTGGTTCCCTTTTTATCATGATTGTGGTGTTATAATACAATTATAGAAGACAAGCAATCAACTTTTAACGCTAATTATACGCCTTGATCATAAGTCAGATATTATATTTAAGACAGGCACGTATCCAGACTTTTAATTCGGGGGGGGGGGGGGACCCCACCCCGCAAACTGGGCAAGTGACTCGCCCGCTAAATTTGAATTAGTCCTGTTCTGTGTGTCTGGGGGATAAATCCCAACTATCCCCCCCTCTCGATACGTGCATGATTTAAGATCGTGTAGTATCTTAGTATCAGATAGTGACAGTATTGTGCGGGGCAGGGTTCACGTCGATGGTGCCGGAGCTGTCCCGCTCGGCCGACCCCGTGTGGGCACTCGGCAAGCGCGCGCACGGGGAGTCGCCCGTCCCCACCTCCACCTCCAAGTTAGTATCTTTTAGTTCTTATAATATTACTAGCGACCAGCCCTCGCTTCGCTTCGGTGTGGTGTGCAATGGGGTGTGATACTGAGGAACTAATGGCGCCACAAGCGACAGTCCCAAAATAATTTGATTGGTTGTTTCAAATGTCTAATGTCATTTCTGACGTATTTTAACCAATCAAAACCATTGAAAGAGGCCAGGTCGCCGCTGGCGCCATCTGCGATTAGCTTTGCGTGATACACCCCATTGCACGCATGTTTATATGCATAATATATGGTGTCAAAATTGACACCATATATTATGCATATAAACTTTCTTCTTGGAATCACTCTATCTATCAAAAAAACCGCATCAAAATCCGTTGCGTAGTTTTAAAGATCTAAGTATATGTATGCTTAGGGACAGACAGTGGGAAGCGACTTTGTTTTATTTTATACTAGCGGCCGCCCGCGGTTTCACCCGCGTGGTTCCCGTTCCCGTGGGAATATCGGGATAAAAAGTATTCTATGTTTTAATCCAGACTATCTACTATCTGTGTGCCAAAATTCAACCAAATCCGTTCAGTAGTTTTAGCATGATTGAGGAACAAACATCCAAACCCACAAACTTTCACATTTATAATATTAGTAGGACTATGTAGTGATATTAAATATTCTAGGAAAATATCGAGTCGCCACCAGGTGAATCTCTGTTCTCTGTCTCCGTTTTAGTTCATGCTGATAGAGCTGTGAGCAGGCTAGGCGCACTCCGCGCTTTAGGTACAAAGCTACAAGTAGGTAGCGGGTCCGTCCGGACGGACTAATTTCAGAGGGCAACCGCGTGCCGGCTGGGTCGCACATTAGCAGTTTGATTTCGATAGTATGCCTTAATACGAATAAAAAGGATCCGATCCTCACGTTTTCTACTTTTCCAAAGTCAAAGTCAAATAAGCTTTATTCAAATGAAGTTAATTATTAAGTACTTTTGAATCGTCTATATTTTCCTACCACCCGTTCCAGACTTTTTTAGCTGACAAGAAGAACGGGCGGGCGCAAGAAACTTATCAGCTGTAACAGCCATAAGTAACGATATTTACAAACTTGAAAAGTTCCAAACGACATCAAAACGTAAGAAGTGCTTGTCTACTAGGTACCTAGTTAGTAACTAGTATCCGTTTATTCTTAGGTATTTACTTGTCTTATTTGCTAAACAATCTTCGCCCAACTATTTATTGAAATAATAATTTATAGATTAGGTAGGTAGTTACTTACTTACCTACCTACTTTCGAAATAAAATTAATTATAATTACAATTTCATTTCGTAATTAAGCCAATTGCCTTAAAGCCAGCATGTATAGTCTGATGTGGCGTTGACTGTACCTAGCCTATGTTTTTTAAACGTATTTAACTAGGTACACATTATTTCACAAACACATAACTTGTAATAAATTAACTACCAGTTATTTAATTATTACTTAAAAGAAGAAACCCTGAAGTCGTTAGAAGAGATAAGAGCTACGCGATAGAAAGAGAGGCAACTTCTAGGTGAATATAACTGTAGGCAAGAGAGCGGCGTGCAACCTGAATTGCACTTTATTGGGTATGGAATAGAGTCGTTATTTATTTAAATGACTTTGCGGAGTGGATCTTCTGTACTTGTACTATTATGTATTCTGTGCTGTGAGTAGGATTTGTGGTGTCTAGCCAGATTGTAGCCAGAGGGGGGCTCACTACGTGCTCAAACTTTTATATTAGCCTGTTGCTCGCGGCTCACTCAGTCGAGCCAGCGCACGAGGGGTGTCGAGGAGTTTCGCTGGCAAGCATAAAAGGCACGCAGCGCTGTGCCATTTGAAATTGTACTTTATTACCGTGCAGCGAGAATAGCTTATTATTTAATTGTCCTCGCGCGGTAGGGCTTCTGTACATACGTTTAGTATTATTTATTAATGATTTTGACCCCCTCCCCCGTCCTTATCACAGCTAGTCACATTTGTGACATACCACACTCCCCCCCCCAACCCCTCCCTAGTGTGGCGTCACATATTTTACAATTAGAAATAATTATTGTATTCAAAGACGCGATGACACGTCTTCAAGTCATCTGGAAAAACCGTAGCCTAGGTTTTCGTACTAAAATGCGCTTAGTGAGAGCTCGTCTTTCCCATCTTTATGTATGGAGTGGAAACATGGACCATACTAGCCAGAGAGAGACATAGAATAGATGCATTCGAGATGTGGTGTTGGAGGCGAATGCTTGGGATACCGTGGACGGCCAAACGCACAAATGTATCTATCCTAACACAATTAAATGTCAAGACTCGGCTGTCCACTATCTGCTTACATCGCGTACTCTCATACTTTGGCCACATAATGCGAAGAGGAGATGAAAGTCTCGAAAAGCTGGTCGTGCTTGGTGGAATAGAAGGCAAGAGAGCCCGAGGTCGTTCGCCAACCAGATGGTCTGACCAAGTAAGAGAAGCAACCTCCTCAAGCAAATTCCATCAAGCAGTGAGAGCAACCATGGACCGAGACCGATGGAGACAAATTGTAAAAGCAGCCGGTGATCACGATCCTTAGTTATGAGGGAACGATTAAGAGAGAGACATTGAATTCAAACAACAGTTCCGAAATTCGTTTTATTTCAATTTTAATGATTTTGAAATGTGACGTCACGAAATTTAGGACCCCTCCAACCCAAGGGGGTGACAAGGGTCACACAATGTCACACTTCGTCGACCCCCTCCCTCCCCCTTAACGTGTGACGTAATTTATGGATGACCCTTAAGTTAGATAGGGACCATCAGACTGGACAACTTTTACTAGCGAACTAAAATGTATGGAAGTGTAATTTAAGGCTCCGTACCGATTTGGCCGCTTACTGCCGCTCTCTCGCTCGCACATTTATGTTTTCTCAAGATTTTGTAAATCTGAGTGCGTAAAAGAAAAATGTGTCTCGGCCACTTTTCGCAATATAAGATTACGAACATTTCAACATATATTTCAGTTTCAAGTTGCTGGAGTACAAAAAAATATTGTATTTGCCAGTTCAAATAACTGTTAGAAACGATAACTCTTTGTACTTTAGCAACAATGAACTGAAATATATTTTAAAATGTCTGTAATCTTATATTGCGAAAAGTGGCCGAGACACATTTTTCAATTGCGCACTCAGATTTAAGAAATCTTGAGAAAACATAAAATGTGCGAGCGAGAGAGCTGCAGTCAGCAGCAAAATCGGTACGGGCTCTTAAGTATTAATTATGGTGCGTAGGTTTATATCGCGTGGCTCGTATCGCTCGCCGTGCCCGAGCATCGACCGTAGCTCCGACTGTATTCACGCCGGCTGCGCGCACCTTGGTAGAGGTAAGAAAGAATATTAATTGTAATTGAATTTCTTGTAAAAATTTTAAAAATGTTAGACAACGGACAAAGAATTTGCAACATGGTAAAATAGGTAAAGTGTCTAGCGACTTTTGTTACTGAATGTAATAGGGCGAAATCGAATACATATCGACAAATGTGGTGTAGCAGACCGTCAAACCGACAACTTTGTCTATGGGACCAACTTGATAAAAGCAAAAAATAATCAGCTGTTCCGTACATTTTGGTCGAGTAGATATTGACGTTTTGTATGGAACAGCTGACTATTCTCTGCTCTGATTAAATTGGTCCCATAGACAAAGTGGTTTAGTTTGACGGTCTAAGTCACACCACAAAACAAAAAGACATCCTGTACTGTATATGGTAATTTTTCAATATTTTTTTTTATTTGGGTTATATTGCGTCAGATTTTCCGGGGCGATTTTCTGGCAGAGTATAATATTACCAACTCATTACACTTTGGGGTACCATAAAAGTGACTAGTTCCAAATCACGCCAACAGCACTGTTAGCGTATAATCCATTAAATTAAGAAGGTACACAAATACCCTATTTGTGTAATATTTTGTGTCTATTTAATTTGGTCGGATTCGCGCTAACAGCGCTGTGAGCGTGATTCGGAACGCGAGGTATATGACTTACAGCCGCCGTATTATGACCTCTTATTTCCAGGCAGTTTTCTGACTGGCTATCAATCTATCTCTTTTAATTGCTATACAGCGGGAAAGAGATGTAACTATAGTAATTTATAAACCTGGCAAGTTTTAAGAGGTTGTAATACCCCTTCAGGTTATTACATTTAAAACAGGTCAACTAGCCTTATCCTAGTGATAATAGCAAACATTTATGATGTATTATCCAGTTTATCCTGAATGCCGGACATGGCGCAGTTCCCTGCCGGACGTCCGGCGCGACGATTTCGATGACCTTATGGACGAGACGGACTGCTTCCTGCGACGTTCCATAGACAACTTGCGGTACACATCACTCGATTGTAAGTGTTAATTCATTAATTGTCTCTTTTTCCGCTGTTATGCGTTTAAAGCGCTCTGTACAAATACAAAAAACTTTATTCGATTTCATTGTATGGTAAATTACCGTACATTGTGCCATATCAGCATTTCCTCGAATGTAATTTTGTCTGTAAACAAAATTTTTAGTTCACAATAAGCATTAGTCGCGTGTTTATTCATAATTAATTATAAATCATTTACTATCATTTATCCTGCGAACTAAAATATATGGAACAAGCATTCCGCTCAAAAAATAGCACCACACAAAAATTACAACCAAGGGGTGGGACTAAAACTGCTGGCATTTAGCAGCAGCTTTATGCAGCACAAAGCGACTGAACACTGGTTGTATAATAGCGACCATAATCTGTATATCATGGATATTATTTTCTGTAGTTAAACAAAAAATATGTAACACTTATGATATCTCTACATCTTTTTGCCTTCTTTGCGTCTTTTACTTACACCATTTGACTTCACAGGACGTATTTCTAAACATATAAACTCTCTCTTTTGTTTAAAATACAAACTGCAATTACTTTAAAGAACGCTAACGTCTGTCACCGGGCGCGTGGCTGGCCCGACTAAATGCTATGCGGGTTGTATTTTTTTTAACCCCGTGCCCGTGGTGCTATTTTTAAGCAATATTTGTTTGCAATTACACTTACATAGATTTTAATTCGCTGCATTTTTCAATAAACTGTTTAAATCAAGCTTTTCATCATTTAAAGTTGTAAAACCTTCCACACCATTTTGACTATTAGGATTTTTTGTCGGTTGTCTGAATACATTGATCCCTTATTTCTGCAGTGGGTGTGAGTTGTTCGTGCGGTTGTTCCCGCGTGGACTCCCAGACCGGGGGTGGGGCGAGTGGTGGGGGCGGGGTGGGGACGCCGTACATCCCGCGGGAGCCGCGCCAGCTGCGGCTGGGACACGCAGTCAAGGTCATCGCCCCTAGCGGCAGGTTGCACGTGGGCCGAGTACGGTATGTGGAGCTAGTGTAGTGGGTAGTTACATTATAGAGTTACACCGTATATCTAGCGATAGCCGCGCCAGCTGCGGCTGGGACACGCAGTCAAGGTCATCGCCCCTAGCGGCAGGTTGCACGTGGGCCGAGTACGGTATGTGGAGCTAGTGTAGTGGGTAGTTACATTATAGAGTTACACCGTATATCTAGCGATAGCCGCGCCAGCTGCGGCTGGGACACGCAGTCAAGGTCATCGCCCCTAGCGGCAGGTTGCACGTGGGCCGAGTACGGTATGTGGAGCTAGTGTAGTGGGTAGTTACATTATAGAGTTACACCGTATATCTAGCGATAGCCGCGCCAGCTGCGGCTGGGACACGCAGTCAAGGTCATCGCCCCTAGCGGCAGGTTGCACGTGGGCCGAGTACGGTATGTGGAGCTAGTGTAGTGGGTAGTTACATTATAGAGTTACACCGTATATCTAGCGATAGCCGCGCCAGCTGCGGCTGGGACACGCAGTCAAGGTCATCGCCCCTAGCGGCAGGTTGCACGTGGGCCGAGTACGGTATGTGGAGCTAGTGTAGTGGGTAGTTACATTATAGAGTTACACCGTATATCTAGCGATAGCCGCGCCAGCTGCGGCTGGGACACGCAGTCAAGGTCATCGCCCCTAGCGGCAGGTTGCACGTGGGCCGAGTACGGTATGTGGAGCTAGTGTAGTGGGTAGTTACATTATAGAGTTACACCGTATATCTAGCGATAGCCGCGCCAGCTGCGGCTGGGACACGCAGTCAAGGTCATCGCCCCTAGCGGCAGGTTGCACGTGGGCCGAGTACGGTATGTGGAGCTAGTGTAGTGGGTAGTTACATTATAGAGTTACACCGTATATCTAGCGATAGCCGCGCCAGCTGCGGCTGGGACACGCAGTCAAGGTCATCGCCCCTAGCGGCAGGTTGCACGTGGGCCGAGTACGGTATGTGGAGCTAGTGTAGTGGGTAGTTACATTATAGAGTTACACCGTATATCTAGCGATAGCCGCGCCAGCTGCGGCTGGGACACGCAGTCAAGGTCATCGCCCCTAGCGGCAGGTTGCACGTGGGCCGAGTACGGTATGTATAATTAATAATTAAGACGATAAATAAGAGCTGACTATATTTTTGATAGACCTGTGGCAGAATTTCAAGATTGCCCAGTTTCGTGAACCATTGATAGGCTGAGTCTGAATACCGCGTTGATTCAATGTAGAAGTTAAATTATTAATGGACAAAAACAAAACACCATCTCCTCATTTTAGGGTTGCTCTTATGCAGTTTTTATAAGGAAACACATTTTGCAGTCAGTTTTTCATGTATATTATGTGTATTGCTAAACACCCTGTAATTTAAACCTTGGTACATTAGAGTTTACATTTTGTTTATTTAAAGGAGTGAAATTAACAAAACCCATTTGTCTCCAGCTACGTCGGGCTAGCTGGTGGCACCGCGGCCACCAGTAGCGTGGTAGTGGGCGGCGAGTTCCCAACAGTGGGATCCTCCGGGACTTTGCCCCGCAACGACGGCATCTACCGCGGCCGAAGGTACTTCCTCACTCAGCCACATTACACCGCGCTCTTCGTACCATTCTCCAAAGTTGTCATGGCGTGGGCTAACTGAACAAAAGATTTGAGACTCTATTGCAAAGAAATAAGGACGAAAATATAAATCGATTTCAGGTAAGGACATAATTCGTTTTGAGACACTGCCAATTAAAAGTTATATTAAGTCTTATAACTTGAGACAGATAAAAATTGCGTTTAATTACTAGACGTAAAAAGGCGACCCCTAACGCAAGTTATGGCAATGGGGAATGTCTGAAAAAAATAAAATTGGCTAAATATCTTTTTATAGGTAGGAATAAGCTCCCTTAGTAATAGAAAAAAGTTTCTGAATTTTCGGTTGCGTAAGAAAATTTCAAAAAATTAAAGTCTCTTCGATTTCACAAATATACGAAAGTAACAGCAGAATGGAGATATACCTAGTTGCCACCACCACAACATGTTATTAAAAAAAGGTTCAACACAAAATGTAAATTTTTTTTTCGAAAATTCTTAAATTTTTTTCTTTTACTTAGGGAGCTTATTCCTATAAAAATATTCAGCCAATTTGATATTTTTCGGACATTCCCCATTAGCCGTATTGTAAAAATACAAATCGAATATGTATTGTAAATAAGTAAATACTACAATTTTATCGAAATATTTTAATCCTTGGATGAAAGACTTTTAAACGAACTTTTCAATTTTTTTAAGTTTTGGTCAAGTGCATTCGATTGTTTTCTCGTTGAATTTGCGAAAAAACAAAAGTGAACTATTTAAAAACAATATTTATTACTTACTCGACTTTTCTTACGTATAAGTATTATAATATAATATTATATCCACTTTCTAAAATTATATCCGGCTCAAAGGACCATCATTTTGGCACTAATATTAAGTTTTTAAGCTTGTATATGGATTCCAAAGATTTTTTGTATTAGAGTAAGTTGTTTGTAACAAACTGTATTACTCGTACTAAACAGTAAATATATTCTATAAGGCCTAAGTTATTAAATGAGGAAATAAAAAATGTGTTAGCGTATTTAACTTATATAATAATTAGGAAAGTGGAAAAATAAAAAAACAAACATTGTAAAACTTTAATATATATTTAGATTAAAAAGAGAGGCAGTTATATAAGTATTATCTAACGGGTGTAACAAGACCTTCAACGAAGCCGAAGTCCACGTATTCCGCCCATCATCAGGATCATTTTTGTCTTTTAGACTATACCTGGGAAATAACTACGAAGTTATTGAAGGTAAAAGTCAAAAAAGATTTTTATTTTTTTATGAAATCTTATTTTATTCGTTATTGCCTACTTTTTGTCCAATGAAACATTATCAAAATTTTTAGTATTTCGCAACAAACAATGGCTTCAAAACGACGTCACTCGATGTATCTCATGCGCACGCACATAAACGCTGCCTTTCAACTCGGCCGCACGCAGCTGTGTAGCATGCACTTGCAGGCGCGGTCTGTTGTACGCGTTACATTGCGTGGTAAAGTATGCACTGCTTTTTAACACCAAAAATCAAAATCGTTTCCCAGCAATAATTTTGAACATAAATGGTCCTGATGATGGGCAGAATACGTAGACCTCGGCTTCTTTGAAGGTCTTGTTACACCCGGCATATATTATACATTATATTATTCTATAAAAGTGAAGAAATACTTAATCTGGTTTATGTAAGTCAAAATGAATATTATTGCAACGGAATAAGATATGAATTCGAATGTGTGTTCACTGTTATAGTCTAGGCTAGTTTTATGCATTTAGTGTGTATAAATTATAGCCTAAGTGGACTTATGCTATTTCTCTTTCCTTCATATAGTTAAGATATAAAGGTATTAAGGGAATATAAAAAAGTATGTGGTGTTTAGCAGATTGTATGTTGATTGTTGACTCGCAGTTTTGTATATAATATTGCGTCAATTTTGGAAGAGGAAAGCCAAGTATTTCTCACTACCATATGTTCAGAATTTCTTATTACAAAACTGCGGTATTTATGTGTTAGAAATCATAGGAATTGATGTGTTTAGGGCCCTAAGGGCGTATATATCGCATTTATGAACATATTTGGGACTTAGTTCGTACGTAGTTTGATATTGCTCACGCTTCTCTCAATTATGGTGCTCTAGTAGTTTATCATTTCAGCATTTATTTTTAGGTATATTTTACATATTTTTGACTGTCCTTATTCCTTTATGAATACTTTTTTTTACTTACTTCTGTCTCTAACTACATTGAACTATCAGATTTCTCATGCATTTAAAAACATAATTTAATGAGCTTATAGTAAGAGCCTAAAACAATCATAATTTAAGTATTTATAGTTTTGAGACGAAATATTGATCTCTTTTACCAAATAATTTATTTACCAAAAATTATACACGCTCAAAAATTTAAAAAACTAACTAAATATGTTGTAACGATGATAATATGATAGGTAGTCAAGCCGACCGACATAATTACAGTACGACAAATTTATCTGACCCGGTGGCCAAAACTGGAACTAAAAGTTTTGATATACATATAATACAGGGTGGGAAATATTTTCAAAAAGAAGTAAAATTTTATACCCATATGTATGTTTGTCGGACTATACAGCTGGAAGTTGTCAAAATCCATTGTTTCTTAACAGTTAAGTGTCGATAAATAGCTAATGTCGCTATATCATATCAATATGCTATGTCATGATACCGGAGGTAGGGACATAATATAATATATATTTTTTTCTTACTGGCATACCCCTAATGTTAATAAGACTAGTGATGAGCTAAAATCGTCTGTTTATAATCGTTCAATTCATTGCTTAAACCAAAAAGCATCTTAATAACACTTACTACGACTTATTATTGTTTGATTATGTCGGGTCGGCGTTGACTATATGTTATAGAAGGGATTTTGAGATTAGAGATGTACTCGTAGCTTAGGTTGAGGTCGGGTAAGGTACGCGGTTAGTGTAAAGGGTTTAGGTACAATAAGATTGTGTGACAGTGTCTTATTAGATTATGTATGGGCCAGTCTTGATAAATAGCGTAGGGTTGTCAGTTACAAATATTTATGTTGCAAACGTTTAATATAACGCCTAGTGTTACAATTTTAGCATAATGAGTTTTCTCAACATTTTTTCTATCGGTTGTAAGTTGTATTATTTAATTTAATTTAGTTAATTTTGAATATTCAATGAACCCCGTAAGATGGAGCTTGTTTATTTTAATTTGATTAACTTACACAATTTTCGTGTATAAAAATTAACGTAAATATTCGTAAATGACACCGTATGGCATATCACTAAGTATGAGTAAGATGTTAACAAGTACATTGTAAAGAACGATTTACATCTAAGGCGCTCTTTGAAACGCATTTTACGAAGGTAAAGTAAATTGAAAAATCATTAAAGTAATTGAAGTTGATATATTTATACATCTTGAAGTTTATGCAGCGGGCTTATTCCGTTTATCCTCCTTGAAATAGCCAGCCTAAGGTGGATACTCGGAAACACATGTCCATCTATCCACCCTGAATGGGGTGGATAATCGGAATTCCCATATCTTACTTCCAAGCTCATTTCCTGATCATAGATAATTTTATTCCACTGTCGACTGTACTTGGGGTAAAAAGTCGGAAGAACAGTCAGATGTGAATTCCGACTATCCACCCCGTTCAGGGTAGATAGATGGACATGACGTGTTTCCGAATACACGTACCTATCTACCTTAGGGCGGCTGTTTCAGGGTGGATAAACGGAATAAGCCATGGAGCGTAGCTACTTGCACTTTCCACAGTTGTTGTACTGTACAAGTTACATGCAAATATCAATTTTAATTACTTTATAGACAGTTCTGTTTTCTTCACTTTTTAAAAAGTAAACTGAGGCCCAGTTATTTAATGTAATGGACAGGATTAGAAAAATACTGTGGGGTACTTTGTATGCAGTTTTGGAACATAGAAATCTGCCATTGCACAAGTTTTGATCTCATTTTTTTATTTTATGTAGGAGTAGTGTAGAATAACCTATTATACTTTTAAAAAGTGTAGTGTAGTATGGTGTGTAATTGCAAAATTGAGAATATTTCCACTTGCTCACTTTTAAACAATTAGTAGGATATTGAGTCGAGATATTGCACATCATACGTTACATATGCGGGGAAAACATATCCGTATTTCTGAGAGTCTTCAGTGACTGTTTAATAGGTATAAGCTCGCAAGAACATTAGTGCATCGTGTTGACGAATACTTTCCTTCACAAGGTTACAAAGTGTCTCAATCATACTTAAGAGTCTTCACTCATTTGTCGGTGCGGCATCGGTACGACATCAGCACGCTCGGTATACGCGGTGCCGAAAGCATACCTAAAGCTTACTGGACGCCTTCAAATGAATAAAGCGTTACACATTTGTCGGTTCGGTACGCCGTGCTGTGTCGCGCCGCTACTGCGGCGACAAATGGTTAACGCTCTATTGAAATAAAGGCGTCCAGTAAGCTTTAGGTATGTTTTCGGTACCGCGTATACCGAGCATGCTGAAGTCGTACCGATGCTGTGCCAACAAATGAGTAAAAGGCCTTAAAGTCTATTTATAGCTGTAGACGGTAAACATCAGTTACGGCATAAATGGCGGACCTATTCCGATACGGCGTACGAGCATGCTTTGTTTCTGCGAGCTATGTCCATTAGAAAAACAGTACAGCACAATAGGCCATTCTTTACTACTTCACTAACTACTAAGATGCTGATTCTGTGATTTAATTATTTTATTTAGCTAAGAGTGAAATTTGACAGTATTATTTTTGTCACTTTTTAATATTTTTATTTTTGTAAGACTTATCAAATGTATACCTCTATTTGGCCTACTACGTTTGTATGATATATACAATTATTGGAACTGTACTTGTATGGTTATCGTTTCTTAATATTGAATATAGATCGTTAGATATGACAACTTTTCCAGTGAGAAATTGTATGAAACTATCTATGGCAACTTTAATAATACAAAAAATATCATGAATACTTGAGAATCGGTAGATTAATTAAACGAAGATTTTTCACATTTGTCGATAAATATCATGACATGGTGTTAATCTACTATACTATCAAGAATTGATTGTAAGGCGATTATAAAAGTATTCTAAGAATCTGTTTTTAATGAAAACTAAAAAATTTACATCGTCGAGAAAAATGTAATGCTCGTAAAATAGTGTTCATCGAAATGTGCCAAATAATTGGCAAACTATCGTGCAACTTCAGTTCAAAATATACGTAAGGGTGTTAAGTGTAGTTCATTGTATTCACTGTAAATCGAGTTGCTATTGATATATTCTTGCATCTTGCTTTAGAAAGTACACACTTAACTGTGACGTAAAACATGACTTTCAAAATTACTTATTTCTACATTTTAAATGTTATATGTGTAAAATGTAGGTATGACTGTATAGAAAAACTATACCGATACTATAGTCTCTTAGAGTCAATGTACTACGGTAAAAGCTGTCTAAAAAGCAACTTACTTTGGTAAAATATTGAATATCAACATTAAGAATATAAGTAATCTTTTACTATGGCCCAATTAATGTTACAACCAAAGCAAATAAAGAGAAGTGTAAAGTCAAAGAAATTGCAACCCTAGTCTGTTGCTCTTTAGGTAGCTAATATCTATTCTGTAACTCAGCTGTTAACAAGATCAAAAGAAATCTATTTTAAATATCATTGTATGAGATTATATGTTAAATGTATTAAATAAAAACGTAAAAATATATTTTGAGTGTTTTTAATTTCCTTTTTTTTACATTTTGTAAAGTGAACAACAAATTAATTTAACAATAACAGAAACAACAAATTATAAAAACAACAATATTGTGCAATTAATCTTAAGTAAATACATTGAACTAAAGCGCACCAGGTAATCTCAGAAACAACAATTTGTGTTATAATACTTAAAAGAGATAAAGAAGAACAAAAAGCAGAAATAATAAGCGACAGTGAAGTGAAGTGGAGTGGCAATAGCAAAGCAGTGAAGATTAAGCATAGGTAGTTCAGACAAAATAGAAGAGAAGCAAGGAACAAGGAGTTATCAAGAGTAGAGAAAGCAAGGAAGAAAGTTTGCGACGAAGTGGAAAACTCAAGTAAAGTAAGAAGGAAGTAAAGAATGGAAATATCTAGAATACAGTGCTTGACAGTTTTGAATGTAGGTAGGTAGAGGTAATAGTAAGACAAGTAATAAATGCATTTACAAACATTACTTTGAGGTCCTACAGTGCGTCCCAACTACCAATCACACGTAATTTACTTATTAGGTACGTAAAACGAACCAATCACAGAGCTCTATTTCAACGCAGTGAATTCGCATAGGCAAGGTTTGAGTATTGTTCTTGAATACTGTAAGTGTGAGAATTAAAATGTAAGAAGCGAAAATATTGCAATAAGCAGAAAGCAAGTGAGTCTTTTTTTTTTTGTCACTTTTTTATATTCTAATATATATAAACTATGCCATAGTCCCCTGCGATAGGCACAATGGTATGGGGAAAAATAAGAAATATGTTTACATTTTTAAATTGTTTAGTATTTAAAATGTAAATAAGAATAGCAAATAATAACAGATTAAGTAAGACAAAAGATAGTAAGTATATGGAGCAGAAAAATAATGAAGAATGCGAGATATAGTGTGAGGTGAAAATAAGATTTTAATAAATATTAGATATACATTTATAAGAAAGAAAAATTGTGAAGAATTAAAAGTGAGAGCGTTGAAAATAGATGTAGCTGCAGAATATTAATGAGAGTGTTGTATTTTTTTTTATAATAATAATGTAACATTGTCTATAACACAATAATAAGCTATTTCCTCGACATTATTTAACCTTATTTTATTTCTCTTTCCATTTCTGCTCAAATCCAAATACATTTCACGCCATATTTCTAATGTAATTATGAATGTGTTTCAATAAAAAAAGTGAATTCAAAGATGATAATAAAAGAGTGAAGATGAAAAGATGAATTTGAGATAGTTTAGCATTTCAAAATGTAAATATGGTAAAGAATGGAAGGCAAGATAGAACGCAAAAAAGTAAAAGAAAGAATATGAAACAGTGGACTGAAAAATAGAGTAGGTGAGATAGTTTGATAGATCGAAAGGTGAAATGATAAGCGTGCTAGAGTCTAATTATAAAATAAAAAATAGACAGATATTATGTAATGTTTGGAAAGATGTCACACAACGAATATGGTGTCAATAAAAAAGTTATTACAAGAATAGTAATTATATTGAAGAATTAGGTAAGTATAGAATGAATGAATATGAAAAAAAAAATAGATTTAAGAGATTTAGTTTAATAAGTCATCATGATAAGGATAGAATAAGTAAGAAACAGAAAGTGAGAATTGTTCTATCGTCCGGTGATTTAAGCATATGTATAAGAATACGGAAGTGATCTTTAAAGTAGGTAATAAACGCGGTGAAGAAGAAAATAGAAAATGATTTATGAATAGACAAGAATAAATTTTTAAAAACAGCAGGTTGCGAAAACAAGTATTGTTTTACAAAGACTTAGTTAAGTAAATAAGTGATCATAATAAGGATAGAATAAATAATAGAAACAGAAGTATAAATGGTTCTTTGGTGAGGTGATTTAAGCACATGTAAAAGAATACGGAAATGATAAGCATGAACAAGTAAACAAAGGGTGTCGAAAAAGAAAAAATGATTTATTAATAGGTATGCGTAAGTTTATAAAGAACAGGGTAGTGAAAAGAGACATTGATTTCAAAGATTAAGTTCAATAAATAAGTGATCATGATAAGGATAAAAATAAGTGATAGAAACAGAAGGTATAAATTGTTCAATCGTGAGGTGATTTAAGTAGATGTAAAAGAATGCGAAAGTGATAAGCATGAACAAGTAAGAATCTGTAAAGTAGGCAGTGCAGGCGGTGAAGAAAATGAAAACATAGAAAATGATTTAAAGAACAGAAGGTAGGGAAAACAAATATTGTTTTACAAATATTTGGTTTAATAAAAAAGTGATCATGATAAGGATAGAATAAGTGATAAAGACAGAAAGTATAAATGGTTCTATCGTGAGGTGATTTAAACAGATGTAAAAGAATACGTAAGTAAGAGCATGGACAAGTAAGAATATGTAAAGAAGGTAGCAAAGGCGTTGAAGTAGAAGAAAAAAAAAAGAAAATGATTTAAAGAACAGAAGGTAGCCAAAACAAATATTGTTTTACAAATATTGAGTTTGTTAAATGAGTGATCATGATAAGGATAAGACAAAGTAAAAATGATTCTATCGTGAGGTGATTTAAGCAGATGTAAAAGAATACGTAAGTAAGAGCATGGACAAGTAAGAATCAGTAAAGTAGGTAGTAAAGGCGGTGAAGAAAAAGAAAACATAGAAAATGATTTAAAGAACAGAAGTTAGGGAAAATAAATATTGTTTTACAAATAATTGGTTTCATTAATAAGTGATCATGATAAGGATAGAATAAGTGATAAAGACAGAAAGTATAAATGGTTCTATCGTGAGGTGATTTAAGCAGATGTAAAAGAATACGTAAGTAAGAGCATGAACAAGTAAGAATATGTAAAAAAGGTAGTAAAGGCGTTAAAGTAAAAGAAAAAAAATAGAAAATGATTTTAAGAACAGATGGTAGCGAAAACAATATTGTTCTACAAAGATTTACTTAGTTTGATGAATAAGTGATCATGATTAGGATAGAATAAGTGAAAGAAACAGAAAGTATAAATGGTTCTATGTTGAGGTGATTTGAGAACATGGAAAAGAAAACGGAAGTGATAAGCATGAAGAAGTAAACTAAGGGTGACGCAAAGAAAAAAATAGAACATGATTTATTAAGAGATAAGAATAAATTTATAAAGATCAGGGTAGCGAAAACAAGTATTGTTTTACTTATATTTAGTTTATTTGGTAAATAAGTGATCGATCATGATAAGGATAGAATAAGTAATAGAAACAGAAACTATAAAATGTTCTATCGCGAGGTGATTTACCTAAGCAGATGTAAAAAGAGTACGGAAGTGATAAGCATGAATAAGTAAAGGTAAGAATCTGTAAAGTAGGAAGTGATAGCGGTGAAGAAATAGAAAAAAATAGAAAATGATTTATTGATAGAAAAGAATAAAATATTGTTGTACAAAAAATAAGTAATAGAAACAGAAAGTATTAATGGTTCTATCGTGAAGTGATTTAAGTAGATGACGAAAAGGAAAAAATGGAAAATGATTTATTAAATAGATAAGAATAAATTTATAAAGAATAGAAGGTAGCGTTTCTAGACGTTGTATGTGGAAATGATAAATATTTTTACTAAAGGAAGAACTTTAAAAGAGTTGAAATACTTTATAGTAGGTATGAAGATCTAGAGTACGAAATACAAATATTTAAAACGTAAGAAATAAGAGGTGATAAGTAATAGAGGAAAATAAGAATAGTATATGAATTGAAAAATAGTCAAGTAGAGAAAGATGATGTAAAATAGCTAGAGGTGAAAAGTACAAGTTTCTATTATTTATGTGAAGGTGTATAAGTATAGAAATGACATTATATAATACGAAATAATTTATGTTTATAAGAATCGCAACAGTCAGAAAGAGCTATGATAAAATGATAAGAATAGAAGTAAGATCAAGGATTGAAGTTAAGGAGATATGAGATAAAAAAAGTAGAATAGAATAGTATCATGATAAAAAGTTAAGAAGATATGTAAGAAATGTTAGATTTGTAAGAATATGAGTAATTATTATTGATGATTACGTGAATAATACAACAATCATAATTCAAAAAAGGTGAAGTTAAGAGATAGGCAAGAATTGTGTACGTTTACATAATAGCTCATATAGAATGAGATGTAAGAATAAGAAAGAAGTTCCAAGAAACTTTTAAGGAAAATAGAATAGGGGATTTATGAAGTAAAAAAGAGTAAAGAGAAAAGCAAGAAAAGATAAGAAAAGCAAGAGTCATATAATGCAATGATTGACGTTTATTTTATTTGTAACAATAATGCACATTAATATCAAAGTTGTTTGTGCCAATATGCTATAGGTACTTACGAAAGGAGAAAAGCAAAGATAACGGTAGGTACTTATATTATTTATAATAAAGTGCACACAACTGTAAGATGTGAAAATTGTTTTATGATGTTATAATATAATAAGTATGATGGAAATTAAATAAGTAGGTAAAGGTGTCATAGAGTAAGAAAGAGAAATAAGAATAAAACGAAATATTATATGAATGAAGGATCTTATATTTTACTACTGAGGAAAATAAATTAACAGAAAGCTAGGGAAAGTAATAAAAAGCAAGTGAAGATAGGAAATAAGCGAAATCATCGAGCATAGTGACAGAAAAGCAAGAGTTCATAAAAATAAAGAAAATAATGTTTACAGAGACTACAAAGCTTGCAAGAAATGATAAGAATATAAAGAAAATAGGATAGAATATCCTGGTGCGTATCACAGTGTACTTTTAAAACTTAAATCTAAAGGAACTTTAGTTCGTAAAAAGTGCTACAGCGGAATTCACCGTCTAAAACAAATGTGCGGCGATTCTGCTTCAAAACAACTAAATCTAATGAATATCAATCGAAAATAATACTGTCTTTGGTAAAAAATGAGTATTAGCGTAACTTTAGTGCTTGCAAGTTGAAATAATACTTATTATAATCAACAATTTTTTTTTACTCGATGCTAAAGCTTTTAAAAAAATACAGCTCAGCATCAAATGCAAGTTACACTAATATCCGCGATATTCTTTTATAGTATTACAACAAGTGCGATTTGGCAAGTGCAGTTCGGCATTAAAAATGTGCCGTTACTTTCTGTAACCCGAGTGGTCTTGGCGGTGGTTGTCGACGGGGTAGTCGGCGTACCACCCGAACGCCCCACTGTCGCCAGTGTGGGCCCCGAAGTCGACGAATTCGCCGAAGTCGGGTGGCCGCTCGGCGAGCTGGGCCGTTGCTTGTGGGGCTGGCTCTTGCGGCTGCTGCTGTTGGATTCGGACCAGCCTGGCGGGTTCTGGTGCGGGAGGGAGGAGACCTGAAGCTGTAAAAAAAGTATGTTGTGAATTTCATACACTACATCCACATTAGATATAGTTGTTCTATCTCATGAAGACCTTTTGCTTTGGATGTGCACATTGTTTTAGTGTGCGTCTGCAGGCTCTCGTATTACGCACACTAAAATAATGTGCATGAGCACACCTAACAACATTCATAGCAAAACGGTCTTAGTGAGATAGAACAAGTAAACGTTAATTATGTTGGCAGATTTATTGTTAATCATGTTACAGTATAACTCAAAAACTCAATTTAAATGAACTAAAACATGAAACTGCTCATTCAAAAACTAAAATAGTCACTTGACCTAGTCAAGAGAAAAATATTAAAACGAATAATTGTTAATTTGTTAATGGAGGAATATCTATGTGAATCGTTCCAATAAAAAGTGTTAAAACAAATTAGAACATTGAATTGAATTCGCGCTGCTTCAAAACTATCACAAGACCTCATAACAGTGTCAGCGATTGCCAACCATTGATTCTGTGTCAATTAATTAACCCTGTAACCGACTAATTGTCCATTATGATTGCAAGAAACATTGAGAAATATACAAGCTGTGCATACCGGCGTCGCTTGACACGCAACGGCGCTAGTACACGCTTGCAAAACGCTGCATACTAGGCCAAGCCTGGTGAAATATCCGTAATATCGATGTACTTACTTCATACTATATTTGTAGATCAAGTACTTAAGGCGCTTACCTGACCAAAAGTGGCGCTGCGGTGAATTTTACTTAATATTATAATTTCTAATACACAATTTTAATAAAACATCTCGTGGAATTTTTCAGGGCCCATAGTCTAGTATTTTTAGACGGTATCGTTACATTCCCTCATAGTCACGGCTAGAAGTAGATAGCAAAACTGCTAAAAATGGCCGTTTTTTGACACATATATGATATCTACTCCTACGAATGACTACGAGGGGATGTAGTAATTCGTTCTAAAAATACTTACTAATGGGGAGGAAAAGCGCAATTTTATCCCGATAGGTGGCGTCTTGTCG
The DNA here is from genome assembly GCA_928269145.1 of Agriphila tristella. Lineage (NCBI taxonomy): Eukaryota > Metazoa > Arthropoda > Insecta > Lepidoptera > Crambidae > Agriphila > Agriphila tristella. Next base: position 19,139,808 of record OV743442.1, read on the forward strand.
TTGGTACCGAGCCGCCTCAAAGAAACTGTCAAAACATATGGGAATCTCTTGAAGTGTTGCACTTTTTAATTTTATACTGAGAAAATGCCGCATTGTTATGCATGTAACTTGTAAAATATTGGAGTTCATCGATTTCCCAGTAACAAAAAAAAAGTAGTGGGCAAAAAAATATCAAAAAAAATATGCTTTTTCCTCGATTTTCTCCTTTGCTGAGCCTGAGAAACATTATAAATCAAAAGGAATGTTTCATGAATTTGATGAAGCTTCGCCAAAATAAAACAACATTTGAATTATAACAGCTTTGTTCTTTAATATTTCAACCTCAGCAGTTTCTAACATATTTATAACTTGGATGAATTTGATAGGTATATCAAATATGGAATAAGCCCAATATTGGGGCCAAACAGAGAATTAATAGAATTTTATATGCCAGAGTCATTCAAGAAACTTAGAATAATAAAATAAATATGATAAAACGGTTCGTGTAATTTTGGATGGTACAGAAATTCCAGTACAGAAACCTGAAATTACTATTGCACAGAAGGCATCATCAGGCAACTATAAACAAGGAAATTCACACTCAGTTGCTTTGTTAAAATTTAAATCATATGCTTCTAATCTGAAATAAAAAGATTACTTGTAAATCTTACACGAAATTTAAAGAAATGTAATGCTTGTTAGCAATTTTTTGTAAGTTGCTATAAACTTTCTTGCCTGTTGTTTTGGCTTTTCTTTTCCGTAATTCTTCTTTTATATGAGCTAAAGTTAGCATAGAATACATTGTTTGTCCGCAAAACCGAAAAAAATACAATCTAAGAAAGTAAAATCACGTAATACACAGTCAAGACAATATAAGCTCAAACTGACAATTGTTCCAAAGACTGAGCGCCATCTGTAATTCACTTTGTCTTCGCCTCCCCATTTTATTAAAATCCTTTTCTATTTACAACTTATTATTAAAAACCTCTGAGGGCGCCACTTTCGGTGGGGCATTCACCTTAACACTATGGATGTATAACGCGTTCACTTCATTCGTGCCGCTACCTCCCGGCCCGCTTCTTCATACCGCGCCCCCGGCGTCGCCTGGGGAGGCGCGCGGGAGGGCGACACAGGGGGTGCAGAATGATGAAGCGGGCCGGGAGGGAGCGGCAACGATGAAGTGAACGCGTAGTAGTGAATGAGTTACAAGATCTACTCATACGAAACGATTTGTCAACGTCTATTTATGAATAGGTTAATGTTTATTACCCTCAATGAGATGAAGTAAGTTCTGATCTGACAAAGGAACAATGGAAGAAAGTACCATAATCTCTTCAATCGTATTATAGGATTAATGAAAAGACAGTTCTGTTGATGCATAGAAAGTGGTCCTTCGCTGCAGTGAAAGTGATGATAGGTCAGATGATCTTGATGGATGGGCGTTAGATTGACATTACGGATGCATAACGCTCCGTTTGACATTTACAATAACACCGTGAGGCAACGATGACTGGCGTTTATAATTCCAGTTTTAACGCTTTCGTTCATTAAACACGATGAGGTTCAATGAATGAATTATACTTGCTTTACCTTTGGCAAACTTTTTCTTTTTTTTGTTTAGTGATCTTTACAGAGCTTATTAATATTATCTGAAAAAAGAGATTCGTATACTAGATGCAAATTCAAAAATGAAAGTAAAAAAGCCGTGGAGGCCATATACCGATATAGGGTATAAAATGTTTACACTTCTAAGACTTCCGCGAGTAGAGTTCATTACAAAAAAAAACACTTTTTAAGGATTACAGCCAAGCGTTGGTGTTAATTCAGTTGTTATTTAGAGGTATTTAATTTTAATTTATTAGTTTTTTGTTTTCCCGACGTTTCGACAGGCTTCCAGGGACCTAAATTAAAGTCGTCGAAGATTTTATTTGTCTTCATAAACAAAACCAAATCAAAAGTAGGTTTGTACTCTTCTCCATTGTAAGTAAAGTAAGTATGAAGAAATACTGTTGCGTAAAATAAGTATAATAACTCACTATCTTGCTCATAGAGCTGCAGCGTCTGTATCGGCACTGGCTGGTAGTCCTGGCTGTACAGGTTCTGCAGCGGCGGCGGCGATAGCGTCTGCCGCGGGACCCTGCGCACGTGCAGCGACGACAGGTCCACGAACGCTATCTGGTCGGCCGCGGCCAATATTGATGCTAGGACTGGTATAATAACTCACTATCTTGCTCATAGTGCTGCAGCGTCTGTATCGGCACTGGCTGGTAGTCCTGGCTGTACAGGTTCTGCAGCGGCGGCGGCGAGAGCGTCTGCCTCGGGACCCTACGCACGTGCAGCGACGACAGGTCCACGAACGCTATCTGGTCGGCCGCGGCCAATATTGATGCTAGGACTGGTATAATAACTCACTATCTTGCTCATAGTGCTGCAGCGTCTGTATCGGCACTGGCTGGTAGTCCTGGCTGTACAGGTTCTGCAGCGGCGGCGGCGAGAGCGTCTGCCTCGGGACCCTACGCACGTGCAGCGACGACAGGTCCACGAACGCTATCTGGTCGGCCGCGGCCAATATTGATGCTAGGACTGGTATAATAACTCACTATCTTGCTCATAGTGCTGCAGCGTCTGTATCGGCACTGGCTGATAGTCCTGGCTGTACAGGTTCTGCAGCGGCGGCGGCGAGAGCGTCTGCCTCGGGACCCTACGCACGTGCAGCGACGACAGGTCCACGAACGCTATCTGGTCGGCCGCGGCCAATATTGATGCTAGGACTGGTATAATAACTCACTATCTTGCTCATAGTGCTGCAGCGTCTGTATCGGCACTGGCTGATAGTCCTGGCTGTACCTACAGGTTCTGCAGCGGCGGCGGCGAGAGCGTCTGCCTTGGGACCCTCTATCTGGTCGGCTGGCACGGTGATGTAGGACGTCATTGCCGACGCCACGGCCAATATTGATGCTAGGACTGGTATAATAACTCACTATCTTGCTCATAGTGCTGCAGCGTCTGTATCGGCACTGGCTGATAGTCCTGGCTGTACCTACAGGTTCTGCAGCGGCGGCGGCGAGAGCGTCTGCCTTGGGACCCTCTATCTGGTCGGCTGGCACGGTGATGTAGGACGTCATTGCCGACGCCACGGCCAATATTGATGTTAGGACTGGTATAATAACTCACTATCTTGCTCATAGTGCTGCAGCGTCTGTATCGGCACTGGCTGGTAGTCCTGGCTGTACAGGTTCTGCAGCGGCGGCGGCGATAGCGTCTGCCGCGGGACCCTGCGCACGTGCAGCGACGACAGGTCCACGAACGCTATCTGGTCGGCTGGCACGGCGATGTACGACGGCATTGCCGACGCCGCGGCCAATATTGATGCTAGGACTGGTATGATCTGCAACAAGACGTGAAGGCAGGTCAGAGGATGTTATCTAAATCTCAAGTAGGGATGACAAAGAAAGAAGAAGCAAGAAGAAAGACCAAACATCACTTTGGTATACAATATGTAACAAAAACCTTGTCATCTGACAGGGTTTTTGTTTCAGTATCTACGGAAAAAAATTTTTTCGCCTTTCCATAGTAAGTTGGTCAGCTGACCAATACATTTTCTATGGGAGTCATCATCATCATCCCCCTACCTTTATATCCTTTTTTTCGTTTTTCGACCTATGTTCCATGGAGAATGTTGTTCAGTTTTAGCAACACTTCTGACAGGGTTTTTGTTACATATTGTATAGATAAAGTTACACACAAAAAGAAGTAGGTAGGTAAGTAGGTATACTATTTTATTTGCACATGCGCTCGGAGAAAATCAACCAAAGATGTTATCAAATGAAGGTTAAAACTTTTTGCATGCTTTAATTTAAATTATACTTACTACTATTACACAATTAGTTAGATTTTCAGTCATTTAAAATAAAATGGGCACTCATTCGACACATAAAGTTTAATGTTACTTTTCCCTCAGAAAAAGTTGTTAAAGTATTATATTAAACTGTTATTTTGCGTGAGTTAAAAGTTACGCAACGTTATAATTACAGTCTGGTTGCGTCAGAACGCAGGCGCAGTGGACCGCGATGTTCATTGTTTTGTTTGCGAACTTTTGGCGAAAGAGTCCGAATTGTGTAAAAATAAAACTATCTTAAAAAGTTATCAACATCTATAGTTGTTCTGTAGAATAAATGAGTTATCGGTTATTGTTACTTTCGTTTCCTCTCTCGTACTATGTTTTATAGTTAGTTTGATGTCAACAAGAACCAGCGTCGTAGCTAGATTCATGAGTGCCCCTGGTATGATTTGAATTTTGCGCCCCAAGACATATTACTAGGGTTATAAGCGCCCCTGGCAAGATTTGAATTTTGCACCCCAAGACTTATTTCTGGGTTATAGCGCCCCTGGCAAGATTTGAATTTTGCGCCCCAAGATATATTTCTAGGATAATGAGCGCCCCTAGCAAGATTTAAATTTTGCGCCCCAAGACTTAATAAATAGACTTTTCTCGAGCTATGAGTCAGAATAGTGCGCCCCCCTGAGGTTGCAGTTACAAGCATTTTGTAAGCTTTCGATTTATTTAATCGAAGTAGCACGTTGGTCAGTTTATAGTACCTACCTAATAGTCACAGTTTTAACAAAGTATGTACCAATTTACCACACCATTCAAGTTATTCTTAGACCAATGTGACAGCGAGGTCAGAAGTGGGCGGCTTGTTCAAAACGGCCCTTTCAATTTTGTTTGCAATAAGCGATAGCGGTCGTGAAAGACAAATCAAATGTTACGAAATTGGGTCGCTTGCCTATCTACTAAACAAAGACTTTAAACCTTCCATTTAGGCCAGATAAGCTAAAGACAAATATTAAGCAACGAAAAACTTAACATGATAATGTGTTAAACATTATAAGAACGAAACAGTTTAAATTTCCCTACATTTAAGGGATTAGTTACTATTTTATTGGATTTGGATTTTAGTTACGATTATAACCCCATAACGTATGAAGGATATAAATCAGAAAACTGAACCATTTAGGCTGTTCTTTTGTACCTCATTTTATAAGGAGTTGGCTTCTAGGTGTTATTTATTCTAAGGCCTGAAACAAATTATCGAATGCGGCTGGGAGCTGCGTCCGATAATATGTAGGTATAATTACTTTATTTTCATAAATGAAAATGTCTATGTTTACTCGCGCGAATGTTTCACTTCGCATTTGAGTGTGAAGATTTTATTTCGTAATACTTTCCGCGCTTTCACATAATGTTATTCATAACTCATTACACAAAGATTTACTCTCTAAACTTTGTAACAATGAATTACAATTGATATGTAAAGTAGTTGTGAATGGTCTGCCTTTAACCAACGTTTACAAAGTTAGACAATAGTGTGGCAATTTCCGTGTTTTTAGAAAGAATTTTGGGAAAACATTAATTGATTACAAAATTAGTAGAGCGAAATACATTTAGGATAAAAACCGATTTTTTTTGCGATTTTTTTTAAACTAGGTACGTAAATACCTAAGACATAATTATGTATTATGTTGCTTTCCACAAAGTTTATAACGTCTTGCAAAGGTAGTATGCTATACATATCTACAGAAACCGGTAGAGCTTTCACATTGACATAAAAATTAGAGCCCTTACATAAGGATTCTTTGTAACATAAACCTGATAAAATAACGAATTCGACTCCTGCGCATCATACGCGTACGAATAACCTCTCGTAATTGGCAGTCACAACATAATGTTATCGGTAACGCCAGCAAGATCTCTCGAGTACTTTCAAATTGCATCCAAAAGCGAAACTGTTTTATGTAACCTCCGGTCCCCGCCCCCCTTCCGATTTGTCGTCGATACTTCACTATAGGGCTACCACTTGTAAGCTCATAATATTTATTATAATAACTCATTACACGACCATAATATGGTATATATAATTTAAATCCAACTACTTAGTAAAGATAGATTTTAATGATGAAACATATAAAGAGAAATATCAAATGTTCTCTCTAGGATCTTCGTAATTTCTAGGGTTTTAATTAAGATTTGCCCTTACTGTTTTTCTAAAGGAAACTATGACATTCGTATCGTATCGTTATCAAAAAAGATATCCGCGAAAATGATTTCAGTATTTTTTTGCCAAGTATTAGGTTTACGATAGAAATCAACTGATTTCTTCAGTCCCCCGTGACCACGGCAGCTGCAAAGGTGCCGAAACGTCGGAAAAATAAAAAATCAAACCAAATACCAACTAATTACCAAAGTACTTTCAATAAAACCGCGCTAGTATCCGTTAAAAAGTCTTTTATTTCATGATTTCTACAACTATGAATTCATGATTGTTTATTTGTTGAAATTTTCCTAGTTTTCTTTGTCTCGACAGCCCTATATTTAGATGTTCTTACGTCTGTAATAGCGGTTGGAAAGTAGAGTACCTAAATCAGATTTCATGACTTGTGTAACGAGTAACAATGGTTTCAATTGATTAGATCTCGAGACTCGACTAATTCGCGGGTTTTATAAAAAGAAAATCTGTGTACTTATTTGAGGTAAAATACACAGATATTCTTCTATTTTACTAACCTAAAATTGGAGTCAACTCATCTGTGAAATTATGTTTGCTAAGCTATTGTAGATTGACGATCCTTTCTTTTTTATTTTTTATTTAACTTTGAATAGAATTAATGAAACTGTGAATAGAAAGATGAGATTTTCACATAAGTTTATTCTGTTTTGTATTGTATTTTATTTTGTATTTTGTACAAATTCAAACTTTAAATACGATTTTCAAAAAGAAAATATAGATCATTTATGTATTTTACAGACCAAGCAATCAACTTGCTTTAAGTATTTCGTGGCATTTCACTTAGGATTTTGGTAAACAAATACTTATTAGGTTAGGTAGGTAATGAATGACTTAATGTTGCATGTTGGTGTAAGAAAGTAGATACTAAAACAGAACTACTAGCAACACAAAAGCTAAGACAACACTGATTTTATTTAAAACTAGCAGCCGCCCGCGGTTTCACCCGCGTGGTTCCCGTTCCCGTAGGAATATCGGGATAAAAAGTATTCTATGTTTTAATCTAGGATATATACTATCTGTGTGCCAAATTTCATCCAAATCCGTTCAGTAGTTTTTGCGTGATTGAGGAACAAACATTCAAACATCTAAACATCCAAACCCACAAACTTTCACATTTATAATATTAGTAGGATACAGGAATAAATGAAAAGTAAAAAATTGTATCAATAGTATACCAGTTTTAAAAAAGTAATATTATAATCAACATTATTTTGAGTACTCTTTGGTAACTTACGTTTCTCTTTATTTTAAAAGATTTCGAAACGAAAACTTACTTCACCGTGCATAATTTTATTTTATTTTTCTGCGCAAACCTTTGCCATTATTTCGTGTTACCGCCCGCATTTTATGAGAAATAAAGACGCAGTTCACCTTTGCGTCATATCGCCATATAAAGATATTATTAATTAATAATAATAGTTATTTTCAGCGGTCACGCCTTCCCGTTCACCTTCGGGTGGTGAAAGGCCACAATGTCATTTAATGTAAGTGACAATATTGCCCGTAATGATAGAGTAGGTACATGATCAAGGTCGTACTGAATATTGTGTAAATTGAATAATAAACTTTTGCGGCTTTATTTCTTTGCAAGTTTTCCGGTGTTTGGTAAAATTGGTTTGTACGTAGGTACAGTGGCGGATTTACCATAAGGCCAAGTAGGCCCGGGCCTAGAGCGGCCAGATATTAGGGGAGGCCAAGCGAGGCGAAAAATAGACTGATGATAAGACTGATGAAAGGCTTTTGCCGCATTTTACAGGCGTGCGGCCGGCACTAAAGCAGAGACAAGCATTTTTAAATTTCGCGGATGAAACCACTGATTACAACAATAAAAGATGAAACAGGCTAAAAATCGCGCGGCGCGACAATTTTTTTGTAAAAGACAGGCAAGATTATAAGTAGTTGAAACTGACTAAAAATCGCGAAGAGCAGTCTTTTTTTTGCCTTTTTTATAATCTCAAAACGTGGTCCGAGTGTAGTGTCCCTGTACAATCTGACAAGCTTTTGCCGCATTTGATAGGCTTGTTTCGGTTTATAGACTGTCGTGCGACCGACACTAAGCTGATTGAGACAGGCATTTTTGTATTTCTCGGATGAAACCACATATTACAATATTAGTGAATGAAACTGATTAAAAATCGCGCTGCGCGGCCGTTTTTTAACTATAGCTAGACAGACAAGATTTCAAGATATAGTACCTAAGTCGATGAAACTGACTAAAAATCGCGCCGCGCGTTCGTTTTTTTGCTGTAGTTTTGTGCATCCTAGACAGGCACCCTCCCATACACAGAGGCTCCGAACTCCTCCCCCTCCCATGATGGGAGCTGAAAAAGGGGCGGCTGGTACTATTCGGCCTAGGGCGGCCAAGACTGTAAATCCGCCACTGCGTAGGTACTTGTACCTACTAAAGAAAAATGACGGTGCGGTTGCGAGGCGAGTAGAGATAGAAGTCAATGGTTAGAAGTTATTTTAGACAATCATTATTTTAGTGAAATTGTTGAATTTAAATAGAGTAATAAATAAACTCTTTGTGGTTTTATTATTTTTTCGGTGTTTTGATAGTAACAGAATAGTTTATAATTATGAGTGTTGAAAGAAACACAGTGCAAGTTGAAGTAATATTAGCCAATTATTTACTTGGTTGTTTCAGGGGAAATTTTTTTCAAGAAAAATTGTCGAGAAACATGAAATGAGTTTTTTGATTGTCAATGTTAGTTAGGCGAAACAGACACAATAATTTTCTGAGACAGAAGTATTGAAATAATCTCTTAAATATAACAAAAATTATTACATTATAATTCCTCAATCTTATTACCTACATTAGAAAAACGTATTTGTAGAATAACGTTAAAATTGCAGTGAAAATTCTTGCACGTGTCAAACATGTATATTTACTTGTTCTGAACGTGATTGTTGCAATTTGAAATAGGAGCTTTCATAATATTTATTATGCGAAAATATAATTCATATTACTTAATATATTTTCTCAGAGCGAAGCAGTTTTAAATTGGCTAAGAAAACAAATGCAGAAATAATTATTTCTCAAGCAGAATAAAGTTACACCCAGAATTTTGGCGACTCGTTTAGATTTATATATATAGTGTCTGTCTAAAAAGTCTGTTTACATGAGAAATTATTAAATTATTTATAAAAACGTATACTGGTAACCCTGTTGGTGATGTCAAAATTCTAATTGTAAACATATTTATTTAATTATATGGGTATTGGTCGGGTAGTTGGGGATTTAGGTTGGTAATAAAATTACCCATGTAAGTAGACTTTTTAGACAGACTCTACTAGTTTTTTTTTTAAATAGCCTAAATTTCCTAATGATGTTGATGTTATAAATAAGTTAAAAACAAGATGTTGCAATTGATAAGAGCTCATGTGAACTGCGATAGAACGATATTGTATGAAAATAATTAAATAATGTTGTACAATGGTGTGAAACTAATTGTGTAAGTTACGGCTGCGCAGGCGCCGGACGGCTGGCCTTGTACATTTCGGTCATTTCATGCTCTGTTAACCGCGACTGTTGATAACGTGCTAATTATTAGCTGTGGCATATTTACTTACTAGGTATTATTCGATCAATGGATGTGGTTAATAAGATATTGTAGTCACTTAAAATCTATGTGAAGAATATTAAATACTTGAGATCAAAGAAACCGGGCAATATCAGGATTAAAACCTACTGCTGAATTGTTTTTGTAGCAAAGAAAACTACTTTTTTTCAGGCAGTATTTACTAAGACTGAAAATAGAGTTGCTCGGTTTCTTTATTGCCAAGTACCTATTTATTAAAAAGTTGAAAAAAGAAAGAAGAAAAGTAGGAAGAAAATGCACTAGATGAAGAAAAGCACTCAGAAAAACAGTAAAACACTAGAAGAAGAAGTTATAGTCACTTAACTGGTTATGTAATAAAAGAACTATTTAGTAAAACAAACACGAACGAAAGTGAAAAATTCAAATTGAGAACTGACCATTGTTTTTCCAGTGGTGACAGCACTGGCAACCGATACTTTTGGCGCGATCGCCTCGACTGAACTCGCTGTACTGTCTGCAACAATTTTTATAGCAACCTCTCGACAAAGCGGTTTCACTTTCTACTCGGGTCCGGTAGAACGTGATCCACTTTTTTACGGTTGCCATAACGCTGCCTTTAAAAGGTAAACAAAGGTTCATGTCACCCCCTCGTGTGGTGATATCCGAAGAAAATTATGTGTTAAGCGCCAGCCATATGGCGTGTCGCAGTGGGCGGCACATTTCACTGGACCATAGACCTTGGTTGTCACTGTGGCGAGAGGCTTTTGTTTGTTTTACTTTGCATAAACACAGTTTACTTACATAATTTTGTTTATACTTAGTTCTATCTTGGGTAGAGGATGCGTAGGTTGTTTGTGTGAGTTTCTGTCACTACAAGAAGGAAATGTAGTGCCGGTTACACTTATACCATCAAGCTAGTCGTGTTTATACTTAATAGGGAATATGCATAAGTCACCGATTTTCCTAAAATTGAGCTTCATCGCTGCGGACACTTGTAAAAACATGATGGAACAGAAAGAAAAATAAAAAATAAAAGATTATTTTCGTTTTATCACACGATGAAATCAGGGGAAAATAACGATATTTTTTTTTCGTTTTCGGATATAATGCACTTTACAGTCAGATAGAATATCGAAAAAGAAATAATATTTTGTATGACACATATCTACTTAAACGCAAAATTTAGGGAGATAATTGAAGATTATTGGCTAACTCCATATTAAACGCGCCCGAAACACACCGAAACGTGATGTGTGACGTCACCGTTTTGTAAAGAGCGTTTTCGGCGGGAGCTGATGCGTGCTAACTTCAAGTAACTATATTACGAGAAAAAAACGCAAGAGACAAGTTTCAATATTACAGTTGATTTTCTCACGCATTATACTATTGATTTTGATAAAAAAAAATTGATGCATATTCCCTATTGCGTTTCTCGTGGTGGTCAGGATTCCGGGTGTAGTGTGCACTACCTTCGGCCTTATCGTCACTTAACATCAGGTGAGGTGAAGGCCAAGTTGTGCATAAAAAAGGCTACGCCGCACAGTGGGAGACTTACATTATCTAGCCGATGAAAAGTCATTACAAACATGTGTAAAATAAAAATATAAAAACTACCACAAACGATACCTCTTTAGTTGATAACGTACTGGCCATATTCTATTTTTTATTTTTTTTAGTGTGTTTTGACATATTCATGATGTTTGACGAGAGTAGACTGTGTCACGTTTCAAATGTAAGGCGTCATGCAAAGTTTAAATTTGAGGTGTCCTAAATATTTTGTAGGAAAACAAAGTTCATTGATATGGAATTAGTAAATACGAATATGTAGAATAATTTAATGTGTTTATTTTATATTTCAGTTGTAATAATCTGTATTTACAGACTATTCAAAGTACATAGCCACAGTTTTATAATTTTGCTACGTTTAATGGTCTACAAGAACCAGGATCGGTCAGGATCAGCCTTAAATTTGTATCTATTTATTGGATACTTTTATCAGGTCTCCGGGAGTATAAATATTAGCTGCCCAAATCTGCCCGATTTAAAAAAAAAAAAAAATATCAAATAAATTCGACCATTTCCTCAACTACCGTTGCAGCAGGTAGGTTAAACAGTTGAATTACGAAGAAAAGCTCTTATTACGTACGGCTTAGGCTGCGTTCAGACGATAAAGCACGATAAAGACGATAAGCACCCGACCTCAACCCGAATTCAACTCAAACTCAACTCGAACTCAACCGAAGCCCACTCCTTGCAATACAGTGCTTACAATTTTGAGTTTTATGACACATTAATAAGCTACGTTATTTTTCGTCGATGCAACTGCACCCGCCACACGCTCTACCCGAACTCAACTCAAACTCAACCCGAACACAACCCGAACTCAACTCAAACTCAACCCGAACTCACCTCAAACTCACCTACACATTACTCAGGGGCTTATTTATGTGTCATAAGACTCAAAATGCAAGCGATGTATTTCAAGGTGGGCTGCGGTTGAGGTGAGTTTGAGTTGAGTTTGGGTTGAGGTCGCGGGTAGTGTGTTATCGTTTGAACGCAGCCTTAAAATCGGTCTCAAGGTCAACGTGCCGTTGACTGTGCATCGAGAGTTTTGAAATAAGAAGAAAATTATGTAGTAGTTATTTAAATTTATTTTAAAATAATTGGTATGAATCTATAAATAATAATGAATTTAATTCGACTCCGACGAAGAGCTTGAAGTTCTCAAATGTTTACGCTTTCGTTTCCGCTTTCGCTTTCGCTTACACTTACCATCACTGTAACCGTCACCATCCCCACCCATCCCCCCATCCTCCCTCTCCCCTACCCTTTCCCCGTATAATTTTAAATCGTCATCGTTTGCCTACACATAAAATTTTGACATCCTAGTTTTGAAACTAACGAACTTCCATACAAACTTTCATCCCCTATTTCACCCCCTTAGGGGGTGAATTTTCCAAAATCCTTTCTTAGTGCTCACCTACACCATAAAAGGTATCTACTCTCCAAAAATGGTGTCTCTACTTTCAGCCATTAGGGCTGTAGCTGTATCCCAACAATCAATCAAATAATCAAACAATCAATCAATGAATCAACTAAGAGTTTTATATGTATAGATAACCATAAGGAAAGTTATTTGAAAAACACATATGGCAAACTGCTATTCTATACATCGATTCGGGGTTTTACGGCATACCCCAAGGACTAATACTTTTCATCGGCTAGATCAGTCAAATCTCCCACTGTGCGCCGGCGCGCCGGCTGCTTGTCTTGTAATTTAATAAAGGGTCACTTAATTACAATTCTGTCACAGTTCTTGGATTGTCTTACTCTTAAAAATATTATAAACAAGTAATTACATACTTTACCGATGTACCATTAGCCTTGAATAAAATACCAAGGTTCTTTCTTATCGAATGAGGATTAGTGGCCACCTCTGGTGTTAGAGTTTATCAAGCCGCCAGTAAGGCCTCTAACTTGGCTTAACGACTGTTATCAGATGACAACAGCCGGGACCGACGGTTTAACGTGCCCTCCGAAGCACGGAAGCGCTCAGTTGAAATACCACTTTAACGGTCACCCATCCGACACCTGACCGGACCGAGCGTTGCTTAACAAACGTGATCGAGTACGATCAGTCAGTCAAGTTCCGCCATGAGCGCTTCGTTGGATATACCAAGGTTGTGTGTAAGGGAACAATAGATATGAGTAAAATATAGGTAAGTAGAGTAGGTACTTAAAAGATTTTGTTGACGTGCTATTTCGAAATGTATATAACACTAGCGGCCGCCCGCGGTTTCACCCGCGAGGTTCCCGTTCCCGTGGGAGTATCGGGATAAAAAGTATTTTATGTTTTAATCCAGGCTATCTACTATCTGTGTGCCAAATTTCAACCAAATCCGTTCAGTAGTTTTTGCGTGATTGAGGAACAAACATCCAAACCCACAAACTTTCACGTTTATAATATTAGTAGGATTATATAGTTAGTATTATTTAGGCTATCTTCAATCTGTGTGGCAAATTTCAACCAAATCCGTTCAGATAGTTTTTGCGTGATTGAGGAACAAACATCCAAACATCTAAACATCCAAACCCACAAACTTTCACATTTATAATATTAGTAGGATATACTTATTTTAATTTAATACTATTTCAAAACTATAATGATGATCATGATTCAATCATGTGATTTAATAAATTCGGGGAGGAACAGTTTGAATGACTTGCATTGCACTCTAGTATGTCGTTGTAAGGCTGGCTTCTCTGATATGCCTTAAAGTTACTGGATTTCATTCCCTATACCTATAGATTTCTCAGCGGAAATCGTAGACAGCTACGGCGGAAATAATCTACCTTACATACCCTATTATTTTTTTTTGTATGCCGAGGGAAAACGCATTTACGCGCTTCCCTTCCCGCAGGTGATCGGGAAGGGGGCATGTGGGACTCGCCAGGAGGGGACCGCAACATTCAGCGTTGCGGCTCCCTCCACGACTACCTCCTGTGATTCCACCAAGTCGAAGCCCGATGGAATCCCAGGAGGAGGGAATACAGCTTACATATTACCCTAAGTAAAACACTAATAGAAAAAGATGGACCAACCACCATGAGCTCAATGTCTGTTTGTGTGACCATCAGCCATTTTTAATGTCCCCACTGCTGGGACACGTGCCTTCTTATGGGTAGATAAGCAGGATGAGTCATTAACCCATCACGCGGGCTCAATGCGGATTGGTGGGTATTAACGACTGCAAATGCATCCGGGACCAACGGCTTAACGTGCCTTCCGAAGCACGGAGGAGCTCGAGATCATACATTTTTTGGTCATCCATCCCAATGACCAACCCTTGAGAAAGTTGCTTAACCTCCGGAATCGCTGGGCCAGACGCTACTGCGCCATTGAGCTCCTCTGGGGCAGTACCGGCTAACGCATCGATTATCGATAAGTCTGCCGAGTTTCAACTTAAAACAGAAAAATCAAAATAAGTAGGGAATTTCGTCTTGTACTTTCTGTTGACGTAATTTGGAAGATATCGATGTTCGTGTGACATCATGAAGGGGCTCGATTTATCTGTTTTAATTTGAAACCCGGCAGACTTTTCGATAATCGATTCGTTAGCCGGTACGGCCCCTGTTTGTTTCTGTAATCATATTTCAATAGCATAACATAAAAAAATAACAGTTATTTTCACAACAATATCTATATTTATAATCTTTTATTACAGACCTAAGCTACAATGACTTATTGTAAAATTATTGCACTAACCAATTATCGTTCGTCGTAACGAGCTCCGGAACAATTTGAACGAAGTAAAACAAAGAGCAATCCATAATAAACAATATTATAATGACGACCTCGTGTTTTCGCAACATCCTGATAGAAATGGCTTAGAATCGGTAAATAGCCTTTGTTTTCCAACCGCATAAATGTAAATTCTTTATTAGTAACCACTCACAAAGAGGTAATTAAACATGTACATTATTTAATTTAATAACACATATTAAATTATTCAGTAGCTACTAAATGTGGTATGATTTTAAAGTCCTGCAAAGTAATACACGCAAAGCGAATTATTATGAAAAACAAGCTAACGTTTTTACTATGTGAGCCAAATAAGAAAAGTACTGTCAAAACGGCCATATTTGTTTGCGTTTCGCTTTCACTTCAGGGTGTAGGATGTGCAAGAAAAGGAACAAAGATTAAGATTGCCGTTTGACAGTACTATTCTTATGGCGCGCATAGTACACTGCACCATAGAGATCCTCTAAAGATAATGAGGATCAGTAACGATTTTTTTAATGGCTAATTAGAAAACACCATATGATTAACTGTGAAATTTTTTTTACGATATCTCTTAAACCTGATAAATTATAAGAGCTAAAACCACAGAATACATAATAGTACAAGCTAAAACACTGATTTTTTGGGGGTCCCTATGACGTCATCGCGACGGACGCGAACCTTATGTCGTACGTGATAAAGCACATATTGCATTGAGCTTGGCATTTCCTTCAAACCCTTTTAACTCAACCATTTCTAAACGGATTTCAAAAATTCTTTCACTAGGTTTCATAGCTATCAATATGTGTTTATATTATATCAATAAAACTATAGGATTCAAACCTGTTACTGATTTCTTTTTTTTATTTTTATTGAAAATAAGCGAGCATTTGTCCACAATCACACCTGGTGTTAAGTGATGATGCGGACTACGATGGAGCATGCTCACTTAGATAAAGCCTGTTCACTCTAGCCTTAAAAAGGCCCAAGTTGTAACTATCAGGAAACACATAGGCAGGCAGGCTGTTCCACTCCTTTGCTGTTCGCATTATAAAAGTGTTAGCAAAATGCTTTGTGCGGATGGTTGGAATATCAACAACATAAGGATGGTACGCTAATCTGCGTCTAGTGCTTCGATGGTGGAATGGGGCTGGAGCTTGGACGAAGAATTAATTCGTGTAATTCCTACGCACACTCTCCGAAGTGCATCTTGTAAAATACCGACAAACAAGCTATTCTGCGGCGGTGGTCGAGGCTATTTAGTTTGGCATTCGTGAGTTCGGGGTCTCCAATAAGTCGCCTAGCCCGTTTTGATCCTCATTCCACTAAAATGCTTATATGTAGCTCAAACGAACACAAGGATTGGTCACCGCTGGTGTTATAAAAGTCCATTAATCATTCACTGCATAGCAAATGCTTGCAAGCAAACGAGCTATCTATACAGCTAAAGCTCAATAAGCGACCTAATGTAAATATTGTCCTTTTGTGTTGAATTGTAACTCGTTGATGTCTTTTGTATGAAATCACTGACATGCAAAATAATTTTGTTCGACTAAACTTTAGCAATTTCTCAAGTTTGTTTTCTACGAGAATTAAGTGTAGGAAATAAAGCGATCTTTTGTATGAAGACCCCAACATTAAATCCTCAGTGGATGAAACTTTGCAGGGATGTAATATTATGAACCAAGACCTATGTACGAATATCTAAAAACAAAAAAAAAAACGATTTGGATAATATTTAAACACTGCGTTTATGATACTTTATCATACTGTAAAGTTTCGTCTACTGAGGATTTATTGTGGGGGTCCACTACCTTCCTTTCTTACACTAAATGTGCGTATTTATGCGTGGTAAGTATTATTGATTTACAATTAAATATACAGGGTGTTTGGTAAGAGCCTTATAAAGCCGAATATGGTGGATGGGACCATCAAACTGAACAACTTTTACTATGGGACCAACTCTGAAATCGCGAAAAAAAATCAGCTGTTTCATACATTTTTATATTTTCGATATTAATTTTTGTATGAAACAGCTGATTTTTTTTTCGTGATTTCAGAGTTGGTCCCATAGTAAAAGTTGTTCAGTTTGATGGTCCCTATCCACCATATTCGGCTTTATAAGGCTATTACCAAACACCTTGTAGATCTAATTTTCTCGACAAATATTTTATAATGTGATTTGTTGCAACTCCACTGAAATGAAACTAAACTATAATCATGTCTTTGAAGTTGATAAATTAATGAGTACCTTAGCTAAATAAGTGTTTGACCTTCAAGTGTATGAAGCAGTACACAAAGTAAAGCAACATTGCATTAGTTCAATATTGCGTAGCGTATACGTCGCGCGTTCCCATGCTTAGCTCTTATTCCTCAATCATGAGAACTGCGCCTTAATGTAGGTACCTACCGTAACTCAATGCAATTGGTGTCAACATCTGCCGTTTTATGTATGAGATCAATCATGAGTTCCCATAATAAATAAAACATGACACACGACACTCTGATGTCGTCTAAAATGTATTTATCAAATAAATGTCTGACAAACTATGTGAGAGAAGCTTGATGGTGTATGGGTTAGGACCTTGGTTAGGACATTTGCACTCCGATTGTGGAAGTCAAGGAACTTTTACAAGGGTCTGTCAAAAGTTGGGGGGCCAAAAATTTATTATCTCGAGCTTCTCCATGCTTTGGCTGCATCTGCAGTTGTTAACACCCCCGACTCGTTATGGCCCGTCCTCGTTATCCACCTATAAGGAAGTCCTGTGCCCCAGCAATGCAAAAATTGCTGATGTGCAAACTATTACGACCAGCTTGCTAATAGGCCTTCAAAGTCATTTGATTGTCCTAGGTCGTTTCCCGGTCTGGTAAATTAGAAAAATAAACTTAAAGCTGCCTCGCCACTCAATGATTGTAAGATAATTATCTCGACTTAACTATGATGAATACGAATACCCTTAAACTGTGACCATCAATGGACATTATGGACAAATACAGTGCCTCGCTATGACACCGCTTGCAGTGTTGCAGAAGTTTCGAGCCAAGGTTACGATGCGACTACGTTATGTTATGTTATGTCACACGCTGGATTCATTCACGTACCTACTTATTTGTCATCATATCAATATGCACACAAGTCATCGCATTCAAGAGAACATAAAATGTAAAAAACGTTTTAACTTTTTCGCTGATTTTGTCACAGATAAGTAGAAATGCCTGCAAACTAGATTAACAGTAACACAGGTCAAGGTAGGTAGAACAAAATGATGAATTTGTTTGCAAACATTTTTCAAAGGTCGTTTTGTAGAAAACGGATGGACAAGGTTTTTCACCAAAAGGTTCCTTTGAAACTGACCCTTTTTTGGGGGTATTTTATAACTGCGTCTTCTCCCAGAGATACCTATTACCTACCGATAATTGTTATTGCGATTAAAGCCAGCAGACACAGACTTATCAGTCAGTATTGCAATCATGTGTGAGTTTCTGGCAGTGCGCAACACTACGTCATCAGCTCTCGGCGGATGCGGGAGGAATACAAACAGAGTAAGTACTACCTACGCCGGCGCCGTACGCGATGAACTACCGGTTTACGCAATAGTTAGAAAGCTGTAACTATGGTAACTTTAAGTATAGCCGTAACTAATATTGATCAGCTATATAATTTCAAATATATTACATATAATTTCAAATTGATGAGTGAGATCATTTGGGTTGGGTGTATATCTGAATCTATTCCATTCACTCCCTGGATGGATCAGATCACAGCTAGGTCAATCATTGGCGGAGAACCAAGGCTTCAAAGTTACTTCGTTTGTATGAAAATCGACTGGTGTCCTTATCTAGCTTCCACTTTATATGAATTCTGAACAAATTCACCCTTCTGTGACCTGACCACAGCCCATGAAAACGCTGAAACCACAAAAAAATACGGGTCGAATTGAGTAGGTACCTCTCTCCTTTAGAAGTCGGTAAAAACTGTGTTTTGTTAAAATACCTAATCCTATTATTTTGCACAGTCTCTTAGACTTTGATAAGACAAGTCTTTTCCAGAGCTGTTTGAACTCGATAGTGGCATTTCGCCTATATGTTACTGTTAGGTAACGTTCCATTACTGGTGCATTAAATTCAAAGACAATGTTGCCACATTGAAATGCAAATTGTTTTGCAACGCTTTTACGCAAAAAACTTAACGCAAGAAATAATATTTGCAGTTCATATTTATTTTTTGTACTGTACTCAAAATAACACCCGAACGAGCGCGCTTCGCGTCTTCGTTTCAGGTTTGGCAAAAATGTTTTCGTATGTCTGTCTGTCCGTCTGTTCTCCTCTACAGGTTGCATTTCTCAACCGATTCTCGTGAAATTTTGTGGACAGATTCCATATTTTTTTTTGTCGATTCATTTTTTCGTTTTTTTTTTCAAAATGGTGGAGATATGGGGAAAAAATATTTCAGCCATTTCGAAAAATATTCAAAAATGTCACAATCACAAATGCACGGTCTACAGCTGTACAGAGCCTCTATAGTATTTTTAGTTTTTAAAATTCTCCGATGTTAAATAAATAGCACATATTAAATAATAGGTACTTTAATAATAATAGGTTTAATAATAATAGGTAATAGGTACCTAGATCTTTCGTGCTGTCATAATGAAAATTCTAGGCAGGATTAACAACTATTATGTATTCCTGTGCTATAAACATGTATATTGTTTTTCTCAGAGAATCTGATAGAATTATATGCCTTTAGGTACTTAATTATTAGGCAAGCCAGTTTCATGATTTTAAATATCAGGCTGCCCATTGTAACATTCACAAATGGGCCTTGCTGCACTTCTCGAGATTTACCAAGATTAGCCTAGTACTGAGCTAAGAACATAAATATTACTTACATTCCTTTTGCTATTGCAATTAGAATGCCCACTAAATCTTATACCTTTAAACGAGCAATTCTTGTATATTTATTTATTTCTGTGATCTCGGAAACGGCTCTAACAATTTCGCTGAAATTATGGGGGTTTTCGGGGGTAAACAATCGATCTAGATTAGTCTTATGTTTGGGAAAACGCGTGTTTTAGTTTTTTACACGACTGCCCAAAGCAAAAAGAGTGTATATGTGTTCAGGGTTCATGTATGTTTGTGAGTATGTGAGTTTCTTTATTCCACCATAACTTCTAAATGCCTGAACTGATTTGAATAAATGGGGTATCGTTAGAATCCTTACAGCATTCCGAGTGACACTAGCCATATTTTTTTTAGAAATATCAATACGGCGACTGTACGACGTCATTTTGAAATGTGAAAAAAACATTTTTTTTTGTTCTATTACTACAATATGGGCATCAAATGAAAGGCCTTGATGAGCACATTCCAAAACCATATAATATGTCACTAAAATGTGTGAAATAAAAATAAATAAATTAAAAAAATATTAAAAACACGACTGCCCTGCCAAAAACAAACTAAAAAGTTAAACAACAAGTGTCATTGCAGTCGGGGGACCTCTTCGATCAAAAATTGTTCCATAATAAGGTCCCCCGACTGCAATGACACTTGTTGTTTAACTTTTTAGTTCGTTTTTGGCAGGGCAGTCGTGTTTTTAATATTTTTTTAATTTATTTATTTTATGCGTTTTTCTTTCGACGCAGAATATGGTCGCTAATTTCGTCCTGCCGGCCACTGTCCGTCTGGTCCATCGGGTTAAGACGCGGACGGACGGCAAGAAACGAGTGTTACGGGTTCGAATCCCGCTCGGTGACTTACTTTTGTTTTTTTTATATGATCAAGTTTAAGTATATTTTTTTTGTTTTTAGACAAGTTAAAAAAAATGTAGTTAATGTTTGAGATAACAATGTAATTATCACCTAAACACCTGTTCCATAATAAGGTCCCCCGACTGCAATGACACTTGTTGTTTAACTTTTTAGTTCGTTTTTGGCAGGGCAGTCGTGTTTTTAATATTTTTTTAATTTATTTATTTTATGCGTTTTTCTTTCGACGCAGAATATGGTCGCTAATTTCGTCCTGCCGGCCACTGTCCGTCTGGTCCATCGGGTTAAGACGCGGACGGACGGCAAGAAACGAGTGTTACGGGTTCGAATCCCGCTCGGTGACTTACTTTTGTTTTTTTTATATGATCAAGTTTAAGTATATTTTTTTTTGTTTTTAGACAAGTTAAAAAAAATGTAGTTAATGTTTGAGATAACAATGTAATTATCACCTAAACACCACCATATTACAATAAATAGTAATAACCTAGCAAAGCTTGGTCACCCAGATATTACTTAATATAAAATAAGAGACGCAAAAGTTGTTGACGCAAGTGTTGCATTATTTAGTGATATCTAAATGGAGTAATGCACTTTAAATACACTATCTTATAAATTTTCCTACTTTCGTTTTTAGGGTTCCGTACCAAAATGGTAAAAAAGAAGCCTAGCCTTATGGTGCGACTCGACTATCTGTCTGTCTGTCCCATTGCAGCTGGATATCTCAAGAAAGAACTTTTAAATGCTATCAACTTGAAAGTTTTAGATGACGTTTGTCTAACAAATTGCAAATAAGAAATAAAAATATTTTTTTTGCAACAGGGACTGAAAGGTGTCTTAAAAAATCGAGGTGGGGCTACTAGGGCATGTGGGTATCATAAATACTAACACCTATTCTGTGATCATATGAAAGAGGGCCGTTTGCGCGCGTCCGACTCGCTCTTGACCGGTTTTTTAACAAAGGAACCGATCTCCACATTTACATGCAAGGGGCCCATATCTTTACTTTCCCGGCCGATCCGTTTCTAGTGCGAGCGGTAATATCACCTATATCTAGATTTCCTAGTGCACGGCTTAGAAAGTGGTGCTCGACAAACCAGAAAGCCTGTCATTATTTCGCCCGCGACTTATATCGACATTGGGTCTAGTTGTCCCATGAGAAAGCTGCTAAAGATAGTTTGATATAATATATATAAGGTCCTTCTTAAATACCTAGTGCACATAATTTTAAGGGGTCAATGTACTCATGCATACAAACAACTTTTACTATGGTACCAACATTGAAATCGCGAAAAAAAATCTGCTGTTCCATAGAAAATTTAAAATCGAAGATCAAAATGTATGGAACAGCTGATTTTTTTTTCGCGATTTCAATGTTGGTACCATAGTAAAAGTTGTTTGTATGCATGAGTACATTGACCCCTTAAAATTATGTGCACTATTTAAGGAGGACCTTATATAATATAAGATAATATAGGTAAGTAACTAATTTCAAATAGGTAACACTACTTATCAAACTTTTTTTGTGCCTGATAGGTATGTTAAGTAGAAGTACAAATACCTCATGCGAATAAATGTATATTATTTTCTAAGAACTTCACTATTGAAATTAAGTTCGTAAGTATATAGGGAGGTTAAGAACTGGGTGAATTATGAAATAACATCACCTAAAAGAGGAAATACCTCATTAGTTTAAATACATAATTAACATAGGAAGTGCTAAAAATGGACATCAATCAGTAGCAAGTTTCTAAACTTGTTCATAAAAGTCAACATAAAATCGCCAAATAAAGTATAAAATCGCAGCAATCGCGGCGTCGTGGCTTACTTACCAGTTATTGCAGTATGCGGTCAAACTTACTTAGATAGGGTCGTAATGCAATTTAGAATTTCTAAAACCACGGCGAAATACGTGCTACCTTATCCTAATTAGGTTGAATGCGTTTTAAATTATCTATGTTACACATAATTAGGTACATTTTCCTTGCAAAATGGATGCAAACCATAACTTTTTGGACTTATGAAAAAGATTCCTACTTACTTCTATATCTCCATCAAAATGGATCCTACTCGTATACCACAATGCTTGTTTCGAATCTAATAATCTAAAGAAAGACTATAGAAAGGTTTCATTATGTAAACATTGTAAATAACTTCGTCTTAGAACAAATTATGCAAGTGTAAACAACTCAAAGGAAATTGCAAAGGATTTAATTTATGTTATCAAAGATACTGGCAGAGAGATTGGAAAAGCAACGTGTGGTAATTATAAAGCAAGTACTTTTCACCAGTTTCGATTAAATCTACCGTTGGATGTTGTGTAACAATTGTTAGCATCAGTAAGGCACGGATGATGAAGGCAAGGAGAGGTGGACTGATTGCAGTTACGCGTGGATACTTTGCAAACACTTTCGAGTAATCGCCTGCCGCAAAATTATTATTTACGCTGAACTTAACGCAGTCCAAGTGACAAGCGGGGCAAGTCTCAAGTCTTCTGTAAACTAAAAATAAATTATGAGAAACAGTGTTATTGAAAACCCGATGGTAAATCCAATCACGTGCTTTATCACTTTTGCAGAAAATTTCTGTACGTGCGCGTCGTGTAAGTGCCGCTGATGTTTGATGGTACAGAACTTTCGTTACCTATTAATGTGTTTCAACAGAATAAATCTTAGATTATTTACCAATTCGAGCAAAGCTTCGAGTCACGAGGAATAGTCGCCGACATGCAGAGTATTTAATGACAGGATCACGAGGAACCCACATCATGATTCTTCTATCATCACTATCAATCTGCCGCCTATGTTGTCAAGGTACCGTCGCTTACCTACCTCGTCTTGCCGTGTTTGAGGTTTGTCATGATTTATGATACATCATACAAAATTAATTTGCATCATCTTGTTGACTCAAGCAGTTAAGGTGGCACCCTGAGCGAAAGTGGCGCCGCGGTGAATTTTATTTAATATTATAATTCTAATACACAATTTTAATAATGTTTTACGTGGAATTTTTAGAGCTGGTATTTTTAAACAGTATCGTTACACTCCCTCGTAGTCAATGCTAGAAGTAGATAGCAAAACTGCTAAAAGTGGCCGTTTTTGACACATTTGCTATTTACAGAAGTAAATAGCATGATAGATTTGACTACATGCCCCCGTCATTCGTTTCTACGAATGACTACGGGGGCATGTAGTCAATTCTTCTAAAAATACAAGATCATAGGCCCTAAAAACTCCACGTAAAACATTATAAAAATCTTTTTCTATTAATAACTTATTAAATAAAAACATCTGAGGGCGCCACTTTCGGTCATACAACCGCCTTAACAAATTCTTCCATATACTATAGGTACTATAGGTACAAATAAATCGCCTGCAGCTTGTGTCACGCACTAAGCCCCAGGTCAACGTAACGGCCGGGTAGCTCGGGACCGTTACCAAAGCTAAATGGATATAATTTGTTCCGAGAGCAAACACAGCTGTCTGTGACGCATTGTTTGACTAGCATTGTTCGCTCCGTCATTACGAGTAATTATTCGGGGATCATGTTGAAAGTTGAACTCGCTCGGTCACCTTAATGCCATCTCACTTTCTTGCGTCGTCGCCTTGTAGACACTCACTGTTGACTGAAAGGTATGTTTCCCCGCAAAAACCGCAGGGCATGTATGAAAAGATTGATGGATGTGAATGGAGCAAAAGAAGATTGCAAGGATCGTAGCAGGTGGCGATCCATAGTCTCTGTTTACCCCCATGGGATACAGGCGTGAGTGTATGTAGGTATGTTTCCACTTTTTGAGAAATTTCCAACTGGTAGGTACCTACTAGAAACTAGAGTACTAGTCTAAACTATTTAGTTAAAAAAACGCCGGTTTTTTAATGTAAGAAAATACTTCATTCGTGAGCGCGGTAGGAGGGTTTCAAGAAAGAAGTGGTTTGCAGTCGTCTGATAAATATTAAAAACTAGCCGCCGGCGTCGCCCGCGACTTGGTCTGCGTGGCAAAGTTTTTTGCAATCCCTCGGGAACAATACTTTTTTTCGGGATGAAAGGTACCCTATGTCCTTTTCTCTTGGACGAATTAACCACTGGACACGTAACGTGAGAAAAATGTATGAAATCACGTTCAACCAATTTTTGCGGGGTGAGGGGGGATTACATTGTCAAATAATGACAATATTATAGGGTTATTTAGCCGGTTTCCGGCCATAACTGCCGGCCAAATATTATGGATTGTGAAACTCATACATTAGTTCTCGGCCAGGCGGCTAAAAAGCAAATGACTTCCCAAAAATGGATTTAGTTACCCGGCCATCAAATTTAAATGTATCACACCGAAAACTTTACGCGTTTAAGTCAAATAACAGTACTAAAACTAATTTAGCATACTCACACTCAATTGCAAGAAGCTTCACTTTAAATCTTCTTAAGCTAATACCACTTTACCGCTAACGACGCTACCGTTGCATCGAACTAAAAGTAGTTCGATGCAACGGTAGCTCTCATTAGTTAAAGGATTAAGTTAAAAACTTAATCCTTTAACTATTGAGAGCCTTAAACATTGTTGCTAATAATACAGTTAAAAAATGAATGGGATCACCGAATGGTTGAGTTTGTTTTGAAAAGTATTCAAAGTTTGTATATAAATTGGCCAAAATAACGCGTTTGACACATAGTATCGTTTGACAACTGACACTTTTCTTTCAAATTCGCTGGATGTGATTTTTTTATTATTTCGGTATTATTTTTCTGTAAGTAAAAATGTCAGTGTGTCAGAGTGTCAGTAATAAAAATCATGTATATCAAACCGTAAACAATATTGTAACTTAACATCCAAAAAACTTACATGCACATTTTTTGCTACTTTTAACGACATACATACCCTGCTCAATTTTCGCCATTCTTCCCCACGACTAGTGTCGTTGTCTTGGTAGTCCAAGGCGCACCACTGGTAGTGTCGTGGTCGTTTGTATTTTTTTTTCTCTTCTACACTAGTAGGAACTTAATTATCTTCTTTAAATTACATTACCAAAATACCAGGGTAGCATAGATTTAGAGGAGGTCAACATTTTTAAACACAATAAATTGTTAAGTCCTTGTCCGCGCGACCTTGAGCAAGTGAAGGAGGCCTAGTTATGTTTCCGATATGGCCGAAAACCAAAGGGGGCCGGCAAACCGGCTAAGGCACCCTACTTTGTTTACATACCAAATATTATTTATTTTACGAAAAATACCTACTATAATAGGTTGAAATTGTGCTTACGCGTGAAAAGAAACATTTCTTGATTGCCTGCTATTTTTTTAGCTGAACAAGACGGAGCATTTTGCCCATTTTTGTACCATTGTTTCGCCTCGAGCTCTAGCATCACACTGACAACGCAATATCGTTTACTGAGGCTATCGGTCACAGTAAGTGGCTAAGGGGTAAAGGCGAATATGGCTGTCATTTCGCGTCCAGTGGTTGATTCGTCCAAGCCTTTTCTGTACCCCTGACAACGTGTATGCAAAATTTCATGATGATCGGTTCAGTAGTTAAAACGTGAAGGCGTAACAAACAAACAAACGGACTATCTCATTGATAATATTAAGTAAGGAAGGTACGTGAAGTAAAAAAATTAGTAGCCCCTGATCTACTGGAATAATAAAAATACCAATTTATAAATTTAAACATTTATTTCTAGAAAGTTACATTGTTGTAAATTACAAACTTGCCTGCAGTTTAATCGAGTGCTCTAATATTATGACGTCACTACAAAGATAATATCAAACAAGATGAAACTTAAGCGCTAATAAGTAACAAAATAAACCAAACAAGATCTACGACACTTTCGTCAGATTCCGTTTTCGTCAGAAAAA
The DNA here is from genome assembly GCA_928269145.1 of Agriphila tristella. NCBI lineage: Eukaryota > Metazoa > Arthropoda > Insecta > Lepidoptera > Crambidae > Agriphila > Agriphila tristella. The sequence goes on from OV743442.1 coordinate 19,166,293, forward strand.
ATATAGGCTGTTTTATTTCTGACGAAAGCGGAATTCCTCTTGCGTCAGAAAAAACTTACCCAAATAAATGTTTCAAATTATTTGAATTTATCGAAAATATAACGAGGGTTTACAGTACCAGGCTAGCATGAATGTAAAGGAGGTCTTTTCATACCTGTTCATCAGATCCGGTCAGCATATTCCCCACATCCATTAACGGGAGTCCTAACTTCCAGAAAAACCAGCCTTAATTTTTTTCTGACGAAACCGGAATCTGATTAAATTCCGTTTTCGTCAGAAAGAAAACAGCCTATATTTTTTTCTGACGAAAACGGAATCTGACGAAAGTGTCCTAGATCCCAAACAAAGATAAAGAATTTGTACTAAAAGGTATGGCACCAAAACAAAACTAACAAAATAGTATAGAACTAGCTTTTTGGATTCAGATAACAGTATGATATTGCGGTGAGATTATTTTTCCTAAGTTTTGTACATAAATAATACTTGTAGAGTAAATATATTTACTCTACAAGTATTATTATACTAAGGTAAGTACCCCATTTACTGATAAGTATCCAGAGTAAAGTAAGATTTACACCGCCCTTCCGGTGCATAAGGTCCATAGTATCATTACGTCTACAGTATCATTTCGTCCATAGTATCATTACGTCTACAGTATAATTTCGTCTATAGTATCAAAATGTCCATAGTATCATTACGTCTAGTTTTTCGTATACTTTGAGTAAAAACTTTTTACACACTGTTACTGGCCATTTCAGTTTTCGATGACTTTTTTCTTTCACTTGAATGTAAGCTACATTTAGTTACCTTATAAAAACATGAAATGAGTTAAAGTTTATTCATTTTGAAGTATATCTAAAATAAACATAATAGCTAGACGAATTTATGTTATGGACTAACTGATACTATGGTCCATTTGATGAACTAGACGAAATTATACTAGTCGTAATGATACTATGGACGAAATGATACTGTAGACGTAATGATACTACGGACCTTATGCACCGGAAGGTACACCGCACCATCGCATCAGCCTGAAATTGTCTGAACTCTTTAGTACCGTGTCGCGTTAATTATTGCTAGTAGGAAAGGTTAGTAGTGGGTTTGACAAAGTATTAACAGTAATTTAGAATTTCCAAGGTCGATTATATCCTTCCGGTGCATAAGGTTTAATATAAACATACAAACTGGTATTCTAAAGTCATAAAAACGCAATACATTTCTGAATTCTGATTTACCTAATTAAATTGCACATGAACTACATAAGCACAATAATAATAAGAAACGTGTTATATTTTCTCTATAAGCTACCTTTTTTGTAGAATCGAGAAAACAATTTTAAAAGGTCAATCTTAAAAATATTATTATTATTATTTCACTGACTTACTTAAATTTAAGTACTAAAATCTGTTTATCCTTACTTCTCCTATTAAAGTAAACAGTTTTTGACAGTTATCAACTTATCATATCATACATCTACTTTTAAACTTAAATAACTATTTAAAAATATGACATCTTATATGAAATCAAATTGTCATTAATATAACTAATGATATCTTTCGTATTCTATGTGTGGAAAATCATTTCTTGTATTTTTAAATGATTATTTGGGTAACGATTGTTTACCAAACAGGACAAGTAAACATAAACAAACTACACTGGCCTGCAAAACTAAGTACTACCGAGGTCTATTTTCATACAAACGAGGTAACTTTGAAGCATTGGTTCTCCGCCCAGGATTGAACGTGGTGTGGTCTGATGATGGCCATCCAGGGAGTGAATGGAGAAGATTCAGATTCCCATACACACCCAATAGATCTGATCAGCATTCTAAGAGCTGTTTGGATATGTTTATAAAAACCACGAAAATAGCATTAAAATGTATGGAAATGCTGTAACTGATAACTCTTATCCTTACAGCTCTTAGAATGCTGATTAGATCAATTGGGTGTGTATGGGGATCTGAATCTTCTCCATTCACTTCCTGGATGGCCATCATCAGATCACACCACGTTTAATCCTGGGCGGAGAACCAATGTTTCAAAGTTACCTCGTTTGTATGAAAATAGACCTCTGTAGTACTTAGTTTTGCAGGCCAGTGTATAACACGTACACTAGCACTAGGGGCTACCCTAATATCCGATTTTTTACAAAGTTAATTGTGTTTGTAGCACCACTGCGGTATTATTCCTAATTCAGAGATATTTATCCTTATTGATATTGGAGATTTCTTTTCTAGCATTAAGTATTTATTGTACATTTTGATCATAATTTTGTTTAAAGAACATCGTATGTCATACGATACGTATATTAGCTGCCAAATATTATTTTAATAAACCATCTATAAGGTCTAAGGTCACAAAATTTATTATTAAGGCGCAGTGGTAGTGAAACTAGCGCCGCCATTTATTTTTATTACTCTTAAACTAAGTTTAAGAGTAATAAAAATAAATTATAAATTGACGACCTCCGTGGTCGAGTGGTTCGCACGCCGGTTTTCAAGGCGTCACCATCTCTTGAGGTCCCGGTTTCGATCCCCGGCTGGGTCAATGTAGAAAATGAACTTTTTTAATATTGTCTCAGGTCTGGGTGTGTGTCATACCACCGTTGTTTCTGATTTCCATAACACAAGTGCTATAGCTACTTACTTTGGGATTGGAGCAATGTATGTGATGTTGTCAAATATTTATTTATTTATTTATTTAAGTCAATATTTAAAAAAAAGCTCAAGTAATAATCTCTTAAATTGTCTCTAATATTTTTGGATAACTCTTCAACAGTTATCATTTATTCTGTCAGTTTTAAAATCCATAATTGCCAAAAGTGGCCACTTTGAGCTAAAATGGATTTTAAAACTTACAGAAAGAATGAAAACTGTTGAAGAGTTATTCAAAAAATATTAGAAACAATTTAAGAGATTATTACATGAGCTTTTTTTAAAATATTGACTTGGTTTATGAGTAATAAAAATAAATGTAGTGGCGGTGCTAGTTTCACTACCTACAGCGCCTTAAGGTGCGTCCAGATATGTTCTTTTGATCGCACCGTACCTCCGTTCCGTACCAGCGTTCCGATCAAATAAGTCTGGACGCTATTTTGCCCGTTCCGTACCTCCGTTCCGTACCTCCGTTCCGTACCTCCGTTCCGTACCTCCGTTCCGTACCTCCGTTCCGTACCTCCGTTCCGTACCTCCGTTCCGTACCTCCGTTTTTTGTTTGAGGTCCGATTTGGATGAAACTCGGTTTTTGGTACTATTTTGACAAGAAAACAGCTACGCAATTTTCAAAAGATAAAAAAATCCGATATTGCGGCAAACTTTTTTGTTTGTGGGCCGATTTCGATGAAACTCGGTTTTTAGTGCTATTTCGACAAGAAAACAGCAACAATATGTGAAAAATATAAAAAATCCAAGATGGCGGCCAACTTTTTTGTTTGAGGTCCGATTTGGATGAAACTCGGTTTTTGGTACTATTTTGACAAGAAAACAGCTACGCAATTTTAAAAGTATAAAAAATCCAAGATGGCGGCCAACTTTTTTGTTTGTGAGCCGATTTGGATGAAACTCGGTTTTTAGTACTATTTTGACAAGGAAACAGCAACACTTTGTAAAAAATATTAAAAAATTCAAGATGGCAGCCAACATTTTTGTTTGTGGGCCGATTTCGATGAAACTCGGTTTTTGGTACTATTTTGACAAGAAAACAGCTACGCAATTTTCAAAATATAAAAAATCCAAGATGGAGGCCAACTTTTTCGTTCGATCGTTTTTTTTAGTATTTTTAAAATTGCGTTGCTGTTTTCTTGTCAAAATAGTACTAAAAACCGAGTTTCAGCGAAATCGGCCCACAAACAAAAAGTTGGCCGCCATCTTGGATTTTTTATATTTTGAAAATTGCGTAGCTGTTTTCTTGTCAAAATAGTACCAAAAACCGAGTTTCATCGAAATCGGCCCACAAACAAAAATGTTGGCTGCCATCTTGAATTTTTTAATATTTTTTACAAAGTGTTGCTGTTTCCTTGTCAAAATAGTACTAAAAACCGAGTTTCATCCAAATCGGCTCACAAACAAAAAAGTTGGCCGCCATCTTGGATTTTTTATACTTTTAAAATTGCGTTGCTGTTTTTATGTCAAAATAGTACCAATAACCGAGTTTCATCGAAATCGGTCCACAAACAAAAAAGTTGGCCGCCATCTTGGATTTTTTATATTTTTCACATAGTGTTGCTGTTTCCTTGTCAAAATAGTACTAAAAACCGAGTTTCATCCAAATCGGCCCACAAACAAAAAAGTTGGCCGCCATCTTGGATTTTTATATATTTTGAAAATTGCGTAGCTGTTTTCTTGTCAAAATAGTACCATAAACCGAGTTTCATCCAAATCGGCCCACAAACAAAAAAGTTGGCCGCCATCTTGGATTTTTTATACTTTTAAAATTGCGTTGCTGTTTTTATGTCAAAATAGTACCAATAACCGAGTTTCATCGAAATCGGTCCACAAACAAAAAAGTTGGCCGCCATCTTGGATTTTTTATACTTTTAAAATTGCGTTGCTGTTTTCTTGTCAAAATAGTACCAAAAACCGAGTTTCATCCAAATCGGCCCTCAAACAAAAAAGTTGGCCGCCATTTTGGATTTTTTATATTTTTTTAAATTGCGTTGCTGTTTTCTTGTCAAAAAAGTACTAAAAACCGAGTTTCATCGAAATCGGCCCACAAACAAAAAAGTTGGCCGCCATCTTGGATTTTTTTATATTTTGAAAATTGCGTAGCAGTTTTCTTGTCAAAATAGTACCAAAAACCGAGTTTCATCCAAATCGGCCCTCAAACAAAATAGTTGGCCGCCATATTGGATTCATGTGATTAACCTCGAAAAATAAAAAATATCATTTTTGGAGTTATACAAATATAGGTTACGGCGAGTTGCGATCTGTAAAACTTGGGTTAAAGTATCTATAATTTCATAATAAATAACTATATCACAACGGCAAACGGTACCTAACCTTTTTCGTAATTTAAATGTACTACGGGCTACTGTACTACAACCTCCGAACGTCGGCGTCGCCGCGATCACGTCCAGACTAGCGCCGTACCGTTCCTCCGTTCCGTTTTTCCTTTGAACGGGGCGAAAAAACCGACTCGCGATGGATCGGAGCGTACCTGTCGGCGATCGAGACGGCGTACCTCCGCACCGTTCCGAACATGCGTCCAGACTAGCGTTCTTTGTTCGCGACGCTCAAGAGCGAGAGATACAGGTACGGGCAAAAGAGCGAGAGATTCGAGGTGGATCGGGGCGTACCTGTTCGGCGAACGGAACGGCGTACCTCCGCACCGTTCCGAACATACGTCCAGACTAGCGTTCTTTGATCGCGACGCCGATCGGAACGGAGGTACGGTACGGGCAAAAGAACATATCTGGACGCACCTTTAAACGACTAATGGCCGATTGCACTAAACTTAAGGATCACCTAAGTCTTTTCCTAACTACAACACGACCAAATTAAAACGGTATCATAAACTTAGCTGTCATTCGCCTAGTTAACTTGGTCGAGTTGTAGATAAGAAAAGACTTAGGCGAATCCAAAATTTAATGCTTTTACACATTAGGGTGCAAAAGCACTAAACTTAAGAATCGCCTAAGTCTTTTCTTATCTACAACTCGACCAAGATAAGGGCGAATGACAGCTACATGACGGCTAAGTTTATGACACCGTTTTAATTTGGTCGTGTTATAGTTAGGAAAAGACTTAGGCGATCCTTAAGTTTAGTGCAATCGGGCGTATCTTAATGAAACCTACATTGTATAAATACATACTACAAACAGAGTGGCATGAACTAATGTCGAATATTGTAGGTATAATATAAATTAAATAAGAAGTTTGTATCTTTAATAATTTTAATGTTTGTATGTATAGTCAGAAGCACATAAAAAACCGCCAATTAATTTTGAAACTTAATATCTTGGCATTTAAGTTTAAAATAAAAATGAAATAAAATTACCCTGTTGTGGTAGCCCAGGGGGCCAATTCTCACGCGATATATTTTCAATAGAGATTTGTGATTAGAGATTATCTCGAATTTGAGAAATGTCGCAGTGAGCGAGAATAGGCCCCCTGCTCGGTTAAGGAGCTCGGTGGCGCAATGGCTTAGCGCCTGGCCCTGCGATTGCGGAGGTTAAGCAACATTCGCAAGGGTCGGTCATGGGATGGATGACCAAACTATCTCGAGTTCATCCGTGCTTACGAAGCCACGTTAAGCGGTTGGTCCCGGCTGCATTTGCTGTCGTAAACACCCACCGATCCGCATTGGGGCTGCGTGGTTGGTTATGGCCCATCTTCCTTATCCATAAGGTAAGGAAGGCCTGTGTTAATATGGCTGATGTCAGGTAGCCCAGCGTGTCGATTACTGTACCTTAATTGATATCGCATTTCATTCGCAACTGATGTACTTATACACGAAATAATGGGCGATTTACCGAGACCAAAAAAAAAATTTTTCAGAAAATCTTGCCATTATAGGTGGCGTTTTTTGAAAGCTGCTTATGTTGCTTATATGTCTATCACTCTTCAAGGCGGAGGGAAACCTACAACATTTGCGATCAAAAGAAAATTAAAATCCATGCGATAAATTACTTAGTGTGAATGGGGTTTAAGTTTAGGGCTCGGCTTTTATAAAAAAATATCTATAGAAATTTTTCGAACTATTTCTTTTTATTTGAGCTTTCAGAAAATCGCCCATTGTAAGATTATTGTTGATTTCATTACTTCTACATAGACTAAACCAAGTGGTGTAGTTAAAAGATGCTTAAATTATTTAGAAATAATAGTTATCAACAATCACAGACTAAAACGTGGTTGTACGAATTCATAGCGTATTATTGGTAGGCATATTCATATTGATATGCTATCATTAGGAAATATTATTTTATATTTAAGTCAAACTAAATATTTAAAATAAATTAAGTCAAATAAGGGTATAAGAGTAATGTTGGAGACCAAGAATATCCGAAAAAAGAACCATACAAGCCATCAATGAAACTGTACAAAATCATACAACCACCAATACTAACAAGGTAAAATACTTAAAGATACATAAATATACATACAATGCGATTAAATTGACAATAGACAGTGACTCGCTGCAACTTCACTCGAGAATGTATGGCAAAGTGAAAATTTTACAGATTAAAATACGTCGATTAGTACCGCAAGCGCTCTGAAGTTGCCGCAGATTACTATGTATTGTCAATTTAATTGCATTTTACAGTCTCATAAATAGGTATACAGATTAGAACTTTGTCACTCCAAAAGCTATTACTTTTTGAACAGTAATTAATGACAAATTACATCTACAACAAAGTGGCAAAGTTCTAATCTGTATACATATTTTTAGACGGGACTGTACATCCGTAGATACGGACCTTATTCAAGTATTTTCTGATGAAGATTTTAGCTATCGTGTGTTAATTAAGCGAGAGAAAACATCGTAAATACAAACATTATTGTGATTCTTCTTTAATCTATGGTCAGATCATAGACAAAGAGATTTATAGCAAAAAGTGTTTACTTAACTATCATAAAATTAGGAATTAAAGCTGTGGAATTCAGAAAAGGCTTATTACAAAATGGAAATAGAAAATACCGTAGACATTTGCAAGGGTGAAAATGACAATTGTAAAACTGTATCGTAATTTAAAAGAGACAAAAATAACTTTTTACATTTTAAACATCATTCACAATATTTAAAACTGAAATCTGTATAAGAAGTTAGATTACGAATTCAAACTATTACACAAGTTTAATTTTTCATTATACATTTTAGGTCAATTACATTAGAGCCGCATTGGACGGTATTCGAACAAACGTTTTTTGTAATTTTTTTCTCCAAAGTATTGGACGATGTTTTCACCAATTTTCTGCCAGACTGTGACAGATTGTCTGTAACGGTTACATAACGGAATTTCTTCTAAAACGAGCGGTTACTTATGTAATTCGGCTTGTCTGCCTAGCGCTTCTAAATTGTTATGATGGGAGTCTATTCTATTGATATTCGCTTTGAACTCGTCACGAGGGGTTTTGTGATGTGTGTGGGGTACAAGAGTGTCTGTTGACCCCTTATCGTCCGCATTGCTTCGTTCTGAATTTAAGAAGTCCTCGTGTGACCCGTTCACTTGCTTCGGCTTGGAGTCGGGGTACGCTAGATCGAAGTTCGATATGGCTTTGGGGTTGCTTTTTTCAAGACCGGAACCGTGAGATTTCGATGAGGTCAGTCGTTCGTTTTCTGTTGTAAATGTAATACATAATTAACGCCTGTAGCACATCTCCGCTGCGAAACAATATCCGCCGCAGTAGTTCCGCCATGAATAGGGAATATGCATATATTTTTTTAATCTTAACCAAAACTATAATGCGTGAGAAAATTAACTGTAATATTAAAACTTTTCTCTTGCTTTTTTTTCTCGTGATATAGTTACTTGAAGTTAGCGCGCAGCAGCACCCGCCGAAAACGCTCCATACAAAACGGTGACGTCACATATCACGTTCCAGGTGTGTTTCGGCGCATTTAATATGGAGTTAGCCAATAATCTTCAATTATCTCCCTAAAGTTTGCTTTTAAGTACATATGTGTCATACAAAATATTATTCCTTATTCGATATTCTATCTGACTGTAAAGTGCATTATATCCGAAAATGAAAGAAAAAATATCGTTATTTTCCCCTGATTTCATCGTGTGATAAAATTAAAATAATACATTTTTTTTTTTTTCCTGTTATATCATGTTTTTATAAGTGTCCGCAGCGATCAAGCTCAAATTCATCAAAATCGGTGACTTATGCATATTCCCTATTGTCATCTATCGACGTTGATATATTGACGATCACATCTACGTAGCGGTTTCGCGTCATTATTTTCGAGGCGGAGCGCCCGCGAGCGTGAGAGTTCACATCACACCGAGTTCGGCCCGCGTGGCGCGTACGCGACATAATATTAATCTATCTATGTACGCGACTCGACTCACAGATTTTTTGTTTATGTTGACTCGGTCTACGGCAAAATCAACCCGAGTTGACGGGCTCCACCGTAACTCAGTTAAATTTCTCCAGAAGTAACTTGAGGCGCCCGCCACTAATTTGTATCACTTGTACAACTGACAAGTTATGGCGGAACCTAACTGCGGTGTTTCGCGGCGTAGGTGTGCTACAGGCGTAATAAAGAGTAAAAAGTTAGTGTTTTTACCAATGCCGATAATTTCAAACAAGATATTTAATGGAGCGCACTATATTATGTTAAACGTTTAAGGGTTTGGGCCGGTCTATATGGCTATGTCAAACTTTTTTGAGATGAGAGTTTAAACATTAAAATTTGTATGAGGCTATCATTAAAAAAGATTTTACTCACTTATGCTCTGAAATGTTATCATTCCATTTGAAAAAAGAATGCGGGGCGTTCAACATTTCCGTGGGGGTCTGGTTCATCACATTCTAAATTTGAAATTCAGTGCGGAAATGAAATTCCATACTTACTTCCCGCACTGAGTGCGGGAAGTAAGTGTTCCAAATTCAAATCGGTAGAACTTATCAGCTAGCATTCTTTTTATGAAACTTTATGGTTGCATGACCGGTCAGTAAACATGGCCACGCGAACCAATTTAAATATCACATTTTTGCAAAGAAAATTGTATTTCCTCGCATTTCGTGAGTAAAGTATTATACAAACCTTGTACTGGAAGCTACTTGCATTGCCTCGAATGATTAAAGCCCTCGCCTGCGGCTCGGGCTTCAAACCATCCTCGACAATGCAATCGCTAGCTTCCCGTTCTCGGATGTAATGTACTATTGTTGCAAATATCGGAAGAGTAGAAAATGTTGATCGAGTGTCTGCACCCAATCAACATAGAGTAGAGATTTGAACCTTGCTAGTGAAGTAATTTCCTAATTTCTTACCTGTGGTTTCGCTTGCGGGCTGTGGTTCGCGCTCGGCGCTGTCGTCCTTATGGTCCTTGGGCACGGACGAGGCGCGCCCGGGACTCGAACCGCCCAGCATGTTCAGGATCCTAACCAGGTGAAATAAGACGTCAAACAAACTGACCAGCGACAAAGAAAATATATACTACGCGAAAAGAAGCGACACACATCGTGCTGGTAAAAATGATCGCAGCTATGCATGAGCTCCTTGTGAGTATAATGTTCCTTGTGCATGAGTGATAAAGAGAGACAAAGTAGTCCCCGAGGCAGCTCAAGGTCACTGGCGCCAGAGCTCACACGTACAGGGAAGTGTCGCTGTGCCAGCGATGGATTCACGGTAATATTTACTCTTTAATACTTGTTTATCCCTTAACGGGTTAATGACTAACACTCGTATTCGCAAATATTACTATGACGTGAGGTCTCACAGAGCCCGCAGACGCCTGTGCGTCAACTACCAATCACACGTCATACGTAAAACAAAGAAACCAATCACACAACTCTATTTTAACGCAGTTCGTTCGCATAAGCAAGTATCGTTTGAGTATCGTTCTTGAATACAGGTGTGACAATAAGGCCCAATGGAACTAAACCAGGGATCCGCAATCACTAATGGACTGGCTATCTTACTCGCGGTACACTACACAACATTGTTAAGAGCGCTTCCACATTCGTATACAGGGTAATTTTTTGACCCCCTCTACAAATTTTGTCAGGTTCTTCATTCTATAACAGTGTACAATCAATTTGTGAAGTATTTTTTTTTACATTTTTATCCCGCCCCGTGCGCGAGGGTAAGCGTGCGCACCTAGATTTTTAGGATATAAAAAGTGGCTGCAAACTGAGAATTTATTTTATTACTTCCTTGAACTTATATAATTTTGTAAAGGGGTCGCAAAATTACCCTGTACAGGCGTTTTCAGCGCTGCACCATGCACCCCTTCACATTACAGCGGCCGCAATGCGACGTGGTCGCGACGTAAACGCGGCGTCTGTTATATGTGGCTATGACAGACGCGCTACTAAAACGCCTATTTGTGAAAGCGCTCTAAGTACACCAACTTAGGCGTTAAACTTAGGTAAAATGGTGGTACTTACAACCTAGCCAGGTGGACTTAAAACAAGCCCTACAAATATCCAAACCAAGTAAAATAGGGGGTACTCCTCCTGACAATCGAACCCGGGACCCGTTTTTAACGGGTGGACGAACCACTAGACCACAAAGGCGGTTAAAAGAATCAACATACATATTTTTATAATACCATCTTACTTTAAAATGTATAACAAAGAAAATAATTTTATATAATTTATAGGTATTTACCTATAATTGATTCCTGGGATGCAATGCAACGAAAACAAATTAATTATGTTTAATTAATTATGTATGTCTTTTTATGCTTACTTGTCTTATTTGATAACCATCTTCACCCAACTCTTTACTGAAAAAATCAATTATAAAATACAACAAATGGTTTTCCACACATAGATTACGAAATAAATTACATTTTTTGTGACAATTTGATTAAATAAGACTACATCCGTGTTATTACAAAAGATGTTTAAACACAGTATAACTTACACATCTGTTTAAATGTGATGCTGTTATTTTTTGACAATATTGTTTTAAAGAGATAGTATCTTTTTTTTTTTTTTTTTTATTATATTGAATGGGTTTGCTCTTGACCCCAGTCTTGCCCAGAAAGCAAAGACAGGGTCTACGATGGAGCGAGCTTGCCCAGAAGGTGCTTATTCACTCTGGCCTTGAATAGAGTCAGGTTGTATGCGCTCGGAAACACAGACGCCGGCAGGGAATTCCATTCCATAGCTGTGCGCATTATGAAAGATGATGAGTAGCGTTTGGTACGCAGAAAAGGTATATCAACTAAGAACGGGTGGTAACCTGCAGTGCGTCTGGATGTCCGATGGTAGAAAGGAGAAGGTGGAATGAGTTCATGCAGTTCTTGAGCACACTCACCGAAGTACAATCTATAAAAGACCGATAGGCAAGCAACTTTTCGGCGGTGAGCTAAACTGTTAAGCTTAGCTGCTACCAGTTCTTCATCGCCTATTAATCTCTTGGCTCTGCGTTCCACCGAGTCCAGTGCAGCAAGTTGATATTTCGCCGAGCCATCCCATAGGTGGCAGCAGTACTCCATGCAAGACCGGACTTGAGCTTTATAGAGAGTTAAAAACTGCCCAGGCGTAAAGTACCGCTTGACTTTATTTAGGACGCTCAGCTTCCTAGCTGCAGTTTGAGCCTTGGACTCGATGGAGGTGCCGAAGTTGAGATCAGAAGATAACTCCATGCCAAGAAGCTGGAGAGAATCGGTTACTTGAATAGATGTACCACGGAAAGTAGGAGTTAAGGTAAATGGACTCCTTTTCGCGGTGAACAGACATGCCTGCGTTTTAGAGGCATTGAAGCTGACGAGATTTTCATCACCCCATTGGGAGACGAGATGTCTAAGTTAAACAGTGTTCAAAAATATTTTTTAATATCAGGGCATATTTTTAAATAACGATTTAGATTCAAAAAACGTATGATAATGGTCAGAAGTTGTTTATTAAAATAGGACAAGTAAGCTGCCGTGGTATATCTATAATGCCGTTATCTACCTAAACCCAATTTTGCGTTATGAGCAAAAAACGCGGTAAAAATTTGAACTTATGTAACTTCTCGATGACAACACCAATTTGAGACCTAAAAGTACCAATAAATACATGAAGTAAAATACTTTTTAATTGTTCTTCTGTCTTATTGTAAATATTATTTAATTATATGAATAAAAGCTTTTTTCGTTTAGTTCATCATCAATGTTTCTAATTTCTCATTAGTAATTTACTAAAATGCCGCTAAATATACCTTAACGGCATTTTAGTGTTTCTACTTAAAATAAAAATATTGTCTTTTAAAACACTTAAAAAAGGCTCATATATGTTTAGCTAAAACGTCGTTATAGTAGTCTAGCTCTTTCATTTTACGGCATTATTGCTTAATAAACTCCTATAATAAAAAATTAATAACAATAATACAGTTAAAGTACTTTCACCGCTCTACAGTCTGCAAAAGACCGTATAACGGCAATCTAGTGAAGTAATCATAGGGAAAAATTATAACAAAAATATAAGTTAATGAACTTTAGCGGCTATATTAACTCGCAATGTTGCTTAACGGCATTTATGCTTATCACAAACGAGAAAGAAGGTATATAACGGTATTTTTGTTATAGTTATTTCCGAAACTATACATAATATCGAAAAACCGCGTATACAGGTCGATAGGGATTTTTTTTCTTATAAATAAGTTTTTTTTCTTATAATAATTTTCTTGTAAGGATAAGAGTTATCAGTTACAGCATTTCCATACATTTTAATGCTATTTTCGTGGTTTTTTTAAACATATCCAAACAGCTCTTAGAATGCTGATCAGATCTATTGGGTGTGTATGGGGATCTGAATCTTCTCCATTCACTCCGTGGATGGCCATCATCAGATCACACCACGTTTAATCCTGGGCTGAGAACCAATGCTTCAAAGTTAACTCGTTTGTATGAAAATAGACCTCTGTAGTACTAAGTTTTGCAGGCCAGTGTAAATTAAAACTTATCGTGTGACACAAGCGTTCATATTCCATTAGGAACTGTTGACTCGTGATCTACTTAGCCGCGGGTTCACAGGGTTGCCATACCACTCACCGATATAATTCAAAGTATTCAAACTCGGCATAAAATAGAAGTTAAAAAAGCGTGATGCTCGGCGCGCGGCGTACGAACGATTAACCTGAGCCTGAGTGACAACCTAACGTGTGACGTGCGAATTGAGTCATAAATCATTTTTATCGGACTTACGGGCCCCTTATGGCCCTAGCCACCCGAATCCGAGCGGAATCCGTTTACCTGTAACAACCGATTTATGATTCGATTCGCAGTAATGGATCTACTTCTAAAGCTGCGGACAAACCAACGCGTTCAGCCTGCGTTCGCGTCCGCGTGCGCGGTGGCGACCAGATACTGCAGTAGCGTTTGTAGTGACATGTTCAAACCGTTGCGTCCGGCCGCTCCAAATGCAGCGTTCGCCCGCGCGATCATTCGGCGGTGGCGTCCAGATGCAGTCGACATAATCTGCACGCTGCACGCAACTAATTTGGAGGTAGTCTACAATGTCCGAGACGGAAAAAAATATTGCTGAAGTGCAAAAATATACACAGGTTGGTCAAAAGTTCTGTTACTGAGTTTCTTTATCGATTACTGGCCATTAAAACAAATGAAAAGAAAAAATAAAAATGACATATAATTGACAGTTTTATAAGCTATAATTCCATACCACACGTATATCATATTTTGTTTATTTCACCATGGAATGGGGGTTGAAGGAGAATCGTGTCGCTGTAATTGCTCTGCACAAATGTGGGTAGCCACCGAATATGATTTTCAAGTTGCTACAAAAGTTGAAAATCAACAAGCAATTTATTTATCGCACTATCCATAGGTACAGTAATACCTTGACCGTCGATGACCGAAAAAGATCAGGAAGACCACGCACCGTTCGGACACCAGCTGTGATCAAGGCAGTGAAGGCGAGAATCACGAGAAATCCCGTCCGGAAGCAAAAGTTATTGGCAATACAGATGACTGTGAAGAGAAGTTCCCTTAAAAAAATTATCAATAATGACATTGGGCTTCACGCTTACTGTAGACGAAAGGGCCATCTGCTAAACGCACGATTGAAGGCTATGAGGTTAGCACGAAGTCGCGCTCTACTAAAGCAGTACGCACAAAACGGCCATCGAAAAATCTTGTTTACTGATGAAAAAATCTTCACAGTCGAAGAAAATTTTAACCGTAAAAATTATAGAGTATACGCTAAGAATAGTAAAGAAGCCAGCATGATTGCTCCGAGGGTCCAACGAGGTCACCACCCCTCATCAGTGATGATTTGGCTGGGGGTGTCCTATTCAGGGCTAAGTAAGGTTCATTTCTGTGAAAAAGGTGTGAAAACTGGCGCTAGAGTCTATCAAGATACCGTTCTGGAACCTGTTGTCAAACCCTTAAGCCACACTTTATTTCAAAACCAGCCATGGGTCTTCCAGCAGGACTCTGCCCCTGCGCACAAAGCAAAATCTACACAAGCATGGTTTCGGGCTAACAAAATTGATTTTATCGCGCAGGAAGAATGGCCATCCTCCAGCCCAGACTTAAATCCTCTGGATTATGCCATATGGCAACTTATTGAGGAGAAAGCATGTGCTAAGCCCCACATGAATCTCGACTCTCTTAAGCGCGCTATTCTCAAGGCAGTCGCAGAATTGGATATGGTGGTAGTTCGTGCTGCCATCGATGACTGGCCTCGTCGTCTAAAGGCGTGTATTCATGCCAGAGGCGGTCATTTCGAATAATTTTAATACATGATAATCTTAAATATTTGTGCTTTCATTTGGTATATAATTCATTGTAGCATTATTTGTAAATTTAGTATTATTCATGTTTTCCATAGTTACAGAACTTAGTAACCAACTAGGTAGAATACAAAAGTGAAGAAAAAGCGATAGGTACATAGAAACCCGCGTCAATATTGACTAGGTAGGTACCGGATTGATTTTGATTTTTTTTATTTATTTATTACTGAAAAACATACAAAAAAATTACAAACTTTTGCCAAACTGCATAACAATTTCATTTCATTTCAAATGAGCTGGTACCTACTTCTTTTGCTTTTCTTCGTCTTCAACAAGCGCTACTAATAAAAGAATTTCCTCTTCGATGTCATTTTCACTACCTTCCATTACAAATATCACAAAATTTAAAAAGATTGAGGTTCCGAAGGTGGACGCAGGCTGGACTGAACGCGTAGATAGCGTCTTTGGTGTGAACGGGCTTTGCACGCGAGAAGATCGCCACCGAGCACGCCACCGCGAACGCAGGCTGAACGCGTTGGTTTGTCAAGCAGGAGTGGCCAAACCATAGACATAGAAAAATTTTCGCTGCGCTCAAGAAGACCAACAAAGCGTGGAAAAGAGAAATTAACGTCATACGGACACGGTCTATGCAAACAAGAGACAAAGGATCAAGTGACATGTGCCAACATTTTTTACAATAAGAGCCCCTACCGTCCCGCCGCCTAGCAAATGAGCAATCACAGTTTGTTTAAATATTTGTTAATCTTAATTAGAATTTCAAATAAAGGTATCTTGGAGCCATGGTGTCTTGTGCTCTAAGTAATTGTGATGTGACAAAAAGAAATAATCCTAATAATTTTCACAGGTAAATGAGATATTGCCACACATTTCTCTAAAACCAAATTTCGCTACATTTATTCGTTTCTCGACGAAGAAAACAGTATGGAATATAGTTTATTAATTTCCTTTGCCATATTTTAGTCATATTTTATGAATCTAAGTCATATTTTACGTATCTCATATAAAATGTATGCATTCGTTTTCGGATCACCTGTTTATTGACATTGTTGTTCTTTGACATTCTATTTCTATGGGCCAAACTTTTGATATTCAAAAAATATTTGTTAGTCGAGTGCAAGGTAGAGTTTAGATGTTATTAAGTTGTTTGATATTAAATGTTATTTTTTCATATTTTTCTACAGTTTATCTAACTCTCGCGGGGTACCTGAATCGCCTTCGCGGTCGAACGGTAGACCGCGGTCGATCTCTCGTCTTGGCCATCCCTGCTAGTATTAGGGCGGGTTCATAGCCCATGTTTTGCTCTACACCAGGGGTTCCCAACCTTTTTTTGTCTACTGCCCCCTTTAAGAATAAATTATTTTTTAACGCCCCCCTTTTTAAACATACTTAAAAACCGCTAAGTACTTATAACTGATTATTGAAACGCAAATTTATAGTATTCGGACAGAGTATCTTTTATTGAAAATAAAACAAACATAATCAATTCTTATATAAAAACTAATGTGAAGGTTGAATCTGATGCTGTTCAATAATGCCCCCTTTTTTTCTGGGTCTCTTACCGCCCCCCTTTAGGCCTGCAGCGCCCACAAGGGGGCGTTATCGCCCACGTTGGGAAAGAGTGCTCTACACAATCAACAAAAACATCTACACAAAACATTGTTTCCGAAACATGTTTCTCTACACACGCCGTCCACAGCGATTGCGTGGCTTGTGGCTTGTGTAGAAAAAACTTCAGTGTTGCCAATTTAGCATTTTATGTTGGCACTTTATTTAAAAAAAAAGTCATTTTTTAAGCACGTTTCGTATTAGCCTAGTTAGCAACACTGCAAAACTAAGTTTTCTAGTTTGGTCTACTTCAATCAGAAATGGATTTGCGGGCTGATTTTCTACGACCGATTAAGACATCTGGCAACCCTGCCACAGACAATGACAATACACTGCCCCTCGACACGTGCAAAATGTTTTGTGTACGTGTTTTCCAAAGCAAAAACATTGTTTCTCTACACAAAAATGTTTCGCGAAACCGCTATTTCCATTCGGATCAACTGAACCGACCAACTGGAAACTGAACAACTATTTTACTTCCCAACAGGACAACTATTTGGTTGATCGGTTGGGAAGGAAACGAATCAACTATTTTAGTTCTCAACAGCTCAACTACTTAGGTTCGTATCGTAAAAAGTATCGTAAAAAAAGTTTTTTTTTTTCAAATTTGGTGGGTTCGATTCCTGGATAAGGCAGGCGATATTTCAAAAATCTTTGAATGCAGGGTCAAATATTTTTAAACTCAAAATTCTTCTTTCAGTAGTATCCCTACCTTCAATATTTAAGGTTCTTTCCCTTCGTGTGACAAAGTTTTGGGATACCCTTATTATATTGAAAATATTTATAGAAGTTAACCTTCTCTAGATTTATGTGACCCTAGTAGGTACTTAAAATAAAAACATATTTTTTACCATTAGTACTTTTTACTTCAGGGTATTAAAATTATATAAAAGTTAGGCAACTTTCTCTAGATTTATGTGATACTAGTATTTTTTCTTTATCTGCGGCGGTTATTTCCTATAAATTAGAATCCCACTAGAAAAACATATAAACGACCATTCGATGCGTCGATTGACACAATGTGTTAACATTTAGTTGTTCCGTTAGGAACTTCAAATGAAATGTCAATATCATCATTTAATAGAAAATTCAAATAGTTGATCCGATAAGAATAAGTCGCATACAGGGTCTCAACGGCACAACTAGTTGATCGGTTTAGTTGATCGGAAAGGAATAAGGGCGCGAAACAATGTTTTGTGTAGATGTTTTTGTTGATTGTGTAGAGCATAACACGAGCTATGGACCCGCCTTTAACCCCACAAGTTACGTAGCGGCGAGTATGCCTGAACTGCGGAGTGAATGGCTTGTATTACATATGAACTTGCCTGGAGTTGCCAAGGTCCCCGAAGGGCGTGCGCGGCGTGGAGGGGGCGGGGGGGGAGCGCGCCAGCTCCCCCGCCACCGCCCACCCCTCCGCTATCAGCACGCCGCCTATATCCAGCTCGCCTTCTATACGGACACACAGATATCTGTTGAATATATTTGGGTGAAGAAATTTTGACTATTGGCCGAATAATATGTCTTCAGTAAGACAGGCTACTATGGATCTGTTACTAGGTAACTCTTGTTATTTCCCGTCATTTAACAGAAACATCTAGGCGACAAATCTTTAGTAAGCCTATCTCTTATGGCCGGTATACATTTTGATTAGGGTTTAGTGCGAGTGGCTCGTTTAGTGTTTAGCAAAACACAATTACTTGACACTAATCAGAGACTGTCCGAATGTGTTTTTTGCTAAACACTAAACGAGCCACTCGCACTAAACACTAATCAAAATATATACCGGCCATAAGTTATTGAAATCGGCCGTATATGAAATGAAAGACTTATTGGCGACATTATAAATATGCAACACTAGGGCCACTCCCGCAAAAAATAATTACCGTGTAAATACACAAGTTATAAAAAATATATTGTTATTTATGAACACACAAACTCAGTGACAAATAATTGTTTACAGTTTTGGTGGTAACAAAGCAAAGAACGGCCGTCGTTTTGTTTTTTGTTGAGAAAAACCACAATAAATTATCTTTCATTGAGTTTGTGTGTTTATAAATAACAATTGCTATTTTACGAGGGAACCCATTAGCTTGGATTTTTAACAAATGTGTATTTACATGGAAATACTTTTTTTGGAGCAGTGACGCATTTGTTGCATATAATGTCGCTTTAAATGATTTCAAATTGTCCAATTCGCTCCTATTTGTCCTAGTGTTTTGTTGTTTCTAGGAAAATAAGTGTTATTTGACGGCAGTAAGATATCACTTAAATAATAGCCTGAAGATGTGAAATACTTACCGTCAGTGACGTCATACAACTTGATGCCGGGTATCTCCTTCTCTTTCTCGCCTTCCACTGTAGAGATCTTCTTGTAAGTACAAGTTCTTGAGACTAATGCCTTCCATCTTGCTACCTGTTTTAATAAAAAAAAACAAATTAATATTATACATTAATATTAATAGCTTAAGTCAGCAGAAAAATAGTCTATCCACATAAAACTGTAAAGTTTCTATAACATACACGCCTATAGCACATCTTCGCCGCGACCACTGAAACTGCGGTAGTTTCACCATAGTTCCTCCATGAATGAATAGGCATGATGACAATTTTTTTATTTTATGTTACATAAATTACCTCTCAAAAAAGAGAAACATTGGTAAAATAATTATTATGAAAACTGCTCGAGATATCAGTTTGAAATGCACAAAATTGGACTCACCCGAAAACGCTCCATACTAACGGCTACTCAGTTATGACGTCACGCTTGAGTAGTTTGTATACAAGGCGTAGAAAATTTGTTTGGCAGCTATATTAAATATTGTGTTTATCAAAATTATTTCTTAGACAAATTTGCTATACATTTTATGGACTAATTAAAGGTATTATTTATTTTAATAAATTTTATACTTTTTAAATGGACTTGTCCGCCCAACTTTGAAGGGTCATAAAACAAATAATACGCAATATATAAAACCAAGAGGTATACAAGCTACTCTAAAAGTTTAATATGTTTACGAATTTTATTAGTATTTCGTTATTTTATTCATTAGTCATCATCCCTATTGTGTTCTATCGACGACGATATTTGACGATCACATCTACGCAACGGTTTGGCGTCATTACCGGTGTCAACGATCGGAGCCGATCGGGCGGCATCGCGCATGAAAAATCTATGCAGGCGGAATAGGCATGGCGGAATCTACTCCGGTGTTTCGCAGCGGAGGTGTGCTACAGGCGACAATAATGGATTTTTACTGGGTTTAAAACCAGTAGTCGGGTTTAAACCGGCTCACGGTAAAGAAATGTATCAGTATTCTAAGTTAGTACAAACCGTCGAAATGCGAGCCACCTATACGCCTCGAGTTCGAACGAAAGATTTATGTACTATTAATTGAAATAAAAGTAATTACTATGGCAAAGTGCAGATTGTGCTGTTTTTATTATATTTAATTAACCAATTAATCCAGACATAATATTTTTAAACTAGCAGCCGCCCGCGGTTTCACCCGCGTGATTCCCGTTCCCGTGGGTATATCGGGATAAAAAGTATTCTATGTTTTAATCTAGGCTACCTACTATCTGTATGCCAAAGGAGATTGTTCTAATTCGCCCCAAAACCAACAAGCATTTGAAATGTACCTAAATTTTTATTATATTTTAATATACGATTTGAGAATTATAATTACAAGCGGACACTGCGAAACATTTAATACACTTTTAAAAGTACTTTAATTTTTAATACCATGAAATCCGCCATCTTTTAAGACAATTATTGTCGTTTGCATTGATTGATAGACATTAGATACATTCCAGGAGGCTAATCGCTGAGTCATCGATCGCTATAGAGTACATTTTAACCATGGAAAGTAAATTATTAAACATTATAAAAATAAAATACTTTCCATGGAGGTGCATTCTAGCACAGGCTAATCGCTGAGTTAACGATCACCACAGTTTACATTTTAACCATGGAAAGTAATTTGTTTAAATGTTCAATTTTATTACTTTCAATGATTTAGCGATTGGTTTGTCGGAAAGCACCCAATATATCTTGTGGTGATCGATGACTTAGCAATTCGTCTGCTGGAATGCACCCATTGTTAGTTCAGTTCATTTAGTGATGGATGATAGGTGTCACGAAAACATCGATATTGGTGTCAATATATCTGAATAAGAATATCAAGTTTTTCAGTTTAAATCCGTTCTTTAATGAATTTTTTTGGTATGTAGTCTTAAGAAAGATATTTTTTTCAAATAAATTATATATTTTTCAAAGAGCTTTTTATAGATGGCGTTTATTAAAAATAACCTCAAAATCTGTTCATTTTCTTTAAATAAAAATGTTCACAGAAGTGTCCGTGGAAAAACATTGTCCTTATGGGCTTATACGAGTCATTTACGATTAGAAAATAATGTTTTCTCTGCCGTTGGCTCTGGGGCGAACAATGTATGGGCGTAGAACAATCTCCTTTCAACCAAATCCGTTCAGTAGTTTTTACGTGATTGAGGAACAAACATCCAAACCCACAAACTTTCACATTTATAATATTAGTAGGATACCCGGAAAGTCCGAAAAATAAGATTAACATAAAAATAAGATACTTATTTTTTGTTATTTTATAGGTATTACATTACTAAACTATGGCCAGGATTTGAAACTAATTTGTTTCTCCCTTTAATAAGTAGGTATTTAGCTTTTTTAGTTTTCTGTTTTCACCATTAGTTTTGTTAACCTAGGTATTTTATTGCTTATAAATTGATTTCTCGGCGAAGGTAAACCCTAATATGGATTCTAAAATATTACGTACAATCACAAAACCAGAAAGATAATAATAATAATAATAATAAACGCTTTATTGCACACTAGACAAAGACATTACATAGAAGCAAACAATAAACATGGACAAGTACACAAAAGGCGGCCTTACTGCTACGTAGCAGTCTCTTCCAGGCAACCTTGAGTAGAAAAATATTAAGGGGAAGAGGAAAAAAGGGGGAGTGGGTGCATAAAAACTAGAAGGACAATAGATATAGATGTACATAAATAAGGAAAAGAGAAAAAGTAAGTATATAAAATGAAAGTTGAAAGGGAGATATGAGAAAAAAGTTGTATTAGGTGGGAGAAAGGAAATGCCTTCTAACTTGATCTTTGAAAGATGTCAAGGTACGAGCTTTACGAAAGTACTTAGAAGAAAATAAAATACTGTAGCCGGGCGGCCCTATCGCGTGTTGTGTTGATGTACCGCGCGGCTCTAAGTAATTTTTTCAAGGACAGCCCCCCTAGCATGATCAACTACACGATATATATCGCGTGATAAAGCGTTTTATCGACACTCAGCTGTCAAAATCCATTGTCTTTTGACAGTTAAACGTGATAAAACGCTATATCACGCGATATATATCGTGTTTCGATGGTCATGCTAGGAGGGCTGGGCTGAGTTAGAATACTGATACATTTCTTTACCGTGACCGGGACTTCTGCCCATCTCTCATACCTGCGTGAGTTCCTCGAACCGCTCGATGGCGTGCGGGTCCCAGCGGTCCCAGCGCTGGCCGGTGGCCGTCACGCCCACCGTGTCCTCCTCCTTGCCCGCCGGCTTCACGCCCGCCAGGAAACACTCCATCGCCTGATAGAATCCACAGAATAGATATAAGTACTAGCGTACAGAAAGGACACTCTCCGCCCCGCCCCAGTATCAATCCCACGAGTTCGTGTGCTCATTAGTCGTGCTTGTCAACGTCAACTCATTTTGATATTTAAATATTTGTGCACGCGAGCACACGATTCGGCAGTTATATTCGGCAGATTCGGCATTGCTTTGAAGCAATGCGTAGTAACTTTTTAATCGTGTTTGTCAACTATTTTTAACTTTTGATATTCAAAGCAATGCGTCGTAACTTTTTAATCGTGTTTGTCGACTATTTTTTTAACTTATTTTGATATTCAAAGCAATGCGTCGTAACTTTTTAATCGTGTTTGTCAACAATTTTTTAACTTATTTTGATATTCAAAGCAATATGTCGTAACTTTATTAACCAAAAAGTCCGAATTATGAATTGAACGCCGCTCATACAATACAAACTGCACGGTAGCTTTAAACTTACACACACAGTTGCGCGTGTACAAAAACGTCAATCATCTGACGTCATCTGTTTATAGTGGCGCGGTTGTATGAAGTGTCCGGGGTGTGCCTGAGGCACAAAATATTGAATTTACAGAAGGACCACTCTCGCCGTTTTCGAAAATTGTTACCTAAACTTGCCGGACTCACTAGGGTTGCCACTAAGTATAATTTCATGATAAGCGGTTCAGTAGTTAAGACGTGAAGGCGTAACAAACAAATAAACTAAACAAACAAACGGAGTTTCGTATTTATAATGTTAGTAAGGACAATCGACAGTAAAGTCCACAAGTTGACTCCTACAACTTACGAACATTATCAGATTCAAATAAAATCCAATTGAATTTATATGAAAAAGCCCTGATTGATATGGAAAAGTACCTGGAACCGTAGCCGCAGCAGGTCGGCGCGCAGCTCGCACAGCTCCTCCACCGCCACGTACTCGCTGTCGCCGTAGTCCACGTAGAACACGTCGGCCACCTAACGACATGTGCACGGTCACCAACAAAAGTAGCTTAAAGGTGCTCCCTCACCGGGAGCATTCGCGTGTAATGTAACGGTACAGATTTGAAAATTACATCAGTGAAGGAGGAGAACCGAGCATTACAATGCGCACTTGTAATGAATACATCAGTGAAGGAAGAGAACCGAGTGAATGCTCGTCAGTCAGGGAGGTATTATTGTAATGTAATGCTCAAAGACGAATCTATAACGTTACAGTACACGTGAATGCTCCCGGTGAGAGAGCACCTTAAGGGTTTATATTCGAATCACGTTCCATTTTTAAATTTCCAATACAAATGATCAAAACAACTCTGCACGAGCCGTAATGAGAGCGAACTTTGAAAATTCCTATTTAATTATTAAAAATATATGGATATACAAAACACGCAATACATTACACAAATGCCTCATTAACTATTCCTAAAAAAAAAATATTTTAGAATCTTTAAATACCAGTAAAAAAACATGTCAAAGTGACAACGATTTGAGCATTTTTGCAAGAGCAAAGTTCTACACTATATACATGTGGAATGGGACGTAAGGACGGATGAAAGAGAGCATGTTAGAAGTAAGATTCGATATTATATTGTTTTACTGTGACGCAGTCATTGTGGAAAAGACGCAACGAAAGACGTAAGACGACTGTAAAATAAATAAAGTATTCTTTAGCATTTTCTGGTTTTGCTCCAATCCTATAATTGGGGGCCGCGCCGGGATCGGGATCAAATTGAAAATGCCTAAAGGGACGACGAAAGAAAAGGAAAACATTGAGAGCCAACATGAAGGAAGTTCGCTCATGCAAATGGCGGCGGAGCTAGTCCCAAAGTTCAGTGGGCGAAGCAATACTTATACGGTGACACGATGGGTGGAAGATCTTGAAAGCAATGCTGAAATATTCAGATGGACCCCTTTGCAGCAACTCTTGGTGGCGCGCAGGTCACTCACCGGTACGGCGGAATTATGGTTACGTGCCGAACGCCCCTTCAAGAGCTGGGAGGAACTAAAAAGTGCCTTACTAAAGGAATTCCCGGATAAAGTGGATTTTAAAGCTATACATGAAATTATGAGCGAAAGAACAAAGCGAGCCGACGAAAGTTTTTTGGATTATATGTTCGTGATGAAAGAGCTAGGTAATCGCGGAAGGATGCCTTACGAAGTTATCATTAAATACATTATCGACGGAATTTTGGACAGAGAAACCAACAAAATTATGTTATACGGTGTTACTACATTTAGCGAATTGAAGGAGAAATTAAGAATATACGAAGAAGTAAAGAATAAGACGAGAAGAACTCATCAAGATCAAAGATTTAGGCCGCATCATCAGACTCAGGATCATCATCATAATTATCAAAATTCTCAGCGGACATGTTACAACTGCGGAGAAAGGAGCCATGTTGCTTCGGAATGCCCAAACAAGAAGAATGGCACAAAGTGTTTCCGCTGTAACTCATTCGGCCATTTAGCCAGAGAGTGCGAGAAGGACGGAAGGCAAAAAGCGACCGAGACAGCTGAGACACCAACAACGACAAAATGGCGACGAGAAGTTGGCGATGACAAGAAAAGCGGCGCAGTTCAAGGAACGAGCCACAGAACATAGAAGTAGATAGAAGTAGTATGAGCCCAATTTAGTATGAAAACCAGTGTAACCAAACAAACACATTAAACATCGAAGCCAAGCCCCCCACTTAATAGTTACATGCTACGCACACACACTTTGTGAACACGTAATTGGATGAAAAGTAAAAATGTGTAATATCCAGAAAGCCATAAATCACAAAGTTTATTTATTTAGATTCAGTCGTATTACCATAGCAACTTGGTACCAAATTAAATAATACGTATATTTATAATGCTGCTACTCAGCCGCTAGATGGCGCAAGCTAATTTTAATAGTGCGATTTACCACCTTATTCATTATGTCATAAAGTACTTTAAGAAAATTTTATGAGATAAGGGAGACCGGGTTGGTTGCATTAAGGGCGGGGTGGACCTACCGATTTGACCTACCGGTAGGACCACGATATACAACTATGTACCTACCCGTGGTCCTACTGGACTAGGGCTTTTTAGAATATCGTAGTGTCCGTATCGATAGATAAGTAATAAAGAACGATTACCAATTCCGAACCTAACCCAAAATTCTATATTTATTTTATGTTCAATTACGAAATAATGTTATATTCAGTCAAAAATACCAAGGCAACATGACTTACAAGGAGTTGTTAAGATTTATATTTTTTTTAAATTAAAGAGCTAAAAGAAATGAAGACATATCTTCGCGGTACCAAATTAAATTCACTCCTCGTAAGTTATGTTGCCCTGGTACTTTTGACTGAATATTTCATTTTTTCATAATTTAATATAACATTTATTTGAAATCGATAAATAGCGATCCTAAATTATCGATACTTATTAAGCCCTAGCAGCCTTGTAGGAGAAGCAATTTTTATTAAATTGCCTTGAATAATTAAAATCCTTGACAATAAAAATGCTAGCTTGCCGCACTCGCCTGTAACGTACTACACTCGACGTCAGAAAAACCGCACCTCTTCGGCACTAAGTTTAGACTTGGCCATCTGCTATTGCTAGCTAACGTTTTATTGTGTAAATGTTGATATCTATTGAAAGTACATTTAATGAGCTTTCTTTTAATAAGTGTTTGATTTATTTAACATAACAGTTACCATAATTAAACGATTAAAGCGTTATTGCTAGCGCCACCACAAAAGGGAAATAAAAGGGGTCAATTCAGGAAATGCGGGTAAATTCGCTATCGAGATGATGGAGAAAACCACAGAACATAGAAGTAGATAGAAGTAGTATGAGCCCAATTTAGTATGAAAACCAGTGTAACCAAACAAACACATTAAACATCGAAGCCAAGCCCCCCACTTAATAGTTACATGCTACGCACACACACTTTGTGAACACGTAATTGGATGAAAAGTAAAAATGTGTAATATCCAGAAAGCCATAAATCACAAAGTTTATTTATTTAGATTCAGTCGTATTACCATAGCAACTTGGTACCAAATTAAATAATACGTATATTTATAATGCTGCTACTCAGCCGCTAGATGGCGCAAGCTAATTTTAATAGTGCGATTTACCACCTTATTCATTATATCATAAAGTACTTTAAGAAAATTTTATGAGATAAGGGAGACCGGGTTGGTTGCATTAAGGGCGGGGTGGACCTACCGATTTGACCTACCGGTAGGACCACGATATACAACTATGTACCCGTGGTCCTACTGGACTAGGGCTTTTTAGAATATCGTAGTGTCCGTATCGATAGATAAGTAATAAAGAACGATTACCAATTCCGAACCTAACCCAAAATCCTATATTTATTTTATGTTCAATTACGAAATAATGTTATATTCAGTCAAAAATACCAAGGCAACATGACTTACAAGGAGTTGTTAAGATTTATATTTTTGAAAAATTAAAGAGCTAAAAGAAATGAAGACATATCTTCGCGGTACCAAATTAAATTCACTCCTCGTAAGTTATGTTGCCCTGGTACTTTTGACTGAATATTTCATTTTTTCATAATTTAATATAACATTTATTTGAAATCGATAAATAGCGATCCTAAATTATCGATACTTATTAAGCCCTAG
Organism: Agriphila tristella; assembly: GCA_928269145.1. NCBI lineage: Eukaryota > Metazoa > Arthropoda > Insecta > Lepidoptera > Crambidae > Agriphila > Agriphila tristella. Next base: position 19,193,530 of record OV743442.1, read on the forward strand.
CAGCCTTGTAGGAGAAGCAATTTTTATTAAATTGCCTTGAATGATTAAAATCCTTGACAATAAAAATGCTAGCTTGCCGCACTCGCCTGTAACGTACTACACTCGACGTCAGAAAAACCGCACCTCTTCGGCACTAAGTTTAGACTTGGCCATCTGCTATTGCTAGCTAACGTTTTATTGTGTAAATGTTGATATCTATTGAAAGTACATTTAATGAGCTTTCTTTTAATAAGTGTTTGATTTATTTAACATAACAGTTACCATAATTAAACGATTAAAGCGTTATTGCTAGCGCCACCACAAAAGGGAAATAAAAGGGGTCAATTCAGGAAATGCGGGTAAATTCGCTATCGAGATGATGGAGAAAACACACTTCAACAATTCAATTAAAAAAACGAATACCCAAGATGGATACTATTGCCCATGAAGTTATTCAAATATTGCAATAAAATTAGGCAATGTAATGTGCTCCGAAACTCAATCTCAGAAATTGATTCCGTTCGACGAGTATTCCAACGGTTTCTAAAGACTGTTGGCTATGTCCGAAGGGGAAGAAGTATATAATAACACTTATCATTAAATTATATGGGATTAAATTAACTTTGAAGAAAAGGTGCGGTTTTTCTGACGCCGAGTGTATTTATGAATTAAGTTGACTAAAATTACGTGCTGTTTTTGCGTGTTTTCAGTGTGTATCAAATCAACTGTTACTTAGACGTTTATCATTTACCTATCAATTTTTTGCTATGGTGATAGATAATACTTTTCAACTCTTCACAGTCACAACTTTTCTCGGTCTCCCCTATTGAGTGACATTTCCGCCATTCTATATTTTAGTGTTTATGACACTTCAAGAATATGTCAAATTGTGCGTTGGAATATGGATCTTAAGTGTATGACGCATAAAGCCGGTTATTTATTGTTTTGAATTTTAAAAGGAAAATATCCGTTTAATTTTTAATTAAAATCAAAATTATTTAAATAAAGCTCGCCTCTGATATTTTATGCACCCGTTTGCTAAATGATATATGTGGATATCGATTTTGCTCTTTTGTATAATGCAACTCAGCATTTTTATATTATTTTTGAAGATGTTTTTGTTTGGCGTTCGTTCATACGACTGCCGGAGCAAAATTCAAAGATGTGCGGAGCTACGCAGATATGATGTTACACGGGTGCCGCCCACATGCGACTTCTACCCGGGAGAAAACTTTTTCTTTGTTCTGTGGAGAAAACACACTTCAACAATTCAAATAAAAAAACGAATACCCAAGATGGATACTATTGCCCATGAAGTTATTCAAATATTGCAATAAAATTAGGCAATGTAATGTGCTCGGAAACTCAATCTCAGAAATTGATTCCGTTCGACGAGTATTCCAACGGTTTCTAAAGACTGTTGGCTATGTCCGAAGGGGAAGAAGTATATAATAACACTTATCATTAAATTATATGGGATTAAATTAACTTTGAAGAAAAGGTGCGGTTTTTCTGACGCCGAGTGTATTTATGAATTAAGTTGACTAAAATTACGTGCTGTTTTTGCGTGTTTTCAGTGGTAAGTGTATCAAATCAACTGTTAGTTACTTAGACGTTTATCATTTACCTATCAATTTTTTGCTATGGTGATAGATAATACTTTTCAACTCTTCACAGTCACAACTTTTGTTGGTCTCCCCTATTGAGTGACATTTCCGCCATTCTATATTTTAGTGTTTATGACACTTCAAGAATATGTCAAATTGTGCGTTGGAATATGGATCTTAAGTGTATGACGCATAAAGCCGGTTATTTATTGTTTTGAATTTTAAAAGGAAAATATCCGTTTAATTTTTAATTAAAATCAAAATTATTTAAATAAAGCTCGCCTCTGATATTTTATGCACCCGTTTGCTAAATGATATATGTGGATATCGATTTTGCTCTTTTGTATAATGCAACTCAGCATTTTTATATTATTTTTGAAGATGTTTTTGTTTGGCGTTCGTTCATACGACTGCCGGAGCAAAATTCAAAGATGTGCGGAGCTACGCATATATGATGTTACACGGGTGCCGCCCACATGCGACTTCTACCCGGGGGAAAAATTTTTCTTTGTTCTGTGGAACGAGCGGTGCAACGACATGGCGGCGTGATGTTGGCAGCACTGGGGCGAAAGCGATGTGTGTCAATGTTCACTCTGAATCGGACCAATCCGGAAGTGCAGATCCGGTTTTGCAAGTTGGCAGCAATGGAAATGAGGTCAAAAACAAGGAGAAGAATGAGTACAGTGATTTACCCTCTGAAGTCTATGGAAGGAACGAGACACTGCCACTGTCGGAGAATGTCATAGAGAATCAGACACTGTCAGTGAACGTCATAGAGAATCAGACACCGTCAGTGAACGTCATCATGGAGAATGAAACATTGTCGATAGAAGAGGAAACGCTGGCAGAGAACAACGACAACGGTAATATTTTGCTCTATAAAAGAAAAGACGAAGAAAAGACGCTGTCATCAGTGGATGTCAATAGCCTAGAGGAAAAAATTGAGACGCTGTCAAACGCCATAAGTAAAACAGAAAATTTACGAAAGCCGTTAAAGTTTAAGGACAAAACGATTAAAGAAACATTATTGCAAGCTACTGTGGATGGAAGCAGTGATAATTTACGTTTGAAAGATTTGCGAAACGTTCTATCTTTTCAGAAATATATACATTTCTTTACGACGTTTAAAGGACTTGGTGCTACATGGGAGGTGTGTATGGAACGACGTCCGAAAGTTAGAATGAAGCGGGACTATACTATCGGCAGGGGTGTAAAATTTAAAGACCCTAGATACAGCATTTTGTAAGTTTGCCCTGTGGATTAATTTATTATTTTCGGTTTTTTGTTAGTTGTTATAGTTGATGGTTAGATAAGGTTTCTGTTATTTCGGTTATAACTGATGTGCTGTGTCCCAAGTTGGTGGATAGTTTTATATTAAGTAGTTTTTAGGAGTAGTAAGTGTTTTGTTTTGGTTAAAGTGTTGTTATGTTATTATGAGGATAACTTTCATTAGATTTTATGTTATAGCGTTGTGAAGGTGTTTTATTACATTTAAGGTTTGTGAATATAGCTGCTAGAGTCAGTCTGAGGGCAGCCTGAATGCAGGATGGCCGAGTGTGGAATGGGACGTAAGGACGGATGAAAGAGAGCATGTTAGAAGCAAGATTCGATATTATATTGTTTTACTGTGACGCAGTCATTGTGGAAAAGACGCTACGAAAGACGTAAGACGACTGTAACGAAGTGCTATAATAAATAAAGTATTCTTTAGCATTTTCTGGTTTTGCTCCAATCCTATATACATATTTATAGACGTGAATGTGCAACTGAAGTCGCTAACTTCAGAGTGCTTGCGGTATAAAACGACGTATTTCAATCTGTAAAATTATTTTTTGCCATATATTCCAGTGGATCGCTGTCTATTGTCAACTTAATGGCATTGTACACCGCCCCACCACTTGCCCACGCACACTTGTTAATTCACATTACACACCTGCTTGGTGGCGTCGTACTCGTTGGGCACTATGTCGTGCACCCGCGCGCGGTACCAGCGCCCGTCGTGCCGGATCACCGCCCACCACTTGCCCACACACTTGTTCAATCACATTACACACCTGCTTGGTGGCGTCGTACTCGTTGGGCACTATGTCGTGCACCCGCGCGCGGTACCAGCGCCCGTTGTGCCGGATCACCGCCCCACCACTTGCCCACACACTTGTTCAATCACATTACACACCTGCTTGGTGGCGTCGTACTCGTTGGGCACTATGTCGTGCACCCGCGCGCGGTACCAGCGCCCGTCGTGCCGGATCACCGCCCACCACTTGCCCACGCACACTTGTTCAATCACATTACACACCTGCTTGGTGGCGTCGTACTCGTTGGGCACTATGTCGTGCACCCGCGCGCGGTACCAGCGCCCGTCGTGCCGGATCACCGCCCACCACTTGCCCACACACTTGTTCAATCACATTACACACCTGCTTGGTGGCGTCGTACTCGTTGGGCACTATGTCGTGCACCCGCGCGCGGTACCAGCGCCCGTCGTGCCGGATCACCGCCCACCACTTGCCCACACACTTGTTCAATCACATTACACACCTGCTTGGTGGCGTCGTACTCGTTGGGCACTATGTCGTGCACCCGCGCGCGGTACCAGCGCCCGTTGTGCCGGATCACCGCCCCACCACTTGCCCACACACTTGTTCAATCACATTACACACCTGCTTGGTGGCGTCGTACTCGTTGGGCACTATGTCGTGCACCCGCGCGCGGTACCAGCGCCCGTCGTGCCGGATCACCGCCCACCACTTGCCCACGCACACTTGTTCAATCACATTACACACCTGCTTGGTGGCGTCGTACTCGTTGGGCACTATGTCGTGCACCCGCGCGCGGTACCAGCGCCCGTCGTGCCGGATCACCGCCCACCACTTGCCCACACACTTGTTCAATCACATTACACACCTGCTTGGTGGCGTCGTACTCGTTGGGCACTATGTCGTGCACCCGCGCGCGGTACCAGCGCCCGTCGTGCCGGATCACCGCCCACCACTTGCCCACACACTTGTTCAATCACATTACACACCTGCTTGGTGGCGTCGTACTCGTTGGGCACTATGTCGTGCACCCGCGCGCGGTACCAGCGCCCGTTGTGCCGGATCACCGCCCCACCACTTGCCCACACACTTGTTCAATCACATTACACACCTGCTTGGTGGCGTCGTACTCGTTGGGCACTATGTCGTGCACCCGCGCGCGGTACCAGCGCCCGTCGTGCCGGATCACCGCCCACCACTTGCCCACGCACACTTGTTCAATCACATTACACACCTGCTTGGTGGCGTCGTACTCGTTGGGCACTATGTCGTGCACCCGCGCGCGGTACCAGCGCCCGTCGTGCCGGATCACCGCCCACCACTTGCCCACACACTTGTTCAATCACATTACACACCTGCTTGGTGGCGTCGTACTCGTTGGGCACTATGTCGTGCACCCGCGCGCGGTACCAGCGCCCGTCGTGCCGGATCACCGCCCACAACTTGCCCACACACTTGTTCAATCACATTACACACCTGCTTGGTGGCGTCGTACTCGTTGGGCACTATGTCGTGCACCCGCGCGCGGTACCAGCGCCCGTCGTGCCGGATCACCGCCCAGAACTTGCCCACACACTTGTTCAATCACATTACACACCTGCTTGGTGGCGTCGTACTCGTTGGGCACTATGTCGTGCACCCGCGCGCGGTACCAGCGCCCGTCGTGCCGGAACACCGCCGCGACCACTTGGCCAACGCTCACTTGCTTTAACTGTCAACAACAAAAAACAATCGCATTTTTATTTCAAGTAAGAAAAAAAAACCGGCCAAGTGCGAGTCGGACTCGCGCACGAAGGGTTCCGTACCAATAAACGGCACAAAATCACGTTTGTTGTATGGGAGCCCCCCTTAAATAGCTATTTTATTCTGTTTTTAGTATTTATTTATTTTTATTTATTTATTTAGGTAACAAACAGTCTTTAACAATTAAAGTAACAAATTTTACACACAAATAGACCTACAGTACCATTATGTTATAAACAAGATTTTATAAAAATGAGTACGTAAGAAACAAAGAAATGTTTAGTCTAATACAATGACTTACAATAAGGAAGTTAATTTGACATAACAACTTGTATATTTTTCATAATAAATTAATTTAAATAACAGTTTTAGATTTATTTTAGATTTGTGTAGTAACAACATTTATAAGGTTTAATGTGATAACGCCTCGTGAACTAGTCTTTTATAAGTTGGTAAACTTATGAAAAAGATGTCGATATTGGTCAATTTATTATTATAAAAATCAAGTGAGCGCCTTAAAAATGAATTTTTTGTGTAATTTGTATGTGATGGAGGAATGTAAAATGTACTTTTGGAACGTGAGGATGGACGTGGAACCTTAAAGTTAATTTTGTCTAGAAGAGGAGTGCAATCAATTTTGCTATTTACAATTTTATATAGAAACGACGAATCAAGGACGATGCGTCTCATCTGTAGAGGGGATATATTAAACCGAGTGGCACTTGTTTTGTAGTCATCGTGAATGATTCCAGCGCGGTAGTTCAATGATTTTAAAAACTTATTTTGAAAACTTATTTTGAAAAAGTATTTGTTGTTATAGCGGCAACAGAAATACATCATCTGTGAAAATTTCAACTGTCTAGCTATCACGGTTCATGAGATACAGCCTGGTGACAGACAGACGGACAGCAGAGGCTTAGTAATAGGGTCCCGTTTTTACCCTTTGGGTACGGAACCCTAAAAAGAAACAAAACATATCACAATTTGTGCCAAGTTCTATAAGCAGCAAGCGGGGGACCTGCTGCACTAGTATTCTGCTCGACACATTTGTAGGGGGTCGTTTTAATCACGTGAAGTTTTTTTTGCTTTTTAACAGCCCTTCCCCCAAATCACGTGTATTTTTTGGTAGACTGCTACAGAATATCTTAAACATATTCGCCGCTTTTCGGTTTAGAAATCGCGAAAAAATAAATACTACCTTTGTGATATTATGTTTTTTTCCGAACCCACTCCCACCCTTTTGAGGCTCACGTGATTAATGGACGATCCTTAGGCAGGTAAGTAATGGTTATATTTTTACTTCTAAGAGAAACAAAAACTTTAACAAAACAGCATTAGTATTCGTAAAAGAGGAACTCGATGGCGAAATAGATTCATGGCGAGGCGAGGGTGACCAAAATTTATAATAATCTCGACTTTTTCCATGCTTCAGAAGGTAAGCCGTTGGTGCCTGCTGCATTTCCAGTCGTTAACTTTTGAAAGAGTTAGATAGAACAACAGTCCCTAGTCTAGACCATGTAGCACAACCATTTCAAAAGAAATTAATTTTGACAAATCGAAATGTCAAAAATATTATAATGCAGGTAAACAAAACTTTACTGGGACTCGTCATATTACGCCTACAGGGAATAGTACCCCTCCGTACACTTGGATCCCCTGCTAAACTCCCCTGGGGGATTTATGTGGATATTTTATCCACGTGGATCCACTGGGAGATTCATGTGGATTTTGTGTCCACGTTGATACCCTGCAGAGAAAGCCTGGCGGTATTCGAAAGTTGTTTTTTTTTATAAGATTTTGAATAATATAATTTATTAAAAGCTAATCTAGGTAACATCTAAGCAATGATAGGTAGTAGTTACACTATTTAGAAATTTTATTTTAATGTAACTAGTAAGAAAAAACAACATAAAATATACCTATCGAATAGTTATCATAAGTTAACCTGACTTCCCCATATTTATGTGATCCTGGTACTTTGGTGACGTAATAATTACAAGATAAAATACATACAATATAATACGATAAAATACAATACAAAAAAAATACCTTAGTTTCGGTTTCAACCTACCTAATATTTTATTTGAGTTCACTTGATTGAAATGTTATATCCTGTTGTGGAAACTGTTTTGGCTTTTGTAATAGTCATCAATCATAGTTCTTAAGGTAATATTGTATGCTGTTTGTTTCCCTTAACCAAATAAACAAATAAAATAGAAAATATGTATCAAAAAGTTATTGAAAATATAAAAGTAAATCTTCCCCTTTTTATTACACTCTCACTAGTTACATTAAAATAAGATTTCTAAAAACTACTACTAGATTTCTAAATACGACGACCTATTTGGAATTAAAATGTCCATCTAGTTGATTTTCAGTCCTACTGGATCTCCCAGGGGATCCAATTTACATAATCATTTTTGGTGGAGCCAAGTGGACAAAATATCCACATGAATCCTCCAGGGGATCCTAGTGGACAGAGACGATAGTACTTACTTTGTGGTTCTCTCGTGTATCTCTGTCGCCATAGTACTCCGTCATATTGGCCACCAGCTCATCAAGTTGAGCCACCTGTGGCCCGCCGAATTAGACCCATAACCGCGACGGAGATTAGAAAGTACTTACCTTGTGATTCTCTCGCGTGTCTCTGTCGCCATAGTACTTCGTCATGTTGGCCACCAGCTCATGAAGTTGAGCCACCTGTGGCCCGACGAATTGGACCCATAACAGCGACGGAGATTAGAGAGTACTTACTTACCTTGTGATTCTCTCGCGTGTCTCTGTCGCCATAGTACTCCGTCATGTTGGCCACCAGCTCATCAAGTTGAGCCACCTGTGGCCCGACGAATTGGACCCAGAACCGCGACGGAGAAGTATTTACCTTTTGGTTCTCTCGCGTGTCTCTGTCGCCATAGTACTCCGTCATGTTGGCCACCAGCTCATCAAGTTGAGCCACCTGTGGCCCGACGAATTGGACCCAGAACCGCGACGGAGAAGTATTTACCTTGTGGTTCTCTCGCGTGTCTCTGTCGCCATAGTACTCCGTCATGTTGGCCACCAGCTCATGAAGTTGAGCCACCTGTGGCCCGACGAATTGGACCCATAACAGCGACGGAGATTAGAGAGTACTTACTTACCTTGTGATTCTCTCGCGTGTCTCTGTCGCCATAGTACTCCGTCATGTTGGCCACCAGCTCATCAAGTTGAGCCACCTGTGGCCCGACGAATTGGACCCAGAACCGCGACGGAGAAGTATTTACCTTTTGGTTCTCTCGCGTGTCTCTGTCGCCATAGTACTCCGTCATGTTGGCCACCAGCTCATCAAGTTGAGCCACCTGTGGCCCAACGAATTGTACCCATAACCGCGACGGAGATTAAAGAGTACTTACCTTGTGGTTCTCTCGCGTGTCTCTGTCGTCATAGTACTCCGTCATGTTGGCCACCAGCTTATCAAGTTTAGCCACCTGTGGCCCGACGAATTGGACCCAGAACTGCGACGGAGAAGTATTTACCTTGTGGTTCTCTCGCGTGTCTCTGTCGCCATAGCACTCCGTCATGTTGGCCACCAGCTCATCAAGTTGAGCCACCTGTGGCCCAACGAATTGGACCCATAACCGCGACGGAGATTAGAGAGTACTTACCTTGTGATTCTCTCGCGTGTCTCTGTCGCCATAGTACTCCGTCATGTTGGCCACCAGCTCATCAAGTTGAGCCACCTGTGGCCCAACGAATTGGACCCATAACCGCGACGGAGATTAGAGAGTACTTACCTTGTGATTCTCTCGCGTGTCTCTGTCGCCATAGTACTCCGTCATGTTGGCCACCAGCTCATCAAGTTGAGCCACCTGTGGCCCGACGAATTGGACCCAGAACCGCGACGGAGAAGACACCGCTGACACGTACACTTCGATGGAGGCGCCGCTCGTTTCTGCGCGTGAGGTAATCGATTTAGCACAAGGAAATTAAGGGCCGTATTTATAAATCGCTCTCAACGTTGAGAGCTATCTTGAGATAATGCTTGAAGTGCACTTTTTATAGCAAAACAGCATCTGAGGTATGATCTCAAGATAGCTCTCAACGTTAAGAGCAGTTTATAAATACAGGCTTAAAGAAAGGAAGCCTACAGGAATCACGGTACCCAATCCTGACTATATCTCTGACTGATTAAGATAAAATTGCAAGTTCGAGAAAGGTGACAAAAATTATATCCAAGTCAGCAACGGAAAAGGAGGATTTCTGGAAAAGTGTGGAAGACATCTTGAATGAATGCAAAGATAATGAAAGGATAGTTATGCTTGGAGATTTTAACGGATGGGTAGGTGTGAGAAGAGAGGGATGTGAGGGAGTTTTAGGAATATATGGAGACAAAAGAGTAAATGATAATGGCAGGAGTTTAATTGAGGTATGTTTAGAAAAGAATCTTGTGGTAACGAACACCATGTTTGACCACAAGGAAATTCATATGTACACTTGGCAGAGAGGGGAAAAGAAGAGTATGATCGATTTTGTGATTGTTGATGAAAGACTGAAGGGCAGAGTTGTAGACACCAGGGTCTTTAGGGGTAGTAACATTGGAACAGACCACTTTCTTGTAGTGTCTCGGGTTAGTGGTCTGTTCAAAAGTTGGCGTCATCGTCCCACAGTGTCAACAACGGAGCTGACTAGAGTAAAAGTTGAGAACCTGGATGAAGTGGAAGTGCAAAAGACATATTTGTGCAAATTGAAAGAACGATTGGGAAATGTGGCTGAAGTGAAAGATGGCAAGCTTGAGGAAGTTTGGGAAAAGTTTAAAAAAGGTGTGACTGAAACAGCTGAGGAAATATGTGGAGTGAGTAAAAGGAAGAATGCTCCCCCAATAAACTGGTGGGATAGTGAGGTAAGACAGATAGTGAATGAAAAGAAAAAAGTATGGCAGGATCTGCTGGCCATCAAAGCCAGTAAAAGAGTGAATGCAAGTGTTACAGAAGATGATGTTGATACAGTTGCAAGGGAGTTTAAAAGGATTAAGAAAGTAGTGAAAGAAAAAGTAGACGAAAAAAAGAGAAAGATGAAAGAAAAGTGTGACTTCAAACTCTGTGATAACTTTCGAGACAATATAAAATTGTTTTGGAAACAAGTGAAAACGTCTCGAAGTGGATCACATAAGTCTAAAATGAATGTGATAAGAGATGAAAAAGGTGAGCTAGTGACAGATGAAAAAGGTGTACTACAGGAGTGGATGAAATATTTTGAGAGTTTGTTTGAGGCGGATGGCTCTATGCTAGAAGCCTCGGATAAAAGGGTGGAAGACGAGGAAGAGACAGAAGTGGATGAAAGAGATATATATATGGATGAGATTATTAGTGCAATGAAGAGCATGAAAAAAGGGAAAGCAGCAGGATATGACAGAATTACTGTTGAAATGCTGAGAGGTGGGAAAGAGCTGGTTGCGTCCTGGCTGTGCCTGATCTTTAATAAATGTTGGAACAGTGGCAAAGTGCCGGAAGATTGGCGTAAAGCCGTGGTCGTGCCGCTGTACAAAGGGAAAGGCTCACGGCAGGATGCTAAAAACTACCGCGGGATCAGTCTTCTCAGCATTGTCAGTAAATTGTATGCAAAGGTACTGATTGAAAGAGTGATGCAAAAAACTGATCAGAGTATTTGGGATGTGCAAGCGGGATTCAGAAAGGGAATGGGATGCACGGATCAGGTCTTCTCCTTGAGGTGCTTAACCGAAAAACACCTGGCTAAGCACAAAAAGGTTTACTGTGCCTTTGTGGACCTGGAGAAGGCCTACGATCGAGTTGACAGGAATGAGCTATGGAAGGTGTTGTCCGAATACGGATTGGAGAGCAGACTGATTCATGCACTGAAATCTCTCTATGAGGATTCCCGTGCATGCGTCAGGATTGACGGCGTATACACTGACTGGTTTGGCATCTCTAGGGGTGTCAGACAGGGATGTGTTGCGTCACCATGGCTCTTTAATCTGTTTTTGGACAGTTGTATGAAAGGTCTGAAAGAACGTGACTGTGGGGTTGTGATGAATGGGACTCAAATCAAGTGCCTTCTCTACGCTGACGACCAAGTTATACTTGCGTCTTCTGCGCAAGAGTTGCAGGAAATGATGTCGGTTATGAATGAAGATTTTGTGAGAAAAGGGATGAAAGTGAATGTAACTAAGACTAAAGTGATGGTGTTTGAGAGAGATGAAGAAATGACTGACTGTACGGTAATGTTAGGTGGCGAAAAAGTGGAACAAGTCCGTGAGTTTGTATACTTGGGGAGTTTGTTCACAAGGGACGGAAAGAGTGAGGAAGACATAGAAAGACGAGTGAAGAAAGGAAATTCGGTGAGTGGTGCTATACGCTCGGTTATGAGTAGCCAAACCGTTTCTGCAAAGGCGCGAATGGCTATTCATAACGGAGTGCTGGTACCGACACTGATGTATGGAAGTGAATCTTGGGTATGGCAGAAGAAGAATGAAAGCAGAATAAATGCGGTAGAGATGCGATCGTTGAGGAAAATATGTGGAGTAAAACTGAGTGATAGAGTGAGCAATGAGGTGATTCGCAAAAGGTGTGGTCTGAAAGATGATATAGTGACAAGAATTGAGAAAGGAATGCTCCAGTGGTTTGGTCACTTAGAGAGGATGAATGAAAGGCGAATCACGAAAGAGATATACTGTGCGAATGTGGAAGGAACGATTGCACGAGGGCGTCCCAGAAAAACCTACGCGGACCAAATAGAGGTTATTATAAAAAAGGCTGGTGTACGCAGTGACAAAAACCGCAGGGCATGTATGAAAAGATTGATGGATATGAATGAAGCGAAAGAAGTGTGCAAGGATCGTAGCAGGTGGCGATCCATAGTCTCTGCCTACCCCCATGGGAAACAGGCGTGAGTGTATGTATGTATGTATGTACATACGTAATTCCGAACGCAACTAATTCATACAAACTTGTGGACCTACCACACACATGCGGGATTTTTCTGTACGGAATTTTCATACATTATCAATATTCCATTTCGGAATTCCGAATTGGGTTGGTAAACTTTTTCGAAGAGAATTGTTTTATATTTTTTTTTTGATAGCACAAGTTTGAAGAATAAAGAAAATAATATTATAATTTTTTTATTTCACCTTGTTAACCAAATGTTTTTTTTATATTATTATCGCGATAAAATATCAAACGAACGGCTGAACACGAAGTTCCCTTGCATTTACAGATTGACAAACAGTGACAAAGAGTAATCATAATCATTAATCACGCACGACCTAATGTTGTTGTTGTTTATCAGCTTATTTATTGTGATTTTCTAGTGTTTTTCTTGTTCAGTTATGTTATGGGAGATGGATCAGCTTGAAGAAATCCATTATCCAGCTTATTACGCCGATGAAGTACCTACACTGCTTTGTTCCGTTTTGTTTGAAATATAGATATGACCATCCGCCGAACAATTTTTTTTTAAATTCCCATACCTTTGAAAGAGACGTGGTGCAGAGAATTTAACGGGAATTGCCCTCGGAGAGCTTTATACGTTTGTGATGATCACATAAATATTATGTTATATCTACAAACTTACTCACAAAAGAGTTATTTTATTTATTTTAGCCGACTGTGACTGACATGACAACTATACAAACTTTTCATTTTTTTTATTTGAGCAAAACTTCGATCATCTATACCTGAGGATGTAGCACGTCATACAATAACAAAGCTGAAATGTGGCACATGCCGTTTGACAAATCACGCGACACTAAATGTCAAGTTGTATGACAAGTCTTGGGGGACTTTCATAGTAGGCTGCGTTTTGGGGAAGTTAAAAGTGTCCCACAAACCATTGTCATGCAATATCCACATGTATAGATGACCGAAGGAGCAAAAGCATCACCTACGCATACAGCCGTAATAGTGATTTATTGTACTATGTATGTTGAAAATTATGAAGAATTATAAAAATTCCGCAATTGGTTATTCCTGACTCCAAAGCCAAAAGCTACCAGAAAATTTATAATTCACAACAGTTTTGGAAAAGTTTACGCTTAAATTAAATATTATGTTTCATACCAATTTAACAACCAACTCAATAAATTTTATACCATTACCAATACCAATATCAAACTCAATCAAAGCCTCAAAACTGCCTCACAAAACCTTCACTTAAAATGGTTTTCTCTCGACACACAACCCTTCCTTCACCACCAAACGTGACCAAACCATAAAAATGTATAAACTTCAAAACAAGACATAAATAATAATCTTGTAAAAACAAAATAGATTTAAAAACAAATGGCAACACACGAAAACAACAAATATTATAAACACACACACGGGACTTAGAAAGAAATAAGGATTGGGACCAACATACAAACTATACATATTAATAATATATCATATGTCATGAAGAATTGTCGTCAAAAAGGGAATATAACAATAAATAATCATAATATGTGACTCAAACATTAGTAAAGATTTTAACGACAATTCTATTCATAAATAGGTAAAATTAAATTGTACTAGCCACCAAACTCGCTATACTTGCTTTGCTATTTGACGAAGGTTGCATAAAATGTCTAAAATTACCTTGAATGTACGCACGCCTTGATCTATATAAAATGTTTGACAAAAATATTAACACAGTATTGAGAAGTCACGATTTATTCATAGATATCATGGAATTTCAATATTGTATATAGTCTTTCTAGTTAATAATTGAAAATTACAGTAATGGTACTAAATATTCAGTTGCTACTTTGGAATACAACTATTTTTTACCGATTATAATGTAATAATTATAATGTCTGCATTTGTGATATTTTAATTCTGTTATTTTTTTTACTTTTACATAAAAAGTACCTACTCAAAAGTAGTCTTATATAAATCGAGGTGGTCCTTCGAGCCGGATAATAGATAGTAAAAATAACAATATAAAAACTAAGATTCCAAAATGTAACTAAAATCATGTCATTGATGTCGGTCCGGTTGGCAACGACTTAACTAAATTGGCAGGACTAAACTAAATTTAGTTTTCTATCTTTTTCTCTCTGTATCAAACAGACAAGATAAGAATGCTAAAACTAAGTGTGAGTTGCATCAAAACGCTGTCAAAGTTAAAGTTATCGTCAAATGATAATGCTACCTATTTGTCAAGTCAAACTTGTCAAAGGACATCAAGCTGGCTGGCAACCTCTTTTTTTGGCTAACTTGTGCCTAACCGGTACTTTAACAAGCTTGTTATCGTTAAAGTTAGGTGGTGAAACTGAGCCTAAGTTTAGTCCTGTCAATATAGTTAATGCTGGCCACACACAGACGGAATCCCGTTACGGAATTCCGTACATACGTGATTCCAAACGCAGCTAATTCATACAAATCTTTGGACCTTCCACACACATGCGTGATTTTTCCGACCGGGATTTTCATACATTATCAATATTCCGTTCGGAATTCCGAATCGGGATTCCGTCCTGTGTGTGGCCGGCCTAAGTCGTGCCAACCAAATCGAGACCATTATCTAAAAAAATGCTTACGTCTTTTTACGACAACTACTTTATAAAAAGACATAAAAAGAAATCTTTTATACGTGATAGCAATACAAGTAGCGCATGCTGTTAGCCAATCTTACCAGACCGCTTATACTTGACATGCTTGTGCGCGGGGTCACCTAGGGCTTCGTTGGGCTCCGCGGGCTCCGGCGCCTGCGAGTGCCGCGGGCTGCGCTTGGACTGCTCGATTTCACGACGGCATTTTTCTTGAGCCACCTAGGAATTTAAAAAAGGATTTAGGAAATAGTAAATGCAGCTGGAAAAACATTCAAAATAACACTGTCTACTCAAATTATTAAAGGCGAAAAATTATAAAATGTGGTTTCTCTACTTGTAATAAAATTCAATTTCCTATACATCTTTCGAAGACCTGGAGATGCGCGGCGCGGTGGGGCCCTCGATCTCTCCTACGCCTGCTGGAAAAGCTGGAATACTCAGGCAGTTCTCAATAATTCCTTAGGCCACGGTGATCTGTTCCTTGGTACCGCGAAAGGAGAAGGAAGAGGAAGGAGACCTGGCGAAACGCGGCGCGGTCGCCCACGGTGGGGCCCTCGATCTTCCCTACGCCTGCTGGAAATACTGGAATACTCAGGCAGTTTTCAATAACTCCTTTGGCCACGGAGATCTGTTCTTTGGTGCCGCGGAAGGAGACCTGGCGCTGCGCGGCGCGGTCGCCTACGATGTGGCCCTCGATCTAACCTACACCTGCTGGAAATGCTGGAATACTCACGCAATTCTCAATAAGCCCTTTGGCCACGGAGATCTGTTCCTTTTGGCCACGGAGATCTGTTCCTTTGGCCACGGAGATCTGTTCCTTAGTGCCGCGGAAGAATAAGGAAGAGGAAGGAGACCTGGAATACTCACGCAGTTCTCAATAAGTCCTTTGGCCACGGAGATCTGTTCCTTGGTGCCGCGGAAGGAGACCTGGCGCTGAACGGCACGGTCGCCTATGGTGGGGCCCTCGATCTTGACGCGCGCGCCGCTGCGGTGGCTGATGTCGTTTATAGACTCGCCGCCGGTACCTTGGAGGGATTAGAAAGGTACAGAAAAATGATTTGACGAGCACAGGCCTGATCAAATTGTATTGAGTGTATTGAGCATTATGGCGCGTCCACACGTTTGCTGATGATAGACGACGATTACCAGCGCATATGACTGTGTAGCGATTATAGGCGATGACATCGCCGACGATCATCAGCTATTGTTCCGAGAGGCAATTATAGCACTTGTATCCGAACCATAGATATACGTTACTTAGTCTTTATAACAAGGTCAACTAAGTTTGAGACCTAAGTTATTAGTATGACTTGTCTGGAGTGTGAAGCACCCATATTTATGTCTTGTCCATATCTTACACAGGATATCTTTTACATGATTTTCCTAAATATATATTTTTTCCTAATATCAAAGAAGTAATTTGTAAACAGGTTGTCTTTCTTTAGCCTAATCATCGTCCATGCTCTATGTCAAAATTTGACATTAAAAGAGAGTGACAAAATATGTAGTAATAGGTTCTGACTATAACTCACCAATTATCCTTCCACAAGCCCACCCGGGAACTTCCATGGTGTCTTCGATGATGACAGGTTGCTGCTTCATAAAGTCTCTGATAAGAGTCTCCGCAAGCTGGCTGGCTTCACTCCGGCCCCGCACGATGCACACATCATAATCCTGATCGCTGAACTTCTTGAAGTGTATCAGTGCTCCGGACTTGCGCTCAATCTCCTTTATGTTAGATCCACTGCGGCCTAAACAATTGACAGTTACGTTTATTCATGAAAAAATTGATATTTTTGTTGTTTTATTCAAACTAACGTAGTGCTGGGTGCAGAAATACATGCCGAAAAAGGTTAGGCAACCTATCTTGAGAACAATACAATTTTATCAACTTGAAAGTTCGACAGAGATGAATGTAAATGTAGAAAAAAAAGAAGAGTGACTGTAACTAAGACTCCATTTACATTATTCCATTAAAAACATTCCAGTAGAAGTATATTATGTTGTGTTTGACGTTCTATAAAATCAACGAACATGCCAGGCTATTTACTTCTACTGGACTAATGTAAACCGGGTCTCATGAAATTAAATAATAAACTTAGTTTTTGGATTCAAGGTTATTGTGATACAGAAATTTGAAACACAATCATACAACAAGTGTGGATTTCCTACTTGAGATTTGGTTACAGACACAAAAACTTTACTGCTAAGACCTCTCTAAAATAATGATAATGAGTCATGAAACTGACATGATGTCATTACAAGACATGTAATTATGCTTACATTTAACTAAGTTTCTAATTTTTAGCTTACAATAATTTATGAGATTTCAGTACAAAACACAAATTTGGAAAGTTTTTATGCATTAGTAGCTGGGTCAAGCTTTTTACTGTTCTGTAAGAAATGATATTTATTTATCATTAAAGGATTTGCCACACTGGATGCGTTCTGTGTTCAGCGGTCCGGTAAACCCATACATAGGGTGAATGCAATGTATGGGTTGACCGAACTGCAGAACGCATCCAGTGTGGCAAATCCCTTAAAGTTAAATTACAAACTTACACAAACCAATATTAACAAGAAGTAAAATACATTATGAACATGTAGTAATATGAATTAGTTTGTTTTGTCTAATAGGATCTATTAAAATATACTATTAAGAAAACTATTAATAGGTATGTCAGCAAAAGTTGCTTAACATTTTAGTACTTTGTCATAGCAACTTTTTTGACAGAATATCTACAACTCGGTCAAGTTAACTCAGCATCTGAGTCGAAAGTGATGTTTTCTTATAATCGTTCATATATTGTGCTGCATGTGACATCACTTGCAGCACAATGTGTTCTATTATTCTACTATATGGCATACCAGTATACCATGTTCTAACATCTATTTATCTATTCTATCATTCCACTATCATATCGCCTATTTGATCTAAACCATTGACTACACAGCAGTGGCGAAGGGCCCATACAAGCCGATTCCCATTGGCTTACCTTTCAGAAATCCCACCTCACTGATCCACTATGCAGATTGCAACATTTTTTTACAACGGCTTACCTTCGCCATAATTTCACCCCTCGCCACTGCTACACAGCCATCAAAGTATCAGACCAAAAAGTCGTCTTGTGTGAGAAAAAATCATTCAAGCCAGGCACCGAGTTAACTTGACCGGGTTGTACATTACTTACCTACATTCACTGTGATATCACACAAAAAAGGTTCACCAATAACTTACCTATCAAAGCAGGAACTATACTCTTTGGTACATTGATCTCAATAACATTGACTCTTGATGTTTTCACAGACTTATCAGCTTTTTGATCACCTTCCTCTTCATCTTTTTTGAAGACATAGTACACAACAAATGCTGTGACTGATACGATTGAAACCCCAAGAGCTAACGGCAAAATGAGCTTTGGGTTTAACGACATCTTGCTGTGGAATAAAGCATAAAAAAACATTTAGTATTCCTACTTCTCAGGAAGAAGGCCGAGTAAGCTACTTTAGGTTATAATATGACCATCACCCTTCGTGCAATGTATGCAATTTTCAGGCGCAATATTCCAGTGCTATTTAAATTAGATGTGATCGTGCTGTTATGAATTCTTGTACGTAAATCTTAATATATCTATCACACACAATTCTATTAGCGGCTATGACATAATAACAAGAGCAAAAATTACTTCACAAGTAACTTGATACCTGTTACATGCACTTGAAAAGTGAATGTTCCTCTAAAGTATTTCACAAAAGTCTAATTCTGTGAAACGATATTCTCAAAACATTCAAACTTTTATTTTTATGTCGAAAATGTATTACAATCTTCCGATTCCGAAGTTGAACAAACAAAAGCAAGAAAAAGAAATGAAGAAAATTGAAAAAATGCTTCTTGTGACAGTCTGACAGTGACGTTGACATGTGGTTGACATTGAGAATTTTTGTTTTTAAAGCAGAGGACATATGTCCATACTGCCATGAATTCATGTTCGTCATTTCGGGTGTACCTTACTCCTTCTGGCTTATGAGCTATAAAATCCTTCAGTGACGGATAAACATTTTCTTATTTTAGTATTCAAAACAAACGTGACGCTAGAGTTTATGAATGATTGACGATGGAACAAGGTCCTCACGAAATGACGCTGCAAATTATGGATGCTGAAAATGACAAAAACTAGCTAACGAAAGTCCAGTTTCACTCCGTAGATGCTCAGTGACGCAAAAATGAATAAGATTTAACACACAAACATCATTCAAAACAGAACAGATCTCATGAAATCGTTGTTCAAACAAGGGCCACACGAAACTGTGTGGCCCAAATTTCATTTGTCAAAATATCGACAATTATACCATTTGGAGCCATATAAAGCAGTCTAGCAGCGTCACGTTTGATAAGTGACAGTATGCAACACTTTGAATCCGTTCGCATAACAACACATCAATAGAAAAAGCAAAAACAATATTTCGACCCATCAGGCTGTGTGGCCCTTATTCAAAACCGTCACTTTACGTGAATTTAGCGTTACGAATGTTCTAAACCACTTAATAGTAAAAAGAATTTCCGTCACTGAGGATCTAGCTTTACCTGTACCTTGATTACGTAAGTCTGTTGCTAACAATTCTCGATTGAAATCGATTGAAAGCGCAGTTGCATTGCTGCTTTAGTTAAGATAGTTGTCACATTGGTTCTTACTAAAGCAGCGATGTAACTGCGATTTCTGTCAGAGTTGATTGCAACAAAGTTACGTAATTACCCCCCTGGAACCAATCACTGTAGTACTTACGTTGCAATTCGATATTAAAATTAGTATGTAAATAAGCTAGAGTGACCACGAAGTAATTTTTTCGGACATCATATTGAAGTTTACTGAGACTGTATGTAGCGAGCGTACCTATCGTAGCATTAGGACGTACCAAGTATATAAAACTGCAAAAAATGATTGAACAATTTGTGATTTATTAACGCTAAAGTGTGACACATTAAAAAAAGTTGACCATAGTAATGTCAAAGATATTACAGTCCAATCACAATATGAATAAATGATTTGTTGGTGATGATGACGATGATTTAATAGGGATTTTTAAGTGATCTGAGGTATTTAGTACTAGTCTTTTGAATTGTAATATTTTTAGACAATGTTTTAATGTACTGGCTCCAAGTCAGTTTCAATGGACGAAAATGACAGAAACTAGGTTTTTACACTACGCAAACTATGTTACATACAATAAAATTGAGTTTTTAAAATTTTAAATCAATTTTGTCAGTTCTGAGTTCAATTATTTATATGCGCCACAAATAATCGAATTTCTAATAAATGTGACACAGAACGCAAAAATAATAAACTTTTTATATGCTATGTCAATGAAAAGCAATGTTTCATGAACTTTAGAATTTTGGAAGCTTTTTCCCCAAAAAATAAGCTAGCGCTATGCGTCCGTCCGTGCGAACACATACTTAGCTGAGAAGTCATGTGATGTTCCAAGAGAAAAGGTATCTTATGGTTAGGCCATAAGGTACCTTTTCCCGTGGAATGTCACAATTATGTTCCATTCGAAGCATTAAAAAAACCGCGCGATAAAACGTCAAAAAAGCGCTCGTGCGAACGATTCCTGGCTTGTTGAAAAAATAACGATAATTATATTGATATTTTTAATTCGATATATGCATATTTTTTAGTTTTTAACGGATAAAATATTTTGATCCGATATATCTATACAAAATCATATCTTTTTTTGCTATCCCTCAGGAACAATTGTTTTTCAAGATAAAAGGTATACGGCCCTGCACGTAACTTGGCAAGATAAAAACGTGACAAAAGATGCGCAGTAGCTACAAACACCAAATTCGGCGCATGTTTTGTCTCATCTTTGTCTTATACCCTACTAGTGGCTGCCCGCGACTTCGTCTGCGTGGAAAGTTTTTTTCTATCCCTCGGGAACAATACTGTTTTTCGGGATGAAAAGTACCCTATGTCCTTTTCTGTACTCCTGAGAACGTGTATGCAAAATTTAAAAAGGCGTAACACACAAACAAACAAATAAACAAACAAACGGACTTTCGCAGGTTTCATTGAACATGCATTATATTAGTAACTTAAGTCGCTAGAATGCAAAGCTGTGAAACTAGCTAACTAACAGGACAATTATAGGGTTTCTGTCCATCAACGTACGTACACTGTTGTCACCCTATCTTAAAAATCTCATACAAATTTTATCAAGGATTGCATCGTAAGTACTGCAGTGATTGGTTCCAGGTAAATCTAGATCCTCAGTGACGGAAATTCTTTTTACTATTAAGTGGTTTACAACATTCGTGACGCTAAATTCACGTAAAGTGACAGTTTTGAATAAGGGCCACACAGCCTGATGGGTCGAAATATTGTTTTTGCTTTTTCTATTGATGTGTTGTTATGCGAACGGATTCAAAGTGTTGTATACTGTCACTTATCAAACGTGACGTTGCTAGACTGCTTTATATGGCTCCAAATGGTATAATTGTCGATATTTTGACAAATAAAATTTGGGCCACACAGTTTCGTGTGGCCCTTGTTTGAACAACGATTTTATGAGATCTGTTCTGATTTGAATAATGTTTGTGTGTTAAATCTTATTTATTTTTGCGTCACTGAGCATCTAGGGAGTGAAACTGGACTTTCGTTAGCTAGTTTTTAATAATAATAATAACTAAACATCATATAAGTACTTTTACAACAGTGAAACATATTCGTTTACCGTGTGACGCGGCGTGATAGACAATCGAAAAAAAAATCGATAACTTTATGCAGTCCTACTGTAAAATGAAAATTATTTCTTTACACAAAATATTCGTTAATTTTGCATTTTGTCTAGCCGATCTTTGCTTCTTACAAAAATGAGTGTTTACAGAAGAGAATTATCACGCTAAGTGTTAAAATTTCGAAACGTATTGGCAAAAATAAACACAAAGTTAGGCGGGGTCGATTTGGAGTAATTTACCTGTGAAATGAACATTTTTCTGGGTTATTTCGATGTGTTGTACAACAATCAATCACTGAACAGGACACCATGTTTCCGAAGCATTATTTCGCAAAAATGTCCACGATTTCAAGAAATATCGGAAATATTTTCAGAACTCAAATTCTCAGCGGGCTGATAAGTGCTGACAAACTGTCAATCAGTTGCGAAAAAGAGTTCTGCACGTCATAATCACGCATCTCTTTTTATCACACATTGTTGCCGTTTAGTGACATCTCGCTTGCTCAGCCCTTTGTTACTCTATTCCGCTAGGTAATATTAACTTTATGATTAGAATATGGGCGTTATCCCATACCATTTGGATTTTCCAAGGAGGTTCATATAAGGAGTGAGTACTCTACAAAAAATCTCACTATGCGTTTAAAAGAAATTCAACTTTATTCTCTTCTCATAGAGTTGAAATTCTATCGACGACATAGATTTTGACTTTGGCGCCGTATTTAGGAAATATTCCTTTACAAAACTAGGGTGACCATAAATACTACACCATTTCAGATTTACAAAAAACTAAATTGTTCTATTGAAATAACTGAAAGTCGCAGGCGAGGGGTAAAGTTAATATTAATAATCAAATTCATGTTTATGCGCCGATTTCAATGAAACTCGGTTTAAGCTACTATTTCGACAAGAAAATAACAACGCAGTGTTAAAAATATTAAAAAATCCAAGATGGCGGCCAACTTTTAAGTTTGCAGACCGATTTAGATGAAACTCGGTTTTTGGTACAATTTTGACAAGAAAATAACAAAGCAATATTTAAAGTATAAAAAATCCAAGATGGCGGCCAACTTTTTTGTTTGTGGGCCGATTTCGATGAAACTCGGTTTTTTGTACTATTCTGACAAGACAATAACAAAGCAATATTTAAAGTATAAAAAATCCAAGATGGCGGCCAACTTTTTTGTTTGTAGGCCGATTTCGATGAAACTCGGTTTTTTGTACTATTCTGACAAGACAATAACAATGCAATATTTAAAGTATAAAAAATCCTAGATGGCGGCCAACTTTTTTGTTTGTGGGCCGATTTCGATGAAACTCGGTTTTTGGTACTATTTTGACAAGACAATAATAATGCAATGTTAAAAATATTAAAAATCCAAGATGGCGGCCAACTTTTTTGTTTTTAGGCTGATTTCGATGAAACTCGGTTTTTTGTACTGTTTTGACAAGACAATAACAACGCAATTTTTAAAGTTTAAAAAATCCAAGATGGCGGCCAACTTTTTTGTTTGTAGGCCGATTTTGATGAAACTCGGTTTTTTGTACTATTCTGACACGACAATAACAATGCAATATTTAAAGTATAAAAAATCCAAGATGGCGGCCAACTTTTTTGTTTGTGGGCCGATTTCGATGAAACTCGGTTTTTGGTACTATTTTGACAAGACAATAACAACGCAATGTTAAAAATATTAAAAATCCAAGATGGCAGCCAACTTTTTTGTTTGTAGGCCGATTTCGATGAAACTCGTTTTTTTGTACTATTCTGACACGACAATAACAATGCAATATTTGAAGTATAAAAAATCCAAGATGGCGGCCAACTTTTTTTCTTTTTGGGCCGATTTCGACGAAACTCGGTTTTTGGTACTATTTTGACAAGACAATAACAACGCAATGTTAAAAATATTAAAAATCCAAGATGGCGGCCAACTTTTTTGTTTGTAGGCCGATTTCGATGAAACTCGGTTTTTTGTACTATTCTGAGTCTGACACGACAATAACAATGCAATATTTAAAGTATAAAAAATCCAAGATGGCGGCCAACTTTTTTTCTTTGTGGGCCGATTTCGACGAAACTCGGTTTTTGGTACTATTTTGACAAGACAATAACAACGCAATGTTAAAAATATTGAAAACCCAAGATGGCGGCCAACTTTTTTGTTTGTAGGCCGATTTCGATGAAACTCGGTTTTTTGTACTATTCTGACACGACAATAACAATGCAATATTTAAAGTATAAAAAATCCAAGATGGCGGCCAACTTTTTCTTTGTGGGCCGATTACGATGAAATTCGGTTTTTGGTACTATTTTGAGAAGAAAATAACAACGCATTTAGGTGTTCGAGCCTTCGCTTGAACCACTTGAGATTACGCTTCAACGAAATCGTCACTCACACACTTGCAAACTGTTCTACCGTGTATCTGTGCTCTGTTGCTATCTCTTTCTAACATGACGCAGCGCTCGGTGGGGCGGCGCTAGCGCCGCGTTCTTCAGTACGCTTTTAAATATCGAATGACTCGCACGCTGTGTTTGAAATTTCGGAGCAAATTACACAAAGTAAAAGAGTTGAGTGCAGATACACAATTTCGGTAAATAAGTACAAATTGTTGTAACTTACAATTGACCCTAATTCCGCTCGGCACCCATGGTCCAGCGACGTCAAAGTGCCAGTCACTTTTTCGTTGGGTCGTAGTGTCGCATCGCATCCATCGCATCGACACTAGTGGCATGAATTGAGGCGACGCGACGTCTAGTATCGCTCGACATACAGTTCTCACTCCGTCCAGTGTCGCATGAAATGATGCGACGCGTCGCATCATCTAATGGAACACATCGTATCAACTAGTGCGACACGTCGTATCATTTGATGGATCACGTCGTATCGTCTGATGCGACGCGTCGTATCATCTGATGCGACACGTCGTATCGTCTGACTCGACACGTCGTATCGTCTGATGCGTCACGTCGTATCGCCTGATGCGACACGTCGTATCGTCTGATTCGTATCGTCTGATGCGACACGTCGTATCGTCTGATGCGACACGTCGTATCGTCTGATGCGACACGTCGTATCGTCTGATGCGACACGTCGTATCGTCTGATGCGACACGTCGTAACGTCTGATGCGACACGTTGTATCGTCTGATGCGGCGCGTCGTATCATTTGATGCGACGCGTCATTTCAACCGTTGCGACAACGCAACTCCTACAAATAAGCAATATTCCTTTCTTTTCTTTATTTCGATCATACCAAAACTATCAACTCTTGGAGATTTAGCGTCTCGTCCCTGTCCACCGGGGAAAGAGGAAGCTCATACCATCATCACAAGAGCAATCGACGAATTCTTTCCCTCGGATTGGCGAACAGGGGAGGCCTACGAATATCAAATCAAATCAAATCAAATCGCTTTATTCACACAAAACAGAGTGCATACAGTTGTTATTGATTACAATTCCGGTTCTCTGCCTTGCCCTACAAAGGGCATGTGAAATGTCAGTTTAGATTAAGAAGTAATAAAAATTAAATTAACATTACATGTGACTCAAGTAAAAAAAATATCATTTTAAGTCAATTTTTGAATTTAGAAATTCTTCAATTGTGTAGAAACATTTATTTATTAACCATGTTTGTAATTTTTTCTTTAATGAAGGTAAACTAAGCTCCTTTACGGACTTCGGCAGCTTATTATAGATTTTTATGCAGTTAGGATAACAATTCCTTCTATAATACTTTGAATGCGTTTTGGGTATCATCAGCTTTCCATGGTGTCTTGCTAATCTACAGTTGTTTGTATTTTTGAAATTGAAAATATGAGGGTGTGTTTTAACAAAAATGCAACATTCTAATATATAGATAGAGGGGAGGGTAAGTAAATTCAGTTCCGGAAATAATTCCCTGCATGACGTCATTGGAGGGACGTTGCATATAGCTCGGACGCATTGTTTCTGTGATATGAAAGCTTTTTTTACGTCAACTGAGTTACCCCACAAGAGTATACCATATTTAAGATTTGATGCGACATATCCATGATAAGCCATTAAAGCAGCTTTTTTATTAACTTGAGTAGTTAAGCGCCATAAAGCATATGCAAATCTATTTATCTTTTTGCAGATTTTTTGCACATGATTTTTCCACGAACATCGACTGTCAATCTCTATTCCCAAAAAAGTGAGAGATTCAGATTCCATAATAGGTTCATCATTTATAAGTACAGTTAAATTATTTGATTTTGGTTTAGTGTTGTAAAAATTAATATATTTAGTTTTACTTATATTTAAGTGTAAATTATTATTGTTTAGCCAATTTGAAATATTATTAATCGTCTCGTTTATTTCGTCATTGAAGTTTAATTTATGTTTTTTAGTTATAACTACTGAGATATCGTCCGCGAATAAGTTACAATGGTGATGTGTAATATTAGGTAGATCATTTATATATAAGATGAATAATAGCGGTCCTAGGATCGTACCTTGAGGAACACCTACATTATTTACAGCCGGTGTCGAGCAAAAAGATATTTCGTCTTTATTTTTATTTATATTTTTAATTTCAACGTATTGACGTCGATTTCGAAGATACGATTCTAACCAATTTAGTGATACACCTCTAAAGCCATATCTTTCACATTTATGTAAAAGAATGTCATGCGAGACAAAGTCGAATGCTTTGCTCATGTCAAAGAAAATAGCTATTGTGTCTATGTTTTTGTCAATGTTCTCAGTCACAGTCTTTATTAAGTTGAATACTGCCAATGAAGTGGACTTCCCTTTGCGAAAGCCATTTTGTTCATGCCTAAGAATGTTATGTTTTTCTAAAAAGTCATACATTCTTGCATGCATTGCTTTTTCACACACTTTAGCTAGAACAGATATTAATGCTATGGGTCTATAATTATTCAATGACTCTTTGTCATCTTTTTTGTGGATAGGTCTTATAACGGATACCTTCAATATTTCTGGAAATTTGCCTTCAGCGAATGATAGATTAATTAGATAAGACAATACTTCAGACAGAATTAGTGCACAGTATTTTAAGACTTTAGAAGGCAATTCATCAAAACCCGCAGATGTAGTGTTGTTTAGAGATCTAATTATTTTAAATATTTCATCTTTAGTAGTCGGATACAAGAATATAGATTTGTCAACGGATTTTATGTTATGATTATATGTGTCATTAGAAAGTTTATTATTATAAAATGTCAGATTATCATTAGATGTCATATTATTTTTATTTGTTATGTCAATAAAATAGTTATTAAATATATTACAAATGTCAGAGGGATTATCACACATACTCATATGAAGAGCTCTTTGGCGAAGAAATCTCCCCAAAAGTATAATCCTATTATTATTATTTGAATGTTAGGGGCTCTGCAGCTCAGATAAAGCTGTAGTCACTGCGACCTAAAAGATCTATTGTGACTCGCCACCTAATTATAGTAACTCTTTAAGGAAGTCTTGTGTATCTTCCTGGTTTTATTTAAGAGTTTTTATTTCCTCCGAGTCGATTACGTGTCGCCCCAAGCGGATACTACGGTTGCGGATTAGGAATCCACAATCACATAAGAGGTGCTTGGGCGTTGTCTGCTCCACATTGCAATATCTGCAGACGTCAGTATCACTCAATTTCATATGAAATAGGTGTCTGTTTAGTTTGCAGTGTCCAGTTAAGGCTCTAATAGTCGCGCTGACGTTCGATCTACTGATTTGTATAAGCTCATTCGACCGTCTTTGCGAGTAACCTTCCATTAAGGATTTGGCGTGTCTCAATCCTGGCTGTGTTAACCAGAATTTTCTCGTCTCGTCCAAGAGATTGTCTTTAAGGAGTTGCATAGCCTGGTTTTTTTTGAGATGCCGCAGAAAGGTTCTGGGCCGATCTGTTGGCCTCGCGCCCCAGTTCTAGCAAGCTCGTCGGCTTTTTCATTACCAAAATGACCTGGTACCCATTTCAGAATAACTTTATTCTTTTGTTCATTCAGTTTGTCTACGCAGTCTTTCACCAGTATCGATCGTATTACGTTCGAGTTTACGGCGTTAAGTGCTGCTTGGCTATTTGAAAAGATATAGGTAGTTGGCTATTTGAAAAGATATAGGTAGTTGGCTATTTGAAAAGATATAGGTAGTTGGCTATTTGAAAAGATATAGATAGATGGTCTGATTTGTGTAGTTTCGTTGACGGTTGGTTTCTGCACATTCTGTAACGGCATAGACCTCTGCCTGGAATATTGTGGCGTACTTACCAAGATTAACACTAAGTTTGACTCTTGGTCTCACAACTTGTACACCACATCTTACATCAGGACCTTCGATCATCTATACCTGTGGATATTGCATGACAATGGCATTTGTGGGACACTTTTAACTCCCCCAAAACGCAGCCCACTATGAAAGTCCCCCAGGACTTGTCATACAACTTGACATTTAGTGTCGCGTGATTTGTCAAACGGCATGTGGCACATTTCAGCTTTGTTATTGTATGACGTGCTACATCCTCAGGTATAGAAGATCGAAGATCAGGACCCATTTTGGAGCCTTCCGTGAACCAAACTAGGCTTCCAGCCTTACAGGAGCTTAGTCATCAGACCACATCTCTTTGCTAGGTTAGCTAGTTCCACCGAGTAATTTCTAGTGAAGTTACAGAGTGGAAGCATGACATCAGATGTCATTGCAAAAGGTCTAGCTAGCAGGGCACTGACTGCTGCTCCTGGTGTTGTAGGCATGGCCCCCGTTGCCATAAGGCACACTAACTTTTGCAAACTGGTTAGCTTGTTTATAACTGTCGTTTGGGTTGTTTTTTTCCATCATACTACACAGGCATATGTTATCATCGACCTAAATATGGCGGTATGCATCCACAGAGCAATCTTGGGGTTTAGGCCCCATCTTGAGCCCGCTAAACGACAGCAAATTCCTAAGTCAATTATAGCCTTTTAGATCACATTATTTATGTGTGTATTCCACGTCAGCTTTTGGGTTATTAAACGCCCAGGTATTTAGCTTCCGTAGAAAATGTTATGGGATGGGAATCCCCTTTATAGTGGGCGTTTTAAGTTTGTCCAACTTATGTAAAAGGAACTATTATTGATTTGTTCGGTTTTAGCGACAAGCTGTTCTCAGTGCACCACTTATTTACTTATTTGATGACATTGAGAGACCTTTGAAGTATGGATGATACAGGGTTCTGACAGGGGCCTATCACGCAGGCTACCACATCGTCAGCATAGCCCTGTATATCTAGGTCTTTTTAGAGGCTTCAATCAATAGTTGATCGACAACAAGTGACCACAATAGGGGCGATAGTACGCCCCTCTGTGGGCATCCATTAGTTATCTTGAAACCTCTCTATGTTTACATTTCTGTGAAGAAGCATGCTATCAATCCAGCGGATGGTTGTGCTGTCTATGTTTTTGTCATGCATTCTCCTAGAAAGGGTTTCGATAGTGACGTTATCAAAGGCACCTTCTGACAAGGAAAATGCTTAAAGGCTATCTGTTTATTTTCTAGGGCCCTTTCGATCCTGTCTGTTAGTTCTAGCAGAGCAGTTTCTGTGGACTTTTCTTTACGATAAGCGTGTTGCTTTGTATGTAGGGACGCTCGCGCAGTGGCTCGTCCCTTATATACACACCAATGACCTTTTCTACACTCTTGAGTAGGAATGAGGTAAGGTTAAGGGTCTGAAGGATTTTAGTTGTGAAAAGTCCTTCTTTGGAACAAAACGGACTTTTACTGAAGTCCATTCGCTTGGTTTATATCCCCATCCCCAGGCATAGCTTGCTTTGAAGATCTTTACCAAAATAGGGATGAGGGTCTCCTTTCCTTGCTGTAAGAGAGCAGGAAAGATATCATCATATTCCCTAGCTGATTTGAACGGCTTGAACGAATCAATCAATCAAGTTCCGTGCTGCTCTTCTCCAGTACTCATTGTTAGGCCTAGTGAGGCAGCTTTGATTCATTCCATTGGCGTCTGGCACTTATCCAAGAAAGTGAAAATCTATGGTTTCTTCCGCTGTTTTCAGTGAAAGTCCCATCTGGTTTCTTTAACAGTCCCAGTTGATTCGAAGGCGATTTGGCCAGGACTTTGTGGATTCTAGCTCCTTGGGGGGCACCAATGATACCCTCACAGGACTTTCTCCATGAAAGTTGCCTTGCCTTTCGTATTTCCTTGTTGTAGTCTGTCTAAGCCTTTGCATACTGATACCGATCCCATTTACCGGTCGATTTAGCCTTGTTAAACAGCCTTTCGGTCCTAAAACTAGTGTTCTATCAGAGAGAAAGTACCGAAGTGCTAGATCAAAGATTCTATGCTGGTGTCTTGGTTGAGCCTTGTTATGCTCACCTCAACATATTGTATCTAAGACATTCGGCTCAGGCAAGTTTTACTTCGCGTTCATGGATGTAGTTCATGACATTAATAGCAATAACCAACTACCCAGTCGTCAAAGCATCTCTTGGGACTCTCGATGCCCTCAAGGAGAAAATTCTACCAGGAACAGCACTTTGACAACGTCAACACATACTGTCATAGAAGATCCCGAACATCATATTAACCCTCAATGATTCCTCGGGTGATTCGCCACCTCAAAACCTCCCAAGGAATTTACTTGATCGTAGCCCCGAGTTGGAACAGAGCGTTCTGGGAGCCCTATCTCAGGCGAATTGCTGCATGCCCTCCAATCCCAACTCCGGACCTGAGAATGAACCCTGTTGACCTCCGAACGAATCGTCCGCCACAGAATATGGTAAAGTTAAATTTACTGGTTTGGAAGGTACAGGCTGGAATAGATATCTAAGAAGCTGGTCAGAAGCAGATGTAAGCCTTTTAGAGGCGTCCTGGAGGAAATCCATCATCAAAACCTACACACCCATTTGGCTCCCATGGCAGAAATTATCCTGCTCCATCAATGTTGCCACTGACATCCCATGGTCTTGAGATGTAGCGCAATATCTGTGTCACCTTCCTACATAAAGACATTAAACTGGCCCGCAGTACCATAGCCTTACACAAATCAGTAATTACAACAGTATCAAATCCTAGAAAGTTTGCAGCTCTAAGCTCCCATATACTAGTAAAACATGCCCTAAAAGCAATTTTCTCGAAGAACCTTCCAGTGAAAAAAAAAAACCATTGCCTTTGAAAACAAAGGACCTCCTTGAGTTCCTTAAGTCCTACAATATGAATGACAACAGCTTATTACACATTTTTAGACATACTGCCGTCCTCCTCCTGCTAGCCTCGGGACGGAAAGAATCGGTCACAGACAACGACAAAAATGAAATAATTTTATGGTCACAGTTCGGCTCTAAAACGGACTCTGAAAAATATAGACAATGAGCATGGGTCCTTAGAGAGAACCCAGATGAGGTTGGACTTGATCTCTTATCGTGGATCAGAAAATCCATAAGGCTGTCTCATGAGAGACGAAAGGGGGAGAATCTAAAAAATTTGTTCACATCAACAAGAGGCACAGTAAAGAGCGCATCCCGTTCCGTGATTGCAGGATGGATTCGAACTTTATTTCGTGAAGCGGGTATATCCGCTTCAGCAGGCAGCTTTAAAGGGGCTGTAGCATCCGAGAACTGGACATCTAACAAATACGATATTGAAGAGATTCTAAAGAGAGGAAACAAAGAAATACTTTCTTTAACCACTATTTTAAAGAAATAGGTACCCACAAGCAGTCTAAATAACTATTGTAACCCACTGCTAACAGGTTGAGTGATAATTTTTAATTTTTTTTAATGTGTCTTATATCAATAATGATGATTTAGTGATCTCATCTGATTATAATCAACAAGTAAGGCATTTGTCATTTATATAATTAGGAATTTATATGTGATTGTAAGAATTTATATTATTTAATCCAAATTATTAAAAGAATTTAATAAGAAGTTAAATATGTTTTATTACTCATTTCAAACACTTAATAATAATCACAGTACGCATTAGCAGCGCCGGCAGAATAGAAAAACATCTCAAGTGGTTCAAGCGAAGGCTCGAACACCTAAATAGACCCGTTTTCCCCCCGAAGGGTAGAAAACGGATATTTAGGTTTCAGCCGTAGCTTGAACCACGCCTTTAAGTTCCTTGCCGGCTAAATTTTAGGTACTGAAGAACGCGGCGCTAGCGCCGCCCCACCGAGCGCTGCGTCATGTTAGAAAGAGATAGCAACAGAGCACAGATACACGGTAGAACAGTTTGCAAGTGTGTGAGTGACGATTTCGTTGAAGCGTAATCTCAAGTGGTTCAAGCTACGGCTGAAACCTAAATATCCGTTTTCTACCCTTCGGGGGGAAAACGGGTCTAATTTTTAAAATATTAAAAAATTCAAGATGGCTGCCAACTTTTTTGTTTGTGGGCTGATTTCGATAAAACTCGGTTTTTGGTACTATTTTCATCGAAATCGGCTTAAAAATAATAAAGTTAAGCGCCATCTTGGATTTTAAATATTTTAAAAATTTTCTTGCCTAAGTAGTACCAAAAACAGAGTTTCATCGAAATCGGCCTACGAACAAAAAAGTAGGCTGCCATTTTGTTTTTTTTTATATTTTCAACATTTCATTGTTATTTTTTGTCAAAATATTACTAAAAACCGATTTTCATCGAAATCAAGCCAAAAACAAAAAAGGTTGGCCGCCATCTTGTTTTTTATTTTTAACATTGTGTCGTTGAAAATCGCTTGCACTCATTTTTTTAATATTACTTGTAAAAAATTGATGCAAGTATTTAAGACCTTATTGATATATTCACCAAAATAACAGTTTTTAATGAAAGAGAATAATTATGGTAGAAAGCAACCGAATTTTAAACATCAATAAAGTCGAAAATCGTTTGCACCTGTTTTTTTAACTACAGATCACTAGACAATGTTTTCCTACCTTCACTTGTTTTTCCAACATTCATTTGATTTCCAAAATACACGCACATTGTATTTTTATCAAAATTGGAATAAACTTTATAGTTATGTCATTATTTACACTTGAATTTTTATAGATATTGGTTGATTAACCATATTTATAAATTAAAACAAGAAAGCAACCTAATAAAACGTGATAAAAAAACGTGAAGATTTATTTTTAGTAAATTATTATTTTCTGCTTTTCAGTTAATGAGTTAAAACTAAAAGTATACCACCTCCTATCGGAGCACTCATCAAGACGAATCGATCAAGCTCAAACTCGATGGGGTTGCATATTATTACAAAGTTCCAATGGCCTTCTTCCGGCTCCTTCATCAGCCCCTTGGATATTATTCCCCAACAGAGTACTTGCCAAGACGATTCTAACGAGCCCAAACACGATAGAGTTGTATGGTTTCATCATAGTGTTCCTGTGGCGTTCTTCCGGCTCCATCGTCAGATCAGCTCAACCATACCATAATATTACATTACCTTCTAGTTCTGACCTGTTTTCAAAGTTTCAAGTCTCTAGTTCATCGGGAAGTTTGTATAAAATCGTTTGCAAAATTTGTGCTCAAACAAACAAACGAAAACACAAACAAACGAGCAAGCAACCTTATAAAAACGTGGCAAAAGTATTAATTGTAAATATAGAACTACCTAAGTACTTAAGTTTATATTAAACAGTTTAATGTAATAAGTATGTCTCCGACCAACCATACAGTTTGGTCACCCTAATGAAGAAAGAGACACAATTATCTACTTGACCTCTCTGTCGGCTCGTTTTGGGGCGAAGAGCTCAATCTGGTTTACATCTATGGGATGATCAGTACTTGGAGGGGATAGGTATGTGTACCTGACAGGTTCACCGGTAATGGAGATCTTAATTCTTAACAGGTAAACCCACTGACGTCCATTATACAAGTATGCTAGACAGGCTATTGTTATGAAATGACAGCAATTTTTGTGCTGATTCAAAAATCGCCATATTGGCGCTGAGGGTAGTAGATTCTGCTCTCAGGAGGAGTGAGTGTACTTGGAACTAATTGGTTCCAAGTACACTCAATACTGCCATAGTAGAATCTACTGCTCTCAGCGCCAATATTTTTAAATCGGCAGAAACGATTGGTGACGTTAGCTAGTCTGCGTACTTTGTATAATGGATGCCAGTGGGTAAACCAAGGAAATTTTAAGTACAGTACTTATGATTTCCTTGGGGTAAACCTGACAGCACATAGCATAGTGGTGACTAGTGAGACCTTAGAGCATTCAACATGCTCAAAGAGTGAGACATGTGATACATCATCAAGAATCTTTACATCATCATCACTGACGTCCATTATACAAGTGTCGATAAATATCAAAAATGTCAAAGTCCCTTATAAACAATTTTTGGATAAAGACGTTTTTATTGTAGCTCAATATTTTAACTATTATGTTCTGTTCTATGAATAATTATCTAGCAACACCGAAGAAATTAGAAAAATTATAAGTTCTCTTTTAATATACTATATCTATGTTCTCTGTGCTAAATGAATATTTTCGATAATTTAACAAGGACTTAGGTGATTATGATATAATGCTAATGGACTTGGTCAGTATTGAAATAAAGAGCTCTGGACTTGGGCGAGATTGAAATATATGCACAGGACTTAGGCTCATTTGGTATGAATAAATCATCAGGGTGCGGATTCAGGAAATAAAAATGCCTCAATATCATAAAAACATTAATATTTATATATGAACTGAATATGTATATGTTATTATGAACTTTTCTTGCCTTAAATTTTTACTTTGATTATTGTTATCTATAGCGGTTTAATTAACATACCTAATATATTTTTGTGAAAATTTCATGAGTTAAAATCTGTGACAGACGGACAGACAAACAGACAGATAGCGAAGGCTAAGTTTATAGTTTTTTCCGTAAGGGTACGAAACACTACAAAATTAAATAGAAACCACTTTTTAAAACAAATCCCAAAATTGTGATGAATACTTAGTTCAAACATTCTAGTCCGGACTCCGGACCTTTACAATGGTATGATGTCGCTGGACCCAGTCACTAACTTGTTGAGAAAAAGTCTGATATTACCCTTGAAACTTATCTGTCTTGTCTTTTTTGCGTTTTATTAGAGTTCAGGTTTTTCTTGGCTAGCTCTGGAGCCAAAACATTAATTGAATAATCCATTATTTGCACATTAATTTCAATAAACAGACGAGAGCGCACTGATTATCAAGACGTGGAAATAACAGGAATGGCGGCCATGACAGATTAAGGCCGTCCGCTGCCTTGAGCGGGATCCCGCCGCGGGTACACGGCGCGGGAATATAGATTGCTGGTTTTTGACGGACAGATGCTTGCGCAGTGCATGAGTAAGCTCTAATCTATGTCGCCCCGCGCGCGTGTCCCGCTCAAGGCAGCGGAGGGCCTAAGACAACATGTGATTGGCTGTGATGGACTTTGGTTCTTATGATTTGAAACGCGTGTGTGACTTAGGTTGGAATGAAAAAATCTGTCAATTTTCATCCTTAAATTCTTAGGGAAGCCGTGGACTTAGACCAGATTGATATATATCGAAATAACCGCATTTATTTGCTGAACACGAAACAATAAAAAAACTTGAAAACGTCAGTACTGGACTTAGGCGAGTTTGATATCTACCGACACAACGTCAGTGTACATCATGCATGAACCCCTTAGAGAAGAGAAGTAAATGAACCCTTAGGCGACGGCTACACGCGTGGTAAATACTGTAATTATCAGGATTTAATCAGGCCTATTTCATAAAAGATTAGTTTTACTACAATAATTTACCATTGTTGTTATTGAGGTAGAATTATGTTTCTTATTAATTATAAAACATAATAATACTATTGTAAATTACTGTACTTTTTCATTCTTTTATGAAATAGACCCCTGATTAAATACTGATGTAACGGGTGATTCATTTAGAAGTACTTTTTTCAAAACTAAAATAATAATAATAAAAATTAATTTATCGGGTTTTTTTTTATTATTATACAAAAGAACTATTCTTTACGTTTATTTTTTAAAGATTATTTCTTCTAAATGTTGGCTGTAGCTACGGTTAACATAGTCCATTCAGCCGTTCCAATTTTCGATGACGCGTCCGAGCATTTAGATTGATATTTGGCGAATAACGCCAGAAATGTTGGCTTCCAGTTGGTCAATCGTACCTGCTTATCCGGACTTTACATATCCCCAAAGGAAAAAGTCTAGGGGTGTGATATCACACGATCTAGGTGGCCACAACTCACCGGTCCAAAGCGATAAATTAACTGTTCACCAAATTGTTCACGCAATAAAGCCATGGTTTCACGTGCTGTCTGGCAACTGGCACCGTCTTGTTGGTATCAAATGTTCTGGAGATCATGGGCTTCAATTTCAGGAAACAAATAGTCTGTTATCATGTCACGAGTCACGACAACAGTCACTTGTTGTTGCGAACGGCGCCAGATCGATTATTTGTGGTCATCGCGTACACTCTCAGCTACTGGCGCAATATTTTCTTCACTACATCTTGGATGTGGTCTATTTGGTCGTGTATTATCTAATAATGTAAATTGGCTTGCAAACTTTTCGCTGGTACAGCGAATCGTGCGTTCGGTAGACCGATTATGTGGACCATAAGTTTCTTTAAATGCACGAAACACATTTCTCGCAGCAAGCTGATTTTAGTAATACAGCTGAATAATTTGTAGACGCTGTGCGGGGCTAAGTCTTTCCATGATAAAATGTCAAACAATACTGAACAAAAATACCATAAAAGTTTATCACAACTCACGCTTAATCTGTCAAAAAATCCATACCCAAAAAAGTGCCTCCAAATGAATCACCCAATATTTACCAGTTACCGCGCGTGTAGCCGTAGCCTTAGATAAGCTGCTGCGTTGACATGATCAAAGTAAACTTGGACCAAGTAGTTTGGATGAATACTTGGACGCTACTTGGATCATATAAACGGCCAATCAAAGCGTACTTGGATCAAAATTTTCATCAAAGTAAACTTGGACCATGCTCTACTTTCATCCAAGTAGAGATTGCAAAATCCGGATTTTTTTCAAATCCGGATTTAAGAATAATCGACCCATACAAATCCGGATTATCCGGATTTTTCGAAGTTTGAATTTTCATTTTTCAAAACTTCTTTTAAACTTACATTTTACTGTTATGTCACGCTAAGAGCCAATTTCACCATTGATTTTTCAAAAAACAAGTTTAAGGCTGTCACTGTCATAACAACAAAGTAAAATTTGTTACAAAAATGTACAATTATGTTATAAACAATGTCTTGTTAAATCTTGATTAAATTTTTTTAATGACCTGGTGAAATTGATTTTTGGAATAAACGGGGAACGGGGTATCAAACTCGACACTTAAACTACATTACGTGATACTAAAACGTGATCATTATCGCGTTTAAAATCAATGGTGAATTTGGCTCTAAGTTAAGTGATTGAAGGCACGTGTTTATTTTATGGGTTTGCATTTTGCAATGACTTTAATGAAAAAAAACAGTGTAAATTCTTTGTAATCTGTCTATACTAAACCAGTCAGATCAAAAGCAATATTTGCTTAATAATTAACCGTAGAGGTGCTGACTGCTGATATAGCCAGCAACTGTCCACCATTATGGTTGTCGCGAAATTGCGTCTCAATGTCGCCCTAGCTTTACACACACAGTTACGCGCGTACAAAACGTCATCTGTGTTGTGTTCGTGTAATAGGCAGACGGAGCGGTTGTATGGAGTGTCCGGGACGTGGTTGAGGACTCATATTAACTTCGAAAAAACCGGATTTGAATGTTAAAATCCGGATTTATCAGAAATTCGAAAATCCGTCATTTTCGAATTTCGAAGTATCCGGATTGCAATCCCTACATCCAAGTCTGCTTGGACCAAGTAGTTTTGACGACTACTTGGACGCTACTTGGATCATGTAAACGAGCAATCCAAGTGCACTTGGACGTCACCTTATACAAAAAGCTATGTTGTCCAAGTTACTTGGTCCAAGTATACTTGGATCGTGTCAATGGGTGTCAAAGTATACTTTGATCAAAGCTACATTGTCTAATTTACTGGGTTCATAATTTGTTTGATCATGTCAACGCGGCTTAAAAAATGAGCATGAACTTTAAACCTAATGCTGAAGTAGCCGCTGAACTGAATAAGCTTGACTGACGAGCTGTTCGTAGGCACTGAAAATTCTATTCTATTTACGTCAGGTAGTGGAGGTATAGGTACACTACACTGTGACTTGTTACCGGAGATCGTACTACCTACTCTCTTTAGTTAAAAAGAGTATACCTAATCATTAGGAATTTTATAAAGAATATAAAAAAGTCAAAATGACAAAATATAAATCAAAACATTCTCAACAACAATTTTTAGATGATTCTAATATCATTGATTCTCAATACTTATTGCTTTCTCTGTAAATCAAAAGTACTTTAGTACGATACCTAGGTACTTACCTACCTATATAATTTGTGATCAAAAGTAACTAATAATAATTTAGACACTTTACTTTGATTAAAGACACTTTAGTAGGTACCTACCTAATGATTTCAAAAGGATTACTACTACCAAGGATGTAATATAGTAAGTCTATGCTACCTAGATAATTTGTGATTTACACTTTGAAAGTTATCGATATAATAAACTAAACTAGGAAATAATGATTATAGGAAGGCTTTTTGACATCAAGCTTATAGACAAATGGGTCTAAATAATCCATTGGTTCAATACCTATATTTAAGTTTATCTTTCATGAACTTAACTAAGTATTTAGGTAGATATAAGTAGTACCATCGAAATTGCTAGTAGGTAGTATTGTAAAGGTGCCTTAAACATTATTTTAGTAATGACAACACTGTTCTTGTCTATTACGAACGAAGATCCGTATTCATTAGCGTATAGTTGGCAGACTCACCATGGAATTAAAAGGTTTTGACTAGGTCAAAAAATTGTTAATAAATAGTGATAAATAGTGAACTATAGCATATAAATAGTGATACTATGATTCAAAAGATATTTGAGTATCTTGGTGAGGCTGCAAACTTGACGTCAAGTTGGCAGACACCTTAAGAAATACAGTTCGTATCATTATGATTTATATGCCAAAAAATTGTTAGAAAATAGTGAATCGTATACGCAAAATTTCAATAACATTGCTTCAATACAAGCCGAGATATTACGGTCTCTAAGTGGGCTGCAAACTTGACGTTTCAGGCGATAGTGATTCCAGAGAAACGGGTACAAGTTTTAAACAAATAAATGTATCAAAAAATTGTTAGTGAAATTGTGATTCCTACGATATAAATAAAACAAGAATTCTTCATTGCTATTTTCTAAAAATCGAATGTTAACTTTTACATAATACTCTGAATAGGCTGTCGATCAATATTGAACTTTGCTCCACAGTAATAAGGTTCAAACTTTATTGCAATCGTGTGGTGAGTACTATCAAGCAAAAAAGTGAGATTTATATTTTTAGCCATGTCCTCCAATTATTATAACACTTGTTTTATTAATTAAGTATTGGTATCAAACAATAACGATATTCATTAATAACAATCATAGCAATAGCGCCATCTCTCGGAAAAGATTGTCAATTTCTCAGTTATAATTTAACGTTAGGTACCTATTTATGTATTAGGTAGAATAAAGATATTATTACTATTATTTGGTGAAATTTAAAGTAAAATGAGTATCAGTTGGTATGTGAGTACGTAGGAAGTAATATAAGTAGAAAATATTAATAGTTTCTCCTGAATTAATAATATTGAATTAAGAGTAGGGCATTGACCACAGCCTACTAAAGAGTAGTCTTTATACAGTCGATCATCGCCTTTATTGTTGGCGCAAAAGCCACCGTTCGTAAAAATAGTCAGTTGACGCAACGACTAAAAGTGTAAGGGTTGGCACGCTATGATTTGTCTTTTTGAATTTCAAAAATAATTAAGTAAAATGATACCTAACTAATACATAAATAGGCACCTAACGTTAAATTATAACTGAGAAATTGACAATCTTTTCCGAGAGATGGCGCTATTGTTACGAATATTATTGTTATTAATGAATATCGTTATTGTT
This sequence comes from Agriphila tristella, assembly GCA_928269145.1. Taxonomy (NCBI): domain Eukaryota; kingdom Metazoa; phylum Arthropoda; class Insecta; order Lepidoptera; family Crambidae; genus Agriphila; species Agriphila tristella. The sequence continues at coordinate 19,233,174 of OV743442.1, forward strand.
TGATACCAACATTTAATAAATAAAACAAGTTTAATAATAATTCGAGGATATGGCTAAAAATATAAATCTCACTTTTTTGCTTGATAGTACTCACCTCATGATTGCAATAAAGTTTGAACCTTATTACTGTAGAGCAAAGTTCAATATTGATCGACAGCCTATTCAGAGTATTATGTAAAAGTTAACATTCGATTTTTAGAAAATAGCAATGAAGAATTCTTGTTTTATTTATATCGTAGGAATCACAATTTCACTAACAATTTTTTGATATATTTATTTATTTCAAACTTGTACCCGTTTCTCTGGAATCGCTATTGCCTGAAACGTCAAGTTGGCAGCCCACTTAGAGACCGTAATATCTCGGCTTGTATTGAAGCAATGTTATTGAAATTTTGCGTATACGATTCACTATTTTCTAACAATTTTTTGGCATATAAATCATAATGATACGAATTGTATTTCTTAAGGTGTCTGCCAACTTGACGTCAAGTTTGCAGCCTCACCAAGATACTCAAATATCTTTTGAATCATAGTATCACTATTTATATGGTAGAGTTCACTATTTATCACTATTTATTAACAATTTTTTGACCTAGCCAAAAGCTTCAAATTCCATGGTGAGGCTGCCAACTATACGCTAATCCGTATTCAGTCTGATTGTCTTTGCTTTTGCCCCTCTTCCATCACCATGCTTGACTGCTATTGTTTAAATAATTTAATTCTAATTTCCTTTGAGATTGAGATTTGTTTGTACTCGTGTCTATGTGCATTCGACCCAGTTATTACGTGTTGTATTTATTCTGAGAAATAAAAGGCTGTAATAACTACGCCGTGTTTTTCATATCGCTGCAAGCCCCGTTCTCAACCACTGCTGATCCACGTGCCTCCACTCATCAATAGGTTATAGGACCCAGGCTGACTAGAATACCACTGAAATTGTGAGTAAATCACGATCAGAGTTTTTATGAGAGCTTTGTGTGTGAGCGCGTTTGAATTATGGCGAATGGCACTAATGGCACTGACCGCGTGCTACAACATAACCTAAACGGCATTGAAAAGCTCGAAGGAGCTGCCAATTATCACTCATGGAAATTTTCTATAAAGAATGTACTAATATTAGAAGGCCTATGGAAGGCGGTTGAGGGCATTGAAAATGATGCTGTGCTTGTACAACGTGCTTTGGCGCGCATCTGTCTTTCTGTCAAACCCGCGCTATACCAATATGTGAGGAACGCTGCTACAGCTAAAGAAGCTTGGACTAAGTTATCTGAGGTCTTCGAAGACAAAGGTCTCTACAGGCGTGTGCTACTTTTGAGAAAATTGCATAGCATTACTTTTACTGAATATGACTGCATGAATACCTACATCGAAGCGATCACCACCATTGTTCAGCAATTGCATGATATTGGGAAAACCATTGAAGACGCTGAAATTGCTGAAATACTGTTGAGTGGACTGCCGGCCGAGTATGATCCCCTTGTTTCTAACCTGTCTACGGCTTCGGTTACTGCTCAAGTATCAAGTGAGTTGGTGCGCACTAGATTGTTGCAGGAATTTTCACGCAAGAACGCAAATTCTAACAGCGATGCTGGTTCTGCTTATATTTCAAAAAGTAAAGGATATTTCTGTGATTACTGCAAGAAGACTGGTCATACTAAATCACGCTGTTTTAAATTGAAAAAGTTCAAGAAGATGCAAAATGGAGAGAAGATTTTTTCTGCGACTGTCCTGTTGTCACAACTGAAAACATTATCGGACGACTTTTATATTGATAGCGGCGCTACCAATCACATGGTGAAGAACAAACATTTACTTCAAGACTTCAAAAACAATAATAATGTACAAATTAATATGGCTAATAATGATAAAATTGTTTGTAAAGGCTCTGGTACATTGAAATTGAAAACAAATAATCAGGTGAGCATTTTGAATAATGTTTTGTTTGTTCCTCAGATATCGGCCAATCTAATTTCTGTTTCAAAACTAGTGCAGTCAGGCTATAGTGTAAATTTTAATAAAGATGGATGTTTTATATATGACAACGTTGGTAAAACTTCTGGCAACTTAATTGCATCTGCTGCATGTTTGGGTGGTCTGTATAAGTTAAATATGTTTGTGTCTGAATGTGTTAACTTAATGGGATCCGGGTTATCGCCAAGGGAGCACTCTCTACTCCTTGATGACAGAGAGGACTTATTGAGTGCCGCAGAAGCAGCAGGCTTACCGGCTGAACTTTGGCACAGACGTCTAGGACACTTGAGCCTACAAGGTATGAAAACCCTACAAAAGGTTGCATGTGGTGTTAATATTGTGTTTCAGGATGAAGACTCATTGAAGAACTGTGTCCCATGTCTTGAGGGGAAGCTGACAGCTTCGGCTTATCCTAAAGACGGGACGCGTGCAACACAACCACTGCAGTTGGTTCATTCTGATGTCTGCGGGCCTATCCAGGAGCCTAGCTGGGGTGGGGCGAGATACCTAGTGACGTTCACTGACGACTTCACTAGAAAAACCTTTGGATACCTAATGAAGGAGAAATCACAGGACCAAGAGACGACGACGACTTCTGTACCGGACCTGAGAATGGCAACTCTACCTGCTCATCCTCTGCTGAAGAGTCTGCTGACGAAATAAGCCCTAGGCCTCTAACGTCTGGCGAGGCGTCGGCTGGAGGGGAAGCTTCTAATAGAGAAATTGATTCTACTGGTCGTAATGTACGCTCGACGCGTAATATTCCTCCAAAAAGGTACAATGATTATGAATGTTTTATGTCTATGCATGATGGTTTGTTTGTGGAGCCACAATCTTATGACGAAGCGTTAGATTCTCCTCAGCGTGAGTACTGGCAAGCTGCTATGCAGAGTGAGTATGACTCATTAGTCGCTAACAATGTGTGGGAACTGGTTGACCGTCCATTTAACAAAAATATTGTCAAATGCAAGTGTGTATATAAGGCTAAGCATGACTCAGATGGTCAGTTTACCTGTTTCAAAGCACGACTTGTTGCCAAAGGTTTCACACAGCGTCAGGGCATTGATTATAATGACACATTCTCTCCTGTGGTACGTCATTCCACTATGAAAATTTTATTTAATTTGAGTAATCAATTAAATCTCGAAATTGATCACATTGACGTAGCAACGGCATTTCTAAATGGCGATCTTAATGAGGAAATTTATATGGAGCCACCTATAGGATTTTTAGACAAATGTAATGGTAAAGTTTGTTTATTAAAAAAGGCCATTTATGGGTTAAAACAATCAAGTAAAATGTGGAATGAAAAGGTGAATGACCTTCTTGTTTCTCATGACTTTAAGCAATGTAAATCTGAACCTTGTGTTTATAGTAAAGCAGTGGGAGATGATATTGTTATTCTAGCTTTATATGTAGATGACTTTTATGTGTTTTATAGTAAAGATAGTAAAATAAAAATCCATTTGCAAGAGATTCTGGAAAGGCAATTCAATGTTAAAAACTTGGGCCCACTGAGAAATTGTTTAGGTATTAGAGTCACAAGAGATAGGTCAAAGGGCACTTTGTGTTTAGATCAATCTGAATATATTAAGAAATTACTTGTAAAATTTGGAATGACCAATTGTAAACCAGTAGCCACACCTATGCCACTAAATTGTAAATTACAAAAACCTGAAAATGCAAGTGCACATTTAGATGATAGTGTATATAAATACAGGGAACTTTTAGGGTGTCTTATGTATTTATGTGTTAGCACTAGGCCCGATATTGCATATGCTTGCAGTTACTTAAGCCAGTTTAGCACTTGTTTTGATAAAAGCCATTGGCTCACGGCCAAACATGTACTTAGGTATTTAGCTGGTACAATCAATTACTCTTTGTGTTTTACAAAAAGTATTGATTGGAAATTGAGCGCATATACTGACGCCGATTGGGCTAATGATATAAACGATCGTAGGTCTTATACTGGCTATGTAATAAAGCTAGGTAATTCTACTATCAATTGGGAATCTCGTAAACAGAGATGCGTAGCGCTCTCTAGTACTGAAGCAGAATACCTTGCTATTGGAGATGTATGTAAAGATATATGTTTTATTAGGAACTTGCTTTCAGAATTGACTTGTAACACTTTAACTGAATGTATTGTTTATAATGATAATCAAAGTGCTCAGAAACTATTAGAATCTAAAGAGTTATGTCACAAGCGTTCAAAACATATTGATATTAGGTACCATTTTGTGAAAGATTTAGTTAGAGACAACTTAATATCTGTTAGGTATATTTCCACAGAGAGAATGATAGCAGATGTTTTGACTAAACCCTTATGTAAGCAAAAACATAGAGACTTTATTAAAATTATGAATGTAATTGAAAGACTGTAATTTGTAGAGTACTTTATGCAATAATTTTAATGACCATGTAGAGTTCATGATTTATGTAGAGTCTTTGTTTTATTTTTTGACTATACCAATGTAGAGATGTAGAGTTTCGAATTTTATATTGTTTACTTTGGGAAATGTAAATAAAATATGTTTAAGTCAAGGGGAAGTATTGTAAAGGTGCCTTAAACATTATTTTAGTAATGACAACACTGTTCTTGTCTATTACGAACGAAGATCCGTATTCAGTCTGATTGTCTTTGGTTTTTGCCCCTCTTCCATCACCATGCTTGACTGCTATTGTTTAAATAATTTAATTCTAATTTCCTTTGAGATTGAGATTTGTTTGTACTCGTGTCTATGTGCATTCGACCCAGTTATTACGTGTTGTATTTATTCTGAGAAATAAAAGGCTGTAATAACTACGCCGTGTTTTTCATATCGCTGCAAGCCCCGTTCTCAACCACTGCTGATCCACGTGCCTCCACTCATCAATAGGTAGGTAGGTATTTTTAAAAGGCATTCAAATCGCGTGCCAATAATGATCTAACGTTTCAGATTGCGTGGTTACGAAGTAACTCAATTTTCCTAAATTGTTTCCACACATTGCTTTTTCCCACAGGCAGCTGATTCGTGGTAAAGTTAGGTACCTACCTACATAGGTACCTAACTTTACCTAACTAACTAACCTACATAGGTAGGTAGGTACTTTGTAATAATTTTGAAAAAAAAAAGTTAGGTAACGTAAGCGGGCCCGATAGCATTCAATTTTTAGTCACCATCAAAATTAAATAGCGCAAAAAAATGAAGCCTAAATATCTAGTAGGTACAATATATCGGTAGGTATATATGAGGAGCTCGATTGTGCAGTGGTTTAGCGCCTGGCCTAGCGATCGCGGAGGTTAAGCAACGTTCGCAAGGGTCGGTCTTGGGATGGGTGACCAAAAATTTATTATATCGAGCTCCTCCGTGCTTCGGAAGGCACGTTAAGAAGTCGTTGGTCTAGCTGCATTTGCAGTCGTTAATACCCACCAATCCGCATTGGGCTCGCGTGCTGGGGTTATGGGCATGGCCCGTCCTCCTTATCCACCCATAAGGAAGGCCTGTGTGTGCCCCAGCAGTGGGGACATTAAAAATGGCTGATGGACAAGTAGGTATATTTCTAATTTGGCTGCTCTACTGCTAGTTGGTCAGTTAGTTTTAAGATTCTTAAGTGCTTTATGTAGATAGATACTAAATTACTCCATGGTATTGTTTTTAGAAACGAGTAGAAGCATCAATTCTCGCGATGAATAATTAGTTCTACATCAAGATGACCTGGGACGTCACTTTGGGTAACGTAATTCCATTTGTAACTGGGTTGAGTTGACATGACCTTCTCAATTTTTCGCGTTCTGTTTATACAGCACACGAAACCATCCCGATCCGCGATGAGGGTGTCCATGAATTAGGAAAGACTGTCCTTAAAGCGCATTTGGTCCAATTCGTGATTGGTCCAATTCACTTTATTCGTGATTGGTCCAATTCACTTTATTCGCGGTTGGTCCAATTCGCAGTTGGTCCAAATCGCAGTTGGCCCACGCAGTCGGTCCAATTCGCAGTTGGTCTAATTCGCGGTTGGTCCAATTCGCGATTGGTCCAATATAAAGTGAATTTCCAAAATTAATGTATCTATAATATTATAAGCTAACTGTACACTGTAATTCTATTTTGTGATAATTATAACAACAAGTTAAATGAAGTGTTAGATACGCCCATTGAAATGTATGTACATACATTTCGATGGATACGCCAGCGTCATCGCGCCACTGTGACTGTTAATAATAAAAATAATAGTGTATAGGACCTACCAATTATGGCGAAGGTAAGCCGTTCTACAAAAATGTTATTATCTGCATAGTGGATAGTCGGGGTGAGCTTTCTAAAAGGGAAGCCAATGGGAATCGGTTTGTATGGACCCTTCGCCACTGCTACCTAAAGAATTATACTGACTTTTTAGTAACTTACCTATATTAATAGGTAAGTTACTAAAAAGTCAGTATAAAATACGATAGTTTTGAGTAACGAAAACAGTTTGCATGATGAACTCATGGTAGAGCTACTGAACAGGATTCGATCTTAAAACCTCAGAATTTAAAGCAAGTTGCGGCCAAGAACGTCGTCTTGTCTTACATAGCATTAAAATCTATCCCTATAAAATAATGGAGATTGGAGACCCTTCACTTCGCCGATCGCACCCCAATAAGACGTACTTACCTAATGGTCGTTGTATAATACATCATATTTTTTATTGTCTCTCCGCTCACGAAAGGCTGAATAAACTGTGTACAGTCAACAACAAGTAAAAAAGAATGCTTCTGGTTTAATTTAAAAATGGACACTATAAAATTACGAGTAGGTATCTGAAACTTATCCAGACAAAACCTGTAAAACTATGATGCCATACCTTGAAGATCTAACCCAAATGAGGTTTAGGGATTTATGAGCCTTGTAAATAATATTTATTTATTTAATCGTATGATAATATGAAATAATAGATAAGATGTGTTTTAACGTACGAATGTTACTCCACTATCATCGAGTTTTGAAGATTTTCAATTACTTCTAACTGCCCTCTATTATGTAACTCTGTTGCAATCAACTTCTGATTGAAACTGACAGAAATTGCAGTTACATTGCTGCTTTAAGTAACATAGCTGTTGTCACATTGATTCTCACTAAAGCAGCAATAGCGGAGGAGGAGCTCGAGCCTCGATGGCGCAGTGGTTTAACACCTGTCCCAGCGATTGCGCATCTTAAGCAACTTTCGCAAGGGTTGGTGGGTAACCAAAAATTTATTATTTATCTCGAGCTCCTCCGTGTTCGGAAGGCACATTAAGCCGTTGGTCCCGGGTGCATTTGTAGTCGCTAACACCCACAAATCCGCATTGGGCCTGGGTGGTGGGTTATGGCCCATCCACCTATAGGTACATAAGGAAGCAGGCCTATGCCTCAGCAGAGAGGACATTAAAAAAGTCTGATGGTCAAAGCAGCAATGTAACTGCAATTTCTATCAGTTTCAATCAAAAGTTGTTAGCAACATAGTTACATAATCATAAGGCAGGTAGCTGCTGAAAAAACGAATTTAAATCTCTGTGTCTGTCGCTACATTGCCTACTGCCAATCGTTGACTATGCATTTATTACACAATGCATTCAGCCCCGGTTTCAGTCAGTTTGTCGAACAACCATGCAGCGCCCGTACCGACGGCGGTACCTCCAACCGAACAACATGCACGAACATTGTCACGGCGGTAATTTGGCAATAGTTTGACTTGTTATAGGTATAAATAATAAAAACGTGTTAAAATAGAATTGTGAATGCTAAAATATCAAATCCAAAAGTTTATACTTAATACCTAACTTCCGGAAGTCCTGGACCGGAACTTTCTTTTCCCTATTTATCAAAAGATTGTAAGACTGTGCGAAAATTGTTTAACTATTCCGGTGTACAGTCAATAGCACGTCAGACTATACATGTTGACCTTGAGATCGTGTTTATGCCGTACGTAATAAGAGCTGTTTTCTAAGTTCAACTGTTTGACTTACCGCGCTGTCGTGTGTACAATATAGGAACACTAAACAATACCTTTTGGACATTTGCCTATTAGGTACTACGACTATTTTCTATAGAATTTATCTTGAAGAAGAATCCGTATAATAGTATAGACGGAGTCTTCTTCAAGAGTGTTAGTAAGTCCCAATAAGGACAGATCAGCCATGTATGAAGAATATTCCGGGTTACCCCTCTAACAAGCTTTTGGGATGTATTTAATAGCACTTGAAATTTGATGAAAACAGCTATAAAATTGAATATCAGCACCTTAAAATAATAATAGACCTATAATTTAATATTATCACTACAAAAATAATGGTTTGCACTTTAAAATAATAATAGACCTATAATTTAATATGATCAGGTAAAAAATAATGGTTTGCACTTTAACTGTGTTCCATCCAACCACAGACAGTGGTCCAAACCATTGGTCCCAACTCCGAAACCATTTAGTTCTGTCCAACTATGTCAGACTGACCACTGTTAAAATGAGATGGAAAGATGAAAACAACTTGTGGCATAGGTAATGCATATGTTACCGGCAATGTGTATTCTCCGGCATTGTATACAATGCCTAGGCATTGTATACAATGCCTGAAACGATCAGGCAATGTATGAAATAATATTCATTTTGTACATTGCCTAGGCATTGTATACAATGCCTGCTGGTCCACCGGCAATGTGTAAAATAAATTTATTTCTGATGTCTGTTATAAAAAAATAATCTCGAAATTAAATTTCTAACCTAACCCGGGACCTACAGGAGTAAAGCAGGTTCGGTTCCAAACTCAATAAGCCGCCCTCGAGCCCCCCCTCGAGTCCCCCCTCGAGCCCTCCCCTCGAGCTGCCCCTCAAATTAATTTGTACGGTGCAAAGTATTAATTTTAAAGCTAAGCAATTAAATTGTATAGTGCAAAGTATTAATTTTAAAGCTTAGCATATTTATAGTGGAAACCATAATTTTTAAAGTTCATTCAATAAATTTTGAAGCTAAACATTTTTAAGTGTGTTACATTATTTTTAAAGTGCATTTAAATATTCCCCCAAGCTTTTAAGAGCCAGTCTATTGTAGTGATGATAAAAATGCAGCTAGATTAGATAGGATGTTGGTGTATGTATTCCGGCCTATCACTTCAACCAACTTCAGGAAGCACCTTCTTAAATGTGCCTTCACATTTTGTCATGTCAGATTAACAGCATTGCTTATAATAAGTATCCTTCGATCGAGAATACCCTATTTATCCGGTCAGTCTCAAAAATGGCACCTCAAATAGCGTCCCACCCACTTACAAACAGGGCGCTTATTTTGCACAAAGTAATAGTGATAAAAGATGTGTTTTTGTACAAGATAAGAGGTGATTATGTACAAAATAAGCGCCAAGTTTGTAAGTGGGACGCTATTTGAGGTGCCATTTTTGCGTACTGTTTTAGTTCGTGAAGAGTTATCTACGATATTCTTGATCAAAGTAATGTCACTAATTTCAATATTCAAATGTTACGTCAACATCATCATCTGATCACATGGTAAAGCATTGGTAAAGCTGTGTTTCTGATCATCATATTTCTACTCCACACAGATTTTGAGTACGTCGTGACGAAAAAAAAACCACCCCGAATATGTTTCGGGACAGGGCTGGACCGAGAGGTGCTGCCGACAAAGGGGCCCGCGATGAGCCCCTTTATGAGGCGGCTCGGTGGTGAGAAGCGGGCCAATCTGGGCCCCGGCAGCTACGACGATGGACGTAATGCCTTCTACGACCTCACGCACAGAGTATGTTTATATTTTAGTATAAAAAGGTTAGTTGGCTTGGCACACAATCATGTGTATATGCCCGCTTTTGTACGGCGAGCGTTCGCTATATTATAGACCACTGCAATAATAGGGAAACATCCCTTGTACAGATAGGGCTACAGATGGGTGCAGGGGCCGTACCGGCTAACTTACATGGCTGTCGTAATCGTATTCATTTGACAGATGAATGTGACACATTGATACTTCTGTTTGGCATAAATAAAATCTTACCAAAGAAAAGCAGCAATGTATAACGTCCATCTGTCAAATGAAAGCGATTACGATAGCCATGTAAGTTAGCCGGTAGGGCCCCTGATAAGCCTATCACACTTGCCCGTATTATAGACTACTTTATCTGAATGAAGAGACGCTTCGCACCATCATGCCTTAGGGACCTCAAAAGTCAAAATCTCCATAGTCTACTATCTTTTTTAGAAATATGGCATATATGGTCTGGGAGCGAAAGAGTCCCGTTGGAAGATGCGACACGAGCACCAGCCCCCGCCGAGAGAGCCCCCCAGACTGAAGCCCCCGCCACAGAACTGCGCCCCATTTAACTCCACCTCCAGTAGGAAGCCACTGTTCTTCGCCAGCGATTACCCTGCGTGAGTTCAGTTTTAAAAATTGTAGCAAAGATTATGAACTGTTTTAAGTTAATAGTTGTGCTAAGCAATGCTCCTACTACACACCCCACTTCGCTTTATGGCCGGTATACATTTTGATTAGTGATTAGTGCGAGTGGCTCGTTTAGTGTTTAGTGTTTAGCAAAAAACACGTTCGGACAGTCTCTGATTAGTGTTACGTAATTGTTTTTTGCTAAACACTAAACACTAAACGAGCCACTCGCACTAATCACTAATCAAAATGTATACCGGCCATTACGTTCGCGCAGATAAACGCGTGCTTATGGATGGGAAAATGGTATCGTCGATCGCCTAATCTAAACTCTAAAGGCTCGTATTATAGAATCGAACTCAAACTCAAATCTCTGAGTGCAGTTAGAAAGGGATGGCGCTATCTGCGATGAATAGTTCTATCCCTTTCTGACTGTATTGAAGCAGAGATTGGATTGAGTTTGATTCTATAATACGAGCCTAAGATTTGGACGTGCGGTATTGCTTTTGCATGTGGCTGGCCGCCCCCCGGGGCCGGGGGGTGATTTTGTAATTTTGTTGCAATCAACTCTGACAGAAATCGCAGTTACATCGCTGCTTTAGTTAGAACCAATGTGACAACTATCTTAACTTCTCCCTTTTTCTGGTGAACACTATTGTGAACAGTACCTTGATTACGCAAAGCTGTTGCTAACAATTCTCGATTGAAATCGATTGAAAGCGCGGTTGCATTGCTGCTTTAGTTAGGCACCGGCTACACGCGTGGTATTTACCGTGATCCAGCGCCATAGAGTAAATTTTAATCATGGAAAATATTTTTACGGAATGTTCAATATTTTACTTTCCATTGTTAAAATTAACTCTATGGCGCTGGATTACGGTAAATACTACGCGTCTAGCCGGCGCCTCAAGATAGTAATAATTGTCACATTGGTTCTTACTAAAGCAGCGATGTAACTGCGATTTCTGTCAGAGTTGATTGCAACAAAGTTACGTAATTACCCCCCTGGGCTACAGGAAATTATTTTTTAAAAAGAGAATGTTCTTTTATTTCAGAGCATGCGATTACTGCCCAGAATTTAAGAAACGGGAGATGAACTTTGCTTATAGTTTTTCTGGGAAGAAGGTGTTAAGATGTGCAGTAGAGGTATGAAAACTGTTCTGTTGATCTTTTTTCAATTTCTTAATGCCCCCTCAAACAAATCCTGGATCCACTGCCGAATCCGACTGCCATACACCTTATCCGATTTCATCCGACAAAATTAGGATAGGATGGTCGATCGAATCACAATGGGATATGGAGAATCCTTTAATATTTTTGTAATAATTACCAAAGTTGTATCAGGCAGTCAGGGCTGTGGCTGTTTATTTAAGATACTTAGGTGTTATTATGTAGGTATTCTGTGTTTAGGGCCAGTTTCACAGTCACAGGTAAGTATTGGATAAGTTGCAGATAGAAAATCTGACCGATTATTTCATACAAATACATAAAGTGGACCAAAACATATGTAACACCCGTTAAACGCATTTTTAGACACCACATACAGATCGAATTTTGAATCGGAATCCCAAAACGGAATGAAGGTCCAAACAAATTATCGGACGCGGCTTACTGCCGCGGCTGATCTGAGGTGTGCAAACTATCGGATGTAGATTAGCGTATAGTTGGCAGCCTCACCATGGAATTAGAAGGTTTTGACTATATCAAAAAATTGTTAGTAAATAGTGATAATTAGTGAACTATAGCATATAAATAGTGATACGATGGTTCAAAAGATATTTGAGTATCTTGGTGAGGCTGCTAACTTGACGTCAAGCTGGCAGACACCCTAAGAAATACAGTTTGTATCAATGTGATTTATATGCCAAAAAATTGTTAGGAAATAGTGAATCGTATACGCAAAATTTCAATAATATTGCTTAAATACAAGCCGAGATATTACGGTCTCAAAGTGGGCTGCTAACTTGATGTTTCTGGCGATGGCGATTCCAGAGAAACGGGTACAAGTTTTAAACAAATAAATATATCAAAAAATTGTTAGTGAAATTGTGATTCTTACGATATAAATAAAAAAAGAATCCTTCATTGCTATTTTCTAAAAATCGAATGTTAATTTCTACATACTACTCTGAATATAGGCTGTCGATCAATATTGAACTTTGCTCCTCAGTAATAAGGTTTAAACTTGATTGCAATCATGAGGTGAGTACTATCAAGCAAAAAAGTGAAATTTATATTTTTTGACTGTGTCATTGGGGATGGAAACTGAGGAACTAATGGCGCCACAAGCGGTTGTACCAAAACATTTGATTGGTTGTTTCAAATATCAAATGTCATTTGTGGCATATTTTAACCAATCAAAGTATTGATAGCGGTTAGATCGCCGCTGGCGCCATCTGCGATTAGCTTTGCGTTGCCAACACAATATCCTCATTTCAATGCTATTGATTTGATATAAACAAATATTTTTCAACCCGCTTTTTTTCATTTTTTTAGTAAATATTTTTTAAATTTTTTATAAAATTTTGATTGTGTCAATACTTTACTCTCAGTTCATTTAATTAGTAGTGATAGTGATATATGATTGGAATCAGTAGGTAGGAAGTAATATTAGTAGAAAATATTAATAGTTTTTCCCGAATAAATAACTAAATAAATGAACTAAGAGTAGAATATTGACACATTCAATTTTTTTTCATGAGAATTAATAAAAAATTAAGGAAAACGTGGGTAGAAAAATAGTTGTTTATACCAAATCAATGGCATTGAACCGAGGATATGACTATTGATACAATAAAAAAATAAAAAAATAAAAGTTTATTTACTAAAAAAATTAAAAAAAGTGGGTTGAAAAATATTTGTTTAGATAAAATCAATAGCATTGAAATGAGGATATGACTATGGGGTTGGCAACGCAAAGCTAATCACAGATGGCGCCAGCGGCGATCTAACCGCTATCAATACTTTGATTGGTTAAAATATTCCACAAATGACATTTGATATTTGAAACAACCAATCAAATGTTTTGGTACAACCGCTTGTGGCACCATTAGTTCCTCAGTTTCCATCCCCATTGACACAGTCAAAAAATATAAATTTCACTTTTTTGCTTGATAGTATTCACCTCATGATTGCAATCAAGTTTAAACCTTATAACTGTAGAGCAAAGTTCAATATTGATCGACAGCCTATATTCAGAGTATTATGTAGAAGTTAACATTCGATTTTTAGAAAATAGCAATGAAGGATTCTTTTTTTATTTATATCGTAAGAATCACAATTTCACTAACAATTTTTTGATATATTTATTTGTTTAAAACTTGTACCCGTTTCTCTGGAATCGCCATCGCCAGAAACATCAAGTTAGCAGCCCACTTTGAGACCGTAATATCTCGGCTTGTATTGAAGCAATATTATTGAAATTTTGCGTATACGATTCACTATTTCCTAACAATTTTTTGGCATATAAATCACATTGATACGAACTGTATTTCTTAGGGTGTCTGCCAGCTTGACGTCAAGTTAGCAGCCTCACCAAGATACTCAAATATCTTTTGAACCATCGTATCACTATTTATATGCTATAGTTCACTATTTATCACTATTTACTAACAATTTTTTGACATAGTCAAAACCTTCTAATTCCATGGTGAGGCTGCCAACTATACGCTAATGGATGTAGTAGGTCGCGGACGTAACCATAGACTAATATGACGTCATCGGACGTCCGACAGCTATCTGGCACGTAGGATGTTATTAGAGTGTGCACGCTTATCAGCCGCGGCAGTAAGCCGCGTCCGATAATTTGTTTCGACCTTTATTCCAAACGCAGCATCCATAGAAATCTATGGACCTACCACACACCACACGTGCAATATTTTTTCGTTCGGAATTTGTATACATTTGCTACTTCTGATTGAAACTGACAGCTTTAGTAAGAATCAACGTGATAACTATGTTTCATAATAGTTCAGTAAAATTACGGGTTCGCAAAACATTAAATGGTAATAAGCTGTAATTTTGCAATCTGACTTTAATGTGATTATAAAATACTAATATAAACGAATCCAACTAAATTTACGAATACAAAAAAAATACAGTGTAGTTGTAACTTTTTTTCATTGGATTTACATTAACAAACAAATTATAGTTCCAAATCAAACAAAAAGTAAAAAAAGTATGTAATTAGCAATTTTGCTAAAGCAATTAAATTAATTAATATTTTGGTCAGTAAAGTAAAAAAAAATAGTGAAAATTAGTTGGATTCATTTACAAAATGACAGCTAGCCATTTAATCTAACGATCAAAAGAAGAAAGACCGCTATTGCAAATTATTTCTATTTCGTCATACTAGCTCCCGTAATTTTACTGAACTATAAAGCAGCAATATAACTGCGATTTCTGTCACTTTCAATCAGTTGGTTTTACGTAAGTCTGTTGCTAACAATTCTCAATTGAAATCGATTGAAATCGCAGTTGCATTGCTGCTTTAAGTAAGATAGTTGTCACATTGGTTCTTAACTAAAGCAGCAATGTAACTACGATTTCTGTTAGAGTTGATTGCAACAAAGTTAGATAAAAAATTACAAAATCTGGCGGCTGATATGTAACTCTGTTACTAACAACTACTTATTGATTGAAACTGTCAGAAATCGCAGTCACATTGCTGCTTTAGTAAGAAAGAATCAATGTGACAACGGGGGCATTTGTCACATTGATTTTTAAGTTACAAAATCTGGCTGTGGGAATCATTATAATTATTAAAAGTTAATACCTATTGTTGACAAAAAGTTTGTAAAACAAAATGTAGGTGCTAATAATCTTCTAGATAAAATGCGTGCCATACAATCTGGACGCGTGCGGCATTTGCGGCTGTTCGTGTTCTGCGCAGGGTGACTACTGGCAGTTCGAGAACAGGATTTTCCTATGTAGGAAGCACTACACTCGACTCTTTAAGCATTGCCTCGCCAAGTTCCAGGGCGCGAAACTAGCAGAGTTCAAGGTAAATGACCAATAAAATAGCGTGGCATAACAGCCACGTACTTACTGCCATCCAGCCAGCGCTGACTGGCTACCTAGGCTCGGTCCGGATAGACACAGTTTTATTTAACGCAATCCATGGCTGACTTCACGCCCTCAAATCAGTACAGCTGTACTGACTTGAGGGCGTGAAGTAAAAAGTATAAGAGGGAGATTACACGATCATGCAGACTGACGGGAGACTGATGCAAGGCTGCCAACTGCACTGTTTTACAATACATACAAAAAATTGTGCAGTTGGCAATATTTCATCAGTCTCCCGTCAGTCTGTATGATCGTGTAATCTCCCTCTAAAACTGACTATCCGAGCCCAGGTAGAGTTGACTAGCCAACAGTGGCAAAGGATTTCTAAAAGATAAGCCGCGGGCTGATTATCTAATTAAAAACCACCTAGCGACTGGTTGCAGTTCACAGATGATCGTGATCCTTTGCTACTTCTTTTTGGGTTAAAAAAAATCATAGCAAAGAAAAGTGGCAATGTATGTCAAATGCAACTGGAAGCTAAATAGTTTATTTTTAGATAATCAGCGGGGCTACTTAAATGGCCACTTCTCTATTCGTTCGCTAACTTTAAGATTAAAAATAAGCCATAAACACCAAAATAACGTGTCGTAGGCTTGTCAATTCTGTAAAATATAACAATGTCTGTGATTTACATAAACTTGCGACGTCTGACTTGATCATTAATTGCTTATTTTTAAGATTTAAGTTAGCGAACGAATAGAAAAGTGGCCATTTGAGTAGCCCCCCAGGGTGCCGATTCCTATCGGCTTATCTTTTAGAAATCCCACCCCACCGATCCACTTATGCAGAATATGATAACATTTTTATAGAACGTTTTACCTTACCTTCGCCATAATTTTACCCCTCGTCACTCTAGCCAACTCGCCTATTTTCGGGCATCTGAAAACAAGTACTTGTTATCAAATAATAAATCAAATAATCCCAACTATTTTACATTTACAATGAAGAACAAGATGTATAAAAACGTTTCACATACTGTTTATGACGCATTTTCTAATATCTAAATAGAATAACTCCAAATAGTTTTGATTCCGTTGATAAAAAGCAACTTTTTTAAGATTGCTAAATTCCTCATAATTTGACACCAAAACAATAATGCTAGCTGTCTAAAGACACGTCGTGGTACGAGTTTTGTGAATGATTGAACGATGACGTCACAAAACTTCTAACAGAAACATTATTATAACAATCTTATTATAAGAAGGTCATAGTACGAAATAGCATGGTAAGATTGAATTAAAACTGCGCTAAGACATGGCAGTAGGCACCCTGGATCCAGTCACTGCCATTTACCCAAATCCAGACTTTGTGTGTCGTGTACAGTACAAGTACACACCGTGTACACACACATTGTATTTTATTCTCTTAATTGTTTACATTTCTTTTTCAATGTTTTAACTTTTTCATTATTTGTTTTACAGTCGGTGAGGGACTGCTTTTTCGCTCACGCTCATAACAGCTGCAAGGCTGCCCTCAAGATTATGAAGAGCGAAGAAATCGTGAAGAAGCTCCGTAAGGAAGCCTACCTCGACCTTTATTACCCACAACGACGTTTCTGTAATAATTGATTTATTAAACATTTACACATGAAATAAAGTGTTTGTATTTTATTTCTGTATCGTCTTTCTGGTGGTCTTAGGTAGACCACCGAGAGACGATACAGAGATAATACTTAACTCTCCAAGAAGCATTGACAGGCACGTATCTAAGGGGGGGGATAGTTGGGATTTATCCCCCCCCGAAATCCAGAACACACAGTACAGGACTAAATTCAAATTTAGCGGGCAAGGCACTCTCCGGTTTGCGGGATGCAGTTGTCCCCCCCCGAATTAAAAGTCTGGATACGTGCCTGAGCATTGAAATGCGGAGGTCTGTCCTCTAATACTGATGATGGATGGACGGCAGGACAGTGTGTGAGTTAATAAAAGGGTCCCTTTAAATATCTGGCAACCGGCAATACAACACAACAATTTTAGCATGCGAACCTTAGAGCAAGGGTGGCCAACCCGCGGCCCGCCGTCTGTTACCTTGTGACCCGCGGGCATATAAGCAAAATCTAACTCTCGAGTTTTGATGGTGATCTCTGATTGGTCAAAAAACTCAGTAGTTAGGTTTTGCTCGCAAACTCGAACTACTGAGTGTGCATCTACCAATGAGCGCGCTTCAAAATTCAGTTGTCAATTGTCTTTGAACACAACTGTGGTAGAATATTTTATTTTTTCAAAATGACTTCTAATCTTCCAAGTTTTTGCGAATATAATCCAGTATAACCAGATCTGAACGCAAAAGTTTTTTTTCTGCTAAACTAAATATTCCTTGCCTATGAAACTGTCTTTACACTTAAAACTATCTTAAATTATTTATATTACAATATACAAATTATACTACCTGTCTATTTATAAATTATACATTATATCTAATACAAACTAATTATCACACACAATATTCATATAAACATACATTAATAAAATCAACCGATAATTTGTCGGACGATGTGGTACGCTCACTAGTCGCGGTGCTATGGACACGCGCAAACTACGAGCCGTCCGACCGGTTTCGCAATACTTGCAGGCACAGCTGCGATGCGCCCGCGTCGCCAGTCGAGATCTGTACATGCCCGCGAAGCCCGTACTCTCGGCGCTCCGCCCGCTTGTATTTTCCCACGCTTTTGTAAACGCTTAACGCACCTAATAATATCTGTTATCACTGTTATTCTTCTGTGCTGTGCTGTGCTGTGTAAACTAAACGCTTTGCTTATTTCTATCTTTCAATCTTCGTTTCTTCCTTCTGACTTTTTGTATGTGCATTGTGTGTGCTTGGAATATTATACCACTTCACGTAAGTTGGACATTTTTATTTGGAGTCATTCCTATTGCACACCCCATATATGAAAGATAGAACCAATGAGCTTAGCGAGTGATTGGAATAGGGCTGACTCGAATTGCTTTCCACGGTCGGTTACGATATCGGTGGGGCAACCAAATCGAGATACCCAGCCTGAGACAAAGGCTTTAGCAACGGCCTCCGCCGTAATTTCGGTTAGAGGGACAACTTCCGGCCATCGCGTGAAGCGATCGACGGCTGTCAAACAGTACCGATAACCGGCAGATGGAGGTAGAGGCCCAATGAGGTCTATTTGGACATATTTGAATCGTGCTTTCGGCAGATCGAGAGTACCTAAAGGTGACGATACATGCCGATTCACTTTGGCACTTTGACAAGGCAAACATGCCTTAGACCATTCGCGACAATCTCGTCGCATAGTAGGCCACACATATCGTTGAGCTACTAATTTAGCGCTAGCGTTGGCACCGGGGTGGCTGAAACAGTGCAGATGGTCGAAAACCTGCTTGCGAAACGGTTTAGTGACGAAAGGCCTGTGAGTTTTTGAACTGACGTCGCAGTATAAAAATGAACGACTCCCAGGGATATTCACTTTCTCCAAACGAAGAGAAGTTTCGCCTTGCAAGAGCTGTGCTAGCTCTGGGTCTTCGGATTGAGACTTAGCTAAGGCTTCTAAGTCGATTGGCATATGCAGTTCATCGACACGGG
This sequence comes from Agriphila tristella, assembly GCA_928269145.1. Classification (NCBI taxonomy): domain Eukaryota; kingdom Metazoa; phylum Arthropoda; class Insecta; order Lepidoptera; family Crambidae; genus Agriphila; species Agriphila tristella. Next base: position 19,252,143 of record OV743442.1, read on the forward strand.
AAAGCGTATCGGCAACGACATTGTCTTTCCCAGCTATGTGTTTAATGTCGGTGGTGAACTGCGATATGAAATCTAAGTGCCTATATTGACGGGGTGAACAGTCGCGCTTTCGTTCATGAAAGGCGTAGCACAGTGGCTTGTGGTCAGTGAAGATGGTAAAGTGTTTTGCCTCTAACATGTATCGGAAGTATTTGATACTTTGGTAAATAGCAAGGAGCTCGCGATCGTATGGAGAATACTTCTGCTGGGATGGGCTCAACTTGCGTGAAAAGAATGCTAGAGGTTGCCAAGAACCGTCTTTATACTGCTGTAAAACAGCGCCTATGGCGACATCTGACGCGTCGGTAGTTAAGGCGAGTTTAGCGTCAGAATCGGGATGCGCTAGCAAAGCTGCATCGCAAAGACTTTTCTTGCACTCCTCGAAAGCGGTTAACGAATCTCCGTTTATGACAACAGGCTGTGAGCCTTTGACGGAACCGGTCAACAAAGCGTTCAGAGGAGCTTGAACTTGGGCAGAGTTTGGCAGAAAACGTCTGTAAAAATTAATCATGCCCAGGAATCTCCGAAGCTGTTTGACCGTCTTTGGGACAGGGAAGTCCTGTATCGCCTGGACCTTACTATTAAGCGGCTTAGCACCAGAAGAGGAGATGGTATAGCCTAGAAAGGGTAACTCTGGCAGACCGAAGTGACATTTAGCGGTATTTACCAGCACGCCGTACTCCTTCATTCTGGTGAACAGCTGGCGCAGGTGGTCCTCGTGCTCCGTCTCTGTTTTGGAGAATACTAAAAAATCATCCAAATACGGATAACAAAAATCGAGGCCACGAGTCATTTCATCAGCGAAACGCTGAAAGGTTTGTCCGGCATTCCGTAGGCCAAATGTCATAAACGGAAATTCGTATAAACCGAAGGGTGTAGTTATCGCGGTTTTGGGGATATCCTCTTTCGCGACGGGGATATAATTATAAGCCTTAACTAAGTCTACCGTAGAGAAGATCTTGCAACCAGATAAGTTATGGGCGAAATCGTGGATGTGGCGAATAGGATATTTGTCCGGGATAGTCCTGGAATTAAGTTGTCTATAGTCGCCACATGGACGCCAACTATTACCTTTTTTGGGCGCAAGATGTAGTGGTGAAGCCCATGGACTGTCAGATGGACGAGCTGTACCGTTAGCTAGCATGGCATCGAACTCTAACTTCGCGATTTTAAGTTTGTCAGGGGCTAATCTACGAGGTTTACATGAAACTGGGGGGCCTGGAGTGGTGCGGATGTAGTGTACGGTGTTGTGGCTTGTTTGGCGTGGTGCACCCGCTGGTCGAGTGATTTCTGGGAACTCACTGAGTATACTACTGTACTTACCGACGCCAGTCAAGACCTTAACACTTGAAATAAGGCTGTCAGTAAAAGAAATAGCAGCTACAGTGGATACATTGGTTACACTATCTACTAAGCGTTGGTTTCTAATATCTACAGTTAAATTAAAAAAGGATAAAAAATCTACGCCAATAATGGCCTTGGTTACGTCGGCTATAACAAACTGCCATACAAAATCACGACGAAGACCAAGATTTAAACTTAATTGCACAGTACCGTAAGTGTCTATAGTTGAGCCATTGGCCGCACACAGCTGGTAGTTCACCTTGGCACGGCGTTCACGGAACATCGATCGTGGAATGACGCATAGATCACTACCTGTATCCACAAGGAATTGGACCTTAGATCTGCGGTCCGTCACGAACAGGCGACCAGTTTTGTTTGGGCAATCGTCAGCCGCCATTATCGACCGCCCTGCTGGTTTTCCGCCTTGAAGTCGCAGGGGCTGATGCACTTGTGGGCTCTGTTCGCAAATTTGGCATGATACCAACAGAGAGGCTGCTTCTCGTAGCGGGAACTGGATCTCCGGGCAGATGATGAACGTCGACGAGGACGATAGGGGGATCGGTTACGGGATCTGGATCTTCCGGATCTATCCGACATGAGATCATCGACCTTTCTGGTGAGCGCGGCGATCTGTCGCGCCATTTCGTCTGTTGGACTTCCTGATGGGCCGGGAGCAGAAGTAAACGCAACCGCTGGAGCTGGAGGAGCAATATCCTGGATCCGGTCTGCAAGATCAGCTAGGGTCTCAAGTGGAGCAGTCTGAGAAGCTATAATCTGCTGCATGTTGTGAGGCAAGCGGCTGGACCAAATCGTCTTGACGAAGTCCTCAGGAACACCGGGTCCTGCCAGATTTTGAAGGTGGCGGAGGAACTGGGAGGGTTTTCTATCGCCAAGTTCCTCATGCATAAGGAGTTGCTTCACCTTCTTCTCCTTGGAAGCAGAGAGACGTTTAATGAGCTCACTTTTCAGCTTTTGGTATTTGTTTGTTTCCGGAGGCGATACGATAATATCTTCGACCTCGGCTGCATACTGGTTGTCAAGTTGTGAAATGACATAATAAAATTTCGTCGAGTCCGCTGTTATATTCGAGATCGCAAATTGGCCCTCTAATTGTGCGAACCATATTGCAGGTTTGTCCGGCCAAAAAGGTGCGACACGAACTCCCACACGAAAAGTTTCGGACGAGACAGTGGAAACGCGCACTTGTTCATTGCCGTCTTGGCGCGTCGAACTTTCTCGCACTGTTTTTGTTGAATCATCGCTGTCGTTCTCGCCCATCTTCGTAGCTTGCTCAGGAGGAGGTCACCAGTTATGGGGTGTGCAATAGGAATGACTCCAAATAAAAATGTCCAACTTACGTGAAGTGGTATAATATTCCAAGCACACACAATGCACATACAAAAAGTCAGAAGGAAGAAACGAAGATTGAAAGATAGAAATAAGCAAAGCGTTTAGTTTACACAGCACAGCACAGCACAGAAGAATAACAGTGATAACAGATATTATTAGGTGCGTTAAGCGTTTACAAAAGCGTGGGAAAATACAAGCGGGCGGAGCGCCGAGAGTACGGGCTTCGCGGGCATGTACAGATCTCGACTGGCGACGCGGGCGCATCGCAGCTGTGCCTGCAAGTATTGCGAAACCGGTCGGACGGCTCGTAGTTTGCGCGTGTCCATAGCACCGCGACTAGTGAGCGTACCACATCGTCCGACAAATTATCGGTTGATTTTATTAATGTATGTTTATATGAATATTGTGTGTGATAATTAGTTTGTATTAGATATAATGTATAATTTATAAATAGACAGGTAGTATAATTTGTATATTGTAATATAAATAATTTAAGATAGTTTTAAGTGTGTTTTGTATATAAATTAGATATAAGTAGTAGTAGTAGTAGTAGCATAAATATTAAATTATAAATATGTATGTTACCTACACTTACCTTATTTAAAAATAACATGTCCATTATCAAGGTCGAAACAAATTATCGGACGCGGCTTACTGCCGCGGCTGATAAGTGTGCACACTCTAAATCTAATAATATCCTACGTGCCAGATAGCTGTCGGACGTCCGATGACGTCATATTAGTCTATGGTTACGTCCGCGACCTACTACATCGGCCGGCTGATTATCTAATTAAAAACCACCTAGCGACTGGTTGCAGTTCACAGATGATCGTGATCCATTGCTACTTCTTTTTGGGTTAAAAAAACACATACCAAAGATAGTTGCGATAGTTTGCACACCTCGGCACCCTGATTATCTAAAAAGAAACTATTTAGCGACCGGTTGCATTTGACATACATTGCCACTTTTCTTTGGTATGTTTTTTTTTACCCAAAAAGAAGTAGCAATGGATCACGATCATCTGTGAACTGCAACCAGTCGCTAAGTGGTTTTTAATTAGATAATCAGCCCGCAGATCAGCCGCGGCAGTAAACCGCGTCCGATAATTTGTTTCGATCTTCAGACGGTGGCGTCAGACAGATGTGACCGCACCTTAAATTCACAAAATACTTAAGAATCGCCTAAGTCTTTTCTTATCTACAACTCGACCAAGTTAACTTATCGAATGACGGCTAAGTTTATGACACCGTTTTAATTTGGTCGTGTTGTAGTTAGGAAAAGACTAGGCGATCCGTAAGTTTAGTGCAATCGGCCAACAGACTTTTTATTTGGTGACAACAATAATTTCATTGTGCTAGCATACAACCCAGGGCTGCGTTTGCGTGCGCTTTGGGTGTAGCTGTTTGGTTAAAATTTAACCCGTTTGGGTTGCAACCAAGCGACGGAACGAACGAGTTGTTTTTATAACCTCCTTAGGTACAAAGTTTTCATTTTATACTTGTAATACGGATAATTTAAACTTTCCTTTATACTAAATCAAATAAAAATCTGTATTTTTATTAGAAACCATAAAATTTTTGATACTAAGACACAAAAACATCAAAATACAAAATAATGTCAAATGACATTGACATTTCTTTGTATAGACAAACGTCAGAGCGTTTTTCAACCATCCATTTTGATGGTTGTTTGGTTGCTGCGCTCCGAGCCTCGGAACGGGTAAAACTACGCTCTGGGGGCTTACCATCAGCAAATAAGAAACCATCCTTAAGCCGTTCAGTTCAGAAGCAGGCCCTAAACAAAATTGCTTAAATCGGTACCATGACCGTCTTTTAGGTGAACGGCTTAAAGATTGTTTTGACTCAAGGTGAACGGTTAGTTTGTCTCTGGTATGCTTTGTCACAGATCACTAATGCTTTGTAGACGATGCGAAAACGAGCTAGCCTATACAAATCGATGGGTGCATTCTGTAAGACAAATCGAGTCATCGATCGCCATAAATTTGTTAACCATGGAAAGTAATTTGTTTAGAATATTCATTTACTTTTCATGGTTAAAATGTACTTTATGGCGTTCGATGACTCAGATATTTGTCAGGCAGAATGCACCCAATTTATCGCTTATTATCCCCGCCAATGAGGGCTTTTCCAAAGGACTAAAAACTGTAGGATCGATAGATGGCGTTGATAAATTAAGCACTGTCAACTGAGGCGCATGCAGAAACTACGCTCTGAGTTCAACCAAAGTTGTGTCCACCGAACGTCACGCTCTAATGTTTGATACGCCGTTAGAGCAAATGGTTCCACTCGGAGCGTAGGTGCTGAACGCGCCTCAGTTGACAGTGCTTAATTTATCAACGCCATCTATCGATCCTACAGTTTTTAGTCTTTTGGAAAAGCCCTCATTGGTAATGCGCCTGGCGGCCATGTTTTTAACCTCAAAAACTAAAAACAATTTGTAAATTTTTGATATACCTAGACCCTATCTTAATGAAAATAATAATTATATTAGATTACCTATTAAGAATTTTCTTATTTCATGGCATTTTTAGTTGCGGATCACGTCGATGTGGATGTTAATGTGACAAGGTTCTTGCGCATTACCAATTGGCGGGGATAGTATATCTCTGTCTGCCGCAACGTTCTAAATTGATGAAAAATAAAAAATTATGTTATTCCAGTTTTTTTATTTTCAAAATCATTTCACACCATTAGTTTGTTAATTACTTACATCGATATAAAATAAATCATTTTCTTCTTTATTTGATTATTGTTATTCATAATAACATAAAATGTAATGCAATTTACTATCCGCGTCAATTGGTAATGCGCTGGAACCTTGTCAAATTAACATACACATCAACGTCATCCGCAGCTAAAAATGACAAAAAACAGAAAAAATTTAATAGGTAATAATAGTGTATTAATTATTGAATTCTTATTTTCAATAAGAAAGGGTCTAGGTATTAAAAAAAATGCAATTGCTTTTCGTTTTTGAGGTTAAAATCATGGCCGCCAGGCGCATTACCAATTGAAGGGGATAGTAGGTACTTATTTATGGGGTCTCATCTCTCATCATTTATTTTTATTTTAGTGACATTCAACAACAAGGAAGTCGTCGCGTTTCCTTTATCAAGTTACATAATTCACTGTTAAATAATAAACATTAAAAGAAATTCACAAATCTTAAAATTCTCACACCAAACTTATCTAAATACACTAAACAATTTTGAAAAAGCTGATCACGTAGGAACTTTTTATGAATTGCTTTATTTGACATTACAGACGCTATAAATCAGCTCCCAAACCTGTCAAACGGAGCGTCGTGGTACGCTTCGTCCATACATAAAAAATGGTGAACGGTTTAAGAGCGTGTATTAAAGCAGGCCCTCCGCAGGCCTGCTAAATCGAGGTCATGGTACGAAAAAGTAATGCCATTCAGTATAAGTCCTGCTATAAGAGCTCATAGTAAGGCCCCTGATAGCTGTCAGGGTAAAATTTCACCGAACCACGGAACGGTTAGAGCGCGCACCGGAGTGCGCTCGAGTGCACTCGTGCGAAGCCACGGAACGCACCCCAGTGCTGTGATACTAAAAAAAAAGTCATTATGCTGTCACTGTCACTGTCAGTCATGTCATCTGACTTCTGAGCTTCGCTGACTTTTGTGTGCTACTTTTTTGTTCGACACTGTATTTATTTTGATTACATTACAAATATTACAATACAATCGATTCTTTGGTGAAATAAACATGAAGCTAGATTCTAATAACAAGATGATAAACAATGAGAGCGGCGCAGACACCCCAGAGGAAGTTGTTGATCCGCGTCAAAACGCTGAAGATATTATTGACGAGATTCTTGCAGAGTTTACAGAGTCAATTACTCCCGAAGCTGCACGACGAAATGGCAACGCTGTTCCAGATAATTTATTTAGCATGATTCAACCGCCACGGACGCGGACCCCAGCTAATTCGTTTTCTGAAATTGATGATATAGATCCATCATCAGACCTCGGGACATCGATTCGAAACAAGTGCTTGGAACTCGAGGAGATCCTTCAAAGTTTAAAATCACGGCTCAATCACGTTGTGCTAGATGAAAACATTGTGTTGAGCCCTGATGCGAATTCAATGGAAGCTCAGTTGGAGCACGATTTGGATACAGACTGCCAAGAGGACCTATCTTTACAGGAATTTTTGGAACTCCTGCAATCACAAAACAAAATCCCTCAGAGTGGTGTGCAATGATCACTCTTCAAACTCTAGTTGTAAGATTACTATACATGAATTTACTGTGTGCAAATTGAGATTAGATTTTATTGGATATCTTGAAATTAAAAATTTGTGGGCTTAGTAATCTGTATTTTAATACATAGATAAGTGATTATGCGACTTATATCTTAATCAATGTTGGAAATTAAAGACAATGATTTACATACATAATCATTTATTTGTTAAAAATCAGTAACAACAGCATATTTAAGCTTGAAAATTGAAACAACATTTAAGTTTATAGTTGCAAATATTATTTTCACATATCATCAAATAAGTCATCTATTTCTTTATCCATAGTTAATTGTGTTGCATCAGGAATAGTATCATTTTCATACAATTGGCTTTCATAACTCTCAACATTATTATACATACTAGAACTGTTTTCTTCCTTTAAAATAAGATCTAACTGATTGCTGCTTATCAATGCTATGAAATCTTTTTTACGCACATTTAGTTCTTTTTTGAATTTTAACAACCAATTGTTGTACGGTGAAGGGTCTGCCTTCACACATTCTGTTCTGAAAAACTTCATGGCGGACATAGCTTTACTGTAAATGCCATCCAAATTGTAATACACAAGATTCTCTATGGCTTCAGTCATTTCGGAAGACAGATCTGTTAATGTTTTACCATTTTCTATGAGTAATTTGAAATCACCAGTAGGATCAGCTGTTCCAATCTTAGTTATCACGCTATTGTTTGTAACAGGTAGTTTAAACACAGGCATTTGCTCATCCATTTCTTGGTTACTTGTAACTTTATTGTTTTCATCTTGTATGTGAACATCCTGAGAAACAGTATCATTCTTTTTGTCTCTTGTTTTCTTTTCAATTTTAGTTAAAGTAAATAACTTCTTCAACTTTTCAATGGGTTCTTTAGACCGTTTCTCTATAAGCGGAGGTACTTTGAAAAGCATCATGATGTCATCTCTAGGCGAGGGTAACGGTTTGCCTGGATTCATAGCTCTAAAGGCAATACAGTCTAATACGTATTGCACAGCTGGACTGACAGTCTCTGCAATAGGAAATGCTTCTGTGTCATCAAAAGTTTCATCATAAGCCTTAGTCAAATCCATAGCATGGATTAATTCTTTGAATGCATCTACCTGTTCATCTGTGCATGCATATTTTTTGAGCTTGGTGGTTGGGAATGTCATAAACTTTATATCATCTGCATAACATAACTCGGCCATGGACAAGCACACAAAGTTATCATTATCAATTACTGGCATGAGAGCAAACATTTTTGGTGCACTGCCTTTGAAATATACTCTCCGTACTAAACCTACAAGATTCATCTCATGAAGACACTCCACAAGACATCTAATGGCATGCTGGGATTTCTTGTCCCCTTTTCTTCCAAAAACATAAAACAGCCCATCACCACATAAATTCTGCCAGGTAATATTGTTTGTGTGGGTAAATCCATAAACAGAAAAGCCCTTCTCCCCTGAATTATACAGCAGGGACTTGTCACATTCAGTGAATGGAATAATCTGCTGTCCGTAATGATATCCTGATATTACAGCATCAGAATCTACTGTTGTTTGATTCTCAGTGTTCACATGTACTTTGTTTCTAATGATACCCTCTGTGGTACTGGCTGCAAGGGTGACAGGGTCTTTGATGGCCTTCCGCCATGACTTGACTGCGGGTTCATCCTTTAGTCTGATATATACCGACACAGGTATTTTGATGTTGGGACCAATAGACAAATCAATATTCCAAGCGTTCCCATTTACCGATTTTTTCTTGTGAAACAGGAGATACCTCATTGCATCCTCAAAAGAAGCAGTAGCACCATTGGTTTCTTCAACAAACTTTCTAGCTAATTCAATATCCTTTCCTTTCAATGAATCATCCATTAGATCAATACCAATAACATCGAGTTCAAAGTTATCATTCTTAAAACCATTTATTACCTGTAACAAAATAGTCATTATTAAACACACAATAAAAGGCTGAAAAATCTAAATAACTAGGTATGAAATAAAAATTGAACTTTACCACATCAATTTCACTTTTTTCCAGGCTTGTAGGTGACATAAAGTTTGTAAACAATATGATTTTCTTACTGGTTAATTTTGTGCCACTTATTCCATTTTTCAATAGATCTGCCGCAACTATCAATGCCTCCATCCAGTCTCCTCTGGACTTAGTAGGCTGAAATTTCACAAAATAGTTAAAAATATATATAGATAGAACATTTGATTCAACAGTATTGTAAACTACTTATGAAAAAAAATTACTAATGACGAGGCAGCATGGTAATCAACAGTACTTTAGGGATATCTTACTTTTTCCGGTAAATTTCGTATCATTTGCCAAGTTGGTTCTTGAGGTTCAAACATCACTTCTAAATGTCTAAAATTACCTCCGTCGTCGTCAGTTAAATTATTAACAGTTTTCTTAGAGCCCAAGAGTACTAAACTGAGCAGACTGTTGGTCTGACTCATAATTTTGCGCTCGATTACTCGACTGACGCATTCTCTTGCTTCACTGAAAAAGCTCTTTTGATCCTTTTCTTCCGATTGGGATACGTTTCGGCCGATGTCGAGGATTACAATTATACCATCGGTTTGTTTCGGTGCCATTGTGAAAACAAAATCAAGTTGATCAGCAGCGAGAAGAAAATGATCAACTTTGATGGATGATTTTTGTGCTTTCAGAAGGTACCACCTCACGAAGACTTAACGCTATTGTTTTTTATCAGATATAATGAGCCAACAAATGGCAAAGTCACAAAGCATCACTCACAAACTTATTTTAATTAATTTAGTTAGGCCCAGAAACCAAAAATAAATTAAAGACACGAACGAAACAGAATCAACAGAAACAGAACGAAACTTGCACAAACTTGTTTTGTTTGATGACTAATGAAATGTCAAAATTCAGCATATGACTGCCGCGTTCCGAATCACGCTTACAGCACTGTGAGCCGGTCCAAATCATGCTTACAACGCTCACGTAAGTTGAAGTGACGTCACAGATGACGTCATCGCATGTGCTAACGACGCTCAGCGTATTCTACCAAAGCACTGTGAGCGTTGTCGGTGTAGCTGTCAAACTTCCTTGTCAAAGTTCATTCTTGTTATAATTTGTGGTTATTATTTGTGATTTTTAGAAAAGACGGCTGAATTTATTGATCTGCAAGTGTTTTGCGAAGCTACGAACGAAATACTTATAGTAAATTGATGTTGAGAGAGCTAGCAGTAATAATAAGTATTTTTAATTTTTGATGGTTTATAAATTGGTAGGTAAATAACTGGTCAGAGGGAAGGAACTTGACTCATATTCATTATTGCCTTTGTATTTACTTATCCCATAAAATTAATATAATTACTTTATCGAGATAACACCTTTTGGAGGTTACCTTGTTAAAAACAATCCAACGTTAGCGGTGTGAGCGCTCTCACGAGCGGTCCGAATCAATAGTATCGTGAGCGTGCTGACAGCGTGCTAATGATTTGGACCGGTGTACAATGACGTCACACGCTGTGAGCACTGTTGGCGTGATTCGGAACGCGGCCGACATTTGCTTGACATTGGGCGCATTCAGCCAGACAAATCTTTGAGTCATCGATCGCCATAGAGTAATTTTTAACCATAAAGCCTCGATTACATACGCCGATTTAATGCCTCGATTACATACGCCAATTTAGCTTCCTAGCTAGGAACCAATTTCGGCGGGCTGATTATCTAATTAAAAACCACCTAGCGACTGGTTGCAGTTCACAGATGATCGTAATCCATTGCTATTTTTTTTGGGTTAAAAAAAACATACCAAAGAAAAGTGGCAATGTATGTCAATTGCAACTGGTCGCTAAATAGTTTCTTTTTAGATAATCAGGGTGCGGGTTGCTAAACGGGTATGTTAAATCGGCGTATGTAATCGAGGCTTAAGGAACCAATTTAGAGTTGCCACTCGTATAAATAAGTTAAATTTTAACAGTGAATTTGCACAAATGACGGAAAGGTCAACATTTTTTATGATTTTTTATATTCAATTCTCATCTCCAATCTTAAACAATGTTTACTTTTCCGTTATAGTGTAGATTCAATTTTAAAATCGAACTCATTCTACAATATTTTATTGTCAAGTACGGGTGGCAAGGCAACCCGAAATTGGTTCCTAGCTAGGAAGCTAAATTGGCGTATGTGATCGAGGCATAAAAAGTAATTTGTATTTGAACATTATAATGCAGGGACCGGAATACCGATATTTTTTTACCGATATCGGTACCTTTATAGAAATATCGAAAAAGGTACCGATATTTTGGTATCCATTTATCGATACTGATACTGAAATACCGATATAGTACCGATAAAATGCCTCTTGCGCTTTCAATCAATATTTTAACACGTTTTTATTAGGTTGCTTTCTCGTTTGTTTGTGTGTTTCTCCACAAAGTTTGTGAACCATTTGATCCTAGCTTCCCGATGAGCCGGATACTTAAAACTTTGAACATAGGTCAGAACTGGAAGGCAATGCAATATGATGGTGTCATTGAGCTGATCTGATGATGAAGCCGGAAGAAGGCCACAGGAACTCTATGATGAAACCATACAATCCCATCGTGTTTGGGCTCGTTAGAATCGTCTTGACGAGTACTCTAATGGCAGAAGAAGTCCAGGGTCTGATGATGAAGCTGAAATGCCATGCCATAGGCACTCAATATTGAAACCATGCAACTGCATCAAATTTGGGCTCGTTTGAATCGTCTTGACGAGTTCTTTGTTGAGAAATAGTTTCCAGGGTTTGATGATGGAGCCGGAAGAAGGACACAGGAACTCTTTAATAAAACCACGCTACCCCATCGAGATTGGGCTCGTTTGAATCGTCTTGACGAGTACTTTGTTGGGAAATAGTGTCAAGGGTCTGATGATGGAGCCGGAAGATGGCCACTGGAACTCGGTAATAAAACCATGCAAACCTATCGAGTTTGGGCTTGGGTTATTAATTTTTGTATGAAACAGCAGTTTTTTTTATTTTCAATCTATCGCATACTTTGACCAGACCACATTGGCAAGATAGCCATTAGTTTGGTGTTATCAAATATCGTCGTCTAGGTAGCGACGCAAAGTTTTAGTTATAGTTTAAAAAAAATATGAAAAAAATTATCAAAATGTATGAAACAGCTCATTTTTTTTCGCGATTTCAGATTTGGTCCCATAGTAAAAGTTATTCAGTTTTATGGTTCCTATCTACCATATTCAGCTTTATAAGGCTTTACCAAACATCTTGTATAAATAAGCGATCGATTTATTTTTAACGATCGGAGTCCATGTTCAGGGTGGCATATCTCCTATAAGCTTCCTACTTCGCAATCCAGGCGATGATATTTGATAACACCAAGCTAATGGCTGTCTTGCCAATTTGGTCTAGTCCCAAAATGCGATAGATTGAAAATTACCCTGGTTGGCCGGCGGTCTTTAAAGCAAGGTAGAACAGCAAAGCAAAGAAATGAAACCGGTAGGTTTGGGCCCAGCCTAAGACGAAGATTTTACTTTATGCACTAAAGCATAAAGAGCGATTTTATGCAGCCTATACCCAACATAAAGACGAACTTTACGAGCATGAGAAGTGAAAAGATCTTTTGTTAATGTCAAAGTGTTTGTAAACAGTGTTCTGTTTTTGGCGTCCCATAATTATAAAAATGTTGAAAAATAACGAACGAAAGTAAGTAGTCGCGCGCGCGAGAATAATCAAACATCAAATTAATTAATTAACGCTCCAAGCTTATATGGTTGCTAGCTGCTTAAGCGCTGTTGCCGTACCGTATAGCTTGACCATAAAGAGTTGACAAAAATTGAGGGCGCCACTTTGTATGTAAAACACGTCAAAATCACGAATAATTTGGCAACACTGACTATATTTTGTACTGAAAAATTTTAGTTCCATTTTATTTAATTTCAACTCTTTATGGTCAAGCTGTACCTCCCCGCAACCCGCTCACCCCGCAGCGCGCAAACATGCAATGCAACGTCGCTTCGCAGCCTAGCTTATCAGTACTGGGTATCGATAAAATTATCAATACAAAATATCGGTACTTTATATTACCGATACAAATATCGATATATATTTCATTTATCGATACCGTTGATTTTACATGATGGCACAGATTACATAATACTATAGTACAGGGGTCTTACTATGAGCTTATAGCAGGACTTATACTGAACTGCCTTACTTTTTCTCGTACTGTGAATTTTTTTATTCACAAAAAATACAGTTTGGTTGTTACATATTTATTAGTAGTCCGTCTATTTTACCAAAATTATGGCATGTGAATTTAAGAAAAGAAAAATAAAAAAAATACAAATTAATAAGATACTAGTTAATGTTAATGAACGTTAGGACTATTATATTATATGGCTAATATGTCAATAGTCAATCATAACATAATTCATCATATTATAAATTACTTAATTAAATTTACATTTTATATCATGCCATTGGCATTATCATTTAATTATTTTATGTCAACTTTACAAGTAAGATATTCCTTAACTGAGTAAAAACATCTTGTTTTAAGCCATTCAAACAGTTTTCGTCTATTATTTCATCATTCGGTAATGTTATGTTCGGTTAAGGAATGTGGTAATTTATTGAAGATGTGACCTCAAAGGTTAGTTCTAAAGCAGGCCTTAAGGCCGTTTAAGGCCTACATTTCAACTGAACTGTTTCTTATTTGCTGATGGAAAGCCTCCAGATACCACATCCCATACTAAAGAAATGGCCCGTTGTAAGGCGACTATCGGGGTGATTTAAAATGTTTTTCTTGTAGAATGCTAGATGGCGTCCGTTGCTATCGTCGCAGCATGCCTAGCACAGATAGTAACAAACTTTACCATTCAAAGAAACGTCAAAATCTTTGAAATGCAAAAAGCAATCTTAGTAGTACAAATTATTGCCGATAGGTGGCACTAAATTTTTAATGAAATTTGTTAAAAAACCCTTCATTTTACTGTTTCACTACAATTTTGCATTTAGTGATTTTTTTAAAGAAACAATTTAAAAGTTTCACGATTTTTTTTATCTGTATTTGAATATTACAAAAACAAATCAAAGCAGGTACCGCCATCTAGTGAGGTAAACTAATTCCAACATTAGTTTAAATTTACCTCACTAGATGGCGGTACCTGATAACTAAGCCACATCTGATGTTCTTATTGAGACCCCATGATGATGGTAAGACAAATAGTAGCATCTTAGTTTTTCTGGTTTTCGTATTATTTGCTAAGTTGGTTCTTGAGGCACAGAATAGATATAAGTACTACCGTACAGAACGGAAACTCTCCGCCCCACGGCCCCGCCCCATAATCAGTTACCTCACCCCACCGCGCGAGTTTGAGTGCCGAAACGTGTGCTCATTCAATAGCCCCAGACTTCACGCACACAGTTGCGCGTGGCGTGTGCAATTAAAAACGTCACTGTGTAGCGTCTGTGTAATAGGTAGTTGAAACGCGGTGCTTATATGGAGAGCCCGGGGTGTGCTTGAGGTTCAAACATCACTTTATGTGTAAAATTACCTCCGTTTTACCGTTTACGTATTTTACATTACAACTTTCCATGGTTATAATTTACTCTATGGCGATCGATGACTCAAAGATTTGTCTGGCTGGCTGAATGCGCCCATTGCATTGTCTGTCACTGTCAAGCAACTCTATTTCTTCATCTGGCTGTCTGTTAGCATCCTAGGTAGAGTTGGACGTTTAAACGAAAAGCACTTAAATAAGCGTGCTTATTTAAATAAGTGCAAAAGCGCGCTTTCAATTTTAAGCAAAGTGTGCTTTCTACTTATTGTAAAAGTCCCGCCATCTATCATGTTGTGGTAGAACTACTTGCTTCAACGTTCCTATTCGGCGTTTTTGCCATTTGAAGGCAGCACTTTAGCGTATACCTATATGTGCAACTTTATTTGGTTGGTTTGAATTTTTTAAACGAAAAGTAAAAAAGCAGTAAGCAGTACGCTTTTTGCTGTTTTGGAGTGAGCACGTGTCACGTTTTCGTTCAGTTTGTTGCGTAATTTGCGTTGCATGCTTAAATTGCTAACGTGATTTACGTTTTGTTGTTAATAAACGTTGTAAAAACGTTTAATTGTATGAGGTGGTGATATGAGTAAATAAAATTTTGTAAACACTATTATTTGAACTGCATTAGTTTTAAAGTTGTGATCTTAAATAAAATGTCGAGAATTCAGGAAAAAATTGCAGAATGCAATATTTGTAAAGTTAAAGTTAATTGAAATATAAAAAAAAATATTAGGTTTTATTCAGTATTTTGTTTTTATCACAATAATTTTGTTCCGTTTAAAAAGCTCTACGCGTAGTTTGTTTGTTATTGGCAACACAACGTTGCAAGCTTTTTACTTCAACGGTTTCAACACAACGTACAAACGAAAAAAGCATTTAAGCAAAAAAGCACTTTTTTAAGCGTGCTTATTAAAAAAAGTACAACGTTTCAACGTTTAAAAATTTTAAGCCGTTTTTTCCACCTCTAATCCTAGGTAGTCTGTGCTGTCTGTCGTCCGTCGTGTTTGTTGTTGATGTTTTGTTTATAAAAAATATAAACAATGTGAAAAAATACCACATTTTTTCGTTTGGGAAACATATTAACAATGTCTATAATCGGTCACAAAAGTAAAATTCTAACCGAAATGATGAAGTTCTCGTTCCATCATAGGGCTCTTTATTGCTACGTTGGGATGAGTTTATGGATTTTCTTTCTCATTACTGGTAAGGATTATTTAAGAACAAACAACATAATTAAGGTAAATAGTATTTGGTGTGATTTCTTAAGCGAAGTTGCCCACTTGGTCTTCAATAAAAAAGAAAAAAGTTTATATTCATTCATCCAAAAACCATCTTTGTCCTTGCTGTAAACTTTTTACTTAATTATTTATTATACAGTATTTGTAAGCAATATTTTAAATAAATGGAATATTGTGTATGAGGTAAGCATGCTTAAATTGCTACTAGCAAAGTAGTTTAATTCACAGTCTAAAATAATAATGAGAAAGACTTTAAGCAGCAACAGGGCTAGAGTTATGACATGAATCATGAGCAGGGTTGCCAGATGTCCGGTATTTAAGCGTACAGTCCGGTATTTTCGAGGCCTGTCCGGTAAAACATAAATGGTCATACCGGACAGAACAATGTCCGGTATTTTGAGGAAAGTCAGTACTACTGGTCACAAGCGCCTACAAAAGTAGGCATATGAAATCCCTCAAACATGCATTATATTTTGTTAATTTAGTTGATTTATGTGATGTTGATTAATAAATCCTTACTAATACTTATAAATACGAAAGTCCGTTTGTTTGTTTGTAACGCCTTCACGTCTTAACTACTGAACCGATCATCATGAAATTTTGCATAAAATAAAAAATATTCCCACGCAGACAAAGTCGTGGGCGGACACTTGTAAAAAATATAAGTATAAAAGAACCTGTATTCTTTTGCGACCTAGCATATACACCCCCAACCCCCCCTCCCGGTGAGGGAGCACCTTTAGGAAGGGAAACTTATTTTCTAGCTATGGGTTAGCAAAGTGCCCCCCTCTGACCCCTGAGGGTTGCGCCCCCTGGCATTCACAACCTTGCTAGTTTTTAGCTTCGATGCTGACTTTAAGATCAAGTCTCTGTGGTAATTTTAAAGAATATTGTACCTAAACCACAGCACTATGGTTGGAGTTGCACAATTTATTTATAATTATATCTATAGTTATATTTTCAGTAGGGATGCCCTAAGGACCATAGGCACCAATTGATTTGCACTATAAATTACAACAACCATTTACACAACGGACTATTTTTTATGTTTGCCACCCTTATATCATGTAAAAGAAGTTTTGTTTTCTCCAATATTACAAATAATATTTTTATTGAACTCCAAAATTACACAACTTAACAACTTTATTTAATTGTAACCCGTCAGGTACGGGAAAATGAGACAATATGTTGCTGCCTCGCATTTGATGATTAATGCTGATATCTACTGATTCCAGTAATGTACAGGTACATGTCTACAGGAGAAGAAACCATTTCTGTGAAGAAAATAGCACAAACTGAATACATATCAAAAAGTGACTTGAAATTCAGAAAGATCTACTTGAAAGCTTGCAATCCACCTGAAAATATTGTAAGGGGAGCTGAAGGTATGTGTTGTGTTACATTAGTTAACATAGTTCCAATTCAATTTTGTATTCAAAATATTACTTACAGTCAGTGGCACGAATCATGAAATCGGGTGGGGATTGCGCGGAACGCGTATTTTGGGTATGCGTTGCGGTGAGGGGCGCGGGCGGCGGGAGAGGGGCGCGCGCTATTGGTCGCTCACAAGAGCACATGCGCGAACTTATCCCCACTCCGTCGAAAAATTTTCATTATTCGTGCCACTGACTGTACTTGGGAATATTTCCAAATCAGGTAAATACACATTTTCATTTTGGGAATACTCCCGGGTAGATTAATAGGAAGTTTCCAAAAGAGAATCCGTATAACACATAAGTTGCCAAATAGCAATCTGGATCTCCTCCATTCACTCCCTAAATAGCCAACTATCAGAGCATATCTCGATCAATCCCTGGTGGAGAACCAAGACTTCAAAGTTACCTTGTTTGTATGAAAATCAACTGGCCCCATATTAAACGTCTTAAAACTTACTTTTCTGAATGGCTATCAATGCGTCACTTTGCTATATAGCGAGAAAAAGATGCAACTATAGCAATTCATAAATCTGGCAAGTTATAAGAGGTGTTTCTCATTATACATCCATGTATTTTGTTGTCTAAATAAAATAAGGCTTCAAAACAATTATGATATTGTAGGTCTAGTGGACAGTGATACTTGGTGGCTACAAGGAGTATTGGTGGTGACTAGACATGGTGACCGAGGGCCGCTCACTCATCTGAAGGGTGGTGATCAGCTGCCCTGTGATACCAGGCCAGAGTCACCGCTTTTGAAAAGGTTGGTGTCACATTAAATTGTATTTTATTACTCTTTATTAATTTAAAAGAGATTTAGATATTTGTGGATAATGGTGTTGACTGTACAAATACCCAAAGAACCGATTAATGTGCTATATGTACGTAATCTCTTTGTTCAGTTGTTTGTTGTTCTGAATAAATTTAAAAAAAAACACGGTAATGTAAAAGATAAATAAATATTAAATGTCTTTGATTTGTAGCACCATAGCTTTACTTTCGGTTTCGATATTGTTAAGTCGGGTTTACATTGCGCGTGGTAAATGCTCAACGTTGGCCATACG
This sequence comes from Agriphila tristella, assembly GCA_928269145.1. Taxonomy (NCBI): domain Eukaryota; kingdom Metazoa; phylum Arthropoda; class Insecta; order Lepidoptera; family Crambidae; genus Agriphila; species Agriphila tristella. Next base: position 19,270,420 of record OV743442.1, read on the forward strand.
TAACAATAGCAAGTTGTTGCTTATCGCAATAACAAAAAAATACTTATTTTAACTACGCATTAACTAATTGACCTGAACCTGTCGCGCGCGGTTCAAAAGTTTGCTGCAGTCGAATGTGCCGCGCGAGGCTGCCACACGCAAAGTTGACCCAGCTTAACACAAGCTCATTTTCCTCACTTATGCTCTGAAATATGAGCATTACATTTGAAAAGAGAATGGTGGGGGTTCCACTTTTACGTGGCGGTCTAGTGAACAGTGCGGAAATGAATTTCAATTCTTACTTCTCGCTCTTTTCACATGGCTTCACGAACCGATACAAGTCTTGTACGGGAAGCTATTTACATTTTCAAAAATGATCAAACCAACCTTGACAATGTAAATGTTAACTTCCCGTTCTCGGCTGTACAACCCCTGCACTCAGATCAAATTAAAAAGGAAGATGGAGCGTTGCGCAGTGGTTGTGAACAACGAAGTGAGGCCGGTTTTTGATGGTACATGTGTGCGTACTAGGGGGCGGGCGGGGGCCGGGTGGCAGGGTGCGATATGGAAAGCCAAGGCGTAGTTTCGTTACATATGTGTGCGTGAACTGTGTATGTACACAGCCATGGCGTAGTTTTACATGCCTCACCGCTTTGTCGGAAGACTCCGTCTTTACTTTTTTATTTGGTCTGAGTCCCTGCAGATGAAGAATGGGACTAAAAATGGCGTCGTACATATTCACTTCTCGCTCTCTCAGTAAACGCCACACCTATCAGCCGGCGATAGGTTATCGCTCTCTCACTCCCACTCATTAAGGCAAGCGCGGTGAGCCGCCATTTTCAATCCCATTCTTTATCAAAGTGTATGCCACTTTGAATTTGAAGGTTATTCCTGCCTATCTATTGTCTTATTTCATTATCTATTGCAATCGCTTTCAGGATGTAATGTAACACATGTCATGATCATGATGCTTCCTTTTGGTACAAATAAAAACATGCCATCAAAGAATTAAGAAATGCAGTAATGTATCACATCCATCTGTCAAATGAAAGGAATTGTGATAGATTTTTAAATTAGAAAAGTAATTTCAATCTGTTGCGGGCTGCCATACGCCCCGGTACACTGGGACATGTCCTGGTTTGAAGCGTTGTGTCCCGGTTTGAAGCGTTGTGTCCCGGTTAGCAAGAAGCACTGTGTGCCAGTGCCCTGGCACAGAATAACTAATAGTACAAGGTACAGAAGCAGCACGCAGCAGAGTCATTTAAATAAAAAGCGACTTTAGCTCGGCCACAATAAAGTGTAATTCAGGTCGCGCAGTTCACCTAGTAGTTGCCTCTCTTTCTATCGCGTACTCCTACCCTTTCTGACGACGCAACGTTAAGGTTGTCTTCTTTTAAATGAACTGTGCAGCATGTATCATAATGTGAAAAACGACAATTGTTTATTGGTTTTAGATTTTGACATCCGTACACAGCACAGTAATGTCGATTCCACATTGTTACATTATAAAGAGACAATATCTACGCAGGCAGTGAGATGCCGCGCTCGTACGGCGGCGGGCGTGTGGCGGCCCTCTGCTCACTCGTCCCGCCGGCGGAACGGCTAGCGGTAGGTGCTTATCGCGCGACCTTGAGCGAGTGAAGGAGGCCTGGCCCTGGTCAGCAAGTAGCACTTAAATATTACTAGAGTTTTTGATAAATCCGCGGTTTACTCTATTCCTGTTCTTAAATGTCCCGGTCGGCATCTCAGCATTTATGGCAGCCCTAAGTTAACTCTCAGATCATTATGTCAGTTACGAGGAGTACGTTCAGAACGCGAGCGGGTCGGGGCGCGCGTGGTGGGTGGGCGGGCCGGGCCCGTTCCACAACTTCCCGTCGCTGCCGCCGCGCGCCCAAGGCACGCACTGCGCGCTCGGCCAGCTCACGCCGCGCGGCCTGCTGCAGATGATCGTCATCGGTGCGTTATTGCGTATTTATTTTATGTATCATTGGATCGCATAGTAGTGCATTTCTTTCTTGGTGTCCTTGGAAGACCAGCGTCGAGGAGCCATGTCATAATGGCTTCCTGACAGTTGCTGAATGGATGCCATTTTAGGGCCACCTTATTTAATTTAAGTTATACTGTTAGCACGCTCTCTCTATAATAGTTATTAATTATACGTAATTAGTTAAGTATAACATAGTCATTGCAATAGATTGTTGAATATCACTAAATAAATATTTTTTTCTTTCTTTCTTTCTTTCTTTATACGGGGTTAATTTGTAAAGAGGGCTCCACACTCGCGCCGCGAAAGGCCGCGAACCGCGAGTGTGGAGGGTTTCGCGGCTTCGCGTATTGGCTTTGCTGCTTCGCGTTCGCGCTTTGCGGCGTTCCCCGTCCGGTGGCGGTTTTTTTGTCCGCGTCAAAGGACTTGTGTGCCGAACTAATGTTGCCGTGATTCGCGGCCGCGGTTCACGCGCGAGTCTGGAGGGCTATATTTTCGCACCGTTTTCATGCGCGAACCGCGCCCGTGATTCGCGGCCGCGTTTCGCGGCGCGACGCGAGTGTGGAGCCCTCTTGAAACGCCAACAACCTAGCAGGAGCACAGAATACCTACAGCGTGAGCGTCCCGATCGTCCAGGGTAGCCTTAGAGGGCATAGTAGGGAGTTTAGATGGTATGGGTACGAGCCTCACTGATATCCGTTGCCTTTGGCAAGCACGGGGTATGCGTAAAAAGCATACTCCCTACTCAAAAAAAGGAGCACAGAATTTCTAATAGGCAGGAGTAGATTACTAACATCATAAACAACAGCGTACGACTTTTCTTCCGAAAAAATACATAAGAACCTTCTATCCATACAAATGTCCTAACAGCTGATCGAGTTTTGTATGAAAATTACTTTTTTGTCTGTATTCGGAAAAGTCGTAGAACAATGCTGTTTAATAATGACAGTAATCTACTCCTGCAAGGTAAGGAGGCAACTTAAAGCAAATACCTATTCTTTTATCAGTTTTTATAAATAGAATATTGGATGTAGTCTTCCTAATTTTTGATCACATACTTGGAATTGGAACAAAGAAATTTGAATAGTTGAATACCACCCCTAGAAAATGAATACAAGGTTGCTGGGCTTTTTGTGGCATAAGTTCAACACAAAGAAATAGACTATTGTGCTTGTAAAATTATAGAATCTCGGCTGTAACAATTTTTTGATAAAAAAAAGTGAGAAATGCGAATTTCCGATCATCTAATTCTATAAGATCGAAGATGCGAATATATTATTTTGAAGTAAGGTGAATACAAAAATTCTGTCTTCCGATTTTACTTCAAGATTAATTAAAAAATGTCATTACTTTTTATTTTCAGGTAATATATTGAAAGAAGCTTATGGAGAAAAGTTAAATCTAGAAATTGTCGAGCAACAAGGGAAAAAAGACACAGGTTAGTTTATAAAATTACTTAATTACCTATTTAACTCATACTAAATATTGTTGTGATCACAATGTTGCTTCAAAAACGTCTAAAATTAACCGCAGCAATCAGGCCGAAGGAAAAACATTAACATATTACAAATATATGTGAAAAAAATAAATTCTCAGTGAATCTATGGAATCTATGTTCACTACAATACTTTTTAGGTTTCCGTACCCAAAGGGTAAAAGCGGGACCCTATTACTAAGACTCCGCTGTCCGTCTGTCTGTCTGTCACCAGGCTGTATCTCATGAACCGTGATAGCTAGACAGTTGAAATTTTGCCGCTATAAGAACAAATACTAAAGACAATAAAATAAATATTTAAGGGGGCTCCCATACAATGAACGTCATTTTTTGTCGTTTTTTGTTACGGAACCCTTCGTGCGCGAGTCCGACTCGCACTTGATCGCTTTTTTCACTTTACAAAATAAATCATTAATTAATATTAATTTTTATACCGAATTTAATAATAGGGAATATGCATAAGTCACCAATTTTGATGAATTTGAGCTTGATCGCTGCGGACACTTATAAAAACATGATGGAACAGGAAAAAAAAATAAAAAAGTGTATTATTTTAGTTTTATCACACGATGAAATCAGGGGAAAATAACGATTTTTTTTTTTCATTTTCGGATTTAATGCACTTTACAGTCAGATAGACTATCGAATAAGAAATAATATTTCGTATGACACATATGTACTCAAACGCAAAATTTAGGGAGATAATTGAAGATTATTGGCTAACTCCATATTAAACGCGCCGAAACACACCTGAAACGTGATGTGTGACGTCACCGTTTTGTATGGAGCGTTTTCGGCGGGTGCTGCTGCGCCCTAACTTCAAGTAACTATATCACGAGAAAAAAACGCAAGAGAAAAGTTTTAATAATACAGTTAATTTTCTCACGCATTATACTTTTGATTAAGATTAAAAAAAAATTTGATGCATATTCCCTATTAAGCCGGACTGGGCTTCTCTTGTGTAACATAAAAGCCTGCGGCTTTCACGTAAACCGTTTCATTTCGCGCCGATTCAAAATCGGTCGTGGGTAAATGGTAGTGTCGTCCGTAGGCGAGGTGGTGTCGTACAGCACGCGGTACCGGCGCACGTTCCAGTCGCTGGGCGGCGTGTGGTGGGGCGCGGCGGCGCGCGGCGCGGGCGCGCGCGTGGGCGCCGCGCGGGAGGCGCACAGCGTCTCCTTCTGCTTCCGCGACTGCGCCTGCCCCGCGCACCCGCTCCTCAATGAGTACGACAAGCTCTATACACACCCATTTCTCAACAAGTACGCCACACACTACACACAACCACTCCTCAACAAGTACGCCACACACTACACAACCACTCCTCAACAAATACGCCACACACTATACACAACCACTCCCCAACAAGTACGCCAACGACAATACACACCCACTCCTCAACAAGTACGCCACACACTACACAACCACTCCTCAACAAGTACGCCACATACTATACACAACCACTCCTCAACAAGTATGCCAACGACAATACACACCCACTCCTCAACAAGTACGCCACACACTACACAACCACTCCTCAACAAGTACGCCACACACTACACACAACCACTCCTCAACAAGTACGCCACACACTATATACACCCACTTCTCAACAAGTACGCCACACACTACACAACCACTCCTCAACAAGTACGCCACACACTATACACAACCACTCCTCAACAAGTACGCCAACGACAATACACACCCACTCCTCAACAAGTACGCCACACACTACACAACCACTCCTCAACAAGTACGCCACACACTACACAACCACTCCTCAACAAGTACGCCACACACTACACACAACCACTCCTCAACAAGTACGCCACACACTATATACACCCACTTCTCAACAAGTACGCCACACACTACACAACCACTCCTCAACAAGTACGCCACACACTATACACAACCACTCCCCAACAAGTACGCCAACGACAATACACACCCACTCCTCAACAAGTACGCCACACACTACACAACCACTCCTCAACAAGTACGCCACATACTATACACACCCACTCCTCAACAAGTACGCCACACACTACACAACCACTCCTCAACAAGTACGCCACACACTACACACAACCACTCCTCAACAAGTACGCCACACACTATATACACCCACTTCTCAACAAGTACGCCACACACTACACAACCACTCCTCAACAAGTACGCCACACACTATACACAACCACTCCTCAACAAGTACGCCAACGACAATACACACCCACTCCTCAACAAGTACGCCACACACTATACACACCCACTTCTTAACAAGTATGCCATACACTATACACATCCAATCCTCAACAAGTATACCATACACACAATGCGATCAATTTGACAATATCCAACAGATATGACCAACTTCACTTTAGTGCGTTTGTGTTGTGTGGTACGATTTATTTTTTATTATTACACTATAGTACCATAACACAAGCGCATTGAAGTGAAGTTAGTCACGTCCATTGTATATTGCCTATATAGCTCTTGATCTTTATAGTCCATCAGCCATTTTTAATGTCCCCACTGCTGGGGCACAGGCCTTCCTAATGTGCAAATGTGTAAATGCACCCGGAACCGACGGCTTAACATGCCTTCCGAAGCACGGATGAGCTCGAGATAATAAATTTTTGGTCACCCATCCCATAACCGACCCTTGTGAAAGTTGCTTAACCTCCACAATCGCTATAATCACCAGGCGCTAAACCACTGCGCCACCGAGCTCCTCATTATTATAGATATTACTAGATCTTATAGCAATTCATATAATTAAAGCGAAATCTTAAAGTAAAATATACCAACATCGTCTTAAACCTCTTTTAGTACTTATTTTATAATTCTTATAATAATTTTGTTACAGAAAAATCAACACGCAAGCGAAGAACCGCCTCGAATCACATCCGGCTATCAAAGACCTGACAACCAAACTATCTAAAGTGCTCTTCGAATCTCAGGAGCACATTGACCCAGAAGTAGTGAGAGACGCTTTATTAGCTTACATGTGCCACGACGCACCTCTCCCTTGCAACGACAAACCTAAAAAATTCCCCAAGAAACTGCACAAACACAGGAAATTGAGAGAAGAAAACATTCCACTTAGAAGCTTATTAGACATAGATATTGATACTCTTAACATGGAGTTAGACTATATAAACAATCAAATAGATTTCAATAACGAAATCGGAAGGAAAGCGAGAGATATAATTGGCAAGTATTATGATAGTAAAGATAAGCAGAAAGCGCCTTTAGATTTCGACGCGCAAATGGAGAGAGAAAAGTTGTTGTACTACCAACAGAGATATATGGACAGCGGAGATTCATACGATGACGTAGTGATTGTTAAAAAGAATCTAGATGCAGATTTCAATTTTCCTAACGATGCAAGGATGGATACTGATTTTGATGAAGATTATAGGGAGCCTACCCCAGAAAATACAGAAGACTTCTGCATCGGAAAAGACCATGTGATGTCTCTTTTCGCATATTTAGAGTGGAGTTACAGACAAGAGATTAAAAATTCCCATAACAGGAGACGCGGTTTGTTAATAGCTTATGGTTTGATACACAATATAGTCCAAAATATGATAAGGATGATTTCGGAGAATAAGCCAAAATTCGTTTTGTATTCTGGACATGATAAAACTTTGCAAGCGTTGATTCTCGCTTTGGGACTAAACAATTATCAGCACTACAATATACAGTATGCTTCTAGAATGATATTTGAAGTTTATAGGAAGAGGGATTTGCGGGACGAATTTAAGTTCACTAAGAGAAGAGCTATAGCCCAAGATTTTTATTTCCGCGTTGTTTATAACGGGGAGGATGTTACAAATCGGTTGAGTTTTTGTAAAGCTCGCCAGAATATCGCTATGGAGGTCGTCGACCCCACCGATGAGAAAATGCACAAAACATATTTATGTCCAATAGAAAGTATAGTGAGATTCATACACGATGATTATTTCGCCCCGTTCAATGTCAGTAACTACAAAGACGCTTGCGCGACGTATGGAACTGCGAAACACATTTAGTGTAAATGACTTATTGTTTTAAACTCCGCCTAATGTACTAACAATAAAACACAAAATCTATGAAATTTGTATAGAGGGAATTGACAAAATAACATAAAAAAACAGGATCTGAATATAGGGTTATGTTTATAAAGTAATTGATTCTAAGTGTCCGGACACGAAAGTGGCGGCGGCCGAGCGGTGGCGGGGCGGCGCGGCAGCGGAGCGGCGGCGGGGCGGGGCGATGAGAACGTGGGCACGAAACTTAGCGGCCGGTCAGCCGCGCTAGTAGTGTTGTGACAGATGGGCTAAATACCATTAAGGGCCCGTGGACCTACCGATTTGACCTACTGGTAGGACCACGGTATACCACTAAAGTAACTTCTTATTTTTTTTTATTTCTATTGATGTGTCAAATGTGATGTTGCTATGGAAACAATTTCTTGTTAAATCAATACCGAAAAATATTCAAAGGACGAAATATATCCTGTCTAAAAATTTTATTTAGTTCGAAAAAATGGTCTAAGTGTAGGCGTTAACTAGTTTCAAAACCGGATTCTTTGCTCATCTTGTGTTTTTTAAATGATGTCCAAGATGCCGACATCCATACTGAATAAATAGGTACTACCTAGTAATCAAACAGACACTATTATATTATTCAACACAACACTACTGTAATCGCGGGCTACCAAATCCAACTAGTTTGTTCATTGTTTTCGTCGCTCTCCTCCCGCCCGTGCATCGCTCGTCGCCCCGCGCCGCCACCGCCCGTTTCGTGCGCGTCTCCATACTGTGCCATACTGTTGAATGCATCGCCGCCGCTCCGCTGTCGCGCCGCCCCGCTGCCGCTCCGCCGTCGCAGTTTTCGTGCCCGGACACTAGTGGCCATGATTAACCAAAATAAAATTTTAATTATAATATGCACTTCACCTGATGGCGCGATTATATGTTATTAGGTTTTTTACGGGTTATACAGTGGCGGTCACATAATTAAAAACACCAGTCGATTTTTATACAAACGAGGTAACTTTGAAGCCTTGGTTCTCCGCGAAGGATTGACCTAGCTGTGATCTGATGATGGCCATCCAGGAACTGTATGGTGGAGATACACACCCAAATATCTGATCAGCACTTTAAGGGATATAGGAATATGTATAAAAACCGCGAAATTTGCATAAAAATGTATAGAAATCCTTTTTTTTTTATCTGTTTTTTTTTTGGGACTTTTAACATTAGTTATGTCAGTCCCATCATACCCTAAACTATATTACTTCTACTACAATAGCATTATATTTACACACTAATACTAAATATATTATTATTGATGACGGCTAGCGCGGCTAGCCAGCACCATTTCACAAACCAGTTTCGCTGCATTTGATGTGGGGTTTGACAGAATAGTTTGGTATACACCCACATCACACGTATTAAGGTTTAATTGAATCGACAGCAATTGTCGTTCGCGTTGGTTTTTGGCACATTCCGTCAACAAATATTGCACATCATCAAGTTTATTACATACCTCACAGTTTGGAGTGTCTGACTTTTTCATTAGAAAAGCAAACTTGTTCGACGGATGCAGCAATACAATATTATTTCTACTTAAATCTACGTTTAGGCACCAGGGTATACGAGGGGGTTCACATTACATAGTTTTATACCAAATACCCATTTCTAATGAAGTTTTATCAAAGTGTTCTTTCCATAAATCAAAACATTTAATAGAAATCCTGAAACTGATTTTTAATCTCTTAAAATGCTGATCAGATCAGTTGGGTGTGTATTGCGATCTGAATCTCCAACATTTAGTTCGTGGATGGCCATTACCAGATCACAGCTCAATCCTTGGCGGAGAACCAAGGCTTCTAAAGTTACCTCGTTTGTATGAAAATCATTGGCATCATTGGCGTCTTTAATGGGGTGTATCACGCAAAGCTAATCGCAGATGGCGCCAGCGGCGACCTGGCCTCTTTCATTGGTTTTGATTGGTTAAAATACGTCAGAAATGACATTAGACATTTGAAACAACCAATCAAATTATTTTGGGACTGTCGCTTGTGGCGCCATTAGTTCCTCAGTATCACACCCCATTATGTGACCTTCACTGTATGTTATTCGACTTTGTTGCCATAGTGGAAATTAGCAAGGTACAAATTGACCGGTTGTTCGTACTCGTTAGCATGAAGACCAGAAAAGGGTATTTAAGAGTGAACATTTTTTAAATCAGTGAAAATACTACTTGTTTTTTGTATGAACTGTTTAATTGGAACTAAGTCTTTTTCTAAAATTAATATTACTATGAAGCGAAAATGCCGCTACGGTGTGTGACGTCATAACCTAGTAGCGCTGTCCTTTTCTATCTTAAGTATATCTAATCTACATATCTAGTACAAATTATTTTTAATGAGAAAAATGCTATCTTACCATGGTCGAATTGGGTTGGTAAAGTTTTCCAAAACTATTGTGAATTATATATTTTCTGGTAGCTTTTGGCTTTGGAGTCAGGAATAACCAATTGCGGATTTTTTATAATACTTCATTTTAATTTAAATAATAATTTAAAATTTAAATTTACAGCATAGTACAGCTTGACCATAAAGAGTTGACAAAAATTGAGGGCGCCACTTTCTATGTAAACACGACAAAATCACGAATAATTTGGCAACACTTACTAAATTTTGTACTGAAAAATTTTAGTTCCATTTTATTTAATTTCTACTCTTTATGGTCAAACTGTACAATAAATCACTATTACGGCATGCGTAGGTAGTGCTTTTGCTCAAATTAAAAAAATGAAAAGTTTGGCATTGGAAATGTCAACGTACGTGATCATCACAAACGTATAAAGTTCTCTGAAGGCAATTCCTGTTTAATCCTCTGCACCACGTCTCTTTCAAAGGTATGTGAATTGTACAAAATTAGTTCTGCGGATGGTCACATCTATATTTCAAACAAAACGGAACAAAGCAGTGTAGGTACTTCATCGGCGTAATAAGCTGGGTAATGGATTTCTTCAACTGATCCATTTCCCATAACTGAACAAAAAAAACACTAGAAAATCACAATTAATAAGCTGAAAAACAAACAACAACATTAGGTCGTGATACTCGTGATTAATGATTACCAAAGAGTAAAATAATTGGATTACTCTTTGTCACCGTCTGTAAAATCTGTCCTGTCAATCAGTTTTTTAATCAGTAAATGCAAGGGAACTTCGTGTTCAGCCGTACGTTTGATATTTTATCGCGATAATAATATAAAAAAATATATTTGGTTAACAAGGTAAATTAAAAAATTCATAATATTATTTTCTTTATTCTTCAGACTTGTGCTATCAAAAAAATATATAAAACAATTATCTTCGAAAAAATTTACCAACCCAATTTAACGAATTCGTCCATGATCTTGCCCGAATGCGAAACATGTAGATAATAGCGCCATAGTATTATTTTACTCTCAATACTGAAACGAATGTTAATTCTTCTGTGACCTGATTGGATCTCGTATTTATAACTATTGCTTATTTATTTGTATTTTACAACATATTATGTAGTGTAGACTAAGTGATCTCACTTTTATTTATTAAGTAGGTACTTAAATTTTCAACTAATTATTTTATTTATTTATTTAAGTGGACTAAACTCTGAAGACTGTAATTATTGTTAATTTTTAGTTACTGATAGGAATTTGGCTGAGAAATAATATAAGCATATTAAAAAAAAGACTATCTGGCAGACATGTTTTGAATGTGCAGAAATAAAAAGTAAAAGAGGAGATTTATAATATATTAGAAAAAATACTAGAAAAAAATTGACTCACCCGTAGCACAGAATAACTAATAGTACAAAGTACAGAAGCAGCACGCCGCATAGTAATTTAAATAAATAGCGACTTTTGCTCCGACACAATAAAGTGCAATTCAGGTCGCGCAATGGCCTGCAGTACAGTTTATATTCACCTAGTACTTGCCTCTCTTTCTATCGCGTGCTCTTACCTTTTCTAATGACGCAACGTTAAGGTTGTCTTCTTTTAAATGAACTGCGTAGCGTATATCATAATGTGAAAAACGACAGTTTTTTATTGGTTTTTTGTTTTTGACATCCGTACACGGCACAGTAATGTCGATTCGACATTATTACTATTATAAAGAGGCAATACCGACGCAGGCAGTTAAGATGCCGCGCTTGTACGGCGGCGGGCGTGTGGCGGCTCTTTGCTCACTTGTTCGTTCACACGAACGGCTAGCGGTAGGTGCTTATCGCGCGACCTTGAGCGACTGAAGGAGGCCTGCCCGTAGCCCAATGCTGCAATTCTGTTACCGAGTTGCAGTGTATTTTTTTTTCTAATATATTAATTATCTTAATATAAAAATTGCATTGTGAATGCCTAAAATAAAAAAAAAACGATATAGTTTAGTTGAGAAAGTTATTGTAAACAGAAGATCAGTGTTTTGTTTTATTGACTTAAAATAATTGTTATCTGTGTAAAAAAAAATGCCAACAATCGCACAAATTGATACATAACGATTAAAATGCATTGGAGATAAAAATTATGATCACGTCAGACATCACCAGGCATCACCACAAGAATAACGCAGCAAAACAAAATGACGGTAGCGTTTTCGAATAACGACATAGTGGACCTCCTGTCTAAGGGGCCCTACACATGGGCAGGCCCGGCCGGAAGGGACGGAGCAATGCATAGAAAATATAAAGTTGTCGTATGTCCTTTTCTTTTGTATTGCACCGTCCCTTTCGGCCTTCCGGCCGGGCCTGCCCGTGTGTAGGCCCCTAACTAACATACCTATACTTTTTCTAGTATATTATTTTGTATTAAAGTTTTTTTGGCAACATGATAATATTATTATGTTTATATTGTCAGTTATGTGGTAGGTACATATCTATAAATTGACGGTTTAGGTCGCAAAAATTATCGAAATCGAATTGAGTGGTTTTGTACGGTACAGGGGCCTTATTTTTGAAGCACTCGTTTCTACTGATTTTCGTTCGACAAATCAACTCAAATGTATGAGCTGTCGAACGAAAATCAGTAGAAACGAGCGCTCGACGCCAGACGAGCGTTTAAAAAATAGGGCCCCAGCCCCCCTACTCAAATGGCCAACTTTCTATTCGTTTGAACGCTACGCTTACTTTTACAGCTTAAATATGAGCAATACATGATTAAATCACATGTCGCAAAATTATATAAATCACAGACTTCGATGTATTGTTTGGAATTGTCAAGCTTACGGCACGTAATTTTATAGTTTACTGCTTATTTTAAAGTTTTAATAGTAAGCGTAGCGTTCGAACGAATAGAATGTTGGCCATTTGAGTAGGGGGGCAGGAGTGTGTGTGTACAGAGCGCAAACGCCATCTACGTCCATACAGGGAACTAAAACTTTCGGTTCCTTTTTTCGATACCTTCAGCGTCTATCCTTCTATTCTGTATTAAAATATGAAGAATATAAGTATATCATGGTTTAACATTGACATATCAAAAGATTTACTTATTTGTATTAACACAATAAACTGCCTCAAACAAAGGTACTTGATTGTTTTATTTAATTGAACCCAGAACTTTCCACACGCCTGAATCTCGGTCAATTTATAGTTTTAGTTCGTCGATGCTTTTGAAAAGGACCTCTTTGACACATAAATAATAGTAGATCCCCAGATCTAAGTTCTAGGGGGCTCAGCTGTAGAGGAGATGTCCCTACAGCTGAACTACACGCATCTCCTAAACGCAAGACTTATCTAGTTTAGAATCGACTCGACTTCCTCATGGCGCTGCGCTGGCTTGATTTCCAACTTCACCCGTTCAACGTGCTTCAACAGCCAATTTCTATGTTAAGGATGGGTTAAGGTGGCACCCTGAGCAAAAGTGGCGCCGCGGTGAATTTTATTAAATATTATAATTCTAATACACAATTTTAATAATGTTTTACGTGAAATTTTTAGGGCCCACAGTCTAGTATTAGACGGTATCGTTACATCCACTCGTAGTCAGTCACTGCTAGAAGTAGATAGCAAAAGTATTCTGTGGCAAAACTGCTAAAAGTGGCCGTTTTTGACACATTTGCTATCTACTTCTACGAATGACTACGAGGGCATGTAGTGATACCTTCTGAAAATACTAGGCCAAAGACCCTAAAAACTCCACGTAAAACATTATTAAAATCATTTTCTAATAACTTATTAAATAAACCTCCGAGGGCGCCACTTTCGGTCATGCAACCGCCTTAATAGAGGGCCTAGTACGAGTTGATGTTTTTAATTTTTACTTTTGAAAACTATCAGATATGCTGCTCATAGGAGTCCGTTACGCCAGCAGGAAAGATGCTCCTAGAGGGAAGCGAGTTTGATGAATAATTTGTGCGCAATTCAGTGTAAATGTGCGCCAAATAAAAAAATTGTGGGCCTTATACTTTTGGAATAAAACGGGAAAAACGGATTCTGCTGGGGTAACGGTGCTCCAGCAGGAAGAATCTAAACTAATGATCGGAGAGAAATAAAAGATATATGTGCGGGTAGCTTGATACTAGCAGGAAATGTGCGCCAAATATAAAATTTGTGGGCCTTATAGTTTTGGAGATATTTGATTTCCTGCTGGCGTAACGTTTTGCCAGATCCCAGATCTCGGAAACTACTAAATGTGCGATCTTACAGTAAACACATATAAGTAGCTCCTAATTTGTGCTATTTGTGCGGTAGAAAACATTTCAAAAATATTCACAGATTTTGAAGTAATCAGACATTTTCTGAAAACAGAAAAAAAATTCTAGCGCCTAAACTACCACCTAAATAGAAAAACCAAAAACGGTGTTCTATTCTTCTTATTATTTCTCATTACCATAAAAATTTTGAAAACCGCACATTTACGCGTTTTTGAATAATACCCACATGAAGGTTAGACTGACCATGTCATGACTTTGACGGTCAGCAGGATAAAAATATCAGAGACTATTTAGATCCTGGCCCAAAGAATAATCTGTGCGGTTACTGAAGTACATGCTCTGAAAATTTCAGCTTCAAATTCTTCGTATTAAAGGAAATATCAATTAAAATCCAAAACAACTGTCAGTATTCCGATTAACCGACCAAATTCGATAGACCACCAAAAAGCGACGCGTTCATACATATTGATGACCTCCTTAACTTTGTTGTTGAACAGGTTTGTACACGTCACGTCTACGTACATTTAAGTAAAAAAGTGATTTGAGTGAGTGCTTTTATTTAAATAACGAATGAAGTTATTTCTGTATCATTTCATTTTTACTTGAATTAAATGAATTTTAACATTATTTTAGTAGAAAAATAAAGGATGTTTTGTAAAAAAAGTAAAAAATTTAAGATGGCGGCCATCTTTTTTTTTGTGGGCCGATTTCGATGAAACTCTGTTTTTGGTACTATTTCGACAAGAAAATAGCAACGCAATGTTAAAAAAGTAATAAATTCGAGATGGCGGCCATCTTTTTTGTTTGTGGGTCGATTTCGATAAAACTCGGTTTTCGCTACTGTTTTGACAAGAAAATAGCAACGCAATGTTAAAAATGTAAAAAATTCAAGATGGCCGCCACCTTTTTTGTTTGCGGGCCGATTTCAATGAAACTCGGTTTTTGCTACTGTTTTGTCAAGAAAACAGAAACGCAATGTTAAAAATGTAAAAAATTCAAGATGGCAGCCAACTTTTTTGTTTGTGGGCCGATTTCGATGAAACTCGGTTTCTGATACTATTTTGACAAGAAAACAACAACGCAATGTTAAAAATGCAAAAATTCAAGATGGCGGCCAACTTTTTTGTTTGCGGGCCGATTTCGATGAAAATTTGGTTTTTGGTAGTATTTTGACAAGAAAACAGCAACGCAATATTGCAAATTTTAAAAATTCAAGATGGCGGCCAACTTTTTAGTTTGCGGGCCGATTTCGATGAAACTCGGTTTTTGGTAGTATTTTGACAAGAAAACAGCAACACAATGTTAAAAAAGTAAAAAATTCAAGATGGCGGCCAACTTTTTAGTTTGCGGGCCGATTTAGATGAAACTCGGTTTTTGGTAGTATTTTGACAAGAAAACAGCAACACCATGTTAAAAAAGTAAAAAATTCAAGATGGCGGCCAACTTTGTAGTTTGCGGGCCGATTTCGATGAAACTCGGTTTTTGGTACTGTTTTGTCAATAAAACAGCAACGCAATGATAAAAAAGTAAAAAATTCAAGATGGCGGCCAACTTTTTAGTTTGCGGGCCGATTTCGATGAAACTCGGTTTTTGGTAGTATTTTGACAATGTTAAAAAAGTAAAAAATTCAAGATGGCGGCCAACTTTTTAGTTTGCGGGCCGATTTCGATGATACTCGGTTTTCGGTAGTATTTTGACAAGAAAACAGCAACACCATGTTAAAAAAGTAAAAAATTCAAGATGGCGGCCAACTTTTTAGTTTGCGGGCCGATTTCGATGAAACTCGGTTTTGGTAGTATTTTGACAAGAAAACAGCAACACAATGTTAAAAAAGTAAAAATTCAAGATGGCGGCCAACTTTTTTGTTTGCGGGCCGATTTCAATGAAACTCGGTTTCTGCTACTGTTTTGTCAATAAAACAGCAACGCAATGATAAAAAAAGTAATAAATTCAAGATGGCAGCCACCTTTTTTTGTTTGTGGGTTCGATTTCGATGAAACTCGGTTTTCGCTACTGTTTTGACAATAAAACAGCAACGCAATGTTAAAAATGTAAAAAATTCAAGATGGCCGCCACCTTTTTGTTTGTGGGCCGATTTCGATGAAACTCGGTTTCTGAGACTATTTTGACAAGAAAACAACAACGCAATGTTAAAAATGTATAAATTCAAGATGGCGGCCAACTTTTTAGTTTGCGGGCCGATTTCGATGAAACTCGGTTTTTAGTAGTATTTTGACAAGAAAACAGCAACGCAATGTTAGAAAGTAAAAAATTCAAGATGGCGGCCAACTTTTTGTTTGTGGGCCGATTTCGATGAAACTCGGTTTTTGTAGTATTTTGGCAAGAAAACAGCAACACAATGTTAAAAAAGTAAAAAATTCAAGATGGCGGCCAACTTTTTTGTTTGTGGGCCGATTTCGATGAAACTCGGTTTCTGATACTATTTTCATTATTCATTTATTATCATTATGGCCCGTCCGCTTTATCCATCCACAAGCTAAAAGGACGGCCTCTTCCCCAGCAGCTAGCGGGGCATTAAAAATGGCTGATATGCATGGTTATTTGTGATGCCGTCTGTATAAAATTTTAACTCATCGGCGGAAAACAACCCTGTCTCAAACTCACTCAGACGAAAGTATTTTTAGTAAGCACGACCATTTATGGCAAACTAGCTTCAGCCCACGACTTCATCCACATTTACATTCGAGAAAATCCCTAGGAAACCTTAAACCAAGATAATAGTATCCTCCTATGTTGTAATCCGGCTTATAAACTATCATTTCATCCAAATCCGTTCAGCCGTTTTGCGTGATTGATTAACAATCATTCAAACAGGCAAACTTTCATATTTATGATTAAGTAGAATAATACGGCCACCTCCGAAGCGCTCGAAAGAGGAATTTTTTGCTACATAAAATGGGACTGCTATTTAGCTAAGACTTAATTTCTCATTTTTTATTTAAGTTATTATTAAGTTTTATACCTCAACTGAAAGCTGAATAAATGGTGATGTTTTTAAAATATTATTTGCGCTTAGTTACTGGGATGTTTTTAAAGATATTTGCTATTGTTTCCAAAAAATCTGAAAAAATAAAATTAAATACAAAAAAAAGCCGCCATCTTTGATTATTTATAATTTTTAACATTGCATTATTATTTTCCTGTCAAAATAGTACCAAAAACCGAATTTCATCGAAATCGGCCCACAAACAAAAAAGATGGCAGCCATCTTTGATTTTAATTTTTTTTAACATTGCGGTGCTGTTTTCTCGTCAAAATACTACCAAAAACCGAGTTTCATCGAAATCGGCCCGCAAATTTAAAAACTGGCCGCCATCTTGGATTTTTTATTTTTTTACCATCGCTATGTTATTTTTTTGTCAAAATAGTACTAGAAACCGAGTTTCGTCGAAATCGGCCCACAAGCAAAAAAGATGGCTACCATCTTGGATTTTTTATTTTTTTTAATATTGCGTTGTTGTTTTCTTGTCAAAATACTACTAAAAACCGAGTTTCATCGAAATCAGCCCACAAAAAAAAAGATGGCCGCCATCTTGGATTTTTAATTTTTTTAACATTGCATTATTATTATCTTGTCAAAATAGTACTAGAAACCGAGTTTCGTCGAAATCGGCCCACAAACAAAAAAGATGGCTGCCATCTTGGATTTTTTTAGTTTTTTAACATTGCTTTGTTATTTTCTTGTCAAAATAGTACCAAAAATCGAGTTTCATCGAAATCGGCCCACAAACAAAGAAGATGGCCGCCATCTTGGATTTATTGTTTTTTTTTACATTGCGTTGCTGTTTTCTCGTCAAAATACTACCAAAAACCGAGTTTCATCGAAATCGGCCCGAAAACCAAAAATTTGCCCGCCATCTTGAATTTTTTACATTTTTAACACTGCGTTGCTGTTTTCTTGTCAAAATAGTACCAGAAACCGAGTTTCGTCGAAATCGGCTCACAAACAAAAAAGATGGTCGCCATCTTGGATTTTTATTTTTTTTAACATTGCGTTACCTATTATTTTCTTGTCAAAAAAGTACCAGAAACCGAGTTTCGTCGAAATCGGTCCACAAACAAAGAAAATGGCCGCCATCTTGGATTTTTTATTTTTTTAACATTGCATTGATATTATCTTGTCAAAATAGTATCAAAAACCGAGTTTCATCGAAATATGCCCACAAACAAAAAAGATGGCCGCCATCTTGGAACTTATTTTTTCATTATTATTTCCTAATTGAGTACTAATTTAATATTTATTTTATACTTAGTTAGCCCTAAATTAGTAATGATTTACAAATAAAATTTTAGTCCCTTACACTTTTAGTCGTTGCGTCAAACTGTCTAGACGAACGGCGGCTTTTGCGCCAGCACAAAGGGCGATTGAAGTCCGACTGTAAGAAAAATACTCTCGGCTGTGGTATTGGTATGAATACAGGCTCAAACTAACTATTTAAAAGTTAAAACACTATTTACCCACATTTGCCAATAAGAAGTTATGAACGCGACTGTACAAACAATTTTTCTGCATAATACGACACTATAAAGAAGGTCATCAATATGTATGAACGCGTCGCTTTTTGGTGGTCTATCGAATTTGGTCGGTTAATTGGAATACTGACAGTTGTTTTGGATTTTAATTGATATTTTCTTTAATACGAAGAATTTGAAGCTGAAATTTTCAGAGCATGTACTTCAGTAACCGCACAGATTATTCTTTGGGCCAGGATCTAAACAGTCTCTGATATTTTTATCCTGCTGACCGTCAAAGTCATGACATGGTCAGTCTAACCTTCATGTGGGTATTATTCAAAAACGCGTAAATGTGCGGTTTTCAAAATTTTTATGGTAATGAGAAATAATAAGAAGAATAGAACACCGTTTTTGGTTTCTCTATTTAGGTGGTAGTTTAGGCGCTAGAATTTTTTTTCTGTTTTCAGAAAATGTCTGATTACTTCAAAATCTGTGAATATTTTTGAAATGTTTTCTACCGCACAAATAGCACAAATTAGGAGCTACTTATATGTGTTTACTGTAAGATCGCACATTTAGTAGTTTCCGAGATCTGGGATCTGGCAAAACGTTACGCCAGCAGGAAATCAAATATCTCCAAAACTATAAGGCCCACAAATTTTATATTTGGCGCACATTTCCTGCTAGTATCAAGCTACCCGCACATATATCTTTTATTTCTCTCCGATCATTAGTTTAGATTCTTCCTGCTGGAGCACCGTTACCCCAGCAGAATCCGTTATTCCCGTTTTATTCCAAAAGTATAAGACCCACAAATTTTTTATTTGGCGCACATTTACACTGAATTGCGCACAAATTATTCATCAAACTCGCTTCCCTCTAGGAGCATCTTTCCTGCTGGCGTAACGGACTCTGCTCATAGTCAACGCAAGTGAAAGAGAGAAAACGATAGTTTTCGATAGCGAAAAGTGAAAACATCAGCTCGCACTAGGCCCTCAGAGGGTCGAACCAACCAACCAACGTAAATATTTTTTTATTCTTTTATGAACAGAAAATGAAGGTTCTGCACTCGTTTTTGATGTTAATGGACCTCCCTGGTCCATGGCCCCCTTACTTAAAAATACGCCCCTGGCCGGCAACCATTCCAATTTCCGAAAACAAATTATTGTTTTGATCTATCGGAAACATGTGATCCGCCTCATGTTTTCAGTGAGTGGTGGGTCTCATGAATACTCGTAATTATTTTAAATTTCTAGACAGGTACTTAAAGGCTGACAATTGACACCTCTATCCCCTATTGCATGTCTCCACAATAGGAATAGGTATTTATAGTCTTACTATAGTTTGCACATTAAACCAATAACAGGTATGTGTAACCAACCACATGAATGGAATATGGAATGCAGGAATGGGTGATATTTATTTAAGTGCTGCGCCGCCCGCCGTAGAAACATGAATCACCTCAGAAGGAACAAAAGGTGATCAGTTGAACAAGCTTACACAAAATAATTATGTAGGTATGAGAAGGTAAAAACAATAAATAGATATGTTCTGTTTTCTTATACGGCCTTGAGGTAAGTATTAACGATTTCTCTCTACTAGTCTCCAAGACTTGTTTTTGCAATTTTATCAGATTTCATTCAACCGCCTCTGAGGTCTATTGGTTTGCCCACCTGTGTGAGACGCAGGCAGGGGTCCGGGTTTTGATTCCTAGGTACATTTTGTACTCATTCATTTTAAAATAAGTACATAATAAAAGCTGATAACTGTCACGTACGCGCACTACTCACGGCACTTCAATCACTGCACGAGCGCACGCGCACGCATCTCGTATCGGGCGCACTTAAAAATAACTGCCTACGTGCGAGTAGGTACGCACCATTCGCTTATAATACAGAGGCGATTGACATGGTGACTAGTTTGTGCTACTCAGGCCTCGTGAAGAAATATCACACACGAGTTCTAGGAAAATAGTAGATTGTATTACAAGGGAGCAAAATAATATTTTTACGGCGAGGGCGCTTTTTTGAATCCAGAGCGAAGTGAGGGATTCTAGAGCAGAATCCCGAGCGTAGCGAGGGATTCTTCAGTAGAATCCTGAACGTAGCGAGGGATTCAAAGTATGTCGCCCTCGCCAAAAATATTTTGCGCCCGAGTCATATACTCTACTTTTCATCCCCTTTCTATGAGAAAATAAATAGGAGACTGTGTTTATGTAGGTAATGAAAATGTTCTTTATTTAAAAAAGACACGTGAAAAGAAAAAATAATTACAAATTTATAGTTACGTTTGATACACTAGCGCAATTTTCAAAAGTTATTGTACTAAGTACGTAAGTATGTACTAATTACAAGAACACAGACTTAATTCGCGCGCTTATGTTTTTTTTAGTCTCCGCGCTGTCTATACAGCCAGTCAATACATACCAGCCGGCGGCGGCGTTCGAATTCTTTGAAAGATACATGTTCTAAATTCAAATCTCTTTTCCTCCCACTAAAAAGTTCTTACCAGAAAAGAGCTATTTTGGTCCCACTTATATAGGAACAAATCATCATTTTTCGAATAGAAGGGATGAAATAGTAGATTGTATTACAAGGGAGCAAAATAATATTTTTACGGCGAGGGCGCTTTTTTGAATCCAGAGCGAAGTGAGGGATTCTAGAGTAGAATCCCGAGCGTAGCGAGGGATTCTTCAGTAGAATCCTGAACGTAGCGAGGGATTCAAAGTATGTCGCCCTCGCCAAAAATATTTTGCGCCCGAGTCATATACTCTACTTTTCATCCCCTTTCTATGAGAAAATAAATAGGAGACTGTGTTTATGTAGGTAATGAAAATGTTCTTTATTTAAAAAAGACACGTGAAAAGAAAAAATAATTACAAATTTATAGTTACGTTTGATACACTAGCGCAATTTTCAAAAGTTATTGTACTAAGTACGTAAGTATGTACTAATTACAAGAACACAGACTTAATTCGCGCGCTTATGTTTTTTTTAGTCTCCGCGCTGTCTATATCTACAGCCAGTCAATACATACCAGCCGGCGGCGGCGTTCGAATTCTTTGAAAGATACATGTTCTAAATTCAAATCTCTTTTCCTCCCACTAAAAAGTTCTTACCAGAAAAGAGCTATTTTGGTCCCACTTATATAGGAACAAATCATCATTTTTCGAATAGAAGGGATGAAAAATATTTTTCATCACGATTGAAGGCAGAATGTCACTATGGGATACGAGGGGTGAGTGGGCGGAGCCTGTAAAAAATTTTTTTCACGAGGCGTCGTCTTAATAAGAAAGGGCATAGTTATATGAAAAAATTACAATTGTTTTTCGTTTTTGAGATTAAAATCATGGCCGCCAGGCGCATTACCAATTGACGGGGATACTATTTCAAGTCCGCCTGGATAGCTCCACCATATTACCTACCTGCCTAAGAAAGATCTGACGCCAAATAAAAATTGTTGTGTTCCGGCAGTTAGAGGTAAGATAGCCTAGCCAGTTCCTCAGTGACGGGGATTCCGGGTGCAGGTAGTGCGCTTACATTTAACATCAGGTGAGCTGAAGGCCAGCACTACTTATCCCGTTGTGGATAAAAATAAATGTACCGTAGCGCTTTTAAACGGGACTTAAAATATAAATAACTAGGTACTTACTTGCCTCCGAATCTCCTAATATATCGGAAGATTATATATTATTATAAGGTTAAAGTAGTTAAGTGAATGAAGGAAAACTTACTAAATATACGGACCCTATGACGTATTACCTGTTTTACAACAAACAAAAATTCCTCCCTTTCTGGACAGGCAAATGAATCGTCAAGAATTCTGCCTAATATACAAAACAACGTTACAGTGTGATAAGCATAGGTATTTATTTGTCCCCGAATCGCGAGTCATTTATATTAGTATTAACTGCAAAATAACCAAAGTCCTATTAAGGTCGTGCAATTGACTTGCTTTTCCGATAAGGGCGACGACGCCCTTTAACGAAAGCAAGACATTATATCTCTTGGCTTTAGCCGGGTTATAATCTATAGAATTAACAATTATAGTATAAAAGGACATCCTTTGAAATGGATGCGAAAACAGTATTTGGCAATAAGTTCTTCACAATATAGGAATATGGCACAGACCATACAACAAGTACGAATATGGTAAAATATGTAAGAAATCTGTGCAGAGCGCCCGCCCGCCCAGTGTGTCTGCAGCCAATTCGTTGTCTGCAGCAGGTATTTGCATGTGCATTTATTTGTGGGTGGGCGGGCGGAGCACAGATTTCTTGCATAATATTTTATCATCTAGGTATATGTATATTGTATGGAAGTTATTATTTAATGTTGTTATGGTATCCACACATTCATTAGTTATTTATCCTATCGGTCAAAAGTCGCCTATACCATAAGAATAAAAAGTTTTATTTATTCTTATGCCTATACTCACACGGAATCTACCCTACCTACATGAGATTTTTGTTGTTTGTTGACATACATTTTGTTAAACATGATTTGATGACATTACCTACTTACGTTAACGATCGATTAATTTACACTTGATTTGATTATATATATGAAAAAAACTAAAAAAAATCCATATTAGAAATCAAAAGGTTTTTCACTCCTCTTGCTCAAAAAGTCCGTCATTGTAAGGTACAAGAGTCAGGATAAAATAGCATAAATACCCCTAGGGGATAAAGTTTTTTCTTTTTTAATGTTTGTCTATTACCAATGAACCTACTAAAACGAAATAGTAGATTGTTATACAAGACGCTAAAATGACCCATTGCATACGAGGTAGTTTTATTCCCGAGCTTTAGCGAGGGAATAAATAGAAACCGAGTTACAATGGGTTTTAGCGTCGTGTGTTACACTCTACTTTTCACTACGAAGGCGAGAAAATAAAATAATATATTAAATACCTACTATGTGACGCCATAAAAGAAATATAATGGAAATATTTCAACTTTACATTACTGAATATACTTTTAACTATACATATACCGTACGTAACTTGGACTATGGTTCAACCCAACAAAACACTTTATAAGGGTTCCATAAATTATTACATATTGACTCCACTTGTAAACTTATGCTGAATATTGAAAAGTGGTATTAAAAATGCTAATAAATAAGAGCATTTGTGACACAAATAGCTCTCAATATTTGTTTAGTATCAGGAAACATTGTGTCAATGAGACATTTATCTTTTGGGTTTGACGTGTAGAGTGCAATTTGAGGATTTTAATTGCTTTAGAATTCTTGGAAGGTTGTGAGAAACAATTGACGATGGGAAAGAAAGGACTACAGTGGTAGGGATGACAGGAGGCGCGAGAGCAAAGCGTGCGTGGGTTGAGGGGATTTGGAAACGAGGTGACCGAGGGAGACGGTTGTGAAATTATGTGTAAATTTGTAATTTCCTGATTAGAGAGTTAAGATCAATTATAAGTGATTAGTACAGAATTGTCTCAGACAGATGTCATAGGAAGTACTGAGTTGTTGCTTAGTGCAGAAGGAGTAAATAAATGGTAATAGGTTATAAGTTCCCTTTCGGTAAGTTTCATTTAATTATTTAGTCTACTTAATGATTTGCCTGTTGTTGATTCTGGCATTGAGGTGTGTCAAAATATATTAGGATGGCCTTTTAGCTTGTCTAAAATTGCCATTAGAAGACTAGGAGTAATAGATTTTCGGCTAGATAGCCGAATCCCTCACTCGAAGAATAGGGAACAAAATAATTGTTCAAGTAAATATTATTCTAGGTATACCTCACAGTAACACTTATGATTGAAAACAATCATTATCACATTCACCTCTAAGACTTTACATTGATGCACACTTGGTGTTGGTTTGACGATTTGAGAGATCATTATGTAGGAGTCCCTTTGTAAGTCCTCTTTTAGTAATATTATTATTTTATTATTAATTGTATTATGCCAGCTGGAGATTTGTCCAAGTCAGGTGCCGAGAATCACAATACGACGCGGTATCTAAAAATCTAGATGATATCTAGATTTTTAGTTGGAGGGGCGTCGTTTCTTCCCCCCATTTTTCACATTTCACAAGGGGGGAGGCTGGTTATAATACAGAAAATAGTCCTAAAATCTTAAACAACAACGATTTAGAACCTTAGAGTAAAGATGAACAGTTACATTTGGAGCCATGTGACCAGGATCCCGTCATTAAATGTTTCAATAGCAATTGAAACAACGGGAGTAAAAAAAAATAAATAAATACAACGTGGGGTCCATAACGTAACGATCACTCTCTAAAAATTATATTTAGTAAGTAGTTGCTATGACCATAGAACACCAGTATTTATAAAATTTTGATTTTATAATAAGAAAATATGTAGTGGTAAAATCAATAAGTTCTAGTCTATACCAGATGTAATAATTCTCAACCTTTCATTTGTTTGCTCTATTTCTGTACTGCTGATTTTCGTTCCAGTTGGAAATTTAAAAGCAACAACGAAATGCAATTATATGAGCTATATTACTACTTCTTCATAAACGATAATTGATTAAATCAACATTTTGATAGGACAGAAATGGACATTAATTATTAAAAACGTAACTCACTTTTAAAAAAAATATATAACAGTTAGCCAGATGCTTACTATGTTGTTCAGAAATAGTCACAAACTTCGTTTCGTTTACAAAAAAGGGTCACTTTTTATACAAAAGTTTGGTCTGAACCAAACTTTTGTATACACTTTTGGCTAACCATCGAACAGACACGTGGTCATTTAAATGGCAGAGACCTAACAAAACAAATGGTATAAGAAAGATTTTCGTTTAATGAAATATAAATCGATCAACGTACGAACAATGAATGAACATAGCTAAAAAAAATGCCCACCTAAATAGGATGAAAAAAATTACGATATTTTATTCATTGAGATCGTGTGCAAATAATGTGTTTATTAGATTCATTTTATTAATACCTTACTAATGGGTAAAAGTTATTGCAATAAAATAAAATACATTTAAATCTAATTGACATAAGTTTTATTTCTTGACATAGTTTAAATTAAGACCATTATATTTATTTTGCTAAAATACTTATACAATGTCTAAGTTATACAGTAAGTACAACATATTTCGAAAAAAAAACCTCGTATGGAAAACGCGAAATGCATTTTCAAATATTAAATTCATCATTCATTCACCACATTAACACTAACTATTTAATCAATAATAATAATTATATTATGAAGTTAGGAAAATGAATATCTAATCGTATTAGTGAAGAAACATTTATTAATTAGTCATATTTTGGTAAATTTTATTTATAGAAGTTAAAACTGTCTCATAGTCAAGCTCGTTTTGGAACAATGGTTGAAACTTAAGTTGTGTTAATTTCAAATGTTGTTAAAATATTTGATCGAAAGTTCTGTAAAATGCATTTCAAAAGAAAAAAAAAACACCACGCAGCTCGGCTGTTAGCCATTGTTTAAGAAGTCGGACTAATAGATGTGCAAAAAGTGAAAAAAAAATGGCTTGCGTAAACGCAGCAAATTATATAAGATACAAAAGCTTTATGACTTCTATTTAGGCATGAGTCTTTACGTTAATTTTGGGAAACGTAACGTAACCAGTTATTTCAATAGCGTCACCTGTTTCGAAAAGCGTGAACTTTCAAAACTAGCTATTTCATCAAGTATCGACTATACTACGATAACAATAACTTTATCTTGAGTCTAACTAGTGACTACCTAATATGGCTGTCACCTATGAGTACGCTGTGTTAGCTAGCTATAATTATTTAGTCACAAGGAATAAAAAAATGTTTTACACGTCCGTGAATTTATCTATTTGCAGTTTGTTTTCTAATTAACTAACAATAGTAAAAAACTTTAACTTTATGAACACCCAAGCTAACTATTAACTAATCTCACGCACTATTATATTAATTCAGTTAACTAAAAAGCAGAAAATAAAAATTTACTGAATTAAAAACTTTTTTAAAAACACGTTTTCAAAACGGACTAAATTATTACAAAAAAAATCGGACTAAAAACATGAAAACGGACTAGTAAAAACAGACTAAAAAGTATAAAATAAATTTTACTGTAAATATTTATAACCGGCGCATGCTAAAGACAATATGGATGATAAATTTTACAAAATGCGCCCCACACGTTTTTAGATTTAAAATTTCTGTAGGTATAGGGTTATAAATATTTACAGTAAAATTTATTTTATACTTTTTAGGCTATTTTTACTAGTCCGTTTTAATGTTTTTAGTCCGATTTTTTTTGCTATAAATACTTACCCGTAAAGAAGATGATAGATAAAAAATTGTTTAAAAAAACAAAAAACCGACTTCAAAAAACCTACCTCTAAAAAGCAAAAAATAATTTTCGTAATAATAAAAACACGTCTATTGAAGTCGGGTGGGGCTGGAGTACAGATTCCTTTTTTTTATTCTTAAAGCCCCACCCGACTTCAATAGACGTCTTTTTATTATTACGAATATTATTTCTTGCTTTTTAGAGGTAGGTTTTTTGAAGTCGGTTTTTTGTATTTTTTTAAACAATTATTTTATTTTTATTTTTAGTGTAGGTACCTGTGTAGGTACCTTATAGGTATATTATTTAGATAGTAAAATCGGCTCAGCCAAACGTGAGATAATTGCGAAGAAACATACATACATACGGGTCAAACTGAGAACCTCCTTTTTTAAGTCGGTTAAAGAACTACACAGATACCTCTTCCAACAAAAAAAAAATCATCTTATTCAGTTCATAAACAAAGAAGTAATACGACCATTATCATCGAGGTAATTCACACAAAATCATACTATTTTCGTACTTTTTTCAAGATTACTTCAAAAGTACTGAACCGATGTCCAAATTTTAAAAAATGGGACCAATTTGGGAATTTACCTAATGTAAAACCGTTTGAATCATTTCAATCGGTCCAGCCGTTTTCGAGTAATCGGTAAACATACACAAAAAAAACAAATATACATACAAACAGGGAACCTCCTCCTTTTTGGAAGTCGGTTAAAAATTACCTAGCGCAGAAAAATATTAAAACTTAGTAATAGCACCCTAATACGTGTAGTATTATAATAACAGCTAGGTATAATAAAAACTTTACAAGATTTTTATCAGGACCTTTTGATTATTATACCAAAAAAAAGTATAATGCATGTGTAGGACATGCATGACCAACACGAATTCTATGAAATTGCATGTAAATAAAAACAAAGATTTCATGCTAAGGATAAAAATTATCTTGACAACTTTAAACTCCACGAAAACTCGAAATTCAGCAAAGTTTAATACTGTCTGGTAGATTAGATTACATTGTTTGTCTGTTTATTATTAATTATCACTATTATTAATTAGTTTATTCGAAGTAATCCGAGCAATTATTTCCTGATTGAGCGAAGAAAAAAAAATATAAACAACAGCGCACATTTTTTATCCATACATTTTTATTATTATTATTTAACCTTTCCTCTCATTCGAATGCTGAACTATCTGTAATTTTTATCAATTTTAATTTCAGCACCTTTGCATGCAGACAGTAGTAACTTACGTAGTACCTATAACATTACACTCTTATATATGTAGAGGCTGTGTTTCATCATGTAAACGGTAATTTTCTTAGGTTTAGATCTTTATACAAAAATTGCGATAAGTATCATGTTTATTCTTTACAATAGGGCCTCCAGCTCACCAGTCTCTGACCTGTCGAATGTGTACCATTAGCCTTGGCCGAGAGAGGCCGGCGCGGCGCCAGCGCAGCCTTGGCAATGAACTTGTTCCACTCAGTAGAACTTCCATGTGTACTATGCTCGTTATAATAAAAAGTCGCAGGCAAATTCTATAATTCGCCTGCTAAAAGGCGTCGTCAGTTTATAAAGGTAATCCGTTATTACTTAAAAAAATCCGTACCTAAGCAAATTGTAAAGTGTCATCATTTTATGATAGGCTTCAAGACATTTAGTACCGTTGCCATTTACAAATTGTACCACATCTAAAAAACCAAGATGACATGCCTCTGGCATTTTTCCTCCACTATAGGATCTCTTGTTAGACTTCCCCTTGGGGATTTATGTGGATATTTTATCCACGTGGATCCCCTGGGGGATTTATGTGGATTTTGCATCCACGTGGTTCCCCATAACCGATTACGTTCATAATAAACTGACAACGCCGTTTGTAAACGGACGAATTATAGAATTTGCTTGCGACCTATAGATACGGGTAGCGAAATAAAACACGATTGGTATATCGGGAAGCCTTAGTACTAACTAATACAGTAGTCTTAGTTGGAAAGATATACTTATCAATAAGTATAGGTAAGGTAGGTAGGTACAGGTACCTACTGTAAAGCAATGAAAAACTGCGCAGATACCTGCCTATTAATTAGTAGACAAATATTTTGTGCTCGTGGGCAAATATACCATGTCTGTCTTTATTTGTCACTGCGAGGTTTTTGCATAGACTTAGAAAATTTTTCGCTATGCTCAAGTAGACGAACAAAGGTGCGAGTGAGAAACCGATTATTACGGCTTATGCGATGTGCGAGAAAGAGTAAAAAAAAACTGACAGCTAAACCTGGTTTGATGTGTGGGTCTCCAGCTTCCTCATAGGCTATAGAGAAATTCTAAGCTTGCCATATTTTAAAGCATAATAGCAGCAATCAAACTTCCAGACAAAATAATAGCAGCCACCATAAGTTCGTTACCATGACTTGTTTTATGTGTGTGAGCTGGCGACACGTGTCTGCAGCTTACACATCCCGTTAAGGCAAACCAGTGAGGTTACGGTTTTAGACTATAGTCAAAAATTTAGAGCCTAATTGCAGCAATAAGATCCAAAAAAACTAACCATCACACTCAAATACTGTTGTAACTACGAGCATAAAACTGTGTGCGAGCTGGAGACACGTGTCACTGGCTTGCACATCTGTATTTTCGTAATTACTTAAGGTACGATTATGTTATATACCTCAAAATTCTCAGCCGAATTGGAGCATTAGGCTCCAAATTTATCAAAGCTTTAACTCGAAAAGTTTTTGAGCTACGAGCCGATATCTATGTGTAAGCTGATGACACGTGTCTCTGGCTGACACATGGTGAATTGCTGTAACTGTATATGTTAGAGTTTCGTTTTAAAGATCAAATAATACGTTATAATTGCAGCACACACGAGGCATAATTTCAAATCTCTGGGCCTCTTAGTTTCAAAATTATAAGCCAAAAACCGTTTTCCCGCCAAAAAATTCAAAATAATGGCTCGGAAGCGCCTAATCGCGCCGTTGCCGTTCCGTGCGCTACACTATTGCAATCGAATTTGAACCTAAGAGCTAGTATTATTTTGGTTCATTTTAATTTACGCTCTCGATCGTTTTAATTTCTGTACTGAGAATTTTAGTCTAGGAGGTAGAAGCCGTCTGATATAACTGGTTACCTAATTTTAAAGAAAAACAAAGTCTATTTATTTAGGAATATTTATATCGCTATGCTTAGTTATTATACAATGTTTTTACACTAATCTCACTTACATTAAAACTTCGAACATTTGTTTGTCTGTCTGTATGTTTGTTACTCTTGCACGCCGAAATTTGGCATACAGACAGATATAAATATGGCCTGGACTGGAATCGGGATTAACACAATCAAAAAATAAAAATAATCCTATAAACAGTTATAAACAAAATCACGCCATCTGTTCGCGCACCAAGGAATTATTATTATAGCCGTGTAAATATATCAGTGTGCGCGCGCTCTGTTTTATCATTAGCACTAGAGGTGGTTAATATAGCATCTAGCGCCATATTTTAGCCCGCTATATTTACATAGCGCACATAGCGCGCTATGTAAGTAGACGCTATGGCGCTAGAATATCGCGCGTGGCAACAAGTAGCATCCTTGGCCGGACAGGTGCGCGGGCATTCATCGCGTGCGCGCTGTTGTTACTGGACGCGTTACGCGCGTTTCTCTCGCAGCACGCTAGGTATGAGTATAATATCGCGCGCGACCTTATATTGTGTTAGTTCGATTAGGACTTTTATGACACAACGAAGTCAATTAGTAAGTATTATGTAAAAGCTATTTAGCTAAGCAAAGTTAGTGAACGCGAGATATGGTAAAACAACCGTATTTCAAACGTCAATAAGGTCAAAATCTCTTGCACCTGTTTTTTTTTTAACTAGAAAACCTTGTCTAGTGATCACAAGTTAGAAAAATGAGTGCAAGCGATTTTCGACCTTATTGACATTTATCAAAATCACGGTTTTTAATGAAAGATCAAAGTTAGTAAACGAGAAAACGGCAAAAAATCAACCAAATTTTAAACGTCAATAAGGGCGAAAATCGCTTGCACCTGTTTTTTCTTACTAGAAAACATTGTCTAGTGATCACAAGTTAGAAAAATGAGTGCAAGCGATTTTCGACCTTATTGACATTTATCAAAATCACTGTTTTTAATGAAAGATCAAAGTTAGTTAATGAGAATACGCCAAAAAACCAACCGAATTTCAAATGTCAATAAGGTCGAAAATAGCTTGCACCTGTTTTTCTTAACGATAATTTAAAGACGTGAAATACACCTAATTTTATCGACAAAAACACCCACATGTTGGGGTCTATCCCCACTCCTGTTGGAATGGCCGCCATTTTAAATTCGACTTTTTATTTTAGTATGCCAAATTTCGGCGTGAAAGAGTAACAAACATACAGACAGACAGACAAAATTTGTATAATAACTAAGCAAAGCGATATAAACATTCCTAAATAAATAGACTTTGATTTTCTTTAAAATTAGGTACTTAACCAGTTCGGCTTCTACCTCCTAGACTAAAATTCTCAGTACAGAAATTAAAACGATCGAGAGCGTAAATTAAAATGAACCAAAATAATACTAGCTCTTAGGTTCAAATTCGATTGCAATAGTGTAGCGCACGGAACGGCAACGGCGCGATTAGGCGCTTCCGAGACATTATTTTGAATTTTTTGGCGGGAAAACGGTTTTTGGCTTATAATTTTGAAACTAAGAGGCCCAGAGATTTGAAATTATGCCTCGTGTGTGCTGCAATTATAACGTATTATTTGATCTTTAAAACGAAACTCTAACATATACAGTTACAGCAATTCACCATGTGTCAGCCAGAGACACGTGTCATCAGCTTACACATAGATATCGGCTCGTAGCTCAAAAACTTTTCGAGTTAAAGCTTTGATAAATTTGGAGCCTAATGCTCCAATTCGGCTGAGAATTTTGAGGTATATAACATAATCGTACCTTAAGTAATTACGAAAATACAGATGTGCAAGCCAGTGACACGTGTCTCCAGCTCGCACACAGTTTTATGCTCGTAGTTACAACAGTATTTGAGTGTGATGGTTAGTTTTTTTGGATCTTATTGCTGCAATTAGGCTCTAAATTTTTGACTATAGTCTAAAACCGTAACCTCACTGGTTTGCCTTAACGGGATGTGTAAGCTGCAGACACGTGTCGCCAGCTCACACACATAAAACAAGTCATGGTAACGAACTTATGGTGGCTGCTATTATTTTGTCTGGAAGTTTGATTGCTGCTATTATGCTTTAAAATATGGCAAGCTTAGAATTTCTCTATAGCCTATGAGGAAGCTGGAGACCCACACATCCTGGTTTGACTTCATTTATCATCGTTTATCACCTTGGTGAAAAGCGTCAACAAGATTATTTTGTAATTTTGATCGCGATCGGGTCGGTTTGGCTCTCAAAGCTATATTAATCAATAATGGTGTCGTGTTCTGTACTGGATTGTAATGTTACTTACGACAATAACTCAAATAAACACTCATTTCACAGGTAAATATGATTGTACTATTACCATTTTCATAATTCATATTTTAGTTGAATATATTCCCAAACACACTAAGTTATATACTAATATGATGCTATTAAACGCCTATTTCCTAAATAAAGGCTGATTTCTAAACATTATGTGTTAGATAAAAAGATATTATGTCCGTGAACTTGAGAAAATAAAGCGTAGATATTGATAAAAAATTATCGATATCGATACTCATGTCGATGATTTCCAATATAACTTTGTTTGTCTTTGTGAACACTGATAGTTTTATTTAAAGCTGCTTGTAACCGACAGTTTTCAAATGGTAAATTAAACCAACTTAAGTACTAATTTAACAATTATTTCCAGGTTTTCTGTAAATCCAGTGATTAAATTAAACTGGATAAATGTCATAAATAAATAAGCAGGGAGCCTCAAAGGAGACCTTAAGAAATTATTTAAATAAAATTGTTCAAAATCTTGTTTGTGTTTTATTTATTAGAGCAATAATACATTATGGTTATCGACAACCTAAAATGGACTTCAGTGCATCTCTAAATTCACGCACACGTTTACATATTTACAAACACTGGCTCATCTCACTTTTGGTTTCGCAGCCAAGCGAACTCTGTTCGTCTATTTCAGTGAATATTAAGTTTATGGGTTTTTGTTCAAAACAAAAACATTTTTTTATTCCAAATCGCCGATTGTTGTTTGTCCAACATGTCATAGAATGAATTTAAAGTTCTTGGTCCATTGAGGTCCAACAACAAACAAATGAAAAACAGCTCTAGCTGGGGTGTGGGTAGTAGGTAGATATACTTATTTAAATGTAAGTAAGTATATACTTACTTATATTTCTGAAGCAACGCGTTCAACGCGACGCCACGATTTCGGTCTAGATTTTCGTAGGATTTTCTTACTAAAGTCTATCTGAACAAATATTTCCCACTTGAACCAAAATAATCGGTACCACTAAGTATATAGTTTTAGTTCAATTGGGCAATATTGTAATACTGGGTAATTGTAATTCTACATTGACCCAGCCGAAGAAAATGAACTTTTCAATATTGTCTCAGGTCTGGGTGTGTGTCTTAGCACCGGTTTCTGATTTCCATAACACAAGTGCTATAGCTACTTACTTTGGGATTGGAGCAATGTATGTGATGTTGTCAAATATATATATACTGTGATATTCCTGAAGGCCCATTTCCTGTCGGACTTCCAGACACGTCTTCGTGACTGGCCCCCGCCCGCCTGTCTCCTCTCGTTTCTACATACTTCTCCCTGTCATTAGAGGGCAGATTGATAAGATTTTCCGAAACTTCTAAAAAAAACTTTAATAATCTAAGTTTAGGTATTTAAAATAAATTTATTTCTTAATAGTTTCCACCTCGATGCATTTAGTCCAGCGCTTCTCCAACCCAACCCCTCGAAATACTCATCTACTACGGCACTATTGACTTCACCATTTGATGAAAATCTCGGACCACCTAACCATTTCTTTTTTGAGAACAAAGTGGAA
Organism: Agriphila tristella; assembly: GCA_928269145.1. Lineage (NCBI taxonomy): Eukaryota > Metazoa > Arthropoda > Insecta > Lepidoptera > Crambidae > Agriphila > Agriphila tristella. Next base: position 19,304,365 of record OV743442.1, read on the forward strand.
GTTGTACGGGGCCTTGGGAAGAGTGGATGCTATGCAGTACCAATTCGAACCGCAATCATAAGAATAGTTTTATTTATTCTTATGCCGCAATTCATGGAGTTTGGTGACCGCAACCATTGACGAGCGCGTTGCCATGGTGAAACAAAATTTTTATACGAAAGAGAAAGTACTAAAGGCTTAGGTACCTACTCAAAGCGGTGCCGGTAGCGATATCCTAATGGGTACGCCGTACGTATCGCATACGGATCCACGACACCTGCAAAACTGCCATACCAAATACCCGGCGGGATATCGCTTGGGTACCTACTACCGCTACCCACGGCGGTAACGGATACCGCTCAGATTTGAATAGTCCTTAAGTTCGATCGCGGAAATTAAATTAAAATCTGGCGTTCCAAATTCGAAAAGATGTCAGGTTATAATGTGATTCTTTTTATTTTGCGTAGGTATCTTTTTTTTAAGTTTGTCTTTTCGGAAACTTATCAATCTGCCCTCGTATCTGGGGTGGGGGGTTATTCACGATTGTCGGAAACCAACTTTCCGAATCGAATCGGAAAGTCTTCGATTTTATTTTCTACCTTATGCTACCAAACTTTTCAAATGCATCGCGCTTTCCCGTCGGTAAGTGAATCAAATGTCAGTCGAATGTATTTGTGACTAGCAGTTTTCGAATCTATCGGAGGATACGGATTCGAATCGAATGCTTTCGACTAGATTTCCGACAATCCTGTATAACCCTACTGCATGCATGTTAAATTGTGAACCTTCCGCTTTATACGTAGTACTATCGCCCGCATGCAGGTAAAAAAAAATACCAATAAAAAGAAAAAAATGCTAAACATAAACATAACAACCTTACAGTGGTTTTGTTGCAGTAGGGTTTCAGGTACGTCCCAACTCGTATTGGAAGGGTCGTTGACAAATTGGCTTCTGCTAGTCTGTATCTGACTTAGGTTTAATTACCCACTTAGCTTCTGTAGCTACCTAATCTAACTGCGTAGCAAAATTTCTAAACAAATCTTATCAACGACTAACAGTGGCTTGGCATAACTCAAGTTCAATTGTTTCCTTTGTTTTGGTATAATTGTTCTGATCGGTCGTAGTGGCCTTGCCCTTGAGACTGAGCGCAACGAAAGTGCATTAGTGTCGCATTGCTGATAGGACACGGTACACACTTACACACATTTCCACTTGTCATATAAGGGGGGTACACACTTGTAATGTTATTGCTGTGTCCGCGCTATGGGTTCATGATAGGGTTGCCAACCCTACTATATAATATAGTATCCTACTATATTGAGGGCTCGCCTACTATTTTTTTTGAAAAAATTAAACAAAAGCAACAAAAAATTACTTATATGCACATAATTATGTAATTACATAATATTTTTTTGTGATTAAACATTTGTCTTTATGGTTGTTTAATAAATCATGAAAATGTTAGTACATAAAGTCTGTTCATCCTTACTTGTCTTATATGGTAAACAATCTTCACCCAACTCTTTATTGAAATAATCATTTATAAAATACAACAAGTGGTTTTCCACACAAAGATTACAATAGTAGTTTGTTACACAAGGGACGTAAGTGAGCTATTACAGAACAAGATCCAATTTGGCGCCCGTGCGAGCGCAGCTCGCAAAGGGCGCTAATGGATCGAGTGCACCCGAGATATTTAGACGCCCGAGCGAGCGAAGCGAGCAAGGGCGAATATAGTTCGAGGGTGTAGTAGCTACTTACAACCGAGGTAAGCATACTACTTTACATCATTTATGCGAGGTAAATAAAACATTTACAAGGATATTTTCAGTTCATTAAAAACCTCTCGTGGGGTTGATCAGACCATCAAACTGAACAACTTTCATTATGGGACCAACCTCGAAATCACGAAAAAAGAAATCTGCTGTTCCATACAAAAGTAAAATACCTACTCCATCGAAATGTAAAACAGCTGATTTTTTTTCGCGCTTTCAAAATGAATCTTATCATTTTATGAAAAAAAAATGTTTGACCAAAGAGTTTTGCATAGCTTGAATTTTCATAGTTTTTTTTAGTAAAAACTTTCGTCATTTTATAAGAAAAGAAATTGGTTCACTAAGGAGTTTGACATAGCTTGAATTGTAAAGTTACTTTACAATTAAAGCATTCACCTATGCTTGAATTGTAAAGTGATTTGAAAATGGAACGTTCTATCTAAACAATGCACTGTGTTGCACATGCCAACTTACACGGCCTCTTACTATACTAGTAAATCCTAGTTGCCGAGCAGTATGATGTAAAATAAATTGTTAGTAATAGATATCAATTTCATAAAGTTACTTACATATTTTTAATTAACGATTTAAGTTTAAAAGACGTATGACAACTGTCAAAAACTGTTTACTAAATAAGACAAGTAAGGATGGACAGACTTTACTTACTTGTATGAAAAATGCAACTGTTTTAAAATCCTCCATACAAAACGGCAACCTACTATATTTTTTTGGATTTTTTCGCCATCTACTATACTTTTACACTAAAAATCTTGAAACTACTATATTTGATCCAAAAAAAGTTGGCAACCCTAGTTCATGAGCATGACTGACTGGCCAGCATACGCGCCGTCTCAATCATGCTTGTTTTAGATCCTGTTGCTCAATCCGGCTTGAGCGGTAGAGGGAGATTACACGATCATTCAGAATGATACAGAATGAACCAGACTGATACAATACTGCCAACTGCACTGTTTTTAGGGTTCTGTACCCACAGGGTAAAAACGGGACCCTATTACTAAGACTCCGCTGTCCGTCTGTCTGTCACCAGGCTGTATCTAAAGAACCGTGATAGCGAGCGAGACAGCTGAAATATTCACAGATGATGTATTTCTGTTGCCGCTATAGCAGCAAATACTAAAAAACAGAATAAAATAAGTATTTAAGGGGGGCTCCCATACAAAAATAATGTTTTTTTTGCCGTTTTTTGCTCGATATTAAGAACGACAACAGGTAGACAGTTGAAATTTTCACAGATGATGTATTTTTGATGCCGCGTAACAATAAATATTAAAAACAGAATAAAATAAATATTTAAGGGGGGCTCCCATACAACAAACGTTGCCGTTTTTTGGTACGGAACCTTTCGTGCGTGAGTCCGACTCGCACTTGGCCGGTTTTTTTCTATGAAATTTCATACAAATAATGGTGTAGTTGGCAGTATTGTATCAGTCTGCTGGTGTCGGTCTGAATGATCGTGTAATCTGCCTCTAAGCATAAGAATAAATGAAACTTATTATTCTTGTGGTATAAGTTTAATGTCCAAACGTTACTATTGCCTTTGCGTTAAGATTTTAAAAATAGACTTTATTCAGTGAAAACTCCAAAGTTTGCGGCCCGTTATTTGTTTATTAGTTAGGTATTATTTTCTTTATTAAGTAGTTTAGTTTTGTGGCCTACTGATTCTACGGTCTATGTGCATTTGGCCCACCAATGATTTTGAGTTTGACATGGCTGTCCTAAAACATAAAAAAATGCAATAAAACAAATTGATGGAGATGATTCGTTTTTTTTTATTGAAAGTTAAATCGACGCCAAAATATTATTACCAATTTATATTAAGCATCCCACCATAAATAGTTAAGATGTAGGTAACTTAAATACCTACCTACCTACGTCTTGTTAAAAATCGAGAGTTTTCCAAAAAACAATGAAAGGAGATGAAATTATTGAAAAATTTCACTAAAATCTCGAGATCATTATAAAGGTATTTTGATTAAAATAAGAGACCCTTCTGAATTCAGAGCTTGACTGTTTTTGTGCCAAGTTTCGGTTGTAAGTTGAAAGGTCAAGATCACAGTGGCACTCGAAAGGGTTTCAATAGCTGCCTTCTATCGCAAAGTTGATTAATTTAAGTGAAATTTGAGAATGATGACAGTAATTTGTATCCAATCTTAACTGCAATTAACTTAAAAACTTAACATTCACTGAAATTTCAATGTAACCTAGATGACAGTGGCTGATAGATAGGACCTAACTACCTAGGTACCTACTTTAATAAAAGTCGCAAGTCACACAGTTTCACATTTATTTTAAGTGGCTTATTATAAGTTCCTATGAATACAGAAAAGAACCGTATTTTTTAGTTAAACTGTTAGATATAACAAAGTAAAGAATTTACCTGGTTGAAGGCTTGAGCTTTGGTAAATATGATTTTACATTATTACCTATGAAAAAGCTTTCATATCATTCCAGTAACAGGCACGTATCCAAGGGGGGGATAGTTGGGATTTATCCCCCCCCCCCCGAAATCCAGAACACACAGTACAGGACTAAATTCAAATTTAGCGGGCGAGGCACTCTCCGGTTTGCGCGATGCAGTTGTCCCCCCCGAATTAAAAGTCTGGATACGTGCTTGGCCAGTAATTTTCCTTAAAGGGTCTCATATTCATTCATTACGAAAAGAAAATGTGTTAAAGATAAATTAGGTACCTACCTAACTGTAATGTAATGAAATGAATGATTAGTGAATACAAGGCTTTATGAGGCATGACATGAGCCAATGTCTAGCGAAGGTTGAAGAAATGTAAATACAATTTCATTGTATCTGTAGGTACTTTCGTATCGAATCCCCGCTATTTACATAGTTAAAGAAATTGTTTATTATTGAAAATTCATAAGAATGTTCTTGTTAATTTTTATACCTATTAACTTTATCGGAAAAATGATTTCAATGATATAAATCTACGTTTGAAATTAGGATATCAGTATGCACCAATATATTTACAGAAATAATGAGGGTATTTAAGGATATTTAACATTTTAGTTTAAATACTTAGGTATTTGCACTGTAAAACTAGACTAATATAATACCTACCTACGTTTTAATACCTATATACATACCTACCTATAATACTCGTATGAATGAAAACTGGACTGTCTAGTTGGTAATCCATTTGAACTCCCTACCTAAAGATTGGAAAATAATTTTCAAATCTGAACGGGGACCATCGTATTTTAAGGATTCTAAATATTTTCTACGAATTTCTATTTTATATTATTTCTATTTTAAACGAAGTTGCGGACAAAAGCTAGTATTATAAGGAAGAAGGCGATATCATTCTGTGGCGATATTCACGGTAAATGTTCCAAGATCTAATAATAAACTCTTCATAGAAAATACTATTCAGCTGTATGGCGTATTTCGTTACACAATATTATGTAACTTGAGTATTGTAAGTAGACCCTCTTATATATTAAGTATTGAGTGTCTTATTGTTTCTTGATGACTCTGTATGAAAGCTCCACGTGTAACCGCTACCTATTCTAATGAGATAACAATAATGTATTAAAAATGACGTAAGTACCATTTAGATTAAGCTAATAATAATTAAGAAAACAAGTATTGTGTTATTTAGGTATATTTGGTTCACAAAATAAATTCTTTTTCTATTCTATTTCTATTCTCTTATATAAAAGTGAAGGGGTGACTGACAGACTATTGCCCAGGCCAAACCACTGAACCTAGGGACCTGAAATTTTGTACATAGATATTTTATACAGTGTAAACACCCACTAAGAAGGGATTTCTGGAAATTCCACCCCTAAAGAGTTGAAACGGGGGTACAAAGTTTGTATGGAAAAAAAATATTAAATAGTCATTTCAACTTGAAACTTCGTAGGAGTAGGTACTTCTTAAAACAAATAAGCAAACACGTGTTTCGTGGTTTCCCGAAACTCAACCCTTTAGGGGGTAAATGGGGTAAAGAAAAGCCCAACATCGATATGGGTGTCACTATCGAGGTTTTATGGGATGTTGATTGTGAAAATGGCATTTATTTTGAAGTGGTACACATTATTCAACCCCTAAAAGGGTCAAATGTGGTTCAAACTTTGTATGGAAAAAATATAAAATAGATATTACGACTTGAATTTCGTAGGAGTACTTCTATAAACAAATGATCAAAGGTTCCATAGCGATTTTCCGAATGTCCACGTGGACGAAGTCACGGGCAAAAGCTAGTAATCAATAAAAGTGAAATAAAGAGATATTGCACTAGTTTAGACACAGTGCAGTTATTTTGTAATTATAATAAAGATGTAAATTTTCTTGCGAAAACACTTTTTGGTTGCCATACGTATTTTTACTTATTAGGAAAAGTAATTTGATGAAGAATGAATAAAATTAAATGAAGATTAAAAAACAACAACCTACCAAGAAACGAACAAACAAAGAATCTTGAAATCAACTTTCCCAGATTTTTTTCTGAAGTTGTGAAAAAAAATTTAACATCTCACTTAGAATAAAGAAAACCTACAAGAAGTTAGAAGAAGTTACTTTATAACGCCCTGCAATAAAAATAATGAGAAAGGGTAAAAAATAAAATTGTGAGAACGTCACACGACCGACGGCTTGCGGAAAAACTTTTGCAATGCGGAAAATTCGTTTTTAGCTGGTCGTTGCGATTCTGTCAGAGTTTTTATGTGTTGCTAAAATGTTCGCAGTTCAATGATTTTTATGGAGCCGAGCCAAACGTCCCGTGACGCAAGATGCCTGTAGTAATTTATCAAAGTGGATGGTATTATTATTATCATTGATGTTTGAACATTTTGTACTTCGCAAACTAGATTTCTCGTTAATAGGTGAGCGTGACGAGATTTTTTATCTTTTTACTGACCAAAGCTGTGGTAAAAGGAAGTTAAGAATCTGCTGAAAAGACTAATAGGTCTTTACCTATGAAATTGCCGATTTGTATGGAGAATTTTCAAGAAGTTGCATTTTTCATACTAGCATTTTCTTTGTTCATTTAACAACCGTTAACACTCTTGTAACAAAACTTTTATGTACTAATGTTTGAACACTATGCTAACCTATTCCATTTACGATAAGCGAAAAAAATAAGTTTTGGCTAAGTTACAACCCCTCCGGTCACCCTTTTTTGGCTCACAAAAAAAAGAGTAACTTTCAAGATCTTTTTTTAATGCTATGAAAGCTAAAAAAAGTACTTTATTTTTACTGATAGTTGACTATCATGGTCATAATTCGACATACGTAAATCAAGATATTGTTAAATATTTTAAAACATAGAAGTTATTATTTTCTCTGTATGTGACAAAATATCGGCAAGTTCATAGGTAAAGACCTAATATTTTGTCTTTATGGGTAGGTAGTTTTTATCATTATGGTATTATCAGAACAATATACCATTAAAATAAAAATCTCATTTTTGTTAAAGATATACAGGCTGTCCCAAAACTTGCCACGCGAAGGGAAAGTCCCTTTAAAACAAAATGAAGTCTTCTTTCAGTAAATTTCTTATCTTCAGTATTTTTTAAACTACTTTTCCTCCATGTGGCACGTATGGAAAAGGTACGTGTTTTCACAGGCGCGGTCCGAGGGGGGGGGGGGTCACAGGGGACATGACCCCCCCCCCCCCCAAAATCGTATATGTCACATAAAAAAAGCATAAAAAGATAACAAAAAGTAATTGTATTATTATGATTAGTGACCCCCCCCAAAACTTCAGGCTGCGACCGCGCCTTTTCAAAACTGTGCCAGTGGTACCTATTACCATTACTTATTTAGGTATTGTTCTTATGTCATTAAATTGTAATGACACAATGATAAAGTTATGACTACTTATAGCATTTTTGGTAGCGATTGATTGTTGCTTGCATTGTATTCAAATGATGTCGTGCGTTTTGAAAAAAAATTCACGAGCTACTGTTTAATTCTATTGTCTTAAAATACTATTGAGTAAATGAATTATTACATTCCCGGGTCAGTCATTTGATGAAAACAATCTTAGAAAAAAAACAATGCGAAACTGTCCCTTCTGACAAGAGATCACATATAATATTTTTATTTTTTTGGATTTTACCCGTTAGCTGCCAAGTGTCCCAAAACAAGAATTTAATTATTGTTTGTGGTGTCTGCATCTAGCTTAAAAAGAACGAAAACATTGAAAGTTGAATAAAAAAATAAATGAGTAGGTAGGTATACCTACTTAAGTAGGTAAGTTCTTTATTTCAGACAATAACACCAGGAACAAAACAGTTTTAATTTGCTTTAAATATCTGTAAGTCATATTTAACAACAACCTGGTGAGTACTATATAAGGTGGTACCAAATAATCTGATGATACTTAAACAGGTGATGGTGTTGCTTAAACTGAACACCTTTCTCCAAGGAACATAGGTCGAAAAACGAATTTTTTTTTCGCCTTTCCATAGTAAGTCGGTCAGCTGACCAACACATTTTGTATGGGAGTATGAAACTTTTTTTTCGTTTTTCGACCTATGTTCCTTGGAGAAAGTTATTCAGTTTAAGCAACACTATCACCTGTTTAAGTATCATCAGATCATTTGGTACCACCTTATATTTTACTAACAGGAAAATACCTCATTTTATAGGAGGTATTCTTCTTTCTTTTCATTCTTATCGTATGAGGAATGGTGGCCACCTCTGGTGTTAGTGTAGAGTTTATCAAGCCGCCTGTACTGCCTCTAAATTTGTGCCCTTGAAGCACGGAAGCGCTTCACCCATCCGACACCTGGCCGGACCGAGCGTTGCTTAACAAACTTACGATTAGTCTGTCAAGCTCCGCCATGAGCGCTTCATTTTTAACCGACTTCCAAAAAGGAGGAGGTTCTCTGTTCGGCTGTAGGTATGTATGTTTTTTTATGTATGTCCGCCGATTACTCGAAGACGGCTGAACGTGTTTTATTACAATGATATGCGTATCTAATGATTTGATTTGAAAATTATTTAATTTTGATGCTAATTTTGTTTTTATTTTCAGGTTTTTTGAAGTCGGTTTTTTGTTTTTAAACAATTTTTTTTATAGTATTTCTTCGCTTGTTAGAAAATTAGTGAAAAATACATAGTAGATAAATAATCATACAACATTATAATAATTAACATCGATTTTAGTTACCACTTACAGATAATTTAATGACTGACTAACAGCTCATTGTCTGACTACACTTCTACTATCGTAAACATGTTTTTACGCATACTTTTAAATAGTTTATTCAATTAACGACTGTTTGTTTACAATGCGCAAGCGTTAGCTCCTAGAATCACGCCACTTGAACCTTGAGATAATCCACTTGTGCTAAATTATTCATATCTAGCCAACTTATTTATTTAGTATTTTAGCTATTTATAAAAATACTAGCGGCCGCCCGCGACATCGTCTGCGTGGAATTTTTTTTTGCTATCCCTCGGGAACTATACTTATTTTCGGGATGAAAGGTACCCCATGTCCTTCTCTGTACCCCTGGCAACGTGTATGTAAAATTTCATGATGATCGTGAAGGCGTAACAAACAAAACGGACTTTCGCATTTATAATATTACTAGCGGCCGCCCGCGACTTCGTCTGCGTGGACAGTTTTTTTGCTATCCCTCGGGAACTGTTCGTTTTTTCTGGATGAAAGGTATCCTATGTCCTTTTCTGTACCTCTAACAACGTCTATGCATAAGTTCATGATGATCGGTTCAGTAGTTAAGACGTGAAGGCGTAATAAACAAACAAATAAACAAACAAACAAACGGACTTTCGCATTTATAATATTAGTAAGGAATAGCGGCCGCCCGCGACTTCGTCCGCGTGGATAGTGTTTTGTCTATCTCTTGGGAATAGTTCCTTTTTTCGGGATGAAAGGTACCCTATGTCCTTTTCTACACCCATGACAACGTATGTGCAAAATTTCATGATGATCGGTTTAGTAGTTAAGACGTGAAGCAATAGTGTTTTGTCTATCTCTTGGGAATAGTTCCTTTTTTCGGGATGAAAGGTACCCTATGTCCTTTTCTACACCCATGACAACGTATGTGCAAAATTTCATGATGATCGGTTTAGTAGTTAAGACGTGAAGCAATAGTGTTTTGTCTATCTCTTGGGAATAGTTCCTTTTTTCGGGATGAAAGGTACCCTATGTCCTTTTCTACACCCATGACAACGTATGTGCAAAATTTCATGATGATCGGTTTAGTTGTTAAGACGTGAAGCAACGATCTCTTGGTTCTGAGATCGTTGACGTGAAGGCGTAACAAACAAACAAACAAACAAACGGACTTTCGCATTTATAATATTAGTAAGGATTATTAAGGACAGCAAATGGCGGACTTGATGACAAAAAGGCATTCTCTCCCAGTCAACCAGTTGGGGTGTAAGAGTGTGAGAGTGCAAATGTACGTACAGGCAATAAAGCAGATAATAAAAACAATATGTAATGTTAAAAAAGTTATACTTTTCACGTAAAAAAAGTTATGAAAGATATGTACTTACATACAATTATACATAAATTACCATTGATTAAATATAATATCTTATATAAAAATAAGTACTTATACATATAATATGTTATCGTTAAAGTTCGGAATTCAGTTAGAGTGCACATTAACTAGTTAATCTGCAGATTCACTGGTCAAATCAGTTAAAGTGGGAAAAATTGATTCATTTCGTACGTTAACTAGGCAATCTGCAGATTAACGACCAAGGATTAGTAAAAGAACGGAAACAGGTTCATTCATTGAACAAGATGTATAGACTATCTATGGCGGGGCCTCGAGGGCGTAGCCCCCCGCCATAGAAAAAGTCTTAAAAAGTAAATTAAATTAGGTTATTATATCTCGCAGCTTCATTCTTAGCGATTTATGCTTACATGTTGTAGTGGCGCCCCCAAGCGTCACCCTTGCACGGACGTTTAAAGACTTCTTTTCTAGTCTTTGTCTTTTTTTTTTTTTTACCTGTCAAATTGGATCGACCTGTCAACTCATTATGTGTTTCCGTGCCGAACCCTTCGCACTGTTTATTATAACCTAATTTGTAATTTTCAACCAAAAATGGGAAAGAAGAGAAAAAATGAGGATAACGAGGAGAGGATTCAAAGAAAAATAAGAAGGTTGCAAGAAAAACTTGAAAGACACCGAAGCGAGAGGTTTTATTCGTCGGAGGAAGAACGTAACAGTAAGTTTTATTTTACGTATCTTTGTGTAAATCATAAGATGGCAGTTAGCAAAATGAATAAAAATCATAACCAAGTAATGTTTATTTGGTGGCTAACTATAAAATTATCTTTCGATAATACTTTTCGTGATGCGAACAACTAACATCAGGGTTGATTCTGTCACATTTTACAGAGTGCGCAATTGCCAAAGTCGGGGCTCTTGTCATTCTTTTTATTGAAATAAGATGTGAATAGCTACTTTAACTAAGGCTATATCCGTCTTTTATATTCAAGAACTGTAATGTTCTTTCAGGTCCACGCCAGACCAACACTCGTGATCCCTCGCCAGAGGGGACCCGCGCAGGCTCTAATGAGGAGTACACGTTCCCGCTTTCACCCACGCCGCCAACTGAGGTGCCAGGTGTGCGATCGCCGATGCCGCCTCAGGCTGAGACAGTGTCACAAGCCCCGCCGCTCCCGCCAGCCACCAACGTGCCTGCAGATGAGGCAGTTACTGGGGACATCCACAGATGCAGTTGAACCAGGGGACGTGGACTTGGCTGATGAGATTCTGCAGCTGCTTGGTGATGCACCTGAAGCAGAGGAAACTTTTGGTGCTTCGGTCCATAGGGACATAGCGACGAGGTAGCATGAGGTTTTAAAAAAGGGCCTCAGCAAAGAAGCTAAAGAGAAGATTTTTAAAGAATATTTGATTCCATCAAACTGTGAGCGTCTCGTTCCTCCGATATTGAATCCCGAGGCAAAAGCTGCATTAACAGATGCCCTGGTCAAACGTGATGCCTCGATGCTTCACAGGCAGAAACACTTAAGTGTAGCAGTTGCAGCGCTAACACATGCTTTAGAAAAGATCATTTCAAAAAGTGACTCAAGGAAAGAGATTGTAAAACCCGTCAGTGATGCATGCCGCATCTTATGTGACATGCATCACTTTGAGACCGAAACGAGGAAAAAGTTTGTCATTTCCTCTACTAACTATGGATTAAAGGATGCACTGATTAATGCTCAAACAGACAAGTTTCTCTTTGGCGAGAATATGGGGGAGAGACTGAAAACAGCCAAGACTGTCCAAAGGTCAGGAGCAGAACTTAAGAACATCCAGAAATCTCAGAATCTCAAAAACCCCCCTTTTCACAAGAACCGGGGAAACTACAAGACCCTGCACCAGAAGAGGCCGGAGGCAGGGCGGTCACCAGCAGGCCCGAGACCACAATGGACGTACCAGCGCGGTCGCGTGAGCGCACGCGCGACGCACCTGCCGCCTCCGCCGCCGCCGCCACCGCCACCGCCACCGCCACCGCCCCCGTATCCTCCTCGAAGGGCGGGCCGTCGTTAGACGAGGTAACATATGCCGGTCGGCTATGTAATTTTTATGATAAGTGGACGGAAATCACTAGTGACAAAACTATTTTGTCATGGGTGAATGGTTATTCGATACCGTTCAAATCACAACCCTCACAGCAGGAATATCCGTCCACCTATCCAAAAACAAGTAGCGAGCGCATTGATTTTGAATGTTCAATTAATAAACTCTTAGAGATCAAAGCAATTCATAAATGCAATTATGATGCAAAGCAGTTTCTTTCATCGGTATTTCTGATACCAAAATCTAATGGTGAAAAGAGATTTATTTTAAATCTAAAACAATTAAATAAATTTATTCACACTCAACACTTTAAGTTAGAAGATTACAGAACAGCTTCTAAATTAATAAGCCAAGATTATTTTATGGCTTCAGTCGATTTAAAAGACGCATATTTTTTTGTAAATATAAGCGAGTCAGATAGAAAATACCTTAGATTTAAATATTGTGATTGCATTTATGAATTTTCATGCCTACCTTTCGGTTTATGTACCGCACCATATGTTTTTACAAAGTTGTTCAAGCCAGTCATGGAATACTTAAGATCTAAAAACATATTGTGTGTGATATATCTCGATGATATTCTGTGTTTTGGGAAATCATACTCGGAATGTGAGAAAAACGTAAAGATTATTATAATGTTATTACAATCATTAGGTTTTATTATAAACAACGAAAAGAGTTGCCTTGTACCTAGTAAAACTTGCAAGTTTTTAGGTTTTATTTTCAATTCAAGAAAGATGATATTAGAATTACCCGCAGATAAGAAGGAAAAGATTAAGCACTATTTAGAATATTTTATCAATGTTGACAAGTGTAATTTACATGATTTTGCAAGATTAATTGGATTACTTATATCTGCTTGCCCAGCCTTGGAATATTCCTGGTTATACACAAAACGATTCGAACATCTTAAATGTTTACATCTATCAAAAGATTTAAATTACAATCAAACTATCACTTTAACACAAGAAATAAAAGCTGATATGACTTGGTGGATTAAGAATGTAGACAAGGGTTTTTATACATTTAAGTTAAATAACTTTAATTTAGAAATATACTCAGATGCGTCTGGTACTGGCTGGGGTGCATACTGTGATGGGAGAAAGGTGTATGGTTTTTGGACTGAGGATGAAACCAATTTACACATAAACGAATTAGAACTCAAGGCAGCTCTTTTTGGTTTAAAAGTATTTACGAAGCACATGTCAGATTGTGAAATTTTACTTCGTATCGACAACACTACTGCCATATCGTGTATTAATAGAATGGGTAGTGTACAATACCCTCACCTAAATGAGGTGGCCAGGGAGATATGGCAATGGTGCGAAAGCAAAAGAATATATGTTTTTGCATCTTATGTCAATACAAGAGATAATTATGAAGCGGATGCTTTATCTAGAAGACGACTATCCGATACTGAATGGGAGCTTGCTGATTATGCATTTAAAGAAATAATAGATAGTTTTGGTGATTTTGAGGTTGATCTCTTTGCAAGTCGCTCAAATAAGAAGTGTATCACATATGTAACCTGGCAGAGCGATCCCGACGCATGGGCAACTGATGCTTTTACTATATCTTGGAAAAACATATATTTTTATGCATTTCCACCATTTGCGTTAATTTTGAAAATGTTAAGAAAGATCATAATTGATGAAGCGGAAGGTGTCGTAGTTGTACCTTACTGGCCGACACAACCGTGGTTTCCATTATTCAAGACCTTAGTCTGCTCTCGACTCATCAGCTTTAAACCTAATATTAATTTATTGAAATCACCTTTCAGATGTCCACATCAGCTTCACTCGACACTACGCCTAGTTGCCGCGAGATTGTCAGGCAAGCCTTCTTGAATATGGCGCTGCCAGAGCGGTCAGTAGAGATTATGTTAAATGGTCTTTCGGTCAATACATACAAGCAGTATGATAGCAGTATAAAGTGTTGGATAATGTTTTGTAGAAACCACGGTTACGATTACCATATTGCGTCGGTGCCTACAATAATAGAATTTTTCACAGAAATGTTTAATAGAGGCGCTAAGTATGGTACTTTAAATTCTCACAAATCTGCTCTAACATTATTATTTAATAAAACATTGGATGATTATAGGATAAAGAAATTCATGAAAGGTGTTTTTAGAATGAGACCTTCACAGGCAAAATATAATTTCAGTTGGGATCCTAACATAGTATTATCTTACCTTTCAGTTCAGTGGCCTAATGAAGATCTCAACCTAGAAACTCTTTCAAAGAAAACTGCAACTTTGCTGGCTCTCGTCACCGCACATAGGGTGCAGACGCTAGCGCTAATAAAACTACCTAACATTAATTTACAAAATCCTAATGAAATTGTCATTTGCATACCAGACATTATTAAGACATCGAAACCAAATTCATACCAACCGGTTCTTAAAATTCCATTCTATAAAGAAAACCTTAGTATCTGCCCAGCTACGTGTCTCAAAGATTATCTAAATAAAACCTATCCCTTATGCGGTTCCGAGATTCAATTGTTCATCAGCTTCAAAAGGCCATTTCGTAAAATATGTACACAGACTTTAAGTTTTTGGATAAAAAACACACTTTACAAAAGCGGCGTTGATACGTCTATATTTAGCGCACACAGCACCCGCCACGTGGCCACGACGACAGCCAACAAGATTGGAGTTAATATTGATGTTATACGAAGGACTGCAGGCTGGAGTAGTACTTCGGGAACCTTTGCAAGGTTCTATAACAAAGAGACAGTTGATAGTGATTTTGCCCGAGCATTGTTATCTAATTATTCTGATTGAACATCTTAAGTAATTTGATTATTTAAGACTGTTTTTTAATAATTCAATCAACATGATTAAACATAAGTGATTTGATTAATAAATTTAGACTGATTAATAATAATTCAATTAATAAGATTAAACATAAGGTAACTAAATTGATTATTTAATTAATAAATTAAGACTGATTGTTAATAATTCAAATGATAAGTTAAGTGAAGACTGATTAGTGTTTTATGTTTTGTTATTATGCAAAGTAAAATAGATTATTCAGAATTATCAACAATTGTATTTTATATTTGTGCATCTCTAAACATCCTACAACATGTAAGCATAAATCGCTAAGAATGAAGCTGCGAGATATAATTGAGGATTAAACGAACTTACCTGAAGTGAAGTTCGATCCAAATTATATGAGCAGCTTCATTCGACGCGATTTATAATAACCCAACCCTTCATCAACATGATTCCCAACCCTACAAATACAAAATACAGAGTAGGTAGGTAGGTCGGTCAGCTATAAACAAAATGAGTTGACAGGTCGATCCAATTTGACAGGTAAAAAAAAAAAAAAGACAAAGACTAGAAAAGAAGTCTTTAAACGTCCGTGCAAGGGTGACGCTTGGGGGCGCCACTACAACATGTAAGCATAAATCGCGTCGAATGAAGCTGCTCATATAATTTGGATCGAACTTCACTTCAGGTAAGTTCGTTTGATCCTCAAGTATTGCGACCAAAAACGCGCGAGCCGAGCGAGCGGAGCGAGCGTGCCGCGAAAGCGGCCGGCGAAGCGCCAGTAACGACGTTTTTGTAAAATCTACTTTCAATATAACTTACATTTCCTGAAGCCTGAGTGGCTATTTTACTCACTGTTTTCCGCACTTTAACGGTGTAGCATCCGTTTATATGCAGATTAACTAGTTAAAGTGTGGAAATCTGCTACGTTAAGAAAATTTTTGCACTTTAACTGACTTGATATAATGTGCACATTAACTATATAGTTAATTCGCACATAAACGGATTCAGAGCTTTAGCGGCAACATATGCATAATATGCAATATAAATATTTAAGGAGGTAATCGAAGAGGTCAGAGCTAGCGTAGAGAAAGATTATCTACTTGTGTTGTTATTCTCTATACATACTTATAAAATTGTAACTGGTCGATGTCTATGGTATATTGGAGTTAGGTATTAAAAAAAAACAAATAAAGGGGTAATAGGAGACAAAACAATTTTTTTAAATTCTGTGTCTGTCTGTCTGTATGTTTGTACGCGCATCACGCAAAAACTGCTTCACTAATTAAGATGCAGTTTTCACATTTGTATTTCTGAAAGTCTAACTTAAAATCTGATCGTGTTTTATCTTGATACGATTACATTTTTTTTTAAATAAGTTTTGTTTATTGCCGCTACGATTTATCTCTTTAATACTCTTACCGGTTGACTGGTAGAGAATGCCCTTGGACATTAAGTCCGCCATTTGCTGTTTTTATTTTAAGCAGTAAAGATTAAATAAAATGAATAAATCAAAGTCCACGCACTGAATCGCGTTAAGTGGCGGGCGGTCGCTAGTTATTAATAAATCATCAATTACTATAATATCACTGTATGTAGTTAGTTACTGCAGACCGCAGATTTATCTCTTCTAATGTAAATAACCTAAGTAGGTACTTATTTCTCTAAGGCAAATAGAAGTTTTCAATAAAAAAGCTGATTAGAAAAATTCACCGCTATTTTCATAAAGCGAAGTTATTCAAGTAGAAATAATTCTTAAACCCATCCCATTGATATTCCATCTCCACATTTTATGAAGTCTTTAATTTCATTTTGTATAGTAGAGTTACTTTCAATGTGTTGTCTACCTTACAATATTATGACGTGGGCGGAGACACGTGTATCATTAATTCATTAGGTATATACAAAACCCTCTCACCGTTGTCCAGCTTAAAAAAAACTAGTTTTCTTATTTGTTGCTTAGCTAGGTAGATATTTCTGCAAACTGCGTAGCATACACACCTACCTAATGCATTTAAATACCTACGATTGTCTCATTATGTAAGCGCATTGTTAGTAAACAGGGAGGTGTGTCTGCATGTGACTCATTGAAATGACTTACATAAAATTTCAGCGCAGTAAACACGCTCAAGGATAAATGTTTTGCTATAATCGGATGATGTTCGTCGTTCGATTCTGTGGTTCGAGTTACATGATTTGTAGTGATGGGACTCGAATCAAAAAATGTATTCGAGTCGATCCAATTATTTATTATAATTATTTATTTATTAATTATAAACAAAGAAGAATTCCCGTAAATAGTGCGAATCGTCGATTCGAATTTAACGATGATTTGAATCGATATGGTGATTCGAATCAATGTGATGATTCCAATACTTATGATGATTCGAATCAATGTGATAATTCGAATGGATACGATTACTCGAATCAGTGGTAAAATATGATTAAAGAAATTAAACACTGTAAACGAATATTAAACTCTCACTCAGCCCATAAGGTAAGCGTTCCTACGCCGCCATTAAAGATTCGAATTAAAAAAAAGCAATAACCTCCTTCAAAAAACCTGAAAACAAAAACAGCTTCAAAATTAAATACTTACCTCTAAAAAGCAAGAAATAATATTCAAATAATTAGTTACGCATATCATTTTAATAAAACACGTTTATTGAAGTCGGGTGGGACTGGAAAACAACTTCCTAGTCCAGAACGTCATCATCGCAGACCAGAGCTCGGTTTGATTTGGTATAGGTATTTGACTTTCAGGAGTTCCCTTATGCATCTTAGAAGTCCAAGGCCCAATAATACCAATGAAATTAAAACGTGAACATTCTTGAAGTATATATACCCTTTCAAACAAATAAAGAATCGTCTAAATCGGTTAATAAACAAAGAAGTTCTGAACGAAAAACACGTGCGCTGGTAAGCTAAATAATTGATATTTTTCAGGATTATGAAAAAAATACTAGCCAGATTTCTGTAATTTTTTATGGGATCACACATGAACTATGTTCTTTCAGATAAAAAAGAATTATTTAAATCAGTTAACAACTGGTGAAGATATGGTAAAACAGACTAAAAAAAAACATCCAGTCGACTTGATAACCTCCTCCTTTTTGTGAAGTCGGTTAAAAAACTGATTCGAATTCGAACGGTGATTAGTATCAGTCAACCAATTCAAATCAGGTGATGATTAGAATCAGCATAAAATATACTCAATCGAGTCGAGCTTGGATTGACGTCGTTCGAATCAATTGTGATTCGATTCCCATCACTTGATTTTAAATCTTATACGAACATCGATTACCTATTGCAATTCTTTTCATGTTAATAGACCCTCGTTTATTAGTTTGCGCTCGCTGCCTCCGATAAAATGTCTGATTTGACACAGTAATGCATCTAATGGATTACCGATGTACGATTTATTTGATGAATAAACAATCATGTGAGATTTCGGCATGGAGAGACGTTAACGAATTAGGCAGTATAAACAGAAATTTTGAAAGAAAATAGCTGATTTTATTTTTATTCATAACATTATTAAAACGCTCAATAGATGGAGTTATAATTAATTTATGATTTTAAAGTTTTTGTCCAATAATTGACCATTTTGTTTGTTTTTTTGGTTTGTAATGTTTTTTTATTTCCATCCGAATGACTCATATTTAAGTAAAACAACTTCGCCAGTAGTAGTTAATAGGCAGTAGGTAAGGAATTTTTTTAACTGCGATGTAGATTAAATTCTATATTAATTAAACACCAGCTAAGTCAATTTTCGATTAAGGCTCTAACGGCTCTAATTGTATTGAAGGAAAAAACTTTCCATAGTAATAAACAAACCAAATATTTATTTGTAGTTTAGTCCATAGTATTGTGAATGTTTAGATATTTGGATGTTTGGTACTCAATCACGCAAAAACTGCTGAACGGATTAGGATGAAATTTAGCACATAGATAGTTTACAGACTGGATCAAAACGTGTTGACGGAGCAAAGGTAAGTGAGGTAGGGTGATAGAGTGACGTCCCCCCCCCTGCTATCGCCCGGAAGAGCTGTAAATACCTCACTTTTCCATACTGAAAGTTAGGTATAGTATTAAGTATTAGTGGTGCATTTGCGCTGAGACAATCGAGTTAATAGATAATTAATTTATTGTTACAGTAATTTGTCAAAACTGTCTAATACACCTAGTCAAATAATAAAGATAATAATATATAATTATAGTAACTACTGACAATTCTTAGACAGTACATATACCTACATAGATGTAAATAAGTTGGCGAGTGATATCATATCACTGATATGAGTAGGTACCTACTTATAAATAAATTTTGGGTCACGTTATGTAATCTGTATGTTTTGTTTATAAGGAAAAACCTCTATAATATAAAAATAACTAGGTAAGTAGGTATCTACTAATCTAAAAAAATATCATAAAATATTGAAAATAATAAAAACAATAATTAGTATCTACTTACCTAGTAAAATGCAATATTTTCTTTTAATAAAAATATGCAAAATTACCTACTTATTGAATAAGATCCAATTAGAGATGTTTCAGTACAGAAAAGTAAAAATTCAAATTGAAAAAAAGAAAATTTAATAGAATTTGGAACCCAAATCATTGTTCCAATAATTTAGTTTTTTTTTCAATACAAAAAGAAAAATACAAAATATTTTCGATCGTTAGGCAATTTTCACGATAACACAAATTCTCATAATATAAAAATTCCTTATACTTATCCTATGTATTATGTCCTTATTTAATATTCAGTTAAAACAACAATAAACACAGCATTATAATATCATAAATAAGCAAGTGTTTGTTCGCTTCGCAAATTCGCAATATAAATTTTAATTTCATATTATTACCGCGCAGTATTGAATACAATCAAAATCTAAAGTATTGTTCTTGGTTCCGAATAAACTCATTGATATTCATATTAACTCTGATATAAACAACGTATTTATTGGAATCAAATAGTTTTTTTCAGAAAAGCCAGTCACCTTGAATAACTTTTATTTAAATCGGTGATTGCTTTTTCGGCATGCTGTAAGCTTAAATTATTTATAAGTATGTCTAAGATAGAGTCTTGCGCTTTTTACGTAGGTACTAACAGTTGGGGTCAAGTCTGCTAATGTTTTCGTCAAAATCGTAGTTCAATGGTGTTTAAATGGTAATGGTTTTTGACACAGTTCTTGTTTCTTAAACCCAAAACCGAAACATATTTTGTTCCTTAAACACAAAACGGAAACATATTGAGTCTTGATTTTGGGTTTCAGAAACAAGAACTGTGTCAAAAAGCATTATCATTAGAACACCATTGAACTACGATTTTGACGAAAACATTAGCAGACTTGACCCCGGCAACTTTTTTAGGTTGGTGTGCGTTTTTAGCATCGTTAGCATTTTCGCGTCCTAAGAACTATGGCAGCCTTATTTCTTAAAATTTAGCAATCAGCAATAATCGCGCAGTTGTCGCGCGATAGACGCGCGATCGATTGCTAAACGTCAAAAAAAATCGGGTGTGATATTTTTTCGACGCATTCGTAGCTTCGACTGTCTATCTAGACATATTTATATCAAAGGCTGTAAGTTGTACGTAAGTTACTAACTCTAGAAAATTCTGACACTGGTTTCTGCCGAAATTGCTGCTAAATTATTCGACAAGTTAGCCTTGACCGTGCCCGCTTACGACTCTGCTGAGCTTCGTGACACTGAACAGCATATTAAACATGTTTTTGACAATTTGGTATTCTGTTGGCGAAAGGCGTACGATAACTGTAGAGTGGGTTTCAGCTTCTGCGACAGATTGATTTTCCCATTAAAACTGTTTTTACAGGTTATTATGTTGGTATAGGTACTTACATACACAAAGACTTCATACACAAACCAGCCAATCATTAATTGATTAAAAACGAGAATGAGAATTCACAATTAGTTATGGTCGTGTAAAATCAATGGTTATTTGTTATATAACCAGAGAAGTAGTAAATCAAAATATGATGCAATCTTGAGAGAAGAGCTTATTCCGTTTATCCACCCTGAAACAGCCACCCTAAGGAGGATACTCGGAAAACGCATGTCCATCTATCCACCCCATTATACATACTATCAAGTATGAATATCAAGATGGACACGCGTTTTCCGAGTATCCACCTTAGGGTAAATGTTTGAGGGTAGAGAAACGGAATAAGCCGAGAAAAGTACCAATTTTAAACATACGCATCACAATAAGCGTACGATGTTCGTCACACTCCGTGACATTATAAAATGTATAAGGTTCAAAATCAAGCAAATTGTGATCGATTGTTCGTTCGTTGATACGGACACCGTCCGTGTAGCGTGATTCTTTTTTGTAATAGGCCCTCTGTTGTTACGTGGAGGTAAATCTTTAGGTTAAAGTTTATCAGTTAGGAACACATTAATTTATCAATGTGTTTTAGATGTACTTGACTTGTTGGTAGATAACAAGTGAACTCTGCTTACGTTTGGTTACAATGACGCTTTTTGCAATATCTTTAACCCGGTGACATTTTGAGGTATTGGTAGGTATATTACGGAATCAGATTTTACGAGCTCATTGTATCGGGTCATTTTGAACTTACCATCCAAATTTCAAGGATGTGTCCAGTCCATGAAATTAAACAACTTTTTCTAAGAGACATGTGTTGTATTTCGCTTGATTTCACCACAAAATTTTGGTCATCCCATATTAAATTAGTCACGGGATCTCTTTAATTTGTATGGATGGTCGATTTTTTTTTATATATGTGGCCATGTGTTCCTTAGAGAATGTTGTTCAGTTTCATGGAGTGAACATATCCTCAAAATTTGGATGGTTAGTTCAAAATGACCCGATATAGGTACCACTTGGCAAAGAATAGAGTAGGTATAGGTATCTATCGCCAATGTTTTCATTCGTCAAAAGTACAATTTTAGTTCTTCAAAATTACTACAGACTTAAAAATATTAAAAGAGGATCGTTGCTTTGAAACTATCAAAATCACAGCAATATCAAAAGCCAATTTGTTATTCATAATGAGAAAGTGGGTTTCAAAAAGCAACAAGAGCTAAAAGGATATAACATAACTAAATAGTTTTGTAATATTTGTGTCAAAACATTGTTTTTTAATTAACCTAGTAGGTGCGACAAACAATTTCGTAATTCACGTTGTTTGGCGTTGAAACTTCCAACCCATGAGAGATCTTGCTAAACCTCATTAAAGTTTCAGTTCAGCAAAACCTTGGAGACATTTCATGACATGATTGCAATAAGTCCTTGTGTTCAGAGTAGGTAATTTCATTATTGTTAAGTAATTTCATTTTTAAATCTATGAGTAAGAAAAGAAGTTAAGAATATAAGTTTTGTGGAAAAGCAAAGTAGGTACATTATTCGCTATAATATTCATTTATTACATTATGTGCCATTTTATTCCTTTGTTTTTAAATACAGTGTTGAAATGGAATGTAACGTCACTTAAATTTTAAATATTTGTCTGTTTTATGTGTAATACGATAGTGCAGTCCGTCTGTCCGGTGAAAAACTTATCAGTGATATATTTAGTTACAGTTTGGCTATTAAGCGAATTGAGGTCAACAAATCAATTACGAACGGTGCTGAAACGCATAAAATATTGTTTAATAGAGTTTTACACTTTTGCTAGAGTCCTCTGATGATAACCCTAGCATGAAAAACTAAAGTGTGTGAAAAATTATGCTACGTTTTAATTATATTTTAACATAGAGCCTAGTGTGAGTTAATGTTTTCACTTTTCGCTATCGAAAGCTATCGTTTTCTCTCTTTCACTCGCATTGACTATGAGCAGCATATCTGATAGTTTTCGATAGTGAAAAGTGAAAAATCAACTCGCACTAGACCCTCCTGTTAGGTACTTAAACAGGTGATGTGATGTGTTGCTTAAACCGAACAACTTTCTCCAAGGAACATAGGTCGAAAAACATTTTTTCATTTCTCATATTCGGAAAGTGATGTATATTTAAACTGAGCAGCGGGTCAAAAACTCTTCGTTCCACCCTAGGGTGTAAAAGTAATTTAAAAATAGAACTCAATTTGGTAACATAGTCAACCATAGAGTTACCTCATCGGCAATGAAAAAGTTTACAATAATTCAAAACAAATAGTTTAAAAAAAATGCAGCCTTGTATTAGGGCGCATTCACGAACAACAACAAAACATGGTATAAACAGCCAATGCAAAATTAAAAACATTGGGTGGAGCGGCCGACAGACCCGGCGTGTTCCAAATTTAAAATACAACTTTTACAGGCATCCAACAAAGCCAAATCTAAAGAAAATGTAAAAAAAACTAGCGTTTTAACTAAATCTGTCATCATAATATATCAAACTGTAAATATTTCATGCAAGAATAAAATTTAACTTTAAATTTCACAAATTGTTCTAATTTTCAATTAAATTTAAATAGGTAAGTAGGTAAGTTATTATAATAATTATAAGGTCAACCAATGTATAGTTACTAAGTACATGTGTTAATAAATATTTTGGAAAAACTAAGACTTTTTTACTTTCCTTATATTCGAAATGAAAAGTAGAGTGTTTAACTCGGGCAAAAGTCATCAATTCCATCCTCGAACTATAGCCGCCCTCGCTATGCTCGGGCGTCTAAATGTCTCGTATGGGAATTGCTTCCTTTGGACCCTCGTATAACAATCTACTATTTTTTTTCGCCTATCCACAGTAAGTCGGTTAGCTGACCAATACATTACATTTTGCATGGGAATATTTTTAGCTTTTCGACCTATGTTCCATGGAAAAAGTTGTTCTATTTAAGCAACATTATCACCTGTTTAAGTATCATCACATCATTTGGTACCACCTATAAGTAACATTTGTTAACCGACTTCAAAAAAGGAAGAGGTTATCAAGTCGACGGTATTTTTTATGTATGTTTTATCCTTAAGAGCTTATTAGATCATCCTGAATCAAGGATACGGAATGAAGTCGCTCCTTAATTCAGAGAAGTGTAATTGCATTCAGGAAGGTAGGATCCTAGTTAGGATCCTAGTTAGGATAGAAAATGGTCTCCGGCGTTAAGGATGCTAAATCGGACGCAGTTAGGACAGTGTAATCGCATTCAGGACGCTCGGCTCCGACACAGTAGTACCACAGCCTAAAGAGTATACAGTCAGTCAACGCTTTTTATGTTGGCGAAAAAAAAGCCGCCGTTCGTCTAGTTTTCATAGTGTTTGTAAACGACAACGTTATATTTGCGGTTTTGCAAAATGTGCTAGGTACTCTAAAACTACTAATTATATACCAATTTTCGTTGATAGCGTTTATTAAGATCTACAACTAGTGTATGCAAATCCGTATATATTTCAAAATCCGGATTTTAAGAACGGATATTTGGTCAAATCCGGATTATCCGGATATTACGGATTTTTTATAAAAATATTTTCTTTTTTATAAAAATAAGTCATTTCTGTCCATATAAGTTCACTAATGTGATTTCTCTTATATTTTTGTAAGTGGATTCAATGAAAATGACAATATTAATCAATTCCAATATTTTTTGTCATAAAATACTACAATAGATGTTACCTATTGCTCAAATGTAATTAAAATAGTCAGTGTATGATTCACGTGCGATTTGCGAGTAGGTGACGTAAGCGATGGTTCGCTTGAGCGCTTTTGCGACGTTTTATCGCGCGTTTTTTCTGAAGCTTCGAATAGAACACAATGTGAATGTGTTCTAAAATACCTATTGCAACTACCAGTAATTTAAATTCATCTCCAAAAATTGCTGTCTCCCTCTTGGAATCATGTGTTGATAAGTGCAATAATGTATTTAAATTTAGACATATCAATAGTGATACCATTCTTAAAACATTTAATTCAATAAATATAAAAAAGACTGAAGATCTCTGGGGCATTTCAACTCACATAATTAAGTCTATAATAACTACCATTGCTCCCCATCTTGCTTTTATTTTCAATAAGTGTGTTGATGAAGGGATATTTCCAGACTTAATGAAATATAGTAAAATCATCCCTCTTTTTAAATCTGGGGACAAAAGCGATCCCGCTAACTTTAGACCCATTTCCATTTTGCCAGCACTAAGCAAAATTTTTGAAAAGATCATTTATGATCAATTATTAGCACATTTTCTTATCAACAAACTACTTCACGAGAAACAATTTGGTTTTACTCGTGGTAGATGCACAACTGATGCTGGAATTGCACTTCTCAAACACGTCTTTGAAGCATGGGAGAGTAAACAAGATGCAATTGGTATATTTTGTGATCTCTCTAAAGCATTTGATTGTGTCAGTCACAGTACTTTATTAGATAAATTGGAACATTATGGTGTATCTAAAAATGCAGTAAGCCTTATGCAATCGTATCTGTCGGCGAGAACCCAAAAAGTTGTTGTAAATAAAACAGAATCCTATGAAGCACCCATTACCATGGGCGTGCCGCAGGGATCGATATTGGGTCCATTGCTTTTTCTTATTTATATTAATGACCTTCCTTACTATACTAAAAACTTGT
The DNA here is from genome assembly GCA_928269145.1 of Agriphila tristella. Taxonomy (NCBI): domain Eukaryota; kingdom Metazoa; phylum Arthropoda; class Insecta; order Lepidoptera; family Crambidae; genus Agriphila; species Agriphila tristella. The sequence continues at coordinate 19,329,989 of OV743442.1, forward strand.
GTGAAATAGTACTGTTTGCTGATGATACTTCTTTAATTTTTAAAGTTGATAGAGGATGTAACTGCAGTGACGATGTAAACAGCACTCTTTCCAAGGTGATGCATTGGTTTACTATTAATCATCTGAAGCTTAACTCTAGTAAAACTAAATGTGTCAAATTTTCACTTCCTAATGTGAGGCAGGTTCATATGACTATACATGTAAATGGCGAAGCAGTCGAATTTGTTGACTCAACAAAATTTTTAGGTATTACTATAGACTCGCGGTTGCAATGGGACCCTCATATCGATATCCTGTCAAGCAGACTTAGCTCTGCTGCCTTTGCAGTTAAGAAAATAAGGCTTCTGACCGACATTGAAACAGCAAGATTGGTTTACTTCAGTTATTTTCATAGTATTATGACCTACGGTTTGTTGTTGTGGGGCTCAGCTGCTAATATTAATAACATATTCATCTTACAAAAAAGGGCAGTGCGCGCTATATACAACTTACGGTCTAGAGATATTCTTCGTGACCTATTTAAAGAAATTAAAATATTAACGGTAGCTTCCCAATACATCTATGAAAATATAATGTATGTAAAGAAAAATTTAGATAGCTTTGTAAAAAATAGTAATGTTCATAAACTCAATACAAGAAACAAGAACAAACTTGCTGTTCCAAGGCGCAGACTGCATAAAACCGGAAGCTCTTTTTTGTGTAGATGTATTACCTTTTATAATAAGATACCAGAACAAGTCACAGAACTGCCCTTGGAAAAATTTAAAAATACTGTTAAATCCAATTTAATGAGTAAAGGTTATTACACTGTTGACGATTATTTGAAGGATAAAAAGGCATGGGCATAGCTTTTGTATTGTTAATTATTACTCTAATACCTCAGTATTGATTAGAAAAAGTCCGGGGTTCTTTCATAGGTCTAGATAAAAGTCCTTTAATTAAACTCGAATCGTGATTTTCTTTTCTAAGTATAAAATTGTGAGAAGTATCCTACCTACTTAAAAACGTACTTCTGGCTTCTTGACTCGACGACTTAATATGGGTAGCTTTAGTATGTCATGCTCACTTCAAACATTTCTGCGGTGGTGTCGTGTGAGGCGGGTCGTTACGTTCCCTCAAATATGGTTGAGCGAAGCGATGGCTGGTTCATGCGTCATGCTCGTGAACGGGTGCTGCCAGTGGGAATGGGTCTGCTTCTGTCTGCTTGTATTAAGGGCGTCGTATAACTCGTATATAAAAGATCTGTTTTATATTGTCTGTATGTATGGCACTTCTTACTCAAAAAATATAATTCTTAATAGCTTACCTTGTTTTGATTTATTTAATTGCAATATTTTTACTTTCTATAGTCAGTAGTTTAGTGATGCCTTAACATAGGTAGTCTTAGTATGTCATGCTCTCTTTAATCATTTCTGCGGTGGTGTCGTATGAGGCTCAAATATGGTTGAGCAAAGAGATGGCTGGTTCATGCGTCATGTTCGGGAACTGGTGCTGCCAGTGGGAATGGGTCTGCTTCTGACTACCTATCTTAATGCATATTGAATTGTATGTTTTTCTTTTATTTTTATTTATTGTAACAGCCTAGACTGAATAACAAGTTCAAACTTTGAATTTAGCTTAAAATCTGTAAATTGATTAAGAAATTTGAAACTCATTAAGAAATGAGCTAATTCAATAATGTTATTTATTAAAGTCTGGAAACGATATACATATTTGTAAATATCGTTCCATCTGATTGATAAAGCTGGCAAGTTTTTTGCGCCCATTTTTCTTGTCAGTTAAAAGACGTCATAATGGGTGGTAGGGTAAAAGAATTGACGATTTAAAAATGCTTATTATGTGAGCTTATTTAAATAAAATATATTTCACTTTCACTTTCACTTTCACTTTCACTTTCACTTTCACTTTCACTTTCACTGACTCTGACTGGGGAATGGGATAAAAAATTTCGCGCGGTAAAAAAAATCGCTCGTGCAAACACACAGTAGAGAAATCATTTGTTTTATTCCGAATCTTTAGAAAAATCGCGCGATAAGACGTCGAAAAAGCGCTAATAAAACTAAAAATCATAGACTCTTTATAAAATTATAAAAATGCACCTAACAAAAAAGCAATATATCATAATAATATATGAATATGATTAGAAACGTTCATAAACAACATAATATGTTGTTTAGTATGATAAAGCCCTGAGAGATTGAGAGACGCGCCGTATTAGCCACTCATTCCTTAGAAGGTTAGGAGGAGTGTCCCGCGCACCATCCGGAAGACTATACGCCACCACGCCAACGGGAAGAAGAGACCCTACGCGCGCCAGTGAAAACAACCAAGAAGTTCGCATAGAAGATGATGGCCATTTAACATTGTGCCACACGCACTAATGGAGTTAATACGAAGATTAAAAGCGCGCTTCGTACGGTCACCAAGAAGCGAAGCGAAGTGGAAGGTGGTCCAGGCCAGGGGGACCTACCCTGCAAGTGTCATCAGCACGCATACATTGCTTCTTCTTTTTGGCACAAATTAAAACTTATCACAGAAAAGTAGCAATGTGTTATACCTATCTATCAAATGAAGCAAATAGTGATGCCAATGACACTTACGCTGTAGACCCACTGGTCGAGCTAGAGACGCTGCAAGTACACTCCGATATTGACGATGAAGAAGGAGAGTTGTATCGGCAGGAACACCAGGAGAGCTGGTTCAACGAAACGAACTTTTTGGGACTTAATGTGACAGACCTGAGACATGGCACTAGCAAGACGCGTGAATGGCGTCATTTAGAAAAAACTTTTTAAAAACACGTTTTTAAAACGGACTAAGTTTCTGTAGGTATAGTAGGGTTATAAATATTTAAAGAAGAATTTATTTTTTAGAAAGAAAGAAAGAAAAAACATTTATTCGAGACAAAACAGTTCCTTACTTCCTCGTGGTGAAACTTAGCAGTCAAACTGATTTGACCATGAGGATTTTTTAGAGAAACAAGTAAAAATAATAATACATAAATAGTTTTGTCCCAAATCGGTCCCGACTCAGCATAATGTTAGGCTTATTGACCCAACGCTGATCTTCTTGTTAGTCTGTTTTTAATAGTCCGTTTTAATGTTTTTAGTCCAATTTTTTTGTAATAATTTAGTCCGTGTAAAAACGTGTTTTTTAAAAGTTTTTTTTTAGTTAACGAGATAAAACTAAAAATATACCATCTCCTATTGGAGCTCTCGTCAAGACGATTCAAATGAGCCCAAACTCGATGGGGTTGCATGGTTTTATTACAGAGTCCCAGTGGCCTTCTTCCGGCTCCATCATCAGACCCTGGAAACTATTTCCCAACAAAGTACTCGTCAAGACAATTCAAACGAGCCCAAACTCGATGGGGTAGCGTGGTTTGGTTTTATTAAAGAGTTCCTGTGTCCTTTCTCCGGCTCCATCATCGGACCCTGGAAACTATTTCCCAACAAAGAACTCGTCAAGACGATTCAAACGAGCCCAAATTTGATAGGGTTGCACGGTTTAAATATTGAGTTCCTATGGCATGGCCTTTCGGCTTCATCATCAGACCCTGGACCTCGTCTCCTATTAGAGTACTCGTCAAGACGATTCTAACGAGCTCAAACACGATGGGGTTGTATGGTTTCATCATAGAGTTCCTGTGGCCTTCTTCCGGCTTCATCATCAGATCACCTCAATGACACTATAACATACATTGCCTTCAGATCTGACCTATGTTCAAAGTTTCAAGTCTCTAGCTCATCGGGAAGCTCGGATAAAATCGTTCGCAAACTTTGTGGAGAAACAAACAAACACACAAACAAACAAACGAGAAAGAAACCTAATAAAAACGTGATTAAATAGCATCTTCTCGCTAGTGCGAAAAACGAAGTGTTTTACTTAAAGCAACTGAGTGAATAGCAATTCGGCGAATAACAACTAAAGCATTCCACTTAAAGCAACTATCAATATTCTTGTAAATCATTTTGTTAAACATTGAAAGTTGTTCTAAGTGGAACACTTCAGTTGCTATTCGCCCAGTTGCTATTCGCTCGATTGCTCTACTCGTAAGTTAAATACTTCCGAGAAACTTGCTCGTTTAATTTTTTTTTGTAACAACTTCTTATTATTCGAAAAATCCGAATTTGATTTTCAAATCCGGATTTGGAAGTCTAGTAAAAATGTGCGGATATCCGGATTTTTCGGATTACGGATTATCCGGATTGCATTCCCTATCTACAACATATATTTTATCCGATTTTTAGAGGGGGGGACACATTTTACCACTTTGGAAGTACGTGTATTTTCCAAACGGTTGATTTTGAGAAAAAATACTTTTAGAAACCTCAATGTCATTTTTATAGACACCCCACACGTATACGTTTGATGATTTTTTTTTCCGTTTCAGTTCCATGTATGGGGAGCCCCCCTTAATCTTTTATTTTTTTTTAATTTGGTGTAAAAATCGTAAAGTGGTTCACAGAATACATCTACCTACCTAGTTTCAACTGTGTAATTCTAATAGTTTTGGTATAAAGTGACTGTGACATACGGACGGATAGACGTACAGACAGACAGACAGTCAGACATGACGAATCTATAAGGATTCCGTTTTTTGCCATTAGGCTACGGAACCCTAAAAAAAAATCTAATCTTAAATTATATAGGTACTATCTTAAATTTCTAAACTAACCCGGGACCTACAGGAGTAAAGCAGGTTCGATTCCAAACTCAATGAGCCCCGCTCGAACCCCCCTCGGGCCCCCCATGACACCCCCTTGATCCCCTCTCTAGCCCCCCTCGAGCCTCATCAAGTCCCCTCGGCCCCCCTTCGACCCCTCTCTAGCCCCCCTTTGATCCCCCTGTAGCCTCCTTGACACCCCCTCGAGCCACCCTAGAGCCCCCCTCGACCACCCTAGAGCCTCCCTCGACCCCCCTCCAGCCCCCCTTGGGCTCCCCTCGACCCCAAGTTAGCAGCTGTCATCTGTTGGTATTTGCTTTTGAAATTGATTTTAGGTATGTTATTAGATGAGTTATTTGCAAATTCACGCAAACTAGTACCTACATCAATAAACCTGGTTCAGATTAGCATTGAAAATGACACGTACCTACTACCAACCTAGCTACATACCTATACCTCCTACCTACATACCTATACCTCCTACCTACATGTATTTTTACGGTCACTGTATTTTCCCCTCCGTCGCTCTGCGCAAGTACATTCGTGTAACTACTGTATGATCGTTAAGCTGTGATATCGGATCCGTTATTCAGAACGGTCTAATTGGCGACTGAATTTCTCGTCCTAAATCGGACTCTGAATTCCGGATCCTTAATTCAGGATGATCTAATAAGCTCTTTAGATTAATAAGACCCAGATACCTAGTCCGCGTCCGTATGGTGAGGCAACTCAAACTGAGCCAGAATGGCTAAGTATGACTATTCGGCCCGCCATTTCTCAAGTGATATTCGTGTCGAACACAACTCCCGAAAATTTCAATAAAAATGAGGGTTTGCGCAATGAACGGATGTCACAATCAGGTCACATTACATCGAAAAAACACTAGAAAGATTGTAGATAACATTTCACGTCTAATTAACGTGTTTTCACTTACATTTTTACGTAAATCATTCATCAAAAATAACTATATTTGTCACTTCATATTTTATGAAAATGTTGCCAGTACGGGGAAAAATTTCCCCCGCATTTACTTAGTTGATCAATTAAAAGTTAAAAACATCTCAATTACATAATTAAGATTCCACGCAATTCGACAACTACTTATCTACTAAAATGGTTGCTAGCATTGAAAAAACGCAATGTTCTCATTTGAAAAAAATTATATGATAAAAAATATAAGATGGTGGCCAACTTTTTTGTTTGTGGGCCGATTTCGATGAAACTCGGTTCGGGGTACTATTTTGACAAGAAAACAGCAACGCAATGTTAAAAATATAAAAATCCAAGATGGCGGCCAACTTTTTTGTTTGTGGGCCGATTTCGATGAAACTCGGTTCGGAGTAGTATTTTAACAAGGAAACAGCAACGCAATGTTAAAAATATAAAAAATCCAAGATGGCGGCCAACTTTGTTGTTTGAGAGCCGATTTCGATGAAACTTGGTTCGGCGTACTATTTTGACAACAAAACAGCAACGCAATGTTAAAAATATAAAAATTCCAAGATGGTGGCCTACTTTGTTGTTTGTCGGTCGATTTCGATGAAGCTCGGTTCGGGGTACTATTTTGATAAGAAAATAGCAACGCAATGTTAAAAATATAAAAAATCCAAGATGGCGGCCAACTTTGTTGTTTGTGGGCCTATTTCGATGAAACTCGATTCGGGGTACTATTTTGATAAGAAAACAGCAACGCAATGTTAAAAATATAAAAAAATCCAAGATGGCGTCCAACTTTTTTGTTTGTGGGCCGATTTCGATGAAACTCGGTTCGGAATATTATTTTAACAAGGAAACAGCAACGCAATGTTAAAAATATAAAAAATCCAAGATGGCGGCCAACTTTGTTGTTTGAGGGCCGATTTCGATAAAACTTGGTTCGGCGTACTATTTTGACAACAAAACAGCAACGCAATGTTAAAAATATAAAAATTCCAAGATGGTGGCCTACTTTGTTGTTTATCGGTCGATTTCGATTAAACTCGGTTCGGGGTTACTATTTTGATAAGAAAATAGCAACGCAATGTTAAAAATATAAAAAATCCAAGATGGCAGCCAACTTTTTTGGTTGTGGGCCGATTTCGATGAAACTCGGTTCGGAGTACTATTTTAACAATAAAAGAGCAACGCAATGCTAAAATAAAAAATCCGAGATGGCGGCCAACTTTTTTGTTTGTGGGCCGCTTTCGCTGAAACTCGGTTCGGGGTACTATTTTGATAAGAAAACAGCAACCCAATGTTAAAACCATAAAAAAATCCAAGATAACATCTTACTTTTTGTTTGTGGGCCGATTTTGATTAAACTTGGTTCAGGGTACTATTTTGATAAGAAAACAGCAATATCAATATAAATAAAAATGTTAAAAATCGGCCAAGTACGAGTCGGACTCGCGCATGAAGGGCGTTGTACCAAAAACAGCAAAAAAAACTGTTTGCTGTATGAAAGCAGCCCTTAAACATATATTTTATTCTTTTTTTAGTATTTTTTCTTGTAGCAGCAACAGAAATACATTATCTGTAAAAAAATCAACTGTCTAGCTATCACGGATCATGAGATACAGCTTTGTGACAGACAGACAGACGGACAGCGGAGTCTTACTAATAGGGTTCCGTTTTTACCCTTTGGGTACGGAACCCTAAAAATGACAAAGGGTTGATAGCGGTGAACTATGTTTTTGGGTTTATTTCGATGTAACTCGGTTGGAAAAAAAGAAAAACAAATAAGAAAAGCTCCCATACCACAAAAGTGATTATTTGCTCATTTGGTACGGAACCCTTCGTGCGCAAGTCCGACTCGCACTTGGCCGGTATTTTACTTTGCGTTGCTGTTTTCTTTTAAAAATAATACCCGAAACCGGGTTTCATCGATATCAGGCACAAACAAAAATTTAGATGCCATCGTGGATTTTTTTTTAACATTTCGTTGCTATTTTCTTGTTCAAATAGTACTCTTAAACGAGTTTCATCAAAATCAGCCCACAAACAAAAAAGTTAGCTGCCATCTTGGAATTTTTATATTTTTAACATGCGTTGCTGTTTTCTTGGAAAAATAGTGCCCTAAATCAAGTTTCACTAAAATCGGCCCGTAAAACAAAAAAGTTTGCCGCCATCTTGAACTTTTTATATTTGGAACATCGCGTTGCTGTTTTTTTGTTAAAATAGTACCGCGAACCGAGTTTCATCAAAATCGGCCCACAAACAAAAAAGTTGACCACCACCTTGGATTTTTATATATTTTTAACATTGCATAGCTGTTTTTTTGTTAAAACATTGCCCCAAATCGAGTTTCATAGAAATCGGCCCAAAAACAAAAAAGTTGGCCGCCATCTTGGATTTTTATATTTTTAACATTGCGTTATCTTGCTAAAATAGTACCTCGAACCGATTTCCATCGAAATCGGCCCACAAACAAAAAAATTAGCCGCCATCTTGAATTTTGTATATATTTAACATTGCGTTGCTGTTTTTTTTGTGAAAATAGTGCTTTGAACCGAGTTTCATCGAAATCGGCCACAAACAAAAAAGTTGGCCGCCATCTTGGATTTTTTATATATTTAATATTGCGTTGCTGTTTTTTTGTTAAAATAGTACCCCGAACCAAGTTTCATCAAAATCAGCCCACAAACAAAAAAGTTAGCCGCCATCTTGGATGTTTTATATTTTTAACATTGCGTTGCTGTTATCTTATTAAAATAGTACCTCGAACCGAGTTTCATCGAAATCGGCCCACAAACACAAAAGTTGGCCACCATCTTTGGTTTTTTTTATTTTTAACATCGCGTCGCGTTGCTGTTATCTTGCTAAAATAGTACCTCGAAGCGAGTTTTATCGAAATCGGCCCACAAACAAAAAAGTTGGCCGCCATCTTGAATTTTTTATATATTTAACATTGCATTGCTGTTTTTTTGTGAAAATAGTGCCCTGAACCGAGTTTCATCGAAATCGGCCCACAAACAAAAAAGTTGGCCGCAATCTTGGATTTTATATATATTTGATATTGCGTTGCTGTTTTTTTGTTAAAATAGTACCCCGAACCAAGTTTCATCAAAATCAGCCCACAAACAAAAAAGTTGGCCGCCATCTTGGATGTTTTACATTTTTAACATTGTGTTGCTGTTATCTTATTAAAATAGTACCTCGAATCGAGTTTCATTGAAATCGGCCCACAAACAAAAAAGTTGACCGCCATCTTGAATTTTTATATATTTACCATTGCGTTGCTGTTTTTTTGTGAAAATAGTGCCCTGAACCGAGTTTCATCGAAATCGACCCACAAACAAAAAAGTTGGCCGCTATCTTGGATGTTTTACACTTTTAACATTGCGTTGCTGTTATCTTGTTAAAATAATACCCCGAACCGCGTTTCATCGAAATCGGCTCTCAAACAAAAAAGTTTTCCGCCGGTACATAAACAAAAAAGATCGCACCATCTTTAATTTTGACATTTTTAGCATTGCACAGTCGACATCTTATTTAAAAAATATATATAATATATCGACTTTCGGTTTAAACCCTAGCCCATCTCTAGTTTTGACAAGCAAACTCTAGTTACATGTAAATGGTGAAATCTACACAATCGCAACTCTAAGTACGACGATGGTTTCAATTTCCCTACTTTTAAGGGAAAATTTCATGTACTGGTAACATTAGTTTTTTGCTGTGTGCGTTTCGTCGAGCGTAAACACAAGCACCTTACGCACACATAAATTTCATTTTTGCCTCACTTTTGACAGACCGCCTTTTAGAATACTATCATTCTTGGCTTTATTATTCTAAGGTTTTATCTTACTTCGTCAGTTGTTAACCGATTTATACAAATATTTTTTTTATCTCAACAAACATAGTTTGTGTGTAGTCCTATAAAAATTTTACAGAGGTCTGGCTGGTAGGTATAGTCTTTTCATAATCCTGAAAAAAATCAATTATTTAGCTTGCCATCATACGTGTTTTTACGGATTTTCAGACATAACATCTTTGTTTATAAACCGATTTTGATGATTCTTTTTATGCGTAATTAATGATTTGAGTAATATTTCTTGCTTTTTTAGAGGTATTTAATTTTGTTTTCAGGTTTTTTGAAGGAGGTTTTTTTAAAAAGCTTTTTTTTTTAATTTTAACTTGATACTCGTGCTTTCCAGAAAGAAGGCTGTTATTTTGCAGATACAGACGGACAATGGAGTGGTCCTAAGGGAACCTTTTAACATTTTTTTATTTTCGTTTTCCACCATGTTTGTAGCCCACATGCTGATTAAATACTTGTGCCAGGAAATCCGTTTGTCCTTGAGCTATAAAGCACATTTATTTATACAGCTCGTTAAACACATTGTTGAGTTTAAAACTAAATACATTAAGAGCCCGTTACGATTTTGCCGCTGACTGCAGCTCTCTCGCTCGCACGTTTCATGTTTTCTCAAGATTTCTTAAATCTGAGTGCGCAATTGAAAAATGTGTCACGGCCACTTTTCGCAATTTAAGATTACAGACATTTTAAAATATATACCAGTTATTTGTTGCTAAAGTACAAAAAGTTATCGTTTCTAACAGTTATTTGAACTGACAAATACGATAACTTTTTGTACTTCAGCAACTCGAAACTGAAATATATGTTGAAATGTCCGTAATCTTATATTGCGAAAAGTGGCCGAGACACATTTTTCATTTACGCACTCAGATTTACAAAATCTTGAGAAAACATGAAATGTGCGAGCGAAAGAGCGGCAGTCACCGGCAAAATCGGTACGGAGCCTTAAGCATTTGTGCGGGTTTCGCACGGAACTTTATTATACGACCTACTTTAAGTAATTCCTATTTTACTCTTACTTAATCTAACTTAAAACAATAAGTTATGGGTAGAGAAATAAAGGACACTCACTCTTTTTCTGACAAGAAGAATGGGCGCAGAAAAAATTATCAGCGTATTCAAATAACTAAAAAGACAAAAAAGGAAATAATGATTTTAAGCTCAAAATAAAATCTATGTCTCAATAGAAGGCAAAGTGCTTTGCAAAGAATTAAAATTAGTGAAAGTGAAATACTAGTACTCAGTTCAAAGTCTTTCTCCGTCTAATAATTTACTTATTGACTAAAATAGGCTTTATTTCATACGTGTGACCTTAGAGCATTAAATACTTGGTTAAATGCTCTAAGCGTGTGACTCTGCGTAAGTTTGTCAAAAATCTGTAATGTATGAATAAAAAAAAAATGTGTCCCTTTTAAAAAAATTTGTTCAGTATACCTATGCCTTTTTTAATTCACAACGGGATAGTGCTTGGCCTACACCTCACCTGATGTTAAGTGACGATAAGGCCGGAAGTGTAAGCGCACTACACCCGGAATTAGGCTTGCCAACTCCATAAAAGGCATTTCCGGGATTACTTAGCTCGACATCCGGGACTAGGGTATATTACGCGGGACACAACACACCATTTACAAAATGGTTAGAAAAATCTATAGATATATAAAAATCAATACAAAATATAGGTATGACAAAATTTATTAAATTTAAGTTATTTTCTAAATTTAAAACTACCTTACTTTTGAGTTTTTTGCGCATTTTCACAAGTTTTTTGCAATAGACGTAAATGGTCAAAATTAATTTTAATATGTGGTGCACCGTGCAAGTCAAGCCCAGGGACGTATTTTAAGATTCGGCGCCTTAGGCCAATAAGGTATGCCGCCCCTAGGGTCGCCATCTACGTAAGGGAGTATGCCTGTCTAGGATGCACGAAACGCATGTTTTTTTTTAGAAAAATACCTGTCTTTAGAAAAAAAGGCAATTTTTATTTAGTTTCATCAAATAATCTTATAATTTTGCCTATTTATAGTTAAAAAATCGGCCGCGCAGCGCGATTTTTTCTCAGTTCCATCCACTAATCTTGTAATTTTGCCTGACTAAAGTAAAAAAAAACAGCCGCACCGCGAGTTTTTCTCCTATTAATGACTTTAACTGATTTCCGGGATAAAAGGCGTCCCGCAAAGGGTCACGGCGGGACGGCCCAAAATTGACTCAGAAACGGGACGGTCCCGGAAAATCCGGGACGGTTGGCAAGCCTACCCGGAATCCTCATCACTGAGGAACTGGCTATCTTACCTCTAACCATAGAATAGAAATAGGTAAGTATACTACCTACGTACTCTAACTGCCGGAACACAACATTAAATTATTGTCATGGTGTCAGACTTAGGTAAGATATGGTAGCTAGTCAACCGGACTTGAAATAAGCCCTACCAACCAAACCGAGTACAATTTGTACCCCCATAGGCATCGAACCCGGAACCCCAGCGTCTTACACGGTGGGCGAACCACTAGACCACAGAGGCGGTTAAATAGTTTAGTGGTGTTTGACTACTTAAAATAAATAATTATTCTTATGCTACTAGCTAGGTTTAGGTATACCTACGTCTAGGGAGAGAGCTGAAGTACCTAGTGTTGTAAAAAAAAATATATTTTCTAACGTGAAAAAAACGTGAAAGAACTGAACTGGAGCATGTTTTTTTTCAAGAGTACAGAATCAAAATTATTAAGGAAGTTTCCGTTAAAGATACTTATGGCATTTTTATTCTGTGCTTATGGGTTCATATTAAAGTTTTTTTTTTTCATTTTTGAACCTACATTACTTTTTTGGTTGAAAATTACCAACTTTTCAACAGTTGGCAACATTTAAAGACGCGCACGGTGAACTTCATTCGGTTTGTGTTTTTAAGTACCTATGAATTTAGTTAGAACGAAGAACAGTGTCTCTAGATTGGGGGATTTTCCCCATTGTGCGGAAAATTTTAATTATCGGGGAAAAAAAGAAAATCTGTTCTTCATACAAAACGTAACATTTTGGGAACGAAAAATCGCGTTGGGGGATTTTATTTCTATCTTCTCTTCATACAAATGTAAATTAAATGACGGGGGACAATAAAATGTGGTCTGGGGAAAAATTGAAATAGATATCTGGAGACACTGACGGAGAATAAAAATCTAATATAATTATTGATTTGATTAAATAAAACATTTATTTTCCAAAGATTGTATTCTTGAAAAAAAAATCAAATTTAGAAAAAAAACAACGGTAGGTACTGTGTTTTTTTTATGTTTTTTTTCAACATTGTGAAAAAGACAAAGGTGTTTTTTTTCATGTTACATAACTAGGCAATCAATTACAGACTATACCAATAAATAAATATAATTTCCTTTTATATTTCTTTATATTTCAATCATTTTGGCTTTTATATTTCCTTTTACATAGTCATTTTACACGTTAAGGTGAGGCGAAGGGCCGACAGAACGTCTAGTCTGGTTGACAGATACGAGAAAAAATTATAACAGTGAATAAAATAGCGTGAGGTAGATAATTTTATTAAACTGCGCAATTCGTGATACAAAAAACAATAATATCATTGTGAGGCGCCTGCGCACGTTATAAGAGAGAAGCGATTTTGCGGATTGATTTGTCTCAATATGTGTTTAGAAGAATCGACACATTTCTTTTAATGTTTTTGCATCCAAAATGAATGGAAAACTAATATTTTTTTGCATAAATAAAAATGTTATTAATAAACAATGGCATCATAATGTTCAACTGTTTTTTGCATGATGCAAGGTAACAGAATCAATAAAAAAATTATTAATTATTAAAAATGCAGAGCTTTTTCTAATTTTATTCAATATTCAAATTACTAGTAACATTAATTAACATTTATTTAGACAATAATACTTCAAAAATATGTTTCTAATTAAACTAAACGCATTTTTCCTGTTTTTGATCCACAAATAATATAATCTGCCACGCGTCTGTAAAACACGTGACTTCGATAACATAATACTACACAAACAACAGTTAAATTAAAATGTGGTAGGGAACATTAAAAACATTACGATTGAATTAAAGTTAAGTATGTGGAAAAAACTGCGCATATATAACAACGTAACTTCACGTAATTTTGCCTGCTGCCTGTTTTTTTGCTATCTCAGTTTACGCATAATTTATTGCTAATCAAATTTGTTCCTTATTTCATTTGCATTATGTTGCTATATTGAGCAAAGTGTATGTGTATATTTGGGCAGTTGCTATGTAACACGATTACATGACCCACTTCACCGATTCAAGGCCAAAATTGTAATGGTGATGAATACGTCGCAGTTTATTTTTTTTATATTGTCACTTACTGATTTTTTTAACGAAGGTAAGTAGGTAGCATGAAATATTTTTCACATTAGGTAAACATTTTTTTACACATTATGATACAAAGTCAATAAAACAAACATTTTATGCGAAATACCTATGGAAATGTAGCATTTTCGTACCTCTAAATATACATTAACTCATCAAGAAAAATCTAGTAGTAATGTATAATTTTAATAGTAAGGGTAAAAATTAATTAAATTAAGATTAATGATATCTCCAAAACTATGCATTTTGGACCACATGTTCTAAGAGTTTTTTTAAATTATTTTGACCTATAGAATATAACCTCAGAGTTATGGGTTATCAAAAAATACAGGTTGTATAAAAAGGATAAGTAGATGATCTTATTATAAAAAAAAACTTCTTTATTTTCTTAAAATGATAAATAATAACAGAATATTGATTGACACAAAATATTAAAATAATAAATTAAAATGTAACCTTCCCTGACCAATTTTTCTTTGAGGACACAAGTAAACCTTTTACTTATCACGGATAGATTAATCTAGGCTTTATTGATGCTTACACACAGCTTATCTTTCTAATCTACTCCTTGACATATTGTACTTATACTCCAGTTTTACGTTAACTGCGCAAAAAAAAATTGGAAATTATGTAATTCGTCTTGCAGATAAGCGTATAGGTAGGTACTGAAAGAAAACATTGCTGCAGGCCTATTACATAAAAATTATCTCGATAATCGGACGCAATTCGTCGTTCTATTTAGGTACTTGATAATTGATATTGAACCTTATTCGTGAGTAAATAGTGTCACGGAGTTCGAAGAACATCGGCCGCTTATTGCGTTTGTTTTTATGTAATATGCCTGCTGTTTATGACATTTTGTTTTCCATTGGCGCAGCGATAAAAATCGATTTCACTTCGCAAATCGATTCCGAATTTTCGGTAGGTAGATTGGAAAATGTTACTACGCTGCAATTCCTTTCAAGCTAAACCTTTTGATACACAAAACTAGTTTGGATATATTTTTAATATAATCAATCTAATATAGAGTGGTGAATGGTAAATATATTTGTAAAGGTTGGATGAAACAAATAGATTCCAGAAATTCCCGCGAAAAACGAAAAGTTAGTGATTTATTTGACTTGTTTCAAGATTAAGACCTTATCAAGATAATATCTCAATAATTGAAAATGAAAGTATTAACCTAGTTTCAATAATGACAAATAATCAGTAAATGCATAAAATGCATTATCTTATCGGCGTGTTGGTAAGCTAGCTGTTTAGAACTTAACAGTGTCACAGCCTATCGCAATCCTAATTTGACGGCATTGTTACCTGAAATTCCTTAGAACTGGTTGTCAGTGTTTATTTGCAAACTGGTCTATTTAGTAAGTGGAGACCAAATAATTACCGAGTACCGTAAAATGAAACGATAAACTTATAATGATACAAGCGAAATGCAAACGAATGACAGGACCGATATTAAAAAATCATTTTAGCTAATTAATTATGTCCTAATATTTTAGATATTGTTATTATAGCAAATACAATAACAATACCTACCAAAAATATTTAGTAATAAAAAAGTTGATTACTTTTTTCTAAATAAGATAAAAATTTAAGCTTTTACAAACTCTGGAATCTACGAGTATAGGGTATTTTTTTGTTATTATTATTCAAACTGAACTTTTTTTTACCATGGGACCAACTCTGAAATCGCAAAATCAAAACTAGTTTTTCATACATTTTGATATTTTCGTAATTAAATTTTGTATGTTCAGTTTGATGGTCCCTATCTACCATATTCGGCTTTATAAGGCTTTTACCAAACACCTTGTGTAATACCTACCGTTTTGGGTCACTATGTGTGTGTGGTTAGTGGTTGTAGATTTAATAGTACCGTATTTAACATATTTTTTACAGCCTTAGTTCTTTTTGTATCAGAAATGAAACAGCTTACCTACTCAGAGTCTATCAAAAGGTAAACGCACGACATAAGCCTACGCATTTCTATTATTATTCATTTGATGTCCAACGAAGCAATGCGGTGGTCAAAGGGAAATTAAAAATAATAAAAAATTTTGATACGAAAATAGGTATATCTGCGCACCTCCACGGCAACTTTTGTGTTTTGTTGCGTCATGTGAACCGAGAAAAAAATTACACAAACTTATTCGTTAATTGTGTTCTGTAAACATATGGCACAAATGAAGATTATTATTATTATGTATGTGCGGTCTAGTTATCATGTTTACTTTAGTTACCTACTTCATTTGTTTTTCTTGACAAAGACGCTTTTTAAAAGTTTTCATATTTTCCTCACTTTTAACTAGGTACTATGGGCAACAGCGACGCTTAACCAGTTTGCAACAAAATTCGTGTGCGCGCGTATCGCCCCTACACGAACTAAACGTATGGTTGTGACGGCGCGGCGTGCAAGCGATTTTGACCTTAGCAGTGGTTAAGCGTCGCTGTTGCCCATGGTACTTATTTGCACTCGTTAATTTAGTGATTTTAGTGAATGAAATGGCAGGATATCAAATCAAACTTGGTTTTTCTGCTACTCAAAATAAATGGGTACTATGCCTTGATGTACCTAGTGATGTAGTTCCAATATTGTTTTTTTTATAATAATTACTAGAGGCCGCCCGCGGCTTCACCCGCGTGGTTCCCGTTCCCGTGAGAATATCGAGATAAAAAGTATTACACAGGTTGGTCAAAAGTTCTGTTACTGAGTTTCTTTATCGATTACTGGCCATTAAAACAAATGAAAAGAAAAAATAAAAATGACATATTATTGACAGTTTTATAAGCTATAATTCCATACCACACGTATATCATATTTTGTTTATTTCACCATGGAATGGGGGTTGAAGGAGAATCGTGTCGCTGTAATTGCTCTGCACAAATGTGGGCAGCCACCGAATATGATTTTCAAGTTGCTACAAAAGTTGAAAATCAACAAGCAATTTATTTATCGCACTATCCATAGGTACAGTAATACCTTGACCGTCGATGACCGAAAAAAATCAGGAAGACCACGCACCGTTCGGACACCAGCTGTGATCAAGGCAGTGAAGGCGAGAATCACGCGAGAAATCCCGTCCGGAAGCAAAAGTTATTGGCAATACAGATGACTGTGAAGAGAAGTTCCCTTAAAAAAAATATCAATGATGACCTTGGGCTTCACGCTTACCGTAGACGAAAGGGCCATCTGCTAAACGCACGATTGAAGGCTATGAGGTTAGCACGAAGTCGCGCTCTACTAAAGCAGTACGCACAAAACGGCCATCGAAAAATCTTGTTTACTGATGAAAAAATCTTCACAGTCGAAGAAAATTTTAACCGTCAAAATAATAGAGTATACGCTAAGAATAGTAAAGAAGCCAGCATGATTGCTCCGAGGGTCCAACGAGGTCACCACCCCTCATCAGTGATGATTTGGCTGGGGGTGTCCTATTCAGGGCTAAGTAAGGTTCATTTCTGTGAAAAAGGTGTGAAAACTGGCGCTAGAGTCTATCAAGATACCGTTCTGGAACCTGTTGTCAAACCCTTAAGCCACACTTTATTTCAAAACCAGCCATGGGTCTTCCAGCAGGACTCTGCCCCTGCGCACAAAGCAATATCTACACAAGCATGGTTTCGGGCTAACAAAATTGATTTTATCGCGCAGGAAGAATGGCCATCCTCCAGCCCAGACTTAAATCCTCTGGATTATGCCATATGGCAACTTATTGAGGAGAAAGCATGTGCTAAGCCCCACATGAATCTCGACTCTCTTAAGCGCGCTATTCTCAAGGCAGTCGCAGAATTGGATATGGTGGTAGTTCGTGCTGCCATCGATGACTGGCCTCGTCGTCTAAAGGCGTGTATTCATGCCAGAGGCGGTCATTTCGAATAATTTTAATACATGATAATCTTAAATATTTGTGCTTTCATTTGGTATATAATTCATTGTAGCATTATTTGTAAATTTAGTATTATTCATGTTTTCCATAGTTACAGAACTTAGTAACCAACTAGGTATATGTTTTAATCTAGGCTATCTACTATCTGTGTGCCAAATTTCAACCAAATCCGTTCAGTAGTCTTTGCGTGATTGAGGAACAAACATCCAAACATCTAAACATCCAAACATCCAAACCCCGCAAACTTTCACATTTATAATATTAGTAGGAAGTAGGATGTGGTCACGTGGATCATTCACGTTTATGCTCCTCAATTTTTCCAATAATATGCATATTTACTTGCATAATGTGTAAAATATACATATTAATTAATATTTGAAAGGATATAATAATAAGTAGGTTCTTAAAAATGTTCTTAGTAATAGATAATCCTAATAAAATATTGATAATGGGAGTTTACAAGGTAAAACAAAAATATTTTTTAAGCATTAGTACCTCCACAAGCCATTTTTTATTTTTTTTAAACAAAGTTTGAAGTCTCTTTTACTACTTATAACTATCACTGCCAGTTAGTTACTACATTTACATACTACAAGCATAATACATTTCGATGACTACAAGTGGCGTGTTCTGTTTTTTCGCATATTTTTAGCAATCTACGACGTTGGATACGGCTGTCCATGAATCTAAACCGTGGCCTTGACGCGTGCAAAAAATAAAATGATCGCTCCGTTGCATGGATTGACAGATAGGTGGCGGCTCTATCGATACGAAGAAGAAATCCGGAAAAACACGGAAAGAAAATCACGTAATGATATAGAAAAACAACGTACATATTTACAACACGTGGATGCGTTTGTTGAACTTCGGAGAATTTGAATTTAAGTCGTACGTAGCATTCAAAAAACGTGTGACAAAATCATCGAAATGTATTTTCAATGGACAAAATATTAAATTAAAATAACTCCAATATTTTGTGGTTCTTTTCTCAAATAGATTTTTATTACTTACTTCTGAATAATGATAACGAAACAGCGAAATCGTTTTGATAATTATGACCTATGATAACTAGAAGAAAACTCGGTTTTATAGCATATCGCTCGTATTTACGTATTCAAGAAGTTTTTATTTGTCATAGCATTGGCACGGCTGTGGCATTGGTAAGTTTAATGAGTTTATTCAGCTGCGTCGGTTAAAATGCATTCGTCTTCCTACCGTTATACTTACCAAATTGTCTCTAACTTTTTATAAGGAACTAAAGTCGTGCTCGTGATCGAAAATGTATGGGTATACTTAATCTCTTTTATTTAAAATTTCAATGTAAAAAAAATTAAGCCTTTTTTCTAAACGAATTCTTTGCTACCTGAGCCCTGACCACAGATAATAAGAGTATGTAGGGATGTGGGGCAAGACAGGTTCCAAACTGTCAATCTTTTTTCTCGTGTGGGTGTTGTTTTTAATAGTCTTCCTGCCTGACCCTCGCCGGTCGGCAACCATTCGGTAGGTAAACAATTCAAGAATATAAATTAGTCGTTGTATCGACCGTTCTGTTTTGAATACTGCAAAAACTACGCATATAGACCGTGCTGCTCGGTAAATGTGTGCGTTAAAGTACGTGAAAAAATCTTGCTTCTGTCTGCGCATGTGTGCAGGCAAAGATTAGATGCGATAACAAAATTTTTCTGTGTTATGTTAATGTGAAGTGTAGTCAAGAGGTTGCATTATTGATGGTTAAGTTTACTTATTATTATAATAGTAGAGGTAAAGTAGGTAAATGAAAATAAGTAGCATAGTTCTAATTTAAATTATCAGATTTTAAATGAAATGATAAGTTATCTGATAGCAAACTGTTTTAAAATTATCTACCGTAGACTGATTTGCAATTAAATAATTTGGCATGATAATAAATGGAAAATAACTTTAAAAAACTATCTTTACCAAATAGAACAATTGATATTATAGTGAATCAGAAATGCCTCAGTGAGGTTATCGATAAACGTTTTATCGGTGTGCGACTTAATCTATGTTTGTTTTGATGTAACGTATCGATGTGTGTAACGTTTACAATCTACCGTGTGGCGGTGTGCGTGAGCCGGCCGTAAACGTATTTATTTTAGGCACTCGCTTCACCCGGCTCAGTCCTCCTTGTCTCTCCAAGCTAGCCGTGTCTGTGTTTGTGTGGAAGTTAACACCAAGGAATAAAGTTGAAAATGTCGGCGTCACCTATTGCGAGGCAAGCGACCCATACCCAGGTGATACCTTCGAGGAGGGTTCTCATCACGGACCCGGCGCAGATGCCTGATGTCTACTCTAGTACTCCTGGAGGCACTCTTTACTCTACCACGCCTGGAGGTAAACATTAGCAACATACTTATTCCTACTATTACTATCCCCGCCAATTGGTAATGCGCTTGGTAAATTTTTTTAACCTCAAAAACGAAAAACATTTTTTTTATATCTTCTATTCAAAATAATAATTCAAGAAATAATTTAGTAAATTAATTATTAGAATGTTCTTGTTTCATGACATTTTTAGTTGCGGATGACGTGACAAGGTTCCTGCGCATTTGCAATTGGCGGGGATAGTACTAAGTACACTGTACCTAATTAAAATTATTAGGGCAAGTGGTGTCATAATATTTATTTATATACGGCACATGGTAATTGTATTAAAAAAAATTTTTTTTTTTAATTAACTAAACTATGAAAGAAACAGTTCAAAATAGTTTTTGTTTGATCAACATTGGAGAAAAGCTCGCAAAGATATCAAAAGTAAAACAAAACAGACACGTGTTGGATAGTGTTCAATCGAATAAGTAGATTCGGTCGGAATGAAGTCATCGACGAATAGGTTCGCACATCCGCACGAGATATAAACACACTTGCAAAAAAAAAACATCCAAGTCTAGCACATGATAATTTTGAATTAATAACATGGTTATGTAAAGTGTTATCAACGAAAATTTTCCACAATTTTTCTTGTTCTTTTTAGTTGCTAGTTTTTTTTCTGATATAATATAATCGTTTTATCACAAAAAAATACAAAAGACGATCTTGACTTATGAAATGTTTGAAACAAAATAACTTTAAACATTTACTTATTTATAAAGCTTTTTTTACAAATATTAACCTAACTTCCTACTACATATTTATCTCCAATTGTTTTCGCAAACAAAATAGGAGTACCAAAGTGTTTTGATAGATACCATAGTATTAACTACTTTATCTTCAATTATCTGGAGTTTAGAAGTCGCCTAGCCTCGACATCTCATAAACATTAATGAGTTAAATATAGACTTATGCGATACAACGACCTCAGTGTGCACAGTTTAATTCTATAGGTATATGACTCAGATTAAAATGAGGTTTTATAGCACTTGTACAAACTAACGATGCGCATCCTTTGTACAAATTGTTGTGTGGGTATTATCACAGTACCTATACTTACATATACTATATACTGTGGTATTATAAAGTAGAGAAAGTACGTTGCCTTTACATAAAAAAAATCTCAGGAGCCCTGTTTGAAAAATAGGACCCCTATTCTGTGATTGCCTCGTTCAGAAAAATTTAAGTTTGTCAGTTAGTACATATAATGTATTGTTATCGTAATTTTTGGCTCCTTACCACATTGTTATCAAAATATAGCAATCGATAACACATGGCGGCTTAATGAACGTAACCCGGACCGAATTCATAATATACAGATTCCGCGCCACGACAGAAATCTCACGAAATTTTGAAGAAAAATTAATAATACTGTGTCTCTTACTATTTAACTGAAGTTATTTCCTATGAATTAAAGATACCAGCGCCTCGTCCATGGGATTCGTGGATTATTTTTCGTGGTGCGAACTACAATGAAGTTACAACCAACTCTTGGCGTGATATTATGCAACAAGGTGACCAGTGTTCCGCTATTTTTGGGGCTACATGCGTAGAAGTTTAATGTCATTTGACATATGAACCAAGAGCTATTGATATTCAAGGTCGTTTTTGAATTTTGTACGGCAGTAACAACGCCTCGTTTGTTGGTTATCATTTACAGTCTATGGTTGTAGCCTTGGGAATTTAGCACGTGGTCCCTATGTTAATAAGTTTGATATCATACGCAAACATGCGGCATGCGTGACAGGGTGGGATGAACAAACACGTAAATAGTGTTTACAAACTGCGTTCACGTAAACGTGTATTTCCCTTTCCCCTCTAGGAATAATATATATAGAGAATGCTTTTCGTTTCATAGAGCTCTATCTTTTTGCAGTTACTCGTAGTTATAGTAAAAATAAACAAAATATTTTCAATTAAGTCGAGCAAGATCAATCAGCTGCCATTTTACTCTAGATAAGAATGGGAAAATGATTAAAATATAATTTCTATAAGAAAAAAAATAACAAGCTTATGTGTACTTATGTGAACTTAAATCAGTGGGCTTACAATGTTCAAATACTTCAATTTTTCTTCTACAGAAATAGATTCCTTATTTCCTTAGTGCGTTTGTGAAAAGGACTATGAAATGCAATGATTAAAATTAAAATACTGGCCGCATGCAGTTATAAAGATAAGAATATTATAGGACCGTTTCTCCTTCGCTATTCGTTCTGGAAACCACTGAAAGATTGCTGCATTTAATTAGCAGTTAAAACTGTTTTTACTGCATTATTTTAACAAAAAAATTAAATAGGTTAAAACTATCAAAAAGGAATATTGATATTATATTATTTAATTTAGATTATTAACAACTGTGGTAAATCGCTCCTTACGGTTTAGAAACGACGCTATTAAAGCTATTGAAAGTCGTTTTGTTTTTTTCAATGTAATATAATATCACGATAAAATAATAATAATAAGCAAAAGCAACTCCCACTGTTGGGCATCGCTAACAAGCTGAAACTATTTTTTTTTAATTTTGGATTTTTGATATTTAAGCTATTTTCTTATATATTACGATCAATGATATACCTACTATAATAAAACTACTCTTCACCAGCTCAGATTATCGAGCCCATAGAGTCGCGAATGCAGTACAATACTGCTTTCGTGCTGCGGGTCCTCGTACATTATACACCAGGCCTGATTAAGCGTCTTGTTATACAACCTGTATTTTGAGATCGTCATGAGGGACACAGACTATTATATAACAAATAAAATATCAAATTATAATAAACAGCTGCACCATCCATCGCTTATTTTCGTACAATATCTAAAAGTGCAATCAGAGCTGTTGTGAAGATCAGTGGCCCAGTTAGTTTAATGCTTCCCTATATCGGAACCACCTCAAGTTTTTTTAACCATTCTAATTTTCTTCAGGTAATCTTAAACAAAACTTCAATATAATTTTAGATATCCTACCACAAAAAGACATGTATACAATTATATTACCCACCATAGCTTTTACCCATGGAATAACTTTTCTCCTAGGAATTTAGGATATTCATTTAGAATAGCCTATGGGTTATGTTTTTCGGGCGTATCTTGTATGTAAGTATGTTTGTTTGTGTGTTTGTATGTAATATTCTTTATTACCTCATATCTTTCAAACGGCTGAATGGATTTCTGTTATTAAGATATCGTTAGATTTGTCTCGTCAGCCCAAGTGTTCTTAAGAAGGTGGCGTTATAAACAAAACAACGTGGCGGCTGTACGGTGCTATTATACGTAGTGGAAAAATTTTTTTTTTTGATTACTACAATATAGGTGTCAAATTAAAGGGCTTATTATAAGGATTTCAAAAAGGTATATCATTACCGTAATATGTAATAACTAAAAAGATATAAATAAAAAATAAATTTAAAAAATTAAAAAACCCGCCTGCATAAAAAGACAAGTCAACTGAAAAGATGGAAACAAGATTAAATATTAAAGGCAACATAATAACATGCAGTCGGAGGCATATAATTCAAATCATTCATAATGTCACTTTCTTTATGCATGCCTCCGACTGCATGTTATTATGTTGCCTTTAATATTTAATCTTGTTTCCATCTTTTCAGTTGACTTGTCTTTTTATGCAGGTGGGTTTTTTAATTTTTTTTCTAAGGGCCAATCTAACATGCCAAAAGTCATCAAAGTAGGTACAGCGGTTTAAATTTGTAAACGTGACAAACATATCCAGTTACTTTCGCAATGTTAGTATGGATAAATGTAGGTAAGGTCTACATAATTCTTTGCGACAACATTTTGCAAATTAATAATACAGTGAAATAATAGCAGCATGAAAATGACCCCGGTCAACGAACTCATATTCTATGGACCAAAGATATTAAAACGGATAGAATAGCCAGTACTGTAGCCAGTGTAGCCACAGATAATGTCTAATGACCTGCCAAGTAGGCCGTCAAGCGACAGAACTGTTTATTGTTTTGTAATCTATGGCAGAATGCCATTGCAATTTGCACCTGACTTATGATGTTCAAAATGTAAACAACGTTGACTTATCGTTTAAGTATACCTTGGAGCTAATTTTATACAAAATTATCATTACAACTCATTAGAATATATCATAGAAGACTAGACTAGACTAATAAGACTACTTTTGCGCAACCTCACTATTTCACTTGGGTGAAAACTGAAAATCAGTGATTTACTCTACGAGTAAATATTACACTGAGTTTTCTCCCTTTTGCATCGCTACGGCACACAATTGGAGTTTTGCTCTGTTCTGTATTGTTTATTTTTGTTTCATTGTTTTATTTTTAATCTTTTATTTTGTAATGTTCATTGGTCTTACTTAAATTTTGTGTGCGTGCTTAGTGCGAATAAATACATTTCACTTTCACTTTCACTAGAGACGAAAGAATGATGGCAGCAATGACGAATAATATGGTAGATAGGGACCATCAAACTGATCAACTTTTACTATGGGGACAAGAAATCAGCAGCTGATTTCTTGATGAAACAGCTGCTGTTTCATAAAAAAACTAATAACGAAAATATTAAAAATGTATGAAAATTTTTTTCGAGATTTCAGAGTTCGTCCTTTAGTAAAAGTTGTTCGGTTTGATGGTCCCTATTTACCATATTCAGCATTGCTGGTGTTTTGTAACATCCTGTAAGTAACAATATCTGGGCAGGAACACGCCAAAATTCAGATAAAAGAGGATCCCTCAAAAAACCAGTACAACCATACTACGAGTTCAGTTCATGGCCTAGTGGGGGCAAGTAAATATTAAGGATGAGAAAAATATGAATTGTAGGTACAGTCAAGAGCACTTAGTGAATTAATTAAAGTTTTGAGCTGCGGGATTTATTGGAAAAACAAGTCAATTGCACGGCCTGAGGAATTTGGTTACTTTACCTTCCATTTGAATAAAAAAAAAAAACCTCTAGGGGGAGAGGGTCAGCTGCCCCTCCCTGCCCACTCTTGGCGACGCCCTTGGTTCACACCCAACCATTTTTAATAACGCGCTACTTGAGTGCTACGTAATGAGGTTACAAGTACATCATTAATGTTCTTCGTTTTTTCTTTCCAGGCACAAGAATTGTGTATGAGAGGTCGTTCATGATGTCGTTAAGGCAGTCCCCGATCTCGCAGACCCCACCGAAGTGTTCCCTGCCCGCGGCCCTACTCAAGAATCCGGGTTCCGTACCCCATTCTCAACCCAGCCCGGTGCAGAAAAATATGCGCTCGAATTCTATATCCTTCGATGAAACGCAGGAAACGTTCAGTATGGATCTCTAAAAGTTAGCAATAAGTACTTATTTTACGTTATTATTTATTTTGCGTTCCGAAACAAATGAACTGACTTTTAAAAAAAAGTTTCTATTCATAAAAAAAACAAAAGATGCTTTGACTTTCATATTTAAAATATGTATGCGACATGCACCATTAATTAAATATTGTTTAAGTCCACTTAAATACAATTTCGCATATAAAATTGTTATCATTTATTTATTTTGAATTTGTTTAGGTATTTCGTTCATTTGTTTCGGAACGTAAAAAGTTAAGGCCGAAATGTGTAATTTTTTATTAATGCATCATAACTAGTGTTAGAGAAGACTGTTAAATTTTTTCATTAGTTTGGCCTCGACAAAGTTAGTTTAAGCTTTAGGAAAAAGCGCGACTGAACCCGCGTTAAAAACGCAATCTTTTGCCGCAAATCACAAAATACTATAAAAAATAAAAAATAAATCTATAAAATCATACTGCAATACGCCTTGCGTTAATCTATAGATGCACAAAAGGCATTGTAGTACAAATATTTATAAAAAAAACTAAATGAATTTCTAATGGAATGGATGTGAAATGTTACTGTTAAAAAAACTGTGGCAAAAGATTATTGTAAATATTTTAGATATAAGGCGTTTGACGCACATTAATTACTTTATTAGTATTTCTAATTATATTGCAATTTTTTAGGAAAGCAAGTGCCATACAATAGAAGTGAATACGACTGATTTTCTTCTTTATGGTATTGCTAAGATTATCAATATAATGGTGCAGTGTAATCTCAAATTGTACGCATATTGTTTATGATATTTGAGAAAGTAAGCATTTTGATATGTTCGATGCGTGTTATGTATGTTAACTATTCTTTTATTTATCAAATTGATGATTGCCAATGACTTCTCGAATACGTTGTCATTGATGATTGCTGGTTTATTATAAGAAATCAATACGCCGCCCAAATAAATAAAAAAAAACACTTGAAAATTGTATATCGCTCGATCAGAGATGGCAAAAAACGTTGTTTTGCGTCAAATAAATTTCTTTCGTCTTTTTTTTTTTGACCCATGAGAGTAATTGCAGTTTTACTAGCAATACAAAAATGGGATGCTTTGCGAAACTGCATTATATTTGCGACCGTAGTCGGTAGGTAAAAATCTTTGCATCATAATTGCAAAGGTATCATCCAAATTACTAGAATGCTTATTAGAATAACCACTGGAGTATAATTAATATCCAGTGGTTTATTAGCTAGTTACCAACCGCTACATCGTAGAGGTTATATTTGAATAGGCTTTTATTAAAAATAATTGTTGAATTTTAATCTATTGTACTCTGAAAATTTGACGCACTTTTTTGTAAATTATCAATATAAAATAATCAAAAAGCTTCGATAAATTGAAATTCCAATTATTAATGTTATTTTCAATGAGTGTAGATTCTACAAATTCTATGTCTATGTGTGATATGCTACAATTGAATGTTGTTAATAAAATTTTAACGATAGGTTGATAAATCCCAAAGCATTTATGTTGTGTCTAAAGAAGGTGCATTATATAACTTTGACTCTCTGTATTTCGTATGAATGAGATATTATGTCAGAATATTTTGTATAAGGAGCTGTTGGTTAAAGGTATTACAACTTATGTGACTGCCAGTATCAGAATTAAAAGATGAAATAATGATATATTGTTGTTTTCCTTCACCTTTTTCTTTAAACTTTTTAGTGTGACCTAATTCCTAAAAATTTTGGAATTTAATTGTTTGATTTCAAGGCAATAGCGATCTCTAAGTAGCAATGAAATTATGGAATAAATAGGTGATTCTGTGTGCAGGACCGGATGTAGAAAATGAATGTTCCAAAATGTAGTTTGATAGCTGGTTTAATGAGCCCAGAATTCTCTCACAATAAAAAATGAAAATTAAAGCGATGGCGAGCCCATCGAATCGAGCCTTGAAAATGGAATAATTACAATATCCTTCCGGTGTCGCTAGTACAATCAAAATATTGTAGGAGGCGCTAATGTAGCGATCGCCGCTGCCAGCGCCCTCGCGTTGGTGTTGTGATGGCATAACAATAGGTACCATTATTCTACTCAATATAACTAAACGAATGCGAAGTGTATATGTAATCTGCGCTGTCCTCTCCCCTGCGCTGTCCTCTCCCCTGCGCTGTCCTCTCCCTCTGCGCTGTCCTCTCCTATCTGCGCTGTCCTCTCCCCTGAGGGAGGGCAGTCGCCTCGGTTGAAGGTTCGTCGCCTGTCCGGGCACGTAACCAATATATGGCGGTTTTTAGTCAGTCGAGTCTGACATAACCAGATTAGCTCGGTAGCAACCGGCTAGGTGGTATCCAATGAGGATTTTCCGCCTCCTTCCCCCCCGCGGGGGAGGGTAGCTTGGATCGCCTAAGGTGAAGGCTCAAAAAAAAAAAGTGTATATGTTTAGTTGTATTTCGACTGCAGCTGCAGTACCTACGTTTACGAATGTTTATCTACGTTGTACAGAACTAGGTATAAAATGTAACTAAAATTATAATGGAAAAGTTTCATAAATCGAATCAAATCACGAATTTCGTTACTTTGATGTTTTGTTCGCACGTATTGGCTTGTGTACTGGACAGCTGCCCGAGAACTAAAATGAGACTTGACTTTGGAAAGTACCTATTTGGGAAAAAGTTTCATTAGCTCTATGGTACAACTTCCCAGTTGAATAAAGTGGGAACAAAACTCTAATTCAAAGATACTAACTTAGAGCATTTAACCAATCTAAGGAGACTAAAAACACAATTTTAGAAAAAAGGATGGTTTGGTTGATTCACAAATCGGCCAGCAATCAGCGCAGCACACTGTAAGTAGTATTTGCTATAAATTTTTGGATGTTGGAAGCGAAATTTATATCAATTTTTCTTCCAACATATTTCGGTTTTCTTTTTAACATTGAAAATGTTTTTTTGATCGCTTCAGTAAGGTACCCAATTTCAGCCAAAGTGAGACATTGCCCTGGTCCCGTGAGTTTTGGGTCTACGTGTATGTACTAAATGTCAAAAGATGCGTCTCAGCAAGGGCTACAATATGGTGAAAAAAAAAAAGTTCAAAACTTTTATCGTAAATCGCATAAATGTAGAAAAATGACACACTTTTTTCGGGTCTTTTCTCACTAAATCGACAATTTCTCAAAAACGAAAAGCGATATCGAAAAAATGAAAAAACCCCTAGAGATATTGAGTTAGGCTACCTATTGAAAATAGTATATGTCCCTGACTCTTACGGTCTGGGCTGTAGCTAATCCTTTATGTAGCGAAATGTTGGGATACCGCGGGCGACGCGCGCGGCGCGGGATAATAATAATGCGTAGTACGATTGAAGTTAGTAAATTATTGTATATTTCAAAGCTTGTAATAGTGTTTTATATTTTATTTATTTATTTAAATTTTGTATTTTTTATTTATTTGTACATTTTTTATACATAAAAAAGTCCATATTCAAGTAAGTGACGTCGCTTACTATGTGAAAACGAAAGAGAAAGTAGTATTAGCAATAACTGTAGGAGCAAAAGAGATGACGCTATTATCTCCAGTACACGTGCTAGGCGTCGTAGTGAGTTTTTGTGTAGAGAAACGGATAAACGAATCTTGAGCGAAAGTTGAACAGAAGAGAGGTTTTAGTTTGAGGCCTCTACTAGATCCAAAATATTATATATCGTGGGTTGCTGTTATTTCAATTTCGATATTTGAAATTACTCGATCAGTCACGTCTTTCTTAGTGACTCTGCGATTCCAAATGAATTATTACAACGATCTCTGAGAATGAGAGTGATGAAGAAGTCGACGCGAGAGTCTCGCATGCTGCATTTGATTTATTTTTTTATTAGGGTTAATTTATTTCGAAATTCAGATGTTTTAGTTATACATAGTACTTAGGTTACCTTTCAATAAAATATTAATGTCTATAAGAAAGTTATAAAAAAATATTTTGTTAAATTTATTCAATTCATTTTCAATGTACCAGAAGGTCGTGAAAGGCACGAGATCTGTGATTTTTTTTCAATCCGATCTTTAATTCGTTTTAAACTTTAAACTTTTAGATTTTTGCATTCACAATGCTATTTTTATATTAAGATGAATAAATAATGAAAAATATTAGAAAAAATCGACTCACCCGTAGCAACCATCCCGTCTGAGTTGCTCATTATTTATTCATTTTAATTCGTTTACTGTCCAACTTACATTATAATAATTAATTAATATAAATCGTTTTTGGAATTAACAACCCATATGAACACGTAAAAAAGGTTTCAATCTACAGCAGCGCCACCAAGGGGGATTTTTCTGTCATCCTGCCATTAATTGAGTGCATAAGTAGGTAGGTACCGGTTTGATCTAATAAGACCATTTCCATTTAGGACTTATTTGAATCCTAAATGGAAATGGTTTGAAATGAATTTATTTGTATACAAAAGAAGAACTAGGACTACAGGAATTTCATGGATGCTTATTATGTGAGCTTATTTGAATAAATACATTTTAATTTTCATTCTACAAATATGCCATTAACGGATGATGAATTTTGATGAAAGGTACTAAAGACAATTTTATAAAAAAAACTTCCAATTAGGTATACCTACCTACCTATGTACTGGCCCCGTATTACAACCTCTTAAAACTTGCCAGTTTACTGAATGGCTATCAATGCATCTCTTTTATTTGCTATGCAGCGAGAAAGAGATGTAACTATAGCAATTCATAAACCTGGCAAGTTTTAAGAGGTTGTAATACCCCCTCTGATGTAATAAGATCAAATAAATCCGAAATGTAAATGGTTTGAAATGAATTTACTTGTAAGTGTACGAGAAAAGAACTCTGTATTTTTAATTTTTAATTTTATCCCATGAAATACTTGTGTAAATGAATGAACCCAAAATGGGAAAACCGTTTCTTTGGACCATCAAACTAAACCTTAAATCGTAAAAAACCAGCGATTCGCGATTCCAGAGTTGGTCCTGTAGTAAAAGATGTTCAGTTTGATGGTTTGAAGAAATAGTTTTCCCATTTTTGGTTCATTCATACCTGTATAGGAAGATTTTGATGATATCATTCAAGATCTCTGATTTGTATGGAGAGTAATTTTTTTTACGTATTTGACCCTATGTTTCTTAGAGAAAGTAGTTCAGTTTCATGGACTGAACACATCTTTAAAATTTGGAGAGTGAATAAAAAACCGGCCAAGTGCGAGTCGGACTCGCGCACGAAGGGTTCCGTACCTAAAATCGGCAAAAAAATACGTTTGTTGTATGGAAGCCGCCCTTAAATATTTATTTTATTATGTTTTTAGTATTTCTTGTTAAAGCGGTAATAGAAATACATCAGCTGTGAAAATTTCAACTGTCTCCCTGTTGTTGTTATTAATATCGAGCGAAAAACGGCAAAAAAATCACGTTTGTTGTATGGGAGCCCCCCTTAAATATTTATTTTATTCTGTTTTTAGTATTTGTTGTTATAGCGGCAACAGAAATACATAATCTGTAAAAATGTCAACTGTCTAGCTATCACGGTTCATGAGATACAGTCTTGTGACAGACAGACAGACAGACGGACAGCGGAGTCTTAGTAATAGGGTCCCGTTTTTACCCTTTGGGTACGGAACCCTAAAAACACCCTGTATATGTATTTTTATTGATATGAATTTTGATGATAGATTCGAGATACCATTAACATGTCCATTTAAATATTTCCGCAAGACTAGGCGCCATAGCTTAATTTCGCGAAAACAACAAATTCGCCCACCGCAATCACTCTTGTTTGTTTACTCTTCAATCACAGGGGTCATTCACCTTTGATGCATATCAAAAATCTACATGTATGTCAGCTATATTAAAATTTGGACCATAAGCGAAAGGCTTAAAGTTTGTAATGGATTTGCAGTGTATCGTGACTATCCCCTTTCGCGCCCTCTCCCTCCTATAGTAATCTGTCTGGAAGTAATCGCTACTGATTCTTCGGCGCGAGACAATAATTGGATTTGACTGGTGTTGGAAAGTAATGAAGTAGGTATGCTTCGTGTTCGTATGACTAAATAATTCGCTCTACCCGCTGTCGACCTCGGGTTTCTTACACGTATGATAGGTAATTCGATTTAGATGACATGTCATCTCGACTTTGGTTTCTTCGTCGTGACATTAGGGAATTCTTTCTGAGCCTATAGCATGAATGATAAATCGCATATCATATCATGTTTCGATGGTCATGCTACGGGGATAGACCCAGTGATATTATCTAATCCGAAAAAACCGACCAAGTGCGAGTCGGACTCGCGCACGAAGGGTTCCGTACGAAAAACGGCAAAAATAATCACATTTGTTGTATGGGAGCCCCCCTGAAATATTTTTTTATTCTGTTTTTAGTATTTGTTGTTATAGCAGCAATAGAAATACATCATCTGTGAAAATTTCACCTGTCTAGCTATCACGGTTTATGAGATACAGCCTGGTGACAGACAGACAGACGGACAACGGAGTCTTAGTAATAGGGTCCCGTTTTTACCCTTTGGGTCCCGTTTTTACCCTAAAAAAACATAAAATTATTTTAGGCAATCATCATGAAATGTTAATTTTTTCGTCATAACTACAAACGCAAAATAAAACACAATTTGTTTAATTCATCAATGCCCGCGCGATCGTATGCGGCCGGACAACAATGGAATTGTTTCTATCATTTTCCGGGACATCTTCTTTGTGCCTGCTTCACTGTTAAAACTTCGAAAGGCACTATAATTACTGGTTTAAATTGAACAGAAATTCTGTCAAACTACCTATCTGTCATCATGAACATGCATCATTTTTTTTTGTATCAAAATCAAAAGTATAATGCGCGAGAAAATCAACTGTAATATTAAATCTTTTCTCTTGCGTTTTTTTCTCGCGATATAGCAAGTTAGTTACTTGAAGTCAGCACGCAGCAGCACCCGCCGAAAACGCTCTATACAAAACGGTCAACATTTGTGACGTCACTTATGCCACGTTTCAGGCGTATTGCTATGAAGTTAGCCAAGAATTTTCAAATAACTCCCTAAATATTGCGTTTAAGTACATATGTGTCATACAAAATATTATTTCTTATTCGATATTCTATCCGACTGTTAAGTGTATTGTATCCGAAAATGAAAAAAAATATCACTTTTTTCCCTGTATGATAAAACTTAAATAATATTTTTATTTTTTTATTTTTCTGTTCCATCATGTTTTTATAAGTGTCCGCAGCGATCAAGCTCAAATTTATCAAAATCGGTGACTTAATATGCATGTTCCCTATAGGAACTTAACCGTTGATGGTTCATTCTCGTAATTTTCAAATTGTTGTTCCAAGCTATCAAATGCTCCAAACAAATATTAGATCTTGTCAGAAACGTCAAATTATTGACAGTATTGAAGGCGTATCCATCGTATTGAGTCAATACTCTCGTATTACGTGCATTAGTCGATAAGCAAATAGGGGTTTATCGTATGCGTTCGCGGGGCGCGGGGCTTCGCTAAACACGCTATTATGTGATGTGACCTCGCAATGAAACGTGACCACTGATTTGTAGCGAGTCGGTAATTAAGAAAGTTAAGCAACTTTCACAAAGGATTGGATTGGGATGGGTGACTAGCTCCTGCTAAGAAAGAGGTTAACAATTGTTTACTAGATAACATTTGGGTTTTTGTATGTTCATCAGCCACACATCAGTCCCCACTGCTGGGGCACAGGCCTTCCTTATGGATGGGTGGATAAGAAGGTGGGACCATAACCCACCACGCGGGCCCAATGCGGATTGGTCGGTGTTAACGACTGCAAATGCACATGAGACCAACGGCTTAACGTGCCTTCCGAAGCACGGAGGAGCTCGAGATAATAAATTTTTGGTCACCCATCCCATGACCGGCCCTTGCGAAAGTTGCTTAACCTCCGCAATCGCTGGGCCAGGCGCTAAACCACTGCGCCATAGTGCTCCTCGGGTTTTTGTATAATAAACTCAAATTCAAAGCTATTCACTCAACACTTGAATCCACGAAGAGTATACATTATTCTTCGGCTTCTATCCCGCGCACTTTTACCCTACACATGACCGCTCTTGCCTGGATCACGTTTTATTGAAAACGGATGTCTCAGACCAAGTAATAGTATGTGACGCGGGAATAACTGACCATGACACTCTGGTTATTGCACTAAATAAAACGACCCCCTGCACTGTCACTCATCTGCATGAAACAAAACAGACTACTAAAATTGACTATCCTGGTCTTACGAAAGACATTGAAAATATTAACTGGAACTCCATCTATCAGCATAATGATGTATCGGAAGCTCTGGCGGAGTTCACTGAAATTTTGAGCGCTAAGATTCAATTACATTCAAAAAAAGTAAGTTTCCGTAACTCAAAAGACATAAGAAAACCCTGGATATCTGAAAATTTGCTAAAATGCATTTGGAAAAGAGACTTATTACACCAAGAAGCAAAAAAGAAAGAAAACAAAAATGATTTAACTATACAGTTAAAATACAAAAATTACAGAAACTGCTGCAACAACACTATACAGAACCTAAAAAATGCACATGAAAGGGAACTCTTAGATCGCGCAAAAGGAGACAGTAAAAAGACGTGGACTGCTGTTAAAAATATATGTAATTTCAAAAGAAAAGACTCGTCAAGTGCTAACTTGCTTTCCGCACAACAAGAACCTGTACACTCACTGAACGCGGTAAACAACTATTTCTGCACTGTAGGTGACAAATTAGCAGAACAAACAATTGCGCGACTTGGAAAACCAGAACCTGAACTTGTCGATATGAACCATACCCTTGATGTTGGTAATTCATCCCCTAGCGATTCCTTTTATATTGTGCCGACAGATAAAGCAGAAATTAATAAAATAATTACTAACCTGAAAAGCGACTCAACTCCTGGTTGGGACAACATTAATAACCGAGTTCTTAAGAATGCCAAACACTGCCTTGCACCTCCCATAGCTTACTTATGTAACCTTAGTCTGCAATCAGGAAAGGTGCCCTCTGAAATGAAAATTGCAAATGTGTGCCCAATTTACAAGTCTGGAGAAAAACATCTTGCAACGAATTATAGGCCGATATCTCTGCTAACTGCTATATCCAAAATATTAGAGAAAGTCATGAACTACAGACTCTTAAAATACCTTGAGGACAGGAAAGTACTGAGCGGAAATCAATATGGCTTTCGCAACAATAGATCGACGGAGGATGCAGTAACTAATCTAGTTGATTCTGTCATTAATAAACTGGATAATGGTTACAGATGTGTTGGCGTCTTCCTCGATCTCGCGAAAGCCTTTGACACCGTCTCAAGGCCCATATTACTTAAAAAAATGGAATGTCTTGGTAAACCACTCCTTTATCCTACTTTTGACCTGTTTCAACTTTGCGATGTGCTTACGGTTCGCCAATTGTTTTTACTCAATGTTGTGCTAAGACAACATTCATTGATTTCATTTGATAGTTCCACTCAAACAACGCGGCGAAAATTCACAGTTTGCCGTAACATGCACAGTACTCGCACTAAATTCAGCCACCGCTTCTTCTTATTTTTAGGTCCATACTTATATAACCTTTTCAATAAAAAGCTAAATATCTACCCACTGCCTAGATCGGCTTGCAAGCGATTAATTTACAAATGGCTGCAATCACTATCTTATGATGAAACTGAAGAGTTGCTGACTACACTATAATGTTAATTTTATCAGGAATCTTTTACAAAGCTAACACATTACACTCACTCACAACCATTAACACACATATATAGATATAGGTAATCACACATACACTATCACACACCACACA
The DNA here is from genome assembly GCA_928269145.1 of Agriphila tristella. Lineage (NCBI taxonomy): Eukaryota > Metazoa > Arthropoda > Insecta > Lepidoptera > Crambidae > Agriphila > Agriphila tristella. The sequence goes on from OV743442.1 coordinate 19,365,210, forward strand.
CACACACACACACACACACACACACACACACACACACACACACTCACACACACACACACACTCACACACACACACACACGGCTAATACACATTCACTTTTTTATTGTTTTTCCTTTATTTTATTTTTTATTGTCTTTGATCAAAGTAATACATAAAATATTGTGCTCATTTTTATTTAAGACTTGCTTTGACTAGTTTAAATTGCTATGTCTGTGGAGGGTTATGGCGCTGAATGCTGAAATACAGGTTTTTGCCTAGTTCGGCAGCAGAGGCTTATAATATTAAGAATCTGTTATCTAGTCCTAAGTTGGTATTATTTAAACATCTGTCACAAATTGGTTGGTCAATAAAACAATTTTTATTTTTATTATTTTATTCGTGGCACGGCACTTGACTGGTTTAATTCTTATCTTACTGATCGCAGACAAAGGGTACGAATCGGTGACCACTACAGTGACTACGCTGGTACCAAATTTGGAGTTCCTCAGGGCAGTGTGCTAGTCCCGACTCTGTTCATCATATATATTAACGGTCTCTGTGCGCTGAAGCTGGATAATGCTGCAATATTCACCTACGCAGACGACACTGCAATTGTTTTTCACGGCAAGACTTGGCAAGACTCACATACCGCTGCAACCAGTTAGCAACTGTTTTCATGCCCGATTCTGCAATCGGGCATGAAAACAGTTGCTAACTGGTTAAACCATAACCTGCTTACTCTAAATATGGAAAAAACTAAAGTTATCAACTTCTCTGTCACCAAACGCACGGCCGCTCCATGTCACATCCCAATAAAACTCCACAAGTGTAGGGACGCGCACACAAGTTTATGTAATTGTCCAGCTTTTGAAGAGACGAGCAACATAAAGTATCTGGGTGTTTACATTGATCAACATCTGACATGGACTAAACAGATTGATTATTTATGTTCCCGGGTGAGAAAACTAATGCACATTCTCAAAAGACTACGATCTGTTGCGGATGTTAACTTGTTCAAAATGTTATATTTTGCTCTTTGCCAATCAGTCTTGAGCTATTGTATAGTAACATGGGGAGCAGCTTGTAAGACCCACTTTATAAAAGCCGAACGGGTTCAAAGAGCTACCCTGAAGGTGCTATATCAGAAGCGAATGCGCTATTGTACTGACACACTTTACAATGAAACTGGTATGTTGAGAGTGCGACAATTATATGTCATGGCCGTTGCGCTAAAATTTCATAAAACGTCACCGTTTACTGTTTATAAAAGTCAACGGTCACAAAGGAAAATAAGATGGAGTAAAGAGAGGTGCAGGACAACATTTGGAAGAAGATCATTTCTGTTCATGGGGCCACATATTTATAATAAAATCAATGACTTACTGGATGTGATTCAGTTATCGAGAAGTAAGTGCAAAGCGGTATTGAGCAAATGGCTTCTGAGTTTAGGTTATACGCAAACCGAACATATTTTATCTATTTAAAAAGGTTCCCAAATCAAAACACTTCTAACACTATACACGTGCAAATAAACAAACACAATCACATACACACACACAACACGCACACACACACACACACACACACAACACGCATACACACACACACACACAAATACACACACACATATATGATATATATTCATAATGGTTCATTGTAATTTTCTTCATTTCTCTTGCTTGCTGTTGTTATAACAATAAGTAATAATTATTGAGTTCATAATCCATGTAAACCTAATCTGTACGAAAGAGACTGGCTCCTGCGACACAGGGAATCCTAGTGTGGGAACCAGTGCTACTTAGCTGTGTAAAAATAGTTTTGGCCAATAAAGATTTTTATTATTATTATTATTATTATTGAATTTCTTATTAAAACAATATTTGGGTCAGTGCTGCTAGTAGGTAGGTACCGAAAATGCCCTTTCGTGTCTCCTTTGTTACGTGACGTGGTATTATTATGAGGATCACAATGAAAACGTAAAAAAAAGAAAAAATAGAACGAGGGTGCCTCCTACGCAGCGATTTCGTGCTTTCAAAAGATTGCAAGTTAAATAACTTTAAATAAAAAAAAAAACTTTTATGGATGTGCTGTTTAATTGAAAAATTTACTGAAAAACCGGCCAAGTGCGAGGTGGACTCGCGCACGAAGAGTTCGGTACCAAACACGGCCAAAAAGGTCACGTTTGTTGTATTAAAGACCCACTTAAATATTTATTTTATTCTGTTTTTAGTAAGTACTATAACCAATAGTTGTTATAGCGGCAACAGAAATACATCATCTGTGAAAATTTCAACTATCTAGCTATCACCAAATACTTAAGAGTTTCTATAGTATTTGCTATCACGGTTCAAGAGATACAGCCTGGTGACAGACAGATAGACAAACAGACGGACAGCGGAGTCTTAGTAAAGTTCAGTTTTTACCCTTTGGGGTACGGAACTTTAAAAAGCAAAACTATTGTAATAGTACTTTTACTCAATGAAATTGTATTATTTTGTTAACCCATAGATACTAAACCCATCTAGTAAAATTAAAAGCATTTTATAATCGACCCGCAGTATTATCAAGTAATTTTTTCTCCTAGAGATCAACCCCCCTACTCAAATGGCCAATATTCTATTCGTTTTAACGCTACGCTTACTTTTAAAGCTTAAATATGAGCAATAGATGATTAAAACACGTGTCGCAAGCTTATGTAAATCACAGACTTCAATGCGTTATTTTATAGTTTACTGCTTATTTCAAAGTTTTAATAGTAAGCGTAGCGTTCTAACGAATAGACTGTTGGCCATTTGAGTAGGGGGACTGCCCCGTTTGCCAAAGTAAAATAATTGCAAATTCTCGCTATCGCTTCGATTCGAAACATATATGGATTTGACGTTTTAAAATTCGATTGTTAACGAAACCTTATGTCAATCCCATACATGTTTCGAAAGCGAAGCGATAACGAAGATTAGCGAATGTTACTTTGGCTAGGCCCTCTGAGTTACAACAGCTTGCTAGTTCAAAAGATAAATCCTGAAAAACCTTTGTAATTTAAGTTTTTAGTAATTTTTAAAATAAAAATTGCTCGTAAACCAGATTAATAGCCACGACTAGAAAGCTTTTAAGCTCTCGCACCACGGAAGCTTTAAAGCCCAGCGAAGCTTTTTAATGAAAATTGTATTCAGGTCAGGCGAGAGAGTCAACCTATATTCGACGCGGAAAACCCCGCGAGAAAAATCGTCCGCGACCACAATCGAAGGTAACTCGATGCGGACTCGATTATGCGAGTGGATTTCTCACTGCATTATTATGTAATGCCCGCAAGTGACCACCTTCATCGCAAGAATTCGCCCGCGAAATAAGAGATTAACTGTTTATCGATTAAGCGGTAACGGCCATCAGGGCGAGACTTAATTGAAATTAATAAGTCGATCTCTATCCACAGCTTAGCGAGAGGGTTTGTTTACGGGGCCGGCCGGGCGTCGGGCGTCGGACGGGGAGTCAGCTGTATGCGCGCGCCGCGGTCGATACGCGCGGCGCCGGGCGCGTGCGCGTGCCTATCGAGCCCACACGGACTGCCGCCGCCGCCGGCCGCGCACGTGATGCATGCGGGGACCTAACTGCACGCGCGCGGGCCTCATGGGCACCGTGCTGAGCTTCAGCCCGCGGGAGCGGCGCCCGCCCGTCGCCGCGCCGCCGCCCGACCGCGCCGCCCTCGCCTATTCATACGAACGGCTCAACAACGCCAAGAACCGTGAAAATCGGGAACTGCCGCGCGACGAGCGCCGCGCCACCCTCGACGACGCCGCCAAGATAATCTCCGAGAAAACAGCCCTAGAAAAGAACCTGAAGAAGCACTCGTTGTTCATAAACGCGCTGTCTTGGAAGCGGTTTTCGACGGCGAACAACAACAAGAAGAAGTTAGAATGCAAAAGCAAAAGTGTGACGACTTTCCGGCCGCCGTTGACGGACAACGCGCCTCTGGATCGGAACAAGAATGTGAGCGTGCAGGGTGTATACAGGCCGGCACCGCTGCCCGCGCCTCTGCCGTCGGCGGAGGTCGCTCGGGCGAACGCGCTCAACAATAACGTGTGCTATGAGAAGCTGCCGACAGGCGTGGTCGGGCCCGTGGTCGCGCCGCGCAAGACTGTCATCCAGGCGTCAACGTCGGAGCTGCTTAAGTGCCTTGGCATGTTCCTGCACTCGCGCTGCCACCGGCTCCGGGACTTCCAGGCGGGGGATGCCGTCATGTGGCTGAGGACCGTCGACCGCTCGTTGCTCCTGCAGGGATGGCAGGTAAACAATGACAGTTCCCGACTACTGGCAACATCGCAACTTGATAAAGCGCATACGTTTGCAATGCGCAGTTCCAATGGGGTGCTCGATATGTGCATGTGTGCATAATCGCTGTGACGCAGCCGCCTTGGACGGTGTTGCTAGAGTCAGCCCTGTGTAATCCTATTCAGATGATTAGTTAGTACCTAACTAACCAAGAGTTTCAAACGAAATCAAAACAAAATGAGCAAAATAATGTGATTTTCCTTACTGCATTGTGGTATTTTTTTGTCACATTGATTAACTGATTTATCTATCCACTTATATAAGTTGTAGGCATGTTATTGTGGTGCGAAATAGGGTATCCTTCAATGAAAGGAGTGTATGATAGTTAGAATTAAAAAAAAAGGCTTGGTCATTTTGGATTCGAAAATACGAGTATGTAACAGTAACATTGTTTACATTCAAATACGTATTTTGTCTAAACAATTTGATAAACAACTTTGTTTCAGCAGCTTTATAAACTAAATGACATAACACATCATTACAGGGTTTACCCCACACTTTATGTTCACTTGATAAATTGAGGTCTAAACCAGACAAATTGCCAGACTACGTGATTCAGGAAACTGTTACCCGGGGATAGCTTTTGACTGAAAGTGGTTTTCATGTTTTACGAGCACAGCCAAAACATTCAGAGGGCTTATTCTGCACAATAGCGCTGCCACTGGAAAAAATATCATTAGCACTGCTTAAATAAAGACGAAATTGTGAATTATCTCTGTAACATTGAAATCGCTATCAGGATTATAGAAGCAAATTTGGTCAAGTGTGTGTTGGTGTGACCACGGGTCGGGATAAATTACCCGTGTGTGACTACGGGTAAAAAAATCCCCATAGTCACACTGGTGTGGTAATGGTAAGACGGTGTGACCACGGGTCGGTCGGTTAATGCATTCCGAAGAAACTATGTGGTACTCTTTATCGCTTCTGACCATCAGCCATTTTTGATGTCCCCACTGCTGGGGCACAGGCCTTCCTTATGGGTGGATAAAGAGGATGTGCCATAACCCACCACGCGGGCCCAATGCGGATTAGTGGGTGTTAACGACTGCAAATGCACCCGGGCTTAACGTGCCTTCCGAAGCACAGAGAAACTCGAGATAATAAATTTATGGTCACCCATCCCATGACCGACCTTTGCGAAACTTGCTTAACCTCCGCATATATATTTTCGGGACTGTCGTTTAGTTTAATGGAGTTTTTTTCGAATTAGCAATAAAACTCCATTAAAAAAAACGGCAGTCCGGAAATTATTTTGTTAAATAAGCGATAATAGTAGATTATACAACAAGTGAATAAAAAGGGAATTTACTTCGAAGGATACAAAGGACCGTGATGAAATTTTTATTTTTATTTTTTATAGTCACGAGTTGTGTACTCTACTTTTTACCATTGACTGCGAGAAAACAAATACCTAGCGGTATCTACTTTATAATTAGTATTTATAGTTGACCATCAGCCATTTTTAATGTCCCCACTGCTGGGGCACAGGCCTTCCTTATAGGTAGGAGGATGGGCCATAATCCATCGCGCGGGCCCAATGCGGATTGATGGGTGTTAACGACTGCAAATGCAGCCGGGACCAATGGCTTAACGTGCCTTCCGAGGCACGGAGGAGCTCGAGATAATACATTTTTGGTCACCCATCCATCCCATGACCGACGCATGCGTGAAATTAGAAGTTTTCCAATGACATAAAACAACCACGCTAAGAGAGAGATTACATGATCAGTCTGGCATCAGTCCATTTCATCAGTCTGATAGACTTTAAACTTTTTCAGACTGAATATCGTACCAGACTGATGGAATAGACTGATGCAAGACTTTATGGGACCACATACGAACTATGTTCTTTAAGATAAAAAAAGAATTTTTAAAATCGTTTGACAACTGACGAAGTTATGTTAAAACATACATAAAAAAAATATACCGACGACTTGAGAACCTCCTCCTTTTTTTAAAGTCGGTTAAAAAGAACCTAATTAAATTTGGCGAGATAATTTTTTTTCGTTTAATTTTATTGTGTAACTATGGCTCTATGGAATAGCTCCATAGCAGCGACTAGGTATAGGTACTATTATGTATTCTGTGGTATAGGTACTTTTTTGTATTTGGGCGAATCTCAACAACCGTGATTTTTTGTCTAATTTTGGTGATAATTTTTGTTTTTAGCTTTTCGTCCAATTTTGTTTAATCATAAGCAAGAGTATTATTTATAGTTACATAAAATGTCAGTTTGAAATATTTGAAACACCGAAATTGGTCACCCACCAAAATTGTCATTAGGCCACCAAAATTTGAAAATCTGACACCAAAATTGATCAACTCCACCAAAATTGGAAATCCGTACTAATATTCATACTAAACGAATATTTAGGAAGCGTTATTAGTAACTAACCGTCTGTTTGGTTGTTAATGTAAATATTAAGTACCAGTGAGTGGTAGTAGAGTGTCAGTGAGTGCGGTATGTGTCGGCCTAGAATAGCACTACCCTCTGTCGTCCCGTGGGTGTAGTAAAAGGCGACTAAGGGACTACAGGCATCAGGAGACGGGCAGCAGCGTCTTCTAAAACGTGGCAATTATGGCAAACCCCCTAAGATGATGAGATGATAAGAATCCCCACAAGCTCTTATAGCAAGCGTTGAATGTTGTACAGGTCTACGCTCCGACTTCGACGCACCAAGAGTGGTGGAGGTGGAGCTTGTCCACGAAGTGGAGGCTATATTTAAAAGCCATGCATAGCTACAAAATTTAATAAATTAATTTAATGAATTTAAACCAAAGTTGGGGAAACGATGCGGTAGTGAGTTGAGAGTTGGGCCATCTGGATTGGGCAACGGAATGCTAGAGGCCAGGCGCTGGCCAACTTTATGGAGAGGTAGAACCTTTTTGTGATGAACACCTTCTTCAGGAACCTGGAAAGCCGAAAGTGGACCTGGATCATTCCAGACGTTACAGTAAAAAATTAAATAAATTTTATCATGTCGCCGAAAATTCAAAATGATATCACTGTGATCAACAAGACGGGGAGCGGTCACCGATTGGTACGTGGCACATTGAATATCGGCTAGAAAGTTCTCGACTGATAAAGTCTACGCTCCGACTATTACCGGCCCACATTCAAAACCCCGAGCTTTCAATTTCGAGCTTCAAAACTGCTTCGAATCCCTTGAGAACAGCATAGATGTGAATGATATAAACAACATGGCAATGGATACTGTCCGTACGGTAGGGTTTAAGTTCTACGCCGTCCTAAGTTAAAGAAACTCTCCGACCACACACTTCTACTCATGGATCAGAGGGGAAATGACGCTTCCGAACTCAGCGGATGCTCATCGTTATCGACAGCTAAATAGGCAAATATCTAAGTCTTTGACGAGCGACCTTCATTAATTTAATACGAAGCGTATTAAAGAGGCTATCGAGTGGAATAAAGCCTCCAAAGTCTTCGTGAGAGATCTGTCTATTAGGCAAAACCAGATGACGAAGCTGAAAACTGACGACAGTGTCATCATTTTCATCGAAGCCTGTAATCCTGAGGGAGATCGAGAGCTTTTATACGCAGTTACATTCCACGCAGACACCTGTTGCAAGCAAGACTATAGACCCCAGTGCCAAGCCTACCCGACACTATACCAAAGATATCCCGGACGCCAGCCTTGAGATTGAGAAGTCTTGTTAGAGAGCTGTAGTATGGCGTTCAAAAAGCTTAAAAACAACAAAGCAGCGGGTGATGACGGAACGGAATTCTGCCCTGTGACGCGCATTCCGTGTAACTTTTTGCATCATGTTTTGAGAAAAACGCGTTTAAAGGTAAAAATCGTTTTTTCGTTCTTATTTATAAACTATTTATAACTTTAAGTATTAAAAATATCCAATAAATAAAGCATAGATTCCAAAACAAGGCCGTCGTGTTTTTTTTACAATATCTTAATTAAATAATTACTAATAGCGATTTGAAATTAGAGCCTAATTCAAATTCCATACAAATTGTGTTACGCGAGCGCGTGTATCTAAGTTACACGCGATCCGCGCAATAAGTTGTATGTCTACTGAAACAAATCTATCAGTTGTAATTGGAGTAACACGATGTAGGCAAAATAGAAATAGTATTAATAATCAATGAAATCTTAAAGAAACACAATATTTATACACAAAAGATCCTACAACAGGCAAGCAAAAAGTTACTCGTGAGCCTTATCCGTGAACATCGTTCCGATTTGGTAGCATTAAATCAACAAATAGATCGCTTGTCCAATGACTTGAAGATAAAACTTGCCACGGAGGACTTTAACCATTACATTCTGGTGCTAAATAAACGCGAAACAGCCGTATACAACGAATGTAAGCATAGACAAATTTCTAAATATGAGAAGTTGCACAAACGTCATCATGCATTTCCGTACGATACGAACCATAGAGTAGAAGATGACACCCGTCAATGTCAAACCCGTGCAGTTGTCAATTTATCAAAACAAATATTGGATGAAGCTACTTTAAAAGTATTAAATAAGGGTCTGAATTTCGCGGTAACACCTCGCAGAATACCGTATGAGGATATTATCTGCAGCGTAGAGGATTGTCTAGTTAAAAATCAGATCAAAAAAGAGGACAGTGAAGCTATACGTCAAGATATTTCATCTGTTTTACGTCGTAGTAAACTGCCCAAGCAAAATCTTCCTTATGATGAAAACGTCGCGTTGAAGAACTTACGCACTAGACCTGAATTGACTATCCTTCGAGCTGATAAAGGTAACGCAACGGTAGTTATGGATACGTCGGATTATAACGCAAAAATACAAGAACTTTTGAGTGATGAGAAAACCTACAAACATGTTAAATGTGATCAAACCGCCAAGATCCTTAATAACACGAAAGAACTCATCAAAAAACATTCAGAACAGTTAGATCTTGACGTCGATTATCTTATTCCATCCTGCCCTATACCGCCGAAACTGTATGGGTTACCGAAAATACACAAAGACAATGCTCCGCTACGTCCCATTGTAAGCCAAATTGACTCACCAACCTACAAATTAGCTAAACACGTAGCGAAAACACTCACACCACTGAGAGGTAATACATCAGCGTTTGTAAAAGATTCCTACCAGTTTGTCAGTGAGATACAACATCTACATCTCGCTGATGATGAAACTATGGTTAGTTTTGATGTTCAGTCCTTATTCACATGCTTACCAGTACAGGACTGCATTGATATCATCAGGAAAAAGCTAGTTGATAACAACATGCCAATTGAATATGCAGAACTACTAGAATTATGCCTAACATCTGGCTATCTGTTATGGAACGAGGAGTTCTACGTGCAAGTGGATGGCGTAGCAATGGGCTCTCCTGTATCCCCCATTGTTGCTGACATTTTCATGGAGGATTTTGAGGAGAAAGCACTAGCCACAGCACCAGTGACTCCCCGGTTCTACAAACGGTACGTAGATGACACTTTCACAATACTACCTAGAGACAGTGTCCCTGCTTTTCTTAACCATCTTAACTCCATAAACCCCAACATACAATTTACTATGGAGTTAGAGACAGATAATAAACTAGCTTTCCTAGACATTCTCATTATCAGGAATCCGAACCAAACCTTGAGCCATACAGTGTATCGTAAAGCAACCCATACAGACAGATACCTCAATGGTGACTCTCACCATCATCCTATACAGTTAGCTACCGTAGGGAAATCTTTGTTTCAGAGAGCCCGCGGCATCAGTGACAAACAACACCTGACGGCTGAGCTTCAGCACGTCAAACAAGTACTGCGTAAAAACAAGTTGCAAGTACCACGCTTTCGTCACAAAAAACGCGACAAACCAGCCACAGTAGAGCGTCAACCTGCCATCCTACCTTATTTGAAGGGTGTCACTGACAAGATTGGAAACATTCTGAAGCGAGCGTCAATCAAAACTTACTTCAAGCCGCCGAAGAAGATCAACCAATTCTTACGACCTGTCAAGTGTAACATCCCCCTTCAAGCCGCAGGCGTCTACAAACTAGATTGTGACTGTGGGCTCTCCTACATCGGGCAAACAAAGAGAAGTATAGGGACCCGCGTTAAAGAGCATGTAGCTGACATGAAACATAGGCGCGATAACAAGTCTGCAGTGTGTGATCACGCCTTTGAGGGGCCCAACCATTACATTAGATTTGACAAACCCCAAATCCTTGCTAAGGAACGTAGATTTATTCCTAGAATGCTCCGCGAGGCTATCGAAATAAATAAATATCCTAATTTCAATAGAGATGATGGTTGGAAAATTCCACCAGCTTGGGACCCCATCATTCACAAGCTGAAGCCCCATACACACACTGCAAGATCTAATGATACGGTTAGTTCCTTTTGCAAATAAATTAATAAATATAAAAGACGGAGGTCGGCTTTCCTCTCCAAGTTTTATTTCGCCATTTCTTTCTTGGAGGGGCCTCCCAATTTTGTGAAATGGTGGTAGTTTCAGTAGATTCTCTCTCTTTAGCATTAATTAAATCACAAAATCAACTTAAACCAATTAAAAAGATAAATAAAATTGTAAAATATTAATTTCTGAACGTCTTAAAAAAAAAAAAAATTCATCGCTTGAGGGTAGGCTCACGAGTAGCTTCAGTCCCCCGTGACCACGGCAGCTGCAAAGGTGCCGAAACGTCGGAAAAATCAAAAATCAAACCAAATACCAACTAATTACCAAAGTACTTTCAATAAAACCGCGCTAGTATCCGTTAAAAAGTCTTTTATTTCATTTATTATATTTTCTAAAAATATAGTTAAGTAAAACAAAAATGTATTATTAAGTTTTTAATTATCATAAAAGTCCACCTAACCCAGTAAAAAAGTAATAATACCTATTACTTTTTTATATTACTTTGGCCGCCCGCAACTTCATCTACGTGGAAATTTTTTTGCGATAGCAAAAAATTTTTTCGGAATAAAAGGTACCTTATTTTCTTTATTGTATTCCTGGTAACGTGTATCTAAAATTTTATAGTAATCGGTTCAGTAATTATGATGTGAGGGCGTTAAAAACAAACAAACAAACGGACTTTTGCATTTATAATACTTGTAAGGATATTTTCTAAAAATATACTTAATTAAAATAATCCTAAGTATTAAATATTTTATAAAAGCCCACCCAGCACAGTTAAAAAAAAATAAAGGCCCAGTAAATTAAAAAAATATATACCTTAATAAAACCTCCCAAGTTTTATATTAATTTATATTAACGAAAGTTGAAACTAGGTATTACTGTTAATCGCCATCGTAGAGAATATAATAAATATAATTTTTAAAATACTTAAAATGAATATTCATAATTTTCTTAAATTAAAAGTAAAACAAACCATTACAAAAGTATTTTTTTATAAAAAATACATTACATACAGTACACCCAAAATTTTATAAAAGTACACCCAGCCTAGTAAAAAAGTTATGTTACTATTAAAAAATATTTTTTTTTAATAAAAATTAATCATTCCAATTTTTTTAATATTTTATTAAAATCCACCCAGCATATTTGACTTTTACTTCAATATAAAATTTAAATTGCTCAATTAAAAATGTATATTCATTGTATTTTCTATAAATAAACATAAAAACAAGTCCTTAGTTTTTAATTTTTATAAGTCTACTCAGACCAGTAAAAAAAAAATTTGAAAAATAATCACTCTTAATATATTTTAATAAATCTTTCTATGGCTACAATATAACAAAAATTGTCTTCAATCCCAACAAAGATCAGACCATTTGGCTACAAAACAAAGATAAATCTATCAAAACAACCCATTTTAAACAAAAAAGAAATAAAATAATATAATAGCTAATGACGTGGTTTGTTTCGCCTATAACGTGTATCTATAATTACACTAGATAGAAACGTTTAGCTGACACCCGCGCCTGTTATGCCTATCTGTGGTAACTCAATTACACGGCGATCGCGTAACACACGCTTAAAATTCGTGAGTTACACTAATGTGGCAGGCCTGTTCCTGAAAAATTTCAGGAACAAAGTCCCTTTTTTTTAAAGTGCCCCATATAGAAGGGGGCTAGACGATCTCATTAAGACCTGTTAAGCTTAATTAGTGTATCTCAAGATACACTAATTGTGCCTCACAGGGCAGAATTACTACAGAACCTCTGAGAGCAGGCGTTAAGCCGATACTGAAAGTCTTCCAGAAGCTTTTCAATTCCGTTACCGCCGAGGGCAGAACGCCGAAGACATGGAAAATAAGCGAGGCGATACTGTTCATTAAAAACAAGGGTGACAAGACACTTTTGAAGCACTACAGACCGAAAATGCCGAAAAAGTTGTACTTAGCAGTTAAAATCTTAAAAAATATTTTTTTGTGTAGGTGTGTACCTGAAAGTGAATATTTTTTTTTCATTATTCATTTTTTATTTAATGAAGTCGGTAAAAATGGGATGATACTGACAAACTCTAGGTCTATTGAAAAAATATTGTAGGTTTGTGAGGACCTTTTTATATTCAGTTTCCGAGATTATATTCAGTTTCCGAGATAATATAAGCTTCAAAGTGGTCTGTTACAGGAGTGGGGATACTTTCCCCACTCCTGTAACTTATTAAATAAAACAGATAAAAATCTGAAAAAATCAGGAATACTGCTCCTCGTAAATAGGTAGGTAAATGAAACTAATAACGGACATAGTGACAAAATAAACTATTTTTAACGAAATTACAAAAAACAAAAACAAAAAAACAAACAAAAACAAAACAAAAACAAACAAAAATCATTTATTACAGTCTATCGCAAGTTACAGCTTTATACAGTGATTGGGACCAAACCCAATTTAATTACAAAATTGAATTAGTAGTTGCGACCAAAATACGACCACAAATGTCAGTTTGTCACCTTTTTTACAAGTTGCTACGGACGGAACCTATACATTTTTGTGGTAGGTTAGGTACTTGCAAACCCATATTTTTTACTAGCTTCCGCCCGCGACTTCGTCCGCGTGTAATTTCGAGAAAATCCTAAGGGAACCTTTAACCAGGATACAAAGTATTCAATTTTTTAACGTCGTGCGTGCCTCGCTAGGCAGTACGCTTGGTGTGGACGTACCTCGCTTGCGAGGCAGGGCTTAAGGACGCGGCCCGACATCGCACACGTTCGCGTACGCACTGACCAGAGGCCTGCTGCGAGCAAGGCACGTCCACACCAAGCGGGCTACCTAGCAAGGCAGGACACTAAAATATAATACAATAAAAAAACAAACAAACAAATTGTCCCCTGGGTCACTCCATGTTTTTAGACCAGGGCTTTATAACGTTATCAATTAACAGTAAATATAACGTTACGTAACGTTATTTTCAATATGATACCTTGATAACGTTATTTTTTTTAACGTTACCTAATAACATAACCTTAATATAACGTTAAATTAATGTCGATAACGTTAAAAATAACGTTACTTTTAACGGTAATTTTATAAATATTGCGTATTGTAGGTAGGTATCTCTACTACCTGCTATTAAATATTTTTATACAGTAACATAATAACGTTATCAAGGAACGAAAAAATAACGTTAAATTCTGTTTTACCGTTATTAATTTCCATTCTTAACGTTATTTTTTTTAACGTTACTAATTTTTAACGGTATTTGAAGCCCTGTTTTAGACCGAGTGAGCACGAAGTGCGAGCGAAGCCTCTCTGCTTCAGCTTGGGCAAAAATTCTTTCGTATGTCCGGCTGTCTGTTCCCACCTACAGATCGCATTTCTCAACCGATTATTGTGAAATTTTGTGAGCAGGTTTGATAAATATACAGAATTTTTTGTCGAGACAGTTATTCGAAATTTATTCAAATGACGGAGATTGGCAGAAAAAAATATTTCAGTCCGGCTTTCTAGCTGTTTGTTCTCCTCTACAGGTCGCATTTCTCAACCGATTCTGGTGAAATTTAGTGAGCAGGTTCGGTAATTATCTAGAATTGCTAAGTTGAGCCAGTTTTTTAAAATAATATTCACCTGTTTCGAAAAATGATCTGCTGCGAATACTCCAAATAATATACCAAACAGCAGTACTGTACGTGTGCGTCATGGCAACATTTTATTTTTGTATAATTTGAGACACTTTTTATAGCGAGGTCTACAGCTCACGGAGCCACTAGTTTATAAATTATTTATTATTTTTGTACAAAATTAGGAATGTTTTATTAGCCATGAATCTAAATATCGTAAAAAAGATATTATTTTTAAAGGAAGTGTCTATTCATCGGGGCGCCTCGACGAATAGTATTTTTCTCTATCTAGCGGTGCGCACCATTGAATAGCACTTTCTCTAGGGATTGGCTCCCAGATCACTATATATGTATTGGCTATAGGCCGGTGCCTCGGGTTCGATGATCCCCGCGGGAAGTAACATCTTTGAGTTGTTGTTTCTAGTTTGGTTTGGACATTGCAGGCTGATCACTTGATTGTGCGATAAGAAAAATGATCCGTGCTTCGGCTGTAGATCCTGCGCCTGACCTCTCCGGTCTTGTCGGTCGTCCTGCCGTCCTATCGGAATTAGAGAGTGAAGGAAAAGAGAGTGCAAACAATTTTCTCTCAAATCTCAATTAAACTGCATCTAAATCTCTAAACACAAACCAAAACTACGCACTGCACTAACAAATCTGCTAAAACCACAGCCAACGATGCCCGCAAATGTGCACTATGGAACCTTGTCATATTAACATCTACGTTTACGTCATCCGCAACAAAAAAATTAGGTACCTACCTACATGTAACAATAAAATTCTAATGTATTTTTTTATGAATATTACTTATTGAATTATTAATTTTAATATAATAGGGTCTAGGTATAAAAAAATCTACAATTTTTTTTCTCCGTTTTTTTGGTTTAAAATGGCTGCCAGGTTCATTAGCAATTTGCGGGGATAGTATTACAAGGTGTTTTCGAAATCGCAAAAAAGAAAGCAGCTGTTTCATACAAAAATTAATTACGAAAATATCAAAATGTATGAAACAACTGATATTTTTTTCGCAATTTCAGTGTTGGTCCCATAGTAAAAGTTGTTCAGTTTAATGATCCCTATCTACCATATTCGGCTTTATAAGGCTTTTACCAAACACTTTGTATTATAAAAAGCGGCACCACAGCAATAAAATAACACTAACGGTTAAATTGAATATAACGAGAAACAACAACTCAAAGATGTTTCTTTCCGCGGCGGGGCCGGGGATCGAATCCACGACCTCTGGATCGAGAGATCAACACTCTAACCACTAGCCTAAGAGGCATTTACACAATTATTACTACCTATTTGAATAGTGGAGGCACCGGCATTTAGCCAATCCCTAGAGAAAGCGCTATTCAGTGGTGCGCACCGCTAGATAGAGAAAAATACTATTCGTCGAGGCGCCCCGATGAATAGACACTTCCATTTTTAAAAGAGTTATCTAGTTTTGTTTTAATTTATGAAAATTTACGCACGGGTCGTTTTTTTCTTACATTAAAATGTTGATTCACCCAGGTATTTCATTTTTGTCAGTAAACCATTCAATCAAAGCTCGAATAAAAAATCCGAACCTAGTTCTTCGTGAAATCTGTGCGGTGCGTTTATGAGCAGGTGATGTCATAAAATCGATGTTTGGTTCGCCATTACAAACACGTGATATTGCAGTTAATAGCTTGCTGATGGAGGCACTTCTGCATACACAGTATACACCATAAAGTTAATATACCTTCATACACATACACAAACGTTATTCGCGGATTAGGTTCAATAACTACCTGCGATTGATATAAGATTTTTAAATAATATTTCTGCGATAACGTTAACTGATTTTTGGTTTCGCGTAATACCAGTGCACAAATACCCTGTATGATTTGACATTGCAAGAATTTTTAATGATGAAATTAAAACTTATTTATTTTTTATTAATTTATGAATTAGACAATTTATTATGATTATTTTTTCATTCCCTTGACATTGTATTAATTAATATTTTATTAGATTATGCAACTGGCATCAATTATGTTTTGTTTTTGTTTGTGAAGTGTTTCAAATTGACATAATTTTTTATCATTTTTCAACTATTTTATTTTATTTCGCATGACATAGAATTTGGATTATACAATCAATACTGATTTAATGTTGTTTAGAATTAATTTCATATTGTAGTGCCCTTACAGGGATCATCTGGAGCGATAAATCTAAACAACCTGTAATTAACTACATGAAACAATGAATAAAAATGATGAAATTATTTTGAAACTTGTTACGAATATCCGGTAAATTAAAACGAATCCATATTATTCTGACTATTTTACTCTTTTATTCATTCAATATTTTCACGTCAATCCTACTAATATTATAAATGAGAAAGTTTGTGGGTTTGGATGTTTAGATGTTTGTTCCTCAATCACGCAAAAACTACCGAACGGATTTGGTTGAAATTTGACACACAGATAGTTGATAGCCTGGATTAAAACATAGAATACTTTTTATCCCGATATTCTCACGGGAACGGGAACCACGCGGGTGAAACCGCGGGCGGCCGCTAGTATTAATATACGAATACTACTTTTTCTAACTTGACGCAATAAATACTTATGATAGACTAGCTTACGTCCGTGACTTTGTCCGCGTGGACATTCGGAAAATAGGGAACCTTTGGCCGAGATAAAAACTATTCTATGTTTTAATTCAGGCTGAAAACTATCTGTGTGTCAAATTTCATCCAAATCTGTTCAGTTGTTTTTGCGTGATTGAGGAACAAACATCCATAGGTACCAACAAACTTTCACATCCTACTATCCTACTTATATTATAAATGTGAAAGTTTGTGGGTTTGGATGTTTGGATGTTTGTTCCTCAATCACGCAAAAACTACTGAACGGATTTGGTTGAAATTTGGCACACAGATAGTACCTAGATAGCCTAGATTAAAACATAGGATACTTTTTATCCCGATATTCCCACGGGAACGGGAACCTCGCGGGTGAAACCACGGGCGGCCGCTTTTTTAATATTATAGTAGGATTTTAGGTAGGTTCTTTGAATATTCGAAGTGCGTGTTGTGCCTTTTATTGCTTCATTGCGTGTCAGCTTATATCGTATTTGAATCCAAGTTTACGACGATACTCGGGTTATAACAGTCGTGAGTCATCCGAGCCAGCTAGCTATATGGAAGCACATGAAAATATTTGGCAAGAAGTTGCTCTTTGATCTTTTCGTTAAGCCAAATATTGTGAATGAACATGACTATCGGAACTTGCATGGTTTGGGAAAATTCCAGTTGTTTCCCTCTTAACCAGTAGAAAAAAAATTTCAAGTAACTTTTGGCAACGACTCTACTTTAAGTTAGACCGATTTTTTGTTTATTTTCCGTTTTCGCCACAGGGGCCCTATTTTTGAATCGCTCGCCTGGCGTCGAGCGCTCTTTTCTACTGATTTCGTTCGACATTTGACCCAAATGT
The DNA here is from genome assembly GCA_928269145.1 of Agriphila tristella. Taxonomy (NCBI): domain Eukaryota; kingdom Metazoa; phylum Arthropoda; class Insecta; order Lepidoptera; family Crambidae; genus Agriphila; species Agriphila tristella. The sequence continues at coordinate 19,382,960 of OV743442.1, forward strand.
ATGGGATGTCGAACGAAAATCAGTAGAAAAGAGCGCTCGACGCCAGGCGAGCGATTCAAAAATAGGGCCCCAGATCTGAAATAAATTGATGTTTTAATTAATTCCGCCATTGTTTGATTAAATTTTCATTACTAAAAAAGAAAAAACAAGTTGATTTTATTTTATTTTACCACAATGTTATCTAGTTTTATAAAAAAATTACAATACTTAAGCTAGGGTATCCTAGGATGACGGTGCCGTCATATTACGGCCGTAATTTGGCGGCGTAGAACGTTGTCTATGTAAACAATACGGCGCGGTTTCTGACGTTACGGTGTCGCCATATTATTTACGTAGACAACATTCAACGCCGCTATATTACGGCCGTAACATGACGGCACCGCTATCCTAGGAAACCCTAGCTTTATAGGTAGGCGTTTTCCCAGGTTTCACCGATCTATATCTGCGAAGTGAGCAAAAAAATCTAACCAGACATAACTTTTAAAATAACTGTTAAGAAATAATCATTGCAATATTTTAGTCTTTTTTATGATTACTCAACTCTGCCATGTGCCTCGTGACAAAAAGTTGACTTTCAGTGACCTTTTAATTTCACCAGAATGTTACCCCACTTCAAACACGAAATGAAGAAAGTTGTTGTTAACAAGTATTTCTTCCTTTTTAATTTTATCTAAAAATAGTATGTTGTTTGTAGAGAAATACGAACATAAAAGATTCGTTTTATAAAATATTTCATTATAAAAGTAAAAGTTTGAAATTTTTAGATGCTTTTTTTTAGATCTTTAGAACAGTAGTATACCTGCCATGTATTTGTATTATCGAGCTTCTGATAAAGCCTCGATTACATACGCCGATTTTAGGAACCAATTTCGGGTTGCCACCCGTACTTGACAATAAAATATTGTAGAATAAGTTCGATTTTAAAATTGAATCTACAGTATAAGGGAAAAGTAAACATTGTTTAAGATTGGAGATGAGAATTGAAATAAAAAATCATAAAAAATGTTGACCTTTCCGTCATTTGTGCAAATTCACTGTTAAAATTTAACTTATTTATACGAGTGACAACTCTAAATTGGTTCCTTAAATCGGCGGATGTAATCGAGGCTTAAACCAATCATAGCATAGGTACTCGTTACTTTTAAGTGCCAAATATATTTATTTATACATAATTTAAGGCGATTGTATGACCGAAAGTGGCGCTCTCAAAGGTTTTTATTTAATAAGTTATTAATAGAATAAGATTTTAATAATGTTTTACGTGGAGTTTTAGGGCCCATGGACTAGTATTTTTAAAAGGTATCAATCACTACATGCCCTCTTAGTCATTCGTAGAAGTAGATAGCAAATGTGTTAAAAACGGCAATTTTTAGCAGTTTGCTATCTACTTCTAGCAGTGACTTATAATATTAAATAAAATTCACCACTTTCGCTCAGGGTACCTTAAGGTTAGTACTATTAAAAAAATAACTCCTTTGAATTGGTATGTGATAAAAAATTGCATCTACACACCTAGGAAATCCCCTAGTTAGCTAATACTAGTATCGCAGCGACATTCAAGGGTCGTGCGCCCGGCCGACCCTACAATCTCCATCCCTTTCTAAACAAAACCCGATTCATGTCTTGTGACTCTGACTATCGATTTTCCAGTCTGACGTACGTTTTGGCTCTATTATTGAATGAACGGATCACCGAAGTCGCTTCTTTAGGCTACGTCTAGACGGCACTATTTTACTGTTTTTAGAGGTTTTACAGAATGCAAAAATGGGAATAGAACCTAACTTAAAAATCAGTTTAGAGATCATGCTGGAAATATTTGTTACCGTATACAGTACGAACTAGTCATCGAAAAAAAATACGGGTTGAATTGAGTACCTCACTCCTTTTAAATTCGGTAAAAAACCAGACAGCTCGTAATGATCTCAGCCCCCCTACTCAAATGGCCACTTTTCTATTCGTTCACTAACTTCAAGCGCAAGTTTATGTAAATTACAGACATTATTGTTTTGTATGGAACTGATAAGTCTATGACACGTAATTTTAGAGTTATGGTTTTTAAGTTAGCGAACGAATAGAAAAGTGGCCATTTGAGTAGGGGGCTGTTTTCGGCATAGCGTGTCATTTACTTTGTTCTTTTTTTCAGTTTTTGTTACGTGATATGATCGTTGTATAAAAGATGTCTCGTAGGTCTACGTCATATAACATTCTACGTAAATAAATCAAATCGAAAAGTCGTCGTAGCATTGCCTACTAAGAGATTACTATTTTTGCCCGAGCGAACATTTTATGCGAACGAATGAGGTACTTACTCGGCGAAGATGAGTGCGAATTCGAATACCTTATGATATTCCCGATTGTAATATTGCAAATGAGCGTTTTTTTTGGAGAATGGAAATGTTTGCTTGTGGAATCCAAACATTTGGTAGAATCACAATCATGAGGTTTTTTTATGATTATTTTTATCACGAAATGTTTCATGTTGTGGTATGAATGTGATCAAAGGCAGCAATGTTTTTGACATCTGAATTTTTAAATAACTACTGGTTTATTTATTTTTTGGCGGTCCACAAACAAATGTAGGTATACCTACTGCTACAGTTAGTACGCCTATTTACGCCTAGTTACTGTTATATACTGTTAAGCAATGCTTAACTTATTTACAATACGTAATTAACAGCTATTAGTAGTGAAAAAGTTTAAGAATCTTAAGATTTTTCTTTAGTTTTCTTTTCAAGAAATTTTTCTATTGATTTATTGATTTTAAGAAGATAAAAATAAGTCTGTTTCTGGATCACCAATAATTGTAGAAAAGTTTTAAATGTTTCAAACTAACTAATAAATATAAATAATAATATATTGCATTTTCGTAAAATGCCGACTTTATTATATAATTAAAAAAATACTAACAAAAACATCTTCAAAATTAAACAGTTTTAAAAAGCAAGAAAAAATATTCAATCCATTATTATCAATTAGATATGCATTAAAAAAAGTCTATTGAAGTTGGGTGGGGCCGGGGTCGTTTTTGTTTTATTTAAACTTTAAAGTGGTTCTCCTCGAGCGTACTTAACCTAAAAAAAACAGAATTAGGTACTTGAAAAGTACTGAACATTTTTTTTTAAATTAGACTATCTCGGAAGAAAAATAATTCAATCAAAACATGATAACCAAAATTGATTCATAAATGTGGAAGTTATGCGTGAAAATAGATAAATCCTTACTAATATTATAAATGCGAAAGTCCGTTTGTTTGTTTGTTCGTTACGCCTTCACGTCGTTACTACTGAACCGATCGTCATGAAATTTTGCATACACGTTGTCAGGGGTGCAAAAAGGACATATGGTACCTTTCACCCAGAAAAAACGTATAGTTCCCGAGGGATAGCAAAAAAACTGTCCACGCAGTCGAAGTCGCGGGCGGCCGCTATTAAAAATATACAATCGAATTAAGATCCTCCTTTTTTGAAGTCGGTTAAATAGCAATTAACATTGTATGGTTATATTTTCCCTTTCTTCTGACTGCCATTAGGTATAGGTAATGTTAATAATATGTTAAAAGTGGCTTGTAACAAACCATACAAGAAGATATTGATGTCGATTCGGTTAGCAACGACTTAACTAAATTGACAGGACTAAACTAAATTTAGTTTTCCATCCTTTTCTTTCTGTATCGAAAAGACAAGAACAGAATGCTAAAATTAAGTTTAGTCCTGTCAATTTAGTTAAGTCGTGCTAGCCGAATTGACACCAGTGTACGTCTATTTGTTTCCAATAATAACTAAAAATAATTAATAATATAATATTTTTAATATTTGACAACATCACATACATAGCTCCAATTCCAAAGTAAGCACTTGTGTTATGGAAATCAGAAACAACGGTGGTATCACAAACACCCAGACCTGAGACAATATTGAAAAGTTCATTTTCTACATTGACCCAGCCGGGGATCGAACCCGGGACCTCAAGAGATGGTGACGCCTTGAAAACCGGCGTGCAAACCACTCGACCACGGAGGTCGTCGAGTGGTTTAAAATAAAAGAAATAACATAAAACTTTCATGTACTTATCAGATTATCCCAATATTATCTAGCAGGAGCCTCAGAGACACTCTTTTCGATTAAATTGGGACCCCAAACTGTACCCACGGGACGAAACACGATTCACAAAACTTTCCTATTTGTTAGACAGACTCGCGAACAACAAACAACATTATTATATTATTCTTTACTTTTCTATGTGACATACTTTTTCAAATAAAACCTAACTAGTTATAATATTTTTTCTTAAGTTTACTAAAGAAAAAGTCTCATTTCACTCTAAATAAAAATAACCGGTAAACAATTAATGGTTAAGAAGCTTCTATCACTACAAATAAAAATATATATCCAAAAACATACATAAAGAAAAAAAAACAATTTAGCTGCATTTCTCATTTTAAGATGTCCTAATAATTCTAATAGGTTATACATATTTTTAGTTTATTAATCATTTCGAGTTTTAGATAGAATAAGTCATTAATTGACCGTGTCTATCTAACTAAACTCGAAACTCGATCTCGTACGTAGCCTCGTAGTGCGTAGCTACGAACTACGATGCTACGAACTTGAAAATTAGAAAATAATAACTTTTGTGGTTTTTCTAACACATTTTATTAGGAACATTGAACGTTGAGTGACGACGCGCAACTTTTATTTGATGTGTCATGTTAGACAAGTAAGCGTTAATTGACAACAATTCATAATTTTTGAACTGTGTTTTTATTTGTTATTTTGAAATTACTGATGAAAACAAGACACACGTATTTTTTTCCTTTACTAATTTTTTTTTAATCATCAAAATATTAATTTGCAATCTTATTCATTCTAAAAGAGCGTAAACCCCGAAAAAATATGTACGGTGTCAGAAAAACCTCGAAATAGTTTTCGACTTAAGGTACGAGTACCTTGTAAACAAAGAAAACATGTCAATTGTTGCTTTACGTCCTTGTAAGCACTATAGCGTCTAAATAAGCAAATTTATAATAGATTTACTTACGGTCTAGCTATTTCAAGTTAGCATTTAACTAAAGATAGAAGTAGAATCACACTCCAACCTGACGTTGCGTGTCCATTTCATCTACGTTGGAAACTCATTTTACGAACGGATGAGTTTCATATTGATAACATCAGAGGTTCCTGCCCATAGGGCATAATAAACATTTGCAATTCTGAGTACCTACAACATGAGAGAAATTGTAAACATTGTTATTGAGGTCCGAACATGTTTACGACAATGGTTTATGACTGTTTTTTCATTACTGGTATGAATTCAACATTTCAATTTAATTCTCATCAGTTTTTAAAAATCCCGACAGAGTGAGAGCATGTCTTGCTCGCCATGAGTGTGTTATATAAATCATATGATTAACAGAAATGTCTAGTCTAGACTGGACATTTCTGATATGACATAATCTATATTCTAGACATATCTAGATATTGAGAACGTTATACAACTTCAAATTTGCAACATTAATTCCTTTCTAAACATCTAGACTAGAAAGTCATCTTCATTGAAAAATCGAATAGGTACCGATTTTATCATAAATTCAATAATGAAAACATACAGTTTACAGAGGTACAGTTTACAACATAGAATAATTACACCTAGAACGATAATTCCCTACAAAACGCGCTGTCAAAAGTGATGAGGCAACTAAAACAGCCAAAATGGCGCCGTTTTTTAGATTTTTTTGTCCATTATTACATAATCATACCTAATAAGTACAAAACAGTTTCAATTTCCCTACCTTAAGAAGATAAGTACAGAGCCATTTTGGCCCAGTATTAGTTGCCTCACTTTGCATACAAGGACACGGCTTCTAGGTTTAATTATTCTAAGTTTTACCAGTTTTCAGAAATAGTACTTTTTCTACTATTAATTTAATTCAAAAGCTTCGGTAACAGGCTTTCAGTATGTATTTTTGTAGTGTATTTTTATCGTGAACGTCATATCCACGTGCCCGACCTTCCTAAGAGGCTTGACTGACACGTATCTCATTCAATATTTAGAGTTACTGTTACAAACAATATTGATCCATCCACTCTCAGAGATTAGAAGTTCATAATAACTGACTGCACTCAAAAGTAGAAGCTAAGGTAGCTTCGCTCACTCTATATTTAATACTAATATTTTTTAGTTCCATTTTCGAATAAATATTAAATTAATTGTCAAAAAGACCGATTTCATTTTTATTTTATTGCTATTAATTTGTATGGGTTTTTCGGTAATAACAGCGTTAATTAGTAAGTATAGTACTTAATTTACTTAATCATCACGCGCTCTTCCTGCTACAATACTTTTATGTTCAAACGTTTATAACATGTTAGTGAAAAAAATAGTATCTGAAAAGTTACAACGAATATCGTGGTATTTTTGCTAAAAAAGAAAATTAAATACCTCAAGAGGGATTTTCGAAAAAAAAATCTTAATATATTTGATAGCTTTTTATGATTTTGATAATGAAGCAACAGATGCATCTTTACTATCAATTATTTTTGTTTAAGTGTGAGAAAAAGAAGCGGGAATTTCATGTTTTAATCCCTGTTAGTTGTTGTTCATTAACGTTATTCCGTTACCAGCCTAGTAGGTATTATTATTCGTTCTACTTAATAAATAAGTAACGATCTTAAAGAATTCGCCCACATAATGCGGAAAACCTTCAACTCTGGTGAACTCACTAAAGGTCAGAATTAAGTTAACGTAATTTCAACTAAAGATTCCATTGATACAGAAGCTAATCAATAAAGTTTTCACGAAAACTATAGGTTCTTGAAATACCAACCGTTGGTATACCGAACTAAAAATAACTCGTCACGCACAATAATGTAGCCACGAAATAAATAATACAAAAGTATAGTAGGTAGGCAGCACATTTTCAAAGAAAGAAAAAAAACTTCTGTCTTTTGTTTCTTATGTTTTTTAACTGACTTCATCAAAAGGAGGTTCTCAATTTGATTGTATACTTTTTTTAATGTTGTTCGCGCCTAAATTCGTCATTTATTGACCGATTTTGACGATTTTTTTTGTTCGATTGAGTATTCTTGCGAGATGGTCCCATTATTTTTTTTTTCAAATCGGTTCAGTAGTTTTCAAAGTAATCCTGAAAATACCATGATTTTGTAATAACTACCTTTATGACTTTGTTATTTATGAACCGAATTAGATGAACTTTTTTGTGTTGGAAAAGGGATACCTTTAGTGTATTCTTTTTAACCGACTTAAAAAAAATAAGGTTCTCAGTCTGACCTGTATGTATGTATATCCGCGATTATCTCACGTTTGGCTGAGCTGATTTTTCTACCTAATAATATGTCTAATATACCTAATACAGAAGATACTTACACTAAAAATAAAAAAATTGAAAGTTGTTTAAAAACAAAAAACCGACTTCAAAAAACCTGCCTCTAAAAAGCAAGAAATAATATTCAAATCAATAGATACGCATTATCATCGTTATAATATCGTCTATTGAAGTCGGGTGGGGCTTTTAGAATAAAAAAGGAAGTTGTACTTCCCGTACGTACGTACGGTACGTTCGTACCCCACCCGACTTCAATAGACGTTATTATAACGATGATAATGCGTATCAGATCTAATGATTTGAATATTATTTCTTGCTTTTTAGAGGCAGGTTTTTTGAAGTCAGTTTTTTTGTTTTTAAACAATTTTAACTACCTCGTACAAGTTAGCACATTTAATGAAAAATACTGAATCACCGAACTGTGACGCGTGTGGTAAAGTGGAAAATGTTGCAACACTTGTTGACGGAATGTGTCAAAAACCAAAGGGAGAGATAGCAACTAATCCATCATTTAGACCTGAAGGCATATGATGTGGGAGCTTTCCAAAGTATTTTAACGGATCCCGCATCGAATGCAGCCAGGATGTCTGTGACATGGTGTAATCACGTTCTTAATTCGTTGTAGAGAATTTAGTTAAGAGTATAATGGGACTGACGTATACTGTGTCAAAGTCCCTAAATTAAATAAAGAGAGAAAAATCACTACCTACCTATTTTTGTTAGCAAAAATGAATTGGTACTTCACTCGTTGTAGCTTAAGAGATTTTTTTTTAAATAACTACACGTGGCAAAAAGAATTCAAACATCCTACTAATATTATAAATGTGAAAGTTTGTGGGTTTGCATGTTTAGATGTTTGGATGTTTGTTCCTCAATCACGAAAAAACTACTTAACCGATTTGGTTGGAATTTGGCACACAGATAGTAGATAGCCTAGATTAAAACATAGAATACTTTTTATCCCGATATTCCTACGGGAACGGAAACCACGCGGGTGAAACCGCAGGCGGCCGCTAGTTTGTACATAAGTGTTTCGTACTAAGTTTACGGTTATCTAAATATATTTAGAAAATATTAACTCTTTTAAAATTATCCATATAAATCAGCAATTTACAGGCAACCTAATATTTTCATTGGCATATTATACTTGGAGAATTTCAAATTTTATGCGACCTAATTTCTGCAGCTTTCAAACACTGTAACGTAACTTCAATGTTTCTGCTAATTAACTTTTTGAAACGTCGCGCGTCGTTAAATTTAGTTTTCGTGATATTATGTACTTGCGAGGCCCTCGACTTTTGTGACAAAAATATCATCATCCTAATATATGATATGATAATGATATTCTTTAGATTTGAAATAAATAAATAATTTCAATTTCAAATATTATTCCTAATAGAGTTCCATAATAAAGTAGAGTAAGTAATTAAAATAACTAAATATGTTAACCAACTAAAAATATCAGTCAACTACCATTCATCTCATCATCATCATTACCATATCAGCCGCACGACACCCATTCATCTAAATAACATTAATTACAAATTCATTTTTCCCGCAATTTGAAGATAATGTAGTCGTTACGATCGGTCGTAGTGACTACGAAATCCGTAGCTTATTCATAGCATACCGAACTAGAGAGTGCATTAAAAGTTAAATAGTTTCTGAAATTTTAATAACAATTCTTCTTCTTTTCATACAAATCTTAATATTTTACATTTTGATTTCATTTGCACACTATACACACACACTAATACACTCGAGAGCAGAAAAACTCGATCTCGTAGCCTCGTAGTACGTAGCTACGAACTACGATGCTACGAACTTAAAAATTAGAAAATAATAACTTTTGTGGTTTTCTGACACACTTTATTAGGAACATTGAACGTTGAGTGACGACGCGGAACTTTGTTTTGATGTGTCATGTTCGACAGAAAAATGGAGCCACAGGCCTATTTTCATACAGACGAGGTAATTTTGAAGCTCTGGTTCTCCGCCCAGGATTAAACGGGCTGTATGGCAAATTAAAGAATTAATGGTGGAGGCCCCTAATGCAAAAGAAACCTAACGGATTCGATGAGTCGTTTAGCTCTGGGTTAAACTTAAAAAAATACAAGCTAAAATTACATAAAAAGTATGTAAAATGTAACACCAAAAAAATCCATACAGGCTCTGGTGTAAACGACGCTTCTGATCCGTTGGGTTTCTTTAGCGATCTGAGCCTCCTCCATTTACTCTTTGGATGGCTATCATCAGATATTCTTTCAATCCCTGACGAAGAACAAAGGCTTCAAAGTTACCCCATTTGTATGAAAATAGGCCTGTGGTTCCATTTTTCTGCTCTCGTGTGTATTAAGTTTGTCACTGCTTTGAAATAACAGTTTGAAATGTGACTGTTTTCAAAATGCGTGGTCTTTTCAAAGGCATAATGCGGTGGCAACGAAAGCAATTAATGTTGGTTTGTGGTAGGTATGATGTATTGCTGACCTTTTAGGCAGAAAATGAATAAAATTGTGGTGAACTCACCCGACATGAGTTAAAGGGAATGGTTCAGTTTGTAAGGGCACTTTGGCTTTACTTGAACATTAAATATAATTATTGTATAAGTGATTCCCATTTTTTATGCTTTGTGTCTAAAGGGCATGCCTTTTAGTTACAAAGTACCTAATTAAATTACAGTAAAAAAGTTGCCGGAAGTTATAGAATTTATCTAAATAATTATGGGACTGAAAGAAGTTATTTATGATTGTTTTTCCAAAATAAATGTATTATTATTATTATACTTTGACATTTACTTTGTTACTTACTTTTTACACTTTTTGAGGTAATATAAAAACATGAATTGGTATTAACAAAGAAACTTGAGCCAACAAAGAAAAAGCAGTCGAAACAAATGCTCTAAGCTCTAAGCGAAACAACATTCACATATTCACATTCACATCATAGATAAGACAGATTTATTATTATCTCACTTCGCATTTCCAATACTTATCTTCTTCTCATGACAAAATTCTTCGTTCCTCTTCTAACCGTCTTCTTAGCTGTCCTTCTCATCACTCCGATACCTTACACTCTTCTTTCTTCGTATATCCTATTTCGCTATGGAACGCGCTCCCTGTTGACATCAGAATGTCCACCAGTCGGTACGCATTTAAGACTAAGTTGCGCAAATTCCTCACGGAGCAAGCAGATCGTTCCTAAATTTTAGTTTTAATAAATTCGTTGATAACTTTTATATATATATAATTATATATGCTTATATATATGTGTGTACATATATATTATATTTATAATTATTTATATACTTTATTTATTTTTATGTTAGTATGTATGTTTATAATATGTTTTATTTATAGTAAGTAATTGTTGAGTACCTATTTTTTTTTTTTTTTTACTATGTAGTTATATCATATTATTTCTTATTTTTCTCATTTACCCTGGTTGTGCACCCTACCACACAAAGTCTCCACATCACCCTAAGGTTGACTGGTAGAGAATGCCTAAGGCATTAAGTCCGCCATTGTACCTACAATTGTGCATAAAGAATTAAATAAATAAATAAATAAATAATAAGACAGATTCATAGTACAGGAGACAAAGCGAATATTTTTTTCAGACATCATCATTTTTGACCAAGAACCTTATGAATATGATTCTTGTTTTTGACATCAAAAAGATTTTTTCACATGTACTCTTTGGTTGACAATGTAATAGGCCTGCTGAACTTAAATTAAAGACAAAAATTTGTTGACACTATGTTATTTGTATAGTTAAGGGTGTAGACGCGCATCACGCTCCATTTTTCAATACAAATTATCAAAACAACTCTGCGCGAGCCGTAATGAGGGCGAACTTTGAATTATTAAATTATTAAATAGATATAAGTATATACAAAACAAGCAATAATACCTCGTTATTCCTAAAAAATAAAAAAATTACTTAAGAATGTTAGAATCTGTAAATACCAGGGGCCGTACCGGCTAACGAATCGATTATCGAAAAGTCTGCCGGGTTTCAAATTAAAACAGATAAATCGAGCCCCAATTGGGCCAAAATGGCGAACCCCAATTCATGATGTCACACGAACATCGATATCTTCCAAATTACGTCAACAGAAAGTACAAGCCGAAATTCCTTACTTCAATTTTTCTGTTTTAAGTTGAAACTCGGCAGACTTTTCGATAATCGATGCGGTAGCCGGTACGGCCCCTGTAAAGAACATGTCAAAGTGTACCAATTTGAGCATTTTTTAATATTTAATTTCTTTGTGATATAATTTTTAGGGTTCCGTACCCAAAGGGTAAAAACGGGACCCTATTACTAAGCCTCCGCTGTCCGTCTGTCTGTCTGTCACCAGGCTGTATCTCATGAACCGTGATAGCTAGACAGTTGAAATTTTTACAGATGATGTGTTTCTGTTGCCGCTATAACAACAAATACTAAAAACAGAATAAAATAAATATTTAAGGGGGGCTCTTATACAACAAACGTGATTTTTTTGCCGTTTTTTGCTCCATATTGATAACGACTACAGGTAGACAGTTGAAATTTTCACAGATCGTGTATTTCTATTGCTGCTATAACAACATATGCTAAAAACAGAATAAAATAAATATTTAAGGGGGCTCCCATACAATAAACGTGATTTTTTGCTGTTTTTTTGGTACGGAACCCTTCGTGCGCGAGTCCGACTCGCACTTGGCCGGTTTTTTTTTTATTTTCTCTCTATAGGGCACTCCTTTACAATACAAACAATAAGTGAAAAAATAAATATGAATCGTAATCTTATTTGTTACAGCTGAAAAGTTTATAAAAAATACCTCTGACAAGCAAATTTTAAATTCCACTTATTGAACAGATTTCCTTTTTTTAAATACTTGATAATTTATAATGTTTTTCTCTCCATACGGCACTAATTTTAGAATTTTGCTTCCTAAAACTAAAGTTTACATCAATAGTAATGCTTTCATTCTTTAGATAACTTCTTTGGAAAGACACAAATTTCTTTGGAATGCGGATATACCTACACTCTTAAATAAAAGGTTTATCTCTACATCAGGATGTTATTTTGTCATTTTGCTATAAACAAAACCTTTCTCGGATATTTGTAACTAAATCATTGTTTTTGTTTACTATTTTTTTTGTTTACTTCCCAATTAATAAATAAGAATAACTTATGAGCAAAAAGGTGAATATCAATTCTCCCATGCTTAAATTAAATTTTCTTGCTGTCTAGACAGTTTACCCCCACAGTCGAAACTAGAACCCATATTAGATTATTGCACCCCATTACTCATGTCGAGTCATGGCATTTTTTCATTCACTACGTTTGATGTTAATAATATGCTGCAGTATGTATATGAACATAATATCTTTATGAATCCCAAGTTAGAAGAAAACTACAAATTGAAAAAATATCAGAATAGAGTCGTGTAATTCACGTGCTAAGTTCACGTGTACCTAAATTAGAAAATGAATTCATATTTCGTTTCTTTATCAATTTAAACTTAATGATTATCTAAATAAAAAGACAGCCATTGTGCCACTTTAATATGTGATGTATGTACTTTATGAATGTGAAAACGCATACTTAGTAAGAATAATTACACCTAGAAGCCGTGTCCTCATATGCAAAGCAACTAATACTGAGCCGAAATGGCTCAGTTTTCAGATTTATATCCTTCATACGTTACCCAATCGTAACTAAAATCCAATAATATGATGACTAATCTCCTTAAGGTACGAAATTCGAAACTGTTTATAAAAAAATAAATTAAAAAACCCGCCTGCATAAAAAGACAAGTCAACTGAAAAGATGGAAACAAGATTAAATATTAAAGGCAACATAATAACATGCAGTCGGAGGCATGCATAAAGAAAGTGACGTTATGAATGATTTGAATTATATGCCTCCGACTGCATGTTATTATGTTGCTTGTTTCCATCTTTTCAGTTGACTTGTCTTTTTATGCAGGCGGGTTTTTTAATTTTTTTAATTAATTTTTTTATTTATATCTTTTTAGTTATTACATATTACGGTAATGATATACCTTTTTGAAATCCTTATAATAAGCCCTTTAATTTGACACCCATATTGTAGTAATCTAAAAAAAAATTTTTTTCCACTACGTATAATAGCACCGTACAGCCGCCATGTTGTTTTTTTTATAACGCCACCTTCTTAAGAACACTTGGGCTGACGAGACAAATCTAACGATATCTTAATAACAGAAATCCATTCAGCCCTTTGAAAGATATGAGGTAATAAAGAATATTACATACAAACATACTTACATACAAGATACGCGCGAAAAACATAACCCTTTCTTTGCAGTCGGGTAAAAATCTGAAAACGGTGCCATTATGAGATTGTTTTAGTTGCCTCACTTTGACAGTGCGCTTTGTTGGAAATTAGCGTTCTAGGTGTTATTATTATAAGCTTAGTACCTAGGTACCTTCTTCTAACTTTGTTTTCTTTTGTTTTCCAGGACGTGGCTTTCATCAACCCCGCGAACGTTGTGTTCGTATACATGCTGGTTCGCGAGCTGGTCGACGGAGAACGCATCGGGCGCCCCCAGGACCTCCAGGCGGTCGTCCTCACCTGCCTCTACCTCTCCTACTCCTACATGGGCAACGAGATCTCCTACCCCCTCAAGCCCTTCCTCGTAGAAGACTCCAAAGACAAATTCTGGGACCGCTGCCTTCTAATTGTCGACAGGCTGTCTTTCAACATGCTCAGGATTAATTCTGAACCCGGTTTCTTCACTGAAGTGTTCACGGAGTTGAAGGCTTGCGGGGTGGAGTCGCCGCCCCCTGCGCCCGCACACCCCGCGCCCGCCCCCCCGCACGCCCTCTCCGCCGCCTGACACACGGAGGTCGCGGTCCTGCGGCTCGCGCTCACCGACCGCCCCAGTCGCGTCTGATGTCGGCTTTACATGACTGAAGTGCTTGGTCAATCATCGTCTATTTGAGTCACGGCAATAAGTAGGTGTAGTGAGATATTTGCCCTCCGTTCTCTTTAATTGGGGAACGGATAAAGCAAGACAAATTGCAAGAAAATTAACTAAAGTTTTAAATTCATTTAAACTTACTTCACTATCTACGAATGAAAGGTTTTTGATGCCTCGACATGTTAAATAACTATCATGCTTCATTCATTATTGGTAGAAAATAATAATTAAAGTTTGAGAAATAGGTAGTTGAATAAATCTAATTACCTGCTTATCATCCTGCTGTTTCATAATTATATGATGGTAAATATAAATTCAATTTGCTCAATTGCCATCAATTATAATGAACATTTGACCATAATGATGTTTGACCAAGGACTTTTTAAAAGTCTAATGATAATACTCGAGTACAAGAGAACCAAGTAAACGCGCCGCGATTGCGCCATCGAGGACGCAGTTACAATTAGATAGAAAGTGGTAAGACAAGGAATTCCATTACATAGATCAGTTGATATTGACGTTTTGCCATTAAACGTGTTTGTATTTAGGTGATGAACAATTTGGATTGGAATACCTTCGACTATACATAGATTCAAAATACTTACTATTGCAGGCCCGACTCTAGTCAAATTCAGATCCTTACATTACTAAATGCATAGCATTTAATTTTAAGCCAAAAATCTGTGTCTGACCCTTTGATAGTCAGACGGAACATTTGTGAAACTGTGTTTTAATCGTGTAATTTACATTTAAGCGAAATAACTACTTACTTAAACTTAACAGTGTCCTAAGTAAGATGTTATGGTTCGATGGAATGCATCGTCTTTTGGGATACCAGTCGTTTGTAACCCGTATTGCACCTGTCTGTCGTATAAGTAGTAGAATTGTCTGGTATAAGTTATTTCTTGCGATGTCAGGTGGTCTAGTCAAGTCTAGTCAAATAAAACAGCAGTTAGGTAAGAGTTTCGTAATGTAGTGAAATGATCGTATTGCCATATAGTTAGAGATAATGATTATAGAGAATTGTCTGGCAGGCGGGAGGGTGCAATAAGTATTTAGTTGGTATCGCCCCGGTAAGCCCTTCACCGAAGTGTACGTAAAAGCCGGCTTTAAGCACGGGATCGAAGCATTGATATAATAAATAAACAAATAGGTCAAATTTTGCGAATGAATAAGCGTTTTGTACAGTAATATCGAATAAAATATTACATTTAAGTCTATAGCATAGTTTAGAGAAATGAATAGCCGGCACTCGGGTTTGCCCCATGGTGGTGGTTTGGTAGTCTGTGAGACTCTAAAGAGACGGCACGAGAATGGTAAATACTAATTCATTTAATATAGAGTTATATATAAATCGATCTCAGTTAGTACGAATTATCCTCCACCGTTAAAGTATTTAGTTACCGATTTATATATCGAGTGATGTTTATTTACTTATAAGTAACTAGAATGATTGTGAAAATTTTGGACGATTTAGGGTTAATAATAGCTTCCCATCTCATGGTGTGAATTTCGGATTTGTATGAGAGATTATCATCGTTGTGAGAATGTCACTTCGTCTGGTCATAATTTTCTTTTTTTTATTTAAGTATTCGGCCTCGTTTTTGGTTAATGCGTTGTTTTAGTTGAATTGTATTCACACCGGGTGCCGCAGTAAGTGTTAGCATGTAACTAAATATGAATGGATGGATGTCAGTACAATCTACGTTGAGTGGGAATCTCTGTATGTTCTTGAATCATATTATAAGTATCTGTGGTAAATGCATGCCGTAAAAGATATTTTTTTGGAACGTTCTTTTACCGAGCCTGCTATCAATTAATAAGTACATAAAAAGTGTACTTTCTGACCAATTTTAAGCATAACGATAGTTTTATGAAACAAATTGGTAACACTGAAACAAGAACTGGACTTCAAAATGTAGTGCTATCAAAAGTAAGAGATAAAATATATTCGTGATAATATTAGATGATAGATACCGTAATGACAGCATTGTGTTGTGTCACGTAGTGTAGTAGGGAGAAAAGATACTACACACACTAAGTTATAGCTATTATCATAACAAGAACATTGTACTCCAATAATCTTGATTTGCTGAAGTTTGGAAGACGAAGTTCGGAGAAAGATAGGTTTTGATATGTTTTTTGATTCCTGCCCCCGTATTACAACCTCTTAAAATTTGCAAGTTTTCTGAATGGCTATCAATGCGTCTCTTTTATTTGCTATACAGCGAGAAAGGGATGTAACTTAACTATAGCAATTCATAAGCCTGGCAAGTTTTAAGAGGTTGTAATACCCCCCCAGATCACGCTGCCTAAAAGGTAAAAAGGCTATGAGGGCAAAATGACCACAATGGCAAAATACACAAGCTCAATGCTTATCAAAATCAAATTAAGGGTTAAAAACAGAAGTCCATGGTATAAGAAGTTCCATAAAAGTTTAAATACTAAATGGCATGCTTTATATCCACAGATATAATGATTCAAGTCCAAATCATTAAAGTTTAGGTGAAGTAGATGTCTGTGATGGTTAGCTTTGTGTTCGTGATATCTACACATTACTTAAGTTAGTTACATTATTTATTTCTCTCCGTGTTTGTTGTTAATCTAAGTCATAGATAAAATGAATAGGATTTTAAGGCAATAAACTAGTTTCGATTACCTAAATTCTTATAGAAACAAATTTCGATGCCGTCTTTGAAATATTCTGACTTTTACAGTTGACTTGTTTTAGGGTAGTTGATGAATGATGGTTTTTCTAGCACCTGTAAAGAAGTTGGGTTGAAAAAGTGTTCATTATTATGGCCAATATTGCAACTAAGGTTTTAATGAATAAAAAATCTTATTATTCGTGTTAGAAATAAAATTCAGTTACAGTAAGTTTATGATTCTTATGTGACTTTAATACTGTTGTCACGAAAGCCAAAACAACGAAGTCAACTACCCTTTCTATTTGAAAAATTAGTGAGTATCTAGTGTAAAAGTCCGCAGCATAAACGTGGAATCTTATTACTAGACATCGGATTTTATGTATTTGCATATTTGTATATGCAAATGCATCATCATCAGCCATCATCGTCCACTGCTGAACATAGGACAAAAAAACGACTCTCCATACAAATGTCCTGCCCCCCTAGCCAAAGTAACATTTGTAAATTTTCGCTATCGCTTCGCTTCAAAACATGTATGGATTTGACGTTTTAAAATTCGATTGTAAACGAAACCTTATGTCAGTCCCATACATGTTTCGAAAGCGAAGCGATAACGAAGATTAGCGAATGTTACTTTGGCTAGGCCCTCAGAGCAGCTGATCGAGTTTAGTAAAAGTCGATATTTTTTTGTCTGTTTTCGGAAAAGTCGTAGAACTAAATATATGATGTTGTTTATGATGTTTGTAATCTACTACTACGAGGTAGTTGGTGTTTTACAAACAACCCTGTATATTATGATATTAATAACATGATTGACAAATAATGTACCTACTAAGAAATTTAAGTTAAAATTTAATGGTGGCAGTAATGCCAGTCATTAAACAAAACTTTCTAGTCAAGGCTCGCTATTCTCAGCTGTATTTTAGTTCAACAGAAAAATTCTACTACAGACCTATAATAAAACAAAGTGATAAGGTTCTGTTTATGTTGTCGACTGTTCAATACCTGAATGTTTAGATTTAATTACCAATTGTTTATTTTTACGCTACGTTAAGTTTGTTTTCTTGTTTACGTTCGTTAATTTCTGTTATTGCTAGATCGCAGTAAGACAGGCTTACATTCCAGTAATTAAAATTAATTAAGTAACTCCGATCCGACGATCACTGATATTATAGCGTATTTGATATTGAGTGTGAATGTGTGTACCGACCAGCGAACTTAAATCTATGGAATAAGCATTCCGCTCAAAAAATGGAACCATACGAAAATTACAACTAAGTGGATGGAGCTAAAAATGCTAGGCTGCCATTTAATTATGCAGCACAAAGCATCTGGGGGTCTATTACGAAAAGTTTAATGCAATACACGCAGCTGCGTCCGTGCTTCGTGCTGATTGTTTCCTATTACAAAGCACTTGCGTATGCGATATCTCAAAATGACTGCGTAAGAATCCGACATCATTCGTTCAATAGTCTTTGGGCTACGATATCCAAATAAAATTGAAAATGTGTTAAATAGCCACAACCAACGAACTGCGGACGACTATCGTGACCAAGTGACTGCGTTACGCAATTGCGTACGTTATTTTCGTAATAGGCTGAACACTGGTTGCTTATTATTACCGACCATAATTTGTAGGTATACTCATAGATAATTTCTTAAGGAAAAAATAAGATACGTTATTTCTGCATCTTTTTACTGCCTTCTTTGCGTCTTTTACACCAATTTACTACACAGGAGGTCATTTCGAATAAACTCTCTATTTCTTTCTCTTCTTTACAATACAAACTGCAGTTAGAACACTAACGTCAGTCACCGAGCGCGTGGTTGGCCCGACTGTGCGGGTTGTAATTTTTAGGCCCCGTGGTGCCATTTTTTGAGCAATATTTGTTTGCAATTACACTTCCTTAGATTTTAGTTCGCTGTTACCGACCCGAAGGCGCTGACCATCGGCCGCGGCCTCTTCTAACATTATTCATGTAACTCACGTTTGTTAATTAATCTATTGTAAATATACCCAATTATTAAAAAAAACTTTCGTATATACAATTCGTAGTTTTATTTGTACGCCTTGCCCTTTAAAACCATAAAATTATATCAATATCCAACCGAGACACAAAAAGCTGTATTATGTAGAAACAAAAAGAAATGACTACATCGTAGTAAACCTACTTGCTTGCTACATATATTGCTACGCTATAAGTGCTACGACGAAGTGTAGCATGATGATTTATCTAAAAAGAAACTATTTAGCGACCGGTTGCATTTGACCGAGATTGTATGGCGTGGCGTTACAACTTCTGTAACTCTACCATAAGAACAAATTTTATTTTATTATGAGTCTACCTTAATTCTACGGAGATTAAGTAAGTAGGTACATAAGTACTTTTGATTGTTTACATCATACTGCTCGGCAACTAGGATTTACTAGTATAGTAAGAGGCCGTGTAAGTTGGCATGTGCAACACAGTGCATTGTTTAGATAGAACGTTCCATTTTCAAATCACTTTACAATTCAAGCATGGTGAATGCTTTAACTGTAAAGTACACTTTACAATTCAAGCATTTAAAACTCCTTAGTGAACCAATCTCTTTTCTTATATTATAAACTGTGGAAACTTTTTACTGAAAAAAAAACAATAAATATGGCGGCATTTCATTTCCGTTCAAGCTATGCAAAACTCCTTGGATTTTGATTTTGATTTTGATGTTGATTTTGATTTTTATTTCTATTTCTATTTCTATTTCTATTTCTATTTCTATTTCTATTTCTATTTCTATTTCTATTTCTATTTCTATTTCTATTTCTATTTCTATTTCTATTTCTATTTCTATTTCTATATCTATTTCTATTTCTATTTCTATTTCTATTTCTATTTCTATTTCTATTTCTATTTCTATTTTTATTTTTATTTTTATTTTTATTTTTATTTTTATTTTTATTTTTATTTTTATTTTTATTTTTATTTTTATTTTTATTTTTATTTTTATTTTTATTTTTATTTTTATTTTTATTTTTATTTTTATTTTTATTTTTATTTTTATTTTTATTTTTATTTTTATTAAATTTACCTCGCATGAATGATGTAAAGTAGTATGCTTACCTCGGTTGTAAGTAGCTATTACACCCTCGAACTATATTCGCCCTCGCTCGCTTCGCTCGCTCGGGCGTCTAAATATCTCGGGTGCACTCGATCCATTAGCGCCCTTTGCGAGCTGCGCTCGCACGGGCGCCAAATTGGATCTTGTTCTGTAATAGCTCACTTACGTCCCTTGTGTAACAAACTACTATTAAAATTAATAGGTAACTAACTATTTTTTTTTTACTCTATGCCACATTTTTTATAACTTATACATACAGGGAGTTAGTTAATAACCTTATGAAGCCGAATATGGTAGATAGGGACCATCAAACTGAACAACTTTTACTATGGGACCAACTCTGAAATCGCAAAAAAAAAAACAGCTGTTTCATACAAAAATTAAAAACGAAAATATCAAAATGTATGAAGACACCACAGACAAAAGGGATATCTTCTACAGCTGAATTTTTTTTCGCGATTTCAGAGTTGGTCCCATAGTAAAAGCTGTTCAGTTTGATGGTCCCGCACCCTGATTATCTAAAATGAAACTATTTAGCGACCGGTTGCAATAGGGTATTTTCCTCATTTTTGAAAACTGCTTATATTTAAGGATTGGGACGAACAATTTAACAGAAAAATAAAAATAAATTAAGTAATGTCTTTTTTCTCCATTAAACCAATTAAAATCAAATTTATTTTTAATTGTTTAAATTTACCGCCAAAACGCTCGGTTCACTGACATCTACTGAGTGACGTCAACTTTGTGTAAGCTATAGAGTAAATTGTAACACAGACTACACAAAGTTGACGTCACGCAGTAGACGTCATCGAACCGAGCGTTTTGGCGGTAAATTCAAAAGCATTAAAAATATATTTGATTTTAATTAGTTTAATGGAGAAAAAAGACATTATTTAATTTATTTTTATTTTTCTGTTAAATTGTTCGTCCCAATCCTTAAATATAAGCATTTTTCATAAATTTGGAAAATGCCCTTTTAACCCAAAAAGAAGTCGCAATGGATCACGATCATCTGTGAACTGCAACCAGTCGCTAGGTGGTTTTTAATTAGATAATCAGCCCGCGGATCTACTATAATCGGCTTTATATGGCTATTACCAAACACCCTGTACATACCTATAGTACAGTAGCCAGTAGCACATTTAAATTACGAAAAAGGTTACCGTTCGCCGTTGTGATATAGTTATTTATTACGAAATTATAGTTAACCCAAGTTTTACAGGGGCCGTACCGGCTAACACATTGAACTTCGAAAAGTCTGCCGGGTTTCAAATTAAAACAGATATATCGAGCCCAAATTGGACCAAAATGGCGAACCCCAATTCATGATGTTACACGAATGTCGATATCTTCGAAATAACTTCCATAAATAGTAGAATAAGAAATTAATTATTTTGATTTCTCTGTTTTAAGTTGAGGCTCGGCAGTCCCATCGAAGTTCGATAATTTAGCCGGTAGGGCCCCAGATCGCAACCCGCCGTAACCTATATTTGTATATCTCCAAAAGTGTTATTTTTTTATTTTTCGAGGTTAACCACATGGTTTAGCTATTGTCGTGTTCTACGGCTTTATTTGATTGCCACTGATAATAGTAACACTATGGAAAGTGACCATACACAGATTTAAGACCAAATGAAAATGGATGGACTTTCCTGGTCTTAAATTAGTGTTTGGGTACGGTAACCTTTCTGGTAATTTAAATGAACTACGGGCTACTGTGCTACTAGTCCAGCTTGGCCAGAAAGAGTAGAAATAAAAAAAAAATGGGAGAGTTTTTAGCATTTACAATGCAATATTTTATACCTACGGTAACTACTCGCTACTCGATAGCTCAGTTGTTGGTGAGAGCATTGGACCGGACTTCCAAAAGTCGCAGGTTCGATTCCCGCCTGAGAGAACCCTGGTCGATTTTTTTTTTTGGTATATCAGCGCCATCTACCTACCAATAATAAAAAAAAATGCCTCGTTATTTTAAAACTAAATGAATATCTGTACAAAGATGGCGCTAGCAGCGCCGAACGAAAAAGCGCGCGCTGTCTCTGGGTTTATTCCAGCAGGCTAATCGCTGGGTCATAGATCACCATACAGTGGATAACATACAGTGAAAGTAAAAAAAGGTCACAAACTGGGTGAAAAACAACAATATTTTGGATTCAACGGTTCATTTTTATAATTTTTTGTTGAATGTCAAAATAACTTATGAACTACCTACATGACAACATGACATGAGTTACGAAGTGCCTTTATTGTTGATGTTCATCCCAAAAGGAGTTAAATTGAAATAAGCAAGATTTTGACGCTAAAATATGACCTGTTGTGAATCACCTCAAGGACATTTGCAACAATAATATTCATTGTGGACGTTCGAAAACTCCCTAGGAAACCTTTGGGGCTTTGGCCAGGATAAAAAAAGTGATATATTTTAATCCAGGCTATAAACCACCTGTGTGCTGAGAGTATTGCATAATTCATAAAAAACTTTCTCATTTATAATAAATAAGTAGAGGAGCTCGGTGGCGCAGTGGCTTAGCACCTGGCCCAGCGATTGCGGAAGTTAAGCAACGTTCGCAAGGGTCGGTCATGGGATGGGTGACCAAAAAAATATTATCTCGAGCACCTCCGTGCTTCGGAAGGTAGGTACGTGAAGCCGTTGGTCCCGGCTGCATTTGCAGTCGTTAACACCCATCAATCCGCATTGGGCCCGCGTGGTGGGTTATGGCCCATCCTCCTTACCACCCATGAGGAAGGCCGGTGCCCCAGCAGTGGGGACATCAAAAATGGCTGATGGATGGAAGTAGAGATATCTTCTACAACTGGCCCAAAAACTGTCTAAACATGAACAATTTTTCATCTTTATTGCAGTGGCTGGCATGCATGCGCAGAAAGTTACTTTATTTAAAAGACAGGGTGTTAAATAAAATGTATGTTTTAATGGAATGTCGAGCGAGGGCACTTCGTCACATTGATGAAATAAGCTGGTTTGCAGCGAATAAAGTAAAATGTGTTAGATAATCCGATTGAACCTACTAGCAATATCAATTCAGTAACGCTAAGCTGAGTTGCTTTCGCTAGTAGGTGGAAGTTACCGTAGCTTAAGGGGCGGTAATAGGAAAACATGGTTTGCGCGGGCCATTTTTTAATAAAGAAAACCGTACGTAGTAGTCACCAAAAAAAACATACAACAAGCTAAAGAGTTTATCTAGTTGCTACAATCATAAAATTGTTTAGAACCCTAACAGATGGTTGTAGAAAAAAATCAGAATATCACCAAAAGCGCTTGTCGCGGGCCATATCTTTGGCGTAAATAATAACGGAAACGTTTTGAATTCTACATCAAAATACACTTTAACGTACTGTGCAGTTGCTCCAATAACTTTTTTTCAAGAAAGATAATTGTGCTAAAGATAATGATGGAAAAATAACGAAAAACATCGAAAAAGTGCAGAAGTGAGGTTATTTTCCAGACTCTTTACACGTAAAGAAAAAGACAGAGACAAATGATTTCGCGTAAGGGAGCCTTAATTGGACCGAATTCCTAAGCGTTCGGGTTCAAGTCCCGTTTGAGAAGCTACGGGTAAAGTAAATTTTTTCAAGTATATTATTTGTAGCGAATGACCCCATGTTGTTAAAAATCCCCCAAATTTTTTTAGTTTGTCATGATTAAAAAACGTTGGAGATAAAGTTTCCTTTTTAGGGTTCCGTACCCAAAGGGTAAAATCGGGACCCTATTACTAAGCCTCTACTGTCCGTCTGTCTGTCTGTCTGTCTGTCACCAGGCTGTATCTCATGAACCGTGATAGCTAGACAGTTGAAATTTTCACTGATGATGTATTTTTGTTGCCGCTATAACAACAAATACTAAAAACAGAATAAAACAAACATTTAAGGGGGGCTCCTATACAACAAACGTGATTTTTTTGCCGTTTTTTGCTCGATATTGATAACAACTACAGGTAGACAGTTAAAATTTTCACAGGTCGTGTATTTCTATTGCTGCTATAACAACATATGCTAAAAACAGAATAAAATAAATATTTAAAGGGGGCTCCCATACAACAAACGTGATTTTTTGCTGTTTTTTGGTACGGAACCCTTCGTGCGCGAGTCCGACTCGCACTTGGCCGGTTTTTTGCTGATTTATTTAGAAAAAGAAACAAACTAAACAAATTAAACTTATATGATCCTAGATGTCATGTTTTCTGTTGTAGATAATTGCAAAGTTATTCACCATCTAATTAAGCTAATACAAGTCGACATACTTTGAAAATGAAATTGCTGCGAAAATGGGCAACACTGTCAAAAGAAAGTATTGCCTGTTTGAAAAAATGAAGTTAATTTAACAACTTCTAAAAATATTTTATCAATAAACACCATAAAAAATGGCATTGTTATTGTTTGTCTCTTTTTCTCAAAACTAATGTTATTCACCACGCAGTTGCTAATCATCCCGGCGGGCTGATTATCTAATTAGAAACCGCCTAGCGACCGGTCGCAGTTCACAGATGAACGTAATACATTGCTACTTTTCTTTGGGGTAAAAAAAAACATACCAAAGAAAAGTAGCAATGGATGTCAAATGCAACCGGTCGCTAAATAGTTTCTTTTTAGATAATCAGGGTGCCGGTTACTGGAAAATATAAAAACAATTCATGGTTAAAAACTAATGTACTCTATGGCGATTGGTGTCTCAGCGTTTAGTCTGTTGGAATGCACCCAATATGTCACTTTGACATTAATTTTATAGGTTATGTTAAGTTTGTTTACGAAACAAGACAATCTGCAAACAAATTAATAAATAACCCTAATATTTAATAATCGCATTAATCACGTATCTATTTAAACTTATTTTATATATGTAGTGAAATAAATGTACTGTTAAGTAAGAAGAAAGTGCAGATAGTGAAAATATTGAACAGGTTTTTTCAAAGTTTTTTCTACATTCTATAACTTCTCAAAATGGGTGATTATCCTGATCCTGATGAAGAATATGAGCTTATGTATGGTGATGATCTTGAATTACTCAAGGAACATGAAGACGACATTGGTAAGATAGTACACAAGTTCATTTCCCTGCGACATAATTATTGTTAGATATCCTACCATAAAGATAATAAATAAGTAAATAAATATATGATAAACTACTAACTCTAGGAATGTCTCTAACTGTGTGAATCTGTTAATAATTAGCTTTTTAAGTTATATACCTACTTTGAAATCAAATGAATATTCTAAAGCTGATGATTCACCTAAAAAATAAATAGTATCCTACTTACTTAAAATATAACCAACTTTAATTACAGAGCCCAACATCATAACAAAGAAAGCGTTACCGGCAAAAAGGAGTTTAGATTTCTCAAGTCCAATTTCAAAAAAATTACCTACACAGCCAAACAAAACAGTACATAAAGATAATGTTACTAGCAACAGCCAAATATCTTTAACCCCTGATCTTCAGCTCATGGAAGAAATAACACCCTCAAATGCATCAAATAAAAGAACTGCAGATGAACTGTTTGGTGATATTAATGATATTGATTTTGACACAATAGAACAGCCTAGTAAAAGACAAAAAACGGAGGAAGAAACAGATTTTGAGTTAATAAATAAAATAGTGGAAGCTAGAAAACTTAAGCAACTGTTATTGGAGCCTTCACATGCTCAGAGAAAGCTACAACCAGTTTTTGATGCTAAGGAAAATCTGTCTTTAGATATCCCAAGGTTTGTGTGAATATATCGAATAATTTTGAACATACCATCCAAATTTTTGAGAATGTGTGCAGTCCATGAAACTAAACAACTTTCTTTAAGGAACACATGGTCAAATATCCTTATTTATCCTTACTAATATTATAAATGCAAAAGTCAGTTTGTTTGTTTGTTCTACCGAACCGATCATCGTGAAATTTTGTATAAACATTCTCAGCCTGCTTAGCATGACCGATTTATATCACGTGATATAGCGTTTTATCATGTTTAACTGTCAAAAAGACAAAGGAATTTGACAGTTGAGTGTCGATATATCACGCGATATAAATCGGTCATGCTAGGCAGGCAGGGGTACAAAGAAAGACATAGGGTACTTTTCGTCCCGAAAAACAGTATTGTTCCCAAGGGATAGCAAAAAACTTTCAACGCAGACGAAGTCGTTGGCGGCTGCTAAGTGTTAAATAAAAATTGACTTTCCATACAAATCAAAGAGATCACGTGATCAATTTAGTATAGGATGACCATAATTTTGTGGCTAAATTTGACACATGTTTCTTACAGAAAGTTATTTAGTTTCATGGACTGGACACATCCTTAAAATTTGGATGGTAACATCAAAATGACCCGATATAGTTACCTAATGTTGTTGAATGATTCATGTTTTTTCAAAAAACTATGCTCAAAAGATTGTATACCACAGGGACTTTGCTTTATTGACTCTTGGCCGATTTCAATAACCTATCCTCTGTAAAAGATAGGCTTACTAAAGGTTTTTCGCTTAGATATTTCTGTTAAATGACAGATCCATAGATAATTGAAATTGGCCGTTAATTACTGTAAATAACTTACCAATTGGCGAAGGTAATGTTGTGTTGGATATGGATAGATAGGAGTACCTACTAACGGCCGAAATCAATAACCTATCCTCACTAGATCAACAGCCGAAATTAATAACCTATCCTCAGTAAGAGATAGGCCTAGTATAGATCTGTACCTAGGCAACTGTTGTTATTTCCCGTCAGTTAACAGAAATATCTAGGCAACAAATCTTTAGTAAGCCTATCTCTTACTGAGGATAGGTTATCACTGCCGCATTTAAGCACAGGCTACATAGGCTGCAGCCTAGGGGCCCGCACCACAAGGAGGCCCGCACCACATGTTTTTTTTTTGCATTTTTTAATTACGTGGATGAAACCACAGGTTACAAAACTAGTGGATGAAACTGACTGCTAGTCGCGCTGCGCGACCGTTTTTTTAACTTCGACAGGCAAGAGTACGAGATTAGTGAATGAAACTTGACTAGACGGGGGGCCCGCACCACAGAATGAGCCTAGAGTCCATAGTTCTTAAATCCGGACCTGGGGCCGTACCGGCTAACAAATCGATTATCGATAAGTCTGCTGGGTTTCAAATTAAAACAGATAAATCGAGCCCAAATTGTGCCAAAAGGGCAAACCCCAATTCATGATGGCACACGAACATCGATATCTTCCAAATTATGTCAACAGAAAGTACAAGACGAAATTCCTTACTTTGATTTTTCTGTTTTAGGTTGAAACTCGACAGACTTTTCGATAATCGATTCGTTAGCCGGTATGGCCCCTGTAAGTTATTGATATCTGCCGTAAAGGTACTCCTTTGGCGTATATATAGATTGAACCTGAAGTTTACAAACCTATAATAGAGTTCCATAAGTGAATAGAGATTCCTTTGACTTTTATTCTAGATGGCCTTTCATGCCCCTTACAAACTCAGATGGAGATAGAGTTTACGTAAAACTGGAATCAGAAGAGTCATGGGAGGATTCCTTGGACACAACAACGGATCACCGGAGTTTGCACTCTTTGTACACTAAAACATGGGCGGAAGCAAGGCAGATGGTGAGCTAAAGTTCTTGAATATCTAATTGACCATCAGCTATTTTTGATGTGTCCACTGCTGGGGCACAGGCCTTCCTTATGGGTGGTAAGGAGGATGGGCCATAACCCACCACGCAGGTTGGTGGGTGCTAACGACTGCAAATGCACCCGGGACCAAGGGCTTAACGCGCCTTCCGAAGCATGGAAAAGCCCGAGATAATTTGGTCACCCATCCCATGACCGACCCTTGCGAAACTTGCTTAATCTCCGCAATCGCTGGGCCAGGCGCTAAACCACTGCGCCATCGAGCTCCTCGAATATAGGTATCTAATTAGTTTTGAATAAATCACTGTATTTACTTCAGAACATAATATGGTTTCACTTGATATGATGAAAAAGAAATTTTTAAAAACCTATCTTTCTAATGAAGCGAAAGAAGTGTGCAAGGATCGTAGCAGGTGGCGATCCATAGTCTCTGCCTACCCCCATGGGAAACAGGCGTGAGCGTATGTATGTATGTATTTATCTTTCTAGTTTGCAGATAAAATCCAAAGATTGAAATCCCATAAATAACTGCACACATTATAGACACTACAAGATTCTAAATCTTTAATTTTTTTAAATCTTGTGACTTTGAATAAGAAAAAAAGCACAACTGGCCTTTTATATTATACTAGCGGCCGCCCGCGACTTCGTCTGAGTGAAAAGTTTTTTGCTATCCCTCTGGAACAAAATTTTCTTTCTGGATGTAAGATAAAGATGAAAGTACCCTATGTCCTTTGTACTCCTGACAACATGTATGTAAAATTTAACGATGATCGGTTAAGTAGTTGAGACTTGAAGGCTTAACATCTTATTTACTTAAATGATATTCTGATTGAATAGAATGTCTGATACTTTATAAAACTGTCAATACATTTAATATTTTAGTTAGAAAAGAAACAACAAGAAGAAATTGCACGGCAGTCACAAGAGGCACTTCCAGAAGTGATAGTGGACGTGAACGGCAACAACTTATGGGTGGACAAGTACCGGCCCAGGTCGTACTTGGACCTGCTGTCGGAGGAGCCGGTCAACAGGGCTCTGCTACATTGGCTGCACTTGTGGGATAAAGTTAGTCTTTTTATTATATTTATTATATTTTTAATGTCGTCCATTAATCATGTGATGTTTTGGCAACTTTTTAACTTTTTGAACTTTTTTCTTTCATTGTGTGCTCTAGACTGTACTTACAGTCAAAGCACCTAGTGAATTTATTCAGGTTTTGAGATGCGGGATTTATCGGAAAAGCAAGTCAGTGGAGAAGTTTCCTAGTTTTTTTATTTGCTATTATTAAAATAAAGGCCAAATTATACACAATAACTGTGAAAGAAATATCGAATTATCTCTAAATATTACAGTTAAAAATAAAGTTACAAGACGTGAAAGTTACGATTTTGAGATAATTTTGCTCATTGGGAACCGGTGGCCTGACGTCATCTACGGAACATCTCCAT
This sequence comes from Agriphila tristella, assembly GCA_928269145.1. Lineage (NCBI taxonomy): Eukaryota > Metazoa > Arthropoda > Insecta > Lepidoptera > Crambidae > Agriphila > Agriphila tristella. Next base: position 19,412,063 of record OV743442.1, read on the forward strand.
CTCTCCGCGCCACCGCCCCATACAAGCAACAGGTGGGATGACGTCACGTCCTTACAATCGCATCGCGCATAAATTCGTCAACTTAATTATAATATGGAGTGAATGGCAGAATAAATTATTTATTACTCTGCCATTTATTGATGGGTTTTAATTTCTTTTTCACTAGTATATTAATTTTAGGCTATATTTTAATTTTATAGAGTAAAACAAGCAGTTTTAACATCATGTAATTAACTTCTAGGCGTGGTGGGGGGGAGGGGGGAAGCTGCATTGGCGACGCCCTTGGCAATAATTTACAATTTCAAATTGCACAGCTCTGCGTGCATATTATTATAAGCGCCTCGGAAGCGCTTCTCTTTCTCTCGCGTAGCTCTGTCTCAAACGACACATGACATCCCTCGTGCGCTGGCTCAACTGAGTGAGCCGCGAGCAGTAGGTAAATGTAAAAGTTTAAGCGCGGAGTGAGACCCCCTGTCGATACTGTGTTTGTAGACTTGACAAAATTATCCTGCCATTGTATTGTATCAGCTCTTAATTATTTTTTCAGGTGGTATTCAAGAAAGAAGTAAAGACATCTGAACCGCAGCAAAGGAGTAGTTTCAGCAAGCGTACTGGGCAGTTCCAGCTGAATAACACGTGGAGGGGCAAGCGGGAGACAGAGCCGGAGTTGGACGAGGACGGGCGCCCGCACCACAAGGTGGCGCTGCTGTGCGGCCCGCCCGGGGTCGGGAAGACTACGCTAGCGCACTTGCTGGCTAGGATCGCGGGTATAAAAATGGGTGCTGCATTCCAGCAGACGAATCGCTGAGTCATCAATCACCACAGTACATTTTAACAATGGAAAGTAATTAAACTAATTAGTTTTATTGTTTTTATTACTTTATTACTTTCCATGGTTAAAATGTACTCTATGGCGATCGATGACTCAGCGATTAGTGTTTTGGAATGCACCCAATCTTAAGGCCACGTCAAGCCAGGCGCACTCCGCGCATTATGTATGAAGCAGTGAAGCTACAAGTAGCCAGCGGCGGACCAATTTCAGACGTCAAAAAAGATAAGAGCTACACGACAGAAAGAGAGGCAACCATATATAATATAATTGTACGGAAGGGAGCGCTGTGCGACCTGAATTGCACTTTATTGTGTCGGAGCAAGAGTTTGTATTTATTTAAATGATTTTGCGGAGTGCATCTTCTGTACTTGTACTATTATGTATTCCGTGGCCATGTACGTACAGTTTGTCCATAAAGAGTTGAAATTAAATAAAATGGAACTAAAATTTTTCAGTACAAAATTTAGTAAGTCTTGCCAATTTATTCGTGATTTTGACGTGTTTACATAGAAAGTGGCGCCCTCAATTTTTGTCAACTCTTTATGGTCAAGCTGTACTGACAGGCGGCTTGCTCAACGTCTAGAGCCTAGATAGTAACCTAGTGTGTAGCGAAGTGAAAGGAACGTTCTATAATGTTCACAATCGGCCCCAAAGCGAAGGTGCCAAGCGCACAGTGCAACCGGCTGTGAACATTATAGAAGTTTCCTCTCAGGAATGATATATAAAAAGGTTATTGATATAATATCTTAGTTAAGTAACCGATTGTTCCGCGTACGCCTTAGTGCAATCTCGCGTACCACTAATTGGGAAACACTAGCTTAGTTGAATCACTAGACTTCAAAATTCAAAAATAATTTATTCAGTCTAGGCTGTTACAAGGACTTGTGAATGTCATAGAAGCTACGCCATCGGTTCGCAAACCCTAAGCGGGAGACCTTGTAACGAGAAAAACCGGCAAGAAACTCGTCAAGGGCTGTTTTTTTTGTCCCTGTATATTTCATCCAGAGTCGTCAACATTGAAAAATGAGCTGCACATTTAAAGTGAGGTAATTTTCCATCACAATAATTAACAAAAGTTTGTACACAATGGGTAGGTAGGTTGAAATTAAATACATACTAACATATCGCATAGGTAATTGTGAGAGTAAATAACTTTCAACTGAGAAATCACTCTGTCTGCTACCCGAAAGTGCACCTAAGTAGGCAAAATTTACCAAAAAACACATGTTACAAGACATAAAAAAAAACGCAATTCTTACAATTCAATATGCGTTAATACTCAGAAGCAGGCCCATTCCCTCTGGTAGCACCCGTTCACGAGCATGATGCATGGACCAGTCATCGCTTCACTCAATCATATTTGAGGGAACGTAACTTGCAAACAACAGTCGACAATGCGAAAGTCCGTTTGTTTGTTTGTTACCCCTTTACGTCTTAACTACTGAATCGATCATCATGAAATTTTACATACACATTGTCAGGGGTACAGAAAAAAACTAGGGTATCTTTCATCCAGAAAAAAAGTATTGTTCTCAAGGGATAGCAAAAAAACGCAAACGAAATCGCGGGCGGCCGCTAGTCTTAAATATTTCTTAACTTTAGGAAAACCATTTTTTCTTTGTTTGTAATTTAATGAAATATTTTTTATATTCCAGGTTACCGTCCTGTAGAGTTGAATGCATCAGATGAACGTAGCACGGAAGCTTTCAGAAACGCCCTGCAGAGTGCGACACTCATGCGGTCCGTGTTGGACGCCGAGAAGAGGCCCAATTGTCTTATTTTAGGTAAAGGGCTTGTTTATGTTTACTTACTCACCATTTTTAAATGTATAAATTAAATACTGAAGATGTTTTAGTTCTATAAGAAAGAGGAAAGTCAGTTAAGAGGCCAGCGAACAGTGAACTTCTTCTAAAAACGTCATGCCAAAATGATTTGCAATTTGAGCATAATAGGTAACATGCATAAGTCACCGATTTTGATAAATTTGAGCTTGATCGCTTAGTACACATATAAAACCAAGATAGAGCAGAAAAATAAAAAATAAAATAAAATATTTTAGTTTTATCACACAGGGGAAAATAACGTTTTTTTTTTCATTTTCGAATATAATGCACTTAACAGTCGGATAGAATATCGAATAAGAAATAATATTTTGTAAGACACATATGTACTTAAACGCAATATTTAAGGAGATATTTGAAAATTCTTGGCTAACTCCATAGTAATGCGCCTGAAACGTGACATAAGTGACGTCACACATGTTGACCGTTTTGGATAGATAGTTTTCGGCGGGTGCTGCTGCGTGCTAACTTCAAGTAACTATATCACGAGAAAAAAACGCAAGAGAAAAGTTTTAATATTACAGTTGACTTTCTCACGCATTATACTTTTGATTTTGATACGAAAAAAATTGATGCATGTTCCCTATTAACTCTTGTGATGTTATTCGGATTAAGACAGTATTTGTCTATGGTTGTATTAAATAAAAAAAAAACAAAATATTAACCCAATTCAAAATAAATGCCAATCAAGGCTCATTTACATTATCTTATTTTTAGTAGAGTGCGAGTCTTACTTGAATGCGAGTGCATTAGTAGTTTATGTGCGTTTCATGTGAGCGTTTATACTCCTTCAAGTAGAGTGTCATTTGACTAATGCAGTCTACTAATAAGTTACTAAAATCACATGAGTAAAGAAAAGACCAGGGGCCCTATTTTTGAATCATTAGAATTCCAAATCGTGTATGAAATCGCAAGATTCGTATGCGAATCCCTAACATCGCTATTTTTGAATATTATATAATAACTCGTGAATTTTGCAACGAGTGGTCCACTCGTTTTCGATATTCTACCAGTCGAAATGACGTGAGAGAGAAATAAATATCAAAATCAAATGACTAACAGACAATGACATTATAACTTTTTAATTTGCGTTCCGTTCCCTCGTAAATCAATACCAGTTTTTAAAATCAACGAGTTATGGCTTTCCGGTTTTTATTTTTTTCTGCGTGAAATGAAAAATGTTATAAGATTCGAGTTTTAGGGCAACACTCATTTCTATTGTTTCAAAAATACCTAAAATTGGGAGCAATCGAAATTGATTTCGTATACGTTTTGCTTTCGTGCATGAATTTAAGATTCATTTCGAATGATTCAAATTGCGTCCCCAGAGACAAAGCTTCTTATGAACGTGTAATTCAAACTTGCAACTAACAAAACAAACAATGCCCTAAGATTGTCCACTGGCTGCAGTTGTCAAAACAGGTTTTTCTGGTTTTCACGCGTACGCGACAAGCGGCCAGCGGACACGCACACATGCCCCACATGCTTGTAGAGTCTGTCTAAAAAGTATGTTTACATGAGATTTTTTTTTTATAAAATTATACTGTTAACCCTGTTGGTGCTGACAAAATTCTAATGGTAAACATATTTATTTATTTAGATGGGTATTGGTGGGGTGGTTGGTGATTTAGGGTGGGTAATAAAATTACCTTTGAAATTACCCATGTAAACAGACTTTTTAGACAGACTCTAGTAGTGCAACCGATTCGCGCGGTTGTGTGAAGCTTTGTCTCTGGTCCTTTTTTTACTCATGTGCTAAAATTTCGATTTACATGCTTCCAGTAGCGAGGATTGCACAGCGGGTGTTACTTGAAACTAAAATCATTTTGATTCCAGTTGAAAGGCAACAAGAACGTTACTCGCTTTAATCACTAAGACGACCGTTTAAATGTTTGTATTAAAGCACTCTGTTAAAGCACTCTAATAAAGGCTAAGATAATGTAAACCAGCCTTTACATTCTTTCGTACAAAATAATAAATGGCATTTTTTTTAATATAAATATAATAGGTTATAAAACTAGTTTATTTATCAACTTTCAGATGAAATAGACGGCGCTCCTCTACCAACCGTGGAGTTGCTAGTGAAGTGGTGCACAGCTTCAGTCCCTGATAGCAAGAAAAAAGCAAAGTCGCAGCCTTTAAAACGCCCGGTCATAGCTATATGCAACGATCTGTACGCTACTTCTTTGAGGCCACTCAGGTAAGCTTTTTAGGGTTCCGTAGCCAAAATGGCAAAAAACGGAACCCTTATAGATTCGGCATGTCTGTCTGTCTGTCCGTCCGTATGTCACAGCCATTTTATTCCGAAAGTATTAGGATTACACAGTTGAAACTTAGTGAGTAGATGTAATCTGTTAACCGCTTAACGATTTTAACACAAAAGTAAAAAAAAAAATAACATTAAGGGGGGGCTCCCCATACATGGAACTGAAACTGAAAAAAAAAATTCCTTCATAACAATACGTGCACTGTCTATAGATAGGTCTTTAAAAATGACATTGAGGTTCCTAAGGCAATTTTTTCTAAAAGTCAACCGTTTGAAAGATAAACACTGCCAAAGTGGTAAAATGTGTCCCCCCCCCCTCTAACTTTTGAAATAAGAGAGTGAAAAATCTAAAAAAAATATATGCTATAAATCTTAATAAAAACTTTCAACGATGGTTTGAACGAGATATAGTAATTAGTTATTGAGATATATCATATTTTCCAAAACCGCAAATATAACTTTGTCATTCATACCAACACTGTGAAAAACAAAGTTATTTTTACAGACGAAAAATTATAGTGGTATTAAATATAGTATGGTATAAGGTAACTACGGAACCCTATGGCGCGTGGCCCGACACGCACTTGGCCGGTTTTTTTTATGCACAACAGGATAGTGCTGCCTTCACTTCACCTGATGTTAGTGACGATAAGGCCGAAGGTGGAAGTGTACTACATTCGGAATCCTCACCACTGAGGAACTGGTTAACTTACCTCTAACTGCCGGAACACAACAATTTTTAAATTGTTTTTATGGCATTAGGTAAGATGGTGGTAGCTAACCAGGTGGACCTGGAAATCAGCTCTACTGCCAACCAAATACTCGATAGAGTAAATATCTATGGAAAAATTTATTTAGTATTATTTGGCGTTGTACTCCTATACTTATTTTATCGAATGTTTTTAAGGTACGTCAGTTTTTAGGGTTCCGTACCCAAACGATAAAAACGTGACCCTATTACTAAGACTTCGCTGTTCAGGTTGTATAACTGTGATAGCTAGGCAGTTGAAATTTTCTCAGATGATGTTTTTCTGTTGCCGCTATAAGAACAAATACTAATAACAGAATAAAATTAACATTTGAGTGGGGCTGTCATACAACAAACATATTTTTTGTCGTTTTTTGGTACGAAACTCTTTGAGCGAGAGTCCGACTCGCACTTAGCTGATTTTTTTCGATAGTTGTTCGTGCTATGGATACTGATTTGGCATTGATCTGTAATTTACAGTGTTGAAAATAGAACGCAAAGATAATCTGTGCATCGCATTGTCTCTGGCAGCACTGCTAGTCTGTGGTCACTTCCCATTGAAAAATTGTCCGTGTAATATCAACTTGTGCTTAACATTATTTTGGAATTTAATATAAGTTATTTGTGTTAATTCTATCTTTTATTTCTATCATGCAGATTATGAATCACAGAAAAAAAAGTATATAACTTTAGTATAAAAGAGCCCGAGTTTATTTTATTGCGTATTTTGACTTGAGATATACTAATACAAGTTTACCATATTTCAGGCCAGTGTCGTTAGTGATTCACGTGAATGGTGTATCTCTCCCGCGGCTATCGTCTCGTCTTTCCGCGGTGGCGCTGGCTGAAGGCGTATCGTGCGCGCCGCACGTGCTGTCCGCACTGGCGGCGCGCGCGCACGGAGACGTGCGTACGGCTATACTGGCGCTGAGCTTTGCTGCGGCTAGAGGAGATGCTCAGGTAACTGTATTATAAGCAGACCCCGGATTTGCGGTAGCACGAATAAAATGACGTTTTCACTTCTCATGCTCGTAAAGTTCGTCTTTATGTTGGGTATAGGCTGCATAAAATCGCTTTTTATGCTCTAGTGCATAAAGTAAAATCTTCGTCTAAGTCTCAGAGTTTAAGACAAAGGTCGTTGGGTTAACAGCCACACATGCAATTAAACTTCATAGAATTAACTTGTTATTTCATTATGGTTTTTCGCTTTTTTTTATTTTTGAAAATGGGTATCAATTTTATTGAAAGACCTTGATAAATTTTTTTTTTTCAATTATTGAATATGGGTATCAAATGAAAGGCTTTGATGAGCACATTCCAAAAATATATATTTTGTCACAAAAAATTAAGAAAAATTTTTTTTTTTCAATTTTTCAATATGGGTATCAGATGAAAGGTCTTGATGAGCACATTCCAAAAATATACAATTTGTCACTAAAATGTTAGAAATATTTTTATTTTTACATTATTGTTGTTTAATTTCCTCACAATCGAAGTGAAAAGCAGAGTGTATAACTCGTACATAAAACCCATTTTACCCTCGACTTGACTATCCACCCTCGCCTGCGGCTCGGGTGGCTATATCAGGCCTCCATCACTCGCTCAAGGCCACGCGTTATTCACCTACCGTTCGGCGTATCGTCCACGATACATCTGGCATAGGGTCGCCGCACGCCCGCCTGAGCGTGAGCACCGCACGTTTCCCGCGCTTACTCCTCGAAATCATAGTGTATATTTTCTTTGTCGAAATGTCGAAACCACGTAATTATTGTGCAGTGGATGGGTGTCAGAGTAAAAAAACAAATGAAAAATTGATATTTTTTTCATTGCCGAGAGACGAACAAAGGTAAATTGGGTTCCGTTTATTTCCCTTTGGGTACGGACGACGGAACCCTAATAAAAGAATACAAACAAACCTCACGTTTTTCAAACTTCCAAACAAACGACATCGAAAGATTCAGATCAGAAGAATGCTTGTCTACTTATAGGTAGGTGTTTAGTTAGTATTTAGTACCTAGTCTGTTTATTCTTAGGTAGGTATCTACCTGTCCTAGTTGGTAAACAATTTTCACCCAACTATTTATTGAAATAATTATTTACAGAATAGGTAGGTTCACACTACAGGTCATACAGTTAAACTGCAAAAACAGCTTTTACTACGTAGGTCGTAGGGCATAAAGGCGGTCTCAAGGTCAACATGTACCTATATGTAATATTCTAAAGTGCCGTCGTGTGTACCTACTTACTTGCCTACGTAATAAATTATTAATGACAATTATTTGACTTCGTAAGAAAGCATAATTTGTGAAAGGTGTTGTAGGTATGACACAAGAAACAAGAACTGTTTACTATATAGGTAACGAAATAGGACAAGTAACGATAAACAACTAAGTACCTACCTATCTAACTAGGTAGGTACCTAATTAGATTATTGAATATTATAGAAATGTTCGAATATTATTGTAAGATTTTCTTTAACCATAGTACGTAAAATCGCTTTCCTTTTATGATATAATGCTACGCAGTTCATTTAAAAGACGACAACCCTAACGGCGTCAGAAGAGATGAGAGCTACGCGATAGAAAGAGAGAAAACTTCTAGGTGAATATAACTGTAGCCGCTGTAGCGGTGTGCGATCTGAATTGCGCCTTATTGAGTCGCAGCAAGAGTCGTTATTTAATTAAATTATGTTGCGAAATGCGGCTTCTGTTGTACTATGTGTACTATGTATTCTGTGGCTATATATCGTCTCGGGTAAAATTATGCGTTTTATGCACTTGTTGTACAATCTACTATTTCACTTCTCATGCTCGTAAAGTTCGTCTTTATGTTGGGTATAGGCTGCATAAAATCGCTTTTTATGCTCTAGTGCATAAAGTAAAATCTTCGTCTAAGTCTCAGACTTTAAGACAAAGGTCGTCAGGTAAACAGCCACACACGCAATTTAACTTCGTTGAATTAACTTGTTATTTCATTGTTTCTTCATTTTTTGTTGTGTTATACTTTTTTATTTTTGAAAATGGGTATCAATTTTTTTAAAAGGCCTTGATAATTTTTTTTATTTTTGAATATGGTTGTCAAATGAAAGGCCTTGATGAGCACATTCCAAAATTATATTTTATTTTATTAAAAAAAAGTTTTTTTTTTTTAATTTTTGAATATGGGTATCAAATGAAAGGCCTTGATGAGGACATTCCAAAAATATATATTTTGTCACAAAAAATTATTATTATTTTTTTTTTTTTTTGAATATGGGTATCAAATGAAAGGTCTTGATGAGCACATTCCAAAATTATATTTTTTTTTATAAAAAATAGTTTTTTTTTTTAATTTTTAAATATGTGTATCAAATGAAATGCCTTGATGAGCACATTCTAAAAATATATATTTTGTCACAAAAAATTAAGAAAAAAGATTTTTTTTTTCAATTTTTGAATATGGGTATCAAATGAAAGGCCTTGATGAGGACATTCCAAAAATATATATTTTGTCACAAAAAATTAAGAAAAAAAAAATTTTTTTTTCAATTTTTTAATATGGGTATCAAATGAAAGGTCTTGATGAGCACATTCCAAAAATATATAATTTGTCACTAAAATTAAAGAAAAATTGTTTTTTTTTAATATTTTACATTATTGTTGTTTAATTTCCTCACAATCGAAGTGAAAAGCAGAGTGTATAACTCGTACATAAAACCCATTTTACCCTCGACTTGACTATCCACCCTCGCCTGTGGCTCGGGTGGATATATACGTCTCGGGTAAAATGATGCGTTTTATGCACTTGTTGTACAATCTACTATTAATAGTGCGTGGACAACTTGATTATCTATTTGTGTAATTTATCGATAATAAAATTATAATTATGTAACGTGATATATTATAGACTTACTGTCGGAAATAGTAAAAATTACCTACCTACATTAAAAAAAGTGAAAATCGTGAAATGTATAAATAATAAAATTCACTGCAGTTTTTCTTGATGTAAAGATAGCAAAGTCAAAGTGAGTGAAGTAGAATGTCAAATTTTAAAAAAATACTTCCTCCTTGGTAAAATACACACAATAAATACAGACGCGATCAAAGAAGTTCCACTTCAAAAATATTTTCAAAACATCGATATATAAAAACATCTACGATAATTTGGTAATCACTAGCAAGTTTGTATTCCTGCCACCGCAAATCCGGCCTTTAATTATAAGGCTCTTATTGCAGTTCAGGCCAGTCATCGTCGAAGTGACAATTCCTCCTATCTGTGGATATTGTTGTTGTAGCGGCATGAACCTACAGCCGCACATACCGACACATGGTTGCAACAAGATTTATTACCGTGTGACTAGATGGCGCTAGTGTCGAATAAAACAAAAGTTTAGTAAGGAATAGCATCTCGTAGTATGGAGAATACAGGGTGGATTTTTGAGACGGTACATTAAGGGCAGGTACCTTAAACGTTATAGTTAAAGGAAAACATTCCTGGGAGACCATCCATAACTTTTTAAGATATTCTGAACTGCATTCACAGATTTGGGAAAAAAGTTACTGTTAGCAAAAAAAATGCTAAAATACCAAAAAAAATTTTTACTGTCAATCGATCCTATTTCATGTGGGAATCAAAAGACTCTATTGGACCATTTAAGGTTTGAGTACTAGAAGCGACAGAAATCGCTAAAAACTTTTCCCATACATTTTGTACGGAAAAACGAAAAATTTACTCGAAATATTTTTTATTGACGAACAATCTTATTTCTTACTGTGATGTCTTATATAAAGTTATGGAAGGTCTCCCAGGAACATTTTTCTGTAACTATAACGGTTTAAGGTACCTTAATGTACCGTCTCAAAAATCCACCCTGTATATGAAGAAACCTACATCTCGCTGACGAAGTTTACTCAGCGACGCAGCATAATATATATGCCAACAATTGCCAACCATCATCGGTTGGACCGCGGTCCCCGGGCTAATACCACCCAGCCCGGAGGAAGATCTTCCAATTGGCCTTCTAACTAGTGGCTACCCTTTCCATACTGCCATACCACCATTCCTACGCTATTAGATTACTTAAGTAAGTATGAGCTCACCGCTATACTGGCACTGAGCTTTGCTGCTGCTAGAGGAGATGCTCGGTGGGGTGATTTTGTAATTTTGTTGCAATCAACTCTGACAGAAATCGCAGTTACAATGTGACAACTATCTTACTTAAAGCAGCAATGCAACTGCGCTTTCAATCGATTTCAATCGAGAATTGTTAGCAACAGACTTATGTAATCAAGGCACAGGTAACTGTACTATACAGTAGCTACACACCCAACTGTTCTGATTAACATTCTAACAGATATAAGGATGTGTTTAAAAAATCGCGAAATTAGCACTCGATTTTTTAAACACATCCTTATATCTGGTGCAGTCGTTCTGAAGTTACGCACTTACACACATTTCTCCCACACACACACAATGCTCCCAACCTTTGAAAGTAACTAAAAATACAAGTCCTCTAATAGTTTAAACCATTCCAGTTGAAGATGAAGGATGTAGAAAAGCTGTCACTGGGCAATAAAGACTGCAGCAAGAGCTTGATGCAAGCTCTTATAGCTGTGTTCAGTGAAGGGGGAGATATCGCGCGGACCATACAAGCGGCCGGGGAGTATGAGAGGTAATGATTCTTACATCAATTCATGGTACAGATTCCGGCAAACATCTTGACGCTCTTTCGACGGAGTGGGGATAAGTTCGCGCATGTGCACTTGCGAGCGACCAATAGCGCGCGCCCCTCACCGCTACACACACCCAAAATACGCGTCCCGCGCTATCCCCACCCCATTTCAAGATGCTTGTCGGCTACTGTAATGAGAGCTTTTTTAAGAAAAAAATAGTTCCAATTTCCTCACTAGATGGCACTATCAAAAAGTATGATGTCAAAAAAAACTAGCGAAAATTCTAAGGCCGCGTTCCGAATCACGCTTACAGCACTTATGAGCGCGCTGACACCGTCAGATTCTTGCTTACAACGCTCACGTAAGTTGGAGTTGTGGTTATTATTTGTGATTTTTAGTGAAAGTGAAAGTGAAAGTGAAATATATTTTATTTAAATAAGCTCACATAATAAGCATTTTTAAATCGTCAATTCTTTTACCCTACCACCCATTATGACGTCTTTTAACTGACAAGAAAAATGGGCGCAAAAAACTTGTCAGCTTTATCAATCAGATGGAACGATATTTACAAATATGTATATCGTTTAGAAAAGATGGCTGAATTTATTGATCTGCAGGTGTTTTGTGAAGCAGTATATTTCTTCGGACGAGATAGATAGATATTTTTGGACATGTCATGTCAGGGTTGACAAGTTGACATTGACATTGACATCATACTTTTGCACAACACCATCTACACACAGTTTTCTCTTCTTTTTTAATCTGTCATTGAAAACCGCTCATTGATTTGCTTTTTCATAATTTTTCAATATTTTTTTATTAGAAACATTTGGCAAATTTTTTAATAAGGGATCAGACCCTTAACGAAAAAACAAATTCTGCTAGTGCTCAAAGAAAGATTCGTAATGTTTATCGAAAAGATGCTTTGTCGAATACTATTGCAAAAAAAAATGGTGCAGCAAATTCAGGTCTGGGGGCTAATTATCTTATTTCAAAATCTATCGCAATCGCTTCCATTTAATAGATGGATATGACACATTGCTGCATTTCTTTCTTTGGTAAGTTTTTATTTGTGCCAAATACAAGTATCAATGTTCTGTTAAATGAAAGCGATTGTGGTAAATATTGAAACTGGTAATTTTGATCATAAAGATGTTCCTCGATATGGTATCTTTATTATTTTTAGCACAAAAAGGCCTCGAACTTTTCTGTCTACCTAATATTTCATCATCATCATCATATCAGCCACACGACACCCACTGCTGGGTATAGGCCTCCCCTAAGGATCTCCACGACGATCGGTCCTGCACTGATATTTACCCATATTTTATTCCAGGATGGTAGATGGAATATTCGAGAACTATCTCTCCGGTCGAGTGGACTCCCGTCTCCATATCGCTTGTGAAACTCTCTCCTGGCTCCGACTATACGACGAGGTTTATTCCTGGACGCTGAGGGGACAGAACTATTCGTTGTATGGACTCCTGCCGATGTGTATAGCCAGGTGCCATTCTTTACTGGCTTCAAAGACACCACCTAAGTTGAAGTTTCCTATGCAAGCTCAAGAAGTAAGTATACCAAAAAAATTATATAATAAACTGGCCAAATGTTTCCTAATTACCTCACACCATACCATTGGTTATATACATATATTTAGTACCTGTTTTATACTACTAACGACTAAAAGTTTAATACCTAACTATTCAATAAAAATTTTAGCTACGAAAACTTTTCGCATTGAACGAAGAAAATCGTCAAAATGCGATGTGGCATCGATGTAAATGCTGTAACAAAATTATTGTGTGCACCCTTTGCTTGTGTGTATAAGGAACAATCATTTAAGGTTGTTCCTTATACAGGGTTATTTTTAAAACACCAACAACCTCGCAAGAGTAGATTACTCACATAAACAACAACCTTTGTTTTACGTCATAATGGGTGGTAGGGTAAAAGAATTGACGATTTAAAAATGCTTATTATGTGAGCTTATTTAAATAAAATATATTTCACTTTCACTTTCACTTCACGAGTTTTCCGAAAACAAACAAAAGACAATCGACTTTTCATACAAAGCTCACAGAAGCTCGATCAGCTGTTCGAGACATTTGTAGGGAAAGTCGATTCTTTTGTCTGTTTTATTTTTTTATTTTACTTATTTTATTTATTTTACTTTATTAAGAAAACCAACAGCGTATTAACAAAATTACTTAACATTAGGTACATGTTAGTTAGTATAGCCAATAATAGGTTTCCCTTAAATTAACAGTAATAATTTATGTCGTTGGTAAGTAATATAATATAACAGTATTGTTACCAGAAAATTAAACCCTTAAACAAAATTTAAATCAAACAGTTATAGTACAACATATTGTATTTGCCCTTTGTCTATTTTGCAAACATTATTACATAAAGAAAAAAGAAAAACTAAATTATTAAATTTCTTGAAGTACCTTTTCAACATCTTTTTTAAATGTGCCTTTAGTATTTGAAAAAAGATCGATGCTACGAAAATGTGCGTTATACGTACGGATAAGTCGTAAGATAACCGAATTTCGAAAATAGTTAGTGTGGCATTGTGGGACTTGTAAAAGTGAAGTATTGCGCGTACGACGTTTAGGAGTACGAAATAATATTTTAGATACAAGGAGCGGACAGTCAACTCTACTGTTTATAATATCGTGAAGCAGACCCATATCCAATACTATACGCCTCTGCTCCAAAGATAGTAGACCGTGCTCCTTGCAACTATCAGAGAAATCGTTTTCAGAGAAATCGTGTAACAAACGTTGTTGTTTATGATCTTAGTAATGTTGTCCTGCGAGGTTGTTAATGGTTTACAAATATTTTGTTTTAAATTTCCATGGTTATTGACGTTATTAGAATAAACTATGTCGGGACTTACATCATGTACCTGTTCGTACCGTGAATCCAGTAGTACGGTTGTGTAAAAACAACAAAAATAAAAAAGTGCCGTTTCGCGTACAGATACAGTGAGTGTCGTGTGTCGAGAACAAATTCGAGTGAATAGTGAGTTTGCAGACAGTGGTACCGGTATCGAACGTAGTAATAAAAGAACTAGAAGGAGGGTAGACCGATTCGTCTGCCAATAACATCTACCCGCACGCAACAATCGACAGTTCTTCCGTGATCATGGCGCATGCAACTGCGCCGAAATATCGGAGTCTCAAAAATAAACAGGTACATGGTGTAAATCCCATCCCGACATAGTTTATTCTGATAATGTTTTACAAATAACCCTGTATGCTTCCTTATTCGAGAGACAAAATGACAGCTTTATCTGTGACATTTAAAACAGCTAATTTGATCATTTTATAACGAATAATGTTGTTTATTATGATGCTGGTTCAGTTTGAATCATTGTATTAGCTAAAGAATAATATAATTACATAAGATTTTGCAAACGAACGAAATGTGCGATTACGAAAAATGAGTAACGTCATTTTTGTGTCTCGAATGAGGATCAGTAACGATTTTTGTTTAGTGGCTTATCACAAAGCTTATGCCACCACATGATTAACTGTGAAGAAATTTTTACGATATCTCTTAAACTTGAGAAGTTATACAAGTTAAAACGTGCTAAAACACTGTTATTTTGGGGGGTCCTAATGACGTCATCGAGACGTACGCGAACCTTATGTCGTACGTGATAAAGCACATATTGCATTGAGCTTGGCATTTACTTCAAAGCTTATTACTCAACCATTTCTAAACGGATTTTAAAAAAATCTTTCACAGTTTCGTAACTATAAATATGTGTTTATATTATACCAATAAAACTATAATATTCAAACCTGTTACTGATCCTCATTGATTTCTTCTTTTTTCTTTCCATATTATTAAAGTTTCTCCTTCCAGGTGAACAAAAGAAAAAACGAGATAGAAAGTATAGTGAGCTCTGTCTGGCGCGGCAGTGTACCCACAGTATTACTAGCTAGAAACCCGTTACGACTGGATTTGTTACCGCTATTGCCTTATTTACTAAGCCCGACGTTGAGATCTGCTAATGTACAGGTAATTTATAAATAAATTTAAAAAAATCTTTATTTGAACAGCTATTTACAGAATTAAATGTTAGTCACGAAATTTGAATGGTTTCCCTTTGATTAACGTCTAAGAAAAAAAGAATTTGATTATACGTCTAATGAGGAGCTCGGTGGTGCAGTGGTTTAGCGTCTGGCACTGCTATTGCGGTGGTTAAGCAACTTTCGCAAGGATCAGTCATGGGATGGGTGACCAAACATTTATTATCTCGAGCTCCTCCGTGCTTCGGAAGGCACGTTAAGCCGTTGGTCCCGGCTGCATTAACAGTCGTTAACACCCACTAATCTGCATTGGGCCCGCGTGGTGGATTATGGCCCATCCTCCTTATCCACCCTTAAGGAAGGCCTGTGCCCCAGCAGTGGGGACATAAAAAATGGCTGATGGTCATACGTCTAAGGACTGATTTCTCAACCCTCCGATAACAGATATCATTCAGTTAAATTATTAATCACAAAAAATTAATGGCATTCAAAACATTTGACAGACGAACGAATGACAAACATTTTCAATTGAGCGGTTTAATATGTTATCAAGCGAATAAATTTTATCTATGCATTGAAAAATCTGCCCTAAGAAATAAAAATTAACTCATGTAATTTAATTCCGTAAACAGAGGATTGGGCAGTGGCGGATTTACCCTAAGGCCAAGTAGGCCCGGGCCTAGAGCGGCCAGATTTTAGGGACGGCCAAGCGAGGCGAAAAATAGACTGATGATAGTACTGATGAAAGGCTTTTGCCGCATTTGACAGGCGTTTTACAGGCGTGCGGCTGGCACTAAAGCAGAGACAGGCATTTTTAAATTCGCGGATGAAACAACTGATTACAGTATTAGAGGATGAAACAGACTAAAAATTGCGCCGCGCATTCGTTTATTTTTCAATTCAATTCTTTATTGTGAAATAAACAAGGGTCAATACATATTTGCTGTAGGTTTATGCATCCTAGACAGGCATCCACACATAGAGGCTCCGAGCTCCCCCTTCATGATGGTAACTGGGAAAGGGGCAGCTGGTACTATTCGGCCTAGGGCAGCCAAGACTGTAAATCCGCCACTGGGAATGGGCATCAATTTATCCGAGACTGACTATCTATAGTTAAGATGCCGTAGAAAGTCAAACACATATTTTTGAATCTCTAAGTAACATAATATCAGCAATAAAAATATTTCAGATTTTTTTCTGAACGTTAAAAAAATGTATCTCAAAAGTGATTCCTCGCCGATACTTATTTTTTTCACTTAACACGTGCGGCATTAGATTGCCGAGTGTTTAAACGTTTGTGCAAAAAGGTTTAAAAACAGCACATATGGTTGTGGAATGGTATGGAAAATGCGAATCCCTTAAAATAGACTATTTGACTAATATTGGAAAACCATTTTAAATTATTCCTTATTGCGTAATAAGCCCACCTCATTGATATTTCAAGAAAAATCTATGTATTTCATTAAAAAATCAATGTTAAAGTTTAAAATTTTAAAACCGCGCCAAAAACGCTACGGCGCTGGACACGTGACTTGTTGACGTCACCAGCCTGTAAACATTGTAATATCCTTAGCCATTTGACAGCCATCAATCGCGGATCCTAAGTCTATGGTCGTGTCAAACGCCTGAAGTCATATTTATTTACAGGCATGTGACGTCATCAGTCATTTTAGAGCGTTTTCGCCACAGAAAAGAAATCAAAAATTATTGCATTTTTCTAGGTGAAATTAATCAATTAATAGACTTAATTTTGTCCATATAATAGTTGAATATGTTTTTTTGCGCCATTATCTGTTAGGATGACCACAATTTGTAGTATATTTTCAATGTTGTCAAATTGTCTATTCTCCACACAAAATGGCCATTTACTTTAACCCCTAATCAGGGCTCCGTCACTCCCCGCGCAAGTTTGTAGCGCTCGGCGTCCTCTGAAAGGACAAATTTCATACGTCAGAAAGGATAAGACCTACGCGATAGAAAGAGAGGCAACTACTCAGCGAGTGTCTTGGAGCAAAGGGAGCGCTGTGCGACCTGAATTGCACTTTATTGTGTCGGGGCTAGAGTCGCTATTTGTTTAAACGATTCTGCGGAGTGCAAATTCTGTACGCTAGTATGTACTATTATCTATTCTGTGCCCTAATATTAATACAAGCTAATGACTATGTTGTATAACCACAGCTATGCAGTGAAACAGAGCGCAAAGCTCTCAAGACTTGCGCGGGCGCAATGTGTGACTACGGACTACAGTACGTGCAGCAACGGACCAATGAGGGGCTATACGCCTTTCAGCTAGAGCCCGATGTGTACAAGGCCGCTTTTATAGGTAAAGTACAGGCTTATATTAATACAAGTTAGTGACAATAATGATATAACCACAGCTGTGCAGTGATGCAGAGCGCAAAGCTCTAAAGACATGCGCGGACGCAATGTGCGACTACGGACTTCAGTACGTGCAGCAACGGACCAACGTGTTACAAAAAACCCGTTATGCCGTATATGGTATATAATACAGGGACCATCAAACTGAACAACTTTTACTATTGGACCAACTCAGAAATCGACTGTAATAGCACTTGCCCTATCTTCTCAAAAAATTCACAGATTTTACAGTCCCCGCAAGAATCGGAGCATTGAAAATGAACACAAAAATTTACGAAAAACCAAAATCAAATCAAATGCAAAGTCATATTACATTTTTAAAATTACCTACGTAGTACCTATTTATTTTTAAGATTGTGACACTCGGCTCCGCCTCATGTCACAAAAGCGCCCGCTCACTGCCTCGACGCAGCCGAAATAATACTAACCAATTTTCAAAATTCCAACGAATGCACTTTTCGTCTGCTTCTGCATCTTTTAACACTATTACCATGACGATCGGTCAATAATCATAGAAGCTACATCACTTTTTATGTACGGAAACAGCCGTTTTTCTACAATTCCAAATCTAAAAGGACCAGGTCACAATTATAAACCGATTTTCAAAATTATTTCGCCATTTGATAGCTAAACTAATTCCCTAGGACCCTTTTTTTATTTTTTCTTAAGTCTGTTTTTTCCGAAATTTTTACAATTTAGTTAACAAACATCCCCCAAAAAACCCAGAATTTTTGGTATTTCGCAAATTTCCAAAAAAAGTTACCAGTCGATTTTCAAAATTCAAACGTTTACACGTGTCTCGATAAACTCCTCAACTTTTGGTACTATTTTCATTTCGATCCTCCCAAAATCCTCGGAGATATGGCTAAAAATACGTCTCAGGCGATTTGCATCTGATAACCATTTTCAATGGTAAAAAGTCAAATTGTGATGGCAGAAAGTTGAACGTGAAAGTGCACGGTTTGGAGGCAATCAATATTGCATGCATTTGACGTAAGACGACTTGAAAGTTGAAAGGAAAGCGCACGGTTTGAAGGCAATATTGCGTGCGTCTGACGCAAGTTAACTTGAAAGTTGAGGCGACATGGTGAAGACTACCATCTTTATTTCTAAAAATATATTTTGAATCATAGTTTATAAATACATGACATTTTAGGCAATGAAGAAAAATTAAGGCCGCCCCCTCCAGTGCGGCAGGCCATAGCCAGGGAACAGCAACTTGAACTCATTCGGCGGAACGAAGAAATGGTAAGAAAGATCACACTTGATTTCGTTTTTCTTTTTATTTATTTAGGGACAACGTCTTATTTATCCACAACGTGATAGTGTTTGGGCTTTACCTCACTATGTTAAGTGTCAACGAAAAGGTCGAAAGTGTGAATCCTCACCACTGAGGAACTGGCTATGTTACCTGTAACTGGAACACAACAATTTTCGAATTATTGTTTTTATACTTGATTTGAAACGTTTGCTTGATTTAAAATTCACTTTAAAATTATTTAGTAACATCTTATTTGTATTTTTTTAAGGTGGGTGGGTGGTTGCTTACGGTCTTTCAAGTAAAGTCAAAAATATTTATTCGAATAAACTTTAAAAACGTTTATGCATGCAACGTTTAAGCATGAAAAGCATTTGAAACGTTTATATTTTCCTACTATTTATGACATATTTTAATCCATATCATTGTAAGATTGTCTAACATTTATTAAGCTTATGAAATCTCAGGAAATAAATAATTTTCTTTTTCTGTCGAAACAAATAATATTTTCCATAAGTCTTTCAAGTTCAATATTGATGTAATAACCAGTCAAATAATTATAATAGAAAATACTGAGCAAGAAATCTAATTAATTACAACATTACAAGATAGAAATTAGAAGTCTATATATATTGTTTCTTATTTAAACAGTAATTGAAAATAAACATAATAATACTTTCTAATAATAACAATTTTTTTTTTATTTTTTCTCCAACAATCTACAATTTGAACACAAATTCTAAGAGTACAGCTAAAAAGTATTAACTGAACTGGTGCCTGAACTAAGCAAGGCTTGTGTCTCAGTGCATCAGTACCCTCCTCGTGATGTAACCATGAAATACATTACAATGTCTTAATTATGAAGTTATATACTATGGAGAGATTAGCTATTACACTAAAGGTTAGATATTAACTTAAATTTAAATTAAATATTCTTAAATTTAATTAAACATAGCATATTTCAATAACCAGAATAGGTTTAAAATTTTGATTTCACACAGGCTTGTCCTTTTCTGTTGTGGGCCTGCTGGAAGAGATCTAAATATGAAATAAGCTATGCCCTCGTACTTTTCTTCTGTCGACTAGTTTTATTTTCATCATTGTGTGTACAAAATGTATAACTCAATATTTTAAAACAGGCAAACAGAATGAACAAAAACAGGCCCAGTGCACAAAGCAAGCAGACAGACGAAAAGAAAACCAGTGTAGCTCCAACGAAGGGAGCGCGCCTGCCCAACCATCTGCAGCGACTCCAACCCAAGGAGGTCCACAAGGTGGCGCCACAGGTTAGTCTTACTTTATCACTATAGTTGAAACGGGTTGGTTTTAGAAGTTTTGACTGTTTCTCCTTGATTCTCAACCAAATACCTACACAAGAGGTTTATGTGGATAGGTAAAAGGCTGAAGGAATAGTACATTATTTATGAGACAAGTTAGTTTAGGTTGCTAATTGCACACAAGGCTGCGGGTTGCAGCCCGAGCCGCAGGAGAGGGCGTAACTTAGCCGAGTGTGCATTAAGCAAGAGCTCACAAGTTTCATACGACATTTTTCAACACATTTGCGAGGAAAAAACAAATTAATTTACCACACAGCAATAAATACGACAAAAACAAAATATGTTAATTATGATGGAAAAAGGCTCGCAGGTTTTTTTGTTTTTTTTTCACACGCCAAATGCAAGAATATTTTGCGAACAAAGGGGTGAGTGAGCATACAGCCACTTCAAAATCAAATTTTTTTGTGGTAAAATGCAAATATTTTAATATTTTATAACAAAATATTGTGAATTATGAATAATTTGATAATAATAAATATTTATTTGACCTTATTAAGGAATTACACATTTATTTATTCCAAAAATGTATATGAATTTTCAATGGCATAAAACCTCTTTGTTGTTACTAAAAATTAATAACTGTATTACCTGGTTAAATTGGGAATGCTCTGTTTACTCGCATAAAACTAGCAGTAAGGTACTTATCTAACTTTGTAGGGATAATTCTATAACCAACTAGTGTTATATATTATTGCACGCGTTTGTTATAGTTCGGTTTATGGCCCTAAAAGCGATGTATTACACTTGGTCGCTTTATTATTATTTATTATTTATTATTTATTATTTATTATTTATTATTTATTATTCGGTGAATCATCAGCTTACACAATATTAATATAAATTACAAAGTATAAACTTAAAAAGCTAATAATAGATTCACACGGTTAGCCAAAGTACAGTTAAATCTAATGTGAGCTTAAATTTAAGTTAGCATAAATGAATCAAGAACAATAGTAGGTATTAGAATTGCAAAAAATAACTGAATTATTCGCCATTGAAGAAATGCCTACTAACGAGTGTCTTCGCCGCACGAATACTGGTGTTAAATACATCCAAATCAAAATTATTTGATAAAATATTAAATTGATTCATTGAACGGTAGATAAAATTATTTTTTCTATATTTAGTGCTACAAAAAGGCAAGTTAAATGGTGCAGCTCGCCGTGAACTACGGGGTACGTTAAAAGAGAGTTTATATAGAAGCTCAGGACAATCAATCATACCAGATGAGATTTTCATAAGGTAGACCATATCAGCAATATCACGCCGCATGTGTAACGGAAGAAGGTGGAATTTTTTACATAAGTCTTCGTATTTAGATGAGTCATACGACAGCCCTGCACGATAGCATAGATGTTTTACGAACTTTTCCTGTATGCGTTCAATTCGCATTTTGCTTTGCTAGCTTTACGAGCAAATGTGTTGAAAAAGAACTTATGTACGTGGCTGGCCACCGCTATATAGCCAGCGGCAGCAACGATTCCAATGAGGGCTAACGCGTATGAATTCGCCGCTAGAGGCGCTGGTGTTGCGTGAGGTACGCGCGTTTATTTCTAAAACAAATAAAATGTTTAGAGAGATTCAAAAAGGCAAATATGAATTAGGGGTCAATGAGCGTCAGCGCTTTAAAAGCGTAGAAAAAGAGGGTTTTCAGACCAGAACGGAACTGCACAACATTGTGGTATGCTGGATATTTTTAATAAATTGGTATTTTCTAAGATTTGTTTACTTTCACACCCGTAGGGCCGCCGTAGGGGCCGTAGTAAACAAACTTTCACAGGACCTCTCGCGACTGGCGCCAACTGGTGAGCTAGAAAAATCACAGATTTTACAGACCCCGCAAGAATCGGAGCATTGAAAATGAACACAAAAATTTACGAAAAACCAAAATCAAATCAAATGCAGAGTCCTATTATATTTTTAAAGATACCTAGGTAGTACCTATTTACTTTTACGATTCGCTGACTGCCTCGACGCAGTACCTATTTACTTTTACGATTCGCTGACTGCCTCGACGCAGCCGAAATAATATTAACCAATTTAAAAAATTCTAACGAATGCACTTCTCATCTGCTTCTGCATCTTTTAACACTATTACCATGACGATCGGTCAATAATCATAGAAGCTACATCACTTTTTTAGTACGGAAACAGCCGTTTTTCTACAATTCCAAATCTAAAGGAACCACCTACAGGTCACAATTATAAACCGATTTTTAAAATTATTTCGCCATTTGATAGCTGAACTAATACGCTAGGACCCTTTTTTCATTTTTTCTTAAGTCGGTTTTTTTTCCGAAATCCATACTAATATTATAAATGCGAAAGTAACTCTGTCTGTCTGTCTGTCTGTTACGCCTTCACGCCTAAACTACTGAACCGATTTGGATGAAATTTGGTACAGAGGTAGAGTAGAGCTCGAGAAAGGACAAAGGCTACCTTTTATTGCGATATAAGGGTTGGAGGGGTTGAAATAGGGGATGAAAGTTTGATTGTACCACAGAATAGAGAGACTATAGAAGTTATGCCACTATCGTATTTATTAGGTACCCACTTAGATACGTTTACACTACGAGATTATGTTGTTTAATCGACTACCATGAGTTGAATTTGACAGAACGAAATTCAAAATCAAAAATACAAAATCCATGCTTAATCCATGATCCATACTAATATTATAAATGCGAAAGTAACTCTGTCTGTCTGTCTATTTGTTACGCCTTCACGCCTAAACTACTGAACCGATTTGGATGAAATTCGGTACAGAGGTAGAGTAGAGCTTGAGAAAGGACATAGATACAAGGGCTACCTTTTATTGCGAAATAATGGTTTAATGAGTTAAAATAGGGGATGAAAGTTTGTATGTAAGTCTGTAGGGGTTAAAAAGGGGATGATATTGTACGAAAGAAAAAAGCGGGTTCGCGCGCTTGGTGGGGACCCGCTTAATCACGTTAAAACGGCTGATCTGATTTTGATGAAACTAAAACATTTAATACTATTTTTCCTGGTTAAAAGTTCCCATTGGATTTTCTCGAATATCCACGCGGACGAAGTCGCGGGCAAAAGCTAGTATTTACATAATTAGTAAACAAACATCCCCCAAAAAAACCCGGAATTTTCGGAATTTCGCAAAATTCCAAAAAAGTTACCAGTAGATTTCCAAAATTCAAATGTTCACACGTGTCTCGATAAACTCCTCCACTTTTGGTACTATTTTCATTTCGATCCTCCCAAAATCCTCGAAGATATGGCCAAAGATACGTCTCAGGCGATTTGCATCTGATAACCATTTTCAATGGTAAAAACGGTAGCCCTCATTGATGATGCTGGTAGTATTAACACTTTCACCACACTGGCAATGACTTCTACTAGGGTCGATCGATCAGTGGAGCCGGCTCCTTGTTATTACGGTTTTTTTAATAATAATTTAGGTATATTCAGCGGTGGTGAACCGGCGCATGCCGCGGTGTTTCGAAGAGAGTTGTCTTTTTTTTTCTTCGTTGGAGGGCGCAAACGTCGCGCAGCCACGTTTACGTAATAGCACCAGAGATGGCGCTAGTTGTTAGGAAAGTGAGATGGAATAGTATAGGATTAAAGGATGGAAAGCCTGAACAATCAATAGCCAATGGCAGGATAATTTTGCTGATTCAGAAATTGTCCACCAGTTGGCGCACTACCGCCAACCCTTCAGGTTCAAAATGTACACTTCCCATAATGTACGCCGATCTCAAAATGTACATTTCCCGAAATGTCCACTGCCCAAAAAGTACACTCTTAGAACAGATGGGAATGGATGATTGGATAAATTTTAAAATACCATGATCACAAAAAAACTTACTTTAATTAGAAATGAAAACCCATTGGATAAATTTCTTATTATCGGTGACTTTAATATGAGTTCCATCGTATGGAAACCCACTAATAAGGGATTACAAGCGGCCCGACTACCCGGCGACGCATGCTCTGATTTTATAAATACTTTAAATTTATGCTCTTTTGATCAATTTAATTATATTCACAACAACCTAGACAGAATATTGGATCTAGTCATTTCGAACGACTTTGTGTCAGTGTCTGGTAGCCTTAATCCCCTTGTTTCGGAAGACCCCCACCACAAAGCGCTTGATATTTCCGTTAATTTTATTGAACTTAATCCGCTCAAGGTTCCTAAACGTAGCATACGCATATTTAATCGAGCTGATTATACGTCAATACGATCTAAATTGTCTGAAATTGATTGGGACCAACAGCTTTGCTGTGGTACTGTTGATGCTGCGGTTGACGCTTTTTACGACATTATCAATCGTTTAATTAACGATTTTGTACCAACTAAACGGACCGTGCCCAGCACATTTCCACCGTGGTATAATTCAGCGTTATTAAAAATATTAAAAGAAAAATTAAAATTCCATCGTAAGTTCAAGGTGTACGGCAACAAGCAAGACGAACTCTCATTTAAAGAACTTCGCGACAGAGCTAATGAGGTTGAAAATGAGTGCTATCATAATTACATCTCTCGTATCGAAGATTCCATATTAGATAATCCGAGGGCGTTGTGGTCTTATAACAAAAATCGGCGTAGTTCATCATCGTACCCTGCATGTATGTCATATCAAGGCCAACCGTGCTACGACGGCGCTGCTATTTGTGAACTTTTTTCTAGATATTTTCGGTCTACCTTCCTGGATAGTGATGACCTTGTCTCTGACTCAATGCGTGATAATCATGAGTATGGAGTAACTGGTGGCTGTGACATTGGTTCTATAGAAGTTGAATCCAATGTTGTCCTTAAACTTCTAAAATCCCTGGACGTCAACAAGTCCGCTGGACCAGATGATCTACCTGCTTTGTTTTTGGTAAACTGTGCTGAAGAATTATGCCATCCCGTCTCTATTATTTTCAAAAGATCCCTTAATGAGGGTATTATGCCTGCCAGATGGAAAGCAGCTTATATAACGCCAATACATAAAAAAGGTCCTAAGGATTGTGTTGAAAATTTCAGACCGATCTCTAAACTGTGTCAACTTGCCAAAGTACTTGAAAGGTTAGTGAACGACCAGGTTTACAACAGTTTAAAGTTAAGCTTTAGCCCTCAGCAACACGGATTTTTGAAAAATCGTTCCACTGTGACTAACCTTGCCGTGTTCACTGACTACTTGACGGATCAAATGGATTTGGGCAACCAAGTTGACGCGGTGTACACTGATTACGCCAAGGCGTTTGATCGTCTTGATCATATAATGTTATTATCAAAGCTTATGAGGGTAGGCATTAGGGGAAATCTATTCAGATGGTTTTCATCGTACATTGACAAAAGGTCTCAGGCGGTAGTGCTTAGTGGATATACATCTTCGTGGTCACTCATACCCTCTGGGGTTCCTCAAGGCTCCCTGCTTGGTCCTTTGCTTTTTATTATTTTTATTCATGATATAGGTCAGTGTTTTCATCATTCTAATCATCTCTTATTTGCAGACGACATGAAAATTTTTAAAATTGTAAATAATAATATTGATGCGGTTCAGCTTCAGGATGATCTCCAAAGGTTAGACTCATACTGTTACTTAAATAAACTAGATTTGAACGTATCTAAATGTTTTTCTATAAGTTTTACCCGTAAAATCAATCCCTTTAATAGTAGTTACAGTATCAAAAATGAAAAATTATCCATTCGTCAGGAAGCTAAAGACCTGGGAGTCATCCTTGATTCTAAACTGCTATTTGATAAACATATTGTCAATACTATCAATAAGGCATCTCGTTCACTAGGGTTTATTATGCGCCTGTCTAAGCCTTTTAAACGCATGAAAACCATCAAAATCCTTTATTGTGCTTATGTCCGCAGCCATCTCGAGTATGCCAGCCAGATTTGGAACCCCTGTTACGTAACATACATAAATGATATAGAGAAGATCCAGAAAAAATTTACGCGGTTCCTAAATTTCAAATTCAAAATTCCTAAAACATCTTACGAAGATCGTTGTACTAAATTTCACCTGCTACCACTTTCTGTTAGACGTAATATTGCAGATGTTTCATTTCTACTTAAGTTGATTAGAGGTTCAGTGGATTGTCCGGAACTACTTTATAAAATTCGTTTCAAAATACCTACAAGAGCGCCCCGCAACGATTCATATAGACCATTTAGTATTCCTTCTATGCACACCAACTACAGGCATAACAGTTTCCTTATGAGAGCTTGTTCCGCCATTAATAACGCTGACGCCAATATTGATTTGTTTTTCTACAGCATCACGACTGTTATTAAGTTACTGTTTAAAATCTAGTTTAATGTTATTATACTGTTGCGCACCTGTCCCTTCTGGGCTACGATTGCTTTAAGATCAATTTCTTTTGAATTCTACATGTGGTAGCTTGTCAATAGCTTTTAGTTATATATATTTGTTGTTATCTGTATGTTTATAAGCTGTTAGCTATCCAAAAACGATAAATAAATAAAAATAAATAAAATAAATTTTAAGGATGTGTTCAGTCTATGAAACTGAACAATTATCTCTGAGAAACTTAGGGTCAAATATGTAAAAAAAAGACTTTTCATACAAATCAATGAGGTCACGTGATCAGTTTAGTATAAGATGACCAAAATTTTTTGGCGTAGTTCCACACATGTTTCATAGAGAAAGTTGTTTAGTTTCATGGACTGAACTCATCATTAAAATTTGGAGAGTGGTTACAAATACACCTTGTATAATATTCAACTATGTTTTTGCTTTTATCCTGATAAAAATCATCTTACATACAACTTCAAGGCTGCATATAATAACGTTTGCCTACCCACTGCAATGATTTCATCATTCCGATAAAATCAGCGTGTTATACTGCATAAAGCGGAACTAGGCTCGGTCTGAAGGGAGCAATCTGTTTTAATGAGTGGTAGCAAATGTTCGGCGACGGCCGCTAATGCTATACCAAAGGAGTTCGTTACCGCGTGAATGGGCGCGTAGATTGCGGTTTACTCGCCTGATGGAATATATTAACGACTATGTAGTGGCTTAAATGTACAGCGTGCTTTCTTTTTGGAACGTTTTGACTCCGAACTCCTAATGTCGGCTCCACACTCTTACCCAAACCACGGCTAATGTATTGGCACCGTGCACGCTTTTAGCGCCACCTAGCTTTTCACAACTTTGTTGGCTCTGAACTGACCGTTTTGACATTTTGATATGTAATGGCGGCATTGTGACAAAATATTAAAAATACTATACATATTGTGTTATTCATGTAAATTTCAAAATTACTGTGATTTGGGTGGACAGAGTTGTGAAATCATTTTTGGTCATTTAAATTAAATATGGCAAGTAAGATCTATTTAAAAAGAGTGTTTTATTTTGGTTAAATCAGGGTTTGTTTACTTCTTTTTTAGTTGTAAATTTTGTAAAACAAGAGGATAAAGCTACTTTAATAATTTTATTAAGTGATAATAATTGTTCCTGTATCACTAGTTATAAATTAAATATCGTTTTTAAACAGATTACAGAGCCTACATTATTTCCACTTTTTGCCACCATGAGCGCTGCGATCGATTATTATACCTTTGCACCCAGCGAATAGTTCGTTGATGCTTTTGAAAAGGACCTCTTTGACACATTTGTTACAAAACTGGCTATGTACGCCACTGCTCGTCTTTACTCGGCGAGTGTGAAGAGAAGAACGAGAGAGAAGAGGAAAGCGATATCAAAAACTTCTATCATACTAAAGAACTGCTACATACTTCTAATATTAACGACTATGTAGGTAGAGGCTAACTTATGGGGCGTGTCTTTGCTGCTTTTCTTGTCGTATCTGCCTTTCTTATTTATTTTTTCTAAACATTGTTTCGCTGAACCTGCATTTCTAAAATCTTCTCGACTGATCATCACCATCATATCAGCCACACGACATCAACTACTGGGTGAATGGCCTCCCTCTCAGGATCACCATACGCTTCTGGGCTGCCTGTATTCAGCTTATGCCATGTAGGTGAAGGCCAAGCAGTATCCCGATTCCGGTTGTACATAAAAAAAAATCGGGGCCTATCCACGGAGCGTCTTTTTCAGTCGATTCTTCTCGCTGTGTCCCGCCTTCTACCACTTCACTGCCACTTCTCGATCCACTCGATGTATTTTATCTCACGGCTTTTCACAGATGTTTTCTAGACCACATTTTGAATACTGAACCGATTAGATTAATATAGAGCGAGCCTAATAACACATAACATTAATAGTACTAAACGTACAGAAGCCCATCGGCGCAAGAACAATCGAATAATAAGCTACTCTCGCTGCATGGCAATAAAATACAATTTAAAATTGCACAGCGCTGCGTGCCTATTATTATAAGCACATCCGAAGCGCCTTTTTTTGACGCGTAACTCTGTGTCAACTGACACATGACATCCCTCGTGCGCTGGCTCGACTGAGTCAGCCGCGAGTAGTAGGCTAATATAAAAATTTAAGCCGCGGAGTGAGACCCCCCTGCTAATAATTAAGCAAAACTAAATAAATCAATAAACTATAGCTTGATTTTGACCGGAAAATTGTATAGATTTACAAAAATAATTTTCCTATTTCCTTAACAACTATCTTAGTTCATTTACAAGTATAAATGTCTACAGTTTCATACAATATAGAGACCGCAGTTAGTCTTCTATTTGCTCTACGCTCTGAACAGAAGCGACATATGAAACACAACAGCCTGTATCATCGGTGCACTCTACGAATCTCCCTAATTAAAACTGTGTTTGCGGAATCTGCACCGAGTATTGTGAGAGCGTGAAAGCGCCCCGGAACATTGACAAAGATTAGATGCGTACAGCAGAAGGGTAACCCCTTCCAAGTTAATTAAAGAAAAGTGTTGGTGACTGCTTGCGAAAGGAATAAGTTAATGTAGGATTATTAGTCAGAAATCCGTAGGTATCTTATCCAATAATTTTTTTAGTGTTTTTTGTGTGTAACATTTACCAAACTTATTTCTTAAAAAACGATGTATTCCGTATCATCATCATCATATCAGCCGCTCGACACCCACTGCTGGGTATAGGCCTCCTCCAAGGATCTCCACGACGATCGTTATTCCGTATTATACCCATGAATATTTATTTCCGCTTTCTAACCAAAATCTATTCCGTTTTTACCTTCGATACAACGAGCTTTTATTATTTTCTGAAAAGTTCTGTTTTGTGGGTTAAAAAAAATTGTTTTAGAATTTGGGTAGAAAACTTAATTATTATTATTATAAGCTAAAGCTAGAAAAAGTGGGTAGAATACACTTAAAAATCTGCTCAACCCCTATGGGATAAGCTTATTAATGCTGTTATATAGATACTCAAATACGTCCAAGATCTTCTTATCTATATCTTCTTGACGCCGACCCGGCCGCATGAGGCCAGCTAAAAATTATTTAAGCCATTCTGTCAACGCCGAGCCGGCCGCATGAGGCCAGCACTTTGTTTACGTTTTCTTCTATTGTTCTCTTATCTTCTCTGGTGATAATAATTTTTAGAATTTTTAGGCGGGTATACGGCCGGCGCAGATGGGTTAAACTCTGCTATGCGTTGCGGAAAGAAAATTAAAAGAAGTGTCCATTGTTCGCCATACGTCTCGCACGCAACTACACAGGTTGGTCAAAAGTTCTGTTACTGAGTTTCTTTATCGATTACTGGCCATTAAAACAAATGAAAAGAAAAAATAAAAATGACATATTACTGACAGTTTTATAAGCTATAATTCCATACCACAACGTATATCATATTTTGTTTATTTCACCATGGAATGGGGGTTGAAGGAGAATCGTGTCGCTGTAATTGCTCTGCACAAATGTGGGCAGCCACCGAATATGATTTTCAAGTTGCTACAAAAGTTGAAAATCAACAAGCAATTTATTTATCGCACTATCCATAGGTACAGTAATACCTTGACCGTCGATGACCGAAAAAGATCAAGAAGACCACGCACCGTTCGGACACCAGCTGTGATCAAGGCAGTGAAGGCGAGAATCACGAGAAATCCCGTCCGGAAGCAAAAGTTATTGGCAATACAGATGACTGTGAAGAGAAGTTCCCTTAAAAAAATTATCAATGATGACCTTGGGCTTCACGCTTACCGTAGACGAAAGAGCCATCTGCTAAACGCACGATTGAAGGCTATGAGGTTAGCACGAAGTCGCGCTCTACTAAAGCAGTACGCACAAAACGGCCATCGAAAAATCTTGTTTACTGATGAAAAAATCTTCACAGTCGAAGAAAATTTTAACCGTCAAAATGATAGAGTATACGCTAAGAATAGTAAAGAAGCCAGCATGATTGCTCCGAGGGTCCAACGAGGTCACCACCCCTCATCAGTGATGATTTGGCTGGGGGTGTCCTATTCAGGGCTAAGTAAGGTTCATTTCTGTGAAAAAGGTGTGAAAACTGGCGCTAGAGTCTATCAAGATACCGTTCTGGAACCTGTTGTCAAACCCTTAAGTCACACTTTATTTCAAAACCAGCCATGGGTCTTCCAGCAGGACTCTGCCCCTGCGCACAAAGCAAAATCTACACAAGCATGGTTTCGGGCTAACAAAATTGATTTTATCGCGCAGGAAGAATGGCCATCCTCCAGCCCAGACTTAAATCCTCTGGATTATGCCATATGGCAACTTATTGAGGAGAAAGCATGTGCTAAGCCCCACATGAATCTCGACTCTCTTAAGCGCGCTATTCTCAAGGCAGTCACAGAATTGGATATGGTGGTAGTTCGTGCTGCCATCGATGACTGGCCTCGTCGTCTAAAGGCGTGTATTCATGCCAGAGGCGGTCATTTCGAATAATTTTAATACATGATAATCTTAAATATTTGTGCTTTCATTTGGTATATAATTCATTGTAGCATTATTTGTAAATTTAGTATTATTCATGTTTTCCATAGTTACAGAACTTAGTAACCAACTAGGTAGATTTATGTTTTCATGAGCCCCTCTCAGAGTCATCACACATGTAGGCACGTAAGCGCCACACACACTCGTCATTTTTCCTCAAAGTTTGCTCCGCGCAGTCACGTAATCACGGCAATCTCCGCCGAGAGGGCAGCACAAAAAGAAATAATTAACCGTACGCCGTTCACACTTGTCACGTCTACTTTACTATGCTGTTCTGTGACGTTTTTTTGTATGTGCGAATGTGACTGTTACTTTGTAGCTTTTTGTAACGATGTCAACATGAATTTTTAACCGACTTCAAAAACTTTGAAAAGGAGGAGGTTATCTATTCGTCGCGTATATTTTTTTTTATATATGTATGTACACCGATTACTCGAAGACGGCTGAACCGATTGAAACGATTCAAACGTTATAACATGAGGTTTGTTCCCAAGTTGGTCCCATTTTTTGAAATTTTGAAATCAGTTCAGTAGTTTTCAAGTAATCTTGAAAATACTGTCGTTTTCGTTGCCATTTTATATGAATTGAGACCGACTTTCAACCATTACTTTTTTTTGTTTATGAACCGATTTAGACAATTCTTTTTTTGTTTGAAAGAAGACACCTTAAGAATGATTCCATATTATTTTCATTGGTATTGGACTTTGGATTTTGAAAATACACGAGGGAACTCCTCAAAATCAAATAGGAACTGTACAGTGATTGAAATATTGGTAGGTCAAGGACATTCTGGACTAGATTTGAACTGCGAAGACCCAACGGAACACCTGTGGACATTAAGTTACTCGGGGTTTACCATTGAAAAATGTGAAACATTATACTTAACGTTTTATATTATAAAATCATCGCTTACATACCTACCACAAAAAAGTTTAAAATAAAAAGCTTTTAAAAAAAAGTAAAACCTCCTTCAAAAACCTTAAAAAACAGCTCTATAAAAAGCAAGAAATAATGTTCAAATCGATTAATTAAAACACGTCTATTGAAGTCGGGTGGGGCTTTTAGAATATAAACATCACAATAAGTAAAAAACCAACTTCCAGCTCCACCCGACTTCAATAGACGTGTTTTAATTAATCGATTTGAACATTATTTCTTGCTTTTTATAGAGCTGTTTTTTAAGGTTTTTGAAGGAGGTTTTACTTTTTTTTAAAAGCTTTTCAAGTAATTGGTTCTGTCTTGCTCTTGTTTATTATGTGTCTGATATACTGACTTCCATATATAAAAATTTTTCAAGTCAGTGGTCTAATACGATTAGTATTTAAACAAATGAAAGTACATAAATAACAAAAAAACCGGCCAAGTGCGAGTCGGACTCGCGTACGAAGGGTTCCGTACCAAAAACGGCAAAAAAAAAAACACATTTGTTGTATGGGAGCCCCCCTTAAATATTTATTTTATTCTGTTTTCAAATATTTATTGTATTTGTTGTTATAGCGGCAATAGAAATACATCATCTGTGAAAATTTCAACTGTCTAGCTATTACGGTTCATGAGATACAGCCTGGTGATAGACAGACAGACAGACGGACAGACAGACAGACAGACGGACAGCGGAGTCTTAGTAATAGGGTCCCGTTTTTACCCTTTGGGCACGGAACCCTAAAAACAAAAGTCAAAAGTAAAAGAAAATACAACTATGTATGTGTAAATCAAGCAAGGGAAGTATGCCCGTGCCAAGATCGTAGTAAAAGTAAATACATACTCTCTCTTCTCCATTTTAAATAGCATTAAAAGATGAATAAAAACGTATATTTTTAAATCAAGATGTGTCTTGAATAAAGACAGCCCCTGAAATTGTAAGTTAACTGTAACTTTCAGGAGATCATAGCCCAATATTGGACTTAATAATAACTGTGAAATTTTCACAAAAAATGAAGCGTATGATTATGACGATGTTTCGTAAATGGGCTGACAACTAAAGAACTCGTTTAGAAAAGTTTAAACACAGCATCGTCAAACTCATTCAGCTAATTACTCTGGCGTTATTTTAAAAACCCCCTCGAAAATCTTGTAAATCATTAACGACTTGTAATTCCTGTCTCGGCTCGTGATTTTTAATTCCCATTTAAAGGACGAGTTTTTACTTCGGAAGGAGGGGCAAGCTTTGTCAATATAGCTTGGTTAAATGTAGTAAAACAAAATACAGTATCTTCGTAACATAAGAAAAAATATTTTAAACGCAGTCCATTTTATGAAAATTACTTGATACAACCGGTGGCTCAACATGCGTACCATGTCCATGTCTACATCATCATCATCATCATCATCAGCCTATCATCGTCCACTGCTGAACATAGGCCTCTTCGAGTGCACGCCACTGAGCACGATCCGCGGCTATACTCATCCAGTTTTTGCCAGTCACCTTGCGAAGATCTTCGCTCCACCTTGTCTGAGGGCGTCCCACTACGTTTGCCGATACGCGGTCTCCACTCAAGAACTCGTCTGCCCCAGCGGCCATCGCTTCTACGGCTAATATGGCCGGCCCACTGCCACTTCAGCTTGCTAATCCGGTGGGCTATGTCGATCGATGACTTTAGTTCACTGTATGATCACCTCGTTCCGGACCCGATCTCTCAGAGAAACTCCGAGCATAGCCCTTTCCATAGCTCGCTGCGCGAGGAGAATGGCAGGTGCCCATATATTTTCAGAACCACATAAAGGCTTAGCGTGCCAATAAGTAAATAGCATGACTTTAATCCTCTATTAAAGCCTAATTAATTATGTAATCGTAAGATACACTTTAAAGCTGGGGATAAAAAGTTGATTTTAAAACTTAACCTCAAAACAGCACCTAGTAGGTAAACCAACTTAATAACATTGCCGTTCTTAGACTGCTGTCATGTTGGCTGTCCTGGATATATATATTTACGTGACGTGATTGGTTCCCTGTCTTTTTTTCTAGAGGGGCCAATATAACAATAATAAACCAAACCTCACAAAAGCGTTTTGTTTCAGATCAATTGCGTTTTGTTTCTAGCTAAGAAGAAAATTACTATCATGTTTTTCTAAATGTTGCCTCCTTCTTTACGAACACTTTAAATTGAAAAGTAACCACCAAATTATGACCTTTAAATCTCATAAGGTCCGAATTGGGCAAGCTCAGTATTTATGAATTTGGAAAATGGTTCCCAGTTTGCCATTCTCCTTTGTGATCCAGCCCTACAGTGAGTGTCCACGTTTCGGCTCCGTATGTCATGACAGGCAGGACGCACTGGTTGAAGACTCGTCTTTAGACTCTATGGAATAGACGACTCAAAGACTTGACGAAGTTTCCATATGCTGCCCAGCCAAGCTGTATCCTTCTGTTGACCTCTCTCTCAAAGTTGTTTCTAGCCAATTGCAATGTTTGCCCAAGGTAAACATATTTTGGAACAACTTCGAGAGGACTACTACACTCGGTCCTGGAATTACATGTTCGTTGAACATAACCTTGGTTTATGTGATGAAATTACGTATAATTTAAGTAATAATAAGTTGTCATTTATAAGTTATTACTAAACAGAGGTACTGGCCTTTATGCCACCCGCCGCCTCCGTCTGTCCGTCGTCTCGCCCTCGCAAATGCAATAACTAATCACAATAAAAGGGTTGCGGCCGCTTCTCTATTAAAAACTCAGTAAGAATTCCATCAGAGGGTCGCTAAGACATAACGCACACTGAGCATGAAGGTACTGAAAAAAAATGTTTCAAAAAACATTATTTTCCTATTATTTTAAATGGTCTACTTTTTATGCAGCATCTTTCACCAAACTGAGCTTTTTCATATTTTTTTTAAGTCAGTATTTCTCAAGTAAGTCTCCTCTATGTAGGCTCAGAATTTTTTTTATTGACATTCATTATTATAAATTAAGTATTAGTAAGATATACTTACATACATAACATTAATTCAATATTGTAGACATTTTAAAATCCTTACTAATATTATAAATACGAAAGCCCGTTTGTTTGTTTGTTACCCTTCACGTCTTAACTATTGAACCGATCATCATGTTTTGCATACGTTTTCAGCGGTACAAAGAAGGACATATTTAGGGTATCTTTCATCCAGAAAAAAGTACTGTTCCCTAGAGACAAAAAAATTATCACAATAAGTATCGAATAATGCAATTTAGTAACACATTCATACGTAGTTTTAATATACCTAAATACCATAGAAAAGCATAAATAGTGGACCGAAATTGTTAAAACATATATTTCAACATCCTACCCAGTGTGCGATGTCCCGTTCGTTATTTTCCTTACAAAATGATTCCCCCGCTAATGGCAGTGAGGCTGAGCTCGTCAATTCAGCAATTTGTTACACAATATTGTCATCTCTCTGTTTATTACTAGCCGGTGCCCCCGGGTTTACTTAGAACTGGAAGGGGACTTTAAATTGGCAAAAAAGTTAATGGCAAAAAATTAATTCTATTCTGTAATTTATTACAGTCTCTATTTTTGAACTGGACGCATAAGATTTTTTTTTATTGTGATAGCATTTTTTTTCTGTCTATGGCTTTATTAAAATTATTAGTTTTGTCAGCTGAAATCTTACTAGTGACTGTTAAATACCGTATTAATTACCTCTCAAGCTTAGTGCTCACTAGACTAGACATAAAGTAAAAACACTTTTTAACGGATTTAAACACTTTCTTACGCAAACAACCTATCAATAGACAAGACAAATAATACTGTTTAAAATCACAATGTAATAAAAACAAAAAAACCGACTTCAAAAAGAACCTGCCTCTAAAAAGCAAGAAATAATATTCAAATCATTAGATACGCCTTATCATCGTTATAATAACGTCTATTGAAGTCGGGTGGGGTACGAACGTACCGTACTTACGTACGGGAAGTACAACTTCCTTTTTTATTAATTCTAAAATCCCCACCCGACTTCAATAGACGTTATTATAACGATGATAATGCGTATCTAATGATTTGAATATTATTTCTTGCTTTTTAGAGGCAGGTTCTTTTTGAAGTCGGTTTTTTTGTTTTTAAACAATTATAAAACAAGTCGTTCGATGTTTCACAATCATTTATTCTTCGGTAGAGCATGTCATTACAATGTTATAAGTTTTCAAAACAGAACAAAATAGGAAACCGTAGTCCGCCATTACTGTGCGAAAATCGTTCTTCTTGCCCGAGACGCGGGCGACCAATCAGCGTTGAGGAGCGTGGGTGCTGTTAAAACGTTATAGACGCGTTCACGTCTTATTTTAAGTTATGGGCGCGTTACAAACTCCCCCTCTAATCCGAACGATGCGACCTCGCGTTCGGGTTAGCACATCACAAAATCGCCAAATTTACGCGGCCTACCACGTTTACGTTTCTCGTGTATAGGTGCTTGGACTCGGCCAACGAAGGGTGTGAGTTGGGAGACGTGGTATTTGCCTAACGTTTCACCGTCGGTCGTTCTTTCTAATATGTAAGTGGTGGGGCTAACAGCTTCCTTGATACGGTATGGTCCATCGCGTCTAGGTATGAATTTAGGAGTCTGACCTTGGTTGGTATCATTTGCTCCTTGTGTCTTCAAAAGAACTAGGTCACCATTCTCGTAATCAGGTGCTGCTCGACGACCTTCATCAGCATATCTTTTTTGTATGGCTTGAGCCTTTTCGTGTGCGTCCCTAGCTTCTACAAGAGTGGCGGAAAGCTTCTTTAGGTAAGGCGTTATAGCTGGTATGAAATTGTCGTTTTCGAGTATGCTACGCATGTCTGTAGCAGCATCAGCGGGTGCGCGTAATTCTCTGCCGAAAGTAAGGTAGGCTGGAGAGAAGCCGGTGCTCGTAGTCATAGCAGAATTCATTGCGAACCTTATCGCTGGTAAGTACTGGTCCCAAGTGTCATGATCACGGCCAACCAAAATGGCCAGTTGGGGCTTGAGATCGCGGTTTTTCCTCTCTATAGGGTTGGCTTCCGGGTGGTAAAACGGCGTAAGTGATTGGTCGATTCCCATGGCATGACAGGCTTGCTGCATAACGGCGCTGATAAACTGCACGCCGTTGTCACTCAGAACGCGGCGTGGGACACCAAATCTCATAAACACTTCGTCGATTATAGTTTTCGCGCATTCAGGGCTGGTCGCGTTATTTAGTGCGAATAGTTCCACCCAACGCGTACTGACGTCTTCAATGATCAAAATCCATTTATTTTTGTTCACGGTCTCGGGAAGTGGGCCGAACAAATCGACCGATACCACTTCGAATCTCCTGGCTGATGCCGGTGTTTGCAGTAATCCTGGTGGTTTTCTGTTATCAACTTTGTATCGTTGACAGGCCGAGCATTCTTTGATATATTTGGAAACGTAAGAACGCATTCCAGGCCAATAAAAACGTGAGCGGATGCGTGCGAGTGTGCGATCTACGCCAAAGTGTCCGGCGGTCGGCTCATCGTGGAAGTTTGACAGAACCTTTGCACGTTCGTGTTCGGGAACTACGAGGCAGGCGCTTTCTTCGTCGTCTAATTCTTCAGGCCCGTATCTATAAAGGATTCCGTCTGATAAAACGTAACCGCGGTCGGCCCACGGCCTCCCCCTAAAGGGTTCGTCGGATTCCATATCTTGGATTATCTTCGACAATTCAGGGTCCTTTAGTTGGTTTTCTCTTATTTCACCAGGGGTCCTCGTCGGTATGTCGACGGTGGTTAAGTTTAGTTTTGTTTCATCGCTGTCGTTCGGACGAGACAACGTGTCGGCGATGACATTTGCTTTACCTGGTGTATATTCTATTTGCAGGTTATACTCCTGTAGCGTCAGTGCCCATCTTGCCAGACGGCCGCTTGGTGACTTCAAGTTCATCAACCATCTCAGTGGCTGGTGGTCAGACCTGACGATGACTTCACCTCCGTCGATGTAGCCTCTAAACTTGGTCACGGCCCATACTACTGCCAGAGCTTCACGCTCGGTCGTATTGTAATTTCTCTCAGTGCCACTCAATAGGCGACTGGCGTATTCTATCGGTCGTTCGTCAGTCCCCTCCCCCTGCATCAGAACTGCGCCGAGGGCGAAACCGCTACTGTCAGTACGTAGGATGAACGGTTTCGTCTCGTCCGCTTGTCTCAGGATCGGAGCCGAAGTCAGTAGATCTTTAATAATTTCAAATGCATCATGTTGATAAGTTCCCCACCGCCAAACGCTAGCCTTCTTTAATAGGTCTGTCAGAGGCCTGGCGACGTCAGCGTACGCTGGTATGAACCGCCGAAACCAGCTGGAGGTCTGCAAAAAACTCTTTAGCTGCTTGACATTTTGCGGTGGTGTCATATCCTTGATGGCAGAAACCTTCCCTGGGTCCATGTGGATGCCTCCAGGTACTATCACGTGTCCTAGGAATTTTACTGAATCGCGTGCGAAGTGACTTTTTTCACGATTCACACGAAGGCCAAATAACTTCAACCTGTCAAAAACTGCTTTTAGATCTTCCAGATGTTTTTCGTAGGTATTGCTCAAAATAATCAAATCGTCGAGGTATGAAAAAATTGACATTTCAGGTAGGTTTGACCTAAAACGGTCCATCAGACGTTGAAAAGTGGCTCCGGAGTTCTTTAAACCCATAGGCATGCGTTTGAAACGAAAAGTGCCGAGGGGAGTGACAAACGCAGTCTTGTCACGATCGTCAGGATGGAGACAAACTTGAAAATAACCAGCACGGAGGTCTAACGTCGTCATGTAATTGCTGGTTTTTGCAGCGTGCAGAACGTCTTCGATGCGCGGGAGCGGGTAGCGGTCAGCCTCAGTGACGTTGTTGAGCTTGCGGTAGTCCACGCACAGTCGTGTACCTCCATCTTTCTTTGCCACGAGTACTACGTTAGCCGCCCAGGGTGATTCACACTCCTCGATAACATCGGCGTCAAGCAACTTCTGAAGTTCCTTCTTGAGGGCCTCTTTCTTAGCTGGTGACATTCTATAAAGCGGGGATGCAATTGGTTCTTGGTTATCACTCACTTTAATGCGGTGGGTAGCGAATTCAGTCGCGGGACCATCGGGTGCAAATTGCTCACTCCTGCTTCGAACGAAGGCGTTGAGAGCGTTCTTTTGTTCTGACATAAGTTTGGAGCCTTCGTCACCTCTCAAGTTCACATCTACAGTGTCTAATTTCATTAGTTCGGTCTCATCTGAAAGAAGATTATATTCACTTACAAAATCATACTGTTCATGAGGGGTGTCAGCAAAGTACCATGTGCCTTGTGGAATATCCAAGTTCACTCTAGCGCTGATTAGAAAATCACGGCCTAACAACGTCTTCGTGTCGGCGCCAGGCAGCACTAAAAACTGGGTAGGTACTACTCGTCCTTGAAGTACGACATCAACATGTGCGGAAAGAACCTTACGAACTTGTTGAGAACCATCGGCGAGTGTAAAGTTACGTTCTAACTCTGCAAAGTCTATATTATGATAGACAAGAATGTTGTACAGTGCGGTGCTCGCTATGCAGTGCGTCGCTCCGGTATCCAAAATGGCAACACCTTTTTTATCTAGAATAGTGATTCCGACCATGGGCAAATCGGAACTATTAGCCACCATAGTGTTAAAGTTAATATTTTTATCAGGTATCACCGCGTTATGCTTAGGGCGACAAGTCTCACATTTCGAACGCACTACCCCTAATTGGCCACATCCATAACACCTAATGCTAGAAACACCGGAGTTAGGTACGAAATCTGTATTTTCAGACTTACTATGGTTTGCCTCTGACGGCTTAAAATCGTTAGAACGGCGCTCGCGTTTACTAAAATCAGACTCTCGATTTTTTGAATTTTTAAAGTTACTCTCCTTTGTGGAGCTCGAATTTTTATTTTCATACTTACGACAATTGTCGATGGCATGGCCAAAAATTTTACAATAAGAACATCGCGGTCTTTCGCGTTTCACATCGTTCGAGTTAGGTGGAAACGAATTGTTTTGACTTACCGCGAACTCCGCGCGCGACTCCTCCACGCTCCTCGCCGCATCGGTTAGAGCGTCTAAATTATGAACGGAATCGCGGGGCACATATTTACGTGTTTTACGATCTAATAAGCCGTATACAATGTCCACTTTCATTTCTTCCGGAACGTCGTATGGTAACTTGCACAACATGGCGCGCAGGCGGCTCACGAAGGCGTCGGCGCGCTCGTTCCCTTGCTCACACGCGAAGACATCACGCAGGATCCTGTAGGCTGGACGCGGCGTACCAAAACGGCCGCGGAGTCTTCGTAATGCTTCATGCCAAGTAGTCACGGACGACTTTACCCCCATCCACCATATGGACGCGTCGCCGGTCAATAACATCGGGAGGCCTCGGAGTGCATGTTCGTCACTCACGTTGGAACATTCTTTGTATATTTCGATGGAGTCGATGAACGCCTCGAGCACCTCGTCGTTGATTGCGCTTCCGTCAAAACGAGCCGTACACTTTGCAAAGTTTCCGGGTGGCACTCGGGCTGTGTCATCATGTGTCGGCGCCGGGGACGAAGTCGCTGCGACGCCGTGTGATAACGTTGAGTTTGATAAAATACTTTCAAATAGTTGCCGGTTTGTTTCAGCCTGGCTTCTCGCAACGGCAGCGACGATCGCCGTCAGCTGCGCGTCGGTCATCGACACGATGTTATTTGAAGTAGTATTCGGGCTGTTCTGCTCCGTCACTACATCGTTTTCGCTGTCATCAGAATCTCCGTGTTGGTTTTTGCGCGTCGTTCGCGGCATTTCATAGGCCGGCGACGGAAAACGAACAGGTTGAAAACTCACTGTAGAACAGTTTGGTACTCGCGCTTAGCGACAATCGAGAAACACTATTTCTAGTCGTAACTTCGCGCCGCGAGTTGGGCGTCACTTATAAAACAAGTCGTTCGATGTTTCACAATCATTTATTCTTCGGTAGAGCATGTCATTACAATGTTATAAGTTTTCAAAACAGAACAAAATAGGAAACCGTAGTCCGCCATTACTGTGCGAAAATCGTTCTTCTTGCCCGAGACGCGGGCGACCAATCAGCGTTGAGGAGCGTGGGTGCTGTTAAAACGTTATAGACGCGTTCACGTCTTATTTTAAGTTATGGGCGCGTTACACAATTTTTTATTTTTTTTATTTTTAGTTTGAGTGAGAAGTACCTTCTGTATTAGGTAGTGTAGGTAAGTATATTATACACAAAAAACTTCATCTAATTCCGTTCATAAATAACAAAGTCGTCAAGGTAGTTGATGCGAAATCATAGTATTTTCAGGATTACTTGAAAAATACTCGACCGATTTGAAAAAAAAAATGGGACCATCTCGCAAGCAAACTCAATCGAACAAAAAAAGAATCATCAAAATCGGTCCATAAATGTCGGAGATACGCGCGAAAATACAATCGAATGAGGATCAGTAACAGGTTTGAATCCTATAGTTTTATTGATATAATATAAACACATTTTGTTAGCTATGAAACCTAGTGAAAGAATTTTTGAAATCCGTTTAGAAATGATTGAGTTAAAAGGGTTTAAAGGAAATGCCAAGCTCAATGCAATATGTGCTTTATCACGTACGACATAAGGTTCGCGTCCGTCGCGATGACGTCATAGGAACCCCCGAAAAATCAGTGTTTTAGCTCTTATAACTTCTCAGGTTTAAAAGATATCGTAAAAATTTTTACACAGTTAATCATATCGTGGCATTAGCTTTCTAATTAGCCATTAAAAAAAAACGTTACTGATCCTCATTGAGAACCTCCTCCTTTTGTTGAAGTCGGTTAAGAACACTTTTTAACGGATACTAGCGCGGTTTTATTGAAAGTACTTTGGTAATTAGTTGGTATTTGGGTCGATTTAGATGCCCCTTTGTTCAAAGGTCGAAACGCCGGGAAAACCAATAACCAAACTACTTTCAATAAAATCGCGCTAGTATCCGTTAAAAAGTGTTTTATTTCACTGTATTAATTGTCTGTTGATAATGATAGGTTGCTTGTGTAACTGGTACAATGATCTTGTCAGACCTGCCAATACATTAAAATCGGTGCATGTCGTTAGATGGATTTCACAATTCCACGCAACTAGCTGCATCAGGCGTAACTACATATTTCAAAGCTCTACGTAAAATGCTTATTTTGTATAGAAATCACGCTTGGTTTGAACCAACAACGAATCTATTCTCGTTTTTCTAATAAAATCGGCTTATAAAAGTCTGATGTATGTAGTTCAGTGCTCAAAATCGAGCTATAAGCTTGTTTTTTCCGCGTGAGCTTTTAAAAAACAAGTTCAATGCTACATCACCCCTTTCCACGGGTTCAGCAAAGATTAAAAGAATTAACAAAGTGGAAAACCTAACCGGCGTTCAAGATATATTAGCGAGTATTAGTTGGACCATTACAGCGGCGAGCACAAAAATGGGTTTCACGCCCATCTAATAAATTTACCCGCTCGCCGCGGGCTCTAAGTGCCTTTACGACTTATGTATCGGTTTAGGGTCGGATCGACCAATGGGAGGGATGTGTTACATTTTTAAAATGTTTGAGGGAAACTGTTTTAATTGAGTGGGTTTGAGGTAAAAAAACGGTAGGGATATACTTGAGTAAGTAAATAGAAACATAACGTGTAGGTAGGTATTATCGAAGTGAAAATCGGGATATTTTTTTTCCAAAAATGTTATTCTAATAAATAGTTAATTTTTCGTCAACAAACCTAAATAGACTAAAAAAGTAAAGTTATTCATAAACTGGTGGACTATTATACAACGTGTTACAAAAAATCCGGCCAAGTGCATGTCGGACTCGTGCACCAAGTACCAAAAACAGCAAAAAAACACGTTTGTTGTATGGGAGCCCCTCTTAAACATTTTTTTTTCTGTTTTTAGTATTTATTGTTATAGCAGCAACATCATCAGTTTTGTGAAAAGGAGAATGGCAAACTGGGAACCATTTTCCAAATTCATAAATACTGACCGTGCCCAATTCGGACCTTATGAGATTTAAATGTCATAATTTGGTGGTTACTTTTCAATTTAAAGTGTTCGTAAAGAAGGAGGCAACATTTAGAAAAACAATGTCATCCGCAACTAAAAATGACAAAAACAGTAAAATTCTAATAGGTAATATAATATACTAATTATTGAATTCTTATTTTCAATAAGAAAGGGTCTAGGTATATGAAAAAAATACAATTGTTTTTCGTTCTTTAGATTAAAATCATGGCCGCCAGGCGTATTACCAATTGACGCGGATTAGTACCTACCTATCGTTATCATACTATGTTTCAGGTCAATGATAAATAGGTAGTAGGTAATTGTCTATTACGGTCAAATGACTAAATATTTGTAGATTTCATGACCAGCCTCACCTAAAGCTTTTAAATAAAAATCATTCTGTGTAGGTTATGTAATGTGTCCAAAGTAATTGCCTACTAGGTGCTGGTTTGAGGTTAGGTTTTAAAATCAACTTTTTATCCCCAGCTTTAAAGTGTATCTTACGATTACATAATTAATAAGGCTTTAATAGAGGATTAAAGTCATGCTATTTACTTCTTGGCACGCTAAGCCTTTATGTGGTTCTGAAAATATATGGGCACCTGCCATTCTATTTTCACCTGTCCAGCTATCACGGTTCATGAGATACATCCTGGTGACAGACAGACACACGGACAGCGGAGTCTTAGTAATAGGGTCCCGTTTTTACCCTTTGGGTACGGAACACTAAAAACCCCAATTTCGAATATGGTAGTTAGGGACCATCAAACTGAACAACTTTTACTATTTGACCAACTCTGAAAAAGCGAAAAAGAAATCAGCTATTTCATACAAAAAATGATAACGAAAATTTAAAAATGTATGAAATAGCTGATTTTTTTTCGCTATTTCAGAGTTGGTCAAATAGTAAAAGTTGTTCAGTTTGATGGTCCCTATCTAATATATTCGGAATTGGGGTTTTAATACGTTATATAGAGTAAGGATCTTGACTGCTTGAAAATAGATATTTTAAGTATCAATACAGGTTAACATTATTTTAAGTAGTGAAAAATGTAAACTTGTTTTAATTTGATACTTGAAAGCGTCTCGCTTATTAAATCTTGTTATTAACACGTTTTTATTAGGTTGCTTTC
This sequence comes from Agriphila tristella, assembly GCA_928269145.1. NCBI lineage: Eukaryota > Metazoa > Arthropoda > Insecta > Lepidoptera > Crambidae > Agriphila > Agriphila tristella. The sequence goes on from OV743442.1 coordinate 19,456,362, forward strand.
TCGTTTGTGTGTTTGTTTCTCCACAAAGTTTGCGAATGATTTTATACTAGCTTCCCGATGAGCTAGAGACTTGAAACTTTGAACATATAGGTCAGAACTAGAAGGCAATGCAATATTATGGTGTCAATGAGCTGATCTGATGATGGAGTCGGAAGAAAGCCACAGGAACTCTATGATGAAACCATACAATCCCATTGTGTTTGGACTCGTTAGAATCGTCTTGACGAGTACTCTAATGGGAGACGAGGTCTAGGGTCTGATGATGAAGCTGAAAGGCCATGCCATAGAAACTCAATACCCCATCAAATTTGGGCTTGTTTGAATAGTCTTGACGAGTTCTTTGTTAGAAAATAGTTTCCAGGGTCTGAAAGTCTGTACGAGGAACTCTGTACTTAATAAAACCATGCAACCCCATCGAGTTTGGGCTCATTTGAATCGTCATGGCGAGTGCTCCGATAGGAGATGGTATATTTTTTTAGTCTTAGCTAGTTAACTAAAAAGCAGAAAATAATAATTAACTTTTTTCATACTTACTAAATATACATGTACTATTATGTATTCTGTGAAACATAGTTTATTATTCGCTGTTTAATTTACTTGTTACAAAGGATGATGTCTCTTAATAACAGTATTGGGGTCATAATTAATTATTTTAACAATCTTTTTACTTACATTAAAAAAAGAACTTATGTTCTCAACAATAGTGAAACAAAAAACACGATTAATCCTGTCTTACTCCATTAGGGACCGGCGGCTCTTAGCGCTACCCCTTGTAACACTAATTACAACCACAGTGAATGCTGTGTACTGTAATCGCCCTAAAACTATGAGATTTGTCCGAGTCGATGTTTGATTCAGTTTTGAAGAAGTTTGGTTTACCTTTTAAAATCAGATAAAGGACATCATCCATTTTCGTCCAAATGTGAAAGTGCCGGCCAAAAAGCAAAAGTGCTTTATTCTAATAGATTTTGTCCACCTAAGCATTTCTTATTATGGCACCGAAGCTGTAGCACCGCTATACTCGATTTTAAATAAGTTCAAAAAGGTCTGTTTTTTTTTCATACATTTTGGCACAAATGTAAAAAAGTTGGCCAAAAAGCAAATTCTGATAGATTTTTTGTCCACCTAAGCATTTCTTATTATGGCACCAAAGCTGTAGCACCGCTTCACTTGTTTTTAATTGAGTTCAAAAAGTATGTCTTTTCATACATTTTGACACAAATGAAAAGCGGTGGTACAGCTTCGGTGCCATAATAAAAAATGCTTAGATGGACAGAATCTGTCAGAATAAAGTACTTTTGTCTTTTGGCCGGTACTTTCATATTTGGACCAAAAATGTATGAAACGTGGATGATATCCTTTTAAATTATTGTCTTTTGTTATTGGTGATTGACAGCTGTTTTTCGACTGTCTATTTTTTGATATATCAGTATTGAGGTCGAAAGTAGTAACTAATCTTGCATTTGTAAAAACAATATTTGAGAAATTCCATTTGAAAAATTTATGCTTGCTTATTTGTTGTTGAATATTGTATTGATTTATCAAGTGACTGTTTCACGTTTGGCTTTCTTTGAAATAAGTCCTATATCATTGTCTGACACCTCATTTAACTTTCCTGGCCGTTAAAAAATTAATTAAAGCAGCACAAAAGCCAAAATCGAGTAATAATGACGCATTAGTAAGCAACTCGACCCTACATTGATATTCAGCCGTGCTATTAACACGGACGAGAGAAACCGTAATCCTATTCCGGTAACAGCATAAAAGCGGAGCGTTCCTTTATCACTCCCGACTTCCAACATTAAGTTCCAGCTCATAATAGACGCAATAACACTCAGACTCGGAAAGAGTGCCCCTATAATGGTCCGGGTAAACGAATATGCGGGGGAATTGCGAGGAGCGAAGGCAGATGTGATTGCGAGACCCGGATACGGAATCATCAATCTACGCCCCCGCCACCCGCCCGCTCGTAAATCAAGCGCACAATGGCCGAAGGAAGTTCTTAAGAAGAAAAACTATAGGTCATATCCTTCCGGCGCTCGGCCAATCGGAAGCGCGCGCCCCCCCACCCCGTTGGGGTTATTCGGTTAGGGCGAGATTTTTCCGCGCCGGCCGACGGTGGCGTCGCGAGATATGCTGTCTGTGATGCGACGGTGACGCAGCGGTTTGGATGTGCATTATTTATTATGGCGAGCGGGTTGCGAATTAGTTTTGACCACTTTTTTCTAGTGGCACTCGTCATTGTTGATATTTGAAAGTTCACATATCCTCGACAAATGAATAAATAATATTAAAATTGATTTAAGAAAAATTTAAATAGGTATACTTAACCGTTATCTGAGGCAGTCATCAGTAGATACTAATGCAATCAGCTGTTATTACACGACTGCCCAAAGCAAAAAGAGTGTTATGTGTTGAGGGTTCATGTATGTTTGTGGGTATGTGAGTTTCTTTATTCCACCATAACTTCTAAATGCCTGAACTGATTTGAATAAATGGGGTATCGTTAGAATCCTTACAGCATTTCGAGTGACACTGGCTATATTTTTTTAGAAAAAATCAATATGGTGACTGTACGACGCCATTTTCAAATGTGAAAAATTTTTTTTTCTTCTATTATTACAATATGGGCATCAAATGAAAGGCCTTGATGAGCACATTCCAAAACTATATAATATGTCACTAAAACGTGTGAAATAAAATGAAATAAATTTAAAAAATATTATAAACACGACTGCCCTGCCAAAAACGAACTAAAAAGTTAAACAACAAGTGTCATTGCAGTCGGGGGACCTCTTTGACCAACAATTGTTCCATAATAAGGTCCCCCGACTGCAATGACACTTGTTGTTTAACTTTTTAGTTCGTTTTTGGCAGGGCAGTCGTGTTTTTAATTTTTTTTTCTTTAAGTGTGAAATGTGACACATTTCATTAACATAAACAGAAACAGTCTTAATATTTCGAAACATCTTGTAATTTAAATGTTAATTGTAGGTACCTAACAAACATTAACCCACCGTCTCCTCAAGAACATTGACATTATTTTAAAAGTACGAACAATGAAATCACCGATTTGAAGAGAATAATCCTAATTGGCGGAGCGGGAAACGGAATATCGTATTACAAATATATCCTTTCCGAACGTGTTCGTTTCGAACGCGGGGTTGAATTTGAAAATTTGAATTTAGAAGCACTCCCTGTTGGCGCGGTGCGCTGGCAAATTGTGAATTAAGGCCGCGGGCGCGCGCTTGTTAGCTAGTTTTTACGCTGCACCCTTTGAGCGCGGAATTGCATCAATGCACGCTAGTTGGCGGTTATTTAGACGCCCCGAGTCGAGATTGTTATAAAGATTCCATCTTTGTTGTAGACGAGATCAGTTTCAATGCAGTTTCATACTTTGTGTGTTGGTAAATTTATCATTCTTTGGTACAAAATGTTTCGAGTGCTAAGATTTTTATTATCTGTAACACTGGAGGACTGAATGAACGTTGGTGATAAAGTTGTGGCCTTATTAAAGCGCTAAAAATCTTTTCAAAAGAATATTAATTATTTTAATTGAAGTAGTGCTCGACAAAACAATACGACTAAAACAAAACAATCCAAAAAAACCTTAATGCTGATGAGCAGAACTGTTAATTGGAAACTCTTCTTGTGGTTTTTATAGGTAGTTGGTTTATTCCATTTGATTTTTGCAATATCCGATTTTAACCCTTTATTTTACACCCTTTATATTGTATGGGCCTAGTAGCCTGAAATAAATGGTTAAATAAAATAAAAAATCTTCAACATGCAAAAAAAAAACCAGTCGGGATTTTCAACCACTCTGTAACACAAGTCTTTTATCCCGTTCGCTCATTATTACCGAAACCGTCTTACCTCAAAAGCGTCAAACTGCCTCGAGGCCACCGTACATACATTGTGGCATATTGTGGCCCCTATCTGATTACCGCAAACATGGCAGAAATAGTGGCCACAGCGTTGAGGCCCCGGGCCAGCACACCCGTCGCATAATGCACGGGTTAATTGCAATTTGTTTGACGTTCTTCTTGACATGCGGTCGAGCTCAATACAGTTGCTCTAAGCAGTTGCTAATTGAAACTTTTTGGATTTAGATTGGAGTGTGGTAACATTGAGGAGTCAATGAAAATTACTAAATAATATAGGTAATAGAAACAATTCGACTCGCACCAGATTATATTCTTTCTATATAATATTCTCTCAGGCGTGAATCGAACCCGCGACTTTTGGAAGTCCAGTCCAATGCTTCTTCCAACTCGGTAGCTCAGTTAGAAGAGCATTGCCACGTGACTGAATTCCAAAGGTCGTGGGTTCGATTCCCGTCTTAGAATATGGTCTGGGGCGAGTCGAATTTTCGTATTGTATAACTTGAATTAAATGATTATTGTATTTTACACAATTTCAAGCAAACAACAGCATTAGCTGTACTAATGTATTATTCCTTTAAAAAAAACTTCAGAAATGGAACCACCGAAATTCAAGAAAAAAAAACTTGATTTCTACCAAAAATCTCAAAATTAGGAACGTCAAGTCCACAAAGATTATTGTAAAAAGTTAAACAAATTTAAATACGGTACAAACTGATTTATAATATTATTTCTCTACATCAACTAAAATATGGCATTTGTAGAATCTGGTATCTAAATCTGGCATTTGTAGTATGAGGCATTTTGTAAAATGTGGCAAACCAATGTATGGTCCTACATAGTAAGTTAAACATATTTCTTAATAGCTCTTAAGTTTAAGTTAAACGTTGTGACCATTATGTGAGCCAGCCCAGTTGGCACCCCACACAAAGCCAATAAAAGCGTTTATTATCCTTTACCCTATGAATCTGTCCGCTCGTTTGCTCCCAAAGAGTTATAAAACACTCCTTGCTGGTTTCCGAACGAAGCGACATTCTGGCGCCATGAAAGATAGTCAATAGCGATATCCCACCTAAAAAAAACAAAATAGATTAGAAATAAAGTATTAAAAAAATAGAGTCGGTCTAAAAAGTCAGTTATTTGAGAAATTATTAAATTATTTAAAAAAACTTATACTGGTAACCCAGTTGGTGCTGTCAAAATTCTATGTTGTGTTTCAAAATTCAATTTTGACAGAACCAACAGGGTTACCAGTATAAGTTTTTTTTTTAATAATTTAATATTTTTTCAGGTAAACTGACTTTTAAGACAGACTTTATCTATTATTCGCTGCAAGTTTACTGTTTAAAGTATTTTGAAGATGGAGTTGAATAAAAGATTCTACACTGCTGTTCACTTATACAACTTGTAACAGAATTAATGGCTAAACCAGAATATGGCAGATACGGACCATCAAACTGAACAACTTTCACTATGGAACCAAAGCTGAAATCGCGAAAAAAATCAGAAGTTTCATGCAAAAATTATTAACAAAAATATGAAAGTGTATGAAACAGCTGATTTTTTTCCGCGATTTCAGATTTGGTCCCATAGTAAGGTGTTCAGTTTAATGGTCCCTCGCTGCCATATTCTGGTTTAATTCGTCCAAGCAAATTAAGGGTAACTATTTTATTTAAATTGTAAACCGAGACAGAAGACAGTTAGAGCGGGCAAGCTATTTAATTTTAAATAAGTCTAGTTTGCTGAAGCATTACTAAACAAGGCTTAAACTTTGATGATAAGAAACCTTAACAATTTTTTGGTCCAGTTCATAATTTATATTGCAAACTTATACAGGTTTAACTAATCAATTTCTTTAGGTGGTCTTGATTATGTTAATAATATCTCGTCCGGAATTTCCTATTGTTTCTGGGTCAAAGTTCTAATATAACCAATTTATTTATGAGCTAATCTAGAGCTTTATAAAAATAATTTCATGACAAATAAAAAGCCGATATCTTTACTTTAACACGGATATAAATAGATACACAAATATCCTCACCAAACTTACTTACATATTTTATGACGAATAATATTTTATCCTTTTTTTAACTAACCCTAACAGAGCCTCGAGCCACGCATATGGCGCGAACCAAATTCAAAAATTACATGCGTGTTTAAATTTCGAACCACATTATTTAAGCCCGTTTGAATTCGGAACGACATCATTTAAGCTTGTTTGAATTTGGACCGCACATTCGGTAATCCGACCACGGTATAATAATATAAATCGGACTAGGATTAGTGACAAGATTAGTTGCAATAATGTAGTAAGTGGGGTTGAAAATTGGTACTGTAATCCAGATAATGCGGAGTGAAATGAAAATTACAATGTGTTATGTCTTTAATAATTTAACTTTAAGCTGTTTAGGTGTTAGGTGGTCAGGTTGAATTAAATAATTATGTTTTATCATGTCATAGCTTTTGCATATAGGTGCGATATGATGTTGCAATATTGAAAGATGTCAGAGCAAGTTTGTTTAAAAGCAGTTTTATATTTTCGTTTATTTAAAGTCTCGAAATCCTTTAATAAACTCATTAGTTTTACAATGGTACTTCGGCTTTATCGTTTAACTTTAAACTCTTTATGAGATTTGAGATAGAAGCAGCTTCAGAAATGTTGAGACTATAGATAGCACTATCTATATGAATAAAATATTTATAGACGGCCAAACATTTTGTGATAATATGTGCAAGCAAAGTTATCAGACGAAACAAAAGAAACAGTTTTAATTTAAAAGTTAACTTTACCTTCAACGCTTAAATGGGTGTTATAACAAAGTTAACCAAACTATTTCGCTAGAAGCAGCCATTTGTCTAATTTAAAAAGTAAAGTCGATCCCCAAACGCGATGTACTTTATAATGTGTGGTGTCGAGGCAGATCACCGGCTTGATTGCACCGCGACGGTGCCGCCCTCTCGCCGCGAGCTCGTTACTCCATTATTTGAATTTGGAAAACGAACGGCCCACCGACCGCCCCCGGCGCGCTTTTGCTCTGTGAATAGATACAGATGTTGGATTCTTTTTTGAATTCTTATGTGGACTGATTTTAAAATAAAAAAGCATGTCATCTGTTTTGGTTAGATTAGCGAAAATTAGTGACAAATACTGGACTGGGCAAATACTGGTATAAGGGTGGTTTTTTTAAGCAAACCTGAAGACGTTAGTACTATTATATATTATGTGCCTGGAGAGAAAGTGAGTACCTCTAAATGAAGGAGATATGAGTTTATGCTTAAAAGAGACATTCCTTTATTTTAAAAAAGAAGCAAAACTGCCTTCAAGCATTTTTGAAAATACGCTTACCACGTCGGGAACAGAAGCGACACTGCTGCAAAAAATTACACCCTGTATTTGACACTAATCGACAGGGTGAATCATAAGAATCAATTCGTTCTAACAGAGTACTTACCCTCCAAGTTCACTTAGGAAAATCCATCTGTAAGTATACTGCGTTAGAGATTTTATTATGTCAGCCAATAGCACATACATACAATAGCTGCTTGCACAAACCAAAAGAAAATTGATAATATAAATACTAGTATTATTATACTACATTTCTTTGACAATAGGTACTCATCCACTGCCAGATGTATAATAAAAAAAACTATTATTTTATGCATGTGTGTGGAATCTGTTTAGCACACTTATCTATACCGCCTTATAATTTCTCAAAGAAAATATCATCACATTTCCCTTTAAAGCGCGTTAAGTAACACCAATTTTGTTTTTCCACAAGACTCGATATCTCGCAGGAAGTGAATGTTTAATAAGTTTATCGGAGCCGATACTTAGATCGATCATCGAGTTAGCGAATGTCGCGTCGATTACTCATATTGGTGTAACAAATTGTTGTTTGTGAAATGTAATTTGCTTGGAAGTTTGTTATGGTGATGATCGCAAAATAGAGAGAGGATAGAAGTCAAGCTTAGTACTATGCGCGCTCGGACAACGCACTCATAGACAGCTCTCACTGACACGGAAACTTAGAATAATTACACCTAGAACGATAACTCCCTACAAAGCGCGCTGTCAAAAGTGAGGCAACTAAAACAGCCAAAATGGCGCCGTTTTCAGATTTTTATTGTCCATTATTACATAATCATACCTAATAAGTACAAAACGGTTTAAATTTCCCTACTTTAAGGAGATTAGTTATTATATTATTGGATTTTAGTTACGATTAGGTAACGTATGAAGGATATAAATCTGAGAACTGAGCCATTTTGGCTCAGTATTAGTTGCCTCACTTTGCATACAAGGACACGGCTTCTAGGTGTAATTATTCTAAGCACGGAAAGAATAACTGGAATCTCAGATTAATCTCAAACGAGTTCGAGTGTGTAACGCAGTGTCATCAGTCGGTGAGAGCTATCTTTGTGTGTGTGTGTGTGTGTGTGTGCGTTGCTCGAGCGTGCGTAGTACTGAGCTTGACTTTTATGCCATTTTCTATTTTGTGTTTACATTAAGAGAATTATTTTTGGATCAAATTATGGCTTTTTCGCGATCAAGAAAGACGAATAGATTAAACCTTTTCAGAAAAAGTAGCTTAATTTCCTATAATTGATCTAATCATTGTATGGCATAAACAAAATGTATAAAAATATTCCTAAACAGAAATACTGTCTACCGTACTACATTAAAAGTCTTTAGATTCTATTCTGTAAATTTATATGATTAAAACCTTAGCCATATACCATTCTTTATCGTTTATTAGGCCACGACGTAAAAAATAATAAAACATTGATAAATCCACATTGACCTCTTCCAACATTATTCATGTTAATGTTGCCAACTTTAAAAAATCTATTTCCATTTGTAAAGCGTTTAAATGCAAACGATACGGACACAAAAGGACAGCGGGAAGTAAGAGCATTACGCCATTTTCCCGCGGAGGATCTCATGAATTGTTTATTGTTTGGAAGCTCGTTTCCTAGTCTGTCCGCAGGAGATAATAATAGTTATTTTATATTTAAATGCATTCATATCAATTAAGGGTGCATGATAGGAAAACATGGTTTGCGCGGGCCATATTTTCATATAGAAAACGTAAAGTTGTAGCCACAAAAAAAAACATACGACAAGCTAAAGAGATTATCTAGTAACTACAATTGTTAAATTGCGTATAAACCTCACAGATGATTGTAAAAAAATCAGAATATCAACAAAAGCGCTTGTCGCGGGTCATATTTTTGGCGTAAATAATAGCGAAAACGTATTGAATTTTACATCAAAATATCTATACACTTCAACGTTCTGTGCAGTTACTCCAATAACTTTTTTTTCAGGAACGATAATTGTGCTAAATATTATGATGAAAAGCAACGAAACATATCGCAAAAGTGCAGAAGTGAGGTTATTTTCCATACTCTTTACACGTAAAGAAAAAGACAGAGACAAGTGATTCCGTATAACGGAGCCTTAAAATACTTTCCAATGGTCAAATCGAAAGCACCACAATTGACATAAGAATTAAGTCAGCACAAACTAGTTTGCGATTCTTATACATTACAATCACTCATTTACTTACGTAATTGTTATATAGTTATATTTTCGTATCAAAAACCTATCTTCAACTACACATTGTTTTTATTTCAGGAAATTGTACTATATAGTGTTGTTAAAAGTGTACCTAAAGAAATAAAACATGCTTAACAACCCTAGTACAATTTCCCAAAATAAGAAAACAGATTAATCAAAACAATACAAAAATAACATACGATAAATAGCATCGCAGCGAACGCGAAATCAACGTAAAAGCCTATGATTCATCTAAAATAACGATAACAAATCATTCCTATAATAGCTCACGATAAGTCATGAGACAAAGCGGATTTACGAGCGTAACGCTCGGCCGTATACGGATCGGTTATATCCACAAATTGCCCATTTACTACCTAATACCACCTACAACCTTCTTCTATTAACCTTTTGTTTCTGAACCTAGTACTGTGAGTTGTACTGGATGTGATTATGTTGTATTATAATAGGGTATTTGACAACATTGAAAATATACTACAAATTGTGGTCATCCTTACAGATAATGGCGTAAAAGGCTAGGAGAAATCAATTAATTTAGATATGTTATCTAAATTAATTGATTTCTCCTAGAAAAATGCAATAATTTATGAAAAACGCTCTTAGATGACTGATGACGTCACATGCCTGCAAACAAAAATGACTTCAGGCGTTTGACACGTTCATAGACTTAGGACGCGATTGATGGCTATGGCTAGGGATATTACAATGTTTATAGGCTTGTGACATCAACAAGTCACGTATCCAGCGCCATAGCGTTTTTGGCGCGGTTTTAAAATTTTAAACTTTAACATAGATTTTTATTAAATACCTTGATTTTCCTGAAATATCAAAGTGGTATGCTTATTGCGTAATAAGGTATAATATAGGCCTATTGTCTGTAGCACATCATCATTGCAATCGTAGCTGACTACGAAATTTCGTAGGTGATAAGGTGACTACGAAATTTCGTAGCACTCGTAGTGTTACGTTGAAATGGTTATTTTAATTTTCTTGGGTGATACACAGTTCGGAGTCACTTGAAAATCATGGATATTTACACCGATATAATCTTAATTTAAAACTCCTATTCCCGAGGAGTTATCAATGACACGCACGTGACGGATTTTAAGTAAAGTTTTCGGTGTTATTTTCTAATAATTGTATTTTTGGCTGTATGAATATTTGCCTTTGTCTTACACTTCAGATTGTTTGGTGATCAAATAATGTACTGTTTAACGTTTAATTTTTATTCAGTTCTTAAACTTAAAAATAATGTAAATATCTTATAAATATCTTAGCAAGTTTTCAAAGATTTATTATAAGTATTCAATAACATCACGATAGATAGTCGTAACTCCTATCATTAGCTAAACTTATTTTTAAGAATTTAAGCAAGTAAGACTACAGTAATTAATATAACAATTATTGTAATTCATTGGGATTTAGTTTCAAAAAGATATATTATCTCTAATATTACTTTTTCGTACAAATTGTATACCTAGTCGATTATGATTGGTTGGAAAATAGTGTTTTCCATGTTATTACAAAAGATTTTTGAACACTGTTTAACTAAACACCTGTTTAAATGTGATGCAAAGACGTCCGTACGAGTGGTAGGGTAAAAGAAATTGGTCGATTCAATTTAATAAACATTTCTTTATTTGAATTGATTTATTTTGTTTCAATTCTCATGTGTGGGTCTCCAGCTTCCTCATAGGCTATAGATAAATTCTAAGCTTGCCATATTTTAAAGCATAATAGCAGCAATCAAACTTCCAGACAAAATAATAGCAGCCACCATAAGTTCGTTACCATGAGTTGTTTTATGTGTGTGAGCTGGCGACACGTGTCTGCAGCTTTCACATCCCGTTAAGGCAAACCAGTGAGGTTACGGTTTTAGACTATAGTCAAAAATTTAGAGCCTAATTGCAGCAATAAGATCCAAAAAAACTAACCATCACACTCAAATACTGTTGTAACTACGAGCATAAAACTGTGTGCGAGCTGGAGACACGTGTCACTGGCTTGCACATCTGTATTTTCGTAATTACTTAAGCTACGATTATGTTATATACCTCAAAACTCTCAGCCGAATTGGAGCATTAGGCTCCAAATTTATCAAAGCTTTAACTCGAAAAGTTTTTGAGCTACGAGCCGATATCTATGTGTAAGCTGGTGACACGTGTCTCTGGCTGACACATGCTGAATTGCTGTAACTGTATATGTTAGAGTTTCGTTTTAAAGATCAAATAATACGTTATAATTGCAGCACACACGAGGCATAATTTCAAATCTCTGGGCCTCTTAGTTTCAAAATTATAACCCAAAAACCGTTTTCCCGCCAAAAAATTCAAAATAATGGCTCGAAAGCGCCTAATCGCGCCGTTGCCGTTACGTGCGCTACACTATTGCAATCGAATTTGAACCTAAGAGCTAGTATTATTTTGGTTCATTTTAATTTACGCTCTCGATCGTTTTAATTTATGTACTGAGAATTTTAGTCTAGGAGGTAGAAGCCGTCTGATATAACTGGTTACCTAATTTTAAAGAAAATCAAAGTCTATTTATTTAGGAATGTTTATATCGCTATGCTTAGTTAGGTATTATACAAATTTTGTCTGTCTGTATGTTTGTTACTCTTTCACGCCGAAATTTGGCATACTAAAATAAAAAGTCAAATTTAAAATGGCGGCCATTCCAACAGGAGTGGGGATAGACCCCAACATGTGGGTGTTTTTGTCGATAAAATTAGGTGTATTTCACGTCTTTAAATTATCGTTAAGAAAAACAGGTGCAAGCTATTTTCGACCTTATTGACATTTGAAATTCGGTTGGTTTTTTGGCGTATTCTCATTAACTTACTTTGATCTTTCATTAAAAACAGTGATTTTGATAAATGTCAATAAGGTCGAAAATCGCTTGCACTCATTTTTTAACTTGTGATCACTAGACAATGTTTTCTAGTAAGAAAAAACAGGTGCAAGCGATTTTCGACCTTATTGACGTTTAAAATTTGGTTGATTTTTTGCTTTCATTCTTCTTCTGCCATACCCAAGATTCACTTCCATACATCAGTGTCGGTACCAGCACTCCGTTATGAATAGCCATTCGCGCCTTTGCAGAAACGGTTTGGCTACCGAGTGTATAGCACCACTCACCGAATTTCCTTTCTTCACTCGTCTTTCTATGTCTTCCTCACTCTTTCCGTCCCTTGTGAACAAACTCCCCAAGTATACAAACTCACGGACTTGTTCCACTTTTTCGCCACCTAACATTACCGTACAGTCAGTCATTTCTTCATCTCTCTCAAACACCATCACTTTAGTCTTAGTTACATTCACTTTCATCCCTTTTCTCACAAAATCTTCATTCATAACCGACATCATTTCCTGCAACTCTTGCGCAGAAGACGCAAGTATAACTTGGTCGTCAGCGTAGAGAAGGGGAATAAATGCGGTAGAGATGCGATCGTTGAGGAAAATATGCGGAGTAAAACTGAGTGATAGAGTGAGCAATGAGGTGATTCGCAAAAGGTGTGGTCTGAAAGATGATATAGTGACAAGAATTGAGAAAGGAATGCTCCAGTGGTTTGGTCACTTAGAGAGGATGAATGAAAGGCGAATCACGAAAGAGATATACTGTGCGAATGTGGAAGGAACGATTGCACGAGGGCGTCCCAGAAAAACCTACGCGGACCAAATAGAGGTTATTATAAAAAAGGCTGGTGTACGCAGTGACAAAAACCGCAGGGCATGTATGAAAAGAGTGATGGATATGAATGAAGCGAAAGAAGTGTGCAAGGATCGTAGCAGGTGGCGATCCATAGTCTCTGCCTACCCCCATGGGAAACAGGCGTGAGTGTATGTATGTATGTATGTTGATTTTTTGCCGTATTCTCGTTTACTAACTTTACTAACTTTGATCTTTCATTAAAAACCGTGATTTTGATAAATGTCAATAAGGTTGAAAATCGCTTGCACTCATTTTTCTAACTTGTGATCACTAGACAAGGTTTTCTAGTTAAAAAAAAACAGGTGCAAGAGATTTTGACCTTATTGACGTTTGAAATACGGTTGTTTTACCATATCTCGCGTTCACTAACTTTGCTTAGCTAAATAGCTTTTACATAATACTTACTAATTGACTTCGTTGTGTCATAAAAGTCCTAATCGAACTAACACAATATAAGGTCGCACGCGATATTACACTCATACCTAGCGTGCTGCGAGAGAAACGCGCGTAACGCGTCCGGTAGCAACAGCGCGCACGCGATGAATGCCTGCGCACCCGTCCGGCCAACGATGCTACTTGTTGCCACGCGCGATATTCATAGCGCCATAGCGTCTACTTACATAGCGCGCTATGTGCGCTATGTAAATATAGCGGGCTATAATATGGCGCTAGATGCTATATTAACCACCTCTAGTGCTAATGATAAAACAGAGCGCGCGCACACTGATATATATACACGGCTATAATAATAATTCCTTGGTGCGCGAACAGATGGTGTGATTTTGTTTATAACTGTTTATAGGATTATTTTTATTTTTTGATTGTGTTAATCCCGATTCCAGTCCAGGCCATAATTATATCTGTCTGTATGCCAAATTTCGGTGTGCAAGAGTAACAAACATAGAGACAGACAAACAAATGTTCGAAGTTTTAATGTAAGTGAGATTAGTGTGAAAAAATGTATAATAACTAAGCATAGCGATATAAATATTCCTAAATAAATAGACTTTGTTTTTCTTTAAAATTAGGTAACCAGTTATATCAGACGGCTTCTACCTCCTAGACTAAAATTCTCAGTACATAAATTAAAACGATCGAGAGCGTAAATTAAAATGAACCAAAATAATACTAGCTCTTAGGTTCAAATTCGATTGCAATAGTGTAGCGCACGGAACGGCAACGGCGCGATTAGGCGCTTCCGAGCCATTATTTTGAATTTTTTGGCGGGAAAACGGTTTTTGGCTTATAATTTTGAAACTAAGAGGCCCAGAGATTTGAAATTATGCCTCGTGTGTGCTGCAATTATTACGTATTATTTGATCTTTAAAACGAAACTCTAACATATACAGTTACAGCAATTCAGCATGTGTCAGCCAGAGACACGTGTCACCAGCTTACACATAGATATCGGCTCGTAGCTCAAAAACTTTTCGAGTTAAAGCTTTGATAAATTTGGAGCCTAATGCTCCAATTCGGCTGAGAATTTTGAGGTATATAACATAATCGTAGCTTAAGTAATTACGAAAATACAGATGTGCAAGCCAGTGACACGTGTCTCCAGCTTGCACACAGTTTTATGCTCGTAGTTACAACAGTATTTGAGTGTGATGGTTAGTTTTTTTGGATCTTATTGCTGCAATTAGGCTCTAAATTTTTGACTATAGTCTAAAACCGTAACCTCACTGGTTTGCCTTAACGGGATGTGTAAGCTGCAGACACGTGTCGCCAGCTCACACACATAAAACAACTCATGGTAACGAACTTATGGTGGCTGCTATTATTTTGTCTGGAAGTTTGATTGCTGCTATTATGCTTTAAAATATGGCAAGCTTAGAATTTCTCTATAGCCTATGAGGAAGCTGGAGACCCACACATCAATTCTCTCCATGTTTCTGACCATTTCTGACACACGCATGTCTTGGTAAAATTCTAAGGTATGTAGTGTTGAAATGAATGATGTTAGAAAGTCTATCAATCGGTAATAAAACTTAATGAAACGAAAGGCGTGACTTGATGACCACTAAGACCAGTGACAGCGAACCTGCCTCTTGAGCCAAAAGTACCGGGTTCGATTCCTACTAGTATATGTTTTTGTGATGTTTGACTCGAGTTGTGGATGTTTATATTCTTATTTATGTATTACCATAAAGCTTAGCTTGGTTTTGGGACTATGTGTGTTTTGACCAGAATATTCATTTAATTATTTAGTTTGTTTTTAGTGCATGTAGTTTCTCCTATAAGTGATGGGACACTTAATTTTAGAGCCGTATATTGTTTGTCATTAGTGTAATCATTGTTATGAGAGCCTAAATAAATATTATTGTCATACATTTACTGGTGGTTGTTCCGTTCGAGTAGTAATTTCTCTGTCTAAGCATATCCAGCAAAGAAATATCATAGGAAAGATATTATCTATTTTATATTTATTGGTCGAGCTGACGAGTATATTAAATGGACGGACAGTAAGCTTAATGGTATCATAGTTTCCTTTTGCTACGATTTTACGAATGATTTATTATGAATCATGACGCAAACATAAGCCATTTGGACTCCGTTACTAAACAGGGTTACGTAATGTTAATTATACTCTATTTAATTTCTAATATCAGTAAAAAATACGTTTTTTTTTTAAATTCTAAGAAAAATCTTGAAGTGATCAAAAAATCATCTTTATTTGTAAGTTATTGTCATTGCGACTGCAAGTAATGTTTTATATTTAACAGTTTTTACTAATGGCTTTAATGGCTGCAACAGTGACAATTTATGTGTCAAACAAATTTTCTATATTTTTTTATAAAAGTTTTTTGATTGGTTTTAGTTAATTTATAATTAAAAAAAACATTTTTGTTAAATGTTAATTTGGAACGTGTTTAAAAAATTTTGGTGGTAGGCTCACGAGTAGCTTCTGTTCCCCGTGACTACGGCAGCTGCAATGGTGCCGAAACGTCGGGAAAATCAAAAATCAAACCAAATACCAACTAATTCCAATTCAGAATTTAGAATTTTTATTGATCGCAGTTTTATTGAAAAAAAAAAGAATTTTCAATAAAACTAGTATCCGTTAAAAAGTGTTTTATTTCATGTCTAGTGAGCGGGTAAGCTTGAGAAATGAATATATAAAAGTTAGATAGAATCATTTTATTTTATATCTATATCAATGATTTGCCTACTCCATTATATTTCTTCCAACCGAAAAAAATCACTCAGAAATAAACCCCAACTATTTTTATTTTCCAATTTTCCCTTTACGAAAGCCTTAATACAAAACTTGAATAGTTTGAAGCGCAAACAGAACCCCGTGTAACTACTTACACAGGGCCGTATTTACGGGCCCCAGCAGATAAGTGGGGGGCGGGGGTCGCCGCGGGCGAAGTTGGAACAATGAAAAATGACCGCCGTGAAATTGGGCTGATACGCGCGGAATCCGGGATGCGGCGCGGTGCTGCTTAAGGAGGTGGCACGGACTTAGGGCGAACAGTTGTGCTTGATTGAATTAAGGTTATAGATACATAGGTTAATTGAAGAAGTGGGTTTGATTGCTATAGTTTGAAGGTAAATAAGGTATGATAATGTGATATTGATGAAATTAAATAACTCTAGTGTCGAATAATAAGTACTTACACGTTTAAAATCTTAACCAAAAATACGTTTCTAAGAGTTATGAGGGTGGTTAGAAAATAACGTTATTTTAAGAAGTTTTCTATAGAAAACTTCTATAAAAAAATAAATTTGTAAACAAATTAAGTAAGTAGTTTAGATGGTCATTAGATGACATGATCATTCAATTATTCTTGTTTTTTTGTGCACGTTCCAGCGTGCTAAAATGTAGCGTTAGGCATGCTAAGAACGCAAGGCGTAACGTTGATTTCGACCAGCTTAGATGAATGAGATTGATATAAGGTTAAGCTACTCGTCGATTTATAAAACTTTATAACCAAGAAAGTGAAGTTTGTAATCGTGTTTACATTGCTTCCTTAAAACAACGTCTTTGGCTACTTAGAATCCAAAGTGTGTGTATGAATCCGAGCGACCCAATTATTTCGCAACGCCCGAGGCGGCCCTGTGTCGTCGCGCACTCTATTTTCCTATTTGCGCGGCAGATTGGCTCTGATTGTATTGTTTGCTGGGCGGGGCGATTTGATACCTACCCGTAGTCGACTGTGCTTCGGTATTACAACTCGTGTAAAGCAATACGTATACGCAAAATAGGCGCAATAGACGACGAGATGCGGAAATCACCCGTAATGTTAGCATTACCCACGTATAATGACAAATACTTTAATTAAGGCACAATGAAAAAGAAAATTGGTAAACTGAACTTAATTTATGTTAACTCTACCTAAGAGCGTTTTAAATACTCATTCTCTACTCTGAAACTGTAGTTCTTTTAAGCAACTAACTTGAATCTATAACTTACTAAAACACTACGAAACGCGTTGGAGAATGGTAAGGATTTTTCGACCTTCCACGCGGACGAAGTCACGGGCGGAAGCTAGTCTAAGTCTAGCTATCGATAAAAAGTGATGGTGTTGGATAATCGAGGTATTTGATGTTAAGTGCTTCGACTATTCCGTTTAGAAAAACTTTATGAGACCGTACACAGTCGCTTCGATGATCTTATTTCCTCAGTTCTCATACTCTCCTTTTATCCATTATGCCCTCCCCTCCGCCTAGCTGCCTACCCGACCGGAAAAATGTTATCTATGTGAAATATCGTGTGTTTGCGATAAATATTTGAGAGTAGAATGAATGTTTAAAGTTGTTTTCCGACCAATTGTTTTTTGCGGTCAGCTTTTAGGTTCACTAGGTAATCAGCTTTGGGATTTAGTTTTTTACTGATCCATGTAGAGCAGACGGCAAATATATAGCGGTATTGTTTTGCAAATATAAGTTACTCTTATATGATTAGTAACGTTTATGTTTTTGTTGTATGTTGTCTTGTATATTTGGTGTTATATTATTATCGGGGCTCACTAACATTATATTTTGCGCTGATAGACCTTAAATGTACGTACTAAAGGAACAGTAAATAGCGTGATAATAAATGACCATGCTGAGGCCACACTAAGGCATTGTGGTCCCAGCGTTAAGCCGTCACAACTGAACCTACATATTTTAATAAAAAAACGTACTTTTATCACTAACGCTACAAATTTTTCTCCCATAAAATCATAGACACCCCCAAACTGCCTTACCTCATGTCGATACAATCCCGAGTATCGCCCACCGACCGGCGTAATGTCACCCGCGATAACTTTTATGAGCGCGGAATTGTGTTTATGCGCTGTGTTCCGATTTACCGCCACCGCGGGACGGTAATCGGAAATATTGCGAAAGAACGAAGTTAAGGGCTGGTGTGAAAGACAAACTTTTGATGTTTCGAAGCGTGTTGGCGCAATATTAAAAATCTTCAATAGAATTTGCGCTGATAGACCTTAAATATAGGCACATAAGGAACAGTAAATAGCGTGATAATTAATGGCCATGCTGGGGCCACACTAAGGCACTATAGCCCCAGCGTCAAGCCGTCACACTGAACTTACATGCTTTAATTTTAAAAAATACGTACTTTTTATCGCTAACGCTACAAAAACCTTTCTTTCTCCCATAAAATCATAGACACCCCCCAAACTGCGTTACCTCACGTCGATACAATCCCGAGTCACGCCCACCGACCGGCGTAATGTCACCCGCGATAACTTTTATGAGCGCGGAATTGTGTTTATGCGCTGTGTTCCGATTTACCACCGCCGCGAGGCGGTAATCGGAAATATTGCGAAAGAACGAAGTTAAGGGCTGGTGTGAAAGACAAACTTCAGAGATGTTTCACAAAACTGGGGTGCAAGACTATTCTAACAAAACCTGGTTTAATGCTTGTAAGCCAATCACAATGCACCTTTTAATTCCTTAAACGGTGGGATAAAACGTTAAACTGTCACTCTGAATACGATTCGCGCTAAAATGGCATTAGTCCGTAGTCTAACGCCATGTTAACTTTGGCCCTAAGTAGTTTAATGAACGCACTCTGAATAAGACAGTTGGTGCTTCGAATCGTGTTGACGCAAAATTAAGTCTACTATTTTTGCAGTAGATTCTTCATTCATAGAAAATGTAAAAGCTCAGAGCTATTATCGCTGCCACTGCCAGGTAGGTTAACCGATCCCATATGGTTCATTTTCCCAGATTTATTGACCGCATCTTTGCTACATCTACAAACATCTGTGTGACAGCAAAAGTATTCAACTTTCTATTATGTCCACGTCTGATTAAAAAAAATCATTATGTAAAAGATTATGCAAAGACGATATAACATTGTCACGTGGGTCTGCATAGGCTTACGTCATCTTACAATCTTACAACGTCATTTTCAATACCGATACCTTAACCTCAACGTTATTCTCAATACCGAGACGGACTGGACCATCGGTACTATCGGTATTGAGAATAACGTTTATTTACTGTTTCGTTTGCTAAGACAAACAAATCACAATTAAAATGCTCTAAGTATAATAATTTAATTTTGTAATGAATGTGATAGAAAAAATCCTTTTTTCTTTGCTTGTTACTTGTAACGGACCTTGGGGCCAAGCCAAAGTAACATTGGCAAATCTTCGTTATCGCTTCGCTTTCGAAACATGTATGGGATTGACATAAGGTTTCGTTAACAATCGAGTTTTAAAACGTCAAATCCATACATGTTTCGAAAGCGAAGCGATCACGAAAATTTCAAACGTTACTTTGGCCAGGGGGGCTGGTTTTCTTGGACCATGCACGATACCATCGCCTCCTCTATAGGACTTCTTTAATTTATTGAAAATAAGTGAACATTTGTCTACAATCACACCTGGTGTTAAGTGATGATGCGGACTACGATGGAGCATGCTCACTTAGATAAAGCCTATTCACTCTAGCCTTGAAAAGGCCCAAGTTATAACTATTAAGAAACACATCGGCAGGCAGGCTGTTCCACTCCTTAGCTGTTCGCACTAAAAGTGTTAGCAAATTGCTTTGTGCGGATAGTTGGAATATCAACAACATAAGGATGGTACGCTAATCTGCGTCTATTTCTCATATCACCGCTGTATCTAGTACATTGTACCGCGCGTCCAATCTACCCGTACTGCAGCGTCGATCTCAGTATCGACGACAGCTGTAACTAACAAGTAATTGGTTTGCTATTGCCCACCGACATTGATATTGTTTGTAATGTTGTTGATTGATACATGGATTTTCTTATCAATAGCTAAATTAATAAGGTATTGGTAATAATACTGAATGAGAATCTGTAATAGTGTGAATAATAGAACGAGAAGACGATGAGTTACGGTATACAGAAAAACCTTAGGTTTATGAGACACCGTCCTTGTGTGAAATTAAATAGTAAATGTGTTTTTCTATTATATAAAAAATAAAATAACGTATCTAGATGAAAATATTTGATAAAAAGTTTTACTCGTTTTCGTCTTTGTAGTTTTTATTCGTGGGAATATCAGATATAGTACCTTATGTCCTTCTCCAGGATATAATCTGTCGTAACAAATAGACAATGTTACTTTCGCAATTATAATATTAGTATGGATGATACTAATACTGAAACGACAATTTGTACAAGTATGTGACATCGTTCGATCACCACTGCTACGAACAACCTCGTAGTCGTCTACGTCGTAGCAAATAGTGTTATTGCTAATATATTTAAAAAAAATCAGCGTTTTTATTCATCGAGCTATTGTATCCTTACTAATATTATAAATGCGAAAGTCCGTTTGTTTGTTTGTTACGCCTTCACGTCTTAACTACTGAACCGATCATCATGAAATTTTGCATACACGTTGTCAAGGGTACAGAAAAGGACATAGGGTGCCTTTCTTCCAGAAAAAACGTACAGTTCCCGAGGGATAGCAAAAAAACTGTCCACGCAGACGAAGTCGCGGGCGGCCGCTAGTATTTTATAAATAGTCAGCACCCTTTATCTCTCTCCAAGCGTAAAAACTATGAAACCGTTCGCGGAGAGGCTAGACTTACGTCTTACGTCTTGCGATGGATAATGGGATGCTATAATAATCCTATAGGGCGGGACACATAACGAGAAGAACCGATGGCCGTTGGGGCGGAAAACCGATGGAGGTTCTGGAATGGCGACCGCGCACCAGACGACACTCCGTGGGTAGGCCCCTGACAAGGTGGACCGATGATCTGGTGCGCGGTCACGGTGCGCCGCTGGATGCAGGCCAAGCAGCACCGATCGTCGTGGAGATCCTTGGGGGAGGCCTATACCCAGCAGTGGGTGTCATGGCTGATGATGATGATAATAAAAATAATCCTTCAAAAATTCTTGAAATTTACAAAAAAAATACTACTTACAAACATGATGCAAACGACAAAGCCAAATTACAATTATCTCTTAACCGCAGTACAACCGTCGAGTATTCTCGTGCGCGACTCGCTAACGACGCCGCGCGACTAAGTGTCGCGTAACGACTTTGCTCGCCGCACAAGTGGTCTGACGCCTGCAACGACGAGCTAACAGCCAAATCGCCGACAAGGACTACCTTGACATTTCCTTTTAGACGTTGGAATAGTTCTAACAAGACCTCTTTGAAATGTAATCCAGACACGGCCCACTCCAAAACTTGGGTAAAATAGTGACTGTTGGATATTCCAATATTGTTTACCAGTCGTGTTGGCTACCGCGCCACTGCAGCAATTTTTTTAATGCACAACGGGATAGTGCTGGGTTTTCACTTCACCTGATGTAATGTGACGATGAGGCCGAAGGTGGAAGCGCACTACATCCGGAATCCTCATCACTGAGGAACTGGCTATCTTACCTCTTACTGCCGGAACACAACAATTTTCAAATTGTTATGGCGACAGACTTAGTAAGATGGTGGTAGCTAGCCAGGCGAACTTAAATAAGGGAATCGAACCCGGGACCCCTGCTTCTTACACGGGTGACCGAACCACTAGACTACAGTGGCGGTTTTGTCAAAAGCATGACGACTACAAACTCCCGAAATCTTTCATGGCTTTGACCACAGTAGACAAATTAATTTTAATGTTCTTATTTCTTGTTTTTGAAGATCTCCGTGGTCTCTGTAAAGTGTGGCTCAGTCTGAAGGGATTTCGAGATCCAAGGCCAAACTGAACCAAAACAGTTCTAATTAAATACTTAATTTAATTTAATGTCTTGAATGATATATTTTCATATTATAATTTGTTTCAGGTTCACAAGGACTTCTTCGGCCGCATCGTTCCGCTGTCTCAGGTTCAACGTTCAGGTATGTTAAATATTCATCTTTTTATTTTAGGGTATAAAAAACAATAATATTGTCAAAACAGCCCCCCTACTCAAATGGCCAACTTTCTATTCGTTTGAACGCTACGCTTAATTTTAAAGCTTAAATATGAACAATAGATGATTAAGTCACACGTCGCAAACTTATCTAAATCACAGACTTCGATGTATTGTATGGAATTGTCAAGCTTACGGCATGTAATTTTTTTGTTTACTGCTTATTTTAGTTTTTATAGTAAGCGTAGCGTTCAAACGAATAGAATGTTGGCGATTTGAGGCAGGACAGATACAGACAGATGCAACACTATCGAAAGGTAGTCTAAATAATTTATCTGCTGTTTTTGTAAAAGTACCTCTAAAAATATTTAAGAGTACAAACTCAGGCGGTTCTAATTCAACATAAAAATCTTCTCAACCATTATTCATATTATTATATTTATTATGTAGACAATATACTTTTGAAAATTCTCTTAGCATTTTACCAACATCCACAAAAAATATATTAAAAACCGGCTTTCCGCAACAATCGCACAAATTGCCCAAGACTATTATCGCATAACTTTAATCACACGTCGAGTTACGCGTGGCCTATTATTTTCAATTACCCGTACCCCACCCGAAAGGGTTGTTAATATTCATTCCGCTGCCGTCGGGAACCGAACACCTGATCCCTCCCCCCTCCCGATTGCCTAACATTTTGATATTAATCGCGTATAATTTCGTCGCGACTGAGATGTTTTAATAGGTATTCCCGAATTGTGTTTTGTTAACTAAGGAGTGGGTTAGACAGGCATTTATTTATTTAATTTTTAAAATGTGTAAGAATTACCTGAAACTGATAAAACCTGAAATGATTCCTGAAAAATATTTCGTTAACCATTATATTGTGTTTTATTAGAATGAAAAGATGTTTATTATTATTAAATAATAAGGCTCTTTATCAATTATTGAATGTAGTAGATATTATTTTAAAATGGGTAGTATTTAATCGGGTAACAATAAATTCCCATTTTGGGTATCGAAAATACTGAATAATGCGTACTGAAATACTAAGTGGGCGATGGACTGAGGGCGACTATAAGAATTAAAAATGGGTGACTATAAAATGCAAAGTGAGTAACTAGTTATCAGAACGGGCGACCAAATTTCTATTTGGGCGACAACCTTAGGGCACACGAAACATTTAAAATTTGGCATATATTTAGATGTATATGTAAATCAGTTATATAGTTACCCACTTAGTTTAATAGTCGCCCACTCAGTAATTTTGTCACTCATTTAGATTTATCACTACCAATTTAAATTAGTTGTTTCCCACATATAGTTGCCCATTTTTAGTTCTTTTTGTATCCACAGTTTGTCGCCCGTTTAGTTATTCTGTCGCCAACAAAATTAACCGCTGCCAGGTTTAGTATTTATGTATCCCATTAACAGTCGCCTTTAATTATTTCCTGTCACCCATTTAATTAATCTTATCAAATGTTTTTTTCACAAAATGCGCACCGCAAAAACATCCATCGCACTTCGTTCGCCCTTAGTTACACACAAACTGAACATACCATCAAAATATTTTTTTATAGAATGTAATCATTTTTGTACTCAAGTTTACACAATAAATACATAAGTAACTTTATATAAACCCTCTATTCCCTGTATGAGATATCCTCAAATCAGTCCAATCAAATGATGTAACATTATTGTTACTACGGTAAGAGAGTATGGCCGCCAAAAATTGTACATTTGGGAAAAAATATGTGTCCATCTCATATTGAATATTATAATTCCATATTTTATATTATTAATTAAAACTTGTGATTTTTATCTGGTTCGCAGTATCATTTTTATTCAATGCGAGTGATTTGAATTAATTTTGTTTGCCTATTACGAGTGCAATTTATTGTTTCGTAAAGAGTTAATTTTGATTCCCATACAAATATTATGTGTCCCACTGAGACATCTCATACTTTGACGTCACATAAATGCAGAACTATTTTGTGACCCGTTAAAACTTTAGCACTTCTGAAATGTTATGTTAATTTGCTAAGTATAAATTTATTATTTTAATAATTAAACCCAAAAAAAGAATAATAAAAACTAATTTGAAACTGTGTCTTACTTTTTTTTCCCGAATGTTACTTCACGTTAGTTACCACGAATGACAACGAAACTAGCTAGATTCCCCGCCTGTAATAATATTTTATAGCTATGGCAACACCCAGCTCCAGGTTGGCCAACGTTTTGGCTGGCCCCAGACCTACCGGTTCCATTTCTTTGCTTTGCTGTTCTACCATGGACCGCCGGCCAAGAGGCTCATTTTCAATCTATCGCATATTTTGACCAGACCACATTGGCAAGATAGCCATTAGTTTGGTGTTATCAAATATCGTCGTCTGGGGTGTGATGAGAAGTTTTAGTTTTCGTTGAAAAAAAAAACTGCTGTTTTATACAAAAAATAATAACGAAATTATCAAAATGTATGAAACAATTCATTTTTTTCGCGAGTTCAGATTTGGTCCCATCCCATAGTAAAAGTTGTTCAGTTTTATTATGGACCCTATCTACCATATTCAGTTTTATAGGGCTTTACCAAACATCTTGTATAAATAAGCGATCGAGTTATTTTTAACGATCGGAGTCCATGTTCAGGGTGGCATATCGCCTAAAAGCTTCCTACTTCGCAATCCAGGCGATGATATTTGATAAAACCAAGCTAATGGCTATCTTGCCAATTTGGTCTAGTCCCAAAATGCGATAGATTGAAAATTACCCTGGTTGGCCGGCGGTCTTTCAAGCAAGGTAGCACAGCAAAGCAAAGAAACGGAACCGGTAGGTCTGGGGCCAGCCTTAGGAAGAAACGCCATTTTGTTTACTGTCAAAGTGATCTTGAATGTAGTAGAACGTTTTGTCTCGGGAGTTTTTTATATATTTAAGTGAGAATAACACGGTCAGAATGCAAATTTTCTATATTATTTTAGATCGTGTGTGTAGATAAGACTATTCTTTTGACAAATCAAACTATGCGGCATCCTAAAACTCAAAAGTCACATATTAAATATTATTTTTAGGTCATATCCACGAGTTTTTTCATTCACGAATGATACCGTGTGTTACTAATGTGTTACGTAACATTCGTGATCGATTGTTAAAGAGTAGTATACACTAAAGAATTGTCACGTTCTTACCTCCTTTCACCTTAAATGTACCGGAAATGGGACAAGAAGGAAAACGCGAACAAAAATTAAATAATATTATATTGAGATTAAAAGTCCGGTACAGAGCGGTCGTGGGTGAAGCCCAAAGAATTAAAAAGGGGGCTTGGCTTTTCTCTGTTAGTCGGTTAGGTACTTCCCGTGTCGGACGCCTCGGTGAAGAAACTGGTTCACAGGGGGGCGCAGCTAGCGATGTCGGGGCGCAGATAGAAAGCAGGTAAGCGGTGTCTGGGCACAACAGGAGCGCAGCCCAAGGTGTACTTCGGACGAAGTTGCGATGACCTCGGACAATCTGTGCCTCGGACCCTGGAACGCGCCATCAAAAGGCGTTATTCCCACATCCAGATACCGTGCGATCACCAACGGCAGCAACTACTAGGATAGTACCTTTATGAGCTGTTGTGCCGTGGTGTTCGCAATCGGATACGGAGATTACAATCAAAAAATAAATTTAAATTACCTAACGTAAAACATTTTTTTTTATATAAGGTGGGTAGTTTCATACGATATGATGTTACTAAGCAAATTTACATTACTGCAATGGATACAAATGGTTAAACGTTTTATAATTAACTAACACTAATAGAATGAAATAAAGAAAGGTGACTAAATAGAAATTACACTTTTCCAGCGAACTAATTGCTACTATAATTGTTACGAAATACAAGTACCACTTACCCAATCTGGGGTTTTCAAAAACACGAATTCACTATATTGGCCGAATAGGCACGGAATATATTAAGATTTTGCACTAATTTAAGAATGCCGATATATTATTTTCTTTTGTATTTAAATTAAAAGGCAAATTGCAGCTACGACTGTGTCGACCAAGGAATGAATGCGAGTGAGTGTCAGTGAGTCGAACGAACGGTCCGTAGAATGATTGAATGGAACGCTTGCGCCGCGGATCAATAACAGATCATCGGTTCTAGAGACAAAACGTAAACGCGACGGCAAACAAAATGGGCGCTAAAATGAAAATATTCCTTTGATTTGTTAAAGTATTTATATTTAATGTTATTAATGTTTCGACAGGTTAAGTTTGTGTTAAGAAAAATTATAAATTGTATTGTGAAGTTGTAATAAAATAAAATAAATGGTTTTCTTTATTATTAGTTTATAAGAAATAAGTCTCATAAACTTGAATAAAATTAGCATGTACGTTTACAACGTTACAGAATCTAAAATCAAAAGGCCTTCCTTTTTGTAAGAATCAAGTGTTTTACGAAGAACAAATTGTTTATATTTTAATATACTTACCTAAGATTCCAAAATAAAAACTACCTTGTGATAACAATCATTTTATTATTTTATTCCATGTAATTATTAGGAACAGTTTACTAATGTACACTAGGCTTAATTTTCACACCTGTAACCTCCATTCACGAATGTTACCGTGTGTTATGAATTCACGATTGTTATTGTACAATTTTTGGCGGCCATACTCAAACATCCTATTTGTAATCAAAGGCACGTGTATACAAGCCGTTATGTAACCCCCTCCCCCCTTTCTCGTTAAGGTGACTGTTTAATAATCTCAACGCGATTTCTAATGGGATTGAGTGGAAATTCGTTCGCCGTCTCCGAATCCATATTGTTATAACCGAGTACGGTCAGAATGTATGATAGCCTTTATTATATTGAAATTAATTTATTATGAAAAAAGAACTGTGCTGTGTTGCAACTTATGCTACGTACCGTAGCAGCCGTAGTATACTACGAAATTTGAGGCTAGTATTTAGATCACTAGAATAGAATGACCATAAGCCATTTTTAATGTCCCCACTGCTGGGGCACAAGCATTCTTTATGAGTGGATAATATGGAATAGTAGATTATATTTACATTCGAGTGATCTAATAAGTTGCGCGTAGGTATATGAAAATGAGCAGTGAAGAGCGCTCGACGCCTTTCAAAAATTTGGCCCCGTATGATGTTACATACGGTCTTAAAAGTCATTTTTTGGTGTTTGGGACCGTTTGTAACATTTCAATACTAAAGTAATATTGCGACTGTTATATGAATACACTTATTGAAGTTTTTAATTAAAAGCCTAACATCCAAAAATCCTTAAAAGTGAATGTGATATACGCGTATATTGGGGCCGACATTTACATATGAGGTCCTATGGTCCTATTTTTGAAAGGCGTCGAGCGCTCTTTACTGCTCTTTGCATTATACCTACGTAGTATTGTCGTATGGTCTGTGTTTGACAGCCATGGCTGCCGAGTCAAAATTAGCAGTAAAGACCATACAACAAGTACTTGTGTCAGTAAAGACACCGTGTTATTCACTTGTTATTTATACTCGTAAAAAAATTAAACGCAAGTCATTTTTAGTTAAAAATTGTTTTGTCTTTTTCGTATTATGAACTAAAACGCTAGTTTTTTACATTATCTTTGTTATGAACTGAGTTTTAACGAAGAAGACTCTGATCTGGGAATCTGGTATAGAGGGAACAAAGGAAAAATAGGGTCCACGACTCCACGGTCGTATATAACATTTACAATTTACATACGGTCTCAAACGTCATAAATCATAAAGTAAGTCAAATATACTTATTAGGTATTTTAAACTAAAATACATAATAAAACATATCAAAAATCAGTCTGACGGTACCTCTGGCTGCGCAAGTTATAATGAAGCGGGTTGTTTAAACTAATTGTTCGTCGGCGGCGGCCGGCGGCGGCGCGAAATCGACTTTACTGTTTGATTTCACTGATAGTTCGCCGAGCCATTGTTCCTAGCTGATTGTGGAGGATTTAATATAGTCGTTAGATAGGTACAATAATTATGTGCACGAGAGAGACCCTTCCTTGTAATCGAAAAGGATTGGAACATACGCGTAGAAAAGAGTTTCCTATTTTTGCCCACGATTTTTAAAAATTTTCTTAAAAAAATTGACTTTACGTTTGATTTCGCTGATAGTTTGCGACGTCATTGTTCACACGTTGGAACATGTAAGATAGATCTTTATGCCCTCAATTGATTGCGTATCGTAGGTACTCCTTTTTGGTTTTGACCTAACCTTTGAAGGTTGAAAAAAATATACAAGACCTTACTATAATCGACTATTATTTCATAGGTTTTTGTTATTTTATGTTCTGTTTGATTTGTGACCGATAATTCGTGACGTCATTGTTCCTTGCTGATTGAACCCTAGTAATAAATAAACGGCTGTATCTTTTTTCTACGTTAACTTAGAAAATTGATTTTTACGGCTTCAAGGGACTGTACTTGTAAATATAGTATATGGTTTTAATTTCAACTCGATATCTCCACGCGTTCCCGAGATAAACGGTCTTAACGGACAGACAGACACACGGACAACAAAGTAATCCTAAAAGGGTTCCGTTTTTCCGTTTGTGGTACGGAACCCTTCAAAGTAGCATTCGGTATATCAATATTCTCCACGTCACAACTAAAACTAATAATTCTATTCAATATTCGCTTTAATCTTCCCTACTTCTACTTAATAATCACTTAGATAATAGGTTGACTATATCTTCATTAAACACAGCTCCACATGTGAATGTCTTGAGGGCGGAACAATAATTAGCGACGGCAAACATACTGTTCTCGGTTAATGTTCGTTTCATTTTGTCCTGGTACTACTTGTACTTAGGTACCAGTGGCGATGGGTCCATACAAGCCGATTCCCATCGGCTTACCTTTGAAAATCCCACCCCAATGATCCACTATGCAGATCATAACATTTTTCATCATTTTTGTAGAGCGGCTTACCTTCGCCATAATTTCACCCCTCGCCACTGTTAGGTACTATGGGTAACAGCGTCGCTTAACCAGTTAGCAACAAAATTCGTGTGCGCGCGTATCACCCCTGCACGAACTAAACGTATGTAGTGACGGCGCGGCGTGCAAGCGATTTTAACTTTAAGAGTGATTAAGCGACGCTGTTGCCCATGGTACATGTAAATTGTTTCACCTGTTACTAATTATGTACTTTTAAAATTATTTTACTCACTTATGCTCTGAAATGCTATCATTCCATTTGAAAAAGGAATGCGGGGCGTTCAACATTTCCACGGGGGTCTGGTTCATCACATTCTAAATTTGAAATTCAGTGCGGAAATGAAATTCAATACTTACTTCCCGCACTGAGTGCGGGAAGTAAATGTTCCAAATTCAAATCGGCAGAACTTATCAGCTAGCTTTCTTTTTATGAAACTTTATGGTTGCATGACCGGTCAGTAAACATGGCCACGCGAACCAATTTAAATATCACATTTTTACAAAGAAAATTGTATTTCCTCGCATTTCGTGAGTAAAGTATTATACAAACCTTGTACTGGAAGCTACTTGCATTGCCTCGAATCATTAAAGCCCTCGCCTGCGGCTCGGGCTTCAAACCATCCTCGACAATGCAATCCCTAGCTTCCCGTTCTCGGATGTAATGTACTATTACTCACTTATGCTCTGAAATGTTATCATTCCATTTGAAAAAAGAATGCGGGGCGTTCAACATTTCCGTGGGCGTCTGGTTCATCACATTCTAAATTTGAAATTCAGTGCGGAAATGAAATTCAATACTTACTTCCCGCACTGAGTGCGGGAAGTAAGCGTTCCAAATTCAAATCGGTAGAACTTATCAGCTAGCATTCTTTTTATGAAACTTTATGGTTGCATGACTGGTCAGTAAACATGGCCACGCGAACCAATTTAAATATCACATTTTTACAAAGAAAATTGTATTTCCTCGTATTTCGTGAGTAAAGTATTATACAAACCTTGTACTGGAAGCTACTTGCATTGCCTCGAATGATTAAAGCCCTCGCCTGCGGCTCGAGCTTCAAACCATCCTCGACAATGCAATCGCTAGCTTCCCGTTCTCGGATGTAATGTACTATTAATGCAATTCTTATTCAATCAAAAGCGTTCCTTATTTTAAAGAGGTACACTTTGTAAGTATGTACGAGGTATTCTCTGAAACAAGTCATTTGATTTCAAAAAATATTGTTACTTAGAAAGCTACAATATCTCTTAGTGTCAGAAACTATACTTTATTACGAAATTCTCACTGAAAATGGAATGTTATGCTGACATGGATTCGCCGGCGGAATACTAAATAGTGATGTTAGTGTCTAAACTTATTGCCAAAAATTATGTACCTAACGACCAGATACCTGGTATATCAACCAGATATTTAGTCATTTCAGGAAATTTTAAATTAAATTGGCAACATAGGAAAAGTTCGATAAGTTCCTTAATAGATCGTGTTTGTTGTGAAAACAAACACGATTCCATAATACATATTAGCACATATAATATAACTAGCGGCCGCCCGCGGTTTCACCCGCGTGGTTCCCGTTCCCGTGGGAATATCGGGATAAAAAGTATCCTATGTTTTAATCTAAGCTATCTACTATCTGTGTGCCAAATTTTAACCAAATCAGTTCAGTAGTTTTTGTGTGATTGAGGAACAAACATCCAAAAATCTAAACATCCAAACCCACAAACTTCCACGTTTATAATATTAGTAGGATACTATACTAGTATATAAGCTTCAAAACAAGTCGTTAATAAAATATGTAGTGTATAGTAATTTGAATATATTGCATGCCTGCCGCGACACACACATCTGGGGCCGGAATATCGCGCACCTATGTTACGAAGTTTGCGTCGCGTACTGCTAAATTTATTGCAATTAGTTATGCTTTTAAAACGGTCTGTTGAAGCTATATGTAGGAAGACGTAAGCACGTATCGTATATGACTACTGTCTTTCCCAACTAAAGTAAGGGTCAAGGGATTAGTAAGAGGGATCATTACTTCCCAGGCGACTGTTGTTATTTAGATATAATTAAGCAACGCAGCTTTAGTAAGCCCATTTCTGGCTAAAGATTGTGAAGAATTTGGTAGTACTTCTCAATAAATCATCCTCAAAGAGCTGCCTTTATTTATTTCTAAAAGTACAATTTTTACCTAATCATTCACATTAAATAGATAAAAAACCAATAAGGTCAAAAATAAGCTTTTCTGTTCGACAGGTTCTCATATCATCTTATTTTGTTTCGTTTTAAGCCCGATTCACACATATCAGTGAAGTCACAGTTCCGTAGGGAACATGCATAATTTTTTTTTTGTATCAAAATCAAAAGTATAATGCGTGAGAAGATCAACTGTAATATTAAAACTTTTCTCTTGCGTTTTTTCTCGTGGTATAGGTACTTGAAGTTAGCACGCAGCAGCACCCGCCCAAAACACTCTATACAAAATGGTCAACATTTGTGACGTCACTTGTCACGTTTAAGGTGCATTATTATATGGAGTTAGCCAAAAATTTTCAAATATCTCCCTTAATATTCCGTTTAAGTACATATGTGTCATACAAAATATTATTTCTTATTCGATATTCTATCCGACTGCTAAGTGCATTATATCCAAAAATGAAAAAAAATATCGTTATTTTCCCTTGTGTGATAAAACTAAAATAATACATATATTTTTTTAATTTTCTAATCCATCATGTTTTTATTCGTGTCCGCAGCGATCAAGCTCAAATTTATCAAAATCGGTGACTTATGCATGTTCCCTATTATTCTTTCATATACTACTTTACTTATACTCTCTATGAATGAACGCGTCCACACCTGTCAGTGTCGGTGACGAGACAGTGCTCTCAGTGAGAGTATTGATTAAGTTCATGAAGGTAAAAACAATTCGAGATACTCCGGGACATGATCCTCGGGGAATGAGATCCTCAGGGAATAATCCAGTGAACGCGTGTTCATAGAGAATGTATGAAATAATAAATACCTATCACGGTGGCGGTACTGTGCCGGAACTGTGACTTCACTGATATGTGTGAATCGGGCTTTAATGTTGCATTTTGTCTACAGATGCTGTGCCCGATGTGATATCGTCGTCGAGCGTTTTCTATCAGTACCGAGAAGGGTTTAACAACGCAGTCCGTAGAAATGTGCGAATGCGAGACTTACTCTAATAGATAAATTCCGATCCATTTGAACCAAAATATTATTAAGGTAAACTTACAATCTATTCTTGACTTTTACAGTATGTGATGTGATTTAGGTTTTAACACGACATATTGTGTTCAGAGTTCATGTATGTTTGTATGTATGTGAGTTTCTTTATTCCACCATAACTTCTTAATGCCTGAACAGATTTGGATGTGTTAGGTATCATTAGAATCCTTACATTACCCCGAGTTGAAACTGGCTATAAGTTTAAATAAGTAAATATTTGAAACTTTGCATAAAAAAGACGATTGTTTACCTTTAGAATATTTTTTTTTATTGAAATGGACTACACAAGTATGAATGGAATGAAAGAACTGTGTCTAATGAATACCAATCATGGCCTTAATAGAAATCTTAAAGAGGAATATTGATATACAAAACTTCCATTGTAAATGTTGTACGATAGGTGCTGTACTATAGCTCATTCTATTTGTAATTTATTAATAAAAGATTATTCATTAATAACTTTTTCATTTTTACCCTTGATATTTTTAGGGTATGCATTACAATGTCGAGAATTCATAATACATACGACCGAAATATCGACGCATAAAACGCCGATTTTCAAAATACCGAACATCCTAAATGTCGATATCCGATAGACCAAAACTTGAAAGATCGATTATCAAATGACCGAAAGTTCGAAATGCCGAAAGTTCGAAATCCCGAAAGTTTAAAACCCCGAAAGTTAAAATGTCGATACTATAACTTACTCTACCTACTTACACAAACACATACGAGTACATTTATAAAAGTAGGCGTTGCGGTTTATTTGTTTTACTCAAGAATGCTTGCAAAATGGTCATTATTTTGACAAAATCCACCAATCGAGTTAGAAATAGTTTTTTTCTGGCGCTTCGCCGGCCGCTGCCGCGGCACGCTCGCTTCGCTCGCTTGGCTCGCGCGCTGGGTTCATGTCAACCTAACATGCTCATCGCTACGCTCCTCGCACCTATCTCGTGACCTACGGTCTACGGTTTCTAAGTCCCAGTAGACTAGTTTAGACTCATTTCCAACAGCTAAATTTGCTATAAAGCATTTCAGGCAAAATCCAAAGCCTTTTATAATTATGATAGCTTGTTGTTTTTGACTA
The DNA here is from genome assembly GCA_928269145.1 of Agriphila tristella. Classification (NCBI taxonomy): domain Eukaryota; kingdom Metazoa; phylum Arthropoda; class Insecta; order Lepidoptera; family Crambidae; genus Agriphila; species Agriphila tristella. The sequence goes on from OV743442.1 coordinate 19,490,137, forward strand.
ATTCGTTAATTCGGTATTAAGTAGTTCGGGGTACAGAACGTAGGTATATTAACTCTCGGTTTTTTAAGCTTCGGGATTTAGTCTTTTAGGTAAAATGTCCTTTCGGGATTTTAAACGTTTGGTCATACAACCATTCGGCCTTTTAATTTTCGGTCTTTCGTCCATAGGTCTTGTAAAATTCGGTCTTTTCTACTTCGACATTACAATGTCGTATGGGTATGTATTACAATGCATACCCATATTTTTATGCTACCCAAAAAACTGTAAAATAAAGTGAATGCAAAATGCTTAAAATCCAATTTGTTTGATAAAAAATCTGAAATAAAAATAAAGATAATTTAAATATGGACAAAACCTTTGACTCGAAAAAATGGAGTTTCGAATCTCTACCATTACCATTTACAAATCATAACAACCGTTTTGTAAAGTATTAATAATTAGCATCATCACAACCGTTTTGTAAAGTATTTATAATTAGCAGACGTGCTATCAAAGCACAAACAATTCAAGCAATAAATTTTAAACTTTTATCAGTTAGTCGTCAGGCCACCTGCTCACAACAAAATTTTCAACATAAATCTCCGAGCTTGCATACTAAATGAACGCAGTTTCATCTGTCTGCAATTTTGTAATTGTAATGTAACACGATAACTTACAAAACAATGAAAAAATGGGAAAAATGCAACAAAAATACTTAAGCCTGAAAAAGTAAATAAATAAACCAGTCAATTTTGTTTCACTACCGTCAGAAACAAAATTGACTGGTTAATTCTTACATTTTTGATAATTTTGATTACTGCAATAACTACCAACATTGAACACTAAAATCAAGTGTCACGGCGCTTGAAATAGTTTTTTCTAATAACGTTATTTTCTATCGAAAAAATGAGTAAATAGGTACTTAAATAAACACTTATTCATAAGTGTTTTATTTTAACTTACGACGGGTAGGTAGAGACGAAAAACTGATTAATTTAAGTAAGGTAAATACATTATTTTTACCCTGAATTAAAATTTAGGAAGATTCGCATAGTAAGTTAAATTGAAATTCAGACCATTTAATATGTGGCATTAACACAAAATCGTTTTCATTTAAACAAACAAAGCAAATCTGAAAACCACTTCATTATAACTTTCAAACATATTTCTAAGCGCCATCTCTTAAAGTCGTCAAATGCCGTGATTAACTGTTGAAGTTGGGTATAAAGGGGTGCATGAATCATTCGGTGACGTGAAATATGGCGTAAACTCGCAGAAACTTCCAGAAAATACTGCTGATTGTCTCTACACAACTTTCAGAAATCAAGACAATTTAAAAGCACTTGTGTTGGAGTAAAACGGCATTGGTTGTAATGAGAAACAAAAGATGGTAAGTATCTGTGAGTTTTTGAGGATTTACAGGGAACCCCACAGAACAAGGAAATTCTTCTATGTTCTGTGAGGAACCAACATAGTAAGACATTACTATTTTGGTAGGTACGGGCGAATCTGATACTGACTAAGCAACCAGCGGGGCTACTCAAACGGCCACTTTTCTATCCGTTCGCTAACTTAAAAATTAAAAATAAGCCATAAACACCAAAATAACGTGTCGTAGGATTGTCGATTCCATACAATACGACAATGTCTGTGATTTACATAAACTTGCGACGTCTGACTTGATCATTAATTGCTTATTTTTAAGATTAAAGTTAGCGAACGAATGGAAAAGTGGCCATTTGAGTAGCCCCCCAGTTCGAGCGAACACGCCTGAATAAGCGCTATTGGTGTGTTAATTTGGTATTTTGATAGATATCGCACATATGAGCGCATACAATACGATCTGACAATGTGCACAAGTTGTGACCAACTTCACTTCAGTGCGCTTGTGGGGAATTGTAAACTCGGGTGCCAACCATACTTTATAGAGTGAAGTTGGAGGACCGACTACATTGTCAGACGAACTTATTCGCGCATTTTAGTCTGAAAGCGCGATTGAATAGCAATAGACAGTGATCCGTTGCAATTTCTGACGAACATGTATGGCAATACAAAATTTACAGATTAAAATACGAAGTTGGTGACTTCTGTTGTTGTATGACATTGTTAAATAATTAATCGCATTGCAAGTAGTTTTTTTTAAACATTTCAGGGATTCTACTAAAGCAACATTAACATTAACAACAGAAATCTCACAATGATTTTATCAATTAAGTATATAAATAACATTACCTGTGTAAGTAATTAGGTAGGTATCTCAATAATTAGGATTCTAAAAATAAAATGAATTGCAGATTTTTCATTAAATCAAATTCACCCTTTTTAAAGGATTTGTTGCATTTATAAATGATTCAGAGTTGGGTGAAGATTGTTAAGTAAATATAGTAAATAAGACAAGTAAGGATAAACGAACTTACAAAATGTTTTATCTAAACTACTTACCTGTTTGCCCCTATGGTCCAACGGCAATTTTGACCCACAAAACCAAAACCGATTCGCTGTTTTTTTTTCATTTATTTAGGTCATAAAGCAATTTCATAATGTGTAGAACTTATGATTCGACGACCGGAGTGGTGCAGTAGTCAACATGCCGGTCTACCACGCAAGAGGTCCCGGGTTCGATTCACGATGAATTTTAATTTCTGTGACGGGCCTGTACCTATATTACTATAAGTATAATATGTATATGTCACCGGCAATGTATGAAACGCAGGCATTGTATACAATGCCTGGCCCTTTTAGGCAATGTATGAAATAGAATGAATATTATTGTCTATTTCACACATTACCTAGGCATTCTATACAATGCCTAGGCATTGTAGGAACCGAACCTGCTTTACTCCTGTAGGGCCGGGTTAGGTTAGAAATTTAAGGCGAGCGCGTAGCGCAGCGGAGCGTGAGCCTTAAATTTCGAGGTTATTTTTTTATAACAGACAACGGAAATAAACTTATTTCACACATTGCCGGTGGACCAGCACAGCAGGCATTGAATACAATGCCTAGGCAATGTATAAAATGAATATCATTTCATACATTGCCTGATCGTTTCAGGCATTGTATACAATGCCGGAGAATACACATTGCCGATAACATATTATATATTTAAAAACTTTATAAGTAAGTAGTATATTCGTTGTCTAGCACCCATATTACAAGCTTTGCTTAGTTTGGGGCTGGATGGCGCTGTGTGTGAAATTGTCCAGCATTTATTTATTTATAAACAGTTTTTATGAAAAATACAGCTTAATTGTAAGACCCACCACATACCTATTATTTTTAACACCCACGTATACTTCTGAAAAAATCTTTGGTTTAGCTGTAGCATTCTAATTGAAATTGTCCCAGATTGGCGTTCTAGTCTTACTATTATAGGCTAAATTGTATTTTTCTATAAACAAAAGTGAAACGGTAACTATTTAGTTTCGTTATCTCACGTTTGGCTGAGCCAATTTTTCTTGCTGATAATATATAGGTACAGAAGGTACTAACACTAAAAATTTAAAAATTGTTTAAAAAACAAAAAACCGTCTTCAAAAAACCTGCCTCTAAAAAAGCAAGAAATAATATTAAAATTATTAGATACGCATTTTTATCGTTATAATAACGTCTATTGAAGGCGGGTGGGGCTTTTAGAATAAAAAAATGGGGTTATTGTAAACTCGTCCCTGAAGATAATTCGTCATCAGAAAATCGATAAAAAAATATATGTAAACTCGTCCCGGGTAGCATTTTAAAAATAAATTAGCTTTTAATTATTTTTATCTATTGTAAACTCGTCCCTGGTGATTTTGTAAGGAATTTTCGTATAGACTGCAGAAAAATCAAACACTCAACATAATAAAATCATTATTTATTTATTTTTAAATCACATTTTGGATAACATAATTAATATATAGGTACTTATACATGGTGTAACAATGTACTGATTAGCACATATATAACTAGCATATAAAACAAAAAAATATAATATTATGGTTTAGTCATATATAATTAAAAAAATCGCAGTCTTAATGATAAAATTCACAAAGGTGTAACAATGTGCTGATTGAGTTAAATCTTAATGCCATGAAACAATAAAATAATGATAATAATGTTAATAAAAGTTATATTTATCTAATGACCACCGAAATATTTTTATATTTAATATTTGCGCAAGCGCATTTAAAAAGAGATAATAGCGTGCAAGTCGGCTGCCCTACGCAGAAGTCAAGTAACTCTTAAAAAAAAATCTGTTAAAGCAAAGCAAGTCGCATCTACCATTTTTTTATTTTATTAAAATTCAGTTTAATTCGGGAAATATGGCCAATAATTTGTTTAAAGAATCTTTTTCCATTTGCAAAATCTACGCTCAAACAAAGTACATTTCCCGTTTCTAACTTAAAAACAAGCGAGTCTTATCAAGATACTTGTATTCAAAATAGATTAGCAGATATTTGATTTCTATGTATTTATTTTATAGTATTAAGGACTATATTCTATGGCTCTATGCAAAGCTGAAAACAAGCATCTACTAAAAGTACAATAGAGAATCTAAGTTACTTGTTTATAGCGTAGAATATTATTGGCAAATCAATACATATTTATACGCAGAAGCTCTCCTGTAAAGTTTGTCTGGAATGAGATACTTGGATTTGGTTTAGGGCAGCCGAAGTGCATAACAGGTTTATGCGTAAAGGCTGGCTGGAAGAGGTAGGGGGGGACGGAGTCTGCCACGCGGTATCTTATTTATTACTATATCTTATTATGATCTTTCAACGCTTCCCGCTCTCCACACCCCTCTCAGTAGATGCGTCCATCTATCATGGCGTGGCATTGATAAACATTTACCTATTTTAAAAAAGTACCAGGGTTACATAAATCTAGAGAAGGGTAATTTTTATATCCCGAAGAAAAGGAAATGATAAAAAATAGTTTTAAATGTAATGTACAAGGGTTACATAAATCTGAGGATCTCATAGCAGTCAAAAGCCGAAAAAACTTCACTGCTCCCCGCATTCCACGAAGTAGATGCATTCATCCATCTTGGCGTAGTCAAAATTATTACTTTGAAATATTTATTAGCGGCCAACTTGCTTGCTAACGGTACTTCTTGCAAATATGATATAAATCAATAATCGGGACGAGTTTACTATACCATGTATGTACCTGGGACGAATTTACAGATACATTTTTTTATGAGGGACGAATTTACTTTCAATGTATGGAACTTTTCAAATCGTGACGAGTTAACATACGGGACGAGTTAACAATAACCCAAAAAATGAAGTTGTACTTCCCGTACGTACGTACGGTACGTTCATACCCCACCCGACTTCAATAGACGTTATTATAACGATAAAAATGCGTATTTAATGATTTGAATATTATTTCTTGCTTTTTAGAGGCAGGTTTTTTGTTTTTTAAACAATTTTTTATAGAGCTGTTTTTTAAGGTTTTTGAAGGAGGTTGTGCTTTTTTTTAAGAGCTTTTTTATTTTAAACTTTTTTGTGGTAGGTATGTAAGCGATGATTTTATAAAATAAAACGTTATAATGTTTCACATTTTTAATGGTATACCCCGAGTATTTCAATTTCCACAAGAGTTCCGTTGGGCCTTCGCAGTTCAACCCTAGTCCAGAACGTCCTTGACAATAAATAGGTACTCACTTAACTTGTTTTGATTGTCATAAACCTACCAATATTTCAATCACTGTACAGTTCCTATTTGATTTTGAGGATTTCCCTCGTGTATCTTCAAAATCCAAAGTTCAATACCAATGAAATTAATATGGTATCATCCTTAAGGTGTCTTCTTTCAAACAAAAAAAGAATCATCTAAATCGGTTCATAAACAAAAAAGTAATGGTTGAAAATCCGCCTGAATTCATATAAAATGGTAACGAAAATGACAGTTTTTTCAAGATTACTTGAACACTACAAAACCGACCAATTTGGGAACAAACCACGTGTCGGACTACAGCTAGGCCACAAAAAAAGTTGGAAATCTGACTTTTTGACTATGCCATGATGAAGACGATAGTTTGTCAGAATTCGTCGCCAAAAACCAGAATTTGTCGGACTTGCGTTTAGGAGATACGTGTGGCGCAGCTGTAGAGACGTCTCTACAGCTGAACCACACAGATCTCGAAAACGGAAGGTCGTAGCGAAAATCTGATTACTCGTGTGTGCAGCCGTTAATTACTACCCCCACACTAGCCCCAGTCGTAGGAAGCAAAAACACGAAGAATACGGCTATCCATGAACCAAAGATTTCCTTCGGTAGGATTGATCCTTGGGTTCCTAAAATGGGTTTACGAAGTGGAGCCACCTGGATTTTTCAAGCAGGTGGGGGGGAGGGGAGAATTCTGCTTAACGAAGTCCGAGGTTAATAACTGCCTCAGTTTAGATACTAAACCAAGTTTGGTATCATTTTCGGATAAATCAATGACGTAGAATTCATTTCTGGTATAAAAATTGCAATTTATCAAGAAGTTTCCTAAACATTACACAATAACCAATATTTTCAACTACATTTTTTTACTGTAAGTCACCGTAAATATTAAACTGATGTTCTTATTTGCAACCAAAAAATACGTTAACAAAGCTTATAGAATGAAGAGTTGAAAAAATATAACTTACAATTTTTTTATTAACAATTAATAGCGAAAAAAAATTTCACTGTCGCCTGCCGTCAATTTCTTTTACACCTAAGGAAATATTAATATTTTTTATTATAACAATATGGGTATCAAATGAAAGGTAATAAATAGCCAATTCCTAATATATATACAATATAACACTTTATGAAACTGTTTTGAAATAAACTTAAAAAGTATAACGCAGAATTAAAAAATATCAGTAAATTATTAGAAAAACCAAAAATGCCAGTCAATACCGACAAAAAAAGGCAAATATCACAAGCGCGCATGTAACTACGATTTTTTTCAGATATTTTTAGGTACCTTGAGTGTAGTTTTACCCAAGTTTTAACCCTTGGAAACCCTGTACTGGTAGGTACTAAAAACTTGGTACTTGTTTCAGTATTTTCGAAAAAACGACCTTAAGAAAGCGTTTTTCAGGTATCTCTACTCTATACTTTTATAAAGCTTACTAAATTTGCTACAATTAGAGCCTATGACAAGCAAGTTTCGAATTGATATTTAAAATTTTAATATTTAATAAAAATAATAACTTCCTTACAACGGTAACAAAGTTATTTTTTTAATTAGCCAAAACAAGAATATTTTCTTTAATTATTATTTTAAAAATAAAAGGATAATAGACCTCCTACGAGGTATTTTTCTTTTTTCAATATTCCAATTTGTGTATTTAATGGCAATTTTTTTCTTTAATCATGCGAGTATTTTATTTTTGTTTTTATTTTTTTAAGTAGTTTAACAATTGAATCGTACAAATATGAATCCAAAAATGAATTCAACACCCTAAATTCATACGAATATGATATCAAACTGGGCATAGCAACTTAACTAATACATCTATCGAGATTGGGCTGAAAGCCAAAACTTCAAAAAATTTACTACAAAAATCGTGGTGGCTCCACTTCTTATATCCATCCTAGGGTCCTAAGGACCAATCCTACCAAAGGAAATCTCTGGTTCACAAAACTGGTTCTGGCGACAAATTCCGACAAATTATCGACTTCATCATGGATATAGTCAAAAATTCACAGATTTTACAGTCCCCGCAAGAATCGGAGCATTGAAAATGAACACAAAAATTTACGAAAAACCAAAATCAAATCAAATGCAAAGTCCTATTATATTTTTAAACTTACCTATTAGGTAGTACCTATTTATTTTTACGATTGTGACACTCGGCTCCGCCTCGTGTCACAAAAGCGCCCGCTGACTGCCTCGACGCGGCCGAAATAATAGAAACCAATTTTCGAAATTTCAACGAATGCACTTCTCGTCCGCTTCTGCATCTTTTAACACTATTACCATGACGATCGGTCAATAATCATAGAAGCTACATCACTTTTTATATACGGAAACAGTCGTTTTTCTACAATTCCAAATCTAAAGGGACCACCTACACTACAGGTCACAATTATAAACCGATTTTCAAATTATAACGCCATTTCATAGCTAAACTAATACCCTAGGACCCTTTTTTTCATTTTTTCTTAAGTCGGTTTTTTTTCCGAAATATTTACAATTTAGTAAACAAACATCCCCCATAAAACCCGGAATTTTTGGAATTTCGCAAAATTCCAACAAAAGTTTCCAGTAGATTTTCAAGATTCAAATGTTCACACGTGTCTCGATAAATTCCTCAACTTTTAGTACTATTTTTATTTTGATACTCCCAAAATCCTCGGAGATATGGTCAAAAATACGTCTCAGGCGATTTGCATCTGATAACCATCAATGGTAAAACTCAGATTTCCAACTTTTTTTGTGGCCCAGCTGTAGTCCGGCACGTGAACAAACCTCATGTTATAATGTTTGAATTATTTCAATCGGTTCAGCCGTCTTCGAGTAATCGGTGTACATACATATAAAAAAAATATACGCAACGAATAGATAACCTCCTCCTTTTCAAATTTTTGAAGTCGGTTAAAAATAACACACAGTGTACATGTAATAATCAAATAGGTAACGGAGAAAAAAGAGACCACCAGGGCCCTGTTTTATAAAGCTTGACAAGTCGACAATTTGTCAGAAATCATGACATATGTCAGATTGTCACGACAATTGCCGTTTCATAAAAATTGACATAGGTATTTATAATTGTATACAAGAATTCAGTGGTAAATTGTCACTTTTTTCCGTTTGTTTCATAAAACCATAGTCATGACAAGTTTTGTATAAAACAACTGTCGGAACAGGTAAATCATTGTCGGTGTCATTTAAAAAAATGTCAGTGACAGGTAAATGATTGTTAGCGATTAGTAAATAACTGTGTTTATTTATTAATTAATACCCTCAAATATACTACCTACCAACAAAACATGCACTGATATTCAATCAGACGCAAACATCGCGGAGGCAAACAAGATGCTAATATTAAGTTGTGGAAGAACCTGATACATTAGAAAATGGCCTTCAATTATTATTTTCCCATGGCTTGCTAACGACGAGCATCTTGGTATTCTTGAGTCGTGAACCGAAACTAGCAAGTGCGTGCGCTAGCATAAAAGAATTCCAGATTTAGACCACATATAACCTTTAAATTTATAAAGTGGTTTCCGTATCGATCAACAAAAGCAGCTTAAATTTTTATTACAACTAATTAAAAAAAAAATCTACCGCATCTTTACTTATAAGTAAAGTAAAGTCGGTTACTTCCTGGTTAGGCACATAAGGATTATTTTTATTCTGTGATTATTTTATGAATGAAATGTGTATGAGGTGTCATTGGGAACCTTTGCGCTCATTATTCTGTGGGATCATGCTATCTATGCCCGCAAGATGTGCTGGCCATTTATTCTTTATCTATGTCTTGCATTGGGTGAAGAAAGAACGCCCCTTGTCAGTGTGTGACTTTTTTCCCTGTGAACGGATTTTATTTGTGCTGTTTTTGAAAAAGTGAATAAAACAGGAATATTTGGAGAGCGCCGTAATTGCGCGCCAAGCATCGCAATGCTGAACTGCTCTTCATGATCCTGGAGGTAAGTGGGCGTAGTTTAGGCGACCTTTGTTACCTCATACCCGATATCGGGTTCAAACATTATACCGGTGGAAGCCACCTCATGGTGGGCTATTTACACGCCACACCATCTTTTGGTCCTTCGAGCCGGATACCATGCTTCAGCTTTTAAGTTTTTTGGTAAGTTGGATGTTCGCAGGATGATTACGTATTAATTGGTAAAATTCGCGAATTTGCTACGTACTTACCGCCATACTCCGCCATTTTGTAATTGATACAAAATTTTACGGAATAAAATTATTTTTACTCGAAATTAAATCTCGCATTGTAATAGCGTGATTTCTTTTAGGGTATTCCCGCATTGAAATAGCGGGTGATTTATTTTAGTTTAATTTCGCATTGTAATAGCGTAATTTGATTTAAGTATTTTATTTTCGCATTATAATAGCGTGTGATTTCCTTTAATTTATTTTTAAATAGCGTAATTTCTTTATAAAAATGTCGAAATCAAGTGATGATTCGGTTGATTCCGTCATTGAACTACCTGATAAACAGCTTACCTTATTAATAGCAAAAAAGGAACGTCTTTTTTCGCGGATGAATGATCTTTATAGATTTGCGAACAATGTATCGAATTTTGCGTCCCGAAATAACGAGACTTTCATGGCTCAGTCTGAAATAATCGATGAAATGCGAAGGCAATTTGAGTCTATAATTGATGACATAAATGACCGCAAGCTTACGTTGGATTCGAAATTTCTGCCTGACTATCAGCCTTTGACTGCTTTTGAAGATTTGTACTTTGTTGTAAAACGCGTTCGAAATAACATTATTCAGTCGTCCCAATCTATTGTGCCGTCGCCATCGAATGGTTCCGGCGATCATAATCCTAGATGCACCATTAAGCTTCCTTCGATTGAACTGCCGAGCTTCGACGGCAAAACGGAAAACTGGCCTAAATTTTACGAATCTTTTAAGTCCAACATTCACAATAACACACAGCTGTCTGACTCGCAACGCGTGCAGTATTTAGTAGGGAAATTAACCCACGGCGCGCTTAAGGCTACCGCGGGTATTGTACCCTCGGGTGAAACCTATAATATTATTTGGGATAGCTTGGTGAATAAATATCAAGATGTGCGTGCATTAGGTACACTTTATCTTAACAATATTCTCGATGCGAAAAGTTGTTCGAATACGGCAGCTAGTCTTGATTATTTTATTGAAAAATATTCAGCGTCTGTGTTGGCCTTAAAACAACTGAATATTAGTGATGTGACCGATTTTATACTTTTGCATTGTGCTCTAAGGAAGATCGATGTTCAAACTGTTCAAGCGTTCGAATTATCTGTGCGTCATAAGGACATTCCTTCTTATAGCGAATTAATCTCTTTCGTGCAAGATCAAGTTAAAATTTTAGAACGGTCTAATGTTTCATACTAGTCACGGTCTTCGAGCGGTGGTGTTAATAAAGCGTCATCGTCTGTGGCGGCTGCGGCAGCCCGTCCTAATACTTACAAGTCGTTTGTCGCGAGTAATGACACGTCGGGGAAGTCGTGTATTTTTTGCAATAAAAGTGATCATTCAATTAATGCTTGTTCACAGTTTAAAAGTTTGAGTTCACCCCAGGCCCGATTTGATTTCATTAAATCGAAACAGGGTTGCGTAAGTTGTCTTAGTGGGTCGCATACCGTAACGTCATGTAGGTCGACGGTTGTTTGCGAATTATGCAAAAAACGTCATCATACCCTCTTACACTTCGATACCAAGAGTAATAATGGTCGGAAAAATACTTACGCTCATACGTCGCAAGTACCTACCATTGAAGGGTCGTTTCCTTATTTACCGTCGTCGGTGCCGTCCGTCGCCTCGCTGCCGACAGCGTCGCCTCTCTCCGCACCAGGCGTAGGATCGAACCCGTGTGTTTTGAATACCCCATCGGGTACCCCATATATTATGGGGACACCTTCGGTTTTGGGTACTCCAGTTAGTTTGGGTACCCCACCTAGTTCGGGTACCCCGACTGTATTAGGTACCCCGGCTACCCCTTCCTTGTCTTTAAGTGCGGAAGTAAGACCAAACTCTACGATTTTACTATCGACAGCTCAAGTTTATGCTAAAATAAAAAATTGCAATAATAGGAGAATTATCCGCTGTTTGATAGACAACGGTTCGCAAAATAATTTAATTACTATGGACTGTTGTAAATCGCTTAATTTACCAATAATTCCACTGAGTAACTCTTTTGTCAAAGGAATTGGTTTAGCGTCTCAGCCGATTTTAGGATACGTTTATTTGGATATTGAGTCCCGTGTTTATACGGATAATAAGTACACTATACATGCTTTAGTGATCGACTGTATCACCGATCAGCTGCCTGCTTATTATGTGGACACGGGTGATATGGGTTATTTGAAAGGGATTCCCTTCGCCGATCTGACATGGAACGTTCCCGGGTCGGTGGATGTCGTTCTGGGTGCTCAGCTGTTTCCATACATTTATTTAGGGAATAGGGTCATATCTGGTACCAGTGCGCCTCCTGCTTTGCTGACCGCGTTCGGTTACGAGCTGATGAGTGATTTCCCAAGTAATGTTCTTGTTAATACTTCTACGTCATTCTGCGCTCTTTCACTTAATGATATGGTGCAGAAGTTTTGGCGATTAGAAGAATTACTTAACATGAAGTTTTTGAGTCCGGAGGAGACGGAATGTGAAAATTTGTTTGTTTCGTCGGTCACCCGGGGGGAGGGTGGTAGGTACTCGGTTGCTTTACCATTCTGCAAGAACCCGAAGGAATTGGGTAACTCTCGCACTGCTGCCCAAAGGCGATTTATGGCTTTGGAGCGGAGATTTAGACAGTCACCAGATTTACGAGATAAATATAATAGTGTTATCGGTGAATATATTGAAAAGGGCTATTTGTCTGAAGTTCCTGAATCCGAGGTGACGGAGGAAGGATACTACATCCCGCATCACGCTGTCACCCATCCGGGTAAGCCCATGCCTCGGATCGTGCTCGATGCTAGTGCGAGAACGCATACAGGGTTGTCACTAAATGATGTCCTTCATATTGGCCCTAATTTGCAAGCCGATTTATTTCTGCTTTTGCTTGGCTTTCGTCTTTTTCCAGTCGCTATGACTGCTGATATTAAACAGATGTATTTACAGATTTTGGTTCCGTATGAACACCGTAAATATATTAGGATTTTATTTCGTTTTTCGGAGAACGAAGTCATACGAACCTTTCAATTTAATCGGGTTCCCTTTGGTCTCAAATCAAGCCCATACTTAGCAATGCGAACTGTTCGTCAGCTGGCTGATGACATGAGATCACATTACCCAGAAGCTGCTGAGGTGGCAGAGTCTAGGTTGTACATGGATGATCTAGTTTATTCTATTGCGGATGAAGTCAGCGCCGTGCGTCTGTCTCGAGAATTAATCTCGCTGTTCAAGGCCGGTGCCTTTGACCTGGTCAAATGGACAAGTAATGCTCATGTAGTCCTGGAAAACCTTCCCGACTCCCACCGCAGTGCAGTGGATTTGAATGATGGTTCTAACCATACCTTGAAGGTGTTAGGCCTTTCGTGGGAACCAGCCGATGACAACTTCTTCTTTACGACTGCTTACGTCCAAGAGAAATGTACAAAACGGAATATACTCTCTGTGGTTGCTCGTTTGTTTGATGTCCTCGGTTTGATGGCCCCTGTAATTTTGTACGCCAAGCTGCTTATTAAAGAGCTATGGTTATGCAACATAGATTGGGACGATTCTCCCCCTGAGAGTGTTATACGAAAATTCTCGGCGCTTATGCAGGAATTTCCTCTCATCTCATCTTTGAAAATCCCACGTCATATAGATGTCTTTAACGATCGTACGGTACTTATTGTGGCGTTTTGTGATGCGAGTATGAACGGTTATGGTTGTGTCTTATACTTACACATCACTGACTCCGCGGGCAATATTACTGTCAGATTACTTTGTGCGAAGTCAAAGGTTTCACCCACTAAAGTGACCACACTCGCACGTTTGGAATTATGTGCTGCCGTCTTGATGGCCAAACTAATACGGACAGTTCAAGAGTCTTATCAAGCGCGTGTACCCATTGCGGGAACGTATGCTTTCTCTGATTCGACTATTGCGCTTTCGTGGATTCATTCTTCACCGCATCGTTGGTCGGTGTTTGTAAGTAACCGCGTCGCTCAATGTCAAGAGAATCTGCCTCCTGAACACTTTTATCATGTGGCAGGAAGTGAGAATCCAAGTGATGGTCTTTCCCGGGGGATGCTTCCCTCCCAACTCGCTTCACATGATTTATGGTGGAACGGCCCATCATGGATTCGTAGCCCTCCGTCAAATTGGCCTATGAAAGCCTTTTCACCTACCATAACTGCCGAGTTGCCTGAGCACAAAGTTAGTGTGCTGACTGCAACGGTTCAGTGTGAACCCCCGGCTCTGATAGAATTGGCTCAGCGTATATCCGGGTGGGATAAACTTTTACGGATTGTTGTGTACGTCCTCCGATTTATTAAAATAATCTCGCCTTCTTCTGGAGTAGTCAATAATATTATGACTGCCGAGAAATTTGTGGTACTTTCAGTGCAGAGTATCCACTTCCTTGAACTGGCCTTTAGGTGTAATTACGGAGATTCATCCTGGGTCGGGCGGAATTATTCGAGTAGCGACGGTGAAAACTAGTTTCGGGATCTTTAAGCGTCCTATTGTAAAATTATATCTTATACCTACTCATATTGCTGTCAAATGTTGATATTGTGATGTTGTTAAATAATTTTCTGTATCTTATATTTAGTTCTAATTTAGTTTGTTTAGGACTTAGCCATGAAGCTTGGCCATTCTGTTAGCCTTAATATAAACTGCGTGCATGCTATGTTATGTTGCAATGATGATGTTTGTAATTTATTTTTGTTTTGAAACTTCTGCGAACTTCCAAGGCGGGGAGCATGGTTAGGCACATAAGGATTATTTTTATTCTGTGATTATTTTATGAATGAAATGTGTATGAGGTGTCATTGGGAACCTTTGCGCTCATTATTCTGTGGGATCATGCTATCTATGCCCGCAAGATGTGCTGGCCATTTATTCTTTACCTATGTCTTGCATTGGGTGAAGAAAGAACGCCCCTTGTCAGTGTGTGACTTTTTTCCCTGTGAACGGATTTTATTTGTGCTGTTTTTGAAAAAGAATAAAACAGGAATATTTGGAGAGCGCCGTAATTGCGCGCCAAGCATCGCAATGCTGAACTGCTCTTCATGATCCTGGAGGTAAGTGGGCGTAGTTTAGGCGACCTTTGTTACCTCATACCCGATATCGGGTTCAAACATTATACCGGTGGAAGCCACCTCATGGTGGGCTATTTACACGCCACACCACTTCCAAAGAAAAGTCTTTTTTTCTCTAATCATTCTCTCCTCCGCCTATTTTCTTCCAAACAATTATCATTACTGTCACTACTATTATCACTGGTATAATTTAGCATTTTTACTTAAGTAGCATTGATTTCCTTAATCTTATCCTGAGTAATCCTGACACAGCCCAAGGGTGCCTGTCATAAATGTGCGACAATTCGACAAGTTTGTAATTGTGAATTGACAATTATGTGTTTCATAAACGACACTTGTCAGAAAATGCTCGACAATTTGTCGAATTTTCATTGTCATCTGTAAATTTTTATGAAACGCTAAATTGTCGAATTGTCGCGACAATTTGACATATATGTCGGCTTTTCCGATGACAAATATGTCAGATCAAATGTTTTATGAAACGTACAATTGTCGAATTGTCGACTTGTCGCCTGTCACCTGTCGCTGACAATTGTAATCTTTATGAAACAGGCCACAGTAATTATGTAATAATCATTTTTTTGAGAATTTATAACCACCGCAGATAAAGAAAAACTTAGAGCAATAAGGGCTTCCGTACCACCCGCGTTGATCTAAAAATAAAAAGTACCAGGATCACATAAATCTAGAGAAGGTTTACATATTTAATAATACTCATAATCAGACACCTTAGAGTAAGACGGGCTTCTACAGAAAGAGAAGCCATACGAAGCGTTTCCCCTCTGCCGAAGTACAAGCCCAAATGGGTATACGCGTTAGTAAAACCAGTTGCGCCCGGATTTCTTTCTAGACCGAGTCCAGTCGCGCATGTGAACGCTGCTCTGTTTAAAATGTCGAATTGATGAGTTTTTTGCTGTTAAAAGAGATCTTGAACATCAAGTATACAAAAAGACGGTTTTACATTTCACATAAAAGTAATTTTTTATCGTATTATTGCTATTTGTTTACATTTAAACATTAAATTCGTATATTTTATTCTTGATTAGTTGTCAAATTTGTTCAGTGACATCGGGTCTGCTAGTCCATGGCTCGTCCGTACAAATTTCAGATCTGTCGCTAGATAAATCCGAGTTCTCGCCGATGGGCAACTTAGTGATGTTACCGTTAAATAATGTTTGTCGATAAAGTGTTGGTCAATCTGGCCCTGATTCTGCGCCAAATTCATTTGCGAGATTTTTGCATGATTTGCTCTGCACTGATGTGATCGCGACAGATATCGCGAAATAAATGTCGAAATAGTAGATTATACAACAAGTGAATAAAAAGAGAATTTAGTTCGAGGGACTAACGGCCGTCTCTCGAGCAAGATAATTAGGCGCATGATAGCTGCATGACAGCTAAGTTCATGACACCGTTTTAATTTGGTCGAGTTGTAGTTAGGAAAGACTTATGCGATTCTTATCCAAGCTGAATACTGACCGTAAGTAGTACATGAATAGTAGCCGAAGATTCAGCATCGCTCTGTATAACTTAAAATCGCTTATTATTCACTCTTATGGTTGAATTAAACGCACTTTTTAGAGTGGCGATGGTAAAAAAGCAATTATTCAATGACGTAACTGTGATCAACGTTAAGACGGGGAGCGATCACCGATTGTTGTAAATTCAAATTGTTGGGTGTGCAGATGGCAGTACTGTCATGGAGCGGTGTTCAGTGTCAGCAGCCTGAGCCCAACTTCCCTGGGTACACATTAGTCCCAACCCAATCACCTACACTCTCGAGCTTTTTGTATAAAGCTCGAGCGTATAAAAATGACCTCTTTGTTGTTATTCACCCCATCGTAAAATGATTGAGTTTATAATCTTTATTCCTTTTTCCGTATCGATATTGCTGCATCGACAGTTGAGCCCAGCCCTTTATGTCAAAAACCTGTCATATTTTGATGTGTGACTCATCCGTACACAAATTTTTGCTGTTTTGTTTTATTTTTTATGTGTGAGTGTCGTCATTACAGTGTAGTTTTTGTATGTGGGTATGCGGAACTGCACTTGTGTGCATTTCCCCCCCCCCCCCCCCCCCTCAAAAACTGCCAGAATAATTTGAATAGAGTAATATCGCTAAGGCTTCTCCCTTCGTGACAAACGAAGCCTTTTGTTGCTCGAAGTCAGACACCATAGAGTTTCAATAACATCAAATACGAGTGAGCGATTGCCCAGAGTGAGGTATAAGCTTCTTGATACAGGCGGATGATAAATTAATTAAACTATTACTACCGCTGCGCTCAAGAAAACCAACAAAGCGTAGAAAAGAGAAATTAACATCATTCGGACATGGTCTATGTAAAAAAGAGACAAAGGATCAAGTGATATGTGCCAACATTTTTTACAGTAAGAGCCCCTAGCGTCCCGCCTAGCAAATGAGCAATCACAGTTTGTTTAAAATATTTGTTAATCTTAATTAGAATTTAAAATAAAGGTATCGGTATCGTGGAGCCATGGTGTCTTGTGCTCTAAGTAATTGTGATGTAACAAAAAGAAACAATCCAAGTAATCACACTTTTCACAGCTAAATAAGACATTGCGACACATTTCTCTAAAACCAAATTTCGCTACAATTATTCGTTTATCGACGAAGAAAACAGTATGGAACATAGTTTATTAATTTCCTTTGCCATTATATAGTCATATTTAATGAATCTAAGTCATTTTTTACGTATCTCATATAAAATGTAGGGTCACCGGGTAAACGGTGGGTCAGTTGGATACAGTGGGTCACGCAAACATTCACGAAATTAGTATAGGTAACGTTGCCGCTTCCCCGCTCAAAGACGCCACCCCGCAGGCAATCCCCCCTCGGCTAGTTCCCGTGCAGCCACGCTCGCCTGACAACATGTGACGCTCGATTTTGTTGTGAGGTTGCTAAATAATTTTGAAATGTGAGTTAATATCTTGTTTATAATTCTTATCTTACTAGATATCGATAAAATTGCATTTCCACACTTTGCCCTTGTTAGTAAACTGTAATGTATCACGTAAACAATTTACTAGCTATTTATT
Source organism: Agriphila tristella (assembly GCA_928269145.1). Lineage (NCBI taxonomy): Eukaryota > Metazoa > Arthropoda > Insecta > Lepidoptera > Crambidae > Agriphila > Agriphila tristella. Next base: position 19,508,060 of record OV743442.1, read on the forward strand.
CTTAACATATTTATTCTTGTTTGTATTTAAAATCGACCTGTGGTCAACGGTTGGTCTGAGTCACTGTGTACACAGTGAATCGCGATTTCACACAAATCGAGCGTCACACGTTGTCAGGCGAGCTTGGCCGCGCGGGAACTGGCCGAGGGGGGATTGCCTGCGAAGTGTCATCTGTGAGCGGGGAAGTGGCAGCGCTACCTATACTAATTTCGTAAATGTTTGCGTGACCCACTGTATCCAACTGACCCACCGTTTACCCGACGACCCTACTCATACTGAGGAACAGATGAAAAAGGCGTTAGATGCTATAAAAGCTGGTAAAAGTAAATGGCAGGCAGCAGCAGACAGCAACATTGCTTTTCCACTCTGCAGAGATATAACGGTAAACCAAATCCTGACCGCCTGACACCTAACTATTCGGTTAGAAAAAAAATTTGTGTTGAACATGTGGAGGCCTTAAGTATACTTACGACATAGTGCCGATTTTGGTTTTCATTCTTTAAATAAATGAATAATTAAATTTCATAGTTAATTGTCTATAATTACGTACAAAAGCCGCCTGACCCATTGTTAACCAGGGGGTGATTCATTGTTCACCACCCGGTGTACACAGTGGGTCAATACTGCTCTTTTAAAAAAAACTTGTTTTCTCTGCTCTCCATTAACGGAGGTCAATGATATAGTAATATTCTGAAAGCTAATAAAATGTACAATACTTCAAACCAAATTTTAAGCCAGGTTTACTGATAGGTTTTGAGATATGAACTATAAAAAAAAGTGACCCACCCTTCACCCGGTGACCCTATACATTAGTTTTTCGGATCACCTGCTTATTGACATTGTGGTTCTTTGACATTCTATTTCTATGATTACTACCATAACCTTCTTTATTTCCAAGCCGTGAACATAAGTTTGGCAACGTCTGTTACTGTCAGTTCGTGGTCATGTCGTCCGCCAGTCTCCATACTAAATGTATGGGAATATTTCAATTTTAAGAGGTCGATATTTTTTTCATAGTAATCGTGTGAGGTTTAAAATATGAAAATAATTTAGTTCTTTTATTGAAATGCTTTGTATATTAAACAATAAGAAAAATATCAATGTTAACCAGGAAAAAATGGCTGTCAAAGATGTCATCTTTTTTGTTGATTTTCTTCAGCAAGGAGTTGATTAACACGCCCTCTAGCAATAAATGATATATCATTAGAAAGGTCTTTTAAAGACAAATATTTGCTGTTAATATACTTTATATCAATTGTTAATACTTTTGGAGTTAAAGGTTATTAAAGTATAAAAGTGGTTTATTGTCTATGGGAGTTGATCTACCACACCTATATAAATAAATGATATATCATAAGAAAGGTTTTTATATGACAAATATTTGCTGCAAACATACTTTCTATTAATTGTTAGTAATTTTGGAGTTTTAGGTCATTAATGTTAAAAAAATTGGTCAAGTTTAGAGCATTATAACTCTCAAAGTACTAATAGTTTACGATTATAATAATACAATAAAGTGTTTCAAATTTAAATACCTTTCCAATGATGTAAGATTTATTGCTAGAGGAGGCTTAGATCAAAATGCTCATCGTACTAAAGGACCCCCGAAAAGTTCAAATAATTTGACTCAAACCTTATGTTCTAATAAATAAATAATAATAATAAATATAAAACTTTATTGAAATAATCTTACATCACAATTTACAACTAGTTTAAACATAGATAATATAGGAAAAACAAATAATAAATAATATTTAAAATAATTTTATACTATGTGCTTGACCACATGCGATGTTGCCGTTCTGCTCAACTTCAGGGCTTGGAAGATATAGAAGGCTATGTTACTACGGTTTGGCTACAAGGAATTAAGTTTCCTCGTGGCCAAATTAGTTTGGCAGTTTAGTTTTAGTTTTTTAACTAACTAAACGGGCTTTAGTTTGGTGTTATCGTTGAGAATTAGTGCGAATTGACCTCAGGGTAATTTATGCTGGAGGAGCAGGTTATCTGTGCAAGTCTTTAAAAGCCTTATTAATAAAAAAAGTTTACACCTAGTTAAACAAGCGTAACGAGTAATATTGCTAAGCAATATTTTGGTTAAACCGGGTGTAAATTTACTCTTCGTTTATTAATAAGACCATAAAAGGCTTTTCCGACGGATGAAAAATAAAACACAAGCTTTAAATTTTACATACATAATGTTTTATTTCATAATAATTAAAACAACTAATCACGTGTAACTAAAGTACGTATTGCGTAACATTACAGCTATTTATTTATACTATTTCACATGCGCCCACGCCTACAATTCCATGTTTCGTGCATGGTGCAGTGGCTAAATACCTCTCTCTTTTACACCTATATACAGACGCAGCGTGGGAGCTGGACAAGACTAATTTTAATATTATGTTACTGCGAGTACAAATGGCTTAGGAGTTTAGATGGTTTTTAACAAATTAAATTCAACCAAATGTGAGGAACCGTTGGTTAGAAAAAAAATATCTCGACAAACGGACAATGATAAATCCAAATAATATTCAACTAAGCAATATGTCGGCTATGTGTGTCCAGTAATTAATTAAAAAACATACTTGTAATGTTGCACACTGGTAATATTATGTATTCCGTGGTTTTACTTGCGTTTTTAAGCACCGTATTATATGACCGCATTATTTTGAAATGGTGCTAATAAACCGCACTAATATAAGTATTTTTTTAAAGAAATATATGTAGCTTACTTCCGCAAACAATATATGCAAGATGCACCGCCCGCCCGCCCGCAAAAATATGCACATGCACACTACAAAATATCAGTGCACAATACCTGCATTTAGCAAGACAGCAACACACCTTGCACCTATACCGATTGTGATTCGGTGTTGGCCTTGCACCTATACCGATTGTGATTCGGTGTTGGTTTACGCACGATCTAACTCCTGAGGATGCTCCGGGTTGGGGCGAAACACGTGTAGAGTAGCCTTATTGGTGAAGGTGCAAAGTGTGTTGCTGTCTTGCTAAATGCAGGTATTGTGCACTGATATTTTGTAGTGTGCATGTGCATATTTTTGCGGGCGGGCGGGCGGTGCATCTTGCATATATTGTTTGCGAAAGTATGCTACATATATTTCTTTTTTCAAAATGGTTTGGGACTTCCGCCAAGTGACGTCTGATTCAATCAAACAATATAAGTAACTAATTATTTGCAATTTAAATATTTTTGTATATTACTACTACAAATCTATTGTACTTGTTGTGATTTTAATTTATATTTGTAAGCCCGGAATTATTACATTAGAACGAAGAAATACTTAATCTTAATTAATTCTGGCATATACAAATATGTACATTATGTAGTTCTACTGACATTATACGAACACCAAATCACTAGTAAGTATAGTTTTATTACTTAATTAAATATTTACAATAACTTATTTCTAAAACTAAATGACACTTAAGGAAGAAAATATTCACAACAGTTTTGGTCAAATACTGCGTCGGTATAATGTAGGTATTATATATTATTTACAAATTATAAATTAATTTAAATAAAATATGTATAAATACAAAATAATAAAAACAATCCAAATTAATAATATCTCTTTTATGTCGATTTTAGAGTTATTTATATTTTGTTGATCACAGTAACCTACACTGCTACATCACAATGTTTATACTTAATTAATTTAAAATTAAATATTGTGAAATATGTATAATATATGGCACAAAACATTGGTACAAGATATTAGATGGCACATATGAATTCACACACAGGTTTTTTTTCATCTATAATATAATATTCCCATCTTTTTACCTACGGCTGATTTATATGCCTTGATAAAACTTAAGTAAGTATCGTTTTACAACAGTTGTTTTTTTTTCATTTAAAGAGACAACCCTTACAACATTTTTTTTAAGAGAAACATTAATTTATGTAATAATTAAACTGACTGATAGCTTAGTTCAAAGTTTTATTGCACTTTTTCATTTGGATAAAAAAATATCCCTTACTTAATTATTTTTTAATTGGGATGTTGACTAATGAATAAAATAACGAAATACTAATAAAAATCGTAAACATATTAAACTTTTACAGTAGCTTTTATACCGCTTGGTTTTATATATTGCATATTATTTGTTTTAATGACCCTTCAAAGTTGGGTGGACAAGTCCATTTAAAAAATATAAAATTTATTAAAATAAATGATACCTTTTAGTTCCTAAAATGAATAGCAAATTTGTCTAAGAAACCATTTTGATAAACACAATATTTAATATAGCTGCCGAACAAATACCTACGCGTTGCATACAAACTACTGAGGCGTGACGTCATAATTCAGTAGCTGTTGGCGACTGGCTGAGATGCCACTTTTTTGATACATTAGCTTTATGGTGCTTTACCTTTGTGTCAGTTGTCTCAATACTTTAGTGTCAAATCTTTTCCTGTTTATTAATGCTATTAATTAAATTGCTAAACTTTAAAACTGGGTGTTTCCATCATTATCATCCTTTAAAATCACGTACAGTCCATTTTAGCTCACCAAAAGTAGCCGTTAGTATGGAGCGTTTTTGGGCGAGTCCATTTGTGTGCATTTCACACTGTGATATCTCGGGCAGTTTTCAAGCTAGCGAAATAATTATTTTACCAATGTTTCTTTTTTTGAGAGGTAATTTATGTAATATAAAATAAAAAAAGTTGTCAACATCCCAATTCTGAACATCAAATGTTTGAAACAGAACTGCAAATCAAATCATTATTTTTGCTCCTTGAGTTTTTTTTAACAGTTTCTGACAAAACAAATTAATAGCTAGAGCGATCATTCGCAAGTTAAATTATTATTTAAGTTGCAACCGAATTGACAATACAAGTTGTTCAAAAAGAAAAAAAAACTTGCAAAGGACTAAATTAATAATTAAAATAAACTGATAGATTTTGTAAGGAAAAGACTTCAACGAGCTTTCAATATTTATTTTTCATTTTTTGCGTTGGCTTGGCTGCCTTAGTTGTCTGCTAAGATGAAGAACTAAATGGAAAAAGGAATAACCAGTTAATAGGTTATAATATAGGTAGGACTATAGATAAATCATGTAGATGAATGTACGCAATCAAGATATTAACCCGTAGGCTAATAGGTAGCTACTACTAACCCGGAGTTTATCGCTGTACCCTAAAATATATAAATAAATCTATTGTCAATCGACATTTGGCACACAATATTGGCAAGTTTGGTATAAAACTCATTGATGGAGGCAGAGACGAAGACATCAGAGTAACTAGAGCTACAGTAAAATTAAATAAAGAACAGACACGATATTTGGCTTAAGCTTTTTTGCGATGAGTGAAGATAAATAAACAATTGACAATTTACCATCAGTCGTCCCCCCTCTCCTAATCAGATGGCCCTTTGTGCGCAGTAAGACACTTTCTCGATTCGTCACATGAGATATTGGCTACTTTATCAAATAGCAACATTAGGTTTAGGACACTTTCAGAATTGGTCATAATATCTCGTAGTCGCATTATACCTGTTGGTTACTAAGTTCTGTAACTATGGAAAACATGAATAATACTAAATTTACAAATAATGCTACAATGAATTATATACCAAATGAAAGCACAAATATTTAAGATTATCATGTATTAAAATTATTCGAAATGACCGCCTCTGGCATGAATACACGCCTTTAGACGACGAGGCCAGTCATCGATGGCAGCACGAACTACCACCATATCCAATTCTGCGACTGCCTTGAGAATAGCGCGCTTAAGAGAGTCGAGATTCATGTGGGGCTTAGCACATGCTTTCTCCTCAATAAGTTGCCATATGGCATAATCCAGAGGATTTAAGTCTGGCCTGGAGGACGGCCATTCTTCCTGCGCGATAAAATCAATTTTGTTAGCCCGAAACCATGCTTGTGTAGATTTTGCTTTGTGCGCAGGGGCAGAGTCCTGCTGGAAGACCCATGGCTGGTTTTGAAATAAAGTGTGGCTTAAGGGTTTGACAACAGGTTCCAGAACGGTATCTTGATAGACTCTAGCGCCAGTTTTCACACCTTTTTCACAGAAATGAACCTTACTTAGCCCTGAATAGGACACCCCCAGCCAAATCATCACTGATGAGGGGTGGTGACCTCGTTGGATCCTCGGAGCAATCATGCTGGCTTCTTTACTATTCTTAGCGTATACTCTATCATTTTGACGGTTAAAATTTTCTTCGACTGTGAAGATTTTTTCATCAGTAAACAAGATTTTTCGATGGCCGTTTTGTGCGTACTGCTTTAGTAGAGCGCGACTTCGTGCTAACCTCATAGCCTTCAATCGTGCGTTTAGCAGATGGCCCTTTCGTCTACGGTAAGCGTGAAGCCCAAGGTCATCATTGATAATTTTTTTAAGGGAACTTCTCTTCACAGTCATCTGTATTGCCAATAACTTTTGCTTCCGGACGGGATTTCTCGTGATTCTCGCCTTCACTGCCTTGATCACAGCTGGTGTCTGAACGGTGCGTGGTCTTCCTGATCTTTTTCGGTCATCGACGGTCAAGGTATTACTGTACCTATGGATAGTGCGATAAATAAATTGCTTGTTGATTTTCAACTTTTGTAGCAACTTGAAAATCATATTCGGTGGCTGCCCACATTTGTGCAGAGCAATTACAGCGACACGATTCTCCTTCAACCCCCATTCCATGGTGAAATAAACAAAATATGATATACGTGTGGTATGGAATTATAGCTTATAAAACTGTCAATAATATGTCATTTTTATTTTTTCTTTTAATTTGTTTTAATGGCCAGTAATCGATAAAGAAACTCAGTAACAGAACTTTTGACCAACCTGTGTACATATGTCACAATATGAATTTGGCAAATTAGTATCTAGACACACACCCCCACTTATACCTACTCATCTATTAAGTGCTGTATGTTATTATTTAATATTTTTTATCGCAAATTGTAGCGAGATAAAATAAAAAAAAATGGTTTTTGGTTATATTTTTTTTTATTTAACTTTCTAGTTTTATTCCCAATGTACATGTTACAGAAAAAATGTTTTAAAAAACAAAAAACCGACTTCAAAAACCTGCCTCTAAAAAGCAAGAAATAATATTCAAATCATTAGATACGCATTATCATTGTTATAATAACAACACGTCTATTGAAGTCGGGTGGGGCTGGAGTACAACTTCCTTTTTTATTCTAAAAGCCCCACCCGACTTCAATAGACGTGTTGTTATTATAACAATGATAATGCGTATCTAATGATTTGAATATTATTTCTTGCTTTTTAGAGGCAGGTTTTTGAAGTCGGTTTTTTGTTTTTTAAAACATTTTTTTATTTTTTTATTTTTAGTGTAAGTACCTTCTATATTAGGTATATTATTATAGGTATATTATTGGGTAGAAAAATCGGCTCAGCCAAACGTGAGATATTCGCGGAGAAACATACATTCATACAGGTCAAACTGAGAGAGAACCTTTTTTTTGTAGTCGGTTAAAAAGACTACACTAAAAGTACCCTTTTCCCAACAAAAAGAAACATCTAATTCGGTTCATAAATAACAAAGTCGTCATGTTAGTTGATGCAAAATCATAGTATTTTCAGGATTTCTCAAAAACTACTGAACCGATTTGAAAAAAAATTAAATGGGACCATCTCGCAAGAAAACTGAATCGAACAAAAAAAGAATCATCAAAATCGGTTCATAAATGACGAAGATATGCGCGAACAACGATAAAAAAATAAAAAAAAAACATACAATCGAATTGAGAACCTCCTCCTTTTTGTGAAGTCGGTTAAAAACTAGTTCTTACTGAACGCTTCAGTTAAAACTAGTTCTTACTAGTAAATACACGTTTTACCTAAGAACGTGTTTTTACTGTAACATTATAATATAATTAAGAATATAACATTATAGTATAAGTAAGAAGGATCATATTATAGGAAGTGATTCTACCCATGAAACTGCAAAACTTTGCAGACTCATTGGTAGAATGACTTCCTGTAATATTATTGGTTATTTTAACACGTTTTTATTAGGTTGCTTTCGCGTTTGTTTGTTTGTGTGTTTCTCCACAAAGTTTGCGAACGATTTTATTCTAGCTTCCCGATGAGCTAGAGACTTGAAACTTTGAACATAGGTCAGAAGTGGAAGGCAATGCAATATTATGGTGTCATTGAGCTGATCTGATGATGAAGCCGGAAGAAGGCCACAGGAACTCTATGATGAAACCATACAACCCCATCGTTTTTGGGCTCGTTAGCATCGTCTTGACGAGTACTCTAATGGGAGACGAGGTCCAGGGTCTGATGATGAAGCCGAAAGGCCATGCCATAGGAACTCAATATTGAAACCGTGCAACCCCATCAAATTTGGGCTCGTTTGAATCGTCTTGACGAGTTCTTTGTTGGGAAATAGTTTCCAGGGTCTGATGATGGAGCCGGAGGAAGGACAAAGGAACTATTTAATAAAACCACGCTACCCCATCGAGATTGGGCTCGTTTGAATCGTCTTGACAAGTACTTTGTTGGGAAATAGTTTCCAGGGTCTGATGATGGAGCCGGAAGAAGGCCACTGGGACTCTGTAATAAAACCATGCAACCCCATCGAGTTTGGGCTCGTTTGAATCGTCTTGACGAGTGCTCCGATAGGAGATGGTATATTTTTAGTTTTAGCTCGTTAACTAAAAAGCAGAAAATAAAAATTTACTGAAGAAAAACTTTTTTAAAAACACGTTTTTAAAACGGACTAAATTATTACAAAAAAATCGGACTAAAAACATTTAAACGGACTAGTAAAAACAGACTAAAAAGTAAAAAATATTTTTTTCTGTAAATATTTATAACCAGAAATTTTAAATCTAAAAACGTGGGGCGCATGCTAAAGACAATATGGATGATAAATTTTACAAAATGCGCCCCACGTTTTTAGATTTAAAATTTCTGGTTATAAATATTTACAGAAAAAAATATTTTGTACTTTTTAGTCTGTTTTTACTAGTCCGTTTTAATGTTTTTAATCCGATTTTTTTGTAATAATTTAGTCCGTTTTAAAAATATATCCGTTATAGCATTTTATCGACACTCAACTGTCAAATTCCTTTGTCTTTTTGACAGTTAAACGTGATAAAACGCTATATCACGTGATATAAATCGATCATGCTAGGCAGGGTAGAATACTTAATAGATAAAAGGGGGTGTGTGTCTAGATATTAATTTGCCAAATTCATATTGTGACATATGTATAATGCGACTACGAGATATTATGACCAATTCTGAAGGTGTCCTAAACCTAATGTTGCTATTTGATAAAGTAGCCAATATCTCATGTGACGAATCGAGAAAGTGTCTTACTGCGCACAAAGGCAGATGGCCAATACAAAAAAACATTTATCTCGATGCTTGTAAAGTTTAATTATGATCAACAGACGATTAAACCATACGTCGCAAACTTATGCAAATCACAGACTTTGATTATTGTACGGAATTGACAAGCTAATTACGTACATTGACACTATGAGGATCGCTGACGCCGCCCTTGCAAGTAGGCTATACCTAAATGTTGCAATATGAAGTAAATGCTGATTCTACCGAACGTGCCCGCTGCTGCCGCGTGACCAGCGCCGAGGCCAAGCACCGGAACGTCAAGCACGAACGACGTAGCGTGAGCATAGCGTGAGGGACATGGTACTAAAGTCTGGAGTCTGGAGAGACCAGAGGGGGGCAGCCATTTTCATTGTACGTCAAAATCAAATAGGCACAAAAACTTTGCTGTCAAATCATACAGACAGCCAGTCCAGTTAAATAGAAAAAAAAATTCAGGTCAATGACACCAGCGCAAACAACAGTGATTATTCGAGATGCTTCGGCGGGTCTGGAGGCGCGGGCGCAGGCTGCGAGTCGTGCGGCAGCAGCGAGAGCGGCAGCGGCGGCAAGTGCAGAGGCAAAGGGAGCAACGCTCGCGACTGGAAGCTCGCGAGCGAGTGCAGGAGCGCCGCCGAATGCTCGTGAGCTTTGCGCCGGAGCTCCGCGACGCTCGACGAACGGGCTTCTTCTTTCGGGCAGCAGGGGCAGGGTGCGCCCCAACCTGTTGGGAAAATAAATATTGAATTTGTCTAGACAGCTTTTCATAGCTTTTCATGAGAAGTAAGCTGCTTTAATATTCAAAAACTGATGCTTGTTTTATATATTACATTCTTATAATATTACTGATTTCGCACAGGTTCGAAGTAGGGCTACCTATTTATGCTGACCACATATTAATTTCAAAGTTACTACAACTCCAGGGTATAAAAGAATAGAGTCAATACAATAGACATACAATAAGCACTGTTGTAAAGTCTTTAGTATAGTCTCTCAGTATCACGGATTCTTAGGCTACATTAAAATCAGTTTGGGTTCGCAGATAAAACACACCTCTTAATATGAGACATATATTTCTTTCAGTCAAACAAACCAGTTTCTCAAATACAAGAATACCATTATAGACTGTAAGATTATATAATGGTGGTCAGATAATTAAGGACCAGTAAATTTTCAAACGAGTTATACTTTGAAGCCTCAGTTCTCCACCAAGGATTCACCTAGCTGGGATCTGATGATGGCCATCCAGGGAGTGAATGAAAGAGATTCAGATCGCTATACACATCCAACTGATCTGATCAACATTCAAGAGGAAATTCATTAAAAAAACCTCGAAATTGCATAAAAATATATGGAAATCCTTAAACTTTCAAACTCTGAGCCTTTTATCTCTTAAAATGCTGATAAAATCAGTTGGGTGTGCATCGAACTGAATCTCCTTCATTCACTCCCTAGATGGCCATCATCAGATCACAGCTAGGTCAATGCTTAACGGAGAACCAAAGCTTCAAAGTTACCTCGTTTGTATGAAAATCGACTGGTGCTGGCAACCACTGTATAGATATGTCCAATATTAAGAGGTCGTTTTATGTTGGGCATATGTAAAATCTCACCTCTTGTATGAAAATGATGGTTTAGAAACGCACCTTTCAGCGGGAAGAACGGTTGCGACAAATGGTTGAGGTGCTGCGACAAGTGCGACAGATGCGGCGGCAGGAAGAGCGGCGGCGGCGCGGGGGGCGGGTCGCTCGAGCCCGGCGACGAACGAAACGCACCGGAGCTGATGACAAACAAATACTGTTAGGCCAGTAAAAAATAGAGATGAAACGGATATCCGGTAACTATCCGGTATCCGGCCTATCTGGCGGCCTTAATACAATCCTGCCGAATACCGGATATCTACTATTCGGCCGGATAGGCAACCGGTTGAATTAAAAAAAATCTGGTTAAAAAAATATTTTTAAGTAATTATTTTGCTTTATTACACACAATAAGATAACGAATGAAACAATGGCTAACTTCGCTCATCAACAAAAAGACCCGAATCGAATTGAGTCCACCCGATCTTTCGCGCGCCGCCTACGCAAGTGAGTGTGTGCGATGCACCAAACGGCTAGGTTCCGGATATACGGCTATCCGGCCACATGGTTGGCCGAATATCCGGTATCCGGCCAAACTGCTATCCGTTTCATCTCTAGTAAAAAATAATGTTATGGTGCGTAGGTACTATGGGCAACAGCGTCGCTTGACCAGCTAGCAAGAAAATTCGTGTGCGCGTGAATCGGCCTTGCACGAACTAAATGTATGTTGGGACGCCGCGGCTTGCAAGCGATTTTAACCTTAGGAGTGGTTTAAAGCGACGCTGTTGGCCATGCTACATATCTATGAAGATATGTATCGAACTAAAATAAACGTTCACGAATGTTTGCAACCGGCCTCACTGCGCGCTAGGCGCCTCCATACGAGGGTGGATGGATAAGTCCATGACTTTTTAATGAAGAAAGACTTTTTTTCGGAATATTTTGATTTATTTCTGTACATAATCTTATTGTAGCTCTGCGTATTCAGTCCAACGAAGTTCCTACCTCTTTAACCCATTATTTTTTTCTTTCATCGCCTGAAAACTGGTAACTGAAATGAGTGCCCATTTCAGACATCACCTTTTGGCTTGATGAAAATCTTTGCCCGCTAAGACATTTATCAAGACATTTATTCATGTTTGGTAGGAGAAAATATCTCACTGGGGTTGAATCTAGAGAATAGGAAGGATTCGCATATCTTCATTCGATTAGTTTTGATGTCATGAGTGCCGCCGAGAAGGTCGACAGGGGACATTAAGAAAAGTTAGAACTCGCTTGAGCTTTTTGTTTCCAAAAGTAATAATCTTTTGCCGAATTTGAAAAAAATGTATTGTAAAGATGCCTTAAGGAGTTGCTTTTTAAGAACAAAAATAAATTATGAAAAAAAAGTATTTCTTCTTTTCAAAGTCATGGACTTATCAAACCACCCTCGTACATGCATGCAGGCGATTGCCTAGAATGTATCGTAGGCGCCAGGCTTACAACCAAAGACCATGAGACCAAGGCTCCAATCCTAGCGAGCCACCTTCTAGTTTCTAGTGCGATCACCGTATATCCTAGATGTACCTATCTAGGCGCTAAGCTAGGCACCTGTCGGTGCGTATAGGCGGCTTTTATCTTATACCTTTGAACGAGCAATTCTTGTACATTTATTTATATACTAGAGACTGCCCGCGGCTCCGCCCGCGTGGACGAAACTATACTGTGACAACAATTTATTCTTTCAAAACCACAGTGATAATAAGTACTGTTATCATTTGTTAATTTGTAATTTACAGAAAATGAACAGTTTAGGACCTACATAAATAATCATATAGATTCAGCTCATTCAGCTGAATTACTGCAAAAAGTTAAACTCAGAGTACCTTGTATATCCTCACGTTCAAAACAATCTTTTCATGTACCTTCATGTCACACTAATTATGCTAGAAATGCCTTTTTCAGACGATCTTGCGATCTCTATAACAACCAATTGAATGGAGTCGACATCTTTGCTAATTCATTAAACTTGTGTAAGAAAAAAGTGGGTGAACTGTAATAGTCGTAGATGAAATTGTCTCTGTTTTTTATATTTTTGTATTATCTCATCTTTTTCGGTAGGTGAGGTACTTTGTTAAAGATGATAGCATCTGACACAATCTTGCACATGCAGTTATATATTGTTTGTACCAAGTTATGGTACTTTAGGGTCTGCTTCTTTCCAAATGTTAATTTAAGAATGATTGTATATGACTGTTTGTTACCTAAATAAATAAATAAAAAAAATAGTTGAACTGTTTATGCTGTGAAAAGATTCTAATTCATAAATTATTATTTACATAATAAATTATGTACAGATTAGTTACAGAATAGTGACATAGTATTTAGAAATTATTTACAAATTGTTAACAATTAGTTTACAGACAATGAACAGTTTAGGACCTACAGTACATGACCTCTACCATAGACTCAATTCTCCACCACCCTTCCTTCCTACCTTCTCGGTGTATACGGACCAAATCTCAGGAGAGTGCTTTCCCCGTTTGCACTTTTTCAACTCCCCATACAAATTCTGTTTCCGTCCTTTCTTTTTGGCTATCTCTTAACTCTCCTCCATCTGGATCTAGGCTCCACAAAACGGTCCTTCGCGTCGGGCTACTCTCTAAATTCATTCAGACCTATTCATACCATCTTCTGATGGTGTATCAGATGCGCGCAAACTCGTGCAGTGCTTTCCAGTTTTCACGGCAACAGATGGGGTTCTGGTTATTAACGGATCCAGTTTCTGGGTATTGGTCAATCTCACAGTGCGTGATCTTGGCTAGCTTGGCTATTCCGATGTCACACTTCCGAAGTCGCTGCCTGATACACCCATGTCCGGTCAGTAGTTGAGAGACGATGGAATCTAGTTCAATCTTCGGAGAGCCTCACTGCGATATCGAGAATGAATCTAAAGAGTTCGCACCCGCCTTTGCTCTAGTCCCATCCTTCCTGACAAATAGCGACGGATTCCTCTTTAATGACTCTTCTTAGTCCTCGGCACTCCCTGGGAGCCAGGAGGCTCCCTTCCTCCGCAAATGGTCCCGCCCGAAAAATCTTAAGTTCAGCAAGAAAATCTTTAGCAAGCACAGGTAACGCTGTGGAACTACACGTCCTATAAGCTTTCGTCAATAAAATAAGCACCGTTCTCTGTGTACTGAACTAAGCTCTCTTTACAATAAAAACTGAGGAGCATAGGTACCATACGGCTGCAGCGTAGCACAGCACAGACTTCCTTGCAGCTTCTTTGGTATAAATTCTGAGCGAACGGAATCGAATTTCCTATTTGGACGCAAAAACTCGCGAAACCTTGCCGCAATAGTTCATAGCGCTTTCGCCGATAATTTGCGTATATTTTTATGTTATTAAAATAATAATTTTGCATGCTCTAATGACAATCACATAACAATTGAGATGACAATCAGAGAAAATCAACAGGTTAAAAGTCAGTCAGTGGTAACTAAGCAACCCTGCGAAAATAATATTCCTTATATTATTACGAAAATTTGCGATTTTATATTGCTTATAATTCAAAATTTATACACCCAATGTCATATTTTCTTGGGTTTTTCGCGATTCCCGGCATCAAGGAATCAAATTACACACAAATTCCCGAGAAATATTGTGCCGTTTAAGAGAAACGTGTCAAAAAAGTTTCGTAGAGCGCCATCTCGTAATTTTGTTTTTTTTTTATATGTTCAAGTTTATTTTTTATTGTTTATAGACAAGTTTAAAAGAATGTAGCTAATGTTTGAGATAACAATGTAGATTATCCCCTAAAAACCACCATATTACAATAAATAGTAATAACCGAGCAAAGCTCGGTCGCCCAGATACTAGTGTCTAAAGTGGCAGGGCCACTTTTTCTCTTTTGCCTACTACTACAACGAACTATATTTTACTGAGGTTATTGTTTGTACTTAAATAAAATGTAGAACGTTAGCTTCAATCCATGTGAATTTTTGATACATTATGTTACGTACTTAGAGAGCAATAAATTCAATTAAGATGAGGGCGTCACTTTGGCCCCATTTTTGAATCCTTCGGCTGGCGTATCGAGCGCTCTTTACTAGTCATTTTCATTCTAATTAACAAAATCAGTCACCGTTATTACAAAAGATTTTTAAACACTGTTTAACTAAACACATGTTTAAATGTGATGCTGTCACTTTTTTGACAATATTATTTGACAGAGACAGCATCACATTTAAACAGTGTTTAGTTAAACAGGTGTTGAACAATCTTTTGTAATAACACCGAGTATTTTTAAATCGCTCGTTGGTTAGCAGTTGTCAGTCAGTCTCTTTGGTCAGCGGTTTTGAACATAAACTTAATATCCACTGGAATAGCGAAAAATTTTCAAAGTCTATGGTTTTGAAGTGCGATTTAGTAACGAATGATTCAAAAATAGGGCTCCAGGTGAGGAGTTCGATGACGCTGTGGATAAGCGCTTTCGCTCTGCGATTGCGGCAGTTACTCGAAGACAGTTACTCGACACCACTCCGGAATCATATTTTTATTACACAGTACGATAAAATATTTAATTCTTCTGCTACTGAAATTGTAACGTAATATTTAATTATCGGTATTCAAAACTTCTGAAGGAAAACTGGAAAAACTTAAAATTGTAACTCTTTTTTATATTCCACGCGTATGAAAGCCCATGCAGCTTTAAAATACAACCAAAAATAAATAAACAATTACCTAACGTCCCTAAATAATTTTAACCCAACTACCAGATACCCATGTGGCGCACCCCTAGCTAAAACAAGATGTTTTATTTAAATCGATTTGCGTTCGAGTCGGCGGCGTCCTTTGATCCAGCTAACAGGGTTAGCGACCAGCCAACCGGCGCGGCTTGCGATCACAGACTGCGAACACTTAGTATTTTTATCCTATTATTATAATCAAGGAATAGTTGGTACCTAGTATTAGAAAAAAAACGGGCCAAGTGCGAGTCGGACTCGCGCACGAAGGATTCCGTACAAAAAAACGACAAAAAAATCACGTTTGTTGAATGGGAGCCCCCCTTTAATAATTCTTTTTTCTGTTTTCAGATTTTTTTCTTATAGCGGCAACAGAAATACATCATCTGTGAAAATTTCAACCGTCTACCTGTTGTCGTTATTAATATCGAGCAAAATCGGCAAAATAATCATGTTTGTTGTATGGGAGCCCCCCTTAAATAATTATTTTATTCCATTTTTAGTATTTGTTGTTATAGCGGCAACAGAAATACATCATCTGTGAAAATTTCAACTTTCTAGCTATCACGGTTCCTGAGATACAGCCTGGTGACAGACAGACAGACAGACAGACAGACAGACGGACGACGGACAGCGGAGTCTTAGTAATAGGGTCCCGTTTTTACCCTTTGTGTACGGAACCCTTAAGTGTTGGTAAACTTTAAAACTTAACTTTTTTTAAATAGTGTAATCTTAGCATGTCCAGTCAATCTGCAGAAATACACCCATAATAATCGTAAAATTTTGGGAACATTCGAGTGAAGTTTGAAGCTAGTATTTATGTTAAAGTTTTATTTTAGTTTTAAAGAAAAAAAAAATCTGCATTTTTAAAAAAAACCTGCCGTTGGGGTCGTTTTTTTACTTTTAAATAAACAAACAACAAGCTACTGCTTACTATTATTTTTTATTCTGTTAACCAACTTCTTGCTAATCATTTTCTCTTAAAATCATATTTTTTAATTAGTTAAGTAATTTCAAAGGTAAAAGTAAACTATAAATTATTTAGGCGTCAGCGCACACGAGCAACTTTTGTCTCCGCAACTATTTTGTCTCTCACATCAAATCTACAGGTTTGTAATAGAGCGCGCACACGTAGCGACGCGCCAGTCGGCAACTTTTCATACAAACCATGTGTTGTGAGAGACAAAATAGTTGCGGAGACAAAAGTTGCTCGTGGGCGCTCTACCTTAGGAAAATCTCCTTTCTGAACTTACTTTTTTTTTTATAAATTTTGTACACACACAATTTTTAACATAAAAGAAGTGGTTACTTTTTGTTTTATTGTGTTAAACTTATTGTGTTATTGCCTGTTTATTCAAATGTATTTATCTTACACATGAAGACTAGGATCTCACTCAACTTTCGAGTGGACTATGATAGAGTGTCAATCTCAATACTGTGCAAACAAATAAGTAATGTGTAAACCATTATCATCATACACTGGCCTGCAAAACTAAGTAGGTACTACAGAGGTCTATTTTCATACAAACGATGTAACTATGAAGCATTGGTTCTCCGCCCAGGATTAAACGTGGTGTGATCTGATGATGGCCATCCAGGGAGTGAATGGAGAAGATTCAGATCCCTTTACACACCCAATAGATCTGATCAGAATTCTAAGAGCTGTTTGGATATTTTAAAAAAAAACCACGAAAATAGCATTAAAATGTATGGAAATGCTGTAACTGATAACTCTTATCCTTACAGCTCTTAGAATGCTGATCAGATCAATTGGGTGTGTATGGGGATCTGAATCTTCTCCATTCACTCCCTGGATGGCCATCATCAGATCACACCACGTTTAATCCTGGGCGGAGAACCAATGCTTCAAATTTACCTCGTTTGTATGAAAATAGACCTCAGTAGTACTTAGTTTTGCAGGCCAGTGTAGTTTACTAGGATGGAGGCTTTTCTATCATAGTAAGTACACTCTTAATAGTCGACTCTTATCGTAAGAAGTGGTTTGTATTCGAAATACTTACACTAACGTAACTAAATAAAATAAAATATTTTCCTTTTAATCAAAAGTGGTCACGTCACTGTCTTCAATTTGCAGAATTTTTTCGTCATGAAACCAGTATTTTATTTCAGATCTGTCCACCCTATTTTATATACCATCAACTCAATCATAAAACTCCCCGACTTAAAAGCAAACTGCAACTTACAAACAATAGTGCCGTCGCTACTAAGTTGGTGCAAAATTCATCGGCACATAGCGGCGCAGAGACAATGAAATGAGAGCTAGGTGTCGCTGCTCTAGCATTCCCTTGGTGCATACCTGATGGGACGGCGGCGGGCCGAGCCATGGGCGGGGGCGGGGAGAGGATAGAATTCGTCCATGCTAATAATATAAATGCGAAGTTATTCTTTGTTTGTTAGGGTTGGTATGCACTTAGCTTCGTGAACTTCCGTGCTCCGCGAATCTGCACCAAAAAATTGTTTATCCTGTGCTGCAACAGAGCGCCATAGTGTGTACATGAGCAAAAACGTAGGCGAAACTGTCGCGCTCACGCTACATCCATAGTGAAATTAATCTGCGGGATATATCTTTTTAATATGCGGGATCCTTCGAGTAGGCTAATGAAATTTAGGTTGACATTAGAAGAATACGATTTTGTAGTAGAATATGTAAAGGGTTCGGACAACGCAGCTGCAGATGCTTTGTCTCGAATTTCTTTTACATCGGAAGATCTAAGAAATATGAGCGAGGCCCAGATAAATGTAACAACAAGGGCACAATCAAGAAAAATACAGAAGTCTCAGTGCGATATGCCTTCTAATAGCTCGTGGCCTGATCAGCCAAATGTTATTGGAAGTCATTCGAAACCGAGAGAAGCAGTAGAACTCCGATTTATAGAGAAAAATTAGTTAGGAAATTTACGAAAACAAAATAAAATAACAAAGGAAAGAAACGCGTTTTGCTATGTAGAAAGCAAGTTAACAATTTTTATTAATCCCGATTTCCAATCGCAATTGACGCGAGCCGCATTTGTGAGGGAATTGGATGATTTTTGTAAATTAATAAATGTCGACACGATATATATTATAAAGAGTAATAAAAACAATATTTTTGTTGAAAAGTTATTGAGTGAGATTAAATCGTCAGATAGAAGGTGCGCACCACGTTTTTATATTTTGAATGATGTAAAACGAATAGACGATAAAGACGATAGAAAAGTAATTCTGAACGACTTCCATCTTTTGCCCACAAGTGGCCACGCGGGCATGAGAAGGATGTTCAATAATATAAAGAAGTATTTTTACTCACTTATGCTCTGAAATGTTATCATTCCATTTGAAAAAAGAATGCGGGGCGTTCAACATTTCCGTGGGGATCTGGTTCATCACATTCTAAATTTGAAATTCAGTGCGGAAATGAAATTCAATACTTACTTCCCGCACTGAGTGCGGGAAGTAAGTGTTCCAAATTCAAATCGGTAGAACTTATCAGCTAGCATTCTTTTTATGAAACTTAATGGTTGAATGAGCGGTCAGTAAACATGGCCACGCGAACCAATTTAAATATCTCATTTTTTACAAAGAAAATTGTATTTCCTCGCATTTCGTGAGTAAAGTATTATACAAACCTTGCACTGGAAGCTACTTGCATTGCCTCGAATGATTAAAGCCCTCGCCTGCGGCTCGGGCTTCAAACCATCCTCGACAATGCAATCGCTAGCTTCCCGTTCTCGGATGTAATGTACTATTACTGGCCTGGTCTAGAAAAAGACGTTCGAGCATTTGTAAAGAAGTGTGGAAAATGTCAAAAGGAAAAGCATGCGAGGCATACTAAAGAGCCGATGGTTATTACTTCCACGGCTACAACGGCATTTGAAAAAATATTTATAGATTTAGTAGGACCATTAGATAGGGATTGTTATAATTTTTCTTATATTTTTACATTACAATGTGAATTATCAAAATATGTTGTAGCTCACCCTTTAATTTCAAAAAGGTCAGAAGAAGTAGCACAAGCTTTAGTTAATAGTTTTATTCTTCGCTACGGAATACCAAAGGAAATTGCAACAGATAGAGGATCCGAGTTTATGTCTTCCGTTTTCCAAGAGGTATGTAAACTTTTAAAGATATCACATTTAAATTCCACTGCCTACCACCACCAAAGTATTGGCTCATTAGAAAATTCACATAAAAATTTGAACTCATTCTTACGTATTCAAACAGACAACCATCCTGAGACATGGAGCCAATGGCTTCCATATTGGTGTTTTTCTTATAACACCTCTGTACATTCCGAAACTAAATTCACACCATACGAATTAGTTTTTGGAAAACTTTGTTCGCTTCCAAGTAATTTAAACAAATCCATAGTAGAGCCACTTTATAATCACGACAGCTATCCTTTGGAATTGAAGTTCAGATTGCAATTATCTCAAAAAGAAGCCAGGGAAAACTTACTGAAAAGCAAGTCATTAAGGAAAAATGTTTATGATAAGTCCATTAATCCAATAACTTATAAGCCTAATGACCTAATTTTGATAAAAAATGAATGTAATAGTAAATTAAATAGCGTTTATTCGGGTCCGTTTGTTGTAATCAAAGATATTTCACCAAATGTACAAATAGATAGAAATGGAAAATTAGATATAGTTCATAAAAATCGTACTAAATTGTTTACACCAGATAACTAGATTTAAGCTTAAACTAAAATAACCGTCACACAACTATAATTTTGCACTTTACTTTTATTTGCATCATTTATATAATAATATAAAATTATAACTTTAGAATAAGCCAACATTATAATAATATGTTACTTTACCATTTTGTAATCATTTAAGTATTAAATATCTACCATTTTGTAACCATTTACTTATATAAAAAAAAGTAAAATTATGTAAACATTTATTTTTTTTTCTCCATGGGAAGGAGATGTAGTGTGTAAGTATTTCATATACTATATAGCCGTGTCTTAGTTGTAATAAAGACAGTATTTATCCAGCATTCGGTCTTTCAATACCTCTCCTATATCCCGCCTTATAGGGGTACCCACTCTTAAGTTTTCACGCATAAACTGCTAAATCAATTTTGATATAGCTGTCGATGATAGGTTACGGCAGCTGAAAAGGTGCCAACACGTAAAACGACCCAAAAATCAAATAAAAGCCAAACTAAACATCAAAAAGCCACTAATTGACAACATATCAAAATTTTTATCCTGTTTTTTTATTTGTTATTTAGAAATTACTGGTGAAAACATGAGACACGTATTTTTTATTTTCCAAAATTTTTATTTTAAGTCAACGTAATATTAATTTGAAAACTTATCTATTCTAAAAGAGCGTAAGTGCCGTTTAAAGGATTTTTGGCGGACAATATCCTTTGCCCATATGGATAAAAAAAATCATTATGACGTCAACCTGCCAATCTAATCTATGGACGGTAATGACGTTTGTTTGTTTATCTTTTGCTCGAGGTTGTTTTCTTTTATTGTCGCTATTTTTACCTTATTTTCAACAATAATAAATAAAGATATTCGTAAATTAGATTCCATAATCTCATGTGTAGTTCCTGCCTGCAAAAATACTGTGATTGAATGCCCAAACAAACACTGTTTTACGTGCCAAACCAAAGTCTACACGTTTACAAGTGGTGTGTTGCTTTAAAGTTTTATGGAAATTGAAACTAATGCACTTCAAAACAAACTGTATTTATTAAACAAATTCAAACGTACACAATATCTTTTTATTTCTAAAAATAAAATGTTTTGCAGAAGAATTCAGCTTTTGCAGCATGATGAAGTCCATTTTGGTAAGGTTGCGACTGTCTGCTATTAAAAATCCTTCAGAAAACTTGATATTATATTTCGATAGATGTTAAATTTAACCAAAATACTAATTCAAGTTAAAAATATCATGAATACATTCAAAACAAAACTAATCAAAGTGAAAAATATTTTGATTCTTGACACAGACTTTGACATAAATTGTAACCTTGACAGCGACAGTTTTTATGATTATTATTTTTTTAAGATAAAATCACACAATTTTTTCACGCAAAGGAGTTAAATATTTAATATTCCTTTATCTCGATGATACAGTGTTTTTTCTACATATTTCGTTAAATTATTGATCAAAAGCCCCGAAAAATTATGTACGGTGTCAGAAATTGAAAAACCTCGAAATGGTTTTCGATTTAAGGTACCTTGTAAAAAATGAAAACATGTCAATTGCGCTAGTAAAATCTCAGACGTCAATTTTAGTTTAACAAGGTCCTTAAAGAAGGACTTTTAGGCTACTATTATTCTTGAAATTCCCTTGAGGAAAACATTTCCACATAGACGAAGTCAGGGCTAAAAGATAGTAATTAAATGATATAGGCGGCTTTCAATACTTTAATAGAAATAAGCAATTTTCAATGGAAGTAACAGGTTGAATCACAAAAAGACATGGACCACAAATCAGTGTTGCCAGTGGCCAATAGTCAAAAGTAACACAAGACAGCTCAAAAAGTAACATTTTCACGAAAAAAGTAACATTTTCTTATTTTATGTAGAAATCGACTCTACTGTATTATGTAATGGCACTTTAATACGATTATATTGACAGCACACACAAGTCGTCAACAAACAAACTAACCAGAGTCGTCGGTTTGTTTGTTGTCGACTGTCGAGTGCCGTAAATAGCCCTTTCTGCGCCTGTGCGAGCTTCTATAACTGCGCCCATTTTTTGTATTATTGGGTACCCTACAATTTTGTGGAAGGCCAGGTGTAGTATTTTTGGGCCATAATAAATGCCCAATAGTCAGGGGTGGCCCGAGGCAAGTCTATAGTAAAGAAATCGGCCACGAAGCGCGATTTTTAGTCAGGTTGATGAACTAATCTCATAATCTTGCTTGTTTATAGTAAAGAAAACGGCCGCGCAGCGCGATTTTTGGTCAGTTTCATCCAGATAACCTTGTAATCTTGCCTGTTTATAGCAACAAAACAGCCGCGCAGCGCGACTTTTAGTCAGTTTCATTCACTAATCTTGTAATCTAGCTTGTTTTTACTAAATACTAGCGACCGCCCGCGACTTTTACTGCGTAAAAAGTTTATTTGCTATCCCTCGGGAACAATACATTTTTTCGGGATGAAAGGTACCCTATGTCCTTCTCTGTACCCCTGACAACGTGTATGCAAAATTTCATGATGATCGGTTCAGTAGTTAAGGCGTGAAGGCGTAACAAACAAATAAACAAACAAACGGACTTTCGCATTTATAATATTAGTAAGGATAACGGCCGCGCAGCGCGATTTTTAGTCAGTTTGATAATTTCATTCAGTCAGGGTGATAAAGTAATGCACAAGGAACTTGGTGTTGATGGACCAACTACTATCTAATATTTTAACAGGAAAATCTTTTTTCTTCAATTTCATTAGACGTTTTTGGTGATGCTGGCATGTACGTATGTGTTGGAACGAGCACTAGGGGCGCAGGGGGAACTTATCAGGAGCAAACCGAACAAATAATTAGTCCTAGTCTAGCCATTCTTGCGCCCCCCAGATCTATGCCCTGTGCCTGGGCACCGGCAGCACCGCCTCATTTACGGCACTGCGGCAACCACTTCACAAAACTCCACTATTCTGCTTCAAGCTTTCGGTTGGTTGAAGATTATTTAAAAAAAGTTTTGTCTTCAATCGAAGTTCGTGCTATTGCTATGTTCCTCATTCTTCAAGCGTGAGAAGGAAAAAGAAAATAAACGACAGAGGACAAGACGGCCCAAAATGAAGTGTGTGTGCCAACACGAACGAAAACTTCCTTTGCGTTCTGTCTCACGATTATTTTTTGTTTGCTGGAAAATGTTTGAGTATTTTTGATTAAGTTTCAAAAGTAACGTAAAAGTAACATTTTGAGTCGTGTAACATGGAGGTAACATGAGAGGGTCAAAAGTAACACAAAATGTTACAAAAGTAACATTCTGGCAACGCTGCCACAAATTAAAATAATATGGTATTTTGTGTAACTGTAATATTTATTAATATGTAGATAGATAGATCATCATTTTATTTCTTGCTTTAGACGCACTCATATTCTTATTTGAGCACTAGACCTTACAAAAACATAGAAGATAGATAGTACTTAGGTACAGCAAAATTTTGTTACTGAAAAATGTAGGTAGTAACAATCTTTTTTTATACCAGAATTGAACTTAATTAATGTTTCTTTTCACGTTGTTGCATATTTCTCCTAATCGCCTATGTCTCGACCTACACCCTCGGCACTCGTTCAATGGAATCAAAGGATTTGCGTTCATTACAAGCGGTAATAATTGATGCGTCGCGCGCGCCACCGCACCGCTGCGCCACCGCGCTGCGCCACCGCCGAGCCAGGGCCTGTCACTTGTGATACCGCTAATTTTGTTACTCAGTGATTCTTTTACCCTTGAAAATGAAAGCTTTTTGGGTAATCGATACGGATTTGCTACACCTTTTTGCGGATTTGTTGAGGTTTAGATGGTAATCATTATTGCATGTAATTTTACACGTTATCCTATCTATATTTATATACTTAGAATTGGATTTAGTAAGAACTGAAATTATTTACTGAAGTACAGTCTGCTGATTGGATGCATAAAGTTGTTTTATTTTTTTATATTTTTTAACAATCTCTGTAATAACTGTCTTTTATAATCTTAATTTTGTCTTTTCCGTTACCTCTAGGTTATTTTAACATTTATTTAATATTATACACTTGTACATTCTGTGACTAACTATATCTAAATTTTCATTCCATTTATCATCTTTGTTACTTAATAATAATAACTTAATAAAACAGATAAGTATAATATTCAAAGGATTACCATACCGTATAATAAAACTGTCACTTACTTTGATCAACATCAATTAAATATTACCGTAATTATATGCAAAGCCTACTATGCAAATACAATTCCATTACTGCGAAGGGTCAAGCTGTAGGCGCCTTCAATTGATTAGAGACGAGGACTCCAAGTTAATATTCAAGGATCCAGCAAAGAGAATTGATATAACACTTAACGGCGCTAACGTCGTTTTGATTAGCAATATTTTATTATTATTATTTTTAACAGGCAAGCAGTTGTTACAACTGATAACGCTTGTATCCTGCTATCTATGCGTTTTGTTCACTGTTTATTGTTAAGATATCTGTCCAGTCGATTTTTGAATTGATAACGTTTAAGGCAAGTACGACATCATCCGGAAGCTTATTCCATTCTTTGACGATTCTGTTGCTGATATAGTTCTTGCATGGGTTGTTATGTGCGATGGAAGTACTTAGCTTGAAACTGTGACTCTTGAGGTTACGGTTTTCATTACGTTTATACAAGTTATCAAAATCGTGGAGTCATAGTGTCCATTAAGTATTTTATAAGTCTCAATTAGATCTCCACCATTCTTGCGGTTTTTCAATGATGTAAGTTTGATTGAGCACAGATGAAGTTCTTCTTTTATTTTTGTTATGGCACTTCACTCCTTTTCAGGGAATACTTTTGCCAGTTTCAAGTGTTGGATAGGGTTCAGTGATTTTGTTCTGGTTTGCAATAAAATGCGGGTGCATCGCATTCCAATGCTTCCTGGAGCATTTGGCACCAAGTATATCAAGTCAATTTACTCGGTCAGTTCTGCTGAGGTAGTCACCATTACACGACCGGAGACCGCGCCTATTTCAATGATTGTGGAATCATTGTTCAAATTTAACACACACTATCCACTATGAATCAATTTATAATTACTTAAAATAAGCCACCGAACTGAACTCGATAAAATGGCGATGAAGTTGTGTTCCATCGTTTTGTGAATATTTCCTTTCGTTCATTTGACCACGAGGAATTTTGACCTTCTTCCTGGACGTGTGTGGTACGTCGCGGCCCGGCCATTCTTGAGATTTAACTGCTACGTCCATGCTACGTCACTATTCAAGAATCTAACAAAGAGAATTAATATTACACTTAACGGTGTTAACGTCGTTGGTTAGCAATAATATAATGTGACGGAGTTGTGTAGAGTTATAAAGCTATTTATTTATTGAGGTCCACTTCACTGTAAAATGCAAAATCTTTTTTAATTTTTAATTTATTATCCTTAAGTGAGAGTGTATATGCGTTATTAATTAGTTACCGTAGAACAATCTTTGCTTAGTTTGGGATTAAATAATTGATGTGACTTGTCCGCAATTTTTCATAATAATTACGTTCTTATAGGTACTTATCACGAAGTGAAGAGATCCTGCCTCAACACGGTTACAACTTACAATAGTTGGTGTGATAAAGTAAAAGTGTTTTACTTTTGTGGCAAAATCTATAAACAAGTGGCTTATAACTACCAAGCTTTCACATGCAAGTCCAAGTATAACACGTACACATATTGTATACAAGCCGAACCGTTACCCTCGCTGATTCGATTGCCTTTGATATTTGCCGTCATGAAATGGCTGACACGTCCCCATGAATATAATATGGCGGCGTAGTTGGCACTAACCAGATACACACTTGATGTTCGCTAATGAAAATTAATTATGTATAGCGATAAATTGACAGTAATTGTGCGGCGCACGCGTGTCAGATGATGAGTCTTTTGAGAAAAGCATGCTGTGCTATGGAGCTTGATAAGCTTCGCTTTTCTGCTTTTTATATTGCCTGTTAGGGTAATCCTGAAGTGGTAACATAGCAGGTTAAGGCTAAGTTCATATGACCGCGCGGTGCCGCGCGGCACTGCCAACCGCGCGGTACAAGATCATACTAAACTGTGTTATATCGTTTACATTAACGCGCGGTGTCGCGCGTCACCGCGCGGCGCGCCGAGTACCGCGCGCAAGATCTTGTACCGCGCCACAGCCGCGCGGTTCAAGATCTACAAACCTGCATTGGCCCGTTCAGTTGAGCCGCGCGGTTTGGAACGAACGGATCCAGTTAGTTAGAAAAATGAGTACCAATCGAAGACGAAATTTCTATCGATTTGATTATCTACGTATACGAAAAAAGAAATGCTATTTGGAATCTTAACTCCAAGGACTATTAAAATTATTAAAGAGAAGGTCTTGGGAGGAATCAGTTTTAATTTTCTCATATATATAATAATGATTCTGAAGAAAAAAAGAAAAACTTGGGCAAGTTTAATCTATAAATTAGTTGCATTTCTTTGTTAAAATAATTTTGTATAAATAAATAAGTCCATAAACAAATTGCTTGCTCCGCGTTCTCAGTGATTTTGATGCCAGACTGCCGCGCGTGCACGCTATCATGTGAATGCCCCTACCGCGCGGCGACGCGCGGCACCGCGCGTTCATATGAACTTAGCCTAACTGTTCTAAAACAGTGTCGTAAGTATCTATTTAATTTTCACCATATTACAAGAAAACATTCTTGTTAAAAGTATATTAAGGTGCCATTATATGCAACACTATCGCCACTCCCGCAAAAAAGTGTAATTAAACAATTTATTAAAAATCCAAGCTGATGGTCCGAAATATGAATTATTATTTATAAAAACACAAAGTCAGTGACATAGGTTTGGTGGTGATAAAATCTAAAAATGGCCGTCGTCGTTTTGTTTTTCGTCAAGAAGGTTTTTCTTGACGAAAAACAAAACGACGATGCCAATATGCCAATATGAGAAGTCATCTCCGATTATTGAATTCTATTTCTTCAATCCCGCCAACCACTAAGTTTGCCGGATCTACACGCGCAGTGTAACCATTCCAGCAGCCTTTACCCACCGGCTTTGGTGTTTTTTGCCAATATGACAATGTCATCTCCGATTTTTGCGTTCTATTTCTTCAACCACGTCAACCACTAAGTTCTACCCTTCGTTTCTTTTTACGGTCCATGAGGGTGAACCGTGAAACCGAGCATCTTCTTCTTCTTAGTGTGGTCGTGGCTGTCGTTGGACAGGGTTGCGGCTCGCCTTCGCCACTCGCACCCAGGGCGGCCGCACGACGTGCGATGTCTCTCTATTTTTGCCGGTTTTCAGCGTTGCGAAAATACTGTACTGTGGAGGACTGCGTATTTTTCTTAGTGAGGTCGATCCAACGAGTAGGAGAGCGGCGTCGCGGTCTCTTCCTCAATAAATGATCTGTTATTAAGTTTGTGTATTTTAAATAACTATTGATATTTTGCGAGAGATCCATCAGCTTGGATTTTTAATAAATTGTGTTTAATACACGGTTTTTTTTTTGCGAGAGTAGCGCCTAGTGTAGATTTTGAACAAAGGACTGTCATTTCATGATGCCATAAAGATAGAGAAGTATTTGTCTAAAAGAAAATAAGTCAAATGGTCAAATAAGCTTTTTTTAAGTTCAGGTTGGTTCATGCAAAGTTTAGGGTAATTTATAATTTTCAATACACTAACATAATATAATGACCTCAAAATAACTTTCTCTACTTAATTAAAATATTTAACCAACAACGCAAAATTAATATCTCATTTGATAGTTCACCCATAGTTAACGTCTCCTAAGCCCGCTATAGCGCTGTCCCTAATGACGCGTTCAATTATTCATGCAATTAACTGATTATAGCGACACTACGCCCCCCCGGCCCCGCCCCCCGCCTAACTTGTGTAACTTTAGGCATTTGCTTGAAGGATCTGTTTGAACAACGGTTATACTTGATAAGTAACTTGGTTTTGCTATTTGTAGCCACTTTCGAAAGGAATTAAATATTGGTCTAGACTACTTGATTGCTTCGTGTCATGTTTTAAAATGGGAATTAATATTAGCACACAAAAAAATTGTTTTCCAAAATTTGTTTGTTATTTTGCGCACCAAATCCTAGACCGCCCAAGAAGATTTGGTGAGCATTTACTAATTCTGGATTGGGTTAGGTTAGTATGGTGATCATTTAAACATAAGCCTTTTAAAATTAAGTAAATGTGGATCGCAATAAGTTAAAGGGCATTTTAAGGTAGGTGCCGCAGGGTAAGCGTGGGTTGCTTTAACCCTAGCTAGGGGATGACTACCCAAATCAGGGAAAAGTTGTAGGCTATTCTAACGGCAACAAACTAGCTACAATACCTAGTATTACATCGGTATAAGCACCGCGCGTAGAACCTACGTATAAGATTCGAACTATCAAAATTACTTAAGTGGTTCGGCGCATAGAGCAATTCGGCTTCCATATACCGGAAGCCGTGTTGCTCTAAGGTTCGGCGGATCTAGAGCCAAGTAAGCCTTGTAGGGTATAAGTAAAATTGTAGGGTATAAAATAAAATTATTAGTAAACATTTTACAATAACAATAAATAATGATCAACAAAGATATTATACATAATTAACTCTGAAAATGGAAAATATAATTATTAATATTAGATTATAACACCTACATTGTCATGGTGTAGGTATTTGTTTTTACTGTTACTCTGCATTCTTTCTTGTCTCATCTCTCAATACAAAAAACACCCAAATCTAAAAATCAACCTACAAAAACACTGGATACATTTACGAATCAAACAAAAAGCCGACAAAGAATGGCGTATCTGCGAAACGTCGTAATTTCCCCAATGAAAATTCATTTTCCACACAGCCTGTATACATTTAAATTACGTAATTTACAGCTTATCCTTAAAGGGAAAATATTAAAACGTCCTAACACCCACTTTGTGTATCTTTAAGGAGCAAATCTAATTTTATCTGAAAAGGTAGGTGGCGTGCCAGTCGGGTGGTAATTTCCAATTTTCTCTTTACTCCGGGTTTTTCAGCTTTTTAAAAGAGAAAAATTCGTTAATGCATATTTAATAGCCGTAATCGCCTCTCTCCCTCACGAAATTACGGGCCACCATTTTTTTTGTGTCTACAGCCTTTGGATCCGTAAGTTTTCGTATTGATTTCGTTGGAATCTCTGGAGGTTTGCAGGGTTATTCACATTCGTGGGTTGGAATTAAAATTCGATGAGATTTTTGAGAGAGATCATATTATACGCTTATATGGTTTGTGCTAACCATAAACTTAATATCCACTGGAATAGACGAACAGAGTTCACTTGGCAGCGAAACCAAAAGCGAGATGAGCCTGTGTTTGTAAATATGTAAATGTGTGCGTGAATTTAGAAATGCACTGAAGTCCATTTTAGGTTGTCGATAACCATAATGTATTATTGCTCTAATAAATAAAACACAAACAAGATTTTGAACAATTTTATTTAAATAATTTCTTAAGGTCTCCTTTGAGGCTCCCTGCTTATTTATTTATGACATTTATCCAGTTTAATTTAATCACTGGATTTACAGAAAACCTGGAAATAATTGTTAAATTAGTACTTAAGTAGGTATAATTTACCATTTGAAAACTGTCGGTTACAAGCAGCTTTAAATAAAACTATCAGTGTTCACAAAGACAAACAAAGTTATATTGGAAATCATCGACATGAGTATCGATATCGATAATTTTTGATCAATATCTACGCCTTATTGTCTCAAGTTCACGGACATAATATCTTTTTATCTAACACATAATGTTAAGAAATCAGCCTTTATTTAGGAAATAGGCGTTTAATAGCATCATATTAGTATATAACTTAGTGTGTTTGGGAATATATTCAACTAAAATATGAATTATGAAAATGGTAATAGTACAATCATATTTACCTGTGAAATGAGTGTTTATTTGGGTTATTGTCGTAAGTAACATTATAATCCAGTACAGAACACGACACCATTATTGATTTATATAGCTTTGAGAGCCAAACCGACCCGATCGCGATCAAAATTACAAAATAATCTTGTTGACGCTTTTCACCAAGGTGATAAACGATGATAAATGAAGTCAAACCAGGTTCAGCTGTCAGTTTCTTTTTACTCTTTCTCACACATCGCATAAGCCGTAAGAATCGGTTTCTCACTCGCACCTTTGTCCGTCTACTTGAGCATAGCGAAAATTTTTCTAAGTCTATGGTGCTAACTTAGGATAGTCTAATGTATTGTAATTTTTACCATTAAGACCTCGTTGCACGGAATTAAAATATGTGAATTATTTGCAAAGAAAACAACGGATATAAAAGCTTTAAAATATTTAAAAAATGCGCAACGTTGAGCTAAAAAGGGTTCCAACTTTCAATCACTTATGGTTGGTAAGGAAGTTTTTTGTTTTTAAGAATTAGTTTTTTAATTTCATTAAATTGGCTTCATGGGTAATCATTTACAAAGTATTAGAATCTATAATTTCTATAGTCAAAACTTTTTTTAACATGTTAAAAGTTTGTATCAGAAGATCTGTAATTAAAAAATTGGTTCAATCTGCAATTTGTGACAAAAAATCTAAAAGTCTCACTATCTAAACACAATATTTACGGATAAAAGATGACAATGAAAAAAAGGTGAAATCTGCTCAACAAACTTTTAAGAAAAACCTTTACCAAACCCATAGTCAAAGAAGCCCCATTACCTGATTAAGCGGCATACCCTCCTAATCCACAAATGGGGTAACCTTACACCGGTTTAAAATTGAAATTTATACGCGAGCATTATGTATGAAGCCGGGATGGCCCGGGGGAGCGGGATAGTTCTTCACGACATTTGCGGGATTGGTTGCCGTACGAGTCTTATGTAAGTTATAGGTTGGATTATGAACTGCATTTTAGAATAGCAATGGGATAATATTTGAAAGATCGGCTGGATGAAGTTCATGAACTACTTATCTTCACTTAAATATTTTTAAAGGACGTATGTTGTGGTCTTAATAGTTGCCAGAAGCATTCGTTATGTCACGGTTTTACTGCGACAGATACAGATATGGCGACGGATGACATCCGAAACCACTACAAGATGGTATTTTTCTCCTCTCCAGCACGAAAAACGCGCTTTTTGGTGCGTAGAAACTCGCAGCAAAATAGTTTTTTGGCTGTGAGCGTGAGCCAAAGTTTTTTTTTTAATTTCTATCACCAACTTTTGAAATAATTAAGAAAAAAGAAATAGAGTGACAAGGATGAGACTTCTAAAATTGATATGTGAAAAAGATAATAAATACTTAGATAACTTTATGTTGTCGGACATGGCTTATTATAAAGCATCTTCTCTTATATAAAAGTGAAGGGGTGACTAACATATCAACGCACAGCCCAAACCGCTGGGTCTAGAGACTTGAAATTTTGTACAAAGATATTTTATACAGTGTAGGCATCCACTAAGAAAGGATTTTTGGAAATTCCACCCCTAAAGGGGTGAAAAGGGGGTTAAAATTTTGTATTAAAAAATAATATAAAATAGACATTACAACTTTAAACTTCGTAGGAGCACGTCTAAAAATAAATAGGCAAATATATATTTTGTTATTTTGAAAATCAACCCCTAAGGGGGTAAATGGGGTGAGTAAACATAAAAATCGATATGGATGTCGTTCTTGAGGTTTTATGGGATGGTGATTGCGAAAATGAGATTTATTTTGAAGTCCAACGCGGTGGACATGACATGCACATCCAGGGAACGGGAACGGGAACAAGGACGGGAACGGGAACGGGGACAGGAACGGGGGCGGGAACGGGAATGGAATGGGAACGGAACGTGAACGGGACGGGAACGGGACGGGAACGGGACGGGAAAGGGACGGGAAAGGAAAGGGAATGGAAAGGGAACGGAACGGGATCGGAACGGTAACGGGACGGGAACGGAACGGGAAGCCTCATACGAGGCCCGCCACACGCGGCAAAGGTCTTGCCTCAAGACGCAGCGCGCTTGATGGGGACCCGCCTAATCGCGTAAAAATGGCTGGACGGATCCTGGTTGGTTCAGGTTCCCTGAGGATTTTCTCTAATATCCACGCGGACGAAGTCGCGGGCAGAAGCTAGTAAACAATAAAATACAAGGCTATACTTACTAAGGAACCGAAGGAAAAGAAGGTTGATAATATGAAAATATAAAGAGTACCTATGGACGAAATGAGGTTGCATGGATGAAATATATAAAATAAGAAAAAATTATGAAATATAACAATAACAAATCACTGTTTTATGATTGTAAATAAATAGATGTATTATATTAAAAACGTATACGTACGTAATGTAAAACAAAATGACGGGACTTTATTCCAATAAATTATTGTCAGCATAGGTTTGATCGAACTATTTTTGTGGTACTTATATGACAAAAAATGATTTCGTCTAGCGATGAAGATAGTTGTCTAACTCTAAAAGAGTTGAGAGAACAATTTTCTAATGCTGAATTATCTCATTACCAGGAAATTTATGTGAAAAAAACTGTTCTTACCTACAGCACATTCTCGCTGATAGAGGTGAAAAGTTGTATGTTTAACACAAGACCAAATTTTGGTTCGGCCTCGTGCACTCACAGTACAAATTGAATTTGGTCATTTTGTATAACAAATAACTTCAAAGCCAGTGATTCCAGCAACCAGAGGGCATAAATCTAAAGAGAAATCCTAATAATCCGACAACATTCGTTCTTCGATTTACTAAATTTTGTCAATTTTGCTTCTAGTTTTGAGCTCACCTCTTCTGTGTTTTGTTTTCACCTCTGTCTGAAGCATAGACATAGAAAAATTTTCGCGGTCTGAAGTCTGTAAGCGCGCATAAAAACCAAAATCTTAAAAACAAATGAAAGTCGAATAATAAGACATTGAAAAAAACTAAAAACAAATCACAACCATACGTCACAAAACATGTTTCATTGATTGAAGTAAAATACGTAAAGAAACCCGCAGCTTCGTGTGGTATTGTTTTTCAAGCTCTTACCCGGGGTTTTTAAAGCAGTAAGCAGTTTAAACCCCTGAGGGAGGCCGCTACATTAGCGGGCGCGGATTTGAGCAAATGTTATTATTTCCCGTGCGGGATTACCGTGGTTCGAGACGGATTCTGACCGAGATCGCGGAACCAACTGACAGGTATCACTAATAAAAATTAAATAGTTCTGGCTTAATCATAATAGGGAATATGCATCAATTTTTTTAATTTTAATCAAAAGTATAATGCGTGATAAAATTAACTGTAATATTAAAGCTTTTCTCTTGCGTTTTTTTCTCGTGATATAGTTACTTGAAGTTGAGCGCAGCAGCACCCGCCGAAAACGCTCCATACAAAACGGTGACGTCACATATCACGTTTCAGGTGTGTTTCGGCGCGTTTAATATGGAGTTAGCCAATAATCTTCAATTATCTCCCTAAATTTTGCGTTTAAGTACATATGTGTCATACAAAATATTGTTTCTTATTCGATATTCTATCTGACTGTAAAGTGCATTATATCCGAAAATGAAAAAAAAAAATCGTTATTTTCCCTTGATTTCATCGTGTGACAAAACTAAAATAATACATTTTTTTATTATTTTTTTTCCTGTTCCATCATGTTTTTATAAGTATCCGCAGCGATCAAGCTCAAATTTATCAAAATCGGTGACTTATGCATATTCCCTATTTGCAGGTTTTACTTATACGTATACAACGTGTTACAAAATAACCCCTAATACCGAATATGGTGGATAGGGACTATCAAATTGAAAAACTTTTACTAGGGGACCAACTCTGAAATCGCGAAAAAAATCAGCTGTTTCATACTAAAACGAAAATATGAAAGTGTTAAAACAGCTGTTTTTTCGCGATTTTAGAGTTGGTTCCATTTAAAAGTTTTTCAGTTTGATGATCCCTATCTACAATATTGTGGTTTAGCCATTAAGTCTGTTTAACTAAACTAAGTTTAGTGTCAAAATAAGTAACCAACATGTATAGTTTTTCAAAAAAAAAACAACAATTCTTACTTGATCAGCAGTTTTCATTAAACGCCTATCAATGAGTAAACAATACAATGATTATGAACATGGGATTCGCGGGCTGATTATCTAAATATAAACTATTTAGCGACTGGTTCATTTAACATACATTGCTTCTTTTCTTTGGTATATTTTTTCTTACCCCAAAATGAAGAAGCAATGTATCACATTCATCTGTCAAATGAGACCGGT
Source organism: Agriphila tristella (assembly GCA_928269145.1). Taxonomy (NCBI): domain Eukaryota; kingdom Metazoa; phylum Arthropoda; class Insecta; order Lepidoptera; family Crambidae; genus Agriphila; species Agriphila tristella. Next base: position 19,542,635 of record OV743442.1, read on the forward strand.
CGCTAGGTGGTTTCTAATTAGATAAATCGGTCCCATTAATTTATAACTTGAACCATTCGATTCTGATGAAAATCGTGAAATGTAGCGTTAGTAAGATAATAGAATTAATTGTATTTCTACTACCATTGTGATTAGTTAAATTATATTAGCAAAACTGGGTTTCAAATATGGTTCAATCTGACACAATTATAACAGTATCAAAATCCAAGGAGAAATTATGACGAGCTTAGTTATTTTGATGGATGAAGCTAGTAACTTAGTAAAAACATTTATTAGACTTTTTTTTTTCAAAATAATTTTACAGAAAATCTATTTTGGGTGCTTACTGTGATGTTCAAGATCATATGTTACGTGTAGGTAAAATAATCGAAATGTCTGTCTGATCCGCCGCGGTCATTTGTCAGAGTAAACTCCGACTTTATGCTCCCCATACACCGACCGACATTACTACATAAAGTCCATAATCTACCTGGTTTGAGGCAAGGGGAAAGTATTAGTAGCAACGTGAGTATATACCATTAGGAAAAATTTATTCTGACTAGAAAAATGCTTTGATTTTGTGGTAAAACTACTTTTTGATCTATCGAGGTATGAATACTCCATTCAATATTTTAATCAATGTTGCATAACTCTTTCTTTAAAAAGCACATGGTATATTTTGCAGATTTTTAGGTTCAAAGTAATAGGTAAAGTACATTTTCACTTAATAAATAATTTAACTAATTATCATATATATGTCGCAACCAACTAGCTTAATCAGTCGTTCAATTAGCGGCCTAGCCTTTTCATTGACAGGCGCCATTCAATCATCGGCCTAAATAACATCCCGGCATTTCATTTAACGGCTAGGCAAATGTCTTGGTTCGATAACGTTAACCACTTGCCTAGCCAAGTCATTGTAATTTAGTTCCATTTTCTATCACCAGGCACGCTGAGGCGATGTTGCTGTCAAATCTGTAAATATGGCGTCGACCAGCTGTGATTTCTGGTGCTTTTCACAATTAAATTACGTTTACAATTCGTTTACACGAAAATATCGTGAAATGGAAGTGTTTGGTGAAAAAATAGTGCAAATCAATCTTTGAACGAACGTTTTAAAGAATGTTTTGAAATAAACTCAGAATATGACCAATACCATCGAAGTGATTGTTTTGTTTTTTTCGTAATTTATTGTTTGTTCAGATATTTGTGGTAAACAATGTTATTGTCAAGTTTAAATATGAAAATAATTTGTGTTTTCTTTTTAACATCTCACCGTAAACCTTGGAGTTTAGACATTAGAAAGAATCTTAGTCAGAGCATTAGAATAAATATTTATTCTTATGGTTAGAGGTTATAAACGAGAAAGCTCAGGTGACCATGAGTTCTGGACAGAAAAAGACTATTAGGTACTGGATGAACAATTGTGTCGTACTTACGATGATAATATCGTGATTATGACAAAGACAGCTGCTGGTGAAGAACTTTTAAAGTTAGCAAGGTATCAATTATAACAAATATTTGTTATCAATATCATTGCATTGAAACTTTTGTACATTTAAATATTTTTGTTGATTTTTTATTATTTTATTGATAGTTTTAACATTATCTGTGTTACCTATTCTCAAAAAAATCAAACGCTTAATGAACCTAAGTATTAGAAAAATGAAAATGAATAATTCTTTATTCGAAGAAACAGGTAATTAAGTGCTTTTGAATTTTCTATATTTTACTACCATTCGAGACTTTTTTACACTCGACGTCAGAAAAATCGCACCTCTTCGAAAGTAAGTTTAGACTTAGCCACCTGCTATTGCTATCTAACGTTCTATTGTGTAAATGTTGATATCTATTGAAAGTACTTTTAATGAGCTTTCAATTCATATTTGTTTGATTTAATTAACATAACAGTTACCATAAATAAACGCTTGAAGCGTTATTGCTAGCGCTAAAGGGGTAAATTCAGGAAATGCGGGTAAATTCGCTATCGAGATGATGGAGAAAACCCACTTCAACAGTTCAATAAAAAAATGGAATACCTAAGATGGATACTATTGCCACAGTTTTAAACTGTGCTATTGCCCATGAAATTGCTCAAATATTGCAAAAAAAATGAGACAATGTAATGTTGCTCGGAAACTGAATCTCAGTAATTCATTCCGTTCGACGAGTATTCCAACGGTTTCTAGAGACTGTTGGCTATGTATGTTGCTATGTATGTGTTTGTTGCTAATTACTGAGATTCAGTTTCCGAGCAACATGAAATTGCCTCATTTTTTTGCAATATTTGAGCAACTTCATGGGCAATAGTATCCAACAGTGTTGTTCTTGATACGGCAATTGCCGTATTCTACGGTAATCCAGATCGAATTTGACTCGAAATACGGCACCATTCAACAACGCTGTCCATACAAATACGGCAATTTTCATTGCTAAAATAGGCTAAAATTCATGATATTTTTCAAATTACGGCAATTTTTTATAATTTTGGGCTTTTTACGGCAATTTTTCGATTTTGAATACGGCAATCCTAAATTTGCCAGGAACAACACTGGTATCCAACTTGGGCATTCCATTTTTAATTGAACTGTTGAAGTGTGTTTTCTCCATCATTTCAATAGCGAATTTACCCGCATTTCCTGAATTTACCCCTATGATTTCCTTTTTATGGCGGTGCAAGCAATAACGCTTTAAGGCCAGTATATTCCAAATTATCGAATTTGGCCTATCTTTGATTAAAAAATAAACAATATATTATTCTTTATTTTGAGCAGATAAAAATAAATGTTGAAGTTTCATAAACGATCTTGATTATTTTATGGTTAAAAATACGATATTCATATCTTCACTCGACTAAAAAAATATACTAAGACAAAGAAAATTTTCATTAAATTTATATTTTTTGGATAATACTTAAAATTTATGAGTCCCTTATGCACGAAAAATATATATAAAAATAGGTTATGACATATAGAAGAATATTCAACGGTTACTTTTTCAAAAAGTGACTTTATGCTCAAAATAACAACATAAACATTAAAAAAATGAAAAAGTGAGGTTGTTTTCATTACTCTTCACACGTAATGAAAAAGACAGAGACAGAGTTTTTGGAATATACTGGCCTTAAGCGTTTAATTATTGTAACTGTTATGTTAATTAAATCAAACAAAATATTAATTGAAAGCTCATTAAATGTACTTTCAATAGATATCAACATTTACACAGTACGTTAGCTAGCAATAGCAGGTGGCCAAGTCTAAACTTACTTTCGAAGAGGTGCGATTTTTCTGAAACCGAGTGTAGTTGACAAGAAGATTTCATAAAATGTGTTTTATCTTCTTCGTTAAAACTTAGCAGTTAATATTGCGAAAGAAAAAGACACAAAACAGGCACCTATGATATTAAAGTACTAGCCTCCGCCCGCGAATTCGTTCGCGTGGACATTTGGAAAATCCCTAGGGAACCTTTGGCTGAGATAAAAAGTATTCTTTGTTTTAATCCAGGCTATAAACTATCTGTGTGTCAAATTTTATCCAAATCTGTTCAGCAGTTTTTCCGCGATTGAGGAACATAAATCCAAACCCACAAACTTTCACATTTATAATATTAAGTAGGATTTAACTTAAATAATAATAAAGAATTCAATTTCAAAATATTTCATTTTCTATTCGTCACGATGGTTATCCTATTCAATCAACGGCCTTAGCATCTGCCAGCCCGTTAATTGGATATTGTTTTGGATGTATTGGCTGGATGTCATTTAGGCTGCTGATGAAACGGCGACGTTCAATGAAAAGGCTAGGCGGCTAATTGAACGGCTGATTAAGCCAGTTGCCTGCGACATATATAATCCCTAGTTGTAAAAAATAGATAGGTCCCTGATGAAAGAAGAAAATTATTTTTTGGGAGTATTTAAGAATAAAATACTTAAGTGCTTGTGTTTATTCTAAATCAGTAAAAACTCCAAAATTCTTGATGATAAATACCTAAGCATAAGAGGATGAAATAGAATACTTATAAGATGGAGAGCAGCAAGAGCACAGTGAAGTGAGCACGAATGGAATATTTCATTCCTCCAGCTACGGTTAAAATGATATCGTTGTCATAACAATAATCGAAACACATTTGTTCAAATTACGCATATGAATTGAGACGCGACAGTCGCCCGCCGCACTACCCCATAAATATCAATGAAACTCCACCGAGTTATCAAATTAGGAAAATTAAAAGTGATAAATAAAGCCCAATTAAAGTTTATTGCGTAAAAAACGCATAAATTAATGCGTGTAACGGAACGTGGAATAAAAAATAAACCGTGTGCGCGCCAATTCGTGTAATTGTCAAGTAGGGGTGCGACTGGCGCGGCGGGACGGATCGGGTGTCGCGATGATTTGTTTTAATAACAGGTACTGTTGTATATTTGCTTTAAGGGTTCGCGGGCACCCTTAAATATGGTTAAAGTCTGCGCAGTATACACGTTTAAGGGTGAAGGTAGACGCGCATCACGTTCCATTTTTAAATTTTCAATACAAATTATCAAAACAACTCTGCGCGCGCTGTAATGAGGGCGAACTTTAAAAATTTCTATTAAATTATTAAATAGATATAAGTATACTAAACTAAACACGCAATACAATAGAAAAATACCTCATGAATCCTAAGTAAAATAAAAAAATACTTTAGAATCTGTAAATACCAGTAAAAAGACATGTCCAAGTGTACCGATTTGAGCATTTTTTAATATTTAATTTCTCTGTAATTGAAATCATTTTTTTTTTATTTTCTCTCTATAGGGCACTCCTTGACAATACCACAGAATAAATAATATACAAACAATAAGTGAAAAATAAATATGAGTGGTATTCTTAATTTATTGTTACAGCTGAAACGTTTGTGAAAAATACCTCTGACAAGCAAATTTGAAATTCCACTTGAACAGATTGTCTTCGTTTTAAAATACCTGATAATTTATTTTGTTTTTCTCTCTATACGGCACTAATTTACTTCCTAAAAACTAAAGTTTACATCAATAGTAATGTTTTTATTCTTTAAATAACTTATTTGGAAAAACGCTAAATTCTTTGAAATGCAGATAAACAGTCTTAACAACAAATAAGGTGTATCTACAGATACTATTATTTTAAATAACTCTAGAAACCTTATAAGATTTAATTATTTCAAAATTCAATACCAAACGATAGTTTTTATACAGTATTAACAGGACTTTTTCACAAATATAGATAACAATATAATTTGACAAACAATCGAAACTCGAAGCACACTTTTCGTTTCCACTTTTATTAAATTTCCATAAAGAAGGCACTATCTCGTTTTATAGGAATGCAAACGAACTACAATTCTACAAATTTTTCAAATTGAACCAGATGTAATACGTGTTTGAATTCACTAAAACCATGAAAAATAAATAATTCTACAGTAGATATCGATGTGACTCTCTTCGCAGCACTACACACGTGGTCCTCTAATTACGCGCGTAAATTGTATTAATTAGAGCTCGGCTCATGGAAGGGTTCCGTCGAATTAAACGCTATTACACTTGCCTGCGGAACTCCATCCGTCATTGTTCACGCGCGCTGTCACCGCCATGAGGGTAATATGCATAATTTTAAAAAGTTATTAATTAATTGTTATGTGAGGGTTTCAGTGTCTTCATTAGGGTGTTTGAATAGACGTTACAATTATTTTTTATAATTATTAACAGAATTTTGTTTGTCATTACACGTTAAACTTTTATTTTTTTAATACAAACTCACAATATCACTCTTGTGTGCAAGCACTAAAAAAACAGTTATGATTACACAGCGTGTCTTAGGTATTGGTTATTCACTCACTATCTCAGTTTTCATTTATTGACCGAGCGAGCACGAAGTGCGAGCGAAGCGTCTCTGCTTCAGCTTGGGCAAAAATTATTTCGTATGTCTGTATGTTCTCTTCTACAGGTCGCATTTCTCAACCGATTCTCGTGAAAATTTGTGAGCCGGTTCGAAAATTATATAGAATTTTTTTGTCGAGCCAAATTTTTTTAATTTTTCAAAATGGCGGAGATATGATGAAAAAACAGGTTTTACGGCTTTCCAGCGCTGTCTGTTCTCCTCTACAGGTCGCATTTCTCAACCGATTCTCGTGAAATTTTGTGAGCAGGTTTGTAAATAATATAGTTTTTTTTGTCACGCCACTTTTTCGATTTTTTTCAAAATGGCGGAGATATGTAAAAAAACATATTGCAGTCCAGCTTCCCGGCTCTGTCTTTTCTCCTCTACAGGTCGCATTTCTCAACCGAATTTCGTGAAATTTTGTGGGCAGGTTTGAAAATTATATATTTTTTTTTAAGTTGAGACAGTTTTTCCAAATTTTTCGTAATGGCGGAGATATGTAAGAAAAATGTATTTCAGTCCGGCTTTTTGGCGCTGGATGTTCTCCTCTACAGGTCGCATTTCTCAACCGATTCTCGTGAAATTTTGTGAGCAGGTTTGTAAATAATATAGTTTTTTTTGTCACGCCACTTTTTCGATTTTTTTCAAAATGGCGGAGATATGTAAAAAAACATATTGCAGTCCAGTTTCCCGGCTCTGTCTTTTCTCCTCTACAGGTCACATTTCTCAACCGAATTTCGTGAAATTTTGTGGGCAGGTTTGAAAATTATATAGATTTTTTTAAGTTGAGACAGTTTTTCCAAATTTTTCGTAATGGCGGAGATATGTAAGAAAAATGTATTTCAGTCCGGCTTTCTGGCGCTGGATGTTCTCCTCTACAGGTCGCATTTCTCAACCGATTCTCGTGAAATTTTGTGAGCAGGTTTGAAAATAATATAGTTTTTTTTTGTCACGCCACTTTTTCGATTTTTTTCAAAATGGCGGAGATATGTAAAAAAACATATTGCAGTCCAGCTTCCCGGCTCTGTCTTTTCTCCTCTACAGGTCGCATTTCTCAACCGAATTTTGTGAAATTTTGTGGGCGGGTTCGAAAATCATATAGATTTTTTTAAGTTGAGACAGTTTTTCCAAATTTTTCGTAATAGCGGAGATATGTAAGAAAAATGTATTTCAGTCCGGCTTTTTGGCGCTGGATGTTCTCCTCTACAGGTCGCATTTCTCAACAGATTTACGTCAAATTTTGTGAGCTGGTTCGAAAATTACATAGACATTTTTTTACGCCAGTTTTTCGAAATTTTTCATAATGACGGAGAAATGTAAAAAAACATAATTCAGTCCGACTTTCCAGCTGTCCATTTTCCTCTACAGGTCGCATTTCTCAACAGATTCTCGTGAAATTTTGTGAGCAGGTTCGATAATTATATAGGTTTTTATAATTTAGCCAGTTTTTCTAAATTTACCAAAAATCACCATTTCGAAAAATGATTAAAATTAGAAGCGCCATCTAGCTGCGAGCTGCGAACATACCTACCAAATAATACCAAACAGCACGTACCTACTACGTGCTTTGAAAAGCTCGTGAACAGTGTGGGGAAAAAGGGGTGGCGACATCTTTTAGATATTTTTTTAAACAACATACAATTTGAGCTACTTTTTAACGCGAGGTCTACAGCTCACGGAGCCACTAGTCTTAGATTGCCTTACGTTTCAGCATCTTTCTAGAATTGATGGGGAGAAGAACTACAATATCAGGCAAATATTTTATGGCAATTTAGTAGTACCTAGTCGTTTTTACTAGTTATAGTGGCAAGTGGCAACCATTAACTAGTTATTGTTTAGCCAGATTTACGAAAACTCAAAATAGTTAGGTACTCGTAAAATATCACGAAAAATAAGATCATACTTAACTTATAGAGGAGCTTGGTGGCGCAGTGGTTTAGCGCCTGGCCCAGCGATTGCGGAAGTTAAGCAACGTTCGCAAAGGTCGGTCATGGGATGGGTGACCAAAAATTTATTATCTCGAGCTCCTCCGTGCTTTGGAAGGCACGTTAAGCCGTTGGTCCCGGCTGCATTTGCAGTCGTTAACACCCACCAATCCGCACTGGGCCCGCGTAGTGGGTTATGGCCCATTCTCCTTACCACCCATAAGGAAGGCCTGTGCCCCAGCAGTGGGGACATAAAAAAAAATGGTTGATGGATAACTTACCTATATGAATCATTACGTACATAACATATAGTTAAGTAGATATAGTTAATGTACCTATTGTATCATCGCCGAATATAATCTGAAACAAACTGAACTATTCCCCAAAGCAATTCACACAAAGGAGATAAAACTAAACTGCATAACATAAAAGGTAAATTTGTATAACAGGCGCGGCGGAACATCAAAAAGAGCTATTATGAAAAATCGTAACGCGTTTACTGGGCGGACGCTCATGCATTATTCATAAGAGGAATTGCTACTCCTTAGATACGGAGCTGTTATTTATACGCGTTCCGGACGGTAACACTTACCTGCGGGGGCCCGCCCTACGCGATGTGTAAAAAGTTAGGTAAATTATTCCGTTCCGTTTTACATAAAACGACTCTGAATATTCGATCAAGTGAGGGTTAAATTCGCCAATTTCTTTGCTATATGGAAAATGCGCAAAGTTATTTACTAGCTCTGCACATAATATTTTGGGTTGGTGATTGCAGATGAGCAAGTCGATTGGTTTGAATTAAAACATGATTATCATGTATGTCTTTGTTATTAATAGGAAATACTGTCATCGTTTAGGTATATAAATCATCTGTGTTATGTTTTATAAGAAAATAATTTATTGAAATTTCGTGCATTTAATCCTAGCTACAATGCACTAGGTAGAACATAAGGTAGAGTTATAGGATACAATATGAAAATCTTCTTACATAAAAAGACACTTAAATCATTGCCAATTTGCCATCGCATCGGTGTTCGTTTCGAAATAAAAACCTAAAAACAAAAACAGCTTAAAAATTAAATACCTCTAAAAAGCAAGAAATAATATTCGAATCATTCGTTACACATATCAATATTAATAAAACACGTCTATTGAAGTCGGGTGGGGCTGGAGGACAACTTAATTTTTTTCTAAAAGCCCCACCCGACTTCATTAGACGTGTTTTATTAATATTGATATGTGTAACGAATGATTCGAATATTATTTCTTGCTTTTTAGAGGTATTTAATTTTTAAGCTGTTTTTGTTTTTAGGTTTTTTGAAGGCGGTTTTTCTTTTTTTTTAAAAAGCTTTTTTATTTTCAACTTTTTAGTGGTAGGTATGTAAGCGCAGCGTGTAAATATTGTTTAACTTTATATTATAACATTTTCAATGCTAAAATGCCCAGAACTCAATTTCCAAATTCACGCTGTTTGTTTTTGAGGAGTTCCGTTGTGTTTTCGTAGTCCAAATCTAGTCCAGAACGTTGCATCGCAAACCATGATTTGGTTTGTTTTGGATTGCCATAAACTTACCAAAACCTAAATCACTTTACATATACTATTTGACTTTGAGGAGTTCCCTTGTGTATCTTCGAATTTCGAAGTCCAATAACGATGAAATTAAATTGTGACCACTCTTGACGTATACCCTTTCAAATAAAAAAAGAATCATCTAAATCGGTTCATAAACAAAGATGTTATGTCCGAAATTCCATAAAAACTCGTACGATGGCGAGCTAAATAATTGATACTTTTCAGGATTATGAGAAAACTACTGGCCAGATCTCTGAAAAAATTTTATGGGACCACACACGAACTATGTTCTTTGAGATAAAAAAAGAATTGTACAAATCGGGTAACAACTGACGAAGCTATGTTAAAACATACATAAAAAAAAAAAAAAATTAAAAAAAAAATACCGTCGACTTGAGAACCTCCTCCTTTTTTTGAAGTCGGTTAAAAAATATGTACGATTTCCTCTAGTTTGGACACTCCAGTAAAATCTTAGCTAATCAAACATCTGAAAACCCTTTATTTTCCCGAAAGCCTCCTCAAACTTGATAAGTGAAAGAGCATCAAAAGAATACATCCTCACAATCACCTCCATCTTCCCACTACTTCACGACAAACAAGTATAATTCAATGTAGTCGTCACAAAAATCATGATCCCGACACTTATCCGTGGAAATTCAATGTGATTTCCCCCACCCGTCGTTAGCAATCAGGGAGTAAGGCCGTTAGCCGCGAGCGTGCCTCGACTGCCGAGCAGTGTGTCGTTGGTGCCCGCGGGCGACAGACGTGTTTGCCGTCACTGTTCTGATTGTTTAGATGTTTTCATGCTGAAGATTAGGGACAAAATAATGACAAACATTATCATTACCAACAAATATGAAATTTGGATGAACATTATCAGCATTAGTACCTATACCTATATATATTTTATAGTCAAACCCCGAAGTCCAGGCGCTCCTAGGTTTGCCTAGTCAAACCTCAGGTTTGACAAGAAGGCTTAGTCCAAAACTGATAGCGTGTTTCGGCCTATAACGCATTTATAGCCAAACCTAGGAGAGACTAACTTGGACACCGAAACGCAATTCGATCAAATCAGATTTCGACCAGTTAGACTTAAATTAGGTACATAACATGTTTTTTTTTTGTATTTAAAAGTATGAAATTAGAGTTCGTTCTTTCATTCTTTAGAGTATTCTTTAGAGGATAATTTAATTAATTTAATAATCTTCCTGTGAAACAAACATTTCTGTTGTCTGTTAAAAAAAATAACCAAAAAAAGACGATCGCTCCTTTTAACCTATCACGTGACCTACAGGAGTAAGGCAGCTTTGACCAGATCTAGCATCGGAAATGAATAACATGGGTGTCCCATCCCTCCCTAAAATCTACAAACTTAATTAAAAAATATGGACACGTTACGTTACACAACACGACAAGTATTTTTACAAAATCTTACATTTCTTATTTTAATCATCTAGGTGATGGCTTAGTTATACATTTATCAATTTATGTTTTAAATAATACGTCGCTTGTTAACAAGAACGCGAGAATCATCATTGGCTAAAGCTCATAAAGCTCGCGCGCGCTCGCCGAGAGCGAAAAACTCAATTATCATATTTTATATCTCATAATACTTACGAGGAACATATTCAATTATATAATTTTTCCTCTGAAAAGGGAATCCCTTTTCATTTCTCATTTGGATTTTTCTCTTAAGCAATTAGGGTGCCGCCGGAGGCTCGGGATTGGCCGTATCTACATTCTATGGCAAATAGAAATTATAACAAGGAACGAAAATGTTATGTTAACTTATGCACGGACCGCGTTAGCTGTTTTCGCTTATTAAAAGTGTGTTCCGCGATTTTGTGAATTTCGCCGAGTTATGAATTTGTTTATTCGCGGAATAGAAATGAGCTCATTTCACGCTCCTGTTTTCCATTCGCGTTTTACACGCGAATAATATATGAGACGTAAATGAGTTTTTATTTTATTTAGCTACGGTATTTATTTAGAAAGAAGGTAATGCTTAAAAGGACCGGCTAACTCTCTTATACAATATAAAACCACCATTTTATTACAGACTTACTCTTGTAACAAAACTCATTTGTACCTTAACTGAAAATAGCTAGTACCAAAGCAACTTTACAATGTAAGACAGAAAGACAGCCAATTTGCAAAACAGCACCCTTTGATCCTTATTAAAACAACTTCCGCACCCTCATTCAATCAGCAAAATCTTGAAAGCGAGAACTTCTAGCCATCGAGACATCATAATCGGTTCGACTTGGCCAACTCGATCGCTCTCAAGCGGCTGAATTCGATTCGGCAACTGTCGGACCGGATTCATGGAAGTACATAATCAGATCGCGCGGCCGGGAACACAAATTATTCGCGAGCCGAAACTCCGTAACTTCGTCAGAGCGAGAACAAAGCGGAACCACAATTGGTACTGAACCCGTACCTGACTCGATGGAAGTTTTAAAAATGGTGGCTCTTTGAGAGCAAACTCGATAAGGGGGCGCCTCGGGACGCGTAAATGCAATTTGCAAGGAATCGCTCTTCCTTTGACGGCGACTGGAACGGTAGATTTGCTTGTTTGCCTTTGCAGATGTGTACCGTGTTTACAGCGAAATGTGACTGCGGAACGAGCCGGGTCATCGCTACCCGGGAACTTCCATTGAGCCCTCTCAATCTTATCAAAACACAACACCCAAAAAAAAACTCAATTAAACTACAGACAAATCACACGAATCACGCGGTGCCCACCATTCATAAGGAGTGCATGTGCCCCAGCAATGGGGACAATGAAACGACTGATGGCGCTGATTTAGTGCCAAAAAACTTAGCATGTGATGAAGATACTAATAAAGCATTTTTAATTACGTAAACAAACTAAAGATTTTGAATATCACACGTTGCTTGGTATAATACAATTTTGCTGTTTAAATCAGAGAAATAAAACCAACAAAAAATTCATGTTCACAATTTTTAGACGTAAACAAACTCGTGTGAAAATTAATTCGAAATATTTGTCGAAGCAAGAAGAAAAACTAATTAAACTGCCAAAACAAATTTCACAAAACCTTCATCCATCCATCATACATACAGTATTATACGAGCTAATAAGGCGTAGCGAATCTCTCCGCGGTGGAATGATAAAAGTTGTAAATGGATCAGCATAATTTTTATTAGGTAAATCACTTCGTGCCGAATTATAACAACGTGGCAAGTTTGGAAATGGCTCGCTCGCCGACTCTGAATGTACGAGCTCCACGATTTCGGAAAGCGAAGGAAATTTTCGACATTTTCTTTAAGCAGTCCTTAACAAATCATAACTTTTTTAACCGATACAATCCAGATTTCAACGTTCGTTCTTAATTTAAGTAAAATAATCGCTTTAGCCCAAAATATCAAAAGTTATACAATTGTTATGATTGTGTAATTTTAAACTTAGCTGCTTTTGAGTTGCGCTACTTTTTTCAGCAGAATTTGATCGATCACAAGCCTATATATCGATGTAATTGACTGTGCATTTAAGCATTTAAGCAAGAAAGCATTTAAGGAGATACTAAAAAAAACTACACTTTTTGATATAATGCCATAGTCGCTGAAAAATCCTACAGATCTGAAATTAAGTTATGTATATCTTTCTCGAGACACGTATTAAACCAGAAACACGATTCAGTGATTTTTGCTAGATATAATTATTTTAATTTCAAAAATACTTCTTTAAAAATTCTTTACTTTGAAATTAAGTACATACTTAAAAACAACTTTGGGTATTCAAGTCGGAATTGCTTTAAATAATGTGTAAGTATCATCAATATTCACAATCGCGTAGAAGCATTTCTTACTAAGCTATCGTTATCTACTACGAATGGATTTCATGATTTTTCGCCTAATCTGCCAAATCGGTCTTGCTCTGCCGCTTCTCATTGCTATCTCACTTTACACTTTATTTTTTACATAGACCCTTAAGAATTCAACAATATAAGATAGCACGCAGATTCGTGTTTTTTTTTTAACTGTACACAGTCACAGCGGCGGCACTCCCTATATGTGTGAGCTTGACGCCAGTCTGGCTGGTCTGGCAGCGGCTACGTCACGTGCGTCACGACTTGTGATAGGGTTGGCTATTAGCATCATTACATATTAACGCAAGGAAATAATAAAACGAAAGTTTGATGAAGTAAATTTTTACTGAATTTAAATGCTAATACATATGGATCAATAGCTAATATGATTTCTTGATTTGCACCAATTTCAAGGGTTATTTTTCATTTGCCCGAATTGTTATTTTTATTAAAATACTCGTATCAACTTCTGCAATAGGGAATATGCATAAGTCACCGATTTTGATGAATTTGAGCTTGATCGCTGCGGACACTTATAAAAACATGATGGAACAGGAAAAAAAATAAAAAAAATGTATAATCCTAGTTTTATCACACGATGAAATCAGGGGAAAATAAGGATTTTTTTATTTTATTTTTGGATATAATACACTTTACAGTCAGATAGAATATCGAATAAGAAACAATATTTTGTATGGCACATATGTACTTAAACGCAAAATTTAGGGAGATAATTGAAGATTATTGGTTAACTCCATATTAAACGCGCCGAAACACAGCTGAAACGTGATGTGTGACGTCACCGTTTTGTATGGAGCGTTTTCGGCGGGTGCTGCTGCGCGCTAACTTCAAGTGACTATATCACGAGAAAAAAACGCAAGAGAAAAGTTTTAATATTACAGTTAATTTTCTCAGGCATTATACTTTTGATTAAGATTAAAAAAAATTGATGCATATTCCCTATTACTTATACATTTCCAAGATTTCCGCGCGTACAGTTTTTAGGGATTACCGCTTTTAAATTGGTATTAATTCTTTAGAATTATTTAGTTTAATTATCTTAAATAGTTTAATTTAGGTTTAATTCGTTTGGTTTTAGTTTAATTAATTAATTACTTAATTAATGTGTATTAAATTCTACTATTGCTTTTTCAAAAAGGAGCAGAAACTCCTTCTTTATTCTTATACATAATTATTGTAGCTACCTACTTGAATTCAATAACATTTGAAGTACTTATTTATTTTATTTTTCTGTAATATAAAGCACTATGTTTGACTCGGAAGAAAGTGCAATTACCACATCACCCCTCAATGTACAAATACTATTATTGAGAAATGCAATAATATGCCCTGCAATACAATATTATACGGAAAGCAAATTACATTGCCTGAATGCTGAATGATTAAAGCCCTCGCATGCGGCTCGACACATATCACTTTAGTTTGTCGTTCTTGCCTGTAATGTTATGTACTATTGCGCGGTGCGAGCGAACTAGGCAAGCCTGATAGCGCGTGACTCCGCGGAGGAGATTCCTCGCCCCGATGGCGTCGCGGCACCCCCGCACTCGCCCGGCGCACTCACACATAGCCGCGAGCACTTTTACAGCACCCATGCGCAAGTGTCGCTTCTTTTTACGTTAGTATATATTTTCTTTGACACACTATAAAACAAAAGGTTTCCTTTTTTCTAAAAAAATATAAAAAGACAGTCACCCTAGTGGGACAGCATTGCGATGCAAATTGTGGGGAATGATAGCGCAGCTCCCTTACAAATTACTTGGAGAAAATTTTAATTTGTTATTTTGGAGCCGGCGCAATTAGCTCTCCCATAACGATGTGAAATTGCGTTTTAATTTACAGATGTTATAAGTATTTCATTTGCGAAAGATGTTGACGCTTTTTCAGAAAATGAAAGTAAATTATTATTAGTTGGTTCATTTATTTCAGACATGGAAACAATATTGTTGAACTTGTTGGAATTTTAATTTAGTTTTCCCTGTCTTCATATCGCACACCCTTTTCACTTTCGCCTAAACAAGTACAAGATAGAAGCGAAGAAATATGAGTAATTATTTCATTTCAGTTTTAAAGTACCAAAGTCAATGTCAAAATAAGCTTTATTTAAATAAACTTAATTATTAAGTACTTTTGAATCGTCTATATTTTCCTACCACCCGTTCCAGACTTTTTTAGCTGACAAAAAGAACGGGCGCAAGAAACTTGCGCTACCTATGTAAATAATGTTAAGGAAATCTTGATTTGTATGATAATTAAACATTTTGCTTACATTTTGTACAATCTGATATTTATTTCTTGAAGTTGTTTGGAAGTTGTCTTAACTTTCCGACCGATTTTCTCTTTCTGCTTTTGATTATTGTTTTTGACAGGTTTAATATAGATGCTCTCCACATGCAAACTTTTGTAAGACCAGAAAAATCCGGTATGTAAAACTTTGTGAATTATGGCGCTGTGCACGCTTTTAGCGCCACCTGGCGTTTGCAACTTTATTGGCTCTGACCGTTTTGACGTTTTGATAATGTACTGGCGGCATTGTGACAAAATATTTAAAAAATAATATTGTGTTATTAACGTTAATTTCAAAATTACTGTGATTTGGGTGGAGAAAGTGTTATCAAATCATTTTTGGACATTCAAACTAAATGTGTTAAGTAAAATCTATTCAAAAAGTGTATTTAATTTTGATTTAATTTTGGTTATGTCAGGGTTTGTTTACTTCTTTTTTAGTTGTAGTTTTACTGTAAAACAAGAAGATAAAGCTACTTTAATGGTTTTATTAAATGATAATAAACACACATTATAGTTCCTGTATCGCCAGTAATAAATTTAAATACGATAATTTAGACAAATGACAGAGCCTACATTATTTCTACTTTTTGCCACCATGAGCGCTGCGATCGATTATTATACCCCACCTAGAACTTCGCACCCAGATAGATTCACAGAAAAATTGATTCATCGAACGAGTTTCAATAGTTTCAACACCGTCTCCATGATCACGTTGCCTAGCAACCCTATCCGAGTTAACGAAGTACACACCCGAAACCGCAAAATGAAACCCTATTACGAATGCGATAAGGGATGAATTGACTGAGCCCGCCTCAAAAAGAGTTTTCGGCCAACAAACGAACGAGTAACGTCGTTATCGTCGTTACGTGCCGTTACTCGCCGTTATCGTTAGTTTCGTTACCGCTGCCGTTAGTTTCGTTAGGTTAACGAAGCCGACTCAATTGGTCCGACCAGTTAGGGCTAGTGTTGTAATAAGTTCGATTTGCTATTTTGTTTTTATTTCGGGATTCACGGAATTTTCGTTTGTAAGCTGAAAGAATAAATAACAGTGCCGTTTGGGATGTGGAATTAAATCAGCATTATATTTGTTTGAAGATTTAGGTTATTCCTGGAAACTGTTTATAGCTCGCGCAATATAACTTGAATCCAACATTCGACAATGAGGCTTGCGTGCCAATCATTTTTGTACCTAAAATTGCTTTTGTGCAAGTTCAAGCTTGGGTCAAGTTACAAGTCATATTCACACATTGGCAGGCAATAATCCAAGGGTTTTATACGAATTACGAAGTAGTCATTTTGTACTGTCGAAAGTTTAGGCCACTGGGCTAACAATCTAAAAATACTATTTAACATCGGCAACACAATCATTACAAATCTAGAAAATATACTTAAGTACATTAGATAAACTACATTTCCGACCACCCGCAACTTTCCATTACATCTTTCTATCGTTCAGAACAATACTTTACTATAATAATTACTGAGTAATAGGTATTTTATTCTAATTGTAATCCACTCTAATATTACCATCAAAGACACAAATAAAAATGTCACAATTAATTACCAACATTTAGATTGCGTTTAGCCCGCATATCGGTGACCGGGGGTGGCCACAATGGGTCACGTTACCACTCAATCCCTCTCAATCCTTTTGAACCCAACCCGTTATATCCTCGATTTGTTTTTTATGGAGGACTAACACTCCCAGGGAACATGCTGGCGTCACTAATCTCCTTCAATCAGTTACAAAAATCTATTTCATTCATTAAGATGACAAAATTATTGGATTATTATTTGTGATAAGCGTCTCATTTGAAACAAAAGATAATTGTTACGTTGTAACTTGTAACGTTATCATTTTATTCGTAAGGTAGTTAGTTAGCTCTCAATATTTCTAGAGTAAGACGAGATTATTAAAATTATATTAATCAGTACTGATAACTTAAATATTCAATGGGTTTTTATAAGCATTTTTATGAAATACCTAAGTACCTACCTAATATCTTTTGATCTTTTTCTACCTTTTTTAGCCGTGCTATTCTGAAGGAAACTCGCAGCTCACTTCGAAAATCACCTCACTTCTCACGAGTTTGATATTGGAAATAAGATAATAATAGAGTAACTAACTAATTAATTGCAAGAATTTCACGTTGCTTCTATAGTTATCGAATTTTAATGTTCAATTGATAAAGTAACCTACAATTATCTAATTTTTAATATCAAACTCATGCCAAATCCGCAGCTTATTGTTTACTTCATTTACATCTCATAATATGCAAAAGCCAAAATCTTTCAAATATCTACGATCTACGAACTGCAAACAAACATATCATTTAAATGCCGATTAAAGAAACCCCACAATGTGTTCATTATTGCTCACGCCTCATATGCTTGACTTTCTGTGCTCGCGGCACGCGCGCCGTCACAACAGCCGCCCGCGGCGCGCGGCTGGGTGCGTACTGGCTAGTGTGAGTAATCACCTACCACTCTTTATTATTCAGTATTTTTTTAATGAATGCTGTTTGTTATTTTGAGCAGATGTGGTAGTTGTGAATATTGCAAAAAAATATTAAGTCTCTACTATTCGGCCTAGCTAGGTAACGTTTGTAGCACAATATTTGTTTTATCAACCACTTAAGATAGATAAAGACGTCAAAAACAATTATGTATTTCAAATTATTTACGTGCTTATTATTAAATAATGGTCGATCATTTTATACATATGGTTATCATTTTAACAAAGCAACTAACCGGAAATCAAGATCCAATGACGGTACATTGAGCGCGAATATGCGCGCGCGCGCCGGTCACGTGCCGTTTGTTTACGCGGCAGATTCGGCGATGCGGCGATAAGTGGTCTAAAGTTTGGTGCTGGGGGTGGACCGCCCCTGGTTATTTTAGGGGTGCTTTGGGCAACGTGTTCCTTAAATGTTTGTGTTACCTATTTAACTAGGTACTTATAATAATCTTAGGGTGTGTGTGACTTTAGGTTGAGAGACCAAGGACACAACTAAATTAGTTGCATAAATGAAATGTTTTTCGAAAGTTGTTTGCATGAACTAGTCAATGTAGGTTGGAGAACTTTTAGTAACAACGCAATATTAGATAGTTTTTGGTCGGTCTTTGAACGTGTGATATGGCCATCCATACTAATATTATAAATGCGAAAGTCCGTTTGTTTGTTTGTTTGATCATCATGAAATTTTGCACACACGTTGTCAGAGGTTCAGAAAAGGACATAGGGTACCTTTCATCCAGAAAAAACAAATAGTTCCCGAGGGATAGCAAAAAAACTGTCCACGCAGACGAAGTCGCGGGCGGCCGCTAGTTAGTAATAAATAAGTAACCGCTTTATGAAGTTCAATAAAAGCAGAAATAACTTTGGGTCAAAAACATGTACCCTCATCAAAATTTAGAGAATATAATCAACAAATAAAACACTATGAAAACCTAATTTATCGTCATAAGGAACCCTCTACCAGTGTGATTTGAGACACTCGCCCCATTCGCTCTCAGCGGGTCACTCCAGTGTGTTCACAGCCTTATTGTTTGGCCAGCACTGATTGGCATCAGTTCCGCTATTAAACTGATATTTGTGTGACATTTTTATTTTTTCTTCCATACACAGTATTAATTAACATTTATTAACATTTATTTTATTATAAATTTTGTTAACAACACAATTAATTAACAAAATTAACAGTATTAAATCGAAACGATGCGGTGATGAGCTGAGAGTGGGGCAATTTGGAGTTGGGCAACGGAATGACAGAGGCCAGATGCTGGCTGACTTTATGGAGAAGGAGAACCTCTTTATGATGAACTCCTTCTTCAGAAAGCCGGAATGCCGGAAGTGGACCTGGGTCAGTCCGGACGGTAAAGTCAGAAATGAGATAGATTTTATCATGTCGACGAAAAAGCAAATATTCAATGATGTCACTGTGATCAACGCTGTTAAGACGGGGAGCGATCACCGATTGGTACGTGGCACATTGAATATCAACCCAAAGCTGGAAAGATCTCGACTGATAAAATCAACAATTCGACCATTGCCGGCCCATATTCAAAACCCCGAGAGCTTTCAACTCGAACTCCAAAACCGCTTCGAAGCCCTTGAGAACAGCATAGATGTGGACGATCTAAACAACATGGTGGTGGATACTGTCCGTACGGTAGGGTCCAAGCTCTTTAAGACCCGCCGTCCCAAGATAAAGAAACTCTCCGACCACACACTCCTACTCATGGATCAGAGACGTGAAATGAGGCTCCAGAGTTCAGTAGATGCTAATCGTTATCGGCAGCTTAATAGACAGATATCTAAGTCTTTGACGAGCGACCTTCGCCAATTTAATACAAATCGTATTAAAGAGGCCATCGAGCGGAATAAAGGCTCCAAAGTGTTCGCGAGAGATCTGTCTATTGGGCAAAGCCAGATGACGAAGCTGAAAACTGACGACGGACGCATCATTTCATCAAAGCCTGAAATCCTGAGGGAGATCGAGAGCTTCTATGGGCAGTTATATTCCACGCAGACACCTGTTGAAAGCAAGGCTAAAGACCCCAGAGCCAAGCTTACCCGACACTATACCGAAGATATCCCGGACGTCAGCCTGTGCGAGATTAGTATGGCTCTCAAACAGCTGAAAAACAACAAGGCGGCGGGTGACGATGGAATCACTACAGAACTTCTGAGAGCGGGCGGTAAGCCGATACTCAAAGTCCTCCAGAAGCTCTTTAATTCAGTCATCGTCCAGGGCAGAACGCCAAAGACATGGAACATAAGTGAGGTGATCTTGTTCTTTAAAAAGGGTGACAAGTCCCTCTTAAAGAACTATAGACCCATCTCGCTTCTGAGTCATGTCTATAAGTTGTTTTCGAGAGTCCTTACGAATCGTCTCGCTCGCAAGTTCGACGACTTCCAACCTCCCGAACAAGCCGGGTTCCGAAAAGGCTTTAGCACCATAGACCACATCCATACGCTGCGGCAGGTTATACAGAAGACTGAGGAGTATAATGAGCCACTTTGCTTGGCGTTCGTGGACTATGAGAAAGCCTTTGATTCGATTGAAACCTGGGCGGTGCTGCAGTCTCTCCAAAGGTGCCAAGTGGACTACAGGTATATCGAGGTGTTGAGGTACTTATACCAAAATGCCACCATGACGATCCGAGTACAGAACCAGAACACAAATCCTATCCAACTGCAGCGTGGTGTGAGACAGGGAGACGTTATTTCTCCGAAACTGTTCACAGCTGCGTTGGAGGACATCTTTAAGCTCTTGGACTGGAAAGGACTCGGCATCAACATTAATGGCCAGTACCTAACACACCTTCGTTTTGCCGATGATATAGTCCTTATGGCTGAGACCATGGAAGACCTCAACACAATGCTCGAAGATCTCCGTAGTGCTTCCCAAAGAGTGGGTCTTAGGATGAACATGGATAAGACGAAAATTATGTCAAATGCCCATGTTGTACCCTCTCCAGTTCATGTTGGGAACACTACACTTGAAGTTGTTGACCATTACGTATACCTAGGACAGGCAGTCCAGTTAGGTAGGTCCAACTTCGAGAAAGAGATCTCTCGTCGAATCCAACTCGGGTGGGCAGCATTCGGGAAGCTTCGAAAAATCTTCGCGTCCGACTTACCTCAGTGTCTCAAGACGAAAGTCTATGAACAGTGTGTGTTGCCAGTGATGACCTACGGCAGTGAAACGTGGCCGCTAACTATGGGTCTCATAAGGAGGCTCAAGGTCACTCAGCGTGCAATGGAGAGAGCCATGCTCGGCGTTTCCCTACGTGATCAAATCAGAAACGAGGAGATCCGCAGGAGAACTAAAGTAACCGACATCGCTCGAAGGATTGCTCAGCTGAAGTGGCAATGGGCGGGACACATAGCGAGAAGAACCGATGGCCGTTGGGGCAGAAAGGTTCTGGAATGGCGACCGCGCACCGGACGGCGCTCCGTGGGTAGGCCCCCGACAAGGTGGACCGACGATCTGGTGGAGGTCGCGGAAAGCCAGTGGATGCAGGCAGCGCAGGACCGATCGTTGTGGAGATCCTTAGGGGAGGCCTATACCCAGCAGTGGGTGTCGTGTGGCTGATATGATGATGATGACACAGTATTAATGGCTTTAAAAATTATTGATGGGTATTGATCACATTTCGATATACTGGACTTTTATGGTGACATTTTAAAGAGTCGTTGAGAAGGTTTTTATGGTTTATTTAGTTACGGTTAATCTAATAGTGTTTTATATTGACACGTATTTTACCCCTAAAAAGAGGAGATTTAATGTTAAAATTAACGTAACTAACATTCTGTCTATGTCATCGATGAAATCTGGAGTTTAGCTCTGGGTAGTGTTACCGTATTTATTATTTATTAATTCAGTTTACTTTTGGCTTCAATAACTAGTGCATACGGCATACATATTTTTAAAATAAGTAATTATCTATTTTTACGTTTTAATTTAAATAATAAGGTTTACCATAATAAAATCACATAATACAACATTTCACATTGGTAACTCCTGACCTTCAGCCATTTTTTTACTTTCCCACTCTGCTGGGGCACGCACAAGCCTTCCCTATGGTTAGATCATAGACTTAGAAAATTTTTCGCTATAGGTTGGATAGGGAGGATGGGCCATAACCTACCACGCGGGCCCAATGCGGATTGGTGGGTGTTAACGACCTTACTTCCTTACAATCCATACTATATAATATTATAAATGCGAAAGTAACTCTGTCTGTCTGTCTGTCCGTCTGCCGAAACTACTGAACCGATTTGGATAAAATTTGGTACAGAGGTAGAGTAGAGCTTGAGAATGGACATAGGCTACCTTTTATTGCGAAATAAGTGTTGGATGGGTTGAAATAGGGGATGAAAGTTTGATTGTACCACAGTATAGAGAGACTAAAGAAGTTATGCTACTATCGTATTTATAAGGTTCCGACTTACATACTTTTAAACTACGAGATTATGTTATTCAATCGACTTCCATGAGTTAAATTGACAGAACAAAATTCAAAATCTAAAATACAAAATCTATACTTAATCCATAATAATATTATAAATGCGAAAGTAATTTTGTCTGTCTGTCTGTCTGTTAAGCTATCACGCCTAAAGTACTAAACCGATTTTAATGAAATTTGCCACAGAGATAGAGTAAAGCTTGAGAAATGACACAGGCTACCTTTTATTACGAAATAATGGTGGAAAGAGTTAAAATAGCGGATGAAAGTTTGTATGAAAGTCTGTAGGTGTCAAAATAGGGAATGAAATTTTATGAGAGGAAAAAGCGGGTCAGCGCGCTTGGTGGGGACCCGCCTAATCACGTTAAAACGGCTGATCAGATTTTGATGAAATTAAAAGAATAGAATAGAATAGAATAAACATTTATTGACACTCACACATATTTACAAAAGATATAAAACGAAGAATAAAACAAAAACGTACAGAGGGATGACAAAAAATACAGAGCGGTTTTATAAGTAAGTAAACTTAAACTAATACCAGTAAAATAAAAAATTAAACATAAGATGTGCGTGTGAGGCTAATAAAAACCTGCCTCAGCATATATGCCTCTGTGACCGGTAGACAGTGCACAGAGGCGCTGTTTTTCTGACAGGGTCAGTGACGCACCTAACATAATACTAACAAATAATATAATAATACTGTGGTTATAAATTACAATAGGTAAATAAATACAAAATTATACTGGTATAACAAATTAAGTAAAGGAAAGGAGAGGGACAATAATATTTTTATTTGAACAAAAAACCTACTTTCTGTTTGATTTCTATTCTGTGCGTGAGTAATATAAGAGTTTCTACTCTGTGGAGTGGTTACTACCTACTTACTTTACTTTCTCTATGCGCTTAATACTATTTGAATTAAAACATTGAATACTATTATCCTGGTTTAAAGTTCCCATAGGATTTTCTCGAATATCCACGCGGACGAAGTCGCGGGCAAAAGCTAGTAATATTATAAATGTGAAAGTCCTTTTGTTTGTTTATTTGTTACGCCCTCACGTCTAAACTATTGACCCGATCATCATGAAATTTTGCATACACGTTGTGAGGGGTACAGAAAAGGACATAGGGTACCTTTCATCCCGAAAAAAAGTACTGTCCCAGAGGGATAGCGAAAAAACTTTCCACGCAGACGAAATCGCGCGCGACCGCTAGTAAGGTTTTGTAACTGTGTTTCTTTCAGTAACCCAAATCAAATAAAATAATCAACTTTTGCTTAGACTCTATTTGTAGTGTCTGTCATCCCATAGTCTTATTATTCTACAGTCATTATAGGTAGAGTATACTGGGTATACGCCGCGTGCTGCGGCCGGGATGCATGATCCAATTGGCGTCGCTAAATTGATACTCTATTTGGCTCAATTAAGCATTAATTAGTGCTCTAATGAAGAGCGAGTCCCTCTATTGTTCTGCGCTGTGACTCAGGGCACGCGAAACGGTCTTGTAGCATGTACTTGAAGAGATGATGGTTTTATTACGTCCGACCTATACATATCTTGGCACTGACATTAATTTTACTCAAAACACTGTAATCGGTAATTAAGATAATTATCTTGATTATTAAATTCACGTGCAATTACTATATTTACACAAAGTTTACTAAACGCAGTCTAAACGCCCTTTTTCAGGTTTGATTTTGTACTTTGAGACAATTACAGTTTCAATAACGCCGCCATCATTTAAAATACGTAAAGTAGTCATAAAAAACTACTTCTACTATCCCAGTTAAGTAAACCATTTGTTTATTCAGAAAGTATCGCCTTAAAACAAAAATGTTATCTTAAATGTTACTTAATATTATAAATGTGAAAGTTTGTGGGTCCATCCAATCATCCAATGATTGGATGTTTGTTCCTCAATCACGCAAAAACTACTGAGCGGATTTGGTTGAAATTTGGCACACAAATAGAAGAAAGCCTAGATAAAAATATAGAATACTTTTTATCCCGATATTCCAACGGGAACGGGAACCACACGGATGAAACCGCGGGCGGCCGCTAGTTTTTACTATAAGATCAAAACTACGTATATGTCACTCTGTGCTAGGAAGAAGCGTTGTGCGACGGGGCCATTTCATTAACTACATTAATTAGAGGAGAATTGACTAAATAGACAAGCCGTTACTTAAGACTAATTAGCGACAACGGCTGTGCTGTGTCTTTGTGGTGGCCACTTGTAGAATTGTAGTAAGAATACGATGAATTTTATACAAATATATTTTAACAGCTATTTCTTCTAATAACAGATAACATAATATTGACACATAAAAGCAAATTTTCACTTTGATGATGAATAGCAATTTTGAGCTTTCATCAAGTACAAATCATTACATAAACATACCTACCTCTAGCACGATTCGAAGCCGGGACCATTAACTTAAGAGCCAGGATCGCTGACACTGTGCTAAACTGATTCGTGCATTGTAGGTATTTATGAAAAAATATGTATTTAATGATATGAGTATTATTTTTACAAGCAAAGACCTAAATATTTTTAACCTGCAAGAGGGTTATGTTTTTCGCGCGTATCTTGTTTGTATGTAATTTTTATTTTTAATTTAATTTTTTTTTAATATTCTTTATTACCTCATATATTTCGATTTGTCAGATTATCAGAAGATATCGTTAGATTTGTCTTGTCGGCCCAAGTGTTCTTAAGAAAGTGGCTTATAAAAAAAACAACATGGCGGCTGTACGGTTTTTTTAGAACACTGCAATATGGGTGTCAAATTAAAGGGCTTATTATAAGGATTTCAAAAAAGGTATATCATGACCGTAATATATAATAACTAAAAAGAAATAAATAAATAAATAAAAAAAATAAAAAACCCGCCTGCATTAATAAACAAGTCAACTGAAAAGATGGAAACAAGATCAAATATTAAAAGCAACATAATAAAATACAGTCGGAGGCATATAATTCAAATCATTCATAATGTCACTTTCTTTATACATGCCTCCGACTGCATGCTATTATGTTGCTTTTAATATTTGATCTTGTTTCCATCTTTTCAGTTGACTTGTCTTTTTTTGCAGGCGGGTTTTTTTATCTTAAAAATCTTATGTTTTTAAATATCTATAAATGTTTCGCTAATAAACAGGATCACGCATTGACACTTCCCCTGCTTCCAGACAATGCTAAACACATTGTGATGGGATTGGCTCATTCTACAGACGCGGCCGTGTGTGAATTAGTACGCGTCGGTGTCGACAAATGTGCGCTTAACGAATTTATCCCGATCATGGGCAGACTCCTGTGAAGGGCAGAGCATTTGATACGGTTGTTAAAAAAAATATTTTACTGGTAAAGAAAGACATTTAATTTTTACAACGAGAAAGTTTAAGAAAAGGTCATTTGATACGGCTGTCAAAAAAATATGATTTCGAGAAAGTTTAAGAAGAGATGCGTTTTATCCAAGAAGCTTATATCCACAATGGAGATTGCACGCCTAGTATCATACTGAAGATTGAAAAAGACTCTTTAGTAACGTCACGGCGTATTGCTATCTCTTTCTTTTCGTTTTACAATACGTTTTCGTTTCTCACGAACGAACGAACGACGTACAACGAACACGTATTGTAACACTAAAGAAAGAGGTTGCAATAAGCCGTCACGTCACTAAAGGAGCTTTTTTCAATCTTCACTATGACATATGGCCGTGCAATCTCCATTGGAGGGAGGTATAAACTTCTTGGTTTTATCGGTCGTAAAGAAAGACATTTGATTTTTACAAATTTTTTACACGACTGCCCAAAGCAAAAAGAGTGTATATGTGTTCAGGGTTCATGTATGTTTGTGGGTATGTGAGTTTCTTTATTCCACCATAACTTCTAAATGCCTCAACTGATTTGGATAAATGGGGTATCGTTAGAATCCTTACAGGATCCCGAGTAACACTGACTATATTTTTTTTAGAAAAAATTAATATGGCGACTGTACGACGCCATTTTCAAATTTAAGAAAAACAATTTTTTTTCTTCTATTATTACAATATGGGCATCAAATGAAAGGCCGTGATGAGCAAATTCCAAAACTATATAATATGTCACTAAAATGTGTGAAATAAAAATAAACAAATTAAAAAAATATTTAAAAAAAACACGACTGCCCTGCCACAAACGAACTAAAAAGTTAAACAACAAGTGTCATTGCAGTCGGGGGACCTCTTTGATAAAAAATTGTTCCACAATAAGGTCCCCCGACTGCAATGACACTTGTTGTTTAACTTTTTAGTTCGTTTGTGGCAGGGCAGTCGTGTTTTTAATATTTTTTTAATTTATTTATTTTTACCTATTTAATCTCACCTTAAAATGAAAATTGTCTTATTGACGTTTCACTGTCTACGATGCATATGCCTTCTGCATAATTAACGAAAGTGTCAACAATTTAAGACGTCATTATCAAGAAAACATGCAAAAACTATTGAAAAAACATTATAAATGTCATTACATACAAACGACATCAACGACCATTTGCAACTTATCTCAATACATTTATCTGCACACACTCCGAAATTAATAAAACGCCATTATCAAAGTTTTTAACCTTTTTAAAAAGAATCGTTTAATATAAATTGAGCACTGATAGCATCTAACTGTGCGTTGTTTCTGCGAGCACGCGCGACGCAGCGGGCCGATGTAAATCTATTTGTCATATTAATGTGGGCAATTAGGGGGCATGCGGGCAAGGGTTGCCGCGAACGTAGGTTCATTACACCCGCCAATAGCGGCAGGGTTGGCGATCACAGTAATGTAGAGGTATAGGTAAGGTGTTGAGTTGTTTTGTATGCGCATGTCTGAAAGCAATAACGAACTGTTTTGTAAACCTCTTAATTTAATATTTCATGAATCCATGATAGGAGATACAAACCTAGATAGTTAGTACTGACCAATGACTAAGGAATAATATGGACCTGGCATATCTACGAAAAAAGCGTGCATACCTACTTCATTGTTCTCCATTCAAACGCAACTAAACATGGCGGCTTAGCTTTATTACATACACCTTATGTAAAAAGCATAGAGTCGAAACTGTAATTAATGACTTCACGCATGCTTTGTTATTGCAGTTTAGGTTTCCTTTTTCAGAGGTACTGACAGACAAATCAAGCAAAAAGTTCTGAAAAGCTGAATATTAAAAAATAATCTGTGCAAGCCTCTTCATCTATCGTTAGAGCATTAGTCAAGCTTTAACGAAACCAACATAAATATGAACTAGGTTTCACAAAATAGGTCTTTTCAAAACCCAAAATGAAATGTAAATTGACAAGAATGTTTTACTAAAAACTTTTTTCTTTCTTAGAAACCACGTGGAAGTAAATATTTCCAACTCAAAAGTTTCTTCAGTGTTTGCAAACTATTTAAGTTCAATAAGTGTGTAATAACCTTTCATTTATTTCATTTCAGTCGATGATGTCGTTCCTGCCAGTCGTAACACCAGTCTCGCAACTTTCGCAAACAATTTTAACCCTTAACCGAACCTAATAGCGTCTAATTCAGAACACGTTAATCAGAGCACATTTCAACACAAACGCAATGTTGTTTTAATTGTCGCTTTTAATTAGATTTAACGACAATACTGCTTTTAAAAGTGTATTAACTAAATGAACGGCGAGCGGCCACTGAAATAATTAGTCAGTTTGCTGACGATGACTAACTGTTTGTGGGAGCATTTTAATTGGTAAAGTTCATGACACCTTCAACAGTTTTATTATTCTCATAGCCTTAATTGTGTATATCATAATCAAGATTGCTCATATTTTGGGAATTCCCTGAAAGATCATTTTAATTACCTACATAATTTTTTCACAAAAAACCTGAACTTTTTTTCTATATTGTCTAAAAACGGTTGTGTTTATTGTTAACCTTAAACGACACCTGATAATGAAGATTCAACGCTTTATTAACCGACTTAAAAAAAATTGAAAAGGAGGAGGTTATCTACTCGTCGCGTATTTTTTTTTATATGTATGTACACCGATTACTCGAAGACGACTGAACCGATTGAAATAATTCAATAAAAACGTTATAACATGAGAATTGTTTCCAAGTTGGTCCCATTTTTTGAAATTTTGAAATCGGTTCAGTAGTTTTCAAGTAATCTTAAAAAAACTGTCGTTTTCGTTACCATTTTATATGAATTCAGGCGGATTTTCAACCATTACTTTTTTGTTTATGAACCGATTTCGATGATTCTTTTTTTGTTTGAAAGAAGACACCTTAAATATTTATATCATTGGTATTGGACTTTGGATTTTGAAGATACACGAGGGAACTCCTCAAAATCAAATAGGAACTGTACAGTGATTGAAATATTGGTAGGTTTATGACAATCAAAAACAAGTTAAGTACCTATTTATTGTCAAAGACGTTCTGGACTAGGGTTGAACTACGAAGGCCCAACGGAACTCTTGTGGAAATTGAGTTACTCGGGGTGTACCATTGAAAAATGTGAAACATTATAACGTTCTATTTTATAAAATCATCGCTTAGATACCTACCACAAAAAAAGTTGAAAATAAAAAAGCTTTTAAAAAAAAGCACAACCTCCTTCAAAAATCTTAAACACAGCTCTATAAAAAGCAAGAAATAATGTTCAAATCGATTACCTAATTAAAACACGTCTATTGAAGTCGGGTGGGGCTTTTAGAATATAAACAATACAATAAGCAAAAAAAATTCTTCCAGCTCCACCCGACTTCAATAGACGTGTTTTAATTAAAAGATTTGAACATTATTTCTTGCTTTTTATAGAGCTGTTTTTTTAAGGTTTTAGAAGGAGGTTGTGCTTTTTTTAAAAAGCTTTTTAGTTATGTTCTTACTTAAACGAAGTAAAACATAAAGATTAACTTTTAAGCATTTAAAGTTGAAAACAAATTACATTTGTCTACGTTCAAAATATTTATCAGTCATTAATTTCTTCCAAATATGTATTGAAATTTTGGCCCCCTTTTTGTTGAAGACTGTATTTACGATGAATGCCAACATTCAACAATGAAAATGAAGTGTCCAAATTAGTTCAGAGCGATCTAAACTGCGCGCTCGCGCACGACGTTAATGCATTTATTATGATTATGCATTGCGCGCGTGAACAAATGGAGTGTGATGTGATTGAAACGGACTACCTATATGAGATAGGTACTGCAAAAGAAGACTACATACTTTTTAAGTCAATGGTTTTAAACAAAATCTCAAAACGTGGTACAATCCGGCTAAATATGACAATGAAATACAAAAACCTCTAACCAATTTATAATAAAGATAAACCTAACTTACATTTGTTACTTACTTAGGAAAAAATAAACTTTTAGTTAAAAACTAAGAAACTACATCAACAGATTTTTCTCTCCACAATCTGTTAACACAGCTAGAGTCTGTCTAAAAAGTCAGTTTACCTGAGAAATTATTAAATTATTAAAAAAAACTTATACTGGTAACCCTGTCGGTGCTGTCAAAATTCTAATAGTAAACATATTTTTTTATTTATTCATTTAGATGGGTATTGGTGGGGTGGTTGGGGATTTAGGTGGGTAAAAAAATTATTTTTGAAATTACCCATGTAAACTGACTTTTTAGACAGACTCTAAGATGGACTTGTCTAGCAAAGCTTTACAAACCACGAATTATTTTTTATTAATTTAACGAAATCTTTTGTTTTATGTAACGAAATCAAGTGAAACCCCTTCCAAAGAGTATTCATTCGCACTCGTTTAGGACAATTGAAGAACGCACGCGCCGAGTCCTCGCATTCGAAATTGAAATAAGGAATAATAACCATTTCGTGGCAGACGTATCGCTATTGGGGTTAGAGTAGAAAGGGCACTGCCCTACAAATAGAGAGGCACTGCCTTAATTGAGTATCATTTCGAGGCGTATTAATATCAAATGATTTTTCTTAATATTCGACCTCGTTGATACTAATTTGAACT
The DNA here is from genome assembly GCA_928269145.1 of Agriphila tristella. Classification (NCBI taxonomy): domain Eukaryota; kingdom Metazoa; phylum Arthropoda; class Insecta; order Lepidoptera; family Crambidae; genus Agriphila; species Agriphila tristella. The sequence goes on from OV743442.1 coordinate 19,573,111, forward strand.
AATCTGTTTCCACAATGTTTGAATTTTTTAAATTAAATGTCAAAGCGATATCGATATCATTACCTATACGTATAGTTAAAACTAGGCAAATTGTCCTTATTACGAACTAGCGGCCGCCCCCGACTTCGTATGCGTGGAAAGTTTTTGCTATCCCTCGGGAACTATATCTTTTTCAGGTTTCGAAAGGTAATCCCTATGTCCTACTCCTGACAAGGTGTATGTAAAATTTTATGATGATCGGATCATTAGTTAAGACGTGAAGGCGTAACAAACAAACGGACAATTAAACATTAGAAGCCGAGTAAAATATTTGCATCTATTCTATTACTAGCGGCCGCCCGCGACTTCGTCTGCGTAGAAAGGTTTTTTGCTATCCCTCGGGAACAATACTTTTTTTCGGGATGAAAGGCCAATGTCCTTCTCTGTACCCCTGACAACGTGTATGCAAAATTTCATGATGATCGATTCAGTACTTAAGACGTGAAGGAAGGCGTAATAAACAAACAAATGGACTTTCACATTTATAATATTAGTAAGGATTGTAAATACAATAATTTTACTACCATGATGCTACCTAGATTTAGGAATGTAGAACCTTGATTCTTAAATGACTGTGCAGTCTTAAATTAAATTATGGTACAGTTTTGGCGAATACCAACTCTATTATCGTCAATCATTGTGTTAATTTCGTTAATAGACAAAATGATGTGTCCGTAATTTTTACATCATATCAATTCAATGACGTGTGACAAAATGTCTAATAATAAATTCAGTTTTAAATTAACCCAGAAGATAATGCAAACTGAATCTGGAAATTGAAAACATGTATATCCTGTTGATCTAGAATAATTATTCAGACTTTGTTTTTTAAGATTTGAATTTGGAATGAAGCCCACTGATCCTATTTTTTATTAGATATATTATGTACTTAGTTACCGGTAATAAATAATAAATAAATAAATAAAAGTTTATTTAAATCATGACATGTATACAAAAACATATTTGCGTTAACAACCGTTGTAGTCATAAGACTGTGTTACAGTTATTAGCGCCCACCTCAAATTAGACAGGCATTACAGACATGATTTGAACTTAGGGCTAAAATAATAATATAAAACAGAAAAAACAGAAATTATAGAATATGTATGTGTGTGTGTGTGTATGTGTATGTGTGTGTATGTGTATGTGTGTGTGTGTGTGTGTGTGTGTGTATGTGTATGTGTGTGTGTGTGTGTGTGTGTGTGTGTGTGTGTGTGTGTGTGTGTGAATAATTGTGCATGTATTTGCAAAAATATTTATTTAACCAAGGACTCAGCTGTATCATAGTCCAGGCCAAGAAGCCACTCGCATAACATGGTTTTACATTTGTATTTCGGAAGAGGATAAATATTAAGCTTTTTATTTACTTTGTTATACAAAATAGGCGATATAAAGTCAAAATGATGCTTTACCAATACCAAACGAGAAATTAGTATATCACAGACTATGTCTTTTCTTCTTTTATTGGTCAAAATTGCCGGATCAAACGATATTAGCGTATGTTTGCGTAGTACTACATGCAATATGAATAGTTTACGGATAGAAAGAACTTCCCAATAGCCATAAACCAAGTTAGTAGGGAACCTTCTTGGCCTGAAGGCCATAACTTTCAAGATGGCCCTTTGGGCCCTTTCAAGTTCCAACATCAGGGTTTTTCCAGAACCACCCCAAACCGTAACGCAGTATGACATAATAGACTGGGCGAGGGCAAAATAAGCAGTTTTGAGTGTGGCAGGATCGACAATAGCTCTTAACTTGCTAAAAACAAAGATAAGCTTTCTGATACGAACTGCAACAGAAAGAATATGCTCGGACCACGACATTAGGCTATCAACAATAACACCTAGGTATCTAATGCTGTGAGTGCGTGATATTGAGACACAGGTACAAGTGTTGTTAAAGACATCGTTACAATTATGCGCAATTAAACTAAAACTTTCATCTGGTTGAGAGGAGCGCTTGGGAGCAAAAGTAATATATTTGGTCTTATTTAGATTTAGAGTCAGTACATTTTTGGTCAGCCATAACATGACTTTTCTTAAGGCCGACTCAGCAGAGAACTGTGCCTCCTTCCAATTACTCTCATGAGCCACAATTGCTGTATCATCAGCATACATGACGATTTTACATTTTGACAGATTCAATTGGCACAATTCATTCATATAAATTAAAAACAGGGTCGGGCCAAGGACACTGCCTTGGGGCACTCCATATTCAATGGGTTCCTCATGACTAGTGTAATTTGCGACCCTAACACACTGTGTCCGTTCATTCAAGTAACTCCTGAATAAATCGAGTACAATCCCCCTTACTCCCATCTGTTGTAGTTTATCTAGAAGAATAGGGACAGATACAGTGTCAAAAGCCTTGGAAAGGTCAAGAAAGACACACAGAGAATTTAGTTTATTATTCAGATTATGAACTACAGTACTAGTGAGTTCCAAAACAGCATCTTCTGTTGACCTTCCCGGCCTAAATCCAAATTGATTTGAAGCTAAAAGGTTTTTAGATTGCAAGTAGTAGATTAATTTACTATTTATAATTTTTTCTAAAATTTTCGAAAGGACTGACAATACTGAAATGGGTCTGTAATTGGTGACACTGCATCTGTCTCCACTCTTAAAAATAGGATGGACTATTGCTTTCTTAAAAACCGCAGGGAAAGTACCAGTCGAGAAACAAAGGTTATACAAGTGTGTCAAAACCGGAATGAGAACGTGTCTAGCTTCTTTTATTAATGTATTTGAGATACCGTCCCAACCAACTGCACAATCGAGCTTTAACCCCATAATTTTATCTTCAACTTCTGCTTCGTCGGTATCCAACAAAGCCATCGAGTGCATTACAGAGAAATTTAGGTCAGATGAGTATGAAGGTACTTTAGAAGAGTTGTTGATTACATTTGATGCCAAATCTTTCCCTACACTAGCAAAAAATCTATTCACTGATGATACAGCAGTTTGTGGATCGTTGTACGCCGATAAAAGATCGTCAGATGAAGTAGAGGTGTGCTTGATATTGGTGACATTCTTAATGAGGTCCCAAACTTTCTTCGGATCTTTCTTATGCTTTGTAAATTGTGAACGCTCATAGTCTTTCTTAAGTTTTTTCAGTAGGTTATTGCAAAAGGTTTTATATCTTTTATATGAAATATTTATAATATCGTTATTTGGATGTTTTTTAGTTTGACGGTAAAGCTTGTCTCTATGCCTGATGCAGCGTAGCAATCCGGGGGTAATCCAGGGCTTGGAGATGCGCTTTCTGTTAGGAATGGAGAGGGTACGCGTATTGGCTTTAATTGCAGTGGATAGTTTTTCAACTAGGATATTAGCAGCATTTTCGGCGTTACTATTGTTAACAACATCTGAAAAATCCATCTTTTCAAGGTCAAGTACGCAAGCTGGGATGTCGAGACGCTTAACAGTACAGTTTTTATTAAATTTCCCGGTCTTGTAATTTGTGTCAATACATAATACAATAGGAGAGTGGTCAGTGAAATAAGAGTCTAAAACCAACGTAATGGAATTTTTGTCAGTTTTTAGAATCACGTGGTCGAGACAACTGTTGCCACGAGTTGGAAAGAAGTGAGTAGGCAGCATGGAATGGGATGCTAACAAGTTGAGATACGAATTAGAAGTTTGATCATTAATACCTTGAATTATATTAATATTGAGATCCCCAATTAAAACTGCGGTTTTAAAAGAGTGCAAGGAGGACAGAAGGGCGTCCAAACTATTTAGAAAATTTTCAGTATCTCGGTAGGATGGAGACCGATAAACGGCAATAATCACAACATCATTAGAAAGTTTCACAGTCAAACAGTTTGCATCTGCCACAATTTGCTCATCCACTTTAGTCACCAAATCATCCTTGGTGTAAATAACAATACCATCGTTTTGGTTAGAGTGAGTAGAGTTATGAGTACGGTACCCAGGTATTTGCGGTAGATAGGGACATTTGCTCAACCAACACTCTGTTAAAATAATTATGTCAATATTCAAATGGATCCTCTCCAATAAGAGAAGAAGATTGCCGTAATTAGCAGCGCAACCAATACTCCTAATGTTTACATGAAAAAATTTAAGTCGTTTTTCCGGGTTAGTTACATGTACTGATGTGCCTTCAGGTGTACAAATATATGATTTACCGACAGATATATCATCGATATCTAACGATATTTCTATGTTATGATCCATAAAAAAATAAATAGTTAAAACAATGTGTATACGAGACTGGGTTTTCTAAAAAGTTATTTAGGGTTCGTTGAAGAGCAGTATCATTTAAAGAGCAGAGAAGTATAACTATTGTCCATAGTAAAGCCATCAAACTTGTTTCCCCATATTCGCTTAGTAAAAAAGTGGTATGTGAGATAAATGTACAGTTGATTAGCGTTTGCATGTGTAAAAGTGAGTTAAGCATGATATAATTCATATAAGAATGCAAATATATTAAATGAGTGGTGTGAGTGATAACTTGTTTGTGGTTGAGTTGAGTGTATATAGCAGTATAAGTATGTATATATAATAAAGTGTGTGTGATAATTTGTGTGCGGTTGAGTTGAACGTATTTAGCTGTATAAGTATGTAAACTAGTGTTTCGCCCTGGTGCGCGGGCTGCTGAAGCAGCCCGCGGGCATCGCCCTGTTGGGCTGTTAGTAACTTTGGAGAGTCGGACTGCGAATTGTGGAATAGGCATATTTCCGTCCTGTCAAATCATATTGCAATTTCTCTGCAATTTGCAGTGGTGATGCACTGTGAAAACTAAATGCTCTATTCTTTTTTCTAAAAACTTTGCTGGCTTATATGAAAATCATAGAGAAACTAATATAGTTACTACGTGAAAAATCTAATTAAAGCTAAGAATCCCCGGGTGCGGCTCAGCTGCCATCAACCACAAAAACTGCACCTGGCAACTTACAACACGCGCAAACTGAGATTAGACACGAAGTCAACCGATTATTAGCAAGTTACAGTGGGACATCGTAGGGTTATCTGAAGTCCGAAGAGAGGGAGAGGACTCGATAAACTTCAAATCCGGTAACTTGCTATACTACCGGGAGGGCGACCAACAGTCCCTAGGTGGTGTCGGGTCATAGTCCACAAGTCCCTTGTCAACAACGTGATTACAATCGGAAGTATTTCGACCAGGGTAGCGTACCTTATACTCAGAATATCCAAACGGTAAACCCCAGCACAGAATACATAATAGTACAAGTACAGAAGATCCACTCCACAAAGTCAATTATTTAAATAGCGACTCTATTCCATACACAATAAAGTGCAATTCAGGTTGCACTCCGCTCCCTTGGCTACAGTTATATTCACCTAGAAGTTGCCTCTCTTTCTATCGCGTAGCTCTTATTTCCTCTAACGAATTCAGGGTTTCACTTTCTTCTTTTATATAATAATTAAATAACAGGAAGTTAATTTATTACAAGTTATGAGGTTGTGAAATAATGTGTAGGTACTTAAATATGTTTCAAAATAACCTAGGATAAGTACAGTCAACGCCACATCAGACATGCTGACTTTGAGTCAATTTGCTTTCATACGAAATGAAATTGTATTCATAATTAACTTTATTTCGAAAGTAGGTAAGTGTACCTACCTAATCTATAAATTATTATTTCAGTAAATAGTTGGGTGAATATATTGTTTAACAAATAAGACAAGTAAGTACCTACCTAAGAATAAATGGATACTAAATACTAATACGTTTCGATGTCGTTTGGAACTTTTGGAAGTGTGAAAAACACGTGAGGTTCGGATCCTTTTTATTAGTATTAAGGCAGCCCATTACGAATGTCATATGCCTTCATTTTGGTTATGATAAAATTATTATTGAGTGACTATCGAAATCGAACTGCTAACGTGCGACCCAGCCGGCACGCGGCGGCCTCTGAAATTAGTCCGTCCGGACGGACCCGCTGGCTACTTGTAGCTTCGTACCTAAAGCGCGGAGTGGGCCTAGCCTGACCCCAGTACACCGTTATGATCGAGTAGTTTACTGAAAAGTTGGGAAAACGATGCGGTGATGAGCAGAGAGTGGGGCAATTTGGAGTTGGGCAACGGAATGCCAGAGGCCAGATGCTGGCCGACTTTATGGAGAAGGAAAAACTCTTTATGATGAAGTCCTTCATCAGGAAGCCTGAAAGCCGGAAGTGGACCTGGATCAGTCCAGACGGAGATTTTATCATGTCGGCGAAAAAGCAAATTTTCAATGATGTACGTGGCACATTGAATATCAACGTAAAACTGGAAAGATCTCAACTGATACGATCCACGCTCCGACCATTACCGGCTCATACAGTCAGTGGCACGAATCATGAAAATTTTTCGACGGAGTAGGGATAAGTTCGCGCATGTGCTCTTGTGAGCGACCAATAGCGCGCGCCCCTTTCCCGCTGCCCGCGCCCCTCACCGCAACGCATACCCAAAATACGCGTTTCGCGCAATCCCCACCCGATTTCATGATTCGTGCCACTGACTGTATCTAAAACCCCGAAAGCTTTCAACTATATCTTCAGAACCGCTTCGAAACCCTTGAGAACAACATAGATGTGGACAATCTAAACAACATGGTGCTGGATACTGTCCGTACGGTAGGGTTCTATATCTTTTAGACCCGCCGTCCCAAGCTAAACAAACTCTCCAACCAAACTCTCGTACTCATGGATCAGAGTCGTGAAATGAGGCTCTAGAGCTCAGCGGATGATCATCGTTATCGGCAGCTTAATAGGCAGATACTTAGTATTTGACGAGTGACCTTCTTCAATTTAATAGGAATCGTAAGAGACTATAAAGAGGAATAAAGTTTCCAAAAGTTTCGGGAGAGATCCGTTTAATGTGCAAAGTTGATAAAGCTGAAAACTGAAAACTGATAACGGACGCATCATTTCATCGAAGCCTGAAATTCTGAGGGAGATCGATAGTTTCTAAAAGCAGTTATATTCCACGCAGACACCTGTTGAAAGCAAGGCTAAAGACCATAGAGCCAAGCTTACCCGACACTACACCGAAGATATCCCGGATGTCAGCCTGTACGAGATTAGTATGGCTCTCAAGCAGCTGAAAAAAGAAGGCTGCGGGTGACGACGAAATTACTACAGAACTTCGGACATCTTTAAACTCTTAGACTGGAAAGGACTCGGCATCAACAGTACTGGCCAAGACTTAACACACCTTCGTTTTGGCGATGGTACAGTTCTTATGGCTGAGACCTTAGAAGACCTGAACACAACGCTCGAAGATATCTGTAGTGCTTCCCAAAGATTAGGTCTCAGTATGAACATCATGTTGAATGCCCATTTTGTGCCTGCTCCGTTACTCAAGACGAAAGTATACCAGTGTGTGTTGCCAAGGATGACTTGCGGCAGTGAAAAGTGGTGGCTAACTATAGGTCACATAAGGAGGCTCAAGATCACCCAGCGTGCAATGGAGAGAGCTATGCTTGGCGTTTCCCTGCGTGATTGCAGAAATGAGGAGATCCGTAGGATCCGTGCGATCTAATGATAATATTGTATAGTGTTATAATAATGATACTCCTATGACTTTTGTGACTCTGTGCTTCTTCAGTTAAGTTCAGACTGCCTGACAGCCATCTCCACTCTCCCATTTGATCGTAGATCGCCAAAATTACTGTAGCAATATCTTTCCTTTAATCAAAAAGGGGTATAAATAAACCCAGTGGGTCAAAAACTGTAATCTCGCGATTTGTTGGTGGTCACAAACCTTCGGTGATCTCTTTGCCTTCTTAAAGTTTAAACCAATGCCTAAAATATCTGTGGCTGGTTTCCAATTGTTCGGTCGATTAAAGGCCCAACTTCTTATGTCACAACGTCCTGCCTTATGAATCAAATGTGACATCAAAGGTCATCGAGTTCATCTTATAAGTTTCTGGGGGCTTCTTTCTTTTCATTACTCTCCAAAGGAAGCACTGAGCGTTTTGATTCTGATCATTTACCTCACCTGCAGGAACATTTCCCTGATCTCTGCAAAAATGGCTAATTCTCTCTCTCGGAAACTAAGCAGGACTGGAACTAATGAATTCAGTAGATCTGGGCCAGTCAGTAATTCAGTTTTTAGTGACACTCCTTCAGTTTCAGCTTTCGCGCCAAAAACATGTCTAAGTTTTCCAGGTTTGTTAATATTCCGATCCCCAAAATGTGGGGGATTCCGTACTGAGCAGTTCAATTTTCTTTGCATAATTATTTTTTCAACATTTTATGCATCGAGTGGTCTATCCAACATCTTCTCAATCAAGCGTGATCGATTTTTATTTTGTTGTTCGAAAGCTTAATGCCATAGTAAAGCATACTCCCAGTGGTCGTGGATTTTCTTCGACTTAATATCGAGTGAGAATGCGAAGCGTTCGTCGTTCATCTGGAGAATATCTAGGTAGCTTAGAATCCCTAATGCCAATGCTATCAAATCTTAAGTATTTCTCTACTAAGAGGTGTAGTTCATCCTCTTTCTCAGACTGAAGGTGATAAGCAAACTCAAGCATAATCTTCCTCGACATTGACGACAAAACTCCATGCAGGATCCAATCGAGTTCAATGAGAGAGGCGACAGGATCATCCTTTATGCCCTCTTTTATTTCTCGGCGTATAATCTAATGCCAATAATCTTGGCCTATCAAGTTCACCGTCGGTCGACCGAGGTGGTCGTACTACGAAATCATGTTGCCATCAATTAAATGTCTTGGAAGCGTAATGTATGAATGTATGAACTCGTTCAAGGTTGAAGGATCCTGTATCTGTAACAAGCGTCAGAGAGACGATCTTGCTTTCCAGGTTGTTATAGCCGCCCACTGCCCTCTGAAACTCCAAGTCGACGTTCCGATTTCCGGCTCCTACCTCGTTGGCTACACTGCTCTCTACGAGTGGGACGGTGAACCCTTCATCAAGCAGAGTACACCTGTTAAAGCTATCTTCAGGCCCCTGGACGGTCACTGGAAGCACCTTCAAAAAGGACCTGTTTGGCACTTGCCGAAATGGATGTTTGCAGTAGCCACGGTAGTCTTTGGTCTTTCTTCCTCTTGGTCTCCGCCTTAGTTCAGTCATCACGGTGAAGTAACTTATGGCGAATACCATTGCAAGCTCAGGCATCAGAAGCATAGTCGGCGCTTGAAAATCCATTCCCAGCGTTAGTTAACGTCTTCTCTTTTGAACTTGTCACAGACAGTAATCTGATGGCCCGTGTCATCGCAAGAAACATACCTAGCTTGTTGCTTAGGTACCTTTGTGCTGTTCATTAAAATTACCTCATCGGGCACCTCCGAGCTAAACGTCTAGTTCGGTCGTTTGCATGTAACTGATTTAAAGGACTTCGGTGGGTGTGGTTCTATGCCGCCTTCCGATCCCGCAGGTGAAGGGCATTGATTCGTCATTACAAGAGACACGAGATGTAATGATTTGGGCGCCGTTTTTTTTCTAGCAAGCGGGGCGCAAGGGTGTGCACCCACTTAGGATCGGGAACCTCCACGCTTTTGACGGATTTTAACCTAGGCTTCCACTTATAATATTTTTTTCTGAGAGTTTTGTTGATCCTAATACTTTATTAATATAATTATACCCCTCTTCAACTGCTCCTTTTTAGGGTTCCGTACCCAAAAGGTAAAAACGGGACCCTATTACTACACTGACTACTGACTCCGCTGTCCGTCTGTCTGTCGGTCTGTCTGTCACCAGGCTGTATCTCATGAACCGTGATAGCTAGACAGTTGAAATTTTCACAGATAATGTATCTCTGTTGCCGCTATAACAACAATTACTAAAAACTGAATAAAATAAATATTTAAGGGGGGCTCCCATACAAAAAACGTGATTTTTTTTCGGTTTTTGGTATGGAACCCTTCGTGCGTGAGTCCGACTCGCACTTGGCCGGTTTTTTTATGCCATTTTAGAATGTGGCGGTACCTGCAAAATAAACCTTACTTTCAATTCCAGTATTGCTATAAGTATTGGCAAAATCTAATGGTTTTAGATAAAAAATATTAAAAACTGCCGCTACCTATTCCTATTTTTCAATTTTTTTTTGTAAATCTCGAAAACTACCTTAAAATTGGGTTTTTTCTACAAGGCAAAACTCATTGTTATGTTGCATAAATCGTCGATACATGCCAACTTTTTCAAGTGTCGTAAACGGCCTCAAAATAGCCTTAAAATATTTTAAAAAATTCATAAAATTTTAAAAATTGCTGCCACCGCGTTCTTTGTATTGATTTTTCTATTTGACATAACCTAGTATAATAATGTACTGGACATAACTTTCCTATATTTTGCAACATATACTGCAAGCAATTAAGTTTCAATTTGCTTTCTCTCTTGCACCCAGCCGTCGCAATAGGACTTGAAAAAAGAAAGGATATCTCAAAATAGTAGATTGTTATATAAGGGTCAAAAGGACTTTTACCCGTGTTTAACACTCTACTTTTCATTTCGAATATAAGGAAAGTAAAAAAATCGTAGTTTTTTCCAAAATGTTTATTAATAATAACATGTAGCTGGTACCTTATATTCATTATACCTATTTAAAATTAATCGAAAAATTAGAACAATTAGTGAAATTTAAGGTTAAATTCTTGTTTGGAATATTTACACAATTTGATATATTTTGACAGATTTAGGTCTGTTGGATGTCTGTAAAAGTTGGAGACATTGGTCCTTGATTAGTAGACGGCGAAGTCCATGGCAGAGACTGTCCTGAAGTAGTTGGTTGAGGTGAATTTGAGCGTAGTTTAATTGTTTCTGTAATTTTATTTGAACACTTAATGTGCGATTGAGCATAGAATACTATTCCGATCCCCAAAATGTGGGGGATTCCGTACTGAGCAGTTCAATTTTCTTTGCATAATTATTTTTTCAACATTTTATGCATCGAGTGGTCTATCCAACATCTTCTCAATCAAGCGTGATCGATTTTTATTTTGTTGTTCGAAAGCTTAATGCCATAGTAAAGCATACTCCCAGTGGTCGTGGATTTTCTTCGACTTAATATCGAGTGAGAATGCGAAGCGTTCGTCGTTCATCTGGAGAATATCTAGGTAGCTTAGAATCCCTAATGCCAATGCTATCAAATCTTAAGTATTTCTCTACTAAGAGGTGTAGTTCATCCTCTTTCTCAGACTGAAGGTGATAAGCAAACTCAAGCATAATCTTCCTCGACATTGACGACAAAACTCCATGCAGGATCCAATCGAGTTCAATGAGAGAGGCGACAGGATCATCCTTTATGCCCTCTTTTATTTCTCGGCGTATAATCTAATGCCAATAATCTTGGCCTATCAAGTTCACCGTCGGTCGACCGAGGTGGTCGTACTACGAAATCATGTTGCCATCAATTAAATGTCTTGGAAGCGTAATGTATGAATGTATGAACTCGTTCAAGGTTGAAGGATCCTGTATCTGTAACAAGCGTCAGAGAGACGATCTTGCTTTCCAGGTTGTTATAGCCGCCCACTGCCCTCTGAAACTCCAAGTCGACGTTCCGATTTCCGGCTCCTACCTCGTTGGCTACACTGCTCTCTACGAGTGGGACGGTGAACCCTTCATCAAGCAGAGTACACCTGTTAAAGCTATCTTCAGGCCCCTGGACGGTCACTGGAAGCACCTTCAAAAAGGACCTGTTTGGCACTTGCCGAAATGGATGTTTGCAGTAGCCACGGTAGTCTTTGGTCTTTCTTCCTCTTGGTCTCCGCCTTAGTTCAGTCATCACGGTGAAGTAACTTATGGCGAATACCATTGCAAGCTCAGGCATCAGAAGCATAGTCGGCGCTTGAAAATCCATTCCCAGCGTTAGTTAACGTCTTCTCTTTTGAACTTGTCACAGACAGTAATCTGATGGCCCGTGTCATCGCAAGAAACATACCTAGCTTGTTGCTTAGGTACCTTTGTGCTGTTCATTAAAATTACCTCATCGGGCACCTCCGAGCTAAACGTCTAGTTCGGTCGTTTGCATGTAACTGATTTAAAGGACTTCGGTGGGTGTGGTTCTATGCCGCCTTCCGATCCCGCAGGTGAAGGGCATTGATTCGTCATTACAAGAGACACGAGATGTAATGATTTGGGCGCCGTTTTTTTTCTAGCAAGCGGGGCGCAAGGGTGTGCACCCACTTAGGATCGGGAACCTCCACGCTTTTGACGGATTTTAACCTAGGCTTCCACTTATAATATTTTTTTTCTGAGAGTTTTGTTGATCCTAATACTTTATTAATATAATTATACCCCTCTTCAACTGCTCCTTTTTAGGGTTCCGTACCCAAAAGGTAAAAACGGGACCCTATTACTACACTGACTACTGACTCCGCTGTCCGTCTGTCTGTCGGTCTGTCTGTCACCAGGCTGTATCTCATGAACCGTGATAGCTAGACAGTTGAAATTTTCACAGATAATGTATCTCTGTTGCCGCTATAACAACAGTTACTAAAAACTGAATAAAATAAATATTTAAGGGGGGCTCCCATACAAAAAACGTGATTTTTTTTCGGTTTTTGGTATGGAACCCTTCGTGCGTGAGTCCGACTCGCACTTGGCCGGTTTTTTTATGCCATTTTAGAATGTGGCGGTACCTGCAAAATAAACCTTACTTTCAATTCCAGTATTGCTATAAGTATTGGCAAAATCTAATGGTTTTAGATAAAAAATATTAAAAACTGCCGCTACCTATTCCTATTTTTCAATTTTTTTTTGTAAATCTCGAAAACTACCTTAAAATTGGGTTTTTTCTACAAGGCAAAACTCATTGTTATGTTGCATAAATCGTCGATACATGCCAACTTTTTCAAGTGTCGTAAACGGCCTCAAAATAGCCTTAAAATATTTTAAAAAATTCATAAAATTTTAAAAATTGCTGCCACCGCGTTCTTTGTATTGATTTTTCTATTTGACATAACCTAGTATAATAATGTACTGGACATAACTTTCCTATATTTTGCAACATATACTGCAAGCAATTAAGTTTCAATTTGCTTTCTCTCTTGCACCCAGCCGTCGCAATAGGACTTGAAAAAAGAAAGGATATCTCAAAATAGTAGATTGTTATATAAGGGTCAAAAGGACTTTTACCCGTGTTTAACACTCTACTTTTCATTTCGAATATAAGGAAAGTAAAAAAATCGTAGTTTTTTCCAAAATGTTTATTAATAATAACATGTAGCTGGTACCTTATATTCATTATACCTATTTAAAATTAATCGAAAAATTAGAACAATTAGTGAAATTTAAGGTTAAATTCTTGTTTGGAATATTTACACAATTTGATATATTTTGACAGATTTAGGTCTGTTGGATGTCTGTAAAAGTTGGAGACATTGGTCCTTGATTAGTAGACGGCGAAGTCCATGGCAGAGACTGTCCTGAAGTAGTTGGTTGAGGTGAATTTGAGCGTAGTTTAATTGTTTCTGTAATTTTATTTGAACACTTAATGTGCGATTGAGCATAGAATACTTGCTCCATAGAGTGGAAAGCAGAATTTTCTTTGATAATCCACTGAAATACGTGAGAAATACTTTTTCTGAAAATTATTTTATTTGTTTTGTTTTGTTATTTTATTTTAGTTTGCAATCATTGTACGCATTTAAGTATTTTTCCTTCGAAACTTCTGGCAAAAGAATTTCTATTATTTTGTTTGCCTCGTTTGTTACTGAATCCGGGGTCAATACTTCAAAATCGCCTGATGAACTCATTTTTAGTAAATACAAAATCAACTCAACACACACAGCTCAAAGTCACAGAGTTAGGTATCCCGCCTTTATTTTATAGTTTTTCTTATTTTGAATTTGGAACACGCCGCGTCGCCGGCCGCTCCGCCCAATATTTTTAATTTTGCACTGGCTGTTTATACCATGTTTCATTGTTGTTCGTGAATGCGCCCAAACATTTTTTTTAAACCATTACCGACGAGGTAACTCTATGGTTGACTATGTAACCAAATTCAGTTCTATTTTTAAATTTCTTTTACTCCCTAGGGTGGAACGAAGAGTTTTGGACCCGCTGCTCAGTTTAAATATACGTCACTTTCCGAATATGAGAAATGAAAATGAATTTTTCCTCTGCAGTTTGCAGGGTATCCAGACATTGTCAACCGTAACACCAAAATGTCATTTGTATATAGACATTTTGGTGTTTAATAAATCCTCTCACTCGAAATTTCCATAATGTAGTTGATATACTTTTTTGCATTTTGGAGTAAATTTCGAAGAAAATCGACATTTAAATTGGCATGATTTCGTACCTCAAAAAAATGGCCACTACAACAGTGAACATCTTGATTTTTTTTCCAAGATAATCATAATTTATTAAATTTCCAAGATTTCCAAATTTCCAAGATAATTAAATCATAATATAAATGAGGGTTCTTGTAGTGAAACGGAAAAATATTTTTCTCTAACCAAACAACACTTTAGAGTTGTGGCCCCGCGGTTTGCGGTCTAAAAATCTATGTTTTTTCAGAACTCTCCAGCACGCGCGCCATTCAGTTTTGTCATTTTTTCTCACTTTTTAAATATTTAATGTCAAAATCAACCACTCTTGTATGTTTGATCAAAATCGGTTGCAAAACAAAAAAAATACAAATCTCCCCACAGCCGCGCATCTTGTTTTCCCAAATGTCATAATTCTTCCCCAGTTCGATTGGGGCTTTGCACATTTTACCCAAACATCTTTATCTTTTTCCACCTTCTTCTGGAGGAACAATGATGTCAATCAATCAGTGAGTGAGAGTAGCAATCAGGATATGCTGGGTTTTCTGTAATTTTTTATGGCGGCCATTTTGTTATTCCGCCATTTTGAATGTTTTTTTCGGTTCAGACTCTCCAGAGCGTCCGCCATTTTGTTATTGTTTTTTTTTTCATTTTTCCAAATTTTATATTTCAAAATCTACTACTCTTGTAAGTTTGAACAAAATCGGTTGGAAAACAAAAAATTGCAAACATCGCCACAACCACCATCTTGTTTTTCCCAAATGTCATATTTTTTCCCCAGTTTGATTTGAGGTTTTGCACTTTCCTCCAAACATCATTATACCCTTTTCCACCTCCTTCTGGGAGAAAAATTATGTCAATGAGTCAGTGGTATTTAATTTTACCCCAGTTAAGGTTTTGCAATTATTTTCCCCAAACATCATTATACCATTTTTACCTCCTTCCGGAAGAATTATTTCAATCAGAGAGTGAGTCAGTCAGTGAGTGACGAAAAGTTTCCTAGCTTCTGTGCAGCCTCTCAACCAACCTGCCGAAGCTGCACGCCTCTCTATGTGGCGGTCGCGCCCAAACATCGCAAACCCGAACTTCGGCGTGAAAGAGAGACTGGCCGAAGGACACAATCTCAGCTGGCCCATCTGGAGGTCGCTAAACCGTCTCAGGGCTGGGGTGGGAAGGTCTAAAGCAAATCTTGCGAAGTGGGAATATATCTCCGAACACGATACGGAGTGAATCTGTGGTCATCCCAGACAGACCATTGCGCACATGACTGGGTGTCTTGCGTGCCCGATTACCTGCACGGACGAGGAGCTGCACAAGGCTTCCGAGCGAGCTATCGCGGTTGCGGCTTTTTGGGCTGCCCGTGTTTGAGGTCACCGTCGACTCAAAAAGAAGAAGAAGTGAGTGAGTGGTAATCGAGCTATATATGCTGGGTTTTCTGTAATTTAATATTGCGGCCAATTTGTTTTTCCGCCATTTCGATTTTTTTTTACCTATTTAGTTTCATTTTGGCGGGCAGTACCCTGTCATGAGGATCTTGACGTAGATTTTCACTTTTTTTTTCTAATAGTTTTCTAAATTCTGAATACTTTTTCAGTACATTGTACCCATATACAAATGCTCCTTTCTGGTAAAATAAACCTATTTAAATATCATTAGTATTGGCAAAATCTAATGGTTTTTGATAAAAAATAAAAAAAATCCGTTTTTTCTATTTTTTAATTTTTTGGCGTAAATCTCAAAAAATACCCTAAAAATGGGTATTTTTTTTACAAGTCAATACTTCTTCATAATATGCATAATTCGTCAATACATGCCAACTTTCTCAATTGTCGGAAACTGCCTCAAAATAGCCTTGAAATATTTAAAAAAATAATAAAATATACATAATGGCCGCCACCGCGTCCGCCATATTGATTTTTCTATATTTCATATTTTTACTATATTTTAAAGCATATAGTGCGTCCAATGACATTTTGATTTTCTTTCTTACTTGCACCCAGTTGCCGCAATAGAACTTGAAAAAAGGGTATCTCGAAAATGACTTTTTCCTCTGCAGGTTTCAGGGTTGCCAGACGTTGCCAACCAAAATACCAAAAAGTCATTTGTATACAGACTATACACAAGTCCTCATACTCAAAATTGTCAAAAAGTGGTTATTTTACTTTTTTTGCATTTTGGGGTAGTAAATCTCAAAAGTTACCCCGAAATGGGGTAAAAATACTCTATTAATCAATACATTGTATCTATATCTACAGCCGTTCTATAAACATCGAAGCGCTCCGGTGCTGCCATCTGGAAGAAAATCGACTTTAAAAATGGCGTGTTTTCGTACCCCAAACAAAATGGCCTCTACGACAGGCGCCATCTTGAATTTTTAAAAAGTTTCCCCAATTGGTAGAATTTAAGGGTAATTATGGTGAAACAATAAGATTTTTTTTTCTTAAACCAAACAACACTTCAGAGTAGTGGCCCCGCGGTTTGGGGCCCAAAAATTGAATTTTTCAAAACTCTCCAGCGTGGCCGCCATTTTGTTTTTGAGGTTTTTTCTCAATTTTAATAAAAACGATTTATTTCGGACAACTTCAATCCATCGTGTTAGTAAAAGACTTAAAACTATGTTAGTATTCTATTTTTAGAAATGATGTAATTTTATTTAAAAATGCCGCTTTTTCTATTTTTCACCTGTTCTCCCAGAAGGAGGTGGAAAAGGGTATAATGATGTTTGGGGAAAATGTACAATACCCCAATCGAACTGGGGAAAAATTATGACATTTGGGAAAAACAAGATGGCGGCTGTGGCGAAGTTTGTAACTTTTTTGTTTTCTAACCGATTTTATTCAAACTTGCAAGAGTGGTAGATTTTGACATTTAAAATTGAGAAAAATATTAAAAAAATGCAAAAACAAAATGGCGGCCGTGCTGGAGAGTTTTGAAAATTTTGATTTTTGGACCCCAAACCGCGGGGCCACAACTCTAAAGTGTTATTTGATTTAAGAAAAAAAACTTTATTGTTTCACCACAATTATCCTCAAATTTTACAAATCAGGGAAACTTTTTAAAAATTCAAGATGGCGCCTGTCGTAGAGGCCATTTTGTTTGGGGTACGAAAACACGCCATTTTTAAATGTCAAAATCTACCACTCTTACAAGTTTGAATAAAATCGGTTAGAAAACAAAAAAGTTACAAACTTCGCCACAGCTGCCATTTTGTTTTTCCCAAATTTCCCAGTTCGATTGGCGTTTTGCACATTTTCCTTAAATATCATTATACCATTTTTCACCTCCTTCTGGGAGGATAATTATTTTAATCAATGCGTGAGTCAGTCAGTAAGTGAGTAATCGAGCTGTATATGCTGGGTTTTCTTTAAATTTGTATGGTGGCCATTTTGTTTTTCAACCATTTTGAATTTTTTTTCTTGCTTCAGGATCTGCTTAGAGTCCTCTACAACTTTAGTTTGAGCACCATCTACCTATGTAGTACCATTTTGGCGGGCAGTTCTCCGTCATGAGGATCTTGACTTGGACTTCCACTTTTAATTTTTTTTGTAATAGTTTTATAAATTGTGAATACTTTTTCCGTACACTGTAGACATCTACAAATGCTTCTTTTTGGTAATAAAAATGTAAGTTACTTGGAAATTACCCTTACTTTAAATTCAAGTGTTGCCATCTTTTCGATATTTAAATAGTCAAATGTCATTAGTATTGGCAAAATCTAATGGTTTTTGATAAAAAATATTTAAAAATGCCGCTTTTTCTATATTTCACTTTTTTGGGGTAAATCTCAAAAAGTACCCTAAAAATGGGTATTTTTTTTTTCACAAGGCAATACTTCTCTATAATTTGCGTAATTTGTCAATACATGCCAACTTTCTCAATTGTCGTAAACTGCCCCAAAATAGCCTTGACATATTTAAAAAATGTATAAAATTTACAAAATTTCCGCCACCGCGTCCGCCATGTTGTTTTTTTTATATTTCATATTTTTCCTATACTAAGCAACATAAACTGCGTGCAATGACGTTTTGTTTTTTTTTCTCACTTGCACCCAGTCGCCGCAATAGGACTTATGCTGTTTTTTTTCTAAAACTTTGCTGGCTTATATTAAAATCATCATCATATCGGCCCCCCGACACCCACTGCTGGGTATAGGCCTCCCCCAAAGATCTCCACGACGATCGGTCTTGCGCTGCTTATATAGCATGAGCATCCGCTGAGCTCTGAAACTTCATTGCATATGCTGTTTTCAAGGGCTTCCAAGCGGTTTTGCAGTTTAAGCATTAAAACCATAGAGAAACTAATAAGAAATTCTGTTTTCGTGGCTTTCTATTAATCCATTTCCAAACTATTTGTGAATTTGTCCAGAATAATCGTTTTGCTATTTCGAGTTTCTGTTCTTGCTTTTACCATTCATGGTGTGACCTAAACGGGATCCCATTAAAGCAACCTGCAGCTCTAGCTTAGGGATCGTTGCAGTTTTCAGGTGCAACTTTACATTTCCCAGCTACAAAGGCCACATCGTCATCTCTACTCAGTAAGCGAAAGTGGCATAATGCATGCTCAGAGGCGTCAACACAAATGTGTAATCTTAACTTAGTCATCTGTGAGAACCATAACATCTGGGTACTGAAAATAATTTGCAAGTCTCAAGCTTCTGAACCAATACCAATCTTTGTTCATCTTCTCGACGATTTGATCATCCCATTTGATCGTAGACCGCCAAATTTCCTGCAGCAATATCTTTCAATAAATCAGGAAGGGACATAAACATACCCAGTGACATTAAAATTTTTAGCAACTCGCGATTTGTTGGCGGTCGCAAACCTTCGTTGATCTCTTTGTCCACCTACTTAAAGCTGAGATCAAACCCTAAAGTATCTGTGGCTGGTTTCCAATTGCTGGGTCTATTAGAGACCCAACTTTAAGTCGAAACCTCCTGCCTTATGAATCACAATCATTCGCTTTATCCCCTTTTCGTTAATTATCCGTGGAGTCGAGATAGTCATCAACGTAGTGCCTTTCCTTAATGGTTTCCACTGCTTGTGGATGATGACATGAAACAAAATCATCAGTATTATGACGAATAATACAAGTAGCTGTGCATGGAGATGATGTGGCACCAAAGGTCATCGAGGTGAACTTATAAGTTTCTGAGAGCTTCTTTCTTTCCATAACCCTCCAAAGGAAGCACTGGGCATTTTGATCTTGATCATTTACTTAAACTGCAGGAACAATTCCCTGATATCTGTAGTAACGGCTACTTTTCTTTTTCGGAACCTAACCAGGACATCATCTAATGAATTCTAAATATCTGGGCCAGTCAGTAATTCGCTATTCAGAGACACTTGAGTTTCGGCTTTCGCATCAAAAACAAGTCTAAGTTTTCCAAGTTTTTTGATATTTCTAACGCCAAAATGTAGGAGATACCAAACTCGAGCAACTGGTGCCTGAGCAGTTTTCTTGGCATAATCTTTTTCCAACATGTTATGCGTCTGCTTCGTGAAGTCTACTGCGAAGCTCGGATCAAAATCCATTATCTTCTCAATCAAACGTAATCTATTTTCGGCGTTTCTCTTGTTGTTGAGTTGGGAAGCTTGATGTCATCGTTTCTTCACAGCAAAGCAGACTCCCAGAGCCGTCGATTTTCTTCGACTTAGTATCGATAATGTGAAGTGCTCATCATTCTTCTCGAGAATATCTAGGTAGCTTAGAATTCCTGATGCCTATGCTATCAAGTCTAAAGAAATTCTCTAATAAGAAGTGAAGTTCATCCTCTTTTTCGGACTGTAGTGACAAGCAAACTCGGGCATAATCTTCCTCGAAATTGACGACGAAACTTCATGCAAAATCCAACTAAGTTCAGTGAGAGAGGCACAGGCTCATCCTTCCTGCCTTCTTTTATTTCTCGGCTTATATTCAAATGACAATAACCTTGGCCTATGAGGAATTGAGGATTGTCTGTCGATCGAGATGGTCGTATTAAGAAATCATATTGCCATCAATAGGGAATATGCAGCATTTTTTTTGTATCAAATCAAAAGTATAATGCGTGAGAAAATCAACTGTAATATTAAAACCTTTCCCTTCCTTTTTTTTCGTGATATAGTTACTTGAAGTTAGCACACATCAGCACCCGCCGAAAACACTCTTGTGACTTCACCAACCATGACTTTAGGCGCGATTTTATGGAGTTAGCCAAAAAAATGATATCCCTAAATTTTGCGTCTAAGTACCAACATACATGTTGTGGAATGGCACGTAGATGTAGGACTGTAGATGATTGAAACTCACTGGTAGCTTGACTGAAGGGAGGGTTTATTTTTGGAAGCAAAAGACACATACAAACTTGTATATTTTAACTCAAATTACTTATAAAAGTATGGAACACGAACCACACGCAATGGTGCCCGGAAACGAAGAGAGAGTGGGAAGCGAACCTCCAATTGAAGCAGTGATGTACAATAAAAATAGTGTTGGGTAAGATGCCAACACATGTGTCATACAAAATATTATTTCTCATTCAATATTCTATCTGACTGTAAAGTGCATTATATCCAAAAATGAAAAAAATCCCATGATTTCATCGTGTGATAAAACTAAAATAATACATTGTTTTTCTGTTCCATCATGTTTTTAATACGTATCCGCAGCGATCAATCTCAATTTTTTTTATCAAAATCGGTGACTTATGCATATTCCCTGTTGAGTGTCTTGGAAACGTGAAGTTCTTCGTACGAACTCATTCAAGGCTGAAGGATACTGTATCTGTCATAATAAGCGTGAAAGAGACGATCTTGCCAGGTTGTTACAGCCGCCCACCGCATCCTGAAACGCCAACTCAACGCTCCACCTTCCGGCTCCTGCCACGTTGGCTACACTGCTCTCCACGAGTGACACGGTGGACCTTTCATCAAGCAGAGCACACGTGTTAAAGTTGCCTTCAGTTCCCTGGACGGTCACGGGAAGCACCTTCAAAAAGACTCATTTTTGAAACTTGCTGATGCCGACCAGATGTTTGCGGTAGTCGCGGTAGTCTTTGGGTCTTTCTTCTATGCGTTTTTCGTCTGCGTTCAGACATTTTATTTTATTTTATTTTAACAATCTTCGGGAAGCTTACAGCTCGGTTAAGAATAAAGTGGTTAACTTAAATAAATATCAAGGGCCAATTTCAAGCTTCCACATATAGGTGAAAATCATTAATAAGAACAGTGTTGGCCTACATTATGTTAAAAATTTAAGGTAAGGACCTATATTACACCCAGTAATTAAAGTATAAATAAGTAGGAAGTAGTTTTCAAAAATATTTGTTAGAAAAATAACTATTACCTAACATTCGCCTAAATTTACTTGAAGAAGTGTTGAAAATGTCTATTTCAAATTGTTTTGCAACACTATTGAAACACCTGCTTGTTCTGATAAAGAAAGAATTTCGCCGATACTTCGTTTTGCACCAGGGAACGTGAAGTACGTTAGGTTTACGGAAGGAAGCTACTAAACGTAAACTAATGCCACTCAAAAGCTCAGGACAATCAACAGAGCCACCTGCTATGCTGAGAAGGTGCGATAGATCTGCAATGCGTCTTCTTTCTACAAGTGGTAAAAATGAAACTTACGACATCGCTGATCGTATTCACTAGTATATTTATTCGTTTTAAATTGTAAATACCGCAGAAACCGTTTCTGAATCCTTTCAATTCGCGTTTCATATAGTTTGTGACAGGGACTCCATACTTGAGAGGCATATTCTAAATGACTACGTACGTAAGCACAGTAAAGTATTTTTAGAGCTTTTATAGAGTTGAATCGTGTAACATCATCATAACGAAGCCGAGAGCTTTAGATGCCTTAGCCACAATGTTGTCTATGTGTTCATCAAAAAGCAAATTAGCTATCAAAGGTTTCTCCTAGGCCACGTATGGTAGTAACTCTGGTAACATCAGTGCCTAATAGTTTGTAAGATGATAACATGGGTTTAGATTTTCGGGTATAAATACAGACATAGCATTTGGAGACATTAATGTCAAGTTTGTTAACATGGCATTAATGCTCAAATCTAGTGAGACCCTCCTTCAGATGCTGAGCGTCTTGAGTTGAGTTGATCGGCATCAATACCTTCATGTCATCAGCGTACATAATGATTTTGGCATGAGTAAAACATGACGAGATATCGTTTATGAAGATGTTGAAGAGCAATGGTCCTAGTAAAGAGCCTTGAGGAACGCCCGATGGTATTAACATGGGAGAAGAAGTGTGGCCATTAAGAACAACAGTCTGGAATTTTTCTTTAACGTAAGAGGAGAACCATTTAAATAAATTACCCTTAATACCTATAGCTTGCAGTTTACGTAAAAGTGTTGTGTGATCAATACGATCAAAACATTTATTATAATCCGTGTAAACTACATCAACCTGAGACGGTACAGTCAAATGTTTTGTCAGGAAGTCGCTACATAAGATAAGGTTAGACGTCTTCGATCTGCCCTTAACGAAGCCGTGCTGCTCTGGACATAAAGATTGCGTAACGGATGCGTAGACTTGTTTGTAGACAATTTTTTCCAAATATTTTGCAAACAAACTAAGGTTGGAAATCGGTCTATAATTATCGACTACATTTTTAAGCCCTTTTTTGTGAATTGGCGTAATAAAGGCAGATTTCCAGATATCAGGCATAATGCCTTCACCCAGTGAACGCCTAAACAGGATACTAAGAGGAACTCGGAACAACTCGCAATAATTATAATTGCTGGGATATTGTCGGGGCCGGCAGACTTATTTAAGTCGAGTGATGCTAATAGTTTGGAAACTTCTAATGTGTCAACTTCAATCTTCACAGGAAGAGTCCATTTCCACTACGTCATCCAAAATATTAACGGACTGAGTATTGTGTGAAAAAGTGGAGTGAAATTAATCGCTAAACATTTCACAGACTTCCCCGTCTTCAGATGTCCAAAGTGAAAAACAGAAGGATAGAAGAGTATTATGTTGATTTTTCAGCTTTACATCACGTCACTTCACATCACATCAGGGTGAAGTAACTTATGGTGACTGCCTTTGCAAGTTGAGCACCAGACTTTTAATAAGCTTATTTTGCGCTTGCAGATCTACTTCCAGCGTTGGATAACGTCTTCACTTTTGAACTTGTCACAGGCAGTAGGTAATCTGATGGCCCGTGTCATCACAAAAATTCATTTAGCTTGTAGCTCGGGTTTTTTCTTCGTGTTGTTCGTCAAATCTACCTTATTGGGCGAGATCAGTCGTTTGTATGTAACTGATTTAGAAGACTTTGGTGGTGGTGGTTCTATGCCGCCCTTCCGAGTCCGCAAGCGGTGCTCATTGATTCATTATTGCAGGCGGGATGAAACGATCCGTTTTATTTTTAGCAAGCAAGAGGGGTTTTGGTAATAACAATGTGGCGGTACTTGGAAAATAACTTTACTTTCAAATTCCAGTGCCATCTTTTCGATATAAAAATAGTCAAATGTCATTAGTATTGGCAATATCTAATGGTTTTTAAGATAATGATTGTTTAATTGAAAATAATAGTCTTTGAAGAAAAAATTTGAGAGTAATGAGGGATTTTCCAGGCAACGTTCCTTTAAAATGACCTAGATGGCGCTGTCCAATTTCCATGGCATTAGTATGAAAGTCTGACCAAAGTGTACTGACCATCGAAAAAAATAAAAAACGTATAATGTTGACAAGTGATCATTTCCTCTATGATTTTGATTGTTTGCTTTCTTTATGTTTCGCGGAAATTTTAATTTTTGTTGTGATCAGCTTTTCAATAAAAATAAATAAATATTCAATAACTGACGATAGGTATTACTTATTTTGAAAATACCTTAAAATGAGGAAATGTCATTAGCCGGGTCCACACCAGACGATCCAAACTGGATCGATCGGCGATCCTGCGATCCACGATCCAGGGGGCTTATTGTCTAATTTCGAAAATCTATCGCAATCGCTTTCATTTGACAGATGGATGTGACACATTGCTGCATTCCTTTGGTAAGTTTTTATTTGTGCCAAAAAGAAGCATCAATGTATCAGATCTTAAAAGCGATTGCGATAGATTTTGAAATTAGACAATAAGTACCCAGGGGGCTAATTGTCTAATTAAAAAATCTATCGCAATCGCTTTCATTTGACAAATGGATGTGAGACATTGCTGCATTTCTTTGCTAAGTTTTTATTTGTGCCAAAGAGAAGCATCAATGTGTTACACCCTGAAAGTGATTGCGATAGATTTTAAAATTAGACAATAGAGAGGCTGATTTCAGATTTGAAATTAATATCCTACAGTTTGTACACTACATTTCAAGAATTCTGCCTCCTTATTGTCTAATTTTCAAAATCTATCGCAATCGCTTACATTTGACAGATGGATGTGACACATTGCTGCATTTCTTTGGTAAGTTTATATTTGTGCCGAAAAGAAACATCAATGTATCACATCCTGAAAGTGATTGCGATAGATTTTTAAATTAGACAATTAGCCCCCTGATTATATGAATGCAGATATAAATGTTCTGAGTAACTATATAAGCTCGCTAGCGCGGTTCGTTTAGCATTGCGCTTCTCCAACTCTGCTTTTAGCGCTGCTAGAGTCCTACAACAGTAGTCTGTACTCATAGCCGACGCGATGGTTATAACAATAATAAAATACCAAAATCTTTAAATTCAATGCGCCAAAGACAGGCAAAGATTTCAAAGATAACAAGCTGTCAAATCATACATCATAGAAGTCTTTGGTCATATCATAATGTTTTTACTTTGTTTTTACGATGGTACGGATGGTAGTTATTCTCTTTGATCAGACCTTTATACTAATACCATGGAAATTGGACAGCGCCATCTAGTAGATTTTTAAGAAAAGTTGCCTGGAAAATCTCTCATTGTGGTGAAACAAAAAGGTTTTTGTCTTAAACTCTACAGCACTTCAGAGTTGTGGCCCCGCGGTTTGGGGTCCAAAAATCGAATTTTCAAAACTCTCCAGCGTGGCCGCCATTTTGTTTTGAGTTTTTTTCTTATTTTTCTAAATTTGAAATGTCAAAATCTACCACTGTTGTAAGTTTGAACAAAATCGGTTGGAAAACAAAAAGTTACAAACCTCGCCACAGCCGCCATCTTGTTTTCCCAAAAGTAATAATTTTTACATAGTTCGATTAAGATTTTGCACATTTCCCCCAAACATCATTATACTCTTTTCCATCAGTCAGTGAGTGAGTAGTTATTAAACAATACTAAATAGAGTAGTTATTATCGAGGTATACAAGGTGTTTGGTAAAAGCCTTATAAAGCCGAATATGGTAGATAGGGACCATCAAACTGAACAACTTTTACTATGGGACCAACTCTGAAATCGCGAAAAAAAATCAGCTGTTTCATACAAAAATTAATAACGAAAATATCAAAATGTATGAAACAGCTGATTTTTTTTTCGCGATTTCAGAGTTGGTCCCATAGTAAAAGTTGTTCAGTTTGATGGTCCCTATCTACCATATTCGGCTTTATAAGGCTTTTACCAAACACCTTGTATAAGTAATCAGCCAGCTGCGACCAAATAGGTTTTCTGTAATTTTGTGTGGCGGTCATTTTGTTTTTCACCATTTCGATTTTTTTTTCTCGCTTCAGGATCTGCTTAGAGTCTTCTACAACTTTAGTTTGAGCACCATCTATCTATGTAGTGCCATTTTGGCAGGCAGTACCCCGTCATGAGGATCTTGACATGGACTTCAACTTTTAATTTTTCCCCAGTTCGACTGGGTTTTGCACATACCTTTTTCCACCTCCTTCTGGGAGAACAATTATGTGAGTAAGTGGTGTTTAATTTGGTTTTCTGTAATTTTGTATGGTTTCCATTTTGTTTTTCCACCAATTTGATTTTTTTTCTCGCTTCAGGATTTTCTTAGAGTCTTCTATAACTTTAGCTTGAGCACCATCTACCTATGTAGTACCATTTCGGCAGGCAGTACCCCGTCATGAGGATCTTGACTTGGGCTTCCACTTTTAATATTTTTTTCTGATAGTTTTATAAATTTTAAATACTTTTTCCATACATTGTAAACATCTACAAATGCTCCTTTTTGGTAATAAAAATGTAAGGTTCTTGGAAAATAAACCTTTTTCAATTTCAGTGTTGCCATCTTTTCGTTACGAAAATAGTCAAATGTCATTAGTATTGGTAAAATCTAACGGTTTTTGATAAAAAATATTAAAAAATGCTGCTTTTTCTATTTTTCACTTTTTTGGGGTAAATCTCAAAAAGCACCCTAAAATGGTTTTTTTTTTCAATACTTCTTCATAATTATGCATAATTTCTCAGTACATGCCAACTTTCTCAATTGTCGTAAACTGCCTCAAAATTGCCTTAAAATATTTTAAAAAATGTATAAAATTTACAAAATGGCCGCCACCGCGTCCGCCATATTGTTTTTATTTTGCACATTTTCTTAAAATATCATTATACCATTTTTCACCTCCTTCTGGGAGAAAAATTATTTTAATCAGTGACTCAGTCAGTAAGTGAGTAATCGAGCTGTATATGCTGGGTTTTCTGTAAATTTGTATGGCGGCCATTTTGTTTTTCCACCATTTTGATTTTTTTTTCTCGCTTCAGGATTTTCTTAGAGTCTTCTACAACTTTAGCTTGAGCACCATCTACCTATGTAGTACCATTTCGGCAGGCAGTACCCCGTCATGAGGATCTTGACTTTTAATATTTTTTTCTGATAGTTTTATAAATTTTAAATACTTTTTCCATGCATTGTAAACATCTACAAATGCTCCTTTTTGGTGATAAAAATGTAAGGTTCTTGGAAAATAAACCTTTTTCAATTTCAGTGTTGCCATCTTTTCGTTACGAAAATAGTCAAATGTCATTAGTATTGGTAAAATCTAACGGTTTTTGTTCAAAAATATTAAAAAATGCTGCTTTTCTATTTTTCACTTTTTTGGGGTAAATCTCAAAAAGCACCCTAAAAATGGTTTTTTTTTCAATACTTCTTCATAATATGCATAATTTCTCAGTACATGCCAACTTTCTCAATTGTCGTAAACTGCCTCAAAATAGCCTTAAAATATTTTAAAAAATATATAAAATTTACAAAATGGCCGCCACCGCGTCCGCCATATTGTTTTTTTTTGCACATTTTCTTAAAATATCATTATACCATTTTTCACCTCCTTCTGGGAGAACAATTATTTTAATCAGTGAGTCAGTCAGTAAGTGAGTAATCGAGCTGTATATGCTGGGTTTTCTGTAAATTTGTATGGCGGCCATTTTGTTTTTCGACAATTTTGATTTTTTTTTCTCGCTTCAGGATCTACTTAGAGTCCTCTACAACTTTAGTTTGAGCACCATCTACCTATGTAGTACCATTTTGGCGGGCAGTTCTCCGTCATGAGGATCTTGACCTGGACTTCCACTTTTATTTTTTTTTGTAATAGTTTTATAAATTGTGAATACTTTTTCAGTACATTGTACACATCTACAAATGCTCCTTTTAGGTAATAAAAATGTAAGGTTCTTGGAAACTCATCCTTCTTTCAATTTCAGTGTTGCCATCTTTTCGATATACAAATAGTCAAATTCCATTAGTATTTGCAAAATTTAATGGTTTTTGATAAAAAATATAAAAAAATGCCGCTTTTTCTATTTTTCACTTTTTTGGGGTAAATCTCAAAAAGTACCATAAAAATGGGTATTTTTTTTTCACAAGGCAATACTTCTCTATAATTTGCGTAATTTGTCAATACATGCCAACTTTCTCAATTGTCGTAAACTGCCTCAAAATAGCCTTGACATATTTAAAAAATGTATAAAATTTACAAAATGGCCGCCACCGCGTCCGCCATGTTGTTTTTTTTATATTTCATATTTTTCCTATACTAAGCAATATAAACTGCGTGCAATGACGTTTTGATTTTTTTTCTCACTTGCACTCAGCCGCCGCAATAGGACTTGAAAAAAGGGTATCTCGAAAATGTCTTTTTCCTTAGCAGTTTCTAGGGTTGCCAGACGTTGCCAACCAAAATACCATAAAGTCATTTGTATACAGACTATACACAAGTCCTCATACTCGAAATTGTCAAAAAGTGGTTATTTCACTTTTTTGCATTTTGGGGTAAATCTCAAAAGTTACCCCGAAATGGGGTAAAAATATTTTACTAATGAATACCTTGTACCTATAGCTATAGCCGTTTTATGAACCTCAAAGCGCTCCGGTGTTGCCATCTGGAAGAAAATCGACTTTAAAAATGGCGTGTTTTCGTACCCCAAACAAAATGGCCTCCACGACAGGCGCCATCTTGAATTTTTAAAAAGTTTCCCCGATTAGTAAAATTTGAGGTTAATTGTGGTGAAACAATAAAGTTTTTTTTCTTAAATCAAATAACACTTTAGAGTTGTGGCCCCGCGGTTTGGGGTCCAAAAATCAAAATTTTCAAAACTCTCCAGCACCGCCGCCATTTTGTTTTTGCATTTTTTTTAATATTTTTCTCAATTTTAAATGTCAAAATCTACCACTCTTGCAAGTTTGAATAAAATCGGTTAGAAAACAAAAAAGTTACAAACTTCGCCACAGCCGCCATCTTGTTTTTCCCAAATGTCATAATTTTTCCCCAGTTCGATTGGGGTACTGTACATTTTCCCCAAACATCATTATACCCTTTTCCACCTCCTTCTGGGAGAACAATCATGTCAATCAGTCAGTCAGTGGTAATCGAGCTATATATAGTATAATATAATAAATGAGTTTTGTGTGTAATAGTTTGTGTGCGGTTGAGTTGAGTGTATATAGCTGTAAATAATAATTCAAAGTAGATGTAAGTATATGTAAAAGTTACACAATAATAATAACAAAACTTATGATAATTAAAAAAACAAAGTAACATGCAAAAGTAATACACAAAAACTAGTCATTTTAATGATTCCAATTTTTTTAAATCTGATTCATCCTTAATTAAGTGGAATGGAGACCCATCTTTCTCTCTGATAAAAATCTTGCCATTTGTAGTCCAAGAATATTTGTATCCCTTGCTGTTTGCAAAAACACGTGCATGATAAAATAATCTCTTCATCTTTGGGGTAAGATTCTCACATATGAAAACAGGTTTAGGGGGTCCAACTATTTTTAGATGTTCTGTGTTCAGTTTGGAATTTCCTTTGTTATAACTTTTGTACGCCTTCAGTAATTTGTTTTTAGCAATAACGCTAACAAAGTCCACTATTATAGTTTTGTTGTCCGGATTTGACGTGGAGATACGGAAGATGTCTTTGATGTCATAGGTCTGTGTATTGGCATTTAGAACCTTTCCAATCTTAGTGACTGATTCGATTAAGCTGTCTTTGGATTCGGGTTTAGTGGCGGGTATATTTTTTATTTCCAAACAAGTGGAACGCGTTCCTCTTTCCAAGTTTTCCAATTTGAGTTCAAGAGAATTTATATAATCTTGTTGTTGCAAGTTTTCAGTTTTTAACTCACTAATCTGATGTGTTATTGAATCATACTTGGCGGACAAAAATTCAATAGATGATCTAATATAGAATTTTGCGTTTTAATTTCTTCAATCGCCGTTTGTATTTTATCCATTTTAGAATCCTGTTGTGACTTTAAGTCAGAAAACATGTCTCTAATTTCAGTCATAAAATTATTTAATTGCATTTCTGACGTATTAGTTCTCTTTCGTTTGGTATGGCGCTGTGATACATTGGTATTCGAATTTGATTCTTCATCTGACAGATTTTGTTGATCATATTCCGATGAGCTTTGTTGCAGATTTATTTCCGGCGCGGGTAATACACTTTGTTTAGCACGCGCACCTTTTTGTCCAGGCGTTCGGTTGTCTCCGCGAGCCCGAGCGGTAGCGGCGGCGGCGGTGGCAGCGGGTGTCGGGGGGAGTGGCGTATTGTTAACATCATAAACAAATGCGTGCGACAGTGAAGTGTGAGCACAAAATGTACCAGGGTCCAATAATATTGATAGAAGTAATAAGTAACCGTAGAAACGACGGAGCTCAGCTTATAGTGGCCGGTCGCGGCGATTTGGTACAAAAGTGTTTTCCGTCCAGCGTAACTTGACCCTCGCCTGTTTCGCTCGAATAAAGTACTGAGTAAAAGCACTCACGTCGTTGTCCTTGCGTACTCAGACTTGGTTTGGTGTAGCTCCGTGTTGTTATGCGCTCCTATTTTGCGTTCTTGTTTTTATTTCTGTATTTTTATTTTAACTTTATAAAAACACATTTAACTTTATCAAAACACAAATGGAATTACTTAAAACACGTCTGATCGCCTCAGATGTCCGGAGGGAAGGGGGAATTGTACATGCATAGACATACGTGTGAGGTATTTTCACTGTCGGTGCGATAAGTGTAGGCGCCGTAAGCCCGGCTCGGATCGCATTAGCGCCACTTCCGGCGGACAAGCGGCCATTTTGTTCTCCGACCAGACATTAGTGCACGCTTCCAGGCAGAGATTAGATTCTGAATTAGGTGGTCCTTGTGAAAACTGTTGAGGTTTATACGTTTTAATCCTAATCTAACTTTTTAAATCCTATCCTATCCTATACTAATTTTATAATCGCGAAAGTGACTGTTTGTTTCTTTGTTTAGTACGTTTTCACATGTCTTCCGAACCGATCATCACTACCAGTCTATCGCAACTCGTGAAGAAAAAAAGTTTCTATGAAACGGGGCAGAACTTTAATGGCCGCTATATTTATCTCACTCTTTTTTCTTCTTTGTCTCTTTCTTCCATCTGTCAGTGTTACATTGCATATCATAGACTACAAATGGCGGGATATTTTTGAAAAGTTGTGTGATAACTGAAGATTATAAATTAAGATTTTTGTTGATTTTTCAGTAGTTTCATCTGAATTTGGTGTTTAGGTCGGTATTGTAATGAAATACTTATAGGAAGTGTGAAATATGTGCCATGAAGACCAAAAATAAGGATTGACAAAAATATTTTTTATGGCAAGATTTCCTCTTGATGAGGCTTGGTATGAATGAAACTAAAGAAATTCAATAAATCTTGATTTATATTAAGCATAAAATCAGTATAAAAGCAAAGATTTTATAAAAGCCCTGTAATAAAATTACCAATGGTTTACCTAGTAGATAGTGTTGTGTGATCATCACTGATCATTTATCGATATTTTTGTATGTGCAAACAGTGGGTAAAATTTAATGCCAAGGTGTATTCGGCATAGGTATGTACCAATTGAAAAATTGCATAAAAATAAATTTATTTGCAGGAAACATTTTACTGATAAGGACTTTAAAAAGAAAAAACACAACTTAAAAAGCATGCAATTTCTACAATACGGCCTAAACGGCCTTCTGCCCCACCTTTGTCTGATGATTTAGCTGAATTTCCTTGATGTTCATGCAGGTGCGTATTCTCTTGTAACTCAATAGCGTTTGGTCGTTCTAACGTTAAAAATTATATAATATTAATTTTTATATTATCTAAATTAAATTATCCAGCTACTCAATCAAGTAAAATTTTCATTTTTATGAGTATTATGATATTTATCTTGACTCAGCCTCAGCAATCGATAGATTGAGACTAGGTTTCCGAAACGAGTTTATGTCACAAATAGCAGCCGCCCGTGACTTCGTCTGCGTGGAATTTTTTTTTTGCTATTCCTCGGGAATAATACTTTGTTCGGGATAAAAGGTACCCTATGTCCTTCTCTGTATCTTTGACAACGTGTATGCAAAATATCATTATGATTGGTTGTGTAGTTAAGACGTGAAGGCGTAACAAACAAACAAAAGGACTTTCGCATTTATAATATTAGTAAGGATTTGTAAGGATTCCCGGTCCTGTGCGGTCTCTTGCCTGTTAACTGCTTTACGAGTATATAGGTACTTATACATACGAGTATAATAATAATAGTCGCCTTTAATTGTTTTGGAATATATTTCTATTTCTTTTTATTTAACCAAATAATAGGTATTAGTTAATAAGTATATCTATTTTATGTTTTCAGTTAGCGACAATCAATTATCGGATGTTAACCAAGGTCCACAGAAAATAAATATTGGAAAGATGGTAAATGCATTCTACTAGGTATCTTACCTATTAATATCTAATCAATAACACTAACAAATTATATTATTTTATTATTTCAGATTCCAGATCAAGATGGCGGCTGCATAACGTCATTTGATAGTGTAAAAACATTTTTAATTACTACAATATGGTTATCAAATGAAAGGCCTTGATAAGCACATTCCAAAACTATGTAATATTTAACTAAAATTTATAAAATAAATAGGTACCTATAATGTCAACTTGTTTCGTGCAATTAAAGATTTTTGTGTTGTATTGTAATGTTTCATTTTATTTAATAATTTAGTTTTAGTAATTAGTTTCATTTATTCTTCCCTATTTTGTTATATGCGATCAAAATAAATGGAATCAATTACTAAAACAAAATGAAAAAAATGCTGATATAGGGAGTGGTCCCCCCAGGTACCTACAGACGTCATCGATATCGATATTTTTCGTACACCGTACAGGGCATCACTATGTTTTTCATATCATGTTGGTAGTATTGGTCTTCATCGCTTGACCATGCTTGAATGTTGGCAGCGATCAAAGAACCTTGTTTTGACATTTGGTGTGTCAATAATTTTGTATGAAGTCCCGTCTCTTAAATAATACGTAGTGATTTTACATTCTCTTTGATCACTACATTACAACATTATAAAGCAATTTAAAAAATAATAAGAAGTATATCAGTTGTCTAGCACCCATATTACAAGCTTTGCTAAGTTTGGAGCTAGATGGCGATGTGTGAAATTTTCCAAGCATTTATTATTGTTTACTTACTTTTAATCCAGAAAAAAATAATTATTCCGAAGGGTATAAATCCACGCTGCCGAACTCACTAATTCAAGATATAAGAACACTAGCGGCTGCCCGCGACTTAGTCTGTGTGGACAGTTTTTTTGCTATCCCTCGGGAACAGTACGTTTTTTCTGGATGAAAGGTACCCTGTCCTTTTCTGCACCCCTGACAACGTGTATGCAAAATTTCATGATGATCGGTTCAGTAGTTACGACGTGAAGGCGAAACAAACAAACAAACGGACTTTCGCAATTATAATATTAGTAAGGATTTAAAAATGTTACAGCCTATCATATTGCATGTCTGTATCTACAATTAATTTGTTTACGGAACCAAGTTAAGATCAATTACTTATTATTATTGGCAATTAAGCCAGGACTCGATTACTGCCAAATCTTGGCCAAGTTGGACAAGAGTTTGCAACTTTCTACTTCTACTTGACGATTATTAGGTTAAAGGCGAAGTGAGCCAATAGACTCAATTGTTAGGAACTTTGAGTGTAAGTTTAATCCCACCAAAAACATAAATAAATAATGTATAATGTTGCGAAGACTTCCATATGGCTCGCACCGTCAAAAAGTTATCAGACCTCATGTAGAGCCAATCTTCTAACTCTAGGCGCCCTAACTTCAAAAACTCTACACTTTAGTCAAAATATGTGGCCCTTTCGTTACTAAAGTAAAAATGAGATCAAACAAATGCTATGAATTGATGATCATGCCTGTTTCAATTCAGTTTGCTCTGCGCATTCAATTTTACTTATTGTTCGTTATTTTCTGAAAGTTAATGGACCTTTTATACTCATACTTTTTCTATTTGTCAGGGAAAACTTTGCAGAAAAATAGGTAAAGTCAAAACTTTATGTTTTCTGTGTTGCTAGAAACAGCTCTTATTCTCATTTTTTTTACTTCTTCTTTTCTTATCGTATGAGGATTAGTGGCCACCTCTGGTTTTAGAGTTTACCAACCCACCTGTAAGGCCTCTGACATGGCTTAACGACTGTTATCAGAAGACAACAGCTGGGACCGTCAGTTTAACGTGCCTTCTGAAGCACGGAAGCGCTCAGTTGTAATGCCACTTAACGGTCACCCATCCGACACCTGGCCGGACCGAGCGTTACTTAACAAACGTGATCGATTACGATCAGTCTGTCAAGCTCTGCCATGAGCGCTTCTAACTTCGCTTTTAGTTTGAACATAGTCTATCAAATTAATACGTTACCCCATAATGCGTCGATTGTGCAGTTACGAATACTTAAGTTCTTTGGGCATATCTCCAGAAACGAGAAATCGATGGAGAGGCTGGTAGTACAAGGCCACTCAGAGGAGAAGAGACCACGAGGCCGCTCTCCGACTCGTTGGATTGACCTCACTAAGAAAACCACGCAGTCAACCGCAGTACATACAGTGTTTTCGCAACCCCGAAAATCGGCAAAAATTTAGAGGCATCGCACATCGTGCGGCCGCCCTGAGAGCGAGTGGCGACGGCGAGCCGCAACCCTGTCCATCGTCGGCCACGGTCACTCTGTCTAGCTCGAGTGCCCGACTGAGAAGACCCCATAAGTAGGCGAACTATATGAACATTTTTTTATAACGACGCAATCCCCGGTCTTAATTAAAATCAATTCAAACGACCTCAACAATTAGATTGCTCTACCGCATCGACACTAACGTTATTGAACGCTGCGCCGTGCGCATACAAGTTAAAAACCACCTTATCAAAATAAATTGACGGTTCAGAATTCTTTGAATAGAGTTTCCTTCAGTGTGGCCTGTAAAAGAATGTAGTGGTTTTATGACATTTGTAACGGAAACTGTAAGTAACAAATAAATTATTGTTACTCATAATTTAAAAATCTTTTCACTACGAACTCAAGTGAAATTAAATTCTTGTCATGATTAAAAAAACTCAATTGTTTAAAAGTACTTATATATACTTAAATCAAAAATGTTGGAGATATTGTAACAATCCAATAAAATAGTAAGTCCTCAAATGAATTAAATAAAGTTGAAATAGATACAATACTAAAAACAAATAACTCGTCATAAATACTCGTTTGGCAAAAAAAATATAGCGCAGTGTCCCATAAAACAAACCTGTAATGTTGTGTCCCAAATACTGTGCCGATTGAGTGTTCAATCGCGCGCAATTCAATTTATCGATGACAATGATATCGACGCAGTGTAATCAATTGTTATTGGATACATATTTGTTTATGTCATAATGACGAAGCGTTTCTTTATTGGCACAATGATGCACTAGAGCACTACAAGACTTTATACTTTGCGGACTTTTTAGAATTGTCCAATTAAGCGACAATTGCTATTATATGTCAAAATAAGTACTTTTACTATAAAAGTTTTCCTAACAATTTTAATTAAATGCTTACACCTAAGTTCATTTTAATTTATAAAAAAAAAAAGTTCTAGCACCTTTCCCGCAAAAGAGATTTTATCAAAATATTTATGTGCGTAAAATAATTTTATTACCTAGTTGAAATTTAAACCTGAGATTATGTATTCTGTGCCTGAGGGGGATGATTTTTACACGACTGCCCAGAGCAAAAAGAGTGTATATGTGTTCAGGGTTCATGTATGTTTGTGGGTATGTGAGTTTCTTTATTCCACCATAACTTATAAATGCCTGAACTGATTTGGATAAATGGGGTATCGTTAGAATCCTTACAGCATCCCGAGTGACACTGGCTATTTTTTTTTTTTTTTTTTGAAAGAATCAATATGGCGACTTTACGATGCCATTTTCAAATGTGAAAAATTTTTTTTTTCTTCTATTATTACAATATGGGCATTAAATGAAAGGCCTTGATGAGCACATTCCAAAACTATATAACATGTCACTAAAATGTGTGAAATAAAAATAAATAAATTTAATGAAAAATATTAAAAACACGACTGCCCTGCCAAAAACGAACTACCTAATAAAAAGTTAAGCAACAAGTGTCATTGCAGTCGGGGGACCTTTTTATGGAATAATTTGTGATTAAAGTGGTCCCCCGACTGCAATGACACTTGTTGCTTAACTTTTTATTAGGTAGTTCGTTTTTGGCAGGGCAGTCGTGTTTTTAATATTTTTTATTAAATTTTTATCTTTAGGAAGTACAATTTGTTATAAGATTAATTCGTATTCCCAAAGACGTTATACTCCAAGCTAACTATTAACATTATTCTTAGAATCATAAACGCATATATCCTTAACTCCATCAGTTCGCGTGTGCGCTGGAGCAATGTAATTACAGTTGATTAGTGAGCCACATACTAACGAAGTAATTGTTAGGTTCTCCGCACTGACACTGTGTAGGAGAAACATAAAAATATGAGTGTGTAAGCTTTGCTTCAATAAGAAAAAATCTTTATTGAAATAAATTTTCAGTAGTTTCTAACCTACCCTACCTGTAAACGTGTTACAAAATAACCTCTAATGCTAAATATGGTAGAGGGACCATCAAACTGAATAAATTTTACGATGGGACCAACTCTGAAATCGCGAAAAGAATTAGCTGTTTCATACATTTTTATATATTCGTTCTTAATTTTTGTACTTGAACCATATTCGGCATTAGAGGTTATTTTGCTACACGTTGTATACTTAAGGTCATCCATAAATTACATCACACATAAAGGGGGAGGGAGGGGTCGACGAAGTGTGACATTGTGTGACAAAAGGGATCCTAAATTTCGTGAAGTCACATTTCAAAATCATTTAAATTGAAATAAACCAAATTCTGGAACTGCTGTTTTACTTCAATAATTATTTCTAGATGTAAAATAGTAAAATATGTGACGTCACACTAAGAGAGGGGGGTCTCACAAATGTGACCAGCTGTGATAAAGACGGGGGAGGGGGTCAAAAATCATGAAATTCGTGTGACGTAATTTATGGATGGCCCCTTATGAAACTCACGGTTTTTTCCGTATCAAATAGAGATAAGGATCTCTCTCTCATTAGTTTAAATACATGCATGCACAATAAAATATTTAAAGAAACTTTAGTTAGGTACATCTACTGAATTAATTCAACGAATGATGACGAAAAGCGTATCATTCGTTTATTTGCTTAATCGTATCGAACAGTTTTATTAGGTAAGTACCTACTTCTTTTTGTGATGCAACGAGTTAACCGGAATCGATTTAAACAAATTAGGATTTGATTGAAACTATTACGTTGTGTAAAATTATTTGGACGCCACTCCCTACATGCTGGGTAATTTAGGGTTAACTTAAGGTGTTTTTGTTTTATTAACCGACTTCATCAAAAGGAGGAGGTTCTCAATTCGATTGTATCCTTTTTTTATCGTTGTTCGCGCATATCTTCCTCATTTATGGACCGACTTTGATGATTCTTTTTTTGTTCGATCGAGTATTCTTGCGAGATGGTCCCATTTTTTTTAAATCGGTTTAGTAGTTTTCAAGCAATCCTGAAAATACTATGATTTTGCATTAACTACCTTGACGACTTTGTTATTTATGAACCGAATTAGATGAAGTTTTTTGTGTTGGAAAAGGGATACCTTTAGTGTAATCTTTTTAAACGACTTCAAAAAAAGTAAGGTTTTCAGTTTGACCTGTATGTATGTGTGTTTCTCCGCGATTATCTCACGTTTGGCTGAGCCAATTTTTCAACCTAATAATATACATAGGTACAGAAGGTACTTACACTAAAAATAAAAATAAATGTTTAAAAAACAAACAACCGACTTCAAAAAACCTGCCTCTAAAAAGCAAGAAATAATATTCAAATCATTAGATACACATTTTTATCGTTATAATAACATCTATTGAAGTCGGGTGGGGCTCTTAGGATAAAAAAGGAAGTTGTACTTCCCGTACGTTTGTACGTACGGTACGTTCATACCCCACCCGACTTCAATAGACGTTATTATAAAACGATAAAAATGCGTATCTAATGATTTGAATATTATTTCTTGCTTTTTAGAGGCAGGTTTTTTGAAGTCGGTTTTTTGTTTTTTAAACAATTTTCGGTGGTTAATTCTGTGGTCTAGTGGTTCGCCCACCCGTGTAAGACGCAGGGTTCGGTTCGGTTCCTATGAGGCTTATTTCAAGTCCGCCTGGCTAGCTACCACCATCTTACCTAAGTCTGACGCCGTAACAACAATTTAAAAATTGTTTTGTTCCGGCAGTTAGAGGTAATATAGCCAGTTCTTCAGTGATGAGGATTCCGGGTGTAGTGCGCTTACACTTCGGCCTTATCGTCACTTAATATCAACTGAGGTGAAGGCCCAAGCACTATCCCATTGTCCACAAAAGTACGGTCCTTGTTAAACTATCCACTGACGTCAATTTGTTGTTCCTAATGGACGTTCCATCAATGGCTAGCTTTGAACCCTCTCAAATAATGAAAAATTACATTGAATAACTTTCTATCATTTTCTTCCTCCGATAAATAATCAACCAACCTATTTAAGTTCCGAGTAAAAATAAAACAACAACAAAGTGGTCAAAGGGCGAGAAAATTCGTATCACGAACAGGTATTGAGAAAAAAATGTGCGTAAAAAAATTCGATAGGGCATATTTGTACAGCATCTACCCCCGAAAAGCGAATTAAATTAATTACTATATGGAGTAGTATTTTTTATCGAGAGTAGTTTTTTCTCGATAGATCTTTGTGCTAGGGGTGCTGGTCAAAGGACGAGAACTCTTTTTTTATTGGTAGCTGGGTAGGCATTTGACCACCATCTTGCTTGGTAAACAGGATGTGGTCTAAGGTGTAGCACGCTCGCCCAGGAAATGCCTATTCACTCTTGCCTTGAAGAGACCAAGGTTGTAACTATCGGGGACCACATGACCAGGCAGCGCATTCCATTCTTTAGCAGTTCGCATAAGAATTGTATTAGCTTGGTACGGACCCTTGGAATATCTACTATGTAAGAGTGATATGCTAGCCTTCTTCTGGTACTCCGATGGTGGAAACGGCTGAAGGAACATGGTCATGCAGTTCCCTCGCACACTCTCCAAATTGTATTCTATAGAAAACTGATAATCTAGCACTCACTGGTCAAAGGGCGAGAACAGGTGATGCGTAGGCCGCTGATCCGGCACAGCTTCCCTGGAGCCCGCGCTGCCCACCGACGGCGCCGGGGAAGGACTCGCTTCTGACCTGCGGAACAAATATCTGTGTTTAAATATCTGTATTCTACCGTTTAAACTGTGGAATTCGCTGTCAGATTTTGTTGTTATTACAACTTGAAACAGAGCTACACGAGAACTGACAGCGCGGCAGGTAACTTCAATCGTGCAATAAGGAGGAAATTCGTTTGCTGTGTCGCTTGTCGCGTCGTTCTGCTTCATTCCATACTTAGCCGGACTTACTCGAGATGATTTCTCACTTATGCTCTGAATAGCATTACATTTGAAAAAGTAGTGCTGCTGGAGGTTCCACATTTATGTGGTGGTCTGCAGGCCTATTTGTAACTCAACTGACAGCTTAAAATGATTATCACTGATCTAAATTGTTAGTAGTTACAGTACGAGGCATATAACTTGAAATCGGGTGATGATTGCGCGAAACGCGTATTTTGGGTATGCGTAGCGTTGAGATGCGCGGGCGGCGGGAGAGGGGCGCGCGCTATTGGTCGCTCACAAGAGCACATGCGCGAACTTATCCCCACTCCGTCGAAAAAATTTCAAGATACGTGCCTCGTTCTGTACATGCTAGGTTTTTGTAGAGAGTCATACATAACATGCTTTTTACTGTAGCAGCATTGTACTTACAACTTAGATCAGTGATGATCATTTTAAGCTGTGCAGTTGAGTTACAAAATAGGCCTGCTGGTCAACAATGCGGAATGATCAAGCTTTTGCCTATACTTGGGCTTTGAACCATCCTTGACAATCTTCCCGTCCTCAGCAAACTTCCCGTCCTCGGCTGTAATGTACTATTAAAGTACTTACTTTAATAGTACATTACAGCACGTAAATTGCCAAGGAATTTATTTTTTATCCAGAGACGTAAGGGATAAAGTAATACATAAAATCATTAGACAGATGTAATTAAGTCAAGGAGCTCAAGAAGTTAGGAATACCAAATTTCAAAAATTATACCAAGCTTCAACTAAATATTTTGCATAAATGTACGTAGCAGATTTGGTTTTTGGGTCTCAGAAAACGCGATTAAATATTTCACAGTTTTAATTAAGCAATTTTTTTCTTAGTAACTTCTCAATGTCAATGAGTGTAATAAAGTCTAGATACCTGTCCAACCTGGGTGATCTCGTCGGCGATCGCCTTGGAGACCTCAACGGCGACCGTCTGGGCGAGCCAGGGGTGACGGGGGGTGAGGCGCGGGGGGACGCAGCGGTGGCGGACACGGGTGACGTTTCGCCAGATCCTCGCGACATGCACTCCGAGGAACCCTGGAAATACTATGAAGATTATTATGGTATCACTAG
Source organism: Agriphila tristella (assembly GCA_928269145.1). Taxonomy (NCBI): domain Eukaryota; kingdom Metazoa; phylum Arthropoda; class Insecta; order Lepidoptera; family Crambidae; genus Agriphila; species Agriphila tristella. The sequence continues at coordinate 19,613,638 of OV743442.1, forward strand.
GGGTTTTAAAAAGTAACTATTTAAAATTGGACCCATCAGTGGGTAGTGCCAGTGGGTCCATGGGTCGTGAGGGCAAGGTGAGGTGGGTGCTCTATTCAGCTTAAATATTTACATTTCTGATTTCCTATTTCAGATCTTTAAGTAGACTAGATTGCTAACCTATCCATTAGACGTCAGTTTAAATGTAACATTGGTAAAAACATTTTTTTTACTAAGAAAAAAAGATGTTTTTTATCTGAAATCTCCAAGAAATCTCTAAACTCTTATCATATAACACGATCCACTGATAGTGCAAATGATACACTTTTTCTTTGTCTAACTTCCAGACCAATTTGTTTCCCTTAATTTAGTCATGATATAATTATGATAATTATGGTAATGATGATAATTATGATATTCATACCTTGTCGTCACCGGGGTCCCTCTTGGTGAGGACGTCAGCGCCCTCCCTTTTCCTCTGCTCTTCTTTTAACCTTTCTGCTTTCCGCCATTTTGCTCGACGGTTTTGAAACCATACCTGAGAAACAAAGAAAACAAAGTGGGTCAATGTACACAATAAATACACTGGCATGTAGTTATAATTCATAAATAAATAAAATATCTTCTGATGTGTTATTCTGTCTGAAAAATTTATTGAGAATACGTAGAGAAAATAGAGCAATAATAAAAATTAAGAATACTTTTTCCGTGGTTTATAAAGTAATGTGTGAAGTAATTTATACATATTCTTAGTTTTAAAAACACTAAAATATCTAGATTGATTTACATCTACATTTTGTGTAAATAAACCTTACCTAACCTTTATATTAGTGCTTTATCGCACTGTAAACAAAAGCATTGCAAAGTAATTGCAAATGTAATGGAATTGTCAACAAATTCTCAATACCTAATTACTTTTCTAATAATGATTCGCGCAGTAACGACTTCAATATCCCATAAATAATAAACACCAGCTCTATAATCCTGTGTAGCCAAGCTGTCATCGCACCAACATTTTATACCACCATCATTACCACCCTATTTCGTACCCGTTGTAACTCATAACTCGAAGATTACAGATCATTCTGCATAGTTACTTGGTGAGGGTGACCGTAACTGACCATAAAGACCCCCAATTTACAAGTAAATTCAAAGCTACGAAGGATCTACAAAGACTGGAAATCCGTAGCAACAACCAATTAAAAAGACCTATTTCACTGCCAGTTAAACACTGCTACACAGCTCAAACTAAACTGGTGATCAAGCACCATTCATAAAGAGCTCCATTACCAAGCTGTTTGTATAACAACGTAGGCCAAGCTTCGTTGGGTGTTGTAAGCTGGTTACCGAAACACGACGGGGGCACAGTTGGGCGCAATTTTCGCAATATACTTTTAATAAACCTCGTGTTGGTGGAGTGCTATGAAATCTTGTGGTGATTATCGCGGTGTTTTACGCAGACCGGACAGTAGGCAGAAAAGTTACAGTAGATATGAACCTACACATGCTGCCAATGCTTTTCAAAATGAAAAAAAAAATGTAGGCTCGATATATAGCGTTGATAAACAGGTAGAAAACGTAGGAAGAAGAAAACACAATTCACATGAAAACATCAAAACGAACACAATCCCCGCGTTCCGAATCACGCTCACAGCGCTGTTAGCGCGTATCCGACCAAATTAAATAGTCACAAAATATTCCACAAATAGCGTATTTGTGTACCTTCTTAATTTAATGGATTATACGCTAACAGTGCTGTTGGCGTGATTTGGAACTAGGCAAATGTATTCAAAGTGACTAAACTCAGGCCGTTTTTTTTAAAGCCAATTTTGACACTTCACTTGTTTATCCGTTGATAGACATCTAGTCGATCTAGTGAGTTCAAAGTTCAAATAGTTACATTTTAAACATTACAGTTATTACAGTTAAAATTAAATAATGATATTCTAAGTATATGTATTGATAGATTGAAACTATGATTTATCTCCAGAATAAACATTTTAAAATAAATTAGTAGTACAATACAAACAATCACTAATCATTGTTACTGTAATATATATGTATGTAATCTCATAAAGATTTTTATATAAACTAAGTGCCAAAATTGATAAAATAAAGTGACGCATCTTTGTGGACTCTACTCTTTGGCACCCTCGTGGGGTCCCTTAGCGATCGTAAGCTAATTTCGTTAAAATAATAATCCTGTGTAATCCCCAGACGGCCTAATAGTTTTTATCTCTTGCTTTACAGCGGCTTATTAATATTTGATAGTGTTATGTTGGCCCTGTCTCCTCTACAGTACAATTTGTTATTTATTGTAAGTAGACTTACTACTTACTAGGACCTGTTTTACAAGTTGTAGGTATTAGTTGGATTAAAAAAAAACACTAATTCATTTTTTATTAAATTACCTGTCAAATATTATTATGATATCTGATAACATATGTGACCTATGAAATTGGAAATTAGTGTTTAGCGAGACTGTGTAAAATATACCTAAGGCACTTAAAAGCGAAAAAGTATCTTTCAGGTTTTTTGTATGGAGTTTAATTCAAATCGTTGGTTGGCTTATAGGAAAAATATAGTATTATTATGTTATTTGTGGTGGTAGTCAGCGGCTATAGCCATCTTGCATATTTGTCTATAGGTATGGGTATTTGTTAGGACCAGAAACCTATTCAATGTAATACCGATAGACAAAAATGGAACACCAAAAATATTTAGGAAACTTAAAAATACTTAATCTGATTATGGTAAACAAAAAAAATACAATATTCGTACGTATTTTTAATGCACTTTATTATTAGGATTATCTAATCACCCATATTTTTTATAAATGCAATTTTCAACTAATTTTCCCTGTTGCTTCGCTTCGCTCCCTGTTTTGGTGTCAAATTTCAAGTCCCTATAGGCCAATCCCTAGGGAATATTCTTTTGAAATAAATGGAAGTAGAAATAATCTCCATTCCATCATACTTATAAAAGGTTCCATAAAAAACCTAACTATGCTCATCAAACACTGTTAAAGTAACTGTTACTTTTAAGCTGCCACTAAAGCACTTGTACTATTATGTATTCTGTGCTAAAGCTAGGGTTTCCTAGGATGATGGTGCGTGCCGGCATATTACGGCCGTAGGTAATTTAGCGGCGAAGAACGTTGTCTATGTAACCAATACGGCGCGGTTTCTGACGTTACGTTGCATAGACAACATTCAACGCCGCTATATTACGCCGCAATATGACGGCACCGCTATCCTAGGAAATCCTAGCTTTACCGAAATTTACTTAATTTCGAGCAACAAGCTAGAAAAAGCACTTAGCTTACTACTAAGGCCATCTATAACTTTTATAACTAGCCTACTCAAGCCACCTATAACTTTTTATGAATAAAACCGCAACTTTTTTACAAAAGTTTCATTATCTACCTGAAACCCTAAGGGCAAAATGTTTAGAAATAATTTGAAATTTATTAATATTTTCTTTATTAATTCACTAGCAGCCGCCCGCGGCTTCACCCGCGTGCTTCCCGTTCCCGTGGGATTATCGGGATAAAAGTATCCTATGTTTTAATCTAGGTTATCTACTATCTGTGTGTCAAATTTCAACCAAATCCGTTCAGTAGTTTTTGTGTGATTGAGGAACAAACATCCAAACATCTAAACATCCAAACCCACAAACTTTCACATTTAAAATATTAGTAGGATTAATGTGTTGCCTAGATCTAATGTGTTTAGAATACAATTTTAGTACCTACAATACCTTTGTATACTTACAGAAGATACCCAATTAGTTATTCACTTCAACACACAACATCCTTTCAATTTTGAAAATGGAATGGTAAAACACCTTCTAGGTAGTCTCATTAAAGTTTAGCTACGACATGAATATAAGATTCTTTGCTACGAAAAAACCTATCCAAGCAACTTTTTAGGGTTCCGTAGCCAAAATGGCAAAAAACGGAACCCTTATAGATTCGTCATGTCTGTCTGTCTGTCTGTCTGTCTGTTTGCATGTCTGTCTGTCTGTCTGTCTGTCCGTCCGTATGTCACAGCTATTTTATTCCGAAAATAAGAAAGTGAAAAATCTAAAAAAAAAATATGCTGTAGATCGTAATAAATACTTTCAACGAAAATTGGTTTGAATGAAATATAGTGATAAGTTTTAGAGATATATCACATTTTCCAAAACCGCAAATATAACTTTGTTATTCATACAAACACTATGAAAAACAAAGTTATTTTTGCATACGCAAAATTATAGTGGTATTCAATTTGGTATTGTATACGGTAACTACGGAACCCTACTGCGCGTGGCCCGACACGCACTTGGCCGGTTTTTAAAACATCTGTTTTTAGCGTTCTGTAACCAAAATGGAAAAGATTGGCCCTTATAGGTTCGTCATGTCTGTCCGTCCGTATGTCACAGCCATTTTATTCCGAAAGTATTAGGATTACACAGTTGAAATTTAGTAGGTAGATGTATTCTGTTAAACGCTTAACGATTTTAACACAAAAATAAAAAAGTTAAGGGGGTCTCCCCATACATGGAACTGAAACTAAATATTTTTTTCCTTCATACCAATACGTGCGGGGTGTCTATAGATAGGTCTTTAAAAATGACATTGAGGTTTTTAAGACATTTTTTCTAATAGTCAACCGTTTGAAAGAATTAACACTGCCAAAGTGGTAAAATGTGTCCCCCCCCCCCCTCTAACATTTGAAATAAGAGAGTAGAAAATCAAAAAAAAAACATGCTATAGATCTTAATAAAAACTTTCAACGAAAATTGGTTTGAATGAGATATAGTAATAAGATTTTGAGATATATCATATTTTCCAAAACCGCAAATATAACTTTGTCATTCATACCAACACTGTGAAAACAAAGTTATTTTTACAGACGAAAAATGATAGTGGTATTAAATATAGTATGGCATAAGGTAACTACGTAACCCTAAGGCGCGTGGCCCGACACGCACTTGGCCGGTTTTTTTTGATGATTAAATAATCAAAGCCACGAAGCTGAAGAGTCAAACAATCAACGTATAAGTTACCATAAACAAGCAAACATTTCTACGATACATTAATAACAACAAGCGAACAAGCGTTAACTCCCGCTGACAGAGTCCTATCGGTGTAAAAACACATGTTAGCATGCGACTTTGTCAATCTTATCACATCGACCAATAAACAAAGACCTGTCGCACCCCCGTTGTGTTATAGCAGTTACATCGTACTTATGTTTTGTTAAGTATCATTGGGGGTCTAGACAAATTGGATGGTGAAATAAGAGGGGAGGAGACGAGGGTGTACCTACTGTTCGGTAAACGGCAATTGTCGGTATTGTTACTCGAGCATTGGTGTTAAACAATAACAAATATCGTTTTTGTGTAAGTGCTCTATTTGGCGGGTCATAATTACCGCTTTTGTTACGGTTTTTGAACGTTTGGTTAGCGCAAGAGTTTTTAGGGTGGTTTTTCAATGAATAAAATGGAATTTTGCTTTGAATAATGGCGTGTTGACACTGATCTTGAAATGAAACAACTTTGTTTGATGATGTCTTTAAACATGAGTCGACTTGACAGGCAATTTGACAAGCGATTTTAATCAATTATCGCTTTTTATCGACAATCGCTTGTAAAATCTGCGCTAATTGACTAAAATCGCATGTCAAATTGCCTGTCAAGTCGACTCATTTTTAAAGACATCATCAAACAAAGTTGTTTCATTTCAAGATCAGTGTCAACACGCCATTATTCGAAGCAAAATTCCATTTAATTCATTCAAAAACCACCCTAAAAACCCGAGCGCTAACCAAACGATCAACCTTATTTTAGGACAGAGAAAAGGAATCTATTGATATGAAATAAGTATAAAATTTAAGATTATTGTAGCACAGTATATTTACCTATTCATGAAATATGAAATCTGTAACTTAGCAATTTTACATGCAATTTACTAATAAAAAGTTACGTTAATGTTGTTACAAAATGATATAAATCCTACTTCCTTCTTCAACATTTCAGCGTACCGCGCTGAAAATATAAGATTAATTTTAAAATCCCTTTTCGTAAACTCACCACTTAAAGTTAAACACACATCAGAACTTCTTAAAACCTCCATCACCTACTTAAGAGTTGGTATGTTGCATAATTACGTCAACCGGGGGTAACGTTTTAAAACGTTTCATACGCAAAGTTAACGTGACGTTACGGTGAACGTTAATGACCTATGAAAAAGTAGACTTGGGTAAAATATTGAGCGACGCACAGAGCGGGAAAAATTAAGAAAGATACTTGATTAAATCCATATTAAATCACTTTTGTGCATGTTGTTGTTGCTCTGTGCTTTCTAGCAAATTTTAATATTAATTCATGTGCTTAGAGCTAGTTTCGTTTTTCAGTTGGGCGTTTCGGCGTAAATGTATAAATTTAAGAACAGCTGTTTAAATGACACATACTCGTAGTATGCTCAATTCAATCGTGTAATTTCAGGTATTAATCAATAAGACCGGTATTTTCAGTGCATTTTTACTAATTTCGACTTTTTAGGTAGCAGGGTGTTACAAAACAACCCGCAAAGCCGAATATGGTAGAAATAGACATCAAACTGCTTCATACATTTTAATATTTTCGTTATTAATTTTTGTACGAAACAGCTGATATTATTTCGCGATTTCAGAGTTGGTCCCATAGTAAAAGTTGTTCAGTTTGATGGTCCCTATCTACCTTATTCAACATGCGGGTTTTTTTAACACTCTTTTTTTAATACCTATGCTTGGCTGACAAATTCAGATTTTTACAGTGCATAAAAACGCTCGTGTTTGAGTTTCCTGACTGACTATAACCATTTCTTCTATACTTCCACCAATCGCTATCTTTACAACCAAAGCCTAAGAAATACCGAGCGAGTCTTAAGGAGAGAGGAATGCGTACCTTAAGTGACAGTGGGGGGACCGTATAGTATACATACACCGTATACACCGTTCCATTTACAGTGTAATTTTTGGTTCAATTTAATGTTTTCTTGCTACAATGACAATTATTTATGATTTTTTGCCAATTTAAAGGGTTGAATATGAGAACTGCTAAACTATATTGAACCCTGAATGATTCGAAGTAGGTAATAGTGTTTTTACCCTCCGAGGCAAGTGCCTCTATTTAAATCAACAATTTTATATTATTGGCTTTGATATTATTCATAGAAAGACATAATTGTAAACTTTCACCAACTTGAAAAGAATGACGTCGAACTTATCAAAAACCTGCATAAATAAATTATAATATAATTCAACTTTTTTTGATTCTGAAAAGCAACATACCTCTCTATATATATTAGGATAATCAAGAATCAAACATTCCTAAGAAAACTAATTTCGCTCCGCGCTAACAGATATTTGAGTGGTTAATACGTAATCACATAGAAGTTGGTTGTGTTAAGTTTTTCATCACATGATTAGGGGCAAATTGCCGCCCCACCACCCCCCACCCCCATCTCCTGGGATCCGGCAAATCTCTCTTTATCCCGGATAGGATCCGGAGAGCTTTCTTAACTCTTGCCATGAAGCATCGAAAACCTAATTGGAGAAGGCTAATTTAATTTAATTTTACTTTTTATTTATTTTTAATACTATGTTCACCGGCATCAATGTGTCACTATTTGATGTCAAAGTAAGATATCATCAAATCATACCCACCGTATTACGTGTTATTAACTTTGCTCATCTCCAATATATTACAAGGTATTGGGTAAATTACAATTCAAAGGTGACTTACAGGATGTTTAATATCGCCTTTTATAGCCGAATATGATACTTATAAGGACCATCAAACCGAACAACTTTTACTACGGGACCTACACTTAAATCACAAAAAAAAACCGGCCAAGTGCGAGTCGGACTCGCGCACGAAGGGTTCCGTACCAAAAAACTGCAAAAAAAAAAAAAACACGTTTGTTGTATGGGAGCCCCCCTTAAATATTTATTTTATTCTGTTTTTAGTATTTGTTCTTATATAGCGGCAATAGAGCGGCAATAGAAATACATCATCTGTGAAAATTTCAACTTTCTAGCTATCATGGTTCATGAGATACAGCCTGGTGACAGACATACAGACAGACAGACGGACAGACAGACAGACAGACAGACGGACAGCGGAGCCTTTGTAATAGGGTCCCGTTTTTACCCTTTGGGTACGGAACCCTAAAAAGCAGCTATTTCATACACATTTTAATATTTTCGTTATTATTTTTTGTATGAAACAGCTGATTTTTTTTCGCGATTTCAGAGTTGGTCCCATAGTAAAAGTTGTTCAGTTTGATGGTCCCTATCGTCCCTATCAACAATTTACAAGGCTATTACAAAACACTCTGTGTAGTATGTCTGAAAGATTTAATAAGAAATCAATAATTATATTATTACCGTATCCATACATTCCAAATTGCAGGTTCCTAATTAGATTCAGCGTAGAGAGTGGTGTAATTCCCGCAAAATGGAACATGTATCGTTAACTTGTTTACCGGCGAATTATCCGTCTTGGGGCTCCTTCGGCATTCATCTGATATTCTTGCCGGCTTAATTTCCCAATTAATGCACAATGTTATGAGAGGTTTTTGAGCCTTTCAGCAGGTTAATTAATATCTTGTTGCTGTAATGAGAACTGGCTGGTTTTCACTTTTCACACAAAACTCGATCAGATGTTCGACCATTTGTATGGAATGTTGATGATTTTTTGTCTATTTTCGGAAATGTCGTTGTTTATATTGTTAGTAATCTACTCCTGCGAGGTTGTTGGTGTTTTACAAATAACCCTGTTTAGTAATAGTAGTTTACATCATACTGCTCGGCAACTAGGATTTACTAGTATAGTAAGAGGCCGTGTAAGTTGGCATGTGCAACACCGTGCATTGCTTAGATAGAACGTTCCATTTTCAAATCACTTTACAATTCAAGCATAGGTGAATGCTTTAATTGTAAAGTACACTTTACAGTACAAGCTATGTCAAACTCCTTAGTGAACCAATTTCTTTTTTTAGGGTTCCGTACTCAAAGGGTAAAAACGGGACCCTATTACTAAGGCTCCGCTGTCCGTCTGTCTGTCTGTCTGTCCGTCTATCTGTCTGTCTGTCACCAGGCTGTATCTCAAGAACCGTGATAGCTAGACAGTTCAAATTTTCACAGATGATGTATTTTTGTTGCCGCTATAACAACAAATACTAAAAACAGAACAAAATAAATATTTAAGGGGGGCTTCCATACAACAAACGTGTTTTTGCCGTTTTTTCAAAGTCAAAGTCAAATAAGCTTTATTCAAATAAACTTAATTATTAAGTACTTTTGAATCGTCTATATTTTCCTACCACCCGTTCCAGACTTTTTTAGTACGGTACTTATTTTTGGTACGGAACCCTTCGTGCGCGAGTCCGACTCGCACTTGGCCGGTTTTTTATAAAATGACGAAACTTTTTACTAAAAAAAACTATGAGAATTCAAGCTATGCAAAACTCCTTGCTTGGTCAAACAATTTTTTTTTCATAAAATGATAAGATTCATTTTGAAAGCGCGAAAAGATCAGCGTTTTACATTTCGATGGAGTAGGCATTTTACTTTTGTATGGAACAGCAGATTTTTTTTTTCGTGTTTTCGAGGTTGGTCCCATAATGAAAGTTGTTCAGTTTGATGGTCTGATCAACCCTACGAGAGGTTTTTAATGAACTAAAAATATCCTTGTAAATGTTTTATTTACCTCGCATGAATGATGTAAAGTAGTATGCTTACCTCGGTTTTAAGTAGCTATTACACCCTCGAACTATATTCGCCCTTGCTCGCTTCGCTCGCTCGGGCGTCTAAATGTCTCGGGTGCACTCGATCCATTAGCGCCCTTTGCGAGCTGCGCTCGCACGGGCGCCAAATTGGATCTTGTTTTGTAATAGCTCATTTACGTCCCTTGTGTAACAAACTACTATTGTTACACAAGGGACGTAAGAGAGCTATTACAGAACAAGATCCAATTTGGCGCCCATGCGAGCGCAGCTCGCAAAGGGCGCTAATGGATCGAGGGTGTAATAGCTACTTACAACCGAGGTAAGCATACTACTTTACATCATTCATGCGAGGTAAATAAAACATTTATATTAGTATAACAAAATAAATTTTTCATTAGAGAGAAAACCTTTATAAAAAAATATTTATTAATAATTAGTAACATTGTTACAATTATTAAAAGGCAGTGATACTGGTTGGCCAGGCATGTGAACTGTTTAGATAGAACGTTCCATTTTCAAATCACTTTACAATTAAAGCATAGGGTGAATGCTTTAATTGTAAAGTTCACTTTACAATTCAAGCTATGCAAAACTCCTTGGTGAACCAATTTCTTTTCTTATTAAAATGACGAAACTTTTTCTGAAAAAAAAAACAATGCACTGTGTTGCACATGCCAACTTACACAGCCTCTTACCATACTAGTAAATCCTAGTTTCCGAGCAGTATGATGTAAAATAACATTGTGTAACACGATCACATTCTATAACAGTGTGTAACATTTTTTTACAACTCCTTAGAGAAATAGCTAATTCACTGTTTTATTAAAAAAATACATTCACCAACCGCCATTGGTAAAACAATGCATGTGCCAAACTTTAAAAGCCCGAAAAGTTTACTCCTTTTTTAACCGACTGCATCAAATGGAGGAGGTTCTCAATTCGATTATATTCTTTTTTTTATCGTTGTTCGCGCGTATCTTCGTCATTTATGGACCGATTTTGATGATTCTTTTTTTGTTCGATTGAGTATTCTTGCGAGTTTATTATTTTTTTCAAATCGGTCGAGAGGTTTTCAAGTAATCCTGAAAATACTATGATTTTGCATCAACTACCTTGACGACTTTGTTATTTATGAACCGAATTAGATGAAGTTTTTTGTGTTGGAAAGGGGATACCTTTAGTGGAGTCATTTTAACCGACTACAAAAAAAACCTGCCTCTAAAAACAAGAAATAATATTCAAATCATTAGATACGCATTATCATCGTTATAATAACGTCTATTGAAGTCGGGTGGGGATTTTAGAATAAAAAAAGGAAGTTGTACTTCCCGTACGTACGTACGGTACGTTCGTACCCCACCCGACTTCAATAGACGTTATTATAACGATGATAATGCGTATCTAATGATTTGAATATTATTTCTTGCTTTTTAGAGGCAGGTTTTTTTCTGAAGTCGGTTTTTTTTGTTTTCAAACAATTTTTTATAAAATCCTTACATTTACCAACTCATTTTGGTCTCTTTTACATTTTTAAAGCGAGAAGTCCAGTATGTATCTTCCAATTAAATAAATTACGAGTATTATTACCCAATTATCGTGACCCAACCCTGTCACAGCCAGTGACAGCTCGCTACGAAGCAGTTGGGGTACTGTGTCCCACGCATCTAGGGTTTCTACGAACGCAGTTATACTCAAATTATAGTTGTTATAACACCATCCAGTTTTAGGCAAATTGAAATGTGATATTTTGATGTTCTATCGAATTATTTCAGTCGTAAGTGGGTTATGTCATGTAAACCTAATTCCATTTGTTTCCGTCTAAGTTGACTTGTTTAGTTTGATTAAATAATAATACTTGCTACTTATTTATTTATCTTTTCAAAATCCACAGAACATAAATCTATATATATAAAATTCAAAGTCCTGACTGACTGACTGACTGAGTGAGATATCAACACACAGCCCAAACCGCCGAACCTAGAGACTTGAAATTTTGCACACAGATACCTTATACAGTGTAGGCATCCACTAAGGAAGGATTTTTGAAAATTCTATCCCTAAGGGGATGAAATAAGGGATGAAAGTTTGTTTGAAAGTCCCTCAGTTTTGAAGATAGGATCTTCAAATTTTGTGTTTAGGCTGATAATTGAAAAGAAATAAATGCGTTTCTCAGCGTTTTTCAAAACTCTACCCCTGAAGGGGTGAAGCGAGCAGCCTCGTGCGAGGCCCGCCTCACGCGGCAAACGTCTTGCCTCGCGAGGCAGCACGCTTGGTGGGGACCCGCCTAATCGCGTAAAAACGGCTGGTTGGATCCTGGTTGAAGGTTCCCTAAGGATTTTCTCTAATATCCACGCGAACGAAGTCGCGGGCGGAAGCTAGTATTTTACAATTTGTCTTACAATCTTAGCTTAATACTCACCAATAACGCATTTACATTTTGTTATTATATTTGATAACTAGCTGATGCCCGCGACTTCGTACGCGTGGACTTTATGACTTCGGCGTATGCATATAAATGAACTAATGTAGTTAAGAAAATACTTGTAGCAGTGTTATGGTTTTGCATCTGGTGTTCCAGATCTTCGATTTTTATAGCTCAACAAAAAGTGCTCATCAGGCTGAACAACTTTTGCTAAGGTGTCATTTTCATATTCCTTATAGTTAAGTTGGACCATTATGGTTCTGCATCAGGTGTTCCATTTTCCAAAATCAATTATACCCTAAGTTATGCCCAGGCTTAACAGCTATATAACAAAAAAGTTTCATTCGAATCCATTCAGTATTTCCCGAGATTAGCGTATTCAAACAGACAAACAAACAGACACACAAACAGACAAACAAACAGACAAACAGACACTCTTTTTTTTCAAATTCTTACTCTATTACTATGTCTTCATCGCCCTAGATATTTTTTTTTAAATATATGTAATGTACAGACACACTTTTTTTACTGTTTTATTATATGTAAGGATTAATTAATTGGTTGTTTTATGTTACAAGTTGACTAAATTTGTTTGCAATAAATAAACAATACTTTTAACAAAAAACCGGCCAAGTGCGAGTCGGAGTCGCGCACGAAGGGTTGCGTTCCAAAAAACGGCAAATAATCACGTTTGTTGTATGGGAGCCACCCTTAAATATTTATTTTATTTTGTTTGTAGTATTTGATGTTATAGCGGCAACAGAAATACATCATCTGTGAAAATTTCAAATGTCTAGAGCTATTACGGTTCATGAGACAGCCTGGTGACAGACAGACAGACGGACAGCGGAGTCTTAGTAATAGGGTCCCGTTTTTACCCTTTGGGTATGGAACCCTAAAAAGTAACTTTTCAGTGGCTTGTTTTTGTGTATGAGTGTAAAATTTATTCAAACCTTTGGTTGTTCAAGTTTTTATTGAAACTATCCTTAGCAGTTCTCTGATTAATCTCTTACAAAATTATCGGTATCAGTTTTTCGCAGTTTATTAAGTAAATAATTAATTATATTTCTAACAAAACAATAAAATATTTTTGTCTTAAGTCCTCGTCACAAATTCGAGTGCTCTCCAACGTGATTGGCACAACAATGAATTCGAATTTGGAACGAGTGCAGGCGCCATATTTCATTTTCACCCCTGATTTGATTTCTGAGGAGACAGCATTGACGAAGAGCAAGCTCGAGTGTGAATAAGTGGAACCAGAGGAAAACACAAACGATATTTGAATTCTTTCTTTCTTTCTTATCGTATAAAGATTAGTGGCCACCTCTGGTGTTAGAGTATATCAAGACGCCTGTAAGGTTCTGATTTGGCTTAACCACTGTTATCAGATGACAACAGCCGGAACCGACAGTTTCACGTGCCCTCCGAAACACGGAAGCGCTCACTTGTCATTATAATTTACTTTTACCACTTAACGGTCACCCATCCGACACCCGGCTGGACCGAGCGTTGCTTAACAAACGTGATTAAGTACGATCAGTCTGTCAAGCTCCGCTACGAGCGTTTCGATATTTGAATTGAGAACATATTTACATAAAAGTTATAATAAAACATGTCATACTGGAGAAAAATTTAATATTTGTCGTGTTTTTTGTAGAGTTTTTTTAACATTTTTGTAGACATTTAAATATAAAAATTAACAATTTACGTCTTTTTTTATTTTTTTTATTTTTATATTTGACAACATCACATACATTGCTCTAATCCCAAAGTAAGTAGCTATAGCACTTGTGTTATGGAAATCAGAAACAACGGTGGTATGACACACACCCAGACCTGAGACAATATTGAAAAGTTCATTTTCTACATTGACCCAGCCGGGGATCGAACCCGGGACCTCAAGAGATGGTGACGCCTTGAAAACCAGCGTGCAAACCACTCGACCACGGAGGTCGTCAAACAATAATGAAACAACGAAAAAAATTGGTGATTGTTTACTAATACAGAAAAATTAAAATAAGCTAGATTATAGATTTCTGTATAAAGATAAGCAATCCATGTATTTATTGAAAAGGAAATCGTATATTGTTTTACTGTCATAATAACTAAGTTAGGTCTCAAAAATCACTGGTTCAGTTTCGCCAAAAACCTTCCCTCATATTTATTTCCCATCAATTAACCCTGTGTTCCCCAAGCTCGAGTGCTGCCAGCCCCCCAATTTGCAACTTTTGTCGGCGCGTCTCGAGTGCCATTGTGAGCGTTTGACAACCCTACTGTTTTGTTTCAATGAAACCTTATGTCAATGCGAAGAACGAACTTGATGATAAACGTACTTCAGATTTAGTGTTTGGACGATCTTTAATAACTAAGTATGAATTAATAATGAGTGAATAAACTTTGTGAAGTGTAGTATTGTTTGGACTATTTTAATAAGTGTTGAGATAGTGACTGAAAATATAACAGAAATGGCTCGAGAAACCACTTTTCATAAAAAAATACCTTCACCTAAAAGTGGTTTGTCTTGGGTCATTTAACAAGAATCTCAGTACAGATTTTTATTACAATAATAAAAGTGTTGTTAAACTAATGCTATAAAAATGTGGTAAAAGCACAGAATAAGTAATAGTACGTAAAAGTCGCATTGAAAACAAGGCGTATTGGCAGAGTCAAAGACTTACTTTGCTACTTAGTAATTTTTTTGCGCTTGCTACGATGTAAAAGTTGTTATTTTAATTACTACAATAGTTACTACAGGGTTATTTTTTTAACAGTCTACAAACGGAACAATTTTGTCTATGGGACCAACTTAATCAGAGCAAAAAAATAATCAGCTGTTCCATAGAAAAGTCAGTACTGACCACAATGTATGGAACAGCTGATTATCCCATAAATAAAGTTGTTCAAACCATGTAACCTTTTTGGCATACCCGCCATTTTGAAAAAATCGGAAATTCTTCGTAAGTGATTAAAAAAAATCGATAGGAAACGTAAAAAAAAAAAACAAATTATAGGTGGTCATATTGTTGTAAAATATATACTTTCGGAGATATATAAAGATATTTTTTTAGAGCCTAGTAATTTTACTATGATATTGAAAATTTTATTATAGTATTATTTTTTTCATTATACTTATAGTAAATTTTTTGGCGTTAAATTATTACACTCTTACCGCTACATGAAATGAAAAATAGTCTGGAGTTGCAAATTTAAGTGTTTCTTTCTTTCTCTTTTATCTTTTCCGAAAGTATACTTACGTTTAAGGACAATTTGATAATCAAAATTCATGTTTATTTTGACGTTTCCTATCGACTGACACATGTTTTATCAGTATGCGAATGAGGGCTTTTCAAAATGACAAAAAGCTGTAGGCTCGATAGATGGCGTTGAAAAAAATAGGGGAATCAAAATATTTTTTTCTACCAATTTTGACTTCCCTCTTACCATCAACGCCATCAAATGGGGCAAATAGTTACTTTTCTTTTTTTTATGTCAATTTGAAAACCCCTCATTGCGAAGAATTTCCATTTTTTTTTCAAAATGGCGGGTGTATGCCGAAAGGTTACATGGTCTTTTGCGGTGGGGCTGACCGTCAAACTGAATAACTTTGTCTATGGGACCAACTTAATCAAAGCAAATAAATAATCAGCTGTTCCATACATTGTGATCTATCGATTAAAACTAGTTTCATCAGCTGCGATGAATTTCCGATTTTTTCGAATAGGTATACCAGGCTCTATACCAGCGGTTCCCGAATGGGGTTCCGCGGAACACTGGGGTTCCGTGAGAGGCTCTCAGGGGTTCCGCGAAAATTCAAGAGTTTAGGTATAAAGACAGTCCCGATTTCGATGATATTGTTCCGCGTCCCGAAGATCCATTAGTTTTGTCGGAATTATTGAGAGATTTTTTTTATTTTACTCTTTGCTGACCCGCCCGTTTGTTTCCATTGATTTTGAGTAAGTATTCTAATTACAAACATTCACATACAACATGTCCTTCAACCAGTTACCAGACTCTACAGTGGTTTTACTGCCAGTTTTAATGATTCCAACGCACATTTAGGTAGAAAATAGACTTAAAAATTTCTCACAGGCATGTCCTGGGTTTTCTGTTCCTGAATGTGGCAACCCTGGTTAGTTTACTTCTTACTTGAGCTAGGGTTCCGCCCAAAAACGGTCAAACAAAAAGGGTTCCGTGGCCAAAAGAATTCGGGAACCGCTGCTCTATATATATCTAAAACGTTACATGCCTTTTTTTGTCGAGTGTTTATTTGATTTCACCCTGTAGTGCTGAAGCCTCCATCATTCCCATGAAACAGAAGAGGTCGATATGTAACATTTGGACTCTCCCACAAGACCGTATCGCGGGCGTTGGTAATCCAATATGTCCGCCAGCCGGTGTGCGGCTCCTTTTTATATTTTTCGGGCGAATTATCACCGACACTCGCCGGACGGCATGCGAATCAAATTGAAAGCCGACTCAATTATATTACGAACCTCTTTAGGGCTGGTGGACCTGGAAATATCTAACTAGTTGTGGTGATAATGTAGTATTAATATATGTTTTGGCTGCTTCTCTTCTGTTATTTTCATTTTTAACACGACTGAAAAAAATTTTTTTTTTTCATTTATTACAATATGGGCATCAAATGAAAGGCCTTAATGAGCACATTTTAAAACTATATAATTTGTCACTAAAATGTGTGAAATAAAAATAAATAAATTAAAAAATATACTATCCCAGTCAATTGGTAATGCGCTGGAACCTTGTCAAACTAACATACACATCATCGTCATCCGCAACTAAAAACGACAAAAAACAGTATAATTCTAATCGGTAATACAATATATTAATTATTGAATTCTTATTTAATTCAATAAGAAAGGGTCTAGGTATATGAGAAAATTACAATTGTTTTTCGTTTTTGAGGTTTAAATCATGGCCGCCAGGCGCATTACCAATTGACGCGGATAGTATTAAAAACACGACTGCCCCGCCAATTAGGAACTAAAATATTAAATAGCAAGTGTCATTGCAGTCGGGAGACCTCTTTAAATAAAAATAGTTCCACAAAACGGTCCCCCCATTGCAATGACACTTGTTATTTAACATTTTAGTTCGTAATTGGCAGGGCAATCATGTTTTTAATATTTTTTTATTTTTATTTTTTACTAAGTTATATATATATTGCATGGCGCTTTCTGAAGGAACTTTTTTTGCTGAGCAGGTCTCTGACAAAACTCATCATTTCTGAAAGTCACATTATTTCATTTTATTAAATTGTCTCTTCTATTATCATTTTTTCCGTAGGAGATTTTAAGTACTTAGTTAAAAAATAAACTAACAAGCTCATTTTATATGAATAGCATATTGTTTTGCTTTCGCTGGCTTTTTGCACTTTGCCGTGCATTTTGCATAGTACGATGCGTCTCATATTTTAATTGATAAGAACATCCGCGTGAATAAATGTGAAATCCCATTCCATAATACTTCGAAAAAGCCAAGTACAAAATTAATCAGCTAAACTTCTGTTAAAGCGTCTAGTCATAAAGTCATATCGTTTACGTAACCAATGATGGATTGAAATTAATTAAAATCGGGCAAGTTTAATCCGAACAAGCACTTGGCAGCCCTTAATCCTGACAGCACGTGCCGTAAGGTGCGAGGGGTGAGGGGGAACAACCGCCTCATACCGTAATACCATTCCGAGATGAACGACTTAAACGCGTTACCGATAACCACTGTAACTTGACACCTGCCCCCCCGCACAACTACAGGAACTAACAAGGACAGAGGGGGCGAAGTTCGATTTTGAAAGCTCGGGTTATATTGGACGGTGATCGTTCGATTCACTGTTTTGGCGGTTTAGCCAACGAACTGGAGTGGATTTTGACAATGCTTGTTAACTAATGGAAGCGGGTCCTCGATCGACGGCCGACAAATTTGATATTGTCTTACTGTCCGTTAGACGGTTATGTCGAACGAAGTTAAGTGATGGTACATAAGCGTGGATGAGTGTTTTAACTTGATTGCTTTCTGGATAGGCGTACCTAATTTCTTTTTGATTTCCTGCAACCTTTCTGCTACCAAATCACCTGTCTAGATTATATCTTAATTAATCTAATAACTTTTACTATTCGAATTGAAGTTTTAACTTCATTTTTAACTTCAAAAAAGCAGCCCTTGACGAGTTTCTTGCCGGTTCTTCTCGTTACAAGGTCTCCCGCTTAGGGTTTGCGAACCGATGGCGTAACTTATATGACATTCACAAGTGCTTATAACAGCCTAGACTGAATAAATTATTTTTGAATTTGAATTGAATTTTGAATTTGAATTAGGAAGCTAAAAGTAGACTAGTTTAAAAATGTCTTTCTAGCCAGTTCAAACGCTCCAATCAGAAAGCAAACGAAATTCTGCAAACGACCAATAAGGAAGGCAATAACACTAAAACCATTCAGAGCCTTAACGCTAAAACCGATTTCAAATCGACATAAAAGCAATTTGCTCGCGCGACACACGGCTCTAAATTGCGACAGTGGCGCACTCTGGCGATGGTGGTGCTCTCTGGCGGTGGAATTGCGCAATTTTTATTTGGGCATAAATAAAACACGGGCGGTTGCGCGAAGCAATTTGCCTAAAACCGGGCGGCGATGACTCCGGGCCGTGTGCGGGCCGTATATCCGGTTATCCGAGTACGTGAACAGCCGGTACGTTGAATACTAATGTTATTTATAGCGGCACTCCTTTATGTGGATATACTTACTCCGAATTTATCGTGTAATTCCAAATTTGAGACGTGAGTCCAATGTTTACTAATATACACTGGCCTGCAAAACTAAGTACTACAGAGGTCTATTTTCATACAAACGAGGTAACTTTGAAGCTTTGGTTCTCCGCCCAGGATTAAGTGGGATGTGATCTGATGATGGCCATCCAGGGAGTGAATGGAGAAGATTCAGATCTCCATACACACCCAATTGATCTGATCAGCATTCTAAGAGCTGTAAGGATTAGAGTTATCAGTTACAGCATTTCCATACATTTTAATGCTATTTTTGTGGGTTTTTTAAACATATCCAAACAGCTCTTAGAATGCTGATCAGATCAATTGGGTGTGTATGGGGATCTGAATCTTCTCCATTCACTCCTTGGATGGCTATCATCAGATCACACCCGTTTAATCCTGGGCGGAGAACCAATGCTTCAAAGTTACCTCGTTTGTATGAAAATAGACCTCTGTAGTACTTATTTTGCAGGCCAGTGTAATATGATATTAGTTCAACACAATATAATACACACATCAACTGTATCTAGGGATACAGGTGTTATTTTCATACAAACAGGTAACTTTGAAGCCTTGGTTTCCTGCCAGGGATGTACTGTGCAGTGATCTGAGGATGGTTATCCAGGAAATGAATGGAGGAGATTCAGATTGCTCTCCACACCCAACTGATCTGACCAGCATTCTAAAAGATTAGAGTACATGTTTAAAAAAACCGCGAAAATATCATGAAAATGTATGGAATTCCTGAAACTGAGAACTCTGACCCTTCTATCTTTTAGAATGCTGATCTGCCCCCCTAGCCAAAGTATAACATTTGCAAATTTTCGCTATCGCTTCGCTTCGAAACATGTATGGATTTGACGTTTTAAAATTCGATTGTTAACGAAACCTTATGTCAATCCCATACATGTTTCGAAAGCGAAGCGATAACGAAGATTTGCGAATGTTACTTTGGCTAGGCCCTCAGATCAGTTGGGTGTGTACAGCGATCTGAATCTCCTCCATTCACGAGAGTGAATGGAGGAGAGAGAGATGGCTATCCAGAGATGGATAGCCATCATCAGGTCACAGCATGGTACATCTCTGGCAAAACCAAGGCTTCAAAGTTACCTCGTTCAAAAAAGAAAATCATACCTGTATCTCTTATGGCCGGTATACATTTTGATCGGTGATTAGTGCGAGTGGCTCGTTTAGTGTTTAGCAAAAAACACGTCCAGACAGTCTCTGATTAGTGTTAAGTATTTGTTTTATTAGTTTTAGTGATTACTAATCAAAATGTAAACCGGCCATTAGACAAAGTTGATGAGAATATTCTAAACTATTTATGCTCTAAGTAGTCAAATGTAAAGTTAATAATTTTTCCACAATAGGTATATGAAAAAGCTCACCAATAATAAATACATAATCAATATCAGTTTTCAGTTCCTATAATATAATAGACTTTTTTTTATCACACATTTAATTAAAAAAAACTTTTTTTATCGTTTTTGAGAACAACCTAAACAGACAGCCAGTGCTATAAGTGATACAAAATTATATTCTAAAAGCAATTTTTCTCTAATATTACCAACATATCTTCCGGAAACCGCAATTTACAGGATAACCGTACATTACGCTAACCTCCCCCCCCTCCAAAACGTCGTAAACCACATTTTTATGGCTGAAACGTCAAATGTTGGCGACAACGTTAAAGTTTCATGGAACCACCGACTTTTATCGCAGAATTCTGATATAATGAGCCATTATCTCGGGTTATATGTGATTTTGCAACATAGTTACTTTATAACTGAGTATGTAAAACTACGTTGTATGTATAACATGTAAATTACATACCTATGCATAGGATATGAAAAAAATATTTTTATTACAGTTTGTACGTATTTCATTCCTTTTATGAGCGTGACGTCTAAAACACAATTTCTAAGTAGGTATCAAAACGCCTAAAATCAATTTCTAAAATGAAATTGCCTAAAACTAAAATTCCCTAAACGTCCAAAAAGCAATTTACCTACATAACCAAATGCCTAAAACTTTCATTACATTAACAACGCAATGCCTGAAATGCAAATAATTTTGCATTGATTGTTATCTCTGTATCATTGTTCTTCTCATGCAAAGGCACTTTCAATTGATTATTTTTGACCGCCAAAAACGGAACAATAACAGGCTGACATCATGATTTGTTTCTAAAGCAAGATTTTAGTTAAAACTATTCTTTTTTGCATATTACAAATGGTTCTTAAAAAAATATCAAATACTCACTTGCACTCTAGCTTCCGTAAGATTGATTTTCAGCGCTAAATCCTCCCGTGTGAACACGTCTGGATAGTGCGTCTGCGCAAACGCCGTCTCCAACTCTTCCAACTAAAGAAAAAAATTATACTTAAGAAATCTCGATGCTTCAGAACTTCTAAAAAGAGTGACCTGCCAAATACATAGTCATTCGCATAATAATAACATGCGATTAATGTCGTGTGTATTGATTTAGTCATTAAGCGTTACAGCCTCAGGAGGTTCAGCAATGATTTTTTTTATTTTTTACGCGAATGTAAAAAAATGAGCTGTAGACCTCGCGTTTGTAACATTTTTGATCATTTATCGAAATGGCTGAAATATGAATTTTCTCCATATCTTCGCCGTTTTGAAAAATTTAAAAAAACTGAGTTGACAAAAAATCTATATAATTTTTGAACCAGAATTTCACGAGAATCTGTTGAGAAATGCGACTTGTATTAGTCAACAATTACGACTTTTTAGTTTCACTACAAATCTTATTTTGAAACTTACTTGTTGTAATGTAAAGGTGGTCCGATTCCGCCTCTGTTTCCGGCGCACGAAAGTGTCATCGTGTATCGCTGGGTGGTATGAGTAACTCGTGTCTGTAACAAAAGAACAAATTTTTAAATAATGACGCTGAATGATAGGTGATTACAGAAGTTAGACTGATCACAGACGCTTCGTCATACAAATTGTAATAAAAATTTACAAACTATTCTGTTTACGTAAAACTTGCTAAAAAATTATTTGTTGTGCATGTTCACTTTCACTGTGAGAACTGGCTTAGCATCGTCGACTACATGAAGGTCAGTCAGCTGATCTTGCAGAAGTAATTGATTATTTTATTTAAGGTAGGTAGTTAATATGGAGGTGTTTAGTATAATTACAGGGCCTATTACAAAAAATCATCGTAATAAGCGAACGATATTCGTCCCACTCCGTAACATTATTAAAACATGTGTAAGGTTCAAAATCAAGTAAATTGATCAAGGAACATCATCCGACTATCGTGTTTCTTTTTTTTAATAGACCCTTATAATGCGTTTTAGTTTCTATGAATATAGAAACATATTAAGCCTTTAATTAAAAAAATCGTTTTTTCGTCTCTGTGTCTCGAACTAAAGTAAGTTTAGATGCCCAATAAAACAAATTAATACTTATTCACCTCTCCAGCATGAAAAGGGCTCTTTTGGCGCGTAAAACTCGCATCAAAATCGATTTTTGCTGCGAGCGTGAGGCAAAGTGCTTTTTTAATTTCTAACACCAACTTTTAAAATAATAAAGAAAAAAAAATAAAGTGGCAAGGAGAGACTTGTAAAATTGATATGTGAGAAAAGAATAGATAGAGTGCTTTATGGTGTCATACATGGATTAAAAAGTAAAAAAAATAATGCACGGATAAACCAAGGAGTTATAAATAAGGAATATTAAAAAAGAAGGTTTATAATTTGAAATAAAGAGTATGGACGAAATGAGGTCGCATGTATGAAATAAAATTAAAATAAGTAAAATTAATGAAATTTATTAACAAATTCTTGTTTTATGATTATAAATAAATAAATAAAATGGGATATTAATGAATAAGAGAAAAACAAAGCGTAATAAATAAAACAAAACGACGGGAATCTACTTTACTCTATGAATAAAATTTTTCAGCATAGGTTTGATGAGGTTTGATCTAACTATTTTTGTGATAAATTACAAAAAACGAGTGCGTCCAACGATAAAGATAGTTGTCTAACTCTAAAAGAGTTGAGTGGACATATGTTTCTAATGCTGAGTTTAGCTTTTTAACAGGAAAATTTCTCGCTGGTAGAGGTGAAAAGTAGTATGTTTTACACGAGACCAAAATTTTGTTCTGCCTCGTGCCTTTAAATCACTCACTGTGCTTAGTAGTCTATATTAGAATCACTCGCTACGCTTGTGATTAAATTCTAGACTACTTCGCTAGTTCGTGATTTAAAGTCGGCACTCGCAGCACAAATTGATTTTGGTCACTTGTATAACAAATAACTATTTTTATTCTGCTTAAATAGATAAATATTTTTTGCTCACGGCAAACAAATACAGAAAACTATCTCCTCCTAATAACAAACTCAACAAAACCAACACTCCATCATCGATGGTATTCGGAACTCCGGAACAATTGAAAGTAAAAGCCGTTAATCTATGTCCACCATAGAGAACCAAGAGTGGCGGAAGGCCGGCCCATTGCACCAGCCCACCCCCGTTATTATGGCATGGGCTATGGGAATCGATGAAGTGGATCTAGTGTTTATGGTGACAAGAATTGAATACGATGAATACTTATTTAGCACCGTTTCAAAATCTGTGAAAATCTTCTAATAATAATATATTTGAAATATTTTTTCACTATTAAGTTTTTTTATACTTATGAGTGATATAAAAAAGCTATGAAAAAATATATATTGATTAAACTCCCCTAAGAAACTTTTACGTGATTTGTAGAAAATACAAAATCTGCTACGGGACTACAATATCGCTACGAAAGTCATAGCACTTCGTAGCTACCGTAACTCTATAAAAAACCTATGAAAGAAAATGTATTGGTCAAAACTCTCCTAAGAAACGTGATTTGTAGAATGTACTACGGGCAACAGCGTCGCTTCACCAGTTAGCAACAAAATTCGCGTGCGCGCGTATCGCCCTTGCACGAACTAAACGTATGTAGTGACGGCGCGGCGTGCAAGCGATTTTAACCTTAGCAGTGGTTAAGCGACGCTGTTGCCTATGGTACAAACTCTACTGCGGGACTACATTTCTACGAAAGTAGTAGCGCTTCGTAGCTACCGTAACTCTATATTAAACCTATGACTAGCAATGTATCTCCCGTAAGAAAATTTTACGTGATTTGTAGAATATACAAACTCTACTACGGGACTAAATTGCTACGAAAGTCGTAGCGCTTCGTAGCAACCGTAACTCTTTATAAAACCTATGAAAGAAAATGTATTTGTCAAAACTCCCATAGGAAATGTGATTTGCTGAATATACTAACTCTACTACGGGACTACATCGCTACGAAAGTCGTAGCACTTCGTAGGTACCGTAACTCTATAAAAAACCTATGAATGAAAATGTATTGGTCAAAACCTTGGACGAATTAACCACTGGACACGTAACGTAAGAAAAAGGTGAGGGGGGATTACATTGTCAAATAATGACAATATTATAGGGTGATTTAGCTGGTTTCCGGCCATAATTGCCGGCCAAATATTATGGATTGTGAAACTCATACATTAGTTCTCGGCCAGGCGGCCGATAAGCAAATGACCTCCCTAAAATGAATTTAGTTACCCAGCTATCAAATTTAAATGTATCACACCGAAAACTTTACGCATTTAAGTCAAAATAACAGTACTAAAAATTGTTTTTAAAAAAACAAAAAAACCGACTTCAAAAAACCTGCCTCTAAAAAGCAAGAATTACGATTTTTATTAGTATTTCGTTATTTTATTCATTAGTCAACATCCCAATTTTCGCCCTTCTTCCCTAGTCACGACTAGTGTCGTGGTCTTGGTAGTCCAAGGCGCACCACTGGTAGTGTCGTGGTTGTGTGTATTCTTTTTCTCTTCTACACTACCGGCCTAGAAGTGTCGTAGGAACTTAATTATCTTCTTTAAATTACATTACCAAAATACCAGGGTAGCATAGATTTACAGGAGGTCAAGATTTTTAAACACAATACATTGTTAAAGTCCTTGTCCGCGCGACCTTGAACAAGTGAAGGTGGCCTAGTTATGTTTCCGAAATGGCCGAAAACCAAAGGGGGCCGGCAAACCGGCTAAGGCACCCTACTTTGTTAACTTTGTTTACATACCAAATATTATTAATTTACGAAAAATAGCTACTATAATAGGTTGAAATTGTGCTTACGCGTGAAAAGAAACATTTCTTGATTGCCCGCTATTTTTTTTGCTGTAAAATACGGAGCATTTTGCCCATTTTTGTACCAATGTTTCGCCACGAGCTCTAGCATCACACTGACAACGCGATATCTTTAACTGAGGCTATCGGTCACAGTAAGTGGCTAAGGGGTAAAGGCGAATATGGCTGTCATTTCGCGTCCAGTGGTTAATTCGTCCAAGGTCAAAACTCTCCTAAGAAACGTGATTAGTAGAATGTACAAACTCTACCACGGGACTAAATATCGCTACAAAAGTTATAGGACTTCGTAGCTACCGATACCGACTCTATAATATCGGTTGCCTTTAGAAAACTGCTTTGCTGCAAATTGTACCAACGATATTACAATCTTTGCCAATCAATATCTTCAATATTTAAATTCTTAAGACGTTCGAATCAGTTTTTTATCACTTGCCGTTAACAATACCAAAAAATAAGGCCTTATTCCATTATTTTTTGATTCTCGAATATGTGCAAAACTTCATAATATGCACATCAGCCATTTTTAATGCTCTCCTATGGATGGATAAGAAGGACATAATAACCCACCATGCGGGCCCAATGCGGAATGGTGGGTGAAAATTAAAAAAAATCATGCAGCGCATCATAATTTCTCAGTAAAATTCTGACCACTACACGAAGGAAACACTCTCTAATTTTGAAAGGCTTATGTTTAAATAATCACCATACTAACCTAATCTAACCCAGAATTAGTAAATGCTCACCAAATCTTCTTAGGCAATAAGGCAGTATGAGCATTACTAATTTTGGAAAATATTTTTTTTGGAATGCTAAAGTATTAATTCCCGTTTTGAAACATCAACTAAAAATGATATCTCGTAAAATTGGGCCAAGATAAAATTGCGCCAAGCAGTGCGGTCACCCCACCGACGCGATAGATTAAGTGACAAATGCTAGGGCCCTCCCCGGCCCTTAACTTTTCTATTATCCCGGCTAATGCGATTCCATTCGTCACCGGCGGGAATTACTTCTAATAGCCACTATTACAACCTAGGATTCACTATTATTTTAACGACTTCTAAAAGGAGATTGTAGGGATGGTGTCGCATTTTTCGTGTTTTACACAGATTAGCCATGGAGTAAAAAAAATATTTGCACTTTATGAATAGGTATTCTAAGTGTAATCCTGGTGCTCAGAGATTTGTGTTTGTAACCCTTAATATTTTGTACTAAAATACTGCGACATAATAATATCATATATCGATTTCTGTGGTTTGAAATCGATTGCAAAAGTTAATTTTGCTATTTTGCCCAAAAAAATGACGGACGGACAGGTTTTTTTTTTACTATTGAAGCTCTATATCAAACCTGGATTTGATTTAAATCAGCCATGGTGGTAACCATAGACATAGAAAAATTTTCGCTGCGGTAACTAAAAATCATTTCAATTAAATTAAAGAATCCACCCATTAAATCTCAGACATACCTACATATCCAATGATATTTTTATTTATACTTTTATTTTAACACAATAGGTATGTTTTCATTTTCAATCCATTCTGATCTGATGTCTGGCGTTTATTTGAAAACTGACTGCTAAACGAAATGAGTTTTATTTTAAAACGGTCTGCTAATGGAGTGAATTAATTGGCCGATTTGTATCACTGCGACTCACTCTTTACGTTGCGTTTTGATGTTCATGACTATAATAATGTAAACTTTCGAGATATCGAGACAAAATGTTTTGTTATGCTTCAATTTGAGTTTAGATGAGAT
The DNA here is from genome assembly GCA_928269145.1 of Agriphila tristella. Classification (NCBI taxonomy): domain Eukaryota; kingdom Metazoa; phylum Arthropoda; class Insecta; order Lepidoptera; family Crambidae; genus Agriphila; species Agriphila tristella. Next base: position 19,640,521 of record OV743442.1, read on the forward strand.
TTTTATATTTCGCGACGTTTGGGTAATGTCTTTTACACGACTGCCCAAAAAGGAGTGTATATGTGTTTAGGGTTCATCTATATATGTGGGTATGTGAATTTCTTTATTCCACCATAACTTCTAGAGCCTCAACTGATTTGGATGTTTGGGGTATCGATAGAATTTATTATATATATTTTTTTAATAAATTCAATATAGCGACTGTACGACGTCATTTTCAAAATTTAAAAAAATCTTAAATTTTTCAATATGGTCATCAAATGAAATGCCTTGATGAGCACATTCCACAACTTTATAATTTGTCACTAAACTGTGTGAAATAAAAAAAACTAAGAACACGACTGCCCTGTCAAAAACGAACTAAAAAGTTAAATAACAAGTGTTATTGCAGTCAGGGGAACTTTTTGATCAAACATTGTTCCTTATAAAACGGTACCCGACTGCAACTTTTTAGTTCGTTTTTGGAAAACCAGTCAGTGTTATTTTTTTTAATTATACATAATAATATGTATAATTTAGCTGATGCGGTCACGCGTGACTTGTGTTGTGTTATCTTAAATTCTTCACTTCTTTTTAGAGGTGAAAAATAAACACGTCAAAATATTCCCGAAAACGAAAAAGAAACAAAGAATCTTCAACCACCAAGCAGTCCAGATTAAGTAGAATTATAAATATTTTCATTAATTGAATGTTAATAATTGAGCCTTCATCAAGTTCGGCTCTAGAAAAATCCCTCGGCGCCGGAAATTAAAAAGTGCTGCCACGTCCGGCGGAAGTAAGGCCAGCTTGAGTGCAGTGGAAAAAGTTGAGCGGAACCGCGAGGATTAACTAGCTTTATGGAAAAGAAAGATCGCCGGATAAACGATTTACTTTGATTCTTTTTGTTATATTAAATATTATTAAAAACTGGACTTGAACAGTCAAATCAAATCAAATCAAATCATTTTATTGCGAATACAGGTAGGTAAAGAGATAACATAATTAAAAAAATCGATCAGCCATATTCTGTCTTCTGACATGCAACATTAATTTAAGCAGAGAAATAAATACAAAATAACAATGGAATTTAGATTAAAAATGTCAATCATTATACAATTAATATTATCAAAGTATCGTCTTATCGTCTAAATAGTCCTTTACGGAATAATAGGATTTTTCAATTAAAAATGCAGTAAATTTCTTCTTAAAAGCCTGATAATTTAACAGCTTGATGTTATTCGGTATCTTATTAAAAATTCGAGGTGCCATGAGTAGGAAACTATTTTGAAGAAATGCAGTTCGATGTTTCGGTATTACTAGGTCATATAAATACTGAGCTCTTGTAGGATTTTTACGTGTTTCAGATACTTTCGTATAAAGATGCAAATTTGATTTGACGAATAAAGATATTTCCAAAATATAGATACATGGAAACGTCAACAGCTTATATGATTTAAACAATGGTTTACAGCTTTCTCGACTGCTTATACCCGCTATTGCTCTAAGACAACGCTTTTGGGCCTTAAATATGCGTTCACGTTCGCTACAGTTCCCCCAGAACATAACACCGAATCTCAATATTGATGCGACGAGACCGTGATATGCTACTAGTACCGAGGAGCGGTTTACAGTTTTCGATAATTGAAATAGAGCATATGCAGATTTGTTTATTTTTTTACACAACTCATCTGATTGTTTTTGCCATGATAAGTGGTTATCAATAATTACACCCAAGAATTTGGTATCATTAGTATCCTCAATCCTATTACTATTGTACTCGATGTTAAACTTTTCTGGTTGTTTTTTCAGGAAAAAATGCATACATTTTGTTTTGTTTATATTTATGATTAAATTATTATTATTCATCCAAGTTATCATGTCAGCTAAAGATTTATTTATGTCAAATTGAAAAGTTAATGGGTCATTTTGTTTTACAATAAGAGTACTGTCGTCAGCAATAAGTATAATAGGACTATTTACATATTTTGGCAAGTCGTTAATATAAATCAAAAATAAAAGTGGCCCCAGGATGCTTCCCTGTGGAACACCACATTTTATAATTCTTTCTTGTGACACATACTTTTTTTCAAGTAAGTCATTCGAGCATATGTTAGTTATTTCGGTCATTTGTTTACGGTTTGTTAAATAGGATTCTAGAAGTTTTAGGACGTTTCCCCTAATTCCATATGCATCAAGCTTTTTTAATAATATCTTATGGTCTACGTGATCAAATGCCTGCGTCATATCGGTATATATAGCACAGATAGGTTTTTTTTCATCTATATGTGTAACAATGTGTTTGAGAAAGTCATAGATGGCCATATTAATCGTTTTATTTTTTCTAAATCCGTACTGTTCTTGACAAAGAATGTTATATTTATCTAAATAACTGTACAGTTCTCTATAAATATACTTTTCCATAATTTTTGCAAAGATTGTTAATAAAGCAATTGGCCGATAGTTAGTCAATTGTTCTTTATCTCCCTTTTTGAAAAGTGGTTTAATTATAGCTACTTTCAATTGTGATGGGAAAACGCCTTCAGCAATACATAGGTTTATAATATAAGTCAGATGTGGGCACAGATATTCCGCTCCATATTTTATAATCATGGTTGAGATCTCATCGTACCCTACGCTTGATGTGTTCTTTAAAGATTTTATGATTTTATGATTTTAAGAACGATTTCCGCTGTTGCTGGAGATAAGTACATGGAGTTACCACGTGTATCGATCTTATTTCTACAACTAGATGATTTACTATTAATTCTATCTATAAAAAAGTCATTAAAGATATTGGCTATCTGTAAAGGATTCGTTTCATGAGTATTATTATCTTTTTTTATTCTTACAACTGACTGTTTTGGTTGGCTTTTTTTTGCTTTATTTATTACCTCCCAAGTTGCTTTGGATTTATTTCTAGCTGTATTTATTTTATAATTGTTTTGTGCCTTTTGGGTAAGTTGCATAATCTTTTTTAACTTATTGGAATATATTTTGAATTTACTTTTATTGGAATCGCTGGGAGAAAGCCTGTATTTCCAAAGCAATTTTCTTCTATTTTTACCGCATATCCTTATGCCACGTGAGATCCATTTAAGTTTTTTGTTTATTCCAACTTTCTTAATACGCCAGGGAAAACATAGGTCATATAGTAACTTAAAATTTTCTATAAAATATTTATATGCTGCATTAGGATCATTTATCGTATATAGTTCTGAGAATTTAAAAGACTTTAAGTACATTTTGAACTTTAACATGTTTTCGGCACAATAATCACGAACTTTAATTTTCCAGTGTGTAATTGCATGTGACTTTTTTACTGGAAGTCTCAGTAACTGAGCTGTATGGTCAGAAAGTCCTAAATCTAACACCTCACTCTGGCATCCCTGTTTACAATTTAATGCAAAATTATCCAAACATGTTTTACTGCTTAGTCTAGTAGGCTGTCTTATTTCTAAAACACAGTTAACACTTAATAAGAAATCTTCAAAATCTCGTGTGTAAGTATTATTATCCAATATATCTATATTAAAATCTCCACACAAAATATTTTTTTAGTGTTATTAGTACATATTGTTCGAAATAGAAGTAACAATCTTTTGTAAAAAATATTAAGATTATTATGTTTTGGGATTCTATAAATGCAAATTACTGTTAAGTCATGTTTACTACACTCGATACCACAACATTCGAAAACACCTCTTATACTAAGTTTAGCAACATTAGGCAGTTCTTTGCACTGTAAACCTTGCTTAACCAGAATGCAGGCGCCTCCTCTTCTTTCATTGTCGTCTCGAGAATAATGTGCTGCCAAAGTGTAATTAGGAACATGCAATACGTTTTCGTCACCAACTGTCATAAAATGTTCTGTTATGCATATTAAATCTACTAGTTTTCCATGTCGTTTCAGTTCTTCTAAATAAACCATTAGTAAGTTAGTCTTGTTTACTAGGCCAGCAATATTTTGATGCATAATATTTATATAATCATGTCCGAAAAAAATTTTCATTTATATCTATGTTTTGATTTTCACTATTATTGTAGTAGTCTTGAATAGTAATAATATTCTCTTGTAGATAATTAAATATTGTCTTCATTCCCTTCGTATTTACAACTCCTGACCACTCAAACATTTCATAGTCATATGTCAAATTACGATTTGAGTCCACGATGTATACTTATTTATGTAATTCGTTGTCCATGCAGAGCAGGTTATTGAATATTTCGACTCTTGAGTTAAATAAAGTTGCGTTTTTATGACAGATGAACGTTGGTAAACATATAATTATGTTAGTATGTGATAGGGGTGATAATATTTCTCTAAGTTTAGAAACGAGTAGTGCGCTATTTGATTTTTTTCTAAAGTCATGTTCTCCCACCATAATTATACAGTAATCGTCCATGGTGAAATTGGTTATTTTCTTATCGATATTTTCTATCAGCGTTGCTATACCACAGTTTGTTTTCTTGAAGTGACATACTTGGAATGAATCAAAAGTAGATTGAGCCAAAGAAAGTATTTTATTTCCATTAACGCCACTTACGATACATAATTGTGGCAATTTAAATATATTGTTATCTTGGCTTGCTTCAATTATTGTTGGTGATTCTGCTTTGTTTGATTGACACGATGGCTGTTTGTTTTCATTTTCAATTGAAATATTTCTTGACGGAGGTGTGGTTATCTTATTTTCAGTCTTTTTTTGAGGAGTAGATGATTTCAATCGGCTTTTACTAGGCGAATTCGTAGTATCGCTAAGGCTTTTTGTCACTTTCTCAAACAATTTTTGTTTCTTACTGAGTTCTGTTATAGTTTTCTTCAATTGGGTGTTCTCTATAGATAATTGATTTACCTCTTCGTGGGCACTTTTTAGTTCAAGCGATATTTTTTCAATTTGTAACTTTAATTCTGTTACTTGTTCATCATTGCTAGTCCCACTTATATTTGGTAGACTACATGTGGTGCCATCTATCGTATTATCGTCATCTATACTACTGGATTCTGATTTTGAGCGTTCATTTTGTTGTTTGCGGAAAGTTATATTCTCAAAGAAGTTCATGTCTCTTATAGGAAAAAATTCTACTGAGAAAAAAAGTTTATCAAGTCAGAAGTTTGAACTCGAGATCTTCACCACGTCTAAAATACGATTCAGATTGGGCAATATGAGATGAATGCAGTAAAATGGTTTGAGTCCAAAGTCCAAGTGATTCATCCAATCGCTGGAAGCAGTGACCGTCTTGTAAATACAAAAAGCGGGTAGGTATTAGTGACTTGTATGTTTTTCACTTGGTAATTGTTCAATTAAACACTTTTCTGGTTATAATAATATTGTTATTTTGATGTAGGTTTTATTATCACTTGTTTATTTTGTTATTTTCGTAGTGTTTTTTAACTGTTAAGGTCTTGTTTTCGTAAACAAAGATCTCACTATTCAGTTTATAAATGAAAGATTTTTAAATTAGTATAATAATTTTGTCACATATAACACCGAAAAACACTTTCTTGTCGGTTTTTAAGGTTTTTAATAATAATGAGTCTAATATAAAATTGAAATATTTGTCTTTTTTTTACACTTTGTTTTTCATTTTGTTAGTTCACTTTATTCACCACTTTAACACATCAGTTTTTTAAGATAACGATATCACTGTCGTCTTTTGCCTTAATCTACATAAATTTATAACTTTTGGTAAATATAATCATTACAATAATTTCTAAAAACACTTTAAATACAGAGGTGATGTTTACTGTGCACGCCACCTAGCGGCATTCATCAAGTTAATAATAAATGTCTGAACTTAATTAAATTGCACTTAGTGGCTTTTTCTGCTTTAGTCACCAAATCTTTCTTTCTTTCTGAAAAATGGCAGGGTTTGACTAGTTTGACAATCCAACACTTAATTTTCAAATGCATTCAATTATACTTAGTACTTTTACCATGCATTTTATTAAGTTTTTGTGCATGGTCGTCAATTAGTAACACATCACGTTTTACACCTCACAATAAATATACAATATTCTCCCACTTTTAACATAAGAATGAAGTAAAATAGCAACGAAATTTCTCAACATAACTTTAAAGGATAAGGCATTCGCTCCATCATCGTCAGCGAGGCGATGAGATTGGCCGCTAACGAGCGAGCCGACGGCGCTGAAAATTGGTCTCTCCATTATTAATACATTCGCTTAAGTCCCATTTTTATTTGCTACCCGCGGCTTCGCTTTAAAAACTCCCGCCCCCCACAAAAAGGGGGGAGCGATTCCATTCGTTAATAGATTTTAAAAATTAATACGTTTACCCAATTACGAGACGGGCCGCCATTTAAAAAAGAATAATTCGCTTACGCTCCTTTGATCGTCGCAAAAAATATATAACGCTTAGGGACTAATCAAAAGTGACATGATACTTATTAAATTATCTTGAGTAACCGAGTTAAAGCGACCGAACGGCGCGACTCAAAAACTATTTTATGAATAATAGATGGTGTCGGGCGGCCAATCCCCTGGGAGCCCCGCCCACGGCCCTCGCCCCCCACCCCTGCCCCCGCGCCCCTTCTATTCATTACCACATTACCACCCCTGTGCAAGTCGGGGAAAGAAACTGATTCGCGACGTCCGCCTGGACGCCAAACTGACGTTTGTGAAGGTGTTCGATGGATACGGCAGTCTCTTTTTTTTTAAAGTGTCAAAAACTTTTTGTTCCTTCATTTCAAATGTTTTGAGTAGCTTTGGTTTTAAAAAAATCATCTTGCGTGCAGCGTGTTCCATGTTTGTTTAATTTTACCATAAACTTAATATCCACTGGAATAGACGAACAGAGTTCGCTTGGCTGCGAAACCAAAAGTGACATCGAGCCAGTGTTTGTAAATATGTAAACGTGTGCGTGAATTTAGACATGCACTGAAGTCCATTTTAGGTTGTCGATAACCATAATATATTATTGCACTAATAAATAAAACACAAACAAGATTTTGGAAAATTTTATTAAAATAATTTCTTAAGGTCTCCTTTGAGGCTCCCTGCTTATTTATTTATGACATTTATCCAGTTTAATTTAATCACTGGATTTACAGAAAACCTGGAAATAATTGTTAAATTAGTACTTAAGTTGGTATAATTTACTATGTGAAAACTATCGGTTACAAACAGCTTTAAATAAAACTATCAGTGTTCACAAAGACAAACAAAGTTATATTGGAAATCATCGACATGAGTATCGATATCGATAATTTTTGATCAATATCTACGCCTTATTTTCTCAAGTTCACGGACATAATATCTTTTTATCTAACACATAATGTTTAGAAATCAGCCTTTATTTAGGAAATAGGCGTTTAATAGCATCATATTAGTATATAACTTAGTGTGTTTGGGAATATATTCAACTAAAATTTGAATTATGAAAATGGTAATAGTACAATCATATTTACTTGTGAAATGAGTGTTTATTTGGGTTATTTTCGTAAGTAACATTACAATCCAGTACAGAACACGACACCATTATTGATTTATATAGCTTTGAGAGCCAAACCGACCCGATCGCGATCAAAATTACAAAATAATCTTGTTGACGCTTTTCACCAAGGTGATAAACGATGATAAATGAAGTCAAACCAGGTTCAGCTGTCAGTTTTTTTTTACTCTTTCTCGCACATCGCATAAGCCGTAAGAATCGGTTTCTCACTCGCACCTTTGTCCGTCTACTTGAGCATAGCGAAAAATTTTCTAAGTCTATGAATTTGACCATAAACTTAATATAAAAATTTTCTAAGTCTATGAATTTTACATAGATTTGTTTACATCATTCGAAATTCAAATACTTTAAAGCTTGCACTCACGTAAATCGTAAAGGAGACGCTAACGCGATCAATGTTCACAACTTTAACCAATTAAAGTATCAAACTTAGTAATTCCACTCTCGCAGATTCTAATCGATTAATGAGTGAATCGAATCAAGTTCGCACTGAAAATCGAGTTGAACTTAACGGAAACAAGGCAAGAGGTTTAACAGAGTAACTACGTTAGCCGAGTCTCCACCGAGTTAGGAAGTTTGTCCGGCGATACGAGTACTGATCGAGGACCGTACTAAAGACTGGATGAATCTTTAATCACTTTATAGTACACTCCAAGCATAAAGCTTTTATGCTTCGCATAATTAAATTGATATTCATGCATAACTATTAAATGCCTAAAACCAACAACATAATTATATTTTGCAAACGTTTAAATTATCATGAACAATAAATCAATGTGTACCTACACCAAATAAATAAAAACAATATAATTGACGATAACATGAACCCAACTGACTCTATATTTTTGCAATTCTATCGATGATAACTACTTATATAATGTTTTTACAATAACAGTTACATATATTTTTTTCTCTAAATGATGGTAAGTGCAGATGCAACATACTCACATGGGTGTGAACGGGTGCTCGAGGGTCGGCAGCCGGTGCTAGTGCGGCGGCAGGCTCGGCAGGCAGTGGTAGCAGAACAGCCCGCGACAACCGTACACGGTACATTATTGTAAGTGCAGATGCAACATACTCACTGGGTGTGATGCTGTGAACGGGTACTCGAGGGTCGGCAGCCGGTGCTGGTGCGGCGGCAGGCTCGGCGGGCAGTGGTAGCAGAACAGCCCGCGACCACCGTACGCGGTACATTATTGTAAGTGCAGATGCAACATACTCACATAGGTGTGATGCTGTGAACGGGTACTCGAGGGTCGGCAGCCGGTGCTGGTGTGGCGGCAGGTTCGGCGGGCAGTGGTAGCAGAATAGCCCGCGACCACCGTACATGGTACATTATTGTAAGTGCAGATGCAACATACTCACATGGGTGTGATGCTGTGAACGGGTACTCGAGGGTCGGCAGCTGGTGCTGGTGTGGCGGCAGGCTCGGCGGGCAGTGGTAGCAGAACAGCCCGCGACCACCGCCACCGCCGCTCGCCAGCTGTGGACAAATGACAATTGGACAGTTCGCTTTTACAAAGTTTAGAGCTCGTTATATGGAGTTAAACTCGGACGTTCCCTTCGCAACATAAAAAATTGGTGCATCCATCAAAACTACTATGGTGAAGGGAACTTGAACCATTTTATATAATTGTAGAAAAACAAGAAGTCTAATCAAGTACCATTTACTAGTAGTAGTGTACTGTATAGAACTGTATGGGATTGCTCTTTTAAGATCGTCTTCTAGTTGCTCTGTGAGCAGTAAATCCTCGCGTTTGTTACAGTTTTTGAAATGGCTAAAATATTTTTTTTCAATAAATTTCGAAAAAACTGAGTCGATAAGAAAAAATCTCTAGAATTATTGAACGTGCTCACAAAATTACACATTGCACGCACACTGCTCGTTTTTACAGGAGAACAGACGGACAGCATTTTTGCCGAGGCTCAAACGGAGATGTTTTACTGGCGCTTTGCGCTCGCTCGGTCAATATTACCTAACCCCTAAATTTTATGATTAAACTTTAATAATTAAAGAACTTAATTTATTAAAAATAAATCACTTTTCTACGGTTCAAAGCGCGTACCTATATTACTAATTATGTGTTATTTTAAAATACTTTACAATGAGTTAAAAAATAGGCTGTCAGTTCAGATACACATTTTAGTTTGGATTTATTGGCTTTAAAAAACCCTATTATAAAAAGTTCCGAAACAGTTAGCTTATAGCCAAGATTAAAACACTTATGTAATACTATTATCACACGAGGCGAACCGCTCATTAACTACAGTTGCATAAATAACTTTTTTTGATTTTCCTACGTTTAATAAACTGTACGTAGAAGTTATGTTAAAACGACAAAACTTGAATGACTATTTAATTCGATCCCGCAAAATACCTGTCTAATTTATAAAACACAAAGGTAATTCGAGAACAATCATAAAATACCATACATGCCAGCCGTGACATAAATCGAGTACTTAATATTCGATAAAACTAAGCTCATTATCAATGATTGCGCGATTTGAGATCTCAATAGCACCCTCGCCGCGAGATCTACGGAGTTTGCATTCAGTGCGCACGCGCACGATCAAGGACTACGCGCCTTATTATTAGGCGGCGCTATTTCTATGCTAATATTGGCCAGTATTAGATAGATCTTTGTAATCACACCTGATTTCTAATGGCACATGGCGGCTCGATTGTGACATAATGAGAAAGCGGATTGTAACTACGCGTATTTTGTTATACATTCAGAATCAATGATAATACTAGGATATGTTACGTTTTTATAGTAATCGAAAGTCCGGTTGTAAATAAAATTCTTAAAAAAAACACATGCGTATGAGTACTTATTTTGTTTTGTCTATGTCGCAGGCAACTGGCTTAATCAGCCGTTTAATTAGCCGCCTAGCCTTTTCATTGAACGTCGCCGTTTCATCAGCAGCCTAAATGACATCCAGCCAATACATCCAAAACAATATTTAATTAACGGGCTGGCAGATGCTAAGGCCGTTGATTGAATAGGATAACCATCGTGACGAATAGAAAATGAAATATTTTGAAATTGAATTCTTTATTATTATTTAAGTAAAATCCTACTTAATATTATAAATGTGAAAGTTTGTGGGTTTGGATGTTTGTTCCTCAATCGCGGAAAAACTGCTGAACAGATTTGGATAAAATTTGACACACAGATAGTTTATAGCCTGGATTGAAACATAAAATACTATTTTATCTCAGTCAAAGGTTCCCTAGGGATTTTCCAAATGTCCACGCCAACGAATTCGTGGGCGGAGGCTAGTACTTTAATATCATAGGTGCCTGTTTTGTCTTTTTCTTTCGCAATATTAGGTTTTAACGAAGAAGATAAAACATACACACTATAATAAAATAATTGTATAAAAAGACAAAAAAACATTTATTGGCCTCAAAAAAACCAGAAACAAAAAAATATAAATCAGAAAAAAGAAAAGAAATTAAAAGTATATAATTTAAGGTGCATAAAAATTACGGGTGAGGCCAATGGGTAGCTGACACTAATAATTCATTTATACAATAAGTACCTGGATATTTTTACAGGCATAACATTGCATTGAGCAAGGCATGTCTTAACAAATTAATAATGATTTCAGGAAGGATTATTATACTTATTATAAGTCCTCCTACGGAGCATTTTTTACAATGTAACCAAACAGTATTACGTCAAATAGACACTAGAAGCTAAAAATAACTAACTCAACAAAAGTTGTCAGTCGGTAAGCCAATCCCCAGAGATGATCGCAAAAGGACACGGGGCGCATAAATCAATTAATTTCGATCACTAAATTGCGCTGCACCGGCGGCGGCGCACCGTGTGACGGATCTATCTATGCAATTGCGGAACATAGGTACATACATACCATATCGGCTATGATAATAACTTTTGCTTTGATATAATCTGCTATCTTTAGACTGGAATCGTTTAGTGTTCGAATCCAATGATTCGGAATTCTGTGTAAATAATTTAATTCTAATCTTTTCAGTATTTTTTACTAATTTTGCAGTCTAAGCTTAGAATAATAACACCTAGAACGATAATTTCCTACAAAGCGCACTGTCAAAAGTGAGGCAACTAAAACAGCCAAAATGGCGCCGTTTTCAGATTTTTATTGTCCATTATTACATAACCATACCTAATAAGTACAAAACAGTTTCAATTTCCCTACCTTAAAGAGATTAGTTACTATATTATTGGATTTTAGTTACGATTAGGTAACGTATGAAGGATATAAATCTGAAAACTGAGCCATTATGGCTCAGTATTAGTTGCCTCACTTTGCATACGAAGACACGGCTTCTAGGTGTAATTATTCTAAGAGTCTAAGTAATATTTGTGGTTCTTGAATATTTATTTAAAATCTATGAAATAACCTAAGTCCATAATTTAATCTTTGTCTATAGAAAAACATCAGAAAAACCTACTTATAAGTTTACGTCAACTCTCGAGTCGACTTCTATAAGGTGTTTGGTAAAAGCCTTATAAAGCCGAATATGGTAGATAGGGACCATCAAACTGAGCAACTTTTACTAAGGTAACAACTTTGAAATTGCGAAAAAAAATCTGCTATTAACGAAAATATCAAAATGTACGGAACAACTGATTTTTTTCGCGATTTCTGAGTTGGTGCCATAGTAAAAGTTGTTCAGTTTGATGGTCCCTATCTACCATATTCGGCTTTATAAGGGTTTTACCAAACACCATGTATAACATTAGATTTATTTCAAGTTTTGCTTATCTATTTTTATTTCTAGGATATTATATCAGATTGGTTAGAAGCGCCACATACTATCCCAGTTTTATGAACGTATCCCGTTCAATGTAACCCAATTAACCGGACACCCATACAAGCAAATCATTTGTACACGCAGCGGAGGGAAATGGCAATGAAATTCAATTGGATGCATCAGTACCCACGTGTGGCGTGAGCAATGGATCCGCTGCGATGCGCCCGCGCTATTACTTGCGTCATCCTAATAGGTGGTTTTAAAGACAATTACTTACTGACAATGACTTTCATTCAACTCGGAAAATACAAAAACACTAAGGTTTGGATGTTTGCCTTCAAACTTACCAATATATTTCTGTATGCTAGCCGTCTCTATCTTTAACTCTCTGTTTAACTGTACCTATCAGCAATCATATTTATGATTTATGGCATTTTATGCAAACTTGTATCCTTGTAGTAAGGTGCATTTTATTTAATAAATTCAAAATGACTCACGTTGACTCTCACCATTGACTTCTATTATTCCACAGAAAAAAAAACAGGTCAGTGACTCTCACGCATTTGAATAATGCGCTCGTACATTTTGAGGTTTAAAAAATCAAATTCTAATCTAGTAATATATACGTAGTATCCTTTATCTATGCGTAGTATTCCTTTATACTATATCTATGGTAGTATTGTTGTATGGTCTGTGGTATGAAACATCCTTCAAAAAAACACAAGACGCCACCTATCGGGATAAAATTGCGCAATTTTATCCCGATAGGTGGCGTCTTGTCTTTGGTACCCGGCCGCCTCAAAGAAAGTATCAAAACATATGGGAATCTCTTGGAGTATTGCACTTTTTAATTTTATACTGAGAAAATGCCGCATTGTTGTGCATGTACCTTGTAAAATATTGGAGTTCATCGATTTCCCAGTAACAAAAAAAATATTGGGCAAAAAAATATAAAAAAAAGATGCTTTTCCCTCGATTTTCTACTTTACTGAGCCTGAGAAACATTATAAATCAAAAGGAATGTTTCATGAATTTAATGAAGCTTCGCCAAAATAAAACAACATTTGAATTATAACAGCTTTGTTCTTTAATGTTTCAACCTCAGCAGTTTCTAACATATTTATAACTTGGATGAATTTGATAGGTATATCAAATATGGAATACGCCCAATATTGGGGCCAAACAGAGAATTAATAGAATTTTATATGCCAGAGTCATTCAAGAAACTTAGAATAAAAAAATAAATATGATAAAACGGTTCGTGTAATTTTGGATGGTACAGAAATTCCAGTACAGAAACCTGAAATCACTATTGCACAGCAGGCATCATTAGGCAACTATAAACACGGAAATTCACACTCAGTTGCTATGTTAAAATTTAAATCATATGCTTCTAATCTGAAATTAAAAGATTACTTGTAAATCTTACACGAAATTTAAAGAAATGTAATGCTTGTTAGCAATTCTTTGTAAGTTGCTATAAACTTTCTTGCCTGTTGTTTTGGCTTTTCTTTTCCGTAATTCTTCTTTTATCTGAGCTAAAGTTAGCATAGAATACATTGTTTGTCCGCAAAACCGAAAAAAATATAATCTACGAAAGTAAAATCACGTAATACACAGTCAAGACAATATAAGCTCAAACTGACAATGGGTCCAAAGACTGAAGCGCCATCTGTAATTCACTTTGCCTTCGCCTCCCCATTCAATGGGTCAGTGCATTTCCAGCGAAAATTTTTCTAAGTCTATGGTGCATTTGATGGCTATGTATCGTAAGTACTTGTTGTATGGTCTGTGCTATGTATACTATACCTATTCTGTGATGTAGACGTGCTCACCTAAAGGTGTTTCCGATTTCACGCGCACAAAATCGGCGGCTAGTGGCGATGCACAGTCACAAAAGCGACTACCTAACTAATAACGCCTCTATACTACCAATAAATGTCCATTACACCGCAGATTGGCGAACGCGTCCTGTCTGCGCGCGTGGGGTCCCCATCACACTAATCCTATTTGTATTATTGTGTCATTACCGCATTACGACGCGCCATCCGCTGCAGCGACCTTGCCGCCATCGCTTTTACGTGGGCTATAATATCTGCTCTAAATATTTTATTTTTAATCTTCTGTTTCGTTAAAAACAGATAGGTAAAATTTTAAACTGTAGTGTTTGTTTCTATATCAGCTTTTCATTCTTACTTATTACACGACTGCCCAAGAAAAAGAGTGTATATTTTTCAGGATTGTATGTATGGTATGTAAGTTTCTTTATTTAACCCAACTTCCAATGCTTTAACAAATTCGGATGTGTGGGGTTTTGTTCGAATTATTTTTACATCATCCCAAGTTACACTGGCTATAGATTTTTTTTAAATTCATTATGGCGGCTGCAAGACGCGGTTTTGTAATGGAACAAAAAATTGATAAGGACATTCTAAAACTATTCTAGAAACCATTCTAGAAAAAATCGACTCACCGTAGCAACTCAGACGGGATCCCGTCTGAGTTGCTACGGTGAGTCGATTTTTTCTAACATTTTTTCATTATTTATTCATCTTAATATAAAAATAGCATTGTGAATGCAAAAATCTTAAAGTTTAAAATTCTAAAACTACTCATAGTATATTTTTTTACTACTTATAAGAATAAAGTAAAAGTAAATTAAAAAAAAATAGTTCGTTTTTGGCGGGGTAGTCGTAGTTTTAATGTTAAATATTTTTCCGATGAAAGTTTTACAACTTTTAACGATCCTACTTCTAAAAAATGTGTTAAAAATGATTTTTAATATGAGAGCTCAGACTCAAAGTTCAAAGTTGATAACTTTGCAAAAGTTTATTGGTATGTCGGAGTAATAAGGTTGTCAATTTTTTTAAGCAAATCAAAATAAACCAAAAATACAGGCCTAAACTACAAACCTCTTTATAAACAACCATCAACCGTCATAAAAAACGATAATCAAATAAAAAATACGAATATTAATAAAACATTCCTCTCTCAGCCCAAATGAAAACTCAAAGGAGACTGCAAATCCCATCAACTTATTTACTCCACAAATACGAAGCTCTCATAACGAGGGCAAACACGATTTAGTCTGAAATTATATTTGTATCAGTCGAGAATCGGTCCCAGTTAATCAGTCGGCTAATTCGAAGCAAATCGAGTAATTAACTGAATCGAGTAATCGATGAATGCGGCTTTAATATTTGTTTAACATCCTTAATGGCAGGTTATACACGCCTATTTTAATTATATTGGTATAAATCATTTTTGTTCACATCAGGATATTCCACTCAAGTTTTGCATGGTGTTCATCTTAAATAGCTTTAAGTACTCA
This sequence comes from Agriphila tristella, assembly GCA_928269145.1. Taxonomy (NCBI): domain Eukaryota; kingdom Metazoa; phylum Arthropoda; class Insecta; order Lepidoptera; family Crambidae; genus Agriphila; species Agriphila tristella. Next base: position 19,656,050 of record OV743442.1, read on the forward strand.
TAAAAGCATTTAGATTGATCTAAATCAGTTCCCACAATCTACCGACCGACGCGAGAAAAGCAAAGACAATTTTTTCCTTTTCTAGTGTCGTAGTGATAAGTACCTCGCCTCCTTACAAAGCTTTTACAAATCACTAAAAAGGTTGATCATATCTTCTTGTTGGAATATAGGACGCAGGAATTAAAAATAAAATTGAATTAAGAACACCATTTGTTTTGGCACAGATTACCTATATTTAAATTGCAATCATGATTCTTATCGGTGTTTGTCTATGCTTTCTTTGTTTGAAAGTCTGAATCATGCTGATGGCAAAATCCAGAAAACCCACGCGAGATTGTTCTCGAATGAGGACTTTTCAAAGTAACATTTAAAAAATAGTAACTATTTGCCTCACTAGATGACGTTGATGGAAAGAGAAATGTCAAAATTGACACTTAAAAATAAAGGGCCTGTACCAAAGAGGAAAGTAAGCGCCCGCTGGCTGACATCTGCCCAAAGAGACTCATTTTAGGCCATCTGCCTGCCTACCTGAGTACTCTTCGAAGCTAAGTAAAAAAAATTACATTGACACATACATTTTTATCAACGCCATCTATCGAGCCTACCGTTTTTTGACATTTTGAAAAGCCACTCACAACGTTCAAACTTCATATTCCAATTTTAAAACGAGTCACACTTAAATATTTGCATAGATAATCAAACTCTGTCAGGCGTTACCGTGAACATGTATGATATTAATTGAAAATAACGATAATTTCATACTCAGCGCGTCATAATTAACGAAATTACTTACGTTGCGTACAGCCATGTCGAACTCTTTATCGAATTCGGTGGAAATTGGAATTCGGATTAAGTGATGGGAAGTTTCGTAATCTCGTTACAGATTTATTAACAAATTATCTGACTATTATGGTTATGACAAATTGTCTTCATATTAAGGTGTATGACTGTTGTATAGGTACATGTTTACAGTGTTTTATCGTGAATACATTAGGGGCTTAACTAATAGGTACTCAATCAGTGAATTCCAAAGTAGAACAATTTTGGGTTGAAAAGGTTTAGTCATAAGGTATTGCTAAATCTATTTCAAAATAGTTTGTGAACCAATGTATGTTAATTAAGTCTCCAAAAACGTCATAATTATCATTCCAACTACTTCTTTTGCTTTTAAGCTTTTCATGCAAGACAAAATGTAATCAGTCCTGTATCAAATTGCCGTAAACAATTAAATTAGTTATTTAACTCAGTGTTTTTATAGCATTGTAAACGACCAACAGGCATCACTTTTATCAATTCATTTATTCAAATCAAAAAGTTTTATAAGCCCACATCTAAATAAACATTGATTGCATCATATCAGACACTGATACTCTATGGAAATTCATTCAGGGCAATTGAAAGAAATTATTTTACGATACCATCGCACTAAACAATCGAGGAGATTCGATCACGGTGCCACTCGCTGGTTCATCTAATAAAATGTTTTGAGGTTGGGTGGTGACACAAGGTGATAGCGGAAAAGAAATGAAATTTTCCTACCCAAGTGAATGAATGTCTTTGATGCGAGCTATCCAAACGCGACCAAAACTTGCGAGCGTGCTGCGGCAGCGGCCGGCGAAGCGTCAGAAATGACGTTTTTGTAAAAGGTCATTGGGCATATTTGACCTGCTTTGAAGTTCGCGTACAGAGACCAAACCAGTTTTAAATTGAACAATTCAATCCCACTTTTCAAAATATGTACCTATTATTTTGTTATGTACCGACTGGGAGAAAAAAGATATTTTACAGTATGTGCGTGAGTGTAAATGTTTAATGTTATATTTTTTTTTATTATAAAAATAGAAGTTTTTACATTCAGCATTGTGAAATAGTCGGTCTTGGACTGCTGTGTTGAATGATAATAAATGAAACATGTCCTGCAAGAATGCGACCCATACCACTGAGTAGCAGATACATTTATCTACATACTTAGCCCTATTTCGTTTGTGTACGTACACCGTAGGTCAAATATGCGAACAAAATGCCCAATGACCTTTACTATCAATATAGGTCTTTAGCTTAAATTTCCTGTAGCCTGGTTCATATCGCTCACTGTCTTGCGCGATATACGGTGAAGCATCCATTAATATGCAAATTAACTAGGTAAATTACAGAAATCTGCTACTTTATGAAAAATTTCGCTGTAATTTGCAGATTGTACCTAGTTATTGCGCAATAGGTATCTCTCCGCTATACTCGCAACCCCACCCTATCAGCCTGCAATCAAGATCAATTGAACAGTATAAATTAACCATTAATAACAGCGACGATTCAATCGCGCGACAATCGGATCGATACAAAAGTATTGAAGCAATCGGTCATATTCAACGACTTCAATTCAATATAGACTCGATTAAAAAAAGGTTTAAACTTGATTTTATAGGAGGATGATATAATATCCTTTATTCTCATAAGGACAGATTCTCAAGAGGACAGATTCTCAAAAATACAGATTCTCAAAAGGACAGATTGTCAAAAAAATGAAAACGGTACAGCTGCGCACACAAATTATAATAGATTCTCAAAAACACAGATGCTCAAAAATTTCATAAGTCGTGTTAATGATTTCGATGTCTTTAATAAAAGTTTATCACTTTGATTTCATTTTACAAAACAAAAAAGTATTGTAGGCGAAAGCCCATTGTCAAAAAATTTAAACGTGTAACATTGTTAACCTTATTTTGTCACTTATTTATTTCACAAGAATCTTATATTCATATTCTATGATTTCATAAACGAAAAAGCATTGTCACTGAACCACCATTCAATTTGAAATTAATCAATTTATGTTTATCTTTATAGCGATTTTAAGTAAAATGGTAGTAGTTGCATAACCAAATAGAAACTTTCTGGTAACCAAAATATGTCTCAAGAAAAATTTTACTTTACTTTTAAAAAAAACTTATTGATATTGAGTAACCCTGCGACTAACCGGTTTAGCTCGACCGTTAACCCTAAATCGAGCACTTGTCAGTCACACTTTAGCTATACGACCTCTAATCAACTAAAGTTACTATACTGGTCTATTCATGCGCTTGATTCAATTTGTACAACTATTTGTATCACCGACTAGGTACATTAATAAAAATCAATGCTTCTGATGTCAAACTTCAATAAAATCTGTTGAATAAACAAATGAGACTTGAAACATTCAAAATTGATGAATATAATCTACGAAAAATGTATATTATTTTTCATCAAAAATATTCGTAATTGATTGTGACTAAGAACTTTTCCAGGTCACTGTAACATGTGAAGCTTCTAATTGTTAAACAGTCTTAATTACCTCATTTAAATAATTCATCATTAACACGGCTAATAAAAATTTTGAGAATCTGTCTTTTTGAGAATCTATTACTTAATTTATGTGTGCAGCTGTACCATTTTCGGTTTTTTGAGAACCTGTCCTTTTGAGAATCTGTCTTTTTGAGAATCTGTCCTTTTGAGAATCTGTCCTTATGGGAATAAAGGATATTTATATCCTCCATAAAATCAAGTTTACACCACTTTTAATCGAGTCTATTTTGAATTGAAGTCGTTGAATATGACCAATAAAAGAATATTTTTTTGCGAAAACGTGAACAACATATTATATTTGACTAATATTTTTTACAAAACGTATGCATAATTATAGCTATTACTTCAAAACTATTATCACACTCAGCTCTACCCTATTGCTACAATATCAGCTGATGGAGTACCGATGTTATCTCTCCAGTTACTGATTCAGTTAATGTAACTTCCGGTTCAACATCACGGTTAAGATACACATTAACTTTAGTGGAACTTTTGATACCTAGTAATAAAATAATATACTTTGGTGCAAAAATTAACATTGTGGTGTAAGTAGTGTAATGATATTGTATGTCAAAATGGACAGTTTGACTGCTCAAAGTCAGCATCTTAGTATGGAATAGATTTATAGTAAGAAAAGTTTTACTTAAATAAACATAAATATCGGAACAACCAAAACTTTCTATTAAATGACATTTCAAGTTCTGAAAAATCTTTTACCATTGAAAATGGTTATCAAATACAAATCGCCTGAGACGTATTTTTGGTCATAGTTCCGAGGATTTTACGAGGATCGAGATGGGAATAGTGCCAAAAGTTGAGGAATTTATTGAGACACGTGTGAACGTTTGAATTTTGAAAATCGGCTGGTAACTTTTTTTGAAATTTCGAAAAATTCTGGTTTTTTGGGGGGTGTTTGTTAACTAAATTGTAAATATTTCGAGAAAAAAACCGACTTAAGAAAAAATGAAAAAAGGGTCCTAGGGTATTAGTTTAGCTACAAAATAGCGATTTTTTTTTTAAAATCGGTTTAAAATTTTGACCTGTAGGTGGTCCCTTTAGATTTGGAATTGTAGAAAAACGGGTATTTCGGTATATAAACAGTGATGTAGTTTCTATGATTATTGACCGATCGTCATGGTAAAGGTATTGAAAGATGCGGAAGCAGACGAGAAGTGCATTAGTTGATTTTTGTGAATCGGTTAATAATATTTCAGCCGCGTCGAAGCAGTCAGGGGCACTTTTGTGACACGAGGCGCAGCCGAGTGTCACAATCGATCGTAAAAATAAAAAGGTACCTAAGTAGTATACCTTAGAAAAATTATAAGATTTTGCTTTTGATTTGATTTAGTTTTATCGTAAATTTTTGTATTCATTTTCAATGCTCCGATTCTTGCGGGAACTGCGAAATCTGTGAATTTTTGACTGCTTCTTACATTTTGATGCTGACTGTACAAAGCGTCACGTTACAAAACATGTATAATATCCCCAGAAACTTAAATTAATGATAACGTTATGCAAACCTAATGAAAGTGGCATTAAGACAGTCGCTAGTTAAATAGATAGAACCGTCGTTCACGCTTTTGTGAATAGCAGAGTAGCCCAAATTGAGTTGTTTGCTCATTGCGAGTTTGCAACGTGTGGCTTAATTGTATACGGCTGGCTTTTAAGTCTCGAATAAGTGAAGGCGTTGAATTAATTACCAAGTTATCGCTTTGTGTGTTCAGTAACTTCATCGGGTTTCATGTTTTACCCAATTCTACAATAATGCAAATGAAGTTACAATTTCAAGACTACTGAACTACTTAAGTTGTCCATGTTTTCCTTTACGCCGCTTTTACTTAATTCAATTTGACAACAGGTCAGGTACCTAGTATAGGTACCGTTTTAGTTATACAAGAATCAATTAATGACATTTGATGGATGGCCAATTATAATTTTGCCTTAAAATACATGTTGAAATTTAGTTACAAAGGTGGTAACTTTTTAAACAGTTGTCCGTAAATAGATAGTAAAAACTTTTTCTACTCCAATGCTTTAATTAATTCATCAACACCCGAGTGGTCGCCGGCGACCGGACAACAATAAAAAAATTATTGTATCTCGTTTTCCAGGCGTTGACGAGTACAATTAAACAGAGAATAAGTTTATACTTAGCATAACCAAAACAGTTTGTTTAGGAATATGATGCTTGACGTTAACGTCTAATATTGCTAAGCAACATTTTTGGTTAAACTCTGGTTGAACTAGTTATAAACTTATTCTTCGTTTATTTACACGGCAGTAAGCTTGCAGCATGGAATTCACTTAATTACTACGACGTAACGCAGAACACTTCCCTTTTGTTCACGAGTTCTGTCCGCTGACAAACTATGTTTCATACAAATGGCTCATATTGCGCGCGTGAGTGCTGGCATTATTCACCTTTTGTGAATACCGGAGTGGTGCAAATCGAGTTGGTGCGTGTTTCACAGGACAGCGCCCTCTGTTGTCGGGGTGCGAACACAACGCATTTTAAATGGTTTACGGACAATAAAATAAATTAAAAAAAATGAAAACCCGCCTGCATAAAAAGACAAGTCAACTGAAAAGATGGAAACAAGATTAAATATTAAAGGCAACATAATAACATGCAGTCGGAGGCATGCGTAAAGATAGTGACGTTATGAATGATTTGAATTATATGCCTCCGACTGCATGTTATTATGTTGCCTTTAATATTTAATCTTGTTTCCATCTTTTCAGTTGACTTGTCTTTTTATGCAGGCGGGTTTTCATTTTTTTTTTATTTTTTTTATTATTTATATCTTTTTAGTTATTATATATTACAGTCATGATATACCTTTTTGAAATCCTTATAAGAACCCATATTGTAGTATTCTAAAAAAAAATTTTTTTTTCCACTACGTATAATAGCACCGTACAGCCGCCATGTTGGTTTTTTTAAAACACCACCTTCTTAAGAACACTTGGGCTGACAAGACAAATCTAACGATATCTTAATCATAGAAATCCGTTCAGCCGTTTGAAAGATATGAGGTAATAAAGAATATTACATACAAACAAGATACGCGCGAAAAACATAACCCTCTTGTAGTCGGGTAAATAGATGAGTAGACTTTATAAAATAATACTGACGTAACATGTATATTTCAGTTCAGACTAAATAAATACTTGGATACACACTGTTTTATTACTGTTACAGAGAAAGCATTTGTGTATGTACACATTTGTTTCTATAAGGCGCCCTACTACCATACTAGCGTCTCCAATACATTTATATTTATTAGGTACTTTTAAACCAAGTCAATATTTAAAAAAGCTGAGATCATGGCCTAACTCTTCGACAGTTTTCATTCTTTCTGTAAGTTTTAAAGTCCATTCTAGCCAAAAGTGGTCACTAAAATGTATTTTAAAACTTACAGAAAGAATGAAAACTGCTGAAGAGTTATTCAAAAATATAAGAGACAATTCAAGAGGGCTGTAATGTTGCATTTTTTTATGTTACATTAAAAAAACATTACTATTTTATAAACAAATGTAACGTTACATGGCATTATGACCTTAGCTTTTTTTGATATTGAATTCGTTACCGAGTAATAAAAATAAATGTATTGGTGGCGCTAATAGTAGGTATTGGGGGCCTTAAATACATTCAAAGTCAAAGTCAAATAAGCTTTATTGAAATAAACTTAATTATTAAGTACTTTTGAATCGTCTATATTTTCCTACCACCCGTTCCAGACTTTTTTAGCTGACAAGAAGAACGGGCGCAAGAAACTTAGATTTATTTAGAGATGATCAGTGCTATGGATGGGTCAGACGTGTTCACTCATTAAATAATCCTAAAAAATTAAATTGAGTACTGAATCTCGACCAATAAAGAAGGTAAATTAACTCAATAAACATACATAGAATAATCTAAAGCGATAAAAATCATTTAAAGCGATATTTTTCTCAAACTTATAGAATTGCTGCTACGGTGTAGCACTACGAGTGCTACGCCGTAGCAGCAATTCTGTGAGCGTGCATAGAACTACGCAGCTACGATTACATTTATTATTTATTGTCGTTCAGAAATTAGTATTGTTATTTATACGGCGTAATAGAACGAATATTATGTTAAATAAATAAAATGTCATTCAAAAAGTTAAAGGTTTCAGTAAATTTTTTTTTTGGGATTTTTCGCATTCACAATGCTATTTTTAATAATATAGGTATTAGAAAAATACTATAAAAAATCGACTCGCCCGTAGCGTCCCGTCTGAGGTGCTTCAATTTGTTCTAGTATTTTTCTTATATATTTCTTTTATTTTAAGTTTTAGTAATTTTGGATACACACTTTTATATCCCAATCAAAATTAATCAACGACAAGTAGAAGAAAACCAAAACTAGTTAATAAACATGTTTTCCGTGTTTTTCCAAAATATTTGATCCATATAAAATAAGTATCATGCTATTGTTACCCCTAAGCTTACAAACTTTAATCCTGATACGTGCCTGATACATTATACAAACCTTAAATGGGGAATAATGTCTGCAAAAAAATAAAATTGGCTAAATGTTTTAAGAATCAGCTCAGAAAAAAAGTTTCAGAATTTTAGGTTGCGTTTTTTTAGGTTACTAAAGGAGCTTATTCCTACCTATAAAAAATTCACAGATTTTACAGTCCCCGCAAGAATCGGAGCATTGAAAATGAACACAAAAATTTACGAAAAACCAAAATCAAATCGAATGCAAAATCCTATAATATTTTTAAAGTAACCTAGGTAGTACCTACGCGCCCGCTAACTGCCTCGACGCGGCCGAAATATTATTAACCGATTATCAAAATTCCAACGAATGCACTTCTCGTCTGCTTCTGCATCTTCTAACACTATTACCATGACGATCGGTCAATAATCATAGAAGCTACATCACTTTTTATGTATGGAAACACCCTTTTTTCTACAATTCCAAATCTAAAGGGACCACCTACAGGTCACAATTATTAACCAATTTTCAAAATTATTTTGCCATTTGGTAGCTAAACTAATACCCTAGGACCCTTTTTTTCATTTTTTCTTAAGTCGGATTTTTTACCGAAATATTTACAATTTAGTAAGCAATCACCCGCCAAAAAACCCGGAATTTTTGGAGTTTTGCAAAATTCCAAAAAAAGTTTCTAGTACATTTTCAAAATTCAAACGTTCACAGGTGTCTCGATAAATTTCTCAACTTTTGGTACTACTTTCATCTCGATCCTCCCAAAATCCTCGGAGATATGGTCAAAAATACGTCTCAGGCGATTTGCATCTGATAACCATTTTCAATGGTAAAAAATCTGCCAATTAGATATTTTTCAGACATTCCCCATTGTATGAATACAACATACACATACATACACGCTATATACAGTATCGCTCACATAATTGGTGGAGGCGCCGTCTCCTATCACATTTCAATACGAACGGCATTTATTATTGATTGAGCTTATTGAAACCATCAAGCCTTATTGGGTTACCAATGCATCGCTCGCTAATAAGCCAATTGATAAAACAATTGTCATGACAAATCACGTGCTGGCATGATTTTATTTTAGTTAATAATAAAATAATACAGAGGTTGAGCCTCCACTAGCGCCCCCAAACAATAAAATCATTTCAACAAAAATAATTATCGCTTCCTTACTTAATCCTTGCTGATATTATAAATACAGTCATATTACCTACATACAAAAATACTTTATAGCTAATACTGGGTCTTATACATTTCAGAATTTTATTAAACACTAGAGGCCGCCCGCGACTTTGTCTGCGTGGAATGTTTTCTTGCTATCCCTAGGGAGCAATACTTTTTTTCAGGACAAAAGGTAACCTATGTCCATCTCTGCACCCCTGGCAACGTATGTAAAATTTCATGATGACCGGTTCAGTAGTTAAGTATTATTAGTACACAAATGAAAATTAGTGAAACTATGCTTGATATATCGACGGGAAAAAAAATCTACATTGTTTTATATTTTTATGGTTTTTTTAAAGTTCTTGTTTGGTACTGTCAAGAAGCTTATACCTCTCGGTGCTGTGTACAAAACGTTGTAACTTTTGTAGGTACTTAATGAACTATCAATATGTCACAAACTGAATAATGATTGAAAATTATAGGTAGTCTTAACAAAATTTATGATGAAAACCACAATAAGAAGCATTTTTATCAGAAAGTAATACTTTTATTAAATCGTTTTTTCCAAAAAAAAACAGAATAAAGATAGTTTTTTGAAATATTTTTCCGTCATTAAAATTAAGCAAAATTTTACCCATTTTCATTTGTGCACTTTATGAAGACTCACACTGTATGTTTCAGAATTTTAATAAACATCGTTATTTTGTTGGAAATACTTTTTCTTGGTTGGCGGCGCTAGTAAAAGCTCTAGAAAAGCGCCCTTAAAAAAGTGTATAATATTTTCCTCCGCCCCTGATAAGGGAGCCGCGTAGAACTGTTTCTGTCTAGCTGCACCTAATAGGTACTTATTTTTTTATAAAAACTAGGTTATATTTTATTACTAAACTAGCGGCCGCCCGCGGTTTCACCCGCGTGGTTCCCGTTCCCGTGGGAATACCGGAATAAAAAGTATTCTATGTTTTAATCTAGGCTATCTACTCTGTGTGCCAAATTTCAAGCAAATCCGTTCAGCAGTTTTTGCGTGATTGAGGAACAAACATCCAAACATCTAAACATCCAAACCCTCAAACTTTCACATTTATAATATTAGTAGGATTACATACTAATGTAGAGTCCTGACTGGACTTGTCCTCGTAAAGACTGGACTTGTAAGTAAAAGTGTGCTTCCTAGCAATTTACTAGTAACTTGTAGACACACAATATGGCGGACCGTCGTACTACATATTTATTTATTACACATGCTAGTAATTGCTGTATTGCTATCACATTATTTTTAAATGCGAGTAGTTAATAAATGAAATGTCATACCCTTGTGAGGGTACAAATAAAATACCCTACTTTAAAAAAATAACAGGTGCTGAAAATATGATCAGAAATTGCTACAGTCGCTAAGGCCCAAATCAAGGCTAGGAACGTAATAATATTATATTTAAGAAAAGTTTTCATTAAATATTTTGCAAAATTTTAAAAAGCAGGAGATTCCATATCCTGCTTGGAATAAATAAAACTTATCTAAGAATTTGAATTTAGTAAAAGTTGAAATGAGAAAACTGTAAAATTAAAATATTATGGGTACCTCTCGTAATGCAAATGGTAGAAATTAGTAAATCTTTTTTTTTTCACAAAATATTTCTAGGTATGTTCATTTCTTTGTTCAAAATTTTATTTGCGTTCAAACGCTATGTAGAATTGGTTTCTTTGGAAGAAATCTAAAAACTTAAATTCATAAAACTTAAATTTAAAAAACATATTTCAATTTGATGGTCTTCAATGTTTTCATCAGAATGCCTCAAAGTACTTTCTCAAATTAATGTTTTAGTTTGAAATTGGCGTTTAAAACTAAAACTTATTTATTTATTTATTCTCAGTAAACTTTAAGAAAACTAAAGACAATATTTAACGTGTAGGTATACCAAAGAGGGTTGAATCCATAAAGTTAATATTACCTAGCGGAATAGAGTAACAAAGGGCTGAGCAAGCGAGATGTCACTAATCAGCAACAATGTGTGATAAAAAGAGATGCGTGATTATGACGTGCAGAACTCTTTTTCGCAACTGATTGACAGTTTGTCAGCACTTATCAGCCCGCTGAGAATTTGAGTTCTGAAAATATTTCCGATTTTTCTTGAAATCGTGGATATTTTTGCGAAATAATGCTTCGGAAACATGGTGCCCTGTTCAGTGATTGATTGTAGTACAACACATCGAAATAATCCAGAAAAATGTTCATTTCACAGGTAAATTATTCCAAATCGACCCCGCCTAACTTTGTGTTTATTTTTGCCAATACGTTTCGAAATTTTTGCACTGAGCGTGATTATTCTCTTCTGTAAACACTCATTTTTGTAAGAAGCAAAGATCGGCTAGACAAAATGCAAAATTAACGAATATTTTGTGTAAAGAAATAATTTTCATTTTACAGTAGGGGTGCATAAAGTTATCGATATTTTTTGTCGATTGTCTATCACGCCGCATCACGCGGTAAACGAATATGTTTCACTGTTGTAAAAGTACTTATATGATGTTTAGTTAATAATCATCTTGGAATGTAATCCCATTTAAGATACTTAAGCCGATCCATAGGTATCAGTTTCTGACTATTAGAATAATACGTAATTTAACTATATTGTTTTAAATTTCCATGGTTATTGACGTTAATAGAATAAACTATGTCGGGATTTACACCATGTACCTGTTTATTTTTGAGACTCCGATATTTTGGCGCAGTTGCATGCGCCATGATCACGGAAGAACTATCGATTGTTGCGTGCGGGTAGATGTTATTGGCAGACGAATCGGTCTACCCTCCGTCTAGTTCTTTTATTACTACGTTCGATACCTGTACCACTGTCTGCAAACTCACTATTCACTCGAATTTGTTCTCGACACACGACACTCACTGTATCTGTAGTTGGTGTTATATACCTACCATAAAGTTAATATACCTGTCGGATTTTGAAAAAATCTGCAGTTCCATCTAAGTTTGTTCCGGTAAGCATTAATAAAATGATACTATAAAATAATAATACTATTTTATTTCTAAGTAAGTATTACAACTGCAATTTCAGCTTCAATTTTATAGCAGCATATTCACTAACTCACTCAATAGACACTCATTTCTGTCTTTGTTACAGGTCAATATAAAGCCTAGACGCACAGTGTCATCCTACGTTTATAGAGTCATAATGTTTAGAAATCAGCCTTTATTTAGGAAATAGGCGTTTAAAAGAACCATTCATATATATATCTATATATATATATAACTTAGTGTGTTTGGGAATATATTCAACTAAAATATGAAAATGGTACTTGTACAATCATATTTACCTGTGAAATAAGTATTTCTTTGGGTTATTGTCGTAAGTAAAATAAAAATTCAACACAGAACACGACACCATTATTAATTTATGTAGTTATAAGAGCCAAATCAACCCGATCGCAATCAAAATAACAAAATAATCGTGTGGACGCTTTTCACCAAGATGATAAAAGATGATAAATGAAGTCAAACTAGGTTCTACTGTCTTTTTTTTCAACTCTTTCTCGCACATCGCATAAGCCGTAAGAAACGGTTTCTCACTCGCACCATTGTCCCTCTACTTGAGCTTTCTAAATCTTTGGATATTATCTCAATCAACTTCTAACTGTAACGAACTGAAAACATTCTTCTTATCTTTTTTATGTTAAATAAATGATTTTAAATATCTCCTGAACTTTTTCTAATAGTCATAATTCATATCAGAATCGTAATTTTAGGACACCCGTGCAAAATTCTATCCCATTTATTTTGAATCTATGGCTGTTAATTAATACTATCGATATCGATATTTATATCAATAGTGACAAGATTACATCACTGAGACTAATACATAAAAAAAATACACACACAAATGTAAATCAATTTCGGTTTCGATTGACAGCTCATGTTTGTTCCTCTATTCCGTAGGTATATTAACTTTATGGTTGAATCTGGGCGGAAACTCGCTTTTTGCAAGGAATCGACTTTTTATGTTATTTTTTGAATAACTTTGTAATAATTTTTAATTACTTACTTTGACGATGTTTTTTAAGCCCAGCGCCGTCTGATTTTTAATTGATCGTTTGATTTTTATTTATTTAATAAAGAATCTATTTAATTCTAGTTATATTATTATAGCGTTATATTCATAATATATTATAATAAGTTCTCGGTCCACAGCTTTTGCAAAAAAAACTATTTTAATAGTTTATGTATTTTTTTGCGGTTATTTGTGTATTTTTTGCACTTTTTGATTTTCCAAAAAAGGAAGGTGTAGTTTTACCAACTAACATTAGTAACAATTTCTGATATGATAACTTTAAAAACTTCAGACACACTTTCGGAACTTCACAAACTATATTGAAACTAACATAAAGCGTAATCTAAACAATTTACCTTATTAGCGTCCGAAAATATTTTGTTGCCTTAAGGCGGGAACTTTTCCCGCCGAAATCCGCGTACGAAAAAGCGCGGTCACCGCGACGTCACTGTCATCACGACCACTCGCACTCGCGCGCCACTCACGACTCCCGATCCCGACTAACCGCTCCGAAACCGCCCTCGGCAAACAAAACCCCACCCGTAAAGAGCATTTTAGCACGCGTACCTCCCTCCCGCGCCCTGATTTAATACCGAACGTGGGCACTGATTCACTTAAGAAACGCTACCACCGACCTTCTCTCTCGCACCTATCCCTCTCTTCTCTCCCTATCACACCAGCCCGAAACCCGAGCGTTGGAAAGAGACGGTTCACCAAAGCGGACACTTCTTTCCAACTCGATTTGCATGCGGGGGTCGCGCCGCAAACTTTATGTCCTCGTTTCGTAAATTATTTATACATTTGGAAATACTTTTAACGGCACGCTCGGAAAAAGATTGCTTTAAAACGAGTCGGATTAAGTGACCAGCCGGGCAGGTTACCGCGGACTAGATCATACTAATATAATTTCATCTCGCTCTCTTTGATGATGTTTGGCTCCAGGAAAAAGTTTGCTTGAAAACCTTTTAGAGAAAAGTTGCAAAACCATACAATTTTAATTAAAACCAAAAAGGTTTGTTTCGAGCTTATTTTTACGTAACTTAAATATTTTTTTTACAGAAATAGATACTTATTATCAAGAATACACGAAGAATTATTTTCAAAACTCGCAAAACATTTCTTTCTTACTCAAAAAATATCATTTAAGTCACTCTACCCGACACAAATTTGATTATAAGTTTGTCTTTTTTTTTCAAAGTTTTGAACAAAAAATATTTGATGTACAACCTACGTTGATTACCCTTAAAACTTCTTATAAATTCTTCGACCGCGAGCGCACGTGGTAAGGTTCCCAAACTGTGGTTCCAGTTAACCCATCCAATTAGCTGTCATCGCATTACTTACCTGCAAACAATGTCTAATAGCGAGACCCCTCTTATTCCCGATAGGTGTTCAGTTACGATACGCCCTACTATTGGTTAGCAAGAAAAGCCCTGTGACACTAAAGGGTTACTTAATGGATGAAATTATTTTCTTTGGTTATGCTGGTTTGTAAATTTTTCGTAAGTTTTTGATGAAGACTTTCCTTGGAACTTGTAAAAAATAACTTAAACTTTTGCAACTTTTAAAAACAATATTTTATTGAATACCTACATTAAAAAGATGTAGTTATACTTAGTTGAAGTCTCATTGGAAAATGTTTTCTACTTGAAAACGGAATAGAAAATAGAAAAAAATCAGAACTCTACTTGACCCTGAAACTGAAACTCTTGCCTCATAAGTTTGGTTTGAAAAACTATGCATTTTTATGAAAGTGAAGTGAAAGTGAAATATATTTTATTTAAATAAGCTCACATAATAAGCATTTTTAAATCGTCAATTCTTTTACCCTACCACCCATTATGACGTCTTTTAACTGACAAGAAAAATGGGCGCAAAAAACTTGTCAGCTTTATCAATCAGATGGAACGATATTTACAAATATGTATATCGTTTCCAGACTTTATATTAACAAAGATTAACAAATAAATAACATTATTGAATTAGCTCATTTCTTAATGAGTTTCAAATTTCTTAATCAATTTACAGATTTTAAGCTAAATTCAAAGTTTGAACTTGTTATTCAGTCTAGGCTGTTACAATAAATAAAAATAAAAGAAAAACATACAATTCAATATGCATTAAGATAGGTAGTCAGAAGCAGACCCATTCCCACTGGCAGCACCAGTTCCCGAACATGACGCATGAACCAGCCATCTCTTCGCTCAACCATATTTGAGGGAACGTAACGACCCGCCTCATACGACACCACCGCAGAAATGATTAAAGATAGCATGACATACTAAGACTACCTATGTTAAGGCATCGAATTGAAAATTTATATCCAAAAGCTTTTCATAGGTCTTTCACTAAACTACTGACTATAGAAAGTAAAAATATTGCAATTAAATAAATCAAAACAAGGTAAGCTATTAAGAATTATATTTTTTGAGTAAGAAGTGCCATACATACAGACAATATAAAACAGATCTTTTATATACGAGTTATACGACGCCCTTAATACAAGCAGACAGAAGCAGACCCATTCCCACTGGCAGCACCCGTTCACGAGCATGACGCATGAACCAGCCATCGCTTCGCTCAACCATATTTGAGGGAACGTAACGACCCGCCTCACACGACACCACCGCAGAAATGTTTGAAGTGAGCATGACATACTAAAGCTACCCATATTAAGTCGTCGAGTCAGGAAGCCAGAAGTACGTTTTTAAGTAGGTAGGATACTTCTCACAATTTTATACTTAGAAAAGAAAATCACGATTCGAGTTTAATTAAAGGACTTTTATCTAGATCTATGAAAGAACCCCGGACTTTTTCTAATCAATACTGAGGTATTAGAGTAATAATTAACAATACAAAAGCTATGCCCATGCCTTTTTATCCTTCAAATAATCGTCAACAGTGTAATAACCTTTACTCATTAAATTGGATTTAACAGTATTTTTAAATTTTTCCAAGGGCAGTTCTGTGACTTGTTCGGGTATCTTATTATAAAAGGTAATACATCTACACAAAAAAGAGCTTCCGGTTTTATGCAGTCTGCGCCTTGGAACAGCAAGTTTGTTCTTGTTTCTTGTATTGAGTTTATGAACATTACTATTTTTTACAAAGCTATCTAAATTTTTCTTTACATACATTATATTTTCATAGATGTATTGGGAAGCTACCGTTAATATTTTAATTTCTTTAAATGCAGTAAATATCACTTAAGTTTGGTTTAAAAATGTAAAAAATGCATAGTTTTTCACACCAATCTTAAGTGCGAGATACTATGATATTCGAGAACCCGGAGTAGCGTTTGCTACCTTGATGAAATTAACTAATAATTCGCTCGATACTTATTAGTTACGGGATAACTTAGTTACTTACTTACTTCCAAGCAACGGGTAGGTATAGGTATTACTTACATGTCTGAAATATGATATGATATCTAGTAGAAGATAAATTTACTTCTCTTATAGGTGTGGGTCAACCATATTTTTCTACCTTAAGTTTTTTAGTTAAAACACTATAAGGTATTGTATCTGGAAAGGATTTTTTTAGAGATTTTTAGTAATTGAAGTGAATTTTTGTTTAGGTTATCTGATGCTCGCACCCACTTTACTTCAATAATAAGTCTGACTCCAGTTACTTACTTAGGAAAATATATATTTTCAGAAAACACCGTTCACATCACACAATACTATGATATAATAAAAACATGTATTCTAAAGATTTTACATTAGCAATTATCTATAACCAATGTTTACGGCAAGCGATTCGCAATATCACTGTCGCGCTCGCACACACGGCAGGTAGTCGCTGGTTCGGAGAACAATAGAACAGGAATTTGCAAAGACCGTCCGAGGCGCAGCGTAGTAAGTACAAATTAATAAATTTTGCATTTACAATATTTGAGATTTATAACTTTTAATGAATTTTAATAAGTTTACCTTTTTACATAATGTATGAACTTTAAAAATAATTATTTTTGAATAGTGCTATATAAATTACAGTTAAATATTATTTATTTTATTTTTTATGAAGTTATATAATATGATATTGATGTTTTATTGTTTTTACATGTGTAATTTTATATTTTTAGAAAAGTATTTATTTATACAATCTTAATTGCTTTTTTATATATTTTTATGTTTTGATTTTTCAGATGCAGCTGCCACAACACTCCCCTGCCGAGACCGTTTCACGGTCGATAGTAGTTTGGAAAATGTACCGTTCTTCCACTTCTGGTCTTCTTTACAGATGGAGTTTCTTCGCGCGCCGGTGGTTCTGCAGCGAGTGGAGGTGCGTCTGAATCAGGTATGCGTTCTACATAAGCTGGTTTTAGCCTGTCCACAGATACTGTAGTCTCTTTGCCTTGGATGATAATTTTCATTGTTTTCAAATTATTGTCACGCGATACAACCTTGTATGGACCGGTAAATGGTGATTCAAATGTTTTCTTTGCAGGGCCCCGCCGCAAGAAGACGTACTCGGCTGAAGATATGTCTTTAGGTAAGTAAAATGCTTTTCTGTTGTGACATGATGCGGGGGTTGGTGACAACTTCTCCATGTGACATCGAAGACGATTTGCGAAGTCTGTTGCGTCTATGGTAGTGTCTGAGAGTGGAGTGAAGAATTCACCTGGCAGTCGAAGAGGCTGTCCGAAGACTAATTCAGCGGCAGAACTTTTGATGTCGTCTTTCCAGGCACTCCTCATACCTAGGAGTACTATGGGTAGAGATTCAGTCCATTGTGTGTCGCCGTGGCATGTGATGGCTGTCTTCAATTGACGATGCATTCTCTCAACCATGCCATTTGACTGAGGATGGTAGGCTGTGGTCGAGTTGTGTTTAGCGCCAATAACCATGGAGATAGTCTGGAACAGGTGTGATTGAAATTGTAGACCTCGATCAGTGGTGATGGTGTGAGGGCATCCATAGCGAGCTACCCAACCGGACATGAAGGCGGCGGCACACGTCTCTGCGGTGATGTCAGCCAAAGGGTATGCCTCAGGCCATCGAGTGAACCGGTCGACGGCAGTGAGGCAGTACCTGTAACCAGATGAGTATGGCAAAGGGCCGATTAAATCGAGGTGGACGTGGGAAAATCTGGAATTTGGAACCGGAAAATGGGCAAAAGGAGAGGAAGAGTGTCGGGTTATTTTGTTGCGTTGGCAATCATCGCATTGCTGAACCCAAGCTATGCAGTCCTTTTTGATTCCAGGCCACACAAATCTGTCACTAACTAGTTTAGCTGTAGCGCTGGATCCTGGGTGGCTCAGACTGTGTAGACTAGTAAACACTTGCTTTCTGAAGTTTGGAGTGACATAAGGGCGAGGATTAGCTCCCGAAAAATCGCAGTAGATATCATAAGGAGGAACTTTCTCCAGCTTCAGACCAGTTCCATTCTTCAGAAGGTTTATCAATTCGGTATCTTTAGCTTGCTCTTGAGAAAGTAGATTATAATCATTTCCTGCAGTAATTTTCAAGAATTTACTATTTTTTATGGTGAGTTAGGTAATGGGGCTATCGTGCTCTCAAACTGCTAATAAAATAAAAAAACAAAATAAGCAGTGCACAACCACAGCATAAAACAAAGTTCTTTCAACTATTAGTTTTGATTAGTTTTAACTACTTTTTCCATAGACATAGAAAATTTTTCGCTATGACTTTTTCTGACGTTTTGACTCTACCTACATTAACGTTACGTCTCTTTTTCGAAAATCACAGCATAAAATACTTAGAAAAAAAGTTCTTTAAATTATTACTTTTTGGTTAGTTTTAACTAGGTACTTTTTCTCATGTTTTGACTCTACCTACTTCTTGACGTTACGTATCTTTTTAGAAAAATAAAAACGTGTTAAAAACATGATATTTTTTGTAAAATCTTCTATCTTTTTAATTTTTATGTAATTCAACTGCACTTAAAAGTTCCTTTGGGAAGTTTATAGCCTAAATGAAACATGTTTCATTTTGTTTTTTTGTTTTGTGTTAAAGTTTTTAAAATTTAAGTAGGTAATTTATTTCTCTTATTTGGATTAACTTTAAATTTTTAATAAATACCTACATATTATATCAGAAAATCTATATTTCAGTTAGAAGTTGTAGTGCAAAAAGTATTTTAGGTTCTTGATAGAGTTCCGAATAAAAGTTGATAAAGAAATCAGTTAATAATTAAATGAAATATTCAGCACTTAATATACGTTTGTAGTAGGTACTTAGTTATTTTGTTCGAGAGATATTAAAAATTAAAAATATTTAAGGTAAAAAGAAATCTAATCTCTTATTTCTATTTTACTAAGCTTTTCTCTGGCAAATTTCTCGCTCAAAACGCTTAAAAGCTCGTAAAGATTTTAACGAAACAATGAGATATTATCAAATATTCTTGGACAATCCAAAATAAGCATCTTAATACTTTAGAAAGCAATCGTTTCAGCGTCTGATTCTTTAATCAGTGCGCTGATTCAAAATTTACTTGTCTTGTATTGTCTTTTACAAAGTTACCAAAGAAGTAGCGAAAGAAAAAACTGATACGTAACACTGAATCTTAGGCGGTGGACTGAAGTGCTGTAGAGTTCGTAAATGAAACAATTACAGTAGTAAACAAACGTTGGTTTGGTGTAAGTGACAATAAAACGGGAGCTTAGCTCTCGGGCCCTCGGGGCCGTCTTCGAGAGGGGTGCGGGGTGCGGGGCGAGGCAGGGGGAGTGGCGAGCGCGATACCTCCGTCCCGCTCTCACCGACTCGCGCTCATCCGTTTTATTTCTTGTTTGTCCGCAACGCGCCTTCTTTCTCGCTACATAATTTATTTTTAGCGGGCACATTTAAAAAATTGGCTGTGCCGCGTACGAGTTAGGCGGCGAAATGGAGTTTGCGGAGAGGCGGGGTAGTCTCGCAAATGAAAATAATATGGTAAAATGATTTCATTTGAATTGCCGTTCAGTAATCGTCTGGGGCGTGTAATGAGCCATGGAAAGACCTGCTCCATTGTCCGTACTGTTTTCATTTACGCGCCGAATTTATTTTGCTAGCTTTTATTGCCATACTTGAATTTTATTGCTCTTTATGCTCGCCCATACATATTCAATGGCTCTCACTGCGTCCTGTCTACCATTGGAACTATTTGATACACTGTTTGTGACGCTGTTAGTAGTTTATTGACGGCTATGCGATATGGAGGGTCTCCTGATAAATATGTATGAAAATATTCGAAGCACAATATTTTTCTGACATATTGTGTTTGCAATTTTGATTTCAAATGGAAATGGTTGGAAAGAAATTTACAAGATTTCTTCAGTTATAAGTTTTCCAATATCTCCACTCCATCCAGTTGTTGGATTCTGATATATTATGATACTAGCGGCCGCCCGCGACTTCGTCTGCGTGGATAGTTTTTTTGCTATCCCTCGGGAACTGTTCGTTTTTTCTGGATGAAAGGTACCCTATGTCCTTTTCTGCACCCCTGACAACGTGTATGCAAAATTTCATGATGATCGGTTCAGTAGTTACGACGTGAAGGCGTAACAAACAAACAAACAAACGGACTTTCGCATTTATAATATTAGTAAGGATGATATAGTTATGTATGTTTAGTAACTTACCATAATTACTTCTATAGTGCTCTATTTCAATAAAGTATATTGTTCTGTCTGTGCTACTGAGAACAAAAACATTCAAATTTTAACTTCACTGGGTTACATTTTATTTCATTGTAGTCAAGGAACCTAAAAAAACTACACGTAGTAAGTAGTAGGAAACGCATTCACAGTTAGTCAAATCAAAAGCCCTAGGTACTGCCAAAATCTCTCAAAAATACAAGAAACTTTTTCCGATTTTCTTTTGTTTCAGGAAATACGCAAACTTATTTCTGGCGTAACTTTCTCTGAATAAGGAAAAAGTTTTCTTTCACCAAAATAATGTTAAGATTTTTTTATGATCTAGCTATAAAAATAATAAAAGACAATATGATAATACCAATAAGTCGTTACCGCAAATCTGAGAGCCATAATGACCCCGCAAATAAAAGACACCAACAATAGCCGACGCAAGGGGTTAAAAGCATTCTTCAATAAATCACTTGGGGTCGAAACCGCCCCAACATTAGGGTTGATTTTTACTCCCACAAAAGCTAGATACAATTACGAAAGCATTGATGTAGTTATTATTTTGCTATTAGTGGTTTTGCTAGTCATGATGGGTTTTTTCGTTGAGATATTGACTGGTTATGGTAATGAATGAAAGAGTTATGGACTGATGAGTTATGGACTGATGTTATCTAATGCCTTGATTTCCTTATTTTTTATATTCAACTAGCGGCCGCCCGCGACTTCGTATGCGCGTGGAAAGTTTTTTACTATCCCTCGAGAACAATACTTTTTTCAGGATGAAAGGTACCGTATGTCCTTCTACAGAGAAGGCAATTTTACATTACAAGGAAATTTTACATACATGTTGTCGGGGGTACAGACCCCTGAACAACGTGTGTGTAAAATTTCATGATGATCGGTGCAGTAGTTAAGACGTGAAGGCGTAAGAAACAAATAAACAAACAAACGGACTTTTATTAGTAAGGATACGAAAGTAAGGATACTCGTCAAAACGTACTCTAATAAAAGAGGCTGAGTTTCTGAAGGACGGACAATCGGAAACTAATTCTGATATTAGGGTAGCTCTAAAACCCCCATCTTATGTAAATCCTAAGATATTCCAGTAAAACATAAGATTTACAAACTCTTAATGGTAAAAGTTCGAACTGTTTTATAATCCTCGTTCATTCGAACATTTACCACCATTCACTCGGTAAATCTTAGGTTTTACCTCACAGACGAGGTAAATGCTAAAAAATACTTATTTTGAAGGTGTTTTAAAATTATATTTTACTTATTACTAAAAAATCATCAAATTATAATAATTTTAACAAATTTTGACTGAAGGGTAATTTTATTGTAATGAATGACTTAAAAATATTCCTACAGGATTATAAATAAAAATAATAATGATAGTGAAAAATAAATAAATGATAATGAAATGTATTTAATAATTTTACTGTATTTTATTTACTCCACTTTGTTTTTTAATTTGATATAAATTACTTAGTGATGATAGCTAATTCACTGTTTCATTAAAAAAAAAATTTTTTACCATTGCCACTCGAAAAAGTGCGTTTAATTCAACGATAAGAGTGAATAAAACGCTGTTTTATTCACCGAGAAAATAAAAATACTTTGAATTTGGAACAAGCGCGCATCGTATGAATTATGTACAAAAAAAAGTGCTGAAAGTATGGAGCTATCCCATAGATAAAGCCATAGTTATACAATTTAAAAAAAAACCCGCTAATTTTATTTAGGTTCTTTTTAATGTCTTATCTTTGGGTTCTTTTCTTTATATTAGAGGGAGATTAGATGTTCAGTCTTGCATCAGTCCATTCCATCAGTCTGGTACGATCTTCAGTCTGTAAAAATTCAAAGTCTATACAAACTGATGAAATGGACTGATGTCAGACTGATCATGTAATTTCCCTCATAGCATGGTTGTTTTATGTCATTGGAAAACTTATAGTTTCACTATTTTCTAACGGTTAAATTACCGATTACCTATCTAAATAATAAAATTGAATAACTATAAATAGGTACTATAAAAATAGGTGTAAGTACTGCTATTGTGTTTTCTCGCAATCAATGGTAAAAAGTAGAGTACACAACTCGTGAAAAAAAATTTCGTCTCGGTCCTTTGTATCCCTCGTTTCGCTCAGGATTCTACTTTTGAATCCTTCGCTGCTCTCGGGATCCAACATAGTACCTCGAACTAAATTCCTTCTTTTTTCACTTGTTGTATAATCTACTATTACCAACCGTCATTTTGGTAAAACCTAGCATGTGCCAAACTCTAATGGTAAAAGCCCGAAAAATGGTCTCCCTTTTATGAAATCTTTACATTTACTAACCCATGTAGGTAAATCTTAAGATTTTCCCATAAAACCTAAGATTTACCAATATACGGGCTTTTACAGTAGCAGGTATACATATTGTGCTTGGTTTAGATTCCTCTATATAATTCATATAATTTGGTAAGCTAAAATGTACACTAGAGAACTATCACTCGTCTCAAATAAGAAGTAACAATATTGGATACGGTTGTCTCTTTCGGTGTCCCCCAAGGTAGGTGTACTTGGCCCTATCTTATTCTTGGTGTATAATAATTCGAGTAATTGATCCCCTTCTATACGATTATGATCGATATAGGTTGAGGACACGTCGTCGCATTGATTTTTACATGACCTGATAAGAATTTTCAGAAATGGCAAATATTGTCTAGATTAGAAATCTTGTTCTTTCATACAAAAGAAGTCGTGGGTAATGGTAGCCATACCATACGTACAGTCGTACAATGGTATACTTACCTACCTACTGATAGGTTTACCCGTGAATATTACCCTGTTCCGGAAAATCGTGAATGTATGTGATAAGATATCCCGTCAGTTATTTACCATTTGCCTGTAAAATGACATTATACGTTGTCAGGGGTACAGAGAAGAACATAGGGACCTTTTATCCAGAAAAAATATTGTTCCCGAGGGATAGCGAAAAACTTTCCACGTAGACGAAGTCGCGGCCGGCTGCTATATATTTGTTTTATAATTTGCATTTAAATTATAAACACACAAGGGAAATATATCTAGATTATCTCTGATTCGGTAGTGAGTGACACGAACTACGAACTATAAAGACGCGAATCGGGGACATACAAAAAATAATAATACTTATGACCGCTATTTCGTGAGTCGATTTATTGCAATTCTATGGTTGCAATAACTTTTCAACCGACTTCAAAAAAATAGAAAGTTCTGAATTTGACCTGTTATGTATGTATGTTTGTCCGCGATTATCTCGCGTTTGGCTGAACCGATTTTTTCAAAGTTAAATAAATTGTTAAGAAACGCCAGAAAGCTCTATTAAGTTTTTTATCCAAATGGACTTTGAATAAGACCTTTCTGTGAGCATAAGAAGTACGATATGAGCGCTAACTTGTGTTGGTGACAAGCTTGGAGCAATGCGGCTTCTGATGGAGCGGCTACATCAGCGTAGGGATGTTCGATCCGGGTACCTTGTATCGATATTCTGGATCGCAATGGATCGTAATCCATTGTATCGATCCATGGATCGATCCATTAAAATTAATTCGATTTTTTGGATCGATCCAGTATCGAATTAAATATTTTAGAAAAGTCGAATTTTTAATGACCTTTTATTATAAACCTGATATTAGGTACCTAATGTACTTAGTAATGTTTAATAAATTAATAAAATATTTTAGTTTTGCCAATATTTAAATTTTAAAGTACGCAAAAACAAAATTAAAATTTCAGTTATGTAATGTGTATGTGTGTAACTTCGGTTATGTAAAGGTCATACTCAAACATTAATAACTCTCGAAATACGCAACTCAGAGCAATGATTTTGATGTCGTTTTGTAGATAATATTCCTGTGTATTATAAAAATGCAAAAAAATTGCACATTAATATTTTATCTATGGGTTACGTAAATACGACCATATCTCTCATTACCGCCAGCAACTCAAATGGTTACCTATTCGTGAGCGTAGGAACCTGAGAGTTGTTTGTGCACTCTTCAATATACTCTTCGATCCACTTACCCCAGAATACTTGAAGTCTAGATTTCAGTATCTGGGTTCCTCTCATCAACGCAACCTTCGCTCTGATAACAATCTTACCCTGCTAACTCCGGTCCATACTTCTGGCTTCGTCTCTCACTCTTTCTCTCTCACGGCAATACGACTTTGGAACGCCCTACCCCTGAACATACGAAGTGCCCCCAGCAAGTTTATATTCAAGAGATTGGTACGTGAACATTACTTTAGCTCTTCACATTAGCCCCTTCATATCTGACTTATATTCTTCTGTATTTTTATTTATATATAAAGTTTATGTATATATTATTATTTTATTATAAAAGTATGTTATGTAAGTGTATATAATTATATATTCTTTAATTTAAATGCAATGTAGTGTTTATTTTATATATTGTTTGTTTATTGCCGGCACAGTAATTGCTCTCTGACACAATTTCTGGTTGACTGGGAGAGAATGCCTAATGGCATTAAGTCCGCCATTTGTATGTATTTTTATACTTGCAATAAAGTTTAAATAAATAAAAAAAAAAAAATCCTAGTTTTATAAGGTCTATGAGAGAAACTGAAAACTAGCACACTAATTTAGGATTTAAATTTAATTTAGTATTTTTTTATAACGTATTGAAGTTAAAAATTGACTTAATTATTTTTTTAATTAATAGTCGATATTATCAGCTTTCTAAAAAAATTTTTTTTATAACTGTAGGATCTTTAAATCCGGAGAAATTAATGTTTTTCGGCAGGGCCATCTAAAAAAAAAGTCTAATTTAAAATGCCGGTCATTCCAATAGAAGTCAAGTCAAGTCAAGTCAATCAAGTTTATTCAATTAAACTTAATTATTAAGTACTTTTGAATCGTCTATATTTTCCTACCACCCGTTCCAGACTTTGACCTTGACAAGAAGAACGGGCGCAAGAAACTTATCAGCTGTAACAGCCATAAGTAACGATATTTACAAACTTGAATATATCGTTACCAGATAATTACAACAGGGTGACAGGATTATTGGCAACAACATAGAATAGACTTATACATTACTTCAACAAAGTACTTATAGTGGCAAGTTATGTGTTACATCATTGAAACGCATTTTGATCTTTAAGATAATCGTCTCATCATCATCATCATCATATCAGCCACACGACACCCACTGCTGGGTATAGGCCTCCCCTAAGGATCTCCACGACGATCGGTCCTGCGCTGCCTGCGTCGATAATCGTCTACTTTATAATAACCTTTACCCATGAGTGTTTTTTTAACATGGTTTTTAAATTAATGCAAAAGAAGATCAATCACTTGTTGTGGAACTTTATTAATAAAGGCTATGCCTTTCCCCATAAATGAACTTCTTGTTTTTGCAAGCCTAAATCTTGGAACGGCAAGTTTATCTTTATTTCTTGTATTTAACTGGTGAATATTGCTGTTTTTAGCAAATAAATTGTAATATAGCAGAGGAGATAGACCCCAAAATGTGGGGGGGGGGGGGGGTTGTCGTTAAAATTGATCATATTATCTGCCTTTAAAAGCTCCGGTATCCCTAACCAAACATATTGCATAGTAATTACTTAGAGAATATTTGAACTTGAACTTTTCCCTTGTTTAATATACTATAGTATAGCGGGCGAAGAGATCCATATTATTTATATGAATAATATAAATATTATTTTTTATAACGTATTCAAGTTAAAAATTTACATATTTTTTTACTTGATAGGTGATATTATTAGCTTTATAAAAGTATTTTTTTAAAACTGTAGGACTTTTAAATCCAGAGAAATTAATACTTTTCGGCAGGGCCATCTAAAATAAAAAGTAAAATGCCGGTCATTCAAATACGAGAAGGGATAGCCCTTTAAAAGCTCCGACATCGATAACCAAACATATTGTATATAGTACGATAAACACATCATACGATTTTTTCGATCCGATCCTCTATGCATGTGTATCGATCCGCCAAAGGATCGAATGCTATTGTATCGATACAAAAATCGATTGGATCGTAACGCATTGTATCGATCCACGCAAGTATCGGATCGGATCGAACATCCCTACATCAGCGGCGAAGATTCGTGTCGCGTTGGCGCGCATACATCGTGTGGGCAACGCGATGTTGCGGCAGGGCTGCCAGATGGGGGCATTTTTATTCTTTATTATTTTATGGCAACAAACAGTCATTCAAACAAAAGCACTTATATCTATTTGATCTTACTAGCTATAATAGACCAATAGTGCCGATAAGGATGATTATTCGGACAAGTTTTGTGTTATTTACTACTTAACGAAATATAAAACAGAGCAAGGGCCAAGGACATCAATTATTAGTCTAAACTTATTTACACTTCAGTAGTACACACAATGATATTAATATCATTGAGTACACATTATTCTAGTCGTTTTGTATATTAAGGTTTGCACATATTAAACGTTTGAAGAGTTACTCCTGAACTCTTCAAACGTTTAATACTGAAAACTACTGCTACTGAAAAAATCAACCATGTCAAGATTACATTACAATAATCATCATTATATTTATATAAACTTCTGATTAGAAATCGATTTAGTATATAATTTTTAACTGCGGTGGGTGGCACGAAAATTTTTCTCGCAGTTGTGAGTAAAAATTTGGTTTTTGGAGAAATGGAATGTTTCGAGAAATATGCTCGTTTTGTTCGTTTCATATACATAAGTAATACTTCTGGCAGCCCTGCCCCAAGCGATAATTGTCGCGTCAAATCCCTTTGATGCGCCGACAGCACATTGTCTGCGCCCGATACATCGCGTTACAACGATCTACCCGGCCACATCAGCGGGCTACGGCGAATATTCGCCGTAGCCCGCTGATGTAGCCGCGCCATGAGAGCAACACGGCGCGGCGCCGGCGCGGCGGCGGAAGGAAGCCGGGTTGCTCTAACTAAGGTGACAAGGTAGAAAGAATATATGCCGGAAATACACCGTCATTTTGTAGTCATTTTAATTAACTTAAGGGAGTGCTCTACTAATGAAAATAATCATTTTTGCCAAAGAAACATGGGTCGAAAAACGACAAAAATTTTGGACTTTCCCATACAAATACAATGTTTTAGCTGTCTAGTTAGTATGGGAGGACCAACATTTTTTGTCGTTTTTTGACCCATGTTTCTTGGGCAAAAATATTTAGTTTCATTGGTACAACACACCCTTAAGTTAATTAAAACGACTACAAAATGACGGTGTATATTCCTTCTTCCTTGAAGGAAGAATATATACGGAAAACCAAAATGCTTTCTTAGTGCCAACTAAGTTCGTTGCTTAGTGCTCACCCACCATGAAAGGTATCCCTCCAAAAATGGTGTCTCTACCTACAGCCCTATACAAATCTCCATACAAACAGGAACAGCCTGTAGCACCCTGTATAAAGGAAATTTTCCAAAACTCTTTCTTAGTGCTCACATATAAAACAGGAATCTGCCCTCCAAAATGGTGTATCTATCTTCAGACCTATACAAATTTTCATACAAACTGGAACAACCTGTAGCACCCTGTATAACGGGAATTTTCTAAAATTCTTATTAGTGCTCATCTACATCATGAAAGGTATCTCTTAAAATGGTGTCTCTACCATTAGCCGTTAGGGCTCTACGCCCTATCCCAACAATGAATCAGTGAATGAAAAGGCGCCGTAGTACAGTACTAGCGCTGCCAATACATTTATTTTTATTATTCGTAAACCAAGTCAATATTTAAAAAAACTAAGATCATGCCCTCCTAATAGTCTCTTGTAAGTTTTAAAATCCATTTTAGCTCAAAGTGTCCACTTTTGGCTAAAATGGATTTTAAAACTTACTGAAAAATTGAAAACTGTTGAAGAGTAATTATAAAAAATAATGATCTTAGCCATAGCCTTCTTAGAAGGCTATGTCTTAGCTCTTCTGAACTATTGACTTGGTTTATGTACGAGTAATAAAAATAGATTGAAGAATTTTCAAAAAAGAAGCCGCGCAAATGGATCATGCTACGCCATCTAGTGGCGTGTCTAAAACTATTATAAGCACACTAAGAAAAACAAATTGTTTAGCCCAATATTTTAATATAGATTGGAAATGTTTAAAAGCATTTAATTAATTTTGCAGATTTTCAGAACTTACTTTTTTGCTAAACATTGTTACACAGAAATTATACACAGAACAAATAATTATTGAAAAGATCATTAAGGGCATTCCAGCAGACCGATCACTAGGTTACCGATCACCACAGTATAAATTTTAACCAAGGAGGTTTACTAATGGAGAGTGAGTTGCGCTGTCCAAATAATCTCACTTTTCGTTTAAGCCGCGATTACATACGCCGATTTAGCATCCTAGCTAGGAACCATTTTCGGGTTGCCACCCGTACTTGACAATAAAATATTGTATAATAATAAGTTCAGTTATAAAATTGAATTTACACTATAGCGGAAAAGTAAACATTGTTTAAGATTGGAGATGAGAATCGAAAATAAAAATTCATAAAAAAAATACTTTTCTGTTATTTCTGCTTTACTGTTAAAATTGAACTTATTTATACGGGTGGCAACCCGAAATTGGTTCCTAGCTAGGAAGCTAAATCGGCGTATGTAATCGCGCCTTTAGGCTCTCCGCTGCGTTAAGCGGGACACGCGCGCGGGGCGACATAATAGATTAGAGCTTATTCATGCACTGCAAGCATTTGTCCGTCAAAACAGCAATATATATTCCCGCGTCCCGTGTAACCGCGGCGGGACCTCGCTTAATGCAGCGGAGTGCCGCCGTAAAGAAATTCAACCTTACAGTTGTTTTTATACAGTTGAAATTCTATCGACGACATTAACTAAAGGTAGTAGTGTGTGAATGACACTAAGTAGAGGGGGGTTTCTCTTTCGCACAATGGGGAATGTTGACTAAACTATAATACCACAATATTACGTAACCAAACAAGTAATTTAGTAAAGCTAAGGATTATAAAGTATCGCACTTTATCGAAAAAATAGTCCTTAAGGCGCCGGCTAGACGCGTGGTATTTATCGTGATCCATCGCCATAGAGTAAATTTAAACCATTGAAAGTAGTTTGTATGGAATATTCAATATTTTACTTTCCATGGTTAAAATTTGCACTATGGCGTTGGATCACGGTATTTACCACGACGTGTAGCCGTCGCCTAAGGGGTCGTTAACACGAGCGATTTTTCCAACGCGCGATATATTTACTGCTGACGACCGACGTTCCATAAGAAAAAGGTACCTTATATCCAGGCCATAAGATAACTATTCTCGTGGAACGTCGTCATCGTCCGTGCGAACATATAGCTGAGAAGTCATGTGACGTTCCACGGGAAAATGCCATAAAGTACGTATGTAAAAATATCGCGCGTTGAAAAAATCGCTCTTGTGAACGATCGCTAAAATAATAATTTGGGATGACACATTTTAAAATAAAACTAACATAGAAATCGAGACTGTAAAATCATTTTTTGCTCAAAAAACAGACAAGCCAATTGAAAAAAGGATTTAGAACTCTAACTAAACGTAAACAGTATCTTTTGATTTAATTAGATTTCTACAATAATAATTTAACAGCTAGAGTGGTCAACGAAAGATGAGACTCGGTTGGAAATGGAACTAATTTTGCGCCTTATTTTAAGGTTCAGTTTCCAATAACTTAACCTCTAAATGTTAATTTAACAAGGAAAGTGGCGCCTCCATTTCCGGTTCATCTTTCGTTGACAAGAGTCTATCATCGGCGAGGTAGTATTTATTCAAGTGTCAAGCCTGGCAATTCCGATTTTGACTTTGGCGCTGAATGAGCGGTTTTCTGACAGCAGAGAATTTTAGTATAATTTTATGTCGATAGATGCTACTTCAACTAGGTAGATTTTTTAAACATTATTTCCCACTAATATTGGTCATAGAAAAGTTTTTCGTAACACGCCAACGGACAACCAACGCATAACGCAACAAACCACATTCTCAACAAACGTATAACAACAAAGTTTAACGTATAATAAAAAAGTAATTACATTTCTTATTTTTCATAAAAAGCTACCTACTTAGTTCAACAAAATCTAGTTCTTTTTTATGAACTCCTTTTTTTCTTATAGGACCATAAGAAAAGGGTGCATTCATCTACCTTGACCTCTCTGTTGGCACTTTTGAGGTGTAGCGCTTTGAGAGCTTATAAGGTGTGTCCCCACTTAGGCCGCGCTCCGCGAACCTCGGAACGCGCTCCGAATTTGCGATCCGACACGGAGCGCGGAGCGCGGAGCGCGGAGCGCGGAGCGCGGTTCGCGGAGCGCGGAGCGCGGAGCGCAGGGTCTATTACGAAAAGTTTAATGCGCAGGGGTCTATTACGAGAAGTTTAAAACGAAGCACCGTTTTGATTGTTTCCTATTACAAATCACTTTCAAGTATATGGGCTACGATAGCCAAATTCAAAATGTTTGTTGTAATTTTCAATTTATTTTGGACCTTGTCTTGACAATGAAGGCTTACATTTTACGTTACTATGGAGTATGGTTGTCTATTTGTTTATGGGCCGATTTGACCGTTTTCGGTGAAACTCGGTTTTTGGTGTTATTTTGACAAAAAAATAGCAACGCAATGTTAAAAATATAAAAAATCCAGGATAACGGGCAACTTTTTTGCTTGGTAGCCAATTTCTATGAAACTCGGTTTTTGTTACTGCTTTAACAAGAAAACAGCAACGCAATATTAAAAATACAAAAATACAAGATGGCGGCCAACTTTTCTGTTTGTGGGCCGATTTCGATGAAACTCGATTTTTAGTACTATTTTGACAAGAAAACAGCAACGCAACGTTAAAAATAGCAAAAATTCCAAGATGGCGGCCAACTTTGTTGTTTGTGGGCCGATTTCGATGAAACTCGATTTTTGGGTACTATTTCGAAAATAAAACAGCAACGTAATAATAAAAATTGAAAAAAATCCAAGATGGCGGCCAACTTTTTTGTTTTTGGGCCGATTTCGATGAAACTTGGTTTTGGGTACTATTTCGAAAATAAAACAGCAACGCAATAATAAAAATTGAAAAAAATCCAAGATGGCGGCCAACTTTTTTGTTTTTGGGCCGATTTCGATGAAACTCGGTTTTGGGTACTATTTCAAAAATAAAACAGCAACGCAATAATAAAAATTGTAAAAAATCCAAGATGGCGGCCAACTTTTTTGTTTTTGGGCCGATTTCGATGAAACTCGGTTTTGGGTACTATTTCGAAAATAAATGAGCAACGCAATAATGAAAATTGAAAAAAATTCAAGATGGCGGCCAACTTTTTTGTTTTTGGGCCGATTTCGATGAAACTCGGTTTTTGGTACTATTTCGAAAATAAAACAGTAACGCAATAATAAAAATTGAAAAAATCCAAGATGGCGGCCAACTTTTTCTTTTTGCGCCGATTATGATAGAACTCGGTTTTTAGTACTATTTTGACAAGAAAACAGCAACGCAATAATAAAAATATAAAATATCCAAGATGGCGGCCAACTTTTTTGTTTTTGGGCTAATTTCGATGAAACTCGGTTTTTAGTACTATTTCGACAAAAAAACAGCAACGCAATAATAAAAATTGAAAAAAAATCCAAAATGGCGGCCATCTTTTTTGTTTTTGGGCCGATTTCGATGAAACTCGATTTTTGGTACTATTTCGACAGTAAAACACCAACGCAATAATAAAATATAAAAAAAATCCAAAATGGTGGCCAACTTTTTTGTTTTTGGGCCGATTTCGATGAAACTCGATTTTTGGTACTATTTCGACAATAAAAGAGCAACGCAATAATAAAAATATAAAAAATCCAAGATTGCGGCCAGCTTTTTTGTTTGTGGTCCGATTTAAATAAAACTCGGTTTTTGTTACTATTTTGATAAGAAAATAGCAACGCAATAATAATAAAAAATCCAAGATGGCGGCCAACTTTTTGTTTGTGGTCCGATTTAAATAAAACTCTGTTTTTGTTTCTATTTTGACAAGAAAACAGCAACGCAATAATAAAAATATTAAAAATTCCAGGATGCGGCTAAATTCTTTAATTGTTTTACTTTTTTTTTACAACCGAGTTACATCAAAATCAAACCAAAATCAAAGTCAAGTAAGTTCGCAGTCATCTTGACCTTTTGTCATTGTTTACATTGCGTTATTCTTGTCCTTTATGGGAGAAATTAAGTTTGGGTATTATTTAATCGGGTTAAAGTACAGTCAGCGTTAAATTGATTTGAGCGTCTAGAGTAGCCAAAATGATCTGAAAACAAAAGTTAACAGATCTCGTGCCTCTCACGACCTTCTGGTACATTGAAAATTAATTTAATGAATTTAACAAAATATTTATTTTTATTCCATTCTTATAGATTTTAATATTTTATTGAAAGGTGACTTATTTTATTGAATTTTTCTGAAAATTTAAAAACCTTTTCTGAAATAACCTAATAAAAAATAATCAAAATTAAATTCAGCATGCGAGACTCTCGCGCCGACTTCATCATCACTCGAATGTGCTACAACAACCCTCATTTTATTGCAATTGTAAACTATGTTTCCCTTTTTTTTATTTATTTATCCTTACATACAGGGTCATTTTTGGACCCCTTTTAAAATTTTGTCAGGTCATTCTATAACAGCGGTACAATCAATTTATGAAGTAAAACAAAAACATTTTTTTTACATTTTTACCCCAAACTTTTCCCTACACAAATTGAAATTGTTGTCACCGTCGCGTCGCACGGTCAACCCGCGCGAGCCCCCCTCCCGCCACTCGCCTTCCCCCGCTCGCGTCCCGTTCTTGACGGTGAGCGTGCGCGCCTAGATTTTTAGGATATAAAAAGTGGCTGAAAACTGAGAATTTAAAAAGAAATAAATTAGAATTAGCTCACCTAATTTCTTTTTATTACTTCCTTGAACTTATATTTGATTTTGTAAAGGGGTCGCCAAATTACCCTGTATAATAAAACAGTAAAAAAAGTGTGTCTGCTGTACATTACATATATTTCAAAAAAAAAAATGTGGGACGATGGAGACATAGTAATAGAGTAAGAATTTAGAAAAAAAGTGTGTCTGTTTGTCTGTTTGAACACGCTAATCTCAGGAAATACTGAACGGATTCGAATGAATCTTTTTTTGTAATATAGCTGTTAAGCCTGGGTATAGTTTAGAGTATAATGATTTTAGAAATTGGAACACCTGATACAGTACAATAATGGTCCAGCTAAACTATACAAAATACAAAAATGACACCTTAACAAAAGTTGTTCAGCCTGATGAGCATTTTTTGTTGAGATATAAAAATCTAAGATCTGGAACACCTGATGCAGAACCATAATGGTGCAGCTAAACTATACAAAATATAAAAATGACACCTTAGCAAAAGTTGTTCAGCCTGATGAGCATTTTATGTTGAGGTAAAAAAATCGAAGATCTGGAATACCTGGATGACCTTATATGAATACGCCGGAGTAATAATGTCCACGCGTACGAAGTCGCAGGCATCAGCTAGTCAAAAATAAAACATTACATTAGTGTTAAAAATCACGTACATTTGTCCGGTGCGGATTGATTTGATGCTAGTACGTATGACAACATTAGGTAGGTAAGTACTATTATACTATTACTTAGGTAGGTAAGTACAAAGAGAATGTAAAAAAACTAGCGTTTTACGTAAAGATATTTTAGAACTGACAAAAAACATCGAGTTACTCACTTACTAGTCTTACTACAAGCGCAGATTACATAATACTATAGAAACAGGTAAAGACTATAACATTTATCTATAACAAGTGAGTCGTATAGAATCAAAGGCGGCAATGTAGGGTATTTGTCAAAAATGACTTATTGATACAGCAGCATTGCAAATTTTAAACGTCATCGACTGTTAATATTGTTAATATTAAGGTTTTAACATTTTTCATTATTTTTTATCTTTAAATCAAATGGACAATGCAACTTATTGGCCCAATTTTTTTAAAGGTATGGTACAGGAATGAAACTTGTTTCCAAGTAAGTATAAATTTTATCATTAGGGTTGACTTTTACTATGGCACCAAAAATCTTAGGTGCCACTAACGCCAGAAAAAAATCGTTCATATTTTTTTTGGCTTCAGTGCAGTTGTAACTTTTTTTCACCAGGATAGATATTTTGGTGCCTCAGTAAAAGTCAGCCCTAATAATACTATCGATATTTCGAAACAAGTTTAATTCCTGTACCATACTTTTCAAGATCTGTCTATTGGGCAAAGCCAGATGACGAAGCTAAAAACTGACGACGGACGCATCATCTCAGCGAAGCCTGAAATCCTGAGGGAGATCGATAGTTTCTATGGGCAGTTATATTCCACGCAGACACCTGTTGAAAGCAAGGCTAAAGACCCCAGAGCCAAGCTTACCCGACACTATACCCAAGATACTTCGGACGTCAGCATGCACGAGATTAGTATGGCTCTCAAACAGCTGAAAAACAAAAAGGCGGCGGGTGACGACGGAATCACTACAGAACTTCTGAGAGCGGGTGGTAAGCCGATACTTAAAGTCCTCCAGAAGCTTTTAAATTTTCATCAAAATTAGCCCAAAAACAAAAAAGTTGGCCGCTATCTTGGATATTTAATATTTTTATCATTGCGTTGCTGTTTTATTTTCGAAATAGTACCCAAAACCGAGTTTCATCGAAATCGGCTCAAAAACAAAAAATTGGCCGCCATCTTGGATTTTTTATATTTTTATTATTGCGTTGCTGTTTTATTGTCGAAATAGTTCCAAAAAACAATTTTCATCGAAACCGGCCCAAAAACAAAAAAGTTGGCCGCCATCTTGGATATTTTATATTTTTATTATTGCGTTGCTGTTTTTTTGTCGCAATAGTACTAAAAACCGAGTTTCATCGAAATTAGCCCAAAAACAAAAAAGTTGGCTGCCATCTTGGATATTTTATATTTTTATTATTGCGTTGCTGTTTTCTTGTCGAAATAGTACTAAAAACCGAGTTCTATCAAAATCGGCCCATAAACAAAAAAGTTGGCCGCCATCTTGGATTTTTTCAATTTTTATTATTGCGTTGCTGTTTTATTTTTGAAATAGTACCCAAAGCCGAGTTTCATCGAAATCGGCCCAAAAACAAAAAAGTTGGCCGCCATCTTTGATTTTTTCAATTTTTATTATTGCGTTGCTGTTTTATTTTCGAAATAGTACCCAAAACCGAGTTTCATCGAAATCGGCTCAAAAACAAAAAGTTGACCGCCATCTTGGATTTTTTATATTTTTATTATTGCGTTGCTGTTTTATTGTCGAAATAGTTCCAAAAAACAATTTTCATCGAAACCGGCCCAAAAACAAAAAAGTTGGCCGCCATCTTGGATATTTTATATTTTTATTATTGCGTTGCTGTTTTTTTGTCGAAATAGTACTAAAAACCGAGTTTCATCGAAATTAGCCCAAAAACAAAAAAGTTGGCCGCCATCTTGGATATTTTATATTTTTATTATTGCGTTGCTGTTTTCTTGTCGAAATAGTACTAAAAACCGAGTTTCATTGAAATCGGCCCAAAAACAAAAAAGTTGGCCGCCATCTTGAATTTTTTTTAAATTTTTATTATTGCGTTGCTGTTTTATTTTCGAAATAGTACCCAAAACCGAGTTTCATCGAAATCGGCCCAAAAACAAAAAAGTTGGCCTGCATCTTGGAATTTTTATATTTTTGAATATATCGTTGCTGTTTCCTTGTCAAAATAAAAAGAAAAACTGAGTTTCATTGAAATCGGCCCACAAATAAAAAAGTTGGCCGCCATCTTGGATTTTTGTATTTTTAACATTGCGTTGCTGTTTTCTTGTTAAAGCAGTAACAAAAACCGAGTTTCATAGAAATTGGCTACCAAGCAAAAAAGTTGCCCGCTATCCTGGATTTTTTATATTTTTAACATTGCGTTGCTATTTTTTTGTCAAAATAACACCAAAAACCGAGTTTCACCGAAAACGGTCAAATCGGCCCATAAACAAAAAGACATAACCATACTCCATAGTAACGTAAAATGTAAGTACTTTTTTAGAAACGACTACTGGCAACACTAGAAATCGTGGGATTTGCATTCCGGAATTCAGATATCAAGAAAATACTGTGATCCATGATTCCACTAGCCTACACACCTTAGAGAAGAGAAGTAAGTAGTTTGGTTGACACAAATTTTTATCAACGCCATCTATCGAGCGAACATTTTTTTTTTCATTACGAAAAGCCTATTGTCAAGACAAGGTCCAAAATAAATTGAAAATTTTTGACACTTTGTATAACCTGATGTGCTGCTGACTGTACATAGGCATGATTGTTAATTCAAAGTTTTACCCCTTCTTTTCCACTCATTATTAATTACACAATAATAATACTGTGGAGACAAAAGTACTTAATAATTAAGTTTATATGAATAAAGCTTATTTAGAAAGTGGTCAATTCATTGGTTAAAAGATACTCTATGGTGATCGATGGCTCAGCGATGAGCCTGTTGGAATGCACCCATTGCAACCATGGATTTGATGATTTTTACTTCCCCTTTTTATCTCTGTGGAGGCGTCACAGTAGTGCTGACATCTATGAGCGATAAGACGAAAGAGTCCTCTACGTCGGTAAAGCAGTTTGAGAGAAATGCTAAATACAATTACTAATTATTTGGCAATTTACTTTTTTACCGATATAAGTACTTTTGTTGAATTAAATAATATTAATTAAATATATATTTTATGGATTTGCTACTTCGATTAGCTTTGAAATTATGTAATCGACTTTGCATTTAAAACTACCGCTAAAATTTTGCGGCGTTTCAGCCATTTTGCGAACCCCTCTACAGGAAGTGAGTGTTATAGGTGCTACGCAGGCGCAAATTGACCTTTCGGTTGAAGAACCCGTCGGTCACATGTGAGTGTCGATAAATATCTTAGTTTTATCGTGATTCTTTTATAAATAGTTATTGTTATCGTTTTCGTAAGTATATCCCATGGTGATTCAGTTTTTGTGAAAATTCTTCTGCACGGCTTTGTGGAAAATGTGTTATAAATATTGGAAATAATTTTGTACCGCGGCGCCGGCACGTTTGTCAAACTTCTATTTTCCTATCGTTATCGCTCAGTTCCGAAGTAATTCAAGTTCATATCATTCATTTACCCTATTTCAGTGTTATTATTTGCAGTGTAGTAATAACATCAGTTTGTGGTTTGTTATTTTCGAGTGATATCCGAAGACATGCCCAAGATGTCCCTCGCAGAAGCCACATGTTCGAATACCACACAACTCGTGTGGTCAACATCTAATGACAGGCTTGGAAATCCGTTTTCTTGTTTGTTTATTATTTGCTATTTTATATTTATTTGGCTGATGTATCTGTCAATAGTTTCGATACAAAGGAAGTATGCGCTCTGTCCTGTAGGTGGGGTTAGTCAGAGATGTATATTTCTAAAAACATATTATGTATGTCTATTAGTCATTAAATCATTGATAGGTTATGCGCAGTCTGTGATTGCTTGGTATTTTTACAAACGTCAATATAGTGCATACATTTACCACTATAAATTATCTTAAAAATGTGAGTACCTACTTTGCTATAATTAGTTCGCGTTACACGCACCACACGTGGTAAATCATAAGTCTAAAATCTTTCCCAAAACATATAGGTGCTATAGAGCCCCATAATGTGCTTTGTATGTTGATTACCTACTATTTACTACAGTATCTGTCCTGTCAGTGTACTAAGTATCTTTGTTTCCAAGTCCCCATATGGTTCAATAATTTTCAAACTAATCATACTGACTCTGACTGCTGACAATATCTTATTATTAAGTGACTGTAATAATACATGTATGAACAAATTACTAAAAGATTCATTTCAGTGCACCTACATAGTTTTTTTTTATATTACAATGTCAGTTATTACCTACAACATTTTAAAAGACAGCATCATCTTCATCATAGATCTACATAATTTTTATTTTGGTTGATGGTTTATAAACCTGACCTTATTTCATTGACCTTTGTTGTATAAAATGAATAAATAAAATGTCTTGAAACAAAAAAAGGGGCTAAAACTTATAATACTTGTATTGACCTATAAATTATTTCAATTCTGCTCTTTTTGTTCATAGGAACACATTCATATATTTATCTTTTTCTACCGAATATAAAAAAAATACTTTGCATGTAGCAGTTTTTTGTGGTGTACTTATAGCTTAAAATATTACTTGCACAGAACAGGTCATTGACCTAAAGGGTCATTGACCAATTACCTACTTATTTTGACATCAAAATGTTACTCATGATCAAGATATTGCCAAGGTTTAGTTGTTTAGCCTGTTTTACTGATGTCAAATTGAGATTGACTAGTCTGTTTGCTTCATGGTTATCAGTTTAATATTAAATTATACACCTTGTATCTTTATTTGTTACATCACCTCTTTATCTAGTAGGGATTAGTCATTTTAAAAGATATTGTAATCATCTCTCTGTCACCTTTCTTAGGTTAACATAAATATTTAATTATTTTATTTTTCCAGTGTAGGTATTATTTTCTAAAAAACAAGCTTCTTGATTTATTGCCCATGGCACTTACTCTAACTTCTATTGGGTATGGCATATGCTAATCATCTTATTAGGATTTCTTCTGTTCTGATCTGATATTTGTTCATATAAGCTATGCAACACCCACTGTTGGGTTTAGATAGTGGTGGACGGACAATAAGAAATACTAATTGATTTTCATACAAACAAGGTAACTGAAGCCTTGGTTCTCTACCAGTGATTGGTCGAGCTGTGATCTTTGTTTGTTGATAGATGGTTGTCCATATCCAGGCAGTATATGGAGGAGATCCAGATCGCTTACAATTCTTAGAATGCTGATTGGATGAGTTAGGCATCTCAGCGATCTGGATCTCTTTCGATTCCATTCACTCCATAAATAACAATCATCAGATCACAGCTCAATCAATCCTTTGCAGAGAACCAAGGCTTCAAAGTTACCTCGTTTGTTTGAAAATCAACTGGTGTTTGCACAACTGTATAACAAGCTGAATGTACAAAAAGAATTAAGTTCTTATATTTTTTTTCTGTTTTCACACTGCTATTTGTAAATTACATTATACTAGAATAAAAACTACTCTTCACCAGCTCAGGATTATCGAGCCCATAGAGTCACGAATGCAGTACAATACTGCTTTCGTGCTGCGGGTACTCGTAAATTATACGCCAGGCCTGATTAAGCGTCTTGTTATACAAACTGTATTTTGAGATCGTCATGAAGGACACAGACTATTATATGTATATATATCGTAATTAAGCTCTTATTCAAATACCATAAATGTTCATAAAAAAAACAAACAGGAAACAACCTGGGTTTGATCAGTTGTCTAATATCTTAACTAGATTTTGATGTTAATCAACTTCTTTACTTTGATGACTTAACATCAATTTCTATATTGTGTTCCATACCAATTAGTAAATAGACCATAATTTCTTTCCCAGATCACTCCTGACCGTAGTTTAAACTCCAGCACACAACACAATGGGTGACATTGAGGATACACACTTCGAGACGGGGGATTCGGGCGCTTCGGCGACCTTCCCCATGCAGTGCTCCGCCCTGCGCAAGAACGGTTTCGTGATGCTCAAGGGGCGCCCCTGCAAGATCGTCGAAATGTCTACCTCTAAAACTGGAAAGCACGGCCACGCTAAAGTCCACTTAGTGGGCATTGACATATTCAACGGCAAGAAGTAAGTCACTTGTTTTTTTTATAATACTTTAAAAACTCAGTCATTTATTCTGTCTAGGCTGTTATAGGCACTTGTGAAAATCAAAGTGACTTGATATGGTTGTTAGTTAAGCCAACTTAGACGTTTCTAATCTGTCCTAAATGAATGCACTTAAATGTTGCAACTGCATTCATTTCAGTATAGTTTTTATTTATTCCTGACAGTTCCTAACATTGGTCTTACTTCTTAGGATCAATAACTAAACTCTACATAAACTTACAATAGAAGTTATTGATACAATATAATTTTATGATGTTTTCTTAGTTTAATTATAATCATTGTTTATAAAACTATTATTTTTTTCACTTCGCATGCATTACAATAGCTTGTATTGGTGACTAATATATTATCATTCATCAGTTTTTGATAGCTTAAAAATGACAACTAAGAACTTGTTACATGATACAGATAATGTTTTTTGATTATAAATTATAACATTACTTGATAAAGAAAGTATTTGGAAATTGGCGAGCCCATAGAGTCGCGAGTGCGGTACTATACTGCCTTCGTGCTGCGGGTACTCGTAAATTATATACCAGGCCCGACTATGCGTCTCGTTATACAACTGTATTTCGAGATCACCGTACAGGGGTACAGATTATTACATTATTTTGTCAAATGCTACTTACTAATATAATAAGGTGTGAAGAAGCGCTCTAGTGGCGCCACATCTGCAACACAACTTATTTTTATACAAAACCTAGCTGTTAAACTAAGAGTAAGTTTACACCTGGTTTAGCCAAAAATATGGCTTGGCAATTTATTCCTTACGTTTGACTTCATTCATCATTTTCAGCAACCTTTTTGGTTAAACCAAGTGTAAGTAAACTAAGGCTCGTATTTTAGAATCAAACTAAAACTTAAATCTCTGCTCGAGTACAGTTAGAAAGGGATGGTGCTATTCATCGCATATAGCGCCATCCCTTTCTAAATGTACTCAAACAGAGATTTGAGTTTGGGTTTGATTCTATAATACAAGCCTCAATCTTCGTTTATTAATAAGGGGGTCAGAGACGCGCTTCTTCATGCCTCTAATTTGAAAGCTTAAGTTCATTATCAATTAAATGAATTATAAAGTTGATCAATACTCATTATTCCTTCTACTGTATCCAGATACGAAGATATCTGCCCCTCCACCCACAACATGGACGTACCCCACGTGAAACGCGAGGACTACCAGCTGACTGACATCTCTGACGACGGCTACCTGACCCTGATGGCTGACAACGGCGACCTGCGCGAGGACCTCAAGATCCCAGACGGCGACCTCGGCATCCAACTGCGCTCGGACTTTGACAGCGGCAAAGAGTTGTTGGTGAGTTGGACAATATTACTTTTATCATCCCCGTCAACTGGTAATGCGCTGGAACCTTGTCACATTAACATCCACATTTACGTGATCCGTAACTAAAAATGACATGAAACAAAAAAAATCTAATAGGTAGTCTAATATATTAATTATTGAATTATTATTTTCAATATGATAGATAGGGTTTAGGTATATAAAAAATTTACAATAGTTTTCTTGTTTGTGAGGTTAAAATCATGGCCGCCAGGCTCATTACCAATTGACGGGGATAGTACCTACACCCATACTTTAAATCCTCTCTAAAAAGTTCCGAAACGGTTAGCTTTCTGCCAACATTACTACAATATCCGAGCGAGAAGAATCGCGCCACGCGCGTCGAGTTACGTTATGAAATTCAGTACAACATTATAACACTCGTTTGTATGATATAATAACGAGAAGGAGGAAAGCCAAAGTCAAAACCATTTATAGATGATACATATCATGGGGTGTAGATAGTCTTGTATGCAACTGTACAGTCGGCAAAGTTATGACCTGAACAGTTTGAAAATAAATCGCTTGCAAGGATGGAACTAAAAGTTTGTCTTTACCTGTCTTCATTGTTTTTATACAAAAGATGCTTTTCTAACTTTTACCCAAAAGTTAGAAAAGTTACCCAAATGCAAGATAATACAGACTAGTCAATCTAGAAATGAACTTTAAAGTGTTCAGCTCATAGCACAGATCACCTCCCAATAGATACCGCCAGTGTTGGGCGTAATTAATTACTTTTGTAATTCAATTACTAATTAAACGAAAAGTAATTGAATTACTTTAATTGAAATTACATGTAATTGAAATTAATATAAGGCAACTACATAAATCACTAGTAATTCTAATTACATTAGTTTGTAATTACAATTACTCAATTACAATTACAATTTGTAATTGTAATTGTTAATTTGTAGTTAATTACATTTTGCCCAACACTGGATACCGCATACAAGCCAACAGACGCGCACAACGCCTACTTGCTTTAGCTAGCATAACTTACTGTGCAGATTTTTTTACCTGTGAAATGTTATGCCATATTTTTGTCAACTTTACATCTTAGCAGACATATTACACTATTTAAGTACACAAGAAGCCATTTCAAATATATTTTGGTTACAAAACAATTCTCGAAATTGTAATGAACTCGTACGTATTTAGGGTTAGATTTGGTTGGAAGTGAAGTCATGATTCCATACAAAAATGCCCGTTTTACGCTAGCTAAAGCAAGTATGTGTTGTGCGCGTCTGTTGCCTGGATGCGGTATCTATTGGGGGGTGATCAGTGGCTCATAGCTTTGCTTTACATAATTAGGTATAAGCTAGAGGTGAATGCTTGAAATAGAAGATTAGGCGAAGCACACTGCTACTGAAAAAAACAACTTTTTTTTAGTAGCAGTAGTGTGTGCTTGTCATGTTACATCACTAGCTACGCATCACGCTCCATCATGCACATTTTAGTAGAAAACCTGCTTTGTTGGTGTGTTTGTTACAACTAGCATGATTGCTACACAAACTTGGGTAGAGTGCCAACTTTAATATCTACACTCACACATAATGCAGCGTGATACGTGGCAGCACAGTACATACGTTTTTATTACTGCATTATTTGTAACTAAAAAAAATATAACT
Organism: Agriphila tristella; assembly: GCA_928269145.1. Taxonomy (NCBI): domain Eukaryota; kingdom Metazoa; phylum Arthropoda; class Insecta; order Lepidoptera; family Crambidae; genus Agriphila; species Agriphila tristella. The sequence goes on from OV743442.1 coordinate 19,699,484, forward strand.
ATGACATGAAGAGCCGAACTAGAAAGTAGCAAGAAGCATAACTATAATATTGTAAAACAGAGGTTATAGGTACTGCATATTGTGGCCTTATGACCATATGGACATTTCCTTATAACAAAGTTTACATAAAAGTAACTTTTTCCACAAAAAAACAGACTTAAACTGAAAATTTGGTCTCTAACTGAAATTCTATTTTTTTATGGTGGCCCAATTATTGGAGGATTAGGCGATGTTCTAATTGGCCAACGATGATGGAATAACGAACGATTTGCTTGCACAACTCATACGACGCCTATAATACGTTGTAACGTGTAATATCTTTAAATATTTATGGGATAACAACCTTTTTTTTCTTTACTGTTTAGAAACGACGCCATTAAAGCCCTTGAAAGTCTTTTCCTTCCAGCGTAATTAGCTTTGACTGGAATCATGCTTAAAGTTTTTAATCGAGTTCACAGTAAAGTATCTAGAAAGTCGATATTAAGACTTGTTTACACAGAAAACGGTGGTAGGTAGCTATGTCTAAGTTTAGATAGCATAGATATTGATTTTATTTGCGGCACCCATTGCTATCTAAATTATTAACTACTGTCGGTTCCGTGTATCTTGAATGACATGGAAAAATTGTGTATATTATACATTTGGTAATCTTATACACTGCATTACCGAATAAAAAAGACAGACTACCAACTGAGGTAAATAGTTTTCTAGAGTTTCGGCTCCCTTATAGTGTACGGATATGTACAGATATCCATTATAGTGTTTATTTTATTTGGTAGATTAAGGGCTAGTTGCACAGGTTCTGCTGGCCTAGCATACATATGTACCTCGACTATTTGTCGATACTTATCTCCCGATATCTATCCCGCTCGTATCAATATGGTGTGAGCGGGACAGACACTGCGCTTACGCGAGAAAAGTGTCGAGTTTTTTCTTATCACCTTAAAAATAATAAAGAAAATATGTGATAACTGGCATCTGTGAAACAAGACCTCAGTGACCCAAAACATCTTAAGGTTGCTGCGTAAGTGACGTGAAAACACCTCGGACGGAACGGGCATGTACTGTGCACCATAAATTTTTTCCCGTCCTGTCTGTATTCTTGTCACATACAATTTTGACTTTTTTATATGCAACAAGGTCAAAAAATCATCCCGTTCCATTCGGCATGTGAAAAATACCGTCACATATGAAGAGGCCTTAAATCTGCTTAATATTTATTACAATAAGATCTTTTAATCAATCGAGTATAGAGTCACTGGTGCATTTTATTAGTGCACTGGTGCTAAATTCACTCGGAAATAAAACCTCTGTCCTTAACCTGGGTTAACTTAATAGTTAGTCATATGGACAATGGATTTTGAGGACATTATTTACATTAAGATCAACCATTGACACTTTTTTGTTATGATTACGTAAACTAAATGGGTATAATATAATAGCTGAAATAACATACCATATTATTATTGGCATGCATGTTCATATTGTGCTCTTTTCGTACTATACTTACATATTAAAATTTTATAATTATGTAATTTGATTTATTAGAAAATGATCAATTAAAATGTTGTTTTGAAGTAAAACTATTTTATTAATATTATTTTTTATAGATTTTGAAACTTGAATTTCTGTAATCAGTTTTACCGCTTTTATGAGCATATCAAAACTAAGCCTGGAAAGCAATTCTTTCGTGTATTGTATAATTTTAAAACTTTATATTGTTGTAACACATACATAGTATATATTTCATGAAATCCGTGGTAAATTTTCTTATCTCGTATAGGGAAAACTCTGTAAAATAACTAAATCACCTTTATGTCATTGCTAAGTTACTTTGCACTGGTTTTACCGAAAGGAGAATGGCAGGTGCCCATATATTTTCAGAACCACATAAAGGCTTAGCGTGCCAAGAAGTAAATAGCATGACTTTAATCCTCTATTAAAGCCTAATAAATTATGTAATCGTAAGATACACTTTAAAGCTGGGGATAAAAAGTTGATTTTAAAACCTAACCTCAAAACAGCACCTAGTAGGATACATTACATAACCTACACAGAATGATTTTTATTTAAAAGCTTTAGGTGAGGCTGGTCATGAAATCTACAAATATTTAGTAATTAGACCGTAATAGACAATTACCTACTACCTATCTATCATTGACCTGAAACATAGTATGATAACGATAGGTAGGTAAATCCGCGTCAATTGGTAATGCGCCTGGCGGCCATGATTTTAACCTCAAAAACGAAAAACAATTGTATTTTTTTCATATACCTGGACCCTTTCTTATTGAAAATAAGAATTCAATAATTAATACATTATATTACCTATTAGAATTTTACTGTTTTTGTCATTTTTAGTTGCGGATGACGTTGTTTTTCTAAATGTTGCCTCCTTCTTTACGAACACTTTAAATCGAAAAGTAACCACCAAATTATGACCTTTAAATCTCATAAGGACCGAATTGGGCACGCTCAGTATTTATGAATTTGGAAAATGGTTCCCAGTTTGCCATTCTCCTTTTACTTTCCTTGTGCGGGTTACATACTAACGCCTTCCGATAATTTTCGCGCTGATGGACCTTAACCATATGTTTATAAAGAACATAATCGCAATAATAGATCCCTGTGCCAAAAATTTCCTTTCCTTATAATAATAATACTAGCTTTTGCCCGCGATTTCGTTAGATAGATAATAATTTCCTTTCGCCTTTCCAAAACCCTTTCTTAGTGCTAGCCTACACCATGAAAAGTATCTACCCTCAAAAAATAGTTATTTTCACCTCTCCAGCACGAAAAGGGTGCTTTTGGCGCGTAAAAACTCGCAGCAAAATCGATTTTTGCTGCGAGCGTGAGACAAAGTGCTTTTTTAATTTCTAACACTACTTTAAAAATAATAAAGGAAAAACAAATAAAGTGACAAGGATGACACTTGTAAAATTGATATGTGAGAAAAGGATAGAGTGCTTTATGGTGTCATACACGGATTAAAAAGTAAAAAAATAAAATACACGGATATACCAAGGAGTTTTAAATAAGGATTGTTAAAAAAGAAGGTTGATAATTCGAAATAAAGAGTATGAAGGTAATGAGGTCACATGTATGAAACAAATATGAAATAAGAAAAATTAATGAAATTTACTAACAAATTATATGTTGATTATAAATAAATAAATAAGACGGAATATTAATGAATAAGAGAAAAACACAACGTAATGTAATCAAAACGACGGGAATTACTGACTCTATGAATAAAATTTTTCAGCATAGGTTTGATTGAATAATTTTTGTGATAAATTACAAAAATGAATGTGTCCAACGATCAAGATAGTTTCCTAACTCCAAAAGAGTTAAGTGAACAAGTTTCTTATGCTGAATTAAGCTTTTTTTTACCAGGAAAGTCAAGTGAAAATTTTCTCGCTGGTCGAGGTGAAAAGTTGTATGTTTTACACGAGACCAAAATGTTGTTCTGCCTCGTGTCTTTAAATCACTCACTGTGCTCAGTAGTCTATATTAGAATCACTCGCTACGCTCGTGATTCAATTCTAGACTACTTCGCTAGTTCGTGATTTAAAGTCGCCACTCGCAGCACAATTTGATTTTGGTCACTTGTATAACAAATAACTATTGTTATACAAGTGACCAAAATCAATTTGTGCTGCGAGTGGCGACTTTAAATCACGAGACAGAGCAAAATTTTGGTCTCGTGTAAAACATACAACTTTTCACCTCGACCAGCGAGAAAATTTTCACGTGACTTTCCCGGTAAAAAGCTTAATTCAGCATTAGAAACTTGTTCACTCTAATCTGGTGGAGTTAGACAACTATCTTCATCATTGGACGCACTAATTTTTGTAATTATTTATCACAAAAATAGTTATCAAACCTATGCTAAAATTTTATTCATAGAGTTTACTCTAGTCTAGTCTAATCTACTTTAGTAGATTCCTGTCGTTTTGGTTACATTCCGTTGTATTTTTCTCTTATTCATTAATATCCCATCTTATTTGTTTATTTATAATCATAAAACTCTAATTTGTTAATAAATTTCATTAATTTTTCTTATTTCATATTTATTTCATACATGCGACCTCATTTCGTCCATACTCTTTATTTCTAATTATCAACCTTCTTTTTTAACAATCCTTATTTAAAACTCCTTGGTATATCCGTGCATTTTATTTTTTTACTTTTTAATCCATGTGTGACATCATAAAGCACTCTATCTATCCTTTTCTCACATATCAATTTTACTAGTCTCGTCCTTGTCACTTTATTTCTTTTTTCTTTATTATTTTAAAAGTTGGTGTTAGAAATTAAAAAAACACTGTGCCTCACGCTCGCAGCAAAAATCGATTTTGCTGCGAGTTTTTACGCGCCAAAAACGCCCTTTTCGTGCTGGAGAGGTGAAAATATGTTTGTACCTTCAGCCTTTACAAACTGAAATACCGTGTAAGCACCCTGTGTAATGGGAATTTTCCGTAACCATTTCTTAGTGCTCACGCTAAGAAATGGTGTCTCTCTCTACCTTTAAGCGTTAGAGCGTAGAGCCCTACGCTTATGTCAACAATCAATCAATATAGAGTTTTATATGTATCGATAAATGATTTTAAAAACCATTTTTTTCTTGTTACAGTGCACTGTGCTGAAGTCTTGCGGTGAGGAGTGCGTGATCGCAGTTAAGGCAAACACAGCTCTCGACAAATAAACCAACTCAGCATTTATAGGGATATAACAAGCTATAATTTTTTTACAATCAAAAAACTCTTACATAAATGTAAACATAATATTATGTATAATTTAACGTAAAAATATCGTGGTACGGCGCGGAGCACGCTATACAACGACCTGGCTATGACCGGCTCTCGATACAGAAGGAGTAGCAATTTTTATTGTATGCCTTGTGGCCAGTGATCAGTAAACTCAATCGTGCAACGCTAAACCGGTACTTTTGTATTGAGGTGTCGTCTAGAGACAGTGATTTGTTGTATGAAAATATGTATGTGATGAATGTCTAGTCCTTATGCTAAAAATCTGATTTTAAACTCGTGACAACTTCACTTTTTTAGCATCGGGATAAGCCGGCTGACCGTTGTTACGAGTGTGCGATTAGAGAAATGAAATAGCAACTTATGAACTAGCGCGAGCAGCGTATCTACATTAATTTATTTAAACTATAAGTGTAATAGTATAACCATGTAGCTGAAAGCGTAGAGCACAAGATACATGTAACGCAGATGACGCGTCGCTCGGGCTCCGTTCGCATGAGCAACTACTACACTCATATTTTTTTATATTTTTATTATCCGTTCACAGTTACTATATTAGGAAAGTTTCAAACTGTATGTAAGTCTATAGTGACTTTACTAAATAAATAACTGAAATACCCTTTCGTATAACTCAAAGAGTTGGTAGAGGGGTTTTTTTTGTTAAGTTTTATATAATACTGGCGTCTACTTAAACATTGTCATTTAATTATAAACCTTTGAATATGGCGCGCTTTTTCAGAGGTCGCTACAAATTGTACGAATTAAAGTTCGTAAGATCGCGCGCGCTTGATAAGTAACGATCGTGGTGAACGGAGTTAGCTAGTTGTACGGTCAGCAACGAAAGATGCTTAACAGGTACTTTGTCATGACAAGTTTTTTGATAACTGTTTCAAACTGTGAGGCATCTGTAAAAAATATGCTTTGAAAAAGTACTAAGGGTGTTCAGCTATTTTCGTTACTGACTACTATGCGATTAAATTGACAATATACAGTGATCCGCTGCAACTTCACTCGAGAATGTATGGCAAAGATTTCATAGATTAAAATAAGTCCTTTTGTACCGCAAGCGCCCTGAAGTTGGCCACTTCTGTTGTATATATTGTTAAATTAATCGCGTTGTAAGGGGGTGAATTCGCGGGCGTTTTGAACGCCGTCATTACCATCGTCATAAAATTGTCATGATAGGTTGCGAAAATAATAAAACGTTTACTGCTTAATGCTACTCATCTAGGACCAATTCTCGTTACAGTATACGGGGACAGAATTTTCTTACTCTAAAATTATGAAAATATGTGAATGGTAATGACGGCGTTCAAAACGCCCGCGAATTTACCCAAGGGTGTGTTGTAGTTGTGCGCGTGCGCGGGCCCGAGGCGCGGCGTCTGCGCGAGCGCGCGCCGCGCCGTCTGCCAACTTCACGTTTGTTTTGTTTTGTTTGTTCTCTTTTCGCTTACGACGTACTTCACGTTAACGTTACGTTGCGCTCCCGGAAACGCCGAACACTTTGTTGATCGACATCGGTGAAAATTCCATGTGGTGGATATTAAATGTTATAGTGGTATTATAATCTGACGAAAAGATGGACGCAAACTTGAAGTTATTACCATATTTTAATGCTAAATTAATTGATACATATAAAAATCAAGAAAAAGAAACAAAAAAATAGAAATAAAGAAAATTCTTGAATGTGGTGTATGATTGATTAGTCCTCGGTGGCCGCGGTGGCGGTGGCGTTATATCCCTTCGTGTGCGACACTTGCCATCTGTTCGAATAAACCGCTCTCGTACCACGGACCACGGATCGCGCTCTGAACAAACCCCTATACTCTTTACATGTGCTAAATCTTTGAAGACTGATGTACTGTCACTTTTGATCGAATATCTTCAGTGAAGACTGAATGTGCATTTTCTAATGAAATAGTTTCCATGAAGTCGTGTAATTTCCTGCCTTTCCTAGCTCTCTTTATTTGGACACATGAAATGTTACACGTAATCGAGTGGCTTAGTATTGCCTGATATTCCATGTTTGTAAGTATAGTGACGCCGCCACCGTAACGGCAAGTGTCGCGTCGGGGCTAGGTAGGTAACTTTCACTCGTGTGTGGACTTATCAACATTTTATAACATCAAATTGTCAAAGACGATTGATATACGAAATTAATGTAAGGTAAGCCCGTAAAGGAGAGATATTTTTTTATGCATTCAAAATTCGTACATTGCGCAGGTTGTAGACTTAATTTTAGGCTGTTTTATGGACACATCGGTGTCCGTCTGTACATTTTTTGTCGAAATTGCATAATCGTTATTGTTGGTCAAGTTTTTATACTTAGCAGCTTGTAATCGGGTTTTTATTTATTTTAAAGAGAAACCTAACCTAAGGTATGTGTAAAGACATCGGGAGGTGTAAAATAAAATAATTTAGTAAAAAAAAGAAACTTTTTCTTTGGTCGGTTTAGTCGATGTTCCCTGTGGATGGACCTTATAGATGGCGTAATATAATTATAATTCTTCGATGGATATCCGTATGATATCTATTACATAAGATACTGTGCGCATTAAATGTGAAACAATTATTCGTACCCATTTAGAGTTAATCGTTGGTGCACCCATAAGTTATATCATTAGGAATTGATTGCTCTCTTGCACATGGTCTGTTCCGCTTACTCCCAACTTTATTTGTGAAACGAGCTGTAACTTTCAAAATTGGTATACTTACATTTATTAACACTGCATTTACTTGGGAATTCTAAAGGAGTAAGATAGCCGCTTAGGTATAACTCTTGTCGGTGTACGTTATGCAATAGTATAGTATTGATGTTATCATAGGAGCCATGCTGACGACCTTGTGACGAGAGGTGGGACTTCAATGATGTATCGACATGTGCGGACTTTTATTTAGGAATCTTTAAAAAATATTTTTTTATATTGGGGCGTAGGTTGAATAACAATGGTGTCACAGTTTTACAACTCTGTATATACGTAAGACGAAACTTGCATGGATTTCATACTGTAATTGAACCCACTCTTGCAGTTTTAGACGTAATCTGTTATGTCAATATGCAAAAACTTTCTACCGAATTTAATAGCAATGGCCAATAAATAAATGTAAATGCAGTAATAAGTATTTAACAGTCTGTCGAATTAAATCTGTACAAAACGAAAGACCGTGCCTTGTGATTCATCACCTTTTTGTAGATTTTTTAGTTTGAAACCCCACTTTAAGTTTATTCGTTTTAATTTTTTTTGAGTAAAGTCTGCAAGTAATGGTGAAATCAAAACATCCAATTATATGAATGTACCTAATGGTACTTGTGATAAATGTCACGTTTGATAGTTTTACTAGAAGGCGCAAGTTATATTCCCTGACCGTGGTATAGTACGAGGCACGTATCTTGAAATTTTGTCGACGGAGTGGGGATAAACTCGCGCATGTGCTCTTGTGAGCGACCAATAGCGCGCGCCCCTCACGGCAACGCATGCCCAAACGCATTCCGCGCAATCCCCACCCGATTTCAAGATATATGCCTCGTACTGTAATTCAATTTTTTTTAAGAGGCAATGCACATGGCAAGACAGTTGGAGAGCCACTTTCTTCCAACATCTATGTGTTTGAGTATGGCAACACTTCTACTTTCGTATGCATATCAAAAACGACGTGTTGCCAGTAAAAAAAAATATTCCGTTTCAAGACATTTCCAATCAAAGGCATACGAGAATTTTTAACTTTTGCTAGGTATAGTAGATTACGAACGATTCGTGTCAAGCTTGCAGGTGTGAATGCGGCGATGAAGGGCGCTGTCCCGTCTCATGGATGGAGGGACTACAGGAGTACCAGCTTCTTAAATATCCTGAGGGTGTCCGCTGCGTTAAACGGGATCCCGGCGCGGGTCGACATATTAGAGCTTACTCATGCACTGCAAGCATCTGTCTGTCAGAAAATCAGCAATCTATAATCCCGTGCTGTGTACCCTCGGCGGGATCCCTCCCGCTAAGGCTGTCCGCTGCCTTAAGCGGGATCCCGGCGCGAGTACACGGCGCGGGAATATGAAGTGTTGTCAAAAAGCTTCTTGATAGAGATTATTTCAATTACATTTACTCAATAGGAAAAAATATTCAAGATGAACCAAAAGCATTCTGGTCATATGTTAAAAAAAAACGTAAGAATAAGCATAATCATTCAGACTATTTTTGTGATAATGAGTTTTTTTCAGGACAAGAGGCGGCTGATAAATTTGCTGACTTCTTTGCATCAGTTTTTCATCCAAAACCCCCGCTTTTGGATCCTGAAGTGGCTGAACACAATACAAATAACTGTATTGACGCTAACAGGGTTTGTGTCGAGTCCGTCTCGGCTGTAGACTTGCGGCGTGCTGTTAAACATCTTAAGCCATCCTCCGCTCCAGGTCCTGATGGGGTGCCCTCATTTCTAATTAAGGACTGTGCTCCGGCAATTGAGCTTCCTTTACTTCACATTTTTAATTTATCACTCCGAACAGCCACTTTTCCTAAATTATGGAAAGTATCTAAAGTCACGCCCATCCCAAAGACTGATTCATCACAGGACATTACGAAACATAGACCTATTGCAGTGATGTCAGTGTTTAGTCGGCTGTTCGAAGTTATCTTAAATTATTATATCACGTCCCAAATTAACTCCCTTATCGTAGGTCCACAACACGGTTTTCGACGTGCAAGATCCACGACGACCAATTTGGTATCTTTTGTTGATGATATCGCCATAGAAATGGATAATGGTCGTCAAGTAGACGTAGCATATCTCGACTTTCAAAAGGCTTTTGATTTAGTGGATAATGATGTATTGTTGCGTAAATTATCGTGTATTGGCTTTACTCCGAAACTGCTATCCTTTTTTGCTGACTATCTCAAAGACCGTAAACAGTACGTTGACTTATTTGGATTTCGCTCTGCTGACTACTATACGCGTTCTGGCGTAAGTCAGGGCAGTACGTTAGGGCCTACCCTTTTCTTGATAATGGTTAATGACCTTCCAAAAGTTGTTTCATCAGCAAAATGTTTATTGTTCGCGGATGATTTAAAGTTGTCACTTTCCGTTACGTGTCCAGCCGATTGTATAGCGCTACAAAATGACATCAATGCTGTCGTTAAGTGGGCGGATGACAATAACATGTCCTTCAACTGCTCCAAATGTAAACTTATTACATTTACAAGATCACATGACACTATACATCACTCATATGAAATATCACAAGTAGCCGTTGAAAGAGTTTCCGAAATCCGTGACTTAGGGGTGACACTAGACGCTGAACTTAACTTTAACAGCCATATAATAACTGTTTGTAAACAGGCAAACAGAACTCTTGGTTTTATTATGCGCACTGCTTCTCAATTTCACGACCCTAAAATTGCAATATTACTCTATAATGCGTTTGTACGCAGTAAATTGGAATACGGTTCTATAATCTGGGATCCATCTACAGCCAAACATTCGCTACTTGTTGAAAAACTACAAAAAAAGTTTGCTCGCTTCTTGTACAAAAAGAAATTTTGTTACTACCCCTTTCTTTACCCCTCATTGTTTGTGGCTGGGATGGTGGGTGTAGAAACGCTGCAACTCAGAAGGAAATTGCACCTGTTTGTTCATTACTGCTTACTTCTGCGGAACAAAATTGACAATCCAGAGACTCTGGAACGTTTGGGGTTTTATGTTCCACAAAACTAACTGCGTGGTGCAGGTCGGCGGCAGCACCAATTGTTCGTTTCCCTGAGACTGCGTACATGTTATGCTAATAACTGTCCCACAGCGCGCGCGATCAGTCTGATTAACTCGTTTTTGAAGAAGATTAAAATGTATTCACTGATAGCCTTGCTTGCAGGGATGGAAATACCTTTAAAAAATATAACGATAAATAAAAAATAACGTTAAAAATACCGTTAAAACATTTTATCGGTAAATTTACCGGTAAAAATAACGTTAAAAATACCGTTTAAACATTTTATCGGTAAAAATAACGTTAAAAGTATTTTACCGGTAAAATTAGCGTTAAATTTAGCGTTAAACTTTACCGGTACATTATACCGGTAAAATTATCGCTAAAAAAATAACGTTATTAATCAGAATAACGTTAATTTTAAAGTTTAACGGTAAAAAAAGTGAGAAATAACGTTAAAAATAACGTTATTTACTGAAATAACGTTAATTTCAATGTAACGTTATCTAAATTAACGTTATTTATTGACATAACGTTAATTTTAAAATTAACGCTAAAAAAAGTAAAAAATAACGTTATACTTAAAAATAACGTTATCATTCCCTGCTTGCTTGTCTCATTAATAAATTTGTATCATATTTGTCCCAGTCCCGACCATGTTAAAAAAACTTTATATACTGTTCTTGTGTTTGTTATTATTTTGTCAATAATGTTTGTTGTGCTTATGTTGTTTATTTTATACTTGCTGTCATGTACTGTCATGTTTTTACATACTGTCATGTTATCTAACTTGTTGGTGTTTTGGATTTCTTAGTCTGTAAGCCTGCATGTATTTTATAAAATAAAATAAAATAAAAATAAAAAAATAAAATAATCTATGTCGCCCAACGCGCGTGTCCCGCTTAACGCAGCGGAGAGCCTTACAGGCCTACTCAACTGACCGTTATCCGCTACTTCAGTGGGTAACGATAATCCCGACCGGTATTTTGTATGGCGTTTTCGCAGCTGTTACGACACCGGAACCGTATACCGGATGGGTACGCGGTACGTACGGCGAAACTTACTCCTCCCATCATCGCCGCCCACCAGGGATTGAAATACCGTTAAAAAAAATAACGTTAAAAATACCGTTAAAACATTTTACCGGTAAAATTAGCCTTAAATATAGCGTTAAAATTTACCGGTACAATATACCGGTAAAATTATCGTTAAAAAAATAACGTTATTAATTGGAATAACGTTAATTTTAAAGTTTAACGGTAAAAAGTAAGAAATAACGTTAAAATTAACGTCATTTACTGAAATAACGTTAATTTCAATGTAACGTTATCTAAATTAACGTTATTTATTGACATAACGTTAATTTTAAAATTAACGTTAAAAAAAGTAAGAAATAACTTTATATCTAAAAATAACGTTATCATTCCCTACCGCCCGCCCGCAGTGCTCGAGTCGCGCGCCAGTACCGTTACCGCATCCGGTAGCTGTAAAGTTCCGCTATGGTTTGAATAGCGCATTATCCACACCATATTCGCCACCGGTACCAGGGGGCAATTATGTCTAATTTCAAAAATCTATCGCAATCGCTTTCATTTGACAGATGGATGTGACACATTGCTACATTTCTTTGGTAAGTTTTTATTTGTGCCAAAAAGAAGCATCAATGTATTACGTCCTGAAAGCGATTGCGATAGATTTTGAAAATAGACAATAGAAAGGCAGGATCTTGAGATCTCTCAACGTTGAGAGCTATCTTGAGATCATACAGATCGATTATTCCCAGGAGTCCCCTCTAACACTGTCACCCGGGGTGACAACTGGGATTTTTTCCCAGTCGTCGCCCCCGACGATTTAGGTATTCTACTTATATGAACAGCATCTAGGATATGATCTCTCTATAGCTAGATAGCTCTCAACGGTGAGAGCGGTTTATAAATACGGGCCTAAGCACAGAATACATAATAGTACAAGTGCCTAAGTCCAAGTAAACCTTTAAGGTGTTGTAGAATAAGTTCAAAAATTAAAGAAAAATGTAATGATACGATAGAGTTTACCATTCCTGAATGGATCTACGGCGGCGGCGTTTTGAACGCTTGTCATTCTCCTCATCATATTTTCTTACTACCTATGGCAATATGTTGAAGAGAACGACTGCGTCTGCGTTCAAAACGCGCGTAGATTCCCTCCTTAAAATTGTGGGCAAACACTGGTGTTTCCAATTTCAAGGGTGTGCGTTACCCCAGCAAAAAGTTGAGCTTTAGAGAGATGAGACCTTATCAGATAATTAGTGTGTCATGAGGAGAAATTTGTTTACTAATAGCAAAATTTGTGTGAGTTGTAGTTTTTAAGATATATGAGAAAAACAGATTTTGCTGGGGTCACGTTTTAAACATTACCCTGGCAAAAAAAGTTGTTTCAGCCTGGAACCAAATACATGAATAGATAGCTTTTGTTGCATAGTAAATGTTAGCAAATAGCAAAAATTGTGTGTGTTATGGTTCTTGAGTTATTTAAGTTTTTGCTGGGGTAACGTTTTGGGTTTTCCCAGATCTCGAAAACGGTTCAACGCAGAAGTTTGAAAAAAATACCACTAAGAGACCTTAATTTGTTTAAATTTGTTTAATTGTTAGTTTTTGATTTGGTTGTCGCAAACCAACGTAATTAAATGGTTTCGAAAAACAGAAAAAACGAATTTGCAAGTAAACTAGTACACTTATAATCGAATAAACAGCTGTAAAAAATAGCCGTAATAGACACTTATTACGTCAAGAATTTAAGGCTTTGTAACTTTACACGATATAAAGATATAAACAAATTTGATAAATTTTAGACTGGTCGTACTTTAGCAATCGAATACACAGTTTCCATAACATTAAGACGCATGGCATACATTAAACAAAGGAGAATGGCAGGTGTCCATATATTTTCAGAACCACATAAAGGCTTAGCGTGCCAAGAAGTAAATAGCATGACTTTAATCCTCTATTAAAGCCTAATAAATTATGTAATCGTAAGATACACTTTAAAGCTGGGGATAAAAAGTTATTTTAAAACCTAACCTCAAAACAGCACCTAGTAGGCAATTTTGGATACATTACATAACCTACACAGAATGATTTTTATTTAAAAGCTATAGGTGAGGCTGGTCATGAAATCTACAAATATTTAGTAATTAGACCGTAATAGACAATTACCTACTACCTATCTATCATTGACCTGAAACATAGTATGATAACGATAGGTAGGTACTAATCCGCGTCAATTGGTAATGCGCCTGGCGGCCATGATTTTAACCTCAAAAACGAAAAACAATTGTATTTTTTTCATATACCTAGACCCTTTCTTATTGAAAATAAGAATTCAATAATTGATACATTATATTACCTATTAGAATTTTACTGTTTTTGTCATTTTTAGTTGCGGATGACGTTGTTTTTCTAAATGTTGCCTCCTTCTTTACGAACACTTTAAATTGAAAAGTAACCACCAAATTATGACCTTTAAATCTCATAAGGTCCGAATTGGGCACGCTCAGTATTTATGAATTTGGAAAATGGTTCCCAGTTTGCCATTCTCCTTTAAGTAATTCATTAACATTCCTTCCTGTAAATTTCAGCTTTCAATTACGCCTATCATGAAAGTTTTAACAAAAACAAGAATATGACAACAATTCTCTAATAAGCCGCCTAAATTGTAGAGGTCACGTAAAAGCGACCGCGCTATACATAAGCGTAACCATCTTAAATGAACGGGATAATATGGATCTTTTGTTAGTACAGTTGCGTACAAAAGTTTGCTGGTCAGATTATCTTTAAATATAAAATGTACGTAAGTCTCGCGAAAACTTAAGATTGGCTTGGCCGATTTTGGTTTTAAAATGTTTGTCGTAGTTCCAGGGGAAGGTTTAAATGGTGAGAAATATACCTATATGGAATAAATGCGAGGTAGTTTCCGTAAAAACTGTTCCTAGGTAGGAACAGTTTTTATGGGTAAATGTTTTACCTGTCAAACATAGTGGTCACTGGATTGACATGAGTAGGTTTGGTATTAAAATAAAACATTTGGTTTGAAAAAACAGAAGCAACAAATTACTATAAATGTATATATTGATACTGACAAATACATCACACTATAAATTGCTTAGCGAGATTATTACCTAATTAGGTTTAGATTATTATTTACCTTTATGTAATGTTGAGTGCCTTCAAACTTTTAACTTTCATGAATCATTACATTCTTTTTAAAATACTATTAATCGCGTAAGTGTATTATTTGATATTAATATACACGATATTAATTTATAAAATAGAAAACTAGTTGAATCTAAGCTATATCAATAAAATTTTTCTTCATAACTGTACAAAACATCGGATACTAAGCTGCTTATTTGCGAAGATAACCCGTACGTATGGTGCGGTCGCTTTTTAGTGACCTTTACAATTTGGTCGACTTATTCAAGAATTGCTGTCTTAATCTTGTTTTTGTTAAAACTTTCATGATAGGCGTAATTGAAAGCTGAAATTAACAGGAAGGAATGTTAATGAATTACTTAAATTTGTTTAATGTATGCCATGCGTCTTAATGTTATGGAAACTGTGTATTCGATCGCTAAAGTACGACCGGTCTAAAATTTATTAAATTTGTTTATATCTTTACATCGTGTAAAGTTACAAAGCCTAAAATTCTTGACGTAATAAGTGTCTACCACGGCTATTTTTAACAGCTGTTTATTTGATTATAAGTGTTACTAGTTTACTTGCAAATTCGTTTTTTCTGTTTTTCGAAACCATTTAATTACGTTGGTTTGCGACAACCAAATCAAAAACTAACAATTAAACAAATTTAAACAAATTAAGGTCTCTTAGTGGTATTTTTTTCAAACTTCTGCGTTGAACCGTTTTCGAGATCTGGGAAAACCCAAAACGTTACCCCAGCAAAAACTTAAATAACTCAAGAACCATAACACACACAATTTTTGCTATTTGCTAACATTTACTATGCAACAAAAGCTATCTATTCATGTATTTGGTTCCAGGCTGAAACAAGTTTTTTTGCCAGGGTAATGTTTAAAACGTGACCCCAGCAAAATCTGTTTTTCTCATATATCTTAAAAACTACAACTCACACAAATTTTGCTATTAGTAAACAAATTTCTCCTCACGACACACTAATTATCTGATAAGGTCTCATCTCTCTAAAGCTCAACTTTTTGCTGGGGTAACGCACACATTTCAAGGTATCTGGAAACGATACCTTCCTCATTACTCATTAGAAAAAAAACTTCTGTCTGTCCCACTAGTCCCAGGAAAGGTGGGATGATTATATTCCATGGGACAACTGATAATTGTTTCCCAGTAGTCCCATGGTACTACTGTTACTAATAGTAAATGATGTCCATAATAGGCAAGTATCATTTAGCAAAAAAAGGCCTCCCCGTTATGAGTCTAGACGCAAATTTTGGTAACCGGCGTTTTCTTAACTTTTCTTATTAATTCGACCGACCCCGCTGAATCCAAAAATACCGGTTGCCAACCCCTCCCCACCCCCCTTTTCCCACTCCGTAGAGTTAAATCCCATTAAATTTTCTAAACATCAATGCTTAATTTACGTCGATACGATAAGTAGTTTTTGAATTACAGCCTTCGACATTGTAGTACGGGCCCATGATTTATTGATTTGTATAAAATTTTCCTAATAACGATTTTCACTGGAATCAGTTCCGCCATACAGACTAGCCTTCACGACCCGTCCACCCACTGGACTTTCCCACCAGTGGGTGGACGGTTAATTCACGATTACGATCACGATCCACCCACTACGCTAGTGTGAACCGAATTAAGTATGTCTAGTAATAGATTAATTTATATTCAAATAAATCGATTTATATTTCGATAGGGGACTGTCCGTGACACCTAAGTTAAAAAGATGTCTGTTAAATTGTCCATGACCAGTAATAGCACCTGTTACTAGGCGAAGTTGCGGTCTGCACAGTTGTATCAGGGACCTGGATAGACGAGCGTCGACGCGCGGTAGTGCGAGTTTCGCCTGTCTGCACGAGTCCAGCGAGCTCCAGTTCTGTTGGTGCAGTTCTATGGTGTGTTCACGGATCTTACTTGCAAACCAGCTGGTCGGAATAGGCGCGATCGGCTCTGGACCAACAGGCATCGAACCAGATGCGCGTCCAGCCAGTTCGTCGGCTGCATCGTTTCCCCGTGATCCACTGTGACCTTTAATCCATTGGATAGTAATATTATTAAGTGCACCTACTGTATTTAGGACGTGGTGACACTCAAGTAAAAGGCTCGATGTGATGCGACTGCCCTGGAGAGCCTGTAGAACGGATTTGCTGTCAGAGCGAATTAAGATGTCGCGGTCTTTTACCTCCCTTGTTTCGATTGCCCGAGCCGCCATTATTATGCCCACGCATTCGGCCTGAAAGACCGTGTTGTATGAGCTTAAGGGGGATGCAATTTGTATGTTGAGGTCTTCTGAGAAAACACCCGACCCTGTGCCCGATGAGGTCTTGGAGCCGTCAGTATAAATCAGGAGAGCCTTGTGTCTTTTCTTGGAGCTGATGTCGTCTATCAGGTGTATTCTGTATTTTTTGTCAAAAATTAAGGTTGGCTTAACTTTGTCGCATGGTGCTTCAATAAGAGGGGTGTTCAGCCAGTCCTCCAGTAGTCCACTGAGATGTTTTACCCTCTCGAATTTTAGAGATCCCAGTTGTTCTAGTCTTAACGCTGTTTTGGCTGCCTCCTGTTGAATGTGGAGGTGCAGTAGTGTTAAGTTCAGCATTACCTCTAGAGCAGCTGTGGGAGCTGTGCTCATGCATCCAGTGAGGGCGCAGCAGGCCTGACGTTGTAGTCCCTGAAGCTTTTTGGCTCCAGTGGTTTGGGCGGCTTTTGGCCACCATACTACAGATCCATAGCTTACCAGGGGTTTACCCCCTAGAGGTTAAAAAATGTAGCTTTTCCGATAAATCCTGCCCCATCTCAAAACTTGAATAAATTCACTAGGTGGTGTTGACTGTACCTACAATTCATATTTTTCTCATCCTCTTTAATATTAACTTAAATTCGGAAACCAACTTTCCGAATCGAATTGGAAAGTCTATAGTCCTCGATCTTATTTTCTACCTTATGCCACTAAACTTTGTAAATGTATTGCGCTTTCACGTTGGAAAGTGAATCGGATGCCAGTCGAATGTATTTGTGAATAGCTATATTTTTTGTAATTTCGAAGGATACGGATTCGAATCGAATGCTTTCGAGTAGATTTCCGACATCGTGAATAGCCCTACTGAACTGACCAACTGGAAACTGAACAACTATTTTACTTCCTAACAGGACAACTATTTGGTTGATCGGTTGGGAAAGAAACGATTCTACTATTTTAGATCTCAACTACTTAGGTTCGTATCGTAAAAAAGTTTTTTTCATATTTGGTGGGTTCGATTCCAGGTTAAGGCAGGCGATTTTTCAAAAATCTTTAAATGCAATGCAGGGCAAATTATTATTAAAATCAAAATGAAGTCTTCTTTCAATAATATTCCTACTTTCAATATTTACGGTTCTTTCCCTTCGTGTGGCAAGTTTTGAGAAACCTACCCTTATTATTATATTGTAAATTTTTATAGAAGTTAACCTATAGATTTAAGTGACCCTGGTACTTAAAAAATTGTTTACCATTAGTAGTACATTTTACTTCAGGGTATTATCAATATCATTCATTTAATAGAAAAGTCAAATAGTTGATCTGATAAGAAGTCACATACAGGGTCTCACCGGCACAACTAGTTGATCGGTTTAGTCATGTTTAGTTGATCGGAATGGAGGGCAAAAAGTGTGATTGTCACTTCCTATATAGGAGGGGGGGAGAGCTGTGACGTAGCAAAGATGGCGGCCGGTCCATTTTATTAAGCGGTATTTCTAGATAACTACCTACTGAACCGATTTAGTTAAAAAAGGTGTCGAATGAAAGGAAATGTAATGCACTATTTGATTTCATATAACGTTCATGTAAAGCTAATATCAAATGAAATAATTAAAAAAAACGACTATTTCGGGTAAAATAAAAGACAGAAATGTGATGATAATATTATGAAGTTTATTCAAATATAAAATCTTAAAAAGTAAGTAATCATACATAATGTATTCAAGTGAGTTGAGTACTTAATACAATAGTTATAAAACTAGATAACATTTGAAAAATTCAACATGTTCTTCTCACAAGGCTAACTTTTAATTTCAGTCTTTAAACTAGTTCGATCCCCATTGATGAAGAGTCGAAGCGAAAGGTACTGTACCGTACAATAATTCCCTCAATAGAATATGAAATTATCTGATAAAATACATTTTATTCATAACGTGTCGCATTACGTCCACTTCGCATTTGGTCCACTTTCCAAAAGCACGTCTCCTTCGCATTTGGTCCACATTCTAAAATTTATTCCTCTTCCAAAAAAATGTACTGAAAATATAGAAGTTAACATTCATCATATAACGATTATATCTAAGTAAAAAGAACAAAAAAAATTGCTACTCCCATATTTATGTTAAGTTGACCAAATGCAAAGTGGACGTTCGTAATGCGACTAAACGGCTGTACTTACTTACTTTTGTACAAAACGTATACAAAATATAACTGAAAACTTCACTATGACTTAACTATAGCGAGAACAATAAGAATTTTTATTAATTTCTCAAAAGCGCCGCTTAATTACAAAAAAACTAAGGGTTAGTTCAGACAGAACGGAAAAAATGCCCGAACAATTTTCTCGCTTCATTGAAAATAGGACCGTATCACAATAATCTAAAGCAGGAAATTTAATTTAATATCGCCGCATTGTAATAAGGTCCAATTCAATGAAGCCAGAAAATGCTTGGGCATTTTCCGCTCTGTCTGAACTGACCCTAAGGGCTCTCCATATCTTCCGACCCGTCATGGAGAGCCGAGCCCTCTTTATACCCAGTCGCCCCCATCGTCTATGACAAATGGGATTTATTTTTAAAACGATACACTTCCCAACAATGGTGCTACGGTCATTCAGCCAGAGAAAGATCTTGAAATCGGGTGAGGATTGCGCAAAACGCGTATTTTGGGTATGCGTAGCGGAGAGGGGCGCGCGCTATTGGTCGCTCGATAGTCCACACGCGCGAACTTAACGAAAAGGTGTCAAGATATTTGGTTTGCCTCATACTGTACATACTCGTGTTAGAACCTTTAAATCGGCTAGAAGCCTGGTGGCTAATAATATTTTTGAAAAAACACTTTTGTCACCAGTAGCGACGTAGACGCCAGACGGTGGAGGCCCTGGGTATAGCCGCTCAAACTAATATGGCTTCTAAAAATAGGTACTCGTTTTTGACGCAGATCGTCATTTTCGCAAATGGTCATCGCGAAAAATTTGGTCAATTTCGCAGAATGACATTTCCGCAACTGGTCACATTCGCAGAGTGTCATTCACAATTTTTTCCTTCATGACCCGTCCACCCACTGGACTTTTCCACCGGTGGGTGGACGGGTAATTCACAATTACCCCTCCACCCACTACGCTAGTGTGAACCCTGTAACTCACAATTTGAGAAAAAAAAGAAAAATGTGAATGACATTTTGCGAAAGTGACCATTTGCGAAAATGTATTTCTGCTAAAGTGACCAAATTTTTCGCGATGACCATTTGCGAAAATGACGATCTGCGTCAAAACCTCATTTGATTTCCAAAATATAACATTTGTTATGTTAAAAAAACAACCTCACTTTATTATATTTTCTGCCTTATCTTTTGTGGAAGGAGAGTATCGGCTAATATAGCTATGTTAACAAGAAGTCGATCCCTATCTGCTTTACTAATAAACGATGAATAAGTTTTACGATGAAGAAATTTAGAATAATCAAAATGTTTGTTTTGTTGCACTGTCGACCGGTCGAGCGATTAGTCGACAGCGACTGTAATTTCTACTAGTTTATATGGAATGGACAAGTACGCACTTGGTCGCCCATTTACCTGATTTTTGCAACAAAGGACGTATATTCCTCGTTTGTTTCTCTATAATTAGTAACGGTAATATTGCAACTTGCATGCACGAATGTACAAGAAACTACCCATATTCAAGTCGCTCGCTTAGTCGCCCATGTTTTTGGTCGCCGGGAGACAGAGTCCCTCGTCGACGTTTCGACAACGACAGTGCGTCTTGGCTTAAGAGGGTTTATACGCTACACTAACGCCGCCAATGGAAAAAAAAACAGTGCTTAAATAAAGACGAAATTGTTAATTCTGTTCTAGTGTACTCCGAATAAGATTTGTGGTACTTTTTATCGCATAAACTATATTTTCTAGTCTGTCGTTTAGTTTAAGGCGCTGTAGGTAGTGAAAGTGGCGCCGCCACTACATTTATTTTTATTACTCGTAAACCAAGTCAATATTTAAAAAAAGCACAAGTAATAATCTCTTAAATTGTCTCTACTATTTTTTGAATAACTTTTCAACGCTTTCATTCTTTCTGTAAGTTTTAAAATCCATTTTAGCTCAAAGTGGCCACTTTTGGCTTTTAAAACTTACAGAAAGAATGAAAACTGTTGAAAAGTTATTCAAAAAATATTAGAGACAATTTGAGAGATTATTACTTGTGCTTTTTTTTTAATATTGACTTGGTTTACGAGTAATAAAAATAAATGTAGTGGCGGCGCCACTTTCACTACCACCGCACCTTAATGGAGTTTTATTGCTAAAAGTGGCCACTTTTAGCAATAAACTAAAAGACAGGTTATAAAATATTGTTTAAACGATAAAAAGTACAACAAAGCTTCTTCGGAGTACACTAGAAGAACACAATTCACAATTTCGTCTTTATTTAAGCACTACGTTTTTTTCCGTTGGCGGCGCTAGTGTAGCGCAGTAATCCTCTTAAGAAATATGACGCTTTGTGACGTCAAACGTAAGAAGTAATATTTCTAAGCAATAAAATTATGTATTCATAATTATTAGTAAGGCAGTAGATAATATATAATTTTTAATAGATAATATTATAATTTTTTGTTCGTTTTTTCCATACGCACAATATTCACAGCCTTAAGCGGCAGATTTTTAGAGACAAAAGTAACGATAAATTGAATTGCACACAACACGACCATTTTTTGTCTGTAAGTAATATAAAATAGGTACCAGCATCATATTAAAATAAACATTAATGTCTCAAGTCTTATTCTGCTGCATAATTTTAATAAAAATTGTAAAAACATGCTCCTTAATCTAAACGTTAGGCCATAGCCTAATAAACTCACATCATTTTATTAATGGGTCTTTATTGACCTTTTTTGAATTTTTATTATCATCTTCATCCTCTGTCTCACTGTCTGATGAAATCTCAATTATAAGAAAAGGATCTATTATATTTAAAATGGTAACTGTGTAATCGTCACCCAACTCAGTTAGCTCTCTTATTGTATTCTCCGATTTTACTTCATGAAAAAGCGCATGATGTGGTTCCATGTTTTCACTATTAATCTCCTGGCGTTCTAAAGTTTGATCAATTGGTACAAGGACGCCATCTTTCTTCCGTTTGATTTGTAAAACATTTATTTTTTCTTTATTTTCTGTTTGGCTATTGCTCAAGTTTTCTGACTTAACTTGGTGATGTTGCGATGCTTTTTCCGTTTGGTTTTCTTTATCAGAAATACTGTTGCAATTTTCGTCTTTATTAGAAGAATCTTCTACAGTAGAAATATCGCCTTCATTGTTACTTGTGTCAAAGTCATCAAAAGTTTCTATGCTAACAACGTGAATGTTATTAGTTTTACTATTTAATAATGTTATGACTTCGCTCTGTTCATCCACGTTTTTAATGATATCCAAAGCATTCTCTTCTAAATGGTTAAACCTTGGTCTTGCAGGATTATTTTGACTGTTAACCTCCGAATTCGTTATTTTGTTAATTCTCGAGTCATTTTGTGTTTCTACTAGGTTAGTTAGCTCACTATCATTTGTTGCATCACAATTTTCGTTAACATTATTTTCACCCGTATTCAAAATCATATTATTGACAGCTTGATTACAAGAGGTAACTGATAAAATTTGAATTTGCTCTACATTATCATTTTCATTCGTTATAATATCATCACCTCTCTCATTATCATTTGAAGATTCATCATAATGTAAAGTTTCATTATCATTTATAGGTTCATCATAATGTAAAGTTTCATCATCATGTATAGGTTCATCATAATGTAAAGTTTCATCATCATGTATAGGTTCATCATCATGTAAAGGTTTATCACCATAAGTTTCCGGTTGCGGATTTGCTGCCATGCTAGAATACCTGAAATGTTAACAATCCCATTAAGTTAAAGCAAAGTCATAGAAAGATTTACGCACTAACCATTATTTTGTAGTGGTTTTAATTAACTTACGGGGTGTTTTAGGTAAACATGTTTGCCAAAGAAACATGGGTCGAAAAACCACAATGTTTTAGACCTTCCATATAGCTAGGGAGACAGGTTAAATTTTGTATTAGTATAGGAATGTATAATTTTTTGTCGTTTTTCAAACCATGTTTCTTTGGCAAAAATTTTAAGTTTTATTGGTAGCTCACTTTTAATTAACTTAAGGTAATTAAAACGATTACAAAATGACTGTGTATAAAAATCTTGTAAGCTTTCAGCTAGGTGGTGCAGCGATTTAGCGCCTGGCCGTGGCCGGTAGGTCGGTCATGGGATGGGATGGGTGACCAAAAAATCTTTATCGCCAGCTCCTCCGTGTTTCGGAATACATGTTAAGCCGCTGGTCTCGGCTGCATTTGCAATCGTTAATATAACACCCACCAATCTGCATTGGGCCCGCGTGGTGGGTTATCCACGCATAAGGAAGGCCTGTGCCCCAACAGTTACAGTTACATTAAAAAATATTAAAAACACGACTGCCCTGCCAAAAACGAACTAAAAAGTTAAACAACAGGTGTCATTGCAGTCGGGGGACCTTTTTATGGAACAATTTTTGATCAAAGAGGTCCCCCGACTGTAATGACACTTGTTGTTTAACTTTTTAGTTCGTTTTTGACAGGGCAGTCGTGTTTTTAATATTTTTTTATTTTTATTTCACACATTTTAGTGACATATTATATAGTTTTGGAATGTGCTCATCAAGTCCTTTAATTTGATGCCCATATTGTAATAATAGAAGAAAAAAAATTATTTCACATTTGAAAATGGCGTCGAACAGTTGCCGTATTGATTGTTTTTAAAAAAAATATAGCCAGTGCCACTCGAGAGTCGGGATGCTGAACGATACCCCATTTATCCAAATCCAAATTTAGAAGTTATGGTGGAATAAAGAAACTCACATACCCACAAACATACATGAACCCTAAACACATATACACTCCTTTTTGGGGAAGTCCTGTAAAAAATAGCCAATGTCAAGCTCTCAACTCACTTTTCAAGTATATCGAACTCTTTAGACTTGGCGATGATCCGGTTCATGTGTAGCCTCGCTTCCAGGACCGGATCCTTATCTGCCGGGTCTTCTAACGTCTCGTCCTTCACCAAGCTCATCAGATCGCGCCACTCGCGCTTCTGCCGCTTGCGTTGTAGAGCGCGACCGCAGTGCACGAACAGAGCGCGGGCTGGAAATTAAACATGGTTTTTAAGGTTCCGTACTCAGAAGGTAGAAACGGAACCCTATTACTAAGACTCCGCTGTCCATCTGTCTGTCTGTCACCAGGCTGTATATCATGAACCGTGATAGCTAGACAGGTGAAATTTTCACAGATGATGTATTTCTGTTGCCGCTATAACAACAAATACTAATAAAAACAGAATAAAATAAATATTTAAAGAGGGCTCCCATACAACAAACGTGATTTTTTTTTGACGTTTTTTACTCGCTATTAATAACGACTGCAGGTAGACAGTCGAAATTTCAACAGATGATGTATTTCTATTGCTGCTATAACAACAAATACTAAAAACAGAAAAAAATATTTAAGGGGGGCTCCCATACAACAAACGTGATTTTTTGCCGTTTTTTTGGTACGGAACCCTTCGTGCGCGAGTCCGACTCGCACTTGGCCGGTTTTTTAACACTTTTTACCAGTCACAATGATAAGAGGTTAAAAATATTGTCAGCGCCGTTACATTACAGACTGTTAGAAACTTGTGGCTTGCAAATAAATGAAAATGAAAAAAACTTAACTGGACACTGCAAACTAAACAGACACCTATTTCATATGAAATTGAGTGATACTGACGTCTGCAGATATTGTAATGAGGAGCAGGAAACACCCAAGAACCTCTTATGTGATTGTGAACCTTTAATCCACAGGCGTAATAACTATCCATCTGGGGCGACACGTAATCGACCGAGATCGATCGAGGAAATAAAAACTATATACTAGACTTCTTGGAAGCCGCTGGGCTTAAAGAGTTACTATAATAGGCTATTTTACACCATGTAAGAAAAAATATAAAAATGCATATTTAAGATAGATTTCATAAATAGTAAACGAGAAACGTCGTTCTTTATTCATTAAAATGCAATATAAATTTTATAATTCAATTCTAAAAGTAGTCTTTTTTAATCTATTGTTCGAATGTTCAAAACGCTGTTCGCCATTTTGAATTACAACGTGACGTCACTCCGTTAGTAAACAAACCTTTGTTTGCTTTTGCTCTCCAAAAATGGTGTCTCTACCTTCAGCCCTATACAAATTCCCATACAAACTGGAACACCCTGTAGCACCCTGTATAACGGGAATTTTCTAAAATCCTTTCTTAGGCCCGTATTTATAAACCGCTCTCAACGTTGAGAGCTATTTTGAGATCATACTCGAGATGCTGTTCTAATTAATAGATCATACTTAAGTACAGGTTTAAGTTCGTGGTATCAACTGAGATCACTCATATTAATAAACAAAACTCTGCACTTGAGATCACTCTTGAGATGATGATTTAGAGCCTGTTCGCCAAGTGCTGCAAAACCGTGACTTGAGAGCGTGCGCGCGCGGGCGACGCAATAAGAGAGAAGGTTATTTTATTTTGAACTGCTACATAATGATATGTGTTTGTACCTATGTACGCGGATAAAACTATAGAAAATCTAATAAAGTAAGTTAATCATTATGATGATATTGAATACGATATTGTAGTATAAATTACGAAATGTATTAGTCATAATAACAATTACAATATCCCGCTAAATTTTTCCGTTTTTTTATCATGAAACAGAAAAGGCAAAGGCACATTTGCATCATACAGCCTAGAATACATAATCCAAGAATTCTGTCTTCTTGAACTGACGTAGTAAAATAAAGTGATATTTTATTTATGTGTAAATAAAGAATTATATAAATAAATATTACATTTTACCACTTGTCTAAAATGTTTTGCACTAATTTATGTGAGTAGGTACAATTATAAAATTATTATTTTTGTAATCTGAGCTAATTATTCTACACAGCTTAAACGGCTTAAACATTAATCATTCAACCTTAATTCAAAAGTGTCATGTTACTGTATAAAAATCACCGTGCACTTAAGATCCCGCTCTTAAGATTGATCTTAAGAGCCGAGATCGATCTCATTTGATACGCTTTTGATATCTGACTATTAATTAATATCCAACTTAAGATGCTGCTCACATCTTGAGAGCGTATCAGCTGAGATCGCTCTTGAGATCAGTATTGAGAGCGGTTTATAAATACGGGCCTTAGTCAAATTATCGCGGGCAAAAGGGCTACTTACAAAAAAGTTCCCCGAGTCATAGCAAAAAACTTTGTGGAATGTAACCAACTGGAGTATCCACATCTGGCACAGTATAATGAATAATGGTCAATGGCTAAAAGTAAACAAAAACATGTCGTGTTTTGGATCTATTGTAATTTCTCAGAAACAAAATTCACGTGCATGCAGTAAAATCAAAGCCCGGTTTCTATCAAGTATATTATTTTCTACTAGCTTCCGCCCGCGACTTCGTTCGCATGGATATTCGAGAAAATCCTTAGAGAACTTGTAACCAGGATAAAAGTATTCTATACTAGCTTCCGCCCGCGACTTCGTTCGCTAGGACATTCGAGAAAATCCTTAGGGAACCTTTAGGGAGCCTCGCTAGATAAACATAGAATTCTTTTATCCTGGTTAAAGGTCCCCTAAGGATTTTCTCTAATGTCCACGCGAACGAAGTCGCGGGCGGAAGCTAGTAATAAATATTTGACAACATCACATACATTACTCCAATCCCAAAGTAAGTAGCTATAGCACTTGTGTTATGGAAATCAGAAACAACGGTGGTATGTTATCATTCCATTTGAAAAAGGAATGCGGGGCGTTCAACAATTCTGTGGGGGTCTGGTTCATCACATACTAAATTTGAAATTCAGTGCGGAAATTAAACTCAATACTTACTTCCCGCACTTGTGCGGGAAGTAAGTATTCCAAAATCAAATCGGTAGAACTCATCAGCTAGCATAATTTTTATAAAACTTTATGGTTGCATGACTGGTCATTTGACATGGTCACACGAACCAATTTAATTATCACATTTTTATTAAGAAAATTTTATTTCCTTGCATTTCGTGAGTAAAGTGATATACAAACCTTGTACTGGACGCTACTTGCATTGCCTCGAATGATTAAAGCCCTCGCCTGCGGCTCGGGCTTCAAACCATCCTCTACAATGCAATCGCTAGCTTCCCGTTCTCGGATGTAATGTATCTACTATTTACTTGGGATTATGAACGGTACTATTTATTACTTGGAATCAGCTGCCTTATAATAATAGTTATCAGGCAGCTACTAGGATATACAAGATACAAATGCAATTACAAGGTTACAAAAAACAGATAAAGCTCGCCATCGCCACACAGCTGGCGTGTAGTCGTAATGTAGCAGATATTATGGATGACGCCACACAGACAGCGCCCTGCGGGAATACAAGTCAGACGCGGCGGAGCGGGACGTTGTAGGAAATGAAGTATGGTAGTATGGAGATGGAGAGAGGTGCCTCTAGTAGGAAGGCCAAAGTGGAAGATCTTCCTCCGGGCTAGGTGGTATTTGCCCGGGGACCGCGGTCCAACCGATGATGGTTGGCAGTTGTATATATGCTGCTTCGCTGAGAAAACTTCGTCAGCGAGATGTAGGTTGCTCCATATATTTTTCCATACTACGAGGTGTTATTCCTTAATAATCTTTGTGTTTATACGACACTAGCGCCATCTAGTCACATGGTGATGAATCTTGTTGCAACCATGTGTTGTCATGTGCGGCAGTACGGTAGATGCCGCTACATCACTCCCCCCCTGAGACCGGAGGTCGATAGTCCAAGGGTAGTCCAAGCTCAGCTGTCAGTGCGTCAGAGCTATGCAAGTGCCAGAGTAGAGTGCTGCAGGAGATGCCCCAGTCTGCGGTAAGTCGAGACAGTCTACGGTGAGTCGAGACAATGTGGGGTGAAGGAAGGCGCGTCCGCCAGTGCTGCAGGTAGATCCGTGTCCACGGTGAGTCGGGACCTGTCCACGGTGAGTCGGGACAGTGGAAGGTGACGGTAGGTCCGAGCTGCTGGAGAGGTGCGCAGAGCTGCCACGCCGGAGTAAGGGCCCAGTGATGCTCCAGTCGTGGGCTGCGAAGACCAGGTCGGGATAGTGCCGTCGAGAGTGCCGAAGGTCCAGGAAGCGTTCGTCAATGAGGCTGCGATGGAACCTTGAAGGCTGGCTGCTGTGCTTCTGCTTGCGGTATGACTGCTGCGGATGCTGGATAAGGTATGGGGTGTGATGGCTGCGCTGCGTTGCTGAAGGTGCTTGATGTGCTCCGTCGGGGGTCACCAGTGTAGGAAATGAAGTATGGTAGTATGGAGATGGAGAGAGGTGCCTCTAGTAGGAAGGCCAAAGTGGAAGATCTTCCTCCGGGCTAGGTGGTATTTGCCCGGGGACCGCGGTCCAACCGATGATGGTTGGCAGTTGTATATATGCTGCTTCGCTGAGAAAACTTCGTCAGCGAGATGTAGGTTGCTCCATATATTTTTCCATACTACGAGGTGTTATTCCTTAATAATCTTTGTGTTTATACGACACTAGCGCCATCTAGTCACATGGTGATGAATCTTGTTGCAACCATGTGTTGTCATGTGCGGCAGTACGGTAGATGCCGCTACAACGTGACGAGGCGGTAGCGCGGCGCGGGAGGGACGCCGATGCTTTGTGTTGTATGGTTTACGTGTGTAGTAGTTTTTTTTATTAAATTCATGCACCCATCTGTGACGTGATCACGCCCACAGTGTCACTTCTGCCGTCTCGTGCCAGGTCGCGTCGTCGTCCCGTCACGCCGAGCGTGTCGTGACGCGATTCATTGATCAATCATTGAAAAGATGTTGAGCAATTCAGACGTGGAAACGCTCTTGCTCTTATTTGTGCTAGCTAAGAAAAAACAACATAAACAGAAATGGGTGCATGAAATTAATAAAAAAAATACTACATACGTAAACCATGCAACACAGAGCATCGGCGTCCGACCCGCCCGCTACACGCTCGCGCCGTCACATCCCGCCCCGCCGCGTCTGATTTGTATTGACACTCGGCGCGAGACGGCGGCGTAGCGCGATGGTTGCCGTCCTGTCGAGTGGGACGGGTCTGTGTGGTGTCGTCCATAATATCTAGTAACATTACAACTGCTCAGCGTCGCGTCACCGTCCCGTCCCGTCACGCCTCGCCGGCGGTGTGGCAAGACCTTTCAATAGAGGTATCACTAGTTTCTACACACACATTCAAAAATATTAACAACAAAGAAACAATTTCTACTTAAAATAAGTCACCAGTCATTTAATAATGGCATCTGTAATGCACAAATCTAACATAGAAATTTGTTTTAAATTTATCAAAGAATGCATCTTCAACATGGCAAACTCACTTAATCTACGAATGACCCTCTCGACATGAATTCTGAGGCTGGCTATTTGTTTCGTTTGCCTCACTTCAGCTTTTGTCAATTTAGAACCCGCAGAAATACTCAGAGGCCTCAGCAAAGTAAATCTTTTTTTGAAATAAAAACTGTTCAAGGTGCTTAAGCCCTCTGTCAGCTAAAATGCAAGTGTTAGGAAGCAAACTACCTATCTAAAAATTTGCTGTGTACAATTCGTCAACAATTCGTCACAATGTGTCATATCATTACACAATGACGACGGACGGACAGTGCACTGACGTCATAAACCAAAGCCAGAGCCAAAGCAATAGAGTTAGGCGTTAGACCCGCAGGTCAATGCTTGGTGCATGGCTTTTTTTGGCTTTTGGATTTCAATTTCCAAGCAGTCGTATTATACATGTAACTTTATTATATTTATGCCTAAAAGCAATAGGTAGGTCCTCCTTGATAGTATCAGTTGAAAACTGTTTAATAAAGAGTGAAAGTACTTTTACAATGTTTGGCATCGTATTGAAAAATACATTGCTAGCTTGAGTCACTGATAAATCAAAATCATCAGCGAGTTGTGAAAATGTCCTATTTCATTTTATTCGCATCCAGCATAATAACATATTTTGTTCAGAAATATTAGTGCTTTTTTCAATCAAATCTATTAGAAAATAGAGTTCCTTTGATAGGCCAATATACAAATCGGGGTTTATTTTTTATCTTAGACAAAGTACTAAGTAGATTTACTTTTTCAACTTTTTCGAATTCCACTTGAGCGCTAGCATCAGAAGTAGTTTTTGATTGACTAGTTATTTTGTATGAAAAGGAATCGTAATCAACCGTCGAACCTGCTATTGATGGTGTGCATGAGTCTTCACTCTCATTATTTTCAACTAAATTCAGTTTCTTTTTAGTGGCTGATAGAGTTGATACACATAGATTGCTCATTCTTCCCTGAGATACTTTAAGGGGTGATGTTGCAGTACACGCAGTTGTCTTGAAAGGTGATGTCATGCCGTCTTCTTTTCTTATACTAGTCTGCACATTTTTAATTCTGTAGTTGTTCACCCGACAGACTTGAATTTCTTTATGTTCCTGGGCTTGTGCTGCTTCAACTACTTTATCATAATAACACTTTATTTCAAGTGTCAAAAAATCTGGAAATAATAGTAAAAAATGGTTAATATAATATCAGTCCCAGTTAGGGTTGCCAGGTCGTCTAACCTAATAGCCGGACAGACCAGCCTGTTTAGCCGGACATTTGGGTAAAAAAGCCGGAGATCCTAAATTAAAAAGGATTTTTTCTGAGTAATAATAACACCACAATTTTCTTTACGTAAGACTAGGCTTTTTTGAAGATTTGCCATAATTAAAACTTCTGAAATGCTAATAAAATAAAATAAAATTGAATAACAAGCCAGTTTTCTTTATTACTACTAATCATTCATTAATATTTTCATTTCTGAAGGGAAAACACAAAGTTAAAATTAAGAAAACAAATTTGAACAAAACAAAACTTCTTACGATTGTTAACGTATGTTCTTACGCAACATAATATGTACGTTAAAAGCCGGACAGGCCGGACACTGTTTTATTTGGCCGGACACTTAATTAAAAAGTATGTCTGGCTTTAGCCGGATGCCTGGCAACCCTAGTCCCAGTGATAAATTACAACTGCATTAATTACAAATACTTAAAAAAATACCTTGACTACAAGATGGTAATGATATAACAAAATTCTCATTTTGTTTAGTCTCTTCGAGCTCCTTAATTGTATTCATTCTTTGCCTTTTAATAAAGGCAAGGCGTTCACTTGGAGTGGCCTTGTGTTTCCTGTCTGCTTGGCAATCAAATCTGCATGGTACACAGTATGGTCTCATCCGAACTCGTTTAACAGAACCCATCATCTTGTACTCTGTATAATTCTCCATTTCATATTTTAACTAAAATAAAGAATATAATGAGTAGGTATTGAAATTTTTACATCTACATATCATAACATAACCTATAAATACAACTATGACGTTCGTTTTGTAATACTAACATGAAGTTATATTTTATTCCACAGTTAATTTACTATATAAAACGCATACGCATACTTACATCAAAATGGTCTTCACAGAAATAATACCGTCTAGCTGCTGTGGACAACGAATTTGGATCTCTTCCTGCCAGTTTTAGCCAAGTGTTTCTCATTGTCAAATTACTTGGCATTCGAATCCACAATTTTTGTGGCGTTTTGATACTTGTATTAGTGCATTCAGGCACAACACACCAATGATAAGCAATATAACTCATTATTTTCACAAAATTTGTGTTAGGCACCCATTACACGGTAGGTTTTGCTGTCAGTTTAACCACAGTCACGGACTATGACTGACGATTAACCTACCGTGTAATGTAGTGACTGAT
Organism: Agriphila tristella; assembly: GCA_928269145.1. NCBI lineage: Eukaryota > Metazoa > Arthropoda > Insecta > Lepidoptera > Crambidae > Agriphila > Agriphila tristella. Next base: position 19,731,241 of record OV743442.1, read on the forward strand.
GGTTGCATGATGTAATTTGTTCTTTCCATCAGTCAATCAGTCAAGCGTAATTCATGACTGATGGAATTTGACTGACGCTTGCATGACCTTTTAATGGCTGCCTAACTTCGTGTATTCACATTCACATTCGTATTGTTTCATTGTTTCTTAAGACGGAATTATATACTTTTGTGTTGTGTTGTGTCGTGTCGCGTTGTGTCGTTTCGGTGGGTGTGCACACTATTGTGTCGCGACAGATTGCGTTCTGTCGTTTTTTCTCCACAGTACAGCTCCACTACAAACAAACACTGTGTCTGTATGTAGCTACTGCGCATCTTTTGTCTCAACTTTCTCTTGCCAATTTATATGCCGGCAGCTGTATCAATCGAAGCTTTGCACCGGTTGCACGTTCATAATGCTTTGATCAGGGCCTAGCCAAAGTGTCATTTGCAAATCTTCGTTATCGCTTCGCTTTCGAAACATGTATGGGATTGACATAAGGTTTCGTTAACAATCGAATTTTAAAACGTCAAATCCATACATGTTTCGAAGCGAAGCGATAGCGAAAATTTGCAAATGTTACTTTGGCTAGGGGGGCAGGTTCTGAGAGTAATTTAGTAGAGGACCTTAATTTTTTATATGCAAGGTGTTTGGTAAAAGCCTCATAAATCCGAATATGGTAGATAGGGACCATAAAACTCAACAACTTTTACTATGGGACCAACACTGAAATCGGGAAAAAAAAATATATTCGTTATTTTTGTATGAAAGAGCAGTTTTTTTTTGCGATTTTAGAGTTGGTCCCATAGTAAAAGTTGTTTAGTTTGATGGTCCCTATCTACCATATTCGGCATTAGGGGTTATTTTGTAACACGTTGTATATCTATTTGTTTACTTATAAAAAACAAATTAAAAAACCTACAAAATTCTCGGATGCGTGACATAATGTCGAATTCGACATTATCTCTAATCACGAATCTCTATTAAAAATGTCACTAAAATCTCTACTGCTACCAGAAAACTTATTCTCAGCGATTTTCGACATTACAAGTCGAATGACTTTGCAATCTCGACGATTTCTTGACTTTTTCGAGATATTTCGAATTTGACACTATGGCACGCACCCGATGTCTGCCTGCAAGAAACGCAACGCTGTTTCACATTGATTACTGTTGGTTTAGTCGGTCACCCATCCCGAACCTGACCTTTTTACAAAGTTGTTTAACATTCGTTATCGAAGTCTCAAACGGTCACCCATCTTATACCCAGTCTTTGTAAACGTTGTTTGACATTGATTACTTCTGGCATCGTCGGTCACCCATCCCAAACCCGACCTTTTTTCAAAGTGATTACCAGATGGTCACCCATCTCACACCTGGCCTTATTTAATTTTTTCTTACTTTCATCGCATCACAGTCCTCAATGGTCACCCACCTAGTAACTGGCAACCGGCCTCTTCAAAAGTAGCTTAACATTCGTTATTGCTGTTCCAAACGGTCACCCATCTGAGATGGGAGACTATTTTCAAAGTTACCAGATGGTCACCCATCTCACTCCCGGCCTTATTTAAAGCTGTTTTACTAACGTCGCATCACAGTCACAAACGGTCACCCATCCCATACCCAGCCATTTCTTAAAATTACTTAACATTTGTCATCGCAGTCCCAAATGGTCATCCATCTAGTAACCGGCCTCTTCAAAAGTAGCTTAATATTCGTTATGCTGTTCGAAACGGTCACCCATCTCGTACTCGGCCTCTTCAAAAGTAGCTTATCATTCGTTATTACTGTTGATGGGTGACAATTTTCAAAGTGGTTACCAGATGGTCACCCATCTCACACCCGGCCTTATTTAAAGCATTTTTACTTTCGTCGCATCGCAGTCACAAACGGTCACCCATCCCATACCCGACCATTTCTCAAAATTGCTTAAAATTTGTCATCGCAGTCACAAATGGTCACCCTTTTAGTAACCGGCCTCTACAAAAGTAGCTTATAATATTCGTTGTTGCTGTTCCAAACGGTCACCCATCTCGTACTCGGCCTCTTCAAAAGTAGCTTAACATTCGTTATTGTAGTCCCAAATGGTCACCTATCTCATAAGAAAGACACAATTCGACACTTCGACTAACGTAATGTTCGAGATATACAATCTCTACTGCTATCGACCACTCGTTGCATGTCGAACGCTATGGCTCGACATAATATGTCTACCGTGAGATTCCGAGAATACGGAAATCTGATTGCGATCGACATCCGCCATGTTTTTTCGAGATAGGCATTCTACATTTTGTCACGCGCCCGAGAATCGCCTCCCTGATAAACTGATGATTATAATTTTTGCATTTGGTATCATACAACACTTTACGTTGACGCACAAGTTCAAAAAGAAAAAGAAAAATTAAAATAAAACACTGTACCTACCTAACATTAAGAAATAAAAAATAATTAGGTAAACTAAATCAGTAAGTAGGTATTTACCAACCTACTAAAAAACATAACCCTTTCTTTGCAGTCGGGTAAAAAGAGACTGCTTGTATCAGGGACTTTTACAACAAAGTCTTCAAGTTTGCCAAAAGATGTCTCTGCAGTCGGACTAATTATAATATTCAAAATAAAATAAATAAATTAAGAAGACAGTACAATAAAAATCGCCTTTTCAAATAGCTATAAAGTAATTTAAAACAAAATTATTTTAAAAAGATGAAAAGAAAAGTCATTTTTGATCATTATTTTTGATCATGATGCGAATTGCAATATTATGAGGAAATTCGTCACTTAACTTAATGTCTTGGTAGTGTAGAGGATTACTACACAACCACCGTACATCAATACCGCCATCGTTCGACGAATACCGAGTTCGATCCTAGGTATTATCACATTATAGTTTATTGTTTTTTTTATTTCGATTTATTATTTTTTATTAATATTTTAGTTTTTTATAAAGAATATTACAAAAAAGACAAAAAATATACATGAAAAATTCATTCTTCAAGTTTGCCAAAAGATGTCTCTACAGTCGTACTTATAATATAAAATGTTCAAAATAAAATTTTTGACAGTACAATAAAAGTCGCCTTCTTAACTGGGTAAGTAAAGTGATTTAAAACAAAATTATTTTTAAAAGATGAAATGGTTTTTTAAGTATGGTCATTGAGCGAATTACAATATAATGATAAAATTCAACACTCGTAGTAACGACCCAGTAGCCTAACGGTAATCCGTTAGGCTACTGGTTCGTTACCACATCTGCCTCCACCGCATACACAGTTTGATGATTTCATTTTATTCTTCCGGTATAAATTCTCAACTACATTTACCATCTATACGATAAATATGGAATAATTATGCGTCTCGTATCCCAAAACAGTAAGCCTCGATTTAAAACGGACTTAATGGGGAGGAAAAGCGCAATTTTATCCCGATAGGTGGCGTCTGTCTTTGGTACCGGGCCGCCTCAAAGAAAGTGTCAAAACATATGGGAATCTCTTGGAGTATTGCACTTTTTAATTTGATACTGAGAAAATGCCGCATTGTTATGCATGTAACTTGTAAAATATTGGAGTTCATCGATTTCCCAGTAACAAAAAAAATAGTGGGCAAAAAAATATCAAAAAAAATATGCTTTTCCCTCGATTTTCTCCTTTGCTGAGCCTGAGAAACATTATAAATCAAAAGGAATGTTTCATGAATTTGATGAAGCTTCGCCAAAATAAAACAACATTTGAATTATAACAGCTTTGTTCTTTAATATTTCAACCTCAGCAGTTTCTAACATATTTATAACTTGGATGAATTTGATAGGTATATCAAATATGGAATAAGCCCAATATTGGGGCCAAACAGAGAATTAATAGAATTTTATATGCCAGAGTCATTCAAGAAACTTAGAATAATAAAATAAATATGATAAAACGGTTCGTGTAATTTTGGATGGTACAGAAATTCCAGTACAGAAACCTGAAATTACTATTGCACAGAAGGCATCATCAGGCAACTATAAACACGGAAATTCACACTCAGTTGCTTTGTTAAAATTTAAATCATATGCTCCTAATCTGAAATAAAAAGATTACTTGTAAATCTTACACGAAATTTAAAGAAATGTAATGCTTGTTAGCAATTTTTTGTAAGTTGCTATAAACTTTCTTGCCTGTTGTTTTGGCTTTTCTTTTCCGTAATTCTTCTTTTATATGAGCTAAAGTTAGCATAGAATACATTGTTTGTCCGCAAAACCGAAAAAATACAATCTAAGAAAGTAAAATCACGTAATACACAGTCAAGACAATATAAGCTCAAACTGACAATTGTTCCAAAGACTGAGCGCCATCTGTAATTCACTTTGCCTTCGCCTCCCCATTGTTATTGTAAACAGAGTATCTCCGTGGAAAATTCTTTAACAACCCGTCAGTTTGATCATCATATTAAATAAAAATAAAAACAATCGTTCTAGGAATACCGAGTTCAAATCCAGCGAAAGTCACATTTTTATTGTATGTGTTTTTTGTTTAGCTTTTATTCTTTTTAATTAATATTTTTTGTTTTATATAAAGAATATTACAAAAAATGACAATATGATATGTATATGAAAAAACATTTTCAGCAATTATATTTTCACGCATTTCTTGTCATTAGTTCCGCTCAAACCTCCAGAGGCGCTGATGGCCTTTCAAATCAGTGTTTCAAAAAATTGCCACGAGTGGGCGCTCTTTTCCCAATATATTATTTTACTCTTTGGCTTGTATTTAGTTAGGTACCTTGATTATGATTATGAGTCATTTCCGTCGCTGAATCTGTAATATCGGGCGGAGTCATTCTTTTTTACATTCACTGCTATCAGAGATTTAAAATCAAGAAAAAACATCATATGAAATTCAGTACAATAACAATTGTTACAACGAAAAAAATCTGCTGTTTCGTACAAAAATAATAACAAAAATATCTAAATGTATGAAACAGCTGATTTTTTTTTCGCAATTTCAGAGTTGGTCCCATTATCCCATATCTAAAATTGTTTAGTTTGTTAGTCCCTATCTACCATATTCGGCATTAGGGGTTATTTTGTAACACGTTGTATATCTATAGGTATTTGTTTAATTATAAAAAAAACGATAAAAAGAAACCTACAAATTATTCCCAAGCAGCAGCTCTGATAAACTGATGTTTATAATTTTTGCATTTGGTATCATTAGAGGATTCGATCCCGGGATCCCGACCGTTTTTCAATCCCGAAATTTTCGGGATTGAGTTTTCATAATCCCGGGATTTTCGGGATTGGTTAATTAATTTAAAAATGGTTGCAAAATATAGTACGTGATGCTAAACGCTCAGTGCCAGTGCTCTCAATATAATTGCACGCCTATCATTTATCATATAAAACACAAGAAAACCCGTATTTGATTCAAGCAACATTCCAAGCAAGCAACACAAATTAATCCAGCGGGTTTGAGATAGTTTCTTGGGATAAAACTTTTTTTATTTTGAACTAAAATGAAGACAAGCAGCTCTCACTGGGTTATGTGGTGATAACAGTGTTACTGCTACAGAACAAAAATGTATGAACATTCTTCAAGTTTATTTAGAAATGAGACATTTTGTGACTCATGAATATTATTTTAAATCAGTTTTTGCTAAGAAACTAGTTTACTACCACGATACTAACTAGGATTTTACATGAAATCCGTCTATTTGGTCGACGTTAAGAGAGGTTTTGTCAATTATCTTTATTTGCATAGTTTGTTAAATTTTTTTTTTTCCAATTTATTGAAGTTTAAATGAAAATCTTATTCACTTTTGAAAAATATGTTTTTATATATAAAAAGTGTCAAACTAAACTTAATTTGACTCTAACTTTGATTAGTTAGTGATTAGATTGGCTAGGTGTGTATTGTAACGTAAAATATGTTGGTTTTCGTTAAAATTTTGATTAAAGTACGTCGATTTTTGACGAAATCGAAAATTTGAATTTTTAATCTTCAATCCCGAAATAATCCCGGGATCCCGGGATTGCCTAAGTATAATCCCGAAATCCCGGGATCAGAAATAAGGGCCGGGATCGAATTCCCTAGGTATCATACAACACTTTACGTTGACGCACAAGTTCTATTAAATCTTCATCTTTGAGTCAAATCAAAATTACAATGCGCGTATTGCGAGCGTCCGCTGCCAGCGACAGATACCAATACAATGTCACAGAATACATAATAGTACAAACAATGTTAGAAACATACTATTGTGCTGTATTGTGTCGCGACAGATCGGTGGTGGGGGTTCTGTTGCAATCGCAGCCGAGCGATCCGCGCCACAACAGATGCCGACACAACACAACACAACACAATAGTGTGTTTCTAGCGTTACTTATTTATAGCATAGCAAAGCAATTCAGGGTAGGGTTGTTGAAAAAATATCGATACATCGATATTTTTTATTCGATATATCGATATTTTTAGCCTATATATTTTGAACCGATATATCGATACACAATAACCAATATCGAAAATCGTATCAAAAACGATATATTTTTATTTATTTTACTATCATTACATCACTCTAAAGTTGCTAGAATACAAAGCTATACAATGCGTTTATTATTCCTATGGCGTATGTTGGCAGTACCGTCATTGTAATTTTATTGCGATGGAATAAGGTTCAAAATTGAACAAATTAACGGGATACTAACATAACGCCAGAGGTAATAACAGATGAAACGCACTCTAAAAGATTGGAATTGAAAAATGGAAAACAACTTATCTGTACTTTCATCATAATTCATTATTGATATATATTTTTTTAAAACATATTGTCTATGACTTGTACGTTTTTTGGACTGCGTTGAATATCTGATTTAATAAATATGCGCCTGATATTATAAATAATATACGTTTTTTTTTGAGATTTTCATACATTAGTTAGAGTAATGTATGTTGTTTTATAAATTCTATTGATATTACTGAGCTAGACTGAAATAAATACATTATTTCAAAACCGCAAATGTTCTCTGAAAATTCGACCGATATATCGATATTTTTTTCGCGATATATCGAGGCCGATATTGATATTTTTATAAATATCGATGTATCGATATATCGACATTTTTTTTCACTTTCGAGGTGCCTTCCGACGGTGCGTGCTACCACGCACCGCACCGAGCCGCACGAGGACGAGCACGGGCGCACCGTGGGAAACGCTGGCACGGGCCGTGCGTCGTTCGGCCATGTTCGGCGCACGGCCCGCTGTACCGTTCCCACGGTGCGCCCGCGTCCGTGCAACGACGCACGACACGAGTGATGATGGCACAGTACAAATGTCAACAATTCATTATGTACTATTTAGTTCAAGTTATTTGGTGCCATAATTTGTGCCTACCATTAATTTGTTACTATTTAGTATTATTCATTATAGGTACTATTTAGTACAAATAATTAGTACCATATAGTACCATTAATTAGTTACTATTTAGTACCATGCATTAGGTACTATTTAGTACAAATTATTTGGTACCATATTTTACCATTACTTTGTTACTTTTTAGTACTATTCTATTTCTAAAAATCTGCTGTTCTATACATTTTGATATTTTCGTTATTAATTTTTGTATGAAACAGCTGATTTTTTTCGCGATTTCAGAGTTGGTCCCATAGTAAAAGTTGTTCAGTTTGATGGTCCCTATCTACCATATTCGGCTTTATTAGGCTATTACTAAAACCCTATATAGGTTTTACGCAAGTTTTTGTTTTTGTTTTACTAGGTATTAGTTTTGTAATTTGCTAACCTAGGTATTTTATTGTTTAGAAAGTAATTCGCGTTGGAGGTAGACCCTATATAATATGGATTCTAAAATATTATTATTAATAATAATAATAAAGACACTTAATTGCTCACTAAGACAGGACATATACAAAGAAAAACAGCAAAGTACACAAAAAAGCGGACTTATTGCTAAATAGCAATTTACGTAATACGTACAATCACAAAACTAGAAAGATACGAAAGTACTTAGATGAAATTCAAATACTGTAAGGCAGCCATTACATGGTCATGCAAGCGTCAGTCAAATTCCATCAGTCATGAATTACGTTTGACTGATCAGTCAGATCGAAAGAACAAATCACATCATGCAACCATCAGTCACTACATTACACGGTAGGTTAATCGTCAGTCACAGCCCGTGACTGTGGAAATTGGTTCCTAGCTAGGATGCTAAATCGGCGTATGTAATCGAGGCTTTAGTAGGGAAGGCAGTGCTGCCACCCTCTGATATTGATTTTCCCCTGACTCCTTGTGAAATTACCCTAAATTGGGTCTTTTTCAAAATATTTTACCCTAAACATTCATTCTAAAATAAAACACATGAATTTATCTATTTTTAAACTTTTTACTTTAACATATATCTATATAAAACTTGGAATACATCCATTGTTTAGATTTTCAACACGACATGACTTTATAAAAAAACACTAAAGAGTCAAACTCTTCAGTGGTTTTTTTTCTTAAATCATACAAAATTTCTCGATTTTTTTCCCCTAAAAATTACCCTAAATAATTTTATACCCTAAAAATTACCTTAATCGTGTGAAAATACCCTAAATTTAGGGTAAAATACCCTAATGCCTCATTTACACGCTGGCTATGGCTTGGCAAGCGACCGCCAGCTCCCAGCTTCGGCCAGCCACTGCCAGTGCCAGCGCTTGGATGCCATTTACACGCTGGCTATGGCTTGGCAAGCAACCGCCAGCTCCCAGCTTCGGCCAGCCTTAGCAAACCGGCCAAGTGCGAGTCGGACTCGCGCACGAAGGGTTCCGTACCAGAAACGGCAAAAAAATCACGTTTTTTCTATGGGAGCCCCCCTTAAATGTCTATAGTCGTACCTATTTGTTGTTAAAGCGGCAACAGAAATACATCATAATATAATAGTACAGTAGCCCGTAATACATTTAAATTATCAAAAAGGTTACCGCTCGCCGTTGTGATATAGTTATTTATTACGAAATTATAGATCCTTTAACCCAAGTTTTACAGATCGCAACCCGCCGTAACCTATATTTGTATATCTCCAAAAATGATATTTTTTTAGTTTTCGAGGTTTACCACATGGTTTAGCTATTGTCGTGTTCTACAGCTTTGTTTGATTGCCACTGATAATAGTAAGACTATGAAAAGCAGCCATAGACAGATTTAAGACCAGATGAAAATGGATGGACTTTATCTGGTCTTAAATCTATGTATGGTCACTTTCCATAGGCTTACTATTATTAGTGGCAATCAAACAAAGCTGTAGAACACGACAATAGCTAAACCATGTGGTAAACCTCGAAAACTAAAAAAATATCATTTTTGGAGATATACAAATATAGGTTACGGCGGGTTGCGATCTGTAAAACTTGGGTTAAAGGATCTATAATTTCCTAATAAATAACTATATCACAACGGCGAGCGGTAACCTTTTTGATAATTTAAATGTATTACGGGCTACTGTAGTATAATGTGAAAATTTCAACTGCCCACCTGTTGTCGTTATTAATATCGAGCAAAAAACGGCCAAAAAAAAAAACCACGTTTGTTATATGGGACCCCCTTCAAATATTTATTTTATCCTGTTTTTAGTACCTACTTGCTATTATAGCGGCAACAGAAATACGTCATCTGTGAATATTTCAACTGTAGCTATCACGGTTCATGAGATACAGCCTGGTGACAGACAGACAGACAGATGGACAGCGGAGTCTTAGTAATAGGGTCCCGTTTTTACCCTTTGGGTACGTTATACTAAAAATTAATAACAAAAATATCGAAATGCATGAAACAGCTGTTTTTTTCACTATTTCAGAGTTGGGTCCACCGTAAAAGTTGTTCAGTTTCATGGTCTCCATCTACCATATTCGGCATTAGGGGTATTTTTGTAACACATATTTATATTACCACAAAAGTAAGTACCTACTCTTTGGTGCAGGCAGGCAGACACACATGGGAGACGTGGACGAATCAGCGGGTGAGTCCCATCCACCCCGGTGGCTCTGTCCCGGTACCGGGACCGATGGGAAAAAAAGTTCCATCCGTCCCGGTGAATCGTATCTCGATGTTTAACGGAGAGGATCGCACTCGCAAAGTATCACCCACCCCAGAATTTTATTTAAAAGGGCGGATGGCACAGATCTTTTATCATACCGCCGGTATTGCGTTTAACTTTAGGACATCGTTAAACATCGAGATACGATTCACCGGGGTGGATGGAACTTTTTTCCCATCGGTCCCGGTACCGGGACAGAGCCACCGGGGTGGATGGGACTCACTCGAATCAGCGTCGACTATTGCTATGAATGGGGAGGCGAAGGCAAAGTGAATTACAGATGGCGCTCAGTCTTTGGAACAATTGTCAGTTTGAGCTTATATTGTCTTGACTGTGTATTACGTGATTTTACTTTCTTAGATTGTATTTTTTCGGTTTTGCGGACAAACAATGTATTCTATGCTAACTGTAGCTCATATAAAAGAAGAATTACGGAAAAGAAAAGCCAAAACAACAGACAAGAAAGTTTATAGCAACTTACAAAAAATTGCTAACAAGCATTACATTTCTTAAAATTTCGTGTAAGATTTACAAGTAACCTTTTTATTTCAGATTAGAAGCATATGATTTAAATTTTAACAAAGCAACTGAGTGTGAATTTCCGTGTTTATAGTTGCCTCATGATGCCTTCTGTGCAATAGTAATTTCAGGTTTCTGTACTGGAATTTCTGTACCATCCAAAATTACACGAACCGTTTTATCATATTTATTTTATTATTCTAAGTTTCTTGAATGACTCTGGCATATAAAATTCTATTAATTCTCTGTTTGGCCCCAATATTGGGCTTATTCCATATTTGATACACCTATCAAATTCATCCAAGTTACAAATATGTTAGAAACTGCTGAGGTTGAAATATTAAAGAACAAAGCTGTTATAATTCAAATGTTGTTTTATTTTGGCGAAGCTTCATCAAATTCATGAAACATTCCTTTTGATTTATAATGTTTCTCAGGCTCAGCAAAGGAGAAAATCGAGGGAAAAGCATCTTTTTTTTATATTTTTTTGCCCACTATTTTTTTTGTTACTGGGAAATCGATGAACTCCAATATTTTACAAGTTGCATGCATAACAATGCGGCATTTTCTCAGTATAAAATTAAAAAGTGCAATACTCCAAGAGATTCCCATATGTTTTGACACTTTCTTTGAGGCGGCCGGGTACCAAAGACCAGACGCCATCTATCGGGATAAAATTGCGCTTTTCCTCCCCATTAACCTATTTTAACACGTTTATTTTTATTGTAAATACAAAAAAAACAAAGGGAGCGAAAAGTTCGTCGTAGAAGATGGTGGATGATAAAAATCCATATAAACCGCAACAGGTAACTAGGTATCAAATTCAAAATATGTTTTCATAATGAATGGATTATGTAGCTTCGAAGTATTATTTCGTGTTGTTGATACTCGGTCATACACAGCGCAGCATAAATACACCCGTGCGCGAGCTCTTGAGCGACACTGAATAATACGGGCCAACATGTAAATTTATAACGTCGCAAGCGCTTGCCGCCAGCTAGGTAAAAACTCAGTTGGTAAGTAAATACTCAGTAAAAACTATTTAACTAACTCAGTATTTACTTTTGACTGAGTATTTATGTTTTACTTCGAAGAATGACATTATTTATGGTTTTTCTTCATTTATTATTTATTTGTATGATATTTTACTATGTTCTTTTTAAGTTTCACCGTTATAAATCAAAACAAAATTAAATATACTGAATGTAAAATAGTCTATTTGAATTTTTGGACAAAAAAATAACGAAATAATAATCATAAACTTTAATTCAATTATTATAAATAAATAAAATAACAAAAATTGAGTATTTAATACGCGTCGTAGTCGCGTTTATTAATATACTAGCCTTCTGCCCGAGACTTCGTCAGCGTGGATTTCGGATCGTAACCGATTTTTTACTTTGCCTCGGGAACCTTACGCTTTTCCGAAATAAATTGTAGCCTACGTGTTAGGCCAGTGTTTGATCCATCTACCTCTCAAATTTCATCGAAATCGGTCCAGCCGACTTTAAGCGTGAAAGAGGAACAAATAAACAAGCAAATAAACAAACATTAATACATTCTCATTTCATTTATATTATAATACTAGCTGATGCCCGCAACTTCGTACGCGTGGACTTTATGACTTCGGCGTATGCATGTAAATGAACGAATGTAGTTACATAAGAAAATACTTGTAGGAGTGCTATGGTTCTGCATCAGGTGTTCCAGATCTTCAGGCTGAACAACTTTTGCAAAGATGTCATTTTTATATTTTGTAAAGATTAGTTGGACCATTATGGTTCTGCATTAGGACTTTAGGAGTTCCAGATCTTCGATTTTTGTACCTCAACAAAAAATGCTCATCAGACTGAACAACTTTTGCTAAGGTGTCATTTTTAGGGTTCCGTACCCAAAGAGTAAAAACGGGACCCTATTACTAAGACTCAGCTGTCCGTCTGTCTGTCACCAGGCTGTATCTCATGAACCGTCATAGCTAGACACGTTTTCACAGATGATGTATTTCTGTTGCCGCTATAACAACAAATACTAATTAAAAAAACAAAAAACCGACTTCAAAATTACGAAGTGGAGCTACCTGGATTTTTCAAGCAGGTGGGGGGGAGGAGGGAATTCTACCTTAACGAAGTCCGAGGTTAATAACTGCCTAAGTTTAGATACTAAGCCAAGTTTGATATCATTTTCGGATAAATCAATGACGTAGAATTCATTTCTGGTATAAAAAATGCAATTTATTAAGAAGTTTCCTAAACATTACACAAAACCAATATTTTCAACTACATTTTTTTTACTTTAAGTCACCGTAAACATTAAACTGATGTTCTTATTTGCAAACAAAAAATACGTCAACAAAGCTTATAGAATGAAGACTTGAAAAAATATAACTTACAAATTAATTTATTAACAATAAATAGCGAAAAAAAACTTCACTGTCGCGTGCCGTCAATTTCTTTTACACATATGGAAATATTATTATTTTTTATTGTAACAATATGGGTACCAAATGAAAGGTAATAAATAGCTTATTCCAAATATATATACATTATAACACTTTATGTAACTGTTTTGAAATAAACTTAAAAAGTATAACGCAGAATTAAAAAATATCGGTAAATTATTAGAAATACAAAAATTGCCAGTCAATATCGACAAAAAAAAGGCAAATATCACAAGCGTGTGACGGATTTTAAGTAAAGCTTTTTTCCAATAATTGTATTTTTGGCTGTATGAACATTTGCCTTTGCCTTACACGTTCAGATAAATAATGTTTGGTAATAGTATGATCAAATCATGTATTGTTTAACATTTAATTTTGATTCAGTTCTTATAAAAATAATGTAAATATCTAATACATATCTTAGCAAGTTTTAAATAAGTTACCATTTATTATATTTGATAATTTCACGATAGTTAGTCGTAACGCCTATCATTGGCTGAACGTATTTTCAAGAATTTAAGCAAGTAAGAACTACAGTAATGAATATAACAATTATTGTAATTCATTGGGATTTAGTTTCAAAAAGATTACAACGTAATTGTTTTATAAAATATTATCTCTGATATTACTTTTTCGTACAAATAGTATAGTCGATTGTGATTGGTTGAAAAGTGGTGTGAGGGGTAAACTTTTTGTGTTTAATTTAGTGGGTATTTAAGGAATGGAAAATTGAGCATACGTTTCACTTTTAAGTTTGGAGCACTACGGGATTTAAGTTAAGTAAATTCTTCATTGTATTGTGTTATTTTGAATTAATTGTTTTGTGTGTGAGTTGATTGTTTTTCAAAGGCTATCCGCTGTTAATTTTCATTCCCAATTTTATGATTATTCCGATTATTTGTAGTAATAATAAGTAAAGTACATTATAGACAGATTTCTTTTGCATTTGCTTGGTAACTAGTATCATAGTTTAATAAAGAGATTAACTGATAACTTTAAGTTTATATTATTGTAGTTTGTAACGATTTAATTGTAAATATCTGATTTGATAAAGCTGACGAGTTTCTTCCGCCTGTTCTTCTCTCAGCTAAAAAAAGACGTCCGAACAGGTGGTAGGTTAAAAGAAATTGGACGATTCAATTTAATAAACATTACTTTACTTAAATTGATTTATTTTGTTTTAATTCTCTCCATGTTTCTGACTATTTCTGACATCAGAAGTGGGTATCGACTCGGTCCATTTACAAAATATTAACACCAATTCCTGATGATTTTCAGGGTGGATGCTGACGAGAACTCGCTCCGCTGCCATTGCGATCCTGAGACCTGAGTAGCAGCCAGCTGGTGTCAGTGAAAGAAGAATGAGAAGTAAAGGAGAACTCTTCAGAGATCTTCCTTCAAAGTCCGCTAGCCGGTAAGGCCATTAGTGGCTGTTTTAATAATTTATTTTACGAGGTTGCTACTTTGCTAGTTCAAAACTTATTTATTGTTTTGATGTGGAAAAAGAATAAAATTTGTTACGACGAAATTAACATCAAATACATTGAGAAATCAATATTAACTAAAGATGTTTACAAAATTAATTTGTGACGGTATTTGTGATACTGATGTGGTTTTATCAAAAGCCTGAGTAATTGGTCTGGCGTCTAAGTAAATGCGATTAAAACTTGTTTAAATTGTTCATTTGTAGGTACGTTATAAGTAGGTAGATCTTTTTATACTAAGTCTGTATAAAGTTTACAATGAAACATTTGGGTTTGTTTGTAGATACTGTAGCTTTAGAAAATTCAAATTTTATTGAAGCACAGCTATTTACTTCTGCACTAGTACAAAATATTATTCATTGCTACCAAATTTTTAATAGTTACATCATCTCTTAATTTTTACTTTCTACGTATGTTTCGAATTGCAAAGTAGGTAGTAAGATTAAAGTAAGAATTAAATGTTTTTCATTTGAGGGTTTATTTTGTTTTTCTTATTTAAAGCAGAGTGTCTTTACTTTTGAACTTTACTTACCCTGCCACAGTATTTAGCATTCTCATTCTCATTTTAAATTTATTGAAAGTTTTTATTTTGGGTAGATATCGCATTCTATTATTTATTTTTCGACCAACAACGTCGAGCGGGTAGTACACTGGTTTTCATGGTGTCTGTCTCTCGAGATACCCGGGTTCGATTCCTGGCTGTCTCAACTTAGACGACGAACTTTTCTGTAGGCGCTGTCTTGGGCGACACAAATGCTTTTAGTTTCTTTATTTAGAATCGGAGCAATGTATATAATAATATTTCTTTTACTTAGAAAAGTTATCTATAAAATAGAATCCCGCTCAGTAATGTTTGCGCAGAGTAATCCTAGCATTATTGAAAATTCAAATAATGATAAGCAATTTATGTGTAACTAAAAAGGCTGATATTGTTTCTTTTTAATTTGTGCTTTCTTGCGATAAGAAATAAGCTTAAATGCTATGTTCACACTGTTATGCTAATGTTCACACAATAAGACAATTATTAATCATAATTACTTAAAAATTATAATTAATAATTGTACTTTATATTAATTACTTTTTACTATTGCTTTATATATTATTGCTTATATTATTGCTTTATATTTATAATTTTGGTAAAAATTTGATAAATTTTCAATTATTTTGTTATTGATAACACGACATTTAGTCAACCTCAGGTGTATAATCTAAAATATATAGATTTAGTTAAATAGTTTAGGTTTGATTATGTTGTCTCCTAAGTCATTAATCTTGCTACGCCAAGAAGTTAAAAGTCATGTATGATTCGATGTCATTCGGATTTATTATTTAGATTTAAATTTCGATTAAGGTATAGATTATATTAAGGGTTCGATTTTTAGGTTTCGATCTCGATTTACATTTTGCTGATTTCGATGAACATTATTATTTGGATTTACATTATGATTTTAATTTACATTTCGATTTGGATTTACATTTCGATTTGGATTTACATTTCGATTTGGATTTACATTTCGATTTGGATTTACTTTTCGGTTTGGATTTACATGTTGATTTGGATTGATATTTTGATTTGAATTGACATTTTGATGAGGATTTCATTTTTATGAGGATTTTCGTTTTTGATGAGGATTTTCATTTTGATGAAGATTTTCATTTTGATTAGGATTTTCATTTTGATTAGGATTTTCATTTTGATTAGGATTTTCATTTTGATTAGGATTTTCATTTTGATTTGGATTTTCATTTTGATTTGGATTTTCATTTTGATTTGGATTTTCATTTCGATTTGGATTTTCGTTTTGATTTGGATTAACATTTATATTTTGATTTACATTTTGATTACGATTTCCATTTTGATTACGATTTCGATTTGAATTTACATTTTGATTTTGATTTAGATTTAGATCTATATTTTGATTTTTATTTACATTTTGATTTCGATGTATATTTTGACTTCGATTTACATTTTGATCTTAATTTCCATTTTGATATCCATTTTCATTTTACATTTTAGTTTCGATTTTGAAATTTGATTTATAGTATTGGAGTTTCAATTTACACTTAGTTTCGATTTATATTCTTATTTTGATTTTGATACTGGTATCGATTCTGGTTTTCGATTTCGATTCTGTTTTCGATTTTGATTCTGTTTTCGATTTAGATTCTGATTTCGATTCGGATTCTGATTTCAATTTAGATTCTGATTTTGATTTGGTTTATGATTTCGATTTGGATTATGATTTCAATCTAGATTATGATTTAGATTTGGATTGTCTTCGATTTAAATTATGACATCGATTTATATTATGATTTTGATTATGATTTCGATTTACATTATGATTTCGATTTGAAAATTATAATAATGATGATAATTATGTTAATGAGGATTATTAAGATAGTGACGAGTGATGATTATAATGATGATGGTTGAAGATAATGATGATGATAATGGTTATGATAATTGATTTGCAAATTGATGAAGCCACATGATCGATCTTACCAAATACTTGTTCTAGTAGGTTTGTTTTCTGATCATATTGAATAAAAATAATTGACATTATGATGAGTTATATTGATAGTGTGTTTATCTTGCTGCTTGTCCTATTTAGCAAACAGCTTCTGACAGTTGTCTTCGTCGACTTATATTATATAATATTTGTATATTGTCTTATTAAATCAGAATTGTCACTAATAAAATTGTTATATTTTATATCTAATTGCCATTTCTTTTTTTTCAATAAAGAGTTGGGTGAAGATTTTTGTTAAATGGGACAAGTTGGAGATTTTATTGGTAATAATCATGATGGCCTATTGCTTTTTGACTTATGACTGTAATTGCCCACCGCCCAGGGGTAGCGGTAGAGTGGGGGTGTTTAGCCTGCGGGCGGAGGTTTGCGAGCCATGTTTGAGAGGCTTGCGAGCCATATTCGAAAGGTTTATGAGCCATGTTTGAGAGGTTTGCGAGCCATGTTGGAGAGGTTTGCGAGCCATGTTGGAGAGATATGCGAGCCATGTTGGAGAGATTTGCGAGCCATGTTGGAGAGATTTGCGAGCCATGATGGGGAGATTTGCGAGCCATGTTGGAGAGATTTGCGAGCCATGTTGGAGAGATTTGCGAGCCATGTTGGAGGAGTTTACGAGCCATGTTGGAAAGGCTTACGAGCCATGTTGAAGTGGCTTGCGAGCTATGTTGCAGAGGCTTGCGAGCCATGATTAAGAAGCTTGCGAGCCATATTTGACGAGCCATGTTGCAGAGGCTTGCGAGCCATGATTAAGAAGCTTGCGAGCCATATTTGACTGTGACTATTTTTAAGACTAATGCCCATTGTTGGCAGTAGTGGTTTTAACAGTGACTGTTCTGTAAATTTTAAAGACCATTATGATTGTTATTAATATACCTAACATATAAGTTTAAAATTGTACTTCGGGAGCGAAGTACTTGTCAGAATGGCCGTGACGGATTTTAAGTAAAGCTTTTTTCCAATAATTGTATTTTTGGCTGTATGAACATTTGCCTTTGCCTTACACGTTCAGATAAATAATGTTTGGTAATAGTATGATCAAATCATGTATTGTTTAACATTTAATTTTGATTCAGTTCTTATAAAAATAATGTAAATATCCAATACATATTTTAGCAAGTTTTAAATAAGTTACCATTTATTATATTTGATAATTTCACGATAGTTAGTCGTAACGCCTATCATTGGCTGAACGTATTTTCAAGAATTTAAGCAAGTAAGACTACAGTAATGAATATAACAATTATTGTAATTCATTGGGATTTAGTTTCAAAAAGATTACAACGTAATTGTTTTATAAAATATTATCTCTGATATTACTTTTTCGTACAAATAGTATAGTCGATTGTGATTGGTTGAAAAGTGGTGTGAGGGGTAAACTTTTTGTGTTTAATTAAGTGGGTATTTAAGGAATGGAAAATTGAGCATACGTTTCACTTTTAAGTTTGGAGCACTACGGGATTTAAGTTAAGTAAATTCTTCATTGTATTGTGTTATTTTGAATTAATTGTTTTGTGTGTGAGTTGATTGTTTTTCAAAGGCTATCCGCTGTTAATTTTCATTCCCAATTTTATGATTATTCCGATTATTTGTAGTAATAATAAGTAAAGTACATTATAGACAGATTTCTTTTGCATTTGCTTGGTAACTAGTATCATAGTTTAATAAAGAGATTAACTGATAACTTTAAGTTTATATTATTGTAGTTTGTAACGATTTAATTGTAAATATCTGATTTGATAAAGCTGACGAGTTTCTTCCGCCTGTTCTTCTCTCAGCTAAAAAAAGACGTCCGAACAGGTGGTAGGTTAAAAGAAATTGGACGATTCAATTTAATACCTGAAAACTACCGTTAAGATAGGTAACGTACATAGTCAGTTTATGCCAACCGAAGAAGGCACAGCTCAAGGCTCGGTTATCGGTCCAACCGAATACCTATTTTACTGTAATGATATGTGTAATATCTTTAGGGAGGCCTCTGTATACCAATTTGCTGACGATACATGCTTACTAGTAGCAGATAAGAACTTAGACACTGTACAAAACATAATGCAAATTAACTTTGATCTTCTCTGTAAATGGGCCCACGATGTTGGCTTAATTATAAATTATGATAAAACTAAATATATCCATATTCATTCTTCCCACAATAAATCTGTGATTCAGCCAAGAATCCAGGCCCACAGCCATCTCTGCCTGCATCACCGCAGTACAATAGGGGAGACAAGTCGCTATTGTTGTAATTGTAAAAATTTGGAATCTGTGTCACAGCATACGTACCTTGGTCTAATAATAGATGACAAATTTAATTGGAAGCCACACGTTGAATATGTTTGTAAAAAACTAAGAGCTGTTTTAGCCAAACTTTCTGTACTGAAGTACAAATTACCATACAATATAATGAGAATGCTGTACAATGCATTAGCAGACTCGATAATAGGATATGGCCTCAGTAGTTACGGCAGGACATACAAAACGTACATCGAAGATATATATAAATTGCAACTTAGATTATTAAAAACTATTGTGCCTAACTCAATCAAAAATAAATATAAAAATGATTATAGTAACTTATTTAAACACTGTAGAATAATAGATATATACAATAAAATAAAAATGTATGTAATTTGTGATGAAATAGAAAACAGCTCTTTGTTAAAATTAAGAATAAGAAATAGTAATTTTCGTAATCTGACTTACCTACCTAAGTATGTGCTGCCCTCATACAGTAACACATATGGTAAACGTTGCTCGATATATATGTTACTGTCATTGTTAAACGAACTGCAAAATGATTTACTGGATGGAATCCTGGATAACCCGGAACAATGTAAAAGGTTATTAAAAACTTCTTACCTGCCAATGTGTCAGTGAGTGATGGCAGCAATACATAAACCTTTTACGGTTTCTCTTGCTGTGATTGAAAAAATATTTGTTGTAATTTTCTTTTGTTTTTGAAAATAAACTTAAAAAAAAAAAAAAAAAAAAACATTACTTTACTTAAATTGATTTATTTTGTTTTAATTCTCTCCATGTTTCTGACTATTTCTGACACGTGCATGTAACTACGATTTTTTCAGATGTTGTTAGGTACCTTGAAAGTAGTTTTACCCAAGTTTTAACCCTTGGAAACTCTGTACTGCTGGAAAAACTTGGCACTTGTTTCAGTATTTTCGAAAAAACTACCTTAAGGAAGCATTTTTCAGGTATCTCTACCCTATACTTTTATAAAGCTAACTAAATTTGCTACAATTTGAGCCTATCACAAACAAGTTTTGATTTGATTTTTAAAATTAATATTTAATAAAAAAATAACTTCCTTACAACAGTAACGAAGTTATTTTTTTTAATTAACCAAACAAGAATATATTCCTTTATTATTATTTTAAAAATAAAAGGTAAATAGAGCTCTTACGAGGTATTTTTCTTTTTCAAATATTCCAATTTGTGTATTTAATGGAAATGTTTTTCATTAATCAATCGCGTATTTATTTTTGTTTTTATTTTTTTCAATAGTTTATCAATTGAATCGTACAAATATGAATCCAAAAATGAATTCGACACCCTAAATTCATACGAATATGATATCAAACTGGGCATAGCAGCTATATACATATACATCTATCGAGATTGGGCTGAAAGCCAAAACTTCAAAAAATTTACTACAAAAATCGTGGTGGCTCCGTTTCTTATATCCATCCTAGGGTCCTAAGGACCAATCCTACCAAAGGAAATCTCTGGTTCACAAAACGCCGTATTTTTTACCCTACTGACGCCACTACTGTGAACGTCGTCGGTGTATCTATCTATTCTTGTTAAAATTTATGATCGTCATCTCGTGTGTGCCTTGACAATATTGATAGTAAATTTCTCAAAATAGATAATAATAAATATTTACAGAAGAATTTATTTTGTACTTTTAAGTGCTTTTTAACTAGTCCGTTTTTTAATGTTTTTCGTCCGATTTAAATAATTTTAAGTCCGTTTTAAAAACGTGTTTTAAAAAAAGATGTTTAATGTTATGAAAACTAAAATAAGGATTTTATTATTAGGTACTGATAGTTGACTATCATGTTCATCATCATATCAGCCGCACGACACCCACTGCTGGGTATAGGCCTCCCCTAAGGATCTCCACGACGATCGGTCCTGCGCTGCCCGCATCCAGTGGCTTCCCGCGACCTTTACCAGATCGTCGGTCCACCTTGTCGGAGGTGGGTAGGCACCGTGGGTAGGCCCACGGAGCTGCGCGGTCGCCATCCAAGAACCTTTCCGCCCCAACGGCCATCGGTTCTTCTCGCTATGTGTCCAGCCCACTGCCACTTTGGCTGAGCAATCCTTCGGGCGATGTCGGTTACTTTAGTTCGCCTGCGGATCTCCTCATTTCCGATTCGATCACGCAGGGAAACGCCGAGCATGGCTCTCTCCATTGCACGCTGGGTGACCTTCAGCCTCCTTATGAGACCCATAGTTAGCGACCACGTTTCACTGCCGTAAGTCATCACTGGCAACACACATTGGTCATAGACTTTCGTCTTGAGACACTGAGGTAAACCGGACACGAAGATTTTTCGGAGCTTCCCGATTGCTGCCCATCCGAGTTGGATTCGACGAGAGATCTCTTTCTCGAAGTTTGACTTACCTAACTGGACTGCCTGTCCTAGGTATACATAATGGTCAACAACTTCAAGTGTAGTGTTCCCAACATGAACTGGAGCGGGCACAACATAAGTGAGCAACATGGGCTCACTTATGTTCCATGTCTTCGGCGTTCTGCCCTCAACGATGACGGAATTGATTAGCTTCTGAAGGACTTTAAGTATCAGCTTAGCGCCGGCTCTCAGAAGTTCTGTAGTGATTCCGTCGTCACCCGCCGCCTTGTTGTTTTTCAGCTGTTTGAGAGCCATACTAATCTCGTACATGCTGACGTCCGGGATATCTTGGGTATAGTGTCAGGTAAGCTTGGCTCTGGGGTCTTTAGCCTTGCTTTCAACCGGTGTCTGCGTGGAATATAACTGCCCATAGAAACTCTCGATCTCCCTCAGGATTTCAGGCTTCGATGAGATGATGCGTTCGTCGTCAGTTTTCAGCTTCGTTATCTGGCTTTGCCCAATAGACAGACCTCTCGCGAACACTTTGGAGCCTTTATTCCGCTCAATGGCCTCTTTATTACGATTCGTATTAAATTGGCGAAGGTCGCTCGTCAAAGACTTAGATATCTGTCTATTAAGCTGCCGATAACGATTATTAGCATCTATTGAACTCTGGAGCCTCATTTCACGTCTCTGATCCATGAGTAGGAGTATGTGGTCGGAGAGTTTCTTTATCTTCGGACGGCGGGTCTTAAAGAACTTGGACCCTACCGTACGGACAGTATCCACCACCATGTTGTTTAGATCGTCCACATCTATGATGTTCTCAAGCGCTTCGAAGCGGTTTTGGAGTTCGAATTGAAAGCTCTCGGGGTTTTAAATATGGGCCGGCAAAGGTTGGAGTGTTGATTTTATCAGTCGAGATCATGTTCACATTAAAGAAAATATCAAACTTTTGATATTTTAAATCATAGAGTTATGTGGTTCTCTGTTTGTGAAACAATATGGGCAATTTCATAGGTAAAGAAAGGCCTACCTAAAAATCGAGTGTCACGCGCGCAGATGCTACAAAGAAATGCTGCTTTTTGGTAAACAGATGTTTCAGGCGCCGGATAGACGCGTGGTATTTATCGTGATCCATCGCCATAGAGTAAATTTTAACCATTGAAAGTAATTTGTATGGAATATTTAATATTTTACTTTCCATGGTTAAAATTTGCTCTATGGCGTTGGATCACGGTATTTACCACGACGTGTAGCCGTCGCCTGCGGCCTGCCACTCGCGTCCCGTCCCGCATCGCATTATAGTTTCTGGTTTTTGACTGTTTTAGACTGATTAGGTATATTAGGTAGGTTCGGTACTAGCCTGAATTAAATGATTTTTGGTATAATTTTATTATGTGAGTGACGCGGGGCACGCATTAGATTAGATAGAGATAAGTGTCGGTCGACAAATAGTACGCATGCTAGGCTGACTGAGCATTAAAATCTTACTTAAGGGGCGATAATAGGAAAACATGGTTTGCGCGGACCATTTTTTTATATAGAAAACGTAATTTTGTAGCCACCAAAAAAATCATACGACAAGCTAAGGAGTTTCCTTAGTTGCTACAAACATAAGATTGTGTATAAACCTAACAAATGAGTGAAGAAAAAAATCAGAATATCATCAAAAGCGCTTGTCGCGGGCCATATTTTTGGCGTAAATAATAGCGGGAACGTATTGAATTCTACATCAAAATACACTTTAACGTACCTACTGTGCAGTTACTCCGATGACTTTTTCGCTCGCCGTCAGACTGTCGTTGTAAGCAGACGTGTGCTACGCGCGTTAAGTAAATTCTAATTTTAAAATTCACTATTGGTCAATTGTCGAAATTTCAATTCCTGCTTCCTCTTGAGGTCTTTAAGTTACTTTGCTCCTCCTACTGGGCGTGTCGCGAGTGAGATAGTTATAATTTATTGAAAACATCTCTAAATTAGTCTGGTGCAGTTTTCCTATTGGTGTGCGTGATTTGAACCGTGTTCGTCTAAGCGTGGCGCGGGAATTTGTAACCCTTCCACCAACATCAACTTACTTCATCCGGGCGAAATTCGCGTTAAGGACCCACTGCTACGAGCCTACTTGACGCTACGACGACTACGCGCGCCCCTCTAATCGCACGCCGACGGCCGCTTGCTACGAGAGACGCTACGAAATGCCGCTGAGAGGGGGAACAATGCCTACGACTCCAGTTACGACGCAGTCCGATCCGGACATATCAAGCCTGACAAAAAGTGATGCATTTGAAGCACCAAATATTACTACTCGCTGCAAGCGCCTACGTGCCGAACCCTCTTCTCCGGGATTCGAGAGTGATGATTTTAGAAACGAAATGCGTGAAATGATGTCGTCGCTCCAGAGAAACCAAACAGTGTTATTTAACAAGTTGGCCGATGATATTACTGAGATCAAGCAACAAAACTTGCAAATCCAAAAAACTAACTCGGATATAGAAATAACACTGGAGTCTATTAAAGCCGGACAAGATAAAATGTCAACTAGAATTGATAAATTAGAAACTGAGCGGCAGCACTTACTAAATCATATCCAAAATTTAGAAACGAAAATCATTGATATGGAACTCAGCTCTCGCCCTTCTGCGCTCGAAATACGAAATATACCATCGGATAAAAATGAAACTTCAGGTGATCTCTACTCACACATAATTAAAATTGGAAATGTGGTTGACATAAATATTGAGCAGTCGCACATCAGAGATGTATACCGTATGCCTTCAAAAACCAGCAACAGTGGGATCGTTGTTTCGGAATTTACATCTGTTACTCAGAAGAACAACTTACTCACTGCAGTGCGGAAGTATAATGAGACACGTACAAAAGACGATAAACTAAACTCAACTGTTATCGGTTTTAAAGGTAAAAATCAACCTATATACGTATCCGAGTTTATTTCCGGAAGCCGCCGGAAGTTATATTTTCAGTGCCGTGATTTTGCCAAAACAAATGATTATAAGTTTTGCTGGGCAGTGAATAATAGAATTTATATCAGAAAAAATGAGAACTCTAGGCCCATTAGGATCGACTCTGAATCTGCGCTTAGTGAATTAGTCACTAAATGACTATCTTGCTTTTTTTGTGTAAACTTTATCCATTGCTTCGATCTGTTCTTACAATACTTTGTATTAATATCATGCATGATTTTTTTGATGTGTACTACATACATTTTTTCTTTAATTTATAAGTCTTTTTCCATTATTTTCCGCCGCTACCGTGAAACACTAAAGACAACACAATCATTCTCACTTTCCATACATACACAGATGCACACACACATCATTACATCTACAATCATAATTACTCACAACAACTCACTCAATTTAATACTTTTTATATGTTCCCAAATAATAATATTCTATACCTTGTTGTTACTTTACCCACTTGATTATCGTTATTCCACAAATTACAATATTGTTTTGGCTTTTCTTGACTTCGCTCGTGAACACACATCAAATAAGAGATCTCTCTGGTTACACCTCTGCCTAACTCATATCTTTCTAGTAACATGACACTAGACAATTTTAATACCCTGTCATCAGAACTAGAGAATCTCACCGTTTCACGTGCTTTTATAAGTCGCCCTGAGTCTTGTATTGATTACCTTCTATGCGATAATAAAACCTTAACTATATTTCATTTAAATATACGAAGTATTAGCAAAAATTTTGACTGTCTGACTATTTTACTCACTAACACAAATATATCATATGATATTGTAATACTATCGGAATGCTGGCTATCTAAAGCCCCTTACCTACCAACATTGAATGGCTACAGCAGTTATCAAACCCTTTTTAATGCCAACCAAAATAGCGGGATTGTAATATATATAAAGGACACTTTACAATGCAAAGTCTATGAACCTGAATGCGTAAGAGACGCAAACTGTCTGGTTTGTGAGATAGCCTCCGAAATTGCTGTAGTTGCTATCTATAGGTCGCCATCCTTGCATAACATAGATAACTTCCTCGTTGGTCTAAATCAACTTCTTTCAACCCTGTCATCCTTCCAAGTCGTGAGTGTAATGGGTGATCAAAATATTGATATCAAAATAGGTTCTACTGACGCCCATTCAGATGAATATTTGGAGCTGTTTGCGTTTCACGGCCTCCTTCCAGCGCATACTTTTCCCACTCGAGGAAATAATTGTCTCGACCATGTCCTACTTAAATCCAAACAACCTTCCACTACACTAATACTAGACACAGTTCTTACCGATCATTTACCGACTATTCTTCAAGTAAATTTTAGAAGCAAAGTACATAAAAAACAGAATGTCCGTGTTAAGGTTGATTATGACTCCATTCGTAAGGCACTGCTGAACCTCGACTTCTCGCCGATACTTTTATCACACGATGCAAACTTTGCTGCTGACTTTCTTGTTTCGACTACTTCTAACCTAATTAAACAGTACACTCAAGAAGTTAAGGTTCCACGGAGTAAAAGGAATATCAAACCTTGGATCACGGCTGGCTTACTCCGATGTATCCGAAATCGCGACAATATGCATAGGCGACTTAAGAGAGAACCAGACAATATAACACTTAAACTAACATATACAAGGTATAGGAATTTTGTTAACAAACTTCTAAAAAACACTAAACGAAATTACAATAAAAAAATGTTACTTGATGCCAAAAATAACCCTAAATCCTATTGGAACGCCGTTAAAACAATAACAAATACCAAGTCCGTAAACACCTCAACTACAAAAATAAAATCACTTTTAAGACACCACCAAAACCCGATCACCTCAGTAAATAATGTTAACAATTTTTTTGTCAACATTGGGAAAAATCTGGCTCTAGACATACAAAAAAAACGAGGACCCCCTTCTTATAACAATGTGTCTAATCCTAAATGTAGTTCCTTTGTATTATTCGAGATCGATGAACATGAAGTTGACCGATTAATAATGGGACTTCGTGCTGACTGCGCCGTTGGATGGGATGGTATATCCCCCCGTATCCTTCAATCCTCTAGAGAGGTCTTTGTCCCTCTCTTAACCCATATTTGCCAGCTTGCTCTCGAAACAGGAGTCTTTCCGCGTGCTTTCAAGAGAGCTATAGTTCACCCTATCTATAAGTCTGGGGATGGAGATGCAGTCACAAATTATAGACCTATATCTGTCCTTACTGCTTTCTCAAAAATCTTGGAGAGAGCATTGAATAACAGGTTACAAAGTTATTTAGAATCCAACAACATTATTGCTAAAAATCAATTTGGCTTTCAAAGGGGCATCAGCACGGAGGATGCAGTTGGTTCCTTGGTTGACACTGTTGTTGGGTGTTTGGATGACAAAGAAAACTGTATAGGCATGTTCTTAGACCTGTCTAAGGCATTTGACACCGTCTCCATCCCCACACTTCTTGCAAAACTCGAACAGATCGGGATACGCGGAATTCCGCTTTCACTTTTTAAAGACTATCTCTCCAATCGCACTCAGGCCGTCAAAATTGAAGAATTTATCAGTGACACTGAGGAACTGGTCTTTGGTGTTCCTCAAGGATCAATTTTGGGCCCAACCCTCTTTGTCATTTATATAAATGACTTGTGCAAACTTGACATTCCAAATTGCCAAATTTACACATATGCCGATGACACTGCACTAATAGTCAAGGGTTCAAACTGGGAAAATACTTACCTACATGCTGAAGCTGCCCTGTCCACTGTCTTATCTTGGCTTGAGTGTAATTTGCTAACTTTAAATGTCAATAAAACAAATTATATAACTTTTGCTACTAGCACACAAACACTGCCTGCAGAACGCAACTTTAACATTACGGCCCATACCTGTCTAAAAACAGGCAGTGTCTGCCACTGTCTTGAAATCTCAAGAGTTTCAATTGTCAAATATCTAGGTATTTATATAGATCAATTTTTGAGATGGGACCACCACATTAATTCATTGATACCTAGATTAAGAAAATTAATATATGTTTTTAAGAATTTAAACTCTGTTACTGACCTAAACAGCCTAAAAAGGGTTTATTTCGCACTAGCTCAGTCCATACTGACTTATTGTATAACGGCATGGGGTGGTGCAGCAAAAACAAAATTGATATCTTTAGAAAGAGCTCAGAGGGCAGTTCTAAAGGTCATGACAAGGAAACCTTTTCGGTACCCTACTGTTCAACTTTTTGCCGAAACAGCAGTATTGACAGTAAGACAGCTATTCCTCATGTCCACAGTTCTTCGTAAACATGCTCAGCTGTACTTTGACCCTACAATTTTTACTCGTAAACGGAGATCTGATCTTGTCTGCTGCACCCCTCGACATAGGACTAAGCTTGCTAAAAGGCATTATAGGGTCCTTAGTTGTAAAATCTACAACAAAACCAACAAAGTACTGAAAATATACTCTTGTACGAAACGGGTAGCTAAATGCAAGATCCAAAATTGGCTAGGGACCCTAACGTACGCGGAAACAGAGGATCTACTGATAACTCAAACCTAAATGATAATTTATGACAAACAAATTAAAAATAAATTGTTTTAAATTTGGCATTTCTAAATTGTTTTTGCATTAATAAGTAACTTGTGCAGTACATTCACACTCTCACGCATTGACTCATACACAACTAAATACACACACTCTCATGACAATACACTCGCACATGTGTTAATAAAAGAAAAAAGCACATACAACACACCCACTCACATACACACACACACACACACACACTCACACTCAAACACAAACTAATACACACACACGCATAGCGGCGTTTGAAGCATGAATTCCCGAATAAACAGAATAATAATTCTAGTTTGGGAATTCTTATAAACTATTTTTGTGTACCTTTTTATGTTTCTCTTATGCTTAATTATAAAATAGTTTACACACTGAATCTCTATCAGACTGTCTTCGCTTCCTGATCCACGAGATACAGGTCTTTTGTGCCTAGTTCGTTGGATTGGGTGGGCGACTGATCGTGTGATTAGACAAAATCTGTTGTTTGTAACACCTGCACTGTAAATTGTTTTTAGCTTAGAAACTAATCAATAAAAATATTTTTATTTTTTATTTTATTTTATTTTTTTCAAGAAAGATAGTTGTGCTAAAGATAATGATGAAAAAACAACGAAAAACATCGAAAAAGTGCAAAAGTGAGGTTATAGTAGGTAGGTAGGTTATAGTTATAGGTAAAGTAAAAGACAGAGACAAATGATTTCGCGTAACGGAGCCTTAATATTACAAATGCGAAAGTTTATCTGTTTGTTACCTCTTCACGCCTAAAACGTTGGACTGATTTGGATGAAATTTGGTTGGTAGACAGATTAGGAGACAGAGGAGCTCGATGGCGCAGTGATTTAGAGCCTGGCCCAGCGATTGCGGAGGTTAAGCACTTTCGCAAAGGTCGGTCATGGGATGGGTAACCAAAAATTTATTATCTCGATCTCCTCCATGCTCCGTACATGTTAAGCCGTTGGTCCCGGGTGCATTTGCAGTCGTTAACACCTACCAATCCGCATTTGGCCCGCTTGATGGGTTATGGCCCATCCTCCTTATCCACCCATAAGGAAGGCCTGTGCCCCAGCAGTGGGGACATTAAAATGACTGATGGTCAGACAGATTAGGACCTGGATCACCATATAGGGTACTAAAATAGAGTGAAAATCAAACCAACCTTCAATCATGATTTGTTTGTCATGCCATCCCAAGTTCCCTTCAAAGTTGGCTTCTCTAACGCAGCAAACCACTTCTTCTAAGTCAGGAAAGTGTGGCATACCATCGCTCCCAATATTAGTGTTTATCAATCTTTCCAGTTTTTTTATAGGAAGTTCTGGTCTTGAATCAATCGCGTGAAGTCGCACTTCCCGCCTCTTCACAGATGGACGCCCCTTCAGGCGGCACAACTTCTCATATAAACTAACTATTTTCCTCTGAAAACTGACAATTTTATTTTTGAATTATGGATTACTTCCATCCCATACCGAAAATGGCGCCCTAAGAGGTTTTTATTAATAAGTTGATAATAGAATAGGATTTTTATAAACTTTTCAACACACTTGCTCGTAAAGCTGATGTAATTCCACCGGTTTTAAATATGTAAAGCGGGTCATAAAAAACGCGTGTGTTACCAAAGCAAATAGTTAAGTTATAGTCCATACAAATTCCATAACAGTATTATTTGCCATTTCTAATATGGAACGGATAGCTGCGCAAAAATCCTTACGTGGCATTTTTATCACCAATAGTCTAGTATTTTTATTTTAGAAGGTATTTACATTCCCTTGTAGTTATTCGTAGAAATAGATAGCAAATGTGTCAAAAACGGTCACTTTTCGCAGTTTTGCTATATCTACGAGGGCGGGTCAATAAGTCCGTGACTTTTTATATTTCCCGTCACAGTACTGAAAGGACAACACTGCTCCTGTCAACCGGCATCTTTCAGTTGGCTCCTACCAAAATTTAAACAAGATGCGTCATTTACTTTGTATTTGATAGCCAATAATAGCATATTAAGTCGTGATACAGGACCTCGGTGGCGCAGTGGTTTAGCGCCTGGCCCAGCGACTGCGGAAGTTAAGCAACGTTCGCAAGGGTCGGTCATGGGATGGGTGACCAAAAGTTTATTATCTCGAGCTCCTCCGTGCTTCGGAAGGCACGTTAAGCCGTTGGTCCCGGCTACATTTGCAGTCGTTAACACCCACCAATCCGCATTGGGCCCGCGTGGTGGGTTATGGCCCATCCTCCTTACCACCCATAAGGAAGGCCTGTGCCCCAGCAGCGGGGACATCAAAAATGGCTGATGGACAAGTCGTGATTTGAGGAGAAAATGGAAAAAAGTGAATTTCATGTGCCGACTTCGCAG
The DNA here is from genome assembly GCA_928269145.1 of Agriphila tristella. Taxonomy (NCBI): domain Eukaryota; kingdom Metazoa; phylum Arthropoda; class Insecta; order Lepidoptera; family Crambidae; genus Agriphila; species Agriphila tristella. Next base: position 19,761,721 of record OV743442.1, read on the forward strand.
AGTGTTTGGCGTTGTTCAACTGCAATATGAACGAGATATTGCACTGTTTCGTAATCGTGGACGAAGCGTGGATCCACCACAATCCACCAGAGACCAAACAGCACTCAAAGCAGTGAGTTTCTCGGGGTGAATCGGGTTTGTCAGCAATTAAACTCATGGCGACCGTTTTTTCGGATTCACGCGGTAAAATCCAGATCGACTACCTTCAAAAGGGTAAAACAATCAATGGCGAATATTATGCCAACTTAATGGATCGATTCAATGAGAATTTGAAAAAAAATCGGCTGCATTTGACCAAGAAAAAAGTTCATTTCCACCAGGACATTGCAAGGGTGCAAACATGTGCAGTTTCCATGCCAATAATCCATGAATTAGGCTAGGAGTTGATCCCTCATCCACCGTATTCTTTGGATCTAGCCTAGAGTGACTAATTCTTGTTTCCAAACCTAAAGAAATGGCTCGATGAAAAGAGATTTGACTCCAACGATGAAGTCATCTCAAAAAAATACCTATATTGTCAATTTTTTTTTGGAAGGGATAAAAAAAACGCAGAAGCGTTGGACAAAGTGTATAGAGCTCATAGGGAGACTACGTTGAAAAAAAAAAAATTTCGTTACCCAAAAACCTGTGTTTCATTCAAAAAGTTGATGTAATGATACCTTCTAAAATATAGGTACTAGACTATAGCTACTGAAAATTCCACATAAAGTTTTAATAAAATGATGTACTACTTATTATAATTAAATTAAAAATTCGCTCAGGGAACCGTCACAATTGAAAATTTCGTAATTTTTTTCGAACCCTGAGTAATATCTATCTTATTTTTAAATAGTATTTTGAAACTTACAATTCACATTGAATATAAGGTGACAATTGGTTATCTTCAGTCACTTCGGCAACATTAAATTTATCTATCATATGTTTGTACATCTTAATTTCTCTTTCCATAGACTCTATACTTCGCTCTGTAGTAGTTTCAACTGTATTTTTATTTATTAACACTGCTGTACTACTGAGTACTTTTTCTACAGAAATTCCCATGCCAAAATTACTAGTTATTTTCCGTGGATTTATTCTAGTCACTTCTAGAAAACTATCATCAGTTTGAAAACCAACATCTTTCATATTCTGATTATTTCCTGATGAACAACCATTAGCATTTATTGTTTTAGTCATTTTTTGTAAACTGACAACAGGTTGAAATTCTTTCATATTCTGATTATTTCCTGATGAATTAACATCAATATTACTTGTTCTGGCCACTTCTTGTAAACTATCAGTAGTTTCAAAACTAACTTCTTTCATATTCTGATTATTCCCTGCTGAGCAAACATCAGCATTACTTGTTTTAGTCACTTCTTGTACACTATCAACAGTTTGAAAACTATCACCTTTCACATTCTGATTATTTTCTGATGAACAAACATCAACATTACTTGTTCTAGTCACATCTAGTAAACTATCATCAGTTTGAAAACTAACATCTTTCATATTCTGATTATTTCCTGATGAACAAACATCAGCATTAGAATTTTCTGCTAAATGATCAGTGGTGCTGCTTACAGTATCAACATAATTTGGGGTAGCCCCTGATTCATTGAGCACTTGTCCTAAATTAATATTTGCATGTGGAATTGTTATTTCTATATATTGTTTTTCCACAGTATCAGTTCCCTGGTTGACCGCTACAGTATTAATTCCAGCATTTTCATCAACTGCCACTATGTTATTAGTAAAACCTTCATCCAAGTTAATGATGGGAACTTCAAATTCATCATCATCATCAATGTTTATAATGTTGGTATCTATTCTTGCCTTTTTCCTGTGACTTTTATCCCTTGAACACTTTCTTTTTTTTTTCTTGTGAACTTCTGAAAAAGTCAAAGAGCCAGTCATACCTTACCCGTTTATTTGGAAGCTTCTTGAAAGTTAATATATGTATAAATGAACAAAAAATCTCAAATGATATAAAATCCTACAATTTACGAGATAACCATATCATAAAGATCCTGTATAGTTTAAAAATCCAAACTTATTCCCCATTTTATCTCTTTATATCACTACATTTTTTGTTTGTCTATAGATCCCCTATCGATATACATAGATTTTTACGCACTCTGCTATCATTTACGAAATCCACCGTTAAAAATATAAAAAATTATGGTTACCACTATAAAAGGTAAATTTATTTAGAAAGATTGTGTAAATTTTTTAGGAGAATTATTATGCTATCCAAGTACAGATGGCCCATGAAAATGTTGAGCACTTGGTCAAATGAAATAGTATAACAAAAGTTTCAATATTATAAATTTCTAAATACAACATAAAACATTTTCATGGACCGACTGTACTTACAGCTGTGTACGTACTATAACATACCTTTATGTCTATTTTTCTTAGCAGATGGCACCTTTATTTTTTTCTTTAAATATTTAAGGACTTCACAGAGCTCTTTTATATGTGAATATCGATGCAACGGATCCGTTTTGATGTTAGTCAACGCCCTAGTTAAGGCACTATCAAAGCTTTCAACATCAGAAGTACTATTGAAAGTACTTCCATTGGCTTTGTAAAGGGGAACCAATGTACGATTAATTATTCTTAACATTGCAGCTGAACAATCCACTTTAAAACATTCATGAAGAAAATTTTCAAACCCTCCCAATTGATTGTATGTATCGCCTAAGCATTTTCTGATGTCAAATTCCTCCAGATCAACCACTTCCACGACGTCATCATCGCAAACTTCATCTAAATCAATAACATTGTTTGATGCCACTGCACCATTTTGACATTCATCTTCTACAACGACTGTTTCCATTGTTATTATGAATTAATAAGCACTAACTGAAAGAGAGAAAAGACTTACGTAAGCTATTTAAGGTATGTTATTTCCAGTGGTGCAGAAACTAATTTTACTTCTAAGCCCGCCCGGACCAATAGTTAGGTCCAGACAAAAATCACATAAGAAATTCCGTCAACGCCTGCCCGGACCTATCAATCTGGCACAGATACGGCATAAATAAATCGTTATTTTCTCATAGTATTGGCTATTCATATAATCCATGCAATACATATTTCGATGGTCTAGAAGACAAACATGCTAATTACAGATTTACCAATTTTTCAGGAGGACTGTTATTATGAATTCAAAACTTCTAGATACTATAACTTAAAACTGTGTATAATAATGCCTATACTTAGGGTATTTACCTGAAAACCTATTTATCATAAATTTGAACGTCAATATCCAAAATATTCTATGAAAATATCAAAATAGCAAAAAAGAGCATGACTTAGTAGTTTGTTCACAAACTATTGTTCATTTAACACTTTCATGTATTGTATTTTATTTGCTGACGAGTGTACAGTAGTACCATAAACTTAATATCCACTGGAATAGACGAACAGAGTTCACTTGGCTGCGAAACCAAAAGTGGGATGAGCCAGTGTTTGTAAATATGTAAACGTGTGCGTGAATTTAGAGATGCACTGAAGTCCATTTTAGGTTGTCGATAACCATAATGTATTATTGCTCTAATAAATAAAACACAAACAAGATTTTGAAAAATTTTATTTAAATCATTTCTTATTGAGGCTCCCTGCTTATTTACTTATGACATTTATCCAGTTTAATTTAATCACTGGATTTACCTACAGAAAACCTGAAAATAATTGTTAAATTAGTACTTAAGTTGGTATAATTTACCATTTGAAAACTGTCGGTTACAAGCAGCTTTAAATAAAACTATCAGTGTTCACAAAGACAAACAATGTTATATTGGAAATCATCGATATCGATATTTTTTGATCAATATCTACGCCTTATTTTCTCAAGTTCAGGGACATAATATCTTTTTATCTAACACATAATGTTTAGAAATCAGCCTTTATTTAGGAAATAGGCGTTTAATAGCATCATATTAGTATATAACTTAGTGTGTTTGGGAATAAATTCAACTAAAATATGAATTATGAAAATGGTAATAGTACAATCATATTTACCTGTGAAATGAGTGTTTATTTGGGTTATTGTCGTAAGTAACATTACAATCCAGTACAGAACACGACACCATTATTGATTTATATAGCTTTGAGAGCCAAACCGACCCGATCGCGATCAAAATTACAAAATAATCTTGTTGACGCTTTTCACCAAGGTGATAAACGATGATAAATGAAGTCAAACCAGGTTCAGCTGTCAGTTTCTTTTTACTCTTTCTCGCACATCGCATAAGCCGTAAGAATCGGTTTCTCACTCGCACCTTTGTCTGTCTACTTGAGCATAGCGAAAATTTTTCTAAGTCTATGAGTAGTACTAAGACCACCAAAAACATTACTCTCCCGGCACTTGAAAAGATTAACATCTTTTAATATGATTGGGAATCGAAAGTTACGAAATTAATAAAAATATTTAGCTTATTTGTCAATCGTGGTAAATGCAAGCGGAATGTTATAAATCTATTTAACATCTTTTGTAGATTAAACTGATTGTAAATAACTGTCATTAACTTTTTTGGCTGTAAAATGTCATCACTTACTATGAATGTATAAATACAGTTTAGGCAGAAAGAGATGGAATTATGGAATTTGGATAAGTGCAAACGGTAGAGCATACTCATTTAATACATTTGGCATCAAAATGCTAAAATAGCAGAAAAGTGTAGTTAGCACGTTTGTCTTCAAGACCATTTGTAAATATCGTTCCATTTGATAAAGCTGATAAGTTTTTTGCGCCCATTTTTCTTGTCAGCTAAAAGACATCATAATGGGTGGTAGGGTAAAAAATTTTTTAGCGATTTAAAAATGCTTATTATGTGAGCTTATTTGAATAAAATTTATTTCATTTCATTTCAATGGTTGTAGCTTTAGCTTAGCTGGACTATCCTTGGTCACCATGAGTATCTACATAAAATAGTAAGATTGGTAAGTACAATACTCATCCCTATCACTATTAAAGAAGTTTCATACAACATGTTGCAGCTCCCATTTCTCTACGAGAGCCGATTTGCTTCTTAATTTACAACTATTGCGGAAAAACGGCCTAATGTCGTACAGTTTCTGAATTCTCAGATGGTAGCATGGTCATGGAAAAGGTTCCTGTGTTATTATAATCTGAACCTTAAAAATATATATATGAAATACAGTACCTGTATTTAAATAAGTAATGCACATTAAAGTTAATTAAATTGCACATAAAAAGTTAAAGTTAAAATGAGAAACGAACAACACAACACAACACAACAAAAAAAAACACCCGCAGATGCGGCAGATGACAGATTGACAGATGACAGTGACGTCCGTCACTGACAATTGGTGCATTCCGAGATTTCCGAGTCACGCCAACAGCGATTTCATCGCGCTGACTTGCGTACCAATAACGACAGCCCGTGTGACGTCATTGCAAGGAGGTTCATATACCCCGCGTCACAGCCGTGACACACTCTGTACGTGAGAGTTCGAGCGCCAGCGACCTTGAGCCAGAGCGTGTAAGCGCTAGGGTTGATACCGAAATGGAATTTAGACTTGTGGCAAAGGAAATTACATAGTAGGTATGTTAGGAAATAAACTTGTGCAAGGACATGTTAATGAAAGATAGGTTTGATTTATAATAAGTTTTTGTAATCTTTTAATTATATTAGGTAAGTACACATCATAAATTGCAACCCTTATACTTTATTTTCTGTTATTTATCATATAATATTTTTTTTTAATCTCTTAACATGTTAATGAAGGAAAGGTTTGATGTATAATCATTTTTATTAAGGTTCCGTACCCAAAGGGTAAAACGATAATTAAAGTCAGGTTAAAGGAACGGTAAGGGCATGACTAATATTTCGTACATTTTAACTTATAAAATAGTCGATAAATATTTATTTTATTAAAATTCAAAATATGGTAAAGTTGCAATAGTAGGGCCCATCAACTATGGCAACTTTGACATATTTTTGTTATTTTAAAATAAGATATAAATTTATCGCTTACTCTATAGGTACTTACTTTTCTGGATCACTGGGCAATACGAAGAAACTTTTATCAGGATTTTGTTTTTGGTTGTTGCCACAGCCATAAACACAACAATAACGCCCGCCGCCGGGCATGATTAATTATCTATAATGTAAATTAAACGCGTAGTCAGTCCGTGCGAAATGCGGTACAATACGGATTGCGGTGCATAGAGTACATTATATTGCGGTGGGACAAGCGAGCGGCGAGCGAAAGTAGAAAGAACCCTTGCCCGAGTAAGTCGACGACTAGCGGCTGCACTCCCCGCGCGCCGCGCGCAGCCCCCGCGCGCCTCCAGACACGAACACATAGCCGCGAGCGATTTTACGAGCATACATGCGCGAGTGTCGTTTCTTTTCGCGTTAGAGTATATATTCTGTGCCCGCGTTCCGAATCACGCTCACAGCGCTGTTAGCGCGTATCCGACCAAATTAAAGAGTCACAAAATATTCCACAAATAGGGTTTTTGTGTACCTTCTTAATTTAATGGATTATACGCTATAATAAGGAGTGAGTACTCGACAAAAATTCTCACTATGCGTTTAAAAGAAATTCAACTTTATTCTCTGTGTTATAGAGTTGAAATTCTATCGACGACATTGACTGAAGACTCTACTGTGTGAATGAAACATCACCAAGTAGATGAGGATGTCTCGTTCGCACAATTGCCATTACTAAACAATAATACCACGATGGTAGGGAAAAAAAATTTACGTTACCAATCACGTTGTGTATCAAAGTTAAGGATTCGGAGTGGAATATTGAAAATCTACTACTTAAATATTAATTTAGAATAACACATCGTAATTGTAACATGAAACAGAACTTACTCTTTTGATTTAATTAGATTTCTACAATAATGCTAATCAGCATTATTGTAGTTGTATAAATTCAAGTGTCAATCCTGGCAACTCCGATCCGATTTTGACTTTGGCGCCGAATTTCAATTTTAGAATTTCAATATTCAGGAAATATTTCTTTACAAAACAAGGGTGACCATAAATTCTACACCATTTCAGATATCCCAAAAACGAAATTGTTCTATCAATTGGAATAACTGGAAGTCGCAGGCGAGGGGTAAATAAAATTAATATTAATAATCAAATTCATTATGCGCCGATTTCGATGAAACTCGGTTTATGGTACTATTTCGAAAAGAAAATAATAACGCAGTGTTGAAAATATTAAAAAATCCAAGATGGCGGCAAACTTTTAAGTTTGTAGGCCGATTTTGATGAAACTCGGTTTTTGGTACTATTTTGAGAAGAAAATAACAAAGTAATTTTTAAAGTATATAAAATTCAAAATGGCGGCCAACTTTTTTGTTTGTGGGCCAATTTCGATGAAACTCGGTTTTTGGCACTATTTTGATAAGAAAATAACAACGCATTTTTTAAATATTAAAAAATTCAAGATGGCGGCCAACTTTTTTGTATATGGGCCGATTTCGATGAAACTCGGTTTTTGGCACTATTTTGATAAGAAAACGCATTTTTTTAATATTTAAAAATTTAAGATGGCGGCCAACTTTTTTGTTTTTAGGCCGATTTCGATAAAACTCGGTTTTTGGGCACTATTTTGGTAAGAAAATAACAAAGCATTTTTTAAATATTAAAAAATTCAAGATGGCGGCCAACTTTTTTGTTTGTTGGCCGATTTCGATGAAACTCGGTTTTTGGCAGTGTTTTGATAAGAAAATAACAACGCATTTTTTAAATATTAAAAAATTCAAGATGGCGGCCAACTTTTTTGTTTGTAGGCCGATTTCGATGAAACTCGGTTTGTGGTACCTACTATTTTGACAAGACAATAACAACGCAATGTCAAAAATATTAAAAATCCAAGATGGCGGCCAACTTTTTTGTTTATAGGCCGATTTCATTAAAACTCGGTTTTTCATACTATTTTGACAAGAAAATAACAACGCAGTGTTAAAAATATTTAAAAATCCAAGTTGGTGGCCAACTTTTAAGTTTGTAGACCGATTTAGATGAAACTCGGTTTTTGGTACAATTTTGACAAGAAATAACAAAGCAATTTTTAAAGTATAAAAAATCCAAGATGGCGGCCATCTTTTTTGTTTGTGGGCTGATTTCGATGAAACTCGGTTTTTGGTACTATTTTGATAAGAAAATAACAACACAAATTTTTAAATATTTAAAAATTCAAGATGGTGGCCAACTTTTTTGTTTGTAGGCCGATTTCGATGAAACTCGGTTTTTTGTAATATTTTTTTGACAAGAAAATAATAATGGAATGTAAACAATGGAATGTAACAAAAGGTCAAAATGGCTGCCAATTTTGTTTTTGGGTTGATTTTAATATAACTGGGTTGAAAAAAGAACAAGAAAAGAATTTGGCCGCCACCTTAGATTTTTAATACTTTCAATATTGTGTTTGTTTATTTTCTTGTCAAAATAGTACTTAAAGCCAAGTTTCATCGAAATCGGCTCAAAAAAAAAGTTGAGCGTCATATTGGATTTTAAATATTTTGAAAACTGCGTTGTTATTTTCTTGCCTAAATAGTACCAAAAAACGAATTTCATCGAAATCGGCCAACAAACAAAAAAGTAGGCCGCCATTTTGATTCTTTTTATATTTTCAACATTTAATTGTTATTTTTTGTCAAAATATTACTAAAAACCGATTTTCATCGAAATCAAGCCAAAAACAAAAAAAGTTGGCCGCCATCTTGTTTTTTTATTTTTAACATTGTGTCGTTGAAAATCGCTTCCACCCATTTTTGTAATTTCACTAGTAAAAAATTGGTGCAAGTATTTTAGACCTTATTGATATATTTACCAAAATTACAGTTTTTAATGAAAGAGAATAATTATGGTAGAAAGCACCCGAATTTTAAACGTCAATAGTCGAAAATCGTTTGCACCTGTTTTTTTTAACTACAGGTCACTAGACCTACTTGTTTTTCCGACATTCATTTGATTTCCGAAATTCACGCACTTTGTATTTCTCTCAAAATTGCAATAAACTTTATAGTTATGTCATTATTTACACTTGATTTTTTATAGATATTGGTTGATTTACAAATAAAAACAAGAAAGCAACCTAATAAAACGTAATAAAAAATCATGAAAATTTATTTTTAGTAAATTATTATTTTATTTAAAGTATACCACCTCCTATCGGAGCACTCGTCAAGACGAATCAATCGAGCTCAAACTCGATGGGGTTGCATGATTTTATTACAAAGTTTCAATGGCCTTCTTCCGGTTCCTTCATCAGCCCCTTGGATATTATTCCCCAACAGAGTACTTGCCAAGATGATTCTAACGAGCCCAAACACGATGGGTAGGGCATGGATACCGGTATACCGGTATACCGAAATACCGGTATACCGGTAATTTTTTTCGGTATTTTGATACCGGTATTTGAGGTTAAAATACCGATATTTCGGTATTTCGATAAAAGTTATATATTTTTGCAACGGTTTTTAAAGACTATGCAAAACGCTCAGTTTCTAAGGTTTATAGTGTTGTTTATACTGCAGATAAGTTTTCATATGACACGAATCACGAATAATCACGATTAAAGAAAAAAACACCTTTGCCAAACACTGCATGCTAGCTAGAATCTAGGTAGTCCTACTAATATTATAAATGTGAAAGTTTGTGGGTTTGGATGTTTAGATGTTTGGATGTTTGTTCCTCAATCACGCAAAAACTACTGAACGGATTTGGTTGAAATTTGGGACACAGATAGTAGGTAGCCTGGATTAAAACATAGAATACTTTTTATCCCGATATTCCCTCGGGAACGGGAACCACGCGGGTGAAACCGCGGGCGGCCGCTAGTATTTAATGAAATTGCTTTCAGTTGTTGAAATGTTTTCGTCATCATCATATCAGCCGCATGACACCCACTGCTGGGCGTAGACCTCCCCTAAGGATCCCCAAGATGATCGGTCCTGTGCTGCCCGCATTAAGCGGCTTCCCGCGACGTTCACCAGATCGTCGGTCCACCTTGTCGGGGTCTACCCACGGGACATAGTCTTGAGCACGGTCGGCATTCCAGAATCTTTCCGCCCCAACGGCCATTGGTTCTTCTCGCTATGTGTCCAGGCCACTGCTACTTCAGCTGAGCAATCCTTCGAGCAATGTCGGCTACTTTAGTTCACCTACGGATCTCCTCATTTCTGATTCGATCGCGCAGGGAAACGCCAAACATGGTTCTCTCCATTGCACGCTGGGTGACCTTGAGCCTCCTTATGAGGTCCATAGTTAGCGACCATGTTTCACTGCCGTAAGTCATCACTGGTAACACATACTGGTCATAGACTTTCGTCTTGAGACACTGAGGTAAGTCGGATGCGAAGATTTTTTGAAAGCTTTCCGAATGCTGCCATCTGAGTTGAATTCGACGAGAGATCTCTTTCTAGATGTTGAATTGTTAAACTTACCTAACTGGACTGCCTGTCCTAAGTATACGTAATGGTCAATAACTTCAAGTGTAGTGGTCCCAATATGAACATGAGTAAAGCGGGTACAACCTGATCATCCCGAGACCCACTGTTTGGGAAGCACTACGAAGATTTTTGACTATTGTGTTCAGGTCTTGCAAGTTCTCAGCCATAAGAATTATATCATCGGTAAAACAAAAGGGCTGGTCATTAATATTGATGCCGAGTCCTTTCCAGTCTAAAAGTTTTAAGATGTCCTCTAACGCAGCTGTGAACAGTTTCGGAGAAATAACATCTCTCTGTCTCACACCTCGCTGCAGTTGAATAGGATTTGTGCTCAGGTTCTATACTCGGATTGATATGGTGGCATTTTCGTATAAGTATATCAACACATCGATATACATGTAGTCCACTTGGCTTGGCACCTTATGACAGACTGCATTACACCCAGGTTTCTATATATCATTATTATATCCCTTTCTCATAAGAAAGTCATTGATTGGAACACGATTATGACGTTAATGTTAATGTAATGTGGACTATGGTCTACGAACGCCAAGCAAAGTGGCAGATTATACTCCCCGGTCTTGTGTATGACCTGCCGCAGCGTATGGATGTGGCTTATAGTGCTAAAGCTTTTTCGGAACTCGGCTTGTTTGGGAGGTTAGAATTCGTCGAACCTGCGAGCGAGACGATTCGCTATTGACATGGCTCAGAAGTGAGATGAGTCTGTAGTTTTTTAAGAGGGACACATCACCCTTTTCAAAGAACAAAATAAAAAAACGTTCTGTCTAATGTTTTACTTGAGTTGAATTGCGCCTATGTAACATGTTTTCTTATAATTTTCTTATTATTATTTTAATACCTAGGATTTTATTGCGATATTTGTGCCAATGAAACAATACAGGGTCATTTTATATTCACCATCAAAATTTTGAGGATGTGTTCAGTCCATTAAACCGATCAACTTCCTCTAAGGAACACATGGCCAAATTATGTAAAAAAAAGACTCAAATCGAAGAGATCACGTGGTCGTCGGACGTCAATTTAGTATAAGATGATCAAAATTTTGTGGTGAAATTCGACACAGTCATGTTTCTTAGAGAGAGATGTTGTTTAGTTTCGTGGACTGGACATGGACACATCCTTGAAATTTGTATGGTAAGTTCAGAACGACCTGATATAAAATGGTTCTTGGATCAAATGACGTATTTTCTTCGGTAATCTTAATTACCTATACTTTAGTAACTCATTTTGTTGTTTCTAGGGTGTTGGTAAATAGTTTAAGTGTTTCTGACATATAGTTTTAATCACTTTCCGCAAATACGACTTAATTATCGTTCTTGGAATCATTTAAACAGTAACTAGCAGTATTTAAAAAAAATACCGAAATACCGGTATACCGGTAATTGAAATTTCAATACCGGTATCAATACCGGTATGAAAATCTTTCCGGTATTCCATGCCCTAACGATGGGGTTGTATGGTTTCATTATAGTGTTCCTGTGGCGTTCTTCCGGCTCCATCGTCAGATCAGCTCAATGATACCATAATATTACATAACCTTCTAGTTCTGACCTGTGTTGAAAGTTTCAAGTCTCTAGTTCATCGGGAAGTTAGTATAAAATCGTTTGCAAAATTTGTACTTAAGCAAACAAACGAAAACACAAACAAACAAGCAACCTTATAAAAACGTGTCAAAAGTATTAATTGTAAATAAAGAACTACGTACTTAAGTTTATATTAAACAGTTTAAAGTAATAAGTATGTCTCCGACCAACCATACAGTTTGGTCACCCTAATGAAGAAAGAGATAGAATTATCTACTTGACCTCTCTGTCGGCTCGTTTTGGGGCGAAGAGCTCAATCTGGTTTATACCGAAGGGATTTGCTACATCTATGCGTCATTGATTGCGTCATAACATCCGTCATCTTGCGATTACGCCGCCCATGATCCGACTGATCCGAGGCATAATCACTGTGAGCGTTCTGTCAAAAGTGACACTTGTTTGTTTTTGCCTAGTTCCAAATCACGTCAACAGCACTGTTAGCGTATAATCCATTTAATTAAGAAGGTACACAAATACCCTATTTTTGGAATATTTTGTGACTATTTAATTTGGTCGGATTCGCGCTATCAGCGCTGTGAGCGTAATTCGGAACGCGGGGTTTGTTTACCTCAGGTGCATTTAAATGAAAGTTCAAAATTTGTTGAAAATTCTTTCCGCATACCATGGAAGTAATAGTCGAAGATATATGAACATATATAAAGCAAAAAGGTCCAAATTCGGAACTTTTCAATTTATATTGAGGTTATGTAGGTCAAGACATCGGTGAGCGCGCTCACGAGCGTTCCGAATCATTGATACAAAGAGTAAAATAATATATTGGGAAAAGAGCGCCCACTCGTGGCAATTTTTTGAAACACTGATTTGAAAGGCCATCAGCGCCTCTGGAGGTTTGAGCGGAACTAATGACAAGAAATGCGTGAAATTATAATTGCTGAAAATGTTTTTTCATATACATATTTTGTCATTTTTTGTAATATTCTTTATATAAAACAAAAAATATTAATTAAAAAGAATAAAATCTAAACAAAAAACACAAAAAATGTGTCTTTCGCTGGATTTGAACTCGGTATTCGTCGAACGGTTGTAGTACTGTGTATTCGGTGGAGGCAGGTATGGTAATCCGTTACGCTACTGGGTCATTACTTCGAGTGTTGAATTTTATCACTATATTGTAATTCGCTCAATGACCATACTAAAAAAACCATTTCATCTTTAAAAAATAATTTTGTTTTAAATCACTTTACTTACCCAGTTAAGAAGGCGACTTTTATTGTACTGTCCAAAATTTTATTTTAAACATTTTATATTATAAGTACGACTTTTGGCAAACTTGAAGAATGAATTTTTCATGTAAATTTTTTGTCTTTTTTGTAATATTCTTTATAAAAAACTAAAATATTAATAAAAAATAATAAATCGAAATAAAAAAAACAATAAACAATAATGTGATAATTTCCTAGGATTGAACTCGGTATTCGTCGAACGCTGGCAGTATCGATGTACGGTGGTTGTGTAGTCATCCTCTACGCTACCAAGACATTACGTTAACCGATGAATTTCCACATAATATTGCAATTCGCATCATGATCAATAATAATGATCAAAAATGACTTTTCCTTTCATCTTTTTAAAATAATTTTGTTTTAAATTACTTTATAGCTATTTGAAAAGGCGATTTTTATTGTACTGTCTTCTTAATTTATTTATTTTATTTTGAATATTATAATAGGCCCACTGCAGAGACATCTTTTGGCAACCTTGAAGACTTTGTTGTAAAAGTTGATGGTTCAAACTTAGAGATGACGCTACTTTTTTCTCCCACTTGGGTTGTTCTAAGTGTGCCCCCCCTGCATTGATAGTCCCAGTCCCAACTGTCAAGCGCGATTATCTGAATCGGTACGCTTTTTATGGGTTACCTACGCCATATCGAATACCAAATGATCGAAAATCAAAATATTGAACACTACACATCGAACGGTCAAAACATCGAACAGTCAAAACATACGTTCAAAATATCGAATTTACAAATAATCGAACGATCAAAATATCGAATGGTTAAAATATCGAACGCTCAATACATCGAATGATTAATTTATCGAAAAATATTATTCTCCAAATTTATTAACTTTTCAGCACAATAATACTCAATTCTCACATAAACTGATAAAACAAGACTGCTGCTATGAAGTTATAAATAAACTGCTTTGTACCTATATGTCGTAGGATAATCGTATAAGCCGGATCTTTACAAAAATCCTAGGTCGATTGTAAAGAACCGGATAATTGAAATCTAAGATAGATTTTTGCAATCGTCCGATAAATTTTTAGGATCTTTGTAAAAATCCAAGTATGTTTCGGACAATTGTAAACTTGAATGCTGATTGGATAATCTATGAGACGATTTACATCATCTTCAATCTGATTGGTCAGGGGGCTTACCATCAGCAAATAAGAAACCATCCTTAAGCCGTTCAGTTCAGAAGCAGGCCCTAAACAAAATTGCTTAAATCGGTACCATGACCGTCTTTTTGTTTTGACTCAAGGTGGACGGTTAGTTTGTCTCTGGAATGCTTTGTCACAGAGCACTACTGCTTTGTAGACGATGCGAAAACGAGCTAGCCTATACAAATCATGATCATCATCTCGTGTGTGCCTTACTCCTTCAGGCTTGTGAGCTTTTAAATCCTTCAGTGACGGATAAACAATATCTTATTTTGGTATTCGGAACAAACGTAACGCTAGAATTTATGAATTATTGACGTTTGAACATGGTCCTCACGAAATGACACTGAAGATCATGGATGCTGGAAATAACAAAAACTAGCTAACGAAAGTGCAGTTTCACTGCATAGATGCTCAGTGACGCAAAAATAAATAAGATTTAACATTCGAAAATCATACAAAACAGAATAGATCTCATAAAATCGTTGTTTAAACGTGGCACACACGGAACCGTGTGTGCCAGTTTTCATTTGTCAAAATATCGACAACTAAACCGTTTGGAACCAAATGAAGCAGTCTAGCAGCGTTACGTTTGATAAGTGACAGCATATAAAACTTTAAATCCGTTCGCGTAACAACACATCAATAGGAAAAGCAAAAACAATATTTCGACCCATCAGACTGTGTGGCCCACAATTAATACCGTTACGTTACGTGAATTTTGCTTCACTTAAGATGTAAAGCAGTTTATAGTAATAAGAATTTCCGTCACTGAGGATCTAGCTTTATTTGGAACCAATCACTGCAGTACTTACGATGCAATTCGAGATTTAAATTAGTATGTAGATCACCTAGGGTGACCACGAAGTATTTTTTTGCGGACATCGTATCGTGTTGATGTTTACTGAGACTGCAGCGTATCGTTACAACCCACGATGGATGGAACGGAACGGAGGCGGTATATGCATTTGGGGTAAGGGTTTGCATGTGTGTTTGTATGTTTGTTTGTTACTATTTTCCTCTTTCGCGGCAACAGGTTGTGCGTGATAATTTTTATTAAAGAATTAGTAGTTAATTAAAGAGCGAGAAAATGCTTGCATGCATTGCTTGTATGCATGTTGTCTGATGCAGGTTGAAAAACGTCGAAAAACGAAAAATAAAGGCATATTAAAATTAAAACAAACACGTGGCTGACGACATGCCGTTCACTGCAGTGAATGGCGCTGTTTACACGTTTCATTTATCGTTAATTTCCGATGCGGATGATTGATGAAAGGCAGATACCGATGAAAGCGAACGGCCGTCTAGTGACTTTCATCAAAAAGTCACATCAGTGATGAAAGATGAATTCATAATTAGACACTTCATTTTCGATGCTTCACTAATGAAGCATCGAAAATAAACGTAAAAATGAACCATCTAATTTCGGCTTAAGCGAACGCTGGCTGACATCTACCCAGAAAGAAACATTTCAGGGTTACATCTACCTGCCTACCTAAGTACTCTTCGAGGCTTGGTTATTAAAAAAAAACACATTGACACATACATTTTTATCAATGCCATCTATCGAGCAGACAGTTTTTTGTCATTTTGATTGAAAAGCCCTCATTAACAGGACGGTTATATCCTTTCTGTCCATCAACGTGCATACACTGTTGTCACCCTATCTTAAAAATCTCATACAAATTGTATCATGAATTGTATTGAAACTACTGCAGTGATTGGTTCCAAATAAATCTAGATCCTCAGTGATGGAAATTCTTATTACTATAAACTGCTTTACATCTTAAGTGACGCAAAATTCACGTAACGTAACGGTATTAATTGTGGGCCACACAGTCTGATGGGTCGAAATATTGTTTTTGCTTTTCCTATTGATGTGTTGTTACGCGAACGGATTTAAAGTTTTATATGCTGTCACTTATCAAACGTAACGCTGCTAGACTGCTTCATTTGGTTCCAAACGGTTTAGTTGTCGATATTTTGACAAATGAAAACTGGCACACACGGAACAACGATTTTATATTAGCGTATAGTTGGCAGACTCACCATAGAATTAGAAGGTTTTGACTAGGTCAAAAAATTGTTAATAAATAGTGATAAATAGTGAACTATAGCATATAAATAGTGATACTATGATTCAAAAGATATTTGAGTATCTTGATGAGGCTGCAAACTTGACGTCAAGTTGGCAGACACCTTAAGAAATACAGTTCGTATCATTATGATTTATATGCCAAAAAATTGTTAGAAAATAGTGAATCGTATACGCAAAATTTCAATAACATTGCTTCAATACAAGCCGAGATATTACGGTCTCTAAGTGGGCTGCCAACTTGACGTTTCAGGCAATAGCGATTCCAGAGAAACGGGTACAAGTTTTAAACAAATAAATATATCAAAAAATTGTTAGTGAAATTGTGATTCCTACGATATAAATAAAAAAAGAATTCTTCATTGCTATTTTCTAAAAATCGAATGTTAACTTTTACATAATACTCTGAATAGGATGTCGATCAATATTGAACTTTGCTCCACAGGAATAAGGTTCCAACTTTATTGCAATCGTGAGGTGAGTACTATCAAGCAAAAAAGTGAGATTTATATTTTTAGCCATGTCCTCCAAGTATTATTACACTTGTTTTATTAATTAAGTGTTGGTATCAAACAATAACGATATTCATTAATAACAATCATAGCAATAGTGCCATCTCTCGGAAAATATTGTCAATTTCTAAGTTATAATTTAACGTTAGGTACCTATTTATGTATGAGTTAGAATAAAGATATTATTATTATTATCTGGTGAGATTTATAGTAAAATGAGTATCAGTTGGTATGTGAGTAGGTAGGAAGTAATATAAGTAGAAATTATTAATAGTTTCTCCTGAATTAATAATATTGAATTAAGAGTAGGGTATTGACCACAGCCTACTAAAGAGTAGTCTTTATACAGTCGATCATCGCCTTTATTGTTGGCGCAAAAGCCACCGTTCGTAAAAATAGACAGTTGACGCAACGACTAAAAGTGGTTGGCACGCTATGATTTGCCTTTTTGAATTTCAAAAATAAATAACTAAAATAATACCTAATACATATATAGGCACCTAACTTTAAATTATAACTGAGAAATTGACAATCTTTTCCGAGAGATGGCGCTATTGTAATGAATATTATTGTTATTAATGAATATCGTTATTGTTTGATACCAACATTTAATTAATAAAACAAGTGTAATGATAAATAAATAATGAAAAATATTAGAAAAAATCGGCTCACCCGTAGCAACTTAGACGGGATTTATTCATCTTAATATAAAAATAGCATTGTGAATGCAAAAATCTAAAAGTTTAAAAGTGTAATGATAATTCGAGGATATGGCTAAAAATATAAATCTCACTTTTTTGCTTGATAGTACTCACCTCATGATTGCAATAAAGTTGGAACCTTATTTCTGTGGAGCAAAGTTCAATATTGATCGACATCCTATTCAGAGTATTATGTAAAAGTTAACATTCGATTTTTAGAAAATAGCAATGAAGAATTCTTGTTTTATTTATGTCGTAGGAATCACAATTTCACTAACAATTTTTTGATATATTTATTTGTTTAAAACTTGTACCCGTTTCTCTGGAATCGCTATTGCCTGAAACGTCAAGTTGGCAGCCCACTTAGAGACCGTAATATCTCGGCTTGTATTGAAGCAATGTTATTGAAATTTTGCGTATACGATTCACTATTTTCTAACAATTTTTTGGCATATAAATCATAATGATACGAACTGTATTTCTTAAGGTGTCTGCCAACTTGACGTCAAGTTTGCAGCCTCACCAAGATACTCAAATATCTTTTGAATCATAGTATCACTATTTATATGCTATAGTTCACTATTTATTAACAATTTTTTGACCTAGTCAAAACCTTCTAATTCCATGGTGAGTCTGCCAACTATACGCTAATGATTTTATGAGATCTATTCTGTTTTGTATGATTTTCGAATGTTAAATTTTATTTATTTTTGCGTCACTGAGCATCTATGCAGTGAAACTGCACTTTCGTTAGCTAGTTTTTGTTATTTCCAGCATCCATGATCTTCAGTGTCATTTCGTGAGGACCATGTTCAAACGTCAATAATTCATAAATTCTAGCGTTACGTTTGTTCTGAATACCAAAATAAGATATTGTTTATCCGTCACTGAAGGATTTAAAAGCTCACAAGCCTGAAGGAGTAAGGCACACACGAGATGACGATCATAACACGTTAATCAACCACCTATTTGTAGTGTTCCTTGACCTTTGGATATTTTCCCCTAAATTTTTATTTTACCTGACTGCGAGGATAAACAAAAAAAAATGAGGACAGTATTCGTGAAATAGAATTTATTTTGCCTAGCATGACCACCGAATTCTAAACACGATATGAAATAGCGATTTATTTATCACGTTGAACTGTCAAAAGACAATGGATTTTGACAGTTGGATGTCGATAAAACGGCACCCGGCACCCTGATTATCTAAAACGAAACTATTTAGCGACCAGTTGCATTTGACATACATTGCTACTTTTGTTTGGTATGTTTTTTTTTACCCCAAAGAAAAGTAGCAATGTATTACGTTCATCTGTGAACTGCGACCGGTCGCTAGGCGGTTTCTAATTAGATAATCAGCCCGCTGATTATCTAAACAGAAACTATTTAGCGACCGGTTGCATTTGACATACATTGCCACTTTTCTTTGGTATGTTTTTTTTAACCCAAAAAGAAGTAGCAATGGATCACGATCATCTGTGAACTGCAACCAGTCGCTAGGTGGTTTTTAATTAGATAATCAGAGGGCCTAGTACGAGTTGGTTTTTTGTTCTCACTTCACTTTGCGAATAATTAACTATCGTTTTCTCTCTTTCACTCGTTTACTCACTCGCATGATTTCCTCTCTGCCACTCGATACTATTCGCAAAGTGAGGTGAGAAACACAACTCGTACTAAGCATACAGCCCGCGGTATATATATCATGCAATATATATCGTGTTTCGTCGGTCATGAGGGGGGAGGGGTATAAAAAAAGTGGGGTATAAAAAAATCAATGATCGTCATCTCGTGTGTGCCTTACTCCTTCAGGCTTGTGAGCTTATAAATCCTTCAGTGACGGATAAACAATTTCTTATTTTGGTATTCAGAACAAACGTAACGCTAGAATTTATGAATTATTGACGTTTGAACATGGTCCTCACGAAATGACACTGAAGATCATGGATGCTGGAAATAACAAAAACTAGCTAATGAAAGTGCAGTTTCACTCCATAGATGCTCAGTGACGCAAAAATAAATAAGATTTAACATTCGAAAACCATACAAAACAGAACAGAACTCATAAAATCGTTGTTTAAACGTGGCACAAACGGAACCGTATGTGCCAGTTTTCATTTGTCAAAATATCTAAAACTAAACCCTTTGGAGTCAAATTAAGCAGTCTAGCAGCGTTACGTTTGATAAGTGACAGCATATAACACTTTAAATCCGTTCGCGTAACAACACATCAATAGAAAAAGCAAAAACAATATTTCGACCCATCAGACTGTGTGGCCCACAATTAATACCGTTACGTTACGTGAATTTTGCGTCACTTAAATTGTAAATCAGTTTATAGTAATAAGAATTTCCGTCACTGAGGATCTAGCTTTATTTGGAACCAATCACTGCAGTACTTACGATGCAATTCGAGATTTAAATTACTATGTAGATCACCTAGGGTGACCACGAAGTATTTTTTTGCGGACATCGTATCGTGTTGATGTTTACTGAGACTGCAGCGTATCGTTACAACCCACGATGGATGGAACGGAACGGAGGCGGTATATGCATTTGGGGTAAGGGTTTGCATGTGTGTTTGTATGTTTGTCTGTTACTATTTTCCTCTTTCGCGGCAACAGGTTGTGCGTGATTATTTTTATTAAAGAATTAAGAGTTAATTAAAGAGCGAGATAATGCTTGCATGCATTGCTTGTATGCATGTTGTCTGTTGAAAGTTGAAAAACGTCGAAAAACCAAAAATAAAGGCATATTAAAATAAAAACAAAAACCTGGCTGACGACATGCCGTTCACTGCAGTGAATGGCGCTGTTTACACGTTTCATTTATCGTTAATTTTCGATGCCGATGATTGATGTAAGGCAGATACCGATGAAAGTGAACGGCCGTCTAGTGACTTTCATCAAAAAGGCACATCAGTGATGAAAGATGAATTCATAATTAGACACTTTATTATCGGCATGTAACGATGCACAGCATCTGTGAGAGTGCGCCGACTTCCAGTCTAGCTACATCCTGTCAAAGTAGTCATCTGACTTACCCTTTAAGCAGTTTTCCTGTCAAAAAATCGTAAAACAGACTTACATCCGGTTGGCGCCATTTTTACTTTCACCTATGGAGTCGTTGTAACGAAGTGTCCTCATAGCGTCGTTACTTCTCGTTGAAGCAACATCTATTTTGAAATACTACGAAATTTTTTCATGATTTCAAAGTGAAAATTTTTTTTTATGCTAAGCTTATGCTTTAGTTATAGTAATTAACAGTGTCAGTGAAACAAACGCGTGCTTTGGACCTCTCGAAACGCGCAGAGCGTGAGGTCGACGAAGAGTCCCGTCTTCCTAGCCATAGCAGACGTGTCTTAAAACTTCGACGCCGTTTGTATAGCTGTAGCCCGGAGCCGTCCGCTGTCGATTTTCGGACGCAAGGTAAAACACAGGAGACCTGGTGAGTCGAACTATGATCTAATACTACTTAATGAACTTGTGACTAAAATACAAGTGTTACATTTGCCCAGTGCTACAAAAGCTGTAGGTATTACCGTCTTAGTCAGTTTTGATGAAAATTTTGTCTAGAATGCGGCCAGTTTGCATGCAGTGCCTGCATCAGACGCCAATGGTACGCACACCTCAATGCTACCAACGGGGTACCTGTACCGGTGCCTTGGCCC
The DNA here is from genome assembly GCA_928269145.1 of Agriphila tristella. NCBI lineage: Eukaryota > Metazoa > Arthropoda > Insecta > Lepidoptera > Crambidae > Agriphila > Agriphila tristella. The sequence goes on from OV743442.1 coordinate 19,783,132, forward strand.
AACTGATTTACAGCTTTTGACCGCCAATTGGATCGCTATGTGGTCGTTTCTGACACCAGTGACCTTGAATCCAGTCTCTTGAATCCTGATCTATACATATAATAAAGCTGTAGAAAAGTTGTGTCTGTACAAAGAAAATATTTTGAAAAAAAGTGGTTGGGGTGTTTGATAACAACCTATAAAACCCATTTCTATTATTTTTGGAATTTTTGTCTGTATGTCTGTTTATCTGTTTGTCTGTTTATCTGTATGTTTGTGCGCTAATAACTTAAAAAGCGCTAACTCAATCGTAATGATGTTTACATCGAAATATACTATGTATTTTGCGAAGTAATTTAGTCTTTATTTCATTGCAATCGGGTCACTCAATCAAAAGATATACGACTTCTAAGTTTTTAAGAAGAGTTTACGACGAATTCGTTGTAGCAATATCTTTGGGGAATTATACTGTTAGAACGACGACTACCTGGACCTGAGGGCCTAGCCCAAGTAACATTGGCAAATCTTCGTTATTGCTTCGCTTTCGAAACATGTATGGGATTGACATAAGGTTTCGTTAACTATCGAATTTTAAAACGTCAAATCCATACATGTTTCGAAGCGAAGCGATAGCGAAAATTTGCAAATGTTACTTTGGCTAGGGGGTCTGGTGTTCCCACATCTGGCAAAGTAAAATGGTCAATGGCTTAAAAGTAAACAATAAAGTGTCGAGTTTTGGGTCTGTCTTTTAAATTTCACAGAAAAAAAATGCACGTGCATGCAGTAAAATCTAAGCCCGCTTTCTAAGTATTATATTATTTTATACTACTAGCTTCCGCCCACGACTTCGTTCGCGTGGACATTCGAGAAAATCCTTAGGGAACCTTTAACCTGGATAAAAAGTTTAATATCCTGCCTTGCTAGGTAGGCCGCTTGATGTGAACGTGCCTTGCGCGCAGCAGGCCTCTGGCTGGTAAGCGCGTACTATATCGACCGAGTGCGATGTCGGGCCGCATCCTCACGCGCAAGTGGCAAACGCCCTGCCTGCAAGCGAGGTACGTCCACACCAAGCGTACTGCCTAGCGAGGCAGGACGTTAGAAAATAGAATACTTCGTATCCTGGTTAAAGGTTCCCTTAGGATTTTCTCGAATGTCCACGCGGACGAAGTCGCGGGCGGAAGCTAGTTTTATAATAAAATAATAACAGGAAAAAAAAGAGAGTAAGATCCCGCCTGCTCACTCGGAGCTAGGGCTTGAACATCGGAGTATTTTTCAGCTCCGGAGTTGGGTTTCGATGTTCAGGGTTTCAACTCCGGAGCTCCGGAGTTCCGGAGTTTTCAGTCTCTATTTAAATAAAATTGCAGTGATATTTTTAGCGTGTTTAATAGAGGTTATTATATACTTTTATCATCGATAAATAAATAAATTTAATCACTTAGGTACTAACTTGCTTATTGCGCAAATAATTTGACTAAAATACATTGAACTTACATTTCACGCCACTCAAATTTGCCGAGTGTTGGGTCATCATCATATCGATCACACGACATCTACTGCTGGTTATGGCCTTGCTCAAGGATCTCCACAATGTTCGATCCTGCTCTGCTTGCATCCAGCGGCGCCCCGCGAGCCTGCGACCTTCACTAGTCACCAGATCGTTGGTACACCTTGTCAGGAGCCTGCCCACGAAGCGTTTTGTGTTCGGTCGCCATTCCAGAACCTTTCTTTCCCAATGGCCATCGGTTCTACTTGTTAAGTGTCCCGCCCACTTCCACTTCAGCTGATCAATCCTTTGAGAGACGTCGGTTACTTAAGTTCTCCTACTGATTTCTGATTCGATCACGCAAGGAAACGCCGAGCATAGCTCTCTGCATTGCACGCTGGGTCGCTAGGTGACCTTGAGTATTTTTAAGATACCTATAGTTAGCGAGCACATTTCACTGCCTTTAGTCATCACTGGCAACACACGCTGATCAAGGTCTTTCGTCTAGACACTGAAGTAAGTTTGACGCGATGATTTTTCGCTTCCCGAATGCTGCCCATTCGAGCTAAACTTAACGAGAGATATCTTTCTCCACGTTTTGACGACCTCCGTGGTCGAGTGGTTTGCACGCCGGTTTTCATACTTTTTTTTTCATAATTTATTTTTGTGTCTTAAAAAGAAACTCCTTAAGGCATTTTTACACTACATTTTTTTCAAATTCGGCAAAAGATTATTACTTTTGGAAACAAAAAGCTCAAGCGACTTCTAACTTTTCTTAATGACTCTGTCGACGCTCTCGGCGGCACTCATGACATCAAAACTCATCGAATGAAGATGAATCCTTCCTATTCTCTAGATTCAACTCCAGTGAGATTTTATCTCCTACCAAACATGAATAAATGTCTTAGCGGCCAAAGATTTTCATCAAGCCAAAAGGTGGTGTCTGAAATGAGCCCTCATTTTTAGTTACCAGTTTTCAGGCGATGAAAGAAAAAAATAATGGGTTAAAGTGGTAGGAACTTCGTTGGACTGAATATGCAGAGCTACAATAAGATTATGTAGAGAAATAAAACAAAATATTCCGAAAAAAGTCTTTCTTCATTAAAAAGTCATGGACTTATCAATCCACCCTCGTATGTGATGTTGTCAAATATTTATTATTTATTATTTAAGTTGTCTTTACTTAACTGGACTGTCTGTCCTAGGTAATGGTCTTGAACTTCAAGTATTGTGTTTGTTCCCAACATGAAGGAGTGGGTAAATACAACATGGACATTCGACATGATTTTTGTCTTATGTTTATGTTCCATCCATCCATCCATGTTCATCCTAAGAGCCACTCTTTCGGAAAACACTACGAAAAATATTCGAGCATTACGAGTATGTTCAGGTTTTACAAGGCCTCAGCCGTGAGAACTGATCTGCAAAATGAAGGTGTGTTAGGTACTCGCCATTAATGTTGCTGCCAAGTCCTTTACAGTTCAAGAGCTTATAGTATCCTCCAAAGCAGCTGCGAACAGATTCGGAGAAATGACGTCTCCCTGTTTCACACATCGCTGCAGTTAGATTGGGATTTGTGCTCTGGTTCTGTAATCGGATCGACATGATGGCATTTTCGTATAAGTACTTCAGTCAGCACCTCGCTACACCTGTAGTCTACTTGGCACCTCTGAAGAGACTGCAACACCGCCCAGGAGTATATGCCCACGGCGATAAAAATGCTTTCAATTATTATTTTTGAAAATCGAAACTCCGGTTTTTGTTGTGAAACTCCGGTTTTACAAACGATGCTGCAATGCTTCGAAACTCCGGAGCTAGACCAAAACCGGAGTTCCGGACTTCAAGCCCTACTCGGAGCATATAAAGTGCCTAGGGTTTTAGAAAAATTTAGTAATATCGGAAAAATATTCGATACGATTTTGACTCTTAAAAGGCACAACCTGGATTCGTAGACCTGGAGGTGAACTATTCAACTTATACGATTAACACCGGTTGCCTTTTTCCGGTAATAAGCCTGTCAATATCTCTACTTATAAGAAGAATATTGCTTTTCAGTTCAGTCACAGCCGTGACACACTCTGTACGTGAGAGTTCGAGCGCCAGCGACCTTGAGCCAGAGCGTGTAAGCGCTAGGGTTGATTGATACCGAAATGGAATTTAGACTTGTGGCAAAGGAAATTACATAGTAGGTATGTTAGGAAATAAACTTGTGCAAAGACATGTTAATGAAAGATAGGTTTGATTTAAAGTTTTTGTAATCTTTTAATTATATTAGGTAAGTACACATCATAAATTGCAACCCTTATACTTTATTTTCTGTTATTTATAATATATAATCATTTTTTTAATCTCTTAACGTGTTAATGAAGGAAAGGTTTGATTTATAATCATTTTTATTAGGGTTCCGTACCCAAAGGGTAAAAAACGGGACCCTATTACTAAGACTCCGCTGTCTGTCTGTCTTTCACCAGGCTGTATCTCATGAACCGTGTTAGCTGGACAGTTGAAATTTTAACAGATGATGTATTTCTGTTGCCGATAAAACAACAAATACTAAAAACAGAATAAAATAAATATTAAAGGGGGGCTCCCATACAAGAAAAGTCCTTTTTTTTGCCGTTTTTTGGTACGGAATCCTTTGTGCGCGAGTCCGGCTCGCACTTGGCCGGTTTTTTTTATTTATTGTCAATTTTACCTACTTGCAAGTTTACGAGGTTTAATCGTCTGAAATCCTTATTTTCAGAGCTTTTTGTTATAATTAAAGTCAGGTTAAAGGAACGGTAAGGGCATGACTAATATTTCGTATATTTTAACTTATAAAATAGTCGATAAATATTTATTTTATTAAAATTCAAAATATGGTAAAGTTGCAATAGTAGGTCCCATCAACTATGGCATCTCTGACATATTTTTGTTATTTTAAAATAAGATATAAATTTATCGCTTACTCTATAGGTACTTACTTTTCTGGATCACTGGGCAAACCAAAGAAACTTTTATCAGGATTTTGTTTTTGGTTGTTGCCACATCAATAAACACAACAATAACGCCCGCCGCCTGGCATGATTAACTATCTAACAATTAAATAATGTAAATTAAACGCGTAGTCAGTCCGTGCGAAATGCGGTACAATACGGATTGCGGTGGGACAAGCGAGCGGCGAGCGAAAGTAGAAAGAACCCTTGCCCGAGTAAGTCGGCGACTAGCGGCTGCACTCCCCACCAGTGGCGGATACAGAAAACATTCAAAGGGGGGGCGCAAGGTAGGCGGGGCGCGCGGGGGGGGGGGATCTCCGAGAAATAGAAATTTTTAACCGACTATAATAATTGAAAAGGAGGGTATGTACTCGTCGCGTATAATAATATTTTTTTATATGTAGGTGTATGTACTTACACCGATTATTTGAAGACGGCACACGTTTTTATTAGGTTGCTTTCTCGTTTGTTTGTCCACAAATTTTGCGAACGATTTCATACTAGCTTCCGGATGAGCTAGAGACTTGAAACTTTGAACATAGGTCAGAACTGGAAAATAATGCAATATTATGGTGCCATTAAGCTGATCTGATGATGGAGCCGGAAGAAGGCCACAGGAACTCTATGATGAAACCGTACAACCCCATCGTGTTTGGGCTCGTTAGAATGGACTTGATGACGAGTTCTCTAATGGAAGACGCCCAGGGTCTGATGATGAAGCTGGTAAAACATGCCATAGGAACTCAATATTGGAACCGTGCAACCCCATCGAGTTTGGGCTCGTTTGAATCATCTTGATGAGTACTCTTATGGGAATTAGTGTCCAAGGATCTGATGATGGAGCCGGAAGAAGGCCATAGGAACTTTATAATAAAACCATGCAACCCCATCGAGTTTGTGCTCGTTTGAATCGTCTTGACGAGTACTTTGTTGAGAAATAGTTTCCAGGATCTGATGATGGAGCCGGAAGTAGGGCACAGAAACTCTTAATTAAAACCACGCTACCCCATCGATTTTGGGCTCGTTTGAATCGTCTCGACGAGTACTTTTTTGGCAAATAGTTTCCAGGGTCTGATGATGGAGCTGGAAGAAGGCCATTGGAACTCTGTAATAAAATCATGCAAACCTACCAGTGGCGAGGGGTGAAATTATGGCGAAGGTAAGCCGCTCTACAAAAATCATGAAAATGTTATGATCTGCATAGTGGATCATTGGGGTGGGATTTCCAAAGGTAAGCCGATGGGAATCGGCTTGTATGGACCCTTCGCCACTGAAACCTATCGACTTTGGGCTCGTTTGAATCGTCTTGACAAGTACTTTGTTGGGAAATAGTTTCCAGGGTCTGATGAAGGAGCCGGAAGAAGGCCACTAGAACTCTATAATAAAACCATGCAAATGCAACCCCATCGAGTTTGGGCTCGTTTGAATCGTCTTGATGAGTGCTTTAATAGGAGATGGTATATTTTTAATCTAAGCTGGTTAACTAAAAAGCAGAAAATAATGATTTATTGAAAAAAATTCTTTTTTAAGTACACGTTTTTAAACCGGACTTAAAACATTAAAACAGACTCAAAAGTAAAAAAAAGTCTTCTGTAAATATTCATATTATAAAAAAATAACCCTATTGTACAGAAATATTAGACCTAAAAACGTGAGGCGCATGCTAAAGACTATTTTACAAAATGTATATTGTCAAGAACGTTCTGGACTATAGACTTGAACTGCGAAAGCCCAACGGAACTCCATAACAACAAACAGCGCGGAATGTGGAAATTAAGTTACCTTCTAGGGCTAGGTAATCTAGGTACCTATACCATTGAAAAATGTGAAATATTAAAACGTTTTATTTATAATATCATCGCTTACATATTACCTACCACAAAAAAGTTAAAATAAAAAAGCTTTCGAAAACAAAACCTCCTTCTAAAACCTTAAAAAACAGCTCTGAAAAAGCGAGAAATAATTTTCCAATCAATAAATTAAAAACGTCTAATGAAGTCGGGTACGGCTTTTGGAATAAAAACAATAATTCCAACGAACTGATAACCTCCTCCTTTTTTGAAGTCGGTTAAATAAATACAATACCTACTTGAGAAAACAACACTAAAAGCCTAAAAGTAAAAAAATACCTCCAGCCCTTTTTTTTGTTGATTTTTGCTAACAAAAATGGAGTCAATTAGCAATTTTTTTAATGTTAAGAAAACTAAAATTAGGATTTTTTTATTACTGATAGTTGACTATCATGGCCATAATTCAATAAAATAGATGAACATTTTAAATCAAAGAAGCTAGGTCGTTCTCTGTTTGTGAAACAATAGGGGCAATTTCATAGGTAAAGAAAGAATACAATGACGAGGACTAACAACATTCTACAAAGAAATGCTTCTTTTTCGTAAACAGATGAAATGAAAAAAATGTTCAATGATCAATGAAACAGATGTTCCACAGATGCGATGTTGTACAAAAATCCCCAACTTCTATTATCAATAAGGATTGCTGGCAAATTCTTTATCTATTGTTTTGTTTTATTGTTCTGATGGTTGCTGGCTCGACTGCCACCCGCGTCCCGCCTTACTGTTTTCTGTTTTTTGACTGTTTTAGACTGGTTAGTTTAGTTTACTAGCCGGAAATAAATTATTTTTATTTTTATCATTTATATTATGTGAGTGACGCGAGGCACGCATGGGGGGGGCGCGCGCCCCCTGCGCCCCCCCTCTGTATCCGCCACTGCTCCCCACGCGCCGCGCACAGCCCCCGCGCTCCTCCAGACACGCACACATAGCCGCGAGCGATTTTACGAGCATACATGCGCGAGTGTCGTTTCTTTTCGCGTTAGAGTATATATTCTGTGGTTCAGTCTTTAAATTATTTTGTTATTAACTGCTTGCCTGCCAATATATTGCTGGTATGATTAAAAAATATTTGAGTCTTAAGTTTATTATTTTCAGTTTAAACTTTAAATTTCTTTGTTAACTTGATAAGAGATTGACTTTTAACAGCGATTGATTTCGATTTGATCAACCTGTGTTATGTTATGTTATGTATGACCTTTGGTAATGTCTCACGTAGCTCATTTTTATTCTATTTCGAAGTGAATATTGTTGACAAACCAAAGATAAGGTTATGTAAATAGTGTGCGGAAATAAGGGCATTATAAATATATCGAAAGCTGCTGGGACAGGAGCGTATCCTGAGCAAGCGGCTTAACAAAAACCTTCGCGAGGATCTGCGCAAGCTACCTCCATGGTGTAAGTATTTATTCGATGAGAACTAATGAAGTGTGACAGGTCTCCGGAACGAACAGTAGTGCCGCCCATTATAGTTTTGCATGGAATTGCTCGAGTCAAAACCTTTGTTGGCAGGTTTCCAGTCACACACAGTGGCGTTGCCTTGTCCAGATGCCTTTTGAAACCGTTGAGATTAGTTTCCACTGTGTGAATACGAATGGAATGACGAATGACCATTCGATAAGGTAAGGTGACTATCAATCACACTAACATAAGACTAATGGGGCTGCCTCTGAGCGTATCGGAGGCAGTGGCAGGTTAGCTTCGGTGCTTCGTAGGCCCTTCTCGTCAAACGAGAATGCGCCTGCCATTTACCCCAGACAGCAAGTACTTTTTATAGCTTCGAAACGCCCCGGTCGCCCGCTATGTCTCGGCTGATACATAAGCTTACGGAGCGAAGGTAACTTGGAGGAAGTGGATCGATGACAAGTCGGAATCGACTTCATCTCACTCAACCAGGATCCTGACGGAGAGGAGTGACATGGATCGTTGACCATTTAAACTGACCTTTCAGATACAGATTCCTCAGCTCTTTCAAAATAGGCGATGGAAACTGGAAGCTGGATGCTTATCTTACCGGTGAATAGTGGTACTTGCCCATCTCTATGGAAAATAGCTAATGTCACTCCAATACATAAGACCGGTGACAAAGGTGATGTGGCGAACTACCGTCCTGTTTGTGTACTTAGCTGGTTTGCGAAGTTTTTTGAAAGTATAATATATGACCATCTTTACAATCACATACGACATGTCTTAAGTCCATTTCAGCATGGATTTGTTTCCGGAAGATCAACTCTTTCCAATTTATTGATTTATACAACATTTCTTTGCCATTCCTTTAATAATAAGATCCAAGTTGATTCAGTCTATGTTGATTTCTCCAAGGCATTTGACCGCGTTAACCATCACATTCTTTTAAACAAATTGTACCACTTAGGAATACATGGAAATCTTCATCGTTGGTTAACTTCGTATCTACTGAATCGTTCACAGCTGGTAACACTCAATGGTTATGACTCGGTCCCATATTTAGCTACGTCTGGCATTCCTCAAGGATCAAATTTGGGTCCTTTATTATTTTTAATTTTTATTAATGATCTGTTAAATTTATTTAGTAGTAATTGCTTAGCATATGCTGATGACATAAAGCTTTTTAGGCAAATTAATAATATTAATGATTGTAAATCTCTGCAAGATGATATTAATATTTTGTTAAATTGGTGTTGTAAAAATTATATGTCACTTAACAGTAAGAAATGTCAAACAATCAGTTTCACAAAAAATAAACATCAAATATTGTACAATTACGATATTAAAGGAGTAGTCTTGGATCGTGTAACCGTTGTTCGTGATCTGGGTGTATTTTTTGATTCAGTATTGTCGTTTAGGCAACACTACGATCATATTTGTAGTAAAGCTAAAAGGATGCTTGCTTTTATAATAAGACAATCCAAACCATTCAAAAACCCGAATTCAATAGTAATACTTTATACATCTTTGGTTAGGAGTATTTTAGAATATTGTTCTAGTGTTTGGTCGCCTTTCTATAACAATCACATTGATAGAATTGAGTCTATCCAGCGCCACTTTTTGAGAAATCTATGTACAAGGCTTGGTTTGAGACGTAAATTACCGGAATACGCTGACCGGCTTACAAAGTTTTCACTTGTCAGTTTGGAAAAGCGTAGACTAGCGAATGACTTATGTGTTTTGCATAAAATAGTTAATGGTGGCTATTGTGATCAACTCTTAAAACAGATAAACTTTAAAGTACCTACTCGTTCAGTACGTAATTTCCAATTATTTACTATGCCAGCTACAAACAATAATGTTTCAAAAAATGCACCACTCTTACGTATGTGTCATGCATATAATAATTTATGTTCTCAAAAAGATATTTTTAATTGTAGTTTACATTCATTTAAAGTATCACTTCTGCGTGATATTTAATTTAATTACATAACCTGCATTTTTTTTGTCTGAATTTCTCACTTAATAATTTGTTTCCATTTGTTCTTTCAATAAAAATAATTGTTCGAATCTTTTTTAACTTCTTAAATTAAGTTGACTAAATATTTGTTTACTGTTGTTTTATGTCAATGCTGTGTACAATTGTCATAGGGATATAAATTTAAAAAGTATTCTTTAATGTAGATTGCAATGTAATAGTTTGTATTCTGTTATTGTACCTTTAACAATAAAATAAAATAAAATAAATAAAATGTCGAAACTTGACCTGTGAGGCCCAAGGGAGGTTCCTTCTGCTGGTCTACGACCACCGAGTCCTCCAATTGGCTTGTTTACCGTTTGGCCTATTGTTCGTGCCGAAATATTTCACCGCTTTGGCCAACAGGGTAGCTCAACACCTTCAGAAAAAGGTATGCACAGTCTACTTGTACTTCTCACTGGTCAAACAGTGTAATATTAGTAGCTATATACTGGATAGATAGTAGTTAGATAGATAGTAGTTAGATATATAGTAGAGAATAGATACTATAGTCTAGATTAGATCAGCATCGAAAAATATAACTGAACCGAACCCAGCCAGAAACTGAAATTTATAAAACTGCATAAGAGAGAACGCACTGCTTATCTTACCGGTGAAGAGTGATAAGTACTCATCACGCATTGGCCATCAAGTTGCCCACGCGTCATCTGCACGCGCTGCTCGCGCAGCACGACCTTACCTACCGTTGTCAGGAGTACAACTGCACCACACAGCTGCCACTGCTCACGTGTTTGTGTGTTGATGATGTGCTGGTCGCACGTCGCATTGGTATGTTGTCGCTACGGAGGAAATAAATTGGTCAAAGGTACTCTGAATCTCGCATTCCTACTCCCAGTGACTGCACTTTCAACAAACGTAATACTCGCGTGTTACGAAGACATTCTCCGAGCAGCTACTACAACATATCGGAACCAGTACAACGCGACTTGAAAATAACTACGTAAGAGTACCATCAGGTAGTGAAAAGTTTACACCCTACTCTAATTCCTCGTAACAGATGCAGCTGCAGACCACGGTTGGAGTCGGAGACTCAGATAAGCATTGCAACCGCAAAGAGGACAAATTTACAGCGGTAAACCATATCAGGCTCTATCTTTAGATGACGTGACGACTTTTACTTCACCTTGACCGTTGGAACATCTTAATGACAACAGAATACCTGGCAGATAAGTATAAAGAGGTAATATATGGGCTGTCTCGGGGCAGCCAAGCGACTGGACGGCACCTGTTACGACCAGTGGTGAGCCCCACGTTTTCGGAGTTCCTCCAGATAAAATTGTCGCAGCCGTATGAGAGTTGGAGAACTGTCTACCATAAGATTGTTAGGATTATGCGATGCCTTAAAGAAGACCCACGTCCTGCTGAAGTCATTGTAGTTCTGACTAGTATAGGTATTTTGATCACAGAGCCTGATTACCCTACCTGTCCCACCACCTGACAACCACCTGGCACCCATGGCAAGAGTGTATATCTGGTAGTAGTACCGTTTTGCTTCTATACTTCCATCTATGAGCTCTTTAAATTTTATTTATTATCACAAAACCCACAACACAATCTTACAATCTTAGCTTAATGCAAATAACGGATTAACATTTTGTTGAATACTAAGTATGTAAAATATAAGATTCCGAACTTAGAATCAGTTCTTAGACCAGAGCATTAGACTTCCACCACCTCAAGTTCGAGCTCTACGTTCAGAAAACTGATAAGGGGATGGCGTGACACAAAAAGAGGTTGAATTTTGTAGAGATAATAATTTAGGCCATAAATATCTTGAAGCTAAAGGCCCATCTAGCTAGATTCTTAGCATACCTGCCTTTTGAAGAGAATTTAGCTTATCGGATGATTTTATTACACAAATCCAGAGCATTATTATTAGAAATAACGAATTAACATTTAAATTGTCATGTGTAATAATGTTTATGTATTTTTTTTCTAATGAAACACATTTTAAAAGTAGTAAATACCTCTTCAAAAACAGCGAGCAGAGAATCCACAAGCCACCTGTTTTGGATTTGAGTGGTTTGTACGCTTCGATACAACATAATCCGACAGCTGCTTACATCACATTATTTGAAGCTTCACGCAAGGTTAGTGCCTGCTGCTTTTAACATCGGGCTGGCGGGCGCGTACACAACCTCACTTTTCTAAGTGTATCTACGAGCCACTACAGCGATGCCGGCGACCACATCATCCTGAGTCCAGCTCTTGGGTAAAAGACGGACACAGTGTTTAACAGACAGGTTAAAAATTAAAACATAGTTATATATCTTTCCTGTATTCGGTTGAGGTGAGTTATAAAACTAAGGTTTCAGAGACGCACAGGCGTAGGCAATGAGGTGAACGCAATAATGCTATATTATCAGTGTTAGAAGCGTGTGCCCCGAGCCACCTCATGAACTGTAAGTAATCTACAACTAAATTAAACCATGTGAAAGATGCAGTTTAACCGTAGCTGCAGGTTCCTTGGGCTCGGCCGTTGCCCACCTAAATTAGTACAATAATATTGTTTTTCCAACTAACAACCTTCATAGAGACGAAAAGATTGCTGCTCGAATTGATTAGCAATAATTATTAATAATTTAGTAATCAAAGCTAGCTTTTAAAAGTGAGTTATGTTAATAACTCTGATACAGAGTGACACATGTTATATCAATATTTCAATGAATTGAAATGTGTTTTCAGTTATCTCAAGTTAATCATGCCTTCAACAGCATCACATAGCGTCGTTTGGAGTCACCAGGAGTTAATAAACACGTCTCTCACAGATGCTGTGCATCGTCACATGCCGATAATAGTGCAAGTTTTACACAACAATAAAACTTGTATTATTGAGCAGAGACGATGCACAGCATCCCATTAAGGTCTCCTGGTGAGAGAATTCTATGAGGACACTTCGTTACAACGACTCCATAGGTGAAAGTAAAAATGGCGCCAACCGGATGTAAGTCTGTTTTACGATTTTTTGACAGGAAAACTGCTTAAAGGGTAAGTCAGATGACTACTTTGACAGGATGTAGCTAGACTGGAAGTCGGCGCACTCTCACAGATGCTGTGCATCGTCTCTGCTCAATAATACAAGTTTTATTGTTGTGTAAAACTTGCACTTTTTTCGATGCTTCACTAATGAAGAGTCGAAAATAAACGTAAAAATGAACCATCTAATTTCTACCCAGACATCTACCCAGAAAGAAACATTTCAGGGATACATCTACCTGCCTACGTGCCTACCTAAGTACTCTTCGAGGCTTGGTTATTAAAAAAAAACACATTGACACATACATTTTTATCAATGCCATCTATCGAGCAGACAGTTTTTTGTCATTTTGATTGAAAAGACCTCATTAACAGGACGGTTATATCCTTTCTGTCCATCAACGTGCGTACACTGTTGTCACCCTATCTTAAAAATCTCATACAAATTGTATCACGAATTGTATTGAAACTACTGCAGTGATTGGTTCCAAATAAAGCTAGATCCTCAGTGACGGAAATTCTTATTACTATAAACTGTATTACATCTTAAGTGACGCAAAATTGACGTAACGTAACGGTATTAATTGTGGGCCACACAGTCTGATGGGTCGAAATATTGTTTTTGCTTTTCCTATTGATGTGTTGTTATGCGAACGGATTTAAAGTGTTATTTGCTGTCACTTATCAAACGTAACGCTGCTAGACTGCTTCATTTGGTTCCAATCGGTTTAGTTGTCGATATTTTGACAAATGAAAACTGGCACACACGGTTCCGTGTGTGCCACGTTTGAACAACGATTTTATGAGATCTATTCTGTTTTGTATGATTTTCGAATGTTAAATCTTATTTATTTTTGCGTCACTGAGCATCTATGGAGTGAAACTGCACTTTCGTTAGCTAGTTTTTGTTATTTCCAGCATCCATGATCTTCAGTGTCATTTCGTGAGGACCATGTTCAAACATCAATAATTCATAAATTCTAGCGTTACGTTTGTTCTGAATACCAAAATAAGAAATTGTTTATCCGTCACTGAAGGATTTATAAGCTCACAAGCCTGAAGGAGTAAGGCACACACGAGATGACGATCATTACAAATCGATGGGTGCATTCTGTAAGACAAATCTCTGAGTCATCGATCGCCATAAATTTGTTAACCATGGAAAGTAATTTGTTTAGAATATTCATTTACTTTTCATGGTTAAAATGTACTTTATGGCGTTCGATGACTCAGATATTTGTCTGGCAGAATGCACCCAATTTATCGCTTATTATCCCCGCCAATTGGTAATGCGCCTGGCGGCCATGTTTTTAACCTCAAAAACGAAAAACAATTTGTAAATTTTTGATATACCTAGACCCTTTCTTATTGAAAATAAGAATTCAATAATTAATATATTATATTACCTATTAGAATTTTACTGTTTTTTGTCATTTTTAGTTGCGGATGACGATGATGTGTATGTTAATTTGACAAGGTTCCAGCGCATTACCAATTGACGGGGATAGTAATAAAATGTCGCAAGTTAATAAAACAAATTAAAGTTATATTATTTCGGTTTTTTTTATTTTCAATATCATTTCACACCATTAGTTTGTTAATTACTTACATCGATATAAAATAAATCATTTTCTTCTTTATTTGATTATTATTATTCATAATAACATAAAATGTAATGCAATTTACTATCCGCGTCAATTGGTAATGCGCTGGAACCTTGTCAAATTAACATACACATCAACGTCATCCGCAGCTAAAAATGACAAAAAACAGGAAAATTTTAATAGGTAATAATAGTGTATTAATTATTTAATTCTTATTTTTAATAAGAAAGGGTCTAGGTATTAAAAAAATGCAATTGTTTTTCGTTTTTGAGGTTAAAATCATGGCCGCCAGGCGCATTACCAATTGAAGGGGATAGTAGGTACTTATTTATGGGGTCTCATCTCTCATCATTTCTTTTTATTTTAGTGATATTCAACAACAAGGAAGTCGTCGCGTTGCCTTTATCAAGTTACATAATTCACTGTTAAATAATAAACATTAAAAGAAATTCACAAATCTTAAAATTCTCACGCCAAACTTATCTAAATACACTAAACAATTTTGAAAAAGCTGATCACGTAGGAACTTTTTATGAATTGCTTTATTTGACATTACAGACGCTATAAAACAGCTCCCAAACTGTCAAACGGAGCGTCGTGGTACGCTTCGTCCATACATAAAAAATGGTGAACGGTTTAAGAGCGTGTATTAAAGCAGGCCCTCCACAGGCCTGCTAAATCGAGGTCATGGTACGAAAAAGTAATGCCATTCAGTATAAGTCCTGCTATAAGAGCTCATAGTAAGGCCCCAGAACATATTGCTGATGGGTTTTAGGGTTATTTCGCAATTTTGCCGAATTAAATTCTTAACAAGGTTTTGCACAAGCATGTTGACGAGCGCTGTAGAACTTTCTTAGCTCTGTGTAGTAAAGTTATTTTTCGGTTATACTTAACCTCTAAATTGTCTGCACTGATCGAGCCCAGCATTTGTATAATATCCACTTCACTCACTTCACTCATCGTACATTAATGTCTCTTGATTGATTTGAGCACTCAGTTTTCTTTTTTTTAATAAAAAACGTAAAATTCGAACAAAACGCTGGAAAAATATTTGACAATAATAACAATGGACGCAATGAATGTTGCTGTTAGCCAATCAGAGCATCCGTCAGCCCCTAACGTTTACGTCAGCCAATCAGCGTGCGCAAAGTGATAATCATTGACGATTTACCTAAGATACGCTGGATCATAATAATGTACTCTATGCGCTGGATTTTTGTAAAAATCCTAAACATCACTCGGACGATTGCAAAAATCTGTCTTAGATTCTAATTATCCGGTATTTTACAATCATACTAGGATTTTTATAAAAATCCTATTTTTACAATTATCCTACAACATATACCACAGAATACATAATAGTACGCCGATTTGGAACCAATTTCGGGTTGCCACCCGTACTTGACAATAAAATATTGTAGAATAAGTTCGATTTTAAAATTGAATTTACACTATAACGGAAAAGTAAACATTGTTTCAGATTGGAGATGAGAATTGAAAATAAAAAATCATAAAAAATGTTGACCTTTCTGTTATTTGTGCAAATTCACTGTTAAAATTTAACTTATTTATACGGGTGGCAACTCTAAATTGGTTTGCTAAATCGGGATATGTAATCGAGGCTAAACTGGGGTGATTGGCAACTAGCGTGGTGATTATCAACAGTGACATTTTCGACAGAAAAAATATATGAACAGGGGGGTAATAGTAATTTTGTTGCAATCAACTCTGACAGAAATCGCAGTTACATTGCTGCTTCAGTTAAGAACCAATGTGACAACTATCTTACTTAAAGCAACAATGTAACTGCGCTTTCAATGGGGATGGAAACTGAGGAACTAATGGCGCCACAACCGGTTGTACCAAAACATTTGATTGGTTGTTACAAATGAGGGTTTTCCAAAAAAAGTGTACCCCCCACTTTTGGGCTGTCCCCCGTGTTTGAAGTTTAATAATAAGAAAAATTATAGGTATCTTGCTAATATAATGATTGCAGTGCATTAAAAAGACTCTAAACTAGGTATTCAACCAATTATTTTACCAATACTTTGCATAATATTAAAAGAATGACCATTTTTAAAAACTAAAGTGTCAGTTTTTGGCGTGTCCCCTACTCGAGTTCTTTGATGGTAGAAGCGATTCTAAAAACTTTTTGTACTGGGGTACCGTGAGATTTTTGTATCGTTTGAATGTACTCTTAATCGCCTATTGTCGACAGTAGTTAATAATTTAAGCCTTATTGCCATTAAATTACAGTTTGATTTCCAAAAAAATCTTAATAAGTGATACTGACCGGACATGTCAGGTTGGTCACGCTAAAAATTGCCATTTGAAAATTTACTAAGACTATTTTAGTTTTTGAAATGGCAACATCATCCTTTACATTCACCAACAGTCATTTTAAAAAAGCTAGTTTTCTGTTACGTTTCGAGTAAACGCACGTGTTTTAGTGAGTGCCACGGCCGTCAAGATTTTTGGTGTCGGATTTGAGACACGTTGTCTTCAAATTCAGGTTAGTTTACAACATTTAAATATTTTTAGAAGATAAACTATATTCTAATGTACTATTATTTACATTTGATACCAAACGTGAGTAAATGTTTTCATCGGAATATAATTTTGAATATAGTATGGGAAGAGAACGTCACGTCAGTTTTGCTACATTTTGCCTCGTGACCTACAGGCTGACCAGCAAAGTCGCAAAACCGACACTGTAAGGCTGAGACTACATGTAGGACTTCTATTCCTGTACATAAATCTGGCTGGTATCCTGTGGGAATGTTCGCGTATATAGAAGAATAATTTTTCAGGAATGTTTAGAAGCGGGCCTACTAAGTGTTTTAGAGTTGGGTGGGCATCCCGCACCTTGTATGATGATCAGATACGACGTCACAAAAATAGATGTACAATTTTTTTATTTAAATCTTCCCTGTGAGGGATGTGTCTCATTCTAGGCTTTATATGTAGAATACATATAATGTGGCAATCTATAATATTTTTACTAATTACTCTAACGAATTATTAGAAAATGTCGAAATGGATGAAATTAATGGATTTTGTAAAATAATATGAAATGACTCAGTATATAATAAACGATAATATTAAATATAATCCTTAATTTTCATTTAATACACGTACACTGTGATCAGTTTTCTCTTGAGTGTAAACCCAGCCTTAGAAAATTAGCCTGTCGGATTTGTGACTGTCCCTGTTTTGCGACGAGGATATTTTCACAGTTTTTACTAAATGTCAACATGAAGGGGAACAAATAATTTGGATGCACTATTTAAAATGCCTTCAATTATCTGGAATAAAATAATCACTTTACCGATTAAACTACATATTTATTAGTTATTGCAAAAGTAATGGTTACTTTGACATCAAATGTGACAAAACCGACATTAAAACTACCGTAATTCGTAACTTATTGATTTGATGACTTCAGTGTTCTATTTTTCAAATAATTTTAATGATAAACATCTTAACCCAAATAAAATCTTTACGTTCTTCTTGATATTTAGTAGATACATTAGCTTTTAAAATAGTCGCAAAACTGACAGTTTGTTTCGACAGTGCTTGATTTATTTGATGATTTTTCGTAAAAAAGATAAATCAGCAAATAATAAAGTATCATTCTATATATTATCATGTTTCTCAATAATATTTAAATAAAACAAATATCGGAAATTGTATTTCTAAAATAGTAACATCAATTTAGTCATAGTACACTTTATTTTGAAAACCCTCAAATATCAAATGTCATTTGTGGCATATTTTAACCAATCAAAGTATTGATAGCGGTTAGACCGCCGCTGGCGCCATCTGCGATTAGCTTTGCGTTGCCAACCCCATTGATTTCAATCGAGAATTGTTAGCAACAGACTTACGTAATCAACCAACAGGCAGGCCCAAGTTGTGGGACTACCTACCGCCCCAAGTGGCGTCGACTTCGCCGTCGGCTTCATTTGACAGGTTGTAATACATTGCTTCTTTTCTTTGATAAGTCTTTATTTGTACCAAGAAGCTTATACCTCCCTCAAATGGAGTTTGCACGGCCACATGTCATAGTGAAGATTGAAAAAAGGTCCTTACGGCCTATTGCAACCTCTTTCTTTAGTGTTACAATACGTGTTCGTTGTTCGTCGTTCGTTTGTTCGTGAGAAACGAAAACGTATTGTAAAACGAAAAGAAAGAGATAGCAATACGCCGTAACGTCACTAAAGAGTCTTTTTCAATCTTCACTTACTTACTAGGCGTGCAACCTCCATTGTGGATATAAGCTTCTTGATTTGTACCAATAAGAAGCAATGTATCTCTTCCATCTGTCAAATGAAGCCGACGACGAAGTTGACGGCACTTGGGCGGTAGGGTAGGGCCCCTGTTAATTTTGATTTTTTGTGAGTTGTTATTCACCAGTTGCTAATCACCCCAGTTTACGGTAAGGGTAACGTATTCTCCGAGCCGACTGCTGGGATGGGCACGGTAGAAAAGGCTATGGCACGGCCCACCCAGCCTATATGTATTCTGTGACCCAGGGGGTCTACTGCCCAAGTGTCGTCGACTTCGCCGTCGGCTTCATTTGACAGATGGTTGTAATACATTGCTACTTTTCTTTGGTAAGTTTTTATTTGTACCAAAAAAAAGTAGCAATGTATTTCATCCATCTGTCAAATGAAGCCGACGGCGAAGTCGACGACACTTGGGCAATAGACCCACAGCTCCCCCTTCCCTTTCAATGGGATGCGAGTGGCGAGGCGAGACTGGCGAATGAGCGGGTGGTACGCCGAGAGGCATGCATGTAGGGATGGGCTGGGCACTCGCATATAGGTCAAGAAGCTTTATACCTCCCTCCAATGGAGATTGCACGGCCAGTGTCATAGTGAAGATAGAAAAAATGTCCTTGAGTGACGTGACGGCTTATTGCAAGCTCTTTCTTTAGTGTTACTATAATAACGTGAATAAAAATACTATAATACGTGTTCGTTGTTCGTTCGTTCGTGAGAAACGAAAACGTAAAACGAAAAGATAGAGATAGCAATACGCCGTGACGTCACTAAAGTCTTTTTTCAATCTTCACTATGATACTAGGCGTGCAATCTCCATTGTGGGTATAAGCTTCTTGATATAGGTCAAAGAAATTATAAGTACTACGTACAACAAGAAGGTGCACGCCGTATTTCTGTGTATACAAAATACACTTTATCCTTAAAAAATAAGGTTTATATTTCAATTGAAAAAAATTGCGGTCCATTTGAGATAGCAAGTACGAGGTGAGGGTGTCTCTTTCCAGCACATTGCCAGCACACGATTTCTTAAAAAGGGTGACAACAATTTTCCGTTACATTGGATTCTTTAAAACGTTAGTAAGCCTTAAAGTAAACTATTTTTTTAGCTTCCCTAAGAACGAGGAAGTAAGGATATTAGTTATTCTGTAGTAAGGATGCAATGGCAAAAATAGTAGGCGCATAATATCAGAATCGCGAAATAGCCGATTCGCGAAAAATGAGAATCACATAATAACAGATTCTCAAAATAGCCGAAATTATACATATACAGACAAAAATGTCAGTAAATCAAAAACGCTGTGAGTCGTCATTTTCAATCCTTTTTTGACTGCTGCAGTTGATAAATAACAATCTTTATTTTATTTAAATTACGTTACCAAAGTACCAGGGTACCATAGATTTAGAGGAGGTTAAATAACTAAAAAGACGCGCAGCGCGATTTTTAGTCAGTTTAGAAAGGGCGCAGCACGAATACAGCGACCTTTAGTTTAACCAATAATAACAAATTGCAAAAAAAAAGAACAAGTCTATTTGTTTTCAAACTTATTGTTACCCTAATAGAGCGAGACAAACTGACTTTAACTGACCTCGTACTTGCTATCTCAAGTGGACCGTTTTTTAGCCGCAGAGCACCTTCCTGTAGTACGAAGTACTTATAATTTCCTTGATTTAGGTACATAGTTTAATGAGCGCTTTTTTAAGAAAAAAATAGTTCCAATTTCCCCACTAGATGGCGCTAACAAAAAGTAGGGTCTGCAACTTTATTTCGAAAGACGCGAGCTCGATGAACGATTGCTTTTTTTTTTTTTTAATATCTTCTTCCCGTCAGTTGGGAAAGGCAAAGGCAGAGCCATACAGCCATTGTCTTATTTAAAATAATTTCAACTACAAGAATTCCAGCCTCTAGATTTCATTTGCTCGAATGAATTATTGACCGACGAACTATTGGTCGAGGAGTCGCTGTTTCGAATTACGCAAGCTCGATAAAATATTTACCTAAAAATTATTACTCGAGCTGTCATAGTTTCGAATAACTATGATAAGAATGAACTATTGAAAAAAAAATCGGTGTTTAAATCGATTTTTTTTAAAGATTTCTTACACTTAATGAAGTGTAAGAAATCTTTAAAAAAATACGGAAAGCTAGTATTTTTAAAATTCTTATTTTGCATGTGGTGTTATGTTATAATTGATGAGCTAGCGAACAAATACGGATTTGTCCATACAATCAGTTTGAAAAATTTACTTTTTTTCATAGACTTATTATATAACAGAAACGGACTTGTCTAAGCGCTACCGCACACAGGCAACTTTTGTCTCTGCAACTATTTTGTCTCTCACATGATTTGTATAAATAAATAATAATAATAAATAAATCATTTATTTCTCTTCTCACAATAGGTAGCTTAAGACTAGAACATAATATTTGAGTACATGTAGACCTGAAGTGTGAGAAGCTGGTGCCCGCAATAGGTTTAAAAAGAAAACCGGTTACACAGGGGGTCAAGTCTGCTAATGTTTTCGTCAAAATCGTAGTTCAATGGTGTTTGAATGGTAATGCTTTTTAACACAGTTCTTGTTTCTTAAACCCAAAACTTAAACACATATGTGTTTCTTAAACCCTAAACGGAAACATATTGTGTCTTGATTTTGGGTTTAAGAAACAAGAACTGTGAAAAAAGGATAACCATTAGAACACCATTGATCTACGATTTTGACGAAAACATTAGCAGACTTGACCCCCAGGTCACCAGGCCACCCCCGCAAAAGGATACAAAATGTGTTCAGTTAATCGTATTTGTAGACCTATGTGTCTTCATAGGTGGTATTAATTGTTGCAAGAAAAAAAAATCTTAATAAAGATAACTTAGAGAACTAATACATACTAAACATTTTAAATAGTAGCAGAATTTTGTGGTTGTGTGTGTATGAGTGCTTGTGTGTGTAAGTGTGTGTGATTGTGTAATGTGTGAGTGTATAATGAGCCAATGTTATTATATTTGCCGATATTACTCGAGTCGAAAGGAGTCGAAAGGAGAAGCCAATGTTATTCATTAAGTTTTTTTTATAATTTGTTTTTTTTATATTTAAGTATTTATAATTTTTTATGTGTGCAGAAGGTAATTTACATTTTTATTTTAGAGGAATAAGTAAACTTTCAGTATTTTCGTAGTCCTGTTCTTTTAAGTAGTTTGTAATCGTTACTTTACACCTGGCTCTGGGGAGGGGATAGATATTAAGAATCCCATTTAACTTATTATAAAGGTAGTTACCCATGAAAACAAAGAAATTGTGTGAGGTAGCTGTCCTTAGAGAAAGAGTTTGACAGACGGTGCCCTTTCTACGCTTGTCCTTTAACAAATCAGGATCATAGTTCAACTGAGTGTGTTTTTTTAAGATGGTGTTCAGAATGTAGGTCTGTCTGACTGTGAGTACTTTCCACTCTCTGTAGAGGTCTACTGTAGGGTACCGGAAAGGAAGACCAGCGGCCACTTTAAGAATAGCACGTTGTGCCCTCTCTACTTCGAGGAGATCAGTTTTTGCAACACCACCCCATACCACAATACAGTACTCCAATAGTGACTGGCATAGCGCAAAGTATACCGTCTTGATAACTTTGCGGTCCGCTACGTGCTTGAGGGTTTTAAAGATATAGATGAGCTTCCGTAATCTGGGTACGAGGGAGTTTATATGCTGTCTGAAGGTGAGAGTTTGGTCAATGATGACACCCAAATGTTTTACACTACTGGTCCTTTCAAGTGTAGGACAAGAACACAACACATGGTCATGGATGCATTCATGAGCAGTTAATTGAAAATTATCTGATGGCAGCTGAGAAGTTACTAATGCGAACGCGATATATTTAGTTTTAGTGATATTTAACGTCAACATATTTCGCTTTAGCCAATCGGTAACCTTGTCAAGACCCTTTTGAGCGTTTTCAAATGCTTCATTCCAGGTAGATCCGCTAAAAAAGAGAGCGGTATCGTCAGCAAAAGTATAAACCTTTCCCCCACAAAGCTGTAGATCACACAGGTCGTTAATATAGGCTAGAAAAAGGGTTGGGCCTACTATGCTACCTTGGGGCACTCCGATTGAGACCTCAGCCTCATCACTCAACCATTCACCTATCCTGACTCTCTGAGTTCTATTGGTAAGGTAATCCTTGAACAGCATTAACGGAGTACCTCTAACTCCCAAATTTTCCAATTTCCCCAAAAGGTGTGAGATCGAGACCGTGTCGAATGCTTTCGCAAGATCGAGGAAAACAGTTACACATCTTCTCTTATCATCTAGCGTAGTAATAACTGAGTTGACAAGATCTAGAACTGCATCATTGGTGGATTTACCGCGACGAAAACCATATTGAGAAGATGCGAGCAGATTGTTACACTCTAAAAACTTGATGAGACTGTCATTCATTATGCGCTCCAGGATCTTGGAAAGAGTAGGCAGGATGGAAATAGGCCTGTAGTTATCGACACGATCTTTCTCTCCACCCTTATGAACAGGTTTAATGAGCCCAGTTTTAAACGCAGTTGGAAACTTCCCAGTCGATATAGCAAGGTTGCAAATGTGTGCGATAGCAGCAGTTAGCAATTGAAGATATCTTTTGACAACCCTACTTGAGATTTGATCAACACCAACAGCACAGCTATCCTTTAGCCCTCGGATAAGTCTAGCCACTGCATCTTCATCGACCGGCATTATAACTAAGGAATTAGATGGGGATGGTTGCGGGAAAGCATTAGGTACAGATGCGCAGGGGCTTGCAGAAGTAAATTTCTCAGTTAGTTTTGTGCCAATGTTCACAAAGTAGGTATTCACATTGTTAACGCTCTGCTGGTGATTATGTGACACAAGAGACAAAGAGTGGTCAACAGTTTTATTTTGGCCGCTAATTCCTTTCACTACTTCCCAAAGTTTCTTTTTATTGTTTCCGGCTCTCTTTATTTCTCGCTTCTCATAACTCCTCTTTGCCTTTTTAAGAACTGAAGTACAGAAATTTCTGTAACGTTTGTATGTTAATTTTAAGACTTCATTATCTGGGTCTCTTTTGATTTTTTTGTGTAGACTATCTCTGTTTCTCATACAGCGTAACAAACCCGGCGTTATCCAAGGCTTGTAGATGAGTTTACGCTTGGGAGTAGAAGCTGGTTTTGTGCAATTTTTAATGGCTGAGGATAATAAGTTAACCAAGAGATCCGCTGCGAGATTGGAGTCTGTACATGTAATAACAGGATTGAAATCTACGTTTTTCATTATATTATCTAGCTGATCAAAGTCGATACGGTATGTGATTTTATTTATTTTGGGTAAGGCAGTATTTAAGCTTAGGCTTAGAGCAGCACAGTCATGGTCTGTGACTGATGAGTCGAACACAAAACATGTGGCGTCCAACTTGGACTTTATCATTACGTGGTCAATACACGTACGCCCATGCGTAGGCTTGGTATAACCGGGCAGCATTGAATGGCCAGCTAACACGTTTAAGTACTCATAGGCACGTTTATCCGGACTGTTGGGGACAATATCAATATTAATATCACCACATAAAATTATATTTTTAAAGCTAGTTAGTTTGGATAAGAGTGAATCTATTGAATTAACAAAATTACTTATATTTTTACAACTTGGTGATCGATAAATTGCGATGATGCAAGTTTCTTCATTTAATTTTAAAGTAAGGCAGTTTGCATCATATACCTGTGGCTCCTCAAACGTGCCTTTAAGAGATTTATTAAGATATATAATAACGCCTTCATTTTGCGTCGTATTCCTAGTAGTAGTGACATAAGTATAGTGTTCAAGGTCGGGTACATTATTATTAGAAGAGAGCCAGCATTCACTCAGAACTATAACATCCCAGACAACTTTGGATCTCATAAGCAAGGTGGTAAAGTTAGGCATATTACAGTTAACACTGCGTATATTCTGTGTAATTATATTTAGAGTACGGCTATTAGATGTAATCGTCCTTTTAACATCGTCGACGCTACAGTCAACCAACCGAGCTTTCGATAAAGAATCCAGATCCAAGCTTATACTTTCGTTAGTTTGCATTAGTAACCTTCTTTGTTAATTTAGTATTGGTGTCACGATAAAGACGTGACAGACTAAATAGGTTTAATTTAAAGTTGGATCCGGAAGTCTTTACAGTATGGCATATTATAATATTGGCGTGTAATATTGTGTACAAAATGATATCAAACTTGACATAATTTTTAATAATTTTTATTACTATTTTATCATAATTTATTAAAGTGTTTTTTGTTAAGGGTGAGTGTGTAATTCTGCGATTTGTTAACAGCGACAAATATAAATATTCGTTAAAGAAAAATGGTACATGCAAAAATAACAACAAAAAATAAAAGTAAAGTTTGTTATGAACTGACGTGATTAAAAATGTAAACATGGACAAAAAAAGGAGTACGAAATGCAGCCACAGTAGTACTAGTCACAAAAAAAGATTTTGTAATTCAGTCTCCTCGTTGACACGGATGGGAGTCGAACCCTCTTCTTTCTTCACAAACACCTTGCCAAATGATGTCCAGGTAGCTGCAAGCTTTCCGTTCTTTACATGCCCCCGTGCTACAAAAGATATTCGTCTTGCTTTGGATGATAAGTATTCAGCTATATATATAGGACGACGTGGTCCGGGTAACTGCAAATGTTCCGAATGTAATAAGGCTTCTTTGCTCTCACGCTCGGCCTTGTTGAATTTTTTATAGTTATATAGAAAAGATTCTTTATTGTGAGCCGTAGTAAAATCCACAACTATAGTCTCAGACTTATTACGATAAATATCTCTGATATCAGATAACGCGACCGGAATATCAAGCCCCAATGTATTGCTTAACTTGTTTACAAGGTCACTCAGGACACGCTTATCTTCATCCTTTTGTTTTGGTAAGTTACGGATTTCTATAACCGAATTTCGAGCGTTCTTTTCGAGAATCTCAACCTGGCTTTCTAATGCCATAACTCGATTTTTGAATTGCAAATTTTCTTGTTCAAGAGTATTTATTTTATCTAAAAGTTGCTCATGTTTGCTAGACATCATCTCAACTGAGTTTTGTATATCTTTATTTTGTGATATTAAAGTGAGCAGCGCATTATTCAACATTTCAAACTTACTGTCTTGCTGTGACTTTATCTCTGAAAACATGTTTCTAATTTCTTCGTTACTTGCTTCCGACTGATTCGTAATTTCATTGAAAGAACGTTTTTGCCGTTTTGTAATATAGTAATTACTATCCTCCAGAGTAGTGTTACTTGAAGTATTGAGCGCAGAGTCTGAGTTGTAGTGAATAGTATTCGACTTTTCCGGGTTTAAAAGTTGTTTACTTAATGCAGGCCGCGCCGGCGCGGGGAGTGTGTCGTTGACATTGTAATAACGTTCTAGGCCTAAATTTGCCGACGGCAAGTGACCGATTTCTAGAGGCGGAGCCTGGAGCGAGCGTGCAACGGGGGAAGTGGGCGTGGCTACGCACTGGATGCGCGCGCGCTGGCTAATTGCAATAGACTAAACTTGAGGTGCACTCACGGATTAAGTTCGTCTTTTTCTAGTGTCCGTCTTCGGTCGCACTCGTTCACTGCAATAACTCCTGGTGTTTATAAGCTCCCAGTACTTGCTGTTAATTGTTTTGTATGAATTTTTATGAATATTTTTAAGAAAATAATTAGTACGGAGCACTTCAGACACGTCTACACTGGGTAGAATCCGAGAGGGGAGGGGGAACTAACGACTACACACTCGAGTTATCAGATTTTCGCTATGACCTTCCTTTCTCAAAATCCAGGTAGAAAAGTCTCCACAGCGTATCCTCACATATCTCCTAAACGCAAGATCGACAAAATCTGGTTATTGGTGACAAAATCCGACAAACTACCGGCTACACATACGAGTAATCAGATTTTCGCTACGACCTTCCGTTTTTGAGATCTGTGTGGCCCAGCTGTAGAGACGTCTCTACAGCTGAGCCACACGTATCTCCTAAACGCAAGACCGACAAATTCTGGTTTTTGGCGACAAATTCCGACAAATTATAGACTTCATCATGGCATAGTCAAAAAGTCAGATTTCCAACTTTTTTTTTTGTGGCCGAGCTGTAGTCCGGAACGTATGCAAAGGTCTCCCCGCCCACCAGGATTTTCACCACGTAAAAACAAACATACAGATAAATATTTATTTATTTAGAGAGGCCAACTTTAAATAATCGTTATTATGAATTTATCGCAACATTAAAAAATATTGGCTCGTTGCTGTTATAACTAATTTTTTATAATATAGATCTCTTAAATTTACGGCTTAATTTAAAATACAAGGATCTAAGTAATTTACAATAATAAAAATACTAATTGTATGAAAAAAAATGCAATCACAAACGATGAGATGGACGACTTGGGTAAAAATAAAATTTCAAGAGGTACTATATCTGAAATAGTTCCTATTAATAGCGTATTGTGACTCTTTCACGTCCATTATCTTTTACTTGTGCTTTTAGCACATTGAAAGTTAATTATAAAGGAATAAAATCTTTCTGCTGTCGATTCATAATTACTTATATCTAAAATGATAAAATTAAATGCTTTAAAATACAGTCAGAGCGCCGACGCTCTGAATCAATCTGCTCGAAAAATCTAATTTCCTCAATCAATTTTCTACTTAAATGTAACAAATACAGTTCAATATAAAATCAGAAAATGTCACACCTTTTAGTAGGCTTTCGAACCAATAACTGTATATAAACACAAGTTTCCACCTTATTTTTTAGAACCTTAAAATAAATATATTACATATTTTTTCAATGAAACATTTTACGTATAGTCTATGAAGATCTTGAATAGTATTAATTACATAAATGGACAATACTTATAAAGCACCATCGTGCACCACCTAAAGCTAAAAGAATTTGAGATCTTCGATAGAATTTACGATCTCTGTATTATCTTTAATTACGATTGCAAACATTTAGAATTATTAACTTACAGAGTTAAGAAATTTTAAATGCTTGATATAAGAATGAATCTTCTAGTACCCTCAGTTTTTCCATCCCATCTGTAAAACAAATGAAATAGTTTAAATACACACATTATTAGTATTATTCATATCTCTAGGTCGTGCTGCAGCGCGGCAGTGCGGCGATTATGAGGGTGGATTGATAAGTCCATGACTTTTTAATGAAGAAAGCCTTTTTTCGGAATATTTTGTTTTATTTCTGTACATAATCTTATTGTAGCTCTGTCTGCGTATTCAGTCCAACGAAGTTCCTACCTCTTTAACCCATTATTTTTTTCTTTCATCGCCTGAAAACTGGTTACTGAAATGAGGGCCCATTTCAGACATCACCTTTTGGCTTGATAAAAATCTTTGCCCGCCAAGACATTTATCAAACATTTATTTATGTTCGCTAGGAGAAAATATCTCACTGGGGTTGAATCTAGAGAAAAGGAAGGATTCGCATCTTCATTCGATGAGTTTTGATGTCATGAGTGCCGCCGAGAGGGTCGACAGGGTCATTAAAAAAGTTAGAACTCGCATGAGCTTTTTGTTTCCAAAAGTAATAATCATTTGCCGAATTTGAAAAAAATGTAGTGTAAAGATGCCTTAAGGGAGTTTCTTTTTAAGACACAAAAATAAATTTAAGTAAGTAAGTAAATTATTTATTTGCAAAAATATGGTTACAAAATGTTCTTAAATTATGTCCAGTCCAACATATTCAATCGATAAACAGTCGATGTGCAAATATTTTAAAATCATGTTATAGTCTAATCCCTACATAATTGAAATCAAAATTAAAAATCAAATCCTATGTCAACTTAATTTTAAATAAATATATATATATTGTTTACATGTCAAATTTATTATTATTTATCAAAATCCATGTATTCTCTTACACTATAAAAACATTTTTCCTTCAGCCATTTCGTCAGGTCTCTTTTGAACATATTCCCATTTAATATTTTAATATTGTCAGGTAGCCTGTTAAAGATTTGTATGCACATATTTACAACATTTCTTTTATAAATATCTTTCCGACACCGTGGCTGATATAAATTATGGGCATAGTTAGCCCTGACATGTCGCCTAGAAACATTAGCATATAATTGGAAATGTTCTGGATGTTGCTTGACAAAACAACATACCTCTTTTATATACATACACGGAAGAGGGAGTATGTTGAGTTCCTTAAATAAGGGCAAGCAACTGTCTAAATACCATGCATTGCAAATAGCACGTAGACACTTTTTTTGTATTTTGAAGACTCTATCGACCTCAACTGAATTTCCCCATAAAATAAGACCGTAGCAGATTACGGACGAAACGTAGCCAAAGTACCTAGGCTGCTAACGCTGCTTCTGCAGAAACTGTCTGTCTCAATCTTCTCAGGGCAAAGACGAAACGATTGAGCTTTTTACAAATTTGGTTCACATGCTCCTTCCAATTCAAATGTTTGTCAATATTGATGCCCAAAAATATAATATTGTCAACTTGTTCTAATTGATTATTATTATAATGAATTTTAATAATTTGTTGATTAGAATTGTATGATTGAAATGTCAATGTTTTTGTTTTATTTAAATTAATTTGTAAGTCATTTAATTTTAACCAATCAATTATTTGTTTCAATGTATTGTTTATAGTACTTTCAAAATTATCTTTATCGTCAAATTTTATTAAAACCGTTGTGTCATCTGCAAAAAGTATAGTTTTTTGCGGTGATGCATTAGGGAGGTCGTTTATATATATCAGGAAGAGTAATGGTGCAAGGATCCCACCTTGTGGAACCCCACAGTTGTTAAGTTGAAATTGAGATTTATATTTTACTTTTTCAATAATACCTCCCTTCAAGGTCAATTTAGTTATTTCTGTACATTGCTTTCGATTTGTTAAATAAGATTTTAGCCATTCATATGCTTTACCTCGTATACCATAACATTCCAGTTTATGTAAAAGTTTTTCATGATTAACAAAATCGAAAGCTTTAGTCATGTCGAGAAAAATAGATGATATTGGTCTACCTCCATTTATACTCTCAGACACAACCTTCACCAATTCAAAACATGCCAAAGTTGTAGAGCTTCCCTTGCGAAAACCGTATTGATTTGGATGCAGAATATTAGATTTCAAAAGAAAATCATTCAAGCGCAGACACATAGCCTTTTCTAACACTTTTGCTAGGATTTGGACCAGAGTTATCGGTCTGTAATTATTGGGATCTTGGGTATCCCCTTTTTTATAAAGAGGCTTTATGACAGAGAGTTTTAATTGGTCTGGATATTGTGCAACAGAGAATGACAAATTATTTATGTGAGCAAGTGGACGAGCTAAAAGATTAGCACAGTGTTTTATGACCTGAGTACTAATTTCATCATATCCACAGGATTTGGTATTTTTAAGAGATTTTATAATTTTTATAATTTCATTTTCATCCACGGGATTTAGGTAAATTGTTTTGGGATTAGTGAAGGATATAGTATTCGACTTTGAAGTATCTTGACTACCATTAACATTAGTCTGCTTATTAGTGAGATTAATAAAATAATTATTAAAGATGTCACTTTTTTCTTGAGGGTCAGTAATCGTCTTATTATCAAAATTTATTGATTTAATATCATCGTCACACTTTAACTTAGGAATAGCAGTTGAAATTCTATTCCATATTGCTTTAGGATTCTTTCCGTTTTTTAAAAAGTACTTATTATTGCAAATTTTTTGAGCTGTCTGCATACATTTTTTAAACATATGATTATAACTTTTAAAGTTCTGTTTATTGACATCTTTGTTTAGACTCGATTTACGTATTTAGAGTGGAGCTTACGTTTAGTTACGCATGACTTTTTTAGACCTTTAGTCATCCACTTTACCTTAGACGATCGATTTGAGTTTTTTATCCTAATTACAGGGAAACATAGATAATAAAACAAAGTTAATGTGTCGTAAAAAAGATCAAACGCGCTTTCTAGAGTGTCACTATTTAAGACATCTGAGAAGGAAAGAGCAGAAATACATTGAGTAAACTTATTCAGATTTTCGGCACAATAATCTCTCTTATATTCAAACCAATTAGTGAAAGCTCTAGTCTTTTTCATATTTAATGTGACTGTTTGTGCCTTGTCGTGATCAGATAACATAAGATTGTGGACTTCGGATTCAATGTTTTTTTGATTGCTTGCAATTAAATCAATACATGAATTTAGCCTTGTCGGTGATTTTATATGTACTTCAAAGCCAAATTGTTCTAATAAACTTAAAAGTTCTTGTGAGACTGAATTTTTTTTAAAGTATCTATATTCCAATCACCACAGATAACAATTTTTTTCCCTTTAAATTTACTCGTCAATTCTTGTAAAAGCTTGTTTAGTTTGTGAAGAAAAACACCTGTATGAGACGTGGTTTGCTTAGGTACTCTGTAAATAACTAAAACTATAAGATTTAGACCAACCACTTCAACCCCACAACATTCAAAATAAGATTTTAACGCTAATTTCGACATCATAGTAAGGAGCTTTGTTTCCATGGCCTTTTTGACAAATATACAAGAACCACCTCTGCTACCGTTACGGCAGTAGGATGCAACTAACTTCATACCTTCTTTAATAAACGTTTCACTAAAACAAAGGATATCCAGATCTTTGTCATCGTTATAAAATTCTAATAATGTCATTTCTAATAGATCTAACTTGCTATAGATATACTAAAAAAAGTATTTCTTCTTTTCAAAGACATGGACTTATCAAACCACCCTCGTATTTGGGGGGTCCATCTTAGACCCTCCGCACACTCAGCCACTAGTCGCGGCCACTAAACGCGGCCATCGATCGCAATTCGCAGCCTAGTGGCTGTGGCCGCCGGGAAGAAGCCGGCTACTGTGGCCGAGTGTGCGCGCGATGCCGGCGATAAAACGCGGCCACAAGTAGCGAGCGCGGGCGACTCCCGCAGCTTGTGGCTCGAACGCATCCACTCGAACGCTCGGTTTGCGCCGATTCTATACCACAGAATTTATATAAATATGTACTAAGTAAAAAGTATGAAAAATCTCGTCGGTTAGTGGTGCGACTAGTGGCTCAATGTGCGGCGCTCTTAACTATGTACTCACCATCGCTGAATATCCACGCCACGCTCAGTGGGCGCGCGCCACGTGCCGGCGCTGCAGATCGTGCTGCAGCGCGGCGATTGTTTAGAGGGTTCATCTTTAACTACTCACCGTTGCTGAAAGTCCACGCTACGCTCAGTCGGCGCGCGCTACGTGGCAGCGCTGCAGCGCCAGCGCTAGATCGTGATGCAGCGCCGCAGTGCGGCGATTGTTTAGAGGGTTCATCTATAACTACTCACCGTTGCTAAATATCCACGTCACGCTCAGTCGGCGCGCGCTACGTGCCGGCGCTGCAGCGCCAGCGCTAGGTCGTGCTGCAGCGCGGCAGTGCGGCGCGCTACGTCAGCCGGCACTACCGACCGGAGGCCGTTTACTATGTCCTTCGTTTTACCTTTAATCAGAACATATACTTATTTATAACAAAAAGGTTATCAGCTATACCTAACCCAAACAAAATTTCTGTCTAAATCAAAATTTAAACAGAAAAACAAAAAGAGTTTGTATCGTCGGAATGTCACTAGAGCTGGTTTTATTTGATAAAATAATAATAAGGAAGACGAAGAAGATTAATTAAGTGATAGACATTATAAGAAAAAGCCATGTAGTTCATAATCCATATTTTCTGTTAAAAGTAAAACTACTATAATTATAATATACTACAAAGGCAATTTTATGTCGACCTTACCAAAATAAATGTCATTGAGGGTATTCCTAATCTTGTTCTCCATGTCTTCAACCATGCGACCGATGTTGATGATGTGCGGCGTCACGTCGCTCACCGCAGAATCCTGCTCAGCCTAGGGGCACAGAGTAAATAAACAATTTTATCTACACTCACAACGTAATGTTCCAAATATGAATTCAAAAAAGGTAATATAAATACGTACTTTATTTTCGTGAATAGGTAAAATTAAAAAATAAACTCATTACGATGCAGTCAACTGCATCATAAAATAACTTTTTTTCTCATTACGATACAAGGCAAATCCAAAAAGAAGGCAGTGCCGTAACATTAAAAAAAAACAACGATATTTTCCCACATATTTTCCATGATTAAAATGCACTCTATGGTAATCGATGACTTAGTGCGATTAGTTTGTAGGAACTATTTTTTTTTTCTAATGGAATGCGCGCCAAGCATTTCAGATAAAGTTTTGATTTCAATTTTTACATTTTGTTATACTTACTGAATTTTGTAGGTTTTTTTTATTCTTGCTTTAAAATGTGAAAAAAAAATGTACTCTGCCCGATATTTTAGTTTAGATGCAGCTAAGGAATTGACTTATTACAAGGTAGGTAGCTAGCTAATACAAACAAAGTCTCTCTCTCTCTCTCTTTTCTAACGTTGATCTTTTATTTAGTAGGTTCAATCCCAAATGTGTGAGTGTAGATAAAGTAGTGTATGAAACTGCACATAACTAGGTATTAAAACACTCGTGTGATACTATTAAAATACCCCTCTTTATGTGTCAGTTTCATAAACTACTATTACTGCTGCATGACCATCACCCATTTATTCCGACTGCTGGGGCACACACAGGTCTACTTTATGAATGGATAAGGGAGATGGGCTATAACCCACCACGTGGACCCAATGCGGCTTGGTGGCGACTGCAAATGCACTTGGGACCAACGCACATAGATAGGTTTTTAGGTTTTATGCGGCCAAAATTATTTTAAAAGCTATAACTATTCTAAATGATATTATAGGGAATATGCATAATTCACCGATTTTGATGAATTTGAGCTTGATCGCTGCGGACACTTATAAAAACATGATGGAACAGGAAAAAAAATAAAAAAAATGTATTATTTTAGTTTTATCACACGATGAAATCAGGGGAAAATAACGATATTTTTTATTTTATTTTCGGATATAATGCACTTTACAGTCAGATAGAATATCGAATAAGAAACAATATTTTGTATGACACATATGTACTTAAACGCAAAATTTAGGGAGATAATTGAAGATTATTGGCTAACTCCATATTAAACGCGCCGAAACACACCTGAAACGTGATGTGTGACGTCACCGTTTTGTATGGAGCGTTTTCGGCGGGTGCTGCTGCGCGCTAACTTCAAGTAACTATATCACGAGAAAAGTTTTAATATTGCAGTTAATTTTCTCACGCATTACACTTTTGATTAAGATTTTAAAAAAATTGATGCATATTCCCTATTGACAATAAAAAACAACTATCAGATGAAATTTTAAATATATTAAAAAAAAACTTGCGTAGTTTTAAAAAGCTTTTTTCGGGCATCTTGAGCCTCCTCCGACATTTGGCCTATTGTGAGAAGTGAATTCTCTATTATAGCAGCACCATGTACGAGGGCTTCTTACTTTGCATTTTATCGTAGAGAAATTAACGGGTGACTAATTTTGTTCCGGATGAGCTAGGAGAACCTATGACCAAAAAGAAAAAATAATATTTTTCGGTACATTTTTGAACAAAACTTTTTTACACAACCTGCACCCACCTGCAGCTGATTTTTATCAGAATCATTAGAAAAGAGTATTAAGTATTATGATAAATAATAATTTTACGGCGATCGGAAGCGATAATATAACTAAATTACTTTTGAACAAGAATATTTTTTCAAAAAACGAAACATGTTTAGAAGCTTTATAATAAAGTTTTTTATTATACTAGGTTAACAATTTTTATAATAAACAATGATATTTACCTGAAGCACTAGAATCCATGTTGTTTACTTTGATAACTGTCTTCAAATCAAAAATATTTACGACGAAAAATAGGTCACTTTAAAAGCGTACAAAACGAAAGACCTACTAGGTAGTCAAGTTCCGACTACTTGCGCACGCACTCCGCGCGGGTATCGAAGCCGAGAAGGCTGGTTTATTATCGCCTGTTCTATTGTAAACGTATAGAGATATTACATTTTGTATTTGTAACTACTTTAAAAACTTCAATTTTGGCCGCATAAATAAGCAAAATCTATCTTAGAGCCGATTTCACCGCTTAAATTGAACGCGCTCAATTCGAGTTAACCTCAGCTCACGCGCTTAAACTTTTGAATTTGGTTTCAGTTTCTGAACGGCCGATTTACGACGGTTAGCGTATTTGAACTTATCTATGGTTTGAACACGTTCAAGAACTGTCTGTCATCTGTCTGCCATGATGTCTTCTTCTTCTTCTTTTTTGTTTTGGCAATCTACTTTCCTCTTGGAAGTAATTTTTGCCAGTGTCAAATGTTGAATAGTTCAGTGGTATATAATATTGTTTCATTGCCATGATTGTGGAGTAGGTATGTACGTTGAACATGGGAGAATTGATTATTGCATAGAAAGAAATAAGTAGTGGAAAGAAATATTCTTTTCGTATTTGAATAAAAAAAAAAGATGAATAGAGCCTTAGCTAGTGCCAATGCTCTATTCAGCTTTTTTCTATTCACCTTTTTTCCTCAACCACCTTTCTTAATTTGCCATCATCAGATCAGAGCCCGTTTAATCCTGGGCGGAGAACCAGATCTTCAAATTTACCTCGTTTGTATGAAAATAGGCCTGTGTGGTGCGATTTTTCTGCTCTCGAGTTTATTATGTTTTGAATTACGAGCGGCGCCTTTAAAAACAGTAATTAAACACCCATTATAATAATAAGCGTTCAAAACATTATGAATCCAATGCCTAATAATGTTTTATAGGCACCGTAAATCAAAACATAATAGAATATTGTAAAGTACACTTACTTACCTATGACCTACCTAACTTTTACTATTATGCTAGTAGATATCCCGTTAACTACGTACCTAGTTCTTCTACATACAACTAATAATAATAAAGAAAAAACGGACAACAATTTATTTCACAGATTTATTACCTATCATGTAAAAAATTCACAATTCACAAGTTTCACGACACTTACTTAAATAACATGTATTCAGTACCTAGGTACTTAAATTATTATATCCACAATCCGTTCGAAATAAACAATTGAGCAAAATATCACTGCGGAAAATAAAAATACTGCATAAAACTCAAAAATATCAGATAAACATTGTTTTAAAATTGACAAACTGACAAAAACAAATTCCATAGAGAAATTTGACAAAAATCAAAGAGATTATAAGTCAGTGTTTCCACTACCAAGTTTTAGTTTTACCCTAAATAATTTCGATCATTTCAAAATTAAAAATTATACTTGGGCCAGAAAGAATTTTAATGGAACTAATATTTTTAAGTACAAAAGATAGTCAATGTGATTTTGAAGTGTTGACCTATGCAAAAGAAAGTTGTTATAAATTATTGGAAAATAATAAAAATTGTAAGTTATTGAAAAATAAAGTGGCGACCTTTTTCTGTCAACTCTTTATTGCATTATTACATGCTGTTTATTGTTCTAAATTTAAAAAGACCGCCGTAAACTTGACATCAAATTTTTCATTACTTACTTTTGTTTTTGACGTTCTTGACAACTGACCCTGAAATTTATTTTTTGCGTAGGTAATGAATGAATAAGTGCGTAGCCTATTTCTTTAAATTCACTGAGTAGGTATGTTTCACAGGGTTCACACCACGAGTGAATGTGGTTTGCGCCACGAAGAATATCATGATCTGTATTTTTTTTCCCATTTATGTAGGGAAAATTTCTTTAATTGCAATACTTTGAACGCAACTTCATTCTTTGTCAAAGCTGAACTACGGTTATCAAAATGAAGACGGTGAAACCGGTGCAACGTAGACCACGATCAAAACGAATTTCTGAGCTCGCTTAAGTAAAACCAAGTTCAATTTAACTCGGTTAACGGTGAAATCGGCACTTAGTGCAACAGCTTAACGTTTAACACATTTTTTTCGATTTTACCATCAAGTTTGCACAATTATTTCTTAAAATCTTTGTATGGTTAAATCAATTTCTAGGAAAGGAACACTCACACCACACACACATAAGACAACAACTTATTATAATGAATAAGTACAATTTCTTACTAAAATATCAAACCACTAAAATCAATCAGTTGTTTAAACGATGAATAGGTATTTAAATACTTGTGTTTAAACTAAAACACATTTAGAACATAATTATTTAAGGAAACAACATAAGGTTACATAGCAATAAAATTAAGTCATGATTGTATAACAATATTCAGTATAGAGAAGTGTGTGATAATTTAACCTTAGTAACCGAAAGCACAAATAACTTAAAAACAAATGTATTTGTTAATGTTTTCAATTTTGCTTAATCCACATAATATACGGATGGATATTTGTTTAAAACCTTAGAATAATAGCACTAGAAGCCGAGTCCTTGTATGTAAAGTGAGGCAAAAAATGCTGAGCCAAAATGGCTTAGTTTTCAGATTTATATCCTTAAAGTGTTACCTAATCATAACTAAAATACAATAAATAGTAACTAATTCCCTATTAGTGAAATCGAAACTATTTCGTTCTTATACGTACGATTAGGTAACATATGAACTGAAAACTAAGCTATTTGGGCTCAGTATTTTTTGCTTCACTTCTGACAGTCTCTTTGTAGGGAACTATCATTCTAGGTTTGTTATTATTCTAAAGTTGAGTTGATGATAAAATTACCTGACGTGTAAGACTTCCACCCAAGTTCATGGTGCCGCTTCCTTCCTTGTTGGTTTGCAGCCAGAGCATGGCAGTGGACGTCAGCTTGTAATGGGCGTTGCGGCCAGAACTCTTTTCCACCACTTCCACAACGTGGATAGAGTCCCAGCACCCTTTGATCTTTTGAGACCCATCACCTGCTTTCTTGATTAAGATCACACCTGCAGAGATATGAATTTTATGATAATCAGAGAAGAAATAATAAATTTTCCATCCATTTCCAACTGAGCTACCAAGTCACTAGGAGCCAAGCTGCCAAGCTCAGTTGGAAGAGCATTGGACCAGACATCCAAAGGTCACCGGTTTGATTCCCGTTGGATAATATGATCTGGTGTGAGTTGAATTTTTTCTAGTAACTTATTTAGTAAGGTACAAAATAGCAATGTGAATGCTAAAATCTCAAATTTAATAATTTAGACAAATTTAATTAAAGTATCTCC
This sequence comes from Agriphila tristella, assembly GCA_928269145.1. Taxonomy (NCBI): domain Eukaryota; kingdom Metazoa; phylum Arthropoda; class Insecta; order Lepidoptera; family Crambidae; genus Agriphila; species Agriphila tristella. The sequence goes on from OV743442.1 coordinate 19,820,869, forward strand.
ACTTTTTCCTGTTTTTGACTCGACTGCCCAAAGCAAAAAGAGTGTATGTGTTCAGGGTTCATGTATATTTGTGGGTATGTGAATTTCTTTATTCCACCATAACTTCCAAATGGCTCAACGGATTTCGATGTATGGTTATGCATTGTTAGAATCCTTACATCATTCAGAGTGTCACTAGCTATATTTTTTTTGAAAAAAGTTAATATGGCGACTGTATGACGCCGTTTCCAAATGTGAAAAAAAAAAAAACAATATGGGCATCAAATGAAAGGCCTTAATGTGCACATTTCAAAAATATATAATTTGACACTAAAATGTGTGAAATAAAAATAAATAAATAAAAAAACACGACTGCCCTGCTAAAAACAAACTAAAAGTTAAAAACAAGTGTCATTCAAAAATTGTTCCACATAGCAGGGCAGTCATGTTTTTAGTACTTAATAATTAAGTTTATTTGAATAAAGCTTATTTGACTTTAATTTTTATTTGAAAATTTATTATAATGTAGCTCCAAAAAAACTCTACACAAATATTATATAACCAGAATAGTGAATTACTTAATTAGATTAGTTGGTCAGCGTTTCTTACTTTTAAGTCTCCTTTCACTTATGCATATATATTACTTGCAGCAATAATTATGACACTCAAACATTTTAGTTCATTCACATATAGACGTAAGGCGTATTTATTGTAACAGTTAAAAACAACAGATAATTAAATGTAACTGTTTCGCCCTGTTACGAGCGCTATAAAATAACTGTTGTTCAAAGGAACAGGCGAAACAGACTGTTCTCGCCGTCTTCACTGTTCCCTGTACCTAGCTGTTATCAAAGTAACAACCGTTGCCATTGTTCCGCCTGTTACGTGGGAACAAGCGCTATCTTACTCTAACATATGGAAAGAAAAGAGACAAAGCTTGTTATTTTTACCTGTTATATAAACCGACTATATCAAAAATACATTCGATTTTGTAAATTTGTCGTGTTATCTGTTCCTATGTTTGTTTATGGCCTTTTTGTTTTTTGTCGCAATGGAGTTTGACTGTTTTGCCAATGTTATGTTAAAAGGTAGGTAAACGGGGTGAATTGAAATAAAATTATTTTATTTTATTGAGATTCTAAGGCGACGGCTACACGCGTAGTAAATACTGTGATCCATCAGTATTGAATCAGGGGTCTTTTTCATAAAAGAATGAAAAAGTACAGTAATTTACCATGGTAGTAGTTTATTGGGATATAATTATGTTTTATAATTTATAAGAAACATAATCCTACCCCAATGACAACAATGGTAAAGTATTGTAGTAAATTTACTATTTTTTATGAAATACGCCCCTGATTAAATACTGATTTCTTAGGCAAAGTAGGATATGCGGGTAGGAAATGGGACATCTAGTGCTGCCAGGGAGTTAAGGAAAAGATCAGGGTTCCCAGATTGGGGTTAATTTTTCGCAATTTAGAATTTTTCTTCAGTAGACTTAAATCACCTAGTATTTCATGATTATCATCATCACCATTTATGTATCCACTGCTGGGGCACAGGCAACGGCCGAAAGAATAAAATGATGTAGGGAAAAAAAAAACATTATCAGACATTTATCACAATAACTGATTTTAATGAACAAGCAAAGTTAGTAAACGAGAATATGCGATAAAACCAACCAAATTTCAAATGTCAATATGGTCGAAAATCGCTTGCACCTGTATTTTTAACAACAATCTTTCTTTATCTTTATTAGGTATTTAAATTTCTTTAGTGAATTTATGATAACTACTGCCATCTATCGCAATTAAAGTGAAATACTGAGTGAAAGTAATGCTGCAAGCAAGTTAATTATGACATGATGGTTTACCCAATAAAAACTAGATGACGCTCGTAACTGCCGCGATGGAAAACAAATTTTATAATATTAGATTTTACTTAATTGTAATAAAGTTTAGTCTTGCTTAACAGAAAAAATAACAGTTTATGATCATCCTTATCCTTACTAATATTATAAATGTGAAAGTCCGTTTGTTTGTTTATTTGTTTGTTTGTTTGTTACGCCTTCACGTCTTAACGACTGGACCGATCATCATGAAATTTTACATAGACGTTGTCAGGGGTACAGAGAAGGACATAGGGTCCTATCTTTAGGGACATATCTTTCATCCCGAAAATAAGTATAGTTCCCGAGGGATAGCAAAAAAACTTTTAACGCAGACGAAGTCGCGGGCGGCCGCTAGTAATAGATAAAAATAACAAGTTTTGTCTCTTTTCATTATGTAAGTAGTCCTTAGGTTAGAGTAAAGAAGCGCTTGTTTCACGGAACAGGCGGAACAATGGAAGCAAATTGTTACGACATGGCTGTTATTTTTGTAACAGGATGTTGAAACTGTTATTTTAGTGTAACAGGAACAGTTGTAACAGGTAGGCAATTTACCCTGTTACAACCCATGTCTATTCACATAGCTGCATTATAGATAAGTTATTATTAAGATTATTAATATAATTGAAAAATATTAGAAAAATTTGACTCACCCGTAGCAGCTGAGACAGGGTCCCGTCTGAGCGTAGCAGCTCAGATGGGACCCCATCTGAGCTGCTACGGGTGAGTCAAATTTTTCTAATATTTTTCAAATATATTAATAATCTTAATATAAAAATAGCATTGTGAATGCATAAAATCTAAAAGTTTAAGTTATTATTATTATAAATAACAGATTGTATGAGTTTGACAATGATAACAAAGCCTTAGTATGTTGTTTATCCCTACCTGTCCTATTTGGTATACAATCTTCAACCAACTCCTTAATAAAATAATCATTTATAAAATACAACAAATGGTTTTCCATACAGAATACGAAAAATATCATTAATTATGATAATTTGATTTAATAAGATAATATTTCTAAGCAGCTATTTAAGTTTAAAAGACATATTATGACAATTGTTAAAAACTGTTTTCTAAATAGGACAAGGATTAACAGACTAGTAAGCAAAATGCTGTTAAGTGTAGTGATAACAAACCTGCAAAGCCATGATCCATATCCCACAAGTACACAGAGCTAACACCACCCTCGAAATACATCTCCCTATACTGATCAAATGCATAGTTTGCTTCAATTTCGAGTTTTCTCAACTTCTCTGACGGCATTGACCCATCATCTAAGGGAGGGTCATATGTGTTAGACCATGGAGACCTGTAAGAGTCACCGTCACGATTGTAATCACAGAGAAGGTAATCTTTCCCGTTGCTACGATCCTGGGCAATCTTCAACGGCTGGTCAACAGACGACAGTAAATCTTCACACAAACTAGGAACGAGATCTATTAAATCTGTCAAGTTCTTCTCTATCTGTTGGGGAGGAAGCCTCCGCATTAGATCTAAAGCGCAATCCATTTGTTGTTCAGTCTGAAAATATAAAGAAACAGGTCATAATATACGGAAACGAGCTATTAGTCATCCACCACTGCGATAGCAAAGCAAAGCGCAAAATAAACTCGAAACTATATTATATTACCATTTTTAGTTAGTATTTATAATACTTTATAAATTATAAAACTTAACCAAAGGACAAATACTTTTCGTAAAATAATTATCTTGATTTCCAAATTAAGGTTTGTCGACTTGATTTGACATTTGTTTGACAACTTTACATGATGACTGAAAGCAGTGACAGCTGACGCTGACATAAATTTTTTTTTTTAATATCTTCTTCCCGTCAGTTGGGAAAGGCAAAGGCAGAGCCATACAGCCATTGTCTTATTTAAAATAATTTCAACTACAAGAATTCCAGCCTCTAGATTTCATTTTTCTGTAATTGAGTTTTGTAAGGCCAAAGCCACTTCTTTAATTATTATTTTCTCCGTGTCCAGGTAATGTAAGGCCAAAGCCACTTCTTCAATTTTCTTTTTCTGTGTCCGGGTTATATAAGGCCGTAGCCACTTCCTATTCCATTTTCCTTGTCATCTTCAGTGTGATATAAATCTTCAAAGTCTTATCCATGTTTATAGTTCCAAATCCGATGATACAACAAAGTTGTATAAATCCTTATAAGTTTCAGGATTTGTGAGAATGTCTTGAATGTCGCGCGGGATGCTATAAGATGTCTTATATATTTCTAATAATCTGTCCACCAGGACTAATCTCTGAATGTTGTAAGCAGGGCAATCAAAAAATATATGATTAAGAGTCTGATCCACACCTAAATTGCATTCAGTGCATGTTGGAGATGTGATAATACGCATTCTATGTAAATGTGAGTTAAATCGACAGTGTCCAAATCTCAGGCGTGTTAGGATAGTATAAAACTTTCTGCTATGGTATTCTGCTGATTTTGTGAACCAAGGACGACAGCCAAGAACATTATTAATCTTCGCATACCAAGTTCCTTTTACTGTTAGAGTTTCTTGCCAATGAGTGGACCAGTCTTGTTTTGACAAAAGTTTAAGTCTTGGTAGTAAATCAGAGTACGGTATAGCAACATTTTTAATGTCAATGTTGACATTTGCGGCGTCATTTGTAATGGCTCTAGCTAACTTATCGGCACTTTCGTTTCCAGATACTCCAATATGCGACGGAACCCACATAAAAACTATATCAATATTATTACTTTTGAGCTTGAAGTAGGTTGTTTTAATATCTTGTAGAATATAGTTACATCCGGTATCAAATCTGGTATTTTGCAAAGCTTTGAGACAGCTCATGCTGTCTGTTAGGACTAACCATTGAGTGCATTCTTGGGTGTTCTCCTCAATAAACTGTAGCGCAGCAAGAATAGCAAGACACTCCGCGGAAAATATGCTCATTTGGCCCGGGAGTTTAATTCCATGACCCGTTTTCAAATAAGGTATGTAAACAGCCATCGAAACATTATCATTATTTTTGGAACCATCTGTATAGATATGTCTATGCTGAGGGAAATTATCAGTAATTTCATATACTTCTTCTTTATTCTTTAAATCAGGGTGAATGTGGATATTCAGGTCACAAAAATGTGTATCATAAGATCCTGTGTAACATATCCAATTATTCTCAGTTTTATGAATGTTATACTGCTGATTGAACTCTACGATATCCGAGAAGTCATGAAACAGATAGGGGATTCGGGGTACATTCAAAGGAGAATATGTTGTATAGAGAAATTCAATTTTTCTGAGTAGGTGATGAGTAGACAGTGAAAGTAGTTTTAACAAAAACTTTGATTTTAAAAATTTGAATCTGAATTGAAGTGGAGGTATATTGCATTCCACCTGCAAAGAGTTAATGGGAGTAGTCTTCATAGCACCAGTAATGCATCTCAGATTATGATTCTGCAGGATATCTAATTTTTTTACTAATTTGGGATCAGACCCAAAACAAAAAAAGCCATATTCAAAATGACTCCTCACAATTGATTTATACAACATTAATAGAATTTTAGGATCAATTTTTGATAAACTTTTAATGACATTGAATGCCTTATAGGCTTTACCCAGCAAATATTCTATATATTTATTCCAAGAAAGGTTATTAGCAAATATGACACCCAAGAACTTGACTTCACTTTCCAATGGCAGACTAATATTATTATATACAATATCAACATCAAAATCACATTCACCAAACACAACAACTTTAGACTTTTCTGGACTTACATCTAAGTTTAGGTAACTGAAATAATTATTTAATTTTTTAAGAGCAGAATTAACTATAGAGGATACTTGTCGAATATCAGATCCAGAGAAGTAAATAACTAAGTCATCAGCAAATTGCAAATTTTTTACTTGTGGACCTAATATGTAGTTCAATTTATGTACATATAGTATATATATCAATGGGGATAATATGCCCCCTTGACACACACCCCTGTATGAATATCTTGGTCCAATTAACTGATTATTTGATTTCACATAAACCTCACGACCATGCAAAAATTCAAAAATCCAATTAACCAATTTTTCAGGAATACCAAGAGAAAGAAGTTCACCAGCTAAAATATGGTGATTCACATTATTAAAAGCACCAACGACATCGAAGAAGACACCAATAAGAACATTATCTTGTTTGAGAGAATCAAAAATATCAAGTTGAAGATGTGCTATACTCTCTCTAGAGGATCTACCCCTACGAAAACCAAACTGATTTGAAGGTAAAAGATGATTACTTTCAATGAAGAATTCAAGCCTTTGTTTAAGAAGTTGTTCAAACACTTTTCCCATGCATGATGTTAAAGCTATTGGCCGATATGAATTTGCTTTGGTTTTATCTTTGTTCGGTTTTAGAATAGGAACCAGACAATCCTTTTTCCAATCCAGAGGTATGGCAGAGGTAGACCACAACAAATTATAAACTTTCAAAATGATATTTTTGGCATTATCTGTAGTATGTTTTAACATTTTATAAGGAATACCATCGAGGCCATGTGCTGTATCTCGTCGTGAAAAAATTGCATTTTTAAATTCTTGAAAATTAAATGGTGCTAATAAATAATTACTATTACGTACAGGATTAATACTATTTACATATTGTAAAGGGGCCTCAACAGTATCTGGTGTATATTTTTTAAGAAATTCTGGAATCCAATCTGTATAAACATTTTTAAAAGAAACAGGTTGACCATTAAACCTCTTAGCAATCCTCCAGATTTTAGATATGGGTGTAGATCTATTTAGTGACTGACATAATGAAAGCCAACTTAAGTTTCTTTCTTTTTTTAAAACAATTTTTTTAACAGCTTGTAGCCTTTTAAACTTAAGAAAACTTTCTTCTGTAAGACTGTTTTTAAACTCAATATATGCCTTTTTACAATCTTCTACTGCTTTTGCACAATTTTTATTCCACCATGGTAGTGGTATACGTTTTTTGCGGATTCTGGACTGAAATTTCCTAACCGATTGATTTGATTGGTCAACAGAGAAAGACCTATTGCTGATAATAGCTGACTGCTGCAATGCAAGATCTAATAACGCAACCAAATTAGAATAACATTTTAATGGATTAGTTTGATCAATGTAAAAATTTTGTAATAAGTAATCAACGTTTTTGCTATATTTTTGCCAGTCTACTAAACGAAAATTGTAAGAAGTAGGAGGTGTAAGATAATCAGATGAATCATTATTATTATTACTAATAGTGATGTTTATAATTACAGGTAAATGATAGCTGCCCATAGGGTCGTCATGGACCGACCACTCACATTGCAATGCCAGAGAAGGTGATACCATAGTAAGATCCAAAGCATTCCTTTGCCATCTACTAGAACCAACAGTTGTCAACTGACCATCATTCAAAAGAACCAAGTTATTGTCGTCGATGCTTTCAAGAATATCACGACCACGTGTATCAATATTACTACAACCCCATGCTGTGTGCCGTGCGTTAAAATCGCCGGCAATCAACAAAGGGCCCGGTAAATTAGAAATTAAATTATTAAGTTTTATTTTAGAAAATGAAACATCACAATTACCAGGACTATACAAGGACATAAGCGAAATTTCTTTGTTGCCATACTGCAATCGCACAGCTATATTTTGAATTGAATCATCAAAAGAAGTGTCTATTTTAGCAAATTGTAAACTATTATGAACTAAAATGGCTACACCATTATGTCTTGTACCAGAATCTAATCTAATTATATTATAACCTTTCATATTAAAACGAATGTGAGGCTTTAGCCATGTTTCACATACTAAAGCTACATGAATCTGATACTCTTGCAAAAAATTTAATAATAAATATTTATGTGCAGGTAAACTCTGAGCATTCCATTGAACTATTCTTAAAATATCCATAAAAAAAATTAAATAATTTATTTCTTATTTTTTTTAATTGTTTCTAAGAGAGTATCTTTAATACTCTGAGTGGAAATAATTGTATCATTAGTTTTATTCATTGTTATCAATTTAACAACAGACTCAACAACCATATTCAGTATTTGATCAGAATTCAGGAGTGAAGCTAGCATTTCAATGGGATTTTGTTTCAGAGGAGGGAATGACTTCTCGTTTAATACAGCAGAATATGTTTTGCTTTGAGCTTTTTCTCTATTTAATTGTATTTTCTCTTTCTTAACAGGACATTGTGATGAGATGGCAACATGATTTCCCTTGCAGTGACAACAGATGGCTTCTTCAGGTGATTTCAAGCAGAATTTAAAATTATGAGACTCACCACATATGGAGCAGCGTTCGGAGTTCTTGCAATATTTGGCAATATGCCCATACCTCAAGCATTTGAGGCACTGCTTCACTGGAGGAATGTAAGGACGCAGCTCGAAGCGCCAGCTGTTGAGATCGACGCTTTCAGGAAGCACCGGGCACGAAAAAGTAATTGAAACTGTTTTTGTGGGTTCTAATTTGATTAGCCCATTATCCATCTTTGACCTTCTCATGAATCGCCTAATACTCACAATATTTTTGGTTGTAGTCAGTGCGGAGTAAATCATTTCATTTGATAAATCTATTGGTACATGTGTAATTACTCCTGTTACCTCGCTGGCCGCCGCAGGGATGCTGGCAGCCAAACTGTAAGCGTCCAAAAATTTTTTATTTTGTAGTGCCGCATTAGCCAGGCCTGGCCGCTCAAAAATTACTCCAATCTTGTGTTTGTTAATTCTTTGCAATTGTTTGACGCCCTTGTTGTATTTCTTTAAACAATTAGCCAATGACATCATGTCACGGTTGCCTATAGGTTGGTCACTTTTCGTACTCTCTATGAATACAACATATTCAAAATTGCCGCCTTGTTCTGGATAAAACCGAACATAATTTGGGATTCTAAAATCTTTGTACTTATCCTCTTCCATTTTTTCTTCCAGGGACTTCGTGGAGCAGGTATCACTGAAGTCGGACTCTCCACCTTCGCCTCCACTCCCGTCTTCAAGTTTTTTCTTTCGTTTTCGCCCACTCTTCTTCCCCATATTTACAGTTTTATTTTATTTACAACAATGAAATATTGATTATTTACACCTTTTTTATACAAATTATATACAAATTGCAACAATTAAATATTTTTTAGTTTTATTTGTTTGAAAAGACCGTCACTCCCGTCAAACGTTCCCGCGCTTTTTGACGCTGACATAATTTTTTTAATATCTTCTTCCCGTCAGTTGGGAAAGGCAAAGGCAGAGCCATACAGCCATTGTCTTATTTAAAATAATTTCAACTACAAGAATTCCAGCCTCTAGATTTCATTTTTCTGTAATTGAGTTTTGTAAGGCCAAAGCCACTTCTTTAATTATTATTTTCTCCGTGTCCAGGTAATGTAAGGCCAAAGCCACTTCTTCAATTTTCTTTTTCTGTGTCCGGGTTATATAAGGCCGTAGCCACTTCCTATTCCATTTTCCTTGTCATCTTCAGTGTGATATAAATCTTCAAAGTCTTATCCATGTTTATAGTTCCAAATCCGATGATACAACAAAGTTGTATAAATCCTTATAAGTTTCAGGATTTGTGAGAATGTCTTGAATGTCGCGCGGGATGCTATAAGATGTCTTATATATTTCTAATAATCTGTCCACCAGGACTAATCTCTGAATGTTGTAAGCAGGGCAATCAAAAAATATATGATTAAGAGTCTGATCCACACCTAAATTGCATTCAGTGCATGTTGGAGATGTGATAATACGCATTCTATGTAAATGTGAGTTAAATCGACAGTGTCCAAATCTCAGGCGTGTTAGGATAGTATAAAACTTTCTGCTATGGTATTCTGCTGATTTTGTGAACCAAGGACGACAGCCAAGAACATTATTAATCTTCGCATACCAAGTTCCTTTTACTGTTAGAGTTTCTTGCCAATGAGTGGACCAGTCTTGTTTTGACAAAAGTTTAAGTCTTGGTAGTAAATCAGAGTACGGTATAGCAACATTTTTAATGTCAATGTTGACATTTGCGGCGTCATTTGTAATGGCTCTAGCTAACTTATCGGCACTTTCGTTTCCAGATACTCCAATATGCGACGGAACCCACATAAAAACTATATCAATATTATTACTTTTGAGCTTGAAGTAGGTTGTTTTAATATCTTGTAGAATATAGTTACATCCGGTATCAAATCTGGTATTTTGCAAAGCTTTGAGACAGCTCATGCTGTCTGTTAGGACTAACCATTGAGTGCATTCTTGGGTGTTCTCCTCAATAAACTGTAGCGCAGCAAGAATAGCAAGACACTCCGCGGAAAATATGCTCATTTGGCCCGGGAGTTTAATTCCATGACCCGTTTTCAAATAAGGTATGTAAACAGCCATCGAAACATTATCATTATTTTTGGAACCATCTGTATAGATATGTCTATGCTGAGGGAAATTATCAGTAATTTCATATACTTCTTCTTTATTCTTTAAATCAGGGTGAATGTGGATATTCAGGTCACAAAAATGTGTATCATAAGATCCTGTGTAACATATCCAATTATTCTCAGTTTTATGAATGTTATACTGCTGATTGAACTCTACGATATCCGAGAAGTCATGAAACAGATAGGGGATTCGGGGTACATTCAAAGGAGAATATGTTGTATAGAGAAATTCAATTTTTCTGAGTAGGTGATGAGTAGACAGTGAAAGTAGTTTTAACAAAAACTTTGATTTTAAAAATTTGAATCTGAATTGAAGTGGAGGTATATTGCATTCCACCTGCAAAGAGTTAATGGGAGTAGTCTTCATAGCACCAGTAATGCATCTCAGATTATGATTCTGCAGGATATCTAATTTTTTTACTAATTTGGGATCAGACCCAAAACAAAAAAAGCCATATTCAAAATGACTCCTCACAATTGATTTATACAACATTAATAGAATTTTAGGATCAATTTTTGATAAACTTTTAATGACATTGAATGCCTTATAGGCTTTACCCAGCAAATATTCTATATATTTATTCCAAGAAAGGTTATTAGCAAATATGACACCCAAGAACTTGACTTCACTTTCCAATGGCAGACTAATATTATTATATACAATATCAACATCAAAATCACATTCACCAAACACAACAACTTTAGACTTTTCTGGACTTACATCTAAGTTTAGGTAACTGAAATAATTATTTAATTTTTTAAGAGCAGAATTAACTATAGAGGATACTTGTCGAATATCAGATCCAGAGAAGTAAATAACTAAGTCATCAGCAAATTGCAAATTTTTTACTTGTGGACCTAATATGTAGTTCAATTTATGTACATATAGTATATATATCAATGGGGATAATATGCCCCCTTGACACACACCCCTGTATGAATATCTTGGTCCAATTAACTGATTATTTGATTTCACATAAACCTCACGACCATGCAAAAATTCAAAAATCCAATTAACCAATTTTTCAGGAATACCAAGAGAAAGAAGTTCACCAGCTAAAATATGGTGATTCACATTATTAAAAGCACCAACGACATCGAAGAAGACACCAATAAGAACATTATCTTGTTTGAGAGAATCAAAAATATCAAGTTGAAGATGTGCTATACTCTCTCTAGAGGATCTACCCCTACGAAAACCAAACTGATTTGAAGGTAAAAGATGATTACTTTCAATGAAGAATTCAAGCCTTTGTTTAAGAAGTTGTTCAAACACTTTTCCCATGCATGATGTTAAAGCTATTGGCCGATATGAATTTGCTTTGGTTTTATCTTTGTTCGGTTTTAGAATAGGAACCAGACAATCCTTTTTCCAATCCAGAGGTATGGCAGAGGTAGACCACAACAAATTATAAACTTTCAAAATGATATTTTTGGCATTATCTGTAGTATGTTTTAACATTTTATAAGGAATACCATCGAGGCCATGTGCTGTATCTCGTCGTGAAAAAATTGCATTTTTAAATTCTTGAAAATTAAATGGTGCTAATAAATAATTACTATTACGTACAGGATTAATACTATTTACATATTGTAAAGGGGCCTCAACAGTATCTGGTGTATATTTTTTAAGAAATTCTGGAATCCAATCTGTATAAACATTTTTAAAAGAAACAGGTTGACCATTAAACCTCTTAGCAATCCTCCAGATTTTAGATATGGGTGTAGATCTATTTAGTGACTGACATAATGAAAGCCAACTTAAGTTTCTTTCTTTTTTTAAAACAATTTTTTTAACAGCTTGTAGCCTTTTAAACTTAAGAAAACTTTCTTCTGTAAGACTGTTTTTAAACTCAATATATGCCTTTTTACAATCTTCTACTGCTTTTGCACAATTTTTATTCCACCATGGTAGTGGTATACGTTTTTTGCGGATTCTGGACTGAAATTTCCTAACCGATTGATTTGATTGGTCAACAGAGAAAGACCTATTGCTGATAATAGCTGACTGCTGCAATGCAAGATCTAATAACGCAACCAAATTAGAATAACATTTTAATGGATTAGTTTGATCAATGTAAAAATTTTGTAATAAGTAATCAACGTTTTTGCTATATTTTTGCCAGTCTACTAAACGAAAATTGTAAGAAGTAGGAGGTGTAAGATAATCAGATGAATCATTATTATTATTACTAATAGTGATGTTTATAATTACAGGTAAATGATAGCTGCCCATAGGGTCGTCATGGACCGACCACTCACATTGCAATGCCAGAGAAGGTGATACCATAGTAAGATCCAAAGCATTCCTTTGCCATCTACTAGAACCAACAGTTGTCAACTGACCATCATTCAAAAGAACCAAGTTATTGTCGTCGATGCTTTCAAGAATATCACGACCACGTGTATCAATATTACTACAACCCCATGCTGTGTGCCGTGCGTTAAAATCGCCGGCAATCAACAAAGGGCCCGGTAAATTAGAAATTAAATTATTAAGTTTTATTTTAGAAAATGAAACATCACAATTACCAGGACTATACAAGGACATAAGCGAAATTTCTTTGTTGCCATACTGCAATCGCACAGCTATATTTTGAATTGAATCATCAAAAGAAGTGTCTATTTTAGCAAATTGTAAACTATTATGAACTAAAATGGCTACACCATTATGTCTTGTACCAGAATCTAATCTAATTATATTATAACCTTTCATATTAAAACGAATGTGAGGCTTTAGCCATGTTTCACATACTAAAGCTACATGAATCTGATACTCTTGCAAAAAATTTAATAATAAATATTTATGTGCAGGTAAACTCTGAGCATTCCATTGAACTATTCTTAAAATATCCATAAAAAAAATTAAATAATTTATTTCTTATTTTTTTTAATTGTTTCTAAGAGAGTATCTTTAATACTCTGAGTGGAAATAATTGTATCATTAGTTTTATTCATTGTTATCAATTTAACAACAGACTCAACAACCATATTCAGTATTTGATCAGAATTCAGGAGTGAAGCTAGCATTTCAATGGGATTTTGTTTCAGAGGAGGGAATGACTTCTCGTTTAATACAGCAGAATATGTTTTGCTTTGAGCTTTTTCTCTATTTAATTGTATTTTCTCTTTCTTAACAGGACATTGTGATGAGATGGCAACATGATTTCCCTTGCAGTGACAACAGATGGCTTCTTCAGGTGATTTCAAGCAGAATTTAAAATTATGAGACTCACCACATATGGAGCAGCGTTCGGAGTTCTTGCAATATTTGGCAATATGCCCATACCTCAAGCATTTGAGGCACTGCTTCACTGGAGGAATGTAAGGACGCAGCTCGAAGCGCCAGCTGTTGAGATCGACGCTTTCAGGAAGCACCGGGCACGAAAAAGTAATTGAAACTGTTTTTGTGGGTTCTAATTTGATTAGCCCATTATCCATCTTTGACCTTCTCATGAATCGCCTAATACTCACAATATTTTTGGTTGTAGTCAGTGCGGAGTAAATCATTTCATTTGATAAATCTATTGGTACATGTGTAATTACTCCTGTTACCTCGCTGGCCGCCGCAGGGATGCTGGCAGCCAAACTGTAAGCGTCCAAAAATTTTTTATTTTGTAGTGCCGCATTAGCCAGGCCTGGCCGCTCAAAAATTACTCCAATCTTGTGTTTGTTAATTCTTTGCAATTGTTTGACGCCCTTGTTGTATTTCTTTAAACAATTAGCCAATGACATCATGTCACGGTTGCCTATAGGTTGGTCACTTTTCGTACTCTCTATGAATACAACATATTCAAAATTGCCGCCTTGTTCTGGATAAAACCGAACATAATTTGGGATTCTAAAATCTTTGTACTTATCCTCTTCCATTTTTTCTTCCAGGGACTTCGTGGAGCAGGTATCACTGAAGTCGGACTCTCCACCTTCGCCTCCACTCCCGTCTTCAAGTTTTTTCTTTCGTTTTCGCCCACTCTTCTTCCCCATATTTACAGTTTTATTTTATTTACAACAATGAAATATTGATTATTTACACCTTTTTTATACAAATTATATACAAATTGCAACAATTAAATATTTTTTAGTTTTATTTGTTTGAAAAGACCGTCACTCCCGTCAAACGTTCCCGCGCTTTTTTCCGCTGACATAAAATGACAGCGCACATGACAGTTGCGATAATGGGTGCATTCCAACAAATTATTGAGTCAGCGATCGCCATAGAATAAATATTAACGATTGTAATGTTCAATATTTAGGTGAGCATGCGACTCTCCGTACCACATGAATAATTCCATTCTAAAACAACCTAAAAGTAATGTACCGACGATATAACGTTCTTATTTCAGATGTCAAATCGATTGTAGCGGCTTCCCGGAAGAATGATTGACAAAAACATGTGGGCCGGAGAGTCGCATGCTTTGAGGTTATGTTTTTTGTTAAATCGTCGAATTCCAGATCAATCGGAGCCTGTACCTGAGAGTTGATGTATTTTTAGCCGTTACATATTCATTGTAACAGCTACAAACACATTCGTTGCTCATGTGACGCAACAGGGACAAAGATATGGCGATCTAAAGTTTTAAAAGCATGCGACTCTCCGGCCCACACGCTTAAGTCTAAAATATTGATGAAAATTGTATAAAGATTAAAAGTAACCAGGTTTTCGTAACCGTTTTATCACGACAAACGACCCGAAAACATATTTTCACGATATCTTCAATCGTTTAAGAGAAATTAGTAAATTTATTTACTATGAATAATCAGTGTGTAGGGTGACCATATCGTCGGTCCGTCGGAATCATTAGCTAGAAAATACAAGTTGAAGTTTTTAGATATTTTGAAAGACTAATTTTGTAGACATAATGTTGAGGATTGATTTGCCTACATGCCTACGTACTCGTATCGTACCTACTATCATCTTGTTACTGACCATGTGTTTAGAAAAGATCAATGATCACGCCACCCTTTGTACATTTCATAATTTATTGGTTTAGTTAGTTCGTAGCTGATACAATGAATATGTAACGGCTACAAATACATCAACCCACCCCGGTACAGGCTCCGATTGATCTGGAATTCGACGATTTAACAAAAAACATAACCTCAAAGCATGCGACTCTCCGGTCCACATGCTTTTATTTATTTTATTTTATTTTATTGATATTTGGGGGGCTTACAGCTCTCAATACAGTATAGTATAGGAAAATAAAAAAACTAAAAGCCTATTACAAACCTCCACAGGTATGTTACAAGTTTGGAGTAAAATGATATTAAGCCGATTCTAACCAGCAGGGCTACTCAAATGGCCACTTTTCTATTCGTTCGCTAACTTAAACATAAGCCATAAACTCCAAAATTACGTGTCGTAGGCTTGTCAATTCCATACAATACAACAACGTCTGTGATTTACATAAACTTGCGACGTGTGACTTGATCGTTTAATTGCTTATTTTTAAGCTTTAAGTTAGCGATCGAATAGAAAAGTGGCCATTTGAGTAGCCCCCCAGATATAGAAAAAAAAGAGGAATAGGTACCTAATTAATAAAGATAAATTACAACGACAGATAAATAGAACCACATACTATGGCCAAAGAATATACATAATTATGTGCTCATTCGCAATATTTTAGAATAAAATTTACTTATACCTATTTACAATCAACTGTCAACATTATATAGTAATGTTTACCACGTAACGGTTACTTTGAGTCTCCTTAGGCAGTATTTTGGGCAAAGAAACTAGAGCCTACAGTACGCCTAATAGTTTCTGTGCTTGTCACAAACAGATCAAAGTCATATTTAGCGCTATACTTATTAAAAGTAGTGAGACCACGTATCAAGAAACTATTGTTCCTGTAATTAGTATGTGCAGATGGTTTGTGAAGCAGTGGGCGTCGTTGCAGAGCCAGTGAGTTGAGTACGAAAACCAATTTTAGATAGTAGTTCCGAACAGTCAATACCACCGTTAACCTAACCAGCTTCGATACAAAACAAGCATCACTCACTTCCCGTCGGATGTGAAGGGGCAGAAAGTGATACCTTCTGCATCGGTGTTCGTAATCTAGGGAGCGTTGTCTAGATTTATAATCGAGAAAGCGCAAAAACCGTTTCTGTATCTTTTCCAACCTCGTTACATAAATGTCGTACTTGGATTCCACACCTGCGAAGCATACTCCAGCACGCGTAGCATGACCAACATCGAGATAAGATTCGACTCACAGAACAATGGCTTGTCTACACCGAAATGTCACTTTTGTCGGGTTGAGATCGAGATACTCATGCTCGCATTTTACAACCGTAGACTCGCATTGTTCTTTGTCGTGGCCTAATGTCAAAAGTCGACAAACACGATTTTTTGTCTTCAACTGACATTAATTTGACAGTTGAGTGGGAGAAATTTGTCTACCACCCTTCGAGTGGTCGAGAAAGATTTGTCGACTTATTTTTTTTTTCTGAGTTTTTAATTTCGCAATAAAAATAAATCTAAGTTGTCCCTGTTTATATTTTATTGAGGTAAGAAGAGAAGTTACAGCACAAACGACAAAAACAGCTGTCCGGAAAGAAAAAAAATGAAAAATTGTATTTAAGTAATTCTTTTTTATTATAAAATTTATAAAAAAAAGAAATATATTAAATATTTACTAGTAGTAAATAACGAATAAGTATTTTTTATTCTTAAATTTTTTCACAAATTTTATAAATTAAAATAATACAATAAATAATTTATTGTAAAAATGTACCTACCTATTCAATAATATTGTTTCCTAATATTACACTTTTTTCCCTTCAGTATTTTTTTTTACTTTTATTTTACTTAATTTTAATTTATTTACTTAAAAACGTAAATTAAAATTATTTTCATACATTGATTTCAATATTTATTACTAAATTAACAAGTGCGTTGGTCTGTGTCATCTTTTCAAAAATCTCTCAATAAAAGGAAGGCAAACGAACTATATCCATACGGCTATATTTAACTCGGTTTTAAGAGTTTTGCGTCGTGAAACGTATAGATAGGAACGCCCTTTAAGAGAAGTATTATATTATCTGTGGAGAAATGATGGAAATAATTATAAATATTTACTAGTGGCAACATTATTCTTCTCGAGCTCGAGAGAGCTTTGTCTACGGAAGTGAAAGCTTTTGTGAGTGTCTCTTTATCTTAGAACTTATTAAAAAATAAGTATCATGTTTAAACTAAATCATTTCGAATCATTTCAGATAATTTCGACGTTTATTGATGTTGAAATAAAAATATTATATTTTAAAACTCATATTTGTATTAAAAGACATAAAAAGGTTGTAAAATTCTGAGAGCGAGTCCCACCACTGTGCTCAGCAATCTAGAGGGTCGAGACGACAAGTCTTCGTAGACAAGAGTCCCGTTTGCTCATGCTACGCGTGCAGGTGGCTAAGTACGTAGGCGCAATAGAGAATCTTGATTGCTTTAAGAGACTTTAGGTCACTAGACGTACGCATGACGAATCCCAAAGCCTTGGAAGCCTTGGAGGCAATATGCTCGACATGATCAGCGAATGTTAATTTGCTGTCATGAACTACTCCCAAATCCTTAATGCTATTAACTCTAGATAACTGATGGTTATGTAATGTGTAGCAGTAATCTACTTTATTGATTTTCCGCGTAAATGTCATAGAAAAGCACTTAGATACATTTAGTTTCAACCTATTCTTTACGCAGTATTCTTGGAATCTAATCAGATCCTGCTGTAACTCACAAGAGTCCAACAGGCTATTTATTACCTTGAGCATTTTCATATCATCCGCAAAAAGTAAGGATTTTGAATGCAGGAAGCATTTATCAATATCCGTAATAAAAACAGTGAATAAAAGAGGTCCAAGAATCGATCCTTGAGGCACGCCAGATGGTGAGATGGTATCTTAGTCCACTGGGACATGTAACCTCGCAAGACCACAGCCTGGTTACGGTTTTCGATGTAAGACGAGAACCAGCGAAACAAGTTGCCGTGAATGCCAGCCGCACGAAGCTTGGTGAGTAGTATAGATTCATAACCATAACCATTTTTTGTAGTCTGTATATATAGATATCAAAACATTTTTTGTAGTCTGTATAGACTACATCGACCTGAGCCCCCTATCCATCCCTTCGGAAATAAATTCATTTGCAACAATCAGGTTTCTACATGTTAAGCGTAGCCTGAGAAAACCATGCTGCTCACCACTAAATGAATTGCTTAGACTAGAGTAAACATCGCAGTAAACTAATCTTTCAAGGATTTTTGCGAATAGACAAAGCTTCGATATGGGCCGATAGTTTTCAATATTACTCTTATCACCTTTCGTTTTATCACTTTTCGTACCGGTGTAATAAAAGCAGACTTCCATATGACAGGAACAATTCCCTCCGACAATAAACGATTGAACAACATACACAATGGCACTAATAAGGCCTCTGCACACCTAACAATAAAAAGGGGCGGAATCATATCAGAGGGCCTAGCCAAAGTAACATTCGCTAATCTTCGTTATCGCTTCGCTTTCGAAACATGTATAGGATTGACATAAGGTTTCGTTAACAATCGAATTTTAAAACGTCAAATCCATACATGTTTCGAAGCGAAGCGATAGCGAAAATTTGCAAATGTTACTTTGGCTAGGGGGGCAGGTCCGCCAGATTTAGTCAAATCAAGCGATTTCAGTAGGTTTAAAAATTTGGTTGGATTAATCTCGACATCACTGATACCGCAAAGATTACTCTCCAAGCTCGCGTCAACAGTATAATTTGGAGGTTGGTTTGACACTAAGAATGTGGAAAGGAAGTACTCAGCAAATAGATTAGTAATATTTTGACCAGTATCAGCGCTTTCAGACTTATAATGCATTACACTTGGAACGGCAGAGCAGCTTCTTTTCATTTTTATATATGTCCAAAATGCTTTTGGGTTTTCAATAATTAAGGACTTTTGTCAAGGAGTTTTGTCAATCATTCTTCCGGGAAGCCGGTACAATCAATTTGATATCTGAAATAAGAACGTATATCGTCGGTACATTACTTCTAAGGTGGTTTTAGAATGGAATTATTTATGTGGTACGGAGAGTCGCATGCTCACATATTAAGTTTACTTTCAATGGTTAAAATGTAGTCTATGGTGCTAGATGACTCTGAGATTTGTCTGTTGGAATGCACCCAATGATTATCCATCATTAGCTAAGAGCCAAACCGCACTGTCGACTAGTCGACGAGCGACTCGGTCTCCCAGCGACTGCAACTCAAAACGCACTTGCCGACGACTAAGCCAGCGACTCGATACAGTTTTACAATCCATACAGTTGTTAAGCGCCTTTGATATGGGGACGATGGTGCCTAAAGTCTATCTATCCTTACTTGTCTTATTAAGTACCTATGTAAACAGTTTTTGACAGTTTGTCATACGTCTTTTATACTTACTTAAATCGTTAATTAAAAATATGTTAATAACTTTATGAAATTATCATTTATTATTAACAGTTTATTTCGTAATCTATGTGTGAAAAACCATTTGTTGTATTTTATAGACTTTACTTGCAAATTTGCAAGGGTTTTAATTAAATTTAAACCTTAAACGGTTTTCTAGTTTATTAGAGTAATCAATAAAATCAGCAAGAGGTATACAGGGTTTCCGGGAAGTCATGGATAACCTTTTATCTGGCGATAAGCCACATTGCAATATAAACATTTTAAAATCCTTATGAAATCAAGTAGTTCTTAAAATAATTTGCACACTCCATGTAGTTTTTTTTTTTCACCAGGGCCGATCAAAAGTAAGGTAAAAAAAAATTGTAAGTGAAAATTTTAAGTCTGGACCTAAATTTTAGGTCTTTAATAGAGGATATCTGTAACTTTCTTGTATCCAGATAGCAGGATGATCCAAGATTAAATTAACTGACTTCCGGAAACCCTGTATGTAGCCCGCAAAAAAATCACGCGCAGAGGTACTATCCCCGTCAAATGGTAATACTCTTGGTGGCCATGATTAAAACCTCAAAAACGAAAAACAATTGTTAAATTTTTATATACTTACCTAGACCCTATCTTATTGAAAATAATAATTTAATAATTAATATTATTAGATTACTTATTAGAATTTTCTTGTTTCATGACATTTTTAGTTGCGGATCACGTCAACGTAGATGTTAATGTGACAAGATTCCAGCGCATTATAAATTGACGGGAATAATAATGTATTAATGCATTGGCGTTTTACACGGTCGCAAACAGGGTTGCCACTTTTTTGTTTTAAATAAAGTATTGGTTGCTATAATTAGGTAGACGAAAAAGTACATTGTAGAATGGAAAAAAAGTTAAATTTATTTATTCAACCAAAAAAATACCTTTAAAAGCTATAGCTTTTGGTAATATTTAATAAATAGTTGATTTCGTTCAAGTACCTGGCCAAGTTCAACAGGCTTTTGTAGTCTCGCTTTTTCAAAAACGTTACCCTAATAACCTCAACAGGTTATTAGGGTAACGTTTTTAACGCCAAGTACTTACCGGACCGAAATCAACATTTCGGTCCGGTAAGTACTTGGCCGAAATCAACAGGCTTTTGTAATCTTGCCTCTGCACAAGTACATTCGTTTAACAACTGTATGGATTGTTAAACTGTGCCTGTAGTGTTTTTGGTACAGTCGTACAGAATCAACTAACTTTGCAATAAATAATCAATTTAAAAATAATCACATTTAAAATTATGAACAATCAAAAACTAAAACTCAACAACGAATACTTTTCGTCTAAGTACTTAAAATATGATTTTTTACGTCATTGAAACTAGAAAAAGTATTAATTTATTAGGTAGGTTTATCTACAAGTTCGCTGATCTACAATGTGTTATCGTAAGCGGTGTGGGCGTTTTAGCAAAATGTCAGGACTTTTTAGTAGAAATCAGGCTCTTTGTCAGGATTTTTAGATATACGTGGTATATCATACAGTGATATGATGATGACTATACATATACCTATGTTTGCTGATTATTTTAGCACTGAGAATTGACCCAATTGCCATAGCAGATAGCATGGGCAGAATTCATAAATAATAATAAAATAAAAAAAACCCGACCCAAAAGAACTAACTCTTATTAATCCTTCACCTTCAAATAATTCCACTATTTCCTCCTACTGTTGTTTATAATATAAAATCTTTAGTATCGAAAGTCATTTTGTGCGCGATGATGCCCGGTCGACGCGACAGTCGCTCGCAGTGCGTGCGCTTCCATATGAACCCGTGTATCTCTCGGTCGCCGAACGACTCGGGGGCGTGGCTAGTCTCCCGACGACTCAGAGTCGTCCAGCGACCGGGCGACCAAGTGCGTACGCGTCCATATAAACTAGTAGAAATTACAGTCGCTGTCGACAGTCGTTCGGCGACTAGTCGACAGTGCGGTTTGGCTCTAAAGGAACCATTTAGGACTGCCACGCCACCCATACTTGATAATAAAATCCTACTTAATATAATATTATAAATGTGAAAGTTTGTGGGTTTGGATGTTTAGATGTTTGGATGTTTGTTCCTCAATCACGCAAAAACTACTGAATGGATTTAGTTGGAAAATGGCACACATACAGAAGATAGCCTAGATTAAAACATAGAATACTTTTTATTCCGATATTCCTACGGGAACGGGAACCACGCGGGTGAAACCACGGGCGGTCACTAGTATTGTATAAATAGGATCAATTTTAACAGTTAGTTTACACTAATAACTGTAGTTAATTTTCGATTGTTATCTCTAATCATAAACAATTTCAACCTTTTCGTTATTAGAGTCAATGCACTGTTAAAATTAAACTTTGCCGCACCGTTCGTGCCGCAGTCAGTATTCTTTGTATGAAATTCTATGCAGCCTCGCACACTTTCACACGCCGCAGTCACCGCAGTATCTGAAGCGTCCGAAATATTCAAAACTGCGGCCGATGCAGACGCAGTGGCCGCAGCGTACGATGCTGACGCTGCGACTGCATTCACAGAGGAAATAACGGCTGCATCCGGCGGCGGCGCGGGCACAGTGAACAAAACTATACAGCTGTTGGTAAACGCTTTTCAAAACTTCAACAAAACATTACACTGAACTGTCATGACAATTCACCCATCAAACTCAGTGGGTCGACACTTTATCAACTTCATACAAAAAATATTAATATGGAATTATGAACGTACTTTGTGCCAACATTAAAATACGAAACAATCCTACCAATGAAAAAAGGTAGTTAATCGTTTTGTCTTATTGTACCAGCCATGACTCGGTAATTTAGCCGCATTATACGTCAAGTTATGTTGTGGTCATGTTGGTCAGCATGTGACGCGCCGCCAAAAATTAAAGTTTTGCAGAAGTTTTAGTAAAATTAATTTACCCATTTTAATAAAACAAAATTGTAATAAAAACGTGTTAAAAAGACATAATGAAATTTGTGGTGTCCGAAGAGCGAGAGGGTCGAGTAAGGACATAATTTTGACTAGAATCCCGCTTGATCCGAGCAGGTAATTTTATTAACTTTTTCTAAGTTTTAAGTTAATTTGAGAAAAAAATATTGTTAATAATAGTAGTAATATCGGTAAATATATAGGTTTTAAGTGACATTTCAACGAAATTAGCGATAAATCACGTTATCATTACATTGTCATAGTGCTGTGCTAAAGTTATCGATATTATTTTATTTTAGATGTTGATTATGGGTTGAATACTACCTAGGTACTGTATTTATGACTATCTAGTGGGTAGTTAATAATGTTATATAATTTTTGTTGCAGCCTCCAGCAAAGGACTGAAATTCAGGCCAAACTAAAGTGCAGTTTTAACAGCGAGTCATTCTTGTCACAATAGAAAAAAAAATGAACTCGCTACTGAATAAATTACTTGATTCTTACCTTTCTTTTATTTAAGAAAGTAAGCGATATTCCATTCACGGCATGTCATCAAGACAGAAATTCCAGATTTTTATTAGACAAATATGTACCTATACATATCATTTAATGTCGATAATTATTACGAGTATAATATTATTATGGATTTTGCTGTCGTGTTGTGTTGGGATTTATCGCCTGCTTTTATTTCCAATATATGAAATATTATGAGGTTTATGAGTATAGACGCCTGGAAGCATTTTTTATCGATATCGATGTCATTTCAAGTTGGTAAGGTACTTCACTATTCTTTTGACATTTCCCCTGTTTATGTTGGTAGTACGATTCTATTTATTAGGTTGGTAGAAACTACGTTCATAATTGTGAAGTGCCTACTCAAAACGTAGTGATTACTTGCTCAGTGATCAAACTGACATTCAAGTAGGTAGCTACACAATAGACAGGAAGACAGGAAACAGTCAGTAAACTGGCAATCCATCTCTTTCTGCCTTTTAGTATATGAAAGAGACAAACATAACGCTGCTGATATTTGATCTTGTTTCATTTCCGCTATTTTTAAAGTCTTCTTCTTCTTATTTATGTGTTGGCAATCTACATTCCACTTGGAAGTAATTTTTGCCAGTATCAAGTGTTGAATAGTTCAGTGGTAGGTATTGTTTCAGTACATTAGAATGCAGGTGCATTGCATTCCAATGCTGCTTGGAGCATTTGTGACCAAGTATACTCTTGTAAGTTCTGCCGAGGTAGCTACCACTACAATAAAAGTCTCAGCTTCGCACAACCAAGATCGCACCTATTTCAATTATCCCACATATTGTTCTGTTCAGTTACGTAGACACTTGTACCACCAAACTGCACCGATTTTAAGAGACACAATATCCACTATGAATCAATTTGCAAATAATTAAAATAGACACCGAACCGAACTCGATGAAATGGCGCCAAAAACTCCATTTTTAAAGTCAGTGGGTGCATTCCGAGTTCCGACAGACAAATCGTTAAGTTATCGAATGCGAAGTAACCATGGAAACTAATTTTTGTTCTTCGATCATCTATACCTTTTGATATTGCATGACAATGGCATTTGTGGGACACTTTTAACTCCCCCAAAACGCAGCCTACTATGAAAGTCGCCCAAGACTTGTCATACAACTTGACATTTAGTGTCGGGTGATTTGTCAAATGGCATGTGCCATATTTTAGCTTTGTTATGACCAGACCCCGTTATCGCGGGTGCACGAATGATCAAAGCCAAAGACAAAGTACAATAGATGGTCTATTTTTGATTAATTTGATTATTCTACCTAATCCCGTTCAACCTCTGAGAGAATATATCTGTAATATTTTTTTTTAGTTTACCTACCTGTATTTCAGGATAATCTTTTATCTACAACTCCATAAATTCGTGACGAGATTTTTTTCTCGGAGGCATATTGTTGGTTAAAAGTTTGTTGTAAGATTGAAAGTTGTAAGATAAAAATGATATGCAATTAGACAACAATTGATCACTAAATGACCCGTAAAGGGGAGAGGGCGCGGAGCGTGATACAACACTAAATTGAGTACAAGACGACACGACAACACGCGCGCGAGTGGCGTTCGGACACCGCGCGGCGGGCTTTTGTGCGCCTTTGTCGGCATCCATCAAAACCGACACTGCGCGGCGACCGCGTGCGCATGAGTACGGTCCGTACTCCGTCATGTATAGCAAAATAAGCTCTATACATTTGAAAACACGATTCAAAATAAATATCGTACTTCACTTCGTGCAGTTAGATTTTAGGAAGAATTAAAGTTATGTATCTATAGGTATTGTCTAAAAATATAGTTCACATTTGCCATTACTGAACACGAGAGCTTGAAATCACGTTACGGAATTCCGTACATACGTGATTCCGAACGCAGCAACTGCATACAAATTCTATGGGCCTGCCACACACATGCGGGATTTTTCCGTACGGAATCTTCATACATTGTCGAAATTGCGTTCGGAATTCCGTAACGGGATTACGTTTACGTCTGTGTGTGGCCAGCCTTAATAGGTTTTTTGAGTAGAAAAATGTAGGCAAATAGGTGGCCCTAAAGGTCTTTCGCTTCTGATTTTTTAGTCTGTGAATCGTTCGTGCACGCCCGATAACGGGGTATGGTTATGACGTGCTACATCCGCAGGTATAGATGATCGAAGTTTTTGTTGTATTACTTTCCAAGGGTTAAAATAATATACCTACCTCTATGTGCTTTGAAAACCTTGTGAGCAGTGGTGTTTCTTTTAGATTATTTTTTTAACAACATACAATTTGAGCTACTTTTTAACGCGTGGTCTACAGCTCACGGAGCCACTAGACTGTGTCCGTTTCTATTGCTCGGCCACGGTGTCGTAAAAGAAATCGACGTTGCATTACGAAGGAATATGTAGAAAACTAACAATGAATGTCGCATTTTGTAGGTCCAGTATTCAGAAAGTTGTAAAGGTTTACCATGGTCGCGCGGTCGAAACGCCGAGGACCTCGCGTGGCCACGCAGTTCTCTCAAACGGAGCTTAGCAGAGGTTCCATTATTTTTGCTTATCGCTGATATGATTTCGTATATTGGACTTACTAATTATTGGACTTACTTTGCGACTTTAATTGTTAGTTTTTTACATATTTCTTCCTAATGTTCACGTCGTCGTTTTTCTTCTACGCCATCGTGGCCGACAATCGAAACGGACTCTGAATATTTTGTTATTAAAAGTTGTAAAATAGCCAAACAAAGCTATTCTTATATGTAGACTCTTAAGTACCTTCGTCAGGATTATTCATCTTGCATGGGCATTTGGGACAAATATTCTAGAAATAACGGTCAAATATCACAAACCGCAAAGTTTTATTCACTAAACCAATCGCGGAAGTTAATTACAGTGCACATAGATTTAGATTAAAGCGGATTTAAAACGGACGTCGACGATCCGTCTCTTACATTCTTACACGTGGCGTGTCCCCTTCCAAACTGAGACTTCCCGCCAACCGCCCTCTTGGCCCGCCACTGCCAAAACGTAAGTGACGTTCCGTCAGAGTAAAATCTACTCTCGCCCGTGCAATGACAGCCGGCGTCACTGTCAATGCAGTATAGTAATTTCACGCTTTGAAACTAGATGGCGCTACGGTTGCGCCGTCACGGCCGGACTGACAATCGCCCGTCCTCGGGCGAACATAATTATCTAAAACTACCTACTGATACCTTTACATGAGTCTAGTACTACGCTCGTCCACCCTGACCTGAACATACCTCAAATTACAAAACAGCTATGCAATGATCTTGCTTAGACTCACATTATTTTTTCCTTACGATTTTGAACCTTAGAACAAACCACCTTAAGCGTCCCTCCGACCAGCTGAGAGAGTCTGGACCGGACAACATCAAGGTTAACGAAACCAACCAGATACATGCGTCCTTTCGACCATCCGTGCAACATGCATGGCCCGGTACAACATTATCCTGGTAACTGAAACGGGAAAAGTGCGTCCCTTCGACCAGTCACCGAGAGACGTGGACCGGACAACACAAATCCCATTAACTACTTCTCACCTCATCATTAAGCCCGGGAAAGTGCGTCCCTTCGACCAGTCATACCAACTTGGACCGGACAACACTACCCCGTCAACCACCTTAAGCCCGGACAAGTGCGTCCCTTCGACCAGCAAGGACCGGACAACACCGTCCTTCCGACTTAAGGTCCTTTGGCCCGGACAAGTGCGTCCCTTCGACCTCCAGGGACCGGACAACACCGTCCCTTCGACCAATACCAACACAATCCTATCAGACATGCGTCCCTGCGACCGTACTTGGACCGGACAACATTCTGACTTCGGACACCATCACAAACCTATCAGACGTGCGTCCCTGCGACCATACTTGGACCGGACAACATTCTGATTTTGGATATCGACATAAACCTATCAAACATGCGTCCCTGCGACCATACTTGGACCGGACAACATTCTGACTGCGGATAAATGTACATCATAGCAACTTATTATCCTAAAAAAAACGATGAACTTTAACTTCAACATCAAAGTTGACATGGGCTGGGCACCAGCGTCAAAATCAGAGTCAGTCGTTGATGTACTGGACCGAGTGAAAGCTGCACGAGGAGAGGCTGATAGTATCGCAGAATCTGCTGTAAGGGTATCTTATCGTGTAGAAGCTGCGAGAGGAGAGGCAGTGAGCGTAGCAGAATCTGCCGAATAGGTATCAGAGCGGTGAGGTAATACCTGTCCAAAGTTATCATCCTGATCACTCTCTAACTGTTCATCATCCGACGCCGTCACGGTATCTATTCCCTCTATAAATGGTCAGAATACTTTTTCAAAATCATTCAAGTCATTGCTATCTTTCTTTACCAGTCAAACTAGTGTCAAAAGTAGTAAAACCGGACCAGATTTCCCGTCGCATTGCGGCCACGCTTGTGAGTGGCGTGCATTTATCTCAAAGATGTTACCGATCTGAGCGACTTGCATACTATTGAATAAACATTCACAAGAAATGAGTATTGTTTGAACTAACTAAAACTAGTTGAAGGTTCAGCCCCTTCGTTAACTATCATCATCATCATCATTATCATCATCATCACCTATATCCAGTGAACGTCTAGACTAAATGCTTGCCACTCAGCCGTGACTGAATTATAACTTTACAATAACAGAAAAAAACAAAACTTTGATCTGATCACCTGACGGAAGCCTGATGGAGATCCTTGAGACATAGTGACGTCGTCGTATACTCCCACCTCCTCGTCTCACACGCCGTCAAAGACACGAGTCGCAAAGATGTGCCGCTTCACGCCGCTTGGTGATGAAGTCACTTCTTTTGATAGCACCATTGCTGTCAGCACTCTATGCCTCTGGTGCATCAACTGAAACGGAGAAGAAAACACACAGTATGCGCTTCAAAACCTTGTTCACTCACATTTGGAAGATCCAATCACTTCCCAGATAATCAAACATAAACTTTGTTAAATCAGGAACTAAATTAATTTCATGATTATGAACACTGAATTCATATTCCTACACATAGTAACAGCTGCTTACCACACTATGACTAAAAGTGTAGGTACTAACGGTGTACTAACAGTGTACTAACAGTGTACTAACAGTGTACTAACAGTGTACTAACAGTGTACTAACAGTGTACTAACAGTGTACTAACAGTGTACTAACAGTGTACTAACAGTGTACTAACAGTGTACTAACAGTGTACTAACAGTGTACTAACAGTGTACTAACAGTGTACTAACAGTGTACTAACAGTGTACTAACAGTGTACTAACAGTGTACTAACAGTGTACTAACAGTGTACTAACAGTGTACTAACAGTGTACTAACAGTGTACTAACAGTGTACTAACAGTGTACTAACAGTGTACTAACAGTGTTCTAACAGTGTACTAACAGTGTACTAACAGTGTACTAACAGTGTACTAACAGTGTACCAACAGTGTACCAACACCGTACCGACACTGTACCGACACCGTACCGACACTGTACCATCACTGTACCGACACTGTACCAACACTACCAAAACTGTACCAACACTGCAGTAACACTGCACCAACAGTAAACATATTCAGAAACATTGATGCATCTACCAACTGTTAGCAGTGAATTCGAACAGAAAAGGGGTTACATTACAATTACAACAGAACAGTGCTATTACATTACCACAGAATATGACATTACTAAGAAAGATTTCATTCTGTTTTCCTTATTTTTGCACTAAATGTCAACAACAATCTCTGTTGAATGAATTCACCAACAAAAAATTACTAAGCCCTTTTAATTTTAGTTAAATTCACTCCCTTGAATAATTTTGAAACATAATGAGAATTCAATCTGTACCGTTTTCATAATCACAACCAATAGAAATACTTAGTGACTTTCGTTTAAAAATAAAATCGTTACGACTGACCCTTATAAAGTGACCTTGTAGATTCACCGCGCTGGCTGCGCCGAGTAACAGGATGCTCTCGGCTTCTAATGCTGCACTCGCACCCGCCACTGCGTCGCCATCGTGCTACCACCGTTGCATCACCGTCACCGCTTGCCTGCGCTGTTAGTCACTTTGCTCAGCTCCACAAACTGTCGCCGCTGTAGTTGCACCCCTGTTATCTGGTGAGGCACCTGTTATCTTTGGAATCAGTCGGTACTGTGCGATGTCTTGGAATGGTACACCTTTTCATGAACAGCTGCTTGAAATCACCGCATGTCATCCATCACTATAGCTTCATTACATCGTTATGATCCAGGCACGCACGTCAACATCTTTTCTTTCGGGGTCAAAGTCAGGAACAAAATTGGCACTCGAAGTAGGCACACGCATCGCTTGTAACAAAGCAATAATATTGCGATTTGGTCAAATAGATGTCACTTTCCGTCGATCACATTGATTTTCCGTTGCACGTGTCTCGTTATCACACCTCATATCGTTTGATTCACTTTTCTCACCACGTGGGACGTTTGGATTGCATCCCAACTTCTGATGTAGACTCTTAAGTACCTTCGTCAGGATTATTCATCTTGCATGGGCATTTGGGACAAATATTCTAGAAATAACGGTCAAATATCACAAACCGCAAAGTTTTATTCACTAAACCAATCGCGGAAGTTAATTACAGTGCACATAGATTTAGATTAAAGCGGATTTAAAACGGACGTCGACGATCCGTCTCTTACATTCTTACACGTGGCGTGTCCCCTTCCAAACTGAGACTTCCCGCCAACCGCCCTCTTGGCCCGCCACTGCCAAAACGTAAGTGACGTTCCGTCAGAGTAAAATCTACTCTCGCCCGTGCAATGACAGCCGGCGTCACTGTCAATGCAGTATAGTAATTTCACGCTTTGAAACTAGATGGCGCTACGGTTGCGCCGTCATATATAAGCCAACTTATTTGTTTATTGTTTTGTTGTATAATTATGTTGATTATATTGACAAAATGCATGTGATTTTGTTTTATTTAGTCAGATGAAACTTAAAAATAAATTTCACTCTAAACTGAAATATTTCAAATCAAAATGAAATTTATTCTAAATATTTCACTGACTGAAATTTTTCGTGAAAATTACCCAACCCCGCACGCAAGATGTTATTAGAGTGTGCACACTTATCAGCCGCGGCAGTAAGCCGCGTCCATCAGCCGCGTCCGATAATTTGTTTCCACCTTATCACTGGGTGCATTCCAATACACTAATCGTTGAGTCATCGATCGCCATAGAGTACATTTTAACCCTTGAAAGTAATACAACAAAAACTTCGATCATCTGTACCTGCGGATGTAGCACGTCATAACAAAGCTAAAATGTGGCACATGCCGTTTGACAAATCACGCGACACTAAGGTCCGTATTATAGGACGAGACTCAAGCACTGCTTGCTGCTTGAGTACAGTTAGAAAGGGATGGTGCTATTCATCGCATATAGCGCCATCCCTATCTAACTAACGTACTCAAGCAGAGATTTGAGTTTGAGTTTGATTCTGTAATACGAGCCTGAATGTCAAGTTGTATGACAAGTCTTGGGCGACTTTCATAGTAGGCTGCGTTTTGGGGGAGTTAAAAGTGTCCCACAAATGCCATTGTCATGCAATATCAAAAGGTATAGATAATCGAAGAACAAAAATTAGTTTCCATGGTTACTTCGCATTCGATAACTTAACGATTTGTCTGTCGGAACTCGGAATGCACCCACTGACTTTAAAAATGGAGTTTTTGGCGCCATTTCATCGAGTTCGGTTCGGTGTCTATTTTAATTATTTGCGAATTGATTCATAGTGGATATTGTGTCTTAAAATCGGTGCAGTTTGGTGGTACAAGTGTCTACGTAACTGAACAGAACAATATGTGGGATAAAATAGTTTCCATGGTTACTTCGCATTCGATAACTTAACGATTTGTCTGTCGGAACTCGGAATGCACCCACTGACTTTAAAAATGGAGTTTTTGGCGCCATTTCATCGAGTTCGGTTCGGTGTCTATTTTAATTATTTGCAAATTGATTCATAGTGGATATTGTGTCTCTTAAAATCGGTGCAGTTTGGTGGTACAAGTGTCTACGTAACTGAACAGAACAATATGTGGGATAATTGAAATAGGTGCGATCTTGGTTGTGCGAAGCTGAGACTTTTATTGTAGTGGTAGCTACCTCGGCAGAACTTACAAGAGTATACTTGGTCACAAATGCTCCAAGCAGCATTGGAATGCAATGCACCTGCATTCTAATGTACTGAAACAATACCTACCACTGGGGGCTTACCATCAGCAAATAAGAAACCATCCTTATGCCGTTCAGTTCAGAAGCAGGCCCTAATCGGTACCATGACCGTCTTTTAGGTGAACGGCTTAAAGATTGAATTGACTCAAGGTGAACGGTTAGTTAGTCTCTGGTATGCTTTGTCACAGATCACTAATGCTTTGTAGACGATGCGAAAACGAGATAGCTTATACAAATCGATCGGTGCATTCTGTAAGAAAAATCTCTGAGTCATCGATCGCCATAAATTTGTTAACCATGGAAAGTAATTTGTTTAGAATATTCATTTACTTTTCATGGTTAAAATGTACTTTATGGCGTTCGTTGACTCAGATATTTGTTTGGCAGAATGCACCCAATTTATCGCTTATTATCCCCGCCAATTGGTAATGCACCTGGCGGCCACGTTTTTAACCTCAAAAACGAAAAACAATTTGTAAATTTTTGATATACCTAGACCCTATCTTACTGAAAATAATAATTCAATAAATAATAATTATATTAGATTACCTATTAAGAATTTTCTTATTTCATGGCATTTTTAGTTGCGGATCACGTCGATATGGATGTTAATGTGACAAGGTTCTTGCGAATTACCAATTGGCGGGGATAGTATATCTCTATACACTTTTAAACTTTCGCGTTGCATTTTATTAGATTTGGAACACAGGTTTTAACGCGATTTTAACTAAAACATAGGTGTTGAGCACCTACCTTTTCCCGACGTTTCGACCGAGTTGCATCGGCCGTGGTCACGGGCTGACTGGAGCTGCGGTGTTACGCCTCCTCCTCTGCATCGGTGGAATCTTCATCCACCGTCGAACAGTTTTTCCAACTACCGCCACACACAATACTAACGGTGTCCCTATTCTGTATCATAGCCGTATTCTGATAGTTAGCCGACCGCGAACAAAGAGGTAGTGCGTTTGTAATGACCGCAGATTCCACACTGCAGATAATTTGTGTCCATCTTCCCGATTGAAGTTGTTAGGATGTTTTTTAATTTCAATCGCTTCACGTACGACTCGTGAATAAAAATGACGATCAGTGGAAAGAACCTGCGTGCGATGAAATTCAATCCAGTGGTTTGTGCCACTTTCCAGCAAATGTTCTGCAATCGCTGATTTATTAGTTTGGCGGTTTTTTACAGCTGTGATGTGTTCACGGACTCTTTCGGTGATAGTTCGTTTCGTCTGACCAATATAGCAACTACCACAGCTGCAGTCTATCTTGTACACGCCAGGTGTTTGTAATGGTATGACATCCTTCGGCGTACCCAATATGTTGTTGACCTTTATGCCAGGAGTGTAAACTGTCGGTACAGAGTATTCACGTAAAACGTGGCCGATCTTATCTGTTACTCCTTTGACATAAGGCATGTAGGCTGGTTGTCTACTAACCTCGGGATGCCTACACTTTTTCCTCGGCAGTTTATGTCGTCCGTGCACTTGATATCCGTTTTTCTTAAGTACCTCCTGAACATGGATCAGCTCATGCTCTAAATGTTCAGGGTCACATAGGTCATAGGCTCTATTCTTTAAGGAAGTGATAACAGATTGCAAATGACGGGGGTGGTGATGTGACATTGCGTGTAGGTATCTGTCCGTATGTGTGGGCTTGCGATAAACACAATGTGATATGGACCCGTTAGGCTTCACGGAGATCTTGACATCTAAGAAGGGCAGCGTCCTGTCAACCTCTAGCTCGTAAGTGAATCTCATATTAGGGTGAATAGAATTGAGATGCTGCAAAAGGTGGTTCACTTCCTGCTCACTGCCTTTTAAAATGCAGAATACGTCATCTACATACCTTTTCCAAAGTCGTATGTTGTTAGGTTCGATGTTTAGCGCACTTTTTTCGAAGTGTTCCATCCAAATATTGGCCAGTACCGGGGCCACTGGACTTCCCATGGCGACACCATCTATTTGGAGGTAGTACTGACCTTGAAAAATGAAGTAGTTTCCTTCTAAGCAGTTCTTAAGTAGGTCGACGTAGTTGAGCGGCATCTCTTTGTCTATCAGCCATCACCACATCAAGGCACTCTTTAATTGGAACATTGGTGAAGAGCGATTCTACATCAAAACTCACCATCATTTCTCCTGGTTCCAGTGTAAGGCCCTTTATGATTTCCACAAAGTGCCGTGAATCCTTAACAAAAGACGGTGTTTTTCCCACAAGTGGCTGCAATACTGACGCAACATGCTTTGCTAAGTCGTAAGTAGGAGACTCAATTTGACTTACGATTGGTCGCAACGGCACGTTGGACTTATGTATTTTTGGCAGGCCATACAATTTTGGTGGTTGGTGTGGCTTTGGTCTGTATAGATTCTCGTACTCGTCTTCTGTGAATAGGTCCTGGTTGTCCTCTATCAGAGTTCGTATTTTTCGAGTTACTCTGGCCGTAGGGTTATATGTGACCGGCTTGTACACCTTTTTGTCCTGTAACAACTCACCCATTTTTTGCTCATAATCAGATGTGTTCATCACTACAGTGGCGTTTCCCTTATCGGCCTTAAGCACTAAAATGTCCTTATTATCACGGATATTTTTTAATGCTTGACGCTCCTCCACAGTGATGTTAGATGATGGAAGCTTCGATTTCCGTAAAATTACCGCGACGTCCTGCCTTAAGGTATCCGCTTCACTTGGTGGAATTTTATTACGTACTATCGTTTCCTCAACACTGCCAATTACACTTTCAAACGGTATTCGTTTCGGAGTTGGAACGAAATTTAAGCCCTTGGCCAAGATAGTAACGGTAGTTTCATCTAAACTTGCACGAGAAAGATTCACCACTGTGTGCTTGAGTTGATTTGATGATTCACTTGTAACTTGACGCCGTAACAGTTTTGATAATTTCCGTTCGTGGCCAATACTGCAAAGTTCGTAAGTACGACTAGCTTGTAAAAACGTTACTCGTTCACACACATCATAATCCACCCGCGATAAAATAAAACTACACTTCAAATGTAACTCGTATAACTCCTTTCTTACACTGTCCAATTCACTGTGCCTATTTCGAATTAATTGTTTTAGGAGACGCACACTCGCGTTTGTCAAGATTTTTTGCGAAAAAGGAATGTCCTTACGTGGTTTGATACGAACACACGGCGGTAGAACATCACTATCGCGACACTTTTTTAAAAATGTTAACGATGTTTCTATTCTTGCACTTCTTTTCCGCAAAAATTCCAGATGACGTACTTGTTTTGCAATTTCCGACCCGTAGCGGTTTGCTATATACACTTTTAAACTTTCGCGTTGCATTTTATTAGATTTGGAACACAGGTTTTAACGCGATTTTAACTAAAACATAGGTGTTGAGCACCTACCTTTTCCCGACGTTTCGACCGAGTTGCATCGGCCGTGGTCACGGGCTGACTGGAGCTGCGGTGTTACGCCTCCTCCTCTGCATCGGTGGAATCTTCATCCACCGTCGAACAGTTTTTCCAACACCTATGTTTTAGTTAAAATCGCGTTAAAACCTGTGTTCCAAATCTAATAGTATATCTCTGTCTGCCGCGACGTTCAAAATTGATGAAAAATAAAATAACGGTCACTTATTAGTTTTTTTAATGAGAACATTGCAAATAAAGTACTTATCACAACTTCATATTTATTTTTAAGTGCTCTAATAAAATGTCGCAAGTCAATAAAACAAATTAAAGTTATATTATTTCAGTTTTTTTATTTTCAATATCATTTCACACCATTAGTTTGTTAATTACATCGATATAAAATAAATCAGTTTCTTCTTTATTTGATTATTCATAATAACATAAAATGTAATGCAATTTAGGTACTTATTTATGGGGTCTCATCTCTCATCATTTCAGATATTCAACAACAAGGAAGTCGTCGCGTTGCCTTTATCAAGTTACATAATTCACTGTTAAATAATAAACATTAAAAGAAATTCACAAATCTTAAAACTCTCACACCAAACTTATCTAAATACACTAAACAATTTTGAAAAAGCTGATCACGTAGGAACTTTTTATGAATTGCTTTATTTGACATTACAGACGCTATAAAACAGCTCCCAAACTGTCAAACCGTGCGTACGCTTCGTCCATACATAAAAAATGGTGAACGGTTTAAGAGCGTGTATTAAAGCAGGCCCTCCGCAGGCCTGCTAAATCGAGGTCATGGTACGAAAAAGTAATGCAATTCAGTATAAGTCCTGCTATAAGAGCTCACAACACTTGATACTGGCAAAAATTACTTCCAAGTGGAATGTAGATTGCCAACACATAAATAAGAAGAAGAAGACTTTAAAAATAGCGGAAATGAAACAAGATCAAATATCAGCAGCGTTATGTTTGTCTCTTTCATATACTAAAAGGCAGAAAGAGATGGATTGCCAGTTTACTGACTGTTTCATGACTTCCTGTCTATTGTGTAGCTATGTATGTACCTACCTACTTGAATGTCAGTTTGATGGGTGAATTGTCATGACAGTTCAGTGTAATGTTTTGTTGAAGTTTTGTTGATATTTTATCGCTAGAACTAAGTAGTTTTATACTTTAACATTTTTATCAATGGGACAGTGAGCTCATTGCGTAGCCTATACTAACGGTGTGGTTGTGCCAAATTTACATTCCAAGGTTTGTATTGTTTATCCTTTGATTCGTCCATACAATGATTCACGTTATGGGAATGTCTAGTATTTATTATACTGTAACAGCTATTGTAGCAGCTAAAGAGGATGTTAATTACCTGGAACTCTCGTATACAGAGGTTTTATAACTTTAATCTAATAAGCAACACTTACTAAATAATCTATAGGTTATGTTAGTTATGATTTGATGAAACCCTAGAAAATGCATACAAGCATGCATTTTCTATTAGTTTTGCATGGTAAGAATGGGTATCGATTCCATTATTTGGAGAGATCAGTGTCAGAGCACTCCATTTATGTGCATAAGTGCATAAACCAGTTGCTAAACTTGAGAGTATAATTACAAGTAAAGTAGTGATAAAAACTTGCAAACACTTTACATACGCTACTCTTACATATTAGGCTATAAATCCAAAGACTTCTATGTATAAAGTAGAAAAAAAATTGTCCTTATTAGTTAAATTTTGTGTTTTTAAGCCTGATTGACACATAGCAGTTCCATCACAGTATCGCCACCGTGATAATTATTCTTTCATATCTCTATGAACGCATCCACACCTGTTAGTGTCAGTGACTAGACAGTGCTCTTCAAGGAACATTATACTCACAGGGAGAAGAAATGGAACTCTATGCAAAAAAAATGCACCACTCGTTTATTCTAGTAGTGCCATGACGGTTGGTCAACGAACCAATTTTTAGCGGGACATTCGAAACAAAAAACACAAATAGCAAAAAAATTTGATTTTTGTTAGGATCAAACTCAGGATGGCAGCGTCTTGTATTAAGTATTTGTGTAGATATCCGCTACGCTACTGAGACATTACTTCACGTGTCGAATTTACTAATTATATTGGTCTTCTTACTGTCTTCTTAATTTGTCGTTGGTCAACGCACACAAAAGCAAAAAACAAGGAACTAATCACCCCTATTGAGATCACTGGGCTTGGTGCTCTTAGTGGCAGTGAACGCATGTTCATAGAGAATGTATGAAATAATAAATACCTATCACGGTGGCGGTACTGTGCCTGAACTGTGACTTCACTGATATGTGTGAACCAGGCTTTAATCGTTTTAATATCATCTTTAATTTATCTATTTTCAGGTTTCCACATACATTCCTTTTACATTCCATTGCAACCCTCTGTGAGACTGTCATGATGCCGACTCAGTTGGTAAATCAAGAGAACCATGCCAACGACATCCGTGTCAAGACCGTGTACAGCGGTGACGTGATGATAACTTACATCAATCACAATATTACTTTAGAAGAGTTTACTCAGGAGATGGTTGCGATTTGTCGTTTCACTCCTGATCAGGTATGAGTTTTTAAATTTTATACAGTTATGATTTGAGAGTTTTCTGGATGTTTTGACATCATATTAAACATTTAAACATCAAGGTGCTCGATGGAGCAGTGGTTTAGTACCTGGCCCAGCGATTGCGGAGGTTAAGCAACTTTCGCAAGGGTTAGTGTGGGATGGGTGACCAAAAATTTATTTTCTTGAGCTCCTTCGTGTTTCGGAAGGCATGTTAAGCCGTTAATCCCGGGTGAATTTGCAGTCGTTAACACCACCAATCTGCATTGGGCCTGCATGGTGGGTTATGGCCCATTCTTATCCACCCATAAGGAAGGCCTGTGCCCCTGCAGTGGGGACATTTAAAAATGGCTGATGGTTAAACATCAAGAGGACTTGACTGAAATGAGAACATAAATGTAATTTCTGAATGACATCAAAGAAAACAATTAAATAGCTGGTTTCTGTTTCAATACATAAACTTGAAAGACAAAGTATCCATTCTTAAGGCGGTTGTATGACCGAAAGTGGTGCCCTCAGAGGTTTTCATTTAATAAGTTATTAATAGAAAAAGATTTTAATAATGTTTTACGTGGAGTTTTTTGGGCCCATGGTCTAGTATTTTTAGAAGGTATATACTACAGGCCCTAGTAGTCATTTGTAGAAGTAGATAGCAAATGTGTTAAAAACGGCCACTTTTAGCAGTTTTGCTATCTACTTCTAGCAGTGACTACGAAGGGAAACATAGGAGAACGAAAGGAATATAACGATACTGTCTAAAAATACTAGACTGGGCCTAAAAATTCCACATAAAACATTATTAAGATTGTATTAGAATTATAATACATATTAAATAAAAACCTGAAAGATAGCGCCACCTACTTGATTAATAACAAAACAAGCATAACACGCTTGTATAACCATTTCTTAGCAAAACAGCACTTCCATTTACCAAATGCCTTTTACATTATCAAAAAAAAAATCATTTTCTCAAGCAATGCAATCAAAAGAATTCGAAGCCATTGTAAAAATATTGATCTAAGGTAAGTTCTTGGGCATTCTACTCATAGAATAGCATCAACATTTTACACTCAAGAGTGTCATTAAAGACTACTAAGGGCTTGAAAATATTATATCTAATACCTCTATAGACTTAAATAAGCAGCAACATTTTGCAATGTAATCTAATACTGCAATCATAAACCCTTTCTGTCAAATATACAGTGATGGACGGATAATTAGAAACACCAGTTGATTTTCATACAAAAAAGGTAACTTTTAAGCCTTGGTTCACAGCCAGGGATTGATTGAGCTGTGATCTGATTATGGCCATCCAGGGAGTGAATGGAAGAGATCCACCTTACACACCCAACTAATCTGATCAGCATTCTAAGGCCTGTATTTATAAACCGCTCTCAATGTTGAGAGCTATCTCGAAATCATACTTGAGATGCTCTCCTTATAGGAACAGCATCTCAGGTATGATCTCAAGATAGCTCTCAAAGTTGAGAGCTTTTGTAAATATGGGTTTAAGAGCTGTAAGGATCAGAGTTCTCCGTTTCAGGTTTTCCATGCATTTTAATGCTATTTTCGCGGTTTTTTTAAACATATCCAAACAGCTCTTAGAATCCTGATCAGACCGGTTGGGTTGGTGATCTGGATCTCCTCCATTCACTCCCTGAGGGCCTAGTACGAGGTGTGTTTCTCACCTCACTTTGCGAATAGTATTGAGTGAAAGAGAGGAAATCATGCGAGTGAGTGAACGAGTAAAAGAGAGAAAACGATAGTTAACTATTTGCAAAGTGAAGTGAGAGCAAAAAACCAACTCGTACTAGGCCCTCTGGTTAGCCATCAGGTACGTATCCAAGGGGGGGGATAGTTGGGATTTATCCCCCCCCCGAAATCCAGAACACACAGTACAGGACTAAATTCAAATTTAGCGGGCGAGGCACTCTCCGGTTTGCGGGATGCAGTTGTCCCCCCCGAATTAAAAGTCTGGATACGTGCCTGTTAGCCATCCTCAGATCACAGCTCAATCATTCCCTGGCTAGGAATCAAGGCTTCAAAGTTACCCTGTTTGTTTAAAAATCCACTGTTGTTTTTGGTTATCTATCTACCACTGTATTCCTTTATTGGATGTTGATGGACTGTCAGTTATGATGATGAATAATGAAGCTACCCTGTTTTTACTTCCATGTCTTATCATTCTCCAGGTGTTTACTATGAAATGGGTGGATGAAGAAGGAGATCCCTGCACCATCTCAACTCAACTAGAGCTGGACGAGGCTTTGAGACTGTATGAGCTGAATCGGGACTCGGAGCTCACCGTTCATGGTGAGTAATTAATCTATTCTTCAATTTATTGTAAACCAGATTTTCGTGCGGACAACTGGACAAAAACAATATCATTTATTGCATAATATTTCATACATAATATGACAATGCACCATTTTATAATAAGTTATCAACTTTCTATAGATTAGATATAATATAAGTCAGAGGTGCCCATACAGTCGATCGCGAGAGGTTTTAAGGTCGATCGCCAAGGATAACAGATTTGACACTTTGCAACCAATGTAATTTTACTTATGCAATTTTTTTCTTGATAAATATTAGGTGGGTTAAACGGTCAAAATGTCGATCTCTTGTAATAAATGTTTGCTAGGTCAATCTCCTTAAAAAGTATGGGCACCCCTGCGCCCTGATATAAGTAATCCAAGCCAAGATGTGTCAACAGGGAGCATTTGGTCCAATTCGCGATTCGCGATTGGTCCAATTCACATTATTCGCGGTTGGTCCAATTCGCAGTTGATCCAATTTGCAGTTGGTCCAAATCGCAGTTGGTCCAATTCGCAATTGGTCCAATTCGCAGTTGATCCAATTTGCGGTCGGTCATATTTTTGCAGTTTATGAGGAACCATTGCATTGAAACCATCCTATTTTTATATTATGCTGTGTATTGAATGACATCGCGAGGCACTTTAACTCATGAGATTTGATCCAAAATGATGATTGTAAAGATTCATTGCTATTTGCAATTGCTTGTAATGGTAACTAGGCAATCTAGGCATCTCTAATTAGCCGTCGCTCGAACGATAGTGCTAATGTAGGTAGTTCTCGGTCTAATGGCGACCAACGATAGAAAAACTTGCGTTCCTAACAGATTGTGTTTATGAAATTGCTAATTTTAACAAAATCCGGTGAATTGTTACCGGACGCAATTAAATGTTTGATGCGCACAGATTTTTTTTATAAATCTAGATTAACTCAGTTCAGTGAAACTTCTAACTGCTCAGAAAATGATTATATTTAAGCATAATTGCATATTTTATTTGTAAAATTGCTTTTGCTCACACAAACATATTTGCTCTCTCCTACCTTGACAGAGATTTGAACCCAGGCGTAGCATGACGAACACGACAAAGATTTTGCCTACCCCTATGTCATTTTTGTCAGTTAAAGGGTTTGTCTACGTTGAAATGTATTTTTTAACGTTTCGTCGTAGAGTAGACAAAACTGTTTTCAAGGTCGTCATACTACTAGGACTGGGATGTTTTTGGCGTAGTATGTAAGGTAGCTACCGGTGTACCAACCAACCTGTCGGCAAGTAAACAGTGTGTCTGTATGTTCTTCACTCTGTACGAGAACTTAACTGTAAGAATTGCCAAGTCCAAATAGTCTGATTGAACCTGTCCTTTGTGAGGAACAGTCGTCGGTTCATTTAGAGTTCGGAACTTGGGAACTAAGCCGGCGCGAAGTTGGGACAAACAGACACATTTCTATGCTAAACGGCCCGTTCTAGTGTTGCTCGGGCTTCAATAGGAAAATACTTGTTACCTGATGCAATTTTCGAATATTAGCCACATACAATTCCGTTTGTAGGGCGGGTATCATTAATGACTTCCTTGAATTTGTCAGCTTAATTAAATGATCGATGCTATAGAAAATTAGGCAACCTTTGATAGTACTAATTAGATACTAACTGAGGTATCATTGCAATTAAATAGATTTTCTCCATGTAGAAAAACACAGGATTTCGTAAACAGTACCTAATTGAAACACGACAAACTAGAGCACGAATCCCTCGGCTATACAAAAGGCATACAAACATTTAGTAATATGTGACATAAACAAAGATAATGTTCTCAAAGTCTCTGATAAATCCTTACTTATCTCATTTAGTAAACAGTTTTTGTCAGTTGCCATACGTCTTTTAAACTTCATCGTTATTAAAATTATATTGTCATTAATCATACTGTTATATTCTGTGTCATTATCAGCTTCTTTCGTAATTTGTGTTTGGAAAATCATTTATTTGTATTTTTTAAGTAAATATTTCAATAAAGAGTTGGGTGAAGATCGTTCACCAAATAAGGTAAGTAAGGATAAACGGTCATACAACATTTATATCGTCCTGTCTTAAAGCAAAGAACAGAGATATCGTGAATGTAATTCATCCAACCTTGTATTTTGTTCTAAATGTCTCTAGTTAATAATAACGTACAGTAATTATTACTGTTCAATTAACTACTTTAGCATATCAATATTAACCATATGACGGACATTTGACGTTATTAAAATGTGTCTGTGTCTGGCAATTATGACACTTGCTACAATGACATAAGATTGAGTAAAAATTTAGTTTCTTTCATGAATACTAATGTTAACTCAAATCTTACCTCAAATTAACGTGAATGTCCTATTGTTATAAAAGAGTTAAGAGGTTGGTTTAAGTAGAAGTTAATCTAACGTTTAATCCGTAGTACCTACTAAGTATTTGGTGATTTAAAAGAATTAAATAATTTATAACGTTTATAAAAAGCTTTGATATAATTTATATTGTTATCAGACCTTTTGATGCTCCAGTGTTGAGGCACATACCTTGCTCATGGATAGATAAGACGATATATTTATATATTCACATTTAAATATTCACACAAAAACTATCGTGTTACGGAATATCGTCGAACACTGCCAAATCTCACGACAAGCCACTATTTGTTTGCTAAAGCGCCCCAGTTGCATTCGATAGCGTTCTGCCCGTGCACTGTATTTGTACCTTCTATATTTTAAATGTTGTCAAGTGACGAATGTGCCTTTGTCACGATAGTGATATATTAGGTAGGAACTTTCATTGTCTTTCCAACAGGAGTCCTGTTCCACTTGGCAAGTCTTGGATAATTAAATGCCGATTAATTTAAGCGTCCAAAAATATGTTTAAGTACTTATATTAAATCAGTGCGTTAGGACTACTATCATTGGGGTTGTTTCGTACATACTACACTATACTATGATAAACTTAGGAATGAATATGAGAGAGGAAGCTTGAAAGTAGCGTAAAGTGATAGAAAAGTTGAAAGGGAATCTCATCTGGTGGCTTGATATGGGCTTGTTATGAGAAGGGACGAAACGCATGTTACTAGAAGAGTAATATGGATATGGATGTTGAGGGCTGGGAAGTAAGAGGAAGACCGCAGAAACGATGGATGGATTGTGTGCGGGATGATATGAATGTGAAGGGAGGGGATGAGGAGATGACGAGTGACGGGAAGGAATGGCAGAGAATGACGCACTGCACCGACCCCAAATAAATTGGGATAAGGGTATGGGGATGATGATGACTATTAAATATTCCTGGTTCAACCAGGAATTTATTTTGCATGAATTTATTTCGCTTGTTGATCAACAAACAGGCTGGTTGTTGATCTACATGCGAAATAATTTATCTTAATATATAAAATCGTAAACTGAATGACTGTCTGACTGACTGACTGACTGACTGACTGACTGACTGATCTATCAACGCACAGCCCAAACCGCTGGACCTAGAGACTTGAAATTTTGCACACAGATACTTTATACAGTG
The DNA here is from genome assembly GCA_928269145.1 of Agriphila tristella. Classification (NCBI taxonomy): domain Eukaryota; kingdom Metazoa; phylum Arthropoda; class Insecta; order Lepidoptera; family Crambidae; genus Agriphila; species Agriphila tristella. The sequence continues at coordinate 19,864,070 of OV743442.1, forward strand.
TAGGCATCCACTAAGGAAGGATTTTTGAAAATTCCATCCCTAAGGGGATGAAATAAGGGATGAAAGTTTGTATGAAAGTCCCTCAGTTTTGAAGCTAGAATCTTCAAATTTTGTGTTTAGGCTGACGATTGAAAATTAATAAATACGGGTCTCAGCGTTTTTCAAAATTCTACCCCCGAAGGGGTCAAAAGGGGGATGAAGTTGTGTATTAAAGAAAATCCTTCATTTTCGAAGTAAAAATCGCTAAATTCATAATTTAGGCTTATGGATAGAAATCTAAAGCAACGTATATTGTTTTTGTTAGGATTTCAACTCCAAAGGGGATGAAATGAGGGTGAAAAGGGTTAAAAAAAACCTAAAAATAGATATGGATGTCGTTATCGGGGTTTTGTGGGATGATGATTGCAAAAATGACATTTATTTTGAAGTCCAACCACGGTGGACATGATTTAACCCCTAAAGGGGTGAAAATGGGGTCCAAATTTTGTATGGAAAAATTATATAAAATAGACATTACAACTTTAAACTTCGTAGGAGCACATCTAAAAATAAATAGGCAAATATATATTTTGTTATTTTGAAAATCAACCCCTTAGGGGGTAAATGGGGTGAGTAAACATAAAAATCGATATTGATGTCGTTATTGGGGTTTTCTGGGATGACGATTGCAAAAATGACATTTATTTTGAAGTCCAACACGGTGGACATGATTTAACCCCTAAAGGGGTGAAAATGGGGTCCAAATTTTGTATGAAAAAATAATATAAAATAGACATTACAACTTAAAACTTCGTAGGAGCACATTTAAAAATAAATAGGCAAATATATATTTTGTTATTTTGAAAATCAACCCCTTAGGGGGTAAATGGGGTGAGTAAACATAAAAATCGATATAGATGTCGTTATCGGGGTTTTCTGGGATGACGATTGCAAAAATGACATTTATTTTGAAGTCCAACACGGTGGACATGATTTAACCCCTAAAGGGATAAAAATGGGGTTCAAATTTTGTATGGAAAAAGAATACAAAATCGAAATTACAACTTTAAAATTCGTAGGAGCACGTCTAAATATATATTTTGGGATTTTGAAAATCAACCCCTTAGAGGGTAAGTGGGGTGAGTAACATAAAAATCGATATGGATGTCGTTTTAGAGGTTTTATGGGATGGTGATTGCGAAAATTAGATTTATTTTGAAGTCCAACGCGGTGGACATGACACATATGGACCTGGACCTGGACATGCACATCCAGGGAACGGGAACGGGAACCGGAACCGGAACCGGAACGGGCACGGGCACGGGCACGGGAACGGGAACGGAACGGAACGGAACGGAACGGAACGGAACGGAACGGAACGGAACGGAACGGAACTGAACGGAACGGAAAAGAACGGAACGGAACGGAACGGAACGGAACGGAACGGGAACGAGACGGTAACGGGAACTAGAACGGGACGGGTACGGGAACGGGAACGGAAGGTGTACGGGACGAGTACGGGACGGGATCGGACGGGAACGGAACAGGAACGGAACGAAACGGGAATGAAACAGGAACGTAACGGGAACGGAACGGGAACGAAACAGGAACGAAACTGGAATGAAACGGGAACGGAACGGGAATAGAACAGGATGGGAACGGGAACAAGAACCGGACGGGAACGGAACGGGAACAAGAACGGGAACGTAAGGCGTACGGGACGGTTAGGGGACGTTTACGGGACGGGAACGCAGCGGGAACGGAACGGGAATGGGAACGGGAACGGAAACGGAAGGGGTACGGGATGGTTACGGGACGTTTACGGGACGGGAACGCAAACGGGACGGGAACGGAACGGGAACGGGGAACGGGAGCGGGAGCGGGAACGGAAACGGGAACTGGAAGCCTTGTGCGAGGCCCGCCACACGCGGCAAATGTCTTGCCTCGCGAGGCAGCGCGCTTGATGGGGACTCGCCTAATCGCGTAAAAATGGCTGGCCGGATCCTGGTTGAAGGTTCCTTAAAAGGATTTCGTCTAATATCCACGCGGACGAAGTCGCGGGCAGAAGCTAGTTTATTAATATAACGATTCTTCAAATGACAGAAGAGTTACCTAAGTTAAAAGTGTAAAAAATTAAAAACTATATGGCTGAATAAAATCTGATTAAATCTTATATTCCATCTTTTCCAGTTCAAAAGCTCCTTCTAACAACTTGATATCCTGCCTGTATCCTGCTCCAGTAATCCGTTCCCGAACCAATTTTCAAATCCTTTCAAGTCCCTGGAAGTAGTTGGACGGAAAGTTAAGAAAATATTGTGATACAGATAAGTTTGCCAACGCAAGACGTAAAGCGCTCGATATGCACTTTTTGATATAAAAGTAAAAAAGGATGTAAAAATATCCTTGTATGTTTTTTGAATTAAAATTTTGGCATATTAATACTAGATATTTAATTGATATGTAGACACGACACGGGTGTGTTCTTTTAAGATCATTTTAAGCTCTATATTGCATATTTTGAGGGACCAATGAGGTTCCTATCGTTAGAAAAAATTCCATCATCATTTGTCGCAACAAAAGATGATTCGTCATTAAACCATAGTTAGGCATGAGTATTATTTAAGGATTTTTCTAATTAATTCGAAACCAATCCGGCGGGAGCGTCTCGTCGTCCACAAAATGTAGAAAACGTCGAAATTCAGATCACGTCGACTTTTCACAGATTACCATAAATGAATAATTTATTTGCAAATAAATTATTTATTCGCGACTGTAGCCGTACGAGTTCTGTCGTCCGCCTGATTACGTGTACGTTAAAATGCCTTATCGAGTGTATTTTTCCGGTGACACTTTATTTTGTTCACTTATCGACGCCATTTTGCATATGTTCCAGCTGTTTGCGGACGGCCATATTGTAGATTTTCGCCATAAAACCTCATCAGCGATATTGTGAATCTGGTTGGCGCCCATTTTCACAAACAGTCGGAGGCGTTTCTATTTTTCATGTTTCCCTTTTTGGTCAAGTTAGGAATTAGGTCAAAGCACTCAAGTGTTTGAATCGGCAAGTTTGTAAAAGAAGTCCGGAACCAGGGTTGCCAATGCCCACGGTCTGAATTACCCAAAAACCTGACGGAAAATCCCCAAATTTGGGGAAAACAATATCAAAATTCCCCACATTTTCCCCACAAATTTTCATTAACGAAATACAATATATGTATGTATTTATTACAAAATCTACTTCTAAATACCTTAAAAAAAACAAAAAGTGGATTAAAATTATGAAATAACACATTTAATGATTTTAATCCACTTTTTGTAGTTCTTGTTGCAAGTTTTTTACAAGTTTTGATTTTTTGATTAACGAAATCTCTAGTACGTACATGGGCGAAAACATTTTTGGTAAATAAACAAAAACATTTGTAGCGTTTATATTAACGTGTTTTGATAAATGGATTTGTGGAATAATTATTTTCATAAGGAAAATGCTAGTTTTTAATAGGCGATAAACATGGTACTGATGGTTATGAAAGTTGCTATTAAATAAACTCTAAAAAAACCTTCCTACCTACTGGATAAGCTGAAGCTGAGTTAAACTCGATCTAAATAAACATAATTAAGAAATACTTCAAACTATATATTGTTTTAAATTTCCATGGTTATTGACGTTATTAGAATAAACTATGTCGGGATTTACACCATGTTAATTTTCGAGACTCCTCGGACGGAGGTATCGAACGTAATAAAAGAACTAGACGGAGGGTAGACCGATTCGTCTCTTAAATCAAAATCTTGTAGCACGTTTGTTGCCAAAATTGATTGAAATCTCCTTCGCTCGCCTGAAACAGTTAGTTTAGATGATTTAATGGGGCACTATTCAAGTTTCCCGGTAAATAAAACGGAAGCCCAAACTTGTGTTCAAACAGGAAACTAGTCCGATAAAGAGCAAACACTAAAGCATGGCGGGCGGAGTTTGGCGTCGCACCGCTAGTGGCGCCACTGTGCAATCCGGAGATATTTTGATTAAGTTTGCAAGTGTCGGGTTAGTTAAGACGCATTCGAAGATGGCAACACATAATATATTTAGCAAAATAAGGCTTTTATTAGAACCACGGAATAAATAAGTACTTATACAAATAAAAGCATAGGACATGTTATATCTTGTTCAAATTAAATATTTCGATATTCTCGGTAGATACATTATAATGTAAAATTAATAATGTGAATGTAATCTAACACTATCATATTAAATGATTAAATAACTAATGAAATTATTCAACTTTACCAAATTCGCTGTAGGCAAAGCGCTTAGGTAATTTTATTTTAATAATTGATGTAAGTTACAAAAAATATTTCAGAATTTATCATGTTGAAAATACTTATGAGGGTTTCCTCATAGAAACACAGCCATACCCTTTCTTTAAATTTTACAAATCAGTCAGTTTTGGAGGAGGCAACTACGAAACGTTGATTTTGTCAACTTTCTATTGGAATTTTTCAATAGGGAACATGCATCAATTTTGTTTTGTATCAAAATCAAAAGTATAATGCGTGAGAAAATCAACTGTAGTATTAAAACTTTTCTCTTGCGTTTTTTTCTCGTGATATAGTCACTTGAAGTTAGCACGCAGCAGCACCCGCCGAAAACGCTCTGTACAAAACAGTCAACATTTGTGACGTCACTTATGTCACGTTTCAGGCGCATTATTAAGGAGTTAGCCAAGAATTCTAAAATATCTCCTTAAATATTGCGTAACTACATATGTGTCATACAAAATATTATTTCTTATTCGATATTCTACCCGACTGTTAAGTGCATTATATCCGAAAATGAAATAAAAAGTCGTTATTTTCGCCTGTGTGATAAAAATAAAATAATATGTTAATTTATTTATTTTTCTGTTCTATCATGTTTTTATACGTGTCCGCAGCGATCAAGCTCAAATTTATCAAAATCGGTGACTTATGCATGTTCCCTATTCTCCCGGCCGCCGCCGTCGTGTTTCCTCTTAACAGTAAGGAAATCTACAAAGCCTGTACCTAATAATTTAAATGATTACTTACGTGTTGATTGTAATTAGTATTGTCATACACCGTGCCTGATTTGGAGAATTAGGCTTTCCTTAACGATGGGATCTCATGACTAGGCTACCTCCACCGTATTGCCGGTCCAATGCGGTTTGATGACTGCTAACGACCGCACTACATCAGCGGTAGCCAGCAATCAGTTTTCTTAATAATTTGAACTACTGGAATATTAAAGAAGGTATTGATAGATATATGTAACGTTGTCGTCACAACCTCCTTCACGTTATTACCTTTTTTTATGAAAATACGAAACTATCTGTCAAATTTCTACGTTTGTTCTGAAAAGCAATAATTCAAATAAATGCTACGTTCGTTGTCGCGAATACTCTCTGAAAAGTAAATACTTGGATAAATAACATTAAACAAATCAATTGTGAATACTATTTATAATAATTAATAAATAAACTTAGAAAACCTGTATCCATCTACAGGCAAGCTAAATATTGTAAGCCTATAGCAATCTAAACATTTTAGTACCTTCGGACTGTTTTTTTAACAATGTATTAGTTCTTTTCGTTTTAGGTTATAAAATTTAACCCTGTTTAATTATAGAATTGTTCAACGACTGTGGATTTTGTGTTTTTAGTTCACGTCCTTGTTACATAGATATGTGGTTTTGAAGAGTTAAATAGAGGATGAATACTGAGAAACTAAAGGCGCCACAAACGACTGTCCTAAAATAGTTTGATTAGTTGTTTCAAATGTCATTTTTGACGTATTTTAGCCAATCAAAACCATTTTGTTTACCACAGGGTACAATGGCGCCATCTGCGAAAACTTTTGCATAATACCTCCTATTGAAACACCTATTGATAGCTTACAAAAATGCTTTTGTCAAAAAATATTCATTGCCGTCTCGGTACTATCACTCATCAATATCTATTAAATCGACATTGGACTAGTTATCTTAACTTCCCTAGTGTTTCTGTCCTGCAAAAACTTACTAGCTGTAGCAGAAAAATTAAAAATTTAAATCAGAATTTGGTGGCTCCCAACGTAAATAAGACGCATATTTAAACAGGCAACCACGCGAAGTGTTCAAGTGTTACAATCAGAGCAAATAAAGGCGGAAATGTCGCAAACTTATACACAAACAGCGGGTGGGCCTGCCCTAATATAGTACAAACATTGTGGCACGATTTGGCGCCCAACGTGGAACTTTCGTTACGACGCGTGTTGATAAGAACACCCTTTCAGTATCTCGTTTTACATATCCATACCTTCTTACGAATAAACTCAGCAGGAGTAAGCTTGTTCATGTTATGAACTACCCATTTTCTTAGGTCTCACAAAACTGCATTTTAATTCCATAAAAAGGTTAAACTACCTACCATACCATTACGCTGATTTCTGCCCCCTACTCTCGAGATCGAGTTCACATCAGGGAATAAACGTCAAAAATCTGTTATTTTAGTAGGTACTTACATTGAAAACGGTTGCCATGATTTCCTTTGTACTGTTTTGACGTTTTCTCGATACCAATTCGATTTCAGATTCTCGTTCGTGTTTCGAGAGTGACCCCCCAAGCTGAGATACTGACATATTAATATGTGGAGCTGAGTTTGTTTCTGTTGTACAATTAAGGATATTTTAATTAACTTTGCAAACGTTATGAACGGCAATTCTGTTAATTGAATGCGTGGCCCGCACGCTCGACGAGATTATTGTTGTTTGTCAACCCTTCCGGTGCACGGTGCGTGTTTATCTGTTTCACATCACACACAACAAAATGGCTGTCATACCTAATTTGTTTTTTATTGAGCAATCGCATTAATTTTATTATGTGAGGCATTTTTTAATTAGTGAGTTAGTATATAAAATTTGCTGATAAATATTAAAGATTCGATGGGACACTCCCAAATCCCTCTTGCTGATAATAATCAATGGGATCATATCTTAAATCTGGCGAGTCAAGTCGACGTTTACAACTTACAATCAGCTGACACTAAAACGTAGTAGTGATTATTATGCTCTATGGCTGATACAAATTTACATTGACCACAGAATAGACACATTCAAATACTCAAAACTTTTTAAAACTATTGAAAATTTTGATTTTAGGTATTAACAATGCTATTTTATATTAAGATAAAATACTAGAAAAAATCGTCTGTAGCAGCTCCATCCTGTCTGAGCTGCTACGGGTGAGTCGATTTTTTCTAGTATTTTTAAAACTAGTGGCTCTGTCTTTGAGCTGTGTCCATCAGCCATTTTTTTTAATGTCTCCACTACTGCGGCACAGGCCTTCCCTAAGGGTGGATAAAGAGGACGGGCCATAACCCACCGATCGATACAAAATTATCGAACCTGCTCACAAAATTTCACAAAAGTCGGTTGATAAATGCGACCTATAGATGAGATGAGAACAAACGGACAGCGAGACAGCCGGACATACGAAAGCATTTTTGCATATCCTGAAACGGAGACGCTACGCTCGCGCTTTGCGCTTGCTCGGTCAATGAAGAGTGTAGGACATTTGTTTGCCTAACTCACGCTTTAACAACTATAAACAGTCGTGCTCCGCGGCAGTTTGAGGTGAGATAACCTTTTGTGATGCGTATGAATGAAGTCGTTTCCATTTTCCACCTTCTGCCTTTAATCGTCACTTATCATCAAGAGAGATAAATAAAGGCCAATTCTACACGTTGTGTTTAAAAAACCGGCCAAGTGCGATTCGGACTCGCGCACGAAGGGTTCCGTACCAAAAAACAGCAAAATCTCATGTTTGTTGTATGGGAGCCCCCCTTAAATATTTATTTTATTCTTTTTTTAGCATATGTTGTTATAGCAGCAATAGAAATACACGATATGTGAAAATTTCAACTGTCTACCTGTAGTCGTTATCAATATCGAGCAAAAAACGGCAAAAAATCACGTTTGTTGTGTGGGCGCCCCCCTTAAATATTTATTTTATTCTGTTTTTAGCATATGTTGTTATAGCAGCAATTGAAATACACGATATGTGAAAATTTCAACTGTCTACCTGTAGTCGTTATCAATATCGAGCAAAAAACGGCAAAAAAATCACGTTTGTTGTGTGGGAGTCCCCCTTAAATATTTATTTTATTCTGTTTTTAGTATTTGTTGTTATAGTGGCAACAGAAATACTTCATCTGTGAAAATTTCAACTGTCTAGCTATCACGGTTCATGAGATACAGCCTGGTGACAGACAGACAGTCACACAGACAGACAGACAGACGGACGGCGGAGTCTAAAGGTGGATTCACATTGGGCCTACGTGACGCCACCCCACGCCACGCGACGCCACGCTAGAAGCACACTTGTAACAGTTGTAACACGCCACCCCACATGACGCGACGCGTCAGCGAGCATCAGCCAAATTTTTAGTGAAGCGATAATTATCGATACATTCGCTCATTTCGTGCCTTAGCTCGCTACTCAAAAAATGGATTTGAGTAACAGTTCCGAGTCTGATGAAGATTTAGTAAACTTGGCGGTTTTAAATCACCTATTAAAAAATTAAAAAGTGAAAAGAAGATAATGGGTTCAAAAAATCAATAAAAACATTAAAACGGACTAAAAAGTAAAAAATAAATTCTTTTGTAAATATTTATAACTTTACCTACAGAAATTTTAAACCTAAAAACGTGGGGCGCATTTTGTAAAATTTATCATCTATATTGTCTTTAGCATGCGCCCCACGTTTTTAGGTTTAAAATTTCTGTAGGTAAAGTTATAAATATTTACAAAAGAATTTATTTTTCACTTTTTAGTCCGTTTTAATGTTTTTAGTCCTATTTATTTTTTGTAATAATTTAGTCCGTTTTAAAAACGTGTTTTTAAAAAAGCTTTTTTTCAGTAAATTATTATTTTCTGCTTTTTAGTTAACTAGCTAAGACTAAAAAAATATACCATCTCCTATCGAAGCACTCGCCAAGACGATTCAAACGGCCCAAACTCGATGGGTTGCATGGTTTTATTAAGTACAGTGTTCCTGTGTCCTTCTTCCAGCTCCATCATCAGACCCTGGAAACTATTTCTCAACAAAGAACTCGTCAGGACGATTCAAACGAGCCCAAACTTGATGGAGTTGCATGGTTTTATTATAGATTTTCTATGACCTTCCTCCGGCTCCATCATCAGATCCTCAGACACTATTTCTCAACAAAGTACTCGTCAAGACGATTCAAACGAGCCCAATCTCGATGGGGTAGCGTGGTTTTATTAAAGAGTTCCTGTGTCCTTCTTCCGTCTCCATCATCAGACCCTGGAAACTATTTCCTAACAAAGAACTCGTCAAAACGATTCAAACGAGCCCAAATTTGATGGGGTAGCATGGTTTCAATATTGAGTTCCTATGGCATGGCCTTTCAGCTTCATCATCAGACCCTGGACCTTGTCTCCCATTAGAGTACTCGTCAAGACGATTCTAACGAGTCCAAACACAATGGGGTTGTATGGTTTCATCATAGAGTTCCTGTGGCCTTCTTCCGCGACTCTATCATCAGATCAGCTCATTGACAACATAATATTGCATTGCCTTGCAGTTCTGACCTATGATCAAAGTTTCAAGTCTCTAGCTCATCGGAAAGCTAGTAAAAAATCGTTCGCAAACTTTGTGGAGAAACAAACCCACAAACAAACACACAAACGAGAAAGCAACCTAATAAAAACGTGTTAAAAAGAGATTCATATGGTGAATATCATAGTCTCGTCTTAGCAGATTTAGTAGATGAACTATTTTTCAAATACTTTCGTGCTACTAAGGCACGTAATCCACGGTTTCGATATTTTATACGACTCAGTATCGAAATTTTAGCACGATTGTTTATTAAAATTTACTATAGATTTAAATATTATCGATGAATATCGATATTTTTATCGTCGAAAACACCTTGCATCCCTACCTGCCGCATCACCCACGTCATAAGGCGTGTTAACACGTCTTCCCACGTGTTAAGACGGACGCTGATGCATCGTTATGGGATTTGGTCGCGTCAGCGACGTGTTGTAGGCTAAGTGTGCTTCTAGTTCATACAATTACTATGAAAACCGACGTCCCATGACGGCGTGTTGTCGCGTGGCGTGGGGTGGCGTAGGCCCAGTTTGTTTGCACCTTTAGTAATAGGGTTCCGTTTTCTCCCTTTGGGTACGGAACCCTAAAAAGGAATATGCAATCTGTAGATCAGTGATACCCACATCGTGATAGCTTCACGGCTTCGTTAATTAATGTACACTCCTGTCTCATCTAGGGCTATATTAAATTCACGGTTCCGTCGGCTTGCGCACCGTGTGGCATACATGATTCAATATTACGAGCCGAACTTAATAACTCCCAACTTTTAGTAGAACCTGATGAAGTTATTAACGGTTAGGTACTATCAGGTTGATGAAGTAAAACTTTTGCGGTAGCACCGTATTTATTTTTAGGGCTTGGCTCCGCAGAGCACTATCTGTATCTTCTGGTAGTATACAATTTCTATGAAATATTTTGTCAGATAATTGAAACTCTGTGAAATCATGGTATTGAATGGAGTTTAATTAAGGCATTGCTGCCAGGTGTCCACCAAACAATTCAATTTTCTATCGTATCTATAGCCGAAGTGGGTGTAGATGGTTTTTTCGCCATCATGCGAAAAAGGGCGGCCTCGATGGCGCGGCGGACGCGCGACAGCAGCAACAGCCTCCTGGCCGTGGTCGCAGGCCGCGTGGATGGTCATTTTATGGGGCACTGGCTATCCTTACATGGACCAGGGGCCGTACCGGCTAACGAATCGATTATCGAAAAGTCTGCCGGTTTTCAAATTAAAACAGATAAATCGAGCCCCAATTGGGCCAAAATGGCGAACCCCAATTTATGATGTCACACGAACACCGATATCTTCCAAATAACGTCAACAGAAAGTACAAGACGAATATCCTTACTTTGATTTTTCAGTTTTAAGTTGAAACTCGGTAGACTTTTCGATAATCGATGCGTTAGCCGGTACGGCCCCAGTGCCCAATATCCAAAGACAATTTTAATATAATTTGTACCCTCCTGCCTTTTACTAACATAGTTTAAGTATACTAACACAATGTGAGCCCTTGGTCGCCTGAATAAATGAATTGATTATTATTATATTATTATAGTCCGCGGCAGTCAACGCTTAAAAATGTAAAGTCTAAATAGGTCAAACAAAAGTCACTTTCACAAGGAGCCGAAAAATAGAATCTCATTATGTCATACAGAACATCCAAATTTCAAAATTAGGAATCATAGTAAATCGTAAGAATTATTCGATTTTGTTTTATGTTAACGAGTGAAATAATGTTAATTATACCCCAGGTGTTCTGGAAGTACGAGTAGTATGAATTTACACGACTACTATTACTAGAATGTTAATCAACCTTGTTCTGATATCACCTACTTTCATCTAGATTCTCACGCCATATTAAACTTTATTCCAAGTATTCTGTGCATAAGAGCTATTATACTATGGTGATTAAATTTAAAGAGGCTCTTATTTTAAAAGAAGATTAAAGAAAACTCTTTGAATACTTATGAGGTTATTTTTATACCTATTTATATACTTAATGCATTTATTAGGTTTTAAATCTTTTCTTCAAAGTTATTCCCGATTTTAATAATATTTAGTCTATTCATTTTAAAAGTGTATTAAAATTTTTAATCGTTTCCACACCCCATTTTGCCCCAAAAATCTGTCATATTTTCCTAATCTGCCATAAAAATAACGGCCGAGACTCAAAATACGTAATCGCAATACAAATTCACTCTAATAACCACATTGAATACATACATGTATATTACAAGTTTAACGCAAGGAGGCTTATAAATATAATCAAAACAGTATACGAACTATATTACGTCGTCTATGGACCGTCTTTTGGTTTCGTAGTCATGAATATAATTTCACAAACATGAGTTATTCCGTGGCCGTCCATTCAGCCGCATGATATTCCTAAGAAACTGTGTAATTGTATTTTCGTACCCAATTTGCGTTCAAAATGTTCGAACTCTCGTTTTAAACGGCTATGTTATGGTAGTTTTGGGTATTGGTATTTAACATCCTTTTGATTGTAAATTGTAATATTAGAACCAACATATCTAGGAGAAGATATTGTTTCTTTTTATTGGATAATGGATCAATAAACATATTCTATCATCTTGAAATACTCGTATGTAGAGCGGATTGTTTTGATCTCTCTCCGAAGGTTTTAGCTGGTGTTTAATAAACAAATTGATTGATTGCTTCGAACATGCTTTAATTATTTAATTGTTTATTAAAAAATTCATTAACTGTTTATTAATGAATTTTTATGAAAATTATTCGGTTGATGTCAACAAAATACAATAGAAAGAGTCTTGGCGAAAGCTGTTATCCACGAGGTGTGACAAGCGATTTAACCATTTTATTGACAGCTCAAACGGGTACTTATACTTACCATTCAAAAAGCGCATTATGGTTGGCAGTCAGTCATGCTAAGATAAGACATTGACTAATTTATAATAATTTTAGAATTAAGATTTAGAAATTAATATTTTCGAACTATTTGTGTCTGATATGTTGCTTGTTTTGTGAAACAGTAAGTACTTGTTGTATGGACTGTGTGTGAAACGAAGAAATATTTAAAACAATTCAGCGTTTGTCTTTTGTTTATTTTTTCTACTAAAGGACTAAAACTGATTTTGTAACCGAAAACTGCTAAGTATATCAGGAAAACGAAAAACAAGAAAAAGAAACAAGAGCAAGGATATAAAATAGGCATTTTCTTGTCGTTTGTATTAATTGTTTGTTATTAAAAACTTTTTCAGTCAAGAGGGGGCACCCTTGCTAAAGGGAGTGTTTTCGGCGATTTAGCATACGAGCCAAGCCAACCCTAGACCGCTCGTTTATGTAACCAACGGGTGTGCAAAATTATTCCACTTCAAGTCCAACGATCGCGGGACGGTCTGATATTGAATAGTTACCTGACCTCGGCTGTTATGACTTCTCTGGAACTTGGTGCCTAACTCTGGCGACTTTAATTGACGAAAGCGCTAGGCATTAATTTAGAATCCCTCAACCGTTACAAGTTCAACAAACGGTGTCCAGACAAAATAAATAGACTGTAATTCTGAAATATGAGTTCGGGCAACGTCCTGTGACGTCATAGAGTCGCCCGCTCCAATTCCAAGTAATCATGAAAGTTTGCTTCAAACCCGATATGATAAATTCATCGCCAAGTTTTAGCATGACCGACGGACGACGTTGTGAAGCGGTCGCGTACAGTGTTATGTAAATTTTTCTCCGTTTCATCTCAATGTAGTTCATTGTTCGAGCGAGTGTCCGTTCGCGATTATTGTCGTTTCGATCATCGGCTGCGGGGCCGTGACGTGACGGCTAATTGGCAGTCGCGCAGCCGCCGGCGCATGGGAAACAGTGGCATTGTGGGAATCAATGCGCGCACGCGTGTTTTTCGCGCGGCGCGTAGGCACACGCGCTCGCGACAAATTCGCATTTCGAAACAAGTAGTGAACGTTGTGCCGGTATTAACGTATTTCGGTTATTACGTGCGGCTAGAATGGAAGCGTTGACCTCGCCGGTAGACGCCGTGAAGGTGTTGTGTTTGTTTTTGACAGTGCTTTTCGGCCGTTCGCCTCTGTTTTTATTCGCGAGCCTTTGTTTATCCGGTGTCGCCGAGATAATGCGTTGACCCAAATCAAGTTGGGTTTTCGAAATTTCACTCGTGTGGTCAGCGGATGTTGCTGCCTATACGATAAGAACCATTCTGCACGTGTTTGTATTACAAACACAGTCTGATTCCATGTTTTCGGATTGCGATCATCTGTGTTCAATTGTAGGTATTGAATTTTAGTGTTATCGAGAATATATGCTACAAACGTGCGTTGTCTCTTTTATGGAATATCGAATAAAGGGATTTTTCAATTTTGATTCCAGCTGTACAATATTCATGTTTCGAGTGCTATATTCTTTGTCCATTTCCGAACTGTGAGCTGTGAGCAAAAAAAATCAAGTAAAAAATAGTTACGATGACGGTAGGTACGACCACAGAGTTCGGACTAAATAAAAACATGTTTCTAATTCTATCCGATTAGGAAACTAGACGCAATGTATCAAACTTCAGTGTGTTTAGATCACCGCGAAACGTAAGTGCTTCGTACAATAAAAAAATTGAGCTAATTCGGCATAGACATGTAAATGAGGAGCAAACGATATCCTCATTACCATATTCCATGATCGGATTACGACTTTAATAAAAACGGCATAAGGTTTATTCGCGGCAGTTTTTTGTAGTCCTAATCTTTGCGTACATTGTATTAAAGTATGATCGTGTTTCCTTGAAGTAGTAACATTAATTTGACAGGTAGCTCATTCCCTCAGTTGTGAGTCAGAACTCAGAAGCTATAAAAGAGAACGGGTTTGCAATAGCGATACACTAATCAGAATTTTGTTTGAAGATATTATTTTCTCGGTACACATACCGTCGAGATAAGAAATGGAACCTTGCATTGTTTCACATAAACAAATAAGCGTTTTATTATTAAACAAATATGTAGGTTAGTTACTTAATGCAAACAAGCATTCTCTCAGCTCACCTACTTATACATCGGTTTCATTGACTAACTGAACAGATCCTGCAATTCTTATTTTTATCAATGTATCAAAGAAAAGACTTACTTCATTCACATAACTTGAATAGCTTGGAGGTAGATATCTTCTGTAGGCATACTGAATAATAAATATTTGTGTAGTAGCAAATGTTTATTAAATCCTTCAGCAGTATCAAAGGTCATTTGTAGTAAGTAGCTGGTTGGTAGGTACCTACTTGAAAGCATCTTGACAGTATTATTTAAATTGCGTTACCCACTTATAATTTATTATAAGTAGAACATTTTTGTCGGCAGTTTAGTTTTCGGTCCCTGTTTCCACATTCGCCAATTCTTAATTATGCCCCAAAATATTTTTTTAAAATCTTTAATGTACCACATCAAATACAAGAAATATTCTCATTTTCATTTACTTCGACTATTGGGAGATTATTAAATTAAATAATAAACAGGCACCTACAACTGTTTCATAATGATGTAGGTAGATAGGTACTGTCATTTTTTGCGCAGTTCTATTTCGAAAATCATTTCCTGCTGTCCCTCAGGGATCTATTCCAGGACCTTTTTTGTTTCTAAATTATCTTATCAGCGACCACTATTTAATTGTTCATATAGTCTTAATACATTACTTATGCATATTTACAACATCGTTGCGGTGAAAATGAACATGAAAAATTACTTATTCAAGTAAGTACATTAACTTAGAAATTAGGTGCTTTTGAATTGTCTATATTTTCCTTTTTAGCTTTATTCGAGACTTTTTTAGCTGACAGGAAGAATAGTCAAAGTACTTATAATCGTTATTAGTGTTTTGAGAAGATTTTTTTTAAAAGGAGTTATTAACTGGTACACTGGTACACTGGCCGAATACTCAAACGCTACTTAACTTTGAGCGGCTCTCAAACAGCATGCTCTCTTTTTCATATCTTTGACATTTAATGCGACAGGACGACGTTTGAGAGCCCCTCAAAGTTAATTAGCGTTTGAGTATTCGGTCGGCCATAATTTATTAAGTTCTTCCTAAAGATTGAAAATTCTTTAAAGTTTTGTTTAACTGTAAGAACTAATTCTAAAAGTACACTTTGACATCCATTTTATAAGGTGTATTGTGAATTGAGAAAGTAGGAAGGAAATTTGTCAATCGATTGTTCGAAACCTGCAGTCTTGCGTCATGTAAAAAAAAATTAAACTTTGATGTTTGAGCAGTATTTGATATGAGTGAGTTAATTGTAGTCTTTTGTTTGGCTAATCCACAAAAATATCAATCCCAATACTTGCTGAAACATACGAAAGTAAGCAGCTAGAAGGAAAAAGTATATTACGTTTTTAATCATCTACTTATTACTTATTATTCAATTATAGTAACGCAGTCTGATGGAAAATAATGGTAGGCGTTAAATTTTGTGATAAACATTGCTAATTAACTGCTAATTAGGTAACATGTTTTTGGGTCGTTCCATTAAAAATTTCGTCGTAACATAAAATGTGGAAAAACGCTTTATACCTATACAATACGTGCCCAATGCTTTCAGTGGGTTTTCCTATCTTTATCTGTTTGATATAAAGTACATTCGAATGATATTTCGGTCCTCATAGATATAGGTACGATGCGATTGATTTAAAACAATGTATGAAATACAACAGAAGTGACCAACTTCAGAACGCTTACGGTGCAAAACGACGTATTTTAATCTGTAAAATTTTCTCTTTGCCATACATTCTGAGTGAAGTTGCGGCGGGTCATCGTCTATTATCAATTAATCGCATTGTACTTATTCCAACCAAGGACACAAAATTAAAATTATTTGGTATCTAGCGTATTATTCATAATTGTGAGAGTTATGTTACTTATAAGTACATTATAAAAATAAAGAATATGCTGAAAGCTTAGAATAATAACACCTAGAACGATAATTCCCTACAAAGCGCACTGTCAAAAGTGAGGCAACTAAAACAGCCAAAATGGCGCCGTTTTCAGATTTTTATTGTCTATTATTTTATAATCATACATGATAAGTACAAACGGTTTCAATTTCCCTGTCTTTAGGAGATTAGTTACTATATTATTGGATTTTAGTTATGATTAGGTACCGTATGAAGGATATAAATCTGAAAACTGAGCCATTTTGGCTCAGTATTAGTTGCTTCACTTTGCATACAAGGACACGGCTTCTAAGTGTTATTATTCTAAGGCTGAAAGTAAAAGAATAACATGGCGATTAAGTTTGCATCCTTTTCTTTCCGTGCCGAAAAGACAAGAACTCAATTTAGCTGAGGTCGTCTGTACCATAAAGTTAATATACCGAATCGACATCTTTTCTATTTGACTTTTCACAAAATCATTCTCTCGAAACTCGAGAGTTTTAAAAACTCTTCACTCCCTTGTCTGTGGTCAGCTGTCAAGGAGTGGTTCAGCCAATCAAAGACTTATTGCTACAAGCCTCACACATGCCGTATCAATGCATCGTGCCATAGCCTTCTTCATTTCCAAGCCGTGAACATAAGTTTGGCAACGTCTGTTACTGTCAGTTCGTGGTCATGTCGTCCACCAGTCTCCATACTAAATGTATGGGAATATTTCAATTTTAAGAGGTCGATATTTTTTTTCATAGTAATCGTGTGAGGTTGAAAATATGAAAATAATTTAGTTCTTTTATTGAAATGCTTTGTATATTAAACAATAAGAAAAATATCAATGTTAACCAGGAAAAAATGGCTGTCAAAGATGTCATCTTTTTTGTTGATTTTCTTCAGCAGGGAGTTGATTAACACGCCCTCTAGCAATAAATGATATATCATTAGAAAGGTCTTTTAAAGACAAATATTTGCTGTTGACATACTTTATATCAATTGTTAATACTTTTGGAGTTAAAGGTTATTAAAGTATAAAAGTGGTTTATTGTCTTTGGGAGTTGATCTTCCAACACTATTGAAATGAATGATATATCATAAGAAAGGTTTTTATATGACAATTATTTGCTGCAAACATACTTTCTATTAATTGTTAGTATTTTCGGAGTTTTAGGTCATTAATGTTAAAAAATTTGGTCAAGTTTAGAGCGTTATAACTCTCAAAGTACTAATAGTTGACGTTTATAGTAGTACAATAAAGTGTTTCAAATTTAAATACCTTTCCAATGATGTAAGATTTATTGCTAGAGGAGGCTTAGATCAAAATGCTCATCGTACTAAAGGACCCCCGAAAAGTTCAAATAATTTGACTCAAACCTTATGTTCTAATAAATAAATAATAATAATAAATATAAAACTTTATTGAAATAATCTTACATCACAATTTACAACTAGTTTAAACATAGATAATAAAGGAAAAACAAATAATAAATATTTTTTTAAATAATTTTATACTATTTGCTTGACCACATGCGATGTTGCCGTTCTGCTCAACTTCAGGGCTTGGAAGATATAGAAGGCTATGATCGTGCACTTTCACTGCCACCGAAAAACCGTTGTATGTATCGGTCTCCGGTTCTACTTGAGTTGTCATGCATGCCGATATGTGCGTCACTTTCTCGCATTTTGTTTATTTATTACGACTGAGAGAGACGGCTGCGTGCGCACACTGGGCAAGCAACATCCAGAGAGAAAGTATGAAATTGATACTCCATTACTTTTCTGGATGTTGTCATTTACTGATCGGTTTTACTTAGAAACCTGTGATCTATCAGGTTTTGTTTCTCACGCACGGAACCTTTGATTGTACTGTTTAATTCACTTACTGTCTTATTCAGAGTGCGTTCTAACATGGTGTTAGACTGCGGACTAACGCCATTTTAGCGCAAATCATTAAACAAGCATTAAACCAGGTTTTGTTAAAAAAGTCTTGCACCCCAGTTTTGTGAAACATCTCTGAATAAGACAGTTAGGGTTTTTTGCTCGTATTACTTTATGCGATTTTTGTTTAATAGGTATTTCTTGAAAAACATCGATCGAATTATATTGCAATGTCTTTTAAAATCGAGTATTGATATTCCAAGACGCTTTGAAAGAAATGTGTATCAATGCATAAGTAACAAACTTACATATTTTTAATACCTACCTACTAACAATAAATTGTGTTTACTAAAGTATACAAAGGTCGAAAAATCCTGAAAAAGTTTCTTAACTTTTGTCATGTTCAATTCCGTGACCGAGTTTTATTAGTACGATCTGCATATTAATTCAATAGATGGTGATGTAATCTCAATACTTTTTCTGCATACGTTGAACTAGACCTGCTGGTCCAGTACCAAGGAATGACTTAATACCAAATACCGAGCATGCTTCAGATTCTTGCAGCGTGGGAATTTTCATACTTTTTATTTTGTAAATTCTAATAAATACGGTTTTCTACATATTCTTTCATGAATACGTATTCAATTTCTTGTCTTACGTTATACGTCAGTCGTTATGTCCCAACAGTGGGAACAATAAAATGGCTGATGCCGAAATATGAAATAGTTGTAATTGTATGAACAATTTAAAAAAAAATCCATTTTCCGCACTAACATTTTCTTAATTTATTTAACTACCGAACGCTAGGGTTACAAAACACTAACTAATACTTAGTACTATTTGTTCTGCGCTACTATGACGGATCATCATCCCCCTACCCTTATCCCAATTAATTTGGGGTCGGTGCATTGCGTCTTTTTCTTCCATTCCTTCCTGTTCCTCGTCATCTCCTCATCCACTTCCTTCACATTCATATCATTTCGCACACAATCCATCCATCTTTTCTGCGGTCTTCCTCTTACTTTCCAGCCCTCAACATCCATATCCATTACTCTTCTAGTAACATGCCTTTCATCCCTTCTCAGAACATGTCCAAACCAAACCAGACGATTCCCTTTCAGCTTCTCTGTTACTGGTGCTACTTTCAGACTTCCTCTGACATACTCATTCCTTATTTTATCCATTCGCGTCACACCACACATCCACCTCAACATTTTCATCTCTGCTACATGTAATTAATATGACGGATGTTTAGGAAAAATAACAAGTTTCGGCTAAATAGAGTCTTTATTTTCGCAAACAAAAATCGAAGTACACACAGAGAGAATGAAAAGTATATTACTTTTGGCAATTAGCCCATTCCTCTGTGGTGAGGATTCCGGGTGTAGTGTGCTTCCACCTTCGGCCTTATCGTCACTTAACATCAGGTGAGGTGAAGGCACTATCCATCACATCCCGTTGTGGATTAAGAAAAGTTAGCGAAACTATTAATTACTTTGCACTTTCAATTATTGTCGCTTTCTGTCAATTCCATTTTTGGTTAAGATGATGTAGATGATGCCTGACCTCAATTTATGCAAAGTGTCAGTTTGTCTCTTCACTGAACGTGAAAGTATTTTAAACAGACTTCTTTTATAGAAGTTTATAAAATATTGGCGTCTTCGTATAAGACATTTTAACAAATCCGTTTGACTTTTAAATAAGTATTACCATATTCTGATCCAAAAGGTATTCTAAAAGTAATTTTAAATCAGTATTACCATATTCTTGTCCAAAATTTATTCTAAAAGTAATTTATATACGAATTTATTACTTATATTCAATAATTTGATTTATTTAAGTATCTATTGATTTAAGATTAACATACCTATCCATTTAAGGGATGTATGACACACACATGCATCGCTTATGAAGATAAGCTTGAGATGCATGTGCTATTTTTACCCGACTGTAAGAGGGTTATGTTTTTCGCGCGTATCTTGTATGTTTGTATGTACTATCCGCGTCAATTGGTAATGCGCCTGGCGGCCATGATTTTAACCTCAAAAATGAAAAATAATTGCAATTTTTTCATATACCTAGATCCTTTCTTATTGAAAATAAGAATTCAATAATTAATATATTATATTACCTATTAGAATTTTACAGTTTTTTGTCATTTTTAGTTGCGGATGACGTTGATGTGTATGTTAATTTGACAAGGTTCCAGCGCATTACCAATTGACGGGGATAGTAATATTCTTTACTACCTCATATCTTTCAAACGTCTTAACGGATTTTCATGATTAACATATCGTTAGATTTGTCTCGTCAGCCCAAGTGTTCTTAAGAAGGTGGCGTTATAAAAAAACCAACATGGCGGCTCTACGGTGCTAATATACCTACGTAGTGGAAAAACATTTTTTTTAGAATACTGCTATATGGGTGTCAAATTAAAGGGCTTATTATAAGGATTTCAAAAAGGTATATCATGACCGTAATATTAATAAATAACTAAAAAGAAATAAATAAAAAAAAAATAAAAAAAAACCCGCCTGCATATAACTCAAATCATTCATAATGCCACTTTCTTTATGCATGCCTCCGACTGCATGTAATAATGTTGCCTTTAATATTAAATCTTGTTTCCATCTTTTCAGTTGACTTGTATTTTTATGCAGGCGGGTTTTTATTTTTTTGTCAGTATTTTTTGGTTTACTAAGACCAAGCAACAACTTCAAAAGGCGTTGTTTAATATTAGATATGCATGCGTAGAAACTTTCGAGTTAGTAATTATGCAGATTTGAATATTTCTAGCTTTTTAGAGCCATTTCTTTTTGTTAGGTTATTTTTAAGGCTTTTTGAAGGAGGTTTTTATACTATGCCTTGGTTCTGCTGACTGATACCACATTATCTACCTACGTATTTTACGATTCTATACTATACTAACTTAAAACTTTCTTTTTTACAGAAAAACTATTATTTATTAATAAATAGTAGGTACCTATTAGATATAACGTTTCCGCAAAGTCATATCAGTTTGTTTATCAATTCTCTTTTTGTGAGAATTTTCTCATCATTATCGTGTCTGATGTTTAGTTTAACAGAACATGTAAGGACTTAGTTTGGTTTTAAAAGTTGGTTTTCTAGGTTAATCTTGAACACAATTTTATTCTGTGTTTAAACCACGTTTAAACGCCATTCTTTAGTTTATGGTTAGGTACCTTACCTTATCCTTGAGTACGGTACCTAAATAAAAATAAATCTGTTGGTTACTTTGTAACGTCGTCTGAAACAGCTTTTCTGATTTTACTGCTAGTTACAAAGTAGAAACCATGATAGAAACCCAAACCAAGGATTTGTCTACTTTAAAACATAACCTTAACTATAAAAGAAAATAGTTTCTTCTTCTATTTTCATTTTGGCAATCTACTTTCCTGTTGGAAGTAATTTTTGCCAGTGTCAAGTGTTGAATAGTTCAGTGGTAGGTATTGTTTCAGTTTAAGTTTACATTAGAATGCGGGTGCATTGCATTCCAATGGGGTGCTTGGAGCATTTGGCACCAAGTATATCAAGACAGTTTACTCGGTAAGTTCTGCCGATGTAGCCTTCACTACAATAAAAGTCTCAGCTTCACACAACCAAGATCGCGCCTATTTCAGTTATCCCACATATTGTTCAGTTGCGTAGACACTTGTACCTCAAAACTGCACCAATTTTAAGACACAATATCCACTATGAATCAATTTTCAAATAATTAAAATAGACACCAAACCGCACTCGACAAAATGGCGCTAAAAACACCAAAATAGTTTTTAATGTCTGTCTGTTGTCACAGCACTGGCATGAGGTCACTGGTCAATCGTCAAAACACGCGGGAAATATTCGCACTCCAGTAATGCGCCCCTTAGCGGTTCAATTGTTTACATTATAAGGCTCGCACACATTGTGAGTCCTTGGGACAAAATTATGGGGACAACGGGAATATGGGTTTTAATAGACCTGGCTAAAGTTTACTAATGTTAAAGGCATCGTGGTCGTGGAGATTTCGACCATATTTTAACAAGAATGTGAATATTAGTCACGTAAAACAGCAACAGCTACCGGTTAACATACTGGTCGTTCAATCAAAACTTATTCGCTCTCTTAGATACCTACTATACCTATTTTGTTTGCCAACGGTGAAAGTATTAATTCTGGTGGTATGACCATTTTTGACCTTAGTAATAGAAAAAAATTTTAGAATTTTGGGTTGCGTGAAAAAATAGAAAAAAAATTAACGTCTTTTCGACTTCACAAATATACGAAAGTAACTGCAGAATGGAGATACTTTTGCCACCACCTGCCACAACCACAACATAGTATTAAAAAAAGTTTCAACATAAAGCTTTTGTTTTAAATACTTGTTTTTTTCGGACATTCCCCATTACACATGTAAATGATCAACTTTCGCGTGAATGGGCATCAATTACGTAAAAAAATAACAATAGCAAATTATCGTAACTGGAGCATCTAATAGCTCTTAAAATAAATGTGAATTACATTGATGCATTCCATATACATAATGTGGAATGTTTGTCGTGTCTTACCGGTGCAAAATCAATGCCAATAAACGAATTTCACGTCTCCTGCTACGACAAAATTGATTTTGCGTCAAATAAGCGGTATAAAATTGAAGCTAAAATTATAAGTTCCTTTCCTATGTGTATCTGAAAAAATTCATGACTGTAATTTTTTTAAGTACCTACCTATAAAAAGAATAGATTAAATCTTTTATTATGCTAAGTACGGAGAGGTCCAAATCAAGAATGTCCTTGATGCATATTTTTTGTGGGACACATCGTCTGACTCAATGTGTGCCCGTCTTTACATTTTGCCGAGATAATTGGCTACAATTGGTCGAACAACTGTGCTGATTTAAACCCAGCATGGCGACTTCCTTCATAATAAACTATAAAGTCATTTTAAATAATGTTCAATAAATCATTTCGTACTTTTCGGTTTTAAATTGGTTGAATTTGAACGAGTACATTGTGATGTCAGTGACTGTAAACAGAAACATGATTGATTTTAATTTGTTACTAAAACTAATGACTAAGGATTAATCAAGTTATTGTAAAAATAATCGTAATCGACTATTATAGGTATTTTACAGACGACACATTTTTTTTTGTTACGAAAAATCTTTTTAATTAATTAACGCTTACTACTTTTGTCTAAAACAAACATTCCAATTTAAAAAAAAAAACTTTATATCCTCTAAAGTTTTTCAAATTAAGAACATAGTCTCCTCATTAATTTACATTCCATCGCTTCGTTCACTTGAACGAAATTAAAGATTTAACGCTCGCTTCAAAAATGATATAAAAAATACCGTTTCTGCCCTTCGTCAATTAAAATTAAAATTATCCTGGTTAAGTGTGGCGTGTTTTATACGTTATGGATTGTACGAATTAGTTATTTATTGGGTCAGTGTAACGAGTTATAGAGAGCTTAGTACCTATTATACCCACAAAATGTAGAAATTTTAAAAACATGTTAAAATGAAATCAGTTTATATGTATCCTTACGGAGTATTACATTGAGTAAAATGTAGCCTTACATTTTAAATAACAAAGTGAGTTTTGGCGTCATTTTGTCGAGTTTGGATCGGTGTCTATTTTAATTATTTGCAAATTGATTCATAGTGGATATTTTTGTCTTAAAATTGGTGCAGTTTTATGGTACATGTGTCTACGCAACTGAACAATATGTGCGATTATTGAAATAGGCGCGATCTTGGTTGTGTGAAGCTGAGACTTTTATTGTAGTGCTGGCTACCTCGGCAAAACTTACAGAGTAAACTGTCTTGATATACTTGGTGCCAAATGCTCCAAGCAGCATTGGAATGCAATGCACCCTCATTCTAATGTAAACTGATATTATACATACCACTGCACTATTTAACACTTGACACTGGCAAAAATTACATCCAAGAAGAAAGTAAATTGCCAAAAACAAAAATAGAAGAAGAAGAAGAAATAACAAAGACTTATCCCAAAGTTTATTGGGCATATAATTTGTCTTAAAAACTAAACACGCTTTTTTTTATTTTTTTTTTATTTTACCTTTCATCACAAAAGAGTATCGCCTCAGAGCGATAAGCTATACAAACGTAACTCAATTTTCATCAAAAAGCCGTTTTCTGTTACGGAAATATAAACGCAAAACGATATAATTATACCGTGAGCCGCGTTCGGCCCGCACGAGCGTAATGCCTTTGAGCGCGAGTTAATCGCGCAAATTAAAAAAAAAGTAGAAAGACACGTTCATATTTCCCGGGTACCTACATGTTTCCGTAGTCGGGTGGCTGTTTATTAATCTACTCTGAATGCGACATTAAAAAAATGCAAAGAAATTAAATAAAAATTTAAAAAAAGTTTGCTACAAAAAGGTGTTTTTTTAATACCTACCTACGTGTTTCCGTAGTCGCTGTGGTGACTGATTAAATTAATCCACCCTGAATGCGACATTAAAAAATACCAAGAAATTAAATAAAAATTAAAAAAAGTTTGCTACGAAAAGGTTTTTTTTTAATATTTGCGATTTATGCTTCAATGGGAAAACTGTTAAAAAAGAAAAGATTTAATTATAAAATGGTTATAATATTAATTTACTCTTAAGAATATTGATTTCAATCATTTGTCCGAT
The DNA here is from genome assembly GCA_928269145.1 of Agriphila tristella. Lineage (NCBI taxonomy): Eukaryota > Metazoa > Arthropoda > Insecta > Lepidoptera > Crambidae > Agriphila > Agriphila tristella. The sequence goes on from OV743442.1 coordinate 19,889,110, forward strand.
GTGGAGATTTTGATTACAGAATTTTTGAAAAATTACTCAACATTTCAGCGAGCCCATTGAAGTTTCAATTAATTTTACAGTCTCACAAAGCCTTATAATAAAAATAGCTTAGATATTTTTTTTAGATTGTCTATTAACATCTCTTGATACATCATGTTTCCGCTTTGTAAATAGAATTTGCCTTTGGCTGTCGAGCCATGTGTTGTAAGATGGACGTAACGTAACGCTTTAAATTTAATTTTAGAACCGTGTTTTTTTAAATATGTTTAGTTATACAGTGCAAACATTTAAATAAAAAGCGTAGTAAACCATCTTCACATCAAACAATGTTCGTTGATTGGAAATTAGTAGATAGATATATTTTCTTAACTTAATTTTGATTCATGGTCACCTTATGAATTAGGAGATCAAAATGTTACGTATGGCGTCAGGAATTAGGTACATACTTTCATTTATAATGAAAACATAAAAAAATATTTGTACCTTAGAATAATAACGCCTAGAAACCTATTGCAAGCACGAAAAACGCGCAAATAAAACTTAGCCATATCTGGCTAAGTTTTATAAATCTACACTCTTCTAATAGATAGCGTTAGAAGAGCGTAGATACATACAGCATATGCACACAAGGATAATTAAAATGGCACGCGTTTTAAGCTTATGTTTTGGTTCAGACGCGGCTTCTATAGGCGTTATTATTCTAATATTTGTACGAAACCCTCTAATGCGTGAGTCTGACTAGAACTTGTGCAGTTTTGATAGAACTCAACTCTAGTTGATTACAGTCCATATGATATTCGCTAGGTAACTATTATCTTCTTCTTCGTCGTTTCGCTCTTGGCAGAGCGGTCGTGGTCACGTTGAGGCGTCCGCGTCGGTGGAAGAGGCGGACACAGCTTTCCGCACGATCTCCCGCCATCTCTCCCGGTTGACAGACTGTCTGGCGCAGTCAGATACACGGTGTCCCACTGCGGATTTCATTTGGTCAGTCTAACGCATCGGTGACCTGCCACGTGATCTGGTTCCCTCTACTTTGCCCTGTACGACCAGCCGCTCTATGGAGTCGTTACCCCGCCTAGAGACATGGCCAAAACGCGACACCGATATTCATTGCGGAATCACGACTGCAATGCCGCAGAAATAATGCGTTAGCGAAGCCAACGCTCTGCTCCGTAGGCGTAGTCGGTTTCAATATCTATCACTCAATCCACTCAAATTATAACAAGTTAAAACTGCACGAATGTTGATAAGGCAACACCACGGTAATGATATCTTTATGAAAACGCATCTCGCTGATATCAGACTTCAGATATCTGAGTTTGAGATTGTCGCTTTGATGCCCGAGCTAGCATAAATACAATCAGCATGGTAAAAAAAAACGTTTATATTAGATCGCTTTTTGTTTATTTGTTTGTTTGTTATAACCACTGCAAATAAGAAAACATAGCCCCTGATACCTTTTCTTTCACTTTTCGCGAACGCCATAATGCCTTATAAATATGGTAAGTAAAATGGTTAAATCACTTGATACTGAAATAGATCGTGTTGCGACGTGGACTGGGAAGCAAGTCGTGAATCCATTGTCTATGGCTCCTGAGGGACGACACGAGAGGCTGAATAAAGATTACGACCCATGCTCACGATGCGAAGGTGAACAAAAAGTTGTTAAGGGCTGTTTCAACTCCCTGATAATTTTATTTAAAAGCAAACTGAAATTGAAAGACTAAATTGCATTTTGTTATGAAAAATAATGTTTATGGAGTTAAAAACTGCCTATTTCTCACTGTTGAATGTACCGAGAATTTGACAGCTAATCATCCTTCTTAATATTTTTGTAAACACTCTTATTTTTAGCTCAATATTTCGTAATTATGGCAAAGTGTTCAGTTGTTGGCTGCAAAAGCAGTGGTACACATTAATTCCCTAAAGAAAAAAAATACAACAATTGCTTTTCGTCTCCTCAACTCATATTTTAGTCGAGGAGACACGCTTTAATTTGAATACATTTTTATGCAGAAATGATAAAAATTTAGCGTAATAAACTAACAATATGAGTGTCATATGGCATATTCAACATCTACGCGTTCGGTTTTTAATCCTATTAATTTGGTTAGTTAGTCGACAATTCACACAGTCCAATAACTCTTCAAAAATGTCGTTGTTTCTCATTTCCCTTAAACAACCGCTCCTCTTTGTCTCCTAGGTTAGGTCAATTTAGAAAATGAAGTTTTCTTTAGCTTTATTGACTCAGATCTGGGTATTTGTGGTACTGTCATTATTTCTGATTTCCATAACACAATTGCTCTGGCTATGGAATTGTATCAATGTATTATTGTTTGGAAATATTATAAAGCCGAATATGGTAGATAGGGACCATCAAACTTAACAACTTTTACTATAAAACCAAAATCTGAAATCGTGAAATAAAATCAGCTGTTTCATACAAAAATTAATAACGAAGATATCAAAATGCATGAAACGCGATTTCAGAGTTGGTCCCATAATAAAAGTTGTTCAGTTTGATGGTCCCTATCTACCATATTCATAAGGCTATTTCCAAATACACTGTATATAGGAGATGTACTCCATCACTTTAACTGCTTGTCACTCAATCTCGAAAATTGAATGGTGTTCAAACATTAGAGAGACTTTTGGTCCATAAGATCTGCCATTGACTGCCCATTGTAATTGTATCATTGTATCAGAAATCAGCACTCGATAGCGGCATATGATGTGATTAAGTTACCGTAACAATCGGCCAATCAGATTACGCAACCGGACAGCGGTTTCTCTGTCTGTTAACCCACTTTGATCAACACACTATTGTTGTTTTGGTAGGTAGCATAGATCAATGCGGTTATACGGAACTACCAAAACAAACGTTACTTATAACTAAATCAATAAACATTTTGTAATAATTTATTTCTATTATTTTTTATGCACAACTGCACAACGCTTGGCTTTCATCTCACCTGATGTTAAGTTACCATAAGGCCGAAGATGAAAGCGCTCTACGCCCGGAATCCTCACCTCTGAGGAACCGGCTAACTTATCTCTAACTTCCAGAACACAAAATTTTTTCAATCGTTGTTTTGGCGTCAGACTTAGGTAAGATTGTGGTAGCTAGGCAGGCGGACTTGAAGCATTGACTTCTATATATTCCACTAGATTGGCTGCTGTCAAACTGTTCTTGTGCTGATTTCCGCCATTTTGGCGCTGTAGGACGTAGCGTCACAGATTAGATAATAGTTACGTAGCGTGAGCATAGCTTGAGGGACATGGTACTAAAGTCTGGTGTCATCATGGCAACCATTTTCATTGTAGTTACGTCAGATAGTTCCTTAGACAGACGCTAGAGGCGTTTCAAATAGGCACAAAAACTTTGGTGTCAAATCATACAGACAGCCAGTCCAGTTAAATAGAAAAAAAAATTTTCATGTCAATGACTTGAAGTAAGCATCCCTACCCCACAAACTTAATATCCACTGGAATCTGTGGTCGTACCGTGTAAAAGGCATTAGAGCCAGTGATGTGCCTCGGCTAACCTTGCTGCACAACCTTGTTGGTTTTTTGAAGAGGAAATACATATTTTGTGTTCACATCAGGATCTCCTTGTGTTTTAATTGTGTGAACTGGAATAATAATTTTGGCCAATTCCGCTTCTGGCGGTATTGTTTATTGTCTTGTGGTCTCCTTTGTTGATATAAATACATAAGTTAATAGTCTTTGTTTGAATTTAGATTCTCTCAAAATATCGTTTAGGTCAAGAAGCTTATACCTCCCTCCAATGGAGATTGCACGGCCATATGTCATAGTGAAGATTGAAAAAAGCTCCTTTAGTGACGTGACGGCTTATTGCAACCTCTTTCTTTAGTGTTACAATACGTGTTCGTTTTTCGTCGTTCGTTCGTTCGTGAGAAACGAAAACGTATTGTAAAACAAAAAGAAAGAGATAGCAATACGCCGTGACGTCACTAAAGAGTCTTTTTCAATCTTCAGTATGATACTAGGCGTGCAAACTCCATTGTGGTTTTAAGCTTCTTCGTTTAGGTACACCGGATTTTGTCTTGTTTTAAAATAAGAAAAAAAAACCTATTGGTGTTGCTTGTAAATAAATAAAAGATTATAATTTTTAGACAGAAATAGCTTACACTCCGGAAAAATTATAATTATCAAAATCCTGATTAAAGTCTTAAATTGAACGAGCGATGGAGAAGTGTCTCTGTTTCAGCTTGGGAAAAATGCTTTCATAATTATGTCCGTCTGTTCTCAGGTCGCATTTATCAATTCTCGTTTTTTGGAAATTTTTCAAAATGGCGGATATATGGGGAAAATCATTTTGCAGTCATTTAAAAAAATGTTCAAAACGGTCACATACGCGAGGTCTACAGCTCTACCATGGATTTAGTACATCCCTTCGGTATAAAGTTCTACAGAGCCATTATTAGGTATTATACTCTACTCGTATAAAAAATATTAACTACTACACGTATGTTTATATGTATGTATAAAACGTAGAAGTATAGGTACTTACTGACTAACTCCCATAATAGAGCTACCATACCATACCTTACCACTACAGCGTTTAAAAATTCGGCAAGCGCAGCACGTTCGCTAGGTAGAGTACGGCAAAAACACGGCTTACCGTAAGCGCTGTAAGCCACCACATAATGGGTCGGCTCGTCTACCGACTGCCTTAGGTGCCTGGGTACTTGTAACGACTAGATACTGATAGGTTTATGTACATACTAAACTCTTCGGAGGCTAACCTCCGAATAGGGAATATGCATAAGTCACCGATTTTGATGAATTTGAGCTTGATCGCTGCGGACACTTATAAAAACATGATGGAACAGGAAAAAAAAAATGTATAATCCTAGTTTTATCACACGATGAAATCAGGGGAAAATAACGATATTTTTTTTTCATTTTCGGATATAATACACTTTACAGTCAGATAGAATATCGAATAAGAAACAATATTTTGTATGACACATATGTACTTAAACGCAAAATTTAGGGAGATAATTGAAGATTATTGACTAACTCCATATTAAACGCGCCGAAACACACCTGAAACGTGATGTGTGACGTCATCGTTTTGTATGGAGCGTTTTCGGCGGGTGCTGCTGCGTGCTAACTTCAAGTAACTATATCACGAGAAAAAAACGCAAGAGAAAACTTTTAATATTACAGTTAACTTTCTCACGCATTATACTTTTGATTAAGATAAAAAAAAAATTGATGCATATTCCCTATTTTGTATCAAATACCTTTTTCATATTAATTTCGCTAGTAAAGAACTAATCTTTATTCGAATTTGGATGTTTCAATTCCGTATGGCAACCTACGTAAGAAAATCAGTTCTCTTTCGAATCAGAATTTCATATTCATAACAATATTAATTCGTATTAGAGTCCGAAAATTTTCAGTACAGCTACCTAACATTAGCAAGTAGGTACTTATATGTTTTTATTAATAAATCAGAAATCAACTTAAACTAGCGTGCAGATGCAAACAGATTCTTTTTCTATTTACAATTAGGTGCAATGTATTAAACAAAAATAGACTATGTACTTCAAACCTCCATCAATCCTCGATTACCGTGCCCTCGCGCATTTATTATTTAAGAGTCAGTAAAAGATCTCGAGGCCTCATAGGTGGCAAATTGTTTCACTGATTTTATTTATTCACAACTGTCGCAGCGACCGACGATTTCACAGACAAAATATCACCTGAGGCACTCCACTGAATATTCTACGACGCTGAATAATGCCTAGTTCTCCGTAAACTATGCATCTGCATACACTGCACCATTCCGAACCTCACGTCCATAAAACAAACACAACACCAATTCTTTACTATGTTCAGTGCGACACATCAGTGAAATGAAAAGGAATGCAGTGATGGAATATTTAACTAGTGTTGGTGCATTGAAAACAGTGAAAATGTTGGTTCTATCGAATATGTTTCGTGGTCAAACCCAAGTTGGCCCGAGGGGCGTGGAACCGCTGTCGGAGAAAATGAAGAATTGCGAATTGACAACACAGAGTTCCTTGAGAATAAAGCACAGGACGAAAACTCAAGGTGACGTCAGCGTGAAAACTGATGACGCGAAATCTGCTAGACGAGATAAGTGCTTGTCTAGTAGCGTAGACGCGATTATAATGCGCGATGACATTAAAAGTAAAGTGATATGCAGTGCCAAAGGTTTACTAGAAACAAATTTAGATGATTTATTTAATGACGTCGGGGAGTGGACGGAGCCAAAGAGTTTAGGAGCCAGCGAGCCTACGTTGAGCTACAACGAGGACGATTTTAGGAGTAAGCGTGGATCTCTCGTGTCAGAAGATGACAGTGGGGAAGATTCGGCTACTGACAGCGACTGCATGGACGAGGTGGCTCGCGAGCAGAGGATATGCTTGGGAGCGCGTCGCTTTGGACACTTGCTTCGGAGAGTTATATCTAGAAATGGTAAGTTTTAAGATATAGTAAGCGCATTTGTGACGTCTACAATTTTTTACTCAGGCAGCAATTCTTATGTTATCCGGGTGAGATTGTCGTTAAGTGGTTTTGGCTTGAAAATGTTAGTTGTTAAAACATGTTTTGATAGTACTTGTCTTGTTTTGTCTGCCTTTTTCACTAGCACAGCTAGAGCAAAAATACTAAAATTGGAACTGAAAAGTTAACAAAGAATCTCAGTTCTCAAATAGCCAAATACGCAACTATAGTAGGTAACCCATAACACTTTTTATTTTGAGGTGAAACTGAATGGCAGAACAGCTAACAAATGACATTCGACGTGATTTCGTCACCAAATATTATTGCGAAGCGCGTTCGCAGAGTAATGATGATTACCTGAAATCTTTTCACTTCGCTAATGCACGATGCCCATGCGTCGCTAATTCGACTGCTAGTCCATTCTGTTGTATAATACAAAATCAGATTTAACTTTCGCATCGTATTGTAATAAAGACATAAAATAACTAAGTGAATGTGGGTGGACGGACCGACACTTAATTGTCACAACGATGATGAAAGTGAAATTGTAAAACGGAAAGATTAGAAAATTGCTCATATTTACCTACCCATTACTAGGGCTGCCATACGTCCGGGTTTCCCCGGATTTGTCCTAGTTTGGAGGGCGTCCGGGGAGCGTCCGGGCGGAGTTCTGATTGTAGTCCGGGTAAAAGCCGGACTATAATAAATGTCCGGGTTATGGATCAAACTCCGCTCAAAAAAGTACTATATTCATTCAGCGCACGCGCTACTGAGCGCCTCACTTCACTACGCATGGCGCACAACGCATCCCGCAAAAAATCACTAAACAAGCATCGCGCACCCCGAAAAAAAATCACGCTACGCGGCCCATTTTTTTTACTATAAATAAGCACCCCGCAAAAAATCGCGCTGCGCGGCGCGGCCCCTTTTTATTACTTTAAACAAGCACCGCGCACCCCGCAAAAAATCGCGCTGCGCGGCCCATTTTTTTGCTAGAAACAAGCAAGATTACAAGGTTAGTGAATGAAACTGACTAGAAATCGCGTTGTCAGCCATTTTTTTACGGGCCGCCCCTGGCTGTTTGGGCATTTATTTTGGCCCACTACGGTTGCAAAACTAATAAAACTGGACCTTGGCCCTCCACAAAATTATGATGGACACCCCGGCTTTACATCATAACTAGTAAAACACTTTATTTTATGCGAAAAAGGCTTAAATTACCATTTTTTCAGTCAATTAAGTAATGGGTAAAATGTATTTTTTAACCAAGCTAAAAGTTAATATAAAAAAAAACAAATGTCCGGGGTCAAGGCATGAAAGTCCGGGGTTTTTACACTTCTAGTCCTGGGCGGCAGGTTTTAGAGATGGCCGCCCTGGTAACCGATCACATGTCCGAAATTTACTTGTCCTAATTTCATTTGACCGAAAACTGTTGACCGACGTCTTTGTTGCTATATGTTTTGTTTGCCATATTTTTAAATCATCGAAATATCATTTGGCATATGACTCATTTTACCGAATTACGTTTCACCGATTTTCAAAATAACTTTTTACTATTGGCTGAAGTCTCTTTTGATTTTTTTTCATTTGCCAGATAACTTATTTGCCATACTTTCACTTCACCAGAACAACATTTTACCGAATATCATTTGGCCGCAAGTTTATTTGAATAAATATATTTTTTACTTTGACTTTACCTTTGACTTTGACATTGGTGGGTTAGGTTAGGTCAGTGTTTTGAACACTCGTAGCAGAGCGAGCGAAGCGGGTGGAACTTAATAATGCTTGCATGCTTGCTTGCATGCATGCTGCATGCTTGCTTGCATGCTGCATGCTTGCTTGCATGCTGCATGCTTGCTTGCATGCTGCATGCTGCATGCTTGCTTGCATGCTGCATGCTTGCTTGCATGTTGCATTCTTGCTTGCATGCTGCATGCCTTCTTGCATGTTGCATGCAAAATGCTTGCCGGGGGGTGCAGGGGGGCTGGCCCCCCTGCTCGGGGGGGTCGGGGGGCCCGAGGCCCCCCGCTATAAAGAAAAACTTTTAATGCACCTTCCAGTAGGTTAGGTTAGGTTAGTGTTTTGACCACTCGCAAAATGCTTGCATGCATGCTGCATGCTTGTTTGCATGCATGATGCGTGCTTGCTTGCATGCTTGCTTGCATGCTGCATTCTTGCTGGTATGCTGCATGCCCGCTTGCATGATGCATACCTGCTTGCATGCTGCATGCCTGCTTGCATGCTGCATGCCTGCTGGCATGCTGCATGCCTGCTTGCATGCTGCATGCCTGCTTGCATGCTGCATGCCTGCTTGCATGCTGCATGCCTGCTTGCATGCTGCATGCCTGCTTGCATGTTGCATGCTTGTAAAATTTGGGAAAATATTACTTAACCTTGAACCGAGTGTTGGTAGTTATTTTGCATGCATATTTATTGAGTCAAACATAAAATAATTTAAATAAATAAATAATAATTTTTAGAACATCACGAAAATTTATCCGATTCCAGTTTAAAACGATTATGGAAATCAATTAATATTATTAGAATATACTTAATATTATACTAGAAAAAATACGACTCGCTACGAAGATTAGGAATCGGAAAAAGTTTGCTACAAGTTTTTTAGGCGTTTGGTGAACTGAAATTATGGCAAATAAATCAGTGGTGTAATGAATGTTCGGGAATATAATACTTCGACGAAACGTTCTTTAGAGCGAGCAATAATTCGGTAAAAAGTTTTTCGGTCAAATGAGACGTCGGAGTAACGAAAAAACTCGAATTAATATTAGGTCAACTGATAAAGTGGGAAACGTGATTTCGACGAAGTAAAAAAGGCGAAACGAAAATAGTCGAAAAGTTGTCGGTAAAATGAAATTCGACCAACACAAAATTCGATCTTAAGATAGGTAACCGGCAGCCCTACCCATTACCCTATTTTTACTTCTAGATAGATCGTTTATTGCTGCTTTTACACACATATAACATAATTTACAATAAACATTTAAAAATACAAATAAAACAAAACATGATCTTATATAATATGTGTGCAGCAGCAACAGGGCCAAGGCTCAGCGTAGTATTCGCTGAAAGCAAAAAACGCCGATTTTCAGCCATCATCTATGGCGATACGCGGGTAGCAGAAAAAAAAAGAATAATAAACTTATTTTAGGAAGAATAAATATAAATGCATCTTAATTTAAACCTAGTATGATAAATAATTACATAATTCTACTTGTTATATTACATCTTTGGACATATTGGAGTCTCCAAAATCTGATTTCAATTTGCTGAAAAGAAGCCAGAAACAGCAGGTATCTGTTTTAATCGTTAGTTCCAAGTTTTAGAAAAGGAGGCTAATTAGGAAGTTAAGTTTATTTGTTAGGAATACATACTTAAACTCATGGCACATTATGTCTGCTTCAGTGGACGTCATTAAACAGTAGGTGTGGTATTGACGAAATTAGGTCGATTCTAACCGCTGGGAAATGGGGCTGTCGTGTTTGGTGACTCGTGACGCAGTTCTGTTGTCATAGATGAGTGGCTAATGGTGTACTTCATTGTGCTAGCTGGATAGATCGTTTTATAGCTGCGGATTTTTACTTTTTGTTGTGCTATGTGATGTGCAAGCATGCGTACACCAACGTTTCTGTTTGCACTTTTTATTATAGTTCCGTTTCTTAAGAGTAACGTTTATAGTATCTTCGTTTTATTTTTGTTTTTATGAACCTTTATCACATGCACAAACAAGGTAACAAGTTAAAATCAATATAAAATAGTTCAAAGATTCAATTTAATGAATTAATTCTTCAAGAGACTTCAATACATCATTTCTTAGTTCACAAGATTCCGATTTCACTCTGGTCTTCCTAGCATTACATAAAGCGCCTATATAGGTAGGTAATCTTGTGCCAGTATATTTAAATAAATCAATTCAATTTGTCAGCTTTATTTTTATTTTCAGATTTTATTCACAATTTTCCGATGCTCATAAATCTATGGCACTTCATTTCACATTGATATAACTAATTACAACTAAGATGTGATTTATATATGCAAATATTTCAATGCAATCAATTTTGTTTTTCAATTTAAATATTTAGATAATTAAAAGATAATCTGTTATCATCCCTTTGATTCCAGATTAATATGACAAGGGCTGTGTTCGTAATTTTCCAGCTAACAATGTAGCGGCCATCACATATAATCCGATTAACGATGTACATACACTCGGTGACAAAAGCACAATACTTACCTACAGCAAAATAAGGTTCGTAAAAATAATATCATCTTTTAAAAACAATCTATCATGAGAAGCTGAATGCAATATAACGACTACACCAGAAAGTTATTGTGTTCTTAGATCAGGCTTTAAGTATTTTAAATATAACACATTTATATATAAAGCCATACTTCTACTCAATTTTATTAAAGGTAGCTTTAATTGTATTTTCAGTTTTCTTATAAGCTTATTAATTAGTTAAGCTTCCCTAATGATATAGGTATTTCTCACAATAAAAAACTGTTTGGGTTAGTTGTATGTTTTATCTACGTATAAAAAGAATCAGAATTCAATACGGGTGTACATATTATTATTATCTACATCATCATCATTATCATATCAGCCGCAGTACACCCACTGCTGGGTATAGGAAGTCTTATTTATTCTTATGGTATAGGCCTCCCCCAAGGATCTCCACGAGACGATCGGTCCTGCGCTGCCCGCATCCAGCGGCGCACCGCCACCTATACCTGTCCGCCCCAATACGGCCATCGGTTCTTCTCGCTATGTGTCCCGCGGGCTGATTATCTAATTAGAAACCGCCTAGCGACCGGTCGCAGTTCACAGATGAACGTAATACATTGCTACTTTTCTTTGGGGTAAAAAAAACATACCAAAGAAAAGTGGCAATGGATGTCAAATGCAACCGGTCGCTAAATAGTTTCTTTTTAGATAATCAGCAGGCCGCTCACTGCCACTTCAGCTGAGTTACACCTATTTATGTACTTTACTTTTACACCATTAGTTTATGGTACTAAATACTAATTGACTTACGTTGCCAACCATACCTATTCGCTAATTACGAACCCGTGGAGCTCGAATTAAAAATTAATCGATTGCGAGTACGAAGCGGGTGCTAAATCAATTTGCACCAAACCGATTTAATGGGATTCGTCGATTACGCAGACGGTACCGTTTTGTGAACTACTGTTATCGATTCGAAACTCGGACACTGGCTGACCGTTGATCTTCGTGAGACTTAGGTAAGTCTTAAGCCTTTATTTTGGTTATTATTTTTCGACTAACTCGGAGAATAAAACTGAATGTACTGTTCAGTTTTATTCTCTAGCGGCGCGTCCCCGTCGGACTATACATGTTGATCTTGAGACCGTCTATTCTATGCCGTACGTAATAAAAGCTGCTGTTTAACTTACCGAGCTGTTGTGCGTACGACGCCAGCGAGGACTAGGTTATATTGCAACTTGCAACTGAAAAGTATTATTTCTGAAAACAATTTTTCAATAATTATATCTGAACTGATATTTTTTCGGTCGATAAGTACTTAGATAGATTGGAATGGGTCGCTGTCTTAATAAATTTTCAATACATATATCTAATGTGAACATTTCTGTTTGATATTTAGTTGCTTAAAAAACTTTACACTTTTTAACCGCCTTTGTGGTCTAGAGTGGATCGTCCACCGTGTAAGACGCAGGGGTTCGATTCCCAGGAGGGCGTACAATTTGTACTCGGTTTGGTTGGCGGTAGGGCTTATTTCAAGTCCGCCTGGCTATCCTAAGTCTGACGCTATAACAATGCTGTAACAACCAAAACTAACTTTTTTTAAAATGGCGGACAGGTAGTGTATAATAGTCTTCATACATAAATGTCCGAACTATTTTACTTAAGTATTAAAAAAAAAAAAACAATTCAATTTCGTCGCTTGAACTCATTACACGACTGCCCAAAGCAAAAAGAGTGTGTTCAGGGTTAATGTATGTTTGTGGGTATGTGAGTTTCTTTATTCCACCATAACTTTTAAATGCCTGCATGAACTGATTTGGATAAATGGGGTATCGTTAGAATCCTTACAGCATCCCGAGTGACACTGGCTATATTTTTTTAGAACAAATCAATATAGCGACTGTACGACGCCATTTTCAAATGTGAAAAAAAAATTTTTCTTCTTCTATTATTACAATATGGGCATCAAATGAAAGGCCTTGATGAGTACATTCGAAAACTATATAATGTGTCACTAAAATGTGTGAAATAAAAATAAATAAATTAAAAAATATTAACAACACGACTGCCCTGCCAAAAACAAACTAAAAAGTTAAACAGCAAGTGTCATTGCAGTCGGGGGACCCCTTTTATCAAAAATTGTTCCATAATAAGGTTCCCCGACTGCAATGACACTTGTTGTTTAACTTTTTAGTTTGTTTTTGGCAGGGCAGTCGTGTTTTTAATATTTTTTAAATTTATTTTTCAAAATGGCGTCGTCTTTCGCGGATTAGCGAATTAATTGCTAATTGCATAATTAGAGTACCCCCCCCCCCCCCCCTTAAAAAATATAAAATACTCAAAAATATGTAAAAAGACCATATTATAAATGATATACCGTTGAAATCGTCATTAAACAATAACAATGGTGCGGATTCCCGATATAGTGCGCTTACACTTTCCGCCTTGTCGTCACTTAACATCAGGTGAGGTAAAGGCACTATCCCGTTGAAAAAAAAACTACAGATTAATTTATCGCAATTCCTGATCAAAGTGTTGACACAAACTCCAGATTTTAATCAAAGTGTAATCGATCGATTGATGCGATACTGGCACGTCACTAGCTCGGATATTGCTTAACCATTCGCCTGCATTAGCGGTTCATTTAAGTGGGAAATGCAGTTTAGGCATGTGTCATGATGAGGTGAGCAAGGGGTTAATTTGAGGTTGATAGTCTCCTAACTAGATGGAACGATGTCCTTTTGCAATTCGGACTAATTATGCCCTGACCATATCGATAAATATAATTTCTTAAAAGATATGTATTTCTTAACGTCAGACTTAAAGTTATTAAGTTCCTAGAAGTCTAACAAATAATTAGACCATTTTCGAAGATAGGAAATCGAAAATGATTTAATTATTTGTTCGGATAATTTGCACGCTTTGAAACCTAGGTAAATTAGGTAAATTAACTAACTGGTCTCTTCGCTCATTTTCTGTATTTAAATACGAGTACTTTAAGTACCACCAAGCTTAATAATTAACCTAAAACTCTTAAGTACAGTTACGAAAGAACGACAATTAAGTGTAAGTAGAACAAAAGACACCGGCGCATCCGCTCTCGTCATCCAAATTATTTTGTGTACATCCGGTTAAAGTACTTATTGTAGGAGTTTAGCAATGGAAGAATTATATTAACCCATTAGCTTCTGCCCGCGACTTCGTCGGCGTAGATATTCTGAAAATCCCTAGGGAACCCTTTTTCCGGGATAAATAGTTTTCTATGTTTTAATCCAAGCTATAAACTATCTATGTGTCAAATTGCATCCAAATCTGTCCAGCCGTTTTAGCATGATTGTGGAACAAACATCCAAACCCACAAACTTTCACATCTTCTTAATATATAAAGTCGTAAACTGAAAGACTGACTGACTGACTGACTGATCTATCAACGCACAGCCCAAACCGCTGGACCTAGAGACTTGAAATTTTGCACACAGATACCTTATACAGTGTAGACATCCACTAAGGAAGGATTTTTGAAAATTCCATCCCTAAGGTGATGAAATAAGGGATGAAAGTTTGTATGAAAGGATCTTCAAATTTTGTGCTTAGGTTGACGACTGAAAATTAATAAATACGGGTCGCAGCGTTTTTCAAAATTCAACCCACGAAGGGGTCAAAAGGGGGATGAAGTTGTGTATTGAAGAAAATCCTTCATTTTCGAAGTAAACATCGCTAAATTTATGATTTAGGCTTATAAATAGAAATCGAACGCAACGTATATTGTTATTGTTAGTATTTCAACACCTATAGGGATAAAATGGGGGTGAAAAGGGGTAAAAATACCAAAAATTAGATATGGATGTCGTTTTTGGGGTTTTCTGGGATGACGACTGCAAAAATGACATTTATTTTGAAGTCCAACACGGTGGACATGATTTACCCCTGAAGGGGTGAAAATGGGGTTCAAATTTTGTATGGAAAATTAATATAAAATAGACATTACAAATTTAAACTTCGTAGGAGCACGTCCAAAAATAAACAGGCGAATATATATTATTTTGTGATTTTGAAAATCAACCCCTTGGGGGGTAATTGGGGTGTGTAAACATAAAAATCGATATGGATGTCGTTCTTGAGGTTTTAGGGGATGGTGATTGCGAAAATGAGATTTATTTTGAAGTCCAACATGGTGGACATGATTTAACCCCTAAAGGGATGAAAATGGGGTTCAAATTTTGTATGGAAAAATAATATAAAAAAGACATTAGGTACAACTTTAAACTTCGTGGGAGCACGTCTAAAAATAAATAGGCAAACATATATTTTGTGATTTTGAAAATCAACCCCTTAATAGGGGGAAAATGGGGTAAGTAAACATAAAAATCGATATGGATGTCGTTCTTGAGGTTTTGTGGGATGGTGATTGCAAAAATGAGATTTATTTTGAAGTTCAACGCGGTGGACATGACACATCATGGACATGACACATCATGGACCTGGACCTGGACATGCACATCCAGGGGACGGGAACGGGAACGGGAATGGGAACGGGAACGAGACGGATCGAAAACGGGCACGGGCACGGGAACGGGAATGGGGACGGGAACGGGAACGGAACAGGAACGGGAACAGAACGAGAACGGAACGGGAACGGACCGTTCCGTACCCGTGTACAGAACGGGAATGGCACGGGAACGCAACGGAAATGGGACGGGAACGGGACGTGCATGGGAACGGGAACGGAATGGGAACGGGATGGTAAAGGGACGGGAACGGGCCGGGAACTGGACTGGAACGGGACGGGAACGGAACGAGAAAGGAACGGAACGTTAACGGAACGGGAACGGAATGGGAACGGAACAGGAATGGAACGGGAACGGAACGGAACGAGGACGGAACGGGAACGGAACGGGGGAACGGAACGGGAACGGTGCGGAAACGGGACGAGAACGGGACGGGAACGGAACGGGTTGTAGGTTCCCTGAGGATTTTCTCTAATATCCACGCGGACGAAGTCGCGGGCAGAAGCTAGTCTACAATATTAGTAGGATTCTTAGGTCGGAATTACACTAGATCCTTTACCCGAGGAAAAGTCAGGGGCTCTATTTTTGTATCGCTCGGCTGGTGTCGAGCGCTCGTTTCTACTGATTTTCGTTCGACATATGGCTCAAACGTTCGAAATAGAGTCATATGTCGAACGAAAATCAGTAGAAACGAGCGCTCGACGCCAATCGAGCGATTCAAAAATAGGTTCCCTGATTCTATTACACTAGGGCTGATTTTTCTATACTTATTCGTCTTTGACGACTCGTTCCATGCAATATTGACCTAAAATTGTTCCTAATTCAACATTGAAATAAATAAAGTTAACCCTTTTTTACGGTTCACTGCCTATCACTCAAGATAAAGGATTGTACGCATGCACCCTCTGTGCTCGTGGCAGCCAAATCTGTCAGTCCTAGTCGGTCCACTAATGAACTACGGGCTGACTGACAATGCTTTAGCAGAAAACGTGATGAAGCGAAAAAGGAAAAAAACCGGCCAAATGCAAGTCGGACTCGCGCACGAAGGGTTCCGTACCAAAAAACGGCAATAAAATCACGATTGTTGTATGGGAGCCCCCCTTAAGTATTTATTTTATTCGCTTTTTATTAACTTTTGTTATAGCGGCAACCGAAATACATCATCTGTAAAAATTTCAACTGTCTACCTGTTGTCTTTATTAATATAAAGCAAAAAACGACAAAAAATCACGTTTGTTGTATGGGAGCCCCCCTTAGATATTTTTTTTATTTTATTTTTAGTATTTGTTGTTATAGCGGCAACAGAAATACATTGTGATGTGCCAACCCTTACGTATTATATCTACTTACTAACTATACTTATGAGTGTATGCATTTAACCAATAGATTTAAGGTTGATTATATTGTATTATGAGACACTCAATACACGGGATTCATCCAGTTCAGATGTTTGATTTACGACCTCCTTAGATGGCGACCCTTTGCCATAGGAGCTTGCCTCGTGCGTTCAAAGTCCGGTACTAAATATGGAGTGTGCTCTAGAAACAATTATGTGACTGAACTGAAGTGAAAGTGATCAAAATGAATTTAATAATTAAATCATCCTCGCCAGTGGTGGTAGACTTTTTCTCGACAAACTCAGTTAATAAATATTATTGCGGAAAATGGGAAAACAATACAGCAAGGAGCAGCCGCAAGAGGTTGTAATTGCCCAAAATGCTGTTGGGGGTCTGAATTCTGCCTCCACTGATCAGCTCCTGTTCCATATGAGCGTCAGCAACGTCGTATTGGTTGTTTTGACCATCATCGCAGTCATCGGGTCTATATACTTGTCGTATCGCGGGTATAAACGCTGCCACGGAAAATGGACGCGGAAAGCCATTAATGACCATTTTCTTCGAGGACCATCATTCCTGAGACGCCCTCGCCCAGCCCAGGAAGGAAATAAATTTAAGACGGACATTGTGTGATTGGTGATCGTAATCGTAAGTGATCTACAAGTGTAATAATTTTAAATAATCCGTGAGTGCGTACGTATTTAATCACTATTTTATTTTATATCCTCGTATGAACTCTATAATATTTTTTATTGTAATTTGAGTAAATCATGTATAATTGTTTGTAATATTACTATGTTATGGCTGATAAACTTGTGGAAATATATAGTAAAATAAAAAGTATTCGTGATTATCTTGTAAAAGTAGGTGCAAAACGTAGAACAAGTAAGATAAAGTCAGAAAAATATACTGAAAGCACTACTTTGTATAATGAATTTAATTTAGAGTATGATATTTTGGTAAAAAGTATCGTAAAGTCAGAATTAAAGACAGAAACTGCTGAATATATAAATAACTTAAAAATAAGCGTAAATACATTGTATTCAAAAATTATAGAATTTTGTTCTTCGAGTGAAATTGAAAGCGATTGTGAGGAAAGCAACAATATGGCCAAATTCGATTTAAAAACGGCTCTTTCTCTTTTGCCTGTAATGACGGGGGACGAAAATGTCACAAAACAACTTATTTCAAATATCGAGTTATATGAGTCAATGTTGGAAGAGTCTGAGAAACCAGCTTTGATTAAATTTGTATTAAAGTCAAGGTTGTCGGAAAGCGCGAAATTGCGTTTGTGCGAATCTTACAGTTCTGTTTCAGACCTTATCCGAGATATCAGAGAGAGATTACTTTCCAAGAAATCTCACACGGCATTGCAGCAACAACTTCAACGAGCGAGACAAGATGGTAAAACTATTGAAGAGTTTGGTAAGGAACTTGAACAGCTTTTTGTGGATTTGACTATATCACAAGCCGCCGGAAATTTCAAAAGTTATGAGGTACTTCGACCCATTAATGAAAAATATGCAATTAAGCGATTTTCGGACGGATTGCGAAATAGTCGAATAAGTACCATTATTGCAGCTCGCGATTATGTTTCGCTAAAAGATGCGATCGCCGGAGCTTTGGACGAACAGCTGTCGTCGGGCCAGGAAAACCAACTTATGAGTTTTCGAACTCAAAGAGGTAACAGTGTATTTTCGGGGCGGCGTAATTTTCATCAAAAACCGCAAGGGCATGTTTCAAATGTTAGACATTATGACCAGCCGAATAACTTGAACCAGAATACATATCGGAATGGTAGAGGCCGTGGACGTAGTTTTTATAATAGGAATATGCGTAGCACGAGCGGGCGCGTTTTTAGGGGCCCTACAAGATTCAACTCGGTAAACGTAATGCAACCACAGTCAACTGATAATAACACGGAGAGTCATTCAACTCCGTTTTCCAATTCAAATGAAAACCAAAATTTGTTTTTTCGGTCTTAAAAATTTTTGTAGCGACTTAGACAATATCAATTCAATTAAATTATCATTGTTAGGAGAGACTCATTCTTGGTTACTTGATACTGGCGCGACATTGTCGGCCATCAAGCTAGAACATTTGGCAAGTAAAAACATTCCATTCCATATAGAGCGAGTACGTATCAATGGCATAGGTGGTACTGTGTATACTGAAGGATATGTTTATCTTAAATTATTTTACAATGAATTTGAATTAGAGCATAAATTTTATGTTTTTGAAACTTTACCGTGTAAAACTGATGGTATTTTAGGTCAAGATTTTATAAAAAAATTTAAATGCATATTAAATTTTGAGCAAAATACATTAACAATTAGTCAGGATGATAATAGTTCTTTTTGTATTCCACTTCAAATGGGTGAATTAGGTTTCAATAATTACATAGTTTTGCCACCGCGTTGCGAATACATTCATTTTATTAATACTTCGATTCAACAAGATTGCTTTGTTGCTCCGAAACAATTATCGGAAGGTTTATTTTTAGCGGGAATTGTGGTTTCACCTAAAAATAATAAGATACCTTTTAAAATATTGAATACTAGAGATGAGGAGGTACGCCTTAGTTATTTTACTCCAGAATTACATATTCTCAACAGTTATGACATGTATTCGTTCGATAGGGAATTAGTGTGTGCAGATAGGGTTAAAAAACTATTTTCAATGTTAAAGTTCGACCACTTAAACTACGAAGAACAAGTTTCGATAGAAAATATTTGTGCCAAATATGCCGACATATTTTTACTACCGGGTGATAAGTTAACTTACACTAATTTATATGAGCAAAAAATTTATCTTAAAGAAAATTCTACCCCTTGTTATACAAAACCTTATCGTTTACCTAAAACTCACAAAATGGAGATTGAAAAACAAGTAAAAAATATGTTGCAAAATGACATAATTGAGGAAAGCCAAAGTGAATGGGCGAGCCCTCTTTTATTAGTACCAAAAACAAGTGATAATACTAGTGAGAAAAAGTGGCGTATTGTAATAGACTATCGGAAGTTAAATGACAGAATTCAACCTGATAAGTTTCCTTTACCCAATATCAACGAAATTTTAGATTCTCTCTCAGGTGCTATTTATTTTACGCACCTTGACCTTAGCCAAAGTTACTATCAATTAAAATTGGATCCCGAGAGTAGAAAATATACAGCTTTTATCGCAGACAAACAATATCAATTGAAAAGACTTCCCATGGGCTTGAAAACAAGTCCAAGTGCTTTTAGCAGGCTTATGACCATAGCGATGTCTGGGTTAAATTATGATAAATGTTTAATATACTTAGATGACCTTATTTGTTTTGGTAGATCATTAGATATGCACAATAAAAATTTAATTAGCATTTTCGAAAGATTACGTAAAGTTAACTTGAAAGTTAATCCAGAAAAATGTCAATTTCTAAAGAAAGAATTACTTTATTTAGGTCATATTATTATAGTGTCTTCGGAAGGTGTTTATCCCGATCCGAATAAAACAAAAATTATTCAAAATTATCCAAGACCAACAAACAGTGACGAAACTAAACGTTTTGTTGCATTTGCCAACTACTATCGTAAGTTTGTACCTAACTTTGCCGAATTCTGTATACCATTAAATAAATTAACAAGAAAAGGTATAAAATTTGAATGGTCTAATGAATGTGAGAAGTCGTTTACCCACTTAAAACAATCTTTAATTAATCCGCCAATACTACAATATCCTGATTTTTCTACTGAAAATGAATTCATCTTATATACAGACGCTTCAGGTATAGCCATAGGTTCAGTTTTATGTAACAATAATAATATGCCGATTGCTTATGCTAGTCGTGCTTTAAATCGAGCCGAATTAAATTACCCAACGATAGAAAAAGAGTTGTTAGCTATAGTATGGTCCGTCAAATACTTTCGACCATATCTTTATGGAAAAACTTTCAAAATTATTACTGACCATAAGCCCTTAGTCTACCTGTTCAGTATGAAAGACCCTTCTAGCCGTTTGATGAAATTTCGTTTGTTAATGGAAGAGTATGATTAAAGATTGAGTACATAAAAGGAGAAAATAATGTGGCTGCAGACGCATTATCTCGCATAGTTGTAACATCAGAGGATTTGAAAGAAATGAATGCAAAGGTTTTGAATGTCATGACTCGAAGTATGTACAAAAGAAGTGAGAATGAGTGTGGAAACAATTCTTTGGTTGATAAAGAGCCTACAGACAGTTGGACTGATCACCCAAAAGTCGTAGAACTCCTTAAAAAGCCAAAAAATTGCACAGAGTTAGTGGTAAGTAAAGATGATAACAACAGAGTTAGTGAAAGTTTTATTTATAATCCTGAAAAGGCAATTATTTATATTAACCCATTTTCTCGATCATGTTCTGTGCGAGACACGTTCGTGAGAGACTTGGAGTTATTTTGTAAACAATTAAACGTCGACGAAATGTATATCATGAAAAATGAGAGTAGTAAAAAATATATTGAATGGTTAACCAATGATATTAAAAATAATAAGTGGTCCGGGCCACAGCTTTATGTAATAAATGATGTTAAAAGAGTGTTGTGTAATGATGAAAAAAAGGTAATAATGAATGATTTCCATTTATTGCCTACAAGTGGACATTCTGGGATGAGACGAATGGTCAATAATATTAAAAAATATTATTTTTGGCCTAACATGGATTTAGAAATAAGGGATTTCGTGAAAAAGTGTGAAAAGTGCCAAAAACAAAAACACTTTTTACCTACGAAACAACCCATGGTAATTACGACTACTGCAGAATCTGCATTCGATAAAGTTTTTCTAGATATAGTGGGGCCCTTAGCTAAGGATTATTTTAATTTTTCCTATATTCTAACCATCCAGTGTGAGCTTACAAAGTATATAGAAGCTTACCCTTTAGAAAGTAAGGATAGTATAACAGTTGCAAGAGCTTTTGTCCAAAACTTTATTCTTAGGTACGGCGTTCCTCGAGAGATAGCCACAGATCGGGGGACAGAGTTTATTAACTCCACCATGAATGAGGTATGTAAACTACTTAAAATTAATAAAATTAATTCAACGGCTTATCATCATGAGTCGATAGGTGCATTAGAAAATTCACACAAATCACTGAACGCTTTCCTTCGTATACAAACAGACAATGATCCAAGATATTGGAGCCAATGGGTTCCATACTGGTGCTTTTCTTACAATACAACTGTTCATACTGAAACCCAATATTCTCCTTTTGAACTTGTGTTTGGAAAAGTTTGTAATATTCCTAGTAATTTGTGTAATGGTACAGTTGAACCAGTTTATAATTTAGAAAATTATGTAAAAGAAGTAAAGTTTAGATTGCAAAAGGCACAACAGGATGCAAAGTCTAACTTAATGCATAGTAAAATTTTGAGGAAAAACCGATATGACACTTATTTAAAACCTGTAACATATAAGAAAGGTGATAAACTATTGTTAAAAAATGATTGTAATAGTAATAAGTTTGATAACATTTATTTAGGACCTTTTATTGTATTAGAAGATTTATCACCAAATGTCAAAATTTTGAAAGATGGAAAAGAGGACGTAGTACATAAGAATAGGACAAAACCCTTCTACTTTTAAGATTTAATAAATATTAGGTAATAATAATACAAAAAAAATGTAATCATTATTTTTTTTATTTTTTTAAAGGGGGCGTGTGATGTGCCAACCCTTACGTATTATATCTACTTACTAACTATACTTATGAGTGTATGCATTTAACCAATAGATTTAAGGTTGATTATATTGTATTATGAGACACTCAATACACGGGATTCATCCAGTTCAGATGTTTGATTTACGACCTCCTTAGAACATCATCTGTGAAAATTTCAACTGTCTAGCTATCACGGTTCATGAGATACAGCCTGGTGACAGACAGACTGGCGGACAGCGGAGGCTTAGTAATAGGGTCCCGTTTTTACCCTTTGGGTAAGGAACCCTAAAAAACAGTGGATTACGGGGTTAAAAGAAAATTTTATGAAAATTGGATTACAGGGCGTTAATTTTGCGGTATCATTTTTTTGTGCACGATTCTAATGAATCAAGAAAACGTACCTATTAATAATTCGATTTATGACCACTGTGTAGTGGCCACACTGCAGTCATCGTTTTTGACTTAGACCAAATTAGGTAAGGTCTTCAGTTCTACCAAGAAGATTAATATTAGAAATCTACCTGCACAGAATATTTTATAATGTATAGGTAATAATTATTTTGTTTTATGGCTCGTCCTTCACCAATTTGTGTACGAAGTACTCGTACTCCGATGGTACAAAATCCCTTGCCACAGTTCATTAGTGGCAAAATGACTGTCCGCCTGTCCTGTCCATTGACCAGTTACTAATGAAACTGCAAGACAGGGCCGGCAGGCATCGTTTTGAATAGGCAATATCATTCAGGTATTACATAGGTTGAGATCGCTTTCTTGCTACGATACTTACATATTTATTTCGCTTCATCTATCTATCTGTCTATACTATACCTTCTCTCACTCATCACAGTCGTCATACATGCTCGTCGATTTTGGTTAGACCTACTCGTAATCAGGGATTTTGACTCATGATAATACAGTATAAAAAATATATACAGATCTTGAAACATATTTAATAATTAATTCAGTTCTGTCTTATCTGAAATACTGATTCGTAAATAAAGTTCTGCTAAATTTAATAAACCTTAGATAACAGAAAAATATTAGCTAGGTTGAAAATAATATTTTCACATGCAAACTAAGTTTCTAGAATGCAATGCACATAGGAAACTAGCTTTTGCCCGCAACTTCGTTCGCGTGATTGAGATAGATGTGCATTTATTTTGAAAGTCACGGATTACCAATAGACCTAGGTATTTATTAGTAGACCTAATTTCACACATTTAAATTTTCCCATAAAAAAATATGCACAAACTGGAATACTCTGTAGCACCCTGTATATAGGGATTTTCCAAAACCCTTTCTTAGTGCTCACCTACACCATGAAAGGTATCATCTACCCTCCAAAAATGGTGTCTCTATCTCCAGCCCTATACAAATCCCAATACAAACTGGAACATCCTGTAGCACCCTGTATAACGGGAATTTCCCAAAATGCTTTCTTAGTGCTCACCTACACCATGAAAGGTAGAGACACCATTTCAACCCTATACAAATTCCCATACAAACGGGAACACCCTGTAGCACCCTGTATAACGGGAATTTCCCAAAACCCTTTCTTAGTGCTCACCTACACTATGAAAGGTATCTACCCTCCAAAAATGGTGTCTCTACCTTCAGCCCTATACAAATCTCCATACAAACTGGAACACGCTGTAGCACCCTGTATAACGGGAATTTTCCAAAACGCTTTCTTAGTGCTCACCTACAGTCCTACACCATGAAAGGTATCTACCCTCCAAAAATGGTGTCTTTACCTTCAACCCTATACAAATTCTCATACAAACTTGAACAACCTGTAGCACCCTGTATAACGGGTATTTTCTAAAATCCTTTCTTAGTGCTCATCTACATCATGAAAGGTATCTACCCTCCAAAAATGGTGTCTCTACCTTCAGCCCTATACAAACCTCCATACAAACTGGAACACGCTGTAGCACCCTGTATAACGGGAATTTTCCAAAACGCTTTCTTAGTGCTCACCTACAGTCCTACACCATGAAAGGTATCTACCCTCCAAAAATGGTGTCTTTACCTTCAACCCTATACAAATTCTCATACAAACTTGAACAACCTGTAGCACCCTGTATAACGGGTATTTTCTAAAATCCTTTCTTAGTGCTCATCTACATCATGAAAGGTATCTACCCTCCAAAAATGGTGTCTCTACCTTCAGCCGTTAGGGCTCTACACCTATCCCAACAATCAATCAATTTAGAGTTTTATATATATAGATATATCAGACCGTATCAGATATTTTAAAATGCTAGTCATTTTTGATGCAGCAATATAGAAGCCCGCGGCTGCGGATACAGATTCCGTAACTGTAGTTGTTTAAGTTGTCACGAATTTTTTACAGGAAAAAAGTGAAGAAATTAATATAAGTTTACTTACTACCATAGACTGTACAGCAAGTACTATTTACTACATACATACAAATGTGAAAGATACCACGCGACTTTGGTAATTTATGAAACATAACAAACTTGCTCATTAATATTACTCTGGGTTGAGAATGTTGCTTCCAAATTTATAAATAACAGAGAAATAATTTTCTTTTATAACTAAAAAATCGGCATGTAATTTTTGTCAAAATTCTTCTCGAGTTCGTCATGAGGCTGATCAAAAAGCATCCTCTTTCTGTAACTATAGGTATAAATATACATAGTAATGTTGTTAGGTTTCTAGTCTAGAAAGAGATGACTAAACATTATCTTGCACACCGCATCTTTCTCTCAGTGGTCTCTTCAGGACTGAAGAGGCCGTGCCTTCCCCCCACACACGCTGAGATTTGGCCGGAACGCCGCACCGCACCTCTCCGTACGATCCTGCAGGCCGGGACTTTGCATGTGGAGGTCCCATTAGATTAATATTCATCTGTATCTGTATTATTTGTATAGATTACAAGACTAGATTACTTTTCACAAAAGGGATGAGCAACTTTAATTACGCAGGTGTAATGTGTGGAATATCAGATGATATCAACGACGGATTTGTCTTAGTGATAAAATTTACGGCGCATTCGTGCCGTTTGATTTATATGCCCCGATAAATTTCTACCGGCTGTAATTTATGATATGGGTATGCTTTGTGCGATCCGAAGGTTAAACTTTGTATGTGCGCGATCGGTGATAGGTAACTGTCATAGAGATATTTGACACATTTTTGACTTTTGCTTATGTCAATAGCATACGTACATACCCAGCAAGGGTTCTGGCTGATAAAATAAGGATGGCTTAGCTGAATATACATTGTAATATCAGAGTTGCGTAATTACAATTGCTGTAATGTTTGTATTAAAGCATTAGTTGGCATTAGCTTAAACATAGTGATTATATTCCCAACGGCATTACTATTAATTTAAGTAGTACCTAAGCAAACAATATTACACTTTAGCGAGATACCAACAGTTTATCTGAAAAATGATAATTTTAAGTACCTCTATTAAATAAATCATTATAATTTTATTAAATGGATCCCTTAGCAATCACTGTTCAGTAGACTATAATGAGCACTTGACTTTATTTTCCAAAATTGATTGCTTATGGCAGTCAACCTGTCATACATAATTCGTATCTAGCATCTATCCTGATTTATATACTACTGAATACTGTCCTTATTTTTAACAAACAGCAGTTTTATTCAAATTCACCAACTGTAGATAGATACTACATTTTGTTTAAGCGTCTAGTCTTCAAATAGGGACAGGGCCTGTCTTACAATAGTGTGTGTGTGTTGCTATCGGCTATTCGCTAGATTGTGCCCATTGTAACAGTCCAAATGGAACCATCTTCGAGATGGGACGGCTATGGAAATTGCGGCCTATTGTATGCCTTTGTTCTTGACCAATTTTTGTTTCGATTGCGGAAATGGAATATTAAGGGCTATTGAATAAATTCCATGTTTTTGGGCTTAGATATCTGAGATACGTAACTTTGGCTCACGAGGTATATGTATAATTATATTTTTAATGACTTCTTTTAATAAAAGTAGAATGGCATAATTATAATTATGACTATACTTAATTCTCTCTTTCTGGCCCTCTCCTAATTGGCATCGGTCGTGCGATCGTGCGTTGCGATTTCATCGTGCGATAAAACTGAACAATAGACAATCGCATGATCGCGCGACCGTCAGTTAGGACATTCAATAGATATCACTAGGTTTGATCGTACGGTCGCACGATCAGTTTCATCGGACGGACGCACCATCGCACGACCGATGGCCAATTAGGACAGGGCCTCTAACTTTAACATGTTAAGTTACTCGATTATTAAAAATCGTAATGGGTGATATTACCATTCTTTTATTATTTCAGTATTTTTCAAAATGATGGTGATTCTACAAAGTAATGGACGTTTTACTTCCTTTTCTGCATATATTAATCAAGTATGTGCAGTTAAAAGTTTCAATATGTCATAATTATAGTCAAGATATTGAGGTTTGATTTGTGTCCCTAAACTGTATTTAGAGCTCGTTCATTGAATTTAATGGAATAATGCTGTCTAGGTGCGTAAATCATGTAAAGAATGCATGCGTCTTGCTTTGCTATCTTTGTGAGTTCGCCGATTAATCAAAATTTTTCCCGATAACTTAATTATTTTTATGCATATATTCAGTATCGTGGTCTGATATACCCATTTCATTTTTACCCGACTACGGCGAAGCCAAAACGGAGGGTATATGATTTTGACCTGTATGTATGTAAGTATGTATGTTTGTTAATTCATCTGTTCCCTCATAACTTCTAAACTACTTGTTATAATTTGACAAATGAGGTATCGTTAGAAGCGTCTTAATCGTCCAATGAACATAGGCTATATGACGTTGCATTAAATTGAATGTGGCGCCCTCTAGAGGAGTTAAAGACATGAACTAAAAAAAAAAAATTTTTAATAATGCCGTGTTGGGTACCAAATGAAAGGGCTTAATGAGCACTTTTCAAAAATATATAAATTGTTAGCTTTTGCCCGTGGCTTTGCTTGCTTTCACCCTATTGACAACTCCAAAATATTTAAAATAAAAAAGAAGTTTAAAAACTAAAACCCGACTACGGAAAAATCGTGCTCTAAAAAGTAAGAAACAAGAAAATATTCATAAAAAGGATAACCGTAGTCGCATGCCACCTCCAGCCCGTGCCGTGCGTGTCTAGGACAAAGTGGCATGCGACTACGGTCACAGAATACATAATAGTGCTACGGTTATCCTTTTTATGAATATTTTCTTGTTTCTTACTTTTTAGAGCATGATTTTTCCGTAGTCGGGTTTTAGTTTTTTTAAATATACCTAGGTAAGCTGTTGTTGTTTGTGCGAGAAACGATTCTCACTTCGCTTTGCGTTCGCTCTGTGAGTGAAACAAAACGTCACAAGCTTTTTTTTATACTCAATCAGTCAAGTGTAAAAAAAACTTAACGGTGTATACGTGAGCCAAGGTGCTAACATTGTCTGCGTCTATCAAAGTATCTCAAGATTTTGATGGAGTCATCCTCGATTCGATTTCTTAATTCTTCGCCCACTGCTATAGAGTTGGCACTTATCTTTAATTCACTTTCTCCATTGTGACAGCCATTATACGGATAGAACAATACCGTTTTCGATTACCGCTCTTACTAGATAATTACTTTTGTTAGTTTTGCCAGCGAAAACAACATTTTAAACCTTATGCAATTGATATTAAAAATATATATATATTTTTACGTACGATGCGATTAAATTGTTATTAGACAGTGATACAGTGCAACTTCACTCGATAATGTATGGCAAAAGAAAGAGAGAGTCGTTTTGAACCGCAAGAGCTGCTCTGAAGTTGCTACAGATCACTTTCTATTGTCAATTTAATCGTACTGTATAATAAGTTTGTAATATATATATAAAATTCAAAGTCCTGTCCTGACTGACTGCCTGACTGAGTGAGATATCAACGCACAGCCCAAACGGCTGAACGGCCCACCAAGCGCGCCGCCTCGCGAGGCAAAACGTTTGCCGCGTGTGGCAGGCCTCGCACGAGGCTGCGCGCTTGGTGGGGAACTGGGGACCCGCCTAATCGCGTAAAAACGGCTGGTCGGATCCTGGTTGAATGAAGGTTCCCTAAGGATTTTCTCTAATTTCCACGCGGATGAAGTCGCGGGCGGAAGCTAGTAATCTATATAGGAATATCTTTTTAAGAAATATTTTATAAAATAACAAGGCGTTAATGAAGCTTCATTAAATGCTGATTCTCCTTAAAGAATTCAAAGAAGATTCATATTTAAGTGTCCGTCGTTAAATTACGAATCGTCCGTTTATTTACATAAATTAACATTACTTTTTTACTTTCAGGTAAGTGCCAGTACTCCCGAGACCATTAAGGTTTGAGCTTTTAACATTATTTGATTAACGAAACGCTTTTGCTAAAAAATTTCGGCACAAGAAATAAATAGAATTCTACTTTAGTTACATAAATCATGCAGGTATGGTTATTCTGGGCTTAACAAGGTAGAAAGACGTTTTCAAACTGAAAAAAAACAGTTTTCGTTTTAACGCGTCTACATGTACGCTTTTCCAAACTAAAAGCCCTTAATTTTACGACGCTTTTACAGACCTTCAATGAAATTTCACAGCTTCTACGCTCGAGTCGTGATTATTCTGCTAAAATCTGCATCATGACAGATCTTTATGCGTGTGTGATCGTATTGGTTCGGTACTAAGCCTAAATATTTTTTAAAGATTCAATCATACATGTACGCTTTTTCAAACTAAAAGCCCTTAATTTTACGACGCTTTTACGACTATTATTCTGCTAAAATCTGCATCATGACAGAGCGTGACGCGTGTGTGATCGCAAAGGTACTGAGCCTAAATAATTTTAAAGATTCAATCATACATGAACGCTTTTCTAAACTAAAAGTCTTTAATTTTACGACGCTTTTATAGACCTTCAATTAAATTTCAACGCTTCTACGCTTGAGTCGTGATTATTCTGCTAAAATCTGCATCATCACAGATCGTTACGCGTGTGTGATCGCATAGGTACTAAGCCTAAATATTTTTTAAAGATTCAATGATACATGAACGCTTTTCCGAACTAAAGCCATTAATTTTACCGCGCTCTTACAGACCTTCAATTAAATTCACGTCGCATTTTGACTGGCGTTTAATCATTACTGCCTGTGTTCATGTGTTAATTATAATAATGACAGAGTCCCAAGTAGGCCACGCTCGGTGAATTAGCCGTTTAGGAGAATGGACTCGATGCTGTAACCAAGTCAAATCGTTTAACCTTAAAGAGAACATAATTATATGTATTAAGTATGTTTTCCCTTTCGACACACACACTTTTTTGGTGAAACATATTAGTTGATGATTGATCCTAAAAAAAATATACCTAATAATATCTCGACAATAATATATCGACACAACACGTTTTTGGTGAAAAATATTAGTTGTTGGATGATGCTAAAAATCTTTACGATTTGTACATAAATCAAAATTAACTTGGCACAGTCCCGTCTATAAATAAATATACAGTTTGTCACTATTTAAACTATTACTTTTTTTAATAGAAATCAATGTTAAAAAACAAAGTAGGTAGGTAGGTACCTAATGAAGTTCTGATCTGTACTTATACATATTTTAGATGTGACTGTACGCCATTGTGAGATACCTATCCCTAGGATTAAAGGCATATCAATCACTGCCCTGAAAAAAATATCTGGCAGTCAGTGATATCAATCATAATAACAGACGCCCCTTTTTGACATACTTGTCAAAAAATGTAGCTAAAAGGCTTGGTAGATTTTTTAAAAATTCAATCATTGCAACTGGTTTTTACCGGTATATAACACTATGTTTATACATAACACTATGTTTTTGACCTTGCCCAATAGTTATCTACAACGACACAGTGTTATGATTAAAATAAAGTTTATAACTAATTTCGCCTTGATGCGTCAATTTGGCTACGCTCATGAATCTATTGACCCCTATTTATTCAAGGAGTTCGTTGTCTTCCGTCTGTGTGATTTTATCTTTGATATTGCCCCTGAAAACAAAAAATCAAAAGTATAAACCAAAATCTTAGTAGTAAAACAATACAGGATACGACAACAACGACTGAAGATTCAGCAATTTTTTAAAAAAAGTTACCGAAACTTCAGGAAATGCATAAATCAGATAATAACACAAATGGAATAACCAAAAGTACTATAGTAAAATCGTTTACGTGATTTTCTATAAAAGTTTAATGATAAACCACAAATATCGATAGGTACTCTGTACCTAACCTAGGTACCTACCTAGGCTTTTCTTCACTACTAATATTTAGGTTTTGTATAATATTTTCAGTATAAGCTCAAAGACGTTGTGAAATAAAGGGTTAATAATTAGCATAGGAATGAACTTATCTTTTTTCAGATAAGATTTAATGTAATGTGATAATATTCTTACTGAGATATATTAGATAATCACTGTGAAAGATGTCTGTAATAAATAAGCTTTCAGGCACCTAAATAACACCATTATTATATGAACACTCGAGAACCATATCACATTTAATTGCCTACATTACTCGCATTGAAATTGTGAAGCGTCTGTCAAATGGCTTGCTACTACAAAGTACCGCTTTGTCCTCTTTTAAACGAAAGCATAAATAAAACATTTAACATAGTTGCTATTAATCTAGAAGCAACTTATAAAACATTCAACATAGTTGCTATTAATCTAAAAGCAACTTATAAAACATTCAACATAGTTGCTATTAATCTTAAGCAACATATAAAACATTCAACATAGTTGCGAAGATTGAGTGCCTGTCTAATGAACAATGTTGTCGCTGTCATAAAATGTAAGTATTTCTTCTTCATTGCGCTGAAGTCGTAAACTCACTCCAATACCTAGCTCTAGGATACTATATTTATATGGAAGTTACATATTATCTAGTTAGGAAGTTATATATGTTAGTGTCCTTTCCTTCCTTACTGCTGAGACACAGTCTTTATGGTCAAAAATATAAGCCAGCATGAAATAATAGTGCAATGTTGCAGATTAGTGGCGCAATTAGTTCGTTTAGGTGCCCGAATTCGGGTGCATAACTGCATACGTAATACGAGCAGGGGGTCAAGTCTGCTAATAATGTTAACGTCAAAATCGTGTTTCAATGGTCTTTGAATGGTAATGCTTTTTGACACAGTTCTTGTTTCTTAAGCCCAAAACCGAAACACATTGTGTTTCTTAAATCCTAAACGGACACACATTGTGTCTCGTTTTTGGGTTTCAGAAACAAGAACAGTGTCAAAAAGCATTACCATTCAAACACCATTGAAAGACGATTTTGATTTTTAGAGTTGAACCCCTGGCGACTTGTGTAAATAGTGGAGTTCGCCATATTTTGAAGAAATTGAGTCGTATCCTATATGATGACATGTAATCGGGTTTATTTTCACAACGTGTCAGTATTTTAGATTAGTGGAAATTTTTGAAAAAACCTCGGTTAACGGCATTGAATGAAACTTTTTGCCACCGGGTTTTTTTAGACTAATTTGACCGTGCTGAACACGATTCTGCCCGGTGTCAACCCCTCCCCCACTTCCTTCCCCCCCATTCTTCCCAAAACGTGACCCGTTTTGCGGTTTTTTCAATTTTTTTCAAAAATTATTATAGTTAAAAGAAAACTGTTCATGACAAAAATAATCTGCATAAAATTCTCTACAACATTTACATATAACTTATTTGACAGGCATAATAACTTAATAAATAATGTCTGCTCAAACTGCATACATTTTTATTTTTTCAAATTTTTTGCATTTGCAGTTAATTTATCAATAAATGGTCGAAGCTGGGATAAAATAGCCAAGGAGCGAATTAATCTTCATACATTTACCTACAAAACAAGACCTTATTTACTATTGTTCAAGTATTCGTTCACGATTCGCAGCGCAGACGCCCTGCCGCCGCGAGTTACGAAGTTTAGATATTGTTATAATTATTATTAAGTACTCGTATAGTACTATTTTGTAGGTGATATGAAAGACAAAAATAATTTATTTATTATACTAGTTATTGCGCTAAAAAATAGTTATCTACACTTAAGATTATTGTATAAACTATAATTATTTAGTAATTTGGTGCTTCAACTATTTATAATTGAGTGTCTACTTTAGGTATTGATCTGTTGTTGGGTTATGTAACCATGTTTCATAATAAACACACTATTAAATTAAATTAAATTAAATTATTAGTTTTACCAACCCTGAAGCGGGGATTCTTTGCTGAGACGTTGATCTTATCGGTAGCCCACGAATACGTTATCCATTCCTAATAACTTTTTCTTTCTTTCTTTGCCGATTATGTGGTTCTTGTAGCTCAGACCTTGGAAGTCCTGTACCTGCACAGTTTCCTCAGACTTAGGGTCTATACAACATGGGGAGATGTGTCGTGTCCCAAGACACATTCCCCGGATGGGCTGACTTGACGGACTTATCTGCCGTGGGTGGATATGTCGTCAAATGACGAAGAATGGTTCGATGTTCCAAGACGAATCAAAAGGACATGAACTGATTTTAAATAAAAGATATGGCCCACACTATGAACAGAGTCTAGAGAAATATTTCACTTCTCTTTGTCTCACTCTCCCCTGCGATAGTATGGGATTACCGAACGACTGAAATCGTGTTAAATACTTCGCAGTTCTTTTCGTATCCGGACTGGAAAAGAACTGCGAAGTAATTAACACACTTTCGGTTTGCCGGTGATTTAGTTCTTGTTGCTAACATCTTGAAGGACAAGGACAGCGTCCAAATATGTAAGAAGTGCTTTCCAAGAAACGTCTTTACCAGAGAATAATGGGAACACAACACTCGAAGTTGATGACCATAAGTAGGTGCTAGGTAGGACAGGCACAATCCAGAACTTTTTCTAGTAAGAGATCTTCGTTGAATACAGCTTGTACCTATGGGCGGCATAATTTGGTGTGGAAATAACGAGTAGTCAAAAAACTGAAATAGTTATTAAAACTTTCGCTAATATTGTTTTTGGTCAAAAAATCAATCCACGCAGCAGAGACGCGCCGGCGCGGCGCCCATGTCTAGGCTGAGATGATGAGGATGATGACGAAATATTTAAGTTAAATAATGTAGTTATTCTAAGTACGTACATGCGTATCTTTGTGATGTAGCGAGCACAGGTATTTGAGGTTCGTGGGGCGGTAGTTTTGCGGCAACGTCTGCGTTGCGACCTGCAGATCGTTAACGAATACTCGTACGACGTTAAGTTAGGTCTTGTTTTGTAGGTAAATGTATCAAGATTAATTTACTACTGGAGTGTTTTATCACAGATTCGACCGTTTTTAAATAAATTAACTGCGAATGCAAATAGTGACATTGACAGACAGCTGCGACCATAGATAAATAGTGCGTCAGCTTTGACTGGTTTTCTTGTTTTTATAGTAACAACTGTACACTTTCGTGGAAGGCAAAGGAGTTTCCACTCGCACAGCCATTCATTCTTAATATTATGGACTACGATCGGCTGTTTTTCATGTAGTGATAAGGTAGTGATTAGGTAATGTTTACGTGCCTGATGTCATCACTGTGTTGGGCAGAATACCAGTGCAGCAAGCCCCGCTTGCTGCTTATACTGAGTCCAGCACAGTTTTGACATCATACGACGGTGCACAATGTCAAAAAAAAGAGATTCATGTTTTTTTTTATGTATAAGTACTTAAATGTAATACCTTGTGTACCGTTGGATGATGACAGAATAAATTAATTTCTAATTTCTTTCTTCAAAATATTTTGAAAAAAATAAAAAAATATACAGTTTGAGCATACATTATTTCTTAAGTTGTTCTGCCTGTCAAATAATTTATTATGCAAATGCTGTGGAGAATTTAATGCAGATTATTTTTGTCGTGGACAGTTTTCTTTTATCTCTACTAGTTTCGGAAAAAAATTGAAAAAACCGGAGATCGGGACACATTTTGGGGGAAAAGGGGGGGAAGGGATCAGGGGAGGGGTTGACACCGGGCAGAATCGTATTCTGCGAGGTCGAATTAGTCCAAAAAGTTTCGGTGTCAAAAAGTTTCACTAAATGCCGTTAACTGTTGAAAGCAGAAGCAATTTGAGATTTTTCCGCCAGTCTACTTTGCCTATGGTTAAAAATCCACTAGTCAAAACATTTGAAAATTGTACCTAGTTTAAAAACATCAGTGGAATAGATTATGAAGAGCTTTAGGTATTATGTAAATCATTAGATCAAGCACGCTTTGGCAACTATGTTGTATATCTTACCGTATACAACATAGTTGCCAAAAGGCGAATGTAAAACCCTAGATCATCTTATTCGTTGTAAAAATGGTTATAAATATCTGTAAACAAAATTAAAGTTTTTATATTTTTTTATGTTTTAAACTAGGTAAACAGTGCCCGTCATATTCAAACAAATCAAAATTGCTGTGTAATCCGTTTGAGAGATTGAAACTGTATTTATTTATAGGCACTCTAATTTAGTAATGTCAAATAGAACCAGCGCCAAATTTTACATTTATGAAAAAATGAAAAATAAATCTCACTTATGCTCTGAAATATTATGTATTACATTTGAAAAAATAATGCGGGAAGTTCGACATTTACGTAGTGCTGTGGTCTAGTGCCGATATGAATTTCAATAAGTAAGTATAAGTAAGTATTCATTTCGGCACTGAATTTCAAATTAGGAACACTACTTCCCAAATGCGTGAAGTAGTATTCTAAATACAAAACGGTAGAACTCATCAACTACTCATTATTTTTAAACTTAGCTTTATCGCTTCATGAAAGGGCGTTTCACAAGGTGTTCGCTAATCGTTCAAATCAAACTTTCTAACTTTCAACTTAATCTAAAATTCGAAATTCAAATATTCCCGCTGCCTTGTGAGTGGTTCTTTGTTGCAGCAGTAACGCAACGCTCATTATAGGAGCATATCCATTTTTCCGCCCGCTGATTGGCTGGCGACACACACTATAAGTTTCGTCGGCATCCGTATCGTAACGCTACGTTGAAAATCAACAAAAAAACATAAAATTCGGAGTGTGTGATTCAAAAATTATAATAATTGCATTTATCCTGTGTGCTAGCATCTATATAACCGTTTTCCAAATATTCGAGTGCGTGGAAGTGCCAGTTTGGACTGCTGTTCGTGACTTGGGGCCCCAAACACCGTTCCTCTAAAGGAATACAACTGCTGAGAGCTGAAGAATACGGAGAAAGACTCAAGGTAAAAATGGATAACTAGTTAACTTACTGCGAACATCACGAACCTATCATTTTCTGAACGGCAGAAATATTCTATCGAAATTAGCATATTTTTGAACCAGATGGCATCAAGGGTCCCATTGTTTATACTATAATCGTTTCGGCGGGATC
This sequence comes from Agriphila tristella, assembly GCA_928269145.1. Taxonomy (NCBI): domain Eukaryota; kingdom Metazoa; phylum Arthropoda; class Insecta; order Lepidoptera; family Crambidae; genus Agriphila; species Agriphila tristella. The sequence goes on from OV743442.1 coordinate 19,924,749, forward strand.
GCGTTGTCACACAAGGCTATACAGACGAACCAATTGAAAAATTAAATTTTAGGAACAAAAAATATTTCCTCGCATTTCTTGATAAAATCACTATACAAGTCTTGTGCGGGAAGCAATTTACATTGCCTTGAATAATCAAAGCCGTCTTAAACCGTCCTCTATAAGGTAAATGCTAACTTCCCGCACTCGTCTATAATGTATATACTTATATGTATAAAAAGAACACATTCAACATTGAAATCAGACAAACATAAAGTGCATAGTCATGGCATGAAACACAAACAACTAATGTAGAAATATCTCTTCACTATAAATAAATTTATCGGAGCGAAGTTTGCAGACTTTACGTTCCGTTTCAGATGTGGAAATGCGAATGATTTATACCCAAGTGACGTAACCAAAGTTGAACAGATATAACGGAACCTTATACGGAATGATTGTGCGGGCTACCAGTTTTCATCTGAATAATGTTTCAATTCGGCGGAATTATGAAACTGAAAACTGGTAGCCCGCACAATCATTTAAAAAAAAAATGTTCGTTTCGTTTCAAGCAATGTTGTAGTGATGTGCCTCGTTTGTATATCAAACTTTATATTGGTGATAAAGATGTTTTAGTTACACATATAGGTAATACTGAAATCTGTAATACTGTAGCCTTGTTAAGGGGCCTACATGGCCTACATGCGTCAAAAGTTTTATAAAGATTTTGAATCAAAAAGTGGTCATTTTCGTTCGAATAAGAAATGAATTTATTGAACAGTTATTTTTTTTTCTTTACCAAGGAGGTTATAGTATTTCAATTCATGAAAATAAACAACTTATCGTATGGAAATAACTTTAGAATGCTTATTAATTGAATCAATTACTAAATTTTGTGTGCTTTAAGAGATGGTCGGAGAGGTGATTTAACCTGATTTAAGAAAAATAAAAACAAATGTACGGACTACCGTACTAACCAAAGGGAATTAAATTACCTATATTACTACTAGTTGTAGGATTTGTAGTAGTGATGGGCCGAGTACAACTTTTACAGAGTTTCCGAGTACCGAGTATACTCGGTTCAAAGTTTCTAAAACCGAGTACTCGGCCGAGTTACTCGGTTCAGTTTTGGGGCGCGAAAACATGTTTATACCGGTTCGCGTGGCACTACCAACCACCGCGAGTGAATGTCGCGAGAATCCCCCGCCTTTTCCCCCGCAAATCAGTTAGTCAGCATTGAAATATACATTTCGATGTTAGTCAGTTGTTGTTTAACGAGAAAATCCGCGTATTAATAGCTAAAATATTTTAAAAACATTGTTGTTCGCGCACTGAAATAGAAGATTGTGTACTGTGACTGTTGACACAATGAGTATACGCAAAAGATCGCGAATTTTGATGTTTTACGACGAGATTGAAGAAGAATTACCAGAAACGTGCAGAAAGTCTAGTCAAGTCAGTTTTTCTGCATCATAATTTGCCCTTGCTAAATTTTATATATAAATTGTTTTTATTTTACTTCCAAACTTGAATTTAAAAGTTGATCATTCTCATTTTGTGTTTTTAATTAATAAATACTCCTAATTACATTTATAAACCAGCCTGATTTATTTTAATACTCATGATTCCTCTTAAATAATAATTTTATTTAGACCGAGTATACTCGTCATTGGAACCGAGTTATTCGGCCGAGTACGAGTATCAAAAAACTGCCGAATATACCGAGTACCGAGTAATAAACGAGTACTCGGCCCGTCTCTAATTTGTAGTAAAACAGGCAAACAAAGGATCATGACGCCGCAATAGGGAATATGCATAAGTCACCGATTTTGATGAATTTGAGCTTGATCGCTGCGGACACTTATAAAAACATGATGGAACAGGAAAAAAAATAAAAAAAATGCATTATTTTAGTTTTATCACACGATGAAATCAGGGAAAAATAACAACTTTTTTTTTTCATTTTCGGATATAATGCACTTTACAGTCAGATAGAATATCGAATAAGAAACAATATTTTGTATGACACATATGTACTTAAACGCAAAATTTAGGGAGATAATTGAAGATTATTGGCTAACTCCATATTAAATGCGCCGAAACACACCTGAAACGTGATGTGTGACGTCACCATTTTGTATGGAGCGTTTTCGGCGGGTGCTGCTGCGCGCTAACTTCAAGTAACTATATCACGAGAAAAAAACGCAAGAGAAAAGTTTTAATATTACAGTTAACTTTGTCACGCATTATACTTTTGATTAAGATTTAAAAAAAAATTGATGCATATTCCCTATTAAATAATGTTGTCTTCTCGATCGTTCATTGAAAAATATCGATATATCAAAAAAGCTATCGATGGTCGCCCCATCACTTCTTAATGCCTAGTTTGTTTTCCCTTATTATATTCGTAATGAAAACACAGCGGGGATAAATTTTAACACCCAAGTAATATATTCCCGCCATTATGGCGGCCATTGGCAGTTAGTGGTCGGCCCGATTATCAATTGTATGTAGTTTTAAGTTAGCTGTTCGTGTTGCATCGAAATGTGAATTTAATGAGATTAAAAAAAAATAAACAACCCTGCCATTTTTTACATGTTTCAAGCTCGTAACTCAAATGCATGCTTGCATTATACAATGCACCTATGTTGAATTGAAAATCTAACCATAGCCAGTATGGAGCGTGGCCTCAGTTTAAGCTATAATTTTCAGACAATCACATACTAACTGAGTACTATAATCTTCTTTCTACATAATTTTTCGGGACCAATAAATCAACTAAAATACACAAGAGTGAAATCTTCGTTCAAATATGTGTATTTGACGTTGTACGGCTTTAAGTTTTTCCATGTAGCGAAATGGCCAAGCCACATACGAGGGGAATGCCAAAAGTAATTAGATACTCTTTACGCAATAATTTGATACTGGTAAGTTAGAGGGCTCCTCACTCGCGCCGCGAACCGCGGCCGCGAATCACGGGCGCGGTTCGCGCATGAAAACGGTGCGAATAATATAGCCCTCCAGACTCGCGCGCGAACCGCGGCCGCGAATCACGGCAACATTAGTTCGGCACACAAGTCCTTTGACGCGGACCAAAAAACCGCCACCGGACGGGGAACGCCGCGAAGCGCGAACGCGAAGCCACGAAGCCCATACGCGAAGCCGCGAAACCCTCCGCATTCGCGCTTCGCGGCCTTCGCGGGCTTTCGCGGCGCGAGTATGGAGCCCTCTTTACAACATCGTAATCACTGGTTATTTAGTGATAAATTTAAACATGGAACATACTTGAATTCAAATAGTTTTTTCTTAAAAATGCTTTTATTTGTAAAAATAATCTAATTACTTTTGGTATGCCCCTCGTATTTTGACTAATGTGTAGAGTTTGTGAAGTTAGGGCTTGTAGAGTTAGAAGCTAGGCTCTACATGAGGTCTGATACCTTTTTGACAGTGCGAGCCATATGGGTCTTGGCAACATTTTGCCTGAAAATGTTTTTGCTGCGATTACTTATACATCAACGCAACTGGACGCTTTCAGCGCATTTTGGGTTGTCTCGCATTCAACCGGTTTGTTTTTCTTGAAACCCTTCGGTGAGCCACAAGTCGACAAACAGGGACTGTCATAACTCTGTGATACGGCATTTAATCTCCTAGAACCCCCATGGGATTTAATCCTTGAAATGTATGTAGGTATAACTTTCAAGTATGTAAGCGATACATAATCTGCCCGAAAGCTCTTAGCTTTGTTTTAGTTATAGTACAATATAAGATTATATCTGAAATTAACATCAAAAGTTGCTTTATATTAAGATTTAACACTTAAGCGCCACGTCATCTATAAGAAACAATTCTGTACTCTAGGATGCCACAATCATATAACACAATCTACTGATAAAGCAAAATAAATACGTGACGCACTTTTTTGAAATTTTTGTTTTTATGTAAATACTAGCGGCCGCCCGCGGTTTCACCCGCGTGGTTCCCTTTCCCGTGGGAATATCGGAATAAAAAGTATTCTATGTTTTAATCCAGGCTATCTACTATCTGTGTGCCAAATTTCAACCAAATCTGTTCAGTAGTTTTTGCGTGATTGAGGAACAAACATCCAAACCCACAAACTTTCACATTTATAATATTAGTAGGAAGTAGGATGTTTGACGGCGATTGAATTAAATTTAACTAAGTACTTTGAATACAAGTGCTTAAATCTTATAACATATTTTACCTTTACCTTCTCTGGGAATGTAATACTGTATAATTTAAAGGTACCTAAGTAATGTTTCTTTCTAATCACTCAAAAGTCCATCAGTAAATGAATCCTAATATATTTAACATATTTTGGTAAAATATACCGGAATAAAACTAATTATTTTATGATATCAACACATCTACGAAATGAAAAACGAATACAGAAATAATATTTAATTTATAAACGAACAAAATTAAACGACATTTTCAAATAATCTGCGATATCCATTTTGAACTGTGAATCATAAATTGATTGAATTTAAATTAATTGGGTTTCAATTAACATGACATAACACATCACTGAATTTTTAAAGCAATGTATAAATAAACTCGTATACGTAATCAGAGAGTAATTTAATAATGTGCTTTTTCCCAATGTATTTTTTCATTCAGAAAATACACAGCAAATATTTCAAAGAAAGATGAAAAAGGAACGACGGCAAAATAGTTTGCCATTCTTCGTGATAAATTCATTAAGTTAAAAGGATCTCATAAGAAATAACTAATATTTTAACAAAAGTAATCTAATGTAAGTAATAAGAACATGTAACAAATCAAATAAGAAAATTGAATTGAAGAAAATTCCTAGCAAACAATGTAACCTAATGTTTGATTTTTTGATAGAAAATAATAAAAACTGTTTAGTCACGACATTTCTGTTAATTTTGTAGATCTTTTCGGTTCAACTTATTTATTTAGGGTTTGACATATTATTATTTCAATAAATTAGTTATGATAGGGTCAGAAACTCTAGACTGGACCCATGTATTGTATACTCTTCATATTATTCAAGGTGAATAAAAAAGTGTATAGCTAGAATATAAGTAGGTACTTTATAAAAAGATTCATTTGAATTTAATTTTCTTTAACTAGGTAGTAGGTAGGTAGTTTCCTATTTACGATCTAGGACCTGGGACTGATGATTATTTTGGCAGTATTTAAATCTACATTATTCAGACCGAATATAAAAAAAAATGTGTTTAGAATAGAATCATTAGAATTTTATTTTCTTTAACTAGGTAGACAGTTATATACGAATTTACGATCTGGGACTGATAATTCTTTGACAGTACTTATTTAAATATTTAATTAATGCTGATTCTTAAAAAGTGATCAATATTTTTTAGAGAAGTATAAAAAAGTAAATAAGATTTAACTTTATCAGAGAGATGCATCTTCTGCAGTGATTTTTTTATACACCGTCATTTTGTAGTCGTTTTAATTAACTTAAGGGAGTGTTCTACTATCGGAACTAATCATTTTTGGCCAAGAAACATGGGTCGAAAAACGACAAAAAAAAATTGACTTTCCCATACTAATAAAATGTTTTAGCTGTCTAGTTAGTATGGGAGACCCAATTTTTTTTGTCGTTTTTCGACCCATGTTTCTTGGCCAAAAATGATTATTTTCATTGGTACAACACGCCCTTAAATTATTTAAAACGACTACAAAATGACGGTGTATATCTTTAATCATCTGAGTATTGCAAACCAAACAAACGTGCGTGTGTGATGAGATGAATGTTCGGTGACCGAAATTCGGTCGTGGAAAAATTACGATATGGGAAAAGAAATAAATCACGTCATATCAAATCATCAAACAAAATGGATTCCTCATTTAGCTATGTTCTGAAATTCAGTGCGTATTGACAGGTTTCGGACTTCGGATTCGGAGTCAAATACGTATCGGAAATTCGGAATCTATTTTTGAGTCGAATCAAAAAATATCAAACCATACCAAAGTACTAGAATCACGAACTATTGACTTTTAAATTGTCTTTTGTTCGAAATGCAGACGATTATATTCCATTAGCGATCCAAATTAAACGGATCACAACAAAAGCATAATGACAATGTATAGCCCAATACTCATCATAAATCATTCAAAGTCATAAATAATAATCAAAACATTTCCTCATCTAAACTAGGAGTGAATTGAACGAATGAACCGTCAGGCTAAATTGAACGTACGACAGTGGCTATCTATAGGTGACGTTTGTCATGTGATATCAAACATGTCATGGTGATACCAAATCGCCATGCCACCGCTTCGCCACACGTTTCCCGTGCTAAGTGAGACAAATGGACAACGTTCCGAATTACATTACGTAGCTTGTGGAGTTGTAGTAGGTGTAAGTAGATAAGTACCTTACTTTCTTCTTTACAAACATATTTTCATACGCATCCTTAAACATGTTCGGAGAACCTATTTAATGGCATAGTGATATTGGTATTGTTTGGTATTATTTATTGGTATTACCGTACCATAATCTAGTGACCAAATATCTTAAGTAGCTAAAGATTAACTAGGAATCATACTTATTGTAAGACAAACACAGCACACAGTATTTTATAAACCCTTGAAGGCGGACATGTCTCAACTAATTCGATAAATCAATAGGGAATTTGTCAAAAATGTTAACAGCAGCGGAGCTACAAACATGTCCAAAAATTACCGTATGATTACGATGGAACAAGTACTTACGATGGAACAAGTACTTACGATGTCACAAAGGTAGCGCCTTCTAGTTTAGATTTTGTCAATTATCTCGGTAACTTATTATCTGATTTAAGCAAGCTAGGTACGCAAATGAAAGGTATGAAAGAAACTGTTGTTGTAGGTATTATATTTTAAAAAAAAATTGGGTCTTAAATGTCAATACCTAACATTAAACGATGTTCCGTACATAACAGGAATGGTGCAAACTTAGAGGAAACTTATATTCATGTCTTTTAATGATTCCATAAAAATACAACTACACGAATTACTTCAAATTTTTTTGCAAATTCGACCTAATTTGACTACACTAATATTCGAAATTTTAAAATAATAAGGTTGTGACCATAGACATAGAAAAATTTTCGCTGAGCTCAAGAAGACCAACACCAACAAAGCGTGGAAAAGAGAAGTTAACATCATACTGACAAGGTCTATGTAAAAAAGAGACAAAGTATCAAGTGACATGTGCAAACATTTTTTTACAGTAAGAGCCCCTAGCGTCCCGCCTAGCAAATGAGCAATCACAGTTTGTTTAAAATATTTGTTAATCTTAATTAGAATTTAAAATAAAGGTATTGTGGAGCCATGGTGTCTTGTGCTCTAAGTAATTGTGATGTGACGAAAAGAAATAATCCAAGTAATCACACTTTTCACAGGTAAATAAGATATTGCCACACATTTCTCTAAAACCAAATTTCGCTACATTTATTCGTTTATCGACGAAGAAAACAGTATGGAACATAGTTTATTAATTTCCTTTGCCATATATTATAGTCATATTTTATTAATCAGTCATATTTTACTTAAGTATCTCATATAAAATGTATGCATTCGTTTTCGGATCACCTGTTTATTGACATTGTTGTTCTTTGACATTCTATTTCTATGGTTGTGACAGAACTTTATGACTGCGTAGTGCGTATATTATTTATTATTTTGTTTAAAAAAGTATACAACTTTAGCTACCTACTTTTAAACGCGAAGTCTATCTCACGGATGGCCACTAGTTATAAGTTTACAAGATAAATGGAAGTAAGTAAATCATAAGCGACTGCACTTAATTCGAGGCATTAAATATGGCTTCCACAATAAATCAGGATGCGTAGCCTCGTCCGATAAACGCACGACCTATTTGGAAAGCGCCCAACCGATCTCGCAAAAACCTCCCGCCAAAAAATGAACGAACGAAAAAACTGCTGGCATCGGATAGGAGCGTGTTTGGCGCAGATTAACTTTCTTAGAAACTGCTTGTGTCCAAGCCAAGTTTTAATTATTTTTATGTGATGTTTAGCGTAATAAACGCTTAATAAATACTAGCTGATGCCTGCAACTTCGTACGCGTGGACTTTATGACTCCGGGGTACTCATATAATACCCCGGTCTACTGTCATATAATAAGGTCTTCCAAGTATTCCAGATCTTCTATTTTTATACCTCAACAAAAATGCTCATCAGGCCCAACAACTTTTGCTAAGGTGTAATTTTTTGTATTTTGTATAGTTTAGCTGGACCATTATGGTTCCGCATCAGGTGTTCCAGATCTTAGATTTTTATACCTCAACAAATAATGCTCATAAGGCTGAACAACTTTTGCTAAGGTGTCATTTTTATATTTTGTATAGTTAAGTTGGACCATTATGGTACTGCATCAGGTGTTCCATTTTCCAAAATCATTATATCTTAAACTATGCTCAGGCTTAACAGCTATACATATAACAAAAAAAGTTTCATTCGAATTCGTTCAGTATTTCCGGAGATTAGCGTGTTCAAACAGACAAACAAACAGACACACCTTTTTTTCTCAATTCTTACTCTATTACTATATCTCCATCGCCCCACATTTTTTTTTTAAATATATGTAATGTACAGACACACTTTTTTACTGTTTTATTACATGTAAGGATTATAAATTGCCAGGGGGGTACAATTTGTATTCGGTTTGGTTGGTGGTAGGGCTTTTTTCAAGTCCGCCTGGCTAGCTGTAGCTACCATCATTTTACCTAAAATAAGTCTGACGCCATAACAACAATTAAAAAAAAATGTTGTGTTCCGGCCATTGACTTCTATATATTCCACTAGACTGGCTGCTGACAAACTGTTCTTGTGCCTATTTGATTTCCGCCATTTTGGCGCTGTAGGACGTAGCGTGAGCATAGCGTGAGGGACATGGTACTAAAGTCTGGTGTCATCATGGCAACCATTTTCATTGTAGTTACGTCAGATAGTTCCTTAGACAGACGCTAGAGGCGTTTCAAATAGGCACAAAAACTTTGCTGTCAAATCATACAGACAGCCAGTCCAGTTAAATAGAAAAAAAATATTTCATGTCAGTGGTTCCGGCAGTTAGAGGTAAGATGGCCAGGATTGAGGGTGTAGTGCGCTTCCACTTTCCGCCTTGTCGTCACTTAACATCAGGTGATAGTACAGTAGCCCGTAATACATTTAAATTACACTGAGAAAAATTTCCTCTGCCGCACTACGTAAAATAAGGATAAAAATCGACCACTATGACGTGTGTAACCCGCTACATTACGCGTAAGTAGTCAGTCATACGTAGTCGGCATACTGACGCTCATCATGGAGCGGGTTACGTAATTTACGAGTGGTCGATTTTTGTACGTACGTACGTAGCCCGACATCCGGCTACGTACATACGTAGTGCGCAAGTCGCACTGAATACTCCTGAAACTACGACTGCGGCTTACGTACGTTACTGTAGCGGGCACAGTAAATAATGGTGAGCTATACGTGTGCACCGCGGCGGCATACGTACAATACTGTGGCAGACACAGTAAAGCACGGTGAGCCGTACGTGTGTACCACGGCGGCATACGTTCGATACTGCAGCGGGCACAGTAAATAATGGTGAGCCATACGTGTGCACCGCGGCGGCATACGTACGATACTGTAGCGGGCTCAGTAAAGCACGGTGAGCCGTACGTGTGTACCACGGCGACATACGTACGATACTGTAGCGGGCACAGTAAATAATGGTGAGCCATACGTGTGCACCGCGGCGGCATACGTACGATACTGTGGCAGACACAGTAAAGCACGGTGAGCCGTACGTGTGTACCGCGACGGCATATGAACGATACTGTAGCGGGCACAGTAAATAATGGTGAGCCATACGTGTGCACCGCGGCGGCATACGTACGATACTGTGGCAGACACAGTAAAGCACGGTGAGCCGTACGTGTGTACCGCGACGGCATACGTATGATACTGTAGCGGGCACAGTAAATAATGGTGAGCCATACGTGTGCACCGCGGTGGCATACGTACGATACTGTGGCAGACACAGTAAAGCACGGTGAGCCGTACGTGTGTACCGCGACGGCATATGTACGATACTGTAGCCGGCACAGTAAATAATGGTGAGCCATACGTGTGCACCGCGGCGGCATACGTACGATACTGTGGCAGACACAGTAAAGCACGGTGAGCCGTACGTGTGTACCGCGACGGCATACGTATGATACTGTAGCGGGCACAGTAAATAATGGTGAGCCATACGTGTGCTCCGCGGCGGCATACGTACGATACTGTGGCAGACACAGTAAAGCACGGTGAGCCGTACGTGTGTACCGCGACGGCATACGTATGATACTGTAGCGGGCACAGTAAATAATGGTGAGCCATACGTGTGCACCGCGGTGGCATACGTACGATACTGTGGCAGACACAGTAAAGCACGGTGAGCCGTACGTGTGTACCGCGACGGCATATGTACGATACTGTAGCTGGCACAGTAAATAATGGTGAGCCATACGTGTGCACCGCGGCGGCATACGTACGATACTGTGGCAGACACAGTAAAGCACGGTGAGTCGTACGTGTGTACCACGGCGACAACCGTACGATACTGTAGCGGGCACAGTAAATAATGGTGAGCCATACGTGTGCACCGCGGCGGCATACGTACGATACTGTGGCGGGCACAGTAAATCATGGTGCACCATACGTGTGCACCATGGTGGCATACGTATGATACTGTAGCGGGCACAGTCAAGCATGGTGAGCCACACGTTTGCACCACGGCGGCATACTTACGATACTATGGCGGACACAGTCAATCATGGTGCGCCATACGTGTGCACCATGGCGGCATAGGTAGGATACTGTGGCAGGCACAGTAAAGCATGATGTGCCAGACGTATTAACTGTCGTAGTAGAGGTAAGGTACCGTTGCCGGTACAGTAAGGCATGATGAACCGTGCGTATATACTACGGCAGCATACGTACGATACTGGTGCGGGAACAGTAAAGCACGGTGAACCATACTTATGTAACACGCCAGCGTACGTACGATACTGCTGCGGGTATAGTAAGACATGGTGCACTATACGTGTTACGTATGGCACACCATGCCTTACGATACTCGCACCTGTATTTTCCTTATGCTGGCATGGTACATACAAAGGTGTTCAGATAATTAGTATGAATATTAACCAAATTCAATGAAATTTTGTAGACACGATCGAGAAACTAATATCTAGGTCTATAGTTTATTACATTTTCGTAAAAATGTATAGTTTAAATATTGCAGGGAGTTTTTAATGAAAATATGAAAATACCACAGACCTAGGTATTACTTTCTAGACCATATCTACAAAATTTAATTGACTTTGATTGGTTAATATTCAAAATAATTATCTGAACACCTATGTATGTACGGCCAGCGTCATAAATATATATACGTTAACAAGAGCTCAAAAATATCTACACACCTCTATGTCACTGACAATAAGGTTGGTGTTTACATATTTTGACTCAATGGCTGTATTTATGTATATGAATGACACTGACTGTACCATGCCAACATAAGGAAAATACAGGTGCAATTATCGTAAGGCATAGTGTGCAATACGTAACACGTAGTGCAATAGTGCATCATGCCTTATACCCGCAACAGTATCGCATGTACTGGGGCGTGAGTCTAATTAGACACAATTGATTTTTAAGTTTCCGTTTTTCCTTTTTTTGAGGCACGGAACCCTAAAAATAAAGTATGTCTAATAGCCGTCCATCTATGTACATACGTATGGTGAATGGTATGGTGCCTTATTGTCCCACACTAGTATCATACCTTCTATTTGTCTCCTCAGCATATATATTTGTCCAATGCTGGAGATATGCTTCTCCCATGGTTTTTCTATGTCGTCCTTGTTGCGGCGTATCTGGTTGAGGTAGGCCCTGACATCTTAGGAATGGCGGTCTGCCCACGCTTCGACTTCCCGTTCATACCTCTACTATAACAGTTAATAAGTTTTATACAACATTATGCTTCTTTGTAGTATAACCTGCACTGGTTACGTAGATATCTACTTATAAATATTGGTGCGGGTACGATAAAGAATGATGTATCATTTTAAAGCTGACCAGATGTTTTAAAAACCGGCATGCGGCATTTTTCACATTTAATTTCTTTTACTGGCAATAGTTACGTATAAATAAATCACAAAGGTCGCGTCCTCATTGCAGGGTTTTTTTAAACTCTGGTCAGGCTTTATCTACTTATGTTGAACTTGTACGATATTAGTGCGGCTATTATTATTATTATTATTATGCAAAATAATTTTAAAGCAAACTTAACAGCTGCACCGATATAGCACCAAAGTCCAGACCTGTAAGTGAAAAGCATATAATAATTGGTAATTTAGATAAAATCATACTTCACGATACATTATACATTTAGTGTACACAGCCATGATACAACATTTTTTATTTTTTAACTTTTACAAGGTTATTAACAGAAGAAATTCCGTTCTCAAACCCTGTACAAGTTTTATAGCTTAACATGCTTAAAAGGAAATAGACATAAAAGATTCATATTATTTATTTTCAATCGCAAAAATTGAGACATACTTAGTTACAAAAAAACCACAACAAGCTTAATTAATCATACTATTCTAGAATTACATGGTCGTCAAATTGGCGTACCCGTGAAACATTATGCTTTCTTTGAATGATCTTGTTGGATACGTCGGATTCAGAAGCAGCTTGCGATATATAGCCGTCGCATTCCGTGCAAGTGAAATGTTGATGACATAAGCCAGCAACATCAAAGCAATATTGCAGGATTTCTCTGGTTTATCTTCTGTATTCAAAGAAAAAAGTTTCGGTTAATTTTTTAATACTTATTTTTATGAAGGTTTAATAATAAGAACTAATATTTGAGAAAAAATTCTTACCGTCAATCATATGCAATGCCGTGCAATTATATTTGCTATTTTTGTTCTCGTGTCTCTATTTTTTCGCAATTTTAATGAAGCATAATATTTTATAATTTCTCCCTTTTTTGAGGGTGATAGAGGAAAATAATTTGTTTTTCATTCCTGGATACAGACCACTGAAATCCTTCATTAGCTGAAAAAAGAATAAGTAACTTTTGTCATTTATATGTCATTGCGTACGTTTTTATAGAAAAACCACAAAGATTATGTAAAAATAAGGCTGCGGACTGCGGTATATGCTTACCAAGGTATAGTTATTTCTATCAAGGTTTAATAATAAGAACTAATATTTGAGAAAAAATTCTTACCGTCAATCAGTGCAATTATATTTGCTATTTTTGTTCTCGTGTCTCTATTTTTTCGCAATTTTGATGAAGCATAATATTTTATAATTTCTCCCTTTTTTGAGGGTGATAGAGGAAAATAATTTGTTTTCCATTCCTAGATACAGACGACTGAAATCGTTCATTAGCTGAAAAAATAATAAGTAACTTTTGTCATTTATATGTCATTGCGTACGTTTTTATAGAAAAACTACAAAGATTATGTAAAAAATAAGGCTGTGGACTGCGGTATATGCTTACTAAGGTATAGTTATTTCTATCAAGGTTTAATAATAAGAACAAATATTTGAGAAAAAATTCTTACCGTCAATCAGTGCAATTATATTTGCTATTTTTGTTCTCGTGTCTCTATTTTTTCGCAATTTTGATGAAGCATAATATTTTATAATTTCTCCCTTTTTTGAGGGTGATAGAGGAAAATAATTTGTTTTCCATTCCTAGATACAGACGACTGAAATCGTTCATTAGCTGAAAAAAGAATAAGTAACTTTTGTCATTTATATGTCATTGCGTACGTTTTTATAGAAAAACTACAAAGATTATGTAAAAAATAAGGCTGCGGACTGCGATATATGCTTACCAAGGTATAGTTATTTCTATCAAGGTTTAATAGTAAGAACTAATATTTGAGAAAAAAATCTTACCGTTAATCAGTGCAATTATTTGCTATTTTTGTTCTCGTGTCTCTATTTTTTCGCAATTTTAATGAAGCATAATATTTTATAATTTCTCCCTTTTTTGAGGGTGATAGAGGAAAATAATTTGTTTTTCATTCCTGGATACAGACCACTGAAATCCTTCATTAGCTGAAAAAAGAATAAGTAACTTTTGTCATTTATATGTCATTGCGTACGTTTTTATAGAAAAACCACAAAGATTATGTAAAAAATAAGGCTGCGGACTGCGGTATATGCTTACCAAGGTATAGTTATTTCTATCAAGGTTTAATAATAAGAACTAATATTTGAGAAAAAATTCTTACCGTCAATCAGTGCAATTATATTTGCTATTTTTGTTCTCGTGTCTCTATTTTTTCGCAATTTTGATGAAGCATAATATTTTATAATTTCTCCCTTTTTTGAGGGTGATAGAGGAAAATAATTTGTTTTCCATTCCTAGATACAGACGACTGAAATCGTTCATTAGCTGAAAAAAGAATAAGTAGCTTTTGTCATTTATATGTCATTGCGTACGTTTTTATAAAAAAAACTACAAAGATAAGGCTGCGGACTGCGGTATATGCTTACCAAGGTATAGCCTTGTGATTGTTTCAAGGCTGGGAAATCCTTGAAGTAATCCACTATATCACTTTTTCCACATTGGATGCGGTTTAGGCAGTTTCTGCCCACTTTTCTTCAACAGATTTCCATGGTTTCCAGATTTCCATGATATTTCATTTTTCAGCCAGACTAATGTTTCTTTAGACAATACCTGTAATACACACGTAAACCACATAAATGTGTATGGTGGGATGAGTTAACAAGAGGAAGCGCATCAAGGGCAGATTGAGATGACAGCAGTCGAGCTGTCAAACGTCAAAGTGAATGAAATGAAATTAAAAATTAAAATTGAAATGAAAAAAAAAAAAAAAATGAAAAAAAAAATGATATTAAATGTGGTACAATATTGTTTTTACATTTGACCATGTAAATCTACTGTTTGCGAGAAATTTTAAGTTTTATTTTAAACATTGTAAATTGTGTACGAACTATAGGCAACAGCGTCGCTTAACCACTGCTAAGGTTAAAATCGCTTGCACGCGAATTTTGTTGCTAACTGGTTAATCAACGCTGTTGCCCATAGTACCTACCTATCCGACAAATATTTTACAACAGTGTTTTGAGGTGTTTACAATTAGTGGCGTTTATGATTAATGTGACAAACATTGGTCAAATCATAAAAAAAAAAAAAAAAATTATTTTTTTTACAAGGTAGGTAAGTAAATACCTACACGTTTACATTTGACCATTTACATTGATTGATTTCATTTGATCTTGTAAATACCATAGTTTGCGAGAATTTTAAGTTCTATCCTCGTAAGTCCTGTGTTTTTGAAATGTGTAGTTCCAACGACCTGACGTACTGTATGAAGTACAAACTAAAATTAGTGCTTCAGACCGAGACAGAAAAGTTTCATTTTCTGCGAATTTAGATGTGGAACCTGGTTGTTTATGTTTTTTGGTATGTTTGATATGCTCCAGACTATATTTTGAAGCAAAAAGTAAAAATATTTTGTACTAAATTTAGTATGTTAGGTTTTGGTGTCCATCGTTCTGGCAGCGCCACGGTCTCCGATTTACGTGAAAAAAAATCACCATGTAGGCCGATTTTTTCCCAGTCGGGAAAAAATACGTTTGATTTTTTCCCTCCACTGGATCCGAAGATATACGAGGTTTTTTGTGGCGCTGCCAGAACGACGTCGTTCTGGCAGCGCTACGGCTATATCTCATTAATTACAAATGCTAGAATAAATCCGATTACATACAGATTTTTGGCTTTTTTTTCCATTTCACACAAGCTAACATCCACCCGTGAATGTCAACAGATTCAGGAGTAATCGTGGGTCATTAGTGGCGCTGCCAGAACGACGTCGTTCTGGCAGCGCCACGGCTGTATCTCAGCAATTCGTTTTTTTTCCTGGAAACGGTGTGGGTATATATTTAATACCTTCGTCATAAGGCACGGCAAAAAACGAATTTCTACATTTCATCGTGGATTAAGAATTTTATAGGCTTCGAGAAATTCTAACCTCAAAAAAATTTTTTTTTCGCTCTAACGCCTTTAATTGATGTATTAAATAACATTCGCGCATTCCCTTTGTAATAATCAGACTCTTGGTCAGATTGGTGACAATATTTATTTATCACTCACTTACTTACGGTTACACGTTACACGCCTTATTATTACAATGTATTGTGGTGCACTATTTGGACACACACTTATTCTGCTTCCCAACCGTTCGTGGTGACGGCTCGGATACGACTGAGCCCCTCTACTCCGCTACCGGATATTTATAGCTTATGCATAGCGCGTAGCGGGGCGAATCACTCTAGTGGGGCGAGTCTAGTCACCTGATTACTACAACTAACGTTTCAGTACTTTTATATTTAAGAACGACGTAATAAATAGAGTTATTACCAAAATGTAATAAATAATTAATCAATTGCATAAATATACATTTCTAGTATACTACACCCTTATCTTCCTATAAAGGGAAAAAATAAACCACCATCGCAGCATTAGCCGTTCCAGAGAAATCATAGGTTTAGATTTGGTTCATACATTAGGCATCGTTCCCGCAGCGCCACACCCAGTACACCATGATCCAGGGCACCTGTCGCCAAACTGAGTATGCCAATATTTAGTACCACCATAGCGAACACGGAAAAAAATCTGATAACGTGTATAACACAGCTACTTTCCGAGAAATAAGCCATTGATTCAATATGCCATACAATTGGTACATTCGAGTAGAAAAGTTTTAAATTGCTTTTTATTTTAGCATTTTAAGTATCGGATCCGGTGCCCAAAACCATTTTTTACTATACACGGTGTTTGGTAATAGCCTTATAAAGCCGAATATGGTACATTTAAATATTTTGTTTATTAATTTTTGTATGAAACAGCTGATTTTTTTCGCGATTTCAGAGTTGGTCCCATAGTAAAAGTTGTTCAGTTTGATGGCCTCTATCTACAATATTCGGCTTTATAAGACTATATTACCAAACACCCTGTAAAGATAAACTAAACGATCGTTCAGACAATGCTTGATAAGCTTGTAAACGGTAACTGTAACTGCTCAAACATCGCTTCTAGACTATAAGAAAGGCTTGCAGAAACATTTTTATTATAACAGTTAAACCGGTTTTATCGAAAAATTGCGTTCCGGTGCGGAACGAAATAGAAGCGATACTTTAAACCTAAATAAACCGGTTTATTCCTAGGTCATCGCCCGGGCAGTCATATCATAGGGGTTTCTCAGAAATCGTCAAAAAATCATAAGGGTCAATTCAAGTTGGGAGAGCGCAGCGAATTTTCGTACTTCGAAATTTTCTTTATTTCTTCTTAAAAAAATATAAAAATCTTTTTAAAAAAAAACGTTTTTAAAACGGACTAAATTATTACAAAAAAAAATTGGATTAAAACATTAAAACGGACTAAAAAGAAAAATATAAATTCTTCTGTACACATTTATAACCCTACCTACAGAAATTTTAAACCTAAAAACGTGGGGCGCATTTTGTAAAATTTATCATCCATATTGTCTTTAGCATTTTTTAGAAAATTTCGAAGTACCAAAATTCGCTGCGCTCTCCCAACTTGAATTGACCCTAATGATTTTTTGACGATTTCTGAGAATCCCCTATGATATGACTGCCCGGGCGATGACCAAGGAATAAACCGGTTTATTTAGGTTTAAAGTATCGCTTCTATTTCGTTCCGCACCGGAACGCAATTATTCGATAAAACCGGTTTAACCGTTATAATAAAAATGTTTCTGCAAGCCTTTCTTATAGTCTAGAAGCGATGTTTGAGCAGTTACAGTTACCGTTTACAAGCTTATCAAGCATTGTCTGAACGATCGTTTAGTTTATCTTTACAGGGTGTTTGGTAATATAGTCTTATAAAGCCGAATATTGTAGATAGAGGCCATCAAACTGAACAACTTTTACTATGGGACCAACTCTGAAATCGCGAAAAAAATCAGCTGTTTCATACAAAAATTAATAAACAAAATATTTAAATGTACCATATTCGGCTTTATAAGGCTATTACCAAACACCGTGTATAGTAAAAAATGGTTTTGGGCACCGGATCCGATACTTAAAATGCTAAAATAAAAAGCAATTTAAAACTTTTCTACTCGAATGTACCAATTGTATGGCATATTGAATCAATGGCTTATTTCTCGGAAAGTAGCTGTGTTATACACGTTATCAGATTTTTTTCCGTGTTCGCTATGGTGGTACTAAATATTGGCATACTCAGTTTGGCGACAGGTGCCCTGGATCATGGTGTACTGGGTGTGGCGCTGCGGGAACGATGCCTAATGTATGAACCAAATCTAAACCTATGATTTCTCTGGAACGGCTAATGCTGCGATGGTGGTTTATTTTTTCCCTTTATAGGAAGATAAGGGAATGCGCGAATGTTATTTAATACATCAATTAAAGGCGTTAGAGCGAAAAAAAATTTTTTTGAGGTTAGAATTTCTCAAAGCCTATAAAATCCTTAATCCACGATGAAATGTAGAAATTCGTTTTTTGCCGTGCCTTATGACGAAGGTATTAAATATATACCCACACCGTTTCCAGGAAAAAAAACGAATTGCTGAGATACAGCCGTGACGCTGCCAGAACGACGTCGTTCTGGCAGCGCCACAAATGACCCACGATTACTCCTGAATCTGTTGACATTCACGGGTTGATGTTAGCTTGTGTGAAATGGAAAAAATCGTTCTGGCAGCGCCACAAAAAACCTCGTATATCTTCGGATCCAGTGGAGGGAAAAAATCAAACGTATTTTTTCCCGACTGGGAAAAAGTCGGCCTACATGGTGAATTTTTTTCACGCAAATCGGAGACCGTGGCGCTGCCAGAACGATGCACACTAGGTTTTGATAGTTTTTGAATACGAAAACAACAAAATTCATTTTACATTTTTATTTAAAAGTTATTATTATTATCAACAAAATAATATCTTCTATCAAACACAAACAATAATTAACTAATTTTCATAAAAATACTTGTAAAAAACAGTACTATTAACAATTTAGCCTTAATTCTTAAGCTCACTTACACACATCGGTGTAAGACTAAAAGAGAGAAAATTAAAATATAAAAGTATGTACGGTTAGTTAACAAAGTTAACAGTCCCACTGTCGATTAATAAACTTAATTTAAGTAGATATCCTGATTTCAATTTCTTGAACATTTTTGTCTTCATCTGAGTAAATGATGATGATTTATTCAGGTATGAACACCTTTTCACCACCAAAATCATCGTGAATGAAATTGTTTAAAAGTTTTGCAATATGCTCATCATCAAAAGCTGAAATGTAACAAGTAGGGTGAATATGCCAATTACCAGCCCCCCCAAGGATTTTTCAACTTTGAATCTCTGTTGTTGCCACAATTGCTATCTTAAAAATATTGTTGATACAGTTTTAGGTAGGTTGATTCATCTTTATTACGAAAATAGAACTTAGTTTTACGTAGTTTTGTGGGAAAAAAATAGAGAAGCGTTTAAATGTCCGAAGGGCGAAAAACCCTAACTCCAGCCGCCTTTGCCCTAATATCAGCCGCTTTGCTCCCTAATTCCAGCCGGGTAAAGGGTGTTCTAAAATAATACAACCATGTTAGTATAAAATAAAAAAAATATAATTTGGTAACTCTCAATAGTGATAATAAAACACTAAAGGCTATAAATTATGATTCCCATAGCAAGTCATTGAAACTTACACCTCTCCTGTAGATATTAATCAATTAAGAATACACATATATTAAAAATGGCGTATCAAAAAGTTAACTTTGGTTTAATAAACATATAATCAACGAGTATGAAATCGTTTTAATTATTTGAAACTTTTTTAAGCGTTTTCCAAGAAGTGGAATTCAATATATTTTTTTTATATTGAATTTATTTTCTGTTTCTATGAGTGAAGAAAAGTATGATTTTAATTATTATTACTTTTTACATCTAACATTAAAAAATAAAACAAAATAATTAAAATCATATTTGAGAACACCCTGTATATTGCCGTAAAGTTAGATGACCGGCTGGAGTTAGGTTCTCATACATATCCTAATACCAGCCCCTAATTTGCAGAACAAATAACTTAGGAATTAAACATTTTTCACCCGGCTGTAATTAGGTCATAGGGTGCAGGGTTAGTAATTCTAGTGAATAGCACTACAAATTCCAACCTTGAGACGAGCAAATTAAGATGAACTTGATTTCTTAAACGAAAGTTAAATACCCAATACCAGCCCCGGCTGGTAATAGAAAGTTATTGAAAATCATCCAGTCAAACTCCAGCCCCCCTATTTTTTTCGAAATTAGTAAATTTAATTACAAACTAGTAATGTCAAAACGTTATATATCTAATCTATTACTAGTATCAAAGCTTAAAACCTAAAAAAATTGCATCTTGCCTTCGTAAACACACTTCCCAAAGTTCGCATCGATCGAGCTTTTATGCTGTTTTTCAAACATAGTCACCTCTACTCGGTCTCGGTAAACATTATTGCTCGTTGTGTGAGTTGTAGGTGACGTGACCGGCTAATAGTGATTTTCCAACTTAGAGGATTAACTAGCGGTGTAGCTCCATCAAACAGTTTCCGATTTTCACTGTTTTTTAATGAAAGCAAAGCAAAAACTTTTGGGGGCTGGTATTAGGGGGGGGGCTGGAGTTAGGCATATCCACCCTATATAAATAAAAGTAAATATCTAACATACCAAATGAAATTGGAAGAAATACTTAACGTACTGTATGCAGTACAAGTTATTTCAACCAATCATCTAACTTGGGTGATATGGAGTTATCAACTAAATTTTGTTTTATTTGTATTAATTACTATTTAAATTTACTCTTTTAAATTAAAAACAATGAAATAAACATAAGATTACGTTAATATAGCTGGATTTACTTATACTTACCTCGTATCGGCCTGGAAACCGACTGCGTGGACATTTTCAAAGAAATGACACTGACAGTGGCAGTTGACAGTACTGGTTTAAGGTGGCAAGGTTGGCCATAGATTACAGAAGTAAATGGCTGTCTCGATATTACCATTCTAGAAAAAACTTCGTCGAAAACGGGAAATTAGAATTTGTACTCTACGTAGTACATTAGGTAGTTACGTCTTGCTATAGAATTCAATTGTCAGGTCTGAAATACTAGCGTCAATTTGTACTTTATGAAGTGCGCTAGGACTTACGAGGTAATAAAAAAATCCCATAAAAACTTTCGTTCTTTTTACTTTAATCGGTTATTGTTATATTTTTTTCATGATTTAACCAAAGTTTGTCACATTCACCATGTCATATTAGACGGATAGGTACCTACAAAATTTACAATGTTTAAAATAAAACTTTAAATTTCTCGCAAATGTAGCATTTACAAGGTCAAAAGGAAAAACCACATTGTAGCGCATTTAATTTTGCTTTTTATGACACCCCACACAAGCTTATAAATTACATACTTTCTGTTGTATACGCCATATTCTGAAAGCGGCAACAGCAACTTTTATGACGTCATAACCCGTTATGAACCCCCTCCCCCCCCGTTAAGAACTGTCTCCCGATGGTTTTTTAGTCAGAATACCATGCCTAACAACATACTAAACTATGCCGCTAGTTTCATCAAGCGCATTTTTTTTCCCTTGAGGGAAGGCACTATTAACAAAACGGGTGTAACAAGACACTCAACGAAGCCGAAGTCCACGCATTCCGCCCATCATCAGGTTCATTTTTGTCTTTTAGACTATACCTGGGAAACCAATAGCTACGAAGTAATTGAAGGTCAAGTCAAAAATTTTTTTTTCAAAATATGAAATCTTATTTTATTCGTTATTTCCTAATGTTTGAAACATTTAGAAAGAAACATTTATCAAAATATTATGTATTTCGTAACAAACAATGGCTTCAAAATATTATCACTCAATGTATTTCATGAGCACGCAAACGTTGCTTTTCAACTCGGCCGCACGCAGCTCTGTAGCATTCACTCGCAGGCGCGGTCTTTTATAAAGTTACCTTGTGTGGTAATGCTTTTTAACACCAAACATTAAAATCGTTTCCCTGCAATAATTTTAAACAGAAATGGTTCTGATGATGGGCAGAATACGTAGACCTCGGCTTCGTTAAGTGTCTTGCTACACCCGGTATACTTAACTGGTACCTTCGCGGTGCGAGCCCGACTCGAATTTGACTAGTAATTATTATTTGCTCACCACTTCCCAGATATTCCAGGCGCCAGGCATCTGTGATAGTTGGCGTGGATCAGATGACTTCGAGGTTGTGTAATGTTATGATTACAATGTAAAAAAATAATGTTATGATAACTCACAGTGTTATTAGCTGCAGTTTAATAAATCTGTGAATATTTTTTCATTATCACCGATCCGATGTCCCGTACAATCACAGTACTTGTTGTATGGTCTGTGCGTACAATACAGCGTTTAAGTTTTTTGAGTTGTTTAGCTCAGCGTTCTTAATTTCAAGGTTCTAGAATAATAATTTAAAGGTTTATTATTAAGTACACAGCAGAGTTCCAAGAGAAAACACAAAGAAAACGTTTTTATGTTTACATTTTCATATTTTACCTAAATACAAGATGTATAAAAACAAGTACGTACTTACATTGACACCGGTCGCTTTAAGATGTTCTGGCCAATTTTTATAGTATTCTATTTTTGGAATATTTTTTTTTATTCTTCATCGTTTTGCAGAATGGCAGTTTCAATTTAGTTAAATAAGGTTGACTGAAAAATGCAAACACAAACTTGTTATGTAGGTAACCATACAACAAGTACTTACGTGTAGATACAGTCGAGTTCATTAATATGTTGGCACGTTTGGCAGGATATTGACTTTTATTACAAAGGCATAAAGGTTGACGAACTGTCAAAAGTGCCAACATATTAATGGACTCGACCGTACCTACCTACTTGTTATTGCCTAAGTACATGTTCAAATTTTCTAGTTGTCTACGTGTTCTAAGATGTTCATGATCTAATGTTTTATACTTTAATTAGGTATTACATAATGGAGTGGTGGAATCTTGTACAGCATTCTTTGGTTGAATGCTCTAAGGTATGAATGCTCTAATAAACAAGCTAGAGCTCAAATGTAAAAAAAAAATAGATTTAAAAGATCGACAGAAAAGAAAATATTTTCTCCTCCCCCGGTTTTCAATAAGAAAAAAATTCTGTCTCTTCATTATAGTTTACGACTTTAGCCAACAAGCAATGGATAAGGTTTTAAACTTGTTTGTCATTAGTATTATGCAGATTTTTCAATAAAACAAATGCTTTGTCAAACACGTTTAAAAACCTACGAGAAAACCAATGATAATAATAATAAGTCTATGGAGAAAACTCTAAATAATACTTACACGTGAAATGTTGTATTTGCACTGCACAGATAAAAAGCACAAGACGGCATTTTGAAAAAGTTCTCGAGTGTTTTTTCGAAATAACTGTATTCACGATACTCACTCTTAAACAAGTTTTGTACCTAGGTATAAGAAAACAAAAGCGTCTCAAAACGCTGCAATGAGTGCTAACTCTGCTGTCACAAATGGCCGCCCGCCAGTGTTGCCAACCACTGCCAAAATCTTCCCCCAAGAAATTTTCAAAATTCCCCTAAAAACCCCCAAGTTTAAATTCTTATTATAAAGTAGGTCGTGACTAATCAAATAAAACGCTTGCATATTAAGGTTCGTATTATAGAATCAAACTCAAACTCAAATCTCTGCTTCTAATTACTAATTCACAGGCTGCGTGTTTGTAAAGTTTTGAATCAATGAAATCCGAGTACTCACATGGAATTTCCTATTGTACGAAGGTTTTGTTTGAAGCCCCTAAAAAAAACCCTGAAATATTCCTGCCCCTAAAAAATCCCCTTTTGACACTTGCCCCCCCTAAATCTAGGGGAAAATCCCCCAAGTTGGCATCACTGCCGCCCGCGCCGGCCGGCCGCTCTCTGCTTGCTTCAGTGTTGCCAGATGAGCAAAATGAAAATGCGGTAGCTGTGCTTAAAAACACGCAGATTTTCAACAAAAAGTGGAATTTCTTGTTATAACATTTACATCGATTTTTCTCTCAATTCGTGTGCTTATTAGTTGTTTTTCACACAAAGACAAGTATCAACTTATCTCAAGAAAAAATCAAATTAAGTCAAGTGCAGGACAGAAAATAATTTAACTAAATCTTATTAGATGATTCGATACTTTTTATAATCTTACTACGCGCGGCTGCCTGTCATGTCCTATCTGTAACTTATCTTCGATCGATTCTTGTAATCCAAAATAAATACAGCGTTCGGCTAATATAATGCAAAATTGTAAGGTTAGAAAGTAGCCGATGCATCTTACAGACTAATTTTGTTTCGCTTATATTTTTACACAACTAAAGTGGTTGCCCACTTAGTTCTAAAAAAAGAGCAAACACAAACATGGTTAATAAACTTATGAAGTAGCTAATGAATGACCACCAAACAACATAACTTTAATTGTGATGGCAACCCCAAATTTGCGTAAAATGCGCAGTAGGTACGACGTTCTTTAGGTAATAAGTAAGCAGATTCATTATAAATAGCCGCGTTATTTATAATGTAGCTCGTTACTTATTATACTATATATAGCTCGATTACCACTCACTGATTGACATGATTGTTCTCCCAGAAGGAGGTGGAAAAAGGTATAATGATGTTTGGGGAAAATGTACAATACCCCAATCGAACTGGGGAAAAATTATGACATTTGGGAAAAACAAGATGGCGGCTGTGGCAAAGTTTGTAACTTTTTTGTTTTCCAACCGATTTTATTCAAACTTGCAAGAGTGGTAGATTTTGACATTTAAAATTGAGAAAAATATTTAAAAAATGCAAAAACAAAATGGCGGCCGCGCCGGAGAGTTTTGAAAAATTTGATTTTTGGACCCCAAACCGCGGGGTCACCGCTCAAAAGTGTTGTTTGGTTTAAGAAAAAAAACTTTATTGTTTTACCACAATTACCCTCAAATTTTATCAATCGGGGAAACTTTTTAAAAATCCAAGATGGCGCCTGTCGTAGAGGCCATTTTGTTTGGGGTACGAAAACACGCCATTTTTAAAGTCGATTTTCTTCCAGATGGCAACACTAGAGCGCTTTGAGGTTCATAGAACGGCTATAGCTATAGGTACAAGGTATTCATTAGTAAAATATTTTTACCCCATTTCGGGGTAACTTTTGAGATTTACCCCAAAATGCAAAAAAGTGAAATAACCACTTTTTGACAATTTCGAGTATGAGGACTTGTGTATAGTCTGTATACAAATGACTTTGTGGTATTTTGGTTGGCAACGTCTGGCAACCCTAGAAACTGCTAAGGAAAAAGACATTTTCGAGATACCCTTTTTTCAAGTCCTATTGCGGTGACTGGGTGCAAGTGAGAAAAAAAAACAAAACATCATTGCACGCAGTTTATGTTGCTTAGTATAGGAAAAATATGAAATATTAAAAAAACAACATGGCGGACGCGGTGGCGGCCATTTTGTAAATTTTATACATTTTTTAAATATGTCAAAGCTATTTTGAGGCAGTTTACGACAATTGAGAAAGTTGGCAAGTATTGACAAATTACGCATATTATAGAGAAGTAATGCTTTTTAAAAAAAAATTACCCATTTTTAGGGTACTTTTTGAGATTTACCCCAAAAAATTGAAAAATTGAAAAAGCGGCATTTTGAAATATTTTTTATTAAAAACCATTAGATTTTGCCAATACTAATGACATTTAACTATTTACATATCGAAAAGATGGCAACACTTGAATTTAAAGTAAGGGTAATTTCCAAGTACCTTACATTTTTATTACCCAAAAGGAGCATTTGTAGATGGGTACAATGTACGGAAAAAGTATTTAGAATTTAGATAACAATTAGAAAAAAAAATTTAAAGTGGAAGTCCAGGTCAAGATCCTCATGACGGAGAACTGCCCGCCAAAATGGTACTACATAGGTAGATGGTGCTCAAACTAAAGTTGTAGAGGACTATAAGTAGATCCTGAAGCGAGAAAAAAAATTCAAAATGGTCGAAAAACAAAATGGCCGCCATACAAATTTACAGAAAACCCAGCATATACAGCTCGATTACTCACTTACTGACTGACTCACTGATTAAAATAATTGTTCTCCCAGAAGGAGGTGAAAAATGGTATAATGATATTTTAAGAAAATGTGCAAAAAAAACAATATGGCGGACGCGGTGGCGGCCATTTTGTAAATTTTATACATTTTTTAAAATATTTTAAGGCTATTTTGAGGCAGTTTACGACAATTGAGAAAGTTGGCATGTACTGAGAAATTATGCATATTATGAAGAAGTATTGAAAAAAAAAACCATTTTTAGGGTGCTTTTTGAGATTTACCCCAAAAAAGTGAAAAATAGAAAAAGCAGCATTTTTTAATATTTTTTATCAAAAACCGTTAGATTTTACCAATACTAATGACATTTGACTATTTTCGTAACGAAAAGATGGCAACACTGAAATTGAAAAAGGTTTACTTTCCAAGAACCTTACATTTTTATTACCAAAAAGGAGCATTTGTAGATGTTTACAATGTATGGAAAAAGTATTTAAAATTTATAAAACTATCAGAAAAAAATATTAAAAGTGGAAGCCCAAGTCAAGATCCTCATGACGGGGTACTGCCTGCCGAAATGGTACTACATAGGTAGATGGTGCTCGCGCTAAAGTTGTAGAAGACTCTAAGAAAATCCTGAAGCGAGAAAAAAAATCAAAATGGTGGAAAAACAAAATGGACACCATACAAAATTACAGAAAACCAAATTAAACACCACTTACTCACATAATTGTTCTCCCAGAAGGAGGTGGAAAAAGGTATGTGCAAAACCCAGTCGAACTGGGGAAAAATTAAAAGTTGAAGTCCAGGTCAAGATCCTCATGACGGGGTACTGCCTGCCAAAATGGCACTACATAGGTAGATGGTGCTCAAACTAAAGTTGTAGAAGACTCTAAGCAGATCCTGAAGCGAGAAAAAAAATCGAAATGGTGAAAAACAAAATGACCGCCACACAAAATTACAGAAAACCTATTTGGTCGCAGCTGGCTGATTACTTATATACCTCGATAATAACTACTCTATTTAGTATTGTTTAATAACTACTCACTCACTGACTGATGGAAAAGAGTATAATGATGTTTGGGGGAAATGTGCAAAATCTTAATCGAACTAGGTAAAAATTATTACTTTTGGGAAAAACAAGATGGCGGCTGTGGCGAGGTTTGAAACTTTTTGTTTTCCAACCGATTTTGTTCAAACTTACAACAGTGGTAGATTTTGACATTTCAAATTTAGAAAAATAAGAAAAAAACTCAAAACAAAATGGCGGCCACGCTGGAGAGTTTTGAAAATTCGATTTTTGGACCCCAAACCGCGGGGCCACAACTCTGAAGTGCTGTAGAGTTTAAGACAAAAACCTTTTTGTTTCACCACAATTACTCTCAAATTTTTTCTTCAAAGACTATTATTTTCAATTAAACAATCATTATCTTAAAAACCATTAGATATTGCCAATACTAATGACATTTGACTATTTTTATATCGAAAAGATGGCACTGGAATTTGAAAGTAAAGTTATTTTCCAAGTACCGCCACATTGTGATTACCAAAACCCCTCTTGCTTGCTAAAAATAAAACGGATCGTTTCATCTCGCCTGCAATAATGAATCAATGAGCACCGCTTGCGGACTCGGAAGGGCGGCATAGAACCACCACCACCAAAGTCTTCTAAATCAGTTACATACAAACGACCGATCTCGCCCAATAAGGTAGATTTGACGAACAACACGAAGAAAAAACCCGAGCTACAAGCTAAATGCATTTTTGTGATGACACGGGCCATCAGATTACCTACTGCCTGTGACAAGTTCAAAAGTGAAGACGTTATCCAACGCTGGAAGTGGATCTGCAAGCGCAAAATAAGCTTATTAAAAGTCTGGTGCTCAACTTGCAAAGGCAGTCACCATAAGTTACTTCACCCTGATGTGATGTGAAGTGACGTGATGTAAAGCTGAAAAATCAACATAATACTCTACTATCCTTCTGTTTTTCACTTTGGACAGCGCACATCTGAAGACGGGGAAGCTATCTGTGAAATGTTTAGCGATTAATTTCACTCCACTTTTTCACACAATACTCAGTCCGTTAATATTTTGGATGACGTAGTGGACATGGACTCTTCCTGTGAAGATTGAAGTTGACACATTAGAAGTTTCCAAACTATTAGCATCACTCGACTTAAATAAGTCTGCCGGCCCCGACAATATCCCAGCAATTATAATTATTGCGAGTTTTTCCGAGTTCCTCTTAGTATCCTGTTTAGGCGTTCACTGGGTGAAGGCATTATGCCTGATATCTGGAAATCTGCCTTTATTACGCCAATTCACAAAAAAGGGCTTAAATATGTAGTCGACAATTATAGACCGATTTCCAACCTTAGTTTGTTTGCAAAATATTTGGAAAAAATTGTCTACAAACAAGTCTACGCATCCGTTACGCAATCTTTATGTCCAGAGCAGCACGGCTTCGTTAAGGGCAGATCGAAGACGTCTAACCTTATCTTATGTAGCGACTTCCTGACAAAACATTTGACTGTACCGTCTCAGGTTGATGTAGTTTACACGGACTATAATAAATGTTTTGATCGTATTGATCACACAACACTTTTACGTAAACTGCAAGCTATAGATATTAAGGGTAATTTATTTAAATGGTTCTCCTCTTACGTTAAAGAAAAATTCCAGACTGTTGTTCTTAATGGCCACACTTCTTCTCCCATGTTAATACCATCGGGCGTTCCTCGAGGCTCTTTACTAGGACCATTGCTCTTCAACATCTTCATAAACGATATCTCGTCATGTTTTACTCATGCCAAAATCATTATGTACGCTGATGACATGAAAGTATTGATGCCGATCAACTCAACTCAAGACGCTCAGCATCTGAAGGAGGGTCTCACTAGATTTGAGCATTACTGCCATGTTAACAAACTTGACATTAATGTCTCCAAATGCTATGTCTGTATTTATACCCGAAAATCTAAACCCATGTTATCATCTTACAAACTATTAGGCACTGATGTTACCAGAGTTACTACCATACGTGACCTAGGAGTAACCTTTGATAGCTAATTTGCTTTTTGATGAACACATAGACAACATTGTGGCTAAGGCATCTAAAGCTCTCGGCTTCGTTATGATGATGTTACACAATTCAACTCTATAAAAGTTCTAAAAATACTTTACTGTGCTTACGTACAAAGTCATTTAGAATATGCCTCTCAAGTATGGAGCCCCTGTCACAAACTATATGAAACGCGAATTGAAAGGATTCAGAAACGGTTTCTGCGGTATTTACAGTTTAAAACGAATAAATATACTCGTGATTACGATCAGCGATGTCGTAAGTTTCATTTTTACCACTTGTAGAAAGAAGACGCATTGCAGATCTATCGCACCTTCTCAGCATAGCAGGTGGCTCTGTTGATTGTCCTGAGCTTTTGAGTGGCATTAGTTTACGTTTAGTAGCTTCCTTCCGTAAACCTAACGTACTTCACGTTCCCTGGTGCAAAACGAAGTATCGGCGAAATTCTTTCTTTATCAGAACAAGCAGGTGTTTCAATAGTGTTGCAAAACAATTTGAAATAGACATTTTCAACACTTCTTCAAGTAAATTTAGGCGAATGTTAGGTAATAGTTATTTTTCTAACAAATATTTTTGAAAACTACTTCCTACTTATTTATACTTTAATTACTGGGTGTAATATAGGTACTTACCTTAAATTTTTAACATAATGTAGGCTAACACTGTTCTTATTAATGATTTTCACCTATATGTGGAAGCTTGTAATTGGCCCTTGATATTTATTTAAGTTAACCACTTTATTCTTAACCTAGCTGTAAGCTTCCCGAAGATTGTTAAAATAAAATAAAATGTCTGAACGCAGACGAAAAACGCATAGAAGAAAGACCCAAAGACTACCGCGACTACCGCAAACATCTGGTCGGCATCAGCAAGTTTCAAAAATGAGTCTTTTTGAAAGTGCTTCCCGTACCGTCCAGAGAACTGAAGGCAACTTTAACACGTGTGCTCTGCTTGATGAAGGGTCCACCGTGTCACTCGTGGAGAGCAGTGTAGCCAACGTGGCAGGAGCCGGAAGGTGGAGCGTTGAGTTGGCGTTTCAGGATGCGGTGGGCGGCTGTAACAACCTGGCAAGATCGTCTCTTTCACGCTTATTATGACAGATACAGTATCCTTCAGCCTTGAATGAGTTCGTACGAAGAACTTCACGTTTCCAAGACACTCAACAGGGAATATGCATAAGTCACCGATTTTGATAAAAAAATTGAGATTGATCGCTGCGGATATGTATTAAAAACATGATGGAACAGAAAAACAATGTATTATTTTAGTTTTATCACACGATGAAATCAGGGGAACATAACGATTTTTTTTTTCATTTTTGGATATAATGCACTTTACAGTCAGATAGAATATTGAATGAGAAATAATATTTTGTATGACACATGTGTTGGCATGTTACCCAACACTATTTTTATTGTACATCACTGCTTCAATTGGAGGTTCGCTTCCCACTCTCTCTTCGTTTCCGGGCACCATTGCGTGTGGTTCGTGTTCCATACTTTTATAAGTAATTTGAGTTAAAATATACAAGTTTGTATGTGTCTTTTGCTTCCAAAAATAAACCCTGCCTTCAGTCAAGCTACCAGTGAGTTTCAATTATCTACCTACATCTACCTACTACTACATCTACGTGCCATTCCACAACATGTATGTTGGTACTTAGACGCAAAATTTAGGGATATAATTTTTTTGGCTAACTCCATAAAAATCGCGCCTAAAATCATGGTTGGTGAAGTCACAAAACATGACCATTTTGTACAGGGTGTTTTCGGCGGGTGCTGATGCGTGCTAACTTCAAGTACCTAACTATATCACGAAAAAAAGGAAGGGAAAGGTTTTAATATTACAGTTGATTTTCTCACGCATTATACTTTTGATTGTTACAAAAAAAATGCTGCATATTCCCTATTGATGGCAATATGATTTCTTAATACGACCATCTTGATCGACAGACAATCCTCAATTCCTCATAGGCCAAGGTTATTGTCATTTGAATATAAGCCGAGAAATAAAAGAAGGCAGGAAGGATGAGCCTGTTGCCTCTCTCACTGAACTTAGTTGGATTTTGCATGAAGTTTCGTCGTCAATTTCGAGGAAGATTATGCCCGAGTTTGCTTGTCACTACAGTCCGAAAAAGAGGATGAACTTCACTTCTTATTAGAGAATTTCTTTAGACTTGATAGCATAGGCATCAGGAATTCTAAGCTACCTAGATATTCTCGAGAAGAATGACGAGCACTTCACATTATCGATACTAAGTCGAAGAAAATTGACGGCTCTGGGAGTCTGCTTTGCTGTGAAGAAACGATGACATCAAGCTTCCCAACCCAACAACAAGAGAAACGCCGAAAGTAGATTACGTTTGATTGAGAAGATAATGGATTTTGATCCGAGCTTCGCAGTAGACTTCACGAAGCAGACGCATAACATGTTGGAAAAAGATTATGCCAAGAAAACTGCTCAGGCACCAGTTGC
Source organism: Agriphila tristella (assembly GCA_928269145.1). Lineage (NCBI taxonomy): Eukaryota > Metazoa > Arthropoda > Insecta > Lepidoptera > Crambidae > Agriphila > Agriphila tristella. Next base: position 19,956,459 of record OV743442.1, read on the forward strand.
TCGAGTTTGGCATCTCCTACATTTTGGCGTTAGAAATATCAAAAAACTTGGAAAACTTAGACTTGTTTTTGATGCGAAAGCCGAAACTCAAGAAGTGTCTCTGAATAGCGAATTACTGACTGGCCCAGATATTTAGAATTCATTAGATGATGTCCTGGTTAAGTTCCGAAAAAGAAAAGTAGCCGTTACTACAGATATCGGGGAATTGTTCCTGCAGTTTAAGTAAATGATCAGGATCAAAATGCCCAGTGCTTCCTTTGGAGGGTTTTGGAAAGAAAGAAGCTCTCAGAAACTTATAAGTTCACCTCGATGACCTTTGGTGCCACATCATCTCCATGCACAGCTACTTGTATTATTTATCGTAATACTGATAATTTTGTTTCATGTCATCATCCACAAGCAGCGAAAACCATTAAGGAAAGGCACTACGTTGATGACTATCTCGACTCCACGGATAATTAACGAAAAGGGGATGAAGCGACTGATTGTGATTCATAAGGCAGGAGGTTTTGACTTAAAGTTGGGCCTCTAATAGACCCAGCAATTGGAAACCAGCCACAGATACTTTAGGGTTTGATCTCAGCTTTAAGTAGGTGGACAAAGAGATCAACGAAGGTTTGCGACCGCCAACAAATCGCGAGTTGCTAAAAATTTTAATGTCACTGGGTATGTTTATGTCCCTTCCTGATTTATTGAAAGATATTGCTGCAGGAAATTTGGCGGTCTACGATCAAATGGGATGATCAAATCGTCGAGAAGATGAACAAAGATTGGTATTGGTTCAGAAGCTTGAGACTTGCAAATTATTTTCAGTACCCAGATGTTATGGTTTCTCACAGATGACTAAATTAAGATTACACATTTCTATTGACGCCTCTGAGCAAGCATTATGCCACTTTTGCTTACTGAGTAGAGATGACGATGTGGCCTTTGTAGCTGGGAAATATAAAGTTGCACCTGAAAACTGCAACGATCCCTAAGCTAGAGCTGCAGGTTGCTTTAATGGGATCCCGTTTAGGTCACACCATGAATGGTAAAAGCAAAAACAGAAACTCGAAATAGCAAAACGATTATTCTGGACAAATTCACAAATAGTTTGGAAATGGATTAATAGAAAGCCACGAAAACAGAATTTATTATTAGTTTCTCTATGGTTTTAATGCTTAAACTGCAAAACCGCTTTGAAGCCCTTGAAAACAGCATATGCAATGAAGTTTCAGAGCTCAGCGGATGCTCATGCTATATAAGCAGCGCAAGACCGATCGTCGTGGAGATCTTTGGGGGAGGCCTATACCCAGCAGTGGATGTCGGGGGGCCGATATGATGATGATTTTAATATAAGCCAGCAAAGTTTTAGAAAAAAAACAGTATTAATTTTCACCATGCATCACCGTCACCACACCGCACTGCAACTTGCAGACAAATTCCAATGTGATTTTATCGGATGGCATGGCAATAAATACCGCATTCCACAATTCGCAGTCCGACTCTCCAAAGTTACTAACAGCCCAACAGGGCGATGCCCGCGGGCTGCTTCAGCAGCCCGCGCACCAGGGCGAAACACTAGTTTTAAGTATAAGGCTTGCAGTATAATGTATGCCACTACAGTTAAGTATAGCGGCTCTGTTTTTTCCGGTGCCAGAATATCTTTTTAACTAATGCGACTATTGAAAGTGTTTCGGGACATCTATATTCGAGGTAGGTATATAACTACATATCTACTAAGAATGTTATAAACCAATATGGCGGCTAACTTTTTGTTTGTGTGCCGATTTTGATGAAACTCGGTTTTTGTTACTATTTTGACAAGGAAACAGCAACGCAATAATAAAATTATAAAAAATCCAAGATGGCGACCAACTTTTTTGTTTTTCGGCCGATTTCGATGAAACTTCGTTAATGGTGTTATTTTAACAAGGCAATAACAACGCAATGTTAAAAATATAAAAAATTCAAGATGGCGGCCAACTTTTTTGTTTGTGGGCCGATTTCGATGAAACTCGATTTTTTATACTATTTGACAAGAAAACAGCAACGCAATGTTAAAAATATAAAAATATCCAAGATAGCGGCCAAGTTGGTGGTTTATGAGCCCATTTCGATGAAATTCCGTTCATAGTACTATTTTGACAAGGAAATAATAACGCAATGTTCAAAATATTGAAAAATCCAAGATGGCGGCCAATTTTCTTGTTTGTGGGCCGATTTCCATGAAACACGGTTTTCGGAACTATTTTAGCGAGAAAACAGCAACGCAATGTTAAAAATAGTGAAAAATCCGTTATGGCGGCAACTTTTTGTTTGTGGGCCGATTTTGATGAAACTCGCTTTTTGGTACTATTTCGACAAGAAAACAGCAACTCAATGTTGAAAATATTGAAAAATCCATTATGGCAGCCTACTTTTTTGTTTGTAAGCCGATTTCGATGAAACTTGTTTTTTGGCACAATTATGACAAGAAAACAGCAACGCAATGACACAAATATAAAAATTCAAGATTGCGGCCAACTTATTTGTTTTTTGGCCGATTTCGATGAAACTCGGTTTATGATACAATTTTGACAAGAAAACAGCAACGCAATGTTAAAAATATAAAAAAATCCAAGATGGCGGCCATCTTTTTTGTTTCTGGGCTGATTTCGATAAAACTTGGTTTATGGTGTTATTTTAACAAGGCAATATTAACGCAATGTTAAAAATATATAAAAATCCAAGATGGCAGGCAACTTTTTTGTTTCTGGGCCGATTTCGATGAAACTCCGTTCATAGTTCTATTTTGACAAGGAAATAATAACGCAATGTTCAAAATATTGGAAAATCCAAGATGGCGGCCAACTTTTTGGTTTTTGAGCCGATTTCGATGAAACTCCGTTCATAGTTCTATTTTGACAAGGATATAATAACGCAATGTTCAAAATATTGGAAAATCCAAGATGGCGGCCAATTTTCTTGTTTGTGGGCCGATTACTATGAAACACGGTTTTTGGAACTAATTTAACGAGAAAACAGCAACGCAATGTTGAAAATATTGAAAAATCCATAATGGCAGTCAACTTTTTTGTTTGTAGGCCGATTTCGATGAAACCCGGTTTTTGGTGTTATTTTAACAAGGCAATAACAACGCAATGTTAAAAATATAAAAAATCCAAGATGGCGGCCAACTTTTTGGTTTTTGAGCCGATTGCGATGAAACTCCGTTCATAGTTCTATTTTGACAAGGATATAATAACGCAATGTTCAAAATATTGGAAAATCCAAGATGGCGGCCAATTTTCTTGTTTCTGGGCCGATTTCGATGAAACTTGGTTTATGGTGTTATTTTAACAAGGCAATATTAACGCAATGTTAAAAATATAAAAAATCCAAGATGGCGGCCAACTTTTTTGTTTCTGGGCTGATTTCGATAAAACTTGGTTTATGGTGTTATTTTAACAAGGCAATATTAACGCAATGTTAAAAATATAAAAAAATCCAAGATGGCGGCCAACTTTTTTGTTTCTGGGCCGATTTCGATGAAACTTGGTTCATGGTGTTATTTTAACAAGGCAATATTAACGCAATGTTAAAAATATAAAAAAATCCAAGATGGCAGCCAACTTTTTTGTTTCTGGGCTGATTTCGATGAAACTTGGTTTATGGTGTTATTTTAACAAGGCAATAACAACGCAATGTTAAAAATATAAAAAAATTAAGATGGCGACCAACTTTTTTGTCTATCGGCCGATTTAGATATAACTTGGTTTATGGTGTTATTTTAACAAGGCAATAACAACGCAATGTTAAAAATATAAAAAAATCCAAGATTGTGGCCAACTTTTTTGTTTCTGGGCCGATTTCGATGAAACTTGGTTTATGGTGTTATTTTAACAAGGCAATATTAACGCAATGTAAAAAATATAAAAAAATCCAAGATGGCGGCCAACTTTTTTGTTTCTGGGCCGATTTCGATAAAACTTGATTTATGGTGTTATTTTAACAAGGCAATATTAACGCAATGTTAAAAATATAAAAAATCCAAGATGGCGGCCAACTTTTTTGTTTCTGGGCTGATTTCGATAAAACTTGGTTTGTGGTGTTATTTTAACAAGACAATATTAACGCAATGTTAAAAATATAAAAAAATCCAAGATGGCGGGCAACTTTTTTGTTTCTGGGCCGATTTCGATGAAACCTTGTTCATGGTGTTATTTTAACAAGGCAATATTAACGCAATGTTTAAAATATAAAAAATCCAAGATGGCGGCCAACTTTTTTGTTTCTGGGCTGATTTCGATGAAACTTGGTTTATGGTGTTATTTTAACAAGGCAATAACAACGCAATGTTAAAAATATAAAAAAATTAAGATGGCGACCAACTTTTTTGTCTATCGGCCGATTTAGATATAACTTGGTTTATGGTGTTATTTTAACAAGGCAATAACAACGCAATGTTAAAAATATAAAAAAATTAAGATGGCGACCAACTTTTTTGTCTATCGGCCGATTTAGATATAACTTGGTTTATGGTGTTATTTTAACAAGGCAATAACAACGCAATGTTAAAAATATAAAAAAATCCAAGATTGTGGCCAACTTTTTTGTTTCTGGGCCGATTTCGATGAAACTTGGTTTATGGTGTTATTTTAACAAGGCAATATTAACGCAATGTAAAAAATATAAAAAAATCCAAGATGGCGGCCAACTTTTTTGTTTCTGGGCCGATTTCGATAAAACTTAATTTATGGTGTTATTTTAACAAGGCAATATTAACGCAATGTTAAAAATATAAAAAATCCAAGATGGCGGCCAACTTTTTTGTTTCTGGGCTGATTTCGATAAAACTTGGTTTGTGGTGTTATTTTAACAAGACAATATTAACGCAATGTTAAAAATATAAAAAAATCCAAGATGGCGGGCAACTTTTTTGTTTCTGGGCCGATTTCGATGAAACCTTGTTCATGGTGTTATTTTAACAAGGCAATATTAACGCAATGTTTAAAATATAAAAAATCCAAGATGGCGGCCAACTTTTTTGTTTCTGGGCTGATTTCGATGAAACTTGGTTTATGGTGTTATTTTAACAAGGCAATAACAACGCAATGTTAAAAATATAAAAAAAATTAAGATGGCGACCAACTTTTTTGTCTATTGGCCGATTTAGATATAACTTGGTTTATGGTGTTATTTTAAAAAGGCAATAACAACGCAATGTTAAAAATATAAAAAAAAATAAGATGGCGACCAACTTTTTTGTCTATTGGCCGATTTAGATATAACTTGGTTTATGGTGTTATTTTAAAAAGGCAATAACAACGCAATGTTAAAAATATAAAAAAATCCAAGATTGTGGCCAACTTTTTTGTTTCTGGGCCGATTTCGATGAAACTTGGTTTATGGTGTTATTTTAACAGGGCAATATTAACGCAATGTTAAAAATATAAAAAATCCAAGATGGCGGCCAACTTTTTTGTTTCTGGGCTGATTTCGATAAAACTTGGTTTATGGTGTTATTTTAACAAGACAATATTAACGCAATGTTAAAAATATAAAAAAAATCCAAGATGGCAGGCAACTTTTTTGTTTCTGGGCCGATTTCGATGAAACTTGTTTTATGGTGTTATTTTAACAAGGCAATATTAACGCAATGTTAAAAATATAAAAAATCCAAGATGGCGGCCAACTTTATTGTTTCTGGGCTGATTTCGATAAAACTTGGTTTATGGTGTTATTTTAACAAGGCAATAACAACGCAATGTTAAAAATATAAAAAAAATTAAGATGGCGACCAACTTTTTTGTCTATCGGCCGATTTATATATAACTTGGTTTATGGTGTTATTTTAACAAGGCAATAACAACGCAATGTTAAAAATATAAAAAAAAATAAGATGGCGACCAACTTTTTTGTCTATTGGCCGATTTAGATATAACTTGGTTTATGGTGTTATTTTAACAAGGCAATAACAACGCAATGTTAAAAATATAAAAAAATCCAAGATGGCGGGCAACTTTTTTGTTTCTGGGCCGATTTCGATGAAACTTGGTTCATGGTGTTATTTTAACAAGGCAATATTAACGCAATGTTAAAAATATAAAAAATCCAAGATGGCGGCCAACTTTTTTGTTTCTGGGCTGATTTCGATAAAACTTGGTTTATGGTGTTATTTTAACAAGGCAATATTAACGCAATGTTAAAAATATAAATAAATCCAAGATGGCAGTCAACTTTTTTGTTTCTGGGCTGATTTCGATGAAACTTGGTTTATGGTGTTATTTTAACAAGGCAATAACAACGCAATGTTAAAAATATAAAAAAAATTAAGATGGCGACCAACTTTTTTGTCTATCGGCCGATTTAGATATAACTTGGTTTATGGTGTTATTTTAACAAGGCAATAACAACGCAATGTTAAAAATATAAAAAAATCCAAGATGGCGGGTAACTTTTTTGTTTCTGGGCCGATTTCGATGAAACTTGGTTCATGGTGTTATTCGTAGCAAAAGACATTTGCACTACGGACATTTCGAACTACATTTTGAAGAAAACTAATTTAAATGTAAAGGTGCAATTACAAAATGTGAAGGTTAACAAACAATATGACTCATACAAAATATATGTTCCCAGTCATAAAATAAATTATTTTTGCAAGAAGATTTTTGGCCCGACGGAATTTCGTTTCGTCGATTTATTGAATTCGGCGGGAGAAAGCAGAATAATAGTACGAATGAATAATGGATAAAAAAGCAAAGTTTATTAGTTTTAATTGTAAAGGAGTGGCTCGCTCTGTGAACTGTGTAAGGAAGTTATGTCAAAATGCCGATGTCGTCGCTTTGCAGGAGACGTGGCTTTTTCCTCATGATGTACCTTTCTTGGACGGGATAGACCCAAGCTTCGCCTACACAGGAAAATCAGCGATGGACACCAGTGCCGGAATAATCAGGGGTCGGCCTTACGGTGGAGTGGCCTTGCTGTGGCGTAAAAACTTGTTTCAGTCAGTTAATGTGATAACGTGTCAAAGTGCGCGCTTAGTTGCAATAAAAGTTAGCCTCCTAGATCGTGATATGATAATATTTTCGTTTTACATGCCTACAGATTCTAATGACAATCTTACTGAGTTCACAAATTGTCTTAGTGAAATTAGTGCAATAATTGAAGGTAACAATGCAGAGTCTGTTGTTATACTTGGAGATTTCAACGCCCACCCCGGTGAGTTATTTCACTCTGAACTTTTGGACTTTTGTGCTGAGCAGTCATGGTCGTGCATAGACTTATTGTTGTTGCCGATAGAAACTTATACGTTTGTAAGCGAGGCACACGGTTGCCGACGATGGCTCGACCACTGTGTCGTATCAGCGGCCGCGGCCCGGGCCGTAACTGGGGCTGAAGTGTTAATTGACATATACTGGTCGGACCACATGCCATTGTTAATTGAATTTAATTTAGACTTAATTAGACCTAAAACAGAATTTTGTAAAATTAAACTAAACAAAGCAATTTGGGGCTACAGGGATGCTACTCAGATACATAAATACCATAAAATTTGTCATTCCAAATTAAGAGATATAGACTTTCCGTCGGAACTGAGTGATTGCTGTGACAAATTTTGTGATAATAAGAAACATAGTTTAATAATAGATGACCTTTATTCTAAAATTGTAACTATACTTACTAATGCTGCCGAATGTACGAATATCAGTAAATCTGGAGGGTATCCTAAGCCAGTGGTAGGATGGAACACGCATGTCTTGGGCGCTCATAGGGAGGCTAAGCTTAACTTTGAAATCTGGGAACTATATGGTAGTCCCAATAGTGGTTATTACTATAACAAAATGATTAACTCTAGAAAAGTTTTCAAGTCCAAGTTGCGGTGGTGTCAGAAAAATGAGGATAAAATCAGAATGGATATTCTAGCACAGCACCATAAAGATAATAATTTTGTAAAATTTTGGAAGTCCACAAACAAAATTAATCCTAAGTCTAGTCTGCCTGTGAGCGTGGCTGGCGTGCGTGATCCAAAAGATATTGCTAACGTGTTCCGGAATCACTTCCGGGTTGAATCTCCTCTGGACTCTGCCCCAGCACCGTTATTGCGTGCGCCCATTACCACCCCGGAGCGTACCGTAATCTTCTCTACTAATGAAGTCAGAAATACTATTAAAAATATGATGAGAGGAAAGACACCCGGAGTTGATGGTCTTAGCGTAGAGCATCTTCAGCATGCAGGCGTCCACCTCTCGAGAGTTCTCACTATGCTATTTAACTTCTGCATAGGACATTCCCACCTGCCGCGCGATATGATGAGGACTATTGTTTCGCCAATTGTTAAGAATAAGACCGGTGACAGTTCGGATCCGAATAACTATAGACCGATATCTCTTGCAACAATTACTGCAAAGGTTCTGGACAGGTTGCTTGATCGGCAGCTTGAAAATCATCTTAAATTGCACGACGCGCAGTTTGGCTTTAAGCCCGGCCTATCTACTGAGAGTGCAATTCTGTCGCTTAAGCATACCGTACAGTACTATTCAGAGAGAAAAACGCCGGTCTATGCTTGCTATCTGGATCTCTCTAAAGCCTTTGACCTTGTCTCATACTCTAAGCTGTGGGAGAAGCTTAACGAGTCCAGCGTGCCTGATGAAGTAACGTCTTTGTTTAAATATTGGTATCATAATCAAATAAATGAAGTAAGATGGGCGGGTTCTCACTCAGATGAGTACAAACTTGACTGTGGTGTGAGACAAGGAGGAATAACATCGCCTAAACTGTTTAATTTGTATATTGATCAGTTGATCGTTGAGCTCAGCAACACCCAAGTTGGCTGTCATATAGACGGAGTCTGTATTAATAATATCAGTTACGCCGATGACATGGTGTTGCTGAGCCCATCGATCGCTGCATTAAGGCGACTACTCAGTATCTGTGAGAGATACGCAGCGGCCCATGGACTCAGGTACAATGCGAAGAAGAGCGAGCTAATGGTTTTCAGAGCAGGTACCAAATGTTACTCTAATGTGCCACCAGTACTATTGTCTGGTTCTCCTCTCTGCCAAGTTACAGCGTTTAAGTATCTGGGTCACTGGGTCACTGCGGATCTTAAGGATGATTTAGACATCGAACGGGAGCGGAGGGCGTTGGCTGTCCGATGTAATATGCTGGCTCGCAGATTTGCACAGTGTAATAATGAGGTAAAGTTGACGCTATTTAAAGCATTCTGTCAGTCCTTTTACACGTGCAGTCTGTGGGTCAGCTATACGCAGAGGGCGTATAACGCCCTTCGCGTCCAATACAACAATGCGCTCAGGATGTTGTTGCGGCTGCCGCGATTTTGCAGCGCATCGGAAATGTTTGCGGAGGCGCGGATTGACGGTTTTCACGCCATTCTTCGAAAGCGTTGCGCCTCTATGCTAGCGCGCGTACGAGCCAGTCGCCACACTATCCTGGGCACAATCGCTGACAGGTGGGACTCTCCTATTCTACAGCACTGGATTAGCCTGCATGTTGCCCAGTAGCCCCTGTTTTAAGTCATTTTTATTAGGTCACTTTCTTGTAATTTATTTGTTTACATTGTGTTTATTACCTGCCTAATTATTTACTTTCATGTTTTTAATAATTAATTTTTGTTGATTTTATTGAATTTTTGATTAATTAAGTATTTTATTTTAATAATTTTATTATAATGAATTTTCAAATAATCTTAATTTTAAAATATTTAATGACAATTTATTTATTCCAATGAATTTTTAATTATATTATTTTAATCATTTTAACTCTCGACATTTGTAACTGTGATAATTTTAATTAAGTAAGTAATTGACATGTAATAATCTGTAATTTTTCATCAAGCTTTAATTAAACTAACATATTCTTAAGTCGCTACTAACAAAAATGGATCTTTGTTATCTGGAAATAAATAAATAATAATAATAAAAAATAATAATAATAATTTTAACAAGGCAATATTAACGCAATGTTAAAAATATAAAAAATCCAAGATGGCGGCCAACTTTTTTGTTTCTGGGCTGATTTCGATAAAACTTGGTTTATGGTGTTATTTTAACAAGGCAATATTAACGCAATGTTAAAAATATAAATAAATCCAAGATGGCAGTCAACTTTTTTGTTTCTGGGCTGATTTCGATGAAACTTGGTTTATGGTGTTATTTTAACAAGGCAATAACAACGCAATGTTAAAAATATAAAAAAAATTAAGATGGCGACCAACTTTTTTGTCTATCGGCCGATTTAGATATAACTTGGTTTATGGTGTTATTTTAACAAGGTAATAACAACGCAATGTTAAAAATATAAAAAAATCCAAGATTGTGGCCAACTTTTTTGTTTCTGGGCCGATTTCGATGAAACTTGGTTTATGGTGTTATTTTAACAAGGCAATATTAACGCAATGTTAAAAATATAAAAAAATCCAAGATGGCGGCCAACTTTTTTGTTTCTGGGCCGATTTCGATAAAACTTGGTTTATGGTCTTATTTTAACAAGGCAATAACAACGCAATGTTAAAAATATAAAAAATCCAAGATGGCAGCCAACTTTTTTGTTTCTGGGCCGATTTCGATGAAACTTGGTTTATGGTGTTATTTTAACAAGGCAATAACAACGCAATGTTAAAAATATAAAAAATCCAAGATGGCAGCCAACTTTTTTGTTTCTGTTTTGTATGTGTTCGGTTTTTGCTTCTAGTTTTTATATAAGTTTAATGTAATATATAGGTAGTATTTTGTAAAATCTTTCTATTTGAGCAAGTTTGGGCATGACGTGGCAGGCCATTTTTCATGTGGATGCCACCGTGGCATGATTGACTTTTGTTTTCTTTCAATCAAAGGGGTTTTTGTTCATTAAGCCTAGTTTTCTTGTATGTGCTTTTATTTTTTAATTTTTGTAACTGTTATGGTAGGATAGGATTAATAATTTGTATTAGTAGTAATTGTTATAATGGTAATAAGTAAGTAATCAATTGTAATTTGTTTTTTTTCTTCTTTTTATATATTTTTTTGTCTCATTCGCACGCTTGTGGTTTTGTTTATATATTTTTTTTCTATCATTCTGTTACATAGTTCAGTGATGTCACTACTGGGCCTCGGCAGAATACCAGTTGCAGTAGATGTTCTTTCTCGTCTGCTGCTTATACTGAGCCGAGGTCGAGGTGGCATCACATAGCACTGCACCACAGAATGACTGCACAGTGTGACTGCTTTTCTTTCCTTGTAAGTTTTGTGCTGTCCTAATATTTTTTTGTTACGCTTTGTGTATGTGATATGTGCTGCCAATAAAATGCTATTCTATTCTATTCTACTATTGGAAAGCTAGAGTACTGCAATTCTCTAGACTAGAATATAATAAAAACGCATTTTTTAATGAACAACGGGAGAGTGCCTGGCCTTCACCTCATACTACAGTAGCCCGTAATACATTTAAATTTTCAAAAAGGTTACCGCTCGCCGTTGTGATATAGTTATTTATTACGAAATTATAGATCCTTTAACCCAAGTTTTACAGATCGCAACCCGCCGTAACCTATATTTGTATATCTCCAAAAAAAATTTTTTTTTAGTTTTCGAGGTTTACCACATGGTTTAGCTATTGTCGTGTTCTACAGCTTTGTTTGATTGCCGCTAATAATAGTAAGCCTATGGAAAGTGACCATACACAGATTTAAGACCAGATAAAGTCCATCCATTTTCATCTGGTCTTAAATCTGTCTATGGCTGCTTTTCATAGTCTTACTATTATCAGTGGCAATCAAACAAAGCTGTAGAACACGACAATAGCTAAACCATGTGATAAACCTCGAAAACTAAAAAAATATAATTTTTGGAGATATACAAATTTAGGTTACGGCGGGTTGCGATCTCTAAAACTTGGGTTAAAGGATCTATAATTTCGTAATAAATAACTATATCACAACGGCGAGCGGTAACCTTTTTGGTACACTGAGAAAAACGGGCTACTTAAAATTGGCAAATTTGTAATGCACTGGCAGCCAGATACGTATAATGTGCTTTTCACATGAAATAAATAAGAGCCATACTTATAATGAGCCGACACCATGTCCAGTAAGTATGCGGCATAATGCCCTGTAAAGACAATGTAAACGAGTTACTTGTAATGAGGCCGAATCCTTAATACGTAAGCCGCATCATGAAATTACTGTGCCCGCACTGTTAACGTTTACGTATGCGGTTTAATGATGCCGCATATGTATTAACGGAGCAGCATACGTAATTTACTTAACCCGCAACAGGAAATATATATGCGCTATACGTACGAAGTTATACAGCCGCATTATTTCAGTATCCAGGCTCTTTACAACAGTAACTGGTTGCCAAATCATTGTACTGACTCCGTCTCATTAAGTAATGGTCCGGGTTACGTACATAATGTACGAGCAGGGTCGGAGATATGCCGATACATTTTACGTACACGGGATAATTAATAATGTCTCCGCCTACATAAACATTTACGTATCCTGGCTCATTTTACGAACTCCGTTTACTTACTGGCAGTGTTCGGTACATAGAATCTTTATGACGTCAGCCGCATCATGAAATTACTGTGGCGCACTCTTTACAGTTACGTATGCGGCTTAATGATTCTGCACGGAGCAGCATACGTAATTTACTTTACCCGTAACATGAAATATGTATGCGCTATACGTACGAAGTTATACAGTCGCATTATTTCAGTATCCAGGCTCTTTTTAACAGTAACTGGTTGACAAATCATTGTACTGACTCTGTCTCATTAAGTAATGGTCCCGGTTACGTACATAATGTACAAGCAGGGTCGGAGATATGCCGATACATTTTACGTACACGGGATAATTAATAATGTCTCCGTCTACATCATCAGTTTTTACGTATCCTGGCTCATTTTACGAACTCCGTTTACTTACCGACTGTGTTTGGTACGTAGAATCTTTATGACGTCAGCCGCATCATTAAATTACTGTTGCGCACTCTTTACAGTTACGTATGCGGCTTAATGATTCTGCACGGAACAGCATACGTAATTTACTTTACCCGTAACATGAAATATGTATGCGCTATACGTACGAATAGTTATACAGCTGCATTATTTCAGTATCCAGGCTCTTTATAACAGTAACTGGTTGCCAAATCATTGTACTGTCCCTGTCACATTAAGTAATGGTCCCGGTTACGTACATAATGTACGAGCAGGGTCGGAGGTATGCCGATACATTTTACGTACACGGGATAATTAATAATGTCTCCGTCTACATCATCAGTTTTTACGTATCCTGGCTCATTTTACGAACTCCGTTTACTTACCGACTGTGTTTGGTACGTAGAATCTTTATGACGTCAGCCGCATCATTAAATTACTGTTGCGCACTCTTTACAGTTACGTATGCGGCTTAATGATTCTGCACGGAGCAGCATACGTAATTTACTTTACCCGTAACATGAAATATGTATGCGCTATACGTACGAATAGTTATACAGCTGCATTATTTCAGTATCCAGGCTCTTTATAACAGTAACTGGTTGTCAAATCATTGTACTGTCCCTGTCACATTAAGTAATGGTCCCGGTTACGTACATAATGGACGAGCAGGGTCGGAGGTATGCCGAAACATTTTACGTACACGGGATAATTAATAATGTCTCCGTCTACATCATCAGTTTTTACGTATCCTGGCTCATTTTACGAACTCCGTTTACTTACCGACAGTGTTTGGTACGTAGAATCTTTATGACGTCAGCCGCATCATTAAATTACTGTTGCGCACTCTTTACAGTTATGTATGCGGCTTAATGATTCTGCACGGAGCAGCATACGTAATTTACTTTACCCGTAACATGAAATATGTATGCGCTATACGTACGAATAGTTATACAGCTGCATTATTTCAGTATCCAGGCTCTTTATAACAGTAACTGGTTGCCAAATCATTGTACTGTCCCTGTCACATTAAGTAATGGTCCCGGTTACGTACATAATGTACGAGCAGGGTCGGAGATATGCCGATACATTTTACGTACACGGGATAATTAATAATGTCTCCGTCTACATCATCAGTTTTTACGTATCCTGGCTCATTTTACGAACTCCGTTTACTTACCGACTGTGTTTGGTACGTAGAATCTTTATGACGTCAGCCGCATCATGAAATTACTGTGGCGCATTCATTACAGTTACGTATGCGGCTTAATGATTCTGCACGGAGCAGCATACGTAATTTACTTAACCCGTAACATAAAATATGTATGCGCCATACGTACGAATAGTTATACAGCTGCATTATTTCAGTATCCAGGCTCTTTATAACAGTAACTGGTTGCCAAATCATTGTACTGTCCCTGTCACATTAAGTAATGGTCCCGGTTACGTACATAATGTACGAGCAGGGTCGGAGGTATGCATATACATTTTACGTACACGGGATAATTAATAAAGTCTCCGTCTACATCATCAGTTTTTACGTATCCTGGCTCATTTTACGAACTCCGTTTACTTACTGACTGTTTTCGGTACGTAGAATCTTTATGACGTCAGCCGCATCATTAAATTACTGTGGCACACTCTTTACATTAACGTATGCGGTTTAATGATATTAAACCGATTTTTGTTTTTCGGCCGATTTCATTAAACTTGGTTTTTGGTATTATTTTAACAAGGAAATAACAAGGCAATGTTAAAAATAATAAAAATATCTAAGATGGCGGCCAACTTTTTTTGTTTTTGGGCCGATTTACATGAAACATGGTTTTCGGAATTATTTAAACGAGAAAACAGCAACGCAATGTTGAAAATATTGCAAAGTCCAATATGGCTGTTAACTTTTTTGTTTGTGAGCCGATTTCGATGAAACTCCGTCTTTTGGTACTATTTTCACAGAAAACAGTAACGCAATAATAAAAATATAAAAAATAGATGGCAGCCCACAGTTTGTTTTTGGGCCGATTTTGATGAAACTCGATTTTTGATACTATTATACAAAAAAAACAGCTTGGGAAAAAAGGGATCGTTTTCGTGTTATTTGGTTAAAAAAAACAAATAAAGAATTTGGCTGTCATCTTAGGTGTTTTAATATTTTAAACATTGCATTGCTGTTTACTTGTAAAATAGTACCTAAAACCAAGTTTCATCGAAATCAGCCCAGAAACAAAAAAGTTGGCCACCATCTTGGATTTTTTTATATTTTTAACATTGCGTTAATATTGCCTTGTTAAAATAACACCATAAACCAAGTTTCATCGAAATCGGCCCAGAAACAAAAAAGTTGGCCACAATCTTGGATTTTTTTATATTTTTAACATTGCTTTGTTATTGCCTTGTTAAAATAACACCATAAACCAAGTTATATCTAAATCGGCCGATAGACAAAAAAGTTGGTCGCCATCTTAAATTTTTTTATATTTTTAACATTGCGTTGTTATTGCCTTGTTAAAATAACACCATAAACCAAGTTTCATCGAAATTGGCCCAGAAACAAAAAAGTTGGCTGCCATCTTGGATTTTTTATATTTTTAACATTGCGTTGTTATTGCCTTGTTAAAATAACACCATAAACCAAGTTTCATCGAAATCGGCCCAGAAACAAAAAAGTTGGCTGCCATCTTGGATTTTTTATATTTTTAACATTGCGTTGTTATTGCCTTGTTAAAATAAGACCATAAACCAAGTTTTATCGAAATCGGCCCAGAAACAAAAAAGTTGGCCGCCATCTTGGATTTTTTTATATTTTTAACATTGCGTTAATATTGCCTTGTTAAAATAACACCATAAACCAAGTTTCATCGAAATCGGCCCAGAAACAAAAAAGTTGGCCACAATCTTGGATTTTTTTATATTTTTAACATTGCGTTGTTATTACCTTGTTAAAATAACACCATAAACCAAGTTATATCTAAATCGGCCGATAGACAAAAAAGTTGGTCGCCATCTTAATTTTTTTTATATTTTTAACATTGCGTTGTTATTGCCTTGTTAAAATAACACCATAAACCAAGTTTCATCGAAATCAGCCCAGAAACAAAAAAGTTGACTGCCATCTTGGATTTATTTATATTTTTAACATTGCGTTAATATTGCCTTGTTAAAATAACACCATAAACCAAGTTTTATCGAAATCAGCCCAGAAACAAAAAAGTTGGCCGCCATCTTGGATTTTTTATATTTTTAACATTGCGTTAATATTGCCTTGTTAAAATTATTATTATTATTTTTTATTATTATTATTTATTTATTTCCAGATAACAAAGATCCATTTTTGTTAGTAGCGACTTAAGAATATGTTAGTTTAATTAAAGCTTGATGAAAAATTACAGATTATTACATGTCAATTACTTACTTAATTAAAATTATCACAGTTACAAATGTCGAGAGTTAAAATGATTAAAATAATATAATTAAAAATTCATTGGAATAAATAAATTGTCATTAAATATTTTAAAATTAAGATTATTTGAAAATTCATTATAATAAAATTATTAAAATAAAATACTTAATTAATCAAAAATTCAATAAAATCAACAAAAATTAATTATTAAAAACATGAAAGTAAATAATTAGGCAGGTAATAAACACAATGTAAACAAATAAATTACAAGAAAGTGACCTAATAAAAATGACTTAAAACAGGGGCTACTGGGCAACATGCAGGCTAATCCAGTGCTGTAGAATAGGAGAGTCCCACCTGTCAGCGATTGTGCCCAGGATAGTGTGGCGACTGGCTCGTACGCGCGCTAGCATAGAGGCGCAACGCTTTCGAAGAATGGCGTGAAAACCGTCAATCCGCGCCTCCGCAAACATTTCCGATGCGCTGCAAAATCGCGGCAGCCGCAACAACATCCTGAGCGCATTGTTGTATTGGACGCGAAGGGCGTTATACGCCCTCTGCGTATAGCTGACCCACAGACTGCACGTGTAAAAGGACTGACAGAATGCTTTAAATAGCGTCAACTTTACCTCATTATTACACTGTGCAAATCTGCGAGCCAGCATATTACATCGGACAGCCAACGCCCTCCGCTCCCGTTCGATGTCTAAATCATCCTTAAGATCCGCAGTGACCCAGTGACCCAGATACTTAAACGCTGTAACTTGGCAGAGAGGAGAACCAGACAATAGTACTGGTGGCACATTAGAGTAACATTTGGTACCTGCTCTGAAAACCATTAGCTCGCTCTTCTTCGCATTGTACCTGAGTCCATGGGCCGCTGCGTATCTCTCACAGATACTGAGTAGTCGCCTTAATGCAGCGATCGATGGGCTCAGCAACACCATGTCATCGGCGTAACTGATATTATTAATACAGACTCCGTCTATATGACAGCCAACTTGGGTGTTGCTGAGCTCAACGATCAACTGATCAATATACAAATTAAACAGTTTAGGCGATGTTATTCCTCCTTGTCTCACACCACAGTCAAGTTTGTACTCATCTGAGTGAGAACCCGCCCATCTTACTTCATTTATTTGATTATGATACCAATATTTAAACAAAGACGTTACTTCATCAGGCACGCTGGACTCGTTAAGCTTCTCCCACAGCTTAGAGTATGAGACAAGGTCAAAGGCTTTAGAGAGATCCAGATAGCAAGCATAGACCGGCGTTTTTCTCTCTGAATAGTACTGTACGGTATGCTTAAGCGACAGAATTGCACTCTCAGTAGATAGGCCGGGCTTAAAGCCAAACTGCGCGTCGTGCAATTTAAGATGATTGTCAAGCTGCCGATCAAGCAACCTGTCCAGAACCTTTGCAGTAATTGTTGCAAGAGATATCGGTCTATAGTTATTCGGATCCGAACTGTCACCGGTCTTATTCTTAACAATTGGCGAAACAATAGTCCTCATCATATCGCGCGGCAGGTGGGAATGTCCTATGCAGAAGTTAAATAGCATAGTGAGAACTCTCGAGAGGTGGACGCCTGCATGCTGAAGATGCTCTACGCTAAGACCATCAACTCCGGGTGTCTTTCCTCTCATCATATTTTTAATAGTATTTCTGACTTCATTAGTAGAGAAGATTACGGTACGCTCCGGGGTGGTAATGGGCGCACGCAATAACGGTGCTGGGGCAGAGTCCAGAGGAGATTCAACCCGGAAGTGATTCCGGAACACGTTAGCAATATCTTTTGGATCACGCACGCCAGCCACGCTCACAGGCAGACTAGACTTAGGATTAATTTTGTTTGTGGACTTCCAAAATTTTACAAAATTATTATCTTTATGGTGCTGTGCTAGAATATCCATTCTGATTTTATCCTCATTTTTCTGACACCACCGCAACTTGGACTTGAAAATTTTTCTAGAGTTAATCATTTTGTTATAGTAATAACCACTATTGGGACTACCATATAGTTCCCAGATTTCAAAGTTAAGCTTAGCCTCCCTATGAGCGCCCAAGACATGCGTGTTCCATCCTACCACTGGCTTAGGATACCCTCCAGATTTACTGATATTCGTACATTCGGCAGCATTAGTAAGTATAGTTACAATTTTAGAATAAAGGTCATCTATTATTAAACTATGTTTCTTATTATCACAAAATTTGTCACAGCAATCACTCAGTTCCGACGGAAAGTCTATATCTCTTAATTTGGAATGACAAATTTTATGGTATTTATGTATCTGAGTAGCATCCCTGTAGCCCCAAATTGCTTTGTTTAGTTTAATTTTACAAAATTCTGTTTTAGGTCTAATTAAGTCTAAATTAAATTCAATTAACAATGGCATGTGGTCCGACCAGTATATGTCAATTAACACTTCAGCCCCAGTTACGGCCCGGGCCGCGGCCGCTGATACGACACAGTGGTCGAGCCATCGTCGGCAACCGTGTGCCTCGCTTACAAACGTATAAGTTTCTATCGGCAACAACAATAAGTCTATGCACGACCATGACTGCTCAGCACAAAAGTCCAAAAGTTCAGAGTGAAATAACTCACCGGGGTGGGCGTTGAAATCTCCAAGTATAACAACAGACTCTGCATTGTTACCTTCAATTATTGCACTAATTTCACTAAGACAATTTGTGAACTCAGTAAGATTGTCATTAGAATCTGTAGGCATGTAAAACGAAAATATTATCATATCACGATCTAGGAGGCTAACTTTTATTGCAACTAAGCGCGCACTTTGACACGTTATCACATTAACTGACTGAAACAAGTTTTTACGCCACAGCAAGGCCACTCCACCGTAAGGCCGACCCCTGATTATTCCGGCACTGGTGTCCATCGCTGATTTTCCTGTGTAGGCGAAGCTTGGGTCTATCCCGTCCAAGAAAGGTACATCATGAGGAAAAAGCCACGTCTCCTGCAAAGCGACGACATCGGCATTTTGACATAACTTCCTTACACAGTTCACAGAGCGAGCCACTCCTTTACAATTAAAACTAATAAACTTTGCTTTTTTATCCATTATTCATTCGTACTATTATTCTGCTTTCTCCCGCCGAATTCAATAAATCGACGAAACGAAATTCCGTCGGGCCAAAAATCTTCTTGCAAAAATAATTTATTTTATGACTGGGAACATATATTTTGTATGAGTCATATTGTTTGTTAACCTTCACATTTTGTAATTGCACCTTTACATTTAAATTAGTTTTCTTCAAAATGTAGTCCGAAATGTCCGTAGTGCAAATGTCTTTTGCTACGAATAACACCATGAACCAAGTTTCATCGAAATCGGCCCAGAAACAAAAAAGTTACCCGCCATCTTGGATTTTTTTATATTTTTAACATTGCGTTGTTATTGCCTTGTTAAAATAACACCATAAACCAAGTTATATCTAAATCGGCCGATAGACAAAAAAGTTGGTCGCCATCTTAATTTTTTTTATATTTTTAACATTGCGTTGTTATTGCCTTGTTAAAATAACACCATAAACCAAGTTTCATCGAAATCAGCCCAGAAACAAAAAAGTTGACTGCCATCTTGGATTTATTTATATTTTTAACATTGCGTTAATATTGCCTTGTTAAAATAACACCATAAACCAAGTTTTATCGAAATCAGCCCAGAAACAAAAAAGTTGGCCGCCATCTTGGATTTTTTATATTTTTAACATTGCGTTAATATTGCCTTGTTAAAATAACACCATGAACCAAGTTTCATCGAAATCGGCCCAGAAACAAAAAAGTTGCCCGCCATCTTGGATTTTTTTATATTTTTAACATTGCGTTGTTATTGCCTTGTTAAAATAACACCATAAACCAAGTTATATCTAAATCGGCCAATAGACAAAAAAGTTGGTCGCCATCTTATTTTTTTTTATATTTTTAACATTGCGTTGTTATTGCCTTGTTAAAATAACACCATAAACCAAGTTATATATAAATCGGCCGATAGACAAAAAAGTTGGTCGCCATCTTAATTTTTTTTATATTTTTAACATTGCGTTGTTATTGCCTTGTTAAAATAACACCATAAACCAAGTTTTATCGAAATCAGCCCAGAAACAATAAAGTTGGCCGCCATCTTGGATTTTTTATATTTTTAACATTGCGTTAATATTGCCTTGTTAAAATAACACCATAAAACAAGTTTCATCGAAATCGGCCCAGAAACAAAAAAGTTGCCTGCCATCTTGGATTTTTTTTATATTTTTAACATTGCGTTAATATTGTCTTGTTAAAATAACACCATAAACCAAGTTTTATCGAAATCAGCCCAGAAACAAAAAAGTTGGCCGCCATCTTGGATTTTTTATATTTTTAACATTGCGTTAATATTGCCCTGTTAAAATAACACCATAAACCAAGTTTCATCGAAATCGGCCCAGAAACAAAAAAGTTGGCCACAATCTTGGATTTTTTTATATTTTTAACATTGCGTTGTTATTGCCTTTTTAAAATAACACCATAAACCAAGTTATATCTAAATCGGCCAATAGACAAAAAAGTTGGTCGCCATCTTATTTTTTTTTATATTTTTAACATTGCGTTGTTATTGCCTTTTTAAAATAACACCATAAACCAAGTTATATCTAAATCGGCCAATAGACAAAAAAGTTGGTCGCCATCTTAATTTTTTTTATATTTTTAACATTGCGTTGTTATTGCCTTGTTAAAATAACACCATAAACCAAGTTTCATCGAAATCAGCCCAGAAACAAAAAAGTTGGCCGCCATCTTGGATTTTTTATATTTTAAACATTGCGTTAATATTGCCTTGTTAAAATAACACCATGAACAAGGTTTCATCGAAATCGGCCCAGAAACAAAAAAGTTGCCCGCCATCTTGGATTTTTTTATATTTTTAACATTGCGTTAATATTGTCTTGTTAAAATAACACCACAAACCAAGTTTTATCGAAATCAGCCCAGAAACAAAAAAGTTGGCCGCCATCTTGGATTTTTTATATTTTTAACATTGCGTTAATATTGCCTTGTTAAAATAACACCATAAATTAAGTTTTATCGAAATCGGCCCAGAAACAAAAAAGTTGGCCGCCATCTTGGATTTTTTTATATTTTTTACATTGCGTTAATATTGCCTTGTTAAAATAACACCATAAACCAAGTTTCATCGAAATCGGCCCAGAAACAAAAAAGTTGGCCACAATCTTGGATTTTTTTATATTTTTAACATTGCGTTGTTATTGCCTTGTTAAAATAACACCATAAACCAAGTTATATCTAAATCGGCCGATAGACAAAAAAGTTGGTCGCCATCTTAATTTTTTTATATTTTTAACATTGCGTTGTTATTGCCTTGTTAAAATAACACCATAAACCAAGTTATATCTAAATCGGCCGATAGACAAAAAAGTTGGTCGCCATCTTAATTTTTTTATATTTTTAACATTGCGTTGTTATTGCCTTGTTAAAATAACACCATAAACCAAGTTTCATCGAAATCAGCCCAGAAACAAAAAAGTTGGCCGCCATCTTGGATTTTTTATATTTTAAACATTGCGTTAATATTGCCTTGTTAAAATAACACCATGAACAAGGTTTCATCGAAATCGGCCCAGAAACAAAAAAGTTGCCCGCCATCTTGGATTTTTTTATATTTTTAACATTGCGTTAATATTGTCTTGTTAAAATAACACCACAAACCAAGTTTTATCGAAATCAGCCCAGAAACAAAAAAGTTGGCCGCCATCTTGGATTTTTTATATTTTTAACATTGCGTTAATATTGCCTTGTTAAAATAACACCATAAATCAAGTTTTATCGAAATCGGCCCAGAAACAAAAAAGTTGGCCGCCATCTTGGATTTTTTTATATTTTTTACATTGCGTTAATATTGCCTTGTTAAAATAACACCATAAACCAAGTTTCATCGAAATCGGCCCAGAAACAAAAAAGTTGGCCACAATCTTGGATTTTTTTATATTTTTAACATTGCGTTGTTATTGCCTTGTTAAAATAACACCATAAACCAAGTTATATCTAAATCGGCCGATAGACAAAAAAGTTGGTCGCCATCTTAATTTTTTTATATTTTTAACATTGCGTTGTTATTGCCTTGTTAAAATAACACCATAAACCAAGTTTCATCGAAATCAGCCCAGAAACAAAAAAGTTGGCTGCCATCTTGGATTTTTTTATATTTTTAACATTGCGTTAATATTGCCTTGTTAAAATAACACCATGAACCAAGTTTCATCGAAATCGGCCCAGAAACAAAAAAGTTGGCCGCCATCTTGGATTTTTTTATATTTTTAACATTGCGTTAATATTGCCTTGTTAAAATAACACCATAAACCAAGTTTTATCGAAATCAGCCCAGAAACAAAAAAGTTGGCCGCCATCTTGGATTTTTTATATTTTTAACATTGCGTTAATATTGCCTTGTTAAAATAACACCATAAACCAAGTTTCATCGAAATCGGCCCAGAAACAAGAAAATTGGCCGCCATCTTGGATTTTCCAATATTTTGAACATTGCGTTATTATATCCTTGTCAAAATAGAACTATGAACGGAGTTTCATCGCAATCGGCTCAAAAACCAAAAAGTTGGCCGCCATCTTGGATTTTTTATATTTTTAACATTGCGTTGTTATTGCCTTGTTAAAATAACACCAAAAACCGGGTTTCATCGAAATCGGCCTACAAACAAAAAAGTTGACTGCCATTATGGATTTTTCAATATTTTCAACATTGCGTTGCTGTTTTCTCGTTAAATTAGTTCCAAAAACCGTGTTTCATAGTAATCGGCCCACAAACAAGAAAATTGGCCGCCATCTTGGATTTTCCAATATTTTGAACATTGCGTTATTATATCCTTGTCAAAATAGAACTATGAACGGAGTTTCATCGAAATCGGCTCAAAAACCAAAAAGTTGGCCGCCATCTTGGATTTTCCAATATTTTGAACATTGCGTTATTATTTCCTTGTCAAAATAGAACTATGAACGGAGTTTCATCGAAATCGGCCCAGAAACAAAAAAGTTGCCTGCCATCTTGGATTTTTATATATTTTTAACATTGCGTTAATATTGCCTTGTTAAAATAACACCATAAACCAAGTTTTATCGAAATCAGCCCAGAAACAAAAAAGATGGCCGCCATCTTGGATTTTTTTATATTTTTAACATTGCGTTGCTGTTTTCTTGTCAAAATTGTATCATAAACCGAGTTTCATCGAAATCGGCCAAAAAACAAATAAGTTGGCCGCAATCTTGAATTTTTATATTTGTGTCATTGCGTTGCTGTTTTCTTGTCATAATTGTGCCAAAAAACAAGTTTCATCGAAATCGGCTTACAAACAAAAAAGTAGGCTGCCATAATGGATTTTTCAATATTTTCAACATTGAGTTGCTGTTTTCTTGTCGAAATAGTACCAAAAAGCGAGTTTCATCAAAATCGGCCCACAAACAAAAAGTTGCCGCCATAACGGATTTTTCACTATTTTTAACATTGCGTTGCTGTTTTCTCGCTAAAATAGTTCCGAAAACCGTGTTTCATGGAAATCGGCCCACAAACAAGAAAATTGGCCGCCATCTTGGATTTTTCAATATTTTGAACATTGCGTTATTATTTCCTTGTCAAAATAGTACTATGAACGGAATTTCATCGAAATGGGCTCATAAACCACCAACTTGGCCGCTATCTTGGATATTTTTATATTTTTAACATTGCGTTGCTGTTTTCTTGTCAAATAGTATAAAAAATCGAGTTTCATCGAAATCGGCCCACAAACAAAAAAGTTGGCCGCCATCTTGAATTTTTTATATTTTTAACATTGCGTTGTTATTGCCTTGTTAAAATAACACCATTAACGAAGTTTCATCGAAATCGGCCGAAAAACAAAAAAGTTGGTCGCCATCTTGGATTTTTTATAATTTTATTATTGCGTTGCTGTTTCCTTGTCAAAATAGTAACAAAAACCGAGTTTCATCAAAATCGGCACACAAACAAAAAGTTAGCCGCCATATTGGTTTATAACATTCTTAGTAGATATGTAGTTATATACCTACCTCGAATATAGATGTCCCGAAACACTTTCAATAGTCGCATTAGTTAAAAAGATATTCTGGCACCGGAAAAAACAGAGCCGCTATACTTAACTGTAGTGGCATACATTATACTGCAAGCCTTATACTTAAAACTAGTGTTTCGCCCTGGTGCGCAGCAGCCCGCGGGCATCGCCCTGTTGGGCTGTTAGTAACTTTGGAGAGTCGGACTGCGAATTGTGGAATGCGGTATTTATTGCCATGCCATCCGATAAAATCACATTGGAATTTGTCTGCAAGTTGCAGTGCGGTGTGGTGACGGTGATGCATGGTGAAAATTAATACTGTTTTTTTTCTAAAACTTTGCTGGCTTATATTAAAATCATCATCATATCGGCCCCCCGACATCCACTGCTGGGTATAGGCCTCCCCCAAAGATCTCCACGACGATCGGTCTTGCGCTGCTTATATAGCATGAGCATCCGCTGAGCTCTGAAACTTCATTGCATATGCTGTTTTCAAGGGCTTCAAAGCGGTTTTGCAGTTTAAGCATTAAAACCATAGAGAAACTAATAATAAATTCTGTTTTCGTGGCTTTCTATTAATCCATTTCCAAACTATTTGTGAATTTGTCCAGAATAATCGTTTTGCTATTTCGAGTTTCTGTTTTTGCTTTTACCATTCATGGTGTGACCTAAACGGGATCCCATTAAAGCAACCTGCAGCTCTAGCTTAGGGATCGTTGCAGTTTTCAGGTGCAACTTTATATTTCCCAGCTACAAAGGCCACATCGTCATCTCTACTCAGTAAGCAAAAGTGGCATAATGCTTGCTCAGAGGCGTCAATAGAAATGTGTAATCTTAATTTAGTCATCTGTGAGAAACCATAACATCTGGGTACTGAAAATAATTTGCAAGTCTCAAGCTTCTGAACCAATACCAATCTTTGTTCATCTTCTCGACGATTTGATCATCCCATTTGATCGTAGACCGCCAAATTTCCTGCAGCAATATCTTTCAATAAATCAGGAAGGGACATAAACATACCCAGTGACATTAAAATTTTTAGCAACTCGCGATTTGTTGGCGGTCGCAAACCTTCGTTGATCTCTTTGTCCACCTACTTAAAGCTGAGATCAAACCCTAAAGTATCTGTGGCTGGTTTCCAATTGCTGGGTCTATTAGAGGCCCAACTTTAAGTCAAAACCTCCTGCCTTATGAATCACAATCAGTCGCTTCATCCCCTTTTCGTTAATTATCCGTGGAGTCGAGATAGTCATCAACGTAGTGCCTTTCCTTAATGGTTTTCGCTGCTTGTGGATGATGACATGAAACAAAATTATCAGTATTACGATAAATAATACAAGTAGCTGTGCATGGAGATGATGTGGCACCAAAGGTCATCGAGGTGAACTTATAAGTTTCTGAGAGCTTCTTTCTTTCCAAAACCCTCCAAAGGAAGCACTGGGCATTTTGATCCTGATCATTTACTTAAACTGCAGGAACAATTCCCCGATATCTGTAGTAACGGCTACTTTTCTTTTTCGGAACTTAACCAGGACATCATCTAATGAATTCTAAATATCTGGGCCAGTCAGTAATTCGCTATTCAGAGACACTTCTTGAGTTTCGGCTTTCGCATCAAAAACAAGTCTAAGTTTTCCAAGTTTTTTGATATTTCTAACGCCAAAATGTAGGAGATGCCAAACTCGAGCAACTGGTGCCTGAGCAGTTTTCTTGGCATAATCTTTTTCCAACATGTTATGCGTCTGCTTCGTGAAGTCTACTGCGAAGCTCGGATCAAAATCCATTATCTTCTCAATCAAACGTAATCTACTTTCGGCGTTTCTCTTGTTGTTGGGTTGGGAAGCTTGATGTCATCGTTTCTTCACAGCAAAGCAGACTCCCAGAGCCGTCAATTTTCTTCGACTTAGTATCGATAATGTGAAGTGCTCGTCATTCTTCTCGAGAATATCTAGGTAGCTTAGAATTCCTGATGCCTATGCTATCAAGTCTAAAGAAATTCTCTAATAAGAAGTGAAGTTCATCCTCTTTTTCGGACTGTAGTGACAAGCAAACTCGGGCATAATCTTCCTCGAAATTGACGACGAAACTTCATGCAAAATCCAACTAAGTTCAGTGAGAGAGGCAACAGGCTCATCCTTCCTGCCTTCTTTTATTTCTCGGCTTATATTCAAATGACAATAACCTTGGCCTATGAGGAATTGAGGATTGTCTGTCGATCAAGATGGTCGTATTAAGAAATCATATTGCCATCAATAGGGAATATGCAGCATTTTTTTTGTAACAATCAAAAGTATAATGCGTGAGAAAATCAACTGTAATATTAAAACCTTTCCCTTCCTTTTTTTCGTGATATAGTTAGGTACTTGAAGTTAGCACGCATCAGCACCCGCCGAAAACACCCTGTACAAAATGGTCATGTTTTGTGACTTCACCAACCATGATTTTAGGCGCGATTTTTATGGAGTTAGCCAAAAAAATTATATCCCTAAATTTTGCGTCTAAGTACCAACATACATGTTGTGGAATGGCACGTAGATGTAGTAGTAGGTAGATGTAGGTAGATAATTGAAACTCACTGGTAGCTTGACTGAAGGCAGGGTTTATTTTTGGAAGCAAAAGACACATACAAACTTGTATATTTTAACTCAAATTACTTATAAAAGTATGGAACACGAACCACACGCAATGGTGCCCGGAAACGAAGAGAGAGTGGGAAGCGAACCTCCAATTGAAGCAGTGATGTACAATAAAAATAGTGTTGGGTAACATGCCAACACATGTGTCATACAAAATATTATTTCTCATTCAATATTCTATCTGACTGTAAAGTGCATTATATCCAAAAATGAAAAAAAAAATCGTTATGTTCCCCTGATTTCATCGTGTGATAAAACTAAAATAATACATTGTTTTTCTGTTCCATCATGTTTTTAATACATATCCGCAGCGATCAATCTCAATTTTTTTATCAAAATCGGTGACTTATGCATATTCCCTGTTGAGTGTCTTGGAAACGTGAAGTTCTTCGTACGAACTCATTCAAGGCTGAAGGATACTGTATCTGTCATAATAAGCGTGAAAGAGACGATCTTGCCAGGTTGTTACAGCCGCCCACCGCATCCTGAAACGCCAACTCAACGCTCCACCTTCCGGCTCCTGCCACGTTGGCTACACTGCTCTCCACGAGTGACACGGTGGACCCTTCATCAAGCAGAGCACACGTGTTAAAGTTGCCTTCAGTTCTCTGGACGGTACGGGAAGCACTTTCAAAAAGACTCATTTTTGAAACTTGCTGATGCCGACCAGATGTTTGCGGTAGTCGCGGTAGTCTTTGGGTCTTTCTTCTATGCGTTTTTCGTCTGCGTTCAGACATTTTATTTTATTTTAACAATCTTCGGGAAGCTTACAGCTAGGTTAAGAATAAAGTGGTTAACTTAAATAAATATCAAGGGCCAATTACAAGCTTCCACATATAGGTGAAAATCATTAATAAGAACAGTGTTAGCCTACATTATGTTAAAAATTTAAGGTAAGTACCTATATTACACCCAGTAATTAAAGTATAAATAAGTAGGAAGTAGTTTTCAAAAATATTTGTTAGAAAAATAACTATTACCTAACATTCGCCTAAATTTACTTGAAGAAGTGTTGAAAATGTCTATTTCAAATTGTTTTGCAACACTATTGAAACACCTGCTTGTTCTGATAAAGAAAGAATTTCGCCGATACTTCGTTTTGCACCAGGGAACGTGAAGTACGTTAGGTTTACGGAAGGAAGCTACTAAACGTAAACTAATGCCACTCAAAAGCTCAGGACAATCAACAGAGCCACCTGCTATGCTGAGAAGGTGCGATAGATCTGCAATGCGTCTTCTTTCTACAAGTGGTAAAAATGAAACTTACGACATCGCTGATCGTAATCACGAGTATATTTATTCGTTTTAAACTGTAAATACCGCAGAAACCGTTTCTGAATCCTTTCAATTCGCGTTTCATATAGTTTGTGACAGGGGCTCCATACTTGAGAGGCATATTCTAAATGACTTTGTACGTAAGCACAGTAAAGTATTTTTAGAACTTTTATAGAGTTGAATTGTGTAACATCATCATAACGAAGCCGAGAGCTTTAGATGCCTTAGCCACAATGTTGTCTATGTGTTCATCAAAAAGCAAATTAGCTATCAAAGGTTACTCCTAGGTCACGTATGGTAGTAACTCTGGTAACATCAGTGCCTAATAGTTTGTAAGATGATAACATGGGTTTAGATTTTCGGGTATAAATACAGACATAGCATTTGGAGACATTAATGTCAAGTTTGTTAACATGGCAGTAATGCTCAAATCTAGTGAGACCCTCCTTCAGATGCTGAGCGTCTTGAGTTGAGTTGATCGGCATCAATACTTTCATGTCATCAGCGTACATAATGATTTTGGCATGAGTAAAACATGACGAGATATCGTTTATGAAGATGTTGAAGAGCAATGGTCCTAGTAAAGAGCCTCGAGGAACGCCCGATGGTATTAACATGGGAGAAGAAGTGTGGCCATTAAGAACAACAGTCTGGAATTTTTCTTTAACGTAAGAGGAGAACCATTTAAATAAATTACCCTTAATATCTATAGCTTGCAGTTTACGTAAAAGTGTTGTGTGATCAATACGATCAAAACATTTATTATAGTCCGTGTAAACTACATCAACCTGAGACGGTACAGTCAAATGTTTTGTCAGGAAGTCGCTACATAAGATAAGGTTAGACGTCTTCGATCTGCCCTTAACGAAGCCGTGCTGCTCTGGACATAAAGATTGCGTAACGGATGCGTAGACTTGTTTGTAGACAATTTTTTCCAAATATTTTGCAAACAAACTAAGGTTGGAAATCGGTCTATAATTGTCGACTACATATTTAAGCCCTTTTTTGTGAATTGGCGTAATAAAGGCAGATTTCCAGATATCAGGCATAATGCCTTCACCCAGTGAACGCCTAAACAGGATACTAAGAGGAACTCGGAAAAACTCGCAATAATTATAATTGCTGGGATATTGTCGGGGCCGGCAGACTTATTTAAGTCGAGTGATGCTAATAGTTTGGAAACTTCTAATGTGTCAACTTCAATCTTCACAGGAAGAGTCCATGTCCACTACGTCATCCAAAATATTAACGGACTGAGTATTGTGTGAAAAAGTGGAGTGAAATTAATCGCTAAACATTTCACAGATAGCTTCCCCGTCTTCAGATGTGCGCTGTCCAAAGTGAAAAACAGAAGGATAGTAGAGTATTATGTTGATTTTTCAGCTTTACATCACGTCACTTCACATCACATCAGGGTGAAGTAACTTATGGTGACTGCCTTTGCAAGTTGAGCACCAGACTTTTAATAAGCTTATTTTGCGCTTGCAGATCCACTTCCAGCGTTGGATAACGTCTTCACTTTTGAACTTGTCACAGGCAGTAGGTAATCTGATGGCCCGTGTCATCACAAAAATGCATTTAGCTTGTAGCTCGGGTTTTTTCTTCGTGTTGTTCGTCAAATCTACCTTATTGGGCGAGATCGGTCGTTTGTATGTAACTGATTTAGAAGACTTTGGTGGTGGTGGTTCTATGCCGCCCTTCCGAGTCCGCAAGCGGTGCTCATTGATTCATTATTGCAGGCGAGATGAAACGATCCGTTTTATTTTTAGCAAGCAAGAGGGGTTTTGGTAATCACAATGTGGCGGTACTTGGAAAATAACTTTACTTTCAAATTCCAGTGCCATCTTTTCGATATAAAAATAGTCAAATGTCATTAGTATTGGCAATATCTAATGGTTTTTAAGATAATGATTGTTTAATTGAAAATAATAGTCTTTGAAGAAAAAATTTGAGAGTAATTGTGGTGAAACAAAAAGGTTTTTGTCTTAAACTCTACAGCACTTCAGAGTTGTGGCCCCGCGGTTTGGGGTCCAAAAATCGAATTTTCAAAACTCTCCAGCGTGGCCGCCATTTTGTTTTGAGTTTTTTTCTTATTTTTCTAAATTTGAAATGTCAAAATCTACCACTGTTGTAAGTTTGAACAAAATCGGTTGGAAAACAAAAAGTTTCAAACCTCGCCACAGCCGCCATCTTGTTTTTCCCAAAAGTAATAATTTTTACCTAGTTCGATTAAGATTTTGCACATTTCCCCCAAACATCATTATACTCTTTTCCATCAGTCAGTGAGTGAGTAGTTATTAAACAATACTAAATAGAGTAGTTATTATCGAGGTATATAAGTAATCAGCCAGCTGCGACCAAATAGGTTTTCTGTAATTTTGTGTGGCGGTCATTTTGTTTTTCACCATTTCGATTTTTTTTCTCGCTTCAGGATCTGCTTAGAGTCTTCTACAACTTTAGTTTGAGCACCATCTACCTATGTAGTGCCATTTTGGCAGGCAGTACCCCGTCATGAGGATCTTGACCTGGACTTCAACTTTTAATTTTTCCCCAGTTCGACTGGGTTTTGCACATACCTTTTTCCACCTCCTTCTGGGAGAACAATTATGTGAGTAAGTGGTGTTTAATTTGGTTTTCTGTAATTTTGTATGGTGTCCATTTTGTTTTTCCACCATTTTGATTTTTTTTCTCGCTTCAGGATTTTCTTAGAGTCTTCTACAACTTTAGCGCGAGCACCATCTACCTATGTAGTACCATTTCGGCAGGCAGTACCCCGTCATGAGGATCTTGACTTGGGCTTCCACTTTTAATATTTTTTTCTGATAGTTTTATAAATTTTAAATACTTTTTCCATACATTGTAAACATCTACAAATGCTCCTTTTTGGTAATAAAAATGTAAGGTTCTTGGAAAGTAAACCTTTTTCAATTTCAGTGTTGCCATCTTTTCGTTACGAAAATAGTCAAATGTCATTAGTATTGGTAAAATCTAACGGTTTTTGATAAAAAATATTAAAAAATGCTGCTTTTTCTATTTTTCACTTTTTTGGGGTAAATCTCAAAAAGCACCCTAAAAATGGTTTTTTTTTTCAATACTTCTTCATAATATGCATAATTTCTCAGTACATGCCAACTTTCTCAATTGTCGTAAACTGCCTCAAAATAGCCTTAAAATATTTTAAAAAATGTATAAAATTTACAAAATGGCCGCCACCGCGTCCGCCATATTGTTTTTTTTTGCACATTTTCTTAAAATATCATTATACCATTTTTCACCTCCTTCTGGGAGAACAATTATTTTAATCAGTGAGTCAGTCAGTAAGTGAGTAATCGAGCTGTATATGCTGGGTTTTCTGTAAATTTGTATGGCGGCCATTTTGTTTTTCGACCATTTTGAATTTTTTTTCTCGCTTCAGGATCTACTTATAGTCCTCTACAACTTTAGTTTGAGCACCATCTACCTATGTAGTACCATTTTGGCGGGCAGTTCTCCGTCATGAGGATCTTGACCTGGACTTCCACTTTAAATTTTTTTTTCTAATTGTTATCTAAATTCTAAATACTTTTTCCGTACATTGTACCCATCTACAAATGCTCCTTTTGGGTAATAAAAATGTAAGGTACTTGGAAATTACCCTTACTTTAAATTCAAGTGTTGCCATCTTTTCGATATGTAAATAGTTAAATGTCATTAGTATTGGCAAAATCTAATGGTTTTTAATAAAAAATATTTCAAAATGCCGCTTTTTCAATTTTTCAATTTTTTGGGGTAAATCTCAAAAAGTACCCTAAAAATGGGTAATTTTTTTTTAAAAAGCATTACTTCTCTATAATATGCGTAATTTGTCAATACTTGCCAACTTTCTCAATTGTCGTAAACTGCCTCAAAATAGCTTTGACATATTTAAAAAATGTATAAAATTTACAAAATGGCCGCCACCGCGTCCGCCATGTTGTTTTTTTAATATTTCATATTTTTCCTATACTAAGCAACATAAACTGCGTGCAATGATGTTTTGTTTTTTTTTCTCACTTGCACCCAGTCACCGCAATAGGACTTGAAAAAAGGGTATCTCGAAAATGTCTTTTTCCTTAGCAGTTTCTAGGGTTGCCAGACGTTGCCAACCAAAATACCACAAAGTCATTTGTATACAGACTATACACAAGTCCTCATACTCGAAATTGTCAAAAAGTGGTTATTTCACTTTTTTGCATTTTGGGGTAAATCTCAAAAGTTACCCCGAAATGGGGTAAAAATATTTTACTAATGAATACCTTGTACCTATAGCTATAGCCGTTCTATGAACCTCAAAGCGCTCTAGTGTTGCCATCTGGAAGAAAATCGACTTTAAAAATGGCGTGTTTTCGTACCCCAAACAAAATGGCCTCTACGACAGGCGCCATCTTGGATTTTTAAAAAGTTTCCCCGATTGATAAAATTTGAGGGTAATTGTGGTAAAACAATAAAGTTTTTTTTCTTAAACCAAACAACACTTTTGAGCGGTGACCCCGCGGTTTGGGGTCCAAAAATCAAATTTTTCAAAACTCTCCGGCGCGGCCGCCATTTTGTTTTTGCATTTTTTAAATATTTTTCTCAATTTTAAATGTCAAAATCTACCACTCTTGCAAGTTTGAATAAAATCGGTTGGAAAACAAAAAAGTTACAAACTTTGCCACAGCCGCCATCTTGTTTTTCCCAAATGTCATAATTTTTCCCCAGTTCGATTGGGGTATTGTACATTTTCCCCAAACATCATTATACCTTTTTCCACCTCCTTCTGGGAGAACAATCATGTCAATCAGTGAGTGGTAATCGAGCTATATATAGTATAAGCCTCCAGCCTCCCCTTACCTTAGTCACTTTTGTAAAAGTAGGTAGGTACTACGTACCTTTTTGGTATAAACCCCCAAACATTTATACTTTGCGAAGTTTACTAATCAGAACATTGAACTCCACTAAGACGTTAAAAATTCAAGTTAAAAAATACGCAATGTGTTCTAAGTCCAACCAACAGCCATAAAACTACTAGCTGCCGGATTAATCTATATAAATGATCCACCGTCCAAGGAAATGTTGATTGATGCCTTGGAAAAGGACGTCTTGCGCAATTCTGTGTGCATCGCAGTTTAAAAAAAATAGTGGCGTGATGCATCACTATGGCCATTAGCATAAGCTTTCGTCGGTTTACTTGACGTCGTTTTAGCTTTATCACTTGGAGTCTGAAGATTTCTGACTAAGAAAGCTCGGCAAATGTTTTTCTCCGTTATAAAGTATACCATTTTATAAATTCACATCACTTTTCAGTGTTGTGTATTTGACAAAGCGTGAGTGACCTTAATAGTATCGTAAGTACCCTTAAGTACTTATATTTATTTCCATAAGTTAATTGTCAATGATGCTGTAAGCTCCCCAAATAAAATAAAATAAAATAAAATAAATAAAAATGAAGTGTTTATGGTGGCGAACAGCACCGCTTGTTACTTTCATCTCGGGGTATTTTGTTAAGTTACCTAATAAAAATAGCATTTTTTTTAATAATACTGATGTACTACCCATTAAATTCGAAAGACATAGTCATTTCGTTCTTTTATACCTTTGGTCTAGTAGGTACAGACATAGTTCCAACTTCCGAAACCCACGGGTTTGAAAATCGAGTTAGATCACAATTTCATGTTACAATGTAACAAATATATCCCTAAGCGTGGAACGGACATAACTCACATCGTAAATCTTTCATTCATGTGAAAACAATATCGTTGAATTCAACATAACAACCAGAGGCGCGGACTTAACCAAGTTTTGACATAAAGTCAACATATACGAGAGATGAATCGAAATATGAATCGTTCAAATTCGTTGTACATTTTGCAATAAATATTGTCAAGTGGAGAGTGGAGCTAAGACGTATTTACACTTTAATGTTGCGTTTTGAATCTGATTATCCATGGCCTTCAAAAGTGGTACAATTCTACAGATGATTTTACACGAGCCATTGGCTTAGTAAAATGAATAAATAAAAAGCGTCTTTTCTCCGTGATAATGTTTGTGTGAATAATTAGTAGTGCTTAATGAATAAATAAATTCTACAAACTTTTGATAAATTACTTTTTAAGAACTGGAGTTGGCAAATAAGCCATGTCTACAGATAAAGGTATATTACTCAGATCCAAAACCTGTGATTCAATTGCGTGCATAAAATAATCTGTTCCGATTGCACTGTACCATTGTTTAAATTTATAGTACGATTGTTAGCCATCCGAAATACTAATATCGAAAAACCGTTTTCATCGTAAACTATAACGGTCACAAAGCAAACATAAGTTATGCAAATTAAAGCATAACTCATTTCCTAACGCTGCAGAGCGTTTGCCGTAAAAACTGTATTGGCTTGTTTTATCGATGGGCTAAAAAGAGTTTTTGAAGGAATAACTTATAGCCAGCGACACGGCTTGAATGAAATCAGGGTTCTCAGTTTTATGCACGATGCGGATGCAAAAGTTCCATAGCACGTTCCAGCTTAGAAGAGAGACAGCCCTAGATGCCGTTCGTTTTCTCACAGAACATAAAAACACATAACGTGCGTTACCTATAATTGATTTTTAGGGTTCCGTACCCAAAGGGTAAAAATGGAACCCTATTACTAAGACTCCGCTGTCCGTCTGTCTGTCTGTCTGTCACCAGGCTGTATCTCATAAACCGTGATAGCTAGACAGCTGAAATTTTCACAGATGATGTATTTCTGTTGCCGCTATAACAACAAATACTAAAAACAGAATAAAATACATATTTTAGGGGGGCTCCCATACAACAAACGTGATTTTATTGCCGTTTTTTGCTCGATATTAATAACGACAGCAGGTAGACAGTTGAAATTTTCACAGATGATGTATTTCTGTAGCCGCTACAACAACAGAACTAAAAACAAAATAAAATAAATATTTAAGTGGGGCTCCCATACAACAAACGTGATTTTTTTGCCGTTTTTTGGTACGGAACCCTTCGGGCGTGAGTCCGACTCGCACTTGGCCGGTTTTTAAATATTGTGTTCAGCCCCCGTATTACACCTCTTAAAACTTGCCAGATTTCTAACAGCGGGAAAGAGATGTAACTATAGCAATTAATAAACCTGGCAAGTTTTAAGAGATTGTAATACCCTCCCTCTAGGGTTTGGTACCTAAGACCAACAGTCATTTGGTCAAAATTTACTACATCAACACAACTAAATCAATTGCTATGACAAAGTACTAAAGTGTTAAACAACTTTCGTTGCTGACCTAATTTATATCAACACATACATGTCCTAAGTATATTATGTAGTTTTATTTCTTTTATCATTTCTCAAGTTCCTAAAGGTGCGTCCAGATATGTTCTTTTGCCCGTACCGTACCTCCGTTCCGATCGGCGTCGCGATCAAAGAACGCTAGTCTGGACGCATGTTCGGAACGGTGCGGAGGTACGCCGTTCCGTTCGCCGAACAGGTACGCCCCGATCCACCTCGAATCTCTCGCTCTTTTGCCCGTACCCGTATCTCTCGCTCTTGAGCGTCGCGAACAAAGAACGTTAAGGTGCGTCCAGATATGTTCTTTTGCCCGTACCGTACCTCCGTTCCGATCGGCGTCGCGATCAAAGAACGCTAGTCTGGACGCATGTTCGGAACGGTGCGGAGGTACGCCGTTCCGTTCGCCGAACAGGTACGCCCCGATCCACCTCGAATCTCTCGCTCTTTTGCCCGTACCCGTATCTCTCGCTCTTGAGCGTCGCGAACAAAGAACGCTAGTCTGGACGCATGTTCGGAACGGTGCGGAGGTACGCCGTCTCGATCGCCGACAGGTACGCTCCGATCCATCGCGAGTCGGTTTTTTCGCCCCGTTCAAAGGAAAAATGGAACGGAGGAACGGTACGGCGCTAGTCTGGACGTGATCGCGGCGACGCCGACGTTCGGAGGTTGTAGTACAGTAGCCCGTAGTACATTTAAATTACGAAAAAGGTTAGGTACCGTTTGCCGTTGTGATATAGTTATTTATTATGAAATTATAGATACTTTAACCCAAGTTTTACAGATCGCAACTCGCCGTAACCTATATTTGTATATCTCCAATAATTAGATTTTTTATTTTTCGAGGTTAATCACATGGTTTAGCTATTGTCGTGTTCTACAGCACTATGTTTGATTGCCACTGATAATAGTTAGACTGTGAAAAGAAGCCATACACAGATTTAAGACCAGATGAAATGGATGGACTTTATCTGGTCTTAAATCTGTGTATGGCTACTTTTCAGTCTTAATATTATCAGTGGCAATCAAACATAGCGCTGTAGAACACGACAATAGCTAAACCATGTGATTAACCTCGAAAAATAAAAAATAATCATTTTTGGAGATATACAAATATAGGTTGCGGCGGGTTGCGATCTGTTAAAGTATCTATAATTTTGTAATAAATAACTATATCACAACGGCAAACGGTAACCTTTTTCGTAATTTAAATTTACTACGGGCTGCTGTACTATTGGATCGGAACGTTGATACGGAACGGAGGTACGGTACGGCGCTAGTCTGGACGTGATCGCGGCGACGTTCGGCGGTTTGATCGGAACGGTGGTACGGAACGGAGGTACGGAACGGGCAAAAGTAGCGTCCAGACTTATTTGATCGTACCGTACCTCCGTTCCGTACCAGCGTTCCGATCAAATAAGTCTGGACGCTGCTTTTGCCCGTTCCGTACCTCCGTTCCGTACCACCGTTCCGATCAAACCGCCGAACGTCGCCGCGATCACGTCCAGACTAGCGCCGTACCGTACCTCCGTTCCGTATCAACGTTCCGATCCAATAGTACAGCAGCCCGTAGTAAATTTAAATTACGAAAAAGGTTACCGTTTGCCGTTGTGATATAGTTATTTATTACAAAATTATAGATACTTTAACAGATCGCAACCCGCCGCAACCTATATTTGTATATCTCCAAAAATGATTATTTTTTATTTTTCGAGGTTAATCACATGGTTTAGCTATTGTCGTGTTCTACAGCGCTATGTTTGATTGCCACTGATAATATTAAAACTATGAAAAGTAGCCATACACAGATTTAAGACCAGATAAAGTCCATCCATTTCATCTGGTCTTAAATCTGTGTATGGCTACTTTTCACAGTCTAACTATTATCAGTGGCAATCAAACATAGCGCTGTAGAACACGACAATAGCTAAACCATGTGATTAACCTCGAAAAATAAACAATCTCATTTTTGGAGATATACAAATATAGGTTACGGCGAGTTGCGATCTGTAAAACTTGGGTTAAAGTATCTATAATTTCATAATAAATAACTATATCACAACGGCAAACGGTACCTAACCTTTTTCGTAATTTAAATGTACTACGGGCTACTGTACTACAACCTCCGAACGTCGGCGTCGCCGCGATCACGTCCAGACTAGCGCCGTACCGTTCCTCCGTTCCGTTTTTCCTTTGAACGGGGCGAAAAAACCGACTCGCGATGGATCGGAGCGTACCTGTCGGCGATCGAGACGGCGTACCTCCGCACCGTTCCGAACATGCGTCCAGACTAGCGTTCTTTGTTCGCGACGCCGATCGGAACGGAGGTACGGTACGGGCAAAAGAACATATCTGGACGCACCTTTATTTGATCGGAACGCTGGTACGGAACGGAGGTACGGTGCGATCAAAAGAACATATCTGGACGCACCTTAACGTATGTAATGTTCTTCTTGCTTACTAAAACCACAGAATATATAATAGTAGGTACTCTAAAACCAAGGAAAAACTTTGTTTGAAAATCTTTAGAATGCAAGCTGCAAAGACAGACTTGAAAATAAAAAAAGAGAATATCTAGTTGAAGGTTTTCTTTCTCTTAACGGTCAGAAGTGATTTTTATAAAGTTTGAAATCATGTTTCTCTCCGGTTTCTTTTCTTATGATTCTTTTTGTTTGTTCGTGGTTCAATGGAAGATAGGATGAACTAGAAGTTGGAAATGTATTTTGAAATACTTTGCTAACGAATATGCTTTATCTACTGAGTACTATTTTCGTTTTAGATTAATTCTAAAATAAAAAAAATGCAATGTACAGGAACTTAATAAGATAAAATTAAACTGATTAAAAATTATCATAACAACCGGGAAAGTGCGTGTCGGGCGGGCTACATGCTAAACCGGACTACATGCTAGGGTTCCGTTGACTTATGCCTACCATAACCATATCGCTGTAAACTTTTTACTAATGACTAGTTTAATATTTCGCAAACGGATCCCTCAATGGAAAAGTGGTATTTACAAACCTATTACATAATATCCAATGACGCATGAGATTGACAAGTATTTTATGCCCACTTTACATGACGGGCATTTTTTTTCTAGATTTTATTCTACCACTTTTTCGGCGTAATTAATGCACAAATTCATGCCAAATTGCAGTACGGACGGACGGACAGACAGAGCGACATAACGTAAAACTATTAGGTACCTTGTGGACTTGAATTCGGAACCTTAAAACTTACGTATTTCATGAAAACATATTTTTTATCAATATGGTGAAAAAGGTCTTCAGAGTAATTTAATTCTTTCTTGGAATTTTACAAAATGGCTGCGCAGTTATTTGCTTAACTTTTTAATCGCAGTTTATTCGAACATAGGCTACTTGGAAACAGCAAAATAGTTCGCGTTCGTGTCGGTCCATTTTTTGTGGTTCTTACAAACTGGTTGAAACTGAAACCCTATTTCAGTGCAACAACTCTGAGCAAAAACTCTTTTGTTAGACCCCTGTAGTTTTACCGTTACCGTTTGCCGGATTCTTAATATCGCCTCGCCTCAGATATTGAAGAACAAACTAAAGGATGTCTCAATAAGAGTGCACTTTTTAATTTTAGAATAAATTTTATTCTATACTTAATCGGAACCTGTCTTCTTTACAATCCAATAAAAATATCACAACTCTCTCAAAAATCGTGTTTTTATCTTAAAATTAAAAAGTGCACTCTTACTGAGACACCCTTTACAAGCACACCCCGGGAACTCCATACAAGCGCCGCGTTTCAACTACAGACGCTACACAGTGACGTTTTTGCACACGCGCGCAACTGTGTGCCTGAAGTCTAGGGCTATTGAATGAGCACTCGATTCGGCACACGAACTCGCGCGGTGGGGTGAGGTAATTGATTCTGGGGCGGGGCGGAGAGTTTCCTTTCTGTACGGTAGTACTTATATCTATTCTGTACAAGGTACTTATTTATTTTCGTCGAATACCTACGTTAAGCTTCGTTACATGGAATGTGTGTGGCGCTGTGCATTCACACACTACACTTTTTCGTGTTCAGTAGCACGAACTTCTATCGAGAAAAAAACGCTCGTAAAAATACTCAGAGTATTATCTATGGAAAATTTCATTTCACTTTTCGGCGGTAGATGACGCTGTACCTACTGTCATACGAAATTATCGAATATTTTTTCTTGCGTTATTTTTTTCGATAGCTGTTCGAGCTAAGGGTACTGAATTCTGTGGGTTCCATGAACCACGCAAACATTTAATTTTTCCCCCAGTTTTAAAATTGTAAAGTAAGAATTTCTGTGCACATTTTACATTAAAATCAGGCTCAGCTTTCCAGTGACCTAATAAAACAACATTTGCATATGATATTGCTTTCTTGGCACAACAAAGCGATTGCACGTGTTCATAGTTCACTCATAGTTCAGTAAAATTACGGGCGCTAGTATGACGAAACTGAAATAATTTGCAATAGCGGTCTTTCTTTTTTTGATCGTTAGATTAAATGTCTAGCTGTCATTTTGTAAACGAATCCAACTAATTTACACTTATTTATTTATTTATTTTACTGATTAAAATACTAATATATTTGGTTGCTTCAGCAAAATTGCTAATAACATTCTTTCTTTACTTTTTGCTTGATATGCAACTATGATTTGATTTTCAATGCAAATCCAACAAAAAAAGTAATAACTACGCTATATTTTTATCATCTTGTATCAAGCGATATAAGATAATTATTTATCTTTACATAAAAATAATAATAGTGCTGTTTTGCTTTCAAATAACCTAAATGGTAATAATCGTACGTATCTCTGTTACGAAAAGTATTCGCTGATCTATTACTAATTTTGCCAATTATTCTAGGCCTTTAAATGTGTTTTTCTTTTTTTTGTCCCTTTAGAAACATATTTTAGTTGGATTCGTAAATATAGTGTTTTTTAATCACATTTAAGTCCGATATGCAAAAATACAGGTTATTACCATTTAATGTTTTGCGAATCCGTAATTTTACTGAACTATTTGTGTATTGTGATTGCTTGATGATGTGGTCCACAGGGTCCACTCTGTTGCTTGGTTTGTTGATTGTTTTGTTTTAGTTGCCAGTCTACTGTAATTCCTCTTTTTGGTAAACAAATAATTCATAGTGTTTTAAAGTATTTTGTGAAAATTAGACTGTTTTTCATTATGGCACCGGGAAAGAAAAGTGATTGCGATAGCGATTTTTTTATTTTACTTTATTGAACTTGGACTCTTATGAATATGAAATATAAAAGTGCACATGTGCATTAAAAAGCATGCAAGTTTTTACAAATTTAATTCACTAATGGATGTCGTAAAATTACGGATTCGCAAAACATTAAATGGTAATAACCTGTATTTTTGCATATCGGACTTAAATGTGATTAAAAAACACTATATTTACGAATCCAACTAAAATATGTTTCTAAAGGGACAAAAAAAAGAAAAACACATTTAAAGGCCTAGAATAATTGGCAAAATTAGTAATAGATCAGCGAATACTTTTCGTAACAGAGATACGTATATTGTACATGAATTCATTAAAATCCAAGGGAAATCACTTTCAGTTGTTTAAATTTTTAACATAAATAGAATTTAGTAAGTTATCGTTTCTAAAATTAACGTAAAAAATCCTAATAAACTGTACCGGACTAGAACCTTATTTAATATAGTTTTTGATCTCAGTTATACGAAAATCCAACCAAAAATTTTGAACTATAATATCATATTCGAATAACATAGTTGGCAAAAATGGCAAAAATGTAATAGCTTAAAAAAGTGGTAGACTTTTGATATTATAGTACAAAGAAGCTAGTAATACTAAAATCCAACAATATTTTATAAATACACCTAAATAAAATAATTTAACAAAAGCGCGCACTCAAAACTAAGCCCTATTTAACGCAACAGCGTAGGTACAATGGGCCAAAATATTTTGCTGCCCGATCACGCTCCCTCCGTGCGTAGGTATTGAAGACTAATTTGCTCGACCGACACGCGTCGACCGAACGGGACGGGAGAATAGTCGGTCGGTAAATCGGTAGGTAGAACATAAGATTAATAAAACTGGGAGAACCTACTTACAAGATGGCAAAGTGACGCACGAACACTACCTAGATGCAAATAATTACTTAGGTAAATAGCAGAAATTAGTTATCCTCCTAATAGGTACTTATATATTTTAGTTCAGTGACTAAAATCATTCATAAGGCCACAAAAATAATTTTCTTTGATGCCGTTGTTGGAGCAAATAACAATCGCTTACTGCGTTGCGTTGCGTAGCTAGGTAGGTACCTACGTGGGCTACGTGTAATGTAAAGGTAGGATCCATTTTCGCAGAGCGTCAAAAAATTATTGTAAAAATTGACAATCGCAATGATCGTTACCGGAGCGCTTGTAGGTAGGGTTGCCAACCATACTGTTAAAAACAGTATTATACTGTTTTTCACTATATTATACTTTTTACTGTCAAACAAATAAAAAGTATACAAAAATACTGTTTTCAGCAGGCATCACTGGTATTCATAGATCTGCTTAAAACGTAAACGCCCAACACTACGTTTTAGGCGCACGGTGCAGTGCAGATCTCGTTTCTAGACACAGATCACAGGCTCTGTTTTGGGTTTCTAGATAATCGAAGGTTTCTAAATGAGGCATACGAAGCTTTCAAAAATAACACAAAATTGATAAGTTATGCGAGAAACATTAAGAAATATGTATTCAAAACACAAAAAATATAAAATACTGTTAATTTTTCTAAAATACTGTTTATTTTTCTATTCCAACCTTAATATACTTTTTGACTTGTAAAAAAAGTTGGCAACCCTACTTGTAGGATAGGTATTTTTGCCGACGGACGACCGACTATAGGCTTTATTAGGGGTGATTTCACATTGTTGGCATCTTAGGTACTATCCCCGCAAATTGCTAATGGACCTAGCGG
Organism: Agriphila tristella; assembly: GCA_928269145.1. Classification (NCBI taxonomy): domain Eukaryota; kingdom Metazoa; phylum Arthropoda; class Insecta; order Lepidoptera; family Crambidae; genus Agriphila; species Agriphila tristella. Next base: position 19,999,012 of record OV743442.1, read on the forward strand.
TCACTTTTTAACCTTGAAAAGAAAAATCAATTTTAAGTTAACAAAATGTTATAATATACCTACCAAATGAGTTGTGCCAGCAGTCAGCACCAACGAAAGTGAACCGTGTCATCATTTAGTTTTCAATCGTAGAGAGAGTAAACATAAGTCTGTCAGTTCTGAAATAACTAAAAAACAAAAATTTTAAGTTTAAAGTATTCCGGCCATTTCAGTACTGACAGACTTATGTTTACTCTCTCTACGATTGAAAACGAAATGATGACACGGGTCTCTTACTGATGTCACATGACGTAAATATAATCTTAAAATATTAACCGGAAGTGGAAGATTTTCTCAAGCTTCCGGCCAATTTCATTTGCAATAATCTTCTGATCCTCGCTCAGCACAACTTTTCCGACCGTGTGCCATGCATTTCATCGTGATGTCATATGACGTAGGCAATACTGTCGCGGGCTCACGGACTATACCTACCAAGACGAAGACGACGAGGTCTACTCCTATTGATATAGTTCCGTTTCGTCACAAAAAATACTTCCGGCTAGTCACATTTTAATCTTTAAAGCAAATTAAATAAAAATATATATTCTTTCTTGCACTTATAATAAATGTTACATAATTAGTTATGGGCAGTGGATAAAAACTCAAAAGGTAAAAACTCGGCTATTTATCAAAAATTGATAAATATCCGTTTTTATTCATTTTTATCGGATATTTATCAAAAATATCGGCCAAGTGCGTGTCGGGCCACGCGCCGTAGTTACCTTATACCATACGATATTTAATACCAGTATTATTTTTCGTCTGCAAAAATAACCTTGTTTTTCACAATGTTGGTATGAATGACAAAGTTATATTTGCGGTTTTGGAAAATGTGCTATATCTCAAAAACTAATTATTATATCTCGTTCAAACTAATTTTCATTGAAAGTGTTTATTAAGATCTACATATTTTTTTTTAGATTTTTCACTCCCTTATTTCAAAAGTTAGAGGAGGGGGGACACACATTTTACCACTTTGGCAGTGCTTATCTTTCAAACGGTTGACTTTTTTTATTTACTCCACTCCACAGGACTTTTTAAGTACTGTGGAGTTTTACCTATATCCGAGAAAGTTAAACATAATCTGCTTCTTGAAAATTATTATAACGAAGAAATTCAAGTACCGATAAATCACAAAATATGTACTAAAAAAATAACTAACAAAGAACTTTATATTCCCATATCTAACAACGAATACGGTAAAAGAACAACTCAATATTTAATACCCCGTCTTATGAACAACTTACCAATCGAAATAAAAGCTAAAATAAATCATAATAACATTAAAAGAATCCTTAAATTATATTTCCAAACTTAAAAAAAAATATGTCTTTATGTCGTGAAATATGAGCAACCTTTATATGCGAGCGCACACGCACAAGCGCATTCATTTTTTCTATTGAATCTATGCATGCGCTTCATGAAACTCGTCGATTTTTCTTGTGGGTATGGGCACTCGCTCAAACATTCTGTACGATATGATTAATACTTACATAAGTACACCTACCCGCTCTTAAAATTAATTATGTTTTATTTGAATCCTGTTGTTAGTTGCTCTTTTTTAAGTATTTATGAGAACCTAGTATCTAGATAAACTTATTTAGGTTTTTAAGATACTACTGTACTAACCATTAATGTAACATGTTTATTGGCAAATGAATAAATAATAAATAAATAACTTTTTTGTTTTTGGGCCGATTTCGATGAAACTTTGCTTGGGGCACTATTTTTAAAAGAAAACAGCAACGCAATATTAAAAATGTCAAAAATCTAAGATGGCGGCCAACTTTTTTGTTTGTGGGCCGATTTCGATGATACTCGGATTTTGGTACTATTGTGACAAGAAAACAGTAACGCAATGTTAAAAAATGCAAGTTGGCGGCCAACTTTTTTGTTTGTGGCTGATTTCGATGAAACTCGGTTTTTATACTATTTTGACAAGAAAACAGCAACACAATGTTAAAAATGTCAAAATCCAAGATAGGAGCCAACTTTTTTGTTTGTGGGCCGATTTAGATGAAACTCGGTTTTTGGTACTAATTTAACAAGAAAACAGCAACGCAATGTTAAAAATGTTAAAATCCAAGATGGCGGCCAACTGTTTTGTTTGTGGGCCGATTTCCACGAAACATTGTTTTTGGTAACATTTTTACAAGAAAACAACAACGCAATTTTTAAAAATATGAAAAATCAAAGATGGCATCCAACTTTTTATTTGTGGATCGATTTCGATGAAACTCGGTTTTGGGTACTTTTTTGACAAGAAAACAGCAACACAATGCTAAAAATGTCATAATCCAAGATGGCGGCCAACTTTTTTGTTTGTGGGTCGTTTTCGATAAAACTTGGTTTTTGTACTATTTTGTCAAGAAAACAGCAACGCAATTCGTTAAGTGCAGCCAACTCCGAAGCCGTAACGTTCGCCCGTGGTGGTTTTGCATTACACGGGCGACCGTTACGGCAGCAACGCAATATTTAAAACGTAAAAAATGCAAGGTGGCGGCCATCTTATTTGTTTGTGGGCTGATTTCCATTAAACTCAGTTTTTAGTACTATTTTGACAAGAAAACAGCAACGCAATGTTAAAAATGACAAAAATGCAAGATGGCGGCAAACTTTTTTGTTTATGGGCTGATTTCGATGAAACTCGGTTTTTGTACTATTTTGACAAGAAAACAGCAACACAATGTTAAAAACGTAAAAATATAAAAATAAAAGAGTTTGCCACTATCTTAGATTTTTATATTTTTAATATTGCGTTGCTGTTTTCTTTTCAAAGTAGTGTCCCAAATCGCTTTTCATCGAAATCGGCTAAAAAAACAAAAGTTGGCTGCCATCTTGGATTTTCATATTTTTAACATTGCGTTGCTGTTTTCTTGTCAAAATGTAAAAAAAACCGAGTTTCATCGAAATTGGCCCACAAACGAAAAAGCTCGCCGCCATCTTGGATTATGACATTTTTAACATTGCGTTGCTGTTTTTTTGTAAAAAAACTAGCTTCCGCCCGCGACTTCGTCCGCGTGGATATTAGAGAAAATCCTTAGGGAACCTTCAACCAGAATCCGACCAGCCGATTTTATGCGATTAGGCCGGTCCCCACCAAGCGCGCTGCCTCGCGAGGCAAAACGTTTGCCGCGTGTGGCAGGCCTCGCACGAGGCTGCGCGCTTGGTGGGGACCGGCCTAATCGCATAAAATCGGCTGGTCGGATTCTGGTTGAAGGTTCCCTAAGGATTTTCTCTAATATCCACGCGGACGAAGTCGCGGGCGGAAGCTAGTTTATTACAACAATCAGAAGTGGGTCCAGAGATATTAGTAGTATCCTGTTCCCGTTTCTTTACCCTTTTCCGTTCCCGTTTGGTCCCGTTCCTGTCCCCGGTTTCCGTTCCCGTTCGCGTTCGCTTTCGAGCGATCGCGTTTGCGTTCCCGTTCCTTTCTCGTTCCCGTTCCCGTTCCCGTCCCCTGCGGCTGAATCATGTCCACCGTGTTGGACTTCAAAATAAATGTCATTTTCGCATTCCTCATTCCATAAAACCTCAAGAACAACATCCACATCGATTTTCATGTTAACTTGCCCCATTTACCCCCTAAGGGATGATTTTCAAAATAACAAAATATATATTTGCCTATTAATTTTTAGACATGCTTCTTAGAATTTCAAAGTTGTAATGTCTCATCATCATCATCATATCAGCCGCACAACACCCACTGCTGGGTATAGGCCTCCTCCAAGGATTTCCATGACGATCGGTCCTGCGCTTCCCACATCCAGTGGCTTCCGGCAACCTTCACCAGATCGTCGGTCCACCTTGTCGGGGGCCTACCCACGGAGCGCCGTCCGGTGCGCGGTCGCCATTCAAGAACCTTTCCGCCCCAACGGCCATCGGTTCTTCTCGCTATGTGTCCAGCCCACTGCCACTTTAGCTGAGCAATCCTTCGAGCGATGTCGGTTACTTTAGTTCGCCTGCGGATCTCCTCATTTCTGATTCGATCACGCAGGGAAACGCCGAGCATGGCTCTCTCCATTGCACGCTGGGTGACCTTGAGCCTTTTTATGAGACCCATAGTTAGCGACCACGTTTCACTGCCGTAAGTCATTTTATATTATTTTTCCATACACAATTTGCACCCCATTTTCACCCCTTTAGCAGTTAAATCATGTCCACAGTGTTGTACTTCAAAATAAATGTCATTTTCGCAATCACCATCCCATAAAACCTCAAGAACGACATCCATATCGATTTTTATGTTTACTTACCCCATTTACACCCTAAGGGGTTGATTTTAAAAACTACAATATATATGTTTGTCTATTTATTTTTAGACATGCTCGTACGAAGTTTTAAGTTGTAAAGTATATTTTATATTGTTTTCCATACCAAATTTGAACCCAATTTTCACCCCTTTAGTGGTTAAATCATGTCGACCGTGTTAGACTTCAAAATGAATGTCATTTTCGCAATCGTCATCCCAGAAAACCCCCATAACGACATCCATATCTATTTTAGGTTTATTTACCCCATTTCATCCCCATAGGGGTTAAAATACTACCAATAACCATATACGTTGCGTTATATTTCCATCCAAAAGTCTAAATTATAAATTTAACGATTTTTACTTTAAAAATTAAGGATTTTCTTCTATACTCAACTTCATCCCCCTTTTCACCCCATCGGGGGTAGAATTTTGAAAAACGATGATACACGTATTTATTAATTTTCAATCATCAGCCTGAATACAAAATTTGAAGATCCTAGCATCAAAACTGAGGGACTTCCATACAAACTCTCATCCCTTATTTCATCCCCTTAGGGATGGAATTTTCAAAAATCCTTCCTTAGTGGATGCCTACACTGTATAAGGTACCTGTGTGTAAAATTTCAAGTCTCTAGGTTCAGTAGTTTGGGCTGTGCGTTGATATCTCACTCAGTCAGGACTTTGAATTTTATATATATAGATTGTACCAAAAACCAAGTTTAATAAATAAAAATATCTCAACTACCAATCTTGTAAGAAAAAAATATTGAATAAAAAAAAATTAAACAATGATGATGATCTCTTTTATCAATATTATTATAATTTTTGAAAAAAAAGTGTTTTCTAAGAAATCGTAAAAATCGTTAGTGTGTGTGTTTGTCTGTATATGTGTGTTTATGTTTATGTATGTGTATGTTTGTGTATGTATGCGTGTGTGTGGGTGTGTTATATCATAGTCACAATCATTACTGTTCGTCTTCGTATTCACACATATGTAAAACTTCCGCACCCTCTGCGTCACCCTCATCATCTTCCTCATTATTTGTGTTTGCAAATTCGGCAGTTACTTTTGTACATTTGTGAAGTAGAAGAGACTTTAATTTTTTTATTTTTTTCACCTAACCGAAACATCTGAAACTTTTTTCTATTACTAAAGGAGCTTATTCCTACCTATAAAAAATTCAGCCAATTTGATTTTTTTTGGACATTCCCCATTATACTACTAAGCACAGTTTTTTCGAATAATAAATGTAGTATAAAATATGCAATTAGGTAAATTGTGTTTATTGAGTAATAGGATAATATAAGGTTATGGATATAATAAAACGAATAAGTCGGATTCAAATGATTAAATATACTGTGACGAAACGGAATAGATTTTGAATTTTTGACCAATCGGAACTATGACGAATTGGAATAAATTCACACTCATAGAAATATTATTACGAATATTTCGATGCTCACACTTCATATTTTTTTATTAATACCTAAAAGTTGATTAAAATTATATACTGTGACGAAATAGAATACATTTTGAATTCTTGACCAATCGGAACTGTGACGAATTGGGATACCTAAACTCACACTCATAGAAATATTATTACGAATATTTCGATGCTCACACTTAATCACGAATCACGAAAAATAAATCAGTTGTTTCATACCTACCTTTTGATATTTTCGTTATTAATTTTTGTATGAAGCAGCAGATTTTTTTTTTCGCTATTTCAGAGTTGGTTCCATAGTAAAAGTTGTTCAGTTTGATGGTCCCTATCTACCATATTCGGCTTTATAAGGCACCAAACACCCTGTATAGGTAGGTAGGTAGGTACTTCTGTAGGTAGGTACTCCATTCGTCTCCGCGATCGGTAGCCGTTATAATCATATTTGTTTGAGTCATTTCTCGATCTCGATATTTGAGATACTTTAGTGGATGCTGGTTTCCTTGCTTGAGCCTTGGTGAATATGTCGGATGCATCCCCGCTGCAGAAAATACGTGTGGCAAAGTCAGAGGTCTATGTTTTCGGGATTTTCACAGCAGCCTCGACACATTTTTGATTAATATAGGTTCGAATCTAACTAATCACATTACTTGTCACTTTAAATCTATTTTGAATTCTATTCTGTGCTTTAACTGCTAAATACTATTTTTTTAACGAGAGCGCTAAACAACGCATCAATAATTAGAAATAAATCCTAGAGCATCTTTGCCCTACAAAATGTCAATGATTTTACTTAATAAACTAATTAACTAACATATTTTGTTGGATTCGCCAACAACCTGAATACTTATTACCATTTAGGTTATTTGAAAGCAAAACAGCACTATTATTATTTTTATGTAAAGATAAATAATTATCTTATATCGCTTGATACAAGATGATAAAAATATAGCGTAGTTATTACTTTTTTTGTTGGATTTGCATTGAAAATCAAATCATAGTTGCATATCAAGCAAAAAGTAAAGAAAGAATGTTATTAGCAATTTTGCTGAAGCAACCAAATATATTAGTATTTTAATCAGTAAAATAAATAAATAAATAAGTGTAAATTAGTTGGATTCGTTTACAAAATGACAGCTAGACATTTAATCTAACGATCAAAAAAAGAAAGACCGCTATTGCAAATTATTTCAGTTTCGTCATACTAGCGCCCGTAATTTTACTGAACTAAAACTACCTATACCTGGTTGAATTAATGAAGTTATGCACACATTCGCATTCGCATAAAATTCTCATTGATTGATTTGAATACGAATGTCGATGCGAATGTTTAAAACGATGCGAACCATTCGCATATGCGAATGCGAATATTCGTAACATCTCTAGACCTAACGGACGATTGTTTATAGCTTATGACAGATTTAACAGGGTGGTTTCTTTAACTACTCACATTATATTAAATATCCTTCGTAAATTGTCTTTAGTTTACTAACATAATTCATGGTAAAATAATCTCATGACGATAACGTCACTCCTTGTAACGACGACGGTAGACAAACGGCGCAGGTTGCCCGATAGCTTACTAGCAAGTTCTTTCTGCAATTCCTTGAGCGAGCAAGTTCTGCAAGCTGCTTCGAGAATTTAGCTGCCACACCTGTTTACAACAGAAACTTTAGGCAACAGCTTCCGGAAGTCTAGTTTTATTGCTAGGCCAAACCTCGCTAGAACATTTGATGGGTCAAAATTACGGACAAGTGTAGTCTGGAATAGGCCCCCTGGGTGGAAACTTGGCACGGTCCACTAGGCTGCTCTACTGCGGCACTTACAGTGTGAAATGCCTTGAAACTGTTGTTGTTCTGCGATAAATATAGTGGTATTGAGAATAATTTAGTAGCCAGCTAAATACTCGTATTCTGGCAACTACACTAAATTAAGGACGCGATCTCTATAGGCCTTGATATGGTTAAATGTTATATTTTTTTTATAATAATTATTATGCATTTAATAATTCTTTCGTGAAGATTTAAAAAAATAAACGATTTGATTGGCATAAACAATTCAAATAATGATTGGGGGTGACTGACATTAGTCTCTCCTATTTATTTATTAAAAAAATATCAAAAAAAACTAACCGCCTCTGTGGTCTAGTGGTTCGCCCATCCGTGTAAGACGCAGGGGTTCGATTCCTAGGGGGGGCACAATTTGTACTCGGTTTGGTTTGTAGGGCTTATTTCAAGTCCGCCTGGCTAGCTACCACTATCTTACCTAAGTCTGATGCCATATAACAACAAGTTCCTCAGCGATGAGGATTCCGGGTTTAGTGCGCCTTCCACCTTCGGCCTTATCGTCACTTAACATCAGGTAAAGTGAAGACCAAGCAAATACCTCGCTGTGCATAAAAAAATATTATAATAATTATTATGTAATTAGCTTTTGGCTTTTTTCAGACTTCATATCCTGTCCCATTTCAGAAACTAACAAAAAAATCTTAAACTAAAAAATCCGGCCAAGTGCGTAGGGTTCCGTAGTTACCTTATACCATACCATATTGAATACCACTATAATTTTTCGTACGCAAAAATAACTTTGTTTTTCATAGTGTTTGTATGAATGACAAAGTTGTATTTGCGGTTTTGGAAAATGTGATATATCTCTAAAAATTATCACTATATCTCGTTCAAACCAATTTTCACTCTCTTATTTTAAAAGTTAAAGGGGGGGGGGGACACTCATTTTACCACTTTGGCAGTAAATATCTTTCAAACGGTTGACTTTGAAAAAAAATAGTCTTAGGAACCTCAATGTAATTTAAAAGACCTATCTATAGACACCCCGCACGTATAGTTTTGATAAAAAAAAAAAAAACAGTTTCATTTCCATGTATGGGGAGCCCCCCCTTAATCTTTTATTTCTTTTATTTTTATGTTAAAACCTTAAAGCGGTTCACAGAATACATCTACCTACCAAGTTTCAATTGTGTAATCTTAATAGTTTTGGAATAAAGTGGCTGTGACATACGGACAGACAGACACACAGACATGACGAAACTATAAGGGTTCCGTTTTTTGCCATTAGGCTACGGAACCCTAAAAACAATACGTGCTCTATCTAATAGTTTTTTTTTTTCAATAAATGTGCTCTCGTAACTATGTTCGATCTTTATAGATACTGTCCTAACGTTATAGCACTGCGTTTTAACCAAATTGATGGTCTGTTCTCACCAGAATTTACGAGTTTGTACTCCGAGACCTAAATAATGGTCGGAATTGCGTAATATTTAACCCGTTAACACTGTTTTAGGTCTGTAGTTTGTACCTAACCTATGGTCTTTGATCTGCAAAAAAATCTATTAATAATTTGTCGTTATACAAGAGAAATATTTACTATCGTCTTTATTTTAATTATTTGTAATTAAATACAGTGACCCACTGCTGAATTAGGACTTTAAATTAAAATAAAATAATCACTCTTTATGCTTTGTCTTTTTACATTTTAAAGATATCTTCCATATGTCCTTCATTTCGTTGCACGCATTTATGTTATCTGATCATTACATTCCGGAGCATTCGTTTACTGATGTTTACTTGAAAGTAAAATAAAAAACCGGCCAATTGCGAGTCGAACTCGCGCACGAAGGGTTCCGTACCAAAAACGGAAAAAATCACGTTTGTTGTATGGGAGCCCCCTTTAATATTTATTTTAAATTGCTTTTAGTATTTATTATTATAGCGGCAATAGAAATACTTCATCTGTGAAAATTTCAACTGTCTACCTGTTGTCGTTATTAATTTTGAGCAAAAAACTGTAAAAAAAATCGTTTGTTGTATGGGAGCCCCCTTAAGTATTTATTTTATTCTGTTTTTAGTATTGTTGTTATAGCGGCAACAGAAAGACATCATCTGTGAAAATTTCAACTGTCTAGCTATCACGGTTCTCGAGATACAAGATACAGCCTGGTGACAGACAGACAGACAGACCGACAGACAGACGGACAGCGAAGTCTTAGTAATAGGGTCCCGTTTTTACCCTTTGGGTACGGAACCCTAAAAATGTACTTTTATGCTTCGCTTTTTACTTTTTAATGATTACATCTTCAAGATCTTCTTTGTTGCAGGTATTTATGTTATGTGATCATTACATTCCGGAGCATTTGGCTTACTGATGTTTCATAAATTTTTCCACGTTCAAAGTATAAACTTCCCTTCCATTCTCAACAAAATCTCCTGGAATATGAACGATTTTAACTCTTGTGAAATTCAGTTAAAACAAGCGTAGTTATATTGAGCTAATATTTACCACAATCCATATTAGACTAGTTTACGACCGGGGCTCGCCCGGTTTCAGGCCGGTCGTAAATTTTAATCGGCATGAAACAGCACGTTGGAAAATTAATCTGTTTTACTTTTTTTTAATGTCGAAAACTGATGACTTTGTTATTATACTTATTTAACAACCTTCCTTGCCTGTGGACACAAAATAGAGAGAGTACTGTAGATGCTGAGACAGATCTCAATCTTTTTATCCCTATCTTATCTTAACTTTTATTATCAAATTTGAATATTATAATTATGTACCTATATTATATTATTTTCGCCAATGAAGTGGCAGCATTGGTACCCATATCCTTAGAATAATTACACCTAGAAGCCGTGCCTTCGTATGCAAAGTGAGGCAACTCATACTGTAGTACTGAGCCAAAATGGCTCAGTATTCAAATTTATATCCTTCATACGTTACCTAATCGTAACTAAAATCCAATAATATAGTAACTAATCTCTTTCAGGTAGGGAAATTGAAACAGTTTTGTACTTATTAGGTATGACTATGTAATAATGGACAGTAAAAATCTGAAAACGGCGCAATTTTGGCTGTTTTAGTTGCCTCACTTTTGACAGTGCGCTTTGTAGGGAATTATCGTTCTAGGTGTTATTATTCTAAGCCCATATCATATGAATTTAAATTTGTGATATTAGCTTGATGTCTGTTTATAGAAAATCGGAAGAGGAGACTTGCTGAAATATTAAATAATGGAATAGGATAACATAAACCACGTTGCCATATTCTAGAAAACACTTCTATTTTTGGTCTGCTAGTTAATTTGTTTCCTCAGTCAAGCAAAGATTTAAATCGTTAGATATGCCCTTACCATAGTATGAGCTCACCGAAATGTGTCAACATTCAAATGAGTGAGCCTCACTTCTTTGCTATTAGATGGCTATCAGTGCTCATTTGAACACAGTGTCAGTTATTTCGAGAAACCACGTGAAAACTTATTCAAATGCCATCTTGTGCCTTTTTTCTGTGCACCAACAATTGTAGAAATACAAATAAAGCAAAATAGTGTAACATTTCACGCGTAAGTATTCAATTATTATCAAAATTTATTTTCCTTCCGTTGTCAATTCCGATGGACGTAAACAACGCATCACGAATGGTAGCGCCATTTTGACAGATTTGAAATAATGCTACAGATTTTTAGTACGAGGGCAGATCTAACGATTTAAATCTTTGTAGTCAAGAGAATTAGTTTTCAGCATTATGCTAGCTGAAAATTGTCATCGTAATATAAGCAGCGCTTCATGAGTCAACAGTGGTGGGTAATTGGATTCGTAGTTGGTATTGTCACCTGCGACTCGAATCTCGGACTCCCCGGAGAAATAAGCTGCCGACCATTGCGAAGGAAAATATTCATGGTGTGTTCTCAAATATAGCTACTAGCGGTAGGTACATTAATACTCCTTGTTAAAATATTTGTTGCAACCAAGAAGCTTATATCCACAATGGAGGTTACACGCCTAGTAAGTAAGTGAAGATTGAAAAAGACTCTTTAGTGACGTTACGGCTTATTGCTATCTCTTTCTTTTCGTTTTACAATACGTTTTCGTTTCTCACGAACAAACGAACGACGAACAACGAACACGTATTGTAACACTAAAGAAAGAGGTTGCAATAAGCTGTAAGGACCTTTTTTCAATCTTCACTATGACATATGGCCGTGCAATCTCCATTTGAGGGAGGTATAAGCTTCTTGGTTGCAACAAACGATACATTTTATTTTTTGCTACGACCTTAAAAAAACTGCATCGAATGATATTATAATATATCGCATAGCTACGAACAAAGATCGAGATCCTATAACTTCTTACTATAAGTATTGCTCACAGATCTGTGTGTTAGAGCAGTAAAATAGTCACTGCAAGTTTTGTTGACATTGAAAATAAAAAATGGCACCTTTATGTATACAAAGATTATCTTGAGGTTGTTATACTACGCCTTCTGTCATTACGTACATATCAAAGCCTACTAGGATTTTTGCAAATTATAACCGAAATGGATACGATTATTTTATAAGTGAAGGCATTTACAAACTTCCTTTAATTGATTCCACACTGCTTTCTCGCTCCGTTTGTCGCTGTTATAGCGGACACACGCACGAGAGTACATACTCGTAAATGAGTATGGTTACTATATGTGCATTATTAAGGGCTCGGGCCCGCAAGAGACTTGTTCTGTGTTAAAATACAAAAGATGGTTACGTGTAAGATGTGCGTTTTTTTACATTGGTTCATATAACACGGTGTGTCTAGTTCGCTTAGCATGATAATAATTATCTCAACTTTTTTTTATGATAGATAGGCAAGCGTCTGCCGCTATCACGCCTGATAGTAAGCGATGATGCGATCTACGATGCAACGCGCTTGCCTAGAAGATACCTATTCACTCGCGAGTCTCGCGACTTGAAGGCCCCAGATTGTACCAATCGGTAAACATAGACTCAGGCAAGGAGTTCCACTCTCTATCCGTACGGATGATAAAATATGAAGCATAACGCTTAGTGCAAAGTCTTTGCCAACAAAGAAAAATCGTAAGTAATTTAAATACTTTAGTTTGTAAAATTAGTATCTTATCTAGATTCTAAACCACATATTTTGATTGCAAGTCCCACACTTTTTGTTTAGAAATCTTACATGCACTTATTTTGGAATTGACATTTCGAGAGTTCTAGCCTGAACTTTTCATTGTATTACAAATCTACTAGCGGCCGCCCGCCTTTGTAGGTAGAGTTTCTGACGGATTCTACTTCTAACAACTGACCCGACCCGTCATCATCATCATTATCATCATCATCAGCATATCATCGTCCACTGCTGGACATATGCCTCTCCAAGTGCACGCCACCGAGCACGATGCGCTGGTGATGTACAACTCTCGAGGCCTCCGAGTCCTGATGTCTAGAGCTCGGAGTCGTTTTGCAGGGCTCGCCTCGTTCGTATGAAGCTCGACGACTCGGGAGTCTTTTTCAGAGCTCGGCCGATTTCGAGGCATTTTCACGGCTCGAGCCTTTTTGATAGCTTGGTTGATCTCGAGGCTCTTTCACGGCTCGAGTCTTTTGTGGCGCACTAGTCGTGATGGGCTGCTAATGAATGAGGATAAGTAGAGCTAAAACTTTACGGTGCTCTTTATGACATAAGACATTCATCTTTTTGAGTTTGAATTTTGGAGACTAGAGTCAGCTTCTGTGAGCTCGTTAGGCTCGGCTTTAATATCTCCGTAAATAATAATATTGTCAATATTATTATTTACGGAGATATTAAAGTCATAAACATAAACTCTAAGCTTTTATGAGACACGCGTTCATTTTAAGACCCGAGCTTTTTAGAAAACTCGAGCTCTTTTGATAGGTTTGAGCTCTTTTGAAGGCTCGAACTCTTTTGAAGCCTCGAGGCATGGCTCAGAGAGCTTGTGTCTCGGCTAGGCTCGGGTTTACAAGCCTACCGAGCTCACCGAGTCCTGCGAATCCGCCTCGAGAGTTTGTAGATCACTACGATGCGCGACTACTCTCATCCAGCTTTTGCCAGCCACCTTGCGAAGATCATCGCTCCACCTTGTCTCAGGGCGTCCCACACTACGTTTGCTGATACGCGGTCTCCACTCAAGAACTCGTCTGCCCCAGCGGCCATCGCTTCTACGGCTTATATGGCCGGCCCACTGCCACTTCAGCTTGCTAATCCGGTGGGCTATGTTGATCACCTTAGTTCTGTGTCGCATTAAATAAATGAAAAAAATAAATTACCCGACCCGGTTCTTCTCAAATTCTAATGCATCATAAATGTGTTTTTAAACTTTCATCGTGCCAGTAGAAGCATAGTGCATTTAGTGTATGATCCCCATTCCCGTGATAAGACTTGGGGATCGCAACAGGTCCATAATTGGGGCACGTATCAATTGCCACTCGCTAACGAACGTCCAATTATACGGGAATTGGGGCTGCCAACACTTTTGGATATAATAAAAATTAATTATTATATTAAATCGAGAAGCTCGATGCCGCAGTGGGTTGACGCATTTGCCCTGCGATTGCGGCAGTTAAGCAACTTTCGTAAATGTCAGTCCATGGGATGAGTGACCATTTTTTTTATTATTAATCAATTTTGAAGTAGGAGCTCTAGAGTGAAAACTAGCAAAGTTGACCACCTAGATTAGTGCTTGGAACAGAACCTGGGCTAAAAGGTAAGACGTCAATGTCACTGTCTATTACACTATACAATACCAGTGACCCGTTTAGGCGCATTTGGTCCATTTCTCAATTGGTCCACTTGGTCCATTTCTCATTTGGTCCATTTCGCAGAACGTCCATTTCGCATTTAGTCCATTTCGCAGAACGTCCATTTCGCATTTAGTCCATTTCGCAGAACGTCCATTTCGCATTTGGTCCATTTCGCATTTGGTCAACTTTCACATAATAAGTTATATTTTTTCTTCTTTTTTCTTTTTAGTAAGTCACAAAAGTACCAGGAACACATAAATATGAAAGATGTTAACTAATATATTTTCACTTTTTGATATAATACGATTTGAGAAAGTGGGCCAAATGCGAAATGGACATTCTGCGAAATGGACCAAATGCGAAATGGACGTTCTGCGAAAGGGACCAAATGCGAAATGGACGTTCCGCGAAATGGACCAAATGCGAAGTGGACGTTTTTTCGGCAAGTGGACCAAATGAGAAGTGGACCAAATGCGCCTAAAAGCAGTGACCGCCTGCGACTTCGTCTGCGTGGAAAGTTTTTTTTGCTATCCTCGGGAATAGCATTTTTTTTCTGGACGGAAGTTATCCTTATCCTCTGTACCCTGATGAGTTCAGTAGTTAAGACGTGAAGGCGTAACAAACAAAGAAACGGACTTTCGCATTTTCAATATTAGTAAGGATAAGGAACTAAGGATATATTAGTAAGGATATTTATCTATTTTGAGGTAGGACCGCTGGATTCAAAGGTGAGACGTCGATGTCTGTTTTTTATTCCATCGGTTCAAAGCTAAGTCACTGTCTATTTTATTTATTCTTTTGTATAACATAGCTCTATTT
Source organism: Agriphila tristella (assembly GCA_928269145.1). Classification (NCBI taxonomy): domain Eukaryota; kingdom Metazoa; phylum Arthropoda; class Insecta; order Lepidoptera; family Crambidae; genus Agriphila; species Agriphila tristella. The sequence continues at coordinate 20,014,115 of OV743442.1, forward strand.
TGTTACTTTCGTTAGTTGGCAACCCTAGGCGAGCCTGACAGCTTCATTAGCGCTGCCGTCGCTGGTTTAATTATTGAAGACTTCTTGACCTTGCCTCTTATGAGAAAATAGAGCAAAAACTATGAAAAATTGTTACCGAACGAGAACAAATTGTGTACTCTTTAAAATTAGCGGTGCTTTTAAACTTGCGGACAGAGAAACGGGTCACGACGTTATTTTCATACAAATATCAAGAAACAAATTCATTTCACACTCTTCACAGTATAATAAATAAAAAAGTTTGGGCATCTCTGTAATGATTTAGACTAGACTAAATGTTCAATTTATAAATACGCATTTAAAACAACTTGTAAAAAAACCCCTCTAACATACAATAAAATAATTATGATTTTAATCCAATATTAAAATAAAAGTCATTGAATGGAACCTAATTGCGGTTTACATTTATTTCTTTTTGAGGAAATCAAATCAAAAATAAATCATAGCAGAGATGCTCATCTTTTACCAATAAGACTGTCAAGTGAGCATAGTAAAAAAAAAATATTTGTATCATCATAACATGGTGATCCGTTTTCTTTGTCCGCAAGTTTAGAAAAACGGCTATTTTAATGTATACCTAAACGTACCTAGGTAAAAATCATCTTGGAAGTCGTCCCATTTTCTGGCCGTCATTAAAATAAAGGATGTATTTAAGTTTTTTCTTACAAATATTCAAACTATTGAATTTTGTTTTTTCACATAATGGTCAAACTGTACCTACTTACAGCAGTCAGCAAATTTGTGCACAATGTATAGTGTTTTTATTTTATACAAAATGGGCAAACTCTAACTATTTACTTACAGCAGTCATCATCAGTACTACAGCTACCTCGACTAAACCTTTTCTTCCCTAGGCGACGGTCTATCTATCCATGCTATGAATTTGACATTTTAAAACGTTAACAAAAAGTAATGGCAATTTCGCATCGAAATGTATTACTACATTTCGATGCAATTTCGTACCTCTTCTATCCAATCCTCTTATCAAATGTAACTTTGTGTAGCACTAAGCACTATAAGATCACAAGCGTGTTACTAAGTTAGGTATACCAAGTACTTACTTATTCAGGACACGTGATGTGTTTCTGTAGTACCTGAATTTAGCGCACCACTCCAAGACTAGGGTAATACCACAGAATAAATAATATACTAACGTGTAATACTCCTATGTGGTACTTTCAGTTGGTCTATTGTAGCTAACTGCTGAATGTAGGATGATATTATAGAAATTACCTCAAGCCTAGGGCTTAGGGACTTCTATAGTTCTATCCCTCTGACACCGCATTTGATTTGCCTTATCTTCAATATGCTAAAACCAAACTACTCACTTACTCGCTACTCCGTATTATGCATTATGTTCTAATCCACAGGCGTAGCATCAATCTGGGACGACACATAATCGACCCGGAGGAAATAACTCTTAAAACCAGGAAAATACTAGACTTCTTGGAAGCCGTTGGGCTCAAAGAGTTACTATAACTAAGTGGCGAGTTACAATAGATCTTTTAGGTCGCAGTGACTACAGCTTCATCTTGAGCTGCATAGCCCCTAACACTCAAATAATTATAATATGCATTATGTTGCACGTCAGTAATGTAACGCTGACATTCAGTGATTCCTTAAGTGAAAGTGAAAGTGAAAGTGAAATATATTTTATTTAAATAAGCTCACATAATAAGCATTTTTAAATCGTCAATTCTTTTACCCTACCACCCATTATGACGTCTTTTAACTGACAAGAAAAATGGGCGCAAAAAACTTGTCAGCTTTATCAATCAGATGGAACGATATTTACAAATATGTATATCGTTTCCAGACTTTATATTAACAAAGATTAACAAATAAATAACATTATTGAATTAGCTCATTTCTTAATGAGTTTCAAATTTCTTAATCAATTTACAGATTTTAAGCTAAATTCAAAGTTTGAACTTGTTAATCAGTCTAGGCTGTTAATAAAAATAAAAGAAAAACATACAATTCAATATGCATTAAGATAGGTAGTCAGAAGCAGACCCATTCCCACTGGCAGCACCAGTTCCCGAACATGACGCATGAACCAGCCATCTCTTCGCTCAACCATATTTGAGCCTCATACGACACCACCGCAGAAATGATTAAAGAGAGCATGACATACTAAGACTACCTATATTAAGGCATCGAATTGTAAATTTATATCCAAAAGCTTTTCATAGGTCTTTCACTAAACTACTGACTATAGAAAGTAAAAATATTGCAATAAAATAAATCAAAACAAGGTAAGCTATTAAGAATTATATTTTTTGAGTAAGAAGTGCCATACATACAGACAATATAAATCAGATCTTTTATATACGATTTATACGACGCCCTTAATACAAGCAGACAGAAGCAGACCCATTCCCACTGGCAGCAAAATATAATAGTACATTACATCCGAGAACGGGAAGCTAGGGATTGCATTGTCGAGGATGGTTTGAAGCCCGAGCCGCAGGCGAGGGCTTTAATCATTCGAGGCAATGCAAGTAGCTTCCAGTACAAGGTTTGTATAATACTTTACTCGCGAAATGCGAGGAAATACAATTTTCTTTGTAAAAATGTGATATTTAAATTGGTTCGCGTGGCCATTTTTACTGACCGGTCAGGCAACCATAAAGTTTCATAAAAAGAAAGCTAGCTGATAAGTTCTACTGATTTGAATTTGGAACATTTACTTCCCGCACTCAGTGCGGGAAGTAAGTATTGAATTTCATTTCCGCACTGAATTTCAAATTTAGAATGTGATGAACCAGACCTCCGTGGAAATGTTGAACGCCCCGCATTCTTTTTTCAAATGGAATGATAACATTTCAGAGCATAAGTGAGTAAAAGCTATTTACCTACCAATCGATATCACCGAGCACTTGCCTTATGAGAACTAGAAACCCAGACAACAAAGAAATTTTTTTTTTTGCATTTCGACGACCTCCGTGGTCGAGTGGTTCGCACGCCGGTTTTCAAGGCGTCACCATCTCTTGAGGTCCCGGGTTCGATCCCCGGCTGGGTCAATGTAGAAAATGAACTTTTCAATATTGTCTCAGGTCTGGGTGTGTGTCATACCACCGTTGTTTCTGATTTCCATAACACAAGTGCTATAGCTACTTACTTTGGGATTGGAGCAATGTATGTGATGTTGTCAAATATTTATTTATTTATTTTATTTATTTCGGTGATTGAGATTCACACCAAAATCAACTTGCAACCCACTCGTCGATGAAGGTCGTTTAATAAGAGCAAATTGCGATTTATTGTTTTCCCTAACCGAAGTTATTCTGTGCCAAAGTATCGAAATAATTCCACCGGTGTTTTCTTCAGCGCCTCTACAAATCGCCTTCTGATGCCGAAAAGGTATATTTCTCGAAAAGAAAAATGTAACGTTCGAGAGGAGCATAGAACTTGCTTGAACACATGTATGTACACAGCGAAAACAGTTCTTATGTCTTTCAATATAAGTGACACAACTGTTTGAAAACGGTAAACATAGTTTGATATTCAAAAGCTATTACTCTTTATGTGCACCTATCGAAAAGCCTTATTGGCTAATATTGAAGGTTATCAGTCGCGTTACTGATTTTTTACAAGTCGTTTGGGCTAATATAAACGATTTATTTTATGTCTGATGATCTACCAAGCAGTTTAGGTTACGATAAAATGTCCTTTATGTATTTGCGTTTCGTGACAGATTAACGGAATCGGAGATATAGAAACATCGATAGACTGAATCGATGGGCTTTTGATGAGAATTTTATGTGTTTCGTATTGTCGTAAAGTAATATAAAATTACACTGTAGGTATTGTTATTATAGTGTTGCGTAATCGATCTAAAAGTACTTAATTAACGTAATATACATATATGCGATTGTTAATATAATCTTTTTATCCTTACTTGTAAACAGCTTTTAACAGTTGTCATACTTCTTTTAAATTTAAATCGAGATTTAATAGTACAGTACCTGGGTAAAACGAGCAAGCTCGGTTATTAGTATTTATTGTAATATGGTGGTGTTTAGGTGATAAAAAAGTGCTTTAGCTACTTACTTTGGGATCAGAGCAATGTATGTGATGTTTTTTCAATATTCGTAATCTAAACCTTACATTACTTGTCTTGTCACAGAGTAACGCCATCTATTGTCAATTTCTCTTATTACATAGCTATGGAATAAAATGTAGTTAATACATAATAATTCCGCGAGGCGTAGTAGTTAGCTTTTATGGCATTATCCGAGAGATGGCGTCACTGTTCTGTGATAGTCTGTTTATCCTTACTTGTAAACAGCTTTTAACAGTTGTCATACTTCTTTTAAATTTAAATTGAGATTTAATAGTACATTGCTGCAGCGGCAGGCAACACTGGCATCGAAGGACGAACGTGAAAATGTGGGCCGAGGCACACATACGTGAGTCTATCAATGCCCAGATGCTCCGCCAAGGCTTGTATAGTACTTTTCTCAAATAATTCAAACCAAGTAGTAACTTTTCTAACTTTTTATTTATATTTAAAATTACAGTAATTGAAAGTACCAAATCGCACCGTCTTGAGTTTCTACGTCTTTTACATAAATACTGTATTTGTCATTGCATCTTCATGCACCGAAAAGCCAAAAATCAAACCTGTAACAAAAATAAAGAACGTGTTAAATTGTGATGTTCTGTTTAACTAAAATAAATTGGTAAATTAGTACCTAGGTACTTATCAATACAAACTTACTTTAGGATCCTAATACACACTGCATGATGCTTCTGACAAGAAAATTTGCACGTTTGATGCAAATTTTATACATTTATATCCTTGTGAATGTCTTCTGAGCATTGCTGTTAGGTTTACATCTGGTTTACTTAATGTTTATTGATTTTGCAGACAACATTTATTACAGTTATTACAGTTCTTGCCGCTTCTTGGATTTCAGGTGGCGTCAAAATATCACTTTTGTCGCTTGAACTCATTTTAATAATCAATTAATTACTTGATTTAAATCAGGGAATGATAACGTTATTTTTAAGTATAACGTTATTTTTTACTTTTTTTAGCGTTAATTTTAAAATTAACGTTATGTCAATAAATAACGTTAATTTAGATAACGTTACATTGAAATTAATGTTATTTCAGTAAATACCGTTAATTTTAACGTTATTTCTTACTTTTTTACCGTTAAACTTTAAAATTAACGTTATTCTAATTAATAACGTTATTTTTTTAGCGATAATTTTAACGGTATAATGTACCGGTAAAGTTTAACGCTAAATTTAACGTTAATTTTACCGGTAAACTACTTTTAACGTTATTTTTACCGGTAAATTTACCGATAAAATGTTTTAACGGTATTTTTAACGTTATTTTTACCGGTAAATTTAACGATAAAATGTTTTAACGGTATTTTTAACGTTATTTTTTATTTATCGTTATATTTTTTTAACGGTATTTCAATCCCTGATTTAAATCGAAGATATGTTGTCATAATCCTAATGTCACTAATTACTGTTATTTCTTTCGTACGTAATCTATGTGTTGAAAACCATTTGTTGTATTTTATAATCATTAGTTTTTTTTTAAATTAAGAGTTGTGCGAAGATCATTTACCAAATAAAACAAACTATGTTTGATTCTTTCTTTGTGACCAAACATCTCAAAAAAATGCAACTTGGGATTTTTACAAAAAAGTCGTATGAAATATCTGAAACAAAAAAATAATAAGTGAAAATGAGTTCATTAACTACGTTAGTGCAGGTCACTAACTAAACTAACTACAGTAAGTCGCCGAAACTGTACCCTATAAGATTGCAAATAATGAAACCACTTAAGTGTGACACACATAGAATAATACTTTATGAAACCACGGTAATTAAGAAGATTACATACAAAAGCCTAGCCATTTACCATTTAGTGCCAGCAAAATAATCCACGCTTTGATAATTGCCCGGCATCACGGGGTATTCGGCTAAATACCCGACGTCAGAGAAGTAACTAACTAACGTGTAGAACCATGTCGCGCCAAACACTGCGTTCATACAGTACGAATAACTTACTGAATAAGTTTCATAGTTAACGTGACAAAGTACTACCGTGTTCACCTACTTCTGTAGCCAACTGTACCTGTGGTGAACTTATGGTCGCAGCAGATAAATTTATCTGTGTCGTTTTTCCGCAGTACGATTTAGTGGGCACTAGGCGCCAGAGGGCTTCTTCACAAAATAGGGGTTTCTTACTGAGTAAGGTAGGAGGCACATTAGTAGCAGTATTGCCAGGTTTCCCGTGTAGGTATATTTTTTTGTTTTGAACCCAAAGAACTTTAGTGACACAAGGGAAACTAGGCATTTCGATAAATTTGTATTGTGTTGTTGTGCGTCTTGTCTTGTGGTACGGATTCAAAAACACCTCATAATCAATTTATGGAATGGATTGGATATCAAAACACCGCAAAACTTCAATTTTACAATAGACGAAATAAAAGAACTGTACACTGGGCCGCAAAGAAAACGAGTTACCATCGTTGTTTTAATCTCACTTCACAGTATTATTGATCAAAAAAATTTAGATTCGAAGAAAACGTCTTGACGTTTGTATTCTATAAGAAGACCAAAAATGTTATACACACTATAATATTGAAGTTAACACTAGAGATTTAAAAAGTAAAGCGAGATTTGCTCGAATTTCAAATCAAAATTCAGATGCTTGATAAAGTTCATCTTGAATTTTTGGCATACACTGTTCTGCTTCGCCTGACTTGCATGCATTTTCTCGTTGAGTATGACTACAGCCTAAAATCTCAGTTCTCACCAAAGTTCGCGACTGCTTTAGTACTGCATTTTCATGCGCTATAGTGATTTGTTGACAGCAATTAGGCGATGGCTCCCCATTCGGCTCGGTAATTACCCCAAAAATTTATGGTATTGCCAGCTTGTAAATATTACCCCGAATCTGGGGTGTTTAGATACTTGTTTGCTTTATAAAGTTGAGAGTTATGCGGTTTCTTGGACTTTTCTTTTGTAGATTTTGTTTCTTGTGCTTGTAGATACATTTTGTTTAGACAAGTCTGGGAAGCTAGGTGCTTTTGTAGTGTTGTGGTTCTTTATTGTGACACATAATTTACGAGTAAATGACGGCTGTCTCAGTTATTTCACTTTATTTACAGTCAGAGTTGGCAAGTTAGTGTAGTGATGTACAAGACTCGAGTCCTCCGAGTCATTTTGTCTAGAGCTCGGAGTCGTTTTACAGGGCTCGCCTCGTTTGTATGAAGCTCGACGACTCGGGAGTCTTTTTCAGAGCTCGGCCGATTTCGAGCCATTTTCACGGCTCGAGCCTTTTTGAGAGCTCGGTCGATCTCGAGGCGAGGAAAAAGACTCAAGCCGTGCACGAGTCTTTTTCGGCGCACTAGTTGTGATGAGCTGCTGATGAATGAGGATAAGTAGAGCTAAAGCACAATAGATAAAGCATCTACGGTGCTCTTTATAACATAAGACATTCATCTTTTTGAGTTCTAATTTGGAGACTAGAGTTTTTATGAGGCTCGCGTTCATTTTAAGACTCGAGCTTTTTTTAAAGGCTCGAGCTCTTTTGATAGGTTTGAGCTCTTTTGAAGGCTTGAACTCTTTTGAAGCCTCGAGGCGTGGCTCAGAGAGCTCGTTTCTCAGATAGGTTCGGGCTTACGAGCCTACCGAGCTCTCCGAGTCCTGCCAATCCGACTCGAGTCTTCAAAAGTAGAACTCGACGACTCGACTTTTGTACATCACTAAGTTAGTGGTGTCACAATACGTTATTGCTATACAAAATCTATAGGAAAATCGCGTTTTGGCAGACTTAAAAAAGTTTCTCTTTATAAGTAAAGATGTTTTGTTTCCCCATAAAGATACTTTCAAGAAGATTAAGAAATAGTGACATTACACTCTCAACAGCAGTTTCATTGTTATAGCCTGAATGTACGCCCAATTTTTTATGACCGCCGTGTGTCTCATGATACGTTTTTTATGACGTCTTGTAGAGAGCCTGGAATACCGCCCGTAAAGGGTGGATCACTGAAATGAGTTATTTTAAGCTACTTGCATAAGTGATTAAGCCATAAACTTTAGTATTCTAGACTTTAGAACTAGGGGTTTTAGTACCTTGGGGCATACATTTCTTATTCGAGTAGATGCTCTCAAAATATATACCAAGAGATAGCAGCGCAGATTCCACGTCATTTTATAACGAACTATATGATTATCAGTAATTACAATCTACAATTTATATACATTTATAATATTGAAAACCAGCGCCATATATTTCATTAGTTAGTTAATAACAAAGCAGCTGAATACTAAAACGAAAGCAATACATTTCACCTAGTGTTTTTTATCATTATACCATAGGAAAAATTTTCGCGTGTATATTATAGGTAAGGAGCCACCAATCCTGAAAGCTCCGTGACACGGATTCTTATATTTTTAATAAAAAATAAAAGTTAATGTTTAGACGAACAAGATTTGCTTGGTCGGCGTGGATTTGATTAGCCGGAAATATTTTAATTAAATTATTTATTATTAAATTTCCATATTTTTTTTCCGTCATCACGGATTTTGATCAATCTTATATAGAATTTTGTGTGAAATATTATGTTCAACAAGAAAAAATCCGGCCGAACAATTATTTTTAGCCGGAAAGGTCACGCATACCTATTTGGATGGTGTGATAAGGGGTAAAATTATTCATTATCACGGAAACCTTTTTTGTTTTTTTTAATTCACGCGTTTTAATGTCACATTTATAAATATCTTGGTATGCGTGCTTACAAACTGCTGAAAGTAACGCGCATACCAAATTTTAACTCTTCGCTTTTTAATGGTTTCTATATTTCTGTAAAGAGTGGTATGCGCGATACTTTCGGCAGTTTGTAAGCACGCATACCAAGATATTTATAAATGTGACATTAAAACGCGTGAATTAAAAAAATCAAAAAAGGTTTCCGTGATAATGGATAACTTTTACCCCTTATCACACCATTCAAATAGGTATGCGTGACTTTTCCGGCTAAAAACCATTAGTCGGTCGGATTTTCGGTCGGTCGGTTGTTGAACATAATTTTACACAAAATTCTATATAGGTATAAGATTGATCAAAAGTGATGACGGAAAAAAGTATGGAAATTTAATAATAAATAATTTAGTTAAAATATTTCCGGCTAATCAAATCCACGCCGACCAAGCAAATCTTGTTCGTCTAAACGTTAACTTTTATTTTTTATTAAAAATATTAGAATCCGTGTCACGGAGCTTTCAGGATCGGTGGCTCCTGGGCTATTAAGTTTATGCATTACACCCACTAAAACCTCTTTTTGACAACCTCTTTATCAAAAGTTACCGGTCAAAAGCCGAAATGGCGATTCCCATAAGTACTTACATGATTTTTTGATTATTTAGTTGTTCTTTTGGGTATTTCGGAATTGGCACAGCCATACACAGCTCTTTACTATTTCTCTACTTTATCAATACAAAGCAAAACAATTGTTTAATAAAAAAAACATCAAACTGGAAGTACTGGGCCCACAATCATCATTTAGCAAAAGGGTTGTCAGTTCTCTTACGTTAAAAATGTCCCTATTCATCACTATTACTATTAAATTTCATCTTTTTCTGCTAAAGACGACACTAATACCTCGAAATTACAGCCGTTGTCATCATCGCCGGCTATCGGGGCGGCCATTCAAATGAATTCATTACTCACAGAGTGGGGGTAATATTTTAGCGAATGAATATATTTCGCATCGTCGCTATGGTGGGGCATTCATCAAATCGTAGAACCATCCTTACTGCACCATTTATAAAGAATTTTTGACGTAAATTGAACTCTATGTTATCGGAATACGGTCGTAAAGGTCCGCTATGTTGTTTTGTGAATTATGGTGTCCAGAACTGCCGTTTCTCTGTGCGTGTTTGTGTTGTTTCGTTAATGAATGAGTATAGGATTAATTGAAATGTTGATTCTGTAGCTATTAAATCTTTAATGACCCAATTTATTACGATAGTTGAATTGGTATTTCCTGTTTAGTGTCTGTTTTTTTTAATGATAGTTAAGCAAGCGCTTGCCCGCTATCACGCCTAGGGTTACCATATCTCAGGATTTTTGGACTTTTCTCAGGACTGCGGCCGGATTTTGAAAATCTCAGGATTTTAGAATTTTCTATAAAGTACAGTACATTTTTAATATCTTTTTAATAAAAAGTTAAACAAACTAAAACTTATTTTTCTAACTGTGCTAATTTTTTTTTTTATTGTTGTCTTTAATAAATTTTATTTGCAAACAAATATAAAAAACTTAATCCTAAATACAGTATTTACAAATAATACAATTCCTCCAGAGCATCCCCACGAAGCATGGTGCCCAAAAGGCTCCGTCCGTTATTCTCAAACTGCTACAAATCTCAGGCTTTTCCAATGGAAATCGTTCCTTTTTTCCGGACTTTTGATTTTTTCATGTGGTAACCCTTATCACGCCTGATAGTAAGCGATGATGAAACGCACACTTACTTAGAAGTTACCTATTCACTCGCGAATTGAAGGGCCCCAGATTAAATATATACAACCTTGTTAAAAAATCTGTGTGCTAAAGTAGATTTCAGTACTTACTTAACTCGTTGTTACTATTTACTTATTGTATATTAAATCTTATATTAAATTAATCTTTTATTTCCACTTTCCAGGTAAGCATCTCGTGTCCAGACTCCGAGTACGGTTGGCAAGTTCTTTGTTTACAATAATTATATAAAACTAATGCTTTGAAAATGATAGGAAAATTCCATTGATAAGTCAAGTGTTAACTTGGTAACTAGTGTAGTGGGAGTTAGTTTAAATATAGTTCAGAAATTCTTTCCCATAATTTAAATATACTGAGTTCGAATCGTGAATCTGCTATCAAAACGATATGAAATGAAACAAAAATATTTATAATTTGTTGAAATTAGAGAAGATAGAAAGTCACTTGACTATTTATTAAAAAATATTTCCTATAATGGTTCCCTTGACATGTTGCGTTCATGCCCATTGTATAGACCTTTCATTTCAGTTCCCAGCATTTGGATAGGTATTCCAAGGGATTTTATAATTACGTGATTGGCGTTGGGTCCAGTCTAAAATAAAAAAAAGCGAAACAAAATTAAATCAGAGGAGGGACCAGTCGTTAATTAATATAAATCCTCTTTTGTTTCTTTCACAACAGTTTAAAAACAAATTCTTTTAACAAACATTTTACTTCCCAATAATTATTATCATCCGACCTTTTAGGCGCTCATTATATTTAAAATATTAAGGTGAATATTCGAGATCGAGCTGAGCTGTGCTATGCTGCGTTTAGTAGACTCGCTCTTAATTTATGGCATAAATGGTGCGTTTTGTGAAGCTGTGCTCTGTTTAAAACAAAGGTACACGTTAGACAAGGATCTGTGCTGTAGGCATAGGGGGCGCCCATTAATTACGTGAGGTGATTTTGGCGATTTTTCGACCCCCCCTCCCCCCTTGGTGAGATGTCGTGAGATTTGGCTCGACCCTCTCCCCCCCTATAAATCTCACGTGAGATTTTCAAAACGTTTATTTTTAGTGTGATTACGTTAATCTGTGCTTGCTTGCTTTGCATTTATTTAAATAAACATTATTGTTTAGGATTTAGCCATATTTTGGTATGAAAAATGTTTAACTTTATTTAACCTAGTTTATTCGCGATACTATTCCTGCAGAAAAAAAATACGTAAATGCCGAGACCCACCTCTCCCCCACGTGAGATTGGCTCGACCCCCTCCCCCCCTAAATGCCTCACGTAATTAATGGACGCCCCCATAGATGAATGTGCACAGTTGCGAGCGTGATAGACAGAATATTAGCTGTATATTGTTTAAACAGCATCGAATACACATTGTCTAGATCATTTAAATCACTACGATCAGTATTAGGTATATGTAGAGAACGAATTATGTATTTCCGGAGGTTTAATAATATCGCATTACCTATATTACTCGTGCGTACCTACTTCTGTGCCTACAGTAAGCACAGCTGAGAGCCTGTAGCACAGAATAAATAATAGTACAAGCCTGTAGCCAATGGCTCATTTGCAAATCTTCGAATCGGGTTTCTTATCGCTAACCATCATTTTTTTAAATCTATTAAGCAAAATATTTGCAAATGTAACTTTGTGTAAGTAGGTAGCACAGCCCAGCACAGTTTGATGTTGTTTATTCACCCTAAAAGAAGGTAGGTAACATTGGTATTGCAATTAACCAACTTGGAGCCTGTGGGTGCGCTCATTAATACTTGCTCATTAGTACAAGGAACTCTTCGGATGGAAAATAGACTGTATCATCACGAGATAAAGTCCAAAGCCAATTGGTTCTTAAAAGTTATAGTCTGGAGCGGTGTTTCACGTGGAAATAAAGCGTACAAATTTTTCGTGTATCGTGTAGTGTGAGCAGGAAAGAGTACCTTTTTCTAATTAATTGCTTTGATAATGTGTTTCTGTTATTATGTGCTTTCAATCACAGTGTGGTAGGCAGCCGGTTATTATAAATAGTTTAGGAGTAAAATACTTTCTTTTCGTGTTGTAAAATGATAGTTAAGTATAGTGTAATGACAGAAGAAATCAAACTCTTTATATAAATAACACCGTTTTCGGATAATTAATTTCGTATACAAACACCCATAGTAGGTTTGATTGTGCGTGTTAAGTCCTTGTTACTATGAAGATATGTGTAAAAAAAGTAAAATAAAGTACTTCTTATTGTCATGATTATTATTGTTTATATTGAAAATAAAATGGACTTCACACCAGTCACACCTCACACTGCCTACGCTGCAGTAGCCGTACCTACTTTATAGAATTCACGCTCTGTCACGCACAGTGTAATCTTCTTTGCCCCTGGTACGGTAGGTACTTGAAAGTACCAAACTTTCAAAGTCAAAGTCAAGATATCTTTATTCACATAAACTTAAAAATTAAGCGCTTTTGAGTCGTCTATATATATTTTCCTACCACCTGTTTCATACTTTTTTTAGCTAATAATAAGAACGGAGGTACTTGAAAGTACCAAACTTTCAAAGTCAAAGTCAAGATATCTTTATTCACATAAACTTAAAAATTAAGCGCTTTTGAGTCGTCTATATATATTTTCCTACCACCTGTTTCATACTTTTTTTAGCTAATAATAAGAACGGACTTCCGGTGTCCGGACATGAAAGTGGCGGCGGCCGAGCGGTGGCGGGGCGGCGCGGCAGCGGAGCGGCGGCGGGGCGGGGCGATGAGAACGTGGGCACGAAACTTAGCGGTCGGTCAGCCGCGCTAGTAGTGTTGTGACAGATGGGCTAAATACCATTAAGGGCCCGTGGACCTACCGATTTGACCTACTGGTAGGACCACGGTATACCACTAAAGTAACTTCTTATTTTTTTTTATTTCTATTGATGTGTCAAATGTGATGTTGCTATGGAAACAATTTCTTGTTAAATCAATACCGAAAAATATTCAAAGGACGAAATATATCCTATGTCTAAAAATTTTATTTAGATCGAAAAAATGGTCTAAGTATAGGCGTTAACTAGTTTCAAAACCGGATTCTTTGCTCATCTTGTGTTTTTTAAATGATGTCCAAGATGCCGACATCCATACTGAATAAATAGGTACTACCTAGTAATCAAACAGACACTATTATATTATTCAACACAACACTACTGTAATCGCGGGCTACCAAATCCAACTAGTTTGTTCATTTGTTTTCGTCGCTCTCCTCCCGCCCGTGCATCGCTCGTCGCCCCGCGCCGCCACCGCCCGTTTCGTGCGCGTCTCCATACTGTGCCATACTGTTGAATGCATCGCCGCCGCTCCGCTGTCGCGCCGCCCCGCTGCCGCTCCGCCGTCGCAGTTTTCGTGCCCGGACACTTACACTACAGGTAAATTTTCCAAAAACGCATCTACGCATGTGATTTTTCTACCAAAATCTACATGATCGAGTGTGTACAATACTAACGTCTTTACAATATACAAATGCATGAAATACTTAAACATAATTTGTTTCTGCACAAGCCTTGGAAACAATTCAATAATCAGATTCGCGTAAAATAAAGAAAAATGGAATAAGTCGGCTCATAGTTGGAGTTCCCGAGCTGAAAGTTTCGCGAGGGTTCTTTTCAAAATGGATTTACAGGCCCCGGGAGAGACAGGAGTGCTCCGGGAAAAAAAATTGAGTTCCTTGGAAAAACGTTGCTGTGGAAATACTTTACGGATCTTGTTTCAAAAACATATGGAAGACGTGTTATTCATGTATAATATAAATGTAGTTGTTTGGAAACAACTTTTGTAATTTGCATAGTGTGGTATTTACTAAATTCTAATTTCTTTTTTTTTATAAAAAGTTATACTACACTATACATTGTCTGCAATAAAAGCACAAGGCCATCATGTTTTATAATTTGTAGAATTAATTTAAATTCATATATTCGAAAAAAAGTCAATCCGTATGAATCTACAAAGTTATTTTTAGTTAATACAAAATCTCTCGTGGGGTTGATCAGACCATCAAACTGAACAACTTTCATTATGGGACTAACCTTGAAATCGCGGAAAAAAAACTGCTGTTTCATACATTTGGATGGAGCAGGATTGTACTTTTGTATGGAACAGCAGATTTTTTCGTGATTTCGAGGTTGGTCCCATAATGAAAGTTGTTCAGTTTGATGGTCTGATCAACCCCACGAGAGGTTTTGAATTAACTTTAAAATAACCTTGTATATTTTATCTAAAACTGACCCGTTCATATTGCTAATATTTTAATCTTGTTCTGTCATTCATAACTGTCATACACCATGTTTATAGTATTCTGTAACAGCTCTGTAACTAGCAAGCGGTCAGTGGATGTTCATCTAAGTTGCTCCCATAGCAGAACTGTCAAAACTTGCAGCGAATTGAGACGACTTGCTGACCACCCCTGCAGCCTGCAGCGCTTGCAGTGCAAGTTGGTAATTGTTTTACTTATTGAGTTTATGTGTCCGAAACATCTGTCGTATGCAAACTCCATACATACGAGAGAAGGACGAAAGTGTTCTTGTCATAGACTTAGAAAATTTTTCGCTTATTAAGTTTATGGTTCTTGTTTACCCTTAGTGTTCGTGGCACGTTTTTACTACAGAGGAAATAATCACTACGTTTTAGTCTTTACGTTTTTGGTAAAATTATGTTGTACCGTGAAATGTGTAAACCACTTTTCCGTGTAGTGATTATGTGAGATCCACATTTTAGGTGTGCTAAGCTAAGTATGTACTTTGTATAAACTACTTTATGTAAAGCGTGTAAGAATGTTAATTTTAAATGTTATAAATAAAGAACTCAATACATAATTTTACCTGTAAAAAAGCTCAATTATTCACACAATTCCATAAAGTTTTAAAATTTATTGAAATACAGAAAATGATTCTAAAAGGTTTTTTGCGACAGCGGAAATTTTGTTTTGTTTATTAGAAAGATTTATTGCCTAAAAGCAATTTAAATAGGTATATTGCATCGTACATCTTATTAATTCTCACTTTTTGTCAATATCCTTAATTTTTCTAGCTATGAAGGAAAACGTATTCCGTTGTATTTACGTAAGTATCACCTTAGATCAAGACCGGCTTATGTACCAGAACGAAGCCACGATGCTCTAAGCTTATCACGAATGAGTGGAATAGTCTAACTAGCAGACTCGTGGTTCTAAATGAGTTAACGCTAGTTTCTCTCAAAGCTGAGAGTAAGCCCTAACTACCTATATGAGTTGGGAGGAGGCAATAAATTGCCCTTGAATGTGGGTAAAGGAAAAGCAGCTTATTATTTTAACTATTAACTTGGGATATACAACATTATATTTTGTATATACGAAAGCCGGAACACGGGTCATATATTTTCATTTTCGGAGTCACTATACAATGATAATGATACCTTAAAAACTCAAGAAGTTACAAGCTTTTTGTGTTGTCCTGTTAATATAGGGTGTGTGGTAATTATGGTTTTGTAAAGATTATTTAGTCAAAGTATAAGATGATATAAAAAAAAATATTGCAGTCGATTCTTTTACTGATTCTGAGCAGTTTTCAGGTTTCGTATTTACTAGAAATAACCTTGTATAAGAGAGGTCCATCAAATAAAGGGAGTGCTCTATAGGTATTATGATGCGGTTTTTCATTGAATTTGGAACAAGGGTAAACGATACTGGCAATTTATTACAGATATTGTACAAGTAATAGTAGATTATACAACAAGTGAATAAAAAGGGAATTTAGTTCGAGGGACTAAGTTGGATCCCGAGAGTAGCGAAGGATTCTAGAGTAGAATCCTGAGCGAAGCGAGGGATACAAAGGACCGAGATGAAATTTTTTATTCACGAGTTGTGTACTCTACTTTTTACCATTGACTGCGAGAAAACAAAAAGGTACCTCTGACAGTACTTTATACTTAGTATTTATAGTTGACTATCAGCCATTTTTAATGTCCCCACACTGCTGGGGCACAGGCCTTCCTTATGAGTGGGAGGATGGGCCATAACCCACCACGCGGGCCCAATGCGGATTGATGGGTGTTAACGACTGCAAATGCAGCCGGGACCAACTGCTTAACGTGCCTTCCGAGGCACGGAGGCTTAGAGCATTTAAAACGGAGGAGCTCGAGATAAAACTTTTTGATCACCCATCCCATGACCGACCCATGCGGCCCATGCGTGAAATTAGAAGTTTTCCAATGACATAAAACAACCACGCCAAGAGAGAGATTACATGATCAGTCTGGCATCAGTCCATTTCATCAGTCTGCATAGACTTTGAATTTTTGCAGACTGAATATCGTACCAGACTGATGGAATGGACTGATGCAAGGCTGAACATTCAATCTCGCTCTAATAGATAGAAAAGAACCCAAAGATAAGACACTAAAAAGAACCTAATTAAATTTGGCGGCATATTTTTTTTCGTTAAATTTTATTGTGAAACTATGGCTCTATGGAATAGCTCCATAGCAGCCAGTATGTATAGATACTTTTTTGTACTAATTCATGATGCGCGCTTGTTCCAAATTCAAATTATTTTTATTCACTCGGTGAATAAAATCGCTTATTATTCACTCTTATCGTTGAATTAAACGAACTTTTTAGTGTCCGGACAGGAAAGTGGCGGCGGCCGAGCGGTGGCGGGGCGGCGCGGCAGCGGAGCGGCGGCGGGGCGGGGCGATGAGAACGTGGGCACGAAACATAGCGGTCGGTCAGCCGCGTTAGTAGTGTTGTGACAGATGGGCTAAATACCATTAAGGGCCCGTGGACCTACCGATTTGACCTACTGGTAGGACCACGGTATACCACTAAAGTAACTTCTTATTTTTTTTTATTTCTATTGATGTGTCAAATGTGATGTTGCTATTGAAACAATTTCTTGTTAAATCAATACCGAAAAATATTCAAAGGACGAAATATATCCTATGTCTAAATATTTTATTTAGTTCGAAAAAATGGTCTAAGTATAGGCGTTAACTAGTTTCAAAACCGGATTCTTTGCTCATCTTGTGTTTTTTAAATGATGTCCAAGATGCCAACATCCATACTGAATAAATAGGTACTACCTAGTGTAATCAAACAGACACTATTATATTATTCAACACAACACTACTGTAATCGCGGGCTACCAAATCCAACTAGTTTGCTCATTTGTTTTCGTCGCTCTCCTCCCGCCCGTGCATCGCTCGTCGCCCCGCTCTGCCACCGCCCGTTTCGTGCGCGTCTCCATACTGTGCCATACCGTTGAATGCATCGCCGCCGCTCCGCTGTCGCGCCGCCCCGCTGCCGCTCCGCCGTCGCAGTTTTCGTGCCCGGACACTAAGTGTCCGGGCACGAAAGTGGCGGCGGCCGAGCGGTGGCGGGGCGGCGCGGCAGCGGAGCGGCGGCGGGGCGGGGCGATGAGAACGTGGGCACGAAACTTGGCGGTCGGTCAGCCGCGCTAGTAGTGTTGTGACAGATGGGCTAAATACCATTAAGGGCCCGTGGATCTACCGATTTGACCTACTGGTAGGACCACGGTATACCACTATATACTCGTGGTCCTACTGGACTAGGGCTTTTTAGAATATCGTAGTGACAAACCTAAATTGTATGTTAAAGAAACTTCTTATTTTTTTATTTCTATTAATGTGTCAAATGTGATGTTGCTATGGAAACAATTTCTTGTTAAATCAATACCGAGAAATATTCAAAGGACGAAATATATCTTATTTCTAAAGATTTTATTCAGTTCAACAAAATGGTCTATACGCGTTAACTGGGTTGAATTTTGTCTACTGAAATTTGTTTTTGGTATTCTCGAAATCGACATGCAACTTGTGCTCGACAGCCGTAAAGATTGAATACCTATCTCGAACGTTACATCAGCTGTTAAGCTACCTGACGATGACGAATGTTAAGCAATTCTAGGAAATGGCCAGATGTGAGATGGGTGACCGTTTGGAACTCCAATAATGAATGTTGAGCTACATTTGAAGAGGTCGGGTACGAAATGTTGGCCATTTGGGACTGCGATGACGAATGTTAAACAACTTTGTAAAAAGGTCAGGTTTGAGATGGGTGACCGACTAAGCCAATATATCACAGTGCTGAATTCTATAGGTTATTAGGTCCCACAGAATAACTGATCCTATTAGATATATTTATTGTAAAATATTTTTAAATAAATAAATAATAATAAATAAGTACCCAGTAATCAAACAGACACTATTATATTTTTCAACACAACACTACTGTCATCGCGGGCTACCAAATCAAACTACTTTGTTCATTTGTTTTCGTCGCTCTCCTCCCGCCCGTGCATCGCTCGTCGCCCCGCGCCGCCACCGCCCGTTTCGTGCGCGTCTCCATACTGTGCCATACTGTTGAATGCATCGCCGCCGCTCCGCTGTCGCGCCGCCCCGCTGCCGCCCCGCCGCCGCCGTTTTCGTGCCCGGACACGAGTGGCGATGGTAAAAAAGTAACTATTTCATTGTTGCTGTAAAATTATTTGTCCAGTTATTAGGATATAGAAGTAAAATACAAAAATATATTCTCTACGTGTGTTCTGCCTTACATACAATAAACAAAAGGGACTAGTCTCTACGACTAAAAGAACAAAATAAAACAAAAACAGCGAGGTTCTCATGTGATGAACGCGTTATAATTATGACTCTCACAGCACCTGACTGGTGCTGCACAGTGACGAAATTAGGGCTCAAAAATTATGACATTCCGGATAATTTCTTGGTCTATATGTATAAATACAACTATTGTTTTATAAAGCAGGTGACATATTTTTCTATATTCGATAACAATATTTCCATTTGAATACTGAGGAATCAATCCGATTTTAAATAAGCTGGTAGATGTGTCAATGCCACATAGAGCTCTATAAAGTAGACATGGTGCGATCTGAAGTACATATTTTTCATAATGTCGTCTTTGTGCTACATATTCCATAAAATTATAAAAATAATAAAAATCGGCAAAGTGCGATAGTAGGCATACCGCTACAAAATCTACCCCAGTTATAGCTATAGCAATATTTTGAATGTGAAATTAAATTGATAGAGAGTTAGTAGTTACGTCTTCATGGAAAATGTTGGTAGGTAAAAAAATATCGGACAAAATCAAGATTTCAAAGTAAGCAGCTGAAGTCGGAGACGCTATAGAAAAGTTCGTTTTTAAATTTACCCAGCTGGAAATCGAACCCAGAATTCAGAGATGAATGGCATGAAAATAAGCCGCTCGACCATGGAGGTTGTCTGGTAGAGATTTATTTGATTGTGAGAAAAGCATAAGCTTCTATTTTTTCCGAAATTCCCACAAGAAACAAAATCCCATGCAGTCAAAGTCGAATTTTCCTACAGCAAATGAGTAATTAGTTAAGGTAAGTCTGAACTTTTTAAAAAAAAATCTCATACTTGCTAAAAGAAGTGAGAAAACATGATCAACCTAAATCCATCCCTGTGTAGCGTAATGCACGAGAGCCGTCAACGCAGTGACTGCGTACAAAAACATAACGTTGTTAGAGGAAGGGAAAAAATGTGTAGGATTGAGTGAATGCGAGGGATGTGCGCTGGTTTTTATTTAAAAATGTGGGGAAAATATTCAGCATAACGTAAATTAAAAAGAAGAATCACATACATAACACATTTTTGTAGAGATAAGAAAACATGTATAATTTTAGTAACATCACCCTATGTTTCAATGAAAATATTATCTTAATCTTAAATAATACTACATACTTAAATTATATTTGCCACTCGTGAGTGTTTAATTATTTCTTAATAACGTTTTTACTAAAAAAGTAATGTGAGTAAAATAAACTATTCATTCAAAAGACAAGTATATATGTTATAGTCAAACCCCGAAGTCCAGGCGCTCCTAGGTTTGCCTAGTCAAACCTCAGGTTTGACAAGAAGGCTTAGTCAAAGTCCAAATCTAATAGCGTGTTTCGGGCTTTGACTAACGCAATTATAGCCAAACCTAGAAGAGACTAACTTGGACAGTCAAACACCGAAACGCAATTTGATTAAATCGGGGTTCGACCAGTCAGACTTAAATTAGGTACAGAATTTGTTTTTTTTGTATTTAAAAGTATGAAAAACACATTCTTTAGAGTGAAAATGTAACTAAATTAACAGTCTTCCTGTGAAACAAAGATTTGTGTTGTCTGTTAAAAAAAAAATAACCACGAAATTTAAGACGATCGCTCCGCTGCGCTTCGCGATCGTCTTAAATTTCTAACCTAAATGTGACCTACAGGAGTAAGGTTGACTAAGATTAACCTAAATATGTATGAGAAACAGCATTCATTTCCGATGTTAAATTTAGTCAAAGCTGCCTTACCTCCTGTAGGTCACGTTTAGGTTAGAAATTTAAGACGATCGCGAAGCGCAGCGGAGAGATCGTCTTAAATTTCGTGGTTATTTTTTTTTAAAAGACAACACAAATCTTTGTTTCACATGAAGATTGTTAATTTAGTTACATTTTCACTCTAAAGAAAGTATTTTTATATATTTACATACAAAATAACACATTCTGAACCTAATTTAAGTCTGACTAGTCAAACCCCGATTTGATCGTATTGAGTTTCGGGGTTTGACTATCTAAGTTGGTCTCTCCTAGGTTTGGCCATAAATTCGTTAGTCAAAGCCCGAAATACGCTTTAGTTTTGTACTTTGACTAAGCCTTCTTGTCAAACCTGAGGTTTGACTAGGCAAACCTAGGAGCGCCTGGACTTCGGGGTTTGACTATAACATATATATTAAGAAATAAACGGCGGCGTAGGATACCACGTACGCTATAGAGTGGTTAGAAATGGAACTAATTTTGCGCCTGATTTTAAGGTTCAGTTTCCAATAACTTAACCTCTTAACGTTAATTTAACAGGAAAAGTGGTGCCGCCATTTCAATCTCATCTTTCGTTGACCAGACTCTACTTAAAAAAACAGGGGCCCAATCGCGCTTATTCTGATCGACAAAACCAATACCGTTACGTTGTCATTTAGGTTATATTTACCTAAAAATCTATGGATTAGCTCTTAATTTCTCACTTAAATTGCCAAATCTTCCATCACATCCAAGGCTTCCTAGTTTAGCTTTCAACAATTTTAACAAAACTTAAGCGAGTATATTTTTACCCACGACGGACGGAACGGAACGGAGGCGGTATATGCGTTTGGGGTTAGAGGTTGTGCGTTTGTTTGTTTGTGTGTTTGTCTGTTACCATTTTCCTCGGAAACTACTAAGCCGATTCCGATGCGGTTTTTTGCATTCAAAAGGTTTTATTTCAGAGCAGGTTCTTAGACATGTTTCATAGTGGTAGACCACCAGGGGGCTCTGCAGCAACCAGATAAGTCAAGTTTGTCTATTACCATTTTACCCACCATTTTACCACCACCTTGGAAACTACTGGGCCGATTTCAATACGGTTTTTTGCAATCAAAAGGTTTCATTTCAGAGCAGGTTCTTAGATATGTTACATGGTGGTAGACCACCAGGGGGCGCTGCAGCAACCAGATAAGTCGCGCTTGAGAAGTTCTCTAAAACTACTCAACTGATTTCGATGCGGTTTTCTGTAATGGGTTTGTAGGTTATCGGCGATGGTTCTCAGATAGATGTTACGGTGTTTAACCGCTAGGGGGCAGTTATCATTTTCTCATTTATTTCCAAAGTGGTTTGACCAATTTGGATGCGGTTTTCTGTAATAGTTTTGTAGTTTGTCCGCGATGGTTCTTGGTGTTATGGTATTCAGCCGCTAGGGGGCGCTGTAGTTATCATTTTCCGAATGGTTTAACCAATTTAGATGCGGTTTTTAGAGTAGTTAACGTATGAATTCTTTAAAAAATTTAAAATAAAATGGCAAAATAAAAAATTTTGAAAAAACCCACGACGGTAAAAATTGTAACTCTTTATTTAAAAAGACTAAAATAAGTTTTACACAAATCCCTCGACTAAAAGTGATGTAGGTACTATACATACTTTATTTACCTATTCATAAATTACAAACGCAAGAAAATTCCGTCGGGGGCTGCCATTGCCATTTCTCTAAAGTAACTGAAAAATATTTGTTCATTTGGGGGCAGGTAATGGCAGCCCCAACGGATTTTTCTTGCGTTTGTAATTTATGAATAGATAGATAATAATAATAATAATAATAATAATAATTTATTTTCATAAAAGTCTTTTACATGTTAATACATACATAACACAGATTTGACACAAGCTGTTACAAAATAAGATTTTGGTGACACTAGCACCCTTGCTAAGTTGAGAAGACAACTTGTATAAAAGGTGCTAGGCCCAACCCTGAAAAAAGTAGTATAAAGCAAGGTTACATGAAATTGCGTCGTTTAATGCTAATTAGTATTGACAAATAAATTATTTGAAATATAAATTTAAAAAAGAAATAAGAAATTTTAATTTAATGTGTGTACAGTTTCAGTAAGTGTGTGTGTGTTGTGAGTAGTGTGTATGTTGTGTGGGAGGGGTGTGTGTATGTGTGTGTGAGTGTTTGGTGTGTGTAGTGTAGGTGAAGTGTGATTTTAACGAGTGGATTCGTCTTGCATCTCTTACTTGTGAATTGTGATCGTATCTTAAATAATTTAATTTACCGGGTGTTGTATTGAGTCAGCAATAAGCTTTCAGTATCGTCGTAGTTAAGACTGAGGAGCCAATTTTTTAATTTTACCTTGAGTGACCTTAGGGGTAGTGCATAAAAGTTAAGTTTTTTATTGAGTTTGTTATACAGGTGCGGTCCTTGGAAACATGGGAATCTTCTAATATGAGCGAATTTACAGGAAAAGGGTTTACATACTTGGACTTTACGTCTGGTGGTGATTCTCCTATAGGGTGTTTTAATGTGTTGGCGAAGTACAATACTTAGCACGAATAGTTGTCTGACAGTGAGGATTTTACAGTTTTTGTACAATTCTTCTGTAGGAAACAGACTAGGCCGAAAGGTACTAACTTTCAGAACGGCTCGCTGAGCACGTTCTAGCTTAAGCAGCACAGTTTTGGGAGCACCACCCCAGGCGCCAACACAGTACATTAAAAAAGTTAAAAAGTTATTAGATAAAGTATGTATAGTACCTACATCACTTTTAGTCGAGGTATTTTTGTAAAACTTATTTTAGTCTTTTTAAATAAAGAGTTACAATTTTTACCGTCGTGGTTTTTTTTAAAACGAAACTCATCATGCCCCTACCCTACCTTTATCCCAATGTATTTGGGGTACCTAAGGAAACTGAAACGGTTATTTATTTTTGGTCTTA
This sequence comes from Agriphila tristella, assembly GCA_928269145.1. Classification (NCBI taxonomy): domain Eukaryota; kingdom Metazoa; phylum Arthropoda; class Insecta; order Lepidoptera; family Crambidae; genus Agriphila; species Agriphila tristella. The sequence goes on from OV743442.1 coordinate 20,037,951, forward strand.
TCGTTGAAAACTTGGGCCCCAGTTTAGTTCCTTCTAAATAATTTTGAAAAAAGAAGTATATGTAGCTTACTTCCGCAAATAATATATGCAAGATGCACCGCCCGAACGCCCGCAACAATATGCACATGCACACCACAAATATATCAGTGCACAATACCTGCATTTAGCAAGACGGCAGCACACCTTGCACCTTCACCAATTAGGCTACTCTACACGTGTTTCGCCCCAATCCGGGCATCCTTAGGAGTTAGATTGTGCGTAAACCAACACCGAATCCTTCCTTCCGAATCCTTCTTAATACGCATAATATGAAACAAAAAGTATTGAAAAAAAAGCTTTTTAAAAAAAGCACAACCTCCTTCAAAAATCTTAAAAAACAGCTCTATAAAAAGCAATAAATAATGTTTAAATCGATTAATTAAAACACGTCTATTGAAGTCGGGTGGAGCTGGAAGTATTTTTTTTTACTTAATGTATTGTTTATATTCTAAAAGCCCCACCCGACTTCAATAGACGTGTTTTAATTAATCGATTTGAACATTATTTCTTGCTTTTTACAGAGCTGTTTTTTAAGATTTTTGAAGGAGGTTGTGCTTTTTTTAAAAAGCTTTTTTATTTGACACTTTTTTGTGGTAGGTATGTAAGTGATGATTTTATAAAATAAAACGTTATAATGTTTCACATTTTTCAATGGTATACCCCGAGTAACTCAATTTCCACAAGAGTTCCGTTGGGCCTTCGCAGTTCAACCCTAGTCCAGCACGTCCTTGACAATAAATAGGCACCTTAACTTGTTTTTGATTGTCATAAACCTACCAATATTTCAATCACTGTACAGTTCCTATTTAATTTTGAGGAGTTCCCTTGTGTATCTTCAAAATCCAAAGTTCAATACCAATGAAATTAATATGGTATCATCCTTAAGGTATCTTCTTTCAAACAAAAAAGAGTCACCTAAATCGGTTCATAAACAAAAAGTAATGGTTGAAAATCCGCCTGAATTCATATAAAATGGTAACGAAAACGACAGTTTTTTCAAGATTACTTGAAAACTACTGAACCGATTTCAAAATTTCAAAAAATGGGACCAACTTGGAAACAAATGTCATGTTATAATGTTTGAATCATTTCAATCGGTTCAGCCGTCTTCGAGTAATCGGTGTACATACATATAAAAAAAAATACGCGACGAATAGATAACCTTCTCCTTTTCAAATTTTTGAAGTCGGTTAAAAATACTTAACCGCGATCTTAATACACCGTCTCGTAGCAGCTACGGCGTAGCAAGTAACAGCTACGGCGTAGCACGTAGCTCGTAGCATGCGGCGCACGTTTCGATGCGCTTATAGCCCCTCTTATGCGATTCTCTTACTGTTATTTATTTATTTCCTTCACTTTTATGTTGAATTCGAAAAACTGGATTAGTATTTCAGTTAGTAAGCAACTGGAACAAGCTGAATATTAAACTTCTAGTTCTTTTAACGACGCCAGTAAAAAATTTAAAGAGTAAATGGACTAAACGCTGAATAAACATTCAAACAGTTTAGTTGGAAAAATTTTTTCACCCCAAAGGGAAAACGGGAACCGAAGTTTTAAATTTTTTTACATCATACTGCTCGGCAACTAGGATTTACTAGTATAGTAAGAGGCCGTGTAAGTTGGCATGTGCAACACAGTGCATTGTTTAGATAGAACGTTCCATTATCAAATCACTTTACAATTCAAGCATGGTGAATGCTTTAACTGTAAAGTAACTTTACAATTCAAGCATTTAAAACTCCTTAGTGAACCAATCTCTTTTCTTATATTATAAACTGTGGAAACTTTTTACTGAAAAAAAAAACAATAAATATGGCGGCATTTCATTTCCGTTCAAGCTATGCAAAACTCCTTGGATTTTGATTTTGATTTTGATTTTGATTTTGGTTTTGATGTTGGTTTTGGTTTTGGTTTTGGTTTTGGTTTTGATTTTGATTTTGATTTTGATTTTGATTTTGATTTTGATTTTGATTTTGATTTTGATTTTGATTTTGATTTTGATTTTGATTTTGATTTTGATTTTGATTTTGATTTTGATTTTGATTTTGGTTTTGATGTTGTTTTGGTTTTGGTTTTGGTTTTGGTTTTGATTTTGATTTTGATTTTGATTTTGATTTTGATTTTGATTTTGATTTTGACTTTGACTTTGACTTTGACTTTGACTTTGACTTTGATTTTGATTTTGATTTTGATTTTGATTTTTATTTTTATTACATTTTTATTTTTATTAAATTTACCTCGCATGAATGATGTAAAGTAGTATGCTTACCTCGGTTGTAAGTAGCTATTACACCCTCGAACTATATTCGCCCTCGCTCGCTTCGCTCGCTCGGGCGTCTAAATATCTCGGGTGCACTCGATCCATTAGCGCCCTTTGCGAGCTGCGCTCGCACGGGCGCCAAATTGGATCTTGTTCTGTAATAGCTCACTTACGTCCCTTGTGTAACAAACTACTATTACGCATTGAGACTTCATTATGTATTAAAAAAGAGTTTTATAATCTTACTATTAAATCACTTTTCTTTCATAAAATTTAGTTGATCTTTAAATTATTAAGCAGAATATAGCTCTGGTTATCTCGTTTTATTTATCCATCTTTTCTATGAAACTTTTTTCTAGTTAACTGTGCTTTATTTTACACAGTTAACTAGAAAAAAACAACTTTCAAACATATTTCCAAGAAATAAGCAAAATTCGCTCTTTTCGGTGTCTTAAATAAGCATTCGTAGAATAAGTATAAGTAAAGTTTACAAAAATAATAGGTTTTCCGACATAACAATTCCCCGTAAAAATTAACTAATACCGAGAATGCAACCAATCAACTGCATTCCGGTCGCAGTGCAAACTTACCGCAGCCAATTTCCAACGGTGCTGCCGCCAAATCCAATAGGAAATGTCATAATCATATGATAGGTGCGGCGCAATGCGCCCACCTGTCGTCGCGCGTGCGTCACATGACGTCACGACCCGAGCGCGCCCGACCACCGCCGAAGACGCCCGAGCGCGCGGACCGCGGACCGCAGCGGATTGATCCGAGCCTCCACGCGCTAATCAAATGAGACAATCTCCTACGCTCACCTTAATTGCTCACCACCATTACATCTCCAGACTAACTAAAAAGTGACAGTCTAGAAACAAAAGCTTACGTAGCAACAACTCCCTCAGCGTGGCCGTCTTCTTATCTAGTTCTTAATCCAAGATAAATATTACATCAATTGGGGGTGGAGAAGGGGCGGAGCACGCAGGCGCGGCCGCCGCCGGCTCAGTCCCGCTCCGGCCGCGCCGCCCGCCGCACGTCGCTCTCGCGGCCACCAGACCCGGCGGCGACTCGGCCTTCGACGACCCCGTTGTTAACAGTGAACTCCTCCCTACGTACCCCGAACGGGTCGACCCTTCGACGAAACTGAGAGCCGACTGCGCGCCTCTGTTGCGTAAGTCGGGACCTGCGAAAACGAACATCTCCTTTGACATGCAAGAAAAACAAACGTACTTCAATATCGATCACACCGTGTTTATTATTGCCATGGCGTGCGATGCGACCAGTGTGCACGAGCTAGGCCTGGAAGAGTCGCCGAGGTCGGAGCTCCCCCTACTGAGCCAGACCAGACCGCGCCCGCGGTCTTTTAACCCTGTAGTACGCAAGTGCCTGCTGACCTTAAAACTCCGGGCGAGCGAAGTAATTCAGCGACAGCTTGTTTATTTATGAAGCTGTAAATACAATATTCACGCTCTAACCTCACGCCCGCCGGTGCGACGTTATCGCCCCTTGAAACCCCGAAGAACATCTCGTAAGCTTACGCATTTAATGCTCTAATTAACATTCATATATACGCCTATTATCCACAGCGTGAACTTGATTGTTAAATAGTTCGGTAACGATACGAGTACCCTAAAGTTGAAACCACATCTATAACAGCTTGATTTCGAACATTAACACTTTTATAACGACTTAATAACATCAATTTAAAACTACTGAACGTATCGTGTTATCGTTTTGAATGCTGCCATAATCACTTTAAATCGATTTCCTAAGAACGCTAATTCGTTCTCAGCCCTCGCGAACGGAACTTCTAAGTACATTAAGAAATTATTTTAATTCGTGAGCTCGCTTCGTCTTGGCATATTTATATTCGGAACGGTTTTTCAACTTTTTTAATCGCCCTTAATGACTTCTTCCTTTAATTAATGACGCTTGACAGTTTAGGGACAGAAAATTCAGCCGAATTTTTATATTTGCTCCAATGGTAATGTTTCAAAAATCAGAGTCATAAAAATTGCACAGTCATAAATTACTCGTAGTGAAACAAGCGTAATGCGTAAGCGTTGAGTTTCGTAAAATAACAATTCTTTATTTATGCGGGTCAAATTGACCCCGGACGTAATTTTAAGTGTTGAAAGCTAAATTAGGGTGAAGTTATGTTTCGTGCTTATGTTTCAACATCTTATTTTAGGGAAACTTAACACTTGAGTATGCTACGCTGAAGCACTTTACATTATTTACGCCTGTAGTATTTGTTTCTAGAATCACTAATATTAGTTTGAAGTTATTAAAAATGTTAGTACATAGTTAGCCGTTAGTATAAAGACCTAAATAAATATCTTGGCAGATTCAAATAGAAAAACTACTTTAGTTGAGAACAGCTTCAAATTAATAAATTTTCGGCCATTAAATTTTGTTTATATATTTTTCATAGACTTTGAATTTCAAATCTTCTTTAATGTAAAAGGTTTTCATGACTTGATCTTTATTCTGTAATAATTGTTTCGAGTCAAAGAGAGTGACTAACTAACGTCAACCCATGTCTCATGAGGTAGGTATTTTGATAACTCACTATGTTTTGTTATGCGAGTTATAAGTATTTGAAATTATAAATAACGACCGAGCCTTTTTTCAAATGACTCGAATTATTATAGTTCAAATTATCTTATCGTTACATGGACCTTTCGATCATGTGGTTGGTTTTAGTAAAATATATTGTTAAGCATGGTCTGAACCATAAGTCAAAATTTTGACTTATATTCTTAACTTATTGAAAAATCAATAAAAAAAATATTCTCAATACGCTTAAAAAATACGTCGTTAGGTAATTGAGTTACGGATTTTTATAGTCTAGGTTAAGTTCTACTGGTTCTTTCCATTAGTCTGTCTCGAAATAGATATTGAGATTAAAACTGTCAAATATGATTATAATTGACATGTTGACTTAACATGTTAATTGCAATGGAAATGCACGGTTAGATTTCCTCTGAACTACTTATTATTACACAACTTCTTTCATGGCGTTCATTTTAATGACTAGCTTCCGCCTGCGACTTCGACCGCGTGGAATTCAGTTTCCCTTGAGAATTTCGATAATTCCATTCTTACTAAATGCTTACGTCACAATAACTATCTGTATGCCAATTTTCAGCCTTTACAGCTGTGTGAAAATTAATCATTAAATAAGTCAGTCAGGACATTATAATTTTACTAGCGGCTGCCAGCGGTTTCTCCCGCGTGGTTCCCGTTCCCGTGGGAATATCGGGATAAAAAGTATCCTATGTTTTAATCTAGGCTATCTACTACCTGTGTGCCAAATTTCAACCAAATCCGTTCAGTAGTTTTTTGCCAAATCCGTTAGTAGGATTACTTACTAGCCCGCGACTTATGCGTGAGGAAAGGTTATTTGCTATCCTTAGGGAACAATATTTTTTCGGGATGAAAGGTACCCTATGTCCTTTTCTGTACCTCTGACAACGTCTATGCAAAATTTCGTGATGATCGTTTGAATAGTTAAGACGTGAATGCGTAAAAAACAAACGAACTTACTTTCGCATTTATAATATTAATTAACATGTATCGCAAAATTTTGTGCTACTTATATCTTACTAGCTTCCGCCCGCGACTTCGTCTGCGTGGAAAGTTTTTTTGCTATCCCTCGGGAACTACCTATATTTTTTTTCGGGATGAAAGGTACCCTATGTCCTTCTCTATACCCTTGACAACGTGTATGCAAAATTTCATGATGATCGGTTCAGTAGTTAGGACGTGAAGGCGTAACAAACAAACAAACAAACGGACTTTTGCATTTATAATATTAGTAAGGATTTAAAAAAACATAGTTTTAAGTTAAAATAATCGCTACAAATTGACAATATAATATTGAAATGATACAAATACATAGCATTGTCATTTTTATCGATAGCCGCTGGTCCGTAAACCGAACAAAGCGAAAATTATGAAAATCATGTTACTGTAACAGCGAGGTTTCCGGCATTTCCGATAACAAACTGAAATTTAATTTAACTCACCTTTCACTAACCTGATTAAAATGACAATACGGTTCGAAAACCCTTCAATTCAATTGTTAAAATCAACCAGTAAACTTTAGTTACTTTTCCAGGCATCAATTTCATAAGCTTTGCTAGACATATCTAATCGCTTGGAAGGTCATGCCTATTAAAGAATTGTCTTTGTTTTAGCATGTTTTATTGTACATTGTACTTAATCGTGAATTACATAAAAGCAGGTCATTTAGTATAAAAAAACTGCACTAAGTTTAAGAAAATAGAAAGAAAATAGCCCTTGTCTCTTGAGTTTCTGTGGCTTCGTCTCGAAACAAGGTCTTTTAATATAGAATTCACGAAGCCGTGGCAAAGCTGTTGAATAACAAGAAATGCATTGTTATTGATTTTTTTATGTTTTACTGCGGGCAAAAAGAAATAATAAATAACTAGGTAGGTATTCTTCGAAATATGGAAGGAATGGAAGAAAAGGACGCAATGCATCGACCCCAAATAAATTGGGATAAGGGTAGGAGGATGATGATGAGGTAATAAATCAAGACTTGATCAAAATAATTAAAGGCATACGATACTTTGATTTAACATACAAAATTATATCAAACATATTTTTTACAATAACAGGATTGCCTGAAAGTTTCGTAATTTATGAAAAAAAAACCTTTATTTTACGTATTACAGCGCGTATATTGGTATTAATTCAGATGTTATTTTAGATTCTTTATTGTTATTTTAGAGTTTTGATTTACTTATTGGTTTTTGGGTTCGCATACAGAGAGTTCGAAGTAACATATCACAAAAACTTTACAATACAGAACCTCCTATCAACGCCACTCTTGACAACTCTAGCGTTAAAGAAGTTTTATTTTCATTGTGTGACAGTTAACGGTAACATTAGTTTGACAGCTGTCACGAGCGCGCGCGAAACGGCCTGTCACTTCCTGAGCAGTCAAGGTGATATTGTACAGAAGGATGTTTATTTAATCAGGTAGGTAGAGGATTAGGCGTGGAATTTTCTTTGAAGATTAGTTTGGTATATTGGTATCAAATTATGTGAACCTAATTGCTCATTGGAATGGGGTTTTGAAAATAGAAGCAGTACGCATTACGGCTTTTGATCCATTTCGGAAATCAGCTAATAAACCCACAGATTTTGTTTATTTGGTATGATTAATGATTTGAATTGAAGTATTTTTTTACTTTAAATTCAATTTTAATGTTTTTTTATTATTTGTGACTGTTAAGTTAAAGGGTATAAAATGAACAAAATTAAACTACAATAATTTCATGTTGGCATCTTATTAAGGGACAAATGTTTGATTGACTGAAAGGATTATGCGTATTTTTCTATACAAGCTAGGCCATAATGCGCTTTGATGAAATTACCAATATACAATAGTAATTTTATACTGATTGCGTGGGAAGAATGTCATTAAAATATAATGCGGGAGAAAAGAGAAATCTCAATCTCAAGGAGCTGTTTACAGTACTAATTGTTTGACATTTTCCTATTATATGACATTTCAAAGTCAAAGTCAATGAGATATGTATGGTTAATGCGCATCATGGCCCAGAATCTGGCATGATCCTTTAAGGGTCAATTTTTAGACTTAAGACTAAAGAAGAGAAAAAACTTATATTGTATCTTATATTTAATTAGATTCGTTTATTTAAAATTACCTAAAGTACATTTTACTTTTAAAACAACTAAACGTTTCTGTGTAGGTACTATGAACGTGTATTTTCCGATAATTTAACTACCATTATATGTACAATATTGATTATAAATAGCCTTTACGCATCTAATCAAGTTTGGTGTGTTTGCTTAGTGTTGGCTAAGTTAATTATTTATTAATCAATGTAATGTGTGCTTGTAAACTTGATTACATGGCGCTTGTCTAATCTCAACAATGATGGCCGACGCACTTACCATAAACATAAGTAATGAAGTACATACTATTATGTAGAAACTTAGGATATAAAAATATATTATTATTTGAATAATATTCCAGAGAAATCACGTTAAATAAATTAGCAATGCTTGTATTATACTTCGGTAAAAACAACAATATGAACCGTTAGATAACTCCGGAACAATGTACGTACATATTCTTTTATCTCTTTCATCCTTAGTTAATATTATAAATGCGAAATTCCGTTTGTTTGTATGTTTGTTTGTTACGCCTTCATGTCTTAACTACTGAACCGATCATCATGAAATTTTACATACACGTTATCTGGGATATAAAGGACATAGGGTACATTTCATCCCGAAAAAATTTTTTATTCCCAAATGATAAATGCGAAATTCCGTCTGTTTGTTTGTTTGTTACGCCTCCACCTCTTAACTACTGAACCGATAATCATGAAATTTTACATACACGTTGTCAATGATACAGAAAGGACATAGCTAAGGTACTGTTCCTGAGCAATAGAGAAATAACTGACCACGCAGACGAAGTCGCGGACGTCGCAATTTTGAATATAAGTGAGGATGACGTGAATATACTGTGAAATGACATTGGTAGACCCTGAGCAACAGTAAAACAGTTAGTATGAAAACATAAAACATAACTATGAAGCAAATAAACAGTAAATAACACATTTGTATCACGTCACAGCGTGCGTACGTTAAACTTTGTTTAAACTTGTATCATTTTGGCGTATCAGATCACCGTATCTTTACCATACATCGTTAGTTTGGTTGGGCGTGCGTTGAGGTAATACACTCGGCGTCAGAAAAACCGCACCTTTTCTTCAAAGTTAATTTAATCCCATATAATTTAATGATAAGTGTTATTATATACTTCTTCCCATTCGGACAAAGCCTAGAAACCGTTGGAATATTCGTCGAACGGAATCAATTACTGAGATTGAGTTTCCGAGCACATTACATTGCCTAATTTTTTTGCAATATTTGAGTAACTTCATGTGCAATAGTATCCATCTTGTGTATTCCTTTTTTTTAATTGAACTGTTGAAGTGTGTTTTCTCCATCATTTCTATAGCGAATTTACCCGCATTTCCTGAATTGACCCCTTTTATTTCCCTTTTGTGGTGGCGCTAGCAATAACGCTTTAATCGTTTAATTATGGTAACTGTTATGTTAACTAAATCAAACAATTATCAGAAGAAAGCTCATTAAATGTACTTTCAATAGATATCAACATTTACACAATAAAACGTTAGGCTAGCAATAGCAGATGGCCACGTCTAAACTTAGTGTCGAAGAGGTGCGGTTTTTCTGACGTCGAGTGTATTTTATCAAAGAGACGACGTATGTTAAAGATACGGTGATCTGATACGCCAAAATGAACAAGTCTGGACAAAGCTTTACAGTTACAGCACGATTCTGACAGAGCCTAAATCACTATGATTATTTCCAAAGGTCCCTGGCCTAGGCATCATAGTGTATTCAACCAACAATTCTAAACAAAAGTTCGAGCCGTTTTCAATTACAGCTGGTCAAACGCGCGCTCTGAAATGATGAAAAGCGTTTGCCTGCAACACCGCACAATGGAAATGTACCGACAGAATCGTTTTCAGTGATTTGCCATGCCTATGACGTCATGGAACTTTTATTGCACTACTCGGTGACGTCAGACAGTTCCACCAGTAGATCATTCATGTTTATGGTGCTTAACTATACTTGTCCGAGATTAAACTTAGCAACCTATGAATAAAAATTAAATAGGTAATAAAAAAATAGTAATGAAAGTTATAAAACACTGACACATAGTTTTTAAAAGTTAGTTATTTTAATATCATCATATAAAATTTGTAAAATCCTCCAATTATCCATCCATTTGCTGAAAACAAATTTGTGAAGATTTATTTAGGCAGTGGCGTCATTTGTTTTTTTATTTATTAAGAAATTAATTTAGATAAGCATAAAAAATATTGTCACAATAAAGTTGGATTTGGAATTTCTTCGGATTAAATAAAAGTCAATTTTGACGGGAATCGGTGTTAGGCATAAACTTTGATTTCTATGAACCTTGCGTACTTGTTTCAAGGAAACGTATCTTAAAAAATATGGGACCGGATGTTTTGAGAACGGATAACGGATCGAACGTTCCGAAAGGATCTAAAATAATCTTAATTTAAAGGAAAAAACCTCAATAAAGTTAATTTACCTTTAGATTTGAAAGGTACGGTTTTCGCTTAGAGTAAAATTTCCGAATTTCCTCGTTCGATTGGACCTGTTCCCAAATGAGTTTAATTGAAAACTTTTGTACAAAATGTTGGAGGAATTCCCACAAAAGAATATTTTAAAAATCAATTACAGAATTCGTAGGAATAAATCAGTTTTTTTTTTACTTTATTCTTCCACTGTAATTCAATTCGATTACTTACCAACTATTGTTTTGGGAAGAATAGTTTTTCATTAATTTTAGGCTACGATCAAGAATATCGTAGACTAGCGGCCGCCCGCGACTTCGTCTGCGTGGACAGTTTTTTTGCTATCACTCGGGAACTGTACGTTTTTTTCGGTTGAAAGGTACCCTATGTCCTTTTCTGCCCCCCTGACAACGTGTATGCAAAATTTCATGTTGATCGGTTCAGTAGTTACGACGTGAAGGCGTAACAAACAAGCAAACGGATTTTCGCATTTATAATATTAGTAAGGATAAGACTTCACGAACTAACCCAATACGCAAAAATTCACAGATTTTGCAGTCCCCGCAAGAATCGGAGCATTGAAAATGAATACAAAAATTTACGAAAAACCAAAATCAAATCAAATGCAAAATCCTATTATATTTTTAAAGTTACCTAGGTAGTACCTATTTATTTTTACGATTGTGAAAAAAAGCGCCCACTGATTGCCTCGACGCAGCCGAAATATTATCAACCGATTTTCAAAATTCCAACGAATGCACTTCTCGTCTGCTTTTGCATCTTTTAACACTATTACCATGGCAATCGGTCAATAATCATACAAGCTACATAACATTTTATGTACGGAAACACCCGTTTTTCTAGAATTCCAAATCTAAAGGGACCACCTACAGGTCACAATTATTTACCGATTTTCAAAATTATTTCGCCATTTGGTAGCTAAACTAATACCCTAGGACCCTTTTTTTCATTTTTTCTTAAGTCAGTTTTTTTTCTGAAATATTTACAATTTAGTAAACGAACACCCCCCAAAACACCCGGATTTTTTTAAATTTTGCAAAATTTCAAAAAAGTTACCAGTAGATTTTGAATATTCAAACGTTCACACGTGTCTCGATAAATTTCTCAACTTTTGGTACTATTTTCATCTAGATTCTATCAAAATCCTCGGAGATATGGTCAAAAATACGTCTCAGGCGATTTGCGTCTGATAACCATTTTTAATGGTAAAATAGCACCTCAAATAGCGTCCCACTTACAAACTAAGCGCTTATTTTGTACACACTGTACAAACTCACATTTTATATCACTTATTTTATACAAAATAAGCTTATTTTGTACAAAAACACATCTTTTATCACTTACTTTGTGAAAAATAAGCGCCCAGTTTGTAAGTGGGACGCTATTTAAAGTGCCATTTTTGAGACTGAGATCTACTAGACGTAGAATAGGTATTCTAGCCGTATTCTTAATCGAAGATTTTAGGTAAGTATTTTGAATTGTTTGTTACATTAGTTCTATACTTTCCTCCCGCATACAAGCGACTGTTTTCATGCTATTGAGAGAAAGAAAACACTTTTATATTGCATCTCTTGATATTGTGTCCCGTATCACATGTGCCATAATAACGGCCATGATACCTAATGTACCAAAGAAAACAAAAGAAACACCATAATGACGTTAATTCTAAAGAAAATGTGAAATGCTGCTGACGGCTCCCTTTACGCTTAATGCTTTTGTTTTACTTTGTCACCGTTTTGACACCCCTGAATGTATAATTATCGTGTTGGTGATATCGCTTGATATTCTCACTTTGTTTATATTAACTTGGTCTGTTTGGATTCTCATATGAAGTCTTCGTAAATAGCAACAGCCATGGATATACTATGCGACTTTATTATTTATTAACTGGATCTTAAGGAACACAACATTATAGAAATGATTACAAACCGTAACTGTTGCCATTTAAACAATTATTTTACAAGTCATGAAAAAAATCTTCACAAATTTGTTTGAAGCACTAAAAATAAATTAACAATAAGAAAAACGTTTGTAGAAAATTTCAGATTTCATAATATGCAATAATAAAAAACGAACTAGAAATTATTCTAAGAAAAAAAGATAATTACCAAAATCACTTTAGGCTACCGGTGACCTACGCGGTGGTTAACGTTAATACGTTAACCGCCGCACAAATCAGATCATCTCTTCTTCTTCTCTTATATAAAAGTGAAGGGGTGACTGACATATCAACGCACAGCCCAAACCACTAGACCTAGAGACTTGAAATTTTGTACATATATACTTTACACAGTGTAGGCATCCACCAAGAAGAGATTTTTGGAAATTCCGCCCCTAAAGGGGTGAAACGGGGGTTCAATGTTTGTATGGAAAAAAAATATTAAATAGACATTTCGACTTGAAACTTCGTAGGAGTACTTCTTAAAACAAATAATCAAACACGTGTTTCGTGGTTTTCCGAAAATCAACCCTTTAGGGGGTCAATGGGGTAAAAAGTCCAAAATCGATTGAAAAATCAACGCACAGCCCAAACCGCTAAAGCTAGAGACTTGAAATTACGTACAAAGATACTTTACACGGTGTAAGCATCCACTAAGAAAGGATTTTTGGAAATTCTGCCCCTAAAGGGGTGAAATGGGGGTTCAAAGTTTGCACGGAAAAAATATTAAATAGACATTTCGACTTGAAACTTCGTAGGAGTACTCCTTAAAACAAATAAGAAAGCATGTGTTTCGTGGTTTTCTGAAAATCAACCCTTTAGGTGGTAATTGGGGCAAAAAAAAGCCCAAAATGACTGACAAATCAACGCACAGCCTAAACTACTGGACCTAGAGACTTGAAATTTTGCACACAGATACCTTATACAGTGCAAGCATCGGCTAAGGAAGGATTTTTGAAAATTCTATTCCTAAAGGGAGGAAATTTTATATGAAAGTCCCTCAGTATTGAAGCTAAAATCTCCAAATTTTGTGTTTAGGCTGACGATTGAAAACTTATAAATACGTGTCCGAGCGTTTTTCTAAATTCTACCCCCGAAGGGGTGAAAAGGGGGATGAAGTTGTGTATAGAAGAAAATTCTTCATTTTCGAAGTAAAAATCGTTAACTTTATAATTTAGGCTTCTGGGTGGAAATTTAACGCAACTCATATTGTTATTGTTTGTATTTTAACCCCTATGGGGATGAAATGGGGTAAATAAACCTAAAAATAGATATGGATGTCGTCATTGGGGTTTTCTAGGATGACGATTGCGAAAATGACATTTATTTTGAAGTCCAACACGGTGGACATGATTTAACCCCTAAAGGGGTGAAAATGGGGTTCAAATTTTGTATGGAAAAAGAATATAAATTGACATGACAACTTCAAACTTCGTAGGGGCACGTCTAAAAGTAAATCGGCAAACATTTATTTTGTGATTTTGAAAATCAACTCCTTATAGTACAGTAGCCCGTAATACATTTAAATTACGAAAAAGGTTACCGCTCGCCGTTGTGATATAGTTATTTATTACAAAATTATAGATGCTTTAACCCAAGTTTTACAGATCGCAACCCGCCGTAACCTATATTTGTATATCTCCAAAAATGATATTTTTTTAGTTTTCGAGGTTTACCACATGGTTTAGCTATTGTCGTGTTCTACAGCTTTGTTTGATTGCCACTGATAATAGTAAGACTATGAAAGGCAGCCATACACAGATTTAAGACCAGACGAAAATGGATGGACTTTATCTGGTCTTAAATCTGTGTATGGTCACTTTCCATAGGCTTACTATTATTAGTGGCAATCAAACAAAGCTGTAGAACACGACAATAGCTAAACCATGTGGTAAACCTCGAAAACTAAAAAAATATCATTTTTGGAGATATACAAATATAGGTTACGGCGGGTTGCGATCTGTAAAACTTGGGTTAAAGCATCTATAATTTTGTAATAAATAACTATATCACAACGGCGAGCGGTAACCTTTATGGTAATTTAAATGTATTACGGGCTACTGTAGTATTAAGGGGTAACCCATTTACCCCTTAATAAACCCCTTAGTAAACATAAAAATCGATATGAATGTCGTTCTTGAGGTTTTATGGGATGGTGATTGCGAAAATGAGATTTATTTTGAAGTCCAACGCGGTGGACATGACACATCATGGACCTGGACCTGTGGACATGCACATGCAGGGAACGGGAACGGGCACGGGAACGGGACGGGATGGAACGGGAACGGAACGGAACGGGAACGGAAAGGGAACGGAACGGGAAGGAGAACGGAGCGGGAAAAGGGGACGGAACGGGTATGGGACGGGAACGGGAGGTGAACGGGAAGGGAAAGGGATGTGAACGAAACGGGAAAGGGACGGGATCGGGAACAGGAACCGGAACCTGAACCGGAACCGGAGCCGGAACCGGAACGGGAAGCATAAAAATGACTGGTCAGAAGGTTCTCTAAGGATTTTTTCTAACATCCACGCGGACAGAAGCTAGTTCAAAATAAGATCATTAACATGATCGATAGTGATATGTTTCTAAGTTAGTGATGAAGAGAAACCTAACCTAACCTCACCACATGGTTCGGTATCGGTTTAGGCCACGCCAGTGTTTCAAAGTCACGTTTTGATTGGTGGTTCCTCTTTACTAGTCGATATCGTCTATCTATAGCTTTCAGTTCATTTTCTCAAAACCTTACATCATAAATCATATCAATTGAAATGTTCCTAGTCAAGTATTTTATAAACTGAAACAATAACTCGTGGGCGTGGAGTCACAATGAATGAATTATTCCCAATTATTAGATTACTTCACATACAATAATATACTTCATAAAAATCAGTTTGGTTTTTCCAAGGGTAAAAGTACTACTGATGCTGGAATTGCACTTCTCAAACATATTCTTGATGCTTGGGAAGAAAAGCAAGATGTAATTGGCATTTTCTGTGACCTTTCTAAGGCATTCGATTGCGTTGATCATCAAACACTATTAAAGAAGCTAGAACATTATGGTGTCTCTGATAAATCAGTTAGTCTTATGAAATCGTATTTGTACAATAGAACTCAGAAAGTAGTGATTAATAGAACTGAATCTACTGGAGCCCCCATCAATATGGGTGTGCCACAGGGATCAATATTGGGCCCATTTCTGTTTCTAATTTATATAAATGACCTTCCCAACTACGCGAATAATTTATGTGAAACAGTACTATTTGCGGATGATACTTCTTTAGTTTTTAAAGTAAACAGAGGTAATAACTGTTCGGACGAAGTAAATAGTGCCCTCTCTAAAGTTTCATACTGGTTTAATAGTAATAATTTAGCACTTAACCCCAAAAAAACTAAATGTGTTAAATTCTCATTACCTAATGTTGAGCAGACGAAATTAAATATTAATTTGAATGACGATGAAGTCGAGTTTATCGAGAGCACAAAATTTCTAGGTATCACACTAGATTCTCGACTGCAATGGGATCCACATATTGAAGCCTTGTCAAGTAGACTTAGTTCAGCGGCATTCGCTGTTAAGAAAATAAGGCTTTTAACTGATATTGAAACGGCAAGGTTAGTATACTTTAGTTATTTTCATAGCGTAATGTCGTATGGACTGCTATTGTGGGGCTCAGCTGCCAGTATTGAAAATATTTTTGTACTCCAAAAAAGAGCTGTTCGCGCCATATACAATCTACGGCGGAGAGATACCTTGAGAGAAATGTTCAAAGAAATAAATATTTTAACTTTGGCAGGCCAATATATTTATGATAATTTAGTTTATGTAAGGAAACACTATGATTTATTTGCTAAGAACAGCAATATTCACCAGTTCAATACAAGAAATAAAGATAAACTTGCCGTTCCAAGATTTAGGCTTGCAAAAACTAGAGGTTCATTTATGGGGAAAGGCATAGCCTTTATTAATAAAGTTCCACAACAAGTGATTGATCTTCCTTTGCATGAATTTAAAAACCATGTTAAAAAAACGCTCATGGGTAAAGGTTATTATAAAGTAGATGATTATCTTAAAGATCTAAATGCGTGGAAATGATGTAACACATAACTTGCTAATAAGTACTTTGTTGAAGTAATATAATAAGTCTATGTTGTTGCCAATAATCCTGTCACCCTGTTGTAATTTTCTGGTAACGATATATTCAAGTTTGTAAATATCGTTACTTATGGCTGTTACAGCTGATAAGTTTCTTGCGCCCGTTCTTCTTGTCAGCTAAAAAAGTCTGGAACGGGTGGTAGGAAAATATAGACGATTCAAAAGTACTTAATAATTAAGTTTATTTGAATAAAGCTTATTTGACTTTGACTTTGACTTTGAAGTTTCCTTACAACACTTATGCGCGTGGATACAGATTTTATTTTATTTGTTAGATTGATTATTTCATCTTAGAGTTAAATTTTATTTATATAATTTACTTTTCTTAATCCCGGAGTAGTTATATCAATTTTCTTTGGGTATTCATATAGGAAGTTGGTAGAAGTATAGAAGTCGCCCACTCTTAAAAGATATGTTTCATTTTACAAACTGACTACTCTCATCCTAACGTAGAAAGTAGGGCGTATATTAGCTTTAGACCTACTCAAGACTAAGTTATTACGACAATGTAGATACTCTAGGTACTCCTATTAACATGGGGGTCTTCAGAATGTGAATAATAAATTTCATTGCCAGTCTCGAAACCGCCCCAGACTGGGGTACCTAATCTCGCGCCGAGTTGTGAAAAGGCATGAAGGCAGATTATAAAAGTAATTCGGAGTCTCTCGCGTTTGATACGAGCCGACTCTGGCGCTAATTAAATTATAAATTGTGTTGGAAATTTCGGTATAGACCAAAAGTTACGTCACACTCGCTTGCTCTCGATATTGTGTGGAGTTTTGACCTTTTACCGCGGCATTTTTAAAAGCCATAGCACGTTTCATTCGTTATTATAATATAAACAAGGTACTTTTTCATCAAACATGTACCTATTGATTTAGAAAATATATCAAGTGTTTCGGTAGCTACACGCTGGACATAACCAATGTATTGATCAGATTGTAGAATAAATACAAAATGAAAGTTCAATCAATTTGGTTAGTTTTATTAACTTTAATATCTTTGAACTTCCACAACACTGGGTTCATATAAGCAAAAACATAAAAGTGTTACATTTTCAGAGTTTATTTTTCATTCGAGGTCAATAATCGTACATGGTATGAGGTCCAATAATCGTACTTATAAAAAAAGAAATTCAGCATTTAGAAAGTTATTGACTTATAGAAAATTATTTTAGCATAAAATACATTTACACTGGCCTGCAAAACTAAGTACTACAGAGGTCTATTTTCATACAAACGAGGTAACTTTGAAGCATTGGTTCTCCGCCCAGGATTAAACGTGGTGTGATCTGATGATGGCCATCCAGGGAGTGAATGGAGAAGATTCAGATCCCCATACACACCCAATTGATCTGATCAGCATTCTAAGAGCTGTAAGGATAAGAGTTATCAGTTACGGCATTTCCATACATTTTAATGCCATTTTCGTGGTTTTTTTAAACATATCCAAACAGCTCTTAGAATGCTGATCAGATCTATTGGGTGTGTATGGGGATCTGAATCTTCTCCATTCACTCCCTGGATGGCCATCATCAGATCACACCACGTTTAATCCTGGGCGGAGAACCAATGCTTCAAAGTTACCTCGTTTGTATGAAAATAGACCTCTGTAGTACTTAGTTTTGCAGGCCAGTGTAGTTCAGTAACATTTAAATCGGATTTAATTCCTACAGAAGGTTTTATTATTTTATGGCATCTTTTGGTGCCCATCAATGTTACTACCCTAGGTTTTCCCCCCGGCGGACTAAATCCGATTTGGAGTTTTTTTTGTTTAATTCTACTCACCTAATCAACGATCTCAGATCGTATGAATTGAATTGTATGTTTTTCTTTTATTTTTATTTATTGTAACAGCCTAGACTGAATAACAAGTTCAAACTTTGAATTTAGCTTAAAATCTGTAAATTGATTAAGAAATTTGAAACTCATTAAGAAATGAGCTAATTCAATAATGTTATTTATTTGTTAATCTTTGTTAATATAAAGTCTGGAAACGATATACATATTTGTAAATATCGTTCCATCTGATTGATAAAGCTGACAAGTTTTTTGCGCCCATTTTTCTTGTCAGTTAAAAGACGTCATAATGGGTGGTAGGGTAAAAGAATTGACGATTTAAAAATGCTTATTATGTGAGCTTATTTAAATAAAATATATTTCACTTTCACTTTCACTTTCACTTGCACCTAATTTAAAATTGGAAGCAATCCTTTTATTTCCAAGCACTAAAAGTTCCGTGTGTAACGCGCAGAAATCTGAAGTATAATTTCACATTTTTGCTATATTTAGCACTAACATTTTCGTGCCAGCATCAAACTATTCAGCTGAAATTGTTCAATTTACTGATTCATTGTGAGCCGGTATAATCCATCCAAAGTTAGTTGGCATTAACTACAGTTTACGGCTTGGGCCTACAAAGGGAACATTCCGGCGGGCCGAGCAATCGTCCCGTTTAGTCCCGTTTCAAAAGGAGAATTATTTGCCCCATTGGGAATAATAAACATCATAATTTGCCGGTAAAGCCATCTATACACGTGCGAAATGAAGTGGAGTTAAGGCTTTTGTAAGCGACATTCTGAAATAAGTATTATACGGGGTAAAAATGTAGGCTACACATCTTATGTTGATAGGTTTTTCTTTTTTCCTTTTATATTAATGCTGTTTATCTTTCTTGACAAAATTTCCGACTTTCAATGTCATATTAAAGTTTGAGTGATGAAAATAATACAATATGCAAATGATAGTCCTTCCTACTTTAAAATTCAGTATTTAACGTTAGCGAAACAGTATTATGACGTCAATCATACTTATTTAAATTAGTCCCTAGTTACAGTTTATATTTAAATGTACAATCTTTACTTATAAAATCAAATTACAATAAATAACGGACTCACAGATTTATCGTACCGTTCAAACCACAGGATGGTATACAGATAATAAAAAGAAATAATCGAAATTTTATGAAAATCGGAATCTCACCCCACGCGACGAAATCATGGGCGGAGGCAAGTCTATACTTATAAAATAGTATATCCTAACTGACTGATTCATTAAATCGGATCGGATCGAATTGAAACATGGCAAACAGATTATTAATACGATATTATTATGACCAAGAAATCTGCTAAGAAAGGAGTTATGAAAATTCTTACGCGGTCGGAGTCGAAGGCAGGAGTTAGTTAATGTATAAAGGTCCTTATAGCAATTTGAGTTTATCGAGCAGGCTTTAGAGGCAATACACACTTATAACAAGTTCACTAAGGCGTATTTAATTTCCATTCTCTCTTAAAAATACATTTTTGTGTTATTTATTTTTCTCTTTAAAAAGGGCCTTTTTCATGTTATTTATGAAGGCAACGTTATGTAGTCTCGAGCGTTCGCATTAACTTGATATACGAGAATTATGATGTAGGCAAGGAAAACAAAACAAATTTGTTACAAGTGAAGGATTTATGTGGCAAGTTTCAGAACAATGGTGTCCGTTTGTCACAGAGCGATTTGAAGACTGTAGAATATATATATTTTGAATTGATTTGATGGCTGTTTGGTGGGAAGTAGCGACCCAGTTTGATTGCACCAAGGGTTTAACTTCTGGTAAGGGCATGTTTGTGGAAGAGCAAATGCATAATATGCTCCCGAGTCGTAGATGTTTATATTCTATTTAAAGTATCAGTAAGTAAGTGCCTTCATCTTAACATTTTTTTTTTATAATTTCTGTTTAATCGATTCAACATAGTTATAAAATCTCTGCCTTGAATTGAATGTCCAGTTTACTGACAACTTTGAGTGGATCTCCCTGTGTGACTATGATTAGGACGTTACTGAACAGTTTTTATTAATTTTCACAATTCAGTCAATTATCAGAATGTGACTCAGTCATTTTTATTGCTCTTTTAAGGTTCCCATTTAAAGTCTATTGATTTAATATGAATCGTTCGTTTCGTTCTGTATGAGAGCCATCAATCAGCAAGTTGGTTGTTTATCGCCTTCGTATCGGGTTTCCATCTCATTTAGCGGCTCCTAACCGACTCGATTTAACCCGAATTACCACCCGCCAATGAAAAACGAATTAGAATCTTATTTGGCATATTTTAGACCTACTTTATGAGTGTACAGACATTGAGCTGATTTAATCTAGATGGCGAGGCACATGTATAGGTATACATTTTCGTAGAAATACTTTTCTCTTAAATAAGGAAAAACGCTGAATGTTCGTCCATTACCTTTTATTTACACTTACTCAATTGTAGATCGCGATACGTCTGCAATTTTGACACCTATTACCGCATAAAAAAATGTGCTAAATTATTGCTTCACAAGTGAAAGGGCTTTTAGCGTAAATATATTGTGACCACAGTCGCTGGCGTTGGCTCGGCTCAGTGCACCGTGCGGTCTAAGCTTGCACGTCAAAGGAGATTAGTTCGTTTAGTCGCCTGTTCTGTAGGGTTGTCAACATTTATAAATGCCAACAACAAAATCGGGGGCAAATAATTAGCTTTTAATTCTTAGAAAGTTATTTGATCGTGGTTTAAAATGTATTCAAATCAGTAGCAGAAAGTTGACAACCCTATCAAACCCGACCGTTGAATAACGCGTGTCACTGTTCAGGACAGTTCGTTGTGTATGGCCTTAGTGATTTAGTGCAGTTGAACTAAACTTAAACAAAATGGCGTGGGGTTACTGGTCTGCGTCATCGGTGCTGCCAGACCGCGGCCGGAGTCCCAGAAGGGCGGGGACTTCCGCGGTGCACGTGCACCCGAACCCACCTACAGCTAGAGAAGTAATGGAAACTCATGACGAAAGCATCATACATACAGCATCCACGTCTCGTGACAGTAGAGACCATTCCACGTCACCGCACTCGTCGTCAAACGGGGGTCACTCACACCACCACGAAGTGAGACACGCAGTGCCCGCGAGCGCCTTATTCGGGGAAAGCTACGGGGAGTTGTCCAGAAGACCATCCCTAGACTTGGGGTCTGTTCGGAGCGCACTAGCGTCCTGCTCCGGCGGAGGGACTCTAAGCGCCGGGTCAACGTTAACTAGAGGAGGGACTCTCGCCGACTACCTCCCCCCTACACCGTGCCCCCACCACCACCGAGTCTACGTAGACCACCACAAGCACTACGAGCAGCCGATCCAGCCAGTGCACGTGGGGGTGCCGCACCATGCCCACGCGCACTCCCACTCCCACGCCTCCAGTCGACACCACACCGACGACGAGGACGACCTCGAGCCTACATACGCCACAGGTATGTCCATCAGCCATTTTTATGTCCCCACTGCTGGGCCACAGGCCTTCCTTATGGGTGGATAAGGAGGACGGGCCATACATAACCCACCACGCGGGCCCAATGTAGATTGGTGGGTGTTAACGACTACAAATGCAGCCGGGACCAACGGCTTAACGTGCCTTCCGAAGCACGGAGGAGCTCGAGATAATACATTTTTGGTCACCCATCCCATGACCAACCCTTGCGAAAGTTGCTTAACCTCAGCAATGGCTGGGCTAGTTGCTAAACCACTGCGCCACCGAGCTCCTCGACAGGTATGACCTAGCATAAAAACTTTCCCAATTAGCGGGAACAATAACTAATATGAGATTCACCGAAACGGCAAATTAGTTTGGCTTTTTACACAGCTTTCGTGTTTTATAGCAACATGTAATAGGAAAAGTTTGTGCTTAAATCATAATTTTATCGCAGCGATTTGCAGATGAATTGGCTATTAGACAGTTGTCAACTCGTTCAGTTTGAATGCAAAGTTGTAATTCAGCGATGGCGCGACACCGCGGGGTTATCTGGGAGTTGTTTCGCTACCCGAGTATTGTATTACATTAATTAGAAAACTTGGCCGTTTCACTCGGCTAATGTATTGTAGGATTTGTAGGTAGGTACTGTCCTAGTTCTGAGCCGTTTATTGCTATGTACAGTGCCGCCTTTATGAGACAGATCTGATCTTATGAGACGCCTTCACGTCTTTACGGATCATCGTGAAATTTTGCATTTATGTTGTCAGCGGTACAGAAAAGTACATAGGGTATCTTTCATCTCGAAAAAAAGAACTGTTCCCGAGGGATAGAAAAGACTGTACACACAGACAAGGTCGCGGGCGGTCGCTGGTACTCAGCGAACTAAAATCTATCGAATAAGCATTCCGCTCAAAAAATGACACCACACGAAAAATTTTTCTTGTGGTGCCATTTTTTGAATAAAAATATTTGCATTTAATGAGGATCAGTAACGATTTTTGTTTAGTGGCTAATCAGAAAAGTTATGCCACCACATGATTAACTGTGAAAAAAATTTTTACGATATCTCTTAAACCTGAGAAGTTATAAGTGCTAAAACACTGGTTTTTTGGGGGTCCTTATGACGTCATAGTGACGTACGCGTACCTTAGGTCGTACGTGATAAAGCACATATTGCATTGAGCTTGGCATTTCCTTCAAACACTTTTAACTCAACCATTTCTAAACGGATTCCAAAAATTATTTCATTAGGTTTCATAGCTATCAATATGTGTTTATATTTTATCAATAAAACTATAGGATTCAAACCTGTTACTGATCCTCATTATGCAGCACAAAGCGTCTGAACACTGGTTGCTTATTAGCGACCATCATTTGTATACTCTTAGATATTTTCTATATTTAAACGAACGTTTTTTCTGCATCTTTTAACTGCCTTCCTTGCATCTTTTACACCATTTGACTATAAAGGACGTCATTCCTAATAAACTCACTCTTTCTATCTTTTCTCTACAATACAAACTGCAATTTATTAAAAAGAACTCTAACGTTAGTCACCGTGTGCGTGGCTGGCCCGACTAAAGCTGAGCGGGTAGTACCTACTTATTCGGCCCCGTGGTGCCATTTTTTAAGCAATATTTGTTTGCAATTACACTTCTATAGATTTAAGCTCGCTGCTGGTACTAATACAATTCAAACAATTCAAAAAACCGGCTAAGTGCGAGTCGTACTCGCGCACGAAGGGTTCCGTACCAAAAACAGCAAAAAAAATCACGTTTGTTGTATGGGAGCCCCCCTTTAACATTTATTTTTTTCTGTTTTTAGTATGTATTGTTATAGCAGCAATAGAAATACATCATCTGTGAAAATTTCAACTGTATACCTGCAGTTGTTATTAATAGTGAGCAAAAAACGGCAAAAAATCACGTTTGTTGTATGGGAGCCCCCCTCAAATATTAATTTTATTCTGTTTTTAGTATTTGTTGTTATAGCGGCAACAGAAATACATCATCTGTGAAAATTTCACCTGTCTAGCTATCACGGTTCATGAGATACAGCCTGGTGACAGACAGACAGACAGACGGACAGCGGAGTCTTAGTAATAGGGTCCCGTTTTTACCCTTTGGGTACGGAACCCTAAAAACTTTCAACAAATTATACAGAACTTTACTAAATGTCCTAAATACATCCGACATCCGCATTTACAAGCTAACAGAATAAATTACTGCCGCATAAAAATGCATTAAACCATTTAGAATACGTTTTTGCAAAAATAGTATAATAAAGTGCACCACTCGACATCACTGTATAGCAGTGATATGAGCAGAGTGAATGAATGAACGAGTTGGAACGCTTACAGCGAATGTAATTATGCATCCTATTCAACCCGCGAAAGTAACTGGCGACCTGCGACCTGACGACCTAAATACGACTTTCCATTCGGTCAAAATGAATTTTTGTTAGTTCAGAAATCGCGTTTTTACTTTACCCTATTGGAGCTTTCGCTAATGGAGAGCTGCCTTAATGACAGCCTTTTTGTATGCGCTACTCTGCTTGGTTTGGCTTTACATGCTATTTTGTTGTTTTTGTATAATAAAAGATTAAATTTATGCTTCGTTAAAATCAGTCCATCATGAATGAAATGAAGTTCAATGAAATTGGTAGACAGAAAAATCTTTTTAACTTCGTTCAGGTACAAAAGCGATATAATGTAGTGGCCAGATTATTAACTCTGTACACACCCAACTGATCTGATCAACATTCTAAGAGATAATAATATAAGGATTTAAAAAAATAGAATGGAAATCCATGGAAATATTTTCTATAATATATTCGCATTTTAAACAAGTTAGCGTTTTTCCAAAGAAGTTATCTAAAGAATGAATGCATTACTATTGAAGTAAACTTTAGTTTTATAAAGAAACATTCTTAAATTAGTGCCATATAGAGAGAAAAACATAATAAATTTTCATGTATTTTTAAACGAAGACAATATATGTGCAAGTAGAATTTCCATTTTGCTTGTCAGGGGTATTTTTCACGAAAGTTTCAGCTGTAACACATAAGAATACGAATCATATTTATTTTTTCACTTGTTATCTGTATTGTCAAGGAGTGCACCATAGAAAGAAAATTAAGAAAAATGTTTTTAATCACAGAGAAAATATAATACTAATGTCATTTTTTATTTTTTTAGTAATAATGAGGTATTTGTCTAATATATTGCTTGTTTTGTATATCCATATATCTGTTTAATAATTTAATAGGAATTTTCAAAGTTCGCTCTCATTACGGCTCAAAAAAAATACAAATGTATTGAAAATTTAAAAATGGAACGTGATCCGAAAAGCAAACTGATTATTATTCAGATTGTAAAGACATAAATGCCATTGTAGGTATTTTTCATGCTACTATTTTCCCGAGTTAAGTTCTTTCATCTCAATTTCGGCACGAGTATCTCATTACTCGAACTCGAAAATACTGATTTGGAAGGTACAACGCGTTTCGTGACATTGACGTGGGTTTCTGAATGGCAGGACCGAGTTCGGACAACGGGGTCGGCGGTTCTCAAACTTCTTAACCCAGTCATGTATACGTAACAGATTGAACTCCGCATGTCACGAGTTGGGGGCTCAATTCCGCCTTGCGACAGATGATAAAATATTGATATGAAACACTTTCGGAAGAATGATTTATATAAATAAATTATATCACAAATCTTCTTTGTAAACCATGCCTTGATAAACCATGTCCATACTTATGACATGTTGTAAAACATACTGAATCTACGAAACGAACAAATAAATTATTGATTGCCAACCACTTATAATTATAATGTAAGTACGTTAATTTTTAACAAAACAAGAACTTAAAAATAAAAATTCTTCCTAACAGGGATTGAAAACGTTTTTTGAAATTAACGTTTTTCCGTAATTACTGTTTCATGTTAAATAACGTAATTTTACGTTAAAAAAACACAATAATACCGTTAAAAATAATGTTAGCCATTAAATAACATTACTTTACCCTTATAATACCGTAAATATAACGTTTACAATAAAATAATTGTATTTTTTTTGTAAAGTTATAATATTTTTTTATCGATATTTAGATCCCTGCTTCTTAGACGCCTAACAAAAGAAATTCAAACCACATTCATGTGTTATAAATCATTTTTTTATTTACAAATCCTTTTTTAAACACATTTGATAAAAAAGGTTATGAATAAAAAAGAACCTATACTTATAATATGTTTAATATCTTCTCTTTTAAACAAACTACTAACGTGCTCTACGAAATAAACTTTGAAAAATTAAAGGTCTCGACGGTCGGTGGCTATGAAACTCGTTACGTTTATGGCCACCATCGACGAGCCTGCGTGATCCCATATCCCGTGTGTCATTACCATAAACTTTAATCGCTTTGTGAAACGCACCCTGGACGTAACGTTAAGGGGTTTTTTCGCACAGTTATATCACAAAATAGAGAGAGGACAGAAGTCAAGCTTAGTAACGAGGCACATATTATCTTGAAATTTTGCGACGAAGTGGCGATAAGTTCGCGCATGTGCTCAGCTCATGTGAGCGACCAATAGCGCGCGCCCCTCGACCGCCGCGCGCGATCCCTCACCGCTACTCATGCCCAAATTAAGCGTACCGCGCAATCCCCACCCGATTTCAAGATATATGCCTCGTACGTGCAACGCTGGCATACGTAGACAACTTCACCGACCGACGACAATGCGTCACGCACTCGAACTCGTTTGAGATTCGTCTGAGATTCTGGTCATAACCGTGTCAGTGAGAGGTGTCTATGTGTGCGTTGCTCGAGCGCACTAGTATATCCTGTCTATCCTTACTACCTACTTCTTATCTTAATTGGTGAACAATCTGCACCAAACTCTTTATTGAAAAAAAAAACACTTATATGAAGCGACCGCCCGCGTCTTCGTATACGTGGATATATTTTGTCTATCCCTCGGGAACAGTTCCTTTTTTCGGGATGAAAAGTACCATATGTCCTTTTCTGTACCCCTGACAATGTGTATGCAAAATTTCACGATGATCGACAACCAAACAAACGAACAAATAAACAAACAGGAAAAGTAAAGATAAACAGAATATACTAAGCTTGACTTTTGTCCTCTCTCTGTTTTGTGGTTATATTCAGGCATGGTTCTGAAAGTATTAGAACGCCAGTTAAAAAAAAAGATTTACGGAGTTTGACTTGTCTATTATTTTTTATTATTCGAAAATTGATACTTTCCACGTATTGTGATATAAAATCGTGTACTTTTGTGATTCAAATGTCAATTCACTGTTGAAAAGTGTGATTTTGGTGACCATACATTAGACGTGACAAACTCTCTAAGACGCATTTTTGGTGTGCGTTACCATAATCTGCTTTTTTATGACAAATCACATTAGTCTATTAATCATGTCGAAAAACTGACTTACTTACTTCGGTGGCTCAGCGACCCAAAGTGTGTCTTGGCCTCCGATACAAAAAACTCCGTAAATCTTTTTTTTTAACTGGCGTTCTAATACTTTCAGAACCATGCCTGAATATAACCACAAAACAGAGAGAGGACAAAAGTCAAGCTTAGTATATTCTGTTTATCTTTACTTTTCCTGTTTGTTTATTTGTTCGTTTGTTTGGTTGTCGATCATCGTGAAATTTTGACAAACACACAAAATAGAAGAGTTGATGCAGACTAAACTACTTGTTTTGAAATGTCGAATCAGCGTGCACAAATCTTCAGGCTCTCCGCTGCGTCAAGCGGGACACGCGCGCAGGGCGTCATAGATTAGATAGAGAGAGCCAGGGAATGATAATGTTATTTTTAAATATAACTTTATTTCTTACCTTTTTTACCGTTGATTTTAAAATTAACGTTATGTCAATAAATAACGTTAATTTAGATAACGTTACATTGAAATTAACGTTATTTCAGTAAATAACTTTAATTTTAACGTTATTTCTTACTTTTTTACCGTTAAACTTTAAAATTAACGTTATTCCAATTAATAACGTTATTTTCTTAGCGATAATTTTACCAGTATATTGTACTGCTAAAGTTTAACGCTATACCCGTCATTTTGTAGTCGTTTTAATTAACTTAAGGGTGTGTTGTACCAATGAAACTAAACATTTTTGCCCAAGAAACATGGGTCAAAAAACGACAAAAAATGTTGGTCCTCCCATACTAACTAGACAGCTAAAACCATTGTATTTGTATGGGAAAGTCCAAAATTTTTGTCGTTTTTCGACCCATGTTTCTTTGTACCTCCAATTGTCTACCAAAAATAGCTGTCAATAAATATGTAGATGCTTAAAATATTGGAGGGAACTTTTGGCCGGAAACTGTTCTTTTAATCTCCGATAACTGCTCGGGCAGATGTTTACGGGCAAATTAAATAATAAATAATTTAAGTAAGATAACTTTACGTTTAATTTAATAGAGCTTTTTAAGTATTCGTTGTTAAATTAAATGAATGATTATGGGATGTTAACATGTTTAACATTATTTATTTTGAACTTCTCTAGACGTAGTCATACATTCGTGTTAATTTCTCTACTATTCTACAATGTTCATTTTATTAATGCTGTTTGACAGTATAATATAGTTATGGTTTTTTTATTAGCTATAATGTTGACTTTAATCATTTTATGCATACCATATTTTTAAGTTTGTAATAAATTAGTTAGGTACGAGTTTTTACTGATTACGTGCTAAATTTTAATAAAAAACTGATGAAATGTGCTTCTAACTTCAAATGCCCTATATAACTTGTACTATCTAACAAAAATAGTATCCATTAGCTACTTAAACCGTGCAAAGGCAATTTGCGATCAAGTGAGCACGTCTCAAGGCTTGTTTTTCTTTGTGCTTTCTTCAACACATCCCTCATTACCCGCGTTGTCAGCCAACTGTATCGTGTTTTACGGGCAGAATGACAAACAGAGGGAGTTTGTTACAAATTTGCGGTAGGCTTCTCATGTTTCTCACGTCGGCACTAATGAGTGACCAGCCTTACTGTAAGACTGTGCATACTTATGTGATAAGACAAGGAGAAGCGATGCGAATTCTTAATCAGTTTGGATATTATTATTATCTACACCGTCATGTAAGTCGTTTTAATTAACTTAAGGGAGTGTTCTAAAAAACATGGATCGAAAATGACAAAAAACTTCTAATTAGACAGCTAAAACATTGTATTAGTATGGGAAAGTATCTTTTTCGTCCGTTCGTCCCATGTTTCTTTGGCAAAAATGATAAGTGTCATTGGTAGAACACTCCCTTAAGTTAAGACAATTGAAACAACTACAAAATTCTTCAAGATTAAATTTAAAAACTACAAAATTAAGGTGTATAAAGTGACTTCAATGTGGACTCAGATGAAGCTTATGATTTATTTGATGGGATATGAAAGCTTATAAACAGTTGAAATCATGGCAACACTAAAAATAAGATCTACTTTTACAGCGATAAAGAAGTACACACACACACACACACACACACACACCTCACATGGTGAGCGGTCATCACAGTTTCACACAGTCTTCCCACACACATCACCGTCTTCCAGCCTGAAGTTTGGCGTGTCAGACTAATCCCCATAAAAGCATTAGGCATATCCTATAAGTAGTTTTGAAATTAATATTCTACTGTATATCCAACCATATGTCTTTTAGCTTATTAAATTCTAACTTTCTACGTATACGCGATCAAGTAAATCAGCGGGGCTACTCAAATGGCCACTTTTCTATTCGTTCGCTTACTTAAATCTTAAAAATAAGCTAATGATCAAGTCAGACGTCGCAAGTTTATGTAAATTACAGACAAGTTGTATTGTACAGAATTGACAAGCCTACGACACGTTATTTTGGTGTTTATGGCTTATTTTTAACTTTTAAGTTAGCGAACGAATAGAAAAGTGGCCATTTGAGTAGCCCCGCTGGTGGTTTATTATCCAAAACTTGTTCTTACCCTAAAAATCAATCCGAAAGTCTGGAGAACGCTCCGCCTCTTTCGGCCCCCGCAATTTTTCACAATTAACGGATTATAATTGTGGAGGTGGCCACGTTCGGGGTTTATGGGCCAATCTCGACGGCACGTGGACGGAATCCGTGATGGGACGAACCTGGATTAAGCGGGAACGTTAAACAATCTGAGCGAATTTTAAAAGAACTCACCTGAATGTTAAAGCGAGGCCTCTTTTGTTTTTACGTGATTCGGCCTTGTTATGCTTTTGTACCGTTCTAAAACTGTCTTAGGAATCTTTGGATCATTGTAAATAGAATAGAATTTAAAAGTATTGTGCCGCACCTTTTTATGAAATGAACTCGAAAACGGAAAGCGACGAAAAACTGAAGAGGGTCTTTTTCATTCTTTCATTCCTAATTCGTTTATGATTCACTTTATTATACCAAGTAAAATCAATAGTTCCATAGGTAATGAATAGGCAAATACACCAAGGTCATTCGTAATATACAGTGACATCTCAGTTTACTCCAGACATGACGTCTACCGGCTCCAGGGTCTCGGAAACACCAATCACTATTCATTACACCAACTAGCATATCCCAATTACAAGATAACAACATAGGCTTAAGAGCTCAGTGCCTTATCGGCCATCTTAATCGGACGCCGCTCCCTGGGGCCCGAGCAGATTTGGCGCAGATAGGCGCAGGATCACATTCACATCCCTGACCGAACTACGTCATATCCGTCAATCGTTTATAACGAGATGGCTAGAGACATGTGAGGGTCAAGTTTAGACGACATAGAGGGACAGTCTTTGTCTTTGTCTTTTCGTTCACTTCCGCGCACACTTTAGTGCTTAGGCACTCATTTGACTATTTTGACTTTGGAATTCAGATGTCTTTTATTTATCATTTTCTGTCATCTCTGTTCTGAAGCCGTGCTCGCAGGAATAGCTTCTGTGTTGAAATGTGTTATTGCTGTTTTTGTCTTCTTAGAATTCGTAAGCTTTATTTTAGTTTCGGGTAGAACTTCTTAGGATCACCTAAAACTATATATTTACAAATGATGATTTCTATAAATTCAATTAGCATATTCCACCTGTTTCTATAGTTCAACTTCCTTTTGCTCGATATCGATAGTTTCCTAATCTTTCCTAGCTTGGACCACGCAAACCCGTTTACATATTACGGGCGTAACCCGTGGCTAATAGCCGAATAATTTGTTATGCTAGCCCGCTTGCACTCCTATTGTTCCATGAGCCCTAATATGCAGATGTAATCTCAACCGTGGCTGGGAACAATTTGAGGGGTTCGTCAGACGAAATACAGGATATATCGGAGATTTAGCACTCTGGCAATGGGTCTGCATACCATAGTAGGGCACGACAGAAATTGAGTTTTATGCTTACATCGGATTGCTTTTCATGCTTATCTGCAAACTGTTGAGTTGAGTGACATGAGAGAGTAAAAAGTCTTAGCGTGCCCGCAGACTACAGACCAAACTGTCGGCTGATAGTTGGAATCAGTATGAAGAAGTATGCAAGTGCGCACACTACAACGATCTGGTATCGGCCGATTCTTCATACAAAAACAAAACCAACTATCGGCCGACAGTTTGGTTTGTAGTCTGCTGCGGGTACGCTTATAATATCTTCAATTAACTAATTAAAAAAAATAACCGCTTCTGTGGTCCAGTGGTTTGCCCACCTGTGTAAGACGCAGGGGTCCCGGGATCGACTTCCAGGAGGGGTACAGTTTGTACTCGGTTTCGTTGGTGATATAGGGTTTATTTCAAATCCGCCTGGCTAGCTACCACCATCTTACTTAAGTCTGACACCATAACAACAATTTAAATTTTTTTTGTGTTCCGGCAGTTACAGGTAAGATAGCCAGTTCCTCAGTGATGAGGATTTCGGGTAGTACGCTTCCACCTTCGGCCTTATCGTCACTTAACATCAGGTGCGGTGAAGACTTAGCAGTACCTCGTTGTGCCTAAAAAAGGTAATGGTAATGAATGTGATTTAAATGCTCATTGATTTGAGATATCTCCGACAGTTATTTTCTGAGTCCTATTATGAATTTAAGACTGACATCTTTGTTAAGACAATATGTCAGTCATGATCTTTCATAGTTTACACAGGTGACAGCGATGAAGGTATTTCAACTTTCTCGTTCAACACTAGGGATGTCACTTTGTTAACTTAATATAAAATCATTTCCTTCAAAATTCTAACTAGAAAAAATAGTAAGTTTGTACTTTTGCCGGACTTTTAAAGACTCGAGTGCAAGTCAATGTCTATGCAATGTAATCAGGGACACCACCGTTAGGACAACTTTCCGTCAAACTATTGTAATATAGAGTCGTATTATACACATGCACGTCTGCAACATGACGTACGTCGTAGTTTAATTAAATATTATGTTATTGACTGAAAACGCTCTCTTGTATTGTGACATCGGATACAACATGCCACCACAAACTATTGGTTTTACTAAGTCCCTACTACTCATCTTACTTTTCTATAAGTGCGTTAGTTGTTGGTAGGACTTGTTTTAACCATGCCTGGCTAGCTACCACCATTACTTAAAACTGACGCTCAACATCAATCATAACATTGTTGTGTTCCGGTTCCGGCAGTAAGATAGCCAGTTCCTTAAAGTTTGTAAATATCGTTACTTATGGCTGTTACAGCTGATAAGTTTCTTGCGCCCGTTCTTCTTGTCAGCTAAAAAAGTCTGGAACGGGTGGTAGGAAAATATAGACGATTCAAAAGTACTTAATAATTAAGTTTATTTGAATAAAGCTTATTTGACTTTGACTCAGTAGCTCAAAATTCCGGATGAATGTACTCCCACCTTCGGCCTTATCGTAACTTAACATTGGATGAGATGAAGGCCAATGGGGAATGTCCGAAAAAAATCTAATTGGCTGAATATTTTTCTATAGGTAGGAATAAGGTCCCTTAGTAATAGAATAAATTTTCAAAATTTTCGGTTTCGTGAAAAAATTTCAAAAAATCAAAGTCTCTTCGACTTCACAAATGTATGAAAGTAACAGCAGAATGGAGATTGTACCTTTGCCAACACCTGCCACAACCACAACATGGTATTAAAAAAAAAGTTTCAAGACAAAATGTCAAAACTTTTTTTTTTAAATACGTGTTGTCTTTGTGGCAGTTAGCGGCAAAGGTATAATCTCCATTCTGCTGTTACTTTCATACATTTGTGAAGTCGAAGAGACTTTGATTTTTAAAAACTTTTTTACCCAACCGAAAATTCTGAAAGTTTTTTCTATTACTAAGGGACCTTATTCCTACCTATAGAAAAATATTCAGCCAATTTGATTTTTTTCGGACATTCCCCATTACTTCAAATAAGTTTTTTTAAATCTTTCAGCCCTTAGTTCCCAGACACGTGTAAGCTATAGGTGCTTTTGCTTATGTGGGTGTCCCAGATTTTGATGTTTCCCGTCACGACCCGCAAAAAGTCCCGGTGCGATCCTTATTCCTGTGACGTCACTGGAATGACGCGTACAAATCACTCTGCAGGGAAAATGTTTACGTAAGTAACGTGTATTATGGAGATCCCAGTTTTTGGCGTTCTTTCGTAGGCCGCGATCGAAAATTCTTGAGAGAAAGAAAAATGTTTTCGCTAGTTGGTTTGACTAAAATAGCTTAGTTTAAAAAAATATATATATAAGTAACAAAAATCTTCTCAAAAAATCTCAAATTATCAAGTACCGTAAATTCCACTGATTGAACGTCTTTTATGTTTAGGCAACAACGCCTTAAAGAAAAATCATAAAATAAGTTCGACATTTTAAAATGTTATTACGTCTTCGCGAAAACTTATACCGATCCCCACTCATCTTTACTTCGCGAGGTTCAATATAGCTTTCACATATCGACGTCAGAGCCAATTTCACCATTGATTTTAAACGCGCTTTGTCAAAAAACAAGTTTAAGGCTGTCACTGCCATAACAACGAAGTAAAATTTGTTACAAAAATGTACAATTATGTTATAAACAATGCCTTGTTAAATCTTGATTCAATTTTTTTAATGACCTGGTGAAATTGATTTTTGGAATAAACGGGGAACGGGGTATCAAACTCGACACTTAGAGCCAATTTCACCATTGATTTTAAACGCGCTTTGTCAAAAAACAAGTTTAAGGCTGTCACTGTCATAACAACAAAGTAAAATGTGTTACAAAAATTTACAATTATGTTATAAACAATGCCTTGTTAAATCTTAATTCAATTTTTTAATGACCTGGTGAAATTGATTTTTAGAATAAACGGGGAATGGGGTATCAAACTCGACACTTAAACTACATTACGTAAAACGTGATCTTAATCGCGTTTAAAATCAATGGTGAATTTGGCTCTTAGAGTGAAAATCTCGTAAGTGTAAAAGAAGAAACTTTTCAGGAGGAAGGAAAAACTGCGTGCTGTAAAATTTTTGTACGGAGGCTTTTATTGTCATAGATGGCGTTACGAGTATCGAAAGAACAAATTAGTGAAATCAGGATTGTGCGTTGCGAGGTTTTCTTCCTGAAAAAGCAATTAAAAAAATAATTCCAAAAATGCATTTCCGAGGTTTTCACTCTAATGTCTAGGGGTTAGATTGGATTTCATTTAGTCAGTTAGTTACTGAAGTCGGTAGTATCAAATGGAATCTTAACCCTACCATTGGCCAATTTGGCCATGTGTAACCATAGTATGCTTGTTACTCAAAAACTCAACCCCTATGGGATACGAGCGTATGTAATTACGTTTGTGTATTCCGTGTGGGCCTTAAGGGTCGCTTCCACCCTTCCCAGAATATTTGTCTCTGGGTAAAGTGGCGTTGTCGACATACCCCCAGCGGGGGACTGCAAGTGGTTTGAATATGCAAAGTGAGCACTCCAGACACTACTGACCTCGTTCCACGCAATAATATTGGTATTGGAATTCTTCCCTACCTGTATAGGAAGTATTGAAAGTAAAAACGTATTGAAGATCATGTGACGATTATCAGAAAAGAAAAGTTACCAACCGATTTTGAGAATTCAAATTGCACTTAGAAGCCCTCCTGCAGACGCATATTTTATAACCCCCGACGCAAAAAGAGAGGTGTTATAAGTATCTGTGTATCTGTATGTGGTATCGTAGCTCCTAAACGGATGAACAAATTTTCGTTTAGTTTTTTTTGTGTCATAGATAATTTTATCCCAAGCGTTCTTAGCCATGTTTCATGAAAATCTGTTCAGCCGTTTAAAGATCATCAGCTCTTTTCTAGTTGATGAGGGGATCTGATTAACTTCCTTATGTTCGATCGATTCGAAATTTGGTACCATGTTACTTCAATGATATTGAAAGTATATGGTAAGGTAACCATGACCTGATAAGCCGTTTGAAGATCATCAGCTCTTTAAAAGTTGATGAGGGGATCTTATTACCTTCCATATCCTATCGATTCGAAATTTGGTACCGTGTGTCGGGGGTTTATATTTTTTTATTTTTGTTATGACACTAGCTTCTGCCCGCGACTTCGTCCGCGTGGATCTTCGAGAAAATCCTTAGAGAACCTTCAACCCGGATCAGACCAGTCATTTTTATGCTTCCTTTTCCCGTTCTCGTTCCGGTTCCGGTTCCAGTTCCGGTTCCGTTCCCGTTCCCGGTCCCCGTTCCGGTTCCGTTCCCGTTCCCCCTCCCGCTCCCGTTCCCGTTCTCGTTCTCGTTCCCGTTCCCGTTCCGTTCCGTTCCCGTCCCGTAAACTTCCTGTAACCATCCCGTACCCCTTCCGTTACCGTTTCAGTTCCCGTTCCCGTTCCCGTTCCCGGTCCCGGTCCCGTTCCCGTTCCCGTTCTCTGGATGTGCATGTCCAGGTCCGATCTATGATGTGTCATGTCCACCATGTTGGACTTCAAAATAAATGTCATTTTTGCAATCGTCATCCCAGAAAACCCCAATAACGACATCTCTATCAATTTTTATGTTTATTCACCCCATTTACCCCCTAAAGGGTTGATTTTCAAAATAACAAAATACATATTTGCCTTTTTATTTTTAGATGTGCTCCTACGAAGTTTAAAGTTGTAATGTCTATTTTATATTATTTTTCCGTACAAATTTTGGACCCCATTTTCACCCCTTTAGGGGTTAAATCATGTCCACCTTGTTGGACTTCAAAATAAATGTAATTTTTGCAATCGTTATCCCACAAAACCCCGATAACGACATCCATATCTATTTTTAGGTATTTTTACCCCTTTTCACCCCCATTTCATCCCCTTTGGGGTTGAAATCCTAACAAAAACAATATACGTTGCGTTTGATTTCCATTCATAATCCTAAATTATAAATTTAGCGATTTTTAGTTCGAAAATGAAGGATTTTCTTCAATAAACAACTTCATTCCCCTTTTGACCCCTTCGGGGGTAGAATTTTGAAAAACGCTGAGACCCGTATTTATTAATTTTCAATCGTCAGCCTAAACACAAAATTTGAAGATTCTAGCTTCAAAACTGAGGGACTTTCATACAAACTTCCATCCCTTATTTCATCCCCTTAGGGATGGAATTTTAAAAAATCCTTCCTTAGTGGATACCTACACTGTATAAAGTATCTGTGTGCAAAATTTCAAGTCTCTAGGTCCAGCGGTTTGGGCTGTGCGTTGATAGATCAGTCAGTCAGTCAGTCAGTCAGTCAGTCATTCAGTTTACGATTTTATATTATGACATATGGGGCCCGTCCGCGTGCCTCTCATATATGCAAACTACAGGCAAATGTCACAATTTTATAAATCGGGGCACTATACTCGATCACGAAAACATAAACATTTTCAATGTTAAAAATGTTGCATAGAGATGCAACGAATACCAATTTCGCCGAATACCGAATATTCAGCGCTGTTCTTGGTAGTAGCGCCGAATATGTTGAGGAGTCAAAATGTAATAGGGAATATGCATAAGTCACCGATTTTCATAAAATTGAGCTTGATCGCTGCGGACACTTGTAAAAACATGATGGAACAGAAAGAAAAATAAAAAAATGAATTATTTTAGTTTTATCACATGATGAAATCAGGGGAAAATAACGATTTCTTTTTTCATTTTCGGATATAATGCACTTATATCCAATAAGAAATAATATTTTGTATGACACATATGTACTAAAACGCAAAATTTAAGGAGACAATTGAAGATTCTTGGCTAACTCCATATTAAACACTCCTGAAACACACCTGAAACGTGATAAGTGACGTCACATATTTGTATAGAGCGTTTTCGGCGGGAGCTGATGCGAGCTAACTTCAAGTAACTATATTACGAGAAAAAAACGCAAGAGAAAAGTTTCAATATTACAGTTGATTTACTCACGCATTTTTGATTAAAAAAAATTTTGATGCATATTCCCTATTGTAATAAAAGCACGCACCCCCTATTTTATAAACAGTTTTCTTAAAGTTTATAACAGTGTAAATTGTTATAGACTGTATATGACTGTGAGATTCTGCTTAGAGTGCGATAACTTTAAGTTTTCTCTTCATCAACTCCTTTAGTTTGCATACTCAATAATAAGCAGTTCGTAAGTAAGATTTAAAGTTAGTACCATCTTAGAACAACAGTTAGTTTCAAATGTTATACTAATTACTATGATGAGTAGGTACTTGTTTTGGTATTAAATAGTTCTTCTAGCTAAGGAAGAACAGTCTATCCAGCCAGTGTTATGCTGTCACGGATTTTGAGATATTCATAATACCTACATAAATAAAATTATTTGTGTGTTAATCAATAATCACATTTTGTGATTGACGTCTTTATTTGAGATCAGAGTTTCAATTGCGATAGAGATTTAACAAAAGCCTATTCGGTTGGATGATTGAAATGGAAGCATAAAAAAACTTGTACCTAGTTAAAAATCATTGGTTTATTTAAATGATTGGTCGGTAAACTAGCTACGATAGTAATATTCTTAGAAACAATATAATATTACAAACATGTTATTTACGAGTAGGTATGTGAGCGTGCAATCTGCATCGCTTTGATTTCAGACAATAAGACGGATACACGTGTTCTATTATAAACCGCTGTATGCCATCTCAAGATGTAACATGTAAGCAAACATTTCCATATCCATTGAGCTGTGGCATCCGATTATCTTACACACATTAATTATGCACATGTGATGAGCAGGCCAGCCAGGGGAATGCGGTTGTGCAGACTTGTGACGTCATTTCACGCCTCGGTAGCCACCTACAAAACACTTGCAGGTTACTTAATTACTTTGAGGTTTTATACCTAACCTAAGCGCTAATCACGACCTGTAGTCGGAGATATAATGATTAGGTATTGAGCACAAAAGGACCGCAACACCTTTTATTATCCTCACAATTTTTTTCAGAAACATAATTTCAAAGTCCTCTTTTTATCTGCTGGGTTGAAATAGAGAGAAGCAACAGAATTTGAAACGGTTAAAATTATAATAATTCTTACGTAACACTGAAAGAAATATTATTATTAATATCATAATTTTATTAATATCAAATTTTATATAACTTTCAGTGTTATAACGTAACTCACAGCTAGTGCATTAAAAATAAACAGACACACATGGTATGGAGTAGATCCAAAAAAATAAACAGGTGACAATGGCTACTGTTCGTCAATTATCATACAGTGTACAGACATAATCGAGACTAGAATATCTTTTTAGGGTTCCGTACCCAAAGGGTAAAAACGGGACCCTATTACTAAGCCTCCGCTGTCCGTCTGTCTGTCTGTCTGTCACCAGGCTGTATCTCATGAACCGTGATAGCTAGATAGTTGAAATTTTCACAGATGATGTATTTCTGTTGCCGCTATAACAACAAATACTAAAAACAGAATAAAGTAAATATTTAAGGGGGGATCCCATACAAGAAACGTGTTTTTTTTTTGTTGTTTTTTGGTACAGAACCCTACGTGCGCGAGTCCGACTCGCACTTGGTCGGTTTTTTTTTACATTTTGTTTATCTCCAACGGGTAGTGCTTGGCCGAAAGTGTAAGCGCACTTCATCTGGAATCCTCTAAACTGAGGAACTGACTATCTTACCTCTAACTGCTGCAACACAACTATTTTTAAATAGTTGTTTCATAACATCAATTTAAAAATAGATGTGTGGGATCTGACGCCATCGTCAGACTTAGGAAAGATGGTGGTAGCTAGCCAGGCAGACTTAAAATAAACCCTACCACCAACCAAACCGAGTACAAATTGAACTCCCCTCATAAGAATCGAACCCGAGACCCCTGCATCTTACACGGGTGGGCGAGGCATTAGACCACAGAGGCACAACTTACTAGATCGCGACCTATCCACTAATCAATCCTATGCATCATTGTAATAGCTTTCAATGTAACCACAGCATAATAAAAATTCGGCGTAACCAAGGCTCCTTTTCCTAACGACACAAAAAAGTTAAACGACTTTCCCTTTTACAACTTCCGGGAAAATTAAACAAGTCCCAATCAAATTGTCGTTGAATGAACCTCAGAGTTGCGTCCGAAACCATCAATCTCGTATTAAAATATTCGGCGAGCACATTTTTCATAACTGCTTTTAGGCTTTACAGGCCGATTACGCCTCTCTCCTTAAATATTAACGCTGTTGATGCTGCACCCAGAGATTTATGTATTCGCCACATCTCCCCTTGATAGGGTTGCCAAAATGCCAGGCAAGTTCTTTTATTATTTCGAACGTGTCTTGTCTACTATAAACAACTATTCTCTTGTATATTTTTTAAATAATACTTGCTTATTTAGCTTAGAAACCGCATTTATTATATTGACTAACTTTCTGAGCTGTAAAAAGGGTATCACAATTTTGTAAGCATGGACCACATTAATTAATTATTAAAACTCATTAGTATATTATGTCTAGCAAATTATGTTGAAATTTTTCTGTCATATTGTTTTTTATCATTCATCATATGTCTAAATTAGTGTTGAGAATGACAACCCTAACATTGACTAATATTTAATTTGCAGCAATGGCAGCTGTATTTTGGACTCGAATTAGTGATGTTTTTGTTGGATGTGCGTGGAATAACTTGAGCCAATTGTTGCTTGTCAGAGTACACGTAACAGTAATTTGTTTATATTGTATGAGACAAACATAGGTAGATACATTAGTAGAGTGTACTCTGTGATATATAATAACAAGGTTTATTATTAATTTTCTGGTATAATGCCTCAGTTACGCAAAGCATTCAGGTAACTTGGTTTCTTTTACCTTCTTGTAAAATCCTTCTTTGGGTAAGCATTTTTTTGTAAAAGTACTATTTTATCTACCACCAGTTATTTTATTTAAGATTCCTATTACATTATAGGTAGGTACTTTATAAGTTCTATGGTACTATGCTATGCTTTCAACAACCAAATTGTCTGTATTTTTTTTACCTATTTTTACTGAAGTAACTTTTTATGTGTCTACCCGTATGTTTGATTATAATATAAATTGCGTGCGTGACAAAGAAATTAATGTGTTTGACAAACTAATTAACCGTTCATGTTAGACAGCCTACTTATTTGATTAACAAGTTTGACCGTGTTTAGGCCACACTTAGTGGCCGCATTTGGCGAGTGTCAATATTGGGAAGTTTATTAGGAATTTAATCAAGTAACTTTCATGTAATTGTGGGGAAAATGGACATACCCGGGTATTTTAAAACCAAAATAAATTTAATTACTCTTTTCCTGTTTTAGGTTTTAGCTCAGCTTGCAGAGTAAATTTTTTATACCTACTTGTTCTCTCGACCTATTAAAAAAAGCAAAGATATGAGTTAAGTATCCTTATAACTGAACCAAAGTAGACCTATTTTCCACTAAAGCAAAGTATGGAACGTTGTTATTACTATAATTAAAAAAGATATGAAACTAAGTTAATGAACAGTCTTAAATAAATACACGATTACTTAAAACTCTTAAGAGTCAAGTGTCCGTAGCCGTTACGACACCCACTCTAATATTTAAACCAGCGGTAGACTTGTCGGCTAACAAGGTCTTGCGAACTGAGCTCGGAATACTTTTGAATCGGTCTTGATTCATTCAATTGCTGCACTAGTAAAAATATTTCGAGAAAGAGAAAATTAACGAGAAAAACCTGCTTTCAATGTTAAAATTCAAAATCTAGGGAAAGACACCGGTGCAAAATATGACCATAAACATTTATTTCTGAATCATGAATGTTTATATTGAGATACTAGCGGCCGCCCGCGGTTGCACCCGCATGGTTCCCGATCCCGTGAAAATATCGGGATAAAAAGTATTCTATGTTTTAAGCTAGGCTATCTACTATCTGTGTGCCAAATTTCAACCAAATTCGTTCAGTAGTTTTTGCGTGATTGAGGAACAAACATCCAAACATCTAAACATCCAAACCCACAAACTTTCACATTTATAATATTAGTAGGATTTAATATATTTAAACGTAAATAACTAATTTGCTTCCATTATTGTCGTCCACTTTGTAAACGACTGTATTAGTATTATATATATTATGGTAGTACTCGTACCTAAAGTCTAATTATTAATTCACTGCATGGAGTAAACTGACAGATTCTAATAACAGAATGTAAAATAATGTTGCGTTTATTTATTGTACTAGTGCTGCGTTTCGTTCATTGTGATTCAGTTCACTCACACACAGTCAGTAGCGTTCCTGGTTACAATCTGGGACATTTTTTAAACCAGGCTTAAACGTTCATGGTTACAACCTGTGAACGTCAGATTACTCCAGAGAATTAATAATTAGACTTTAAGCTGTGCATTCGGTACTAAATGATTGGTGTAAGTTATTGCAAGTATTTATTTATGAAAAGGTTTTTTGTTTTCGTATACATTGAAGAGATAATTGACAGCATAATTAGCTGGGAATAAACAAATTCGGACATGAAACCACAGCTCCCGCATTTCAGTGGCTCGCGGACGTCCGATGGAATTTGTGCAAACAGCTCTGAATATCATTTCATTGTGCAGTGTGTGCTAACCACAAGTTTCTATGGAATTTTACTGTTTGTCAATCATTGTTTCATGATTTTTCGGAACGAAATGTTTCACAGTAGTATACAATAAAATTGTAGGATCAATAATTAACAGAAATAATTTTTATACATAAAATTCTGCATTTTCTCTACCCCTAATTTTCCAATACGCAGGTTATATATATATTTACTCAAATCTAAATGTCTTGTATAAGTATTATATTAGTAGTATACACATAGTAGCAGCTCTTATGTCTATTAAGTCATTTAAAAACCTATCTCAGGCGCCAGTCTCTTACACTTTAGCCATAAAAATTATACCTGCATTTGTATCATCTAACATTGATGTAATGTAAATGTAACCTTGTATGAAAGATAAATAAATTATTGTTATTAATTATTGTACAAAAATACCCAATAAGTTTTCATTACATTCCATTCAAAGTCAAAGCACAGAATACATAATAATACAGGCAGCAGCACATGAGGTTGTACAAAACTGTCAAAAATCTGAAATTTATTTTGAACCTTAATGGCTTTTCATTTAAGTATGAAATTGATTGAGTATCATTATGCTGTCGTGGAAGTCCAGCGTGCCGTTAACCGTACAAGCGTCAAAGTCAAAATATTATATTAATTCAAATAAATTTTTAAACTGAGCGCTTTTGAATCATCTACATTTTTCTACCACTCCTTCCAGCCTTTTTTAGCCTCAGTTTATATCTACCGCTCTGATTAGTGATAGACAACTTAATTAGCACAGACCAGAGACCATACAGCAAATACTAGTCTGTGGCAGAGAGCTAACAAAGTCCAGCTGTGACCACAACTACGTATCCATGCGGTCAGCTGCCGAGCCCCCTTCATTATAGTCGGACCAATATTGTCTATTCTGAAGTCTATTAGGCTGTGGTTGATGAGCCTCGATGAGCCACACCAATGAAATTTAGTAGTTTGAGTGCTCCTTTTCGAATGAAAGCAGTTTTTATTTTCTAATCCTACTAATATTATAAATGCGAAAGGGTTTGGATGTATGTTCCTCAATCACGCAAAAACTACTGAACGGATTTGGTTGAAAATTGGCACACAGATAGTAGATAGCCTGGATTAAAACATAGGATTTTTATCCCGATATTCCTACGGGAACGGGAACCACGCGGGTGAAACCGCGGGCGGCCGCTCGTCATAAATAAATTATGAAGAATATAATCCCGTTGTTTTGAACAGGGGTCTTATAATATGCTGACAGATTTTGGGAAACTTTTTCACCTATCTAAGGCACACCAAAACTCCACAAAGTATATTACAAAACTTTGCTCATCTTCAACGTGTAGAAGCAATGTTTTTACGTAATATAGTTTATCAAAGCTTTGGTATGATGAAAATCTACTCTAAATCAACAGCCCAACCAATTAGAGACAGCAGAACAATATATCAGGACCGTTACGTACCTAATATATTTTATCAAAGCTTTGGTATGATGAAAATCTACTCTAAATCAACATCCCAACCAATTAGAGACAGCAGAACAATATATCAAGACCGCAGCTTGATCAGTGCCATATAGACATGTCCTGGTGTCCATTGTCCTGGTAGTGTTGAGGACATTCCGGTTTTATTAGAGACGCCTGGCGACCTGCCAAGTGACATAAAATCCGTATATTATGCTTGGACCCTCGCTGCTCTAATTTTCAGACTGTAGTTGACAGTTTGATGTTATTTGGACATTAAATGGTTTTTGAGAGGCGTGAAGTTTGTAGTATACATGTGTGAAGCATCACCAGTCTTTTGACTTGCTGGTAGGATTGCCAAAACTACTATATAATATAGTAGTCTACTATATT
The DNA here is from genome assembly GCA_928269145.1 of Agriphila tristella. Taxonomy (NCBI): domain Eukaryota; kingdom Metazoa; phylum Arthropoda; class Insecta; order Lepidoptera; family Crambidae; genus Agriphila; species Agriphila tristella. The sequence continues at coordinate 20,081,598 of OV743442.1, forward strand.
TTGGGCCATGTTACTATATACTGTTAGAAAAATATATAGTAGCAAAATCTATATTTTGACCATAATTATACAGACATCATCACAGTCGGTCGTTTCATTCGTGTGGATGTAAGAAACCTCAAAAAGTTTACAATATTAAAGGCTACTATATTTTTTATGTGGATACTATATTTTTAGACACCCTAAATGGAAATCTACTATATTCTTCTTGAAATTTTTTGGCAACCCTATTGCTGGTGACTAACGCGTCACGTGACTATCAAAACTTGTATTGAAATTTGACTGACCGTTGACTTGACTGAGACGTGACGTGACTAAGCTGTGTGAATCCTAACTAATATTATAAATGTGAAAGTCCGTTTGTTTGTTTGTTTACTTGTTTGTTTGTTACGCCTTCACGTCTTAACTACTGAACCGATCGTCATGAAATTTTGCATACACGATGTCAGGGGTACAGAGAAGGACATAGGGTACCTATCATCCCGAAAAAGAGTGTTGTTCCCGAGGGATAGCAAAAAACTTTTCATGCAGACGAAGTCGCGGGCGGCCACTAGTGATCCATAAGTAAGCAGTGAAGAAAGTACACTTTGCAGAAAAGTGCATTCATATCTTATAACGATTTAGAATTAAATTATTAATATCAAACTAATTATACTGTGATTAAATTATTGGCCTTAGCACTGCGTTCTACCATAGAATATAATATGAATAATTAAATTGTTTGAATATTGTCTGAATTTAAAATTAATTAATTAATAACTTGAGACGTCATGTAATAATTTGCTCATCGAACTACTCGATAGAATACAACTTCGAGCAACAAAAGGCTTCAGAAGCCCGTCTTACTCTAAGGAATACAAGTATGTTGGACTAGTTTAAACCGCAATGTAACCATAATGATTTTTGATGTATCGTTATACCCTTGGCGGATTCGAAGTCTATTGTACCGCTCACCACAACATTGGTCGAGCGGTATATTATTATACCACTCGACCAATGTTGAAGAGTGCGGAAGTGGCCGAGTAGTTTTCGAGCTGTAGTTTCCGAGTAACGGTTGATATAGCTAAAGAGACATGCGACCGAACGCACGCTGCCGCTGGGCGAGCCAATTTGGGCCGTTCAATCTTGAAGCTTTTTGCTTTAAAATAGTTTTCAGCTATTAGTTTGATAAGCAACAAAATGTTTTTATTTCTTGCTGTACTGAAGTGGAATAATTTGGCGTTATATTTATGGAAAAATCCGGCCAAGTGCGAGTCGGACTCACGCACAAAGGGTTCCGTACCGAAAAACGGCAAAAAAACACGTTTGTTGTATGGAAGCCCCCCTTAAATATTTATTTTATTCTGATTTTAGTATTTATTGTTATAGTGGCAACAGAAATACATCATCTGTGAAAATTTCAACCGTCTACCTGTTGTCGTTATTAATATCGAACAAAAAACGGCAAAAAAATCACGTTTGTCGTATGGGAGCCCTCCTCAAATATTTAGTTTTTCTGTTTTTAGTATTTGTTGTTATAGCGGCTACAGAAATACATAATCTGTGGAAATTTCAACTGTCTACCTATCACGGTTCATGAGATACAGCCTGGTGACAGACAGACAGACGGACAGCGGAGTCTTAGGAACCCTTGAAAGACGGGTATATAAATTACTAAACACTGACTTTGGAAATTGAATTAAGCAGGATACCAAACGCTCGCCAAATCAATGTGTGCAAAAAATAGATATTCCAAGTCAAACGTTTGACTTCACTAACGAACTGCTTCGGAGGCCTTGGATTTTAACAAGAACCGTTGGATCTCGAGTTTTCTACTTAAAAGTTGTCTCGTAGGTATCCGATCCCGTGTATGGACTTAGCCATACGTATTCTGTGCTTTAGCTTCATATAAATAAAGTTGTTGGGTGTTTGCGGTGCGAAGTTTACGACAAACTCTTTGGAGTTTTCGGTAGTCTTACTTGTTAGATGTTTAAACTTGTAAGTAAATACGTGCGTAGGAAACAGGGTAGGTTAATTACGGGCCTTGTGAAGACCTCAAGTAATATTTAACTTTAAACACGTTAAGTCAATATTCTACGTGGTACAAAATGGGTTGAAACTTTTTATTTTCCACTAAAGTCTTTCTTCAGACGACAACGAAGGCGATCTTCGTAACGTCAACACTTCGAATCTTGGTAGCATAATTACCTGTTTTAAAAAATTAAATCCTTTATCCCAAAGTCTTGAATGTTTATCATCTTATTTATTTTTTAGGATTCCGTACTTAAATTGTAAAGACGGAACCCTATTAATAAGACTGCACTTTCCGTCTTTCTGTCACCAGGCTGTATCTCATGAACCGTGATAGCTAGGGGTGTCGTATGTGACATCGAACGTTGGCTTATCGAGTGTCGCGATATCGACAACGGTGCATCGACTGTACGCTATATCTATGGTACGCCACATCGACAAGTACGTCATATCGAAACTTGCAGCATCGAGGGACAAGGCATTCAGTGTCATCATATCAATAATTTAGGGCTAAATATATCAAAGGTTCGTAATACCTGCAGCTATCTAACACATAATATTTATTGTAATACTAGCGGCCGCCCGCGGTTTCACCCGCGTGGTTCCCGTTCCCGTGAGAATATCGGGATAAAAAGTATCCTATGTTATAATCTAGGCTATCTATATCTGTGTGCCAAATTTCAACCAAATCTGATCAGTAGTTTTTGCGTGATTGAGGAACAAACATCCAAACATCTAAACATCCAAACCCACACACTTTCACATTTATAATATTAGTAGGATAGTAAATAAGCACCTTCTGGGCGAGTCCGCTCCATCGTAGACCCTGTCATTGCTTTTGGGCTAGACTGGAATCAAGACCAAACCCATTACCTATAAAAAAAAATTATTGTGCTTGTGCTAAATATTCAGAAAGGGATACAAAGAACTAGAACTTGGTCACTTTTTGTTGTAGACTTGTAGTTGACATTTGTCATTGATTTCTGTTTAAAAAAGTAAATCCCGCCGGTAACGATCAATTGCGATTGTCAATTTTTTCGTCAATGCCATTGTTGGAGCAAATGACAATCGCTTCAATTGCACGCGTAAACGATCAATTTTCGCATCAATGACGAAAAAATTGACAATCGCAATTGATCGTTACCAGGGGCCTTAATGGCTTTTAGTTTAGACTAGAGTGACAAAGTTTTAAACTCTATACCTATATATTTATAGACGTGACTGTACCATCCAATTACCGTACTACAACCAGCAGTTCATGAGTACCAAACAACCCTTTATACATATACATCGGTCGCTCCAAACGAAAACCGTACAGTTTTATTCATTGAATTCAGTTGAGTTTTTCCAACCGGAACGAAGTAGGCAAGCGTTATTTTTTAATCAAATTATTCTGGTCGAGTGGTGATTGGGCGATTTTCTACTTTATGGTATTTTTTTATTGAAATGTTTTTTTTACATTTCTGTTGAAACTATAGTGGACATATAATTAGCATTTGAATAGAAAAAAAAACCTTTTGTGATTACATATTTTTCCGACCCTGAGAGTGAAAGTGACTCTATTCGACAAAATCACCACGATTTATCCAGTAAAAACAAAAATGTACTTTTTTCAATTTTACGAACGCCTCTGTGGGTTAGTGGTTCGCCCACCCGTCTAAGACGCAGGGTTCCTGGGTTCGGTTCCTAGGGGGGGTACAATTAGAACTCGGTTTGGTTGGTGGTATAGGGCTTATTTTCAAGTCTGTCTGGCTAGCTACCACCATCTTACCTATTTCTGACGCCATAACAACAATTTAAAAATTAACGAAAGACTCATGACCAAAATTACTTTTTATTATCATAACTCATTTGGTAAATTAAATAATAATGTGTTCATGATGGAAAATAATTAAAGATATGCGGTATCCTAACAATTTGTTATGTTATATCTCAAAGGGATTAGGCAGCGTTTTCGATGAAAGCTCCCCGGTAAGGCGGCTTGAATTTTTCCGACCCTGGAAGGGTCGGACAAATCGTTATATTTCAACCAATGTACACAAAACCTTGACAAATTTATATCCATAAACCATCCTCATGAATCACTCTATTGGAGAAAACGGCATGCAAATCCGTGCAGTAGTTTTTAAGTTTATTGCGAACAGACAGACGCGGCAGAGGACTTTGTTTTAGTGTAGTGATGTAAATAAATTGTACAGGCAATCAGCTTAAAATCTACATTCACGCAACTGTGATCTATTTATTACGCACGACGCACCGCGATGTTTCGAAATGAATAACACAAATTCTAAACACTGTCGCATGCTAAATGTCTTTGTGTAAGATAATAACAAAGATGTAGTATCCGGTAGTCAGTATGTCGATTGAATGTATGTCGATTGAACCCATTGTCTCTACAATACGAGACCTTGTCCGTCCATTTGCGACAAGTTTCAGACGTAGCAGTCAGTCTAGTGTGACATGTGCTGCTCTTAATGGAAATATTGGAAGAAACAGACAAATAAACATATTTTCACTTCTCTTGCTCGTAAAGTTCGTCATTATGTTGGGTATAGGCTGCATAAAATCGCTTTTCATGCTCTAGAGCATAAAGTAAAATCTTCGTCTAAGTTCAAACTTTAAGACAAAGGTCGTCAGCTAAACAGCCACACACGCAAATAAACTCAGTTAAATAACATTGCTATTTTCTTCATTTTCAAACATAATCCATATTATAATACTTTTTTTTATTTGAAATTTTTTTTTCAAAAAATTTTTTTTTCATTTTTTGAATATGAGTATCAATTGAAAGGCCTTGATGAGCACATTCCAAAATTATATAATTTGTCTGTAAAATTTAAGAAAAAAAAAAGTATTTTTAAATTTTTGAATATGGGTATAAAATGAAAGGCCTTGATGAGCACATTCCAAAATTATATAATTAGTCAGTAAAATTTAAGAAAAAAAAATTTTTTTACAATTTTTGAATATGGGTATCAAATGAAAGGCCTTGATAAGCACATTCCAAAATTATATAATTTGTCTGTAAAATATAAGAAAAAAATTTTTCTTTTAAATTATTGAATATGGGTATCAAATGAAAGGCCTTGATGAGCACATTCCAAAATTATATAATTAGTCACTAAAACTTAAGATTTTTTTTCATTTTCTAATTTTTACAAATTTTTCAATTTTCAATTTTGTTGTTTAATTTCCTCACAATCGAAGTGAAAAGCAGAGTGTATAACTCGTACATAAAACCCATTTTACCCTCGACTTGACTATCCACCCTCGCCTGCGGCTCGGGTGGATATATACGTCTCAGGTAAAATGATGCGTTTTATGCACTTGTTGTACAATCTACTATTTATGAACGCACACCAGAACTTGGACTTCGCTTCGATCGATATTGAACTTATTATAAGTTTAGATTTATTTGAAAGTTTGTCAGTTTTGTATACTTGATGAGCTATTGACCGAAAATAGGATATTTCTCTCACATAATTTACGATCATTCATTTTTCGAGTATAATAACAGGTTCTATCCTCATAACGATATTGACAAAAAATAACTTTTTGTGTTTATGAAATAAATTTCGGTTTGATAATTTCAAGAGTGTTTTTTGGTAATGTAAAAAAGCATTGCTTCAAAATAAACTGAAATAAATCTTAAAACACATAAAAAAACACAAACAGGTATAGCTAACCCCTCTGGTATTTTCTTTTTACTGTGTATTTCCAGACGAAGTTAAACACAAATCCCTCTTCGTAAACGGGATACGGTGTTATAAAAAACAGCATAAAACAGAAGCTCTCAAATCTCGCGGAATGTCGTAAAGTAAAGCAAAGGTCAGACCGCGGTTGACGACGAGGCCAGTCAAGTTGAACGGGACAACCCTAGCTGTAAAAAATATCAGTTACATTTCACAAAGATATCATAATAATTGAGGGCTGGAAATTACAAAGGTGCTAGGGGATTTTTACATGAGACAGGTAATGAGTGAAAACTGCTTGTAACTGTTTGAAGCGCGTCATCTTTTAATCACGCTCTGAACTACACTGTCAAAAATATTGACTTGGAACCTTTGTACGGACATTGGCCTATTCAGATAGAGAAAAAGATAAAAAACTTGTTTTTTATAGTTAGCACCTTTGTAACTTCCACCCCAAAAAAAGAGTGTCAGTTAAATGCGTGATTCTGAAATATCAAATAGAGCAGATATACTTAATTAATTTGGACTTCTCGTGACCCGCGCTGCATTGATCAATAATAAAAGTTTTTCTTTGGAGAGCTTCCGGTCAAGAAAACGTACCAATAAGTCAGAAATTAAAAAGGATAAATAAAGTCTGTTTCATGAAATTCAATATTTTCTTACATTTTCAAACACAGCTTCATTTTCTCGATAACTAGGACAGTGAAATAATAAAAGTAACAATCGTTGCGAATTTAACTCCAGTCCGATCTTAACTAGAGGCGCTGACTTCAAAGGGGTTAAATTTCACACCGTAGTAGGTCCCTAAGTGGTAAAAAAAAAATCTTCCACTCCACTCTATCACGGTTAAAAAAAAGTCTGAGTTCATTTGAAAACGCGGGAGTGAAAAAAAGGGTTTTCTCTCTTCACTAATTTCACTTCTTCAGAATATATTTCTGCACAATATTTGTTCTTTTTGTTATGGTAAGATGTGAATGTTGCCAGTATCAAAATAAGGCTCAAATTGCAAATTGAGTTTCCATGTACTGTAAATTATGCAAGTTTACATGAACGTGCAATATAGGCTAGGAATATTAGGTTTTAAAAGTGAAATCCGTCATAACCAGCTGAAATTTTGCACACGTACTCAGAATACTGACTAAAATGACGTGCTAAAACTCCCCGCCCCTCCGACGCGTGCGTCTTGAGATACACCCCCGCATACCCCTCCCGCGCATCCGCTCACTATGCTGCATGATTTATGCAGCGCGTGCGTACAATCGGCCGTCGGAATTGTTTTGATTAATACGCGTGACCATTTTACAGCGTTCCCAGTGATCACACTACCCTCAACAAGTATTTCATACTACCCGAAAAAAGTATTTACACTACCCGCAACAAGTATTTCCGCTTTTACGCAGTATAATATTTCGTTTGTGTGCTGTTTTGTTGTTAAGAAACGAACAATGAGTGAATGTATATTGTGTAATATTTCGCTTGAAACTGGAAAGGTGGTAACAGTGAATCGAGGCATTGACACATTAATAAAGGCTAGCAAAGCCCGCGGAGATGGTCTAGAAGTGGCATTAAAACAAAACTACCCACTTATTGTGCACGAACAGTGTAGAAAAAACTATACTCGGCCATCGTCTATAAAATCAAGCACTAAAAGCAGTACGGTAAGTCAGATGTCACATAATGTTTCGACTCGAGCTGGTGCACCTATATTTGACTTTAAAAAAATGTGCATTATTTGCGGAAATGAAGCTAATAGTGATAAAGAAAAAAAGCGTTCTCGGAAATACAGACGTACAGTATGTGAGATTAGAACTTTAGATATAATTAAAAAAATGCTCCATTTTTCCAAAAATTAACTCCATTGCTGAAAAACGTTACGATGATTTGGGAAGTCAAGTCTGTAAAAGACTTTCAGGAATTATTGATTTAGTAGTAGCTGAAGGCCGTTACCACAAAGACTGCTATTCGAAATTTTTACAAGTTTCAAGTGAAGGTACTGCGGCTCCGTTAAATGAAAAAGAATTGGCATTTCAGAAGCTTTGTACTGAAATCGAAAGTAGTGAGGAATGTCAATATTTATTATCAGAAATTTCCGAACGCATGTCTCAAATACTTCATGGAGACGATGGATACGATATTCAGTATCTGAAACGAAAACTTATACAACATTTTGGGAAAAATGTAATAATAACCAATCGTAAAAAGCAACCTCCTATCGTTTGCTTTCGCGAATCTGTCGACAAGATAATCCATAAAAATTGGTACCAAGAGACACTAAACGATAAGTCCGAAGAACGCCTCAGAATAGTATCGGCTGCAGCATCTATAATTCGTGAAGATATACGCTCTAAAGTATACGATTTGACATCCTATTCTGTCGATGGCGGGGACATTGGAAAAAAAGATGTTATACCACCTACATTACAAAAGCTGGGGAAGCATTTGTTTTGCACATATATAAAAAATCTAACCTCAAACTGGATTTGGATGAGCTGAGGTTCTATTTATGTATAAACAGACGGTTGCTAAGCAATCCATAAAGGATAACTTTAAACTATCAACTTTGCCTCCTACTAAAGACGCAACTCGGCAACACTCGTTTCGTGTATATTTACAAGTGCAGCGTTGGTTGGGAAACCAACTTTCACCGTGTGAATGGGGTTGGACAAAGCGTGGTCAAACACTGGTTCCAGTTACTACAGAGCTTCCCCCTGCACCTGAAAGTTTGCTCAATCTCATCAGCTGCGGATGTAAAAAAGAGTGCGAACGGTGGTGCGAGTGTCGAAAAGCAGGTCTGATGTGTTCCGCAATGTGTCGCCAATGTCTTGGTCAATCATGTGCAAATGTTCCTGACGCTATACATGACGATGAATGATTGTATTTTTCTTAGTAAGTATTTTTTTTTTCTCTGTTCACTTTTTTACTGTTTGACGTTCCTTTAACAAAGATTGCTTCACTACATAGTATAAAACACAGTCTCTTCTCCCTGTCTGTCCCGATGTTTGCTTAGATTTTTAAAACTACTCAACGGATTTTGATGCGGTTTTTTTAATAGATAGAGTGATTCAAGAGGAAGATTTATATGTATAATACATGGTGTCAAATTCCACACCACACCGAAGCGAAGCGACGGCGGGTCGCAAGTATTAAAAAAGAACAGTTTTCAAATACTTTTTCACTGGACTTTTAACACCCTGTATATCTCAGGACGCACGCGGGGGAGAGGTGGGGAATTTTCACTAATAATTGATCTCTACCTAAACAATCAATATACCAAATTTCAGCTGGTTATGTTGCATTTCACTTTTTTGCTCAAATTTTGCCTAATATTCCTAGGCTAATAAGTGTACGTATTTAACAAAAATATTATTGCATTTGTATAAAATAAAACAGTAAGTAATTATTAAAATTATACCAATGTTTCGCTTAAAGACCTTAATCGAAGTTTACACGTTCGTTTTGACAAGCAATAAAAATTTGACTACACGTAAGGATATTTATGTTTATGCTTTTCGGTTTTAATTTTCAGTAGCAGCAGTTGTATATTAAATTTCAGAAAACGCAATAAAACACCAACCTACACCCGCTGATAAAATTATGTGACAAAAGTGCTCCGAAAAGTGGCAAAGTAATGGTCTGACAAATATACAAAATAGATGGCGCTGCCCGGCAACAGTTGTAAATATCAATTATGGAGGTACTTTCGCTAATGCATTAATGTACAAGTACTTTTTATGGGGGGTGATAAAACTGCCAATAAAGTCGTGTTTGCGGGGTAAGTAATTTTATTTAATCTACATTGACTTTATTCTTCTTTTAGGTTTTCGGCGAGTAATTTATTTGACTAGTTTTGGTTTTAGTTATAAATGTCTGCTTTTTAGGGTTCCGTAGCCTAAATGGCAAAAAACGGAACCCTTATAGATTCGTCATGTCTGTCTGTCTGTCTGTCCGTCCGTATGGCACAGCCACTTTATTCCGAAAGTATCAGGATTACACAGTTGAAACTTGGTAAGTAGATGTATTCTGTTAACCGCTTAACGAATCTAACGCAACGTATATTGTTTTTTTTTTATTTTAACCCCTTTGGGGATGAAATGGGGGTGGAAAGGTGTAAAAAACCTAAAAATAGATATGGATTTCGTTATCGAGGTTTTATGGGATGGTGATTGCAAAAATGAGATTTATTTTGAAGTCCAACGCGGTGGACATGAAACATTATGAACCTGGACCTGGACATGCACATCCAGGGGACGGGAACGGGAACAAGGACGAGGACGGGAACGGGAACGGGGGCGGGAACGGAAACGGAACGCGAACGGGACGGGAAATAGACGGGAATGGGACGGGAACGGAACGTGATCGCAACGGGAACGGGACGAGAACGGGAACGGAATGGGAACGGGCATGGGCACGGGAACAGGGACGGAAACGGGAATGGGACGGGAACTAGACGGGAATAGAAACGGAACGGAACGGGAACCGAAAGGGAATGGAATGGGAACGGGACGAGAACGGGACGGGAAAGGGACGGGAACTAGACGGGAGTGGGACGGAAACTAGACGGGAATGGAACGAAAATGGAAAGGAAACGGGACGGGAACGGGAACGGAAAGAGAACGGAACGGGAACGGAACGAGAAGCCTCATACGAGGCCCACCACACGCGGCAAAGGTCCTGCCTCGCGACGCAGCGCGCTTGATGGGGACCCGCCTTATCGCGTAAAAATGGCTGGACGGATCCTGGTTGGTTCAGGTTCCCTGAGGATTTTCTCTAATATCCACGCGGACGAAGTCGCGGGCAGAAGCTAGTTTAATATAAAAAGAAAAAAAATAAAAGATTAAGGGGGGGCTCCCCATACATGGAACTGAAACTGAAAAATATTTTTTTCTTCCAACCAATACGTGGGGGGTGTCTATAGATAGGTCTTTTAAAATGGCATTGAGGTTTCTAACACGATTTTTTTTCAAAGTCAACCGTTTGTAAGATAAACACTGCCAAAGTGGTAAAATGTGTGTCCCCCCCCCCCCCCCCTCTAACTTTTAAAATAAGATAGTGAAAAATCTGAAAAAAATATATGCTGTAGTTCTTAATAAACACTTTCAACGAAAATTGGTTTGAACGAAATATAATAATTAGTTTTTGAGATATAGCACATTTTCCAAAACCGCAAATATAACTTTGTCTTTCATACCAACACTGAAAAACAAAGTTATTTTTGCAGACGAAAAATAATAGTGGTATGAAATATCGTATGGTATAAGGTAACTACGGAACCCTATGGCGCGTGGTCCGACACGCACTTGGCCGGTTTTTTGATGTTAGATAGGGAAATAAAAAATCTTTAATGATGTTCCATTGAGGCTTACTTATGATTATGTCCAACCAAGAAGACCGATCTATACTTTAAAATTTTCACACCATATTGTTGAAACACTATAGTAATAGCACAGTTTAACTCCATGGAGTTAAACGGTGGTAATAGTTTACAGAATGTACTGGCATCTTATAAACATTCTTGATACTTAAATAAGTTTTGGTCTTATTAAAAAAAAACCAAAAACCGACTTCAAAAACCTACCTCTAAAAAGCAAGAAATAATATTCGTAATAATAAAAACATGTCTATTGAAGTCGGGTGGGGCTGGAGTTCAGATTCCTTTTTTATTCTAAAAGCCCCGCCCGACTTCAATAGACATGTTTTTATTTTTAGAGGTAGGTTTTTGAAGTCGGTTTTTTGTTTTTTTTAAACAATTTTTATTTTTTGATTTTTAGTGTAGGTACTATAGTAAAATCGGCTCAGACAAACGTCAGATAATTGCGAAGAAACATACATACGGGTCAAACTGAGAACCTCATTTTAAGTCGGTTAAAGAACTACACAGATATCCCTCTTCCAACAAAAAAATAATTATCAAAAATCAAACCAAATACCAACTAATTACCAAACTACTTTTAATAAAACCGCGCTAGTATCCGTTAAAAAGTCTTTTATTTCAAAAATATTGGTCCCATTTTAAAAATGGGACCAACTTGGGAGTTTTCCTAATGTAATAACGTTTGAATCATTTCAATTGGTCCAGCCGTTTTCGAGTAATCGGTGTACATACACAAAAAAAACAAATATACATACGAACAGAGAACCTCCTCCTTTTTGGAAGTCGGTTAAAATAGCGACAGAGATTTGTACAGTTTTCCATCCCATGTCTATCACTAAATTAAATGCTTGTTTTCGTTTTTCCGTCATCTATTCAATTTTACATTTGTCTATATTTGTAATACTTATTAGGTTAGGTGATGAATATATTCAGCAGGCACTTTAAGCGTGTTTATTTTTTACGTTCCGAAATATGCATGCAACAATTCTCGCCAGCACTTAGATAAATATGCTTTGATAAATACTCAACAACACACCCACATGTTTTATCAACGTGCTGGAATAAAAATTGGAATCGCTCAGCCAAAGGTCGTCATTCCAAAGTGAAAATTCGTAAAATACTTGAGTAATCACATCAAACGCTAAAATATCTGTTTAGAATGCGATATTATTGTTTTATAATCAAATTAGAAGCTTTAGCTTGTATAAAATAACCTTGTATTATTTTTAAGAGATTTCTACAGGCAATATTAAATTAAAGTGTAGAAGCCTAGTTGAAAACTAATTAATTAATAAATAAATATTTGACAACATCACATACATTGCTCCAATCCCAAAGTAAGTAGCTATAGCACTTGTGTTATGGAAATCAGGAACAACGGTGGTATGACACACACCCAGACCTGAGACAATATTGAAAAGTTCATCTTCTACATTGACACAGTCGGGGATTGAACCCGGGACCTCAAGAGATGGTGACGCCTTGAAAACCGGCGTGCAAACCACTCGACCACGGAGGTCGTCGATGTTAAGTTTTTGTCTTTATTAAACAATAATTTAGGAATACACACTACCAACAAACCCTGCAGACCCACCGTACCCTTGGCCGTACCTCTGGTGGTACGGTGGCTTTTGAAAGATAAACGATATCAAGAGAATAATCAACTGTCCTTTATAAAAAATATCCTTCGTCTAAACAGTAAAAAAAATACAATACTTTTATCAGTCATCCTGTACCACTTTCACTCATTTCATTGGGGAATATTTGCTAAAAAAAACCCCTTAAATATCCTTTATCAGTGCCCGTAATGCCTCGTAGTGGTGTCATTAGCGCACCTTCGTACCTTTGCATTGTTATATAACACGAATTTTTATACAGGCAACTCGAATAATGAGGTCCTTTTTATATTTTAGGGGTCTGCACGCAATAGGCCCAAAGATATTTAAGAGTTAGATAATTTGAAAATAACAGCATCGCTCTTTTTAACCGACTTCAAAAATTTGAAAAGGAGGAGGTTATCTATTCGTCGCGTATATATTTTTTTTTATTTATATGTATGTACACCGATTACTCGAAGACGGCTGAACCGATTGAAATGATTCAAACGTTATAACATGACGTTTGTTTCCAAGTTGGTCCCATTTTTTGAAATTTTGAAATCGGTTTAGTAGTTTTTAAGAAATCTTGAAAAAACTGTCGTTTTCGTTACCATTTTATATGAATTCAGGCGGATTTTCAACCATTACTTTTTGTTTATGCACCGATTTAGATGATTCTTTTTTTGTTTGAAAGAAGACACCTTAAGAATGATACCATATTAATTTCATTGGTATTGGACATTGGATTTTGAAGATACACAAGGGAACTCCTTAAAATCAAATAGGAACTGTACAGTGATTGAAATATTGGCAGGTTTATGACAATCAAAAACAAGTTAAGTACCTATTTATTGTCAAGGACCTGCTGGACTATGGTTGAACTGCGAAGGCCCAACGGAACTCTTGTGGAAATTGAGTTACTCGGGGTATACCATTGAAAAATGTGAAACATTATAACGTTTTATTTTATAAAAAATCATCACTTACATACCTACCACAAAAAAGTTTAAAATAAAAAACTTTTAAAAAAATGCACATCCTCCTTCAAAAATCTTAAAAAACAGCTCTATAAAAAGCAAGAAATAATGTTCAAATCGATTGATTAAAACACGTCTATTGAAGTCGGGTGGAGCTTTAAGAATATAAACAATACAATAAATAAATAAAAAATACTTCCAGCTCCACCCGACTTCAATAGACGTGTTTTAATCAATCGATTTGAACATTATTTCTTGCTTTTTATAGAGCTGTTTTTTAAGATTTTTGAAGGAGGTTGTGCTTTTTTTAAAAAGCTTTTCATTTTTTTTCTCCACTATTACTTAATCATACCGAAACAAAACAGTTTCAATTTTCCTACATTTAGGAGATTAGTTACTATATTATTGGATTTTAGTTACGATTAGGTAACGTATGAAGGATAGAAATCTGAAAACTAAGCCATTTTGACTTAGTATTAGTTGCCTCACTTTGCATAAGAGGACACGGCTTCTAGATGTTATTATTCTAACTAAGGAAAAACATTGGTTAACTAAAAACATCAATATAGCATTTTAAATCATCTAGTAGGTAAGTAATGAAAGATATTATCATGCGCTCTTAAAGCAGCTTTATCACCATCACTTGTAAGACACTAATATCACTTTTAAATACATATATCATAGCCATGAATCACACTAAAGCCAATGGTGTGACCAATAACACATCTTGTGAAACTACCATGTGACGCAGCTAATCACATCCCATGTTACAATTTTTGCACCACCCGACTCTTGTCGTCTGCAAATTCTACTAAAACTCTTTATGCGGCGTTACATCTCTAATAAATTAAAAAAGACGTCCTTTGTGGCCCCACACTAGTAAATCCACCGATATCCGTATCCGATTTGAATGCACAGCGTCATCTATCACCGGGTATGCAATTACAACAGGTTTATCCGAGTGATTAAATCCGGATCACAGATTGTCGGTCTTGGACCTGTATAGAATAATCAATCAAATCGATTGTTTGGTGGTACATTCTGAGACGCTACGACAGTTTACAACGTTTACTGTACCTAGGCTGTTCCGAAAATTATTAGCCATATAGTTAATAATTGTAATATATTTTATCTACACTCACAACGTAATGTTCCAAATATGAATTCAAAAAAGGTAATATAAATACGTACTTTATTTTCGTGGATAGGTAAAATTAAAAAATAAACTCATTACGATGCAGTCAACTGCATCATAAAATAACTTTTTTTCTCATTACGATACAGGGCAAATCCAAAAAGAAGGCAGTGCCGTAACATTAAAAAAAAACAACGAATATTTTCCCACATATTTTTCATGATTAAAATGTACTCTATGGTAATCGATGACTTTAGTGCGATTAGTTTGTTGAAATGCACTGATCAATTTGTTTTTCTAATGGAATGCGCGCCAAGCTTTTCCGATAAAGTTTTGATTTCAATTTTTACATTTTGTTATACTTACTGAATTTTGTAGGTTTTTTTTTATTCTTGCTTTAAAATGTGAAAAAAAATTAACTCTGCCCGATATTTTAGTTTAGATGCAGCTAAGGAATTGACTTATTACAAGGTAGGTACCTAGCTAATACAAACAAAGTCTCTCTCTCTTTTCTAACGTTGATCTTTTATTTAGTAGGTTCAATCCCAAATGTATGAGTGTAGATAAAGTAGTGTATGAAACTGCACATAACTAGGTATTAAAACACTCGTGTGATACTATTAAAAACCTCGCCTACGGCTCGGTTTTTAAACACACACTCGTGTTTTAATACCCCTCTTTATGTGTCAGTTTCATAAACTACTATTATGAAATATTTTATTTACTAAGCAGCTAATTCCAATGAAAATTTCCGCGGTAAAAATCATTGACCATTCACGCGTGGTTATTATTTAATATTTTTCTAAAGATACCTAATTTTCGCTCGCTCTTCTTTTCTTTGCACTCATGGACGTCTCGAGGAAAGATTTTCTCTTATAGCTGCTGAAACTATCGACTTATTGGGGGTGAAATATTGCCACCCAATTCTTCATACAGATCCACGTGCGATTTTTTTATTTGCCCAAAAATTAGCATAAGAGGTTGTCGAAGAATTAAGGCGATCCCTAATTTCATATTTCGACCTTCCGAAAGATGCGTTTTTTTTTCAATGTTTGACAGCTTGTGCACCTAAATGGACAATTGCATCTACGCGGAAAGGAAATTTTTCAAAAAGCTGTAACTATTTTTTCATATACTCATTATTTTCACGTGGGCTGTTCCGAAAAAAATAATTGAAACTACTAATTATTTTCGGAACAGCCTACGTACAATCTGCCATTATTTTGGCCTACTGTAACGAAAACCAGTGTTACAAGATTGATTGTGTTTTTTGTCACTCCGTATGTCTGTTCCCCAACAAATAAACAGATTTTTATTTAGTTTTTTTTTGGTAAGCTATTACTAGTATGTGTAGTAGTAAACTAGGGACCTTGGTTTTTTACTCAAGCTTTTTATAAAAATACTAGCGGCCGCCCGCGACTTCGTCTGCGTGGAAAGGTTTTTTGCTATCCCTCGGGAACTATACTTTTTTACGGGATAAAAGGTACCATATGTCCTTCTCTGTACCCCTGACAACGTGTATGCAAAATTTCATGATGATCGGTTCAGTGGTTAGAACGTGAAGGTGTAACAAACAAACAAACAAACGGACTTTTGCATTTATAATATTAGTAAGGATACTTTATGTTTTTCCAGACATTTTAGTTACATTTGCACAATACTAAATAATATACTACAAAATTCCACTCGTACGATTCATTAGTAAAAGCCAGAAAAAATAAAGGGACATTGGTTTTTTACTCAAGCTTTTAAAAAAAAATACTTAATGTTTTTCCAGACATTTTAGTTACGTTTGCACAATACTAAATAATATACTAAAAAATTCCACTCGTACGATTCATTAGTAAAAGCCAGAAAAAATTAACGAATAGGCCAACTTAATTCCAGATATTGCCAGCCTCATAATTTGTCATTTGCCAATATAACTCCGTTGAAAATTATTTCGTAAAGGATAACCTTCTATAATATTTATTTATACGACAGTGAGGCTTTAATTCCAAAAAAAGTCGCCGCTAAATTCCGATAATGTAATAAAAAAGTTTTCTGGAAAATTTCACGTTTTGCAAAAATACTTTTGTCTTTATTTCGCGAACAAAGGGAAGGAAAATTATATGGTAGGTGTGGGCATAACGGATTGCTCAGTGCCATGCGATTATTTATTTATATTTAACCTATTTCATGTTCTGATGAATGCATTTCCTTTGTTACAGGTAAGGGTGCAAGAATTTATTGCTGGAAATAATCCATGGAAATAGCGGTGAAGGTTGTATAATACATTTTTGTGGAATATAATTTTGAAAAAATCACAAATCTGTTAGTTGAAATTCCAGGTGTATTTTTTACTTTTAAAATTAAAAATAACTTTATATAACACCATTAAGTGAAGAGGTTTGCTATTCCACACCGCTGGACGCTACAGCAAAATCGAAGGTTTTCGAAGTGAGACTGGAATTCTTGTTTGTATTTCACAGAATCGACATACATAAACTGCATACTGATGATACATGCAGTTTTAACATTTTCCCCTCTTATAATAACATATTTCTGGCAGTGCGCCCGTTCATATCAGCCGTTTTGGCACACGAGGAATCACATACACATGAGTGTATATTGGGTATTGGATAACTGTGAACTGTGAAAGTGTTTACGGCACTTCAAATAAGAGAGGAGATAGGGTATTCACAATATGATTAATAATAGTTTTTTTAAGAAAATCGTATTTCGCCGCTTTTTTAGGTTCCGTACCCAATGTGTAAAAACGAGACTATTACTAAGACAGACTGTCCGTCTGTCTGTCTGTCACCAGGCTGTATCTCATGAACCGTGCTTGATAGCTAGACAGTTGAAATTTTCACAGATGATGTATATCTGTTGCCGCTATAACAACAAATACTAAAAACAGAATAAAATAAATATTTAAGGGGGGCTCCTATACAATAAACTCGATTTGTTTGACGGAACCCTTCGTGCGCGAGTCCGATCCGCACTTCGCTTTTTTTATAGTTTTAATAAATATATAATGATCGATAACCTATGTATATTCTTTTTTCTTATTTATGATAAAATTTCCTAAAAAAATAATCATAGATACAATTATGTAACTTTCACCAAAGTTATTTTTTTAGGAAATGTGATTCACAGCAATGTTAATTTTGAAACGATATAATCTATTATTACAGTAAAAATTCGAACTGAACATCAAAAACGAAGATTTCAATATATTTTTTTTGGTTACTGTGCAATATTTGAAGTTCTCTCTCTCTTTAACCCCATACCGTGCACGCAAAGGTATTACCCATGAGTGTAGCGGTATTCGTCATGCGTTTGGTGTATACCCGTGCACGGGTTTGGCACACTGCCAGAGATATCTGATTACATTCGAAGGGGAATGATGCCATCGTTGCGGCGGCCGGTCCACTGCGGATGTGCGCTTTTCAAGTCCACTTGGCATGTTATTGGGTTAGATCGTGGATTTATGGCCTATATGCTGTGTTTACATTAGTTGGGACCGTATTACCGTAAGTATATTAACTTGGAAGGTCGACTGCTAACAAATGTGAACTTTCTGGAAATTTTGAGAAAGACCTACGTTTGTGTAGACTAAGAAAAATGAAGAATTAATTAGGTACTTTAAAGAGAAACAACCATTCTCAAAGAAACCGGTTAAAAAAATATTTTTTTCAACTAAAAATTTAATCAATAATTTTATTTTAAACTTTTAGATTTTTGCATTCACAATGCTATTTTTATATTAAGATGAATTTGTTGCTACGGGTGAGCCGATTTTTTCTAATATTTTTTCATTATTTATTCATCTTAACAATAATTTTATGCTATGAATCGCAATGTCAGGATAATTTTGTTGGTTCGCAATTCGACCACCAGCCGGCGCACTACCGCTAACTTGGCGCTAGTGTAGATGTAGACCTGTCATTTTGTTGTTTTCTATGTGTTTGCTATGAATTTTTGGATGTCGGAAGCGACTTTTCGTAAATATCAATATTTTTCCAACATATTTTGGTTTTCTTTAATCTTTAATTCGTTTACTGTCTGACTTCCATAATAATTATTTATTGATATCACCCATTTTTAAATATAATTTAAAATAAATGGGAAAATCGGGGAAAATGCCCGTACAAAGGTCTCCAGCAGCAGTAGCTCCACCAAGCGGGATAAATTTTGTGACATCCCGCCATTACAACCACTTGGAGAACAATATTAAAACAAAATATTAGAAAAATACCTAAAAGTGCAATATGTACGTGTGAAGTGTATTTGCTTAGTTTCATGTGATATTGAATGTGACGCATACACTCAGTACCTACTAATTGTGTTAGCTGCATGCGACATAGGCTTTATGTCGCACCCGCGACTCTTTCTTACTCGAGTCGCGCTAGCCGTGCTTGAATTCAATTCTAAAAAACAATAGTTAAGTTGTGTCTGAATAAAGTACCCCTTCAGAAATGTAATAAATACACGACTTGTAGAATGCTGTGTGCTCACCATTACCAAGCACACAAAGGTATCTGGATCGCGTTTCCGAAGCTGAGCTGAAATAGAAAAGCAAATAAGAGCCGACGAGCGTTGCCAAAAACCCACTGTACGTACAGCGTACATGAACCGGGATGAAGTAGGGTGCCTGTAAAACACTGTTATTTTTTCATCACTACATAATATAAAACAAAGTCGCTTCCCGCTGTCTGTCCCTATGTATGCTTATCTTTAAAACTACGCAACGGATTGTGATGCCGATTTTTTAATAAATGAGTGATTCAAGAGAAAGGTTTATATGTATGATACATGGTGTCAAATTCCACACTACACCAAAGGGAAGCGAGGGCTGGTCGCTAGTTTTTTTTTATTTACTTATTTTTACATTTTAAATAAAGAATATTATTATTTAAATTAAAATTTGGTGTCTAATGAACTATTTTAATAGTCTTGTTTTAAATATGATTTTGTGACCCAGTTGTTAAAACTGAGATACGAGTATTTCATTATTGTTCCGTTAGTTGCTCGACAAAAGCTATGGAATAGAATTTTAAGTTTAAAAATTATTAAAAATATACAAAGCTATTTGCATCACTTCGTTGAATTATATAGTTTTTAGGGTTCCGTACCCAAAGGGTAAAAACGGGACCCTATTACTAAGCCTCCGCTGTCCGTCTGTCTGTCTGTCTGTCTGTCACCAGGCTGTATCTCATGAACCGTGATAGCTAGACAGTTGAAATTTTCACAGATGATGTATTTCTGTTGCAGTTATAACAACAAATACTAAAAACCAAATAAAATAAATATTTAAGGGGGGCTCCTATACAACAAACATGTTTGTTTTGGCGTTTTTTGTACGGAACCCTTCGTGCGCGAGTCCGACTCGCACTTGGCCGGTTTTTTACTTTATTCCACTCATGAATATCTTTGATATCGCAAAAAAATCTGCTGTTCCATAATCAAATATAAATATATAATTGTGCTTTTGTTTGGATTAGCTGATTTTGTTTTTGCGATATCAGAGTTGGCCCCATAGTAAAAGTTACTTGTAATCATGAGTGGTACCACCCCACTGCGGAAACCAAATGATTAAAATTTTAGCGTGTATATTTGTAGTGATCAGGGCCACCCTATTGTATGCACTTAAACAATACGAAGGCTTCTTGCCAAATACCACAGAGCAGAGAGGTTCTGGCTGAGTACTATTGTTTTCTTTAATTAAATTACTTGCTTATCTGTCCTCTGAAATGCCCTCCTATTTGGGTCTGCTGTGACACAGATTTCGTTTTTGACACAAAACAACTAAATATTTTTAGTGAAGGAGGTTCCACTGTGATCAATAAATATTGCACTTCTATATTTTGGTAGTTAGTCTAGGTCAGTGTTTTTCAAAGTTTGGGTCGCGGGGGGTTTCGAAGCGAAGTCTCTTTGTATCGATTTAATGTTTGTGATATACTTAGTAAAAATAAAATAATACAAAATAATAAAACTAGTGGCTCCGTGAGCTGTAGACCTCGCGTTAAAAAGTAACTCAAATTGTGTCACATGTTGTTTAAAACAAATAATATAGATAGTCATAACATAAGTGCTGACACAATCACAACCTTATTATTATTTTTTTGGTATATTGGTCAGAAATGTTTTGATTGATTTTGGACTATGAACTTTTGAGTCTTTTGAAAATAAAAAACAAAATTTGCTACGCACCATTGACAAAAAAGGTTTTTGTTATTTTTAATCATTTTCAAAACGGCTGAAATTTGATTTCTCCGCCTTTTTGAAAATTTTGGAAAAACTGGCTCGACTGAGAAATTATATTTAATTATCGAACCTGGGGCTAATCGTCTAATTTCAAAATCTATCGCAATCGCTTTCAGGTTCTGATACATTGATGCTTCTTTTAGGCACAAATAAAAACTTACCAAAGAAATGCAGCAATGTGTCACATCCAGCATCTGTAAAATGAAAGCAATTGCGATAAATTTTGAAAATTAGACAGTAAGTAGGCTAAGGCTGCTCACAAAATTTCACGAGAATCGGTTGAGAAGTGCGACCTCTAGATGAGAACAAACTCGGTCAAAATACAAAGGTTAGGAACAGCGGAGGGCAGGGGGCGAAAAATATGTTTACATACTAAGGGGGTCGCGCCATGAAGAAGATTGAAAAACACTGGTCTAGGTGATATCCCTCAGAGGTTGAATTTTCCAAAATCCTTTCTTAGCATATGTCTTTAGTGTGCCTAATTTCAGCTCGATTCGTCCTTGCAGTAGTTAGAGCTGTGCGTGAGAGTCCAGCAGAGTAGAAAATAAACAATTTCAAGTTAATTAGCTACATGTTTATTGTGTCGTCCAATGTTGCAGATTTCCGAATTAATTGAAACCGTCATTTTGGAATCCTTAGCCAATGTGGTTTGCGGCCATTTTAGGGTTGGATTTATCCGGGAAATTGAATTGGGGGGAGAAAGCTCATCTTGTTTGTATTTATACTAAAGAAGGGTTTGTCTGTTTATTTTCGGCGATGTAATTTATTTATAACGGTCATGTGTGTTAGAGCCTTGGTTTTTTTATTGTTTTATTTTTTGGTGTCGGAAAATAAGTACAGACTTATGAACTTTGTGGTTTTTATTAAGATAAAAAAAACATTTCTTTCTTTCTTATCGAATAAGGATTAGTGGCCACCTCTGGTGTCAGAGTTTATCAAGCCGCCTGTAAGACCTCTAACTTGGCTTAACGACTGTTATCAA
This sequence comes from Agriphila tristella, assembly GCA_928269145.1. NCBI lineage: Eukaryota > Metazoa > Arthropoda > Insecta > Lepidoptera > Crambidae > Agriphila > Agriphila tristella. The sequence continues at coordinate 20,103,615 of OV743442.1, forward strand.
ACGACAACAGCCGGGACCGACGGTTTAACGTGCCCTCCGAAGCACAGAAGCGCTCAATAGGGAATATGCATAAGTCACCGATTTTGATGAATTTGAGCTTGATCGCTGCGGACACTTATAAAAACATGATGGAACAGGAAAAAAATTAAAAAAAATGTATTATTTTAGTTTTATCACACGATGAAATCAGGGAAAAATAACATTTTTTTTTTTTCATTTTCGGATATAATGCACTTTACAGTCAGATAGAATATCGAATAAGAAACAATATTTTGTATGACACATATGTACTTAAACGCAAAATTTAGGGAGATAATTGAAGATTATTGGCTAACTCCATATTAAATGCGCCGAAACACACCTGAAACGTGATGTGTGACGTCACCATTTTGTATGGAGCGTTTTCGGCGGGTGCTGCTGCGCGCTAACTTCAAGTAACTATATCACGAGAAAAAAACGCAAGAGAAAAGTTTTAATATTACAGTTAATTTTCTCACGCATTATACTTTTGATTAAGATTAAAAAAAAAATTGATGCATATTCCCTATTGTAGTGCCACTTTAACGGTCACCCACCCGACACCTGACCGGACCGAGCGTTGCTTAACAAACATGATCAAGTACGATCAGTCTATCAAGTTCCGCCATGAGCGCTTAAACCATTTCCTACTAAGTCTTCTTTTCACTATTCTCTTAGGATACAGATGAATAATTATTACGAAATAAATCACTCACTCACTTTCTAAAATATGTTTATTAATGAATTGATCATGCACAGGCTGTCCCAAAACTTTTCCACACGGAGTGAAAGTACCTTAAATATTTAAGGTAGGTTACTGAAAGAAAACTTATTTTTTTAAATTTGTTGGGTTCGATTCCTTTTAAAAATCATTGAGTTCCAATTATTTTAAAAATCAAACTGAAAAAGTCATCTATCAGTAAAAAATCCTACCTTCAATATTTAAGCTACTTTTCCTTCGTGTGGCAAAGTTTTGGGACGCCCTGTATATCTCGAATACCAAAAATGGGAAAGCAGAAGTATTATTTTTAACAGACGATCATAACATTGATAAAAATACATCTTCGGCAACATTTTATAGATATGGCAAAGTTACGTAAAGCATCAATAATGCGTGCCCATAAATACAGATATTGTCGTTTAACATGTTAGTTAATGTCCAATTGTATGGGTCTCGAATCACTCTAAACTGATGATACCGTGCTACACACGGATCGCTAAGTTGTACAATTATTGTGTACGAATTTGTGTTTTGACACAACGACATAAAACAAATTCGTATATACGTTTTGACAGTAATAATAGGGAATATGCATAAGTCACCGATTTTGATAAAATCTGAGCTTGCTTGATCGATCGCTGCGGACACGTATCTAAACATGATTGAACAAAAAAAATTAAAAAAATATTTTAGTTTTATCACACGATGAAATCAGGGGAAGATAACGATATTTTTTTGTGATTTTCGGATACAATGCACTTTACAATCAGATAGAATATCGAATATAAATATAATATCACATATTTATTGTGATATTATATTTATATTCGATATTCGTCTCAGTTCATGACCGTTTTGTATAGAGCGTTTTCGGCGGGTGCTGCTGCGTGCTAACTTCAAGTAACTATATCACGAGATAAAACTTAAGAGAAAAGTTTTGATATTATAGGTAGTTGATTTTCACACGCATTATAATTGTGATTTTGATAAAAATAGATGATGCATATTCCCTATTTTATTTACAACTGTGCCGCTGGCCGAATGGATGCTTTTCTTCCATCCCCAGATCTCTCCGACTAAGCCTCTGCGTGTGTAGCTGACTTAACATGGTCAGTGAATAAAGACTTACGGCTACGAAAGAAATATAACTCAATAATTTTGGGTTAATAATAGCTGTTACAAAAATGATGAAATATGGACATTAACTGATATTGGTTTATCAAATGGCTTGAATGATTTATTTAGACACAAGTTTATGGATAAGTTAGTTAACTTGAAATATCCTTTAAAGATAGGCATCAGTGTAGTGAAATAACTTATGAAAGAGGCTATTTACTTTATGATAGCTTTGAAGTGAACGAAATAGTTCAGTAACTAATGTTGTGGGCAGTTAAAACGGGTTATAGTCCATTAGTTGATGGAATCTATTTTCGAGGGTTGACCAATAGGTTGTCTGAGAAACACCGACTCATCACATAGTTACTAACTATTTAAGTATTGCTCGTGTTATGTTACCTACCTATCATTGGCGATGGGGTAAAATTTTGGCGAAGGTACCTAAGTCGTTCTACAAAAATCTTATGATCTGCATAGTGGATCGGTGGGGTTGGATTTCTAAAAACTACGCCAATGAGAATCGGCTTGTATGGCCTATCGCCATTGTTACTTATGTATATTGACCCTATGGTAAACTCATCCTACTAATATCCTATATCCTACTAATATTATAAATGTGAAAGTTTGTGGGTTTGGATGTTTGTTCCTCAATCACGCAAAAATTACTGAACGGATTTGGTTGGAATTTGGCACTCAGATAGTAGGTAGCCTAGATTAAAACTTAGGATACTTTTTATCCCGATATTCTCACTGGAACGTGAACCACGTGGGTGAAACCGCGGGCGGCCGCTAGTAGTGTTATAAGCTCCAATAGTATGAGTTTTGAGTCTCACAAAGTATAATATATTTATTAGACTCGTAGTCGAAGCGTCTTCCTATTCTAAATTGAGCCAATCGGGATCACGAAAAGTCTGTAAGTTCGTAATGTCGTGTTACTGAAACGTCGATTATCAAAGAAAAATATCCGCCTAATAAAATTTAACCAAACACAAACTGCCATTACAATTTCAAAAAGTAAATGTTTGTGGAACGCCGTTTCATCATGCAAAACGTCTAACTTATTTTGGCGCATCTAAATTTTAAATGTTGGCACGACTTCGAGGCACCTGCGGAAAGTTTTTTTTTATTTCTTGGTTGGCATTCTCTGTATTGTTTATGATATCCGACTTCACACAATGCATTCGCGTATTTTAGCTGCCATTCTCTTACTTTGTGGCGCAGCTCCAACTGAGCATATATTATTTCTTCAGGATTCCACATTCAAGTTGGTTACAGCTATTGTATCTGGTTTCAGTGATGTTTTTTGGTATGTCTTTTAAATTCACATTATCAAATACACTCGCCTGCAAAACTAAGTACTACAGAGGTCTATTTTCATACAAACGAGGTAACTTTGAAACATTGGTTCTCCGCCCAGGATTAAACATGGTGTGATGTGATGATGGCCATCCAGGGAGTGAATGGAGAAGATTCAGATCCCCATACACACCCAATAGATCTGATCAGCATTCTAAGAGCTGTTTGGATATGTTTAAAAAAAACACGAAAATAGCATTAAAATGTATGGAAATGCTGTAACTGATAACTCTTATCCTTACAGCTCTTAGAATGCTGATCAGATCAATTGGGTGTGTATAGGGATCTGAATCTCCTCCATTCACTCCCTAGATAGCCATCATCAGATCCTAGCTAGGTCAATCCTTGGCGGAGAACCAATGCTTCAAAGTTACCTCGTTTGTATGAAAATAGACCTCTGTAGTACTTAGTTTTGCAGGCCAGTGTAGTTAAAATTTCAACTACTGACTGCCTATCCAATGCTTTTCCAACTGAGCTACCGAGTTGGAACGGACCTTCAAAGGTCGCCGGTTCGATTTCCACCTGAGAATATGAGCTGGTATCGAGTCCAATTTTTTCTAGTATATTATTTAGTATTGTACATAAATAGTATTGTGAATCGAAAAAGCTTGGATTGTGTTATGATCAGGGATTGAAATACCGTTAAAAAAAATAATGATAAAAAAAAATAACGTTAAAATTAACGTTAAAACATTATATCGGTAAATTTACCGGTAAAAATAACGTGAAAAATATTTTACCGGTAAAGTTAGCGTTAAATATAGCGTTAAACTTTACCGGTACAATATACCAGTAAAATTATCGCTAAAAAAATAACGTTATTAATTGGAATAACGTTAATTTTAAAGTTTAACGGTAAAAAAGTAAGAAATAACGTTAAAATTAACGTTATTTACTGAAATAACGTTAATTTCAATGTAACGTTATCTAAATTAACGTTATTTATTAACATAACGTTAATTTTAAATTTAACGCTAAAAAAAGTAAAAAATAACGTTACATTAAAAAATAACGTTATCATTCCCTGGTTATGATACGTACTCTCCCTCTTGTCATAACTAGTCTTCTTCTATCTCACTCCCACGAAAAGCACAGCACTTTAAGTTGATTATTTATTACCCTAAATGCTAAGTTGCTAAGCATTGACTGCGCCGTGGCGTGCCATGGTCCAACTGTTCAACAATTCATGGTAAAGAGCGCCAATTACCCTGCAAGACATCTGCCTCATGAGATATTCAGAGCCGTCCAGCGGAATGGAAAGCTCGTTGGCCTTAAATTGCTGGTAATATTATAAAAATAAACACAGGTAAATAATGCCTACTTGATGGACAACAAAAGTATCCCTTACGTGTATGTTTGGAAGATTTTTTTAAATCTTTCGCCACGTAGAACGCGCAGCGGCGGGCGTAAGCGCGGCAAACATGATGAGTTCGTGCTTACATTATCTGCCGTCGTTTGCGCGATTTTAGCTAGATCATACCACGGTTAAGAAATGTATCAGTATTCTAACTTAGTACTAATTGGTTGAAATGCGAGCCATACCTATGCGCCTCAAGTTCGGTCTGCACTCGGATACAACAGTCGCGAATGCGGCGCACTGACGAACGAAAGATTACGGACTATTGATTGAAATACAGGTAATTACTATGGCAAAGTGCAGATTGTGCTGTTTTTATTATATTTAATTAACCAATTAATCCAGACATAAAAAAAAAATACCCGGAAAGTCTGAAAAATAAGATTTAGATAAGATTAAGATACTTAATTTTTTTATATAATAATTTTAGAATAATAATATTAGGAATACCTATATAATAATATTACAACTAACTATGGATTTGAAATTTAAATTTGTTTCTCCCTTAATAAGTAGGTATTTAGCTTTTTTTAGTTTTCTGTTTTCACCATTAGTTTTGTTAACCTAGGTATTTTATCGCTTAGAAATTGATTTCTCGGCGAAGGTAAACCCTATAGTGTGGATTCTAAAATTTTACGTACAATCACAAAACCAGAAAGTACTTAGATGAAAATAAAATACTGTAGCCTATCACGTGTTGATGTACCACGCGGCTCTAGGTAGTTGTTTCAAGAACAGGGCCGAGTTATACTGATACATTTCTTTACCGTGATCATACCGTTATTATCAAACCGGTCTAGCTAGAATCCAGTTTAAAAGTCGAGAGTTGGTCACCGTTTTTTTTCAAATCAATTTCACCCTTATTGAAATAATTGATGCAGGATCAAAACTTATTTTACGAGGAATTCTTCATTACTTACTGGCAATTTTGTAACAATCTTTCTTCGTTTTTTCGACAGTAATAACTTTTAAAACCGTTTTGTGAATTGTAAAATCGGGTCTTTATATTTTGCGGTCCCACTGTCCACCGAGATACCTTACAAGTAGTCCTCAAAAGCCTTAATATTTAAGCTTTTGTGCGTATAATGACATTGCTCTACTTGAGCTCCTATTGTGGGCCACAGGAGTTTTTCTCTCTACCTTAATAGCACTCAGAAAAGCTAAATAGGAATTGAGTTGTCAAAGAATTTTGTGGAAATGTTTTGGAGTGTTTTTGAGATAATTTTAGTAAAGACCGTTTTAATATTTAGAGGTGTTGTTCAAGCTTTTGTGTTTTTAGGGAATGTGGGGTGAATAATAAAGGCTTTGTCGAACGTAATGTGTGATGATGGCTCAAATAAAAGCCAACTTCAAAATCTTGTTCTTTTAAAAAAAAACTGCCTAATAAATGCGCGTTCAATACATTTTAAAATTTAAATAAAACCTAAACATAGATAAGTATCTAAAAACCAATGCCATTGTTTGATGATTCCGTTACGAAAATGTGTAGCCGTTACGGACTACGGCGTAGTCGTAGCTCGTAGTATGAAGCTTTTGCAAGAACGCCTACGGTACATTTTCTCATTAGAATATGAAACTATAACTAAACAAGATAAAATATATTCTATTAAGAGAGCGGCACAGATAAATTTCCCTTCTGAATTGGAGCAAGGAAACTACCTCCTATTTAGATGAATAAATAATGAAAAATATTAGAAAAAATCGGCTCACCCGTAGCAACTTAGACAGGATTCGAACCCGCACCCTTAGGAATCCGGCCCAATGCACTACCAATTATGCTACCAAGCCGCTGAGGGATGTGGCGAAATTTTCTAATACTTTCCACGCTTCCGCTGAAGATCAGCGCCATCTCACCAATGTGAAGAGAACTACTTCGACATTCGGTTGTAGCACCTATTGCAGGTGCCAGACAATCAATTAAGGTGAAACAGTACAATTTTAAACTTTTAGATTTTTGCATTCACAATGCTATTTTTATATTAAGATGAATAAATAATGAAAAATATTAGAAAAAATCCTATTTACTGATATACCTCCTATTTACTGAGGAGTTCCGCTCAATAACTACTTTAATAATGTTCGCATTGTAGTGTTATGTTACTGTAGTGGGGTAATGAAGCTCTGAGCGCTTTAAGTGTGTGTTTTGTTGAAAATTTTATATGAAGTTTTCATTTTACAACGCTTTAGACTGCAACAAAGTATTTAACAAATTAACTATATTTTATTAGTAAGATTTAAAAGGTCCATGGGATAAGAAATGTCAACTTTAAACTTGGAAAAAAAAAACAGGATATGGTTAAGCATAATATAAACTATATGTAATCGATTTCACATAATTTCGTTTACAAAGATAATGTAAAAACATTTGTTTTATTTCCCAGATAAGTATTTATTTTCCACAACTCGTTTCCTCTTCACATATTCTCAATGCTGCGAAAAACATTATTCAAGTTGTTTCAAAAGGTCTTTTCATCCCGCTTCAGAGTTTCAACTAAACCGGTATTATTCGTACGTATCGATAAACGGCGGCCTAGTTCCAGACTAAAGTTAAAACTACGTCGTTCGATACTTAGGAAATGGAGCGAGAAAACGTTACTTGCTTCAGCAATATTTATTGACTTGTACGTTATTCTTGTTTGATATTTTGTAGTAAAAACTGCTCTAAATTAAAATACATGTCTTCAGTTGTTTCTTGTGATACTTTCCGCTCACATCGAACACGTAGGTTTATTTATAAATTTCGATATAAATAAAATTTAAAAATAAGTATAATGAAGTCAAAATACTGATCAAATTTTAATTAACAGAAGCTTTCGAAATGTGGGCATACAGACGCATGATGTTTATATCCTGGACTTAGAAAATCACCAATAAGGAAGTTCTGCGACAAGTCAGACAGAAACGCAAGCTTTTGCAAACCGTCAAACAGAGAAAAGTTGCATATCTGGGGCACGCGCTTAGGCACGCTAGATACGAGCTCTTGCAACTAATTATGATGGGAAAAGTTGCAGGAAGAAGAAGACCTGGGACCCTATTTTGAATCGCTCGGATGGCGTCGAGCGCTCGTTTCTACTGATTTTCGTTCGACAAATCAACTCAAATGTATGTGCTGTCGAACGAAAATCAGTAGAAACGAGCGCTCGACGCCAGCCGAGCGATTCAAAAATAGGGTCCCTGGTCGCAGAAGAAAGTCTTGGTTGCGAAACATTCGGGAGTGGACGGGAATAACAAGTGCCGCCGAACTCTTTAGCCTTACCAAGGACAAGACCAAGTATGCGGAGCTGACTGCGCCTTCACTAGTTGGAGAGGCACCATAAGAAGAAGAAGAGGAATTTTAATTGGGCTTATTATTACCCATAGATCATACAACAATACTTATTAACTAACCTATAAATTTATCAACATGTAGGTATTCCCTATCGAAATCTAAACCTTCAAATCTTATCTGCTACCTTACCGTATAACTTACAACCTGCATCCCAAGATATTCATCTGCCATTTTAGTTTTAACAACAAATTGCCAGTATCTCGCTCTAATTGTCCTCAGTCTTTGTATCTCGAGATTTTTTCACGACTCTTCATTATTCGGTAAAAGAATATAAATTTTGCGGCGGCCGGCGTCGAAATTAATAATAGAGAGTGGCGAGACCGCCGCGATTTATAGCTCTATTATGAACGATAAATTTATATCATAAATACGGTAAACGCTGTGGAGACGACCGACAATTAGTGGATCAACTTTGATAAACAAACTCTACCTATATGGTTTGTAAATAGGCGGAAAAGTTTCGATTACATTATTAAGACGATGGTAAAAAGCGATCCATTGCCAGTTTTGTTGTAAAAATAGCGTATACGAAGGCATATGTCTGTAGAAAGGTTGCAATAATTGGTCAGCTTGATATGCTAGTAGATTTTCATTAAGAAAATACTACTAAATGTCATTATCTATATACCTTAGCGGTCTAGTCCCAACTATGAAAAAAATATAATACAACCAGTAAATAGTTTTTTAAATGCTATCTCTTAAAAGATGGATTAATTTAGTATAAGCTACCATTAAGGCGATCTCTTAAATCTTAACTTTAGTAAGCTTAAACAAAGCACGGTCGCAAGTACTTCGGGGTTATTAGCTCGTCTCGTCCACCACCCTTCCCCAAATTACCGGGGCAGAAAGTAATATAAGTTGCAGCTCCATTTTGAAGCACACCCGCAAAAAAGTTGGCGGTTTTAGGCGTGTAGTTCACGAGCCGCGACTGCGACATGCACCAGAAAATTAATTTTCCGCACAATATAATAAACTTTTTGAAACGTTTTAAAAGCAGTTTCGGTAAGGCTCGTTAATCTAGACTGTGGGGAGTGGCTAGTTTTTTTTTACTTTATGTAGGTAGTACATAAATTATATGAAACAAACTTGCCTAGCGCAGCGTAGCCGTAGTACCCAACCTGCCTCCCTCCACTTTGCAAATATTAGCGTTCGAAAGTACAGATTTGACGTTTTAAAAATAGATGATTAGAAAAAACTTATATCAGATCCATATAAGGTGCCTTTCTTTAATGAGTTGCGGGGACATTTTAAATCATACTTTGTGCAAATTATTTCGCAACAGATCACAAAAAAATTGGTATATATCTCATATGCTTCTATCTCTATTCTACAAGTACTTTTCTGAAATAAAAAATAATACAAACGACACCGACCGAAGAAAATTGTGTCTCCAAAATTCTCATCCCTTTTATAAACCGAACAAAACTTCCTGGCCGACAACAAGAATCAATCATAAAGCCGTTAAAAAAGGTTCCTTTACTGGCCGTAAAACCACCATTTGGCGAAAACAATTAAAACGAAGTAAAATTCAGCAGGAAATTTTAAAACCGTTCGGGGGTAAAAAGGGACAGATGTGGAAGGATCGTAAAGTGTTATCGGAATTGGCGGAATTACTCGAAGGAGTAATGGGAGGTCCTTGGGCTGGTGGGACGACCCGGGATTCCTAATTAGGCCTAATCGCCGGCGGTCGCCGGACATAATTATTGGTGGATTCGTCGATGATATCCGCGAGCACGACTGCTTTCAAAAGTTCAAAGTCAGATTGATCCCATTTGTCATAAAGACTTAGAAAAGTTATATGAGTATTCATTTATTCATTTCTATGTCATAATTATTTCAAATATCAACGCACATAACTAAATAGTACCTGAGTACAATGCGACTATAACATCGGTTATCAAAACAATGAAATAAAAGTAAACGCAAAAACATTCGTTTTAAAAGGCTCCAAGGATACAACAAAAAGGAAACTCCCAAATTGGCAAATCCCCATCATCAAAGCAATCCTTATTAATTTACTTTGCCGCAACAATAAATGCGAGGATCCAAACTTGTGTTGAGATTTGACCCAAATAGCGTATGTGCCGGGATAAGCTTATCCTGGATTAGACGAATCCTCAATAATAGCCGCGAACGACAACGATGAACAAACATCCTTCACTCGGCAAACTAATGAAACTAGGACATCATAAAACACTCTCGACCTTTTTAATATTTTTATTGGCTTATGAAACTTTAAATAAAATGTGTCATTAAAAACCTTTGAAGGAGAACTTTACTAGACCTGATACCCCGCTGATTATCCACGCAGTTATTTTAGCAACAAACAGTAAATCGTTTGTTGCTAAAATAACTAAATAAAATATATATATAAATATTTTATTCTCGTTGCATTTCATTAGGGAATCGATTGCTTAGCAACTTTGACAATTTCTGAATTTGAATACGATAGGCTCTTTCGAGATGAAATAGTGCATGAATGATTAAAAATGTCATATCTTGCCTCTTCAGGTCTTATAGCAACCAATTTGAATGATAAGAAATACTTCACTTGTCTACATAGTCTTTTTTCTTTATACCACATCATATCACAAAAACTTATATCTGTACTGTGATCATATTCTACTTCATCAATTGATTAAATTTTCATATAAATGAAACTAGGTGAATGAAAAGATCATAAGAACATGCGCATGGAAAGTTCATTTTTACTACCTATCAAATAAGGATCAAAATTACAATCCAAGATTCACCTCCACATGAAAAATATATGTGAAGATTTCCAAAATGGCTTCCAGGGGTGAGATAGGACAATAATAAGATTAGAAGCAGATGGCGGTGCCACAGAACTTGTCTAATATCATGACTTCTTGGCCACTTCCATGAGATAACTTTCATGCGATTTATCTCAAGATTTATCGCTTTGGCGTTATTGCGCTTTGTAGAATATACTGCTCATACATTGAGCGAAAACTTTTTTTTATGAAAATATTTTTTATTTTCTTCTAATAGTACATTACTGACGCGGTCAATAATGACTGCATTGCTGGCAGCGCGATGGTGATGGCCGATAGCGTAGCTTAGCGCAGGTCCAGGCCGTCACAGCGCGGTCAGCATTGCAGCCCTTGCTGTCCGCGCTATAAAGGCCTCGACCTCCGGTCTCGGCCTTTATTCCAGCTTGGCCATTTATAGCGCGGACAGCAAGGGCTGCAATGATGACCAAGCTTGAAGGCTGAGAGCGTAGTTAAGCTCAGCTTGAGGCCATCATAGCGTGGGCAGCAGTGCAGTCATTGTGGACCAAGTCTTGTATAGTGCTTTACTCAAAAATGTCAAAAAAGTAAAAATGACAAAAATGACCAAAATTAACATTTTTGATATTTTTGACATTTTTGCACTATACAAGACTTGGTCCAAAATGACAAAAAAATAAAAAAGGCAAGAAAGTCAAAAATATCAAAAAGGAAAAATAGTAAAAAAGTTAAAAAAAATATACAAAAACATCATCTACAACAAGACAACACCCGCGCAAATAAAGAATGGGATTAAAAATGGCGGCTCACGGCGCTTACCACAACGAGTGTAATCCCATTCATAAACTGCGCGGGTTGTACAATGTACTTTTTTCACGAACTATGTTTAAAACAAAACTCGACAGTAATGGATTCTCAAAGGAAATTGCTAGTGGCTAAAACTCGACAATAATGAAATCCCATACAACTTTGTTGCGTCACCATCGGAGGAGCACGGCAACCTCGACTTTGTTCAAAGAAGGTTGTCAAAATAATGGCCATATTACAAGCATTTTTGAGTAAAAACAATTTATTTCGTATGTCTGAAACTTATGGTTTTTACACGCTGCCCAAAGAAGGAGTTCGGTTCATGTGTGTATGCGAGTTTCTTTATCCACCTTGACTTCTAAATACCTAAACAGATTTATAATAAATAAGTAATAGACTTTTTGGAAACATTTTCGCACGTCTCTAGACCGACCGCAATGACACTTCTTTTCTTTTTACTTTTTAGTTCGTTTTTGTTCTAAGTAGGGCTTTTTTACTCAACACTTTCTTTTTATGGTCAATGGATTTCTAGTTTGATTTTTGATATTATTATGTTCAAGTATTAGTTTCTGCTTTTGTTCAGGTATGATAACAAAAGAAATAACGTTAAAATATCATTGCAATATATTTCTGAAACATCGATATTTATTTCAAATATTGCATTATCTGATAAAACCACAGCACAGAGCGCCTTCTGAACACAATTCACAAACAATTTTATTGAAACTTTTATCACTGAAGTTGGCATTTGGGAAACTCTCCGCCGGGGAAATTAAAAAACTTGTGCTTAAGTTACAGTTTGCGATAAAGAATGTAGCGCTTAGTTTTGAAGATTCCCAAATAGGTACTTTATTTTACTTTCAATATTGCTGAGTACCTAACATACTACTTTTTCTGTAAGAAGTACACATCACAATAATATTACAAGTTCCGAGCCAAATTACAAACCATTTTTATAAAACCAAACCTATGCCCGGTATCTTTCTTTAATTTTTATTTTGCTAACAGTTTAAAAATGATATCAGTCTTCTGGTAAATAAGATAGTAATAACAAATAATAAAATGAATTTGGTACTCGATTATGAGAGGATTGAACTTTTCTTTACATTACGCAAAAGGGAAAATAAAAAAACGAACTAATCTTTGTAAATTTGTAAACAAGCAAGATACACGGAGGGAGAGGAAAACAATCACCAAATTGATGTGGATGGCATGATTGATCACTGGCGTTAGGAGTTACAGATAAATCGCCTCTTAGCCTTATTGTGACGTAGGGATTTAGAATCGATAAAAAAAGAAAATAGGCGATCCTGCCTCTTTAGCCAAAGATCCCGAGTTCGAATCTTGGTATTAATTATTTTATTATGTTTGGAGCATAAAGCACTTGTTCCCGAGTCACGGATTAATACCCGTTAGCTTTTTTTAGTTTGGGACAAAATTATGTTATGGATGTTTCTAAAGTAGGTTATTTGTTTGTCAATTTCATTTAATTAAGGCTTATGTTAAAAATACAGTTCGTTACTAGAAAAAATCCAGCTAGCTAGCTTGATAGCTTCTCAGGCGGCACTAGCTAGCTGGTGACGACTTGTCGAGTCGATTTTTTATAGTAAATAAATAAACTTTTTTAGATTTTTGCATTCACAATGCTATTTTTATATTAAGATGAATAAATAATGAAAAATATTAGAAAAAATCAGCTCACCGTCTAAGTTGCTACGGGTGAGCCGATTTTTTCTAATATTTTTCATTATTTATTCATCTTAGTAAATAAATAACATTGTGAATGCTAAAGTCTTAAATTTAATAATAGGTAATTATAGCTGTTATAGAAACTGAGATGACGCTATCTAATACTATACTGTGTATCACCACAGAACAGCATTTTTTTTTCTTTACGAGTAGGTATCTATTCTCGTTGACTCTTCTTAAATACGTCCATGATGAGGTCCCTACCCTACTCCCTAGTCTTATATAATATATTTTTAATGTATTGACTTAGGTATTTATAATTGGATAACCTACCGTTTCTTTATTAAATGAAATGAAAGGGCGAGCTCATTCCCAACAATGTTAAGTATTCTACTTTAAACACCTGTATGAAATAAAAGCTCGATTTATAAATTTCCTCAACATAATATCTGAATGACACTTAAAGATAAGAGTGTTTGAGTGGTCTTACGCAGTGGAGGGCCACTTAAATTAACTTCTCGTTGTAAAGTTGGATTTCATCTCTGTATTTTTCACTCGCTAATGCTGCTTCTTTGCTACTTTCAGCGTAGCATAAACTTTTCGACAGTGATAAGTGACTTCATGGCTGCGATTTGATTTCGAAGTGACATTTTGTGGTTGGAGTTTGTAATCTTTACTGGCGTGACGTAGCGAGTTTTGTATCTATTTTAGCTCTCTCTGTGTGAAAATTTACGATTACACATAATTCTGAATCGTACTTAACTTTAACATCGCTCTGCCTAGGTATGTATACACATATGATATAAACTATACAGTCTATTTATTTTTACTTGTCTTATTTAAATAAGTTTTTGTCATACGTCACTTAAACTAATCGTTAAATTATACGTCCTATTAAAAAAAAGTCATTAAAAATAACAATTATAAATGTTTCGTAATCCGTGTGTGGAAAACCATTTGTTGTATTTTAAAAATGAATATTTCGAAAAAGAGTTGCGTGAAGATTGTTTACCAAAAAAGGACAAGTAAGGATAAACAGACTAAAACCACAGTATATATATAAGATTTTTCAAAACAGTAGAGGAGCTAACGTCACTTAGGCCCTTTTGTCATTGCAATCCGTCGGATCGCTAGGGTTGGCATTCTCCGTCCGTCTCGTGGAATGCTACGCGCGAACGCTATGGAAAGAACTGCGACGCGATGTCACAACCCTGACCAAAGTCCTGCGAACTTTGCTTAGAGCTCGTAGAGTGACGTCAGCCGTCAAATTCGAACGTTTCCATGGAGCTTCTTTACTGTTTGAAAAAACTTATATGTATACCTACCAGTGGCGAGGGGTGAAATTATGGCGAAGGTAAGCCGCTCTACAAAAATGATGAAAAATGATGATGATGATGATGATGAATGATGATCTGCGTAGTGGATCATTGAGGTGGGATTTCTAAAAGGTAAGCCGATGGGAATCGGCTTGTATGGACCCTTCGCCACTGATACCTACTGTCCTAAAACAGTCGCTTGTCAAGGAAGTGGGTGGTGTTGTGACACTTGTGACGAATGATAACGCATTTTCAACGTCCTATTAAAAAAAAGTCATTAAAAATAACAAATATAAATGTTTCGTAATCCGTGTGTAGAAAACCATTTGTTGTATTTTAAAAATGAATATTTCGAAAAAGAGTTGCGTGAAGATTGTTTACCAAAAAAGGACAAGTAAGGATAAACAGACTAAAACCACAGTATATATAAGATTTTTCAAAACAGTAGAGGAGCTAACGTCACTTAGGCCCTTTTGTCATTGCACTCCGTCGGATCGCTAGGGTTGGCATTCTCCGTCCGTCTCGTGGAATGCTACGCGCGAACGCTATGGAAAGAACTGCGACGCGATGTCACAACCCTGACCAAAGTCCTGCGAACTTTGCTTAGAGCTCGTAGAGTGACGTCAGCCGTCAAATTCGAACGTTTCCATGGAGCTTCTTTACTGTTTGAAAAAACTTATATGTATATAGGTACCTACCAGTGGCTAGGGGTAAAATTATGGCGAAGGTAAGCCGCTCTACAAAAATGATGAAAAATGATGATGATGATGATGATGAATGATGATCTGCGTAGTGGATCATTGAGGTGGGATTTCTAAAAGGTAAGCCGATGGGAATCGGCTTGTATGGACCCTTCGCCACTGATACCTACTGTCCTAAAACAGTCGCTTGTCAAGGAAGTGGGTGGTGTTGTGACACTTGTGACGAATGATAACGCATTTTCAAGTGTATGAGTATTCTTAGGCTCAGTTGCACCACCTAACTTTAACGATAACAAGCTTGTTAAAGTACCGATTATTAAGCACAAGTCAGCCAAAAAAAGAGGTTGCCAGCCAGCATGATGTCCTTTGACAATTGACGTGACAAATAGGTAGCATTATCATTTGACGAAAACTTTAACTTTGACAGCGTTTTTGTGCAACTCACACTTAGATGACAAGTTACTCGCACTGTTTTTCAACAGTCTGCAAACAGTGCTGCCAATATGTGCCGCCGTACGTAAACTTGTCCGTCGTCGTCGGCACCGTATGGTCACGCCTCTTCGCTGTCAGCCGCCCCGCAAAAACTGACGGCCGGTGAAAGCTGAAGCCGTTTTTATCCCCGACTAGAGTTACCATGCGTCCAAATTTCTCCGCACATTGAGCTTTTAACTGACTTTTCAGGCTTTTTGATTTGTACTATTTATTTAGAAACAATATTTTCAAAACTTTACTCATTACAAAACTCATTTAAATATAAAAAAAGTGTTTAACCCAATATACTTTGTTTTACTGTCCGGAATTTTGATTCGATATGGCAACCCTATCCCTCAACTAACGCCAGACCGGTCACTCTTCACCGTTTTTTGTGCACTTATTGGGCTTTTATTTAGAAACAGAAGTTTCGTGATGACGTATAGGTTTTGCGGCAAGCTCTGGCACTGATCTAGGTTTTTAGGTCTGAGTAGAGTTTACTACTCGAACAAAGGCCTTAGTACTGTTAGCTTGCAACAATGGTTCGTGTTTTGTGTCTTTTCATGGGTTGCATACAAATAAGTAAAAACTCTGAATTACTACAAGAGGCTTACACTATGCCAATATTTATCCTATTATTGACAAGCATATTTTTTATGCCGAACAGAACCAATAAAGTCACCTACTTCACTATGAATTTACGTTACGTTCGGCTATGAATGTTGTTAGGCGTGCACATGCACATTATTTTTGTGTGCGTAATATGAGGGCGTGCAGACGCACACTAAAACATTGTGCATGTGTATAACAACATTCATAGCCGAACGGACTTCGTCAGATAGAACAACTTACCAAATTATCAGAACGGAACACTGCAAATATCAAACCGTCATATTACGTAAAACCAATGCAAACATTTCCCAAATTCAACCGCACGTTTTGCACCCTTTTGCAGATATGCCTACTCCAGGTTAGAAAAACCAATATACTTAAATGGGAACGTACACAAATTGGCCCGCAGTCCGTTATTGGCCCATAAAACGTAACGCGGATCGTCGCGTTAGAATAATATTTATTCGAAAAACACAAACATCGGACGTAATGTTTGGTTCGACGCGTCACTTGTTTGCTAGTGAGTACTCAACGAGTCGAGGCTCAAGTGTCCTACAAGAGTTTCATGTTACTGTTTAGAAGATCAATAGTTTGTTGGTTACTTTTAGTGGAGGTTCAGCATCTTTCGCAAAGGAAAATGGATGGCCGTATATATATAGACTCATAAATGTTTCAAAACGCATCATTTTTACGAGACTGAAGAAATTGATTCGGAAAGGGTTAAAAGCCATATTACATCTCGACTGTGATTTTTGCTGTGGTTTCTCTAGGAGTCTAGGTTGTATCACTAAATTCCGTGAAAATCGAAACTTCGACAAAAAATATCATAGAACCCTTTAAGAACTTAAAACATGATGTTTCCAAATACTTTATCCATCAATATACGCAATAATATTTTTAATTTACTTACTCACAGAGATAATGTTAGTTTTGTTTGATTTTAAGGTTGAAAAAACAGAAACGTAAAGAATAAAGCGAGCTAGCTATCGCGTTTCCTCAGGGGCATCCAAATCCATGTCGCATTGTGCCGCAACTCGTAAAGTTGGCTATAAACCTGGAATGGAAACATTGGGGTTCTGCAGCACTTTACATCTTGCACGTATGAAAAAATGTGTCATACGTGTCGCCACTCAAACAACATACATGTAATGTATAGCTAGTATCAAACAGCATGCAATTTTATAGTATCTTCGCAAGGTGGCTGGTAAAAGCTGGATGAGAGTAGCCGCGGATCGTGCTCGGTGGCGTGCACTTTGAGAGGCCTATGTCCAGCAGTGGACGATGATAAGCTGATGATGATGATAGTACCTACTTACATATTGTTTGAGACATGGGGTTCCAAACAGTTTTTGCGTGAACAAACAAACTTTCTCATATAAATGTTACCAAGATTTTGTTAATATGATTTAATACTAACACAGTAACAATTTTTAAATATAAAGACGGCATATCTTTTGAAACTGGCTTTACAAATAAATTTATAAACACTTTATTATTGGCTAGGGCAGGTGATAAATCACATGTTGCTTAATGAAATGATTGTGCGGAGCTTAATTTAATTAAATCTAGTGCAGTCGTAATTGATGGATCACGTCTAATCTATTGTAGTGATATGTCATCCTTCAAATAATACCTATCACTGAAAGTTCAGCAGCAAATAGTAAGAACCAATATTTCAGAGTACAAAGAGATCAATTATATCGAAACATCTTTGATCATTCTAATTTTTTTTACGTACCACTCCAAGAAAGACCTTAAATTCGCTTACCAATTGGAGTCCCTTATTGCAGAAATGATAAGTAAAAAACTAATCAGATGTATTAGGATGTATTGCAACCTCTCGTACCCCTGGGGGTACATGTGTACCACTAATTGAGAAACACTGTTCTATAATTATTATAGTAGTTATAGTAGTTGTTTGCTATTTCGTCACTTTTGATTCGATTAGATGTTTCTAACTATTTAGGCAAATTGACCGTCTCAAAATATTTGACTGCAAATTAACCAGAACTGTCTGGAAATAGTGATTTAAAAAATTCACAGATTTTACAGTCCCCTAAAATTATAGCGAAGTTTACAAATTCTCTTAAGTATACAAATTCCGGAATATAAGTAATGTGGAACAAAATATAAGTACCTAGACGATCGCTAAATATAAAATTATTATCGTACTAGCTTCCGCCCGCGACTTCGTCCGCGTGGACATTTGGAAAATCCCTAGGGAACCTTTGACCAGAATAAAAAGTATCCTATGTTTTAATCCAGGCTATAAACTATCTGTGTGCCAAATTTCATCCAAATCTGTTCAGCCGTTTTTGCGTGATTGAGGAACAAACATCCAAACCCACAAACTTTCACATTTATAATATTAGTAGGATTATATTCATTCGAGGAAAGTCGTCGTTAGACATCTCATCTAAATAACTGCACAATGCACGTTAACCAAAGCCTATTATATTCATCAACCCCATAATAGTAGTTTATGAAACTGACACATAAAGAGGGGTATTAAAACACGAGTGTGTGTTTAAAAACCGAGCCGTAGGCGAGGTTTTTAATAGTATCACACGAGTGTTTTAATACCTAGTTATGTGCAGTTTCATACACTACTTTATCTACACTCATACATTTGGGATTGAACCTACTAAATAAAAGATCAACGTTAGAAAAGAGAGAGAGAGACTTTGTTTGTATTACCTTGTAATAAGTCAATTCCTTAACTGCATCTAAACTAAAATATCGGGCAGAGTAAATTTTTTTCACATTCTAAAGCAAGAATAAAAAAAACCTACAAAATTCAGTAAGTATAACAAAATGTAAAAATTGAAATCAAAACTTTATCGGAAATGCTTGGCGCGCATTCCATAAGAAAAAAAAATAGATCAGTGCATTCCAACAAACTAATCGCACTAAAGTCATCGATTACCATAGAGTGCATTTTAATCATGAAAAATATGTGGGAAAATATCGTTGTTTTTTTTTAATGTTACGGCACTGCCTTCTTTTTGGATTTGCCCTGTATCGTAATGAGAAAAAAAGTTATTTTATGATGCAGTTGACTGCATCGTAATGAGTTTATTTTTTAATTTTACCTATCCACGAAAATAAAGTACGTATTTATATTACCTTTTTTGAATTCATATTTGGAACATTACGTTGTGAGTGTAGATAAAGTTAATAAAATTCAACCGGGTGATCACGTCTCGTAATTATGTTTGAATCCGTCGTGTTTTTCATTAAGCCCGCCGTCGGGTAAAAATTAAATTCTGTTAGCGGCTGGCATTATGGAGTTACCGGACAGAAAGGCTCAGCTGGGCAGACTGGCTTATCAATAGACCTCACACGTGTAACTTAATTTGGTCCAAAAATATACAGGGGATTTTTGGTTTATTTTGTACAAAGAAAGCGTTTAATTAAAAGTCTATACTTAAATCGCAATTCATATTAGTTTTACTTACAGGTTGGAAAAAAACAGTAGTTGAAGGGAAAGTACCTGAAATATTGATGATATAGCAAATTTTACAGAAAGGAAACATTTCTTTATTAAAAAAATATTGATTCTAATTGAAAAATCGCTTGTCTCAGCCGTGAATCGAACGGGCTGAACTAATATTTTTTATCTTTCTTTGGTCATTTAGAAGAAATTGGTCCCTATCATTGACCCTATCATTTGGTAGCATAAAACTACAGGAAGTTATTTTTTCGGATTTCAGCCCGTTCGATTCCTGGCTGAGACAAGCGACTGATCAAAAATCTTTGAAAGCAGTTTAATTCTCTTAAAAATAAAGGAATGATTCCTTTTTGCCAACATTAATATTTTGGGTACTTTTTCCTCCAACTAACATATTTTTACCACTAAGCACCCTGTAGATACTTAAGATGCTGACTGCAGTAGTGTCAGGAGACAAGGGAAACTTAAACTGTCAAAATTCAAAATTCAAATTCAAAATTCAAAAATTATTTATTCAGTCTAGGCTGTTACAAGCACTTGTGAATGTCATAGAAGCTACGCCATCGGTTCGCAAACCCTAAGCGGGAGACCTTGTAACGAGAAGAACCGGCAAGAAACTCGCCAAGGGCTGCTTTTTCCTCCCTGTATATTTCATACAGAGTCGTCAACATTGAAAAATGAGCTCCACATTTAAAGTGAGGTCATTTTCCATCACAATAATTAACAAAAGTTTGCACACAATGGGTAGGTAGGTTGAAATTAAATACTACTAACTAAATACTACTAAGTAATGAGAGTAAATAACTTTCAACTAGTTGAGAAATCACTGTGTCTGTTACTCGAAAGTGCACCTAAGTAGGCAAAATTTACCAAAAAAAAAAAACTCACTCGACTCCCTAGATTTTTTTACTGAGATGTAATTTTACTAAGTAGTTTTTTTACTCAGAATAATTTAATTATGAATTAACTACCCGTTGTCGTACCTATCTCAGTCGTGTAACTACTTGAATAATAAACTGATAAATCATGACAAAGATATTAATTTGTCAACTAAGTGTAAAATAAATTATGCTTATGAATTATGTCTGTTGAATTACTTTACCTATAACCATCTATAACTAATCTTTTGTGTTTTTGCAGGTAAGTTGGAGATCGATAGGTCTACCCAAGCATCAGTATCGAAGGTATAGATATTATAATATAAACAGATAGTTTTTATTTAATCTCTGTGTTCGAGTAAATTATACAATTTTATTGAATCCAGGCCCAGAGTGAAAACTCGAACTATAGTTTTTTTTTTTAACTTTAAAGGCCCGTAATAGCAAAACATGGTGTGGGAAGTCTCAATTTTTATATAGAAAACATAAAGTTGTAGCCACAAAAAAATTTCATGACAAGCTAAACAGTTTCTCTAGTTGCTACAAATATTAAATTGCGTATAAACCTCACAGATGATTGTAAAAAAAATCAGAAAATCACCAAAAGCGCTTGCGTAAGTTTATCTTTTTGGCGTAAATAACAGTGAAAACGTTTTGAATTCTACATCAAAATACACTTTAACATGCTGTAAAGTTGCTTCAATTACTTATATTCAAGAAAGTCTTAATTGTGATAATGATAATGATTAAAAAACAGCGAAAAACATCGGAAAAGTGCTCTCTTTAACAAGCTCTCCAAACTTCACATAATACTTAACATCGATATGATAATTGCACGATTATTCGAGTTGTGATCACCGCACGTTGCCTTAATTGTATATCGCTTGATATCCGAAAGTTCCGCTGCATCGAAGATTCGAGAAACTTCCGTTTTATCGGGAAACTTTTGACACATGTACCGACGATAATCTAGAATGTTCCAAAAGTTCTAAAAGTTGGGTCTGCTTTTATCCATTGTATGGTGAAGATAGTACAGTCAACGTCATACATATATAATTATCGAGACAGCCAATACGGCTAAATATTTTCGAAAAACTATCGAAATAACAGTGTTCTAATAAATGACAACTATATAGAACGTTACTTAGAAAATAATTAAATAAATACATCAATAAAAAATAAAATTATTACCTAGCAAAGCGCGCTGTAGGTAGATAGATACTGTACTATAGATAGGTAGTCTATACTACCTACTAAATGTATTTTGAGTTAAATATAGTCTTACAAATTACAGCTATGCCTTGCTATTTATAGGACGTGTACTTTAGTACACGAATGACTGCAATACTTTCCACATTGATAAATCCTTTGGAGATGTAAAATAATTACTGTAGCAATTACAACTTCCGACCGAAGAATCGACTGCAGTCATTACCAGCAAGTTAGGTAAGTTAGGTGCATGTTCGACATGGTAATGACTGCATTTACAGTCGAAAACTTCTATCGGTAATCAGTCTTTAAAAGTACGAGCAAGTTTATGGCATTTAGGTTAATTTAAGTCTTCCAATTTCCTATAAAATAAGTAAAAGTAAACTATTATAGTCCGGTCGTGGCGCAACCTATTTACTTACTGAAAAAGTTTTGAAAATTTTAGAGTTTTTTACTTTTGCTGTATGGATAGATATATTGATTTCTAAGGTATTTTGAAAAGGTTAGTTTTAAACAGGAGTTGAGTATTTCGTAGTATGTTGAATTATTCGATGAATACAAACTTATAAGAAATACCCTTTCATAAAGCTCATGTCAAAAGTTACGAACTTTTTGAAAATAGATCTATTCACACAGCAAAATAAAATACTTGAAAATTTCTAAAGGTCAATAATCTCTGGCGAGACGCGATCTTATTTGAAAGGTCTTGTGTAGTTTTGATGAAAGAATTCAAAATTTATTTTAGACGCTAAACGGCTAAATCGAACGAAACTGTGTCGCTGAATCGTGGTAGACCTCGTACCAAGAATGCACTCTAATATCGCAAGATCACAGACACCACCGAACATGTAACGTGAATGCGCGATGCCATTGATGCAATTGGCGATTGCCATGGGGGAGAGCTGCATTCTGCTCTCGAAGAGCCGTCCTTCACGCGTCCCTAACCCTATAAAAAAATTCACTTCGCGCGTCGCATCGCACACTAACACCTGGATTGTACCAGAGCAAAAGTGACGTCCGATTGTAAATGTCACTTTCCCTCTATGATCATATTACGTTTTGCCGTAACGGCGATGGCCACACTATAGTGCCAAGCTTAGAGATTCGTAATGCCACTTGCGTGACTGGCTACCAAGACACGTGTCGCTTGCAGAGTGGCTGCGATAGTAAACCATACGTTTGTCCGCTAGGATCAGTCAATAAACGAGTATCTTAGCTCTTAGCAATAAGAGAGGCTCTTCGTAGCCTTAGCCTACAGCCTACAAATACATAGTTACTACGTAGCCGTGGCCCCGGATTCATAATCCAGATAATGCTTACCCATTTGTTTACTTATATCAGAGAGCTTTTTCTCATATTTTTATTTTTTCTTTCTCAGAGAGGCCTCATATTAGGAGTTGTGATATATGTCTTCTCATTTATGTTGTAAATGTTTATTTTTCCAATAATGGAAGTATGCGCACACATCGCCATTTGGATGAACAGATATTTTGGATACTTAACGCGATAAATTCAAACATTTCTTGTTAAACAGGGTTAACAATTGTCTCAAGAGATCAAATGGCTACTTTTAGCGCTTTTGTTATTAAACTACAGCTAACTGTATTTTGCCGAGTTTATATTTCTAAAACTAGCAATATTTTTGCCAAATTAATTACCTAACTTAATTTTATAAATGAACTATGTGAAAGTTTGTGGGTTTGGATGTTTGTTCCTCAATCACGCTAACACTACTGAACGGATTCGGTTGAAATTTGGCACACTTATCCAGTGTTGCCTAGATTAAAACATAGGATATTTTTTATCCCGATATTCCCACGGGAACGGGAACCACGCGGGTGAAACTGCGGGCGGCCGCTAGTTCTTACTTCCTTACTAATATTATAAATGCGAAAGTCTGTTTGTTTGTTTGTTACGCCTTCACGTCTTAACTACTGAACCGATCATCATGAAATTTTGCATACACGTTGTCAGGGGTACAGAAAAGGACATAGGGTACCTTTCATCCCGAAAAAAAGTATTGTTCACGAGGGATAGCAAAAAACTTTTCACGCAGACGAAGTCGCGGGCGGCCGCTAGTATTTTATAAAGATGGGATGGATTTACAGTGCCACTTATCCTAATCGCCTTTAGAGTAGCAACAAAACGCAACTCTGACACATAACAAATATTGCCTATATACAAACCTCGGCATTGTTATAATTCAATACTTCACACAGGCACTCCTCCAAAAGGGCTGTCAAATTTGTGGTACAAATCTATTTGTCTGGTGTCACGATACCCCACGAACGTCAATCGGAATGGGAAATTTCGTGTAGGGTTGCAATCAGAGAAAATTGCTTGGCTCCCATTAATAGCGGTACTGTGGCTTAAGGAGATAGGGATAAGGAGTTACTAATTATTTGTACTTTTGCAAGCTGAGATGTTGTTTCCTTATCCAGCTCTGAAAGTTTCTAAAAAAAGGAGACTGATGCAAAAGAAAGTCATTGTTGCAACAAACATTCGGTAGTGGACGGGAATAATAACCCAGGCAGGACTTTTAGACAAAAATTCAACGAAACCTAGGACTGATTCCGGCGGAAGGTATTTGTTCTTAAAGTGTTCCTTGGTTCCCCCTGAATATATCTGGAAATTTCCCTGTGGATCCCGTGTACGCTACCCACTCCCCCTCCTCCCCCTCAAATATTTATCTCAGAAACGGTTAAAGTGACGGGTTGGATATTTTATATATAACAATTATATCATCCGTTGACAACTTTCTTCTATCTTCAACCGTTTCTGAGATAAATAGAAAAAACTAAAATCAGGAAGACGTTTGAGGGGATCAGGGGTGAGTGTACACGGGATCCGCGGGGAACTTTCCAGATATATTCAGAGGGACTTAAGGAACACTTAAAAAACAAAAACCTCCGCCGGAATTAGTCCTAGGTTTTTGTCTAAAAGTCCTGGGGGGGTATTACAACCTCTTAAAACTTGCCAGGTTTATGAATTGCTATAGTTACATCTCTTTCTCGCTGTATAGCAAATAAAAGAGATAGATTAATAACCAGTCAGAAAACTGCCAGGAAATAAGGTATAATGGGGCCCCTGGGCTATAATGGGGATTGCCAAAAATAAGTATTCAGAGCTGACACCAACCTTCACGAGTTGAAGAGGCAGCCGAGGAACAAAAAAGACTATGATAGACGTCACACCACACGACTAGGTACATACAAGGTATCTTAAAAAAGTATTTTGTTTTTAACAAAATTTGCGTCAACCCTACACTATGTACGTATTTGCGTGTGCGATGAAGTGTGCAGGAAAGACAAAGGGATGGCCTGATAGGCTGGCATTCGGTTATTGTGTGTCTCACATATTGTTATACATGGCTGCATGGTATCTATGGAAAATACTTCATATCGACTGAAAATACCTCGTTTTACATCACATGGACGCATTTGAATGATTTGTTTGCTTAAAACAAATCCAATTAAGGTTGGAATCGGATAAAAACCATCTGATTATAAACGATCAACCAAAATAATGTAAATATTTCAAATTCGAAAGTGAGTAAAAGAAAATGTTTGTTTATTTGTTACGCGTGAAAGCGTTAAGATGTGATGTGATTAAGATGTGAAATTATTCACATTCAACCGATCGTCAAGAAGTTTTTATACACGTTGTCAGCGTACAGAAAAGTATTTAGGGCACCTTTCATCCAGAAAAAAACCTGTTTCGGAGAAATAGAAAAGTTATTGCCGCTGGTTGTGGGTTGTGATGATTGGGACTCAAATCAAGTGCCTCCTCTACGCTGACGACCAAGTTATACTTGCGTCTTCTGCGCAAGAGTTGCAGAAAATGATGTCTGTTGTGAATGATGATTTTGTGAGAAAAGGGATGAAAGTGAATGTAACTAAGACGAAAGTGATGGTGTTTGAGAGAGATGAAGAAATGACTGACTGTACCCATACAGCCATTCTGGTAGCGGTTACGACTTAGAGTGCACACATTTGTGTCGAAACATATTTTTTCAGTAACTTTGTTCCGTCACAATGAGTAGCCGTGTCGACCGTTGTTCCGTCGCCGTTTCGAAAAGTGGGGACGATTTGTAACATTTGGTAACAGTAACTTTTAGTCGCACTGCGTTTTCGCCGCGTAGTCACATCGCGACGTATACAAATACGCTAACTTCTATCAGGAATTCATTCATTCATTCGTTCAGCAGTTCCTTTGACTCGTGAAGTGACAAATATGGTGACATGAACTATTAATTAAAATAAAAGGTTGCGCCATCTTTTTCCAGGCAAGTAATATTTATAAACAGGTTTTTTTTCAATATTGTTTTTATTAATGCTCAAATCGTAATGGGAAAAAAATTTGACTGTGTAATTTCATCAAATAGAATGAAATTTACTAGCGCGCCACAATATTATCACAATTTTAGTATTGTGGTGGTAAGTAAACATTATTTATTTGTACACACCGAGTGCTCAAATGCTTTTAATTATTCATAATAGTTAATGTCAAAACAAAAAATTATATATTTTAGCAATATTAAACAGTAAAATTGATAAATATTAAAGAAAAGCATTTTTTTTAGGTGAAAATATTCTCGTCACAACTAGTCACAAAGTAACTATAATGTGTCGACATGGTTACGTAAAGTCGTCACAAAGTAACGGGAATTCAAAAATGGTTTCTCTATTTTTTGCTTCCAGCGTTTCTCAAAGTTTCGATATTTGTTGCAGGGTCAAAAAAATCCAACATTTCTGGAACAAGCGGTCGCAGTCAGAACAAAGAAAAATAAATTATGCTACTTATAAAAGTGGAATATTGGCTATTTCAACTCGTGAGATGTACTCGTACCTATTTAACTGAACAGATTGCATAACCTATTTTATTAGTAAAGGGGCTGTTTATTTATACTGAAATAAATATTATACCTTTTTCTTATAGCTTCTCATTTTACTACTAACCCCAATATTGTTATGCTAATAAGTCAATACCTAGTTGGTTTGATCGGCATGATCAAACCTTAGCCTCGCCCCCGTAGCATGTCCATCGAAATATGATAAAATCGCGTCTTGGCGCATAATGTCCTTTTCTCGAACTGTCCTTTCTCAAAAAGTCCTTTTCTCAAAATGGCTTATTCTCGAAATGTCTTTTTACTCGACTTTTACTTTTAATGTTAATAATGATAAATAAATAATATTTTTGACTATAAATAAGGAAACTGGTTCATGATTATTATTACTTTTTTATTTCTGATCCTTTCCATCATTTTTCTACAATTTTATAACTACATTACTCATTACTTTATAACATTCTTAGACACAATAAATATTTGCATGCATTGCATGTCTGTGTTTTTGATGATAATTTAGATAAGCGACTAACTAAAAATGCTTTAATATGTATTTGTTAAAAAATATTGCATATTAAAAGGACATTTTGATAAAAGGCCGTTTCGAGAAAAAGACATTTTGAGAAAACGACTTTTTGAGAAAGGAAATTCTGAGAAAGGACATTATGAGAAAGGATATTATGCGCCAAGACGTAAAATCGCGTGATATAGCGTTTTATCCACATTCAACTGTCGAAATACATTGTCTTTTGACAGTTACACGTGATAAATCGCTATACGAGTATTATATCGTGTTTTGGTAGGCATGCTAGGGGGCAGAAAACAAAGGCAATATTTGAGAGTGACTGGATTTGGTGACGCTCATTTGTATAAGATAGATTATCTGGTATTCCGGAACATTGTCGTAATGTTACAACACATTGTGTTGTAATGTTACCATCCCGTTACCACACATTGTTACAACTTTGTACTCTAGTTGCAAACTGAGCACAAAGTGTATAGAATGTATGGACACAGATCATTGTGAATTATGTAGACACAGCGACGACACAAAGTTACTGAAACTAGTTTCCGTAACTTTGTTACTGAACTGTTACAACACCTTTAAACAAAACCCCACACAGTCGCAAATAGTCGCAATGTGTCGTATCAGTTACGAAACTGTAGCGACTTGTTACATCTGTTGAAAATCTGTGACCAAAAATGGTTGTATGGGTATGGTTATGTTAGGTGGCGAAAAAGTGGAACAAGTTCGTGAGTTTGTATATTTGGGGAGTTTGTTCACAAGGGACGAAAAAAGTGAGGAAGACAAGAAATGAAATTCGGTGAGTGGTGCTATACACTCGGTTATGAGTAGCCAAAACCGTTTCTGCAAAGGCGCGAATGGCTATTCATAACGGAGTGCTGGTACCGACACTGATGTATGGAAGTGAATCTTGGGTATGGCAGAAGAAGAATGAAAGCAGAATAAATGCGGTAGAGATGCGATCGTTGAGGAAAATATGCGGAGTAAAACTGAGTGATAGAGTGAGCAATGAGGTGATTCGTAAAAGGTGTGGTCTGAAAGATGATATAGTGACAAGAATTTAGAAAGGAATGCTCCGGTGGTTTGGTCACTTAGAGAGGATGAATGAAAGGCGAATCACGAAAGAGATATATTGTGCGAATGTGGAAGGAACGATTGCACAAGGGCGTCCCAGAAAAACCTACGCGGACCAAATAGGGGTTATTATAAAAAGGCTGGTGTACGCAGTGACAAAAACCGCAGGGCATGTATGAAAAGATTGATGGATGCATGAAGCGAAAGAAGTGTGCAAGGATCGTAGCAGGTGGCGATCCATAGTCTCTGCCTACCCTTCATGGGAAACAGGCGTGAGTGTATGTATGTATGTATGTGTAATAATAAATACTGAGACAACAAAATAACCGTGGGAAAAGCACGTAAATAGGCAAGTAAAATGGTTTGCTCAATGCAACACAATTTTATTAATGAAAGCATGCTATAATTATCGGAAACGTGCCATTATCGAACATGCAACTCGATTAAAGCAAACAACGATATTTGCTTCGAGTTAAACATACATACGAGTAGCGCTATGAAAACAGCTATATAATGTAAGCGCTATTTGCGAGTACCTTCTTTTAAATCTGTCAGAACCTTCCTTAAATAGACATAGAAAAATTTTCGCTGCGCTCAAAGTTAAAATTATACGGACACGGTCTGCGAAAAAAAGAGACAAAGAACCAAGTGACAATGTTCCAACATTTTTTACAGTAAGAGCCCCTAGCGTCCCGTCGCGCAAATGAGGTATCACAGTTTGTTTAAAATATTTGTTAATCCTTTTTAGAATTTCAAATAAAGATATCGTGGAGCCATGGTGTCTTCTGCTCTAAGTAATTGTGATGTGATAAAAAGAAACAATCCAAGAAATCGCACTTTTCAAAGGTATATAAGATTTTGCCACACATTTATCTAAAACCGAATTTCGCTACATTTATTCGTTTATCGACGAAGAAAACAGTATGGAACATAGTTTATTAATTTCCTTTGCCATAATATAGTCACATTTTATGTATGTAAGTCATATTTTACGTATCTCATATATAATGTATACATTCGTTTTTCGGATCACCTGTTTATTGACATTGTTCTTTGGCATTCTATTTCTATGGTCAGAACTATAGTTGAGCTTGTCTCTAGAAAGTTTTGGAAGATGAAAGTTTTTGACCTTAAAATAGTTGTGCTATATCTTGACCATCTTGACTTGTAAATTGGTCGGAGCCCAAATAGTATTAGGTACGTAGGTAGTATTATAGGAATAGATCAAAATATTTAATTAAAAAGATATCTTTTTTATTTGTCAAGGAGCTTTAGTTTATCCACAAATATAATAAATAGGTTGCAGTTAAAACAAATAAAACTATACTACTCAGCTACTCATGAATATATTTTCAAGACAAAAACAGTCTCGATTTTGGTAGCATAATTGTTAGCTTTAATACTAGATTTCAACAAAGTAAAGCACAACAGTGGAGCTCACACGTCGATTTATAGACTACCAATATACGCGCTGAGTGGTACAATAATGTAGGTGTTCCTTCAGGGATCAACGTCATCAGATAAATAAAAATACTCGTACTCATACCGCTCGGCGCCTTTACGTCGATCATAATAATAAATCTGTTCTGTTGTATCGATAACTCTGCGTTCGATTCCCCCTACTTTACTGCCGCATTATTGAGAAATATTCATGTTCGGTAGATATGGGAGAATCTGTAATTGTCTTTTGCGATAGGAATATTGCGTATAACGCTATTTGCCGAGATATATTTGGATTCTTTGAGGATTCGTTTGCGGCTTTGTCTGCGGCAGGCACCTTGTGAGATATTTGTTCTCTTTCTTATACGTTATCTGTCTTTAGTCTTAGTAAATAGCTATCTATAGGTACATTAGCGTTGTCAGCTAAAAGATTCTTTACTATTTTCTGTTAGATTTGTGCCAATAGACTGCTATTGAGTAATGCATTTATTTGCGGCCGCCCACGACTTCGTCTGCGTGAAAAGTTTCTTATGCTATCCCTCGGGATCGGGAACAGTACTTTTTCTAGATGAAAGGTATCCATGTCCTTCTTGTACCCCTGACAATGTGTATGCAATATTTCATGATAATCGGTTGAGTGGTTAAGACGTGAAGTCGTAACAAACAAACAACAAATTGATTTTTGCATTAATAATATTAGTAAGGATGACATCAACAGACAACAAAAACATTGAAATAAATATATAATCATATCTTCTTTACTGGAGTTTACTGTTCTTATGTCAGTTTGATTAATAAGTAGTTCAAAAAATATGTTTTTTTTGTTAAACATAATATTTTAACAACATGGAAGCTCTCTACTACTAAAATATAAAACAAATGAAGGCTTTTACCTCAAAAACTTCTCACGAATATATAATTTAGCCAATTTCACTTACGGCCGGGTACGCCCATTTCTATCGGAGCACCCGCAAAAATCCAACCCATTCACGAGCACGAGGCCTTCACGTTAATATGTAAATGGGTATTTCTCGGGTCCCTCATACGCTGGACATCAATCAAAGCCAATCGGGCCTAAACGATATTTATAGGACTAGGAAACTTATAAAAAAAATACTTAGGAAACTTTGGGATAATTGTACCCGTTAGGTTTTTGTGGCTAAATAAAAACTCTTCTTAAAAATTGCTATTTATGCCTATGCCTATTAAGTTAAAGCGTATTTAATTTTATACATGCTGAAATTTTAATTATTTGGTTCCCGCAGTGGGGTGGTTCTACTCATGATTGCAAGCAACTTTTATCATGGGGGCCCACTCTGATATTAAGGAAAAAACAGTTGTTCCATAAAAAAGCGCAATACCTACTCGACCTTAATGTATGGAACAGCAGTTTTTTTCCTGATATCAGAGTTGTCCCCATAGCAAAATGTCCTTGAGTGACGTGACGGCTTATTGCAACCTCTTTCTTTAGTGTTACAATACGTATTCGTTGTTCGTCGTTCGTTCGTTCGTGAGAAACGAAAACGTATTGTAAAACGAAAGGAAAGAGATAGCGGATACGCGGTGACGTCACTAAAGAAGACTCTTTAGAAAGACTCTTTAGTCTTTTTTCAATCTTCACTATGATACTAGGCGTGCAATCTCCATTGTGGGTATAAGCTTCTTGCCCCATAGTAAAAGGTGCTTGTAATCATGAGCGTTTAGGCGCAGTACGTCAAAAGCGCAAAATGTCAAACCATCGCAAAACGTCAAAAGAGCACAATATCAAAAGAACAAAACGTCCAAAGCGCATAATGTCCAAGGAGCAAAACGTCAAAATTCATCAAAATAAGTTTTAAATCATGGTGGTTTGGTAAATATCATAATTGAAATGTTTTGACATTTTGCGCCTTTGACGTTTCGCTCCTTGGGCATTATGCGCTTTGGACGTTTTGCTCTTTTGACATTCTGCTCTTTTGACGTTTTGCGATGGCTTGACATTTTGCGCTTTTGACGTTCTGCGCCTAAACGAATCATCGTTTGAGTGGAACCACCCCACTGCGGGAACCAAATGATTAACACGCTGTAGATGCACTAGATATGAATCTCTTTGTGTCTTATAAAGTCTATTACATAATTTATAAGATAAAGTTGTCACAATATTGTAAAAACAATATCGATATTTTTTGTTATTCAGTACACAATTTTCTCAGAATATTTAAAAGAAAATCGTGCACTACAATGTAAACGCCGTGCGATCGTTACAAAGTACATAATGTATATGAATTGGTGTCGATTAGTGTTCGCATCAATCAAATCACCCCAGGGGATCATTTGAGCGTGCATAATAGGGCAAAGGAATCGATCTTGTGGGTCTACTTGCGTTTTGTTAACGTGATTATTTCCTTAAGCCTTTGAAGAAACCTCTAAGAAGTTTCCTTGTTCTTGAAAATGTTAATGTTTTTTTTCTCTCACAAGTAGACAATAACATATTTTCTGTCTCTTTTACAGACATGAAATCATTATACAGGGAGTTACAAAACAACCCGCATTGCCGAATATGGTAGATTAGGGACCATCAAACTGAACAAGTTTTACTATGGGACCAACTCTAAAATCGCAAAAAAAATCTGCTGTTTCATACAAAAATTAATAATGGAAATATCAAAATGTATGAAGCAGCTGTTTTTTTTCGAGATTTTAGAGGCTAGACCCATTGTAAAATTGTTCAGTTTGATGATCTACCGTATCCGGCATTGAGGGTTGTTTTGTAACATCCTGTATAACGCGTTCATTTCTTCAACATCATTATAAAAGCCTACTTCCTGCAGCAGCTAGTCCACTGCAGGACATAATATATGACTTATCCTGTGGGGGGATGTTGCCACAAAACCCCCTCTTGGCAGACAGTTTGGTGATCGCAGTTTTATACCGCTTTTATAAAAAAAACACCCATTTTCTGAACGACTGAAGTGTACCTCTAACTTGGTCATTTCATTAGTCGCTATAAAGAGATAACTGGTTATATTGGAGGAAAAATCTCTTCACATATAACCAGTTATCTGGCCTTGGTTATCTCCGAGAAACAAGGGCTATTTATTTATAACACACTTGAGTGTAGATCTACCGGACACCATTCATTGCTTCAGATTTGTTGATCCACCTTGCAACACCTAACTCCATAAAGCTTAAAATGACAATAAATACTCAAAAATATATAAGTTCTTGTCGAATGCTACACTTTTTATCAACACCAGAAGCGGGGAAAATCTTTTATATTAGGTCACTATAAAACCCAAACCTTCGGTCGACTTTTACGACTTTCGCTACTGCTAAGGATTTGATATATTGAGTGTTTTTCCAGCTAAAAAGTTTATTTCAGTACATATTACTTTCAACTATAAATTACAAAATTCAAAATAATTTGACGACCTCCGAAGGTCGAGTGGCTTGCACGCCGGTTTTCAAGGCGTCACCATCTCTTGAGGTCCCGGGTTCGATCCCCCGCTGGGTCAATGTAGAAAATGAACTTTTTAATATTGTCCCGGGTCTGGGTGTTTGTCATACCACCGTTGTTTCTGATTTCCATAACACAAGTGTTTAGCTACTTACTTTGGAATTGGAGCAATGTATGTGATGTTGTCAAATATTTATTTATTATTTACAGCTGATGCCCGCGACTTCGTACGCGTGGACTTTATGACTTCGGCGTATGCATACAAATGAACTAATGTAGTTACAGAAGAAAATACTTGTAGCTTGTAGCAGTGTTATGGTTCTGCATCGGGTGTTCCAGATCTTCGACTTTTATACCTCAACAAAAAATGCTCATCAGGCTGAACAACTTTTGCAAAAATGACATTTTTATATTTTGTATAGTTTAGCTGGACCATTATGGTTCTGCATCAGGTGTTCCAGATCTTCGACTTTTATACCTCAACAAAAAATGCTCATCAGGCTGAACAACTTTTGCAAAAATGTCATTTTTATATTTTGTATAGTTTAGCTGGACCATTATGGTTCTGCATCAGGTGTTCCAGATCTTCGACTTTTATACCTCAACAAAAAATGCTCATCAGGCTGAACAACTTTTGCAAAAATGACATTTTTATATTTTGTATAGTTTAGCTGGACCATTATGGTTCTGCATCAGGTGTTCCAGATCTTCGATTTTGTACCTCAACAAAAAATGCTCATCAGGCTGAACAACTTTTGCAAAAATGACATTTTTATATTTTGTATAGTTTAGCTGGACCATTATGGTTCTGCATCAGGTGTTCCAGATCTTCGATTTTGTACCTCAACAAAAAATGCTATTTATTAAAATAGCACTTGAAAAAGAAATAATTCAAAATTTCAAGCTAAACTTTAAAAAACGGCACTCCTTATCGACCAGTTGATGAACCCGGAATAGTTGCCATACTGAAGTCGTTTAAGTCGGTAAGCGGAATTACAAACGGGCAAAAATTCCACCGCACCAACCTAAATTACACCACTTGAGAACTTCCGCGAAACACAAATAAAACAGGGCTGTTTGTCAAGTATCCCAATATTTCTGATGCCGGAGCCTTAACCAATACCCAACTTCCCCGTTTTAATGTCGTTTTAATTTACGTTTCCAAATGTCGATTTAAGCAATTCGGGTTGTATTTGGAATCTTTCAATCTGCAAAAATGCACCCGAGATTCAGAATTAAGTTTTGAGTGGTATTAGATTACTTTTTGATTGGTTTGGTTTGTGTATATTCACTTTATTTCCAATGAAATACAGTAACCCAAATATTTAAACTTGTATACACATTTTGATTTATCTTTGCATCAACAGAATTAATGACTTAATTGATACAAACGATAATTAACACGCTCACGCAATGTTAAAGGTAGGGACAAACTGATCCCACGTACGCAACGTATGCTACGCAACGTGGGAGACTTGGTGTGCACCTCAGACCATAAAAGTAAGGAGACATGGCCTCACTACGAATTTGTTCCGATACCGCTGACGCCACTTTTAAAAATGTGTGCGTTACAACTACATGTACAGTATAGTAAATATTAGAATCACGCACGCATTAGTTTTGTCGCCTATGAACGTTCCAACGCTCTTATTGGGCCGCACACTACGTAACATAGTTGTAGGAATACACTCCTATACGCACACTACGCGTCGACAACGGCGGCCATTTTAGCGTAGGGTTGTGACACCCAATTAACGTGTATCGATAAAACCATACGTCTGCATCATTATGTTTTATAATATACATTGTTTAAGAGTACTTTAAATGAAACGTTTAATAAATAAAACAAATTGTTAATTTTGTAATAGTTGACATTTACTGTCCCGTAAAGTGCAAATATTTACTCAGTACATGTCGTTTTGACAATATTTGTGGCTTAAGTAGGTGATGAAGACGCACGTTTATATATTTCTCCATAACGGCTTTTGTCAAATGCACCAAATGATTGGTCATTGGTGATTGATCGTATTGATGAAAATCAATGCATTTAAAAATATTGCTTCCGACGAAATGTCTCAGCGCCTTCGGAACCAATTTCTTTTTTAATATTTCAATGCATTGAAATTTTCCCTCTTTAACGAGTGTTTCCTTTATGACGACTTCCATTTTCTTACAAATATTAATAACGTCATCTGACGGAAATAGTAAACCTCCTTTATCTTTCAGCTTGATAAATCTGAAATGATATTAAACGAGAACTGGTCAAAAAATTAATAAGAGGGACACAATTACTTTAAAATGTATGACTTTATGGCATAGTAATTATTTTTTTTACTATTCCACTAATAATATTATGATAATAATACTATATCCCATTAATAATATTATAAAAATGAATGTTTGTAAATTAGTGTGTTTGGATGTTTGTTACTCAATGACGCGAAAAGGCTGAATGGATTTAGATGAACTTTGGCACGCAGATCATATCTGGATCCAAACTGGATTAAAACAGAATACTTTTTATCCTGGGAAAACGCACGGTTCCCATAGGATATGCAAATCCAGACTGATACACAGGCGAAGCCGCGTGTGTAATCTAGTCAACCTTTTAAGTTTAGTACAAAAGATATGTAGCGGTTCACAAAAGACACCTGCATGTACAAATTTTTGTTTATGAAGAGTTGTTATTTTAAGAGTAAAATATTACGTGAGTAACGGACCTGTGGCTTGAATATACGCTATCTGCAAGTAATCCAGAGATGCATAAATCACACTTAATTTTTTTTAGCAATGCGTGGACAACGAAGCCTGCAATGTATGTTATAGCTTGTAAATTGAATTCTGAAATGTCTCGTACCATGACATCGATCTCTTCGTCGAACAAAGATTGCTCCAAAAGCATTTTATCATCTGAAGTTTCTATTTCTTCATACACTGACAACTTTTCAATGCTGCTGTTTATTTTATCTGCAGATGAGCAGTTTAGCAAAGCTATTGTCTCCAAAGCTTTACAGTTTCCCGAATCGACGTCACGCAATTCACATTTTACCAGCAATTTTTTATAAATTGCTTGGAACTGCCTAGCGGTTGGGTTTGTATTGCATCCTCCGTGAGCTCGAATATTGCCAAACATTAGTTCCAGGTGGTCTTGGCTGATTTTATATGTAGGCAAGTATACAATTTTCCGTTCTTGTTCTACAAGGGTCACATACATTTTTTTAAGGCTGTGAATGCAAACAATGAACCCAATAAATCCAATTTTTCGGGTGGTCTGAATTAGTATTGAACCATCAGCTAATTTCAGTGACTTAAGATAATGTTCAGCCATATCCAAAAACTTGAACACGCATGTTTTGTTTTTGGCGTATATGGGTTTCTTAAACTGCAACTGTTTCATATTGCGTGAATTCAGCACATCAAATAAGTTGTTGACCAATCTCAAAAAATCAGCAGTAGCGTCTACTGCTTTAAATTCAGCAATCTTTAATTCTGAGCAGAATATTAATGCATCAGCAACGCTATTGCTGAATAGTTGCGACGCAAGGCGCACTTTCATTTTTTGATTTTGGTAAAATATATGATTGCGGCGCAATTTGTTAGCCAAGTGCAAATGTTCTTCTTCTTGCTTTTTGTTGAGGCTTTCTAAAAATGACCACTTAATCAGTTGGCCAGCGCTATTTAAAAATGATCCATAAACTTGGAACGCGTTTCGAACGAGTTTCAGCATATGACATGGGTCAAAAAAAAACTGTATTGGCTTTTTGGTAATTGGATGTTCGAAGTCAGTTTTGAAATCAGGGTAATTAAACACTCCTCCTAATTCTCTTGCCATAGATACGTTGGATGGGCATCCATCAAATGTCAATGATGTGATTTCAACTCCAGTTGGGTGCAAAAACTCCAGACACTGTCGAACTAAACATGCTCTTTGTTCTGCTGTTACACCATTGACAAGAAAAAATCCAACAGGCACCTTAAAAGCTCCGTTTATTGCAGTCACCAGAAAAACGAGTGCCTGCTTAGCTTCCTCTAAGTGATCGAGTGATCGCCTTCCATCATTACATTTCCGAAGTCGACTAGACCATGTGTTTTTTTGCCATCCCACTCCACTCTTTTCCCTATAGCCATTTCGTCCATCACCAAATTGCAGATCAAAGGATAGCCAGCAGTGTCAGCTTTAGCCTTTAAAGCGTTTAAACTTTCAGTCGTAAATCCCGGACTACCATCAACTGACTGATACCATTTCTTGATAGTTCGGGGATGAGGTAAGCAGGTCTCGAATTTTTGTCTCACGTAAGAATAAGCTTTCGGGGAATAGAAATGTAGCGTCAAGGCGAAAGCTCTTAACGCTGGTGTATATTTTGTTTTCACCATGCAGCCCGTTTGTAATTTTGAAGCAGTTCGAGTAACAAGATCTTTCACCCCAGCGTTCGAATCCGTCAAAAGCGTGTAGTGATCTGCATTAATATACCGGTTTTGCTTTAGCTCATCGAGGAGATCTTTCATTGCTGTAAGTTTCTTTTTGTATCGTCTCGTCGTAGTTTGTAACCGTTTTATTTTAATTTTTTGGTGCTTGATCATGTTATTTTTTTTTTCTATCAGCATTTTTAATTTCCTTTTTCGAGGAGTATTTTCAGTATCAGCTAATGCCTGTAAACATACAAATAGTGTAAATATTAGATAATTGTAATGACAATACAAGGATAACCAGGCGAGGGGAGCGACTTCATCCTAAAGCGAGGTTTGGTCTAGCAAGAAAACTTCTGCAAAATATGTCAGGCAGAGTATCACACAGTAAGTACTTGAATAAGTATTGTCATAAGGAATGAACAGAATTATCGTATCGCTGCTGCCACTGAAACTTACTGTGTGACGGTCTGCCCAACATTTCTTGAAGAAATTTTCTTGCAATTGTAAACCTCGCTATATGTTGTCAGTTTACCACTTATTCGCACGAAGCGATTTGCTTCATAATTTCTAATGCGAACCAGTAAGGAATGGAACTCGCTCCTATCGTGTGTATTTTAAGTTTATTTCGTAAGGCATGGCATTGAATAGGCTATTGGTGAACCAGCGAGCTACATCATCGACCAGGCTTTTATAAAATAAATGTACCTAGTCTGAAATAAATGTATTTTATTTTATTTTTATTTTTTTATTTATTTATAACGTTATCAATTAACAGTAAAAATAACGTTAAAAAATAACGTTATTTTTAACGGTAATTTTATAATTATTGCGTATTGTAGGTAGGTACCAGTGGCGAAGGGTCCATACAAGCCGATTCCCATCGGCTTACCTTTGGAAATCCCACCTTAATGAGCCACTATGCAGATCATAACATTTTTCATGATTTTTGTAGAGCGGCTTACCTTTGCCATAATTTCACACCTCGCCACTGGTAGGTACCTCTACTATCTAGTACCTACCGCAGAGACTGATCACGTCACGGCGGCATCAACGTCAATTACACATTGCTTTAAATATTTTTATATAGTAACATAATAACGTTATCAAGGAACGAACGTTAAAATTTACGTTAAAATTCTGTTTTACCGTTATAAATTTTACCGTTATTAATGTCCAGTTTTAACGTTATTTTTTGTAACGTTACTAATTTTTAACGGTATTTGAAACCCTGTCATCGACCTCGTAGACACCTACCATCGGGTGTTACTGAGGTCAATCGCAGGTCAGAATGTAAATAAAAAAAACGTCAACGCAACGCAACAGAAAATACCGGTATCAAAAACGAAATTTTCACCCAAAACAATGCCATGTATGAAAAAAATATTTGTGACACTGTATGTAAATAACGGTTTAAATTTCTAGCAAACAGAAAAAACAAATTGTCAAAAAAATACACTAACCTTAAGGTTAACGTCTGAAAATTGGCTTCTATTGGTAAGTTTGCGAGGAGTCCCAATATTAATATTGGATTGGGATGTTTGGAAAGTTAAAGTACTGTCCTGTTAAAAATTAAACAATATTTTTATTATTTATTCCTTCTACAACAAATTTTATTCCAAATCATACAGCATTTTTAAAGACGCGGAGATGGACAGATGAACAATATAGGCATTGAAAATGATGCTGTTAGCTTTTGGGTTCGCATTTTTAAAACCGAGATAAAAAGTAGTGGTTTGTTAAGTCATGTCGGTATGTCTGCTCGAAAATTACCAAAATGTGACAATATTATTGTTATTGGCGAACTTACTGCAGGAAACAACTTTCCTGTTAAATAAACCTGTAAAGCCACTATTATTTTTCATTTGAGGAACGAAACTCGAAAAACATTTGATGGGTACACGGAAAGATTAAATTTCAATGTCTATTCCTTTCAAGGCTAATTAGCACTTT
Source organism: Agriphila tristella (assembly GCA_928269145.1). NCBI lineage: Eukaryota > Metazoa > Arthropoda > Insecta > Lepidoptera > Crambidae > Agriphila > Agriphila tristella. The sequence continues at coordinate 20,143,077 of OV743442.1, forward strand.
GTCATTATATAAGTAAGGTTGCTTTTTGTTTTAGGGTTAAAATTGAAATGGACTAGACATAGCCTTTTTTCCTTGTACCCCTCATTTTCACTTGCCTGTGTAGTATCTTTATCTTGGATATTAGTTTTTACATCAGAAGATGTCGATGGCTGTTTACGCGACTCCTGTAAATAAATGATATTTATTTATCATGTATCGTGCTTTGGACTTATAACAGTTATAGCTTTTGTTTGATTTTCGATAAACTTACATCGTAAATTAAACGTATTTTCCTTGTCGGAACAGCCCACGGGAAAAGCCTTCGTGACTTATTAGTCGTTTGGAAATCACTTTCCTTAAAATGCGCTGAACAAATCGTGCTAGTTTTTGTCGGAAACCAATCGTTTGATCTCCCTGCGGCAATTATCCACTTTTCTTTTATATTCGGTTCAGGTGGGAACCTAAATGTAAATACCGTTTTGTATTTAAATATTTGAATACTATTATTATGAATATTCGTATAAGTCATTATAAAACAATTCATAAAAAATCATACATGTATCTTTTATGCACAGGTGCATTTTTATTACTATTTTGCATTTATTTTAGCATCATTACATGCATCCATTAAACCCCATTCAAGAAAACATGCAATCAATGTAATCAAGAAATACATCGATAAACTATCGATAAACATGACTGCAGACAGGACACTGTCACAACACTACGCCTGGCACTCGAAGCTGCGTAAGGTGAATTTTACGACGTCAAACCGAAAACTTTAAAAATCAATTAAAAATAGAATTACTGGTTAAAAATCGTACTTACCGGTGGTATGATATTCCACAAGTCTTGTTATTTTGTTTCGTACTGCGATTTTTGCACACAAACACGCTACACACCGGCATTTTGACAAAAAATCGGAGCTCCTTCACGTGCAACCGTCACCGTGCGAATGATTTGGCGTTAGAAGAGACTCGCGAAAGAGTTGATCAATTTGATCAACTCGAGGCGTCACGTGCCACGCCCCCTTGGCATGTCTCTTTACTTTTATGGTCTGAGGTGTGCACACTTGTCCCACGTATACGATGTATATTGACATCTGATGCTGTTGTAATTTCTTCAGGGTACAACGTTTTCTGAGTCTGACAGTGAATTTGGAGACGATTTATTACGTTTGTAATTTTTTAATGTATATTTTCGCGCCAAAAGAACTAAAAAAGGGTCAAGAAGTGAAGATGTTGGATTCATGAGATAAAGAAAAACAAAATGTTGGTGAATAATGAAACTACCGATTCTTTATGTACTTCCGCATATCTAAAATACTGTTTTGCTATATTTCTTCCCATGCTGCATTGCCGTAAAATAGAATCGCGATATTCAATGAATTTAATATGAAAAATGGCTTCATATCGCCTGACCAAATCAATACGTTCCATTCCATCCATTTTAAGTGAGGGTACTTATACCGCTACGTCTAATCCCTGTCTGACGCGCTGCGAACGTAAGATCTACAAACACACTAGTCGTCGTACGCGTGAGATAGCGTATGTATATCCCCTCCACCTTCCCACGCCGATCTGGCGCGACAGATCGAACGTTGCATGGGACGCATGTGACAGCATTGCATGTGACAAGTGTGTTTCTAGGCATACAAATTCTACCGTTTAGATTTAATAATGCGTTGCGTTCGTGGGCTCAGTTTGTCTCTAGCTTAATTTGACAGCGGTGAACACGAAAAAACATGAAAATTATTAATTGAAGGCATGCATATTAAATTTTATATTAGACAATACCTTCCTACGTGGACGTAGTTATTATAAATCAACAATTATATCGCAAGTGTCCATATACTATTAAACAATGGTCAATTAAAAAAAACATCGACACAGATAAGCTAACTTTAAAAAAGTTAAAAATAATATCATCGTCTTTAAGATCTATGAAAAAATAGACGTCGAGAGACCGCTAAATTATTGGTTTTGCATTTAATCAAGCTCGTCACATGTCTAGCGCTACCAAACGGTCCCTCGACGTCTTTTTTTCATAGATCGATGTAACTTGATTTTTAACTTTTTAAGATATAGCTTTTTTGTGTCTGGGATTTTTTAAGTTTTATTTTAAACTTTTAAAACTTAATTTTTAGCGCCCTTTTTTGCCGCCATTTTGTATTTTTTTATGGCACCTAAATTTGCCCAGGGTATACATTATTTTAGTCAAAGCACCAAATGTATCTTTTCCCGTTTCGGCAGGCAGTTGACCATCTGCTGCGTCAAAGGTTAAAAATAAGTAATGAAATAGGTACTACTAGTTAAAATAGAAAAATATTTTTAATTCCATTAATTACATAATTAATTATAAAACCCGCTCCATTATCAAAAGACATATAAACGGCTACCCTTTCAGAGATAAATAAAAATTAATCACACTCCGGAGTAAGCGCGGCAATTAAATGTTATTGTTCTTGTATACACCGTGGAAGGGAAAGGATATTAATAATTGATAACGCAGAACATAATGTAGAACAAAGAGTGTGCCCTAATTGTTCTGGTAGTGATGGTACGCGCGTAGCCATGTGGTATCGATGAAAATTGGAAACCGTCTAAACTCTAACCCACGATTCCTATATCGAACAACTATTCGTTTTGCATACGGATGGTAAAATTCTGCCAAATTTTCTACTAGCTGTCTGTTAGAATTCTACCGTCCGTTAGCATAATAGATCGTTCTTCAATAGCCGGGTCCAGACCAACCGAGCACGGCTCGCGAGCCACGCTCGGGCTTCCTGCTCGCGAGCCGTGACACCCGAGGCAAATTTAAAGTCAGCTGCTACGGCGCTTATGTTGTCTCGATATTATATAGTAAAAAAAGAAAACAGAAACAATAGGTACGTATAACTCTGGATTTAAAAAAAAATACCAAAACCGAACCATTTGTATTAAGCGAATACTGTCTTCTTTATCCATTTTTAATTTACTGGCTCGCGAGCGTCGTTACGTCCGTCCACACCGCGCGATCTGCTCAGTCTGAGGCACCTTTGAGCATCGGCAAAAACCGACAAATTATGGCTCGCGGTCGAGCGGCGCTCGACCGAGCCAACTTGTGCCCGAGGCAGGCCGAGCCAACTTGTGCCCGAGGCAGGCCGAGCCGCGTCCACACAGGCCGAGGCATTGGCTCGCGAGCCTATTCCTGCCGTGCTCGGTCGGTCTGGACGCGGCTAATGGGGTTGGCAACGCAAAGCTAATCGCAGATGGCGCCAGCGGCGATCTAACCGCTATCAATACTTTGATTGGTTAAAATATGTCACAAATGACATTTGATATTTGTAACAACCAATCAAACGATTTTAGTACAAATGTTTGTGGAGCCATTAGTTCTTCAGTTTACATCCCCATTATTGGTAAGAACCGGGGGTAAAGCTGATATCGATGATCAAGCGATGAGTAAAAGCTACCAGTAACCCTTTCTGGTCAGCTTATGTCTTATGAATGTATATCAACGTTTTATCAACGAGTTTACTTTTTTTTAATAATGACACAAAGTAAACAGCCCGGCTGGATATAGATTGTTATAGATCCTACTAATATTATAAATGTGAAAGTTTGTGGGTTTGGATGTTTAGATGTTTGGATGTTTGTTCCTCAATCACGCAAAAACTACTGAACGGATTTTGGTTGAAATTTGGCACACAGATAGTAGATAGCCTGGATTAAAACATAGGATACTTTTTATCTCAATATTCTCACTGGAACGGGAACCACGCGGGTGAAACCGCGGGTGGCCGCTAGTATTTTAACATTATTAAGTATAATCTGTGTTGCGCTGCCCGCATCCAGCGCGCAGCAGCTTCGCGATAGATTCATTTTTCACAGAATGTTTATTTATTTTTGACGATATTATAACAATTTTCGCGAAACCATCGATGTTTCAGTTTCTTGAATAGTAAAACTAGTGTGGTCAAGAAAACACAAACAAGAAAAAAAACAAAAAAAAATTTGAAGATGTCATACCAGTATCGATAGCCCGTTGATTACACGTGTGTCCCACCCGTAGCTTAGGGCTCAGGTGCGGGCTAGCTCTCCTAATGAGCTCCATAAATTGAGAGGGCTTAGACGCGACAGTTTGAAGGCCAGCGGTCACGCGACGCGCCCGCTGTGACGTCACCGTGAGGCTTCAGGACGCCCGCACAGTTCATACCCTTCAGACACAGGCATCTAATCAGCACTGCCCACGCCCAGTGTCCATATCGAATGGACACATCACATAAAGTCATTACAGCGTTTGCAGAATTGTTTTGAAAAATAAATGACTATCAGACATAAAACGTATTTTCATTATTATTCTAAAAGAAAACGTAAACCATAAGGCCGCCTACTTTCCGTCTGGTGCCTAGATTAGTGACTAGAGCCTAGATATGTAGCCAAGTAAAACGAAACTTACGCAACCGGCTGCACTGCGCGCTAGGTGCCTCGTTATATCCAGGCGACTCCCTAGAATGTTTCGTAGACTTAACAACCAAAAACTGTGAGACCAAGGCGACTATCCTAGCGACTCATCTTCCAGTGCGGTCACCGCGTATCCTAGCACGTAACCTGGATATATCTAGGCACCAATCTAGGCACCTGTCGGTGCATTCGCAGCCTAAAACAATCATAAAGTTATTTGTTAAGTAAAAGGGCTTAGTTTTGATTGATACGGATTTGTGAATTGATTGAATTTCTACTAATATTATTTTTCAGTGAAATAATAATAATAATAAAAATATTTATTGACATAAAAATACAAAGCTTTTTAAAACATCTCATACTTAAATGAACTAAAACATCTTTGGAACAAACAAATGACATCTGCACCCGAACTAGTTATAACTGTATCTCGGGCACAGCGCTCTTATAAGGACTCAATTCTCTAGATGATAATAATACAACGCAAGAATGTAGTAACATTTCCAAAAACTTAATACTTAATAATAGTTAAAAGTGAACAAGTGAATAAGTGAATAAGAAAGTGAAAGTGTTTAAACGCCCATACTCACATTTTCATTTGTGAAGTGTACCTACCTACTAAACCCGCTTAGTAAGGTGACCACTAAGGAAGGTAACCACTTTGAGAAGAAGACTTTAGGAAAATGGCCTTTTAAATTTCAAAAATTTTGAACTTCGATCATCTATACCTGTGGATATTGCATAACTTGTTGGATACTTTTGTGGATTTGTGGGATACTTTTAGCTCCCCCAAAACGCAGCCCACTATGAAAGTCCCCCAAGACTTGTCATACAACTTGACATTGTATAGATGATCGAAGATTTAGAATGAAAACTTAGTTAAAGAAAACGTTCTTGCAAATTAATAAATGTTTTATTGTTATTTATTATTATTGTTAATTGCTGAATATTGTGTTAAATGAGAAATGTTTAGAAGGTAACTGCCTAACTACTACCTAGTTTAAGTTTTTAAAGAAAAATTTGCATGAGCAAATAAAATTAGTAAAATAGTACATACGAAAAAGGATAACTTGCTGCGCATGTACGTAACTGAAAGACTGAAATAAGAAACTCGAAATATCCTATCCATCTCACTTAGAAATCTCATTCGAAGCGAACAAATAGCAATTTCGTATTTCAAACATTCAAGTTAGGGCAACAAAGTCGATACCTCAAATATCTATTTTGGTATAATAGGATTATTCCTCGCACCGCCGCCGCGCTGCCTTCGAATAAATGTAGGATTTAGTTGATCCGTGAGTATCAGTGGTAGGTGACGATGTTAGGTGTACATAAAACTAAGAGGTTTAAACTTTACGGATAGTAAAGGTTGATTTTCACTTTACGATCCACATACGGAAATGTAGGTACCTATCTATCTAAAAGGGTGTATTTAGTATACCATATTGATATTTAAGTTCATTGGGACCGGAAGTGAGGGATGAAATTTAAGTGAGAAGAATAAAGAATACCTAATTGTGTGTAATTAGTATTTCGATATTGAACCGAATTGTTTTTAGAATACTTTGGTTATCTGCCACAAAACCTCCGGTTTCTAAATTAACCACTAATATTATAATTCACTAATTTATTAGATGTTTACTTAATTACTATTATACAATTTATTCACTATACCATGGTTCACTAATTGCTAACAACCGAACAGCTTCATGGAGATGGAAATTCAGCCGTTTCACAGAATAAATTTTATGCCCTAAATCATTTTATTGTAACGGATAAAGTAGTAAAAATCTGGTCAATTTTTTATACCACTGAATCTGAAACCTAAGCTATAAAATCACACTAAAAAAAGACGTCTGAAAAATTTCATATCACTCCACGAGGAAAACTCGTAAATCTTTGATTTTAGAATCGCAGGAGATACCGACGAGAAGTAATTTAGGCCATTTTCGAGGTTTACGGTACGGCGAATGATTCAGCCAAGTCGCAGATTATACCAACTTGGTATATTAGTTTTATTTATTCTCGTTTTTTTTTTCTTAAAATCTTCAGTCTTTTTTTTTCAAGTTTTTGTCGATTTTAGGGGTTCCGTAGTCAAGTCAACAGGAAACCTTAATAGTTTTTTTATAGTTTTCGCTTAACTTAAGACCATGGCATGCATGAGTTGCTATTGCAACTCAGGCTCAAGGCTATTGCCCATTTTTACTGACTTCAAAAGGAGGGAGGTACTCAATTCGACCCGTTTTTTTTTTGTTTTTTGTATGTTCACCGATTACTCGAAGACGGCTGAACCGATTAAAATGATTCAAACGTTATTAGATCAGGTTTGTTCTCAAGTTGGTCCCATTTTTTAAAATTTTGAAATCGGTTCAGTACTTTTCAGGAAAACCTGAAAACACTGTCGTTTTCGTTACCATTTTGTGAACTTATACGGATGATCGACCATATCTTCTTTGTTTATGTACCGATTTAGATGATTCTTTTTTTGTTTGAAAGAGGATACTTTAGAGATGATACCATTTTGATTTCATTGTTTTTGGACCTTGGATATCAAAGATACGCAAAAGGAACTCCTCAAAATCAAATAGGAACTGTATAGTGATTACACTAAAAAGAATAAAATAAAAAATTGTTTAAAAACAAAAAACCGACTTCAAAAAACCTGAAAATATAAACAAAAACAGCTTCAAAATGAAATACCTCTAAAAAGCAAGAAATAATTTTCTAATCACTAGATACCTACGCATATCACTGTAATAAAACACGTCTATTGAAGTCGGGTGGGGCTCTCAGAATAAAAAAAAGAAGTTGTCCTCCAGCCCCACCCGACTTCAATATGAAGTGTGTTATTTTCAGGTTTTTTGAAGTCGGTTTTTTGTTTTTAAACAATTTTTTTTATACCTATATTGTCACTTCGGATAAAAATTTCAAGATTTAGGTTCTTCTTAATAACAGTTTCTTTAATAACTTTAATAATGGAAGTTTGAATCGTAGAATCAAGTTTTCATCGGAGAAGTTGCAAGTTAATGGATAGTTATCGGCTTCACTTCTTTAATTTTAACGGATAAAACTGGACAATGAGTTTTAAACCAAAATTAAACCTAATGAAAATGTCAATATTTCTAAAACTTCTTTGTTTGAAAGGAGAACATAATTATGAGAGTTTTGTTTTATTATACAAAAAGTATATTCTAGAACCACCTAAATTGAGCAATTAATTGTATTGCTGCAACAAAGTACATTTTATCATTGTTTGATTTAATCCCATATTATTTATCTGCCATTACTGTGTTAAACCAAATCACGCGCAGACAATTCGTTAACAAACAAAGAAGAACAAACAAGCGACCTTTTCAAACCAACTAACAAGTAAAGACAAACTACTGTGTAACTACCAAAAGAACTTACAAAATTTCATTTCGCTCGAGCAAACAGCTAGAAATTAGCCCCTATTCACAATGAGCGCGCGCACGTACGTACGTGCCTGTTGCGATTTTCATTAAATGGTCGACTTGCATTACTATGCAAATGCGACGCGGCGTGCCCCGCCACCAGCTTAGATTTAAGACGCGGCGTGTTTTACAGCGGAATTTAAAACTGCATTCTTTCGCCTTTTTTCGACCGTAGGTACCTTTAGTGCTTGCAATCCGTTTTATAGCTGTGCTTTTGGGTCATGAATCTGGTAAGCTAATTCTTTTTTATTACGAACCAGTTAAGTTAAAATACTTATAAATATAAAATTCCAGAGAACTCGACTACTGGTATAATATGAGATTCTAAAATTAATTTATATTTGAAAAACGATCTACGTTTACTTACTTTTAGAATTAGTGCTTGCAATCCGTTTTATAGCAGTGCTTTCGGTTGTGATTCTGGTTTAACCAGAATTTAATTAACGCTTTTTCATTATAAACCACGTAAGTTAAAATATAAATAATAAAATTCCAAAGAACTCGTAGTTGAGTTCTTTAGATAAGATTCTAAATTAATTCATACTTGGAAAACTATCTACGTTTAGCCAAATAATAATATAGGATACAGGATAAAAAAAAAACTTGAACGATCTAATTGAAAAAATTTTACTCAGTAAGTTAGAATTTAGATCCTTGACAAAACCACAGCCTCAACACCAATACATCAGACTTGAGAAAACGCTGGACTCGAGCCATATACAATTTCTGGGACCCTTATGAAAAACCAAGCTCGATGTTCGCCCCACCCAAGGACTTTAAAATCATATTCTATTGGCCCCACCGAATCCACCTTTAACTTTCTTTTTTGATAGAATGAGGGCTTTTTATAAAAAAAGCTGTAGGCTCGATAGATGGCGTTGATAAAAATGTATGACTCAATGTATTTTTTTTACTAATCTTCGAAGAGTACTCAGCTAGTCACTTTGAAAAGCTCTCAATATTTTTAAGACTTTTTCCGTTTTCCACGGCATTGGACAAAAACTTCTTGCATCGTCACTTAGTCAAGCTTAAGGCAACGGTAAATAAATTCTAGAGCTGCTTGGATTTTAAATTATCTTCTGTGACTTTAATAAACGCTGCAAGCTTTGATTAAAATATTCCTCAAGAAAAATTTAAAAATATTTAAGGAGTATGAACTAAAAAATTGCAAACATTTTTAACAGCACATTTTAATAGTTTCTTTTTATTATTACCATCGTGTATTTTTGTACATTATTGCAACCATTATTATTTTAAAAATTAAATGAGAGTTTTAAATGACGAATCTGTTCATTTTGAATTCGAGAGAAACCTAATTCTACAAAAGATGAAAAAATATTATAATTTCAATTTAAATTGTATGTTCAAACTTTTCGATTGGCAGACATATCTACATTTCTACATAGTGAGTAGGTGTTTGCTGTGTTCTTTATTTTAACGAAATCATGATTCCTGCTATCATGATTAAATTATAGAATATTAAACAATACCATAATAAAATGTTTAAAATATAGACTGTCGATTTCGTTGCAACTTCAGCATGAGTAGCACATAGACCTAATTTAAATTCGCTTTATGCAATAATGATACAACAACGCATCGCGCCTTTAATTTGCATCGCATAATAACCCCAGAGTACATATTGGGAGTTGCATTGCAGTTATTTGCTACATAATGTGCTCTCTACATCACGAATATCATGATCCAAGAAATCAAGGTCTGGCATTCGCGGTGACAACTTGCTAACGTTTGCGCGACTTTATAGTAACAAACAGAGAATTAAGAATGTTTTCTGTCACACTAATTACAAAATGATTATAGTGCATTTTAACAGTGATTTGTTGTGCTCTCTACATCATGAATATCATGATCCAAGAAATCAAGGTCTGGCATTCGCGGTGACAACTTGCTAACGTTTGCGCAACTTTATAGTAACAAACAGAGAATTAAGATTTTTTCTGTCACATTAATTACAAAATGATTATAGTGCATTTTAACAGTGATTTCTCTAAACAGTTCAAGTTAAAGATGAATGAACGTAATTTTCAATACCAATAGCGGAAATAACGTAACGAAGTGACGCTCGTGACTTCCTCTGTCTCGGAATGCTATACATGGCGCAGTACAATGCGATTAAATTGACAATAGACAGTAATCCTCTGCAACTTCACTCAAGAATGTATGGCAAAGAGAAAATTTTACGAGTACAGATTGAAATACGTCGTTTTGTACCACAAGCACTCTGAAGTTGGTCACTTCTGTTGCACATTGATAAATTAAATTGCATTGTATATTTTTGTACCATTCGCTACATCTGCAAGGAGTATGCTACGGCGTATATAGTGCTACATACTTTATTAGAGCTACGTGCTACATTCCTTTGTATATTATAACTATTAATGAATAAATGCAAAACCTCTTAGGTGGTGATTGTGCTCATGAATATGAACAACTTTTAATATGGAGCCAACCTTAAAATCGCGAAAAAAAAATCAGCCGTTTCATACATTCTGGTCGAGTAGGTTTTATTATGAAACAGCTGATTTTTACCATTGAAAATGGTTATCAGATGCAAATCGCCTGAGACGTATTTTTGACCATATCTCCGAGGATTTTTAGAGGATCGAGATGAAAATAGTACCAAAAGTTGAGGAATTTATCGAGACACGTGAACGTTTGAATTTTGAAAATGTACTGTTAACTTTTTTTGAAATTTTGCAAAATTCCAAAAATTCCGGGTTTTTTTGGGGGTGTTTGTTTACTAAATTGTAAATATTTCTGAAAAAAATCTGACTTAAGAAAAAATGAAAAAAGGGTCCTAGGGTATTAGTTTAACTACCAAATGGCGAAATAATTTTGAAAATCGGTAAATAATTGTGACCTGGTGGTCCCTTTAAATTTGGAATTCTAGAAAAACGGCTGTTTCCGTACATAAAAAGTGATGTAGCTTCTATGATTATTGACCGATCGTCAAGGTAATAGTGTTAAAAGATGCAGAAGCAGACGAGAAGTGCATTCGTTGGAATTTTGAAAATCGGTTAATAATATGAGCCGAGTGTCACAATCACAATCGTAAAAATAAATAGGTACTACCTAGGTAACTTTAAAAATATTAGGATTTTGCATTTGATTAGATTTTGGTTTTTCGTAAATTTTTGTATTCATTTTCAATGCTCCGATTCTTGCGGGGACTGCAAAATCTGTGAATTTTTTTGTTGCAGAGTTGCAGAGTTGGCCCCATAGTAAAAGTTGTTCATATTCATGAGCACAATCACCACCTAAGATTTTTTGTGTTTATTCATTAACACGTTGTATGTGGCTTTATATTTCCATCCTAAAGTAATTGAAAGTTTTGCGCTGGGATATTAACGTATCACAGTTAACGCTTTATAATGTTACTAACAGTAGCCAGAACTCTGCTAAAAGACATTCAATGTAAAACTTCGAGACACTTTTAAGTAAGAAGCACACAACTCCAGGCAATCCAGCTCAAAACCTTTAGATTCAATTGTGCTTGTTGCATAAATAATTGGAAGTGAACGAAACGAAAGCGGGTATCAGTTGCAAGTGGGGGGAGGGGGGGAACGGCTTTGATCCCGGGATTCCGGGGATGAAACATAAATTAATAAGTCGGGAGTCCGGGCATTTCGCTCGCTGGAACTTGGTAGACGAGCGACTTTTTAAATAAGAAAGTTTTTATAGTCTACAGCGGATTTCAGACTTAATATAACTCCAATATTAATATTTCTGTTATGAAGTCAGACAATATTACATTGTAGGTAACTAATATAGCCAGTTGGTATCAGAACAATTATTCTCAACTAGCTGATGCCCGCGACTTCGTACGCGTGGACTTTATGTCTTCGGCGTATTCATAAAAATAAGGTCTTCCAGGTATTCTAGATCTTCGATTTTTATACCTCAACAAAAAATGCTCATCAGGCTGAACAACTTTTGCAAAGATGTCATTTTTATATTTTGTATGGTTTAGCTGGACCATTATGGTTCTGCATCAGGTGTTACAGATCTTCGATTTTTATACCTCAACAAAAAATGCTCATCAGGCTGGACAACTTTTGCTAGGGTGTCATTTTTATATTTTATAAAGTTTAGCTGGACCATTATGGTTCTGCATCACGTGTTCCAGATCTTCGATTTTTATACCTCAACAAAAAATGCTCATCAGGGTGAACAACTTTAGCAAAGAGGTCATTTTTATATTTTATAAAGTTTAGCTGGACCATTATGGTTCTGCATCACGTGTTCCAGATCTTCGATTTTTATACCTCAACAAAAAATGCGCATCAGGCTGAATAACTTTAGCTAAGGTGTCATATTTATATTCCTTATAGTTAAGTTGGACCATTATGGTTCTGCATCAGCTGTTCCATTTTCTAAAATCAATTATACCCTAAGTTATGCCCAGGCTTGACAGCTATATAACAAAAAAAGTTTCATTCGAATCCGTTCAGTATTTCCTGAGATTAGCGTGTTCAAACAGACAAACAGACACACTTTTTTTTTCAAATTCTTACTCTATTACTGTCTCCATCGCCCCAGTTTTTTTTTTTAAATATATGTAATGTACAGACACACGTTTTTTACTGTTTTATTATATGTAAGGATAAGGATTAACTATGTCGGAATTTACACCATGTAACTGTTTATTTATGAGGCTCCGATATTTCGGCGCAGTTGCATGCGCCATGGTCACGGAAGAACAGGTAGGTACATGGTGTAAATCCCGAATCCCGACATAGTTTATTCTAATAACGTCAATAACCATGAAAATTAAAACAATAAATTATTCTCAAACTTCGCTGTCACTTAGCTATGGAAAGTTTACGCCTAAGTAAATGTCAAATAGTGAAGTGATAGCGAAGATGAAGATTTGCTAGTGTTATTAGACATAAAATGAAATCTCATATATAAAAGTGAAGGGGTGACTGACAGACTATTGCCCAGCCCAAACCACTGAACCTAGAGACTTGAAATTTTGTACGTAGATATTTTATACAGTGTAAACACAAATAAGGGATTTTTGGAAATTTCACCCCTAAATGGTTGAAATGGGAGTACAAAGTTTGTATGAAAAAAAATATTAAATAGACATTTCAACGTGAAACTTCGTAGGAGTACTTCTAAAAACAAATAAGCAAACACGTGTTTCGTGGTTTTCCGAAACTCAACCCTTTAGGGGGTAAATGGGGTAAAAAAATCACAAAATCGATATGGGTGTCGTTATCGAGGTTTTATGGGATGTTGATTGCGAAAATAGCATTTATTGTTAAGTGGTAGACATTATTCAACCCCTAAAGGGGTAAAATGGGGTTCAACTCTGTATAGAAAAAATATAAAATAGACATTACGACTTGAATTTCGTAGGAGTAATTCTATGAACAAATGATCAAACAAAGGTTCCATGGCGATTTTCCGAATGTCCACGTGGACGAAGTCGCGGGCAAAAGCTAGTTAGTAATAAAACTGAAGCTAATCTAGAGGGGAGTGACGGTTTCAAATCGATTGTTGATACTATACCGACTTAGAATTTCATAGCTGCTGTTACACATAGTAGCATAAATAAAACGCCAATCAATATATTATTTCTCTTTTTGATATATCTTTCGTCTGCACTGCTCATCACGTAACATCGCTCCCGGGGCACCTCACACGACCTCACACTTCTAACTTTAAATCCATTTACTTGATTTACAGCTGCGAGAAAAATAAATTTCTATTCCTTTGGTACTTATTCTCTGAATTGCTGGGTAAATGACAGAATTGGTTAAAATTATGGTTCTCTTTTTGAGCTATTGCGAGTTGTGGGTCATAATAAAGTTAACATTTAGAGAGCAGTAGTAAAAAGTTTAAAGTTATAGCCGAAGTAAGTTAAATTCACGTTCTCGGCGTATCTAATACTTTTTGGAAATAAACTAAACTGAGCTCACTTTAGAAAAGCAGCTAAGGAATTCACATAAAATTTGTAGCTGTCGAATCCCAAAGCCGTATAAGTATTGATTTAAAAAAGTAGGTTTTAAGTCTTGGTCTCTCGGACGCGAGACTCTCTCGTCCGGCGCACTCGGGCCGTAACTCAGCCGGCCAGCGGAGCGGTCTGACTGAGCCCTCTCTCGACACCGCAAACTTACGACAACTCGACTTTTAAATATGGAACTGTAGTTTGCACCGCCTCGTAAGTTTGCGATGCTGCGTTTGAACTGCGCAATCCAAATATTTCAAAAAGGTCCCGAGATTTGGCGCGTTAAGAGCCCGTAGCGATTTTGCCGCTGACTGCAGCTCTCTCGCTCGCACATTTGATGTTTTCTCAAGATCTCTTAAATCTGAGTGCGCAATTGAAATATGTGTCTCGGCCACTTTTCGCAATATAAGATAACATACATTTTAAAATATATTTCAGTTTTTTGTTGCTAAAGTACAAAAAGTTATCGTTTCTAACAGTTATTTGAACTGGCAAATACGATAACTTTTTGTACTTCAGCAACTCGAAACTGAAATATATGTTGAATTGTCCGTAATCTTAAATAGCGAAAAATGGCCGAGACACATTTTTCATTTACGAACTCAGATTTAAAAAATCTTGAGAAAACATGAAATGTGCGAGCGAGAGAGCGGCAGTCAGCGGCAAAATCGGTACGGAGCCTTAACACTATCACAGTAGTTTCACTGTAATCTTAAACAAAACACTATACATTTTTATGAAAAACTTCCAAATTAATCCTGTGTAAAAAGTAGGTTTATTTCTAACGTTGGTAGTTATCCCGTCTTCGTCTACAAAAAGTTAACCTTCCACAACATGGGCAAATAAATTAAATCTTATCAATGATATTAATAAAGTATCATTGCATCTTATACTTATGATAACTGAGTCAGGAACTTATACTTTAAAGTTAGTTTAGTCTACTAATCTAGCCTTCGTCCAGCTTAAAGTTGGCCCAAAGATAAAGACGTGGTATGAAAGTGCTCGCCAGTGCAAGCCAACTTCCCAATATTGTTCTTAAGTAAGAAGATCCGATGAAAGCTCGTCTTAATGCTTTGAAGCTTGGACGAATTAACCACTGGACACGTAACGTAAGAAAAATGTATGAAATCACGTTCAACCAATTTTTGCGGGGTGAGGGGGGATTACATTGTCAAATAATGACAATATTATAGGGTGATTTAGCCGGTTTCCGGCCATAATTGCCGGCCAAATATTATGGATTGTGAAACTCATACATTAGTTCTCGGTCAGGCGGCCGAAAAGCAAATGACTTCCCAAAAATTGATTTAGTTACCCGGCCATCAAATTTAAGACCCGATTTTACCAACAACTTGAACGGCCGATTAATCTTTAACCGTCTGAGTTTGACATTTTCTCCATACATAAAAACGTCAAAAACAGACGTTTAAGACTTGATGGCCTGTTTTGGTATTGGTGAATTTCGGCCTAAATGTATCACATCGCAAACTTTACGCGTTTAAGTCAAAGATAAAAATCTTTCTTGCAATTATTGAGTGTCAGTAATAAAAATCATGTGTATCAAACCGTAAACAATATTGTAACTTAACATCCAAAAAACTCACATGCACATTTTTTGCTACTTTTAACGACATACATACCCTGTTCAATTTTAGTCCTTCTTCCCCACGACTAGTGTCGTGGTCTTGGTAGTCCAAAGCGCACCACTGGTAGTGTCGTTGTCGTGGGTATTTTTTTTCTCTTCTACACTACCGGCCCAGTAGTGTCGTAGGAACTTAATTATCTTCTTTAAATTACATTACCAAAATACCAGGGTAGCATAGATTTAGAGGAGGTCAACATTTTAAAACACAATAAATTGTTAAAGTCCTTGTCCGCGCGACCTTGAGCAAGTGAAGGTGGCCTAGTTATGTTTCCGAAATGGCCGAAAACCAAAGGGGGCCGGCCAACTGGCTAAGGCACTCTACTTTGTTTACATACCAAATATTATTTATTTTACGAAAAATTGCTACTATAATAAGTTGAAATTGTGCTTACGCGTGAAAAGAAACATTTCTTGATTGCCCACAATTTTTTTTGCTGTACAATATGGAGCATTTTGCCCATTTTTGTACCAATGTTTCGCCACGAGCTCTAGCATCACACTGACAACACGATATCGTTTACTGAGGCTATCGGTCACAGTAAGTGGCTAAGGGGTAAAGGCGAATATGGCTGTCATTTCGCGTCCAGTGGTTAATTCGTCCAAGCTTTGAAGTCACTTTGCGATCTTACGTGTCTTATTAAAACCAAATTTTAAACAGAATTTGCTGCTGACTTAAATTTTTGTTACTTCTGTTACATGAACTTGGAACTTTTGAACATTTTAAGTATGTTCTTAACAATTATTTATTGAAAATTCAGCAGAAAGTAGAGTCAATTTTTTTACCAAAAATTTACCACTCTTGAATCGTTGTTTTTAAACTATAATGGGTAATCAAAAAGTTAGATGAGCTTGTAATAAAAAACATAACAAAACAATAACGAATACAAAAACTTTTCTGTACCCTCTTCAAAATATCCTCAAACAAAAAGTTGAATAACGACATAAAAATTATGAATTATCGTCGCCATCTTCCAAAGACGAGTGCGCACGAAACATTCGGCCTAAACAAACATGGCGTAATTTGGGCCAACTTTTTAATTGACGCGATGACGCGGCGACGCGAAAACAATTTCGCGCGCTTTTTGTATCGGCAAATTGACTGCGTTATTTATGAACACCGGATCGGATCAACTCGAGGCCTTTGTGTGGCCCATCAATGTGTATGAACTACCGATTCAAACAATTCGAAAAATGTGCTATACTGTAGAGGAAATAGGCTCATACAAGGGTAACGTGGTTATAATCCCTTAATTAACAATGGGTAGGTCAGTTGATATCAAAGAGCGGTTATTTTACGATTAAATGGCAATCAAACTGATAAAAATAATGGTTATTATTTATGAAAAAATATTTTTTACGAAAATCCTTCGACTTTAACTGACTATACATAATTTATCCACCTAATCATAAATTGCATATTATTGTTTTTATGGAAATCGCTCATCACTATTTCTATTTTACTAACAAAAATTTAAAATCTTGACACAACAATTAGTACAATTGAGACACGGTTACAAATGAGGTCGTAATTACTCCGAATTCCTGACTTCGGCCATCGATCATCTGGATCGAAAGTTGGGCAATCAGTCACGCGGCGGGCGGGAATAAACCGTCCAAATAAAGACGTCGCTCCACTGAAGTTAGTTGGAACTAATAAATTAGTCAAACGGCTCCAGGGTGCTTTGGAAAACAGATAACTGTGTCGGTGCGACTCTTTAATGCTCTGTAATGGCCTGTGACTTATGGGTCTATGAGTTAGAGCGCTTTCACATATAGGCGTTTTGGTCGCGGCTAAGCGTGGCGTTAGCAGTACGTCTGTCATTTATGTCGGTCGATATGTTGGACTTACGCCGCGCTTACGCCGCGACTAAAATGCCTATGTGTGAAAGCGCTCTTATGAGTCAAAATCGAACTTTTTTGCTTGTATTGTTTGTCTAAAAAGTGTATACTGTATGGGTATTGCATTATTCTGTGCTCCAGTTTTCTAATTATGGGTTTTTTTCCCACCAATTCTATCCAGAAAGGGATTTTCTTGTTTTTCACTGGTATTTTTATGTGATACTAGCTTCTGCCCGCGACTTCGTCCGCGTGGATATTAGAGAAAATCCTCAGGGAACCTGAACCAACCAGGATCCGTCTAGCCATATTTACGCGATTAGGGGGGTCCCCATCAAGCGCGCTGCGTCGGGGGGCAAGACCTTTGCCGCGTGTGGCGGGCCTCGCACAAGGCTTCCCGTTCCTGTTCCGTTCCGTTCCCGTCCCGTTCCCGTTCCGTTCCCTTTCCATTTTCGTGCCATTTCCGTTCCGTTCCCGTCTAGTTCCTGTCCCTTTCCCGTCCTGCTCCCGTCTAGTTCCCGTCCCTTTCCCGTCCCGTTCTCGTCCCATTCCCGTTCCGTTCCCTTCGGTTCCCGTTCCGTTCCCTTTCCGTTCTCGTCTAGTTCCCGTCTCATTCCCGTCTCGTTCCCATTCCCATTCTGTTCCCGTCCCGTTCCCGTTACGATCCTGTTCCGTTCCCTTTCCGTTCCCGTCCCGTTCCCGTCTATTTACCGTCCCTTTCCCGTCCCGTTCGCATCCCGTTCGCGTTCCGTTCCCATTCCGTTCCCGTTCCCGCCCCCGTTCCTGTCCCCGTCCCCGGTCCCGTTCCCGTTCCCGTCCTTGTTCCCGTTCCCGTCCCCTGGATGTGCATGTCCAGGTCCAGGTCCATGATGTTTCATGTCCACCGCGTTGGACTTCAAAATAAATCTCATTTTCGCAATCACCATCCCATTAAACCTCAAGAACGACATCCATATCGATTTTTATGTTTACTCATCCCATTTACCCCCTAAGGGGTTGATTTTCAAAATCACAAAATACATGTTTGCCTATTTATTTTTAGACGTGCTCCTACGAAGTTTAAAGTTGTACCTAATGTATGTTTTATATTATTTTTCCATACAAAATGTGAACCCCATTTTCACCCCTTTAGGGGTTAAATCATGTCCATCGTGTTGGATTTAAAAATAAATGTAATTTTTGCAATCGTCACCCCAGAAAACCCCAATAACGACATCTATATCGATTTTTATGTTTACTCACCCCATTTACCCCCTTAGGGGTTGATTTTCAAAATAACAAAATATATATTTGCCTATTTATTTTTAGACGTGCTCCTACGAAGTTTAAAGTTGTAATGTCTATTTTAATTATTTTTCACATACAAAATTTGAACCCCATTTTCACCCCTTTAGGGGTTAAATCATGTCCACCATGTTGGACTTCAAAATAAATGTCATTTTTGCAATCGTCATCCCTCAAAACCTCGATAACGACATCCATATCTATTTTTAGGTTTTTTACCCCTTTTTCACCCCCATTTCAACCCCATAGGGTTGCAATACTAACAATAAACGTTGCGTTAGATTTCCATCCATAATCCTTAATTATAAATTTAGCTATTTTTACTTCGAAAATGAATAATTTTCTTCTATACACAACTTCATCCTCCTTTTCACCCCTTCGGGGGTAGAATTTTGAAAAACGCTGAGACACGTATATATTAATTTTCAATCGTCAGCCTAAATACAAAATTTTGAGATCCTAGCTTCAAAACTGAGGGACTTTCAAACAAACTTTCATCCCTTATTTCATCCCCTAGGGATGGAATTTTCAAAAATCATTAATTAGTGGATACCTGCACTGTATAAGTATATGTGTCCAAAATTTCAAGTCTCTAGGTCCAGTGGTTTGGGCTGTGCGTTGATTTGTCAGTCATTTTGGGCTTTTTTGCCCCATTTACCACCTAGAGGGTTGATTTTCGGAAAACCACGAAACACGTGTTTACTTATTTGTCTTTAAAAGTACTCCTACATAGTTTCAAGTCGAAATATCTATTTTATATTTTTTTTCTATACAAACTTTGAACCCCCATTTCACCCCTTTAGGGGTCGAATTTCCAAAAATCCTTTCTTAGTGGATGCCTACACTGTATACAGTATCTTTGTACAAAATTTCAAGTCTTTAGACCCAGCGGTTTGGGCTGTGCGTTGATATGTCAGTCACCCCTTCACTTTTATATAAGAGACTAGCTTCTGCCCGCGACTTCGTCCGCGTGGATATTAGACGAAATCCTTTTAAGGAACCTTCAACCAGGATCCGGCCAGCCATTTTTACGCGATTAGGCGAGTCCCCATCAAGCGCGCTGCCTCGCGAGGCAAGACATTTGCCGCGTGTGGCGGGCCTCGCACAAAGCTTCCAGTTCCCGCTCCCGCTCTCGTTCCCCGTTCCCGTCCCGTAACCGTCCCGTACCCCTTCCGTTTCCGTTCCCATCCAGTTCCTGTCCCGTTCCCATCCTGTTCTCGTTCCCGTTCCCGTCCCGTTATATTCCCGTTCCGTTCACGTTTCGTTCCCGTTCCCATTCCCGTTCCGTTCCCGCTGCGTTCCCGTCCCGTAAACGTCCCCTTACCGTCCCGTACGCCTTACGTTCCCGTTCTTGTTCCCGTTCCGTTCCCGTCCGGTTCTTGTTCCCGTTCCCGTTCCCATCCTGTTCTATTCCCGTTCCGTTCCCGTTTCATTCTAGTTTCGTTCCTGTTTCGTTCCCGTTCCGTTCCCGTTACGTTCCTGTTTCATTCCCGTTTCGTTCCGTTCCCGTTCCGTTCCCGTCCGATCCCGTCCGTACTCGTCCCGTACCCCTTCCGTTCCAGTTCCCGTACTCGTCCCGTTCTAGTTATCGTCTCGTTCCCGTTCCGTTCCGGTCCGGTTCGGTCTGGTCCGGTCCGGTCCAGTCCGGTCCGGTCCGGTCCGGTCCGGTCCGGTCCGTTCCGGTCCGGTCCGGTCCGGTCCGGTCCGTTCCGTTCCGTTCCGTTCCGTTCCCGTTCCCGTTCCCTGGATGTGCATTGTGCATGTCCAGGTCCAGGTCAATATGTGTCATGTCCACCGCGTTGGACTTCACAATAAATCTCATTTTCGCAATCACCATCCCATAAAACCTCAAGAACGACATCCATATCGATTTTTATGTTACTCACCCCACTTACCCTCTAAGGGGTTGATTATCAAAATCCCAAAATATATATTTAGACGTGCTCCTACGAATTTTAAAGTTGTAATTTCGATCTTGTATTCTTTTTCCATACAAAATTTGAACCCCATTTTTACCCCTTTAGGGGTTAAATCATGTCCACCGTGTTGGACTTCAAAATAAATGTCATTTTTGCAATCGTCATCCCTGAAAACCCCAATAACGACATCTATATCGATTTTTATGTTTACTCGCCCCATTTACCCCCTAAGGGGTTGATTTTTAAAATAACGAAATATATATTTGCCTATTTATTTATAGATGTGCTCCTACGAAGTTTAAAGTTGTAATGTCTATTTTATATTATTTTACCATACAAAATTTGAACCCCATTTTCACCCCGTTAGGGGTTAAATCATGTCCACCGTGTTGGACTTCAAAATAAATGTCATTTTTGCAATCGTCATCCCAGAAAACCCCAATAACGACATCTATATCTATTTTTATATTAGTCACCCCATTTACCCCCTAAGGGGTTGATTTTCAAAATAACAAAATATATATTTGCCTATTTATTTTTAGATGTGCTCCTACGAAGTTTAAAGTTGTAATGTCTATTTTATATTATTTTTCCATACAATATTGGAACCCCAATTTCACCCCTTTAGGGGTTAAATCATGTCCACCGTGGTTGGACTTCAAAATAAATGTCATTTTTGCAATCGTCATCCCACAAAACCCCGATAACGACATCCATATCTATTTTTAGGTTTTTTTAACCCTTTTCACCCCCATTTCATTTCCTTTGGAGTTGAAATCCTAACAAAAACAATATACGTTGCTTTAGATTTCTATCCATAAGCCTAAATTATAAATTTAGCGATTTTTACTTCGAAAATGAAGGATTTTCTTTAATACACAACTTCATCCCCCTATTAACCCCTTCGGGGGTAGAATTTTGAAAAACGCTGAGACCCGTATTTATTAATTTTCAATCGTCAGCCTAAACACAAAATTTGAAGATTCTAGCTTCAAAACTGAGGGACTTTCATACAAACTTTCATCCCTTATTTCATCCCCTTAGAGATGGAATTTTCAAAAATCCTTCCTTAGTGGATGCCTACACTGTATAAAGTACCTGTGTGCAAAATTTCAAGTCTCTAGGTCCAGCGGCTTGGGCTGTGCGTTGATAGATCAGTCAGTCAGTCAGTCAGTCAGTCAGTCAGTCAGTCATTCAGTTTACGATTTTATATATTAAGATAGCTTCTGCCCGCGACTTCGTCCGCGTGGATATTAGAGAAAATCCTTAGGGAACCTTCAACCAGGATCCAACCAGCCATTTTTACGCGATTAGGCGGGTCTCCACCAAGCGCGCTGCCTCGCGAGGCAAGAAATTTGCCGCGTGTGGCGGACCTCGCACGAGGCTTCACGTTCCCGATCCCGTTCGCGTTCCGTTACTGTTCCGTTCCCGTTCCCGTTCCCGCTTTCGTTTTGTTCCCGTTCCTTTCCCGTACCTTTCCCGTCCCTTTCCCGTTCCGTTCCCGTCCCGTTCCTGTTCCGTTCCCGTTCCGTTCCCGTTTCGGTTCCCGTTACCGTTCCCGTTCCCGTTCCCGTTCCCGTTCCCGTTCCCGTTCCCGTTCCCGTTCCCAATCCCGTTCCCGTAACCGTTCACGTTTCCGTTCCATTCCCGCCCCTTTCCCGTTCCGTTCCCGATCTCGTTCCGTTCGCGTTCCGTTACTGTTCCGTTACCATTCCGTTCCCGTCCCGTTCACGTTCCATTCCCATTCCGTTCCCGTTCCGTTCCCGCTCCTTCCCGTTCCGTTTTCGTTCCGTTCCCGTTCCGTTCCCAATCCGTTCCCGTTCCAGGTCCAGGTCCTGGTCCCGGTCCCGTACCCGTCCCCTCCCCGTTCCCGTTCCCGTTCCCATTCCCGTCCCTGTCCCCGTCCCTTGGATGAGGACTTCAAAATAAATGTAATTTTCGCAATCACTATCCCATGAAACCTCAAGAACGACATCCACATCGATTTTCATCTTTACTTACCCCATCCCTAAGGGATGATTTTCAAAATAACAAAATATGTGTTTGCCTTTTTATTTTTAGACATGCTCCTACGAATTTTAACGTTGTAATATCTATTTTATATTCTTTTTTCATACAAAATTTGAACCCCATTTTTACCCCTTTAGGGGTTAAATCATGTCCACCGTGTTGGACTTCAAAATTAATGTCATTTTTGCAATCGTCATCCCAGAAAACCCCAATAACGACATCTATATCGATTTTTATGTTTACTCACTCCATTTACCCCCTAAGGGGTTGATTTTCAAAATAACAAAATATATATTAGCCTATTTATTTTTAGATGTGCTCCTACGAAGTTTAAAGTTGTAATGTCTATTTTATATTATTTTTCCATACAAAATTTGAACCCCATTTTCACCTCTTTAGGGGTTAAATCATGTCCACCGTGTTGGACTTCAAAATAAATGTCATTTTTGCAATCGTCATCCCAGAAAACCCCAATAACGACATCTATATCGATTTTTATGTTTACTCACCCCATTTAACCCCTAAGGGGTTGATTTTCAAAATAACAAAATATATATTTGCCTTTTTATTTTTAGATGTGCTCCTACGAAGTTTAAAGTTGTAATGTCTATTTTATATTATTTTTCCATACCAAATTTGGACCCCATTTTCACCCCTTTAGGGGTTAAATCATGTCCACCGTAGTTGGACTTCAAAATAAATGTCATTTTTGCAATCGTCATCCCACAAAACCCCGATAACGACATCCATATCTATTTTTAGGTTTTTTTACCCTTTTCACCCCCATTTCATCCCCTTTGGAGTTGAAATCCTAACAAAAACAATATACGTTGCTTTAGATTTCTATCCATAAGCCTAAATTATAAATTTAGTGATTTTTACTTCGAAAATGAAGGATTTTCTTTAATACACAACTTCATCCCCCTTTTGACCCCTTCGGGGGTAGAATTTTGAAAAACGCTGAGACCCGTATTTATTAATTTTCAATCGTCAGCCTAAATACAAAATTTGAAGATTCTAGCTTCAAAACTGAGGGACTTTCATACAAAATTTCATCCCTTATTTCATCCCCTTAGGGATGGAATTTTCAAAAATCCTTCCTTAGTGGATGCCTACACTGTATAAAGTATCTGTGTGCAAAATTTCAAGTCTCTAGGTCCAGCGGTTTGGGCTGTGCGTTTATAGATCAGTCAGTCAGTCATTCAGTTTACGATTTTATATATTACTAGCTTCTGCCCGCGCCTTCGTCCGCGTGGATATTAGACGAAATCCTTTTAAGGAACCTTCAACCAGGATCCGGCCAGCCATTTTTACGCAATTAGGCGAGTCCCCATCAAGCGCGCTGCCTCGCGAGGCAAGACATTTGCCGCGTGTGGCGGGCCTCGCACAAGGCTTCCAGTTCCCGTTCCCGCTCCCGCTCCCGTTCCCCGTTCCCGTTCCGTTCCCGTCCCGTTTGCGTTCCCGTCCCGTACACGTCCCGTAACCGTCCCGTACCCCTTCCTTTTCCGTTCCCGTTCCCATCCCGTTCCCATCCCGTTCCTGTCCCGTTCCCATCCTGTTCTCGTTCCTGTTCCCGTCCCGTTATATTCCCGTTCCGTTCCCGTCTCGTTCCCGTTCCGTTCACGTTTCGTTCCCGTTCCCATTCCGTTCCCACTGCGTTCCCGTCCCGTAAACGTCGCCTAACCGTCCCGTACGCCTTACGTTCCCGTTCTTGTTCCCGTTCCGTTCCAGTCTGGTTCTTGTTCCCGTTCCCGTTCCCATCCTGTTCTATTCCCGTTCCGTTCCCGTTTCATTCCAGTTTCGTTCCTGTTTCATTCCCGTTCCGTTCACGTTACGTTCCTGTTTTATTCCCGTTTCGTTCCGTTCCCGTCCGATCCCGTCCCGTACTCGTCCCGTACCCCTTCCGTTCCCGTTCCCGTACCCGTCCCGTTCTAGTTCCCGTTACTGTCTCGTTCCCGTTCTCGTTCCCGTTCCGTTCCCATTCCGTTCCGTTCCGTTCCGTTCCCGTTCCCGTGCCCGTTCCAGTTCCCGTTCCCGTTCCCTGGATGTGCATGTCCAGGTCCAGGTCCATATGTGTCATGTCCACCGCGTTGGACTTCACAATCACCATCACCATCCCATAAAACCTCAAGAACGACATCCATATCGATTTTTATGTTACTCACCCCACTTACCCTCTAAGGGGTTGATTTTCAAAATCCCAAAATATATATTTAGACGTGCTCCTACGAATTTTAAAGTTGTAATTTCGATTTTGTATTCTTTTTCCATACAAAATTTGAACCCCATTTTTACCCCTTTAGGGGTTAAATCATGTCCACCGTGTTGGACTTCAAAATAAATGTCATTTTTGCAATAGTCATCCCAGAAAACCGCAATAACGACATCTATATCGATTTTTATGTTTACTCACCCCATTTACCCCCTAAGGGGTTGATTTTCAAAATAACAAAATATATATTTGCCTATTTATTTTTAGATGTGCTCCTAGGAAGTTTAAAGTTGTAATGTCTATTTTATATTATTTTTTCCATACAAAATTTTGACCCCATTTTCACCCCTTTAGGGGTTAAATCATGTCCACCATGTTGGACTTCAAAATAAATGTCATTTTTGCAATCGTCATCCCAGAAAACCCCAATAACGACATCTATATCGATTTTTATGTTTACTCACCCCATTTACCCCCTAAGGGCCTAAGGGGTTGATTTTCAAAATAACAAAATATATATTTGCCTATTTATTTTTAGATGTGCTTCTACGAAGTTTAAAGTTGTAATGTCTATTTTATATTATTTTTCCATACAAAATTTGGACCCCATTTTCACCCCTTTAGGGGTTAAATCATATCCACCGTGGTTGGACTTTAAAATAAATGTCATTTTTGCAATCGTCATCCCACAAAACCCCGATAACGACATCCATATCTATTTTTAGGTTTTTTTTAACCCTTTTCACCCCCATTTCATCCCCTTTGGAGTTGAAATCCTAACAAAAACAATATACGTTGCTTTAGATTTCTATCCATAAGCCTAAATTATAAATTTAGCGATTTTTACTTCGAAAATGAAGGATTTTCTTTAATACACAACTTCATCCCCCTTTTGACCCCTTCGGGGGTATAATTTTGAAAAACGCTGAGACCCGTATTTATTAATTTTCAATCGTCAGCCTAAACACAAAATTTGAAGATTCTGGCTTCAAAACTGAGGGACTTTCATACAAACTTTCATCCCTTATTTCATCCCCTTAGGGATGGAATTTTCAAAAATCCTACCTTAGTGGATGCCTACACTGTATAAAGTATCTGTGTGCAAAATTTCAAGTCTCTAGGTCCAGCGGTTTGGGCTGTGCGTTGATAGATCAGTCAGTCAGTCAGTCAGTCAATCATTCAGTTTACGATTTTATATATTAAGATTACATACAACGTGTTACAAAAAACCCCTAATGCCGAATATGGTAGATATAGGGACCATCGAACAACTTTTAGTATGGGACCAACTACACTCGGCGTCAGAAAAATAGCACCTCTTCGAAAGTAAGTTTAGACTTGGCCACCTGCTATTGCTAGCTAACCTTCTATTGTGTCAATGTTGATATCTATTGAAAGTACATTTAATGAGCTTTCAATTAATAATTGTTTGATTTAATACACATAACAGTTACCATAATTAAACGCTTAAAGCGTTATTGCTTGCACTGTCATAAAAGGGAAATAAAAGGTATCAATTCAGGAAATGTACTTTTTTCAATAGATATCAACATTTACACAATAGAACGTTAGCTAGCAATAGCAGGTGGCCAAGTCTAAACTAACTTTCGAAGAGGTGCGATTTTTCTGACGTCGAGTGTATGACATCGCGAAAAAAAAACAGCTGTTTCATACATTTTGATATTTTCGTTACTAATTTTTCAATGAAACAGCAGTCTTTTTCTTTTTCTGTACCCCTGAATATGTGTATACAAAATTTCATTAAGATCGGTTCATTTATTATATTACGTATAGTTAAGATAGACATAAAAAGAAACAGTTACCCCATGGTAACAAACATTAGGAAACATTTAGAGTCCAGTTTCTATGGAGTACAAATTGTCACAGTCACCGTGATGTCACCCGTTACTGTGACACAAGTGCCTGGCCGAAGCGGCACAATATAGAGAGACTACACTACAGAAATTAAGCTTATTACTACGCCAGCCCCCGTATTACAACCTCTTAAAACCTGACAGTTTTCTGAATGGCTATCAGTGCGTCTCTTTTATTTGCTATACAGCGAGAAAGAGATGTAGCTATAGCAATTCATAATCCTGGCAAGTTTTAAGAGGTTGTAATACCCCCTCTGCTCGAGCAACGAACACATAGACACCACTCACCGACACGGAATCTCTGCTGCGCTCAAAACAGTACGCGATGCCATCGGTCGATGAAAGCTGTCTATTGTCTATGTGTGTGTCCGTTGTTCGTGAGCGCATAGTACTAAGCTTAATTTCTGTAGTCTCTATTTAGTGAAAGCGGGCAGTGCACGCTCCAGCAGGCAAATCGTCCCGGGATGGACCCATTAACTCAATACAAAAGTTTATCCGTATTGGGGGCAGGCGGCGGCGATGTTAAGATAGAAAACACACGCACTTTATCTCGAAAAAGACTAGACATTTTTGTATAGCTCAACTATACATTCTTATTGTATAGCTTGATAAACTACTTACTTACCTACTAAAAATTATTTTAATTTACTGAAGAACACAAAAGACATTGGTAAAATTTAACCCTAATTTATTAAAACCAGGCGAATAACGTCACTTGCAAACTTAATAAATCCAAAGTCAAATCTCTACCTACTTACTGGAAGTAATAGATAGTCTCTTATAAAATTAAGATAATCTTAGATCGATCGTCCAAGAATTTTGAAAGTCCTTACAATAAGTATTTCCAATAAACAAACGGCGCGTCGGTGACCACTGACTGTCACCAGGGGGGTAACTTTGTTTTTTTTTTCTATTTATTGGGGTCGACAAACAGTATCACAATAAGTAGTGTTAAGCTAATCTTATATATTAGATTTAATAATTGTGAGACCAACACCGTCAACCACAGCTTAAATTATTGTTTATGTTGAGCGAGGGCACCCACAAGAAAATAACACACATAGATAGAAAAGAAAATAAGAGAAAGAAGGAAAAATAATAATGCATGGAGTAATATCACTAATTATTATGGTAAGCAGCAACGTTTAAGGCCGTCCGCTGCCTTAAGCGGGATCCCGCCGCGGGTACACGGTGCGGGAATATAGATTGCTGGTTTTTGACGGACAGATGCTTGCGCTGTGTATGAGTAAGCTCTAATCTATGTCGCCCCGCGCGCGTGTCCCGCGCAAGGCAGCGGAGGGCCTAAGGTGTTGTTTTCACTTCTAACAGACAGTTGATTACAGACTCTGACAGAAATCGCAGTTAGGTACATTGCTGCTTTAGTTAAGAACCAATGTGACAACTATCTTACAGTGGCGAGGGGTGAAATTGTGGCTAAGGTAAGCCGTTCCACAAAAAATTTATGATCTGCATAGTGGATCGGTGGGGTGGGATTTTTAAAAGGTAAGCCGATGGGAATCGGTTTGTATGGACCCTTCGCCACTGCTATCTTACTAAAAGCATCTGTAAGCAGCAATGTAACTGCGCTTTCAATCGAGAATTGTTAGCAACAGACTTACGTGATCAACGGGCTGGTTTCTGTCACACGTCTATAAGCTCCATTATATCTTCAGCCAAACTACGAATCTGCGCCGTATGTATCAACCACTCCTACCGACAATATATCTCACATTAGATTAATAACTTTGCCTCTTTAAAGACACAAGTTGGGGCAAGTTCTGACCCCATACATTCACTCACACTCATACAAACGTTCAGTTCAGCGTTAAAGAAGGCCTCGAAAGTTTTATGTATTTCGAACTTACTAAGCAAACTTCGTAATCGGTGACTGTAAGTCTAAAGGTATACCTTTTCAGTCCCAAATCCTATGTTGTTATGCTTATTGTACATTTTGCTTATTATACATTTTGCGAATTGTACGTTTAGCGTATTGTACATTTTAAAGAAGTGCACATTATGACCGTTTAGGCGCAGAATGTCCAATTCGCAAAATGTCCAATTCGCAATATGTCCAGTTCGCAAAAATTTACCTGACTCGCGCTTATGAGAATAAAAAATCTTCAAACTCTATGGCAAAGAAAATGATTAAATAAATAAATGCTTGGACAATTTCACACAGTGCCATCTAGCCCCAAACTAAGCAAAGCTTGTAATGTGGGTGCTAGACAACTGATATACTACGTAAATACTTTTTTTTAATAATTACTTATTATACATAGTAACACCCAGACCCGTCACAGAAATTAAAATTCATCATTTCAATTTCTGCACGGCCGGGAATCGAACCCGGGACCTCTGCGTGGTAGGCGGCATGTTGACCACTGCGCCACTCAGGTCATCTGATGATATAATGATTAATCCCGATATTCCCACGGGAATTCGTGCAAAGTCGGGGCGGGTCGCTAGTCAAAAATATTGGACATTTTTGTGAACTGGACGTTCTGCGAACTGGACATTTTGCGAACTGGACATTTTGCGAATTGGACATTTTGAGAATTTGACGTTTTGCGACCGCTCGACATTTTGCGAATTGGACATTCTGCGCCTAAACGATTATGACGAAGAGTTTTATTTGTATGTAGTCTTTGACACCTTAAATAACGTAGCTTGCTTTACTGCTTTTATGCAATAGGGAATATGCATAAGTCACCGATTTTGATGAATTTGAGCTTGATCGCTGCGGATACTTATAAAAACATGATGGAACAGGAAAAAAAATAAAAAAAATGTATTATTTTAGTTTTATCACACGATGAAATCAGGGGAAAATAACGATATTTTTTTTTCATTTTCGGATATAATGCACTTTACAGTCAGATAGAATATCGAATAAGAAATAATATTTTGTATGACACATATGTACTTAAACGCATAATTTAGGGAGATAATTGAAGATTATTGGCTAACTCCATATTAAACGCGCCGAAACACGCCTGAAACGTGATGTGTGACGTCACCGTTTTGTATGGAGCGTTTTCGGCGGGTGCT
Source organism: Agriphila tristella (assembly GCA_928269145.1). Lineage (NCBI taxonomy): Eukaryota > Metazoa > Arthropoda > Insecta > Lepidoptera > Crambidae > Agriphila > Agriphila tristella. Next base: position 20,172,758 of record OV743442.1, read on the forward strand.
GCTGCGCGCTATCTTCAAGTAACTATATCACAAGAAAAAAAACGCAAGAGAAAAGTTTTAATATTACAGTTAATTTTCTCACGCGTTATACTTTTGATTAAGATTAAAAAAAATATTGATGCATATTCCCTATTGCAAATTGAATTCACTAAGGGGTAACACAGAAAAACAATAGTTATGTTTGAAAGGTGTATTTATTAATGCATACATAAGTTCCATAATAATATGCTAATAGATGTACACATCCACAACATAGTAAGTCATAAAATACAGCAAAAAAGCGCATTCGTAAAATACAAAATTCATTTCAAGAAAGGCTTGTTTATCATCTAAATTTGCTTAGCAGTAAGCTTTCCAAACTTTCAATATAAGTCGTATTACGTCGTGGTCGGTTTTACAATATCGCAATCAAAGCAATAAACATTATAAATGACGCTTATTAATTTTCATGTCAAAACACTGTTTGAAAATTAAATTAATTTAACCCATGAAAAATACATTTGCGTGCAATAAAACTGTGCCACAAACACAATTTGTCGGAGCCGTTCGTGCTCGATAACGCCTAGTTTACAGGTTAAATGAGCAACTATCGTTATTAATTGTTGTTAATCCATAGTTGCTATAATCGTCAGTTTATTTATTATTCAGTTAGGGATCATCATCGTTTAATAGAAACATTGCGGAATGTTAATCAATGAACAAATGGAACTATGCATTGTCCACTAATTATATTTATTTGCGCTTAATCTGTAAAATGTACGGAACTTATAAAAAATTGAATCTATATAGAGTCATAAGGGTCTACCAAACTTAGACAAAACTTACAAAAAGTATCTAATCTAGTTTTTTAATCTATTTTCTTAAACATTTTAAGTCGAAAGCAATCGGTGACGCAGGCTGAAGCTGATTTTTAACCCTTCGACCGAAATGGTTTTCCCGCATTACGTGGTCATCGGCATTTTCCAAAGCTCTATCCCATTCTGTCGCATATCTAGCAAATGCGCGTCTTTCAAACAAGATTTTTGTAGGATATAGGTCGAAAATCAGAAACTACCAAAAACTGCGCAAAGTTTTTACATTGCAATGCTAGTCCGCGTAGTGTCAATTCACGTCATAGTTAGTGAATTATAAAAGCAAATCTTTTCAAGGTTTAATTCAATTCAGTAAGCTTTTGCAGGCTTCTTCTCAGTCTGATAAAAATTACAACCGACTTATTTCCATTATAATATAATGAGAAGACGCAACTTGCGACATTATTCCATAAATACCCATGCTCGTTTAAAGTTTCAAAGTGTATAATGAACTTTGCCGTACAGAATAGAGCATGTTGAACTTAAAATGGTTAGCGGAACATTATTAATACATCAGCCGTGTGGGAATAGTGCGCGCTCGTAATAATAACGCATCGATCCCGGGGGCTTCGGGAAATTCAACTGAGCGTCCTGTAACGCCGCCATTTTATTGTTTGGGCTATTTTTGGATTATAGTACCTACCTATACCTACCTATATACAAGCTACTCCGATTGTATAGGTACTTCATGATGGCTAGATGGTATCTAAGGCGTTGGACTGTCAATAGCGTCAATAGTGACCGTCGATGATTGAGCACTCTTCAATTTCAACCACCCATTTCAATGCTATTTTTAAATTACATAATAATTATTAAAGACCTTTGGCATTGGGGACCATAGAACAGTTAAAAATCTTAAATAGACTGGTGTTTATACATGCTTAATTTTATAATTGTTTCTTTGTTCTGTGTTTTATTCTATGTAAACTAATAATCAATAGCGCGGTATACAAGCTACTCCGATTGTATAGGTACTTCATGATGGCTAGATGGTATCTAAGGCGTTGGACTGTCAATAGCGTCAATAGTGACCGTCGATGATTGAGCACTCTTCAATTTCAACCACCCATTTTAATGCTATTTTTAAATTACATAATAATTATTAAAGACCTTTGGCATTGGTGACCATAGAACAGTTAAAAATCTTAAATAGACTGGTGTTTATACATGCTTAATTTTATAATTGTTTCTTTGTTCTGTGTTTTATTCTATGTAAACTAATAATCAATAGCGCGGAATTAGTCCAACAATAAATACTTGTCAATCTTCCATTGATTCCGCAGTAATTTTTCACTGATTTACCTCAAAACACAATCGAATAGTCGATTCTGACATTTAAAGTTATAAATTATCCTTTTAACAAAACATTTATTCCACATTCCCTTCAAACAGGGTCGGCATAAATACACATAAGGTACGAACGCGTCTCAATGTTCGCTGATACAAAAGTGTCGTTAAGTAGGCCATTAATTTTGTCCGCCATTGTAAGAGACGAGTTTTCGCCTCGTCAGCTGAGATAAAGTGGGCACAACCTCAGGTGCGAAATACGGGTGTTCCTTTCGCTTTTGGTACGAAGATAGCTTATCATAACTTTACTAAAATATAAAAACATTTATGTAATATCACAAATAATATAAATAAATGGTATCAGTGCCAACAATACAATATTGTGTTTATCATCAGTGCTTTTCTCATAAGAATACCAATTGTAAGTTCGCGCATATGCACTTTTGAGCGACCAATAGAGCGCGCCCCTCTCCCAGACTCCCACCGCCCGCGCCCCTCACCGCTACGCATACCCAAAATACGCGTTCTGCGCAATCCCCACTCGATTTCAAGATATTTGTCTCGTACTGTAGTATCAGTAACGGTAAATTTTATAATATCTCGTCGTATATAGAAAACCATAGGATCCAAACTATCCAATCGACTTTACAAGCAGATTGCGATTATTACAACTCAAAAATTCTGCGTTAAATCAATTTAAAAGCCAAGGAACCAAAACAAGGATAAGTTGAAAAATATAATAACAAGTAAACACGGCACGGAACTTGAATAAATCATTTAAAGCAATTCGAAAGCAGTTGTAAAATGTTGTAGATCCTTAACTTAAAGCTGTAACATAAAGTTGGCGTCTAAAAGCTATCCGGGCGACACGCACAGACAGACGAAATCTAAATACATGTAGAACCATAGAAATAGAATGCCAAAGAACAACAATGTCAATAAACAGGTGATCCGAAAAACATTTTATATGAGATACCTAAAAACCTACTTACATACATAAAATATGACTATATTATGGCAAAGGAAATTAATAAACTATGTTCCATACTGTTTTCTTTATCGATAAACGAATAAATGTAGCGAAATTTGGTTTTAGAGAAATGTGTGGCAAGGCAAAATCTTATTTACCTTTGAAAAGTATGATTACTTGGATTGTTTCTTTTTATCTCATCAAAATTACTTAGAGCACAAGACACCATGGCTCCACGATACGTTTATTTGAAATCCTAATAAGGATTAACAAATATTTTAAACAATCTGTGATTGCTCATTTGCAAGGCGGGACGCTAGGGGCTCTTACTGTAAAAAAATTGGCACATGGTCACTTGATTCTTTGTCTCTTTTTTTCACAGACCGTATCCGTATAATGTTAACTTCTCTTTTCCACACTTTGTTGGTCTTTTATGTATACGACCATCGTTGATGAAATATTTTAAAACAAAGGAATAAAAGGGATGCTGCATTGATGGAATATTTTTTTTAACAAACAAATACATACGCATCACGGACATTTTTTATTGGCTAGGCTAAAGCATTATTTAAGCGATGTTCTGTAAATTGAACCTGACTTAAGTAACAAGTATTTGTATTTATTCTGAAAGCCGTCCGATCTTCTACTTCCGTCGGTTGTTTTCCAAAGATTTCACTGTTTGACACACCAATAAGATACATAACACTAAACTTTGTTGAATTAAATCTCTTATCTTTGACATACAAGGGCCATACAACTCTGGAAGCAATTATCATAGTAAAAATTATCGAAATTATTGTCAATTTTAATAACTACTAAACTATTTCGTATTTTAGAAAACTGTCAATCACAAAACTAGAGAGCACTTAAGGTTTCTTTTTATAAAAGTTTCACTTTCACGATTATAGGTCTATTATTGTTTGGCACATCAGTGAAAAACTACAAAATTAGAGGTGACTTTACAAAATTTTCTATCGAGAAAAATGTTGGCTATCATGTTTATGTCAATCACAAAACTGAGTAGGTACTATAATCTACTTTCTATATTAATTTTTTGGGACCGATAAGTCAAGTAATACTGTGTGAATGTTTTGTTAAAAAAAAACCGCCTTCAAAAAACTGAAAACAAAAACAGCTTAAAAATTAAATACCTTTAAAAAGCAAGAAATAAATTCGAATCATTCGTTACACATATCAATATTAATAAAACACGTCTATTGAAGTCGGGTGGGGCTGGAGGACAACTTCATTTCATTAGACGTGTTTAACGAATGATTCGAATTTATTTCTTGCTTTTTAAAGGTATTTAATTTTTAAGCTGTTTTTGTTTTCAGTTTTTTGAAGGCGGTTTTTCTTTTTACTTAAAAGCTTTTTTATTTTCAACTTTTTAGTGGTAAGTATGTAAGCGCAGCGTGTAAATATTTTTTTAACTTTATATTATAATATTTTCAATGGTAAAATGCCCAGAACTCAATTTCCAAATTTACGCTGTTTGTTTTTGAGGAGTTCCGTTGCGTCTTCCTAGTCCAAGTCTAGTCAAGAACGTTGCATTGCAAACCATGATTTGGTTTGTTTTGGATTGCCATAAACATACCAAAAACTAAATCACTTTACATATACTATTTGACTTTGAGGAGTTCCCTTGTGTATCTTCGAAGTTCGAAATCCATTAACGATGAAATTAAATTGTGACCACTCTTGAAGTATACCCTTTCAAACAAAAAAGAATCATCTAAATCGGTTCATAAACAAAGATGTTATGTCCGAAATGCCATAAAAACTCGTGTGATGGCGAGCTAAATAGTTGATATTTTTCAGGATTATGAAAAAACTACTGGCCAGATCTCTGTAAAAATTTTATGGGACCACACACGAACTATGTTCATTGAGATAAAAAAAGAATTGTACAAATCGGGTAACAACTGACGAAGCTATGTTAAAACATACATAAAAAAACGTCGACTTGAGAACCTCCTCGTTTTTTGAAGTAGGTTAAAAATGTGTATTATTTGGCGTTGTACGGCTCCTTAACACTCCACTCCTGGGACACAGGCCTTCCTTAAGTATAGATTTTGACATTGTTTACGTACTTATAATTCAATATTATTACGGATCAGCATCTAAATTCGAGCTACTGGCTGTTATTTACGTTCCAGATGGGCAGTAAACGTTGCGAACAAGACGTTACAATGTATAACAAAGCCTTATTGCTTCTGCCGAGATACAACCGGCTTTATGATTTTAATTTACACCGCCTTCAGGAATTATGTAAATGCGCGGGCGACACGCGTCTTTCATTAACTGAAGCTCTATAAATAACTTTATCGGAAGTGCTGTGGTTTGAAAGTCGGTGTAGAGATGATGAAAATATAAAGCTATTGTTTTTGAAAGGGAAACTATAAAAGGTGGAACAAAATTATGTAACAATACTAAAACAGGTGATAGTATTACTTTATCTTATGAACAACTTTCCGTGTTTACGAGTTTTGAATTTTGACCATTTTCGACATATAACATTTAGTGCTTGTAAGCCTCGTGCGAGGCCTGCTGCACGCGGTAAATGTCCTGGCTCGCACGAGGCTGCTCGCTTGGTGGAGACCCGCCTTATCACCAAAAATCTGGACTCGCCTTATCACAAGATCGGATTTTGATGAAATTAAAACAAAGAATACTTTTATCCTGGTTAAAGGATTCCTAAGGATTTTCTCGAATGTCCACGCGGACGAAGTCGCGGGCGGAAGCTAGTTTAGAAATACGACAGCAACCGTGACGAAAGGCAAGACAATATTATTAAAAAACTTACTTATCCGAGAATCGAATCAAACTCAACAGATGAAAAATCAGGAGGAATCTCAGTGTTTTATTATCTCAGTCATCATCCGTTTATTGAATGAACTAATTTAAGTGGTGGATACGTGTTTCTACCAATTTTTATTAACACATCTATATAATAATTTTAAAATCACCACCAATGGGTCACGATTGGCGCAGTAACTTGGGGCGGCTATCTCCCCCTACTCCCCACCGAGGTGAGATAAAAGGCCGGAATCCGCCGCCGCCGCCATTTAAATATCACACCGGGGCAGGGCTGCCACCTTCCGCACCCGGATTTGTCCTCGTTCAACATCCGGGGTAATTGTTACTAACTAGTAAAACCCTTGTATGTGTTTGTAAAAGGGAAATATACAATACCCGTTATGCCGAATATGGTAGATAGATAGGGACCATCAAACTGAACAACTTTTACTATGGGACCAACTCTGAAATCGCGAAAAAAAATCGGTTTCATCCAAAAATTTGATCAAAATGTATGAAACAGTATTTTTTTTTTCATTATTTCAAAGTTGTTCATATTGATGGTCGCTATCTACCATTTTCGGCATAAGGGGTACTTTTGTAACACATTGTATAGTACGAGTATATAGTAAACTGTAAAAGTTGCCTATAGACGATCAACTTTAATTTAAAATGAACAGAAAAATTCATTTTAAATTTAAGTTTATTTTTATATGTAAATAGAGAACTAGTCGATTCGTAAACCGCGAAAACGAATTACAATTTGCCTACATGATAAATGCGGAAATGTCCCTGTTTACCGCTTTTCATGCCAAACCAAACCACCAGCCATCGAGAACACTACAAAATAAACTATTGTCATATTACGCGTGGTTAAGTTACTACATGCATGGTTTTTTAATAAAATCAACGTCGAAAATATTTTTTCCCTAGCATCTTCTCGGATTAGCTGGCAGCCCTTGTCCCGGAGAGAGGTTGGTCCTTCCCTGATAACCCGGCGTTGTAGGCTGCATAGTTCGCCAAGACTTGCCGACAAACCATAAATTATGAATACTGTGAAATAGCAATCTTTTTTATACCTATACCTAATTATAAAAGTATCGGTTGAGTTCAGAGAAACGTCAGATAAAAATGGACAGGATGATTTGAATATACCTAATGAGGTATTCGGTTTATGTATGGGGATCCAATTTTATTTTTATTATTTACTAATAATGTGTAAAATTAAAAACTGTACTTTATAGCAAGGTTTTCTAATTGAGAAGTTTCCGTCTGATTGGTGTTTATGCACAATATTATCAATACGGCGATAATTAGATCTGGTAGTGTGGTATGTTTCATTTCATTAATGTTTATAATCTAGAAAACTAACATATAAATGAACCTTACTTATAGTTTGTCCAAAGTAGCAACCACGCAATACAAAATTGCTACGCCGTAGCAAGCGTAGCAGAAAGCGTAGCCGTGTACTACGATAAATATTGAATCAGCAAGCTACCTTTACCCTTATTTATTTATTGTGATGGCACACGACACGGGTCTTGGTTGACTATATTTGTTCTATGGTATGAGGGTATACCCATGTTACAATGTGAAAGTATGACTGACAGATGTGAATGACGACCTCCGTGGTCGAGTGGTTTGCACGCCGGTTTTCAAGGCCTCTCCATCTCTTGAGGTCCCGGGTTCGATCCCCGGCTGGGTTAATGTAGAAAATGAACTTTTCAATATTGTCTCAGGTCTGGGTGTTTGTCATACCACCGTTGTTTCTGATTTCCATAACACAAGTGCTATTGCTACTTACTTTGGAATTGGAGCAATGTATGTGATGTTGTCAAAATATTTATATTATTTACTTATATTAAGCTTTCTTTTTTAATTTTAATAAAAAAATATAAAGAAAAATGAGCTAAGTAATAAATAATTTCAAATTACCAATGTATGATAATATGATATCTATAAGCGTACAGTTTATTTATTTATTTAAATTGTTTCAGGTAAGCAGCCTCATTCAATATAATGCGTGAATTCAACGAAAAACCTGTAAGTAAAAAAAAAGTTTCTTTTATATATATTAAAAGATTAATTGATTAGTTGAAACTAGTCATTGTTGATGAATTAATTATGCGTTTCATTTCTGTTATATCTGAGAATCTACGCACCACAACCGACCTGTCAACCCGATATCGATAAAATCATTATAGATCAAGGACTATACTATGGCCTTGCGTGGCGAGTTATCGATACGAATCTAGGGCATCGATATTGCACGGCCCTATCTGTGCTCTCAGCTGTGTGCCAATTTTCAGTGGGCCAATGCCCATTTGTCGTTTGATTTTTACGCTATTCACTTGTTTTGTTAGCGGTCATTTTGTAAATGTGCTAAACATAAAATAAAAAGACAACTTAAGTGATGTTAAGTGAAAAAAATTGCGAATCGTGCAAAGTGCTTTATTGGACCGTTTTGTTTAATAAAACTACTAAGTTGAGGACTTCGTTTGTAATGATAATAGTTTCTCGATATGTGATGAAATAAGAGATACAAAGGTTAAAGAAACATAATTATTAGTTGTGACTTTAAAGTTTACTACGTACTCAATTTAACAGCAGTTTGTTTATACAATATTTGGTTGTGATTTCACCTGTTTAATGAACGAATCTTCAAACGTCAATTATAATTTAGTCATTTTTAGGTAATTTTAAAACCGATTTAAGTAACAAAACTGCATTTGCTTCAAAATAGTGCAATGTATTTTTACTTCATTCTGTGGAAGAGCCCGCTGCAGCCGCGCAATTTGCTTTGTTCGTTTATTTATTTTTCTCACTTTTTTAGTGGCCAATGTTTGTTAAAGATTTTGTTTTCAAACGAAGTGCAATTTGATTGAAAACGTATTGAATCGTTGTCGATTCGAATTTCCTTGTTCACTTGATTCCGTATGAAAACGTACTATTTTTTCTGGCTGTAAATATAATGTGTAATGGTTTATTTAAAGGTGTGACAGATTTATAACATCTTTTTGATGAATAATCTTAATTACAATAAAGTTGTTCTACTCTCAAAATCAGTATATGTAAATACATAAGTACCAACAAAATATCATTATGTACCTCTGTAGTAGATCTTGGTTTCTAAAGTATTTCTTTTTATCAAATTTAAAATGGTAAATGAATGATTTGTGTGTTCTTGGTTGATTTACTATGTTTTTCCAAATATACCTGTAGTATTTTAACTGTAATTTGCTATTATTTTTAATTCAAGTCATTATTGACAACCGTGTTCAATCGTCATTCAAAATTACCATCGACCAAATGAATTTCATTATAAAACTTTACACAAAAGTAGATATTTAACAAGAACATCCTGGAAACCCGCGCAAACACCTAACTAGACTTATTTTTAAAGTTCAACATACACTTTTAACGTCTTACCATTATTCTCAGTAATAAATTTTAAAGCGAGCCATTAATTTAATAGTCTCGCAAACACATAGGGTTAGCGGAAAACTGGCCGCAGCGCCAATAGCGTTATATCAGTCAGGTAACGAGGTGCGGTAACTGCTATCCGGAAATAGCGCCACCGGATAGCGTCCTCCGTTTAATAACGTACGGCACTATTATGGAATTACGACTCAACGAGTATTGTTAGTGACGTTAAAGATTTTAATGGTGAAATATTATCGATATTGATTACATCACTATTTTTAAACAAATAAAACCACAGAATAGAACTGCTGGAGAAGTTTTGTTTTTAAATTATCTATAGTAGAGAGTTTTTGGCGCCATTTTGTCGAGTGCGGTTCGGTGTCTATTTTAATTATTTGCAAATTGATTCATAGTGGATATTGTGTCTTAAAATTGGTACAGTTTTGTGGTACAAGTGCCTACGCAACTGAACAATATGTGGAATAATTGAAATAGGCATGATCTTGGTTGTGTGAAGCTGAGACTTTTATGTAGTGGTGGCTACCTCGGCAGAACTAACCGAGTAAACTGTCTTGATATACTTGGTGCCAAATGCTCCAAGCAGCATTGGAATGCGATGCACCCGCATTCTAATGAAAATTGAAACATTGTAGACATAGTTCAGTGGTAGACCGACCACTGAACTATTCAACACATGACACTGGCAAAAATTACTTTCAAGAGGAATGTAGATTGCCAAAACAAAATTAGAAGAAGAATATCTATAGTTGATATGAATGCACTTAAAATATTCGTATTTTGTAGATATCATTACAAACACATAATAATTCGGTATGAACCTACCTACCCGAGGAAAGATATGAATGCTTGTATAGTTAAAGGCATTGCAATTAAATGTTTTATTTTAAAGTGAATTTTCTCAACATAAAAGCTAAATTTTGTGTGAAACTGTAAGTGTAAAGTGAACCATGGTGCATGAAAGAGATGATGATTGTTTACTAAGACTGTTCGCCATGCTGTTCGAACAGAAGAAACCTAAGAAAAGGAAGTTAATGCAGAAATCTGGTATGTTTGTTTCCTTTGTCTTCTACATTTTTTATTATATATTTTAAGTGTATTTTTGAATATATGTTTCAACGAAGAATAGCGCGCTCTCTCCCTCATAATTATGTCAAACTATGATAAACTAAAAGCAAACCGTAATACAATTAAAACATTATTTCTCTTCTTATCATCATCATCATATCAGCCGAACGACACCCACTACAGGGTATAGGCCTCCCCTAAGGATCTCCACGACGATCTTAAGTTGATTAAGTTGAATTCTCTTCTTAAGTTGAATATAATTCTATCTAGGTCATATTATTACTCTGGCAAAATTAATAAAAGAACTCGGTCAATTTAATTATGGCAATTTTATAATTAAGTCGTAATTCGACAGAAAGTACCTGCTACCTACCTAACTTACTATTTTCAGAGCGTTTATCTATCTAGGTCTATGATATGTTTTGATCTATCATCACGTACTTATTTTTCACACTGTCTCTAATTATTATGTTATTGCCACACATAATAGAAACACGTTTACATTTTGCGTTAATTATTTAATTATATTTTTGTACAGTTTTGATAAATTGTAGTAGTTTTTAAACTAGACTTTAATTGCAGTCGCATATCTACTTGCAAAAGTTAAGTTTAGTATACCACTAGCTTCCGCCCGCGACTTCGAGAATAGTCAAGATAAAAGTATTATGTTTTTTTGTTTCATCAAAATGTGTTGTTTTTGCATGATAAGGCTGTTCCCCACCAAGCGAGTAGCCTCATGCGAGGCAGGACGTTTGCCTCGTGCGATTATATCCATTTAAAAACATACATACATACGCTCACGCCTGTTTCCCATGGGGGTAGGCAGAGACTATGGATCGCCACCTGCTACGATCCTTGCACACTTCTTTCGCTTCATTCACATCCATCTTAAGAGTGAACAAAACATATATTTTTGAAATTTCCTCGTTATTTATGAACAAGTGCACTATCAGCTGTTCCACCTAATTGTGGGCAAGGCTTATCAGCCAGATACGACTTAACCGCGATAACAACACACAGTTGCCGGCGACGCGCCCGTGAGAGTTTATACGGACAATACCTTCGCCTTACAATACTTATTTACATTTAAAAAATAATGTTTACTCTCTGATCGATCTCGGATTTCGAATTTGGAATCTAGTGATGTGACAATGACAGACTTTGTGCGTAAATATCGATAGACTGTTGGTCTTGAGTTAGTGTTTTTAAAATGAGTTCTTTTTGGTCGGAGTTTTTGAATGCTGCGGCCAGCCACCCCGGCGTACCTGGTGATATGGTCGCCTATCCAATAATGGATGGAGATGGTAGTTGGTATTTCTTTTACACTTGAAAGATTTCAGAGGGCCACTTGGTGCTACGGTAGCGATCCTACCTTCTGCGCCAAAGGTCCCGGGTTCGAATCCTGGTAGGAGCAGATGTTAGTAGTGCAGAGCAGATTTTAAGCATTTGTTCCTGAATCATGGACGCTTATAAAATAATTATTATGTACATTCTTTAGTACCCATAGTACAAGCTCTGCTTAGTTTGGAACTAAATAATTGTTGTGATTTGTCCCGAATTTATTTATTTATTTTAATAGGTTTCACCTTTCAAGTTATATTTTAAACCATGTCTTTTTCTACTGAATAATAAAGCTTCCAAAATTGCTATTGTTGACACTAGCTCGAAAAAAGTTCTATTTACCTCACTACATAATTAAGGGTCCGTTCCATAGGTTCTAGGTATCACCTACGCTACGACTATATTAAACTCAATTAATTTAGCAAAGTCCAGACTCCGTGAAAGTTTATGTTAGGTGGAACTTAATTTAGCGACGGCGCCCGGTGGGGCAGTTAGAAAGCTCTCGAGATTGTCTTTACGTGTATCTTCAAAACCACTTCATACACGCTCCGAGCAACTATTGAGCTCCTAAGTTAACACTCTACTAGTGAAAAGACCAACTTCGTGTAGCAGAAACATGGTAGTTCAGCATTCGCAACTGTTGACGGTATAAGAATGTAACAAATATTATATCCAAACACACCCAAAAACCTTTATATATGTAAGTATTAGGTATTGTCTTTCTCTCTATTATTCTCTATACTCTATTATTAAAATTTGTAGAAACTGTTTGTCACAATAAAATTAATTTCTAGTGACGTTTGAAAATGCACTTATATGACTAATGTTTACCGATTAATTGATATCAAATTGTTTTAGTAAACCAAGTCATCGATTCCTTTAAATTAAATTCGCACAATCAAATACTGATAAATTGTATTGTTAAACAGTTACAACAATAGAATTTGTCATTTAATACGTTCTAAAACATGAGAAATAGATAATCTTCCTGAATGTCACTTTTGTTTATCGTTCGATAAATAAGCTGTTGCGCAAACTCGCCACCTAAATTATCGCCAATGTTATCGTCGATCGTTGTTATCTCTCGACGCTAGATAGCGCCGCAGTCGCCCTCGCACTGAAACTCGCTCCACAAACTCTAAAGCCCATCCATCAGTACAATTTTCCTCGCAGATGAATTATCTCGTTCCATATTTATCTTATCGATAACTTGGGAATATTATTTATGGTATTCGAAATCACGCGCAGCGGCAAATCGATTCATTGGATCGGAGTTTATCTTATCTGGCAGTCGCTGAAATGTTATAGAATGGAGCGTGTGTTGAGTGTGGTGATTAAAAGTTATTGTTAAAATGTAAATAGTTTGAGTGGGTGATTGATCCGGTCGATATGCGATTGCCGTCCGGTTTTTGTGCTCATAGTGTGGAGTGTGTGTGCGAGTGTCTGTGGCAGACGTTGAAATGTGGTCGGAGGGCATGCGAGCAGTTAGCGCTGACTCATCACCTCATTTCTGTGCCGTACCCTATGCTGGACGTGATCCTCGCAGCTCCCACGTACGCAAGTCGAAGTTGGTATTAACGATTAAACTTTATCGATCGATACTTTTTTTCACATCACTAGAGTATTGATATTTTATACAGTTTTCCATCGGAAGAGTTTTCTGTGTTCTGTGGTTATTTATTATTAATTTCGTGTAAGTAATTTATTATTCTTGACCTAACACAAACGACCGAATACTCAAAGGCTTCTTAGCTAAAATCTTTAGTTAAGATCGAAGCTGTCAGTTTCATAGGGTTATGTCAAATCTGACAACTTTTTTGAATTAATTAACTTTAATTTTAATAGTTGATCTTAGCTTTAAGATTCGTTTACGTATTTGACCGTCAGAGTTTACCTTTGCAAATGTCACAATTTCAGTTGAAACATGCAGTGGTTCATATGGATAGATGACGAAAGCTATAAATAGATAATTTTATCAACTGCTAATCGTTTTCTGTTAGGTATCAGTTATTACGTTTGATTACAAACAAAGAAATTAATCATTTTTATTTTGTTTCCTGTATTATTTATACTAAACGCCATAAATACAAACAAAAACTACAAAAGAGGTCATTATTCTAAAGAGAGAAAACAAAAAAAATAACTTCAGTAAAAAAACCTAATGAAACTGGATTTTATAACAATTTGAATTACCCGAGAATCTAACCTGATACCAGATACTTAGGGGTTGCTTGCTATAGCACTCTGGTAAATAGTAGAGAGGTCTTTAACGTCTTTATTGCAACAAAATTGAAAGAGGTGTCAAAAAACCCGTTGAATGTTTTGCAATTTGAACCCGTTTTTGCAAATGCAATTCCCTCGTGTACCTATTTAATCTGTTTAACCAATCAAAATTATCCACTCGAATGTCGTTTAAAATTTCAATGGACGTGTCCACTTAATTAACAGTTCATTCAGATATTATTTAAAATGTTTGTAAAAAAAATCCAATCTGTGAGTTGTTTTTCTAATTAAAATGAAAAGTTGATAACCTAAAATTCAAGGAGTCTCCTGCAGTGATATTATAATTTTTTTTATAGTCTTAAAGAGTCACTGCACTAAAAGACTTTTTTTTTCGGACACAGTGACCGCAAACTTAAAAATACTATCCGCTTTAATTGGTGATGTGCCTGGCGGCTAAGATTTTAACCTTAAAAACGAAAAAACAATGGGGAATGTCTGAAAAAAATCAAATTGGCTGAATATTTTTCTATTGGTAGGAATAAGCTCTCTTAGTAACAGAAAAAAGTTTAAAGAATTTTCTGTTGCGTAGAAAAAATATAAAAAATTAAAGTCTCTTCGACTTTACAAATGTGCAAAAGTAACAGCAGAATGGAGATTATACCTTTGCCACCACCTGCCACAACAACAACAATAATAAAAAATAAAAAGTTTTGACATTTTGACAATGACAAATGTCAAAATGTCAAAACTTTGAACTTGAAACTTTTTTTTAATACCATGTTGTGGTTGTGGCAGGTGGTGGCAAAGGTATAATTTCCATTCTGCTGTTACTTTTGTATATTTGTGAAATCGAAGAGAGTTAAATGTTTTAAATTTTTTCCACGCAACCAAAAATTCTGAAACTTTTTTTCCACAGAACAAAGAAATTTTTTTTTCTATTACTAAGGGAGCTTATTCCTACCTATAAAAAAATATTCAGCCAATTTGATTTTTTTCGGACATTCCCCATTGTAATTTTTTATATACTTAGGCCCATTGGCGTATTTAGGGGGTGGTTTTGGGGGTTCAAACCCGCCCCCCCCCCCCCCCCCCGAAATAAAGACTTGCTAAGTAAAATCCTTTTTTTGTTAAGCATTTTTTTAACATATATTTTATTTTATTTATTTATTTATAATCAGGCAACAATGGCCCATAGATACATACCTCAAAACTAAAATATAATATATATAGACAATTTTGTTAGTAAATATAACTTAATATTACGTTAGTATAAACTCAATTTGGCACTTTCTGTGTCAGTTCGGTGGCACAGAAAGTGCCAAACATAGACCCGACCCTCCTTAAAAACTGGCCCAAACCCCCCCCCCCTGAAAAGTTGACCTGGCTACGCCTAAAGTAGGCCCTATCTTATTGAAAATAATAATTCAATAATTAATTTTTAGATTACCTATTAGAATTTTCTTGTTTCATGACATGTTTAGCTGCGGATCACGTCGATGTGGATGTTAATGTGACAAGGTTCCAGCTCATTACCAATTGACGGGGATAGTAAGCCCAATCAACTGCCATAGAAATTCGATGAATAGAAGATTGTACGACGAAGCATTCGTCCGCAATCTCATACTTACATCGCGTATTCTAACGACATTACTAAAACATCTCCGTTTATTATCGGATATAAACGTTTTTATTTTATTTTTATTTTTTATTTTATTTTAACACAATACAGCTATTCTTACAGGGGTTCCTAATACAATAGTGTAGTCATCTAAATTTACAGATACTTACTTATTTAAAAAATTAAATTTAAATTCATTTCATTCAATTAATACAATTATTCAATACAATCTATTTCATTAATTCATTATTATTATTTACTTATTTTATATTAATGTCAGTTATAAAAATAATTAAATTAATAAATATCAATCATAGCATAACACTTTTAAAGTTACTTTCTCGAACTCGCTCTTTGAACAGGTGAAAATATCAATTTTTTCGGCAACTACATTAAGTGTGTGCAAAGTTCGTGTCAAAGGTGCTTTGGCCAGCAGGCCGGTCCTGGCGTGGGGGATCGCGAGCAGCCGCGGCCGTCGCCGCCTCCACACATATCTATTCGGCACGCATAAACCTAGCTGCTCCAATATATACGGGTTGGAGACAATACCTCTTAGCACCTTAATTATGTAAAGAGCGATAGTCAGATCTCTTCTTGTTTCCAGTTTGTTGTATCCAACCATGCCCAAAACGAACAAGGTTGGATACATCAAAGGATAAAAAGGATATACTCCATAAAGCTTAAGGTATAAAAACCTCGTAAATTTGTTTTGTATGCGCTCCATCATCAGTTTATATTTTGATTCATGTGGAGCCCATACTGCAGCGTTAAACTCCAGCTGACTTCGAATGAGCGCATTATATAGGGCGGCTATTGCTTTTAAATTCGTGAAACCCGCCGACTGTCTCAGAATAAAACCTAAAGTTTTATAAGCTTTTTTGCATATTTCGGTTACGTGAGTTTTAAAATTTAGTTCACTACTCAGTCGCACGCCCAGATCTTTGACTGCCTCTGTCCTATGAAATTTCGAACCATTAATTTCGTAATCGTAGTGAAGCGGCGCTCGTGCTCGGCTAAAAGATGTTATGGAGCATTTGTTAAGATTAAACTGTAGTTTATTTTTTTGACTCCACTCCGCTACTCTGTTTATGTCCTCTTGCAAGCGATCACAATCCCCACTATCTTTGATTGCTAATAGTAATTTAAGGTCGTCTGCGAAAAGTAAGCATCGGGCTTCTTTGACAACTTCGGGTAGATCATTTATCATAATTATGAAGTTTAAAGGCCCTAAATTGCTGCCTTGACCCACTCCAGTTCTAGTAAAATAGGGGTCTGACCTATACCCAGCATAATCCACGTATTGCATTCGGTCCTTCAAGTAGCTCGCAAAAAACTTTTCATCCCTTCTATTCGAAAAAGGATGCATTGTTCCTATATAAGTGGGACCAAAATAGCTCTTTTCTGGTAAGAACTTTTTAGTGGGAGGAAAAGAGATTTGAATTTAGAACATGTATCTTTCAAAGAATTCGAACGCCGCCGCCGGCTGGTATATATTGACTGGCTGTATAGACGGCCGCGCAAACTGAAAAAAAAACATAAGCGCGCGAATTAAGTCTGTGTTCTTGTAAGTACATACTTACTACGCGTTCACTTCATCATTGCCGCTACCTCCCGACCCGCTTCTTCATACCGCGCCCCCGGCGTCGCCAGGGGAGGCGCGCGGGAGGGCGACATAGGGGGTGCGGAATGATGAAGCGGGCCGAGAGGTAACGGCAGCAATTGAATGAACGCGTAGTACGTACTTAGTACAATAACTTTTGAAAATTGCGCTAGTGTATCAAACGTAACTATAAATTTGTAATTATTTTTACTTTTCACGTGTCTTTTTTAAATAAAGAACAATTTCATTAATTACATAAACACAGTCTCCTATTTATTTTCTCATAGAAAGGGGATGAAAAGTAGAGTATATGACTCGGGCGCAAAATATTTTTGGCGAGGGCGACATACTTTGAATCCCTCGCTACGTTCAGGATTCTACTGAAGAATCCCTCGCTACGCTCGGGATTCTACTCTAGAATCCCTCACTTCGCTCTGGATTCAAAAAAGCGCCCTCGCCGTAAAAATATTATTTTGCTCCCTTGTAATACAATCTACTATTAAAAGCTGCGTAGTGCAGCCGATCGCCGCCAACTTCGTCAACAAAATGTCATTATCAACCAAATCGAACGCTTTTTTGTAGTCGAAGTAGGCGGCGTCAACTTGTATCCCCGCGTCTACATGAGGTACTATGTAAGCCATCGCGTTGAGAAGGTTACTGGTGGTACTGCGGGCCGGCCGAAACCCGTGCTGTGCGTCAGAAAGCTGGGCTGATACCTGCAACTGAACACTTCGCTGTACTGCCCCCTCGAACACTTTGGCTGCTGTCGATAGTATTGCGACGGGCCTAAAGCCATCTATCTCAGACCCCCCCTCCCCTTTAGGAATCGGAATCACCCGTGTAGTTTTCCAGCAATCCGGAAAATGAGATGCCTCTAAACATAAATTAAATATATGTAAAAGCGGTTTCGCCAGAGTAGCGCGGCAATCTCTCACGATGAAGGCAGGAATGCCGTCGGGTCCTGCCGAGCGCTTCGGCTTTAGCCGCATCAGTGCGTCCCGCACTTCACGCAGCGTGAGCTGCGGGACGTGTACACGCGCGGCACTCGCCCCGCCCGCCGCCGTCGCCTCTGCCACGTCCAGCTTGGCCGGCTCACTGCCGTATACCGAAAAGAAATACTTTGCAAATTCTGTTGCGCATTCCGAGTCAGACAGAGGATTTCCTTCTTTAGTAATTTTTTTGCGATTTACACTCCCTCTTTGTGACCTAACATAATCCCAAAAAGACTTTGGATCCTTTGCTAAATTAGATTGAATTCTATTTTTATGTCTCTCATGTGCAAAAGTTATCATTTCTTTTACCTTAGCTCTAGATTTTGAAAAATTAACGTAGCTATCCGACGTCTTACTGGACTTGTATTCCTTATGGAGTTTAGCTTTTAATTATATAGCCCTTATAATATCCAAGGTGTACCACGCTGGATAGCTATACCTACCGGCGGTGTCCTTCCTGGGTTTCTTTTTGGGTACACAGTCATTAATTATATTATTAATAGTAACATAAAAATACTTTACCGCCTCCTCCGGATCTCGCGCTTCATACAATGCCTTCCAGTCGATATCCGCCAGTAGTGAGTATAGTACGCTGTAATCGGCTTTAGCGAAGTCCCATTCCTGTGATCTTTCGCACGTTAATACGTCAGGCGAAGCAGATGGTGGGTGCAGCGAAGACGGAGGCAGCGCAGTGCGCCGTCCAATACGCACCGTCACAGCGAGTGGCGGGTGATAAGCATCCACCGGCACTAATGCCTCATCCGCCTCGCACGCGTCGATTCCGTCCACTATACACTCCGAGCACAACACTAAATCCAGTTGCCTATTGTCACGATTCGGTACCTTATTCATTTGAGCGAGCTCACAGAAAGCGGCAAAATAATTTAAATAATTAATCACATTATCATTGGCTGAATGTAAATTAAAATCACCTAAAACTATTAGTGCTTTATATTTAATAGACCACTGTTCAATAATCCTAAATAGAATCATGTAATCATTTTCTATACTATCCGGCGGAATATAAAGAACGCAACAGAAAAATAAATGTTTGTTATTCAAAGACACAGCCGCGCCGACTAGTTCAAATGCACAGTTATCTATGTTGATGTCACCCGGTAGCACTTCTCTCCGTAGCTCGAAGCGGTGTGTGGCCACGAGAAACGCGCCTCCTAGTTTCCTCCCGTCCGCTCGATCGCACCTTATTATTTTATAACCAGGTGGAACAATTTCTGCGTCTTGAATAGAATCATTGCATCCTGTTTCTGTTATTGCGAATATATCGGCGCCCGAGGATTCTATATTGCTACGAAACATGTTTAACTTGGTCCGGAGACCTCTTGTATTTTGATAAAATATACTAACGTCGCTATGCTTTATCGACCAGTTGGTTTGTTGGTCTCCGAAACCAAACCCATTCAGCGAACTCCACATTAACAGGCCAAACCTCAGGTTGACAGAGTTTATCATAAATGTTTTGAGAAACTGTGATAACAAAAGATGAATAATTTCTTTGCGTCTTATGCTTAATCTTTTCAATTTTCACTGAAACTTCTGAGCCGCATATTTTTTTCACGTGAGATGTCAACTGTTCCACTGTGGTATCTGATTTTAGGCGCCATACATGAAGGTGTTTGTTTCGTTCTTGACCTTTTATTTCAACTAAATCTGTATTTTTACCTTTCTTAACTTGTTTTGCCTGAATTTTACCACCCCTTTATCTCCCTTCCGCGTCGTAGCTACTGCCTTTGCCTTAATAATACGATTTGAGATGTTTATTTGAACAGATTACTCATATTGATAACAATGGATGTTCAACTAACATTATTTTCGTGTAACATGATGTCTACATTTCCAGCTTTTTACTGTAGCAACTCATTATAAATGTCAAAATCTAGAAACATAATGTCATCATACTCATACTATAAAACAATACAATATCCCGCCTAAGGTTACCGCCTTTTTCCTTTTATACAATGTTATTTTTAGTTGCAAAACCTCTCGTGGGGTTGACCAGACCATCAAACTGAACCATTTTCTTTATGGGACCAAACTCGAAATCACGAAAAAAAAATCAGCTGTTCCATACATTTTGATTGATTCTTTTTTTCGTGATTTCGAGTTTGGTCCCATAATGGAAGTTGTTCAGTTTGATGGTCTGATCAACCCCACAAGAGGTTTTGTATTAACTAAAAATAACCTTGAGACTCGAACGAAGCAGAGGCAGCATACAAAATAATTGTATGGGAAATATCCATAATCTCGGCAACAATCGCTTCAGCTTTTCTTAGAAACTGTTGTTCTTAACAGAATTTGACCGGGAAATTGGCTCAGAGGGTAGGATTGCAATTGCGACTAATGCACCAAGCAGTCGTCAATTGAGTTTGAACTTCATGTGTTGGGTTTTCAAAATTAAATCCGTGATGGTAAGTATGTAACAATTTAAAATTTCTAAATACAAAAGATGGAGCTGAAAACAAAACTATAACCAGATAATATTTTAACATTTCCAATCACCAAGGACGGGACTGTATACTGAACAACCTCAAACCAATATTTTGTCTTCAAAACTTTCCCCTTACAAATGCTCAATTTCATTACCAATTCCCAAACAAACGTAATTTAACCTGACGTAAAAAAACTGTCCCAATCAAAAGTTACCCCAATAAAGAGACCCAATTACCTCCACGTATCCCATTTACCCAAACATATTTGTTAGCCGTATCTTACCAATGAAAACAGCTCTTACGTCACAAAAAAGTCCGAAGTCGTATAAAGATCCATTCCTAAGGCTAAGGCCACACTAACAAGAGCCTCGCTTATTGCTAAGAGACAAGATACTCGCTTAGTGACTGATCCCAGCGAAGAAATGTATTGCTTAAGCTAGGGTTTCCTAGGATGACGGTGCCGTCATATTACGACCGTCATTTAGCGGCGTAGAACGTTGTCTATGTAAACAATACGGCGCGGTTTTTGACGTTACGGTGTCGCCATATTCTTTACATGGACAATATTCAACGCCGCTATATGACGGCCGAAAAATGACGGCACCGTCATCCTAGGAAACCCTAGCTTTACTATCGCAGCCACTCTGCAAGGGACCGATGGCCGCCACTGGGGCAGACGAGTTCTCGAGTGGAGACCGCGTATGGGCAAACGTAGTGTGGGACGCCCTCAGACAAGGTGGAGCGACGATCTTCGCAAGGTGGCTGGCATAAAATGAGTATAGGCGCGGATCGTGCTCAGTGGCGTGCACTCGGAGAGGCCTATGTACAGCAGTGGACGATAATAGGCTGATGATGATAATAAGACTGCAAGGGACGTGTCACCACGCAAGTGGCATAACGAATCTCTAATGTTGGCACCTATAGTGTGGCCATTGCTTAAAGTAAATGGGATCATTCGAGATCAAGCCTGCAGGTAAACAGTGGGAGATAACCGCTCCTGAGAGTCTGAGAGAAGTTGTTAAAAGTAATTTATTAGTTTGGATCGCTCTAAGGTCGAAACCGCAGAACAGTAGTTTTTTCTTTAGTCGAAACACGTTTAGTTCGTGTAGGTTTTACGTACTACTTATAGTAGAAAATAAAAAAAAATAGATCTCAAATTCATACCTAGGGACTACCTCCTAAATTTGAGGTCCTAATTAAACACTTATTCACCAGAATAACTATTTTTGTTAATTTTTCTGCTTATTTGTTATAAAACATCATGTTTAGCTATCTCTGCCAGTTTATTCGTGTCATAAATTATTTTTATATCACAAAAAATAACTAGAAACTTATTTTTTTTTTAATATGTTACCAAGACAGACTAAAGCCATTTTTTACACTATGCTAAAACTATCAAAAACGTTTATTAGCATACTTTATGCAACATATACTCTTGATGTAGCTATATGCATTCATTACAAAATGAAAGCACCATTTGCCCAATTCCGATAGTCGCAACAAACGATCGTCCGCCATCGTGATCGCAATCGAAATCGCAATAGGAATCTCACGTGGGTAACAACTTAACGTTATCGCGGCGATACGTTGTCAGTTAACCAGCTTTTTATGTGTTTTACTAGCGCCGACGAAGCCAGTTACTGTGTTAGTTTCTAATCAGAGGTAAAAGGTTAGCAGTTTAGCACACATGCTTAAGATAGTAATAATGTAGAGAAAACATTGCAAGACTTGGTCAAGTATTTTCGTTCCATTTTAAAAGACTTGGCTTGGACTAATGCACCTTAGTAATCGATACTCGATTGCGTCAGAAATATATTTTACAGCGTCTAAGTTACGTAGGAATGTACACTCTTCTTTATTTATTTTCTTAGAAAACCAACAGTGTAATACTATTTTTACATTATTGACCGAGCGAGCACGAAGTGCGAGCGAAGCGTCTCTGCTTCAGCTTGCGCAAAAATTCTTTCGTATGTCTGTATGTTCTCTTCTACAGGTCGCATTTCTCAACCGATTCTCGTGAAAATTTGTGAGCAAGTTTGAAAATTATATAGAATTTTTTTGTCGAGCCAGATTTTTTTAGTTTTTCAAAATGGCGGAGATATGTTAAAAAAACAGGTTTTACGGTTTTCCAGCGCTGTCTGTTCTCCTCTACAGGTCGCATTTCTCAACCGATTCTCGTAAAATTTTGTGAGCAGGTTTGAAAATAATATAGAATTTTTTTGTCACGCCACTTTTTCGATTTTTTTTTAAAATGGCGGAGATATGTTAAAAAAAACATATTGCAGTCCAGCTTCCCGGCTCTGTCTTTTCTCCTCTACAGGTCGCATTTCTCAACCGAATTTGGTAAAATTTTGTGGGCAGGTTCGAAAATCATATAGATTTTTTTAAACTGAGACAGTTTTTCCAAATTTTTCGTAATGGCGGAGATATGTAAGAAAAATGTATTTCAGTCTGGCTTTTTAGCGCTGGATGTTCTCCTCTACAGGTCGCATTTCTCAACCGATTCTCGTGAAATTTTGTGAGCAGGATTGAAAATAATATAGAATTTTTTTGTCACGCCACTTTTTCGATTTTTTTTTAAAATGGCGGAGATATGTTAAAAAAAACATATTGCAGTCCAGCTTCCCGGCTCTGTCTTTTCTCCTCTACAGGTCGCATTTCTCAACCGAATTTCGTGAAATTTTGTGGGAAGGTTCGAAAATCATATAGATTTTTTTAAGTTGAGACAGTTTTTCCAATTTTTTCGTAATGGCGGAGATATGTAAGAAAAATGTATTTCAGTCCGGCTTTTTGGCGCTGGATGTTCTCCTGTACAGGTCGCATTTCTCAACCGATTCTCGTCAAATTTTGTGAGCAGGTTCGATAATTATATAGATGTTTTCAATTTAGCCAGTTTTTCTAAATTTATTAAAAATCACCCTTTCGAAAAATGTTTAAAAATTAGAAGCGCTATCTAGCTGCGAACATACCTACCAAATAATACCAAACAGCACGTACCTACTACGTGCTTTAAAAATTGGGAAAAAGGGGTGGCAACATCTTTTAGAATTTTTTTTAAACAACATACAATTTGAGCTACTTTTTAACGCGAGGTCTACAGCTCACGGAGCCACTAGTTAATAATATTTAACATAACTTTCTCTACGTATTCCCTCAATTTCATCCCTAAACGCAACGTTTATTTGTTTTAGGAAACAAAAGCCATAGCTGCGAATACTCACGTATTGTACCTACTGTGTCCTTTGAAAACTTCATGGCGACATTTTATTTTATCGCGAGGTCTACAGCTCACGGAGCCAGTATTTGTTTTAGGAAACAAAAGTTACATAGAAATATTAATTAAAGACCATCCCAATCCCAACCAAACCTTTGATATGCTAGCTAAGCTAACAATAGATGGACAAAGATTCAGACCTAAAAATAAGGATTTTTCTACTAAACCTTATTTTCTTTCAGCAACCACAAAGCTTAGGTTTCCTTCCCTAACGAAATCACAACTTATATTTGTAGGCTTTTACTTCCACAATACCTCCATTCATTCCGTGATAAGAGCATATTAGGCATTATTGGGGCCAGAAAGCTCAAGTCGAAATGTCCCCGCAAAGATGCCGCTATTGTTTGTGCCACGTTTGTGCCTATTATATTGTGGCACTCGGGAGGTATTGTGCCATTCGCTCGTTATTATGATGGTCGATAGCATTCTCGTTAATCATTTCGCGGTCGCTTTCTGAGGGCGGTGCGCCTTGAATTATGTTGACGACTTGAAAAAGTTGTCCTCACGTTGACTTTGAGCACATAATGTCGCGTTCTCACGGGGCTATTTAAATTGAACCTATTTTGGTGTATTTGATTTGACTGAAAGTTGATTCAGATGGTTAAAATCGCAGGTAATTTAGCAGTTGATCAACGTTTAATAAGAATGCCGCATCACATAGATTGACGGGATCACAGCTTCACTGTTCAGACGGCGTTTTAATAGTAATAATATTGTTGTTGTATGTTGTAAGCATGTCTGTAAAATAAAAATATGTAGGTACTCATAACATAATTTTATGCTGTGTGAAAATCTCTACTTAAGGTATACTCCTTATAGACTGATAGTTCATATTAAAATTTTCAAGATCAAAGCATTTTGTGAGCCATTTTGGCAACATGACTTTTCCGAAGTAAAAAAGCCTGCTGAATTCGATTCTGAAGTTGCCAAGCCCAATTTTGGCTTCTTTGCTCAAAATTCAAGATGGTGGCCAAAATCGAACCTTAAGTTAAAAAATAGCCGTATTATAACGCAATTCTGGCCGTGTGAGGTATCCTGGCATAGGTTTTTGGGGTTGCTGAATTCAATTTTGATAATCGGAAGATTCGGAAGTCCGCCCGGGTACCAGAAGTGGCTGGAAAAAAATATTTGGGAAAATTCCGCCGTGCGAGACAAAATATTTTTAACACAGTCACTAGACAAACATGTATTATTCTAAACTTTTAGATTGTATGCATTCACAATGCTATTTTTATATTAAGACGAATCCTTAATGTATCATTCTATATAGTGGGATGATTGGGCTATTTATTGGTTTTTTTTTCTAGGGCAAATCCTCATAGTTCTAAATCTGTAGAGGATTTTCGAAAAAAAAAGTTAGGGAATATTCCGCCTAACGAATCATTTTTTTTAACACAGTTAAGTACTAGAAATTTCTTTTGAACAAGTTTATTATTCTATACAAGGCGTTTGGTAAAAGCCTTATGAAGCCGAATATGGTAGATAAAGACCATCAAACTTAACATCTTTTACTATGGGACTAACTCTGAAATCGTGAAAAAAATCAGCTGTTTCATACATTTCGATATTCTCGTTATTAATTTATGTATGAAACAGCAGATTTTTTTTCAGTTCAGTTTGATCGGTCCCTATCTGCCATATTCGGCTTTATAAGGCTTTTACCAACCTTGTATAGTGGGATAACTAGGCTATTTACCAGTATTTTTTTCTGGGGCAAATCTTTCTAGTTTTATTTCTGTAGAGGAAATTCGAAAAAAAAATTAGAGAAAATTCCTCCGCGCCAATCAAAATATTTTTTTAACACAGTTACTTAACAAAAATGTATATCAAGTTTATTATTTTATATAGTACTAGCCTATTTGCCAGTATTTTTTTGGGAAATTTTTAATAGTTTTAATTCAATAGAGGATTTAAAAAAAATGGCTGAGAAAATTCCTCCGCGAGACGCAAATATTTTTTTAACACAGTTACTAGACAAAAATGTTCAAAAAGTTTATTACTCTATAATAGTGAAATAACTGGGCTATTTACCAGTGTTTCTTTTTCTAAGGCAAATCCTCATAGTTTTAGTTCTGTAGAGGATTTTCTGTAAAGAAAGATAGAGATATTTCCTTGAATCAAGCCGTTATTAGAACAAAACATGCTTGAAAAAAATCAGCAGGGGGAGGGGGAGCCAAAATTTGGCTTGGCAACATTCAGAATCGAATTCAGTAGGCTTTTTTACATCGGAAAAGTCATGTCACCCAAATGGCTCACAAAATGCCGTTGAAACGGTAAAGGAAGCCGATTTTTAGAATTTTCTACCAGTCTATTAGTTATTATTAGTTTCAAAGATATTTTTCATGTGACTTTTCAAATAAAAATCACCCTGCCCGAAACGGCAACCGTTTACAAAAACCGAGCAACTGCGGAAATCGGCATTTTGATCAACCTTTTTTCGCTACCAGGAAATGAAATATCCAACAGCTACGTGCACACGTTCTCATTTACCTGTCCATTTATATTTTGGCGGTTACACGGAATTATACGTTGTGGTTCCATCGACTATTCATGAAGAGTCGTGGCCGCTGAATGGCTCCTTTGATATCGCTCTGTATTCTATTAGGCGAGGAAGTGGGCTGGGTCCAACATATGCTATAGTCAGGGCTGTCAGGCGCAGGAGGTCGGAACCCATATATAAACAGGCATTGAGGTTTTTCGCTGCGAAAGTTGAATACATTTACGACTTGAATACTATTACGCAAAAGTTTTGAGAGTTTAATTAAAATATAATGTGTATATCATATAGCAGTATTTAAGTACATAATTCGTAACTTTCACATAAGTGATGGATTTATTGTGTGAGTAAAATAAAAAGAGGTGTATTACTCTTTTCAGTTAATATGGAATCATTGTAAAACCAATAAAAAGAAAGCTGGTAGAAGGGTGCTTGAAGCTTGAAGAGTGCTCTCACACATTATAAAAAACAGATTAATTTATTAGTTTTTCTGGTTGTGGCAGTGCGGTTTGCCTTTTCTGTCTGCTCTGCACATTAATTCGCATACAATACAAACTTTATCAAACTATACTACAAAAGCATACAGCTTTATAAAATTAAACTTTATCCTACCTTATCATATACACTATGGATGTGACAAGCTCGTTCATACAAAAGTTGTTTCAGTGCATTCATTGTCCACATGGTAACAATTTTAAACTTTATAATTAGTCAGGGAGTTGTAGAATAAACAACCTTGCTTCATAACTCAAGGTATTTTTTTAACATAGTTGTAGCAGCCCTATTCATTTATGTAAGTTGCTCCTAGGTGCGGCTGCGGAAATTCGCAGGAAGCCGCCACACGGTGTGCTAGAAATAGTGTTATACAACATACATTATTATATAACTACCTATTTATTTTTATACAAGCCCAAGTACAAATTAACTAACTTAGTAAAATTGAACCTACGTGCTCCAATGCGATTGAGCAAACTTACTGCGAGTCTAGTCTAGAAAACACAAGCATAAAGACATCCGTCGCTAACTTAGTAAAAGTTAAGAGAGCTAAAAACAAAATCATTAGGTGCATTCCAACAGACTAATCGCTAAGTCATCGATCAAACATTATACTTACATAATTTTTATGATTTATTTTCAAGATCAGCCTGCTGGAATGCAACCAATGTAATTTCGTGATTAACGTGCATATACCTCAGTTACGTATTTTTTTTAAGTTTTAACTCTTGAAACTATTCAAGACATCATCATCATCGTCACGACAGCCATACTGCTAGGAATATCTCATAATCTAATATTGTAATTCGTAATATTACACAAACAACGCTTTAATATAATATTATTCTCTTAGAATTTATTTATCCATCCTATTTCACCTCTGCTGAACAGAAATCTTCTAATACTCACAAGCAAATACAACCTTTTATACGCCGCGAACATCGAACGAAACGCAATCTAATTTAGTAGATAATTTCCCGACGCGAAATAAAAACGGAACGGAATAAAAGAAGTAAATAAAATGTAGAGACAACGGCACGACGGGCGTCAAATCCAATCTTGGTCGCTTGTACATCGTGAACCACAGCGAAATTCACGGGAACAGTGGTTGAAATTTCAAGTCACAGGTTATAAAAAAAGAAGTTTAAAAAACTTAAACCCGACTACGGAAAAATCGTGTTCTAAAAAGTATGAAACAAGAAAATATTCGAGTCCAAAATTCCATAAAAACTGTAGTCACATGCTACTTTGTCCTAGACACGGACGGCACGGGCTGGAGGTGGCATGCGACTACCGGTTATCCTTTTCATTGAATTTTGGACTCAAACATTTAATTGTGATGTAGAACACGATTTTTCCGTAGTCGGGTTATAGTTTTTAAACTTCTTTTTTATTTTTTACCCAACACGCCCTTTCATTTGGTACCCAACACGGCATCAAAAGATTCTTTTTTTAGTTCATGACTTTAACTCCTCTAGAGGGCGCCATATTCAATTTAATATGACGTCACATAGCCTATGTTCATTGGACGATTAAGACGCTTCTAACGATACCTCATTTGTCAAATTTTGATAAGTGGTTTAGTTCTGAGGGAAGAGATGAATTTACATACATACATACTCACATTCACATACAGGTCAAAATCATATACCCTCCGTTTTGGCTTCGCCGTAGTCGGGTAATAGTACATTACGATATTAGTGCGTTAAGATGGTTATAACATGCGAGGCGGAATTTCAGCCCGAGCCGAAGGCGAAGGCGTAATTGAGCCGAGCATGTTATAACCAATACGCACGTATATCGTACGACGTTTTTTAACACATTTGCGAGGAAATAGAAAAAAAAACATTTCATATTTTGTTCATTTTTAATTATTGAAACAGTTAGTGAAATTACAATTATTAAAATGATACGCCAAAAGTACATTTTCGGAAAATGACTTGCCATTTTTCATGTTTTTCCACTTCAAGAAATTTTCATACGTGGTTATGTATCTGTCCTGACGGCAGCAAGCTGTCGCATGCGGTTCGCGCTTCTGTTAGTATATCCGGTGGAGTTGAAGTAATATATTGCTCATCTTCATTATTGAAAGTTGTCATTTTTAGATATTCACAATACAAGTACAAAGAAAAGAAAGTTTGAGAAAAATGGCGCGAGGATTATTTTCTGCCGTGGCTGCGTGAAAATGTTGGCAAAGACGCTAGAGCATGCAGCCAAGTTTTTAAATTACCGAATAAACTGTTTTTATTTTATTTTAAATAAACTCAATCTGTGAATGCACACTGTCTACTGACTGGCGCCGCGCGGCGATTAGTTCGAAATTTGAATAGCAACAGCGCGCTGCTCACTAGCTGGAGTCGTGCGGCGGCGATCAGTTCCATATTTGAAATGGCAAATAATACTGTTATGGAATTTTGTATGGACTATAACTTAAATATTTGCTTTGGTAACACACGCGTTTTTTATGACCCGTTTGACATATTTAAAACCGGTGGAATTACATCAGCTTTACGAGCAAAGTTGTTAAAAAGTGGCATTACAACTGAGCGCTTCTGTGCTTCGGAGGGCAGGTTAAACCGTTGGACCCGGCTGTTGTCATCTGATAATGTCTTTAAGCTAAGTCAGACGCCTTACAGGCGGCTTGATAAACTCTTACACCAAAGGTGACCACTAATCCTCATACAATAAGAAAGAAAAGAAAGAACGTTCTCAAATATATATAAGGCCCACTACAATATGTATAAACAAACCTTCCGCGACCTTATAGAATTATTTTTGATGACAAAATTCAGCAAAAGTACATACAAAAGGGACGAAATCTAGTTTAATCCCTTTTTGTTAATATATATGTTTTTGCGAGCCTTCGATATTTCATCTGTTCGTTTTCTTTCCTCTGTGCCGTAAACAGTGGGCTAACACTGGCGCATCTCGATTGGATCTCGGTTTACGAAAAATGAATGAGCTTTGCCATGGTGTTTTGGAGATATCAGCCTTTCGCTGCAGATAAAATAGGAAAATGGGCTGTTTATTTCTGAGAATGCAGTCGAACATGAATCGATAAATATATGGTTAATTCAGTCCTGAGACAATTTAAATAACTTAATACATACATATACTCATTCAGGGAAATACAATTACTGAACTTTTATGTCAATCTTTTTGTTATAAGTAGCTGCTTTTTTGTGGCGTTGCGTTGCTTGTTGGAGCAAAACCCTTTTTACAGAAAAATAAACTCTAATGAGTTTGAATACTTGTACTTTTAGTTATTCTGTGCTATAACGTCAAACTCGTTTGCTCGTCTCGAAGAAACAGCACTAAAGAAGCTATGCAGAATAACTGAAATAATGCAAAAAAACATATCAAAATAGCATAATTATGTTCAGATGAATAAATAATAAAAAAATGAAAAAATATTAGAAAAAATCGGCTCACCCGTAGCAACTTAGACGGGATTCGAACCCGCACCCTTAGGATTCCGGCCCAATGCACTACCAATTATGCTACCAAGCCACTAATGGATTTGGCGAAATTTTCTAATACTTTTTACGTTTCCGCTGAAGATCAGCGCCATCTCACCAATGTGAAGAGAATTACTTCGACATTTGAAAGCAGCGCCATTGCAGGTGCTAGACAATCAATTAAGGTGAAACAGTTATATAATTTTAACTTTTTAGATTTTTGCATTCACAATGCTATTTTTATATTAAGATGAATAAATAATGAAAAAATATTAGAAAAAATCGGCTCACCCGTAGCAACTTAGACGGGATTCGAACCCCTATTAGTATTAGAAAATTTCGCCAAATCCATTAGTGGCTTGATAGCATAATTGGTAGTGCATTGGGCCGGAATCCTAAGGGTGCTGGTTCGAATCCCGTCTAAGTTGCTACGGGTGAGCCGATTTTTTCTAATATTTTTTCATTATTTATTCATCTTAATATAAAAATAGCATTGTGAATGCAAAAATCTAAAAAGTTAATAATTATAGTCGTTGAAATTACTATATTATTAATATAATTACTAAGAGCAGACACGTCTAAAAATATGTATACAGTTTAGAAGTTTGTCACTTTGATGTAGTTTTCATTTGTCTTTGATTTCTGTTCTAAAAAAGAATAGCTTTTAGAGTGACAAAGTTCTAAACTGTAAACATATTTATAGACGTGACTGTACATAGTTATAATTTTTTGCATCCATTATAATGGAGAAGATTCCTTTTTTATTAGCTATTATTAAAATTAAGGCCAAATTACACACAACTGTAAAGGATTATCAGATTATCTCTAAAAATGAAAAAGTTACAGGTTGTGAAATTTCGCTCATCGGGAACCGGTCGCCTGACGTCATCTACAGTTCGGAATTTCGGATACATCCACCGCCATACAAGCAACAGGTCGGATGACGTCATGCCCTTACAATCGCATCGCGCAAAAATTCGTCAACTTAAATTATTTATTACTCTGCCATTTACTGACGGATTTCATTTTTTTTCACTAGTATATTAATATTTAAGGCTATATTTTAATTTTATGAAGTTAAATAAAGCAGTTTTAACATCATGAAACTTTTCCATTGACTCCCGAGATAACGCCTGGATTGCCTGATACTATTATATGAAAATATAAATGTTATTATTGTCAATATATTTTATTTTTTATTCAGCACCACTGACGCGCAAGTCCCGACACCGATCGCCAGTCGTCCGGTTTTTTCCTTAAACAACTTCCGTATCCGAAATTAAACCGGGCCGGGTGAAAGTTCAAAGACGCACTTCCCAAACAAAGGATGTTGATATTACGAGAATGCCCAATAATAATTCGGAAAAAGGGGTTGAATTTATCCAATGTTTTTAAAGACTGTGAACCTTATGATGTTAATAGAAAGTGTATTTCTTGTAATATTTTCTTCACATCGTTGTATGTTTTTATGTTATGTTTCGTGTTTTCGTTCGTAGTGATGAACTCAATCAGAAAGTGAAAAAGATTGCCTTGATAAAGAATATTTTGACAGAACTAACTTAACGTAACACCCTAATACCTAGGCTTGCAAAATTCAATAAATTCTTTGTGCTGCACTCATACTCATGAAAAAGAAAGCGGGGCATAGCCCCGGTGTTTCTTTGAGGTAGTAGATATCTAACAAAAATCACAGATTTCGCAGTTCCCGCAAGAATCGGAGCATTGAAAATGAATACAAAAATTTACGAAAACACTAAATCAAATCAAAAGCAAAATCCTATAATTTTTCTAAGGTATAGATACTAGGTACCTTTTTATTTTTACGATCGATTGTGACACTCGGCTGCGCCTCGTGTCACAAAAGTGCCCCTGACTGCTTCGACACGGCTGAAATATTATTAACCGAT
Source organism: Agriphila tristella (assembly GCA_928269145.1). NCBI lineage: Eukaryota > Metazoa > Arthropoda > Insecta > Lepidoptera > Crambidae > Agriphila > Agriphila tristella. Next base: position 20,205,023 of record OV743442.1, read on the forward strand.
TCACAACTAATGCACTTCTCGTCTGCTTCCGCATCTTTCAATACCTTTACCATGACGATCGGTCAATAATCATAGAAACTACATAACTTTTTATATACCGAAATACCCGTTTTTCTACAATTCCAAATCTAAAGGGACCACCTACAGGTCACAACTATGAACCGATTTTCAAAAAAAAACGCTATTTTGTAGCTAAACTAATACCCTAGGACCCTGTTTTTCATTTTTTCTTAAGTCGGTTTTTTTCTCGAAATATTTACAATTTAGTAAACAAACACCCCCCAAAAACCCGAATTTTTCGAAATTTCAAAAAAAGTTACAAGCCGATTTTCAAAATTCAAACGTTCACACGTGTCTCAATAAATTCCTCAACTTTTGGTACTATTCCCATCTCGATCCTCCTAAAATCCTCGGAACTATGACCAAAAATACGTCTCAGGCGATTTCCATTTGATAACCATTTTCAATGGTAAAAAAGTTCAAAATCCGTCATCACGTAAATACAGAAAAACATTTGAAAGAGAGATTGGAGTAGCATCGGAAAACTAGTGCATGTAAAACAAACAGACTTTTGTGCCTCGAATTTTTAAAATCGAATGTTATGCGTTGCTTACATTCTTTTCGTTAGCCGATTGTCGAGCTCAGTTTTTGTCAGCCATATCAATTGTTCCTTTTTAGAGCCCTATCTCTCCTATTTGGGCCTTTGAGGATTTCCGTCGACCCTGTGTGATTATATTTTCAATTTATCTGTGCCATTGTTTTCGTTGACAACAATGAAAAACATGAATAAAGGTTATCCAACAACAAGATATTCATATTAAGTGGGAATGCTCGCGTCGTTGTCTATAAAGTGCTTTTGTTGTCTTTTATTCTTTTGCTAGCATAATTTATGCATGCATCAATTAAAAAGCGTGTTTAATGTCCGAATACTCAAAGGCTTCTTAGTTAAAATCTTAAGTTAAGGTCTCCTTAACTTTAAGAAAGCTGTCAGCTTCATAAGCCCGCCGGTAAAGATCAATCGCGATTGTCAATTTTTACGTCATTGACGCTCATTGATGCAAAAATTGATCGTTTACGCGTGCAATTGAAGCGATTGTCAATTGCTCCAACAGCATTGACGAAAAAATTGACAATCGCAATTGATTGTTACCGGCGGGCTATAGAGTTTCTGTCAAATGTGACAACTTTTTTGAATTTAACGTGGCCCAAAAAGCTTATACCTCTCTCCAATGGAGATTGCACGGCCATATGTCATAGTGAAGATTAAAAAAAGCTCCTTTAGTGACGTGACGGCTTATTGCAACCTCTTTCTTTAGTGTTACAATACGTGTTCGTTGTTCGTCGTTCGTTCGTTCGTGAGAAACGAAAACGTACTGTAAAACGAAAAGAAAGAGATAGCAATACGCCGTGACGTCACGAAAGAGTCTTTTTCAATCTTTAGTATGATACTAGGCGTGCAATCTCCATTGTGGATTTAAGCTTCTTGACGTGGCCTTAACTTCAAGATTCGTTTGAGTATTTGGCCGTTAGCGTATTAAAAATATACAGGAGTATTCATTCAGTAACTCATGACAGCAGTGCCGAAGCGTCGGGAAGTGCAAACAACAATACTTATATGCAAAGATAGGTTTTATGATGTTCACTTTTTAATAGAATCGCGAGTATCCGTAAAAAGCACGTAAGACGTGATTTATTTCATATTATTTATTTGAAATTATTTTTAAGGAATCTTTATTCCTACACAAAAACACACGAAAATAGCTCTAATTTTATAGGAAAAAATGACAGAAAATCTCAAGATTAGCCTTTTTTCAGTCTCCATGAAAATCTCAGCCTGTCTATCACCGATCTTTAAGAATACGTAGCGAGACGGTTCAGAAATTAAGCGAGTTAAAAACTGGTAATTATGATAAAAAGGGACCAAAGCATTTCCTCTTTGATAATTAAGCGTTTCAATTTACATTTTCTTATTTTTGATTTGCTTTATAATACGAGGACAAAATTGAGCAAAATATTCATATTCAGTACCTTTATATTTTGTTGATTGTTTTTAGTAAAATAGTTAAGTCATCTTAATTTTTTATCTTTACATTTGTAACAGCTATACTTATCAAATATTTTTAAAGTTTTGGGAATCTATTGACTGTATCATTATCTACGCGAGCTCCAAAATGAACGGACAAAAATTAAGAGCATATGAATATCTTAAGTACTTGAATACAATTTATTTTGTCTGTATTTTTTCTAAACCTCTCCAAATAAATAGTTATTATTTCTAATAAGTCCAAAAACTATGAGTACACCACTGGCCGACCACACTACTCGTTGAGAGAAAAGTAAGATTTGATTTACGGCTGAACAAACTAGATTCCTTTGTACAAAGCTTGCCAATCCGAAGATGTCGTTGCCAATTGGATTGCCAGTGTTTGGCACTGGACAACTTTATCTTACCGTTTTGTTTCTAAAAATAAACCGAGATAAAAAGAGTCCTTTTTGCATTAGCATTATGGCCGCCTTTTTGTGGTTTTGTATCTAAAAGAAAGAAATAATCGAGTCTCCGGTGTCTGTGACATCTCGGCCTTTTTAGATTTTTCTTTAGCAAGAGTTATTTACTTACTTACCTTTTTTCTTTCTTTTTTAGGATTCCGTAGTCAAGTCAAGGAACCTTTATAGTTTCGCCATGTTCGTCTGTCCGTCTACGGCTCAGCTCATAACCTTTAGTACTAAAGAAAGCTGTTATTTGGCATGAATTTGTAGTAATTCCGCCAAAAAAAGTGGTAAGTAGAATAAAATCTTGAAAAAAAAATTGTGTGTACTTACCTCCCCTACATAAAGTGAGGATGGAAAAAAATATCGTTAATCTCATAGTGAAGGGTGTCGTTGGATAGGTCTTTTGGAAGTTTTTCACGTTTGTGATGACCACTTTCGTCCGTTGACCGTTTCAGTTTGCTGAGCAAAAATTCTTTCGTATGTCTGTCTACTGGCTGTCCGGCTGTTCTCCTCTACAGGTCGCATTTCTCGAACGATTCTCGTGAATTAATTATATAAAATTTTCTTGGCGATTCAGTGAAATTTGTCGAAAAAAAACTGTAATAACCTATTCAACCCTTTCGATAAATGATTTCAAACGCGAGGTCTACAGCTCACAGACAGAGCCACTACTTTATTTTTATTTAAATACTAGCGGCCGCCCGCGGTTTTACCCGCGTGGTTCCCGTTCCCGTGGGAATATCGGGATAAAAAGTATCCTATGTTTTAATCTAAGCTATCTAATATCTGTGTGCCAAATTTCTACCAAATCCGTTCAGTAGTTTTTTGTGTGATTGAGGAACAAACATCCAAACATCTAAACATCCAAATCCAAACCCACAAACTTTCACGTTTATAATATTAGTAGGATAGTAGGACTACAAAACTGTAGCGCACACTTTTTTCTAATGCATCTCATACTTTTAATCAAACTGGTTCACTCAATATGAAATCTTTACTACAAATAGGAAATATTAGACACATTTTAAAAATTACAGAGAATCAAATATTTTCCGGAGACATGCAGTGGTTTAACATTCAACACAGTGTCGAGGGTTAAATTCTAGGAAATCTTCAAAGCTTCGCTTTTGCCAGTTCAAAAATTGCGTATATCCATTTGTCTTTTGGCGGACGACAGTACATTCAGTTAAAATGCTTTAAGAGCTTGGACATTTGTTGACTTTTCGCCGAAGGATTTACTGGACACGAATACAGATGAAAATACACAGAACACGATTTGATAATAAGGCTTAAGGCGCTTTTCTGACCGAAAGTGGCGCCGCGGTGAATTTTATTTAATACTAGCGGCCGCCCGCGACTTCGTCTGCGTGGACAGTTTTTTTGCTTTCCCTCAGGAACTGTACGTTTTTTCTGGATGAAAGGTACCCTATGTCCTTTTCTGCACCCCTGACAACATGTACGCAAAATTTTATGATGTTCGGTTCAGTAGTTACGACGTGAAGTCGTAACAAACACACAAACGGACTTTCGCATTTATAATATTAGTAACTTTTCGTGAAATTTTTAGGGCCCATAGTCTAGTATTTTTAAACGGTCAGTATCATTTATTTCATCGTAGTCACTGCTTGAAGTAGATAGCAAAACTGCTAAAAGTGACCGTTTTTGACACATTTGCTTACTTCTACGAATGACTGACTGAATGTAGTGATATCTTCTAAAAATACTATGAGCACTAAGAGCACTATGTTTATGACACAGTTTTATGAAAATGTTTTTCTATTAACAACTTATAAATAAAATCCTCTGAGGGTGCCACTTTTGAGAGGTATTCACCTTAAGGCAGGGATTGAAATACCGGTAAAAAAATATAACGATAAATAAAAAATAACGTTAAAAATACCGTTAAAACATTTTATCGGTAAATTTACCGGTAAAAATAACGTTAAAAATATTTTACCGCTAAAATTAGCGTTAAATATAGCGTTAAACTTTACCGGTACAATATACCGGTAAAATTATCGCTTAAAAAATAACGTTATTAATTGGAATAACGTTAATTTTAAAGTTTAACGGTAATAAAAGTAAGAAATAACGTTAAAATTAACGTTATTTACTGAAATAACGTTAATTTCAATGTAACGTTATCTAAATTAACGTTATTTATTGACATAACGTTAATTTTAAAATTAACGTTAAAAAAAGTAAGAAATAACGTTATATTTGAAAATAACGTTATCATTCCCTGCCTTAAGGCGATGTTGGTAGTACAACTAGCGCCTAAATTTATTTTTATTACTTGTAAACCAAGTCAATATTAAAAAAGCTCATGTAATAATCTCTTAAATTGGCTCTAATATTTTTCGCATAACTCTTCCACAGTTTTCATTCTTTCCGTAAGTTTTAAAATCCATTCTAGCCAAAAGTGGCCACTTTGAGCTAAAATAGATTTTAAAACTTACAGTAATAATGACAACTGTTAAAGAGATATTCAAAAAATATTTTAGACAATTTTAGAGATATTACATGAGCTTTTTTTAAATATAGACTTGGTTTACGAGTAATAAAAATAAATGTAGTGGTGGCGCTAGTTGTAGTACCAACAGCGCCTTAAATAGTAAAATGATTTTCTCGTTGGCGATATTGATAATGATCCAAAACCAGTAAAACAAATGGCGAAAGTTTTCGAATACGGCCATGCAAAGTGGAGTGGAGCTTTTGGAGAACACATAAGCTTTATATTTCGTTCTACACCAATCTTCTTGTCCTTCATATGACGATAAATTATCACAATAAAATAACATAACACATTCCTACGAAGTTACAGTTATTTTGTAACTCGGTCACTTCCTAATGCCTCCCGGAAGCTTTTAGAGTAATCTCGTAAGCTCGTACAAAGTTCTTTAATAACTATTTCCAGAGAGCACAATCTTGTATCTGTCCGGTAATGCGCGGTTACCGTCCGGTTATTGTCCAGTTATTTCGTTGAGCTTTATTCACTCATTTTTGTAAAGCATTCCTTTCGATAAAGTGCATTTCTAAGATTTTCCAATTAGTTTTAATAAAATAATAATATGCTTAAAATTATCAGTTCCAATTCCAATTGTACTCGATGGTATTTAAAATTGAAAATCGCTTTAACATTTTTGAATTTCCAATTAATCGCTATTGCAAATAATCGCAATGTGAAAGAAAAACTAATCGATTCGGATCAAACATCGGTATGGAATGCAATCGGCAGCCAGTGCCGAATATTTAAATGAAACGATGGAAACTTGATCGGAAAGCGTTTTGTTACTAGGGCTGACCTTTGGCTTTCGGTTCTCTATACAATGTAAAAAGTATCGACAATTTTTTTCTGCAGCGGACCTAGCGAGAATTAATAGCATGAGCCAAGGTAATATACTTCGCTCAGTGCTCATACTCGTCGAATACTTCAAACAAAATTATACAAGCATTTTTTAACAAACGAGCGCGAGCGACGCAAAATGCTTTCGCATGTCCGATCGGCTGTCCGTCTGTTCACCTCTACAGGTCGCATTTCTCAACCGATTCTCATGAAATTTGGTGAGGAGGTTCGAGAATTATAAGTATAGATTTTTTGTTGATTCAGTTTTTTAATGAAAAAATTTCAGCCATTTCGAAAAATGTCAAAAAATGACATGTACTGTTTCACTAGTTTTTAAGATAGCAAGAATAATAGTTTTTAAAATAATAATAAAATAAATTTCTATTCATAAATTGGTATCTTACTAAAAAGGCTGTGAAGTTGTCAAAGACTGTATTTTGTCCTACGTTTATTGATTCCTCTCTTCGATCATTCCTCTTGATTTTATTTGAAAAAACATCGACATTTTTACTTTTTCAAAGCAGCTGACAGCAAAAATTTCGTATGGCAGCTATTTTAGCTAGCAACCCCGTGCGCCCAGAATGTTAGCTTCCGATGAATAGAGGAATTCTCTATGCTTGTTTTTGTTCTGATCTTTGGCGGGAGTCGCCATATTGATGACTCTGGGACGCCTCGGGAACGGCGCGAATCTATCGAGGACACTCCATCATTCTTTATGTTGCAGCTCTCCTAGTGTACACAGCCAATGTCAACTCTACAGCATAAAAAGCAAACTTAGATATGATTGTTTACATATAAGATTGTCATGGCCGTATCAGCGACGAAATGTAATGCAGACTTTTGAATCTAAAAACCGTTTAACTTGAAATTGTGTTTCTTCGGTAAACAAACCAACCCGACAGCTTTCTCACAATATTTTCTGACAGAATTACGAAATATTTAATTTATTTCGGTAGATTTATTCAAATCTAATCGAAATATCGGCGTCCTGCTTGTCAGCTAAATTACAAATGATTAAAGTTTAATTCACTGTACATTGAGTTCTAAAGTAATTGGCAAGCATTGTTCAAATTCATCACAGTAAAAGCAAGGACATTTTTACAATTGATAAAAGCTTATTCCAGAAATTGCAGCGTCTTTATTTAGTTGAATCGCTGACAGCCCCACAATGGTGGAACGTAGCCCGCTCTCGCGCCAATGGCTTATTTTCTACTCAACAGACGAGAATGCAATTTAGTACAGTACGGAACAACGCACTCCCTAGACACATGTCCTATTTAACTCTATACTTACTCTTTTATAAAACTGTCTTGTGAAAGAACATGCAGTCAACTAGTGTTCCTTCTTTAATTTATAACCTTACTAAGTTGTATTCGACGTGCGCTGCAATGTCTCGTACAGACTACGGACGAATGGCTTAGGAACGCATAAAGTCAAACAAATATTAACATTAATTTTATTTAAGTTTACTTAAGTTAGTTTTATTTTAGTTTATTTAAGTTACTTTCGGGCTCTGAAGTTTAGCGGGCGTACGCAAAACAACTCGACAAAGTTTCACCACAGATCGGATGAATATGGTTTAAGAAAACATTGTGAACAAACATTCAATATTATTAATTCAGAAGATGTATTTATTTCCCTTTAAAAAGATACTTCAATGTACAGTTAAGCAACGTTGAAAAACCACAACTTTGGAGTTCCAACCGCAAATCGATTTCCAAACAGGAAAAAAGCTTTTCAAAACCCAATTCCCGCTCAATCGCATCGAAGCATCTTTATTTAACCGAACAGGCGGCTCGATTCACAATGAACGCGCCTCGATTACCAGCCAATACCTTATTTTCTTTTCCGAAGACTAGAATGCAATTTAGTTTGTTGAAATAAAAAGGTGTCGACTCTCTCGGCACTAGCAAGCACTTAAATGTTTTTCTTTGTTGTGTAATTTGATACTAATTGTGTTTTTGTTTGTTGCAGTGTTCCCGAATGTTCCGGCGGCGCCTGGGATGCCATGCGCTGGTGAAGACAGTGAGTGTTAATTTATTATATCTTTCTGTATAATTTTAACTAGGTAATCTAATTTTATCATAAATATTTAGAAAAAAGACAATATTTACACTAGGACGAGCCTCAACCAAGTCCCTCAAGCATGACCGCCGAAACGCGATATGTAGGGTTGCCATATGTACCGTATATACGGGACTGTCACCGTATTTGACCATCGCGTCCCGTATTGCTACATGTCCCGTATTTGTCCCGTTTTTTTTTTAATTTGCAAATGTGGATAGAATTGTTTCGTTGATGATCGCTCAAGGACAGACAATAATGAAATAGGTTGTAAAATAGAAACTATAGCCCCCTGTATAGGTACGTAACACTGTTGCTAACAATAATCTCGTTTGAAATCAGTGAAATTAATGAAATTTGAATTTTTTACTTATTAAAGTAATAAATGAATCTGTCAAAGAGACTCCCAAAATGTATGAAGTCTGGGCCACGTCTATGTACAGTATATACTTTGGTATATACTGTACATAGACGTGGCCCAATATGTTCACACAATGACACGATAAACAGTTTCTAATAATCCATTTTTTTTTAAATTGATTTGTTTTTGGTAGGAAAAATACGATTCACGATCACTGACAGTCAGTTCTCTAACTGTCTAATCTGTGGTAGGTTTTGGAGTCCTACTTTTGATGTCCCGTATTGATCCATAAAAGTTATGGCAACCCTAGCGATATGGTATAGCGATTTGTCACGTTTAACTGTTAATCACAGAGGGCCTAATCGTGCTAATGGGGAATGTCCGGAAAAAAAACAAATTGGCTGAATATTTTTTTATAGGTAGGAATAGGCTCCCTTAGTAATAGGAAAAAGTCTCAGAATTTTCGGTAGCGTAAAATAAAAAAAAATTAAAGTCTCTTTGATTTCACAAATCTACAAAAGTAACAGCAGAATGAAAATTATACCTTTGCCACCACTTGCCACAACCACAACATGGTATTAAAAAAAGTTTCAACACAAAATGTCAAAACTTTTTTTTTATTCGTGTTCTGGTTGTGGCAGGTGGTAGCAAAGGTAAAATCTCCATTCTGCTGTTACTTTTGCATATTTGTAAAGTCCATTGACTTCTATATATAGAAAAACAAATTTTCATGTCAGTGGTAAAGTCGAAGGGACTTTATTTTTTTTTACGCAACGGAAAATTCTGATATTTTTTTTCTATTAATAAGGGAGCTTATTCCTACCTATAAAAAATATTCAGCCAATTTGTTTTTTTAAGGAAGTTCCCCATTAAGAACGCTATATCTAAATCGCTTCTAAACATAAATTAACTTGTGGTTTTTTATCTATCTTAGGCTTTGTATTATTAAAAAAATTACCTACTGTTACTTACTTAAAATAGTAATACTCGCTAAAACTTTCGATAATTTCCATGCACTTCTGAAACTTGTACGGTGCACCTCTACCACCACTACACGCCCAATAAAACTCCACTGGCGCAAGAAACTTAACCAACAAACACCCGAACTTGGTCCGCGAAACCACGACCCATTTTACATGTGAAAGCCCAGTGTTTGCCGCCATTACGAACTTCCATTGCCGCCGTAAGAACGCAGCATTATCTATCTTTCGCGAGATATTGCATAACACAGTTTTTGCTTGCTATTTCCAATGTGGCTACGAAATCTGTCGCTTATCTATCTCAAAATAATAAATAGTTCCTTACCTTATCTCTGAAAAGTAATGGAGTTCCTCTAAAATCATCTCTTTAACAATTTGTACTCGGTTTGGTTGGTGGTAGAGCTTATTTCAGCTCTATTTGTTACGACAACAATTTAGAATTGGTGTTTACCGGCAGCTTAACCGGCAGTTAGAGCTAAGCTAGCCAGTTCCTCAGTGATGAGGATTCCGGGTGTAGTTCGCTTCCACCTTCGGCTTTATCGTCACTTAACATAAGGTTAGGTGATGGCCAAACACTATCCCGTTGTGCGTTAAAAATATGCGTAGAAATCGCGGGGGAAATGTAGAGGGATAAAATTATATAAACACAACAAATGTATGGCCAGATAACACTTACAGAGCGCTAGAGCCATCCAAACACTGTCAGAACTTTCTGAATCATTTAGCATTTCCATATGAAAGCCTACGTCGCGCGTGTAAGCTGACATTTCTGTGCTAAACATCCGCTATTGTGGCGGACACAGAGCTGATACCATCCTATTGTGCTAACTGCATGTGGAAGTCAAATGACCGTCTTGCGATAAGAACTTTTATTTGTAGTTATTTCCTATCCATATAATGGATCATCCAGATACATACATGGGAATAACCCTGTCTGCTGTGTGTTTTATTGTTCCGTTACGTTTGCAGAATTTGATGGCAAATTTTGATGTATTTTGATACAGAGGTGAACGGGACATTGAAGAAGGCTGCTATTATCAAATTCCCTGTGAATGATGTGGCGATGAGATGACTAATGTAGCTACAAAATAATTTACTTAGTTATATTTTCAAAATTTGAATGCCTGAAAAAAGTAATTTAAAAGCATTACACTCCTAAAGTTTTATTTTTGGTCATCTTTAAGTTTAGTATGGGGCTGACATGTGTGGCGAAAGTTGTCTGGACTGGAATAGAACTCAGCTCTTAACTCTTTTACTCGTACTATCCATTATTATCAATTTTATCAACTCTAGGCTCACTAATAAATTCAGTCAAAACAAACGCCAAATGGTTCAAATACATCATTTTTTTCGTAGAACTAGTTGACAAGTAAACAGTCAACATTTGCCCGTAATCCAGCTTTATGAAATGTGATTCGTCAAACCGATCGATAAGATATAGGTAATCGATAACGCCGAAACTCGATTTATCGCAGTGAGCAGCCAACCGTGTGCCATGTCCGACTCAGATGTCTTGTTCCTTGGAAATTGCCAAATATGTTACAGGTGAAGAATGTTTTTTTTAAATGTAGGTACATTTAAGCATAATTTTAAAACTTCTTGCATTTGTCTCAATTCTCATTACCTTACAATCATTTTGCATAATAATACTTGTAGTTGATAGTAAAACTAACTTTACAGAGATGTTGATAAGTAATATTTACTACTTTTTTCAAATTGTTGTTTAAGTAGGTAAACCATTAGTTCAGTAAGACCATTATAACTTCGCGTACCAAAGGCGGCGGCAGTTTCCCTGTTATTATGTTTCTGAAAACTAAACCTGAAATAAGGCAAAACAACTGTCAAATAATTAAGTAGTTCATTTCCCTGCGCGCGCTTATACTTTTCACTGTGTATTACCACGTTCTAAATGTTCTTTTTTTTTGTTTTTTATTCACAACGACGGGATAGTCTTTGGCCATCACCTCACCTGATGTTAAGTGACGATGAGGCCGAAAGTATAATCTCACTACACCCGGAATCCTCACCACTGAGGAACTGGCTATTTTACCTCTAACACAGCATACATAATTGTACACGTCTAACTAACTGTCGGAACCCAACAATTAAGTTGTTGTTATGGCGTTAGATTTAGGTAAGATGATGGTAGCTAGCCAGGCGGACTTGAAATAAGCCGTACCACTAACCAAATCGAGTACATATATACCCCCTCTTGGGAATAGAACCCGGGACCCTTGCGTCTTATACGGGTGGGCGAACCACAAGACCATAGAGGCGATTAATAATCTAACTAAATAAAAACTTTTACAACGGTCGGCCCAGTATCACAAAATAGATATTTAGTACTACTTACGTCCCAGTACCCACCTATTACGTTAAGATATTAGGTTTTTTAAAACAATTTTGTTTTATTTAAATGATCTATTTGATTACTTATTTTAATACCATACTTTTTCTTGTTTCAGGGAGCATATACAGGAGAGGCGCGCGTCGATGGAGGAAGCTCTACCGGGTCAATGGACACATATTCCAGGCGAAGCGATTCAATAGAGTGAGTGATCTTCAAACAAAAGTGTTTACTTTGTGCGTTTTCCTGTTTGGGGAAGCAATAACAAATAAAATATATAATTATATTACTCTGACGCCTGTAGCACATCTGACTTCTGTAGCACACCTCCGCCCGTGGAACACCGCAGTAGGTGTCGCCATGAGTTGGACAAGCGAAACTGTTCTAAGTAATGCATAGATTTTTCACGCGCGATTCCGTCCGATGGGCTCCGACCGTTCATGACCGTTGACACACGCGAAAGTAATGACGCGAAACCACTACGTTGATGTGATCCTCATATATCGTCGTCTATAAAGACAACTCATAGCGGAACTATGGCGGAACTACCGCGGTGCCGCTGCTACGATTTCGCTGCGGAGGTGTGCTACAAGCGTGTGTGTGAGTTCAGATTTTAGTAAAGACATTATTATGAAAATTAGTTCTGAATTTAAAATTTTAACTCAATCGTGATAGTAACATTTGCAAAGTAAGTTAGTGCTACTAGTACACAAAAGTACTTGTATTTTGGGATTTTCATTAAAAACTAAATGTACATTTTCAAGAAAATATTTTCTCTTGCCAGGTACCTACCTACTACACTGAACTAAAAAAGTTGTGTAGTGTCCCACATAGATTAGATGATCGATGTGTTTTTGGTATTATTTTTAAACATAATAATATACCCACACATACATTTGTGGCCCATTCTCCATCCTTCTATGAGGAAGACCTGTGCCCTAGCAGCGGGGACGATAAGGTTGAACCACATCTATCAGCACCGAATCGCCTTTTCCTTCGCCCTATCCTTTGCTGTCGCAGAGATCCGCCGCGATCGCCTCGAGGATTCCGCCGGCGTGCTGTCGCCTTCTCGCTCTAGCAAACGGTAGTTCTGTCTAAGCCACAGAAAAGGATAGGGCGACGTTAAAAGGCGATACCGTGCTGATAGATGTGGTCCAACCCTAATGTCTTATGATAATGATATAAATAAACAAATAAAATACTTATCAATCATTTTCGTCGATTTCCAGCGCGCATTCTGTGCCTTCTGTCAAGACCGCATCTGGGGCTTGGGGCGGCAAGGGTTCAAGTGCATCCAGTGCAAGTTGCTGGTGCACAAGAAGTGCCACAAGCTGGTGCAGAAGCCCTGCTCCAACGAACACGTGGACCCTGTCGAAGTCAAGGACGATGCCAACGGGGAGGCCACACTGGGAAGGGCGTCTTCCGTCAGGTACAGTGGCGGTCACATTATTAAAGACAGGGATTTTCATATAAACGAGGTAATTTTGAAGCCTTGGTTTTCCGGATGGACCTCAAGGATTGACCTGGCTGTAATCTGGAGGTGGCTATATAGGGCTTACAGAGGAGATTCAGTTCGCTAAACCCAACTGATTTTATCAACATTCCAAGAGATATTTAGGATATGTTTAAAAAAACGCGAATGCCTCCCCATTCGCGTTTTTTTCGCGAATTCAAATTCAAAATTCGCGAAGGCAAAGTGAATTACAGATGGCGCTCAGTCTTTGGAACAATTGTCAGTTTGAGCTTATATTGTCTTGACTGTGTATTACGTGATTTTACTATCTTAGATTGTATTTTTTTCGGTTTTGCGGACAAACAATGTATTCTATGCTAACTTTAGCTCATATAAAAGAAGAATTACGAAAAAGAAAAGCCAAAACAACAGGCAAGAAAGTTTATAGCAACTTACAAAAAATTGCTAACAAGCATTACATTTCTTTAAATTTCGTGTAAGATTTACAAGTAATCTTTTTATTTCAGATTAGAAGCATATGATTTAAATTTTAACAAAGCAACTGAGTGTGAATTTCCGTGTTTATAGTTGCCTGATGATGCCTTCTGTGCAATAGTATTTTCAGGTTTCTGTACTGGCATTTCTGTACCATCCAAAATTACACGAACCGTTTTATCGTATTTATTTTATTATTCTAAGTTTCTTGAATGACTCTGGCATATAAAATTCTATTAATTCTCTGTTTGGCCCCAATATTGGGCTTATTCCATATTTGATATACCTATCAAATTCATCCAAGTTATAAATATGTTAGAAACTGCTGAGGTTGAAATATTAAAGAACAAAGCTGTTATAATTCAAATGTTGTTTTATTTTGGCGAAGCTTCATCAAATTCATGAAACATTCCTTTTGATTTATAATGTTTCTCAGGCTCAGCAAAGGAGAAAATCGAGGAAAAAGCATATTTTTTTTGATATTTTTTTGCCCACTATTTTTTTTGTTACTGGGAAATCGATGAACTCCAATATTTTACAAGTTACATGCATAACAATGCGGCATTTTCTCAGTATAAAATTAAAAAGTGCAATACTCCAAGAGATTCCCATATGTTTTGACAGTTTCTTTAAGGCGGCTCGGTACCAACGACAAGACGCCACCTATCGGGATAAAATTGCGCTTTTCCTCCCCATTCAGCATAAAAATGTATGGAAATCCTGAAATTGAAAATTCTGATCCTGAACTTTCCACTTATGGTATGGTCGCAGGTCGCGCGCGGAGCCCGAACCTCCGCTACCGGAGACGTTGCCGGCGCCGGCGGGCGCGCCTCTACTGCCGCGGGAGGACTTGGAACCGGGCTCGCAGCGCCAGTACTCGCTGGAGGACTTCGAGCTCATTAGGGTTATCGGCAGAGGGTCCTATGCTAAGGTAACCACTAACTTGCGACCAGATATCGGTCTACACTTGTTCTAATGTCTCGCTGCTGCCGCGGGAGGACTTGGAGTCGGGCTCGCAGCGACAGTACTCGCTCGAGGACTTCGAGCTCATTAGGGTCATCGGCAGAGGGTCCTATGCTAAGGTAACCACACCACTAACTTGCGACCAGATATCGGTCTAAACTTAGTTCTAGTAATGCCGCGGGAGGGCTTGGGTTTTGTTTACTGGACAAGTGTTTAAGTGAAAGAGCGAGACCAATACACAGCACATGCTGTGAATAAACTGAGAGTTCCAATCACTGTTTCTTTCAGACAAAATTCGCCAGGGAGGTTGTTAAGAGGTTTGGGGGAGCGGAGTGAGCCCTTCCGACGCGACTTTCCGTTTTACAGACGCTAAAACTTCTCCGGGTGGGCACTAGGCCTACTCCTGTACCTGAAAGAAACACTGGTTCCAATATATTTAATCAATCAATCAATCTTATTTGACGACGGAGCACGCTATCTCTGTTTAACTTCTTCTGTAATGTCAACGAGATGTATCTATAACTCTTTTTCTTTAAACCTCAGGTGCTAATGGTGGAACTGAGGCGCACGAAGCGCGTGTACGCCATGAAGGTGATCAAGAAGGCGCTGGTGACTGATGACGAGGACATCGACTGGGTGCAGACCGAGAAGCACGTGTTCGAGACCGCCTCCAACCACCCGTTCTTAGTGGGGCTGCACTCCTGCTTCCAGACGCCAAGTAGACTGTTCTTCGTCATAGAGTTCGTTAGGGGTGGTGACCTTATGTGAGTTATTGTCCCGTATTTTCTTTCTCTTACTCCTTTAGACAGTATAGGACCACAAAGTACCTAGTGGCGGCGCGCTACAGACAGAGAGCCCACTACGAACAAAGCGCCATTTTGTACGCACACATTGATATTACAATTTTACAGGTATCCTCAAGTAAACAAGCAAGTTTATGTAATTTTCGAGGACGGCGAGAGTGGACTTTCTGTAAATTCAATATTTTGTTATGGAACTATAGACAGGCCTCCTTCACTCGCTCAAGGTCGCGCGATAAGCACCTACCGCTAGCCATTCCGCCGGGGCGGGACAAGTGAGCAAAGGGCCGTCACACGCCCGCTGCCGTACGAGCGCAGCATCTTACTGCACAAGTAGATATTGTCTCTTTATAATAGTAACAATGTGGAATCGACGTTACTGTGCTGTATACGGATGTCAAAATCAAAAAACCAATAAACAATTGTGGTTTTTCACATTAACCCCGCGTTCCAAATCACGCCAACAGCGCTGTTAGCGTATAATCCATTAAATTAGGTAGGTACACAAATACCCTATTTGTGTAATATTTAGTGACTTTTTAATTTGGTCGGATTCGCGCTCACAGCGCTGTGAGCGTGATTCGGAACGCGGCCTATGATACATGCTGCACAGTTCATTTAAAAGAAGACAACCTTAACGTTGCGTCGTCAGAAAGGGTAAGAGCACGCGATAGAAAGAGAGGCAACTACTAGGTGAACTGCGCGACCTGAATTGCACTTTATTGTGGCGGAGCTAAGGTCGCTTTTTATTTAAATGACTTTGCTGCGTGCTGCTTCTGTACCTTGTACTATTCGTTATTCTGTGCTATAGATGAGAAGCTTTTATTAGATACCACCCGTACTACGGCCGTGCGCCCAACGACGTACGCTACGTCTTCTCTAAGGGGGACCGATGGCGACGATCTAGAAAAGCCACGGGTAGAGTAGGACCGATCGTCGTAGCGATCCTTGCAGGCGGCCTATGTCCAACGACTGACATGACGCGGCTGACACGACATGGATATCGCCATCGACTTATAAACGTGTTAATGAATTAATGCAAAAGAGAAAACCGTTTCTTCAGACCATCAAACTGAACAACTTTTACTATAGGACCAACTCTGGAATCGCGAAAAAAAAACAGCTGCTTCATACAAAAATGAATAACGAAAATATAAAAAATTGTCTAAAAAAAAACAAAATACCGACTTCAAAAAACCTACCTGTAAAAAGCAGGAAATAATATTCGTAATAATTACAACACGTCTATTGAAGTCAGGTGGGGCTGGAGTACAGATTCCTTTTTTCTATTCTAAAAGCCCATATAAAAGTCTATTTTTAGTGTAGGTAACTACCTTGTAGCTATATTATTTAGATAGTAAAATCGGCTCAGCCAAACGTGAGATCATACATACATACGGGTCAAACTGAGAACCTCCTTTTTTTAAGTCGGTTAAAGAACTACACATATATCCCTCTTCCAACAAAAAAATAATTATCTTATTCAGTTCATAAACAAAGAAGTAATACGACCATTATCATCGAGGTAATTCATACAAAATCATACTATTTTCGTGCTTTTTTCAAGATTACTTGAAAAGTACTGAACCGATTTCCAAATTTTAAAAAATGGGACCAACTTGGGAGTTTACCTCATGTAATAACGTTTGAATCATTTCAATCGGTCCAGCCGTTTTCGAGTAATCGGTGGACATACACAAAAAAATAAATATATACAGACGAACAGAGAACCTCCTCCTTTTTGGAAGTCGGTTAAAAATGTACGAAGCAGCTGTTTTTTTTTTCGCGATTTCAGAGTTGGTCCCATAGCAGGCTAGGCCCACTCCGCGCTTTAGGTACGAAGCTACAAGTAGCCAGCGGGTCCGTCCGGACGGACTAATTTCAGAGGGCTATGGCGTGCCGGCTGGGTCGCACGTTAGCAGTTCGATTTCGATAGTCACTCTATAATAATATTATTATAACCAAAATGAAGGCATATGACATCGTAATGGGCTGCCTTAATACTAATAAAAAGGATCCGAACCTCACATGTTTTTCACACTTCCAAAAGTTCCAAACGACATCGAAACGTATTAGTATTTGTATCCATTTATTCTTAGGTAGGTACTTACTTGTCTTATTTGTTAAACAATATTCACCCAACTATTTACTGAAATAATAATTTATAGATTAGGTAGGTACACTTACCTACTTTCGAAATAAAGTTAATTATGAATACAATTTCATTTCGTATGAAAGCAAATTGACTCAAAGTCAGCATGTCTGATGTGGCGTTGACTGTACTTATCCTAGGTTATTTTGAAACATATTTAAGTACCTAGACATTATTTCACAACCTCATAACTTGTAATAAATTAACTTCTTGTTATTTAATTATTATATAAAAGAAGAAAGTGAAACCCTGAATTCGTTAGAGGAAATAAGAGCTACGCGATAGAAAGAGAGGCAACTTCTAGGTGAATATAACTGTAGCCAAGGGAGCGGTGTGCAACCTGAATTGCACTTTATTGTGTATGGAATAGAGTCGCTATTTAAATAATTGACTTTGCGGAGTGGATCTTCTGTACTTGTACTATTATGTATTCTGTGCCCATAGTAAAAGTTGTTCAGTTTGATGGTCTGAAGAAACGGTTTTCTCATTTTGCGTTAATTCATTAACATGTTGTATAATTATTTTGGTCACTTTACTCCTTTCTCCCTCTTCTTCGTATAGTGTGTTTATCTTTACTTGTCCCATTTAGTTTAGTTTACTATTTTTGACAGTTTTCTATCGTTATTTAAAAAAAAATTAATCAAATTTTCAGAAATAATTAGTAATTTCTTTCGTAATCTATGTGTGGAAAACCATTTTATTTTGATTTTTTTCAATAAAGATTTGGGTGAAAATTGTTTACTAAAGACAAGTAAGGATAAACAGGACTATACCAGTAAAAAAAGGGGGGAAAGCTAGGATGAATTAAAAATTTTGAAAATCCCACGACGAATCAAATTGTTACTCTTAATTTAAAACTGAAATATTTTTTACGAAAATCCCTCGACTAAAAGTAAGTGACTATACATAATTTATCCACGTAAACCTAAATTGCAAACGCAAGAAAAATCCGTTGGAACTGCCATTACCTGCCCCCAAATGAACTAATATTTTGCAATTGTAGGCAGTTTACTTTAGAGAGATGGCAATGGCAGCCCCCGACGGATTTTTCTTACGTTTGCAATTTATGATTAGGAGGATCAATTATGTATAGTCACTTTTAGTCGAGGGATTTTCGTAAAAAATATTTCATTCTTTTTAAATTAAGAGTAACAATTTATTCGTCGTAGGTTTATTCCAAATTTTTTATTTTGTTTTTTTATTTGGAACTTTATTAATAATTCATACGTTATCTAAGTACTCTAAAAACCGCATCTGAATCGGTCAGACCGTTCGGAAAATGATAACTGCGCCCCCTAGCGGCTCAACATCATAACACCAAGAACCATCGCCGACACACTACAGACCTATTACAGAAAACCGCATCTAAATCGGTCAAATCGCTCTAAAGATAAATGGGAAATTGATAACTGCAGCGCCCACTAACGGATAAACACCATAACACCTATCTAAGAACCAAAGCCGATAAACCTACAAACTCATTATAGAAAACCGCATCGAAATCAGTTGAGTAGTTATTGAGAACTTTTCAAGTGCAACTTATCTGGCTGCTGCAGCGCCCTCTGGTGATCTACCAACATGAAACATGTCTCAGAACCTGCTCTGAAATGAAACCTTTTGAATGCAAAAAACCGCATCGAAATCGGCTCAGTAGTTTCCGAGGAAAATGGTAATAGACAAACATGACTTATCTGGTTGCTGCAGCGGCCCCTGCTGGTCTACCACCATGAAACATGTCTAAGAACCTGCTCTGAAATGAAACCTTTTGAATGCAAAAAACCGCATCGAAATCGGCACAGTAGTTTCCGCGGAAAATGGTAACAGACAAACATACAAACAAACACAAAACCTCTAACCCCAAACGCATACGTATACTGCCTCCGTTCCGTTCCATCCGTCGTGGGTAAAAAGGAAATATTCTAGACATGGTATGAATAAACAATATTAATTACAGGTTCCACATGCAGCGGCAGCGGCGGCTGCCGGAGGAGCACGCGCGGTTCTACGCGGCGGAGATCTCCCTGGCGCTGCACTTCCTGCACGAGCGCGGCGTCATCTACCGCGACCTCAAGCTGGACAACGTGCTGCTCGACCACGAGGGGCACATCAAGCTCACCGACTACGGCATGTGCAAGGTAGCTACTCATCGCCACATATCACACGATCATTGCAATCCACCTACTCACTTTCGGTATCACTCTCTATGTGACTCTCACACGTTGTATGATATATCATCATCATCATCATCATATCAGCCGCACGACACCCACTGCTGGGTATAGGCCTCCCCTGCGGCTCTCCACGACGCTCGGTCTTGCGCTGCCCGCATCCAGCGGCGCACCACGACCTTCACCCTCACCGCACCCCGGGCACTCCATACAAGCGCCGTGTTTCAACTACCTATTACACAGCCGCTACACAGTGACGTTTTTGCACACACGCAACTGTGTGCGTGAAGTCTAGGGCTATTAAATGGGCACACGATTCGGCACACGAACTCGCGCGGTGGGGTGAGGTAATTGATTGTGGGGCGGGGCGGAGAGTTTCCTTTTTGTACGGTAGTACTTATATCTATTCTGTGCTCTCACGTCGGTCCACCTTGTCGGGGGTAGCTCCGTGGGTAGGCCACGGAGCGTCGTCCGGTGCGAGGTTGCCATTCCAGAACCGCCCCGCCCCAACCAACATCGGTTCTTCTCGCTATGTGTCCAGCCCACTGCCTCTTCATCTGAGCAATCCTTCAAGCGATGTCAGTTACCCACTCATCACCACATTTAAAATTAATCCACCTAATATTTGAAGTTACGCTGCTAGATGTAACTTCAAATATTCTGGAAGCACAAGACGCCGGAATGGGTACTCTTCTGGTTCTTCTAGATTTTTCCCGTGCATTTGATACTTTAAATATTCCTTTGCTGATCTCTAAGCTGATATATTACGGGTTTGATGTTCCTACAGTAAAGTGGTTTCATAGTTATTTGACCGATCGCTCTCAGTACGTTAAATTGCGTAATAGTGATGGCTCAGCGACATATTCTACTCGATTACCAGTTTCACGTGGTGTGCCTCAAGGATCTATCCTGGGCCCCCTATTGTTCATAATTTATAGTGCTGACATCGAGCGTTGTATAATTAACTGTAAATTTCATTTATATGCCGATGATTTGCAGATTTACACATCTTGTCATCCCCAAAACGTTAATGCAGCAGTTGATAAGGTCAATGAAGACTTAATGAGAATTTCTAACTGGTCTAACAATAATGGTCTTGTGCTGAATCCCAGTAAATCAAAATATTTAGTTCTAGGTTCAAAACGACAAGTCATGACGATTGAGTCTCTGAATCCGACGATTAAACTGAATAACGAAAACGTACAAATGGTGAAGGAGGCACGTAATTTGGGTTTAGTTATAGACTCTGATTTGAGATTTGAAACGTATATTCGAGAGCTAGCACGAAATTGTTTTTACCGTCTGAAAGTGCTTTATAGAGTCCGAAATTTCCTAAATACGGAGTTGCGCATTAGACTTGTTGACTCATTAATTCTTTCAAAATTTGATTACGTTGACACTGTTTATGGTCCTAGGTTATTTTCTAAAAGTAAATCATTAATACAACGGGTACAAAATGCATGTGCCAGGTTCTGTTTTAACATACCACCAAGAAGTCACGTTTCACCTTTCCTAAATAGGGCTCAAATATTCAATATGGAATCTAGAAGACATATTCACTTTGCTACTCTTTTATTTGGTGTCATTAAAAGTGGCAAACCTCCATATCTTCATGACAAACTTTCTTGGTACACAAGCGCCCGTTCATCTCGACTTGCTGTGCCTTATCATAACACTGCTGCTTTCAAGGGTAGCTTTAAATACACTGCCACGAAGATATGGAATAATATCCCTCCACCCCTCTGTGCTCTCACATCTGTCTACAGTTTTAAAAGTAAAATTAAAACATACTTCTTAAACATTCAACTTGGCAGTGTAAGTGACTGGATCTATAATTAGTTTTCTCTTTATGCTCATTTATGCTAAACTATCAAAATAATTATTTGTAAACTGATCGATAATGAAAGTGGTAAATCATTAGTAATGTTGTATCACAGTTTCACAGTGTATACTTAAAAGGTTTAAATATGTTTTTTGTGATTGGGTCTATAATAAGTCTTCTTTTTACTCATTTAATCTAAACTATCAGAGTAATTATTTGTGAACTGATCAATCAATAATGAAAGTAAACTATTAGTTACGTAGCATCATATTGCATACCTAGATATTTTTTTTGAATAAATATATATAATAATATGTAGTTTTGACTATTATAAGGAAATATGTATAATTATTGTCACCACCACCACGGTTGCATCTGAAAACCAGCGCCACTGTTTCAGGCAGTGGCACAAGCTGAGATGTTACCGTTTCAGCAAAAATTTGTAAACCTGATGTTAATTTTATATTTTTTGTAACTATTTTGCTGAATAAACATTTTCTATCTTTCTATCTATCTATCTATCTACTCGCCCCCGATGCCACTCTTATAATCTCACTATATGACTCTCACACCCTACTATAGGTTTTACCTGTATAACCACGTAAGTAACTTATCCAATTCAGCGTTAGGGCCGGTCACAAGGGCGTCGCCAAGAGTGGGCAGGGAGGGGCAGCTACCCCAAGAGGTAAAAAAAATAGCCAGCTGCGAAATAGCCAAAGGCCGTGCCGACTTGCTTTTCCGATAAATCCCGCATTTCAAAACTTGAATAAATTCACTAGGTGCTCTTGACTGTACCTACGATTCATATTTTTCTCATCCTCTTTAATATTAACTTGCCCCCAGGCCATGGGCTGGCGAAGCCCTTGGTCGATCATGCATGGGACGTGACAATTTAAAAATTGTTAATTGTAGGTGATTATGATGTTTCTACGTATGATATCAATAAGTGTGTTCTTTCTATTTTAGGAAGGCGTTCGGCCCGGCGACACAACATCCACCTTCTGCGGCACGCCCAACTACATCGCGCCCGAGATCCTGCGCGGCGAGGAGTACGGGTTCTCAGTCGACTGGTGGGCGCTCGGAGTGCTCACGTACGAGATGCTGGCCGGGCGATCGCCCTTCGACATCGCGCAGGCGGCTGACAACCCTGACCAGAATACGGAGGACTATCTGTTCCAAGTAAGGTTCTTATGAATGATCCAGCGTGGTGAGGAGTACGGGTTCTCGGTCGACTGGTGGGCGCTCGGAGTGCTCACGTACGAGATGCTGGCCGGGCGATCGCCCTTCGACATCGCGCAGGCGGCTGACAACCCTGACCAGAATACGGAGGACTATCTGTTCCAAGTAAGGTTCTTATGAATGATCCAGCGTGGTGAGGAGTACGGGTTCTCGGTCGACTGGTGGGCGCTCGGAGTGCTCACGTACGAGATGCTGGCCGGACGATCGCCCTTCGACATCGCGCAGGCGGCTGACAACCCTGACCAGAATACGGAGGACTATCTGTTCCAAGTAGGTTATACATACAATGAAAGACTATTTCTTCCAATCCAAGTAGGTTTTAAGGTCTTGTGGATGCTCCTGCGCGGTGAGGAGTACGGGTTCTCAGTCGACTGGTGGGCGCTCGGAGTGCTTACGTACGAGATGTTGGCAGAACGATCGTCCTTCGACATCGTCCAGGCAGCTGATAATCCCGACCAGAATACGGAGGACTATTTGTCTTAAATAGTTGTAGGTTTTGTAATTTTATGCCTCTAAAAAATAAGAAAGCTGTTTTTATGCCATATGATCTTGTATGGATTCTCCATCGACTGCATGCGGCGCCATATATAAAAACAACGTCTAATTATGTGAATTCGCATTATTGTACAGTATATCTTCAGTATTAAATTTCTCTCTATTTATACCTATACAGATAAGGATGTGTTTTGTCCATGAAACTGAACAAATTTCTCCAAGAAACAAAAATGGGCTTTCCATGCAAATAAAAGAGATCACATGAGAACGTAGTGCGAGTTGATGTTTTCACTTTTCGCCTTAGAGTAAGACGGGCTTCTAAGCCTTTGTTGCTCGAAGCTTTTCGCTATCGAAAACTATCGTTTTGTCTCTTTCACTCGCATTGACTATGAGCAGCATATCCGATAGTTTTCGATATTGAAAAGTGAAAACATCAACACGCACTAGGCCCTCTGATCAGTTTCTAAGGATGACCAAAATTTTGTGGCCTATTTCGACATACGTTTCTCAAAGAAATTTGTACAGTTTTTCGAAATTTGTACAGTTTCATCTTTAAAATATGAAGAATAAACAAAAATACAGCCTGTATACCATTAAATTATTTCCAGGTGATCTTAGAAAAGACGATCCGCATCCCGCGGTCGCTGTCGGTGAAGGCGGCGTCGGTGCTGAAGGGCTTCCTCAACAAGAGCCCGGCCGAGCGCCTCGGCTGCGGCGACGCCGGGTTCATCGACATCGTCAACCACCCCTTCTTCAAGAGCATCGAGTGGGAGATGGTGATTATTGTTGTTTACTTATGTTGTTCCTCAACAAGAGCCCGGCCGAGCGCCTCGGCTGCGGCGACGCCGGGTTCATCGACATCGTCAACCACCCCTTCTTCAAGAGCATCGAGTGGGAGATGGTGATTATTGTTGTTTACTTATGTTGTTCCTCAACAAGAGCCCGGCCGAGCGCCTCGGCTGCGGCGACGCCGGGTTCATCGACATCGTCAACCACCCCTTCTTCAAGAGCATCGAGTGGGAGATGGTGATTATTGTTGTTTACTTATGTTGTTCCTCAACAAGAGCCCGGCCGAGCGCCTCGGCTGCGGCGACGCCGGGTTCATCGACATCGTCAACCACCCCTTCTTCAAGAGCATCGAGTGGGAGATGGTGATTATTGTTGTTTACTTATGTTGTTCCTCAACAAGAGCCCGGCCGAGCGCCTCGGCTGCGGCGACGCCGGGTTCATCGACATCGTCAACCACCCCTTCTTCAAGAGCATCGAGTGGGAGATGGTGATTATTGTTGTTTACTTATGTTGTTCCTCAACAAGAGCCCGGCCGAGCGCCTCGGCTGCGGCGACGCCGGGTTCATCGACATCGTCAACCACCCCTTCTTCAAGAGCATCGAGTGGGAGATGGTGATTATTGTTGTTTACTTATGTTGTTCCTCAACAAGAGCCCGGCCGAGCGCCTCGGCTGCGGCGACGCCGGGTTCATCGACATCGTCAACCACCCCTTCTTCAAGAGCATCGAGTGGGAGATGGTGATTATTGTTGTTTACTTATGTTGTTCCTCAACAAGAGCCCGGCCGAGCGCCTCGGCTGCGGCGACGCCGGGTTCATCGACATCGTCAACCACCCCTTCTTCAAGAGCATCGAGTGGGAGATGGTGATTATTGTTGTTTACTTATGTTGTTCCTCAACAAGAGCCCGGCCGAGCGCCTCGGCTGCGGCGACGCCGGGTTCATCGACATCGTCAACCACCCCTTCTTCAAGAGCATCGAGTGGGAGATGGTGATTATTGTTGTTTACTTATGTTGTTCCTCAACAAGAGCCCGGCCGAGCGCCTCGGCTGCGGCGACGCCGGGTTCATCGACATCGTCAACCACCCCTTCTTCAAGAGCATCGAGTGGGAGATGGTGATTATTGTTGTTTACTTATGTTGTTCCTCAACAAGAGCCCGGCCGAGCGCCTCGGCTGCGGCGACGCCGGGTTCATCGACATCGTCAACCACCCCTTCTTCAAGAGCATCGAGTGGGAGATGGTGATTATTGTTGTTTACTTATGTTGTTCCTCAACAAGAGCCCGGCCGAGCGCCTCGGCTGCGGCGACGCCGGGTTCATCGACATCGTCAACCACCCCTTCTTCAAGAGCATCGAGTGGGAGATGGTGATTATTGTTGTTTACTTATGTTGTTCCTCAACAAGAGCCCGGCCGAGCGCCTCGGCTGCGGCGACGCCGGGTTCATCGACATCGTCAACCACCCCTTCTTCAAGAGCATCGAGTGGGAGATGGTGATTATTGTTGTTTACTTATGTTGTTCCTCAACAAGAGCCCGGCCGAGCGCCTCGGCTGCGGCGACGCCGGGTTCATCGACATCGTCAACCACCCCTTCTTCAAGAGCATCGAGTGGGAGATGGTGATTATTGTTGTTTACTTATGTTGTTCCTCAACAAGAGCCCGGCCGAGCGCCTCGGCTGCGGCGACGCCGGGTTCATCGACATCGTCAACCACCCCTTCTTCAAGAGCATCGAGTGGGAGATGGTGATTATTGTTGTTTACTTATGTTGTTCCTCAACAAGAGCCCGGCCGAGCGCCTCGGCTGCGGCGACGCCGGGTTCATCGACATCGTCAACCACCCCTTCTTCAAGAGCATCGAGTGGGAGATGGTGATCGTTGTTGTTTACTTTATTTTGTCCATGTGAAATAGCTGGATGTCACAAATCCCGCTTGGTGGCACTATTGTACGGCAGGGGTCCAAAATAGTCGAAAATAGTCAGTGAAAGTCAGATTTTTGGGTTCTGTCAGTAAAAGTCAGTTTTTCCAAAAATTGCTTAATAAAGTCAGTTTTTTAGCTACCTATGTTCATTTTTATACACATTTTTTATTATTACCGTTTGTTTTTACTGTAAACAGACAAGAGTACAAGATTAGTGGATGAAACTGATTAAAAATCGCGCTGCACAGCCGTTTGTTTTTGCTATCGATAGGTAAGAGTACAATATTAATGGTGATTTTCGCAGTTCATAATAATTTTCCGGGGTTGTGTGTTGTATGATGGTACCTCATCCAACATTTTCCGCATTATAAGGCTATTTATTGCCTGTATAAGAGAACCATTTAATGGCAGGTATTTTTTTTCTAGTACTTTAGGATTTTATATAAAAATAACATTGTAAATGCTAAAAATCTCAATATTTTTTTAACTCTGTTAAACGCTGTCCAAAACCCCTCTTTTTTATACTCACTAATACACATTTAATAGGTCAGTATTTTTGAGTCTTACAGTCAGTAAAATCAGTATTTTTGACACTGCAAACAGTTTTGACCCCTGTATACGGGCATTTACCCTCGATTGTCCCGTTTATTTTAAATTATATCTATAAATAGTTGTAAGTAATAATTTATTATTATGGACGTTGGATATTAAAACGTACTGCGTAGCCAATCATAAATGGAAAGCGATTCTACGTTCTATGATTATTTTTATTCTTTAAAGAAAAGCTTATAATAATATAATATTTTTTGTTAAATATCTCAAACGACAAACTTACTTGGCGTGCGACCATACGCGTCGCGGTGAGCGCGTGAGTGAGTATCAAACTAACGTCCGTTCGTTATCGAACTAACATCTCGAGCGACGCGCGACAGCTCGCTGCATTGGCCCCACAGAACAAAGAAAAAATTTTATTGGCCCAACCGGTCGAGCCCGCCGCGTACTTGTACCTAAAGAGCCTTGCCTTCGACGACAACGACCCTACAAGACAACGAATATTCACCAGGATAAATATAACTATCGAATAGTGGTGTTGTTTGAATGAGGTATTCAGAAACCTGAAAGCTTTTCCTGAAAAAAAAGAATAGATTCCGATATCCTAACTAAGTATGAAATCGACTAAAACTTAGGTTTTATTGTAGTTGGAGCAGAAGCAAGTGGTGCCCCCGTTCAAGCCGCGGCTGGAGGGCGAGCGCGACCTCGCCAACTTCCCGCCCGAGTTCACCGACGAGCCCGTGCACCTCACGCCCGACAACGAGTGAGCCTTACACACATACACACACAGCTCTCGCGACCTCGCCAACTTCCCGCCCGAGTTCACCGACGAGCCCGTGCACCTCACGCCCGACAACGAGTGAGCCTTACACACATACACACACAGCTCTCGCGACCTCGCCAACTTCCCGCCCGAGTTCACCGACGAGCCCGTGCACCTCACGCCCGACAACGAGTGAGCCTTACACACATACACACACAGCTCTCGCGACCTCGCCAACTTCCCGCCCGAGTTCACCGACGAGCCCGTGCACCTCACGCCCGACAACGAGTGAGCCTTACACACATACACACACAGCTCTCGCGACCTCGCCAACATCCCGCCCGAGTTCACCGACGAGCCCGTGCACCTCACGCCCGACAACGAGTGAGCCTTACACACATACACACACAGCTCTCGCGACCTCGCCAACATCCCGCCCGAGTTCACCGACGAGCCCGTGCACCTCACGCCCGACAACGAGTGAGCCTTACACACATACACACACAGCTCTCGCGACCTCGCCAACATCCCGCCCGAGTTCACCGACGAGCCCGTGCACCTCACGCCCGACAACGAGTGAGCCTTACACACATACACACACAGCTCTCGCGACCTCGCCAACTTCCCGCCCGAGTTCACCGACGAGCCCGTGCACCTCACGCCCGACAACGAGTGAGCCTTACACACATACACACACAGCTCTCGCGACCTCGCCAACTTCCCGCCCGAGTTCACCGACGAGCCCGTGCACCTCACGCCCGACAACGAGTGAGCCTTACACACATACACACACAGCTCTCGCGACCTCGCCAACATCCCGCCCGAGTTCACCGACGAGCCCGTGCACCTCACGCCCGACAACGAGTGAGCCTTACACACATACACACACAGCTCTCGCGACCTCGCCAACATCCCGCCCGAGTTCACCGACGAGCCCGTGCACCTCACGCCCGACAACGAGTGAGCCTTACACACATACACACACAGCTCTCGCGACCTCGCCAACATCCCGCCCGAGTTCACCGACGAGCCCGTGCACCTCACGCCCGACAACGAGTGAGCCTTACACACATACACACACAGCTCTCGCGACCTCGCCAACATCCCGCCCGAGTTCACCGACGAGCCCGTGCACCTCACGCCCGACAACGAGTGAGCCTTACACACATACACACACAGCTCTCGCGACCTCGCCAACATCCCGCCCGAGTTCACCGACGAGCCCGTGCACCTCACGCCCGACAACGAGTGAGCCTTACACACATACACACACAGCTCTCGCGACCTCGCCAACATCCCGCCCGAGTTCACCGACGAGCCCGTGCACCTCACGCCCGACAACGAGTGAGCCTTACACACATACACACACAGCTCTCGCGACCTCGCCAACATCCCGCCCGAGTTCACCGACGAGCCCGTGCACCTCACGCCCGACAACGAGTGAGCCTTACACACATACACACACAGCTCTCGCGACCTCGCCAACATCCCGCCCGAGTTC
This sequence comes from Agriphila tristella, assembly GCA_928269145.1. NCBI lineage: Eukaryota > Metazoa > Arthropoda > Insecta > Lepidoptera > Crambidae > Agriphila > Agriphila tristella. The sequence continues at coordinate 20,233,715 of OV743442.1, forward strand.
ACCGACGAGCCCGTGCACCTCACGCCCGACAACGAGTGAGCCTTACACACATACACACACAGCTCTCGCGACCTCGCCAACTTCCCGCCCGAGTTCACCGACGAGCCCGTGCACCTCACGCCCGACAACGAGTGAGCCTTACACACATACACACACAGCTCTCGCGACCTCGCCAACTTCCCGCCCGAGTTCACCGACGAGCCCGTGCACCTCACGCCCGACAACGAGTGAGCCTTACACACATACACACACAGCTCTCGCGACCTCGCCAACATCCCGCCCGAGTTCACCGACGAGCCCGTGCACCTCACGCCCGACAACGAGTGAGCCTTACACACATACACACACAGCTCTCGCGACCTCGCCAACATCCCGCCCGAGTTCACCGACGAGCCCGTGCACCTCACGCCCGACAACGAGTGAGCCTTACACACATACACACACAGCTCTCGCGACCTCGCCAACATCCCGCCCGAGTTCACCGACGAGCCCGTGCACCTCACGCCCGACAACGAGTGAGCCTTACACACATACACACACAGCTCTCGCGACCTCGCCAACTTCCCGCCCGAGTTCACCGACGAGCCCGTGCACCTCACGCCCGACAACGAGTGAGCCTTACACACATACACACACAGCTCTCGCGACCTCGCCAACATCCCGCCCGAGTTCACCGACGAGCCCGTGCACCTCACGCCCGACAACGAGTGAGCCTTACACACATACACACACAGCTCTCGCGACCTCGCCAACTTCCCGCCCGAGTTCACCGACGAGCCCGTGCACCTCACGCCCGACAACGAGTGAGCCTTACACACATACACACACAGCTCTCGCGACCTCGCCAACATCCCGCCCGAGTTCACCGACGAGCCCGTGCACCTCACGCCCGACAACGAGTGAGCCTTACACACATACACACACAGCTCTCGCGACCTCGCCAACTTCCCGCCCGAGTTCACCGACGAGCCCGTGCACCTCACGCCCGACAACGAGTGAGCCTTACACACATACACACACAGCTCTCGCGACCTCGCCAACTTCCCGCCCGAGTTCACCGACGAGCCCGTGCACCTCACGCCCGACAACGAGTGAGCCTTACACACATACACACACAGCTCTCGCGACCTCGCCAACTTCCCGCCCGAGTTCACCGACGAGCCTGTGAGTGAACGAGTGAGCCTTACACACGTACACACAAAATTCCTAAAGTTCAGATGTTGCGTATTATGAAAAGCATTTTTTATCGAAAAATCTAGGATTTTGAAAAAATCCAAGGATTCTGAGATTTACTAATTTCGAATCATGTTGGCTTATTTGTGCTTATTATCGAGCTCTCAGAGCATCTTACGCTCGACAGCAAGTGAGACCTTATTTCGATACACATAATAGCTCTTTTTTGAATGTCAAATCCGGTAGAATAATTTTTAATTTATTCGTGCTTATTATCGAGTTCTTGCACCTTTTGGTTGACAACGAGTTATACATAATGTCTAATTCGTTGGACTGTTAATAATTTTGATACGTATTCGAAATCTCATTTTTTTTAATTTTCAATTGTATAAGTGTAATATTTATTTCAGCACGGTGATCGCGGATATCGACCAATCCGAGTTCGAGGGGTTCGAGTACGTGAACCCGCTGCTGATGTCCCTCGAGGACTGCGTGTGACAGCACGCCTGCCTGCTGCACCCTCACCGGCCCGTGCAGGTGGGTACTATATCTATAGATAGATATACTGTCTGGAAAGAGCATCCTCCTTCTTTCGTTCAGTACGCACCACGACAAAAAAAGTGACGACAAATAGTCGCGGTGCGAATGTTAGAGCCGCATGGCACAAGAGCCATGTTAACATCTTTAACTAGCAACAACTTTCAAAAAACTTGTAAAGCCGAATATGGTAGATAAACACCATCAAACGAGACATCTATGGGACCAACTCTAAAACCAAAAAATAATAACAAAAATATCCAAATGTATGAAACAACTTATTTTTTTTTTCACGATTTCAGAGTTATTCTCATAATAAAAGTTGTGCAGTTTGATGGTCCTTATCTACCACATTCGGTTTAAGGGGTTTTTTGTAACACGATGTATTTTAATGTAACGTATCGTCCCCAGGCATACGGGTGCGACGAGTCGTCGTCGGACTACGACTCGGTGTGCTCGGAGCCGCCGCGCCGCCACACGCTGCTGCAGCACGTGCTGTGCCTGCTGCCGCCGCGCCGCGACTAGCGCCGCCCGCCCGCCGCCGCGCCCCCGCCCGCCGCCGCCTCCCCCCCGCCCCATCCCCGCCAGGTACCCGCCCTTGTTGCTTCGGATCGCGCCAAAGAGGTTGATGCAACCTCTGTGCTTGACGCTGCGAAAGATGCAACCTCCACGGAAGATGCAGCACTCGCGGCCGCGGATAAAACTAAAAAGGTTGATAAACTTGCCGCGGATACACTCGCAACCTCTCGCCCCCACCGGGTACCCGCCCTCGTTGCTACGGATCGCAAGAAAGAGGTTGATGCAACCTTTATGCTTAACGCTGCGAAAGATGCAACCTCCACGGAAACCGCGGCTGATGCAGCACTCGAGACCTCTGCGGTTAAAACTAATGAGGTTGATAAACTTGCCGCGGATACAGTATACGCAACCTCCGCGGATAAATCTAATGATAAACTTGTGACCTCTGTGGAGCGAAATGTAGCGTTAGTGCCCTCTAGTGAGACGCGTAATGAAAGTGACGTAGAGTCTGTTAACCCCCCGAAAAGCGTGGCGGCGCATGAACTTGACGGCGACGGTAGTAGTGATTTGGTAGTAGCGCCCTCTATTGAATCTAATGATAAAATTAGGAAAGAATCGGAGGAATCGACCTCTAATAATAAGCGTGATAAAGATGATTTAAAAACTGCTAGTTCTCCGAATGGTAGGCAGCAACGTGATAAAGTAAACGTTGCATCAATAGGTTCTCCACGAAGTTTGGTTTCACCTTCTAACAGTAAAGATGATTTAATATCTGAGCAAAGTGATTTGACTCTTGCGACCTCTCCTCGTTTGGCGCCTAACGATATTGAAGCTAACGGTAACAATGCTAACCTTGCGAATTCTCCAACATACATGAAGTGTACTTGTGGTTTGACTAAAAAAGGTGATTATAAAATGGCGCCTCCTAAAGGTTCTACCCGTATAAAAGCACCAACTATTAATGTAATGCCGGCTGGAAGCAGTAAAACTCGTTCCGTTTCTCATAAACGCGATTCCGTACCCAATAAGACAGGCGATTACGAGCCACTAGCGCCTATACGTGAACATGACACCAAAAAAGACGTTTCAAATAATACAAAGACGTCATTAATAACAACTGAAAGTGACATGCCTTCTTTGGTACTGCGCAATGCTCTTGCGCCGTTTTTGACCAATAAACGTGAGAAACAACCGTCTACTGTAGTAAAACAAGAGATACAAGCGCCCTCTACGAGAAGATACCGTGATCCATCAAGGACACATAAATCTAACGCCAAACCTGTAAGAAAAGAACATGTCTCACTTTCACCCACAAAATCACGTGTGCGCGAGACAAAAACGGTATCGCGTAAAAACGATGTTATAGAAACTTCAACCTTGCTACGCGAACGAGAAATACTATTTTCCCCTAAAATGTGTCATGAGTATGAGGCGGCGGAGTTGGCTGCGCGATCTCAGAATACGCTCACGCCACCTTCGATGTTGGGAGACCGAGACGCGGTTGCACTTTCGGCGCTTTTGCAGTAATTTTAAAATTATTAATTAAGGAAAAGCGTACGCCAATTTATTAATATTCTTGATGATACTAACCTTCGATGTATCTCTAGCTTTGAGAAAGCGTGTTTGATTTGAGTTGAAGAGGTCGTGTAAATAGATACATTTTAAGAGAGTGCAACTTGATATATGAAAATTACACTAGAGGGTACTACCGCTGCGCTTTAAGTTACATCACAAGGACAGGTACCAATACTTCACAATCAATCTCACAATATTTTCCGAATGTATGCCTTTATTAACTTCATTTTATATTATTGTATAACTTGAGTACATACATATATGTTAACCACGTTATTCAAACTTCAAAACATTCAATTTAATATTATATTCTAACATAGACCGCCTTAAAACTATACCTTATGGTCAATTGTATGATTGTTGTGTCTGATTGTATGATATTTTTATTAAAATAAAGAAGGATTTGAAATACATCTTGTAAAATGTAATACCATGTAAAAAACCCGATGATAAAAACACTTCAAATGAACAAATCAATTTCTTCTTTAAAATGAAAAGTGATTTATAAGAATGATTGGATCGTTTACTTTGTTATATTCAACTTAAAAAGTCGTGTTTCTTGAGTCGTGTGAGTACACTGTAAGACACTATAATTGGCTTCCAATTTTTATAAAACATTATAAATAGTTAAGTATTTAAGTGGTGCTTTAGTGCTGATTTATTCGTCTGTTTAATCTTTTATTAATATTTCAAACTTAAAATTGTTGTTAACTTATTATTACTTGAGTATTGGCACAGTATTGTATACTTTTATCTTGTAGTGAGAATAATCTTTCGCGTTTTGTATTAAAAAAACTGTTCTGCACTAAAATACAGTTTTCGAAATGTCCTATGCACTTGAAATCTCTTTTTTGTAAATTGTAAATTATGCTCAATACATATTCGCATGCAAAAGATAAATAAAAAGTTATTAATAAATACCTACTTATTATGTTTAACTGTTAATATAAAAGCATACATATACAAATATAGTAGGAAATATTGTTTTTGCAAGCGAATTTGTATTTTATAAATCTGACTCAAATCATGGAATTGAAAATGTATGGTTGCATGCAATAGCCAAGCCAAGTTTGGTGCTCAATCAGTGAGAGCTTACTCAGACTATGCCCCTATCAAGTCTACGCATGATCTTTATTGCTTATTCTGTATGTAATAAAGATCATGCCAAGACTCGATCGAATAAAAAAGTCCGTTGTCAAAATAAGCTCTTATGCTTCATGAATCAATGCTTGAACCTTGTGGTAGGGCAGCAAAGGCGATGGCGTCACACATTTATTAAAATTGTAGAACACTTTACTTCAAGGGAGATTCCTTGGAGAGAATTAAACGCTTCTTGTACATAAATAAAATTTAACCTTATGTACTATACGAGATAAGACTTAATATTTTTGAAATTATTGTAGTGTCTATTTATCCTTTCTATGAGAAAGATCGAGTTAGTAATATTGGTGTATAACGAGTAATGTGACTCAGGTGCCATCGCTATGCCTCGACCGGCGTTAGGCTGATTGGCAAAATTAAACTTTGAGGCAACAATTTAAAGTTCTTTTCATTGTAACGTTGTAGCAACTTATGTGGAACGGATTTTGAGACTGTTGCAGTTTTATATGCTTCAAATTAAAGTGTCAAAGCCTTAAGCGGTTAGAACAAACGCCCTGCGATGTTCGCTCTTCCCAAATCCTTCAAGATGGGACAGGGATAGCACGTGTTGAACTGTCTTTATTATTTCAAGCAATAAATATTATTGTAGTTGTATTTATGTGGATACCGAGACAGGTTCTCTTGTCGAAAAGGCACGTAAGGAATTAAAAGTAGATCTTTTGAGGCCGCGAGGCCCGAGGAGCGTATAGCCCTTATCCAAATTAGTATATTCCCTAGACGCCTAGATTTAAGCTAGTTTTGTAGCCTTGGCATTTTATTCGCGTGCTGTTTGCTGAACGGCATTTTGGTTAATGTACAAATAATGTTCATCACAATATATTTGCGTTATAAAGATCTGTAAATGGCACGCGATATTTGTATGCTATTATTATAATGCATTTCGTGGCATAAAAATCTGCATTCCAAATATACAATGTTAATTTAATATTATGTAAAAATGTTTAATATTTAATTTTAAATTACACAAAATAAAAGGTATGCAATTTCTATGCCACGCAGTGTATAGTATATTCCATTCCCTATAGTAGATCCTGTTGTCCTTTATAGCTAACACCACTCGTTTAGGTAGCCAACGAATTTTATAATAAAGAAAATATAATATGAGCACTGAAACAAATTTTAAAATCGTGTACATTATAAACAAATAACTCGTAAATACATCGGTTATAAAGTATTATAACAAATTTATTGTTAAATGTAGAAGAAAAAGACTTATTGTATGAAGAGATTAATTATCTTGAAGGTGTCGTTGGTGCGGGCGCCGAGTGAGCTCAAGTGTCCACAAACTATTCTAAATAGAGTGTAGTACCTTATCTTAGACATTTTGCACCGATATTATAGTGATTAACACACTCGCGTCGGCTCCGCTCGATACCTATTCCAAACTGTGATCCAGGTTTTGGACTCACTTTGTATAACAGCGACTACTCGAAAATGTACTCTGTCGTTAAATATTGAGGTCTAAAATCGCGACTTTATTATAGGCATGACTTTTACTTAATATATCCATGTTGTGGTTATACCCAATATTGTATTTTATTGATGTGTTGCTGATTCGAAAGTTGTGGGCGTGATTCGATTAAGCGGGTTCGGATGTCTTCTATCGTTCAAAACAAACTGTATTGCAAATGTGATAGAGTTAGTACTTGTAACTGACAGTTGAGTTATCAAGAGATTAACGTATTCTAAACATTTTCTGTTTCGTTGGCGGTGCGCCCGTTGTCTGCACGTTTAGGTATACTTTGTATTATTTTAATTAAGTATTTATATTGTAAGCGACAGTATTTTGGTAACGCTTTAGGTGTATTTAGTTAACATTCCAACGTATGAACCCATTGTTATGTTTTAGCGAGTTGCTGATTTAACTGCTGGCCAGGTCTTACACGGAAACTCATTTGCGATTTGAAGTCGGCAGCTTGCGTTCACAAACGTTAAGTTTAAACTATATTATAGATGTTTTATTAGCAAATATGTAAAGAATATAACTGCATGACAAGTGACAAACCATTTATTATTAATGATATAAGAGGAATTGTTAAACTTTCGCCACTATAGAACGAATAATGTAACTAGTTTTTAAGTGAGTTTAGTTACGGTTTCATAAATACACAGAACCAAAATTCAAACGTTCATGTACGTTGGTTTGACGTTGATTTCCGTACACAGTGTACGAACACCAGTAAGTTAATTAAGTTTCGTTGTGAAGGCTTGCTGCGTGAGTGCGACTCTGTCTATTGGACTGGGTGATCTTGGAATACTGTACTATTCTATGCTTAACTGAAAATAAAGAAAGATTAATCCGATCTTATTTGTTTTATTATTAATATTGGGTATGATATGATTTTAAAGTCCTTGGGTAGAAGCGACAAGCTAAGTAGGACCAACAATAATAGCACTCCGAGACAGAGGAAGTCACGTGGGGTCACACAAGCTTACGTCATCTCGAAAATTGAAAAATACCTTCATTCATCTTACGCGAAATTTTTTCTAAGTCTATGGTTTCGTTTGTTTTGTAGGAGGAAACGCGGTTTTATCGCCTTCCGACCCCACCCCATCAAGATCGTTCTCCAATCCGACAGGAGGGGGTCGACGAGTTCTGAGCTCTCCATTGAGGGGAAACAAAGGGATGTTGCTAGTGGCCGTAGCCCGTAGCTCCCCTGAACGGGGGAGACAAAGCCCCTCCATTTTTCAATAATTTTATGGTGGTTTTTTCTCCCTCTTGTTTGAAAATGACAGGCCAGTGAACTTCGTAGCCTCCAGACACTGGGCTTCCATGACTTCGCTCCCATGGAATCCACAGATATTTTTTTCACCTCATTACTCCCATGGGATCCTCAGATTTTGTGAACCTGGTATTTTTTTTCAAATTATTATCTAGCATACTTTTTAAGTACTTTTAACTTCAGGATATTAATAGTAGTTTACGAAACCGCACCACAGACCATAGATACTACAATGAGCAAGCCAAGAATCTTATATTCATTTTGAGCAAGCACAGGCCGTTTATTTTTCAAAGTCAATTTTGATACTTCACCTGTCCGTTTACGCCATCTAATGAGGCAAATAATTACTTTTCTTTTTTTTTATGACCTCAGAGAGCCCTCAAAGGGGTTATCAAAGTGACATTTAAAAAAATGAAACTATTTTCCTTACTAGATAGCGTTGATGGTCAGGTGAAGTGTCAAAATTCAGTATGAAAAAAACTGCCCGCCCTGCCTGTGCTTAAAAAAGTTAAGCTACAGTTTGCGCCATCTTAGGAGGCGGGCGGACAAAAATTCACAGATTTTACAGTCCCCGCAAGAATCGGAGCATTGAAAATGAACACAAAAATTTACGAAAAACCAAAATCAAATCAAATGCAAAGTCCTATTATATTTTTAAAGTTAACTAGGCAGTACCTACCTATTTATTTTTACGATTGTGACACTCGGCTCCGCCTCGTGTCACAAAAGCGCCCGCTGACTGCCTCAACGCAGCCGAAATAATATTAACAAATTTTCAAAATTCCAACGAATGCACTTCTTGTCTGCTTTTGCATCTTTTAACACTATTACCATGACGATCGGTCAATAATCATAGAAGCTACATCACTTTTTATGTACGGAAACAGCCGTTTTTCTACAATTCCAAATCTAAAGGGACCACCTACAGGTCACAATTATTAACCGATATTCAAAATTATTTCGCCATTTGATAGTTAAACTAATACCCTAGGACCCTTTTTTTCATTTTTTCTTAAGTCAGTTTTTTTCCGAAATATTTACAATTTAGTAAACAAACATCCCCCAAAAAACCCGGAATTTTTGGAATTTCGCAAAATTCCAAAAAGAGTTACCGGTAGATTTTCAAAATTCAAACGTTCACACGTGTCTCGGTAAATTTCTCAACTTTTGGTACTATTTTCATTTCGGTCTTCCCAAAATCCTCGGAGATATGGTCAAAAATACGTCTCAGGCGATTTGCATCTGATAACCATTTTCAATGGTAAAAAGTGTAGGCTGTAGATTCCTTTTCGCGCGAGGTCAGCCTGCGCTCCGTTCACTACAGCGTCAGTAGTTCAGTACGATAAAGAACCTATTCGGCATTGATAACAGCGAACCTTGAACTATGATTAAAACGAAAAGTACCAGGCTAGCTTGAATGTAAAGGAGCTAATCAAAGTACCTGTTCATTAGATCCGGTCAGCATTTTTCCCACAGCTCTCAACGCAGGAGCCCTAACTGCTGTAGACCAGTACCTTGATTACGTAAAGCTGTTGCTAACAATTCTCGATTGAAAGCGCGATTGCATTGCTGCTTTAGTTAAGATAGATATCACATTGGTTCTTACTAAAGCAGCGATGTAACTGCGATTTCTGTCAGAGTTGATTGCAACAAAGTTACGTAATTACCCCCCTGGTCTAACAGGGAAATTAGTCTATTGAAAAGTACCAAGCTAGCATGAATGTAAAAAAGGTCCCAATAACTTCTTTTGAGCTCGCTATTCAACGGGAGTCGGGCTTGCTACCGTTTAAGGCTGCGTTCAGACAATAACGCACGACCGAACCTTAACCCAAACTCAACTCAAACGCAGCCCACTCCTTAAAATACATCACTTACAATTTTGAGTCTTATGACACATTAATAAGCTCTTTTATATTTTGTCGATGCAACTGCATACTCCCCGCGCTCAACCCGAACTCAACTCAAACTCAACCCGTACACAACCCAAACTCAAACCAAAACTTCAAACTCACATGGACATTACACAGGACCTTAAAGTGTCATAAGACTCAAAATTGTAAGCGATGTATTTCAAGGTGGGCTGTGTTTGAGTTGAGTTCCGCAGGCTGATTATCTTATTATAAACCACCTAGCGACCGGTCATAATTACGAAATCGTCGCTGTCAAACTCGATTTCGTACCACCGAACGAGTTTCTACGAGTGCTGCCTCCAACGGACAACTAAAGAACTAAAATATACGAGCACTTGCAAGGAAATGCTCAGAAACCGCAACGCGACCGCGACGATTTCGCGATTTCTTCTGTCAAACAGAAACCAGACAAAACGTAATTTCTGATTGGTTTTCGTTAAATTCTTAGCCTTACCTTTAACCAAAATATAAAATTGCTATAATGTAAAACAAAAGGCCTGTCCTTTAATACCTACACGGAATTTGCAATTTTGAAGACGAAAAAATGTAAACAAAATTCGAAGCGAAAACAAAAACAGGTTATGTTCACAGAGCACATATGGTCAGACACATACACAGTCACAGACTACTTTCGGTAAAAAGACTTTTCAGTCGCTCCCACCGGTTGCCAGTGGCGCTAGTTTCTATGGAGATCTTCACGAGCATAAACCGAGCATAAACTAATCAGCGATCGCATACATAATAGCAAATCAGTGACTCGGTCGCGCGACGATTTCGAAATAATTTAGGAATCGAGATCGGTCGCTCATTTTAGATAATCAGGGGGCGGGTTGAGGTCGGGTCGTTTGTTATCGTTTGAACGCAGCCTGAGCCATCTTTTAGAAGGCGGGAGGACTGCGCTCCGTTCACTTTATCGTCAGTACGATAAAGAATGAATCCCTATTAAATGTATGGAGCCTATGCGGCATTGATAACAGCGCCGTGTGATTTTTTAGGGTTCCGTACCCAAAGGGTAAAAAAGGAACCCTATTACTAAGACTCCGCTGTCCGTCTGTCTGTCTGTCTGTCACCAGGCTGTATCTCATGAACCGTGATAGCTAGAAAGTTGAAATTGTCACAGATGATGAATTACTGTTGCCGCTATAACAACAAATACTAAAAACAGAATAAAATAAATATTTGAGGGGGGCTCCCATACAACAAACGTGATTATTTGCCGTTTTTTGGTACGGAACCCATCGTGCGCGAGTCCAACTCGCACTTGGCCGGTTTTTTTTCTAAATTACATTTTCAATGCCTTTGTTAGTTTGCGCGTAGTGTGAGATCAGTAGATTTTTTTAAATTCCATTTTTATAAATAAAGCAGAAGATAGTGCTACCCGGGACCTTTCAAACAGGACCTACCTACCTATTTATATCGTTTATTAAGTTATAGAAAAGCTTCTCTAAACAAATTTTCAAAGTACCAGGCTCACATAAAAGCAAAGAGATTCCATTCAACATTTCGTCGCAGAATACCTTCATTCTCAGTGGATCCATTGGCCAGATCCACAATGGATCTAGTGAGATTCTTTTTTCTCATAAGATCTATAATGGATCTAATGAGAACTTAAATCTCATAGAACTTAATACGACTCTGCTGGAAAAAACTAACTGAAAACAACTTGCGTTTGACAGCAACAGCCATTTGTTAAACGATATATTTGTCTCACTCTCACACGACATGAAATGGTGCCACCATCTGCCAACTATTATTGACTAGCGACCCGCCCTCGCTTCGCTTCCTTCCTTTTTTGCCAATTTCGACCTTCCAACAATACACCAAAAGAAAACAAATACTTTCAAGTCGTCACCTCCATTCCCTCCAAAAGTCTGATTCCGTCCCGTTCAGAGTCCCGCCATATCGGTGTGAGAAACGCGCTGATAGTTAAAATTTACTCTGTGGTGATTGATTGTTTAGCGATTGGTCTGCTGGAATGCACTGTTGTACTCTTTGACCTCCTATCGAGAGTTTTTGGCGCCATTTTTTCAAGTTCGGGGGATATTGTAAAGAACTTCAGACAATACCCTCCGTCCGTCCACTAGGATCACAGAAAAAGCAATAACTACGTACTGATCTTAACTCATTTGGTAAATTAAGTAACCATTTCGCTTCCCTTTAAGATGTTTTGTAGCTGTTTAGATTTGAATAGTACAGAGCTGGCGCACACAAGCAAGTCTACGGGTTTGTATAAAAGTGTGCACAGGTAGCGACGCGACTACCGGCGACTTTTCATACAAACCATGTGAGACACATTAGTTGCCGAGACAAAAGTTGCTCGTGGCGCTATCGCTTAGTATGTAGTCCGTCTGAGTAACCGTAATAGAAGCAATCAGAGATAAAATAAAATAATACACAATAGATACATTTACAAGGTTTATTGCAACATAAATGCACGTACAAACTAAATCTATTTCTTTCAAACTTACAGCCCAAATAAAAAACTGGATACGAAACTCGTAATGTTTATAAACCGACTGTTCGTCGTGACGTCACATAAATTAATAGAATTCAATTTCTGCCCAAAAGTGGGCAATACCGGAGCTATGCGTTGCGATTATTACACTATCAAAAAATATTACCTACTCGGTCACTCGGTTACTCTAAGTGCAAACTTTAGATTTAAGATTCTTAAAAAGCACATACAGGGTCATTTTTGGACCCCTTTTCAAAGTTTGTTAGGTCATTCTATAACAGCAGTACAATCGATTTATGAAGTAAAAAAAAATTGCTTTACATTTTTGTAGCAAACTTTACCCTACACAAATTAAAATTGTTGTCACTGTTTGCGCATCGCACGGTCGACCCGCGCTAGCCCCCTCCCGCCACCCGCCTTCCCCCGCTCGCGTCGCTTGCGCGAGGGTGATCGTGCGCGCCTAAATTTTTCGGACATAAAAAGTGGCTGAAAACTGTCAATTTAAAAATAAATAATTCATAATTATCTCACCAATTATTTTTTTTACTTCCTTGAACTAATATTTGATTTTGTAAAGAGGTCGCAAAATTACCCTGTATGTTACAGTAATACATATAGGAACTTTATATTGGGTTAAGATTCTTGGTATTACGGAATGATTATTTTGACATGTTAATTAGTGACGTAATAAATAAATAAATAAATAAATATTTGACAACATCACATACATTGCTCCAATCCCAAAGTAAGTAGCTATAGCACTTGTGTTATGGAAATCAGAAACAACGGCGTGGTATGACACACACCCAGACCTGAGACAATATTGAAAAGTTCATTTTCTACATTGACCCAGCCGGGGATCGAACCCGGGACCTCAAGAGATGGTGACGCCTTGAAAACCGGCGTGCGAACCACTCGACCACGGAGGTCGTCAAACACGTACAAACACATTAATAAATAAGTTATATATAAATAATACCTAATGGTGAATGAGTAGTAAAAAGCATTTAATAACTGTATGTAAATAGATCTCTATTTACATTTAGATTATAATAAAATAACGAAATTTTGTATAAGATTCAACATATGACGTATACAGTGGAGACGTTGTGGTATAGAAAGATAGAACAATGAAATTATACTCTTCCTCTCTCAGCGTCACAACGTTCTCCACAATATTAATACATGGTCCATATTGACTCTACTACCTATAGCAAAGGTAAATTGTAAATATTCGAAAATACAGATTCATTTCATTCAGTACATTGCCTGTATTATGAGTTTGCATTTACTCTAATCAATAGCGACTGTAGTAAGGCTTCTCCAAAGAGAACGCGTACGCGTTAGCGGCGCTGCGTAGTGCTAGCGCTGGCGCTGTGTTTGATATGAAACTATGCACGTCCTGCAACACAATTCGACGCTATAGCGCGACGTCAGGTTAGCGGTCTAGCGCGCGCTAAGTACGCGTTCTATTTGGCGAAGCAATAGGGTTGGCAACGCAAAGCTAATTGTAGATGTCGCTGCGTACGCTTGTTCCTAAGACAGTAGACGTTCAGAACAAACTGTATGGGAAAATATTTATTTATATGTGGTTTTTTTAATCGGAAAAGACCCATTGACCCAAAATGGATATAGAAGACTATTCTACAATGCAAATGCCGGAATTTAAAACCAAATTAGGACGTTTTTATTCTTACGGAATTTATCAATTTTTTCTACCTATATATCCAGATTTTACGGAAATTTGTAAGTGCTAACATTTTTAAAGCCTATTACACAGAATTTAATCATTTTAAAGCTTAAAAAACGATTTTTTAAGTAAAAGTCCTTTGTTTTCATAGTTCTCGTGGAACAAGCGTACGCAGCGCCATTTTGACAGTTGCCTTCCCCATTCTGTATGCAATTTGGCACAGCAGCGCCTCTGGCGGTAACTACACTAAACTTATACATATGTCAACCACGATCGCTTCGCTATTGAGTATAGTAAGCATAAACTCATAATACACTACGCTTACATATCATAGCAACTATCCTATAGGACCCAAACGAGTCGATAACCACAGTTTAAAGAATGCTATGCCGGTGAGTAATGAGTTGAGCTCTATTTTTAATACCTGGATAACTAAGGATTTATCATCATTCCTCCACCTCTTTCCCCTGCTTAGTACCACCGTTCGCTAGAGCGACAATATCGCTCGACGACGACCGATTCACCGATGTCGAAGCGGTAGAGTTTTCTCGGTCACGAAAACGCGAAATTCGCATGCACATTCAGCCTGGATTAGTTAATAGCGTTTTTGCATTTTGAAGCTCAGATTGGCGGTCTCACTCCCATGTTTCAACTTTTTTAAAGATAATAAATGACTTGAATTATTTTTGGTAAATGTTTTTAAATAAATTTTCAATAGAATAGTATTACGGATATTATACATACATTGTTTTTGTTGAAATATTTAAATGAAGATAAACTAGTTCAAAATTATTGAGAGATTTGGGAAAATGTGGTGGTGGGTGGCGCAATGTTTATCACTCTTAATCAAAAGATTATTTCGATTTTCACCTCGCCTCTCTTTTTGCAAACTGTGACCATCGACTCGTATGATAACTATACTTTAGATCTATAAAAAATATTCATAACATCAAGAAAAAATCTACAAGATGAGTAGCAAGCAGATCACGCAGTAACTTACAAATTGTAGCAGACTAAAAATAATAATTTGCACCCTAACATTATAAAGATAAGGTTGATAATGGCAATTGACTGTTGAAAACTATCAAGTTACTACGAAATCAGCGGATCCATTTTGCGCAAGATCTCTCGTCGATATAAACGTAAACTATTAAAGTTATAATTCATACATTTTGACATAAAAGTTTAACTTTCGTTACACTGACAAAAGTAACTATAACATAAAGATGTTATAGTTTAAAATATGTATTTTATGTATGTTATTTTCAAATTCAGCTAAAATAAATACTTCAATGCCTATAAGTTACCCCGCGTAATAAGCAATTTAATTGGAACAGTTACTAATCTATAAACATTTATAACAATTTAAATTGGGTTGGTAAACTTTTTCGAAGAGAATTGTTTTATATTTTTTTTTGATAGCACAAGTTTGAAGAATAAAGAAAATAATATTATGATTTTTTTATTTCACCTTGTTAATCAAATATATTTTTTTATATTATTATCGCGATAAAATATCAAACGTACGGCTGAACACGAAGTTCCCTTGCATTTACTGATAAAAAACTCATTGACAGGACAGATTTGACAGAAAGTGACAAAGAGTAATCCAATTATTTTACTCTTTGGTAATCATTAATCACGACATAATGTTTTGTTTTTCAGCTTATTTATTGTGATTTTCTAGTGTTTTTCTTGTTCAGTTATGGGAAATGGATCAGCTTGAAGAAATCCATTATCCAGCTTATTACGCCGATGAAGTACCTACACTGCTTTGTTCCGTTTTGTTTGAAATATAGATGTGACAGAACAAATTTTGTACAATTCCCATACCTTTGAAAGAGACGTGGTGCAGAGGATTAAACAGGAATTGCCTTCAGAGAGCTTTATACGTTTGTGATGATCACGTAAATATATGTATTTTACAAACTTACAAAAGAGTTATTTTATTTATTTTAGCTGACTGTGACTGACATGACAACTAGTTGACATTGCCAGTGCCAAACTTTTCATTTGAGCAAAAGCATTACGCATACAGCCGTAATAGTGATTTATTGTACTATGTTGTAAATTTAAATTTTAAATTATTATTTAAATTAAAATGACGTATTATAAAAATTCCGCAATTGGTTATTCCTAACTCTAAAGCCAAAAGCTACCAGAAAATATATAATTCACAACAGTTTTGAAAAAGTTTACCAACCCAATTATACGTGTTACAAAAATACGAGTAATGCCGCATATGGTAGATAGGGACCTTCAAACTGAACAACTTTTACTATGGGACCAACTCTGAAATCGCGAAAAGAAACAGATGTTTCATACAATTTGATATTTTCTTTACTAATTTTTGTATAAAACAGCTGGTTTTTTCCGCGACTTCAGAGTTGGTCCCATAGTAAAATTTGTTCAGTTTGATGGTCCCTATCTACCATATTCGGCTTCACTTGTATTTTGTAACACTCTGTATATTTTGACTAAAAGAAAATACAAATTTAACATTGGCGCATTGCATGCAGCCAAAAATAAATTACTAATAAATAAATCTGATAATAATTCTTAAATTCATTCATGAGTGACTAAAATTATGTGTTCAGATCAAAATCACAATAAATAACTGTAACATCACATAAAATCACAGTACCTAAGGAACATAAAACGTAACTAAAGATAAATCACATGGAATTATTTCTGTAAAATATTTTATCTAATACAGCGGTAGCAATGTGGTATTACTGTGCATTTTATACATATAAGTAGATCTTAAAAAAATGCAAAAGCGATTTCTTTTAAGTGACGTCATTGTTTCACATCGCTTTTGTATAGAAATACTTTGTGCACATATGCACCGCTTAAGAATACTGATGAAATTACTACACTTGGAAAATGAATAACAAATCATGCTTACAAACAACAATAATTATGGTAATGAGAACAATAGGTACTACTTAAGTACACGTATTACAATAATCACAATCATTTTTTATATCCATAAAATGTAATTCAAAATATACCCAAACTCAAAGTTATTAATAGAAATTGTAACAAAACAGCCTCATTATATGCCTCACATGTTTTAGTCCCTTCTTATCATTAGTACATCAAGCTTCAGTACTTTTATACCATCTTTTCATACCTTGACAATTAAAAAATAATAAATACTATTAAATTAATACAATGAAACTGTAATACTGAAAAAAACCTCATAGAAATAATAATATAACTATGAATTTTACTAGAGAACATAATGGAATTATATAGGTACAGTCGAGTTCAATAATATGTACGCACTTTTGATAGTTCATCAACTTTATATGCCTTTGTAATAAATTTCAACAGCCTGTCAAAAGTGCTAACTGTTAATGAACTCGACTGTACCTAGTACAGGTTTTTAATGCTATCTCGTTGATCTGGATCCTGCTGTGTTTATATTTTGTATCTAGCGTGTGACAATTGAGGACCTTGCAGCAAAAAGGAGGCAAGTCCAAATTTCAAAACTGTCCTGAATTAAGAAATAAAGCACCTTCTTGCACCAAACAAAATAGGGTGGCAGATCCAAATTTTGTTATAGCGCGCTTGTTTTCCGTCGGATCTGCCTCGTTCATGCATCAAACGATAGGTCTAATTTTTGTATAAATTATAGGTGAAAAAAAGAGTAACGGCAAACATTTGGATTTGCCCCCCTTTTGCTGCAAGGTCCTCAATTCTGATCAAACTAGGCCTAGGTGCAGTAGTATCTCATGAAATAGGCACCAGTTTAAACTCAAACTACCAAAAATATGTGAAAAAGTAATTCAGATAAGCCCCTTTTTCTATAAGACAGTAAAACATTTAAAATATAATAATTATAATCGATCTTTAGGTTAAATTTTTAAGATTTCGCCATTCTTGTCTTATTGACGTTAACATTGTAATTTTATGTAGTACCTAGTCAGAGATCAACAAGATAACAAATACATTTTTATGCTCGTACTTTAAATACATATATGTCAAAAACATTATAATAAACAGTGATTAAGCATTATGTATAAAAGGATGTCCAAAACTCTAAATAATAGGCAGAAAAGGTACATTGGTACACCCCGGCCACTCCATACAACCTGCCCAAATACCCATAAACAGATGACGTTAGATGACGTTTTTGTACACGCGCGCAACGGTTAATCAAATAACCATATTAATGAATTAACACTGCGTAAACAGCTCATTTTTTACTATTATCAAGTAGATAAAAAAATAAAGAAAGAAATACACTATCCCCGCGTTCCGAATCACGCTCACAGCGCTGTTAGCGCGAATCCGACCAAATTAAATAGTCACAAAATATTACACAAATAGGGTATTTGTGTACCTTCTTAATTTAATGGATTATACGCTAACAGTGCTGTAGCGTGATTTGGAACTAGGCATATGTAGATTACGGACTTTTTGTGCAATCGAGCGTACGCATATGATAATACTAAGAAAGAGCGTTAAGTTGAATTTATCCGCTTATAGAAATCGCAATAAAATTACAACTTTTTTTGCTTAGCAATAAAGATTGCACTTAAAAGTGTACCTCCTAGCAGCAGATTGCACTTTATAAAAGTGTACCTCTATTCCACGAATCGAACTCCAAGGGAACCAAATACTCGCAGCTCATTGGTCATTGCGCGTGGCTAGATTTAGGCCATAGGCTAGGCTATTGAAGGTCACGCGTATTAGCCAATGGGCGCAAAGGAACCGATTTACTTTGGGAGCTCATTCCGTGGAATGAACTTTACGTAGGTTTCTTACTGATATTTTGCCTAAAATATATCCTACACTTTGACACTGGTTTGAATAATTTGATACTTAAACACTGTTTATTAAAAGGGGTTTATACGCTTACTTGTCTCCGTTCTCGTGGGCCAGTTTGGGTTTCTTGGTGGGCGGAGAGTTGGCCGCAAACATCGCGCCAGAGCGCAGCTCCTTCATTATGAATGGTACCTAGTGGGACGGGTGAGAAACTTTAGTATTCTGACCGAATTTGATTGGACACAGTATTGTCCCCAAAGACAAGCATACAATACGATTAAATCGATAATAGACAGAGATCCGCTGCAACTTCTCTCGAGAATGTATGAACAAGAGAAATTTTATAAATTAAAATACGTCGTTTTATACCGCAAGCGCTCTGAAGTTAGCCACTTTTACCTTCAATATTGAAGGTACCTACTTTCCCTTCGTGAGGCAAAGTTTTGGGATACCCTGTATACTGTACCTTGTGCTCGAGCTGCAGGTGCGTTCAACGAACTAAGATACTAAGGAAGTGTAATTCCGCTCAAAAAATAGCACCACGCAAACTAACACAGAGTGGGCGGGGCTAAAAAAGTACTAGTGAAGCACGATTTAGTCATGTCTGCCACGCGCTCGGCGACAGTCGTTAGCGTTACCACAAAAAATAATTAGAAAAATGATTAAAATGACGTCATGTGTGGTCAAGTGGTGAAAAAGACCAAAAGAAGGCAGCAAACTATACAGACATAACATAACATAGGAAAGTAACATATTTTTCGTTTTTTAGAAACATCTATGAGCGTATACATACAAAATATGGTCGTTATTATGCAACAAGTGTTCAGTCGCTTTGTGGGGCAGAGTCAAATCTTCACATTCACTGCTATCACACATTTTTAAACAAGAATATAACTCTCTCATGGAATTCAGTACAACAAAAAAAAGGAAAATTTAAATCAAAATTTTGTAATGCTGAAAATGGCGCGTCCTGCAATATGCAATAGGTACATAGAAAACGAGTAATCTGTCAAATATCCAATCATGTTTGATCTGCGTTCAAACCCCAGCCAAGAGAAAACGTCATATGCGTTAGAATACAATCTAATGCCGATTATGCGTGCATTGCAATAAGGTATGTTTTTACTAGTTCATTGTTGAGTTTGCGACCTTTTGTGTTACAGAATATGTGAAGGTGCCATTTTTTATGCAATATTTGTTAGGAGTTAGGCTTCCTTAGATCTTAGTTTGTTGGGTGCGTCAGTGGCGGCGCGAGGCAGGTTCTCGATGCAGGCGCGCTGTAACGGCGCGTTGGCCGCGGGCGAGTATACTGTACCTTGTGCTCGAGCTGCAAGTGCGTCAGTGGCGGCGCGAGGCAGGTTCTCGATGCAGGCGCGCTGTAACGGCGCGTTGGCCGCGGGCGAGTATACTGTACCTTGTGCTCGAGCTGCAAGTGCGTCAGTGGCGGCGCGAGGCAGGTTCTCGATGCAGGCGCGCTGTAACGGCGCGTTGGCCGCGGGCGAGTATACTGTACCTTGTGCTCGAGCTGCAAGTGCGTCAGTGGCGGCGCGAGGCAGGTTCTCGATGCAGGCGCGCTGTAACGGCGCGTTGGCCGCGGGCGAGTATACTGTACCTTGTGCTCGAGCTGCAAGTGCGTCAGTGGCGGCGCGAGGCAGGTTCTCGATGCAGGCGCGCTGTAACGGCGCGTTGGCCGCGGGCGAGTATACTGTACCTTGTGCTCGAGCTGCAAGTGCGTCAGTGGCGGCGCGAGGCAGGTTCTCGATGCAGGCGCGCTGTAACGGCGCGTTGGCCGCGGGCGAGTATACTGTACCTTGTGCTCGAGCTGCAAGTGCGTCAGTGGCGGCGCGAGGCAGGTTCTCGATGCAGGCGCGCTGTAACGGCGCGTTGGCCGCGGGCGAGTATACTGTACCTTGTGCTCGAGCTGCAAGTGCGTCAGTGGCGGCGCGAGGCAGGTTCTCGATGCAGGCGCGCTGTAACGGCGCGTTGGCCGCGGGCGAGTATACTGTACCTTGTGCTCGAGCTGCAAGTGCGTCAGTGGCGGCGCGAGGCAGGTTCTCGATGCAGGCGCGCTGTAACGGCGCGTTGGCCGCGGGCGAGTATACTGTACCTTGTGCTCGAGCTGCAAGTGCGTCAGTGGCGGCGCGAGGCAGGTTCTCGATGCAGGCGCGCTGTAACGGCGCGTTGGCCGCGGGCGAGTATACTGTACCTTGTGCTCGAGCTGCAAGTGCGTCAGTGGCGGCGCGAGGCAGGTTCTCGATGCAGGCGCGCTGTAACGGCGCGTTGGCCGCGGGCGAGTATACTGTACCTTGTGCTCGAGCTGCAAGTGCGTCAGTGGCGGCGCGAGGCAGGTTCTCGATGCAGGCGCGCTGTAACGGCGCGTTGGCCGCGGGCGAGTATACTGTACCTTGTGCTCGAGCTGCAAGTGCGTCAGTGGCGGCGCGAGGCAGGTTCTCGATGCAGGCGCGCTGTAACGGCGCGTTGGCCGCGGGCGAGTATACTGTACCTTGTGCTCGAGCTGCAAGTGCGTCAGTGGCGGCGCGAGGCAGGTTCTCGATGCAGGCGCGCTGTAACGGCGCGTTGGCCGCGGGCGAGTATACTGTACCTTGTGCTCGAGCTGCAAGTGCGTCAGTGGCGGCGCGAGGCAGGTTCTCGATGCAGGCGCGCTGTAACGGCGCGTTGGCCGCGGGCGAGTATACTGTACCTTGTGCTCGAGCTGCAAGTGCGTCAGTGGCGGCGCGAGGCAGGTTCTCGATGCAGGCGCGCTGTAACGGCGCGTTGGCCGCGGGCGAGTATACTGTACCTTGTGCTCGAGCTGCAAGTGCGTCAGTGGCGGCGCGAGGCAGGTTCTCGATGCAGGCGCGCTGTAACGGCGCGTTGGCCGCGGGCGAGTATACTGTACCTTGTGCTCGAGCTGCAAGTGCGTCAGTGGCGGCGCGAGGCAGGTTCTCGATGCAGGCGCGCTGTAACGGCGCGTTGGCCGCGGGCGACTATACTGTACCTTGTGCTCGAGCTGCAAGTGCGTCAGTGGCGGCGCGAGGCAGGTTCTCGAAGCAGGCGCGCTGTAACGGCGCGTTGGCCGCGGGCGAGTCTACTGAACCTTGTGCTCGAGCTGCAAGTGCGTCAGTGGCGGCGCGAGGCAGGTTCTCGATGCAGGCGCGCTGTAACGGCGCGTTGGCCGCGGGCGAGTATACTGTACCTTGTGCTCGAGCTGCAAGTGCGTCAGTGGCGGCGCGAGGCAGGTTCTCGATGCAGGCGCGCTGTAACGGCGCGTTGGCCGCGGGCGAGTATACTGTACCTTGTGCTCGAGCTGCAAGTGCGTCAGTGGCGGCGCGAGGCAGGTTCTCGATGCAGGCGCGCTGTAACGGCGCGTTGGCCGCGGGCGAGTATACTGTACCTTGTGCTCGAGCTGCAAGTGCGTCAGTGGCGGCGCGAGGCAGGTTCTCGATGCAGGCGCGCTGTAACGGCGCGTTGGCCGCGGGCGAGTATACTGTACCTTGTGCTCGAGCTGCAAGTGCGTCAGTGGCGGCGCGAGGCAGGTTCTCGATGCAGGCGCGCTGTAACGGCGCGTTGGCCGCGGGCGAGTATACTGTACCTTGTGCTCGAGCTGCAAGTGCGTCAGTGGCGGCGCGAGGCAGGTTCTCGATGCAGGCGCGCTGTAACGGCGCGTTGGCCGCGGGCGAGTATACTGTACCTTGTGCTCGAGCTGCAAGTGCGTCAGTGGCGGCGCGAGGCAGGTTCTCGATGCAGGCGCGCTGTAACGGCGCGTTGGCCGCGGGCGAGTATACTGTACCTTGTGCTCGAGCTGCAAGTGCGTCAGTGGCGGCGCGAGGCAGGTTCTCGATGCAGGCGCGCTGTAACGGCGCGTTGGCCGCGGGCGAGTATACTGTACCTTGTGCTCGAGCTGCAAGTGCGTCAGTGGCGGCGCGAGGCAGGTTCTCGATGCAGGCGCGCTGTAACGGCGCGTTGGCCGCGGGCGAGTATACTGTACCTTGTGCTCGAGCTGCAAGTGCGTCAGTGGCGGCGCGAGGCAGGTTCTCGATGCAGGCGCGCTGTAACGGCGCGTTGGCCGCGGGCGAGTATACTGTACCTTGTGCTCGAGCTGCAAGTGCGTCAGTGGCGGCGCGAGGCAGGTTCTCGATGCAGGCGCGCTGTAACGGCGCGTTGGCCGCGGGCGAGTATACTGTACCTTGTGCTCGAGCTGCAAGTGCGTCAGTGGCGGCGCGAGGCAGGTTCTCGATGCAGGCGCGCTGTAACGGCGCGTTGGCCGCGGGCGAGTATACTGTACCTTGTGCTCGAGCTGCAAGTGCGTCAGTGGCGGCAGCGCGAGGCAGGCGCGCATGAGGTTCTCGATGCAGGCGCGCTGCTTGAACAGCGCGTTGACTACGGGCGACGAATCCGGGACCACGGGTGCTTTCAGCAAGTACGATAGGGCGGACAGCACGCTGTGCATCGGTTGCCAATCTGTCAAGATAAGCAACGTAAAGACGACAAGTACAAGAGAGATATTAAGCCACTACTTCACTAAGAGAGCTTTCACATAACGGGTGTAACAGGACCTTCAACGAAGCCGAAGTCCACGTATTCCGCCCATCATCAGGATCATTTTTGTCTTTTAGACTATACCTGGGTAACCAATAGTTACGATGTTATTAAAGGTCAAAGTCAAATTTTTTTTCCAAAAACAGACAAAAAATTCGACTTTTCATACAAAACTCGATCAGCTGTTCGGAAATTTGTATGGAAAGTCTTTTTTAGGGTTCCGTACCCAAAGGGTAAAAACGGGACCCTATTACTAAGCCTCCGCTGTCCGTCCGGAATTTGTCATTCCCGATACTTAGTACACAGAATGTATACAGGGTTATTTGTAAAAGGGAATTAATTAATTGGTGACTGGATAAAATTACAGGCGACTGTTAATGGGATAATAAATCTGGCAGCGGTTTATTTTTTGGGTGACAAAATAACTAAAAGGGCGACCAACTGTGACCAACTGTGACCAACTGTGAAAATACAAATTATTCATCTAAATTTATTTTATCGCCTTCAAAGTAGGCCCCATCGCTTGCAATACAACATCTCCACCGCTTCACCCAGTCTTCCATACATTTTTCATAGGCTATTTGCGGTATGGCCTTTAGCTCTTTTCTTTTATGGCTTCTATCGACTCAAAACGTTTTCCTCGAAGTGGTAATTTTAACTTGGGAAATAAAAAAAGTCAGACGGAGCCATATCAGGTGAATACGGTGCTTGGTCGAGAACTTTTGTTGAATTTTTCGCTAAAAACTCTTTCACTATAATGGCTGTGTGTGATGGTGCATTATCATTTTCCATTGTAAAAATCGCCGAGGACTCAAAATTATCATCAACAAAAAGTGTAGTTTAAAACAAATTAAATGACAGATCCCGCTCAAATTTTGCGCGCTTAATCAGTACAGTGCTACCAACATGCAGTAAAAAAAATTAGAACGACCTCTTTTACGCGGGTCTTTTTATTGACATATTCCCGATTCTTTTTACACCGAGTAGTAAATAGCGCGGCTGCAGCGCTGCGAGATACTACGTACCGAAAACGCCAATACTACGTGAAAGCGCTCTGTCACACAAAATAACGTAGTAGGGTGATTTATTTGCCTTTGATGATATTTTAACTACTAGATGTGTTGTTTAGTAGAAACTATCGACCACCTCCTACTTCGTCTGTGTGAACAGTATTTCTTCTATTCTTTGGGAACCGTACTTTTTTCTGGATGATAGGTATCCTATGCCCTTTTATGTACCCCTGACTGACAAAGTGTGTGCAAAATTTAATGGTGTTCGGTTAAGAAGTTTAGACGTGAAATCAGTCCAAATAACCCAGTCAATAAAAAAAGAATATGTAAATGAAGATTATTCTTCGCTGTTATCAGCGACTTTTGTTTAGTGACTTATCTAATATCTTATAGGACCACATGCACAACTGTGAAGACATTTTCGCGATATTTCTTAAAACAGAAAAGTTATATGGCCTAGAACACTGTTATTTTCTGTTGACGTCATTGGACATACAGGTGAACCTTACGACTTACGTCTTGCGTAATAAAGCACATATTTAAGTGCGCTTGGCATTCCCTTCAAACTATTATAACTTCGAAACTACTAGCTTGATTTAAATGAAACAAAAACATGTGTATTGCTAGATATTTAGCTACATAGTCATAAAGTTTCAGGTGATTTAACAGAGCCAGTGGCAATCTCCATTACTAGACGTGTTATTTCGTAGTAATAACAGAAGCTTTAGAGAAAAAGAAATTGTGTGATTTCATTATTCCATATTGTCATATTAACATACCGGTTTGCGGCGTAGCCTGGAACCGTACCCGGCCGAACAAGTCGGCGAGCAGCACCAAGTCGAGGATGAGCGGCACGGCCAGCAGGGAGTCCTCGCACGTGTTGTGGACGGCGATGGTGTTGGTGCCGTGCAGCAGGATCTCTGAAGTGTACTCGTCCATTGCGCGTTTGGAGTCACCTGAATGAATAAACAAAATTTTTCAGTCACTTCGCTAGTAAGGCTTAAGGCACCGTCCTACCCACTACTAGCGCCGCCAATAAATTTATTTTAAATACTCGTAAACTAAGTCAAAATTTAAAAAATCTCAAATCCTGCTATCCTCAATAGGGAATATGCATAAGTCACCGATTTTGATGATTTGAGCTTGATCGCTGCGGACACTTATAAAAACATGATGGAACAGGAAAAAAAATAAAAAAATGTATAATCCCAGTTTTATCACACGATGAAATCAGGGGAAAATAACGTATTTTTTTTTCATTTTCGGATATAATACACTTTACAGTCAGATAGAATATTAAATAAGAAACAATATTTTGTATGACACATATGTACTTAAACGCAAAATTTAGGGAGATAACTGAAGATTATTGGCTAACTCCATATTAAACGTGCCGAAACACACCTGAAACGTGATGTGTGACGTCACCGTTTTGTATGGAGCGTTTTCGGCGGGTGCTGCTGCGCGCTAACTTCAAGTAACTATATCACGAGAAAAAAACGCAAGAGAAAAGTTTTAATATTACAGTTAACTTTGTCACGCATTATACTTTTGATTAAGATTAAAAAAAAATTGATGCATATTCCCTATTGTCTCTAATATTTTTTGAATAACTCTTCGACAGTTTTAATTCTTTCTGTAAGTTTTAAAATCCATTTTAGTTCAAAGTGGCCACTTTTGGCGAGAATGGATTTTTAAACTTACAGAAAAAATAAAAACTGTTGAAGAGATATTCAAAAAATATTAGGAACAATTTTAGGAGGGCATGATTTGAGCTTTTTTAAATTTTGACTTTGTTTACGAGTATTTAAAATAAATGTATTGGCGGCGCTAGTAGTGGGTAGTAGGTCGCCTTAAGTAAGGCGTTAACATGCGTCAAATCCTTTCTCTATTCTTTTCTTCCTGACTGTCTATCAAAATAAAAAATACGAACTACCTTCTCTCTAATAAAGATAGACTCGAATACTTTGGATTCAGTTCCCTGGAAGATCGTAGGTGGGTGGCCGATCAGGGGGTCAAGTCTGCTAATGTTTTCGTCAAAATCGTAGTTCAATGGTGTTTGAATGGTAATGCTTTTTGACACAGTTCTTGTTTCTTAAATCCGAAACCGGAACACATTGTGTTTCTTAAACCCAAAACGGAAACATATTGTGTCTTGATTTTGGGTTTAAGAAACAAGAACTGTGTCAAAAAGCATTACAATTAGAACACCATTGAACTACAATTTTGACGAAAACATTAGCAGACTTGATCCCCAGGTGCTGTTGTATAAGATCTTGAGGGGTAACATTAATTGTCCCCAGTTACTAAGTGAGATAAAATTCAAAATACCTCGACAGAACTCCAAGATTGCAAATTTTAGACCATTTAGTGTCTTGGGCCGACAGAGTGTTATTAATAGACTATTAACGAACACAACACTATTCACAACTACATTGACATATTTTCCCTATCACTGATTAGTTTCAAGAAGGCTTTGTTTACTTTAACTAATATTAATAAATAATTAAATTTCAATTTTAATTAAACTATAACAACAAAAAATTGTAGCTTAGTAGTAGTAAATTTTTTTCCTAACGCATTGTGTCAAAATTTTATGATTTAGTTGCTAGTTAATAACTGATTTATAAAAAGGCATGCTGTATTTGCCTATAACTGTTTTTCATTGTACTTTCAATTTTATTATTTTAAGGTAAAGTGTAAAAATGTTAGCAGACCTATAATATAGGTAAATAAATAAATAAAGAAAATGAATCCCAATATTTAATTCAAATTATTGAAAGACTACGCGCGTGAAACTATCATTGAATAAATATCATCATGGAAGAAATAATACACAATAGATCCCCTTTGGTATAAAAAAAACCCGTGTACTGTTTCTGCGGAGGTATGGGGAAAAATAATACAATACTTCAGCCATTTAGAAAAAAAAGTTCCAAAATGTTACAAACGCTGGGTTTACAGATTCACAGTGCCACTAGTTATTAAGGTGTTTCGGAGACGAAGGAAGTTTAGAGACTCACAAATAAAATTAACAAAATTACATTAGAAACTATAACTAAAAGGGAGGTTTGATAAATCCATGACTTTGTAAAGAAGAAACATCTGTTTTCGCCATATTTTGTTTTATTTCTCTACATAATCTTTTTTGTAGCTCTACGTATTCAATCCAACGAAGTTCCTACCTCTTTAACCCATTATTTTTAGGGTTCCGTACCCAAAGGGTAAAAACGGGACCCTATTACTAAGCCTCCGCTGTCCGTCTGTCTGTCTGTCACCAGGCTGTATATCATGAACCGTGATAGCTAGACAGTTGAAATTTTCACAGATGATGTATTTCTGTTGCCGCTATAACAACAAATACTAAAAACAGAATAAAATTAATATTCAAGAGGGGCTCCCATACAACAAACGTGATTTTTTGCTGT
The DNA here is from genome assembly GCA_928269145.1 of Agriphila tristella. Taxonomy (NCBI): domain Eukaryota; kingdom Metazoa; phylum Arthropoda; class Insecta; order Lepidoptera; family Crambidae; genus Agriphila; species Agriphila tristella. Next base: position 20,261,211 of record OV743442.1, read on the forward strand.
TTTTTTTGTACGGAACCCTTCGTGCGCGAGTCCGACTCGCACTTGGCCGGTTTTTTTTTTCTTTCATCGCCTGAAAAATGTGGTAACTGAACTAACTCATTTCAGACACCACTTTTTGGCTTGATGAAAATCTTTGGCCCCAAGATATTTATTCATGTTTGGTAGGAGAAAAAATCTCAGTGGGCTAAATTTAGAGATTAGGAAGGATTCGCATCTTCATTCGATAAGTTTTTATGTTATGAGTGCCGCCGGAAAAATCGACAGGGTCTAAAAAAAAGTTAGAAGTCGCTTGAAAAAGCTTTTTATTTCCAAAAGAAATAATACACTGGCCTGCAAAACTAAGTACTACATAGGCCTATTTTCATACAAACGAGGTAACTTTGAAGCTTTGGTTCTCCGACCAGGATTAAACGGGGTGTGATTTGATGATGACCATTCAAAGATTCAATGGAGGAGGCCCAGATCGCTAAAGAAACTCAATGGATTAGAAGAGTCGTTTACACCAGAGACCGTACGGACTTTTTAGTGTTACATTTTCCATACTTTTGATGTAATTTTAGCTAGTTATTTTTTTAAGTTCAACCCTGACCAAAACAACTGTTCTAATCCATTGGGTTTCTTTAGCGATCTGGGCCTCCTCCATTGAATCTTTGAATGGCCATCATCAAATCACACCCCGTTTAATCCTGATCGGAGAACCAAAGCTTCAAAGTTACCTCGTTTGTATGAAAATAGGCCTATGTAGTACTTAGTTTTGCAGGCCAGTGTATTTTGCCGAATTTAAAAAAAAATGTGGAAAGACTCCTAAGGAGTTTCTTTTTAAGATACAAAAATAAATTACGAAAAAAACAATCTTCTTTTTAAAGTCATAGACTTATCAAACCACCCTCGTAATTAACTCACCGACATACGGTACGTATTTGATGACGACCACGTGGTCCGGTTTCTCTCCGGGCTTGTACAGAATCTGGTTCGACTCCACCATATCGTCCACTACGTTGCTCTTCGATATCTATAGAGAAATAAAAACATTCTTAATATGTATTGCAAGTACATTTTTTAACGGAAAGTGTTTATTCGTCAACAAAATAAATATACTACATAATTATTAACATTTTAACGGTGTTATTACAAAATATTTTTAAACACCTGCTTAACTTAGGCTCAGTTGCACCACCTAACTTTAACGATAACAAGCTTGTTAAAGTACCGGTTAAGCACAAGTTAGCCAAAAAAAGAGGTTACCAGCCAGCATGATGTCCTTTGACAAGTTTGACGTGACAAATAGGTAGCATTATTATTTGACGATAACTTTAACTTTGACAGCGTTTTGGTGCAACTCTCACACTTAGACAGTGTTTAAATGTGATGCTGTCACTTTTTTGACAATATTGTTTGAATGTGACAGCATCACATTTGAACAATGTCTAAGTTAAACAGGTGTTTTAAAAATCTTTGTAATACCACGATATAAACTACTACACTACACTACATGATCTAATAATACGGTTAATTCATTTTGCAAATTAATTAATTAATTAATATAAAAGACTGAGGTCGGCTTTCCTCTCCAAGTTTTCTTTCGCCATTTCTTTCTTGGAGGGGCCTCCCAATTTTGTGAAATGGTGGTATTTTCAGTAGATTCTCTCTTTATAGCATTAATTAGTTCACAAAATTAAATTATAAATTAACTTAAACCAATATTTGTTTGTTAAATATTAATTTCGAACGTCTTTTAAAAATCATCGCTTGAGGGTAGGGTCACGAGTAGCTTCAGTCCCCCGTGATCACAGCAGCTGCAAAGGTGCCGAAACGTCAGGAAAATCGAAAATCAAACCAAATCCTTACTAATCCTTACTAATATTATAAATGCGAAAGTCCGTTGTTTGTTTGTTACGCCTTCACGTCCTAACTACTGAACCGATCATCATGAAATTTTCCATACACGTTGTCAGGGGTAGCGAGAAGGACGTAGGGTACCTTTCATCCCGAATAAAAGTATAGTTCCCGAGGGATAGCAAAAAACCTTTCCACGCAGACGAAGTCGCGGGCGGAAGCTAGTACCAACTAATTACCAAAGTACTTTCAATAAAACCGCGCTAGTATCCGTTAAAAAGTGTTTTATTTCACGATATAAATATTTATGTTGTGCCTATGCACAACAACACGTCTATAGGTGCTAATTAAACTTACCTCTTTGGATCGGAACTGCTTGTGCGAGGAGAGGTTCTTGCCGTCATTGTTGCCGAGGTGGTTGTAGCTCACGATCGAAACCGGCTTTAGGCCTAAAACAATTTGATTACATTATTTTTTTATACTGGAGTACTAATGATAATAAGGGGATCCCTTGTTTTCGCATAATGGATTTATACCTAATTTGATTTGGCATAACGGATTTGGCATATTTTTTTTGTCATAATAATACTTTGGCATAATTGTTTTTTGGCATACTATTTATATAAGCATAATAATCATTTAGACTTATTTGTTTTCGCATAATGTTATTAGGCATATTGTCTATTAGCCTAATATTATTTAGACATAAAAATTAAAAACAATAAGAATAAAGAATTTTACGTAACGTACTTATTTATTTTCTTGCAAGAGGGGTATGTATTAAAAAGCCGAAAATTTCATATTACTTAATTTATTTACGACCGAAATATCGACGTATAAAACATCTATTTTCAAAATACCGAAAATCCTAAATATCGATATCCGATAGACCGTAACTTAAAAGATCGATTATTAAATGACCGATAGTTCGAAATCCCGAAAATTAGAATGCCGATAGTTCAAAATCCAAAAAGTCTGTTAGGTGCGACGACGAGCGAGCGTAGCGAGCTAGGAGGAGGTTAAGTTTCATTGCGACCTACAATGCACGAGCCGAGCGAGCGAAGCGAGCGTGCCGCGGTAGCGGTCGGCGAAGTGCCAGAACCGACCTGCTGGCATGTAACCCTCAATTAACCTTCAGTTTTTAAAGCTTCGGGATTTAGTATTTTAGTTAAAATGTCCTTTCGTGATTTTAAACGTACAGCCAAACAACCGTTCGACCATTTGATTTTCGGTGTTTCGTCCATAGGTCTTGTAAAATTCGGTGTTTTCAACTTCGGCATTGTAGCCCCCTAGCCATGCATGTGACAAACATTACCTATTTATATTTATTTCAAGTGTAAATTTTTAGCAATAGTTTTAAGACTCCGTCCATAAAATTGCGCTGGACGAAAGTAGGTATTTTAGCGCTTCAACACGTGATCGTGTAGTCGAGCACTCGAGTCGAGACAGCGACGTCGGGTCGGCGGCGGACGGCAGCTTATAGTTTGACCAACCAATTTTGATCCTTTTTATAGTTTTTTGTGACAACTGTATAAATAAGTTTTTAGTTATTGTGTATCAGTAAAATTTTTAAATGGAATGTTATCAAAACAAATTATGAAACAGTGTTTTCAATTTGAATTTAAATAAAACTATAATAATAGCATAGGTACCTACTTTTAAAATTGTGACAGGGAATTTATAAAAATATCTTATTTTTCTTTACTATTATAATGTATATTTATTTTAAAAACTTATGTCTCTTAGTTCCATTGATCGACTTTTTCGTGAGTCGGATTTCTGGAAGTAAGCAAGTGTAATAAAAAATTTCCAATCTGCCTTTAATTTTGGTATTCCAGAAATCGTCATCTCATTCAATCAAAACAGTTTTAATTGCAAATTCAGGGCCAGTCCAAACACCAAACAGGCAAAATCTTTTCTTGGTTATATGTAACTGACCCTGTACTTGGTAATACATATTGTGGGTTTTATTCAGGACTATTTCATATTCTGGTTTATCTTTTTTTGTCATCTTTTTAGCATCTTTTTTATTTTTTTTCAATTTCCAAATTGTTATGAGCTTTTCGTATATTGCTGCATTCGGACTCATTCCATATGCTGATTTAGGGCATTTAGGCTGGCCCCAGACCTACCGGTTCCGTTCCTTTGCTTTGCTGTGCTACCTTGCTTGAAAGACCGCCGGCCAACCAGGGTAATTTTCAATCTATCGCATTTTGGGACTAGACTAAATTGGCAAGATAGCCATTAGCTTGGTTTTATCAAATGTCATCGCCTGGATTGCGAAGTAGGAAGCTTTTAGGAGATATGCCACCCTGAACATGGACTCCGATCGTTAAAAATAACTCGATCGCTTATTTATACAAGATGTTTGGTAAAGCCTTATAAAACTGAATATGGTAGATAGGGACCATAATAAAACTGAACAACTTTTACTATGGGACCAAATCTGAAATCGCGAAAAAAAATGAACTGTTTCATACATTTTGATAATTTCGTTATTAATTTTTGTATAAAACAGCAGTTTTTTTTTAAAATGAAAACTAAAACTTCTCATCGCACCCCAGACGACGATATTTGATAACACCAAACTAATGGCTATCTTGCCAATGTGGTCAGGTCAAAATATGCGATAGATTGAAAATGAGCCTCTTGGCCGGCGGTCCATGGTAGAACAGCAAAGCAAAGAAACGGAACCGGTAGGTCTGGGGCCAGCCTTAATTTCAAGTACCTGGGTGAACCGAGCAAGCTCGGTTATTACCTTTATTCTCATAAATAGCGTATTTCTGTCTGTACGCATGCGCAAGCTTCCTACTTAAAAATTTTGAAATCATTAACACGGCTTAAAAAACTTTTGAGAATCAGTCTTTTTGAGAATCTATTAATTTGTGTGTGCAGCTGTACCATTTTCGGTTTTTTGACAATCTGTCCTTATGAGAATAAAGGGGGTTATTATAGACTAAGCTCCCATTGCATGAAACCTTACCTCACAAGGTGGAAGAGCAGAAATGTGTTGCAGTAATAGATATTACTTAGGAACACTGGATTTTAGTGGGTTGCCATCGCATATCCTGGAAGAACATAATTTTTTTTTCGTTTTCGTACCGCAATTTTGACCGAAAATTACATCATGAGGTGGAAGATCGAAATGTTTACCCATCGAAAGAGAAACATTCGGAGGTCAAAACCCGCATGGGTTGCCAGCCCCTACCCTGGCAGGTTTCAAGGTCAGCCAAGTTTTATGAGGCCCAAAAATGGGGTCACTTACCTCATCAGGTGGAAAGATAAAATTGATGCAGATCGATAGCCCTCGACGTGCCATTCATGAATATATAGGGTTGCCTGCCTTCAGCCTGGTAGTTTTTCTGGTCAGCCACCTCAAACAATCTATATAAATATCTTGGAAAAACGAAAAAGTCATGTAAAGATGCTATGATCAAGAGCAAACCCTGATATTAAATTAAAGTCTACGCACTGGCAGCCTTGCGCCTATTATGGAGTTGAAATAATAGGGTAAGTGCACCATTTATGGAAATTTTTCATTGGTATCTTTAAATATTGGAAAAAGTAATGTAGCTGTTTGACGTCATCAGGTGGCTCGATGAAACTGATGCAGATCGATAGCCCTAGAGGTGCCGTTCATGAATATATAAGGTTGCCTGTCTTCAGCCTGGCAGTTTTTCTGGTCAGCCACCTCAAACAATCTATATCAATATCTTGGAAAAACGAAAAATTCTTGTAAAGACGCTTTGATTCGGGGTAAATTTAATACAAACCGTGGTATTCAATTAAAATCTATGCACTGGCAGTCTTGCGCCTATTATAGTGTTGAAATAATAAGGTAAATGCACCAGTTATGGTCATTTTTCATTGGTATCTTCAAAATATTGAAAACGTAATGTAGCTGTTTAACCTCATCAAGTGGCTCGATGAAACTGATGCAGATCGATAGCCCCAGATGTGCCATTCATTAATACATAGGGATGCCTGCCTTCAGCCTGGCAGTTTTTCTGGTCAGCCACCTCAAACAATCTATATCAATATCTTGAAAAACGAAAAATTCTTGTAAAGACGCTTTGATTCGGGGTATATTTAGTACAAACCGTGATATTCAATTAAAATCTACGTACTGGTAGTCTTGCGCCTATATGGTGTTGAAATAATAGGGTAAAGGGACCAGTAAGTGGTCGTTGTTATCTTCAAATACGGAAAAATGTATCTGTTTTAGCGTTCTCACACCAGAGTGATAATATTATTATACGTATAACTTATTTTGATATTATAATTGTAAATTATAATTTATTTTGCACTATTGCTTCACAAGTCTCAATAAAATAAAAACTCGATAGCAACATTAACTACATTTTTTAAACTTGTCTAAAAACTTTTAATTTTTAATTAAAAATATATAAAACTTGAACATATAAAAAAGTAAGTCACCGAGCAGGATTCGAACTCAAAACACTCGTTTCTTGTGGTCCGCGTCCTGACCCACTGAACCAAACGGACATTGGCCGGCCGCGGACGAAATTAGCGACCATATTCTGCGTCGAAAAAAAACGCATGAAAACGCGAAAACGCGCGTTTTCCCAAACAGAAGACTAATCTAGATCGATTGTTTACCCCCGAAAACCCCCATATAACAAATTTCTGCGAAATCGTTAGTCGTTTCCGAGATCACAGAAATATATTTATATATATATACAAGAATTGCTCATTTAAAGGTATAAGATTATCCCATCGTCATTATCATAAGTTCCGTACGGTGAAGCTCCAAGATAAAAAAATTCTTGGTCTATAAACAGGCCGCACCGTTTTATAGAAATATTTTCTTAACGAGCAAGCACATGATCTAATGAGTAACCGTTTAACATCGTTTTTACAAGCAGAGCAGAGCTTATGTCCTAGCTCCTTTTGCAAATTTTGCCAAAATTCGATGCTGTAACTAGACAACGACGTAACTCGAGCCATAAAGCACTTTCAGCCTGCAATATAGTTTCTTTTTCAATAGCATTTCTATCAGAAATTTGTAATTTTAAATTCTCCAAGTATGTTGTCTGAAAATAAAAAAAAAACAAAAAATTTACAAAGTTAAGAAAAAATATTTGAGATAAGAGTGGGATAAAATAAAATTTTTAACCGACTTCAAAACAAACAAAAAAGGACTTTCTCAGTTGTTGTTGTATGTTGTTGTATGTGTTTGTTCACGATTATCTCGCGTTTGGCTGGTTTCGCTGATCCGATTTTGATGCGGTTTTCAGAAAAGTATTTATAACACTTAGGAGGTTTTAGTGTTTTAACCGACTTCAAAAAAATAAGGTTCTCAGTTTGACGCGTATGCATGTTTGTCCGCGATTATCTCACGTTTGTCAAACCGATTTTTCTACCTAGATAATACAATGTTATTTTTAGTTTATACAAAATCTCTCGTGGGGTTGATCATACCATCAAACTGAACAACTTTCATTATGGGACCAACCTTGAAATCGCGAAAAAAAATCAGCTGTTCCATACAAAAGTACAATCCTACTCCATCGAAATGTATGAAACAGCTGATTTTTTTTTGGCGATTTCAAGGTTGGTCCCATAATGAAAGTTGTTCAGTTTGATGGTCTGATCAACCCCACGAGAGGTTTCGTATAAAGTAAAAATAACCTTGTATATTTAATACAGAAGGTACATACACTAAAAATAAAATAAAAATTTAAAAAACAAAAAACCGACTTCAAAAGCCACGCTACCTCTAAAAAGCAAGAAATAATATTCAAATCATTGTGTTTTATTACAATGATAATGCATATCTAGTGATTTGAATATTATTTCTTGCTTTTTAGAGGTAGCATAGGCTTTTGAAGTCGGTTTTTTGTATTTTTAAACATTTTTTTTCACTAACTGGAAAGTGACATTTTGAAAAATGTATGACACATGAGGTATATTTTTCTGGAATTCATTATGGATGCTGAGATAACTGAATCATCACCTTGGCTGCCTCATATTCTTCGGTAGTTATGTCTGGTTTCTGGCAAGATTCAGCATAATCTGCGTTTTCATTATTAAAATAATGCTATCTAGCAAAATAATGACATATAAATGAATATTGTACCAAAATAAAAATACAAGATCAAAAAGTATCGGTCGCGCTATAATTCCGCCTATGGAGCGTGATCTACTGTCCTCTATGCGCGCGATCGACACACGTTTGTAACTTTGTATGTGTGCGTGAGTCTGACGGAGCAAAGCGACACGTCCTACTCCCGAAAGCGCGGCGCGCGGTCTGCCGTATAGGGTTGTTGAAAAAATATCGATACATCGATATATCGATATTTTTAGCCGATATATTTTGAACCGATATATCGATACAAAATAACCAATATCGAAAATCGTATCAAAAACGATATATTTTTATTTATTTTACTATCATTACATCATGAAATAAAAGACTTTTTAACGGATACTAGCGCGGTTTTATTGAAAGTACTTTGGTAATTAGTTGGTATTTGGTTTGATTTTTGATTTTTCCGACGTTTCGGCACCTTTGCAGCTGCCGTGGTCACGGGGGACTGAAGCTACTCGTGAGCCTACCCTCAAGCGATGAATTTTTTAAGACGTTCAGAAATTAATATTTTACAATTTTATTTATCTTTTTAATTAGTTTAAGTTGATTTTGTGATTTAATTAATGCTAAAGAGAGAGAATCTACTGAGACTACCACCATTTCACAAAATTGGGAGGCCCCTCCAAGAAAGAAATGGCGAAATAAAACTTGGAGAGGAAAGCCGACCTCCGTCTTTTATATTTATTAATTTACTTGCAAAAGGAACTAACCGTATCATTAGATCTTGCAGTGTGTGTATGGGGCTTCAGCTTGTGAATGATGGGGTCCCAAGCTGGTGGAATTTTCCAACCATCATCTCTATTGAAATTAGGATATTTATTTATTTCGATAGCCTCGCGGAGCATTCTAGGAATAAATCTACGTTCCTTAGCAAGGATTTGGGGTTTGTCAAATCTAATGTAATGGTTGGGCCCCTCAAAGGCGTGATCACACACTGCAGACTTGTTATCGCGCCTATGTTTCATGTCAGCTACATGCTCTTTAACGCGGGTCCCTATACTTCTCTTTGTTTTAAAAGTCTTTTATTTCATGTCTAGTGAGCGCGTAAGCTTGAGAAGTGAATATATCATTACATCACTCTAAAGTTGCTAGAATACAAAGCTATACAATGCGTTTATTATTCCTGTAGTGAAACACACGCAAGTTGGTTTAACACTGGTTTATTGATATGAAAATAAGACCTACCCACATGTTTGATAAAATAACTACCCGCTATATACTACATCTTTCCCCTTAACAAAAGAACTTATTGACAAACATAATAATCAATTAACAAAATAACGTTTATGTAGAATAACAGTAAACACCTTAATTTATACCTATGCGAAACTTCGGATGTGTGCTTAACAAAAAATAAATATAATCTAACTATTTGTAGTAACAGCTGTATGGTATGAGAAGGTAGGTATGTATCATAATCATCAGACTTAACAACTTAGTAATGTTTGTTTGTACACATTTTAAGTATTTTTTTTTTTATATGTACGTGTATAACTAAATTTTTTTTTTTTTTTTTAATAAAGGAACCAACAACTTATAAGGTAAGATAAATACTAATAAAAACATAATGATAACCTGTATGCCGGTATAAAAAAAAAACAAAAATACAAATACAATTTAACTAACAATATAAGTCAATCGATATTGGAAGCACCAAAAATCAAATTTGACAACATTCGTGCCGCTCGCTCCCGAGACCTTTCTATTGGAACATTTGGCGGTGACGGCGATGGTGACACCGCAGCACGCACACTATCAGCAGAATCAGCTGAGACATTTAAAGTAGTTCCCTCTCCAGAAAGCGGAGTCCCTACTGAGCATGGCGCCGACGATGACGACTCGGTTCCTGGGTCATTTTGCGATCTATCGTTAAGTCCCAAATCTATGCAATTTTTTCGTCTGCGTCTAACTGCAATGCTGGGTAACACACTCATATACGTACGGTGTGCTCCTCTAGCCGGTAAAAACGACGGCTCAGTGCTTTTTCTATTTGATGCCGAGCGCTTTACGAGTTGACTGCGCGTGCGACGAAATTTATTTCCGCGTGCATCCTCCACTATAAACGAACGCGGCGCCGACGTGCGTTCTATTACAGTAACCGGTTTCCTATTCCCATTGCACACTAATGTCGCCTTATCACCTACTGATACTTGCTTCAACGCTCGCGCCGTCTTATCGTATTGTTGTTTTATTGAATGTCTTTTAGCCATCAAAACTCTGTAATTACGGTCATTATCGACTGATTCACGTAACAACTCGGGAGTAATTGGTAGTTTTGTCTTTAGTCGTCTACCCATAAGCATTTGAGCCGGCGAATCTAAACCGTCTCGAGATGTAGCTCTAAAATTAAGTAAACTTAATGAAAAATCCTGACCAGAATCTACACATTTTTTCAATAAATTTTTAATTGTTTGAACGGTTCTTTCGCTCTTGCCGTTCGACTGAGGGTAATGTGGAGATGACGTAATATGATGAAATTCCCACTCCCGAGTGAATTTTTTGAACTCCATAGAACTATAAGCAGGACCATTATCTGTCACTAGTTCAGCCGGTATCCCATGTCGTGCAAACTGTTCTTTCAAAAAATTAATAACTTGTTTACTACCTATACCCGTCAACTGTCCTACTTCGACAAAGTTTGAATAATAATCTACAAGTATTATGTACCTCTTTCTCTGATATTCAAATATATCTGAAGCTAGTTTGTGCCAGGGCAAAGAGGGTACCTTGTGCTGCTCAAGCGGCTGACGCCGCGGCCGCGGCGCGTGCAACGCACACGCCTCACACCTTCGCACCTCTTTCTCCACATCTTCGGCGAGCCCTGGCCAAAACATAACCTCACGCGCTCGTCGCTTACACCTTTCTATTCCCAAATGACCCTCATGCACTCGTCTTAACATTTCTCCTCTCACTGCAAGCGGAATGAACACACGCTCACCTTTAAAAATCATACCATCTATATACTGAAATTCCGCGCAATATGGCCAAAACACACGGAGCTTTTCACTTATATCGCGTCTATTCCTTGGCCAACCGTTCTTTATGTATTTAATTATTTGTTTACACTCAATATCTGCCTCAGTCTCCCTTTTAATCAACTCTCTTTTCATTTCGCTAAACGGTATATTTTTTAGCATGAAACAAGTCTGCACTTCAACTTCCTCAGACACACCATTTTGTATGGATTCCTTTAAGGGTGCCCTCGACAGTGTATCAGCAACATACATATATTTTCCCGGGACATACATCACCTTAATATCGAATCCCTGCACTCGCATCATCATACGCTGCAACCGAGCTGGCACAGACACTAACGGTTTATTAAACAGAGCCTCAAGAGGTTTGTGATCACTATGTACTATGACATCCGACCTACCATATATATATTGTCTAAACCGTTCCACAGCAAACACAATCGCTAACATCTCTTTTTCTATCTGTGCGTACCTGGACTGCGTGTCTGTGAGCGTCAACGACGCGAATTCAACCGGCCGGCCGTCCTGCAGCAGGACTGCGCCGAGGGCCACGCTGCTGGCGTCCACTGACAGCACGACCGGCGCCTCCGCCGAATACAGCGCCAGCACCGGAGCACTGGCCACTTTTCTTTTTAATTGCTCAATCGCATCCGAATGCTGCACCTCCCATACCCATTCGACATCTTTCTTTAAAAGACTTCTTAGTACATTTACACACTCTGAACAATTTTGTATAAATTTTGACAAGTAATTAATCATGCCTAAAAACCTTTCCAACGACTTCCTATCCGTGGGTTGAGGCATGTCCAGTATAGCTTTAACCTTGCTTTCATCAGCTCTCATTCCATTAGAATCAAACCTGTGACCTAGATATGTTATTTCCGAAACACCGAACTGACATTTATCGCGATTAAATTTAATACCTATTTTTTGCGCACGCTGCAACAGAAGTTGTAATCTATTATCGTGTTCCTCCTGTGACCGTCCCCACACGATGACATCATCAATAAAAGACTCAACCCCTTCCAAATCTTCTAGATGCTGACGAAGCTTTCCATGGAAAACTTCCGGCGCACAACTTATACCGTAAGGTAATCGCATAAACTGATATCTGCCGAACGGCGTACTGAAGGTACAAAGGTCGGCACTAGCATCATCAATTTCTACCATCCAAAATCCACAGCGAGCATCGAGCACGCTGAACACGCAGGCGTCGCGCAGTTTCACGGCCAGCTCTGTCACGGTGGGCAGCGTAAACTGCGCACGCCGCACTGCCCGGTTAAGAGGTCTCGGGTCCAAGCACACACGAATGCTACCATCTTTTTTAGCCACTAATACAATTGCATTAACCCAGTCAGTCGGATGCATTACTTTCCTCACAACACCGAGCTCTTCCATTCTCTGTAATTCCATAAATAACTTATCTTTGAGCCCTAACGGTATTTTTCTAGTAGGACACATTACCGGCTGCACATTTTTATCCACTACTATACTATATTTTCCAGGTAACTTACCTAACCCTTTAAACAAACCAGAATATTTATCAATATTTATCATATCTATACAATTGATCAACTCCAATGTTCTACAAGATTTTAAACCTAAAACATTTTGACAATTCATGTCTGCAACCACAAATGGTAACAAATATTTTTTGTTATTGTAAATGACATTCAAATTGTGCAAACCAATAATAGGTAAACGATTTCCCGTGAAAGAATGTACACGTTTCGTAAATGGCTCGAGTTGTTCAATTGAAAACCCTAAATTAAAAAAATCGTTTTTAGAAATAACATTTATCATGGAACCTGTATCTATCTTAATATTTATTTGTTTACCGTTACATGTAATACGTTCAATCCATTCATTCAATGACTTACTGAGTTTTGTGTCCTCTCCTATAGTATTCACAAAAAACATTTCTTCGCTTTCACTTTCCGACTCAATACTTAAATTTAACACCTTACGCATCACTTGTTTACGCTCGCACACTCGCGAAAAATGACCTTTTTTATCACAAACAAAACACAAGGCATTACTCGCCGGACATCGAATACCGCCTTCACAGCGCATACGGCCACAGTTGCTGCATGCGCCGGACTCTGAAGTAACAAAATGCGAACGCGCCGCCCCGCGGCCGCCTTGGCCTCGCCGCCCGCCGCGGCTCGGTCGCTGCCACGCGCGCCTGCTCCCGGCCGCTCCGCGCCAGCTGCCGCTGCCCCCGGGTGAAGCCATTGCGTTCACCTGCACTTCACCGTGACCGCTGTCGATATAAAGCCCTTCCTCTTTGGATATCTCTGCCGCCTGGCAGATTTGTATTGCCTTCGACAACGTCAGTTCATCCGTGCGGAGCAACCGGTCTCTGACTGTATTATTGACGATGCCACAGACGATCTTATCTCGTAGTAGACTTTCCTGTAGACTACCAAACTCGCATTCTTGACTCAACAGTCGTAAAGCAGTCACATATTCGTCAATTGTCTCCCGATCCTCCTGATTGCGACTGAAAAACTTGAAGCGTCGTACCGTTATATTCGGCTTAGTACCAAAATGGTTTTCAAATTTCATCAATATACATTCGATATCATCAGCACTTTCATCTTTTTGAAACGTAAACGTGGTATAAACCTCGTACCCCGCCGGTCCTATGAGGTTAACCAACAAACTAGCCTGAACATCTTTAGGCTCTTTGCTCACTCCAGACGCCTTTAAAAACACCTCAAATAGCCGCCGCCATTTTCGCCACGCTTCGGATCGCGCGGCGGGGCCACCTTCGAGTGATAATTCCGCCGGAGGACGCGCGTGTTCCATTATTTACACACGTAAAACACAACAAGCAGCACACAAAAACCGAAAAATACGCGAGTTACTTCGCAAATCTATTTAAATTGATGCACCGCTGTCACCATGTAGTGAAACACACGCAAGTTGGTTTAACACTGGTTTATTGATATGAAAATAAGACCTACCCACATGTTTGATAAAATAACTACCCGCTATATACTACAATTCCTATGGCGTTATGTTAGCAGTACCGTCATTGTAATCTTATTGCGATGGAATAAGGTTCAAAATTGAATAAAATTTACGGGATACCAACAACGCCAGAGGTAATAACCGATGAAACGCACTCTAAAAGATTGGAATTGAAAAATGGAAAACAACTTATCTGTACTTTCATCATAATTCATTATTGATATTTTTTTTATAAAAACATATTGTCTATGACTTGTACGTGTTTTGCACTGCGTTGAATATCTGATTTAATAAATATGCGCCTGATATTATAAATAATATTCGGTTTTTTTAGATTTTCATACATTAGTTAGAGTAATGTATGTTGTTTTATAAATTCTATTGATATCACTGAGCTAGACTAAAATAAATACATTATTTCAAAACCGCAAATGTTCTCTGAAAATTCGACCGATATATCGATATATCGATATTTTTTTCGCGATATATCGAGGCCGATATTGATATTTTTATAAATATCGATGTATCGATATATCGATATTTTTTTTCACTTTCGACATCCCTACTGCCGTAACATCGTTTGCGCTCCCGTATATAATTGAGATTTCGGAGAACTTTAAAATTTTCTGTTAATTTCATAAAAGATATATTATATATTTTTTTAATTGTAAATTTTTAAGCATGAATCAATCTTCATATATGTATTTTTTATTTATTTTTAACTCTGTTGTATGTGCTAGAAATCCGACGCCGTATTCGCTTATAATTTCTTCAAAGTAAGGCCATTTTAACTAAGTTTTTCTTTGAATTTCTGAATAAAAGTACTAAAAACTCCTCGGCCACTTTTTAGGATTTTTCAGTGTCTTCATTGTTGTATATTTTATAAACTGCTTCATATTTCAAATTCCGTGTAAAAAGCAAAGACACGAACGTCGCGCACCGAAAAATATTGAAACATGTCTCAGGTTATTTGCAATTAAACAAACTAATTCAATGAAAATTAATAAATTGCCTTGGCCACTTTTTAGATATTGAAATAATCTTCAATTTAAAATATCATAACACATTGTTACTGATTTAGTTTGTCTCCAATCAGCTCCAACAGACAACTCAAAATCACTCAAAAATAGGTACGGGCTCTTAAATGTGTAAGTTTCGAAGTGTATTTATTTTTATTGTTTATTAAAATATGCGTTAATAACATTACGCGTGTTTAAATTTATGCTAAAGAATATTATGCTTAAACATGATTATGCTTAAATTAGTTATGCCTAAAATAATTATGCATAAGCTGTTATGACTAAGTAATATTATGCGTAATAAACATCATTCGGCGAAATCATATTATGCTAAGACATATTATGCCTTAAAATTTTATGCAAAAACATAGGGAACCGATAATAAGCGTGTTGCGTTCAGCAAAGTAGAATAATTTATGGGTAGTATTTAATTGGGTAACAATAAATTTCCATTTTGGGTATCAAAAATACTGAATATCGTACTGAAACACTAAGTGGGCGACAGACTAAGGGCGACTACAGATATTGACAATGGTTGACTTTAAAATACAAATTGACTGACTACACTCAACGTCGAAAAAAACGCACCTATTCGAAAGTAAGTTTAGACTTGGCCACCTGCTACTGCTAGCTAACGTTATATTGTGTAAATGTTGATATCTATTGAAAGTACATTTAATGAGCTTTCAATTAATAATTGTTTGATTTAATGAACATAACTGTTGCCATAATTAAACGCTTAAAGCGTTATTGCTTGCGACGCCATAAAAGGGAAATAAAAGGGGTTAATTCAGGAAATTCGGTAAATTCGCTATCGAGATGATGGAGAAAACACACTTCAACAGTTCAATAAAAAAAATGGATACTATTTGCCCGTGAAGTTGTTCAAATATTGTAAAAAAATGAGGGAATGTAATGGTGCTCGGAAACTGAATCTCAGGAATTAGCAACAAACATAGCCAATAGTCTCTAGAAACCGTTGGAATACTCGTCGAACGAAATCAATTACTGACATTTAGTTTCCGAGCAACATTAGATTACCTAATTTTTTGCAATATTTGAGCAACTTCATGGGCTATAGTATCCATCTTGGGTATTCCATATTTTAATTGAACTGTTGAAGTGTGTTTTCTCCATCATCTCGATAGCGAATTTCCCCGCATTTCCTGAATTGGCCCCTTTTATTTCCCTTTTATGGCGTCGCAAGCAATAACGCTTTAAGCGTTTAATTGTGGTAACTGTTATGTTAATTAAATTAAACAAATATTAATTGAAAGCTCATTAAATGTATATCAATATATACCAACATTTACATAATAGAATGTTAGCTAGCAATAGCAGGTGGCCAAGTCTAAACTCACTTTCGAAGAGGTGAGATTTTTCTGACGTCGAGTGTAGGTTTAAAACATAGACTTAGAAAATTTTTCGCTATGCTCAAGTAGACGGACAATGGTGCGAGTGAGAAATCGTTTCTTACGGCTTATGCGATGTGCGAGAAAGAGTTGAAAAAAAATGACAGCAGACCCTAGTTTGACTTCATTTATCATCGTTTATCATCTTGGTGAAAAAGGTTTAACGTCCACACGATTATTTTGTTATTTTGATCGCGATCGGGTTGATTTGGCTCTTATAATTACATAAATCAATAATGGTGTCGTGTTCTGTGTTAAATTGTAATGTTGCTTACGACAATAAGCCAAAGAAATACTTATTTCACAGGTAAATATGATTGTACAAGTACCATTTTCATATTTCATATTTTAGTTGAATAGATTTCCCAAACACACTAAGTTTAATATGATGCTATTAAACGCCTATTTCCCAAATAAAGGCTGATTTCTAAACATTATGTGTTAGATAAAAAGATATTATGTCCGTGAACTTGAGAAAATAAGGCGTAGATATTGATCAAAAATTATCAATACTCATGTCGATGATTTCCAATATAACTCTGTTTGTCTTTGTGAACTCTGATCTATAGTTTTATTTAAAGCTGCTTTTAACCGACAGTTTTCAAATGGTAAATTATACCTACTTAAGTACTAATCTAACAATATTTCCAGGTTTCCTGTAAATCCAGTGATTAAGTTAAACTGGATAAATGTCATAAATAAATCGGCATAGAGCCTCAAAGGAGACCTAAAGAAATTATTTAAATAAAATTGTTCAAAATCTTGTTTGTTTTCTTTATTAGAGCAATAATACATTATGGTTATCGACAACCTATAATGGACTTCAGTGCATCACTGAAATTCACGCACACGTTTACAAACACAGGCTCATGTCACTTTTGGTTTCGCAGCCAAGCGAACTCTGTTCGTCTATTACAGTGGAATATTAAGTTTATGGTTTAAAAGTAGGTGAAGGTGAAGCGGAAGATGATGAATATGTCCTCACCGGCGGATACCAGGAAGTCGACGAGCACGGACTTGAGCTTGGTCTGGCCGGACTTGAAGTCGTCGCCCGCCACGGCCACGCCGCGCGCCTCCGCGCGCTCCAGCACGCCCGCCACTAGTGTGTTTTGAGGCGACCCGTTTATGTAGCAACACTGGAAAAAATATATATATTATTAACACATCAAATTTGATATATTTTAACAAACTAATATAATAGTACATTATGAGACAAGTTAGCTTAGGTTGCTTATTGCACACAAGGCTGTGGGTTGCAGCCCGAGCCCGCAGGCGAGGGCGTAACTCAGCCGAGTGTGCAATAAGCAAGAGCTTACGAGTTTCATACGACGTTTTTCAACACATTTGCGAGGAAAAAACAAAGTAATTTACCACACAGCAACAAATACGACAAAAACAAAATATGATAATTATGATGGGAAAAGGCGCACAGGTTTTTTTTTGTTTTTTTCACACGCGAAATGCTAGAATATTTTGCGAACAAAGGGGTGAGTGAGCATACAGCCACTTCAAAAACGCGTTTGTTATAGCTCGATTTATAGCCCTAAAAGCTATGTATTAGGTCATAGGTGTCACTTTACGAGCAAATGTGTTGAAAATAAGTTTATAGTATAGATTTTTTCTCCACGCAGTTTGGGGTCATAAATCATAGCTCGGCCTCAGCCCGGCTAGGCCGGAGAGCATGTTGCGCGGGCGCAACGCCAGTTTCGATAAAAACAAATGAGTCACGGTGGCGACAGCGGGTGCGGTACACAAAGGGTGGGGCGACATTGTTATGCTATTCGAGTAATTATTTTTTCCCATTATTAACAAAAACAAAACTAAATACACTATCGATAACGCTTATCGACAACAATAATGCGCATCACTATGCCTGCCCATAAGGCCCGTGAGTGGGAGAGAGCGCGCAATACTCCGATGATTTATGACCCAAACTGCACGGAGAAAAAAACTATACTATAGCAATATTAATTAGAACAGGATAACTAATTTTCTAGCAATTTAATTAGAACCGGCCCAATAATAGTGTTACGGAAGTACACCACAAACACTCGACAACCAACGACTAAGTGTCCGTTTACACAGCGATCCGTTGATAATGATGGTAATGGGCTCTTTTCTCCGCATTTAGAATCCAATTTAGTCCGTTATGCCTGAACATAGCACCGGTACGGCTAGTCAAACCATCCCAGCTCCTTCCAGAAGCGCAGAAGACTCCTGGGGCGTTCACAGGCTTCTAGGAGCGACCTCACCTCTGTGAGATTTATTTTTTGCATGCTGAATGAACAATCAGCGAAACATGTAGATCGTTGATTCTTTTTTCAACTGACATGGCAATAGGCAACAGCGTTACTAATGCCTCGATTACATACGCCAATTTAGCTTCCTAGCTAGGAACCAATTTCGGGTTGCCACAATAAAATATTGTAGAATAAGTTCGATTTTAAAATCGAAACTACACTATAACGGAAAAGTAAACATTGTTTAAGATTGGAGATGAGAATTGAAAATAAAAAATCATAAAAAATGTTGACCTTTCCGTCATTTGTGCAAATTCACTGTTAAAATTTAAATTATTTATACGAGTGGCAACTCTAAATTGATTCCTTAAATCGGCGTATGTAATCGAGGCTTTAACCAGTTAGCAACAAAGTTCGTGTGCGCGCGTATTGTCCCTGCACGAACTAAACGTATGTAGTAACGGCGCGGCGTGCAAGCGATTTTAACCTTAGGAGTGGTTAAGCGACGCTGTTGCCCTTAGTACACCCACCGTGTTTCAAACAAAATAAACCATTCTTATTCTTTTATTCTTAGTAGGCGTTATTGGACTCACCCCCTCGTCGATGGATGCAAGTGCGAAGATCGTGGAGGGTGATATCTCCGAGTCATTGTTGCGCATCGCCTTTTCCAAGTTTTCTGAGGTGTCATGGACGCCTGTTCCCATGTCGCCTGGTTATAGTTACAACCACTACAATGGATACAGTAGGTTTACCGTATCCATTGCTGTAGTTGTAGGAATTATTGGACTCACCCCTTCATCGATGGATGCAAGTGCGAAGATCGTGGAGGGCGATATCTCCGAGTTGTTGAATGAACAATCAACAAAACATGTAGGTAGATCGTTGATTCTTTTTCCAACTGACAAACTCACCCACAGTGTTTCAAACAAAAAAAACTATTCTTATTCTTAGTAGGCGTTATTGGACTCACCCCTTCATCGATGGATGCAAGTGCGAAGATCGTGGAGGGCGATATCTCCGAGTTGTTGAATGAACAATCAACAAAACATGTAGGTAGATCGTTGATTCTTTTTCCAACTGACAAACCCACCCACAGTGTTTCAAACAAAAAAAAAATTCTTATTCTTCTTATTCTTAGTAGGCGTTATTGGACTCACCCCTTCATCGATGGATGCAAGTGCGAAGATCGTGGAGGGTGATATCTCCGAATCATTGTTGCGCATCGCCTTTTCTAAGTTTTCTGAGGTGTCGTGAACGCCTGCGCGCACTTCGCAGAACCTGGCGTTAATACGAGTTTAAATTTAATTAAAAACATTGTACAAGACATCATGCATAAACAGCTGATTAAGTTTTAACCGTCTGTTTTTGACATTTTTATGTATGGATAAAACGTTGAAAACGATGGATAAAAATATCAGCTGTTTATAGGTAGTTGGTGCTAAGATACACGGTTCTATAATGCGATTGAATTAACAATAGAGAGTGACCCGCTGCAACTTCTCTCGAGTATGAATGGCAAAGGAAAAATTTTACAGATTAAAATACGTTATATTGTACCGCAAGCGCTCGTCACTTCAGTTGAACATTGTTAAATTAATAGCATTATACTGTAAATCACACTGGCGATAATAAATGAATGACAATGCGTATAGAGCAGAAGTGCCCAAACGGTCGATCACGATCGACCGGTCGATCGCGAGAGGTTTTAAGGTCGATCGCCAAGGATAACACATTTGACAGTTTATGCACCCGACCTAATTTTACAAAAGCAATTTTCTTAATAAGTATTTTGTGGGTTAAACGGTCAAAAACGATCTCTTAATAATAATTTTTTGCTAGGTCAATCTCTTTAAGAAAAAGTATGGGCACCCCTGGATAGAGCTTAAAATCGCTAATTACATTGTTATCCTTACATAACGCTAATTTCAAGAAATTGTTTTTTCCATGTTATATATGTATGTATATCTCACTCTTACACTAGTATAGTATTATATTATCTGTGCTCTTACGCAGAAACCCCGCGTTATTTCACCACAATGTGAGGAATTACCTCGACATTCAATTGAATTTTTTTCCAGATATTGTGACAATTGATTAAAATGAAATAGCTACATAATTTTAAAATTTGAGATTTTTGCATTTACAATGCTATTTTTATACAATACTAAAATAAACAATTCGTGAATAGTCTAGTCTAGCCATCAAGTGATGCCAAGCCAATGCCACCCCGCATCGGTTGACGAACGACCAATGACGTATCAACGAATGTACATAGTAAATTGTAAGTCATGCGGAGATGTAATGATATGTAACATAACTGGTGACTCAAAAAAGTTCATTGTTTCGTTTAATAGGCAAGATACTGATTAGAAAACTAAGGCCGAAGTTCACCAATACCAAAACAGGCGATCAAGTCTTAAACGTCTGTTTTTGACGTTTTTATGTATGGAGAAAATGTCAAAATCAGACGGTTAAAAATTAATCGGTCGTTCAAGTTGTTGGTGAAATCGGGTCTTAATATAACTAGTGGCTATGGAGAGCTGTAGACCTCGCGTTTGGGTCATTTTGAAAAAAAAAATAGAATGGCTGAAATATTATATTCCCCATATCTTCGCCATTTAGAATTTCGAAACACTGAATCGACAAAAAAATCTGTATAATTTAAGAAAATTTCACGAGAATCTGTAGAGAAATGCGACCAATAGAATAGAGAACAAACGGACAGCCGGAGAGCGGGGACAGACGGACATACGAAATAATTTTTGCCCGAACTGAAACGGAGACGCTTCGCGCTCGGTCGGTTAATAATAATTAGATTAATACTACTATTAGTACCTATAACACTTGCACTTGCACATTTCGCCGCCGAATTTGTCTTGGAGGGGCCCTTGTAGGTATCTCACCAGTATGACCCGTGGCCAATTACACTTGATTAGCTTGGCAAAATGATCTGATTTATTTATTTCTGACTAGCAGCCGCCCGCGACTACATCTGCGTGGACAGTTATTTCTCTATCCCTCAGGAACAGTACTTTTTTCGGGATGAAAGGTACCCTATGTCCTTCTCTATACTCCATGACAACGTGTATACAAATTTTCATGATGATCGGTTGGATAGTTAAGTCGTAAAGGCGTAAAAAAAAGGGACTTTTGCATGTATATTATTAGTAAGGACAAAATAAGGAAGCACCAGGAACACAGTTAGTAGGAAGGCCGCATCCTATCTCTGTAATAAGCTATCTTACCTCTCAGTATTCGCTGTCCACAGCACGATGATCTTGTCCAATTTGTTCTTGTCTCGGAAGTTCTTGATATCGGCCCGAATTTGGAGGTACTGCTCATGCTTGGTGCCACGGATCAGGTTGGTCGCTCGGTCCGCCTGGGAACCGACATGTTGGTTATACAACTCTGTACGATGATCATCATACAGTGGACAGGAACCCTACCGGCTAACTTTTCGAACTTCCGCGGGTCTGCCGGGCTTCAACTAAAACAGATAATTTGAAGTAAAGAATTTCGTATTGTACTATTTGCCGAAGTTATTTGGAAGATATCGACGTTTTTGTGACATAATGAATTGGGGTTCGCCATTTTCACCTGATTGGGGCTCGATTTATCTGTTTTAATTTGAAGCCCGGCAGACTTGCCGAGGTTCGGAGCGTTAGCCGGTACGGCCCCTGGACTTGGCTATAGTCAGTTAAAAGATGCTACATGGGACCTCAAAAAATATCGTCTTCTGACCATCAAACTTCAGTATGAAGATAGCACGAGATGATGATGATGACGAGGAGGATTATGTAAAAAGTGACTAACATCCTTGTCATCAGCCATTTTGACCTCTCCATTGGTGCATAGGCCTTCCTTTTTGATGGATTAAGATAGGCCATAATAACACACCACGTGGGTTAAATGCAGATGGTGTACTATAGGTAACAGCGTCGCTTAACCAGTTAGCAACAAAATTCGTGTGCACGCGTATCGCCCCTAGACGAAATAAACGTATGTTATGAAGGCGCGGCGTGCGTGCAAGCGATTTTAACCTTAGTTAGGGGAGGTTAAGCAACTCTGTTGCCCATAGTATCTAGTGCAGGGTGGTGTAGATATGTTAGCGACTGCAAATGAAGCCGTAACGGCTTAACGTGCCTTCCGAAGCACAAAGGAGTTCGACATGGTTTGGCATGGAAATTTTGGTCATCCAACCCATGAACGACTCTAGCAACAGTTGCTTAACCGCCGCAAATGCAGTCTGAATGCGCTAATTAAGCAACTGCGCCATCAAATGTGTTTCACAACGCTTTAGCTCAGTATTTAAAGCATGGTCGCTCAGTCCAGTCAATATTTCTGAATGTCAATTTCAAAAAAATAAATTAAAAAAATTAAAAATACCCATCTGCATAAAAAGACAAGTCAACTGAAAAGATGGAAACAAGATTAAATATTAAAGGCAACATAATAACATGCAGTCGGAGGCATGCATAAAGAAAGTGACGTTATGAATGATTTGAATTATATGCCTCCGACTGCATGTTATTATGTTGCCTTTAATATTTAATCTTGTTTCCATCTTTTCAGTTGACTTGTCTTTTTATGCAGGCGGGTATTTTTAATTTTTTTAATTTATTTTTTTATTTATATCTTTTTAGTTAATATATATTACGGTAATAATATACCTTTTTGGAATCCTTATAAAAAGCCCTTTAATTTGACACCCATATTGTAGTATTCTAAAAAAACATTTTTTTTTCCACTACGTATAATAGCACCGTACAGCCGCCATGTTGTTTTTTTTATAACGCCACCTTCTTAAGAACACTTGGGCTGACGAGACAAATCTAACGATATCTTAATTACAGAAATCCATTCAGCCGTTTGAAAGATATGAGGTAATAAAGAATATTACATACAAACACACATACAAACAAACAAACATACTTACATACAAGATACGCGCGAAAAACATAACCCTTTCTTTGCAGTCGGGTAAAACTGATGGCGCTTTGTGCTAAAACCTTAAATATATGCTTCTAGTCCAAAATGTCATCAATATAATTAAACGTGCTTAGGTATGTAAATGACAGGAAAATGCAGCTATTCATAAATATTTCACAATTTATAGAAGTGCGTATATGGTCCGATAGATTTATTAATTACTAGCGACCCGCCCTCGCTTCGCTTCGGTGTAGTGTGGAATTTGACACCATGTATTTCATACATGTAAACCTTCCTCTTGAATCACTCTATCTACTAAAAAAACCGCATCAAAATCCGTTGCGTAGTTTTAAAGACACATTTAAGCAAACATAAGGATATAGGGACAGAGAAAGCGACTTTGTTTTTATTACACGACTGCCCAAAGCAAAAAGAGTGTATATGTGTTCAGGGTTCATGTATGTTTGTGGGTATGTGAGTTTTATTCCATCATAACTTCTAAATGCCTGAACTGATTTGGATAAATGGGGTATCGTTAGAATCCTGACAGCATCCCGAGTGACACTGGCTTTATTTTTTTTAGGAAAAATCAATATGGCGACTGTACGACGCCATTTTCAAATGTGAAAATAAATTTTTTTTCTTCTATTATTACAATATGGGCATTAAATGAAAGGCCTTGATGAGCACATTCAAAAACTATATAATATGTCAGTAGGTGATTATTGGGCGTTCTGGAACACATTCACTCCAGGTCTCTCACGTCCGTTCGATCCCTGTCGTGAAGTGTTCCAAACAGCCCAATAATCACCTCGATCGCTGTAGTAAAAACTGTTTCAGGAAGACCAGTTAAATGTATGAAAATATGGTTAAACTCCCTAGTTCCTACCTACTCGCGATGAATAAATATAAAATATACTTTATGTAAAACTTACATGCTGCTAAGCTCACTGCACACCAAATCATTTGTATTGCACTCATTATAATATAGTAACACTGATTTATGCACGATGCTTAAACCGATAATGGATCACACTCGGCGGCTGACATTATGGAACTTATCGTTTTGTTTTAGACTGATTGTTCGTGTCAGTGGCCAAATTTGGTCGATGGCACCTGAAGTCGAATTTCGATCATAACGCTTAGGAAAATATCATTCTTCGGCCGATTGCTCATGCCCATCGCCCATTGGCTGGTGGCACCTCAGAAATGAATTTCCATCACGATACGATACGATTAAGAACATCGGATAATAGTCAATGCCAAAGCTGAGGAAATTATCATTCTTCGGCTGATTGCTCGTGCCGTTCACCTAGTGGTTGTTGGCACCCAGATATGATAATTCAAAAGATAAGGCAAATATACCTCCAAAGAACTCAACAGGTAACTGGTGCCGGTGACCAAATTAGGTTGGCGACACCTAAAACAACGAAAAGATTACCACTTTATGCTGCCATCGAGAGATGGGTGACCGCCCATCTATCCAGTTTTCGGGTTTTCTCATAACCTGCACTGCACTGTTCACTTACGCGGACGACAAGACTATGACTCGAATGCAAGTGCATTGCGTCATGGTTCAAACTGTGTGATTGAAAAAAATCGCACATAATGCATTGAGTTAAGGAATGGTTTAAATTGAATATTATAATTCACTTATCACGTTTATCTATGCAGTGGTATTGACTTTTGTAAGGTAAGCAAATAGGTAAGCCACATTACCACCGTGAGAATAAATTCGCAACATAAACTAGTTAGAGCACACGGTTTGTCTCGTTATTTTTATATTTATTATCTTTTAAGGTTTTTGATTTAATTTTTCATGAAATACAATCATTGATTTCATAAACACATATTCTCTGAATATCGTCAAAAAGCCCAGTTAATAATAAATAAAATAATCAGTTTCGTTAAAAGTGTATTTTTTTTCTTTTGGGCACAAATTGACTTTTAGATCTCTTGTAAACCGAAATAACAAAGGTTATTGGGCATATTTGACCCACTTGATGAATGTTTGCGTACAGAGACCAAACCAGTTTCAAATTGAAGTTTCAATCCCACTTTTCAAAATATGTATTATTTTTTTATGTACCGACCGGCAGAAAAAAAGTTATTTTACATTAAGTGTTTTATTGTATGTTTAATGTTATTAAACTTTTGTTAATAAAACAGAAGTTTTTACTTTAAGCATTGTGAAAATGTGTGGTACAAGCATAATAAACGTTTTATTATCTTTATTTATTTTATTTTTAATTAAAGTGCTGTGACATAATGATAAAAAATTAAACGTGTCCTGCAAGAATGTGACCCATACCACTGAGTAGCAGACACATTTATCTACATACCTAGCCCGATTTAGTTTGTGTACGCTGTAGGTCAAATGTTCGAACAAAATGCCCAATGACCTTTTTGTTATAAGTATGAAATATTTATGCAAAACATCAGAATAAGTTAAACAAAGTCAATAAATTAATCCGTTGATCCATTTTTTTTTACATAATACTTTTGAAAAACATAAGTTTTTGTCATTAAGGTACATAAAGCTTAGTAAACTGTGCTAATTACTGAAATAAATATTTTTACTTAAACTTGCTTTCTGATATCAATAAGCTAAAACAAACGATGACAAAAGCGCAGCGAACTTAATGATAATTATAAAATATATAAAACATAGTTTCATAAAACATCTCAACTTTTCTGAACCATTATTGTAATATTATATCTGAGGGAATCGAACCCGTTGAAGTTTAATTTACTACCACCGCTAAGCCAGTCGATTATAACCAACGATGCAGATTTAGACCTTAGCTCTGATAAAGCCGTGTGTACACAATGCAGCTTTGTTTTGAATTACAAACCTATTGTAATATTAGTGCGCTTACGGATATTATTATATAGTTTCATAAAATTAAACATTCTTCTGGTGTTTGATTTTATTTGATGATTGCGATAAGTCGCATGGTTATTATCTCTGACTTAAATGCATGCTGTGGGTTCGAGTTTGTGTGGATATTTCGTGATGAAGATAAAATTTTGCATTTTTTAAGTAGTCATTGTTTTTAGATAGGTAGTTATTTAAGGATGGCTCACGTTGTTTTAGTAGCTTCTTTGTTTTTAAATGCCTACCTAATCATTCAAAACTTCATTACTTCAAGAACTACGAGAAATTCATACTTATTTAATTTAACTTTATTTAGATATCATTACAAAATAATCATTTAAACTATTCAAATACCTCAAATACACAAATGTGAAAATAAATCAATAGAGTAAGACATTACCATTTTAACCATTATGTACATAGCCTTAACTACATATTGTCGGCTTATTTGAATATCAAGTTTGCGACATTAAACTGATACTACTTCCGTTCCGTAATATAAAATGTTTATTTTGCAAATACTTAATAATTACAATTAACTTTGGTAAAATATGTAATAACGATTTCCAGTGGTTGTAAACCGTCACGTATTTATATTTAATACATTATATTTTAATAGAAAGTTTGGAACTAAATAATCCTGAACAAATTTAGTTTGAAGTTTAACTTAAGTATATCATTATCACATGAGGAGTGACAAGAACCTGTTTCAGTTTCAGGTCCAGTTTATTTTATAAATTTTTGTGGTGCTCTGTCAAATAAAATATTTAATATTAAAAAACAACAAAAAGTTTCGCATTTTTTTTACTTACAATATAATTTTCCATTAAACTGAAGATTTTTCAAATAATAAACACACGAATATAATAAAATGTTTTTCACTCCTGATTAAGAAATTATTGAAGATTCAGCAAAAACAACCTATTTAAAACGATTTCCGATCAATAAGTGTCACAAATTGTGGTGCTGCTCCGTCACTATTAGCAAAGACACTCTGCCTCAACGTCACCAGCGGTTTGCCAGTCATCCATCCGACTGCTCCATCCTCTCTCTGCGTGAGCACTCTGCCAGCCCCTGCCCAGCGCCAGCGCCCCGCCCGCCCACACGCTGACCATCAGCCAGCTGCTCTGCCATCACCGCAAGCTCACTGTACAACTCACACGAGCAAAACGAGGATCCGTGCTATTGCCATAATGTTCGTAAGTTGTTATTTTACTAAATGATTTTCTAGTGATGAATACTAATCCGATAAGGTAAATTTGTAAACGTGCTTAAGTTACTATCGTGTTTGTGTGAAAAGTTTTAAATCTCGATCTTATTACTTTACCACAATGATATCAAACGCGATGGTAACGTTTGCATATTTGCAAACTTACACTCGGCCCTCTGTTCAATTTGAGTTTCAAACGTAACAAATAAAAAGGAAATATTTTTTTATCAAATCTAAATTCATTCGGGAGTAAATTTTATCTTAAATTCTGTAAATTATTAATTATCTAATGTTAGTAATAATAACTTGCAGGTCGGACTCCGAACACTACAACAATAAGCGCAGCAAAGGCGCCAGAAAACAGGTCGTGGAAGATTTCGTCGAATCGGACACCGATGGGGAAACGACTTCCAAAGTAACGTATGTATTAATTAAACTTACTTACACTTTAAAATTTAAGTCTTAGATTGTTATTATTAAAATATCACTTTTATAGTTACATTTACAACAATTACTTAGGTACTTATATTTTTTCCTTTACATTTTACATACTTACTATTTTATGGCTAAGTTTATTCAACATGTAATCTTGACGTACACTATATTTTAAGAGTTATGATATGATATGTGATGTGTGCGTATCTTTGGTCGTTTATTTATATCCAGTTTTTTTTTTAGTTCCAAGAAAGAGCCGAAACCTGCAAAAGCGGTAAAAAGGAAGGCGCCAACATCAAAAAAGTCATCTGCACCGGCTGCAACAAAGTCAACTGGGTGGCAAATTGACTCAGACAGTGAGGAAGAGGCGGTGGCTCGACGACGAGGCAGCGAGAGCCAGCCCTTGCAGTCGTGCTTGTCGCGGCGTGTCGCCGACGGGGTCCTGCGCCGCACCGCCCAGAGAGACGGTGATACTTACATTGAAGTAAAGGTGTACAACACCAAAGACATATTGAAGGTGGAGCCCAAAGATCGCTGGG
The DNA here is from genome assembly GCA_928269145.1 of Agriphila tristella. Lineage (NCBI taxonomy): Eukaryota > Metazoa > Arthropoda > Insecta > Lepidoptera > Crambidae > Agriphila > Agriphila tristella. The sequence continues at coordinate 20,289,772 of OV743442.1, forward strand.
AACAGGCGGTAATCTCCCTGAAATATCGAGCAGATTCCGATGCTCCAGAGTTGATTCCACTTAAGGAGGCGCTCAAGCTCTGCAAAAAAAACTTCACCGAGGAAGGAAAATTTTTTAGCTTTAAGAAAAAGTAATAACTTAGTTATAGGAGATATTTTTTTTTTATTAACTTCTATATTTTTAGGATATTTTTTTTGTATTTTAATTTTATAATATATTATTTAAGATACTTAAAAAACTTAACTTAGTAGAATATATACATTATAAAATAAATAAAATAAATAGATAAACTTTAAAAAAAACATTTACTTATTATGAGTTAAACTCTATTCCCTAAAAATAAATAATATTTGGTTTATACATATAATATTAAAAAATAAAATACATAAGTACATAAGTAGGAATTATTATACCTATTCAACCAGTCCATTCAATAAAATATCACTGATTTTGGCAGCTTAGGATAATAATTCGCTTTTATTATATTCTTCCTACTACCTACTTAACGATATGGCAAGCAAAACAGTGTATTGCACAGTTTGTGACTTATCCGTTAAAAGTAAAGCATTCTCAGCCCATTTGAGAAGTAATATCCATAAAAATAATAGTTCCATCGAAATAAGTGACGGAATTGAAAAAATAAGCAGTGCATTTCGAAGTCGAATCGCATCGTACAGGGTTCGAGTGCCGACGATGGCTGATAGCGGTGACGACACGGATGACGTCAGCGTGTGTCCGCCGGCTGAGTTCCTGTCTCAGCTTCGCTCTCGCGTGCATAACTTGTTATCTGCAAGACAGGCAACCTATAGTTCTATTAAGGTGAATTTTGAATTTTTCGCCGAGTTTAAGTTACCGAAAACTAGCGCTAGTGAAATCAAATCATTTGCTTTTGGTCAAAATGTTGTGTTGCATCATAATTATGATTTTAATGATCTGTTTTCAAAAATTGTTAGCTCCATTGTAACAAGTATTGACGAATTTGAGGAAAAAGATAGCGGTTGGTCTTTTGTAAGAAATTTATACTTAGAAGTTAATATCAACAAGTATAATCCATTGAGAGCCGCCCGGTTTATTGAGTTGCCGCGAAATTTAAAACTAAAGCATGCTTGCATTAACATACAAAATAATGACTCCTTCTGCTTTTTATGGTGCATAGTAGCCGCATTGTTTCCAGCTAAGAACAATGCACACCGAACATCTTCATATCCTCACTTTGAGAATGTTCTGAATATTCAAAATATGACGTATCCAGTTGGGTTTTCAGATATTAAGATTTTCGAGAAAAATAATCACCAAATCAGCGTTAATGTGTACGGTCTCGCAAACAAGTCTAACATTGTTGGACCTCTCTATAAAACGCAGAGCAAAAAGAAACATCATGTCAACTTATTACTATTAGAAAAAGGTGAATTTAAACATTATTGTTTAATAAAAAATTTGAGCAGATTACTGAGACCTCAGTTAACAAAACATCACGGAAAAATTTTCTTTTGTGACGATTGTATGATATTTTTTAATAGCGAACAAAATTTGAATACTCATATTTGTAGCGGTGTCCGGACGGTATTGCCTGATCCAGGCACTGTTATTCAATTCAAACATTTCGATAGAATGCAAGATATGCCATTTGTTATATATGCGGATTTCGAATCCTTATTAGTGCCTGAATCAAGTAGTGATGGATTGCTCTCGAATAATACATCCATTTTGCAAAAACATTTGCCTGCCGCATTTGCATATTACGTTGTTTGTTCGTATGATAGCTCTCAAAATAAATACATGTCATATCGTGGTCAGGATTGTGTTGAAAAGTTTCTTGAATATCTTGGCGAAGATGTAACTAATATACACAAAATTTTAAAACAATCAATTCCAATGACTTCACTAACATCTGATGAGCAAAAGAGCTTTGATGATTCAAAATATTGCTTCCTTTGTGATCAGTTATTGTTCGACGATAAAGTTAGAGATCATTGTCATTTGACAGGAAAGTATCGTGGTGCATCTCATGCTTACTGCAACTTGCAATATTGTGTACCAAAATTCATTCCAGTATTTTTTCATAATTTATCCGGGTACGATAGTCATTTATTTATTCGGCAGTTGGGAGCGACACCGGGTAACATTAAAGTTATAGCAAAAACTAAAGAAAACTACATATCATTTACAAAGTTTTTTAGTGTAGGACGTGAGGAATACATACCAGTTAGATTTGTAGATTCATTTAAATTTTTAGGCACTAGTTTAGAAAAGCTTGCAGGAAATTTAAATAAAAATGATTTTTTTCACTTACATCACTTTTTCCCTAAAATGGAACATTTTGATTTACTTATGGCCGAATACTCAAACGCTACTTAACTTTGAGCGGCTCTCAAACAGCATGCTGTCTTTGTCATATCTTTGACATTTAATGCAACAGGACGACGTTTGAGAGCCCCTCAAAGTTAATTAGCGTTTGAGTATTCGGCCATTAGACGTAAAGGTGTGTATCCATATGAGTATATGACAAATTGGAATTGCTTTGATGAAGACAGGTTACCACCACGAAAATGTTTTTACAGTAGTTTAACCGGTGAAACTGTTTCAGAGTCAGATTATTGTCATGCTCAATGTGTTTGGACAACGTTCAATTTGAAAAATCTAGGCGAATATACTGATTTATATCTTAAAACGGATGTCATTTTACTTGCCGATGTTTTTGAAAATTTTCGTCAAACTTGTAAAATTAATTACAGATTAGATCCTGCATTTTACATGACGGCACCTGGCCTAAGTTTTGACGCAATGTTACTTAAAACTAAAGTAAAATTGGAACTTATAGAAAATCTAGAAATTTTACGTATGATTCAAAAAGGAATCCGTGGTGGTGTGTGTTTGTGCTCTACTAGATACGCTAAGGCAAATAACAAGTACATATCAAATTACGATCCGTCTGTGCCCGATAATTATTTACTATACATTGATTGTAATAACTTATATGGTTATGCAATGTGTTCTTATTTGCCTTATTCAAATTTCGAACTCATAAGCCAAACGGAAATTAGTGAACTTAATATTCTTCATGTACCTAATGATTCAGAGTTTGGTTATATCTTAGAAGTAGATTTAGAGTACCCAGAGCATCTACACGACTTGCACAATGACTTACCTTTTTGTCCCCAAAAATTTACACCACCCAGTTCTAAAAACCCTAAATTGATTCCAAATTTGTACGATAAATTTTACTACGTAATTCACTACGTGCATTTGAAAACGTGCCTCAAACATGGTTTACTGTTAAAAAAAATTCATAGAGTAATTAAATTTAAACAAAGCCCATTTCTTAAGCAATATATAGATTTGAATACGGAACTGCGTCAAAAGGCTAAGTCAACATTTGAACAGGACTTTTTCAAATTATTAAATAACAGTATTTTTGGGAAAACTTTAGAGGATACTGAAAAAAGATTGAGCGTATATTTAGTCAATAAGTGGAATGACACCAGAAATAAAACGAAAAAATGTTATACAGCTGAGCAATTAATTTCAAGGCCAAATTTTCATAGTTGTACGGTTTTCGCAGAAAATTTTGTAGCTGTGCAAATGAAACCTGATTCAGTGATTTTAGATAAACCTATTTACATAGGATTCACTGTTCTCGAAATATCCAAAAATCACATGTATGATTTCCACTACTCTATTACAAAACCGTTTTATGGTTCCAATTTAAAACTATGTTACACCGATACTGATAGTTTTTTGTACTCTATCGAGGCAACGGACATTTACGAAGACATAAAATCCAATTTTCAACAGTACTTTGACACAAGCAATTACATGGAAAATAATCAGTATAATATAGTTCCGAGGAACAAAAAGGTCCCTGGATTATTTAAAGACGAGATGGGAGGGCAACTTATCACTGAATTCGTGGGTTTGAGATCTAAGTTATATTGTGTAAAAACTCAAGACAAAGAGATAAAAAAGGCAAAAGGGGTAAAAAAATCTGTAGTAAAAAAAATGGATTTTAAAGATTATAATAAAGTGCTACTTCTTAATAAGTCACTTAAAAAGAAAAATGTATTATTCAAGTCTTTGAAACACGAGATTTTTACGCAAGCCGTTAACAAAGTTGCTCTATCTTCAAATGACGATAAACGCATTGTACTTAAAGATAAAATATCTACATTGTCCTGGGGACATAAATCAAGCCTTTTCTGAGATTTTTTGTTTGGACTGGTTGAAAAAATAATAGAGTACCTAGTGAACACTTTATTGTCAATTTTTTAATACTGTTATTTAAGTATATTATAAGTATAATTATCAATATGTGTGATTCGTTTATAAATCGTGAATTCAGAATTAAAAGAGCAGTGTTCAGCAAAATCTATGCTTATTTTTGTATCACTTTACAGTCTAAAACATATGTTCTGTATCCTTGTAATAAGTAAATAAATGAATACAAATTTTATAATATATATTTTAGTATAGGTACGTTAGTAATACTTTAAATAAATAGTATGTATGTAAGTTGTTGTTTTATTCTGAATCTAATTACCTTTTACCATTTTACTTCATAGCCAGCGAGGATTTATAAAATATAAATGACAAAAAACAAGTTCTAACTTGTCTAATTCTGATTGCATCGCGGCACATGTTTGCCGCTTTGTCAGCAATACGTTTCCACTTACATAACATAATAAGGTATCGACATCAGGAGCAAGTTCTAACTTGTCCAATTTTAGGAGCTGTGTCAGCTATAGGTTTACATACAAACTCACACGATCACAAATCAAAGGTATAAATATTCGTGTTAACTGCAATTGTATATTTATTTTCATAAGAACATCGAAGATGGTAAGTTGCTTTTTAAATATAAGTTGAATGTATTTACACAATAAATATAGGAATCTGTTCGCTTTTAAATATATGACTCATATTATTTGTTTCAGGCCATGTCAGTGAACACCGAGCTTCTCGTAGAAGACCTGCGCTCACCATCTCCGGTCTTACAAAACGCGCAGGACCCTCTAGAAGGATGGACGCAGATGATCCCGCCTTGGGTTGTAGAGCCACCACACGAAGAAACGCCGTTGGTGCTCAAAATACGGAAGGCGGCGTATGACACGCAGAAGAGGAAGCGAAAGAAGAGATCGTCCTTCCTCAAGCACTCACACAACACGCAGCAGTCCTTCGTGGTGAAGAGCCCGCCGAAGAAAGGACGACGTCTAATTAAAATTGAGATAGTAGACCTAGAGCAAGAAGCGCTGGGTGACTCGTCGGAGGATGCCCTACTGTCTGCGCAGTATGTGGTGTCGGAAGACATGGACCAGATTATGGACCAGGCGGAAGGTCTAATAAGCAACATATCAAAAAAAATATGTGGTTACAGCTATAGTTTTTAAAGCTTTGAATCAAATTATTTTTGTAAATTAAAGTTCTCATGTAGGTTTTATGCGTAACATCTCTAGTTACTTATAAACCTATAGAGATACATTTAAAGATAATACCTACTTACATTTAAAATTTTTGAAGGCTAGATTTAGTTGTACAAATGTAAAAACATTTTTTACTGTGTAATTAAGGTTTATTAAATAAGAATGTAATAAAATTACCTTTTAATGAATTAAACTTTAAAGGAATTATGTCGTTTTATTTCTATATAAAACGTAATTAGGTAGGTAAATGAAAAAAAGATTTTAAATGTACACTTATTTATTTATTGAAAAAATCATACATTGGTATTTTATTTTCTAATATCCATTTTCTTATACAAATTACATTTTTCAAAGCACAATATTTTATATGGTTAAAACAATTGTATGCAAACATATCTTTACAGTAAAGTTTACTTAGAGTTTCTAGATTAGGTATACCCTTAACACTAATATCTAAAACATTTTCATGACCACATAATTCACGCACCCATTTAACTTTCTCTTCTCCTTTCACTATGATTTTGCGTTCTCTAAGGTAAGGTTTAATGAGTCTTTTAAATTCTCTGTAGTCAATATATCCCTCACTCCATCGGTATCCTCTGTTTCTTTCTATCCACCAAACATGTTTCCTTTCTTCGAGAGTCAGTGTAGAGAATGGATATGGAGGTTTAATTAAAAAGATTTGAGTGTGTTCAGATGTGCCTATAACTAATTCTTTTAATATGAATTCATTTTTATCATTTTTAAAACCTTGCACATCCACTATTATAATATCTTTATTCATGATAGTTTTTTAACGATGTTACTCAGAGGCTTATATTCAAATATGCAGTCGTTCAGTATAAGGCAATATGCGGCGGTCTGATCAGGTATCTCTTGATCTGCTTCTATTTCCACACGAACGTCAATTGATCCCTTTAGCGTTTCGTGTTGGCGAGAACAGTCAACAACAAATAAGGGGGAAATTTCTTTGAACTCTTTCAAACTCAACAACGGCTCTGGTCTACGACCATGATAAGACTGCTGAAATCTTGCATACTGTTCGTATATTAACGAAAACTTGTTGTCAGCAAAATTAATATTCAGTCCTTCATAAGGGTAATATGATGAATTTAAAAATACTCTTACATCACGAATAAAGCAATGATCGAACTCTGCCATAGACTCTTTCGCATTATGTTTACGATTAGTTTGAAAAGCAATAACTACAAATCGTGGTTTTTCAACCTGTGATGAGGTTTTAATAGACCAAGCGTGTTTACGTGTTTTGGGTAGTAATGGATACTCATACAAGTCCCAATTACGAAATGCTACTGTAATGGGACGATCTTTTTCTAAATGCTTTAATAAATTAATTCTTTCGCGGTCTGATACTTTAATGTGCGGAACTCGCCAGACAATTTTATTTATTATTATATCCTCCACAACTTCATCGGTATTTAGTTTTAAAGCATTGAGATTTGTATTGCTTCTCAATAGTACTAACTCATGTTTACAGTTAATTATAATTTTTTCATAATCTTCTGCAAAGCCTAATATTTTGTTCAGAGGTATTGATGCAGAGAATACTCCATTGTTGACATTGGTCGTACCTGTAGGTGACCAGCCCCAAACTTTTGCACATTTCGATTCGTTTTCATTCAACGAAAGATAAGATTTTATAGTTGTAGAAATCCCTGCATTTTTTACCTTATCTATTTCTACACCATTTAATTCATAACGAATATCTTGAAAAAGAAACAATGCTGGGTTATTAACAAAATGCACACTTGTCACTCTTTCTTTTTGTTTAGTAGTACTGTTATACTTATACACATTGACTACGCCCTCAATGTACAAACTGCTGAGTGCAGGTAACACATACAAATCTTGCTGATTAATAGGTATTCGTATTTCATCGTTCTTGTTAAAACTCGTTACATATGGTTTATACGAATGATATTCGAAACTTTCAATGCTGTTATCGTACGATGGCGGTTGAGTAATATTTAAAATATTCATTTTAACAAGCCCAGTAGTTTTAAAAAATCCTTATTGCTTTTGGTTAGCTTCTTATTTAAACGAAGCGGTGTTCTTTTCTGAGAGGATCTTTTAGAACTGACTTGAACAGTAGATGCGGATGGGGTTTTATTAAAATTTATCATTTTTTTCTAAAGTGTAAATACAGCTGTACTTCTTCACCACGTAAGTTGATCTGCTTATTTTCAGCGTCTAACAACCTTATGTTAATAGCGTTGATTGAACTCTGATTGACGGGAAAATAAATTAAGTTTTTAGGTATTTCGATGATTCTATAACCTGGTGGTACGTTAGGCACAAATTCGTAAATAATGTGACTTGCTTTCCCGTTCACAAATGACCCGCTGATGACATCACATTCGATGCGCACTACAGTTGTTGATAAAATGCTGACAGGATACCGAGACTCAGTGCTTATATTAGCTTTTATTGTATCCATACCAAAGCCCAAAATTTTACCAAGAGAATCATTTTTATCGAAGTACACATTTTCGGAACAGTATATACAAGTTTTTAATGTATTATTATTGCAAGTTAATTTTAGCGCAGCATTTTTAATGTTACTTTTCAAAAAATCACAAATATCTTGAAGTTCATAGGACCCTTCAGGTATTTCGATAACTTTATCACTACCGTAATAAAATTTATTATTTCTTTCATCTATGTTCGGGATAGAATTAAAAGTTGAAAAATATAAGAGCCCACACTCATATTCTCCGCGTAATTGCAAGGTTGGCGAGTAATTTGTTATTAAAGATTCTCCTCTGCCAGTTATTGACACAGTGAAAGACATTTTTGTACTGATAAGTTTTTTAATTTCATTATCAATTTAAATGTTATTTCCAATAGTCTCTTAAAAATTTTAAACAAAGATGACCACAGTTTACAGCTCCAAACTTTTGATACTGTACATAATTATAGTTTATAGACATGTACCTTAAATAATTTATCAATTCTAACGGTGGCTTAAGATTGCCAAAACTATCAAAATATTCACAGTAGTCATTATGCTTAACGTAGGCTACCCAATGGGTTCCGGGATTATCAGAACTATCTAAATTTATTATAGCACACTCGATCTTTCGTGGTTTTAAAGGTAGTGCATCTCTCATGAAAACTCCTCGAAAGTGTGGAATATCAGAAGCATGCTCTAATATATCTAAATTAGTGAGAGGGCGTCTGGGTAGCCGTTTCATTCGTTTTTTGAAGGATTCAGATATAAACCAGCTCCTTTTTTATGAGGCTTGATATACAGTCCTTTTCCTAAAGCTACAGCTTCCATCATCTTGTTATGCCGTTCAGATTCTTGAAGATTTTTCTGAGCAGCCTTGTAATCATTGACAGCCTTTGCTATACCTGCTGCACCTCCAGCAAGTGAACCTAGAGCTGATAATCCAGCGAAGATTGGAATAAGAGGTAAGAAACCTCCACTTTTTGGAATAGGAATACACCGTGGCAACCGTATTCCTTTTTTATTTGTAAACAATTTTTTGGCGGCTGCATGTGCGTATTTTATAGCTGTACGATTGTCTTTAGATTTTAATTTTTTTATTTGTGTTTGTATTTTTTTTACAATTGACATAAAAGATCGAACACCAGCACCAGCTTTAAGTTTTGCTTTCATTGCATTTTTTACAATCCATGAAGCTACTTTTTCTCGTTTCCCAGCATCCTTTGATTTCAATCTTTTCTTAGCCATATTCAAAAGTTGTAAATCAGCTTTATGTCGAACACTCAAATCACTGTTATTATAGGCGATATCGTGATACATACAAGCTTCATCTAATTTATTTATACCTCGATCACCTCTTAGTAACCGTTTTTTAAGTTTTGTTCCGGGGCCACAAAACTGATAACCAGGGATATGTAACTCAAACGGTAAGTTATTTATTAAGTCGTTTATAATACCACTTCCTTCCTTCATTGATGTTCTTAAAGTGAGTTCAATCTAATTACATCGCTTCATTTATATTACAAAACTAGCGAATTTTTATCAACCCAACTATTCTCTTTATCGCTGAGACCTAACCATTTTACAAAAAGTTTTCTACCTTTTCTTTTTATAACTTTTTCGATGAGATAAAGATCAGGAAATTTAGTTCTTTGTAATTCATATTCGTAGAAAGATCCTAAAATCCTCTGTTTGTGTTTATCTTCTAAATGGTAAGTAGGTGGATTCGTATGATTTACCTTAATTATTACAAATATCTCGGTGGACCAGTTAGGGGTGTAACCCTTGTAAAAATCTCCTTTATATTTACTAATACGAACATGATCACCAAGTTGAAACTTAGGTTTGCGATCTATCTTAGGTCTTTGTGATTTAATAATGTTAGACTTTATAACCATCTGGTTTTCTTTGTTGACTTCAATAGGTTTAAATTTAGTTATACGGTGAGTAGAATTATTATAGTTTTCTACAACTGAATTTAAATTTTGCCCCAACCATTGGTAATGACCGTGCAAACTAAAAAGTTTGTAAATTTTATGTTTTAAAGTACGTATTACTCGTTCTACAATAGAAGCTTTTTTTACAGAGTAGGTAGAATAATGATTTATATTATATTCTTCTAATAATTTTTTGAAAGTATCATTATAAAATTCCTTGCCTAAGTCAGTTTGTAAATATTTAGGTTTTCGTGATGAATTTGTTAGTATCTCTTGCAGCGCATGTGTCACACATTGTTTGTCTTTTGATTTTAAAGGATTTACCCACACATATTTTGATAAAGTATCTATTACTATCAAAATGTATTTGAATCCTTTATTGGAATGTGCAAATTTCTGGAAATCCATAAGGTCAGCTTGCCATAAATCATCTATTCCTTTTATGATTGTACATCGCCGCGGGAAATTTCTTCTTGCTGCTTTGTGAAGTTCATTGACGATGTCTTTTTTACTCATTTTTATTTTTTAGTTTAATCAAATTATCTATCTCTGTTTTAGTATAATATAAATTACCCAAACGATTTGAAGTCACCTTTTCCAAGTTATTGAGATATTTTTTAACATCAAGAGATACTTTTTTTATTTCGTCTCTTAGTTCATGAACTGTTTTATCTAAATAAGCTTTATTTACTGCTTCGTCGTCTTCGTCTGGAGACGTTAAACCTTTCAATTTTGATGATTTTAAATCGTAGTGTCCTGTATCTGACTTCACTAATGTATCGCTGAAGGTATCAATATATTCTGCTAATCGTAGACGCTTATGAACATGATGGCCAAACTTGTCAATGTTCATTGCTGCTCTGATGACTTTTTCATACTGATCCATTTCCCTGTCAAGCGTTCTTTATATTTTAAATTCTTGATTATTCCTGCTTCCCACAGTTCTTCAATAATTGCGACAATTTCATTGTCTAAGCCAGTGTTACCCGCATCTCGTGAGGCGAGTAATATTTTTAATCGTTCTACTAACTCATTCGGATCATCCCAATAAACCAAATCAGTATTCTTTTTAACTTTTTTTAGTACCTTAATACCTTCTCCATGCGAAAGACTTTCCACACTTGTAGTTGCATTTCTAGCAAACTTAAATAGAGGTTTTATGACGTTCATGTACTTAAAACCTTTATTGCTGTTTATTGGTTTGGATGAATCATAATTGCGTCTGTGTGCATTGGTTTCTAATAAAAGTAGTTTATAGTTATGTAAATCTTCTTCAGTAGTTATATCTAAATTTGGTTTCTTTTTAAACAAAAGCTCTTTCAATCCATCTGTTTTATTCAATGTGTACGTTCCTATTTTTAAGATGTTGCCATCATCATAGACGCGGGTTTTACCAAGCATCAATTTTCCGCGTTCGTTTCTGATTCCAAAAGGTATATTACCCATTACATCCGAAGATGTTGACCACGATAGTGTATGTTCTTTAACGTTTGGCGATGACTGCAAAGACTTGAATGACCCCTCGCTGATATTGTGAGTTTCAGAAGGCGATACTGTAAGCGTTTTGTTTTCGTGTAAGTTGTTATCAGAATCTATTTCATCTTCTTCACTGTAATCTTCATGAAAATCTTCACTAGATGAGGACGAACTATCGAAATGATCTTTCTTATTTTTTTTCACAGAAGGCATAAACTGTTTTTCATTCCCTTGATGCTTTTCTTCATTTTTATTTGCTAACAAGTTAAGTGGTTCGACTATGGGCTTAAATATGGTTTCCAGGGCAATATTATTCGAATTTTTTGCTTCCTTTATCATTTCAACTTTTCTTTTTACAGCCGCAGCAGATTTCACGATTTTTTGCTTCAGATTTTTCTCCATTTTAGATAGGATACTGCTTGGTTCTAAATCACGAATGAGAGTGATTTATTCGTAGTGTAACAACCTGTTATGTATTTTAGTCCAGTATTATAAATGTATCAAATGTCAATCTGTAGCATCCGTTGTTTCTTTCACAATCCTTATTTATCACAAGATAATTGTAAGGCTTATTCCAAACAGCTGAGCACATTTTTCGAAATTGGGCCCAGGACATATCAGAACCAACATGTTCATCATAAACATGTTTTAAATTAATATCATCTTGTTTAAATAATATAACAAGATTTGCATTGTCCCTTACAAGCTGTTTGGGTATTTTAGTATAAGTCTGATTTATATAAAAACAATCAATGTTCTTATGACGTCCCATTGCAAAATAATCCCTTATGTTACTTTGATTTTCACAAGCAACGTCGTCGAAAATGATAATAGAATCAGGTAAAGCCTCATGCGGACTCAATATTTCACTATTATGATTATATTTATTATATGATATTTCGGGCACCCTATCTAAAACTTTTTCTAGAAATAAGTATTTTGTCTGGTACAAGGATTTTGAATAAACATACAGGTTTCGAAAATGAAGACCCTCTTTATGCAGCAATAAACTTATGACTAAATTTGTTTTCCCACAGTTTGATGGACCACAAACGACACAGCGTATTGTATTTGGTAGTAATCTACCATGTCGATTTGAGTCAGTCGGTAACGGAGAACATAGGCACTCTTAACTTTAAAGATTGTTTTTGTTTTACAAACTTCATTATCAGCTGACAGTTCTACAAGACTATAGAGCTACGAGGTTTGCAATTGAATGCGTTTAAAATAATGATGCATAGATATTATATAAACAGACGATCTAATTTCACAGAGGATGCCAATCGTGCAGTTTCACTAATCTTTTATAAGAGCTCGTGGAATTAGGTGATGTGGCATGGAAATATTATAGAACAGGCCTTCACTGGCTAACACGATTTTTAAAACTGATTACTGGGCTTCCTGAAACAATTTTTACTACAGCGATCGAGTTGATTATTGGGCAGTTTGGAACACTTCACGACAGGGATCGAACGGACGTGAGAGACCTGGAGTGAATGTGTTCCAGAACGCCCAATAATCACCTACTTATGTCACTAAAATGTGTGAAATAAAAATAAATTAATTAAATAAATATTAAAAACACGACTGCCCTACCAAAAAAGTTAAACAACAAGTGTCATTGCAGTCGGGGGACGTCTTTGATCAAAAATTGTTCCATAATAAAGTCCCCCGACTGCAATGACACTTGTTGTTTAACTTTTTTGGCAGGGCAGTCGTGTTTTTAATATTTTTTTAATTTATTTATTTTTATATACTATGTAGTGATTCGTGCACTATAGGTACTTGTATAATTATTATTGAGAGGCATGATTTGCATCTGCTTATTACTGTATATATTATGTACTGTGGTACTGTAGGCGAAGTATTAGAAAAGGTGCATTTCGATTATAAACATGACCACGTAAGAATTTTCTTTATTTTAGAGAAATTCTGAGCATGTTTAAACTAAAATGTAATAGAGCTAAATTGGGCATTTTTTTATTGCATCACAGAATACATAATAGTATAAGATTGCATACGAATTTGTGATATTAATTTACTCATATTTTTTTAATTCTACAGATAACAAAATCGTATACTACTGCATTTCTAGACTGATCTATAAACCGTGAGACCTCCATGAAAAAGGAAATTATGCGTTGGCGCCAATTGACACGATATTTATTAAACATTGCTGTGGAAAAAATGGTAACCTTCCATCATGGTCCCATTCATAGACAATAGGGGAGTTTGTAAACACCCCACCTCGTATTGTCTGGCAGACACGTGTATGAGGGTACTTACACACCTATCTACCATGCGATATTGGCATATCGCATGGTAGATAGGTGTGTCATCATCACACATCGAATGCCAAATAAACGACATGAAATAGTTTTCACTATTTTTGAAGGAGCATATCATAAAGAGCAAGTTGAAAATTTGAAAATTAAATACACATACCTTTACATGTAGAAAATGAACTTTTCTATATAGGCTCAGGTCTGGGTGTTTGTGATACCACCGTTGTCTCTGATTTTCTTAACACAAGTGCTTTAGCTACTTTGGAATCGGAGCTATGTATGTGATGTTGTCTAATATTTATTTATTTATACTTACATAATCCACATTAATTTATGAAAATGTTGTTACCATTTCCCAAATTACAACAGAGGGTTTTGATATTTTTTATATTTTTTTATATTGCAATTTATGCAATTATTTCTTAAAAAAAAAAAGAATTATTTACTTTGAATTGTTATAGGGTAGGCTACAGAAGTAACTTAAGACTTTAGTACCAAATATGGCATTCATAAAATAGAATTGTTACATACATACGTAACACTCACGCCTGTTTCCCATGGGGGTAGGCAGAGACTATGGATCGCCACCTGCTACGATCCTTGCACACTTCTTTCGCTTCATTCACATCCATCAATCTTTTCATACATGCCCTGCGGTTTTTGTCACTGCGTACACCAGCCTTTTTTATAATAAAAAAAATGTTTGTTTATTTTCCCATCACAAATAAAGGTCTTAAGTGGTAATTAGAGGTTACAAATGGAGGGTTACTATACTTGTGAGGGACTGGTGCCCGAAATAGGTTTCAAAAAAGAAACCTGTGACACAGGTCGCCAGGCCCACCCACAGACAATAGTTGTACCGTATACATTATATAACATAATACTTACACCTAGTACAGGACGGAATAATAATTACAGGTATGAAACTTAAACAAAACAATGTAGACTAAACAATATTAGATACCCCAAAGCTAAGATGTATCAGTGTAAGTGAGAAAGTGTGTGTGTAGGTGAATGTGTGTCGTGTTTGTATGGGTGGTGTATGCGTGTGTCTGCGTGTGTGCGTGAATATCTGTGGGAGCGAGAGATATATACCGGTACTAATTCCAATATTTGATATAAGTACTCAATATGTGATAAAATAACATTTACATTAATTATTTGCATTAAAATTTGAATTAAATTATTTTAGAATGGTGAGTAGGTTTTCAGTCGCGTCGTAGTCAAGAGTCGTAAGAAATTTAGTCACAGTTCTTTTGCAGTTAGAAGTCAGAAGTGGATAGATATTGAGAGAAGCGTTAAGTCTATTATAAAGTAGTGGTCCAAGACAGCAAAAGAAATGATGGGCAAAGGATGTTCTGACAGCAGGTGTTGCACACATGGTGTTTGCGTCGTTTACCTTCTATCAATTTAGGGTCATACGGTAGCTGTGAGTGCTGTTTAAGTACCGTTTTAAGAATATAGGTTTGCCTAACAGAGAGAATATTCCAGTGTGCGTAGAGCTCGACAGTAGGAAAACGGTACGGGAGCCCAGCAGCAACTTTCAACAATATTCGTTGAGCCCTCTCCACGGGCAGAATGAGAGTTTTTGCAGCGCCACCCCACGAGCTGATGCAATATTCTATGAGAGAATGGCACAATGCAAAATAAACTGTGGTTATGACTTTGCGATCGGCAACGTGTCTCAGCGTCCTAAAGATGTAGATGAGCTTACGGAGTCTTGTAGCTAGCAAATCTAGGTGGTATTTGAAAGAGAGCGTCTGGTCTAGTGTCACTCCGAGGTATTTAAAGCTTTCAGAGCGTTACTGAGCGATAATAACCTCTATTTGGTCCGCGTAGGTTTTTCTGGGACGCCCTTGTGCAATCGTTCCTTCCACATTCGCACAATATATCTCTTTCGTGAATCTAGAACTAGGATAATAGTAGATGAGACAAGTATAGACCCAGACAAACACTTAAGAATATATTATTGAAAATACCCTAAACTTTAATTCACCTTTATCACTTGGCAGCACCAAGGCAGTTTTATCAACAGATCTTGATCCTAGCAACAAGCCAATAAATGTTATGACTAACTACCTTACCTACACAACGTTACTGATGGTAAGATTATGGACTGTTGCCTCTTACGTAAGCACTGGAATGAGCAGACACGTGAGTTCAATCAGTAATCCTAAATAAAACCTTATGCCAAAGACATACGACTCAAAATAATTAAATTAGTTATTACATACTGATCTGCCCTGCCTAATAGAAGACTAGTTGCTGTTAATTTCCAATTATTCTAAAACGTTACGTTCAATGCCATCTGTTATTATGTAGCTTAGTTATTATGTATGTGAGTGGTGCAGGGGTCAATATGCCGCCCCGGTCTACCATGCAAGAAGCCCCGGGTTCAATTCCCGGCCGGGCAAAATTTTTAATGATGAATTTTAATTTTTGTGACAGGTCTGGGTGTTACTATGTATAATAAGTAAATTATACATAAGTACTTAGTGGTTGTCTAGCAAGCACCCAAATTGCAAGCTTTGCTTAGTTTGGGGCTAGATGGCGCTGAGTGAAATTGTCCAAGCATTTTTTTAAATATTTTTTAACACATTAGGCCGTTGGTACTAGTAGTCGCCCGCGTGGTACATAAATGTACCACGGGCAATGTGATTTAAAAATCACGAGAAAGGTTACCGTTTGCCTTTGTGATATATGTAGTTATTTATTACGCCATCTTAGATACTAAAACCCAAATTTTACATATTGCACGCAACCCGCCGTAACCTATTTTATATGATCTCCAAACGTGAGATTTTTTTATTATTCAAGGTTACATGGTTTAGCTATTGTCGTATTCTACAGCTTTGTTTGATTGCCACAGGGGCCGTACCGGCTAACGCATCGAACTTCGGAAAGTCTGCCGGGTTTCAAATTAAAACAGATAAATAGAGCCCCAAATGGGCCAAAATGGCGAACCCCAATTCATGATGTCACACGAACATCAATATCTTCCAAATAACTTCAACAAATAGTACAATACGAAATTCCTTACTTCGAATTATCTGTTTTATGTTGAAGCTCGGCAGACACGCCGAAGCTCGAAAAGTTAGCCGGTAAGGCCCCTGATAATAGTAAGACTATGGAAAGTGGCCATACACAAATTTAAGACCAGATGAAAATGGTTGGACTTTTTCTGGTCTTAAATCTGTGTATGGCATTTGCACTGTTAAGATAAGACCCACCAATCCGTAATGCATCCGCGTAGTGGGTTCTACCCTCCTTATCCATCCTTAAGAAAAGCCCTGGATCTACGTTTCCAAAAGCCGGAGGGGGGGAGGGCAAAAGGCAATTTGGCCCCGCGTTTAGGGTTACCATCTACGGAAGGGATGTCTATTTAGGATGCACAAAATGCCTAACTTTTCAGAAAAATACTTATCTATAGTAAAAAAAGGCTGCGCAGCACGATTACCGATTAGATTAGATTAGATTATTAGATCCACTAATCTTGTAATTTTGATTGTCTATAACAAAAAGAAAATGGCCGCGCAGCGGGATTTTTAGTCGGTGTTATCTAATAATCTTGTAATATGTGACATGTGTGTATTTTACCAACTATAATTTATTCTTGGTTTTATCCGGGCGGGCGGACAGCCGGCCGCGGGCTTGCGTGATTGGGGCTTTCAAATTTCAGCGAGACCCGCGTAATGCAAAAATGCCTGACTCAGCTTAGCGCCGACCCGTACGCCTGTCTAAACCGAAAAGTGCCTGTCAAATGCGGCAAATGCCTGTCAGATGGTAACCACACCCACGCCGCCCACCGCCTCGTTTTCCTCTATCAGAGACTAGCTAAGTACAGCCAAACTGGTGGAGTGGACAAGCCCAGCCACAAGCAAGTTACTCTGCACTTAGGTTCACTTGCACCCCCCTGTCAAAAAAATATACATCGAAAAACAGTTTTTTCTAATACCTAACCTAAGTCCTAAGTTACTGTTTGAATAAAAACTAAAGGCGTCTAGGTTGCTGTCCAAGTTTAACACCTTGTCAATAAATTCAGTATCCTCCTCCTATATTATTAAGTAAGTTAATAAGTAGTACAATGTGTAAGTAAGTTAATAGTAGAAACGAGGAGATCCGCAGGAGAACTAAAGTAACCGACATCGCTCGAAGGATTGCTCAGCTAAGTGGCAATGGGCGGGACACATGGCAAGAAGAACCGATGGCCGTTGGGGCGGAAAGGTTCTGGAATGGCGACCGCGCACCGGACGACGCTCCGTGGGTAGGCCCCCGACAAGGGGGACCGACGTGAGGGTGAAGGTCGCGGGAAGCCAGTGGATGCAGGCAGCGCAGGACCGATCGTCGTGGAGATCCTTAGGGGAGGCCTATACCCAGCAGTGGGTATCGTGCGGCTGATATGATGATGATAAAGTTAATAGTGTATAAATGTGTAGACGCAAATGCACCTCTTTGAAATAAAACCTGGCGGCGCCCATGGGGACAATAAAATTGGCCCATGATGAGATATAAGTATAACGTACCTGATTAGCAGCGATGAAGTCCGGGTCGTAGATAGCGGGGCGAGGCTTCATGGCCGCCATCTCCTTCTTCAGCTTCTGCTGCAAGTCGTAGTCGATCACCTTCGCGCGGACCATCGACTCCGCCAAGTTGAGAGGGCTGATGTCCCACCCGTCGATCACTGTTTAACAAGACATGTGTGATTAACGCGTTTGTCGCAAAATGAGCACGACGCAAAAAGTGCACTGGACTTAAATTCGGCACTTCACAAAATGTGCATAGGACAAGAAATAAGCATTGGCAAAATGTGCACAGGACAAGAAAAAGCATTTCGCAAAATGTTCACTTAATTAAAAATTAGAACTTCACAAAACGTGTATATTTTCCACTATAAATAGTACCTGTGGGTACAATATGCACAAAATAACTTGGCGGCTCGGAAGTTAGCTGCAAGTGATATTTCGCGCAGGGTCCATAGTTCCTAGTACTTCCGCCCGCGCCGTCCCCGCGCAAGCCTTGTATTCGTCTACTGCGCAGCATTCCGCGCGAAGTTCAGAACCACCAAGTTATTTTGCGCATACTCTAGCACTCTAAAAATGTACACATTTTGCGAAACCCGTTTTGACAAGTGCCCCTTGCGAGAAGACCCCAGAAATATGCCTATTGCGAAATGCACAGTTTGAATCAAACACAGATTTTGCGACAAATCCTATTGGACAATGCGATTTTGATTCAAGACCTAGCCTTTTTAGGAGCTCTACAACGTCGAATCTGGGGGCTTATTGTCTAATTTAAAAATCTGTCGCAATCGCTTTCAGGATGTGATACATTGATGCTTCTTTTTAGCACAAATAAAAACTTACCAAAGAAATGCAGCGCTGTGTGTGTGTCCTTCTGTTAAATGAAAGCGAATGCGATAGATTTTGAAAATTAGACAATAAGTAGGCAGGTAGCAGGGTTTGAAGTGATAATTATCATTGATAATTATCTTTGATAATTATCATGATAATTATCAAGATAAATATGGGTTGATAATTATCTTTGATAAGTTTAATCACAAATGTTTCTTTATTCTTCAGATATAGGTAGACTATCCTCATCCAGTTAATGTAGTCGAGGTTGATGAGCATAATATGCACATGCCACTCAAATTTAACTGTAATTATTTTGGTTTGAAAATTTTAAGTCACAAAATTATAACCAAAAATGAAAAATTTCTTTTATTGTAAAATGGTTTAGTTTATTTACTAAACTATATGTATCAAACGTAAATAATGATATTTAATATCAATCAAACAAGGATTGCGAGGCTAATATCTGTTTGATAATTATCGGATAATTATCATGATAATTATCGCGATAATTATCAAAAAGCATATTTATCTTGATAATTTCAAACCCTGGCAGGTAGTAGTATGGCGCGAAGACTGCGTATGTAGAATTTTGTATGCAAAGACAATCAGGGCTTCAATTACCGTTAAAAATTAGTAACGTTATCGATGTACTTGCATCAATAACGGTAAGAAAAATTTAACGTTAAAATAAATAACGTTATTAGTAACGGTAAAATTGATAACGGTAAACAGAATAATAACGTTATTTTTTCGTTCCTTGGTAACGTTATGAGGGAACATGCATCAATTTTTTTTGTATCAAAATCAAAAGTAATGCATGAGAAAACCAACTGTAATATGAAAACTTTTCTCTTGCGTTTTTTAACACGTATTTATTAGGTTGCTTTGTCGTTTGTTTGTTTGTTTGTGTGTTTCTCCACAAAGTTTGCGAACGATTTTATCGTAGCTTCCCGATGAGCTAGAGACTTGAAACTTTGAACATAGGTCATAACTGGAAGGAAATGCAATATTATGGTATCATTGAGATGATCTGATGATGAAGCCGGAAGAAGGCCACAAGAACTCTATGATGAAACCATATAACCCCATCGTGTTTGGGCTCGTTAGAATAGTCTTGACGAGTACTCTAATGGGAGATGAAGTCCAGGGTCTGATGATGAAGCCGAAAGGCCATGCCATAGGAACTCAATATTGAAACGGTGCAACCCCATCAAGTTTGGGCTCGTTTGAATTGTCTTGATGAGTTCTTTATTGGGAAATAGTTTCCAGGGTCTGATGATGGAGCCGGAAGAAGGACACAGGAACTCTTTAATAAAACCACGCTATCCCATCGAAATTGGGCTTGTTTAAATCGTCTTGACGAGTACTTTGTTGGGAAATAGTTTCCGAGGATCTGACAATGGAGCCGGAGGAAGGCCATAGGAACTCTATAATAAAACCATGCAACTCCATCGAGTTTGGGCTCGTTAGAATCGTCTTGACGAGTACTCTAATAGGAGACGAAGTCCAGGGTCTGATGATGAAGCCGAAAGGCCATGCCATAGGAACTCAATATCGAAACGGTGCAACCCCATCAAATTTGGGCACGTTTGAATTGTCTTGACGAGTTCTTTATTGGGAAATAGTTTCCAGGGTCTGATAATGGAGCCGGAAGAAGGACACATGAACTCTTTAATAAAACCACGCTATCTCATCGAAATTGGGCTCGTTTGAATCGACTTGACGAGTACTTTGTTGAGAAATAGTTTTCGAGGATCTGACGATGGAGCCGGAGGAAGGCCATAGGAACTCTATAATAAAAACATGCAACTCCATCGAGTTTGGGCTTTGGGCTCGTTTGAATCGTCTTGACGCGTACTCTAATGGGAGACGAAGTCCAGGGTCTGATGATGAAGCCGAAAGGCCATGCCATAGGAACTCAATATCGAAACGGTGCAACCCCATCAAATTTGGGCTCGTTTGAATTGTCTTGACGAGTTCTTTATTGGGAAATAGTTTTCAGGGTCTGATAATGGAGCCGGAAGAAGGACACAGGAACTCTTTAATAAAACCACGCTATCCCATCGAAATTGGGCTCGTTTGAATCGTCTTGACGAGTACTTTGTTGGGAAATAGTTTCCGAGGATCTGACGATGGAGCCGGAGGAAGGCCATAGGAACTCTATAATAAAAACATGCAACTCCATCGAGTTTGGGCTCGTTTGAATCGTCTTGACGAGTTTTTTGTTGGGAAATAGTTTCCAGGGTCTGATGATGGAGCCGGAAGAAGGCCACTGGGACTCTGTAATAAAACCATGCAACCCCATCGAGTTTTGGCTCGTTTGAATGGTCTTGACGAGTGCTCCGCTCTGATTAGTGATGAAAATGACTCAAGTCTTTGAAGTCTTAATAAAAAGACTCGCCTCCGCTTTACGCGACTCAAGTCTAAAGTGAAGACTCGACGTTCAAGTCTTTTTAATAAGACTCAGTTGTATGTTAAAAGACTCGAAAGACTCAAACGACTCAAAAGACGCAAACGACTCAAGCTGTTTTTAAAAAGGCTCACGACTGAGTCGTGTATCCAAATACATAAATCTCAACCTTTAAGGGCGGCTTGCACGAGTGAGTTAAATCTCGATTTAGTAAGATTTAAAGTCGGTTTAAACTTAAGTCGAACTTATCGTATTGCATGGCGTCGATTTAGAGTTAAACTAGATTTAAATTTAAACCGGCGTGGTCGGCAGTTTAAGTTGCTAATCTTGGCTTAAGTGGGCGTAGAATTTTGTTGATTTCATATATTGTGAATTATTGCCAGAAATGAGCATGTTTCTGAATTATTTGAGTGATAACGATGATGATTGATGAGTTACTATCTGACGAAGACGGTTTAAAGTTGTTAAATCTCGATTTTATTGTCACATGACATTATTATTTATTGGTTGATCTCTCTGATATTACGTAAAAATGGATTTATTAGCTGTGTCAGCGTACAATGATCATAATTTTATAACAGACAATGACGAGGAAATCATGCAATATTTAGAAACCTTGTTTTTCTCCCGAACTGTCTTTATTTATTAGAGGTGATACCTATATTTAACATGTTACAAGATGACGAATTCTTGAAAAGATTCCGCTTAGCTAAGTAAACACAGTGCAACCACTCCTACCTAGTATAATTATTCGTAATCTCCTAAATACCTACTAAAATTCGCCCGCAATTTTAACTATAAAACAAATAACAAAGGACGACACTCGGACCCCATTATTTATACCTACGTTTTTTTATGATTTGTCAAACCATTTGCTTGCTTGACCTTTTTTTGTAACCATCTGTTCTTTCGTTTTCTATGAACGGCGAGTGAATGATGAGCTAAATCTTGGTTTAGATAAGTCGAATGTAATTTAGGATGTGCAAGACAACCCTGGTGGGGTTTAACTTAAGCCGAATTTAGAGCTAAAGCTAGCTTTAACAAAATCGAGATTTAAGAAAGTTTCGTGCAAGTCGCCCTTAGGTTCCTAAATAAGTCTAGAAAAAAAATATAGACGATTCAAAAGCGCTTAATTAACAAGTTTATTTTAATAAAAAAGATTTTGACAAAGTAATAATAACGCAATTTTTAAAATACTAAAAATCCAAGATGGCGGCCAACTTTTTTGTTTTTGGGCCGATTTCGATGAAACTCGATTTCAAGTACTATTTTGGCTAGAAAATAACAAAGCAATTTTTTAAATACTAAAAATCCAAGATGGCGGCCAACTTTTTTGTTTTTAGGCCGATTTCGATGTTACTCGATTTTTAGAACTATTTTGACGTGAAAATAAGAACGCAATGTTTAAAATATTGAAAAATCCAAGATGGCGGCCAACATTTTTGTTTGTGGGCCGATTTCGATGAAACTCGGATTTTGGTACTATTTTAACAAGAAAATAACAACGCAATTTTTAAAATATTGAAAAGTCCAAGATGGCGGCCAACTTTTTTGTTTGTGTGCCGATTTCGATGAAACTCGGTTTTTGGTACTATTTTGACAAGAAAATAACAACGCAATTTTTTAAATACAAAAAAATCCAAGATGTTGGCCAACTTTTTTGTTTTTGGGCTGATTTCGATGAAACTTGATTTTTGGCGCTATTTTGACACGACAATAACAACGCAATGTTTAAAATATTGAAAAATCCAAGATGGCGGCGAACTTTTTTGTTTGTGGGCCGATTTCGATGAAACTCGGTTTTTGGTACTATTCTGACAAGAAAATAACAACGCAATTTTTTAAATATTGAAAATTCCAAGACGGCGGCCAACTTTTTTGTTTGTGTGCCGATTTCGATGAAACTCGGTTTTTGGTACTATTTTGACAAATAAATAACAACGCAATTTTTGAATTGCAAAAAATCCAAGATGGAGGCCATTTTTTTAGTTTTTGGGCCGATTTCGATAAAACTCGATTTTTGGAACTATTTTGACACGACAATAACAACGCAATGTTTAAAATATTGAAAAATCCAAGATGGCGGCCAACTTTCTTGTTTGTGGGCCGATTTCAATGAAACTCAGTTTTTAGTACTATTTTGACGAGAAAATAACAACGCAATATTGGAAGTATTAAAAAATCCAAGATGGTGGCTAACTTTTTTGTTAGTGGGCCGATTTCGACGAAACTCGATTTTTAGTACTATTTTGACGAGAAAATAACAACGCAATTTTTAAAATACTAAAAATCCAAGATGGCGGCCTACTTTTTTGTTTGTGAGCCGATTTCGATGAAACTCGGTTTTTGGAACATCAAAGATGGCGGCCAACTGTTTTGTTTTTGGGCCGATTTTGATGAAACGATTCAAGTCTAAAGTGAAGACTCGACGTTCGAGTCTTTTTAATTAAACTCAGTTGTATGTTAAAAGACTCAAACGACTCGAGCTGTTTTTAAAAAGGCTCATGACTGAGTCGTGTATCCAAATACTTAAAGCTCAACCTTTAAGGCTCCTAAATAAGTCTATAAAAAATATAGACGATTCAAAATCGCTTAATTAACAAGTTTATTTTAATAAAAAGATTTTGAAAAGAAAATAAAAACGAAATTTTTTTAATACTAAAAATCCAAGATGGCGGCCAACTTTTTGTTTTTGGGCCGATTTCGATAAAACTCGATTTTTAGTACTATTTACTATTTCATTGGCCGCTATCTTGGATTTTAAGTTTTATATTTTCTTGTCAAAATAGTGCCAAAAACCGAGTTTGATCGAAATTGGCCCACTTACAAAAAAGTTAGCCACCATCTTGGATTTTTCAATACTTCCAACATTTCGTTGTTATTTTCTCGTCAAAATAGTACTACAAAACTGAGTTTCATTGAAATCGGCCCACAAACAAGAAAAATGGCCGCCATCTTGGATTTTTCAATATGTCCAACATTGCGTTGTTATTTTCTTGTCAAAATAGTACCAAAAACCAAGTTTCATCGAAATCGGCCCACAAACAAAAAAGTTGGCCGCCATCTTGGATTTTTCAATATTTTTAACATACTGTTGTTATTTTCTTGTCAAAATAGTTCCAAAAACCGAGTTTCATCGAATCACAAACAAAAAATTTGGCCGCCATCTTGGATTTTTAGTATTTTAAAAATTGAGTCCTTGGCCCTCGGTATCGGATTTTTTTAGGTTTTTATTATGTATTTTATTTTATATTTATTTTATTTTATTTTAATTCTTTTTTTTGTTTAAATTTTTCCTCATAATAAAAACTTCTATTTTGTTTATTTTTAATTTCAATCAGATCAATGTGCTGAGTTTGCTGATATGTATCATTCAGTCAGTATATTGGTTGGTAAACGCCTCTCATGACTTAGGACTCCCGAAGCCACAAGGCTCGAGTCTTTTAAGTCCTTTAAACCTTTTAAGAAACGACTCAGCTTTCGAGGCCTGAGGTAAAAGAGCTCGACTCAAATTAGTCCTGAGCTTCGAGTTTTTTGACTCAAGACTTAGGGTTTAAAAGACTTGAGTCGTGAGGCGTTCAAATGAGGCGAGTCTTTGCAAAAGGACGAGTCTTTTTCATCACTAGCTCCGATAGGAGATGATACTTTTTATAGAACAGCTGATTTTTTTTGCGAGTCGGAGAGTTGGTCCCATCGTAAAAGTTGCTAGTAATCATGAGTGGAACCACACTACGGCGGGAACCAAATGATTAAAATTTCACCCTGTATACCATTTTTCTCAGATTTTTTTTCTCTATCGATCTATAAATATACGAAATACAGAAATTCGCAAAAAAATTGTTTATACGACCCAGAAATTTTCGGTTAAACGTCTTGCGAATGGTAAATTATCAACGAAAAAACCAAATGTTTTGTTTTTGTAGTTTTGATAAGATGTAACGACCATTATTTTTATCAACTCGCGGCGTAAAATTCAACGTTAGTTGTAAATAATTTAAACGTATTATCTGGATAGTGTTTTCATATTAAGTGTTAACGCAAATTAATTAAAAAATTAAAAGAAAGCAATGCACAAATTTGACTACCTACATTCGGTACGAAGAAGTTTATTGGGATTATACTCTACCTACCTAATAGGAATAATAGAAGTTATTATACTGTGGTAGAAGGTATCTTGCATTACGGATGTCGGCAAAATGACAGATAAATTAATTATACTTCTATACAACGTGTTACAAAAACACCCCTTATGCCGAATATGGTAAATAGGGACCAACAAACATCAAACTGAACAACTTTTATTATGGGACCAAATCTGAAATTGCAAAAAAAATGTTCATCAGGCTGAACAACTTTTGTTAAGGCGTTATTTTTATATTCCTTATAGTTAAGTTGGACCATTACAGTTCTACATCAGGTGTTCCAGATCTTCGATTTTTATACCACAACAAAAAATGCTTATCAGGCTGAACAACTTTTGCTAAGGTGTCATTTTTATATTTTGTATAGTTTATCTGGACCATTATGGTTCTGCATCAGGTGTTCAAGACCTTTGATTTTTATACCACAACAAAAAATGCTCATCAGGCTAAACAACTTTTGTTACGGCGTTATTTTTATACTCCTTATAGTTTAGTTGGACCATTACGGTTTTGCAAAAAGTGTTCCAGATCTTTGATTTTTATACCACAACAAAAAATGCTCATCAGGCTGAACAACTTTTGTTAAGGCGTAATTTTTATATTCCATATGGTTTAGATGGACCATTATGGTTCTGTAAAAAGTGTTCCAGATCTTCGACACGATCGTCTTCGACGCTTTCTTCACGATCTTCGACTTTTTACACCATAACAAAAAATGCTCATCAAGCTGAACAACTTTTGTAAAGACTTCATTTTTATATTCCATATAGTTGAGTTGGGCCCTTATGGTTCTCCAAAAAGTGTTCCAGATCTCCGATTTTTATACCTCAACAAAAAATGCTCATCAGGTTGAACAACTTTTGTTAAGACGTCATTTTTAGGGTTCCGTACCCAAAGGGTAAAAACGGGACCCTATTACTAAGCCTCCGCTGTCCGTCTGTCTGTCTGTCTGACTGTCTGTCTGTCTGTCTGTCTGTCTGTCACCAGGCTGTATCTCATGAACCGTAATAGCTAGACAGTTGAAATTTTCACAGATGATGTATTTCTGTTGCCGCTATAACAACAAATACTAAAAACCAAATAAAATAAATATTTAAGGGGGGCTCCCATACAACAAACATGTTTTTTTGCCGTTATTTGTACGGAACCCTTCGTGCGCGAGTCCGACTCGCACTTGGCCGGTTTTTATATTCCTTATAGTTTAGTTGGGCCATTATGGTTCTGCATCAGGTGTTCCAGATCTTCGATTTTTATACCTTAACAAAAAATGCTCATCAGGCTGAACAACTTTTGTTAAGGCGTCATTTTTATATTCCATATAATTTAGTTGGACCATTATGGTGCTGCAAAAAGTGTTCCAGATCTTCGATTTTTATACCACAACAAAAAATGCTTATCAGGCTGAACTACTTTTGTTATGGCGATATTTTTATATTCCTTATAGTTTAGTTGGGCCATTATGGTTCTGCATCAGGTGTTCCAGATCTTCGATTTTTATACCACAACAAAAAATGCTCATCAGGCTGAACAGTTTTTGTTAAGGCGTCATTTTTATATTCCATATAGTTTAGTTGGACCATTATGGTTCTGCAAAAAGTGTTCCAGATCTTCGATTTTTATACCACAACAAAAAATGCTTATCAGGCTGAACAACTTTTGTAAAGGCGTTTTTTTATATTCCTTATAGTTTAGTTGGACCATTATGGTTCTGCATCAGGTATTCCAGATCTTCGATTTTTATACCACAACAAAAAATGCTTATCAGGCTGAACAACTTTTGTTAAGACGTTATTTTTATATTCCTTATAGTTTAGTTGGGCCATTATGGTTGTGCATCAGGTGTTCCAGATCTTCGATTTTTATACCTCGACAAAAAATGCTCATCAGGCTGAACAACTTTTGTAAAGACTTCATTTTTATATTCCATATAGTTGAGTTGGGCCCTTATGGTTCTCCAAAAAGTGTTCCAGATCTCCGATTTTTATACCTCAACAAAAAATGCTCATCAGGTTGAACAACTTTTGTTAAGACGTCATTTTTAGGGTTCCGTACCCAAAGGGTAAAAACGGGACCCTATTACTAAGCCTCCGCTGTCCGTCTGTCTGTCTGTCTGACTGTCTGTCTGTCTGTCTGTCTGTCTGTCACCAGGCTGTATCTCATGAACCGTAATAGCTAGACAGTTGAAATTTTCACAGATGATGTATTTCTGTTGCCGCTATAACAACAAATACTAAAAACCAAATAAAATAAATATTTAAGGGGGGCTCCCATACAACAAACATGTTTTTTTGCCGTTATTTGTACGGAACCCTTCGTGCGCGAGTCCGACTCGCACTTGGCCGGTTTTTATATTCCTTATAGTTTAGTTGGGCCATTATGGTTCTGCATCAGGTGTTCCAGATCTTCGATTTTTATACCTTAACAAAAAATGCTCATCAGGCTGAACAACTTTTGTTAAGGCGTCATTTTTATATTCCATATAATTTAGTTGGACCATTATGGTGCTGCAAAAAGTGTTCCAGATCTTCGATTTTTATACCACAACAAAAAATGCTTATCAGGCTGAACTACTTTTGTTATGGCGATATTTTTATATTCCTTATAGTTTAGTTGGGCCATTATGGTTCTGCATCAGGTGTTCCAGATCTTCGATTTTTATACCACAACAAAAAATGCTCATCAGGCTGAACAGTTTTTGTTAAGGCGTCATTTTTATATTCCATATAGTTTAGTTGGACCATTATGGTTCTGCAAAAAGTGTTCCAGATCTTCGATTTTTATACCACAACAAAAAATGCTTATCAGGCTGAACAACTTTTGTAAAGGCGTTTTTTTATATTCCTTATAGTTTAGTTGGACCATTATGGTTCTGCATCAGGTATTCCAGATCTTCGATTTTTATACCACAACAAAAAATGCTTATCAGGCTGAACAACTTTTGTTAAGACGTTATTTTTATATTCCTTATAGTTTAGTTGGGCCATTATGGTTGTGCATCAGGTGTTCCAGATCTTCGATTTTTATACCTCGACAAAAAATGCTCATCAGGCTGAACAACTTTTGCTAAGGTGTCATTTTTATATTCCTTATAGTTTAGTTGGGCCATTATGGTTCTGCATCAGGTGTTCCATTTTCCAAAATCAATTATACCCTAAGTTATGCCCAGGCTTATCAGCTATATAACAAAAAAAGTTTTGTTCAAATCGGTGCAGTAGGTTAAAAGTTATGCACGTACATACAAACAAACAGACAAAAATTCCAAAAACTATTGTTTTGGGTTCAGTATCATATACTTAACATGTAGCAATTACTTTTTGAAAAAATATTGAATGTACAGAATTGGCCTCGTTACGATTTTATTATATGTATAGATTCTTGTGGTAGTACAAACAAAAAAGGTTTTAAGTTGCAAGAGACATGCACGGCCGGCAGCGGGCGAGCTGGCAACGTCGCGTAACAGAAAATAATGATACTAATTACCGGTAAAAATAACGTTATTTCTTATAACGGTATCTAGTAACATAACCATATTATAACGTTAAATTAATGTTATGTTACCTGGTAACGTTAAAAAAAATAACGTTATCAAGGTATCATATTGAAAATAACGTTACGTAACGTTATGTTTACTGTTAATTGGTAACGTTATAAAGCCCTGAAGACAATGCACACCAAACCGATCTTACCGCACCACATTCAATGGGTGGAGCTCTTAAAGGTGACTTCCTTCCTACGTGATATCGGAAGCGAACCGGGAAAAGGCGCGAGGAGGCACGTTTAAGTTTGCGCTTAAAATGCGAGAAATGCGGCAGTATATGCTATCCACAATACCACAGTATTTTTTTTTTTTCAAACTAATATCTATTCTGTGGCAATACGTGCTATGGGACGCTAGCATTAGATGGTCTTAAACGAATGCGATTACGCGAGCATAGCTTAGTTATTCGTGCTAATTTATTAAGTAACTCAAAGGGAGATATTTTTATCGTTTAATGTAGGTTTCACATACCCAAGTCATCTGGATGCACCATAGGCAAAAGCTGTGACATTGGCACATACACTTCATTTCCCTTCTCGTCAATGCCCAGCCTCACTGTTGATGCTTGTGTTAAAGAGCCAAACCTACAACAACACACCATTGTATTGTAATTAAAAATATATGATTCTGAAATTTTCACACGTGGTGTATTTCTGTTGCCGGTATAACAACAAATACTAAAAACAGAATAAAATAAATATTTAAGGGGGGCTCCCATACAACAAACGTGATCTTTTCGCCATTCTTTGTACGGAACCCTTCGTGCGTGAGTCCGCTTCGCACTTGGCCGGTTTTTTTGTTTGCACTTGGCCGGTTTTTAAAGTTTTCCCTTATTTGTATTGTGTGAAGAGACAAATGGACAACTTCTTTGTGATATTGTGTAAAATAATATTTTCAATTTACAGGACGTATTTATTAAACAGCACAAAAAATTGGTAGCGAATCAAATAACTTCTTTAATTTGTTTTGTAAATTAATTATGAATTCTATTTGAAAAGTGATTTAAAACAGGGGTGGCCAACAAGTCGATTGCAATCGACCAGTCGATCTTTGGAGACAGTGAGTCGATCGCGAGAGACATAACAAAAAGTGCTCTGCTTATAGTAGCAAAGCGAGTAGCAACAGAATGGTACGGGAGGGGGTGCGGCGGTTTTGTCGTGGAAAATACCCAAAAAATGAAAATGCTTTAAGTCGATCTCAATAGGCCAGGAAATTTTAAAGTAGATCGCAGCCTTAGACAAGTTGGCCACCCCTGATTTAAAATATTAAAAACTTAACATGTGAAGATCCGGTTGACAGCCTGGCCTGCCATCACGTGTTGCGCGTCCACATAAGGGCTGTCGTGAGGACTTATGCACAGCGCAATAAGCGATGGCAGCCCAGGCTGTCGTCTGGATCTTCAAAAGTGAATTAATCAAACTTTTATAGAATACTAGCAGCCACCCGTGACTTCGTCTGAGTGGAAATTTTTTTGCTATCTCTCGGGAACAATACCTTTTTTTCTGGATGAAAGGTACCTCTCTGTACCCCTGACAATGTGTATGTAAAATTAAATGATGTAGTAGTTAAGACATGAAGGCAAAACAAACAAACGGACTTTCACATTTATAATATTAGTAAGGATGTAGCAAAGTGGATGACGTGGATGTAGCATCAACAAATTACACTGGAAGGTTATAATTAGCATTAGAAAACTAACCAGTTGGAGTCTTGCACTCCATTCTTGGTATTCCAAGAGAGCTGGTGTCGGTTAGCTAGCACCGCCGCTGTGAATGTGGAGCCGTTGTTGCCGCCCCATCCCACCAACATCACACCCACTTTTCCCACTTTCCTCTCTGTACGGATGCTTAGTGACTTTTTGTATGGTTTGGCCTGAGGGAATTACAGTTTTTAAATATGTTTCCTAGAAATTTAAGTTCCTGGAGATTCAAAGTACCTAACATTCGAAAGTCTTGTATTAATCACTTAGGTAACATTGACCATGTTGGGCAAGGCTTTCGCCTCTGTGGTTTGTGATCTATGGTATGTTCGAAGTTTAAGTTTGACAATCTGCTTTACATGTGACAAAATGTCACTGTATTGACGCACTTCTTGTAAATCCGTCGAGATATCTGGTCACTGACATGAGTTCAGAAGCTTTGTAAAGCTATGTTTATAAAATGGTTGTAAAATGTTATAAAGTGTGAAAGTATGCAATAAATGGGTTAAAATTTACTTAGTGGACCGTTGAATTATGGGTTGGGGGTGAGAGGGGAGGGAGGGGAGGGGGAGGGGAAGCCCCCCTCGAAGGGGGAGTTGCGGAGCCTAATAGTTTTTGAGAAAAATGAAAATGAAATTTTGAGGTTAGGTTACTCTAAAATGACAAGATTTCAAAAGATTAGAGAGAAAAAGAGTAGAGACGAGGGGGCTCGCTTTGGGGTCAAAACAAATGGCGTCACAATTTGCGTTTAGTTATCTTTTTTTTTTAAACTCCCATTTTCCTGCTGGAACACTGTGTATAACAGACAACAGCCTTTCTAATCTGTGGATAACAATGAAACAAAACGTAACTGATAGCTAAATAAAAAAAAAGTCAAATAGTCCATACAAAACACGAAAAAAATTGAAACTATCAGATTTTTTTTCTCAAAAACTACAAGCTTCCGCAAGTTCAAACTTTGCAAAAAGACTTCTTATAATAAGAGCTTTTTACAGTAAATTTGTCATTGTCCAAATCAATGGTCCACTAAGTAAATTTTATCCAATAAATGTGTTAATAAAAGTCTCCGGTCTCATTCCAATTTTATAACAGACCACAATATCAAAAACTGTTTTGACTGTGTTTTAATTTATACTCTTCATAAAAACTGGCTTAATTCAAAAACTAAATAGTAAGTAGTCATATAGAAATGTAGAGTACCTTGAGACTTAATTTAAGGCAACCTAACTGGGTAGTTCACACTTTTAAGTACCTTCATAACTTCATACTGCAGTTATAAAATGAAAATAATAATAATAATAGTATTAAACTGATAGAATATTCTTAGATCAGACAGAAATATTGTAGCCAATTTAGTATTACTCGACCAACCCAATAATTTAGTCATTGCCATATTAAGAGAATTGGTCACAACTTCCGAGATGTGGAATATTTCACAGGCGCAGAAAATATATTTTTGTTTAGACTGTTATGGCCGGTATACATTTTGATTAGTGTTTAGTGCGAGTGGCTCGTTTAGTGTTTAGTGTTTAGCAAAAAACACGTTCGGACAGTCTCTGTTTAGTGTTTAGTGTTTAGTGCGAGCGAAGTACAGTGTTTAGAAGCGCGTTCTATTTTTTCTGCGAGTAGCTCCTCCCGCACGTCCCGCCTCCACCCCTCACTTGCAGCTAAACACGCACTAAGCACGTCTGGACAGGACTGTTAAGTGTTTAGTTCATATCAACAAAGCCTGTACTAAACAGCGTATGCTAAACAGTATGGGACATCACCTACTAAACACTAAACACTAAACAGTGCACTAAACACTAAACACTAAGCACTTTACTAATCAAAATGTATACCAGCCATTAGTTACCGGAACCGGCAACAATTTAGTTACGAAAACATAAAATTAGAATTTGACTTACCACATATTCATTGTCTTTTTTAGTGACCAGGGTCTCTTCATAAACATAGTCCGAGTAGATAAAATCATCTGTATATTTAATATCAGGACTGGAAATCACCAAATTTACATTTTTCTCCATTTTCATAGGAATAAAATAGTAATAAATGAAGCAAGATATCTCAGTAACGTAGAATCGTAGGTACTCTTGATAACTATTTGCCGATTCACACAATCTAATCCGATTGATTTTCTCTGGCTAATTTAGCACAAGTATCACGACTACCTCCAGAACCAAATCACAAAAGTAAATTGAAATTGAAAATTCAGCTGGATCGAATCGACGAAAAGCACCCGCGATCGCCTGGCTCACACCTGACACTGACAGATGACTGCAGACTGACTGAAGGTCCAAACAAATTATCGGACGCGGCTTATGGACGCGGCTTACTGCCGCGGCTGATAAGTGTGCACACTCTCATAACATCCTGCGTGCCAGATAGCTATCGGACGTCCGATGACGTCATATTAGTCTATGGTTACGTCCGCGACCTACTACATCCGCACCCTGATTATCTAAAAAGAAACTATTTAGCGACCGGTTGCATTTGACATACATTGCCACTTTTCTTTGGTAGTATGTTTTTTTTACCCAAAAAGAAGTAGCAATGGATCACGATCATCTGTGAACTGCAACCGGTCGCTAGGTGGTTTTTAATTAGATAATCAGCCCGCCGATAGTTTGCACACCTCAGATCAGCCGCGGCAGTAAGCCGCGTCCGATAATTTGTTCTGACATGCATGCACCATGCACGGATGACAGTTGTCAAGAACGGACCGTAAATAATAGTCTGTGTAAGAATTTTTGAGTCTGTGGGCAGGACAGATTAGAGAATGGGTGCATTCCAGCCTAACCGCTAAGTTATCGATTACTAAACCCGGGTTACATTATACCAAATAGTGTCGAATTTTATACCTATTTTGGATTGTCGCATTCATAAATAATGTTTACCTTTCCGTTATTAGTTATGGCCGGTATACATTTTGATTAGTGTTTAGTGCGAGTGGCTCGTTTAGTGTTTAGTGTTTAGCAAAAAACACGTTCGGACAGTCTCTGTTTAGTGTTTAGTGTTTAGTGCGAGCGAAGTACAGTGTTTAGAAGCGCGTTCTATTTTTTCTGCGAGTAGCTCCTCCCGCGCGTCCCGCACGTCCCGCCTCCACCCCTCACTTGCAGCTAAACACGCACTAAGCACGTCTGGACAGGACTGTTAAGTGTTTAGTTTATATCAACAAAGCCTGTACTAAACAGCGTATGCTAAACAGTATGGGACATCACCTACTAAACACTAAACACTAAACAGTGCACTAAACACTAAACACTAAGCACTTTACTAATCAAAATGTATACCGGCCATTATACACTGTTAAAATAAAATTGAGCTTATTACAGTACGAGGGATATATCTTGAAATCGAGTGGGGATTGCGCGGATGTATATTATTGTTCAATAGAATTGATCATTTAAGCTCAAGGATATTTCAATCTTCGTGTGCAATTAAATATTGCGCAATATGATTGTGTCGTCTAGGGCCCGCCCATAGCCTTCTATATCTTCCAAGCCCTGAAGTTGAGCAGAGCGGCAACATCGCATGTGGTCAAGCACATAGTATAATATTATTTTAAAAATTATTTATTATTTGTTTTTCCTATATTATCTATGTTTAAACTAGTTGTAAATTGTGATGTAAGGTTATTTCAATAAAGTTTTATATTTATTATTAATATTTATTTATTAGAACATAAGGTTTGAGTCAAATTATTTGAACTTTTCGGGGGTCCTTTAGTACGATGAGCATTTTGGTCTAAGCCTCCTCTAGCAATAAATCTTACATCTTAGGAAAGGTATTTAAATTTGAAACACTTTATTGTATTACTATAAACGTCAACTATTAGTACTTTGAGAGTTATAACGCTCTCAACTTGACCAATTTTTTGAACATTAATGACCTAAAACTCCGAAATTACTAACAATTAATAGAAAGTATGTTTGTAGCAAATATTTATCATATAAAAACCGTTCTTATGATATATCATTCATTTCTATAGGTGTGGTAGATCAACTCCCATAGACAATAAACCACTTTTATACTTTAATAACCTTTAACTCCAAAAGTATTAACAATTGATATAAAGTATATTAACAGCAAATATTTGTCTTTAAAAGACCTTTCTAATGATATATCATTTATTGCTAGAGGGCGTGTAAATCAACTCCCTGCTGAAGAAAATCAACAAAAAAGATGACATCTTTGACAGGCATTTTTTTCCTGGTTAACATTAATATTTTTCTTATTGTTTAATATACAAAGCATTTCAATAAGAGAACTAAATTATTTTCATATTTAAAACCTCACACGATTACTATGAAAAAAAATATCGACCTCTTAAAATTTAAATATTCCCATACATTTAGTATGGAGACTGGCGGACGACATGACCACGAACTGACAATAACAGACGTTGCCAAACTTATGTTCACGGCTTGGAAATGTAGAAGGCTAATGGCCCGCCTCATGGTGAATGAATGATTGGAAATGAATGAATGAATACTTTGAAAAATGTTGCCATTTATGTTATTGTGGAATCGAACATATTGGTTGCATAATAAAACCAAACCAAAAAATGACAATCATGCTTCACGTTTTATTTTATTATTTATCAAAAATAGGAGAGTCTTTAGTACTCTTATCGTATTGTGTGAAGGAATAAAAATATTCTATTGATCCTCTACCTGTTTAAATCTATCCGAAGCACCCATAACCATTTTTTAATATTAATGTACTTTTTACTAGATTACATGACAATATCTATAAATTGATTTTTTGTAGGCATTTAGTAGGTAAATGCTCATAGAGTAAAAAAATCGGCTTCCAAAACGAAAGTACCTATTATTTAGTAATTTCATCCCTTGAATTAGGTATTTCGATAAGTTCTTAACTTCTCTCACGTGAAATCAATAACGTGTAACAAAGCTACCTATATTAAATATAGTGTGCTTGTATACGTACATATACCACGGTTTCATAATTTAATATGCATGTTTCATGAACCGCTCATGCGCCCTTCTCTTTCCAGTCATAAATAAAATAATACAACATAGTAGAATAGGTAGGTACTATCCGTCGAGTTCGAGTTATGTAGCTGTAGGAAGGAATCTCTAAAAAAAACAATGAAGCTCCTGCGTGTGTGCGTCTACTCGAGTATACTACGAAAGGAAAAGATTGATGTATTTGTTAGGTTGTAGGCGGTTAATGCACTCTGCCTGCAAGGAAGATTTGTTTTGTCTTTTTCGAAATAAAGGTCAAGAAATTATAGAAAAAGATGCTGTGTTACATTACAGGAAACATTTGAAAAGTAATTTACTGTTCCCAAATATATAAAAAATCATGCCCAAGGTTAAGTAGGTAATATAAACAAATGAAGAAAAATATTTTCAAAACAAATTCACGGCCGGTTCCAAATATGTACACTTTTAATCATTAAACGTCTAAAATTTTAATAATGTAGAAACATTCTTGCTCGGAATGTATGTGCGCTGTCTATAATACAATAAAGTTGTATATTAATTACGGTATAATAAAGCATGCGGGGGACGAGGGGGCGCGCCGCGCTCTCATATTCCGTATATTGATTGTGTGCGAGGGGGCCGGGGCAAGGAGGGGGCCACAGCGTGCCCCACTCTGTTTTTTACGACACGGCTTTCTGTGTAACATAATTATTGTATTTAATTTTGTGAAATGTTTCGGTGTTATTTGTGAAAAATCGGGAAGTCGGAAAAGTTAATTCGAGGTAAGGATGATAAACGGGTGCGATATAATTTCAAAAGGCCGTGTAGCTGAAATAAAATAATAATTTTTTTTATAGTCTAAATTCCGTCGGCGGCACCTACCTATAGTATATTACACTGTCATACCGCGTACGTATAGTGTTTTTTACGGGCATCGTTCTAAAAATAAGTTGTAATAATTATAATTTTATGTAGCGGCCGCAGTCGAGTCGGTTTTCTGTCGATTATTCAGCAGATGTGATTTAGTGAGTTTTGTGTTTTGATAAAGTGTTTGTGGTGGTCCAGATGCAGGGGCTGGTGAGCGATAAGACGTTCCACTTAAAGTGGAACAACCACCTGCAGAACTTGAGCCAGCTGTTCTCCACCATCTACTCGTCCTCGGCGCTGGCCGACGTGACGCTCTCCTGCCGCGATGGGACCCTCAAGGCACACAAACTGGTGCTCTCGGCATGCAGTCCGTATTTCGAACAAATATTCAAGTGAGTAATAGCATTCTTTAGTCAAAATTCACTCAAATAATTCTGTGATAAATGCACTCATTATGAATGAGTTTCATTAGTTCTAAATGACATCATTATTTTTTCGAGAAGTTATTTTTATTTTGCTAGCATTGAATTCTTTTTATTGTTGAAACTGTGTTGACTCTGGTGATTTATTCAAGGTTACAAAATAAAATGTTATAGATCAATTACTCAACACATTTTACACAAATTTTAGTCTAGTCTAGAGTTTAATGCTAAAATACCATTGTTATTTTATCATCCTAACTTCATTACTAATTTGTTAATTGATTTTTAAATTAAAATGATATTCATCTCTAAATATTTTTGTAGGGACAACCCATGTCAGCACCCTATAGTGATCTTGAAGGGTATACCCTTCTCAGAGATAAATCTTCTTGTGGAGTTCATGTACAAGGGGTCGGTGGACGTGCAAGAGTTAGACCTGCAGTCGTTGATGCACACAGCATCAGAGCTGGAAATAAGGGGGCTGGCATATGAAGCTCGGGATAGCGCTGCCCAGATGTTGAATGTCAACTTAGAGTACCCAGCAGCATACCCACAGACGCAGGTCACAGCGCACCAGAACTTCCCACAGTCCAGAACCGATGTTGAACGATTGAAGCAGGTAAGGTTTTACTTATCCTCTTTGGTGATAAAAAAAGTATAACATTTGACAATTTTTTCTAGGCTTTTTTTTTGTTATGGTGTTGCACGGTTTGCGCATTTGTCATATAATTTTCTATTGAAGACACAACCAATGATCTTGATATATTACGATTCAATCTTATTGGCCGCTGTGAAGTTAGCCATGCCCCACCACACGTTTCTCTCATACACTTACTCGCACAATGTTCATACAAACTTTATAGTTTGAACTTTACCATACTTACATAATCCTTGTTAGTTTAAATGCAGTATAGTTTTTATTTTGTCACTCACAATAACCTCCTTTTTGTGTTAACGAAATGTTGTACCGGTATCGGTATTTACATTTTAGTACCTACCATTTAATACTAACTTCTGGACTTTTACAATAAGTTGCATTCTTATGGTTAGAATGCAATAATTATGTGATTGTGACATGGTAATAAATGATCAGCTATTAATGAGTTGGGCTATGTTCAAAAGTCTTGTAAATTCTTTCTTAGAATCTTTTAACAGAGAGTGTAGGCATTTGAAGATAGTATAGATTAGAACATACAATTTAAGATGTACAGATAGATAATTTATTCAAATAAAAAATGGGGATTCATTTTCATAAGATTAATAAAAGAAGAAGAAAACTAAATATAGATTTAGATTCTATATTTAATTTTGAAGATTAACAGATTACTTATTCCTCTTGAACCTTCTCCTAAATCAGTGGTTCTTAACTGGTGGTCCCTGGAAGCACCAGAAGTGGTCCACTAAGCCATCCTAAAATAAGAACCCATTTCATTTACTGTATTTTACATCCAATCAAAACAATGGGTGGTTCATGGCGAGACAGACATTTTGCCAAATGGTCCCTCATCACTAAAATGTTAAGGACCACTGTCCTAAAGCATCATCATTGGATTTATTTTGAAAGGAGAATGGCAAACTGGGAACCATTTTCCAAATTCATAAATACTGAGCGTGCCCGATTCGGACCTTATGAGATTTAAAGGTCATAATTTGGTGGTTACTTTTCAATTTAAAGTGTTCGTAAAGAAGGAGGCAACATTTAGAAAAACAACGTCATCCGCAGCTAAAAATGACAAAAACAGTAAAATTCTAATAGGTAATATAATGTATCAATTATTGAATTCTTATTTTCAATAAGAAAGGGTCTAGGTATATGAAAAAAATACAATTGTTTTTCGTTTTTGAGGTTAAAATCATGGCTGCCAGGCGCATTACCAATTGACGCGGATTAGTACCTACCTATCGTTATCATACTATGTTTCAGGTCAATGATAGATAGGTAGTAGGTAATTGTCTATTACGGTCTAATTACTAAATATTTGTAGATTTCATGACCAGCCTCACCTATAGCTTTTAAATAAAAATCATTCTGTGTAGGTTATGTAATGTATCCAAAGTAATTGCCTACTAGGTGCTGTTTTGAGGTTAGGTTTTAAAATAACTTTTTATCCCCAGCTTTAAAGTGTATCTTACGATTACATAATTTATTAGGCTTTAATAGTGGATTAAAGTCATGCTATTTACTTCTTGGCACGCTAAGCCTTTATGTGGTTCTGAAAATATATGGACACCTGCCATTCTCCTTTATGTTTTTTATTTCTTTAATTATATTATATCTCAAATGGAAAGCTGCATTTAATTGAGAATAAATAATAATAAAAAATATCATATCTTAATATTTCTTATCTTCATAAAGTAAGAATCATTTTAGTTGTCAGACTTTTATGGAAATTTTATTCATATTCAATTAATTTTCTAGAATAATCAATGAATAACAGTGCCATTTAATCATTCATTCACATACCTGCCATATTTAAGTGGCCTACGAAAGGTAAATAATATTTATCTTGTTATTAGTCAGATATTTTATCTTTTAATAAACATTAATTTAGTTTAATTACATTTTGAGTCATTCGCCAACAATAAGTAAGGTGATGTTAGTTATTTTCCTTAAACTTTTTTAATGGGGAGCCCCTTATGACGTCAAAGATGCAAGAATTCTAAGAAAAAATTGGGTACAACTAGTATAGGTACATATCTTTTATATCAACATTTTGTGGTTATAATTAAGAAAACAAATGCATCACAATTCTTAAAAAAGTGGTCAAGTCTAGCTGTAGCTACGAGTTTCTATTTTTCGTGAATGTACTTAAAAGGTTTTAGAAAAGAGTTCTAACTTATTACCATAACAAAAAAACACTGCTTACTACTCATATTATGTCATAGGTATAGCCACAGCCAGAACTCTAGTGTTATTTAAAAAAATCTTTTAACATTTAAAACTCAATATCTCATTTATTACTTACCTATAATAAGATTAGAATTATAATTTTAAAGTTACATACTTATCCTTAAATTCTTTTCCTAAAGGTATAGTGACATTCTCTAACATTATCATTTTAAAATAGGTACATAAAATAATGGTAAATTACAAGATAAATATTTAAAGATAACTTTGGTTATAAAAATAAAAATATAATAATAATTGCGCGATAATATTTTCGTGACGCAAATCATACAATTACTTATGTATTTTTATTATCATATCTAAAATGTAAAGAGAAATGGAACTTTGTTTATCATTTATTGGTGGTTTATTTTTTAATTTTATCACAAAGTCACGTTACTATCATTATGTAATACTTAAAGATAGACACACTATCTAAAACCAAATAATTTTTCAACAAAATAATATCCATTCCCAGGAATTATTATGAAAATGTCAAAATTATGTAGATAATGTAAAAAAATAAATACATACATTTTTAATAGGGCTACTTACAAATTCAATCTCATAAGCATCAAGTATTTTATTGTAAAAACGACGTCCACTGCCGGGCATAGTGACTTATACGTTTATGTGCATTAATTTATATTATATTACTTTTTTCGTTTAGATCCACATGTACCAACAATCAATGATGCGCGCCGAAGAAATTCGCCGGCGACGTCGCGACGACACTCCAGGTACCCACACCGCGGTGAACAATATCCTGGCCGCAGCCGCCAGGGAGATGGAGGAGGCGCGACACGCCGCCAGGGGGAGCGACCGAGTCGTGGCCAGCATACAGACTGAGCAGGAAGGTTAGTATACCAACCAACAGGTGCTTAGATCATGGTCAATATCCTAGCCGCAGTTGCGAGGGAGATGGAGGAGGCGCGTCACGCCGCCAGGGGGAGCGACCGAGTCGTGGCCAGCATACAGACTGAGCAAGAAGATTAGTATACCAACCAACAGATGCTTAGATCATGGTCAATAATATCCTGGCCGCATGGGGATTGAAGAGGCGTGTTACGCCGCCGGGGAAAGCGACCGAGTCGTGGCCAGCATACAGACCGAGCAGGAAGGTTAGTATACCAACAAACAGGCACTTAGATCACGGCAACAATACTCTGGCTGTAGCTGCGAGAGAGATGGAAGAGGCGCGTCACGCTGTCAGGCGCAGCGAGTCGTGGCCAGCATACAGACCGAGCAGGAAGGTTAGTATACCAACCAACAGGGGCTTAGATCATGCTCAACAATATCCTGGCCGCAGCCGCGAGGGTGATGAAGAGGCGTGTCACGCTGTCAGGCGCAGCGAGTCGTGGCCAGCATACAGACCGAGCAGGAAGGTTAGTATACCAACCAACAGGTGCTTAGATCATGCTCAACAATATCCTGGCCGCAGCCGCGAGGGTGATGAAGAGGCGTGTCACGCTGTCAGGCGCAGCGAGTCGTGGCCAGCATACAGTCCGAGCAGGAAGGTTAGTATACCAACCAACAGGGGCTTAGATCACGGTCAACAATATCCTGGCCGCAGCCGCCAGGGAGATGGAGGAGGCGCGACACGCCGCCAGGGGGAGCGAACGAGTCGTGGCCAGCATACAGACCGAGCAGGAAGGTTAGTATACCAACCAACAGGCGCTTAGATCATGGTCAATATCCTAGCCGCAGATGCGAGGGAGATGGAGGAGGCGCGTCACGCCGCCAGGGGGAGCGACCGAGTCGTGGCCAGCATACAGACAGCAGGAAGGTTATCATACCAACCAACAGGCACTTAGATCATGGTCAACAATATGTATTTCTGCAGCTGCGAGGGAGATTGAGGAGTGGCGTCACGCCGCCAGGGGGAGCGACCGAGTCGTGGCCAGCATACAGACCTAGCAGGAAGGTCATTATACCAACCAACAGGTGCTTAGATCATGGTCAACAATACTCTGGCTGTAGCTGCGAGAAGATAAAAGAAGCGCGTCACGCCGCCAGGGGGAGCGACCGAGTCGTGGCCAGCATACAGACTGAGCAGGAAGGTTAGTATACCAACCAACAGGCACTTAGATCATGGTCAACAATATCCTGGCCGCAGCCGCCAGGGAGATGGAAGAGGCGCGACACGCCGCCAGGGGGAGCGACCGAGCAGGAACGTTAGTATACCAACAAACAGATGCTTAAGAATAAGAAGTGTTGAAATGAGTACCCCAACAAAAACATACTTAACGCGTAGAACACCGTAACATGTGATATAGCAATGGGGAGCCACACGCAAAGCTAATGGCAGATGGCGCCAGCGGCGACTCGGCCGCTATCAATGGTTTTGATTGGTTAAAATACGTCAGGAATGACATTAGAAATTTGAAACAACCAGTCAAACGATTTTGGGACAGTCGCTTGTGGCGCCATTAGTTCATCAGTATCACACCCCATTTTATTATTATTTTGAAGGGGGGACGCCAGCGAAGCCGAGCGGGTGATCAGTCACCTTGATTGGAACCATTTCACCCATTTCCCCAAAATCACACCCCATTATCGATAGGATTTTGCCAGCTAATAGATGGTCCTACTAGAAGTACTAGATCCCTCTAGCAGCCCTGCTGCACGCTGAAGGAAGAAAGGCGTCGTGCGTCGATTTAAGAAGTGATTGAGTTGTTGGGGAGTCATTCGATTAAAAAAAGCTAGGTAGTACTCTGGCCTTTTTCCTTCATCTGACCCTGCCTGCAGCGTCAGATGAAGGAAAAATCACAGTGACAACTTAGCAAAGGTTGATTCACCCAACGATAAAAAATATTGTGCCTCAGCGGGAAATTCGAGCATACAATGGATTTCGTCACGGATCTCCGTCATCGTTGTACCGCAACATCCTTGTCTAGGCCACCGGGTGCAGCGCGTACACACGCGGCAAATACGTCATGATGCGCCAACAAACATGAGATATCTCTGTTAATCCTAATGTGAGGCAGGTTCATTTATACCACAATAAAAGTTTCACAGATTTCGTACCTTTCACGACCTTCTGATACATTGAAAATTAATATTTGTAAAAAAATATTTCGTCAATTGGTAATGCGCTGGAACCTGTCAAATTAACATACACATCATCGTCATCCGC
The DNA here is from genome assembly GCA_928269145.1 of Agriphila tristella. Lineage (NCBI taxonomy): Eukaryota > Metazoa > Arthropoda > Insecta > Lepidoptera > Crambidae > Agriphila > Agriphila tristella. The sequence goes on from OV743442.1 coordinate 20,332,764, forward strand.
AACTAAAAATGACAAAAAATAGTAAAATTCTAATAGGTAATATAATATATATATAGTTCTTGAGGTTAAAATCATGGCCGCCAGGCGCATTACCAATTGACGCGGATAGTATATTGTAATAAACATTAATGTTTTGTTGATAGGTAGCTTTAGCTAAAACGTCTAAGGGTGGGTCCACACTTGTAACATTTTGGCGTGTCAGATCACACCGGTCTTATTGCAATAATGCAACTATGTTTAAGCGTCATATTCACATTAACGTTCAGAAACACCGTAGTAAACACCTAAGAAACTCCATCTCAGTTTCGAGAGACATATGTCCGTTGTAGGAATTTTAAATCCCGACATTAAAATCAAAGCAAACCCATTAATATATTTTGGATTTAATTTTCTGTACTATGATATCGTATGTATTGAGGATTTGAACTCAAACCACACCTTCTCTCCTATTCAACTTTCGCTCAAGATTTGTTTACTCGATTTGTTATGTAATAAGTATAGCGGCCGCCCGTAACTTCGTCTGCGTGGAAAATATTTTGTCTATCCCTCGGGAAGTTTTTATTTTTCGGGATGAAAAGTCCCTGTCCTTTTCTGCACCCCTGACAATATGTATGTAAAATTTCAAGATGATCGGTAACAAACAAACTGACCTTCATATTTATAATACTAACTTCCGCCCGCGACTTCGTCCACGTGGACATTCGAGGAATTCTATAGAGAACCTTTACCTAGGATAGACAGTATTCATTTGATTTCATCAAAATCCGATCAGCCGTGAGCCGTGTTTTATGTAGACTCCGCACCAAGCGCGCTTGCCTCACGAGGCAGGACGTTTGTCGTGCACGGGGCGGGCCTCGCACGAGGCTGCTCGCTGAGCGCGACTTCTAAAACGCAAAATGTAGTAGCGAAATTAAACAATAAAAAAAAATTAAGTTGGTCTAAAAATGCAGAAAGTTGTAATCGACGAGCGCGAAGTTTACATTTAGTTCGCGGGGTGTGAGAAAGGGGCTGTTTGCTATATTGATCGTGAGTTGGCGGAAGCGAAATTAATAGTTAAGACGCTCTGAAATGTTTGCACCTTACTCGCGAAAGATGTTAGGGTGAATATTTTATGGCACTTATACACTGGATATTATATTATTTATACGGGTTTAAATTAAATTTTAAAATAGAAATCTGATCTGGTGACGTTATCTCAGTGATGCAATGGAAATGAACCCACATTTCCCGATTGGGTTAATTTATAAAAAATAGTTTCTTGTTATTAATCATTAATATTCATTACTAGATTTCATATTTACCTGAAAAATTGATGAAATAGAGGAGACTTTTGTTTCTGTAAACAACTGCCGATGATATTAAAAAAATATATAAGTACTGGCCGCCGCAAAAAGTACAAAAATATAATTTACCTCACATCAAATCGATTTAAGACAAGTGAAATATTTATTTAAATTTTACTCGTATTTCTGTTTTAAATATCAATTGTTTCCCGAGAGCAAAGGAAATGCTCGCCAGACAAAAGATTACGTCATCAATACCAAAATAAATCTGAACAAATTCACAGCATAAAATATAAACCTGGCATCGACTTCCAAGAAATATGTGAATAGAATGTTTATAACCAGATCTAGAAATATATATTTTATAGTTTTTAATTTTAATAACGTGTGCCAAACTAAATACAGATACATTAATGCTAATACAAAATTTATGTTAAGTATTTTAGTCGTAGTTATGATGTCATTTTGATCTACATAAAGTACAGGCAATTTAAAATAACAGTCTCAAATAGTCTCAATAGGCGTTTGCGGATGTTCTTTTTACTTTTCTTATGTCAAAACCTTAGAGCAACGCGCTAAACAATAATGTTTATTTAAATAAATGCAAAGTAAGGAAGCATACTTATTTACACAAACAATACGCGTTTTTAAAAATCTCACGACATCTCACCAAGGGCGCCGAAAAATCGCCATAATCACCTCACGTAATAATAATGGACGCCCCCCCAAGAATCAAAACTGTTAGGTACTTAATAATAATCCTGAATTTCTTCCCTATCGTTGCACAAGGCTATTATGAGGACGCAGCCCTGAGGGGCCTAGACAAGTAGCAAACGCTTGGCTTTTCGATTATTCGAATAGAATAGAAGTGACATTAAGTGTATGAAATCGACATTTCAAAACGGCAAGTCTGCCGGGCTAACACGGATAAATCGAGCCCCAATCAGGCCAAAATGGCGAACCCCTATTTATGATGTCACACGAACATACAAATAATTTCGGCAAATAGTATAATACAAAATTCCTTACTTCGATTTATCTGTTTTAAGTACAGACCCGCCGAAGTTCGATAAGTTAGCCGGTATAAGGGCTCCAGGGAGCTAATGAGGATCAGTAACGATTTTTGTTTAGTGGCTTATCAGAAAGCTTATGCCACCACATGATTAACTGTGAAGAAATTTTACGATATCTCTTAAACCTGAGGAGATATACGTGCTAAAACACTGTTATTTTGGGGGGTCCTTATGACGTCATCGAGACGTACGCGAACCTTATGGCGTATGTGATAAAGCACATATTGCATTGAGCTTGGCATTTCCTTCAAAACCCTCATAACTCAACCATTTCTTAACGGATTTCAATAAATCTTTCACTAAGTTTCATAGCTATGAATATGTTTTTATATTATACCAATAAAAATATAGGATTCAAACCTGTTACTGATCCTCATTGCCTAACTTCAAAATCTATCGCAATCGCTTTCATTTGACAGTTGGATGTGACACATTGCTGCATTTCTTTGGTAAGTTTTTATTTGTGCCAAAAAGAATCATCAATGTGTTAAATCCTGAAAGCGATTGCGATAGATTTTGAAATTAGACAATAGAAAGGCTGCTAGCGTGCCCGCAGACTACAGACTTTGTATCGGCCGACAGTTTAGTCGGGCTCTCAATCAGTATGAAGGTGTATGCGCACACTACAACGATTCGGTATCGGCCGATTCTTCATACAAAACCAACTATCGGCCGACAGATTGGTCTGTAGTCTGCGGGCACGCTTACAGTGGAGTCCATTAACATGATGACCCTTTTGAAAGAATAAAAAAATGCGGGATTTTCCAAAGTATTTATTTACTAAAATTATCGTAGCTGCCGCAATGGCCGCAGCCGTGTCCGCCGCAACCACCGTCACGTCGACCGTCACAGCGACCGAGGTGAAGAGGGAGATGGAAGACGACCGTCCGAAGAAGCGGACTTCCATCATGTCGCCGGATGACGACAAGCTGAGGGCGAAGAAGAAGATGACCGTGCGCTTCCAGGACGACAGCAAGGAGGAGCGAGAGCGACCCAACAAGATCACTTCACCGGGTGAGTCTCTATTTTATGGTGGGTCTTCTTGTTGTCTTCTATACAAAAGCCGATGATGGACGACTTTACTACGACGACGATACGACGAATTTATAGACAACTGGCGGCCGCCCGCGACTTCGTCTGCGTGGAAAGTTTTTTTGATATCCATGGGGAACAGTACCGTATGTCCTTCTCTGTACCCCCTTCATGATGAAATTTTACATACAACATGTATGTAAAATTTCATCATGATCGGTGACGTGAAGGCGTAACAAACAAACAAACGGACTTTCGCATAATATTAGTAAGGATCTGACCGCGACCAAAAATAATGTATTGGATAATTTTTTTTTCGAAAACCAATTCTGTCAAACACACAAACAGACTATACGTATGTTTAGACGTTAGTCCCTCTGCCGCCGCGCCGCTTTGCATTCCAATCTGAATTGGACCTACGTTGTTGGTTATGGCCCACCCAAAAGGAAGGCCAGTGCCCCAGTAGTGGGACAATCTACTGAATATACCACCATTTCACAAAATTTGGAGGCCCTTCCAAGACCGAAATGGCAAAAGAAAACTTGGAGAGGGTTGTCCAAGGTTGAAAGACGGACGTCGAAATCTTACGGCCAAATACTCGAAACGAATCTTAAAGTTAAGGCCACCTTAAATTCAAAAAAGTTTGACAAAAAATTCTATAAAAATTACAGCTTTCTTAAAGTTAAGGAGTCCTTATCTAAAGATTTTAGCTAAGAAGCCTTTGAGTATTCGGCCATTAACGGCCGTCTGTCATGTCTTGCTTTAGAAATCGAAAAATAATTTTATAAAAATAATATAGAAGGGTTTATACATATTTTTGTAAGTAAAAGTAAATAAGAAAAGCCCTATGTGTGAATCAGAATCGACTCTTTTTCACAGTATCGAAAAAAAAAACAATGTGATTTAAACTATTTCAAAATAATGCGATCTAAAATCGTTAAATAATAATAATGTCTATTAAATCTGTTCACTAATACATAATGAAATTGCGTTTATTTGAAATGTGACGTCGTTTCTGACCTTACTAAATATTACGCAATACCACTTTACAAGTGCGAGATTGTAAATAGTCTGTTAAATATTAAATCAATATATATTTTTTCTATATTTTTAACGTAATTATGTGGTTTTTGAGTACCTACGCTCAGGTTTTTCCACATTTTTTATAAATGCCACGAACTGTATCCAACCGCTGTAGGTTTAATAAAGAGTGCAAAATATGGCTATAAAATAATTTGATAAATTTTTGGAATAATGTTGTTGCACCGATATTTGGACCTTATTGTGTACAAATAAGATTTATTTTTAAATATTTGAGTTGATCTTCTGGCATTTTAATAATATTGCTGTCGCCCACACGTCTTTTAGATTATTGAAAAATTGCATGGAATTATAACTTAATACAGACTCGGTGAAAACAGAGGTCACTTAATATGTAAACTTAATTTTACACAAATCAAAGACACAACTTCGACTTACACCAACATCTCAACCCTTCACTTCTCAAGCTTACGCGCTCACTAGACATGAAATAAAAGACTTTTTAACGGATACTAGCGCGGTTTTATTGAAAGTACTTTGGTAATTAGTTGGTATTTGGTTTGATTTTTGATTTTCCCGACGTTTCGGCACCTTTGCAGCTGCCGTGGTCACGGGGGACTGAAGCTACTCGTGAGCCTACCCTCAAGCGATGAATTTTTTAAGACGTTCAGAAATTAATATTTTACAATTTTATTTATCTTTTTAATTGGTTTAAGTTGATTTTGTGATTTAATTAATGCTAAAGAGAGAGAATCTACTGAAACTACCACCATTTCACAAAATTGGGAGGCCCCTCCAAGAAAGAAATGGCGAAATAAAACTTGGAGAGGAAAGCCGACCTCCGTCTTTTATATTTATTAATTTATTTGCAAAAGGAACTAACTGTATCATTAGATCTTGCAGTGTGTGTATGGGGCTTCAGCTTGTGAATGATGGGGTCCCAAGCTGGTGGAATTTTCCAACCATCATCTCTATTGAAATTAGGATATTTATTTATTTCGATAGCCTCGCGGAGCATTCTAGGAATAAATCTACGTTCCTTAGCAAGGATTTGGGGTTTGTCAAATCTAATGTAATGGTTGGGCCCCTCAAAGGCGTGATCACACACTGCAGACTTGTTATCGCGCCTATGTTTCATGTCAGCTATATGCTCTTTAACGCGGGTCCCTATACTTCTCTTTGTTTGCCCGATGTAGGAGAGACCACAGTCACAATCTAGTTTGTAGACGCCTGCGGCTTGAAGGGGTATGTTACACTTGACAGGTCGTAAGAATTGGTTGATCTTCTTCGGCGGCTTGAAGTAAGTTTTGATTGACGCTCGCTTCAGAATGTTTCCAATCTTGTCAGTGACACCCTTCAAATAAGGTAGGATGGCAGGTTGACGCTCTACTGTGGCTGGTTTGTCGCGTTTTCTGTGACGAAGGCGTGGTACTTGCAACTTGTTTTTACGCAGTACTTGTTTGACGTGCTGAAGCTCAGCCGTCAGGTGTTGTTTGTCACAGATGCCGCGGGCTCTCTGAAACAAAGATTTCCCTACGGTAGCTAACTGTATAGGATGATGGTGAGAGTCACCATTGAGGTATCTGTCTGTATGGGTTGCTTTACGATACACTGTATGGCTCAAGGTTTGGTTCGGATTCCTGATTATAATATAATCAGGAATCCGAACCAAACCTTGAGCCATACAGTGTATCGTAAAGCAACCCATACCCATACATACCCATACCCACAGTCACAATCTAGTTTGTAGACGCCTGCGGCTTGAAGGGGTATGTTACACTTGACAGAGTCACCATTGAGGTATCTGTCTGTATGGGTTGCTTTACGATACACTGTATGGCTCAAGGTTTGGTTCGGATTCCTGATTATATTATATAATCAGGAATCCGAACCAAACCTTGAGCCATACTGTATGGCTCAAGGTTTGGTTCGGATTCCTGATTATATTATATAATCAGGAATCCGAACCAAACCTTGAGCCATACAGTGTATCGTAAAGCAACCCATACAGACAGATACCTCAATGGTGACTCTGTCAAGTGTAACATACCCCTTCAAGCCGCAGGCGTCTACAAACTAGATTGTGACTGTGGGCTCTCCTACATCGGGCAAACAAAGAGAAGTATAGGGACCCGCGTTAAAGAGCATATAGCTGACATGAAACATAGGCGCGATAACAAGTCTGCAGTGTGTGATCACGCCTTTGAGGGGCCCAACCATTACATTAGATTTGACAAACCCCAAATCCTTGCTAAGGAACGTAGATTTATTCCTAGAATGCTCCGCGAGGCTATCGAAATAAATAAATATCCTAATTTCAATAGAGATGATGGTTGGAAAATTCCACCAGCTTGGGACCCCATCATTCACAAGCTGAAGCCCCATACACACACTGCAAGATCTAATGATACAGTTAGTTCCTTTTGCAAATAAATTAATAAATATAAAAGACGGAGGTCGGCTTTCCTCTCCAAGTTTTATTTCGCCATTTCTTTCTTGGAGGGGCCTCCCAATTTTGTGAAATGGTGGTAGTTTCAGTAGATTCTCTCTCTTTAGCATTAATTAAATCACAAAATCAACTTAAACCAATTAAAAAGATAAATAAAATTGTAAAATATTAATTTCTGAACGTCTTAAAAAATTCATCGCTTGAGGGTAGGCTCACGAGTAGCTTCAGTCCCCCGTGACCACGGCAGCTGCAAAGGTGCCGAAACGTCGGGAAAATCAAAAATCAAACCAAATACCAACTAATTACCAAAGTACTTTCAATAAAACCGCGCTAGTATCCGTTAAAAAGTCTTTTATTTCATCTCAACCCTTTTTAGCACACTCAATATGACGGATATCAAAAATAATTCTTATCAAAAGTTAATAATAAAGTCAAGGATGGTTTTGCTTTTTAATTAATTATAATGAATTTATGAGTAGCCTAACCGTTTCTGCAAAGGCGCGAATGGCTATTCATAACGGAGTGCTGGTACCGACACTGATGTATGGAAGTGAATCTTGGGTATGGCAGAAGAAGAATGAAAGCAGAATAAATGCGGTAGAGATGCGATCGTTGAGGAAAATATGCGGAGTAAAACTGAGTGATAGAGTGAGCAATGAGGTGATTCGCAAAAGGTGTGGTCTGAAAGATGATATAGTGACAAGAATTGAGAAAGGAATGCTCCGGTGGTTTGGTCACTTAGAGAGGATGAATGAAAAGCGAATCACGAAAGAGATATACTGTGCGAATGTGGAAGGAACGATTGCACGAGGGCGTCCCAGAAAAACCTACGCGGACCAAATAGAGGTTATTATAAAAAAGGCTGGTGTACGCAGTGACAAAAACCGCAGGGCATGTATGAAAAGATTGATGGATATGAATGAAGCGAAAGAAGTGTGCAAGGATCGTAGCAGGTGGCGATCCATAGTCTCTGCCTACCCCCATGGGAAACAGGCGTGAGTGTATGTATATGTATGTATGTATGTGTATAATGAATTTGTTATTACATATCAAAACCAGGTGTTAATAAGTATTTCTAATTTATTACAATAATAATAAGGCTGGCATTTTCAAAAATAACATGTTATAATGCGAGGGCAACGGCCGAATAACGACGCCATTGAGTTTCGTGTTATTAAAATAAAATAAGGGCCGTATAGAATCTTTCTTCTCTTTCTGTGACGTCATCACTTAAACAAATGAAAACCATACATGACTGTGTGAAACAAAAGAGTTTTGCTCAGGCGATTTCAACAAATACCTACTTATAAATCGTGCGTGTTTAATAATATAATTAAATCTTTATTCTTTGGGTCATTGGGTTCACCACAGAACAAAGTTGTTTTTTTCACAGATACCACTCGTAGTTCTCACGTCAATATAATAATAATAATAATTATTATTTATTTATTTCCAGATAACAAAGATCCATTACTGTTAGTAGCGACTAAAGAATATTATGTAAGTTTAGTTAAAGTTTGGTGGAAAATTACAGATTCCATTTTTTCCATCAGCCACTTTTGATGTCCCCACTGCTGGGGCTCAGGCCTTTCTTATGGATGGATAAGGAGGACGGGCCATAACCCACCACGCGGGCCCAATGCGGATTGGTGGGTGTTAACGACTGCAAATGCAGCCGGGACCAACGGCTTAACGTGCCTTCCGAAGCACAGAGAAGCTCGAGATAATAAATTTTTGGTCACCCATCCCATGACCGACCCTTGCGAACATTGCTTAACTTCCGCAATCGCTGGGCCAGGCGCTATACCACTGCGCCATCGAGCTCCTCTACAGAACTAATTACAGATTATTACATGTCAATTACTTACTTAATTAAAATTATCACAGTTACAAATGTCGAGAGTTAATAAAATAATATAATAATATAATAAAATAAAATAATAATATAATGTACAATGCGATTAATTTAACAATAAACTGTAATCCGCTGCAACTTAACTCGAGAATGTATAGCAAAGAGTAATATCGTTTTTTACCGCATTTCAATTTAATCGCATTGTAGTTGAAAAAATCATAATTTATGACGTCTATCGTACGATCTACAGCACATCAGCCCCCCTTGACAACTTAACATTTTGTAAAACGATCTATTTGTATAGCGAAAACATTATTAATTCCATACAATATGTACTTTGGCTTTTACAAAATGTGACCGTCTAGGAGAGCTGGTCCAATTTTTTTTTTAAATCACAACATCACATGCATTGCTCCAATCGCAAAGTAGCTATCGCACTTGTGTTATGGAAATCAGAAACAACGGTGGTATGACACACATCCAGACCTGAGACAATATTGAAAAATTCATTTTCTACATTGACCCAGCCGGGGATCGAACCCAAGAGAGAGACCTCAAGAGATGGTGACGCCTTGAAAACCGGCGTGCAAACCACTCGACCACGGAGGTCGTCATTCATTTTAAATCTTTAAGCCTAAAATATATTGAGGAACATATTTTGGTAGCCTATTTTATTTCGGAATAAAATGTTAATTAAAAATCAAGTTAGGTAATAAAACTTTAAAAGGCAAACTCATTCCGCGAATAACTTAAAGGTAAATCCTTTTAATACTGGCAAAGTAATTAATATCAAATTTTTTTCCTTATGTTTTGTGGTCACAAAAATGCAGTGATTTATAAGCTCATTCTTATTTAGTTTAATTTATAACCAATTGCTTACGTAAATTATAAATTATTATTTTATTAGTTTTTTAAGCACAATCTGCACAATGTAATAACATTTTCTGAATAACAACTTAAATGATTGTAAAAAAAAGTTTACATTATCGGTTTGTTTTGATTTAATACTTGTATATAATTCGTTATACAAACACATGCCTCACGTGCATGATTTTTTATACTTAGCAACATTTTTCTTTATCTTGTAATGATTATAAATAGTAGCATTGTAATACAAATTCATTATTTAATGCTAATTAAATATTATAGATTTTTCCATCGTTTTATAGATTTTACCACTTATCGCCTATGGCATAATTGTATTGTTTTAGTGATAAAAAAATCAATACATTTTGGTATTTGATGATTCATTATCATGAGTGGGCAGGGCGCGGATCAAAAAATATTATTATTCTTAACACGTGTTTTATTATAAGTCATAATAATATCGATTATTTCGATCATGATTGCACAACATAACGTTGAATAAAGTTGAATATAAATGTTTATTTTTTGACCGAGCGAGCACGAAGTGCGAGCGAAGCGTCTCTGCTTCAGCTTGGGCAAAAATTCTTTCGTATGTCTGTATGTTCCCTTCTACAGGTCGCATTTCTCAACCGATTCTCGTGAAAATTTGTGAGCAGGTTTGAAAATTATGTGGAATTTTTTTGTCGAGCTAGATTTTTTTAATCTTTCAAAAAGGCGGAGAAATGTTAAAAAAACAGGTTTTTCGGCTTTCCAGCGCTGTCTGTTCTCCTCTACAGGTCGCATTTCTCAACCGATTCTCGTGAAATTTTGTGAGCAGGTTTAAAAATAATATAGATTTTTTTGTCACGCCACTTTTTTGATTTTTTTCAAAATGGCGGAGATATGTAAAAAAAAACATTGCAGTCCAGCTTTCCGGCTTTGTCTTGTCTCCTCTACATGTCGCATTTCTTAACCGAATTTCGTGAAATTTTGTGGGCAGGTTTGAAAATCATATAGATTTTTTAAAGTTGAGACAATTTTTCTAAATTTTTCGTAATGGCGGAGATCTGTAAGAAAAATATATTTCAGTCCGGCTTTCTGACGCTGGATGTTCTCCTCTACAGGTCGCATTTCTCAACCGATTCTCGTGAAATTTTGTGAGCAGGTTTGAAAATATAATATATTTTTTTTGTCACGCCAGTTTCTGATTTTTTTTTAAATGACGGAGATAATGTAAAAAATTCAAATTTCAGTCCGTATTTCCGGCGCTGTCTGTTCTCCTCTACAGGTCGCATTTCTCAACCGATCTCGGTGAAATTTTGTGAGCAAGTTTGATAAATATATAGATTTTTTTTGTCGAGACAGTTTTTCGAAATTCCTTAAAATGACGGAGATATGTAAAAAACCATTTTTCATTCCAGCTTTCCGGCTGTTTGATCTCCTCTACAAGTAGCATTTCTCAACAGATTCTGGTGAAATTTTGGGAGTAGGTTCGATAATTATATATAACTGTTCAGTAAAGCAAATTTTTCCAAATTTATAAAAAAAATACTCACCCATTTTGAAAAATGATCAAAATTAGAAGCACCAACTAGCTGCAATACTCACGTACCCACTGTGTGTTTTATTTTATTTTTTCGCGAGGTCTACAGCTCACGGATCCACTAGTGGTAGAGTAAATAAAATACCAGCGTAATGTTCTACGATCGTAATATTATATAATATTACTATGTCAAAGTTTAATATAATAAAATAGTTGCATAATTGGAAATATTATAACCCTTTTAAAAAACCTATTCCTTTTTTTTAATTGGGCTTCAAAATCGTATAGATTTATAATTTAACCCTTCAAAAAGAGGCTTAGGTAAATAATTACGCAAGTAATTAAAATTTTCTAGAAACAAAGTGTAAGTGTAAAAGTGTTTTTTATTGAGTTTCCTAAAAAAATTTTACGTTTACCGCCTGTAGTAGTTTGTATGTGTAATTAAATCTATTTCTGTGTGGGGTCCTGCCTTCCAATCTATACATATAATAAAGCTGTAGAAAAGTTGTGTCTGTACAAAGAAAATATTTTGAAAAAAAGTGGTTGGGGTGTTTGATAACAACCTATAAAACCCATTTCTATCATTTTTGGAATTTTTGTCTGTTTGTCTGTTTATCTGTTTGTCTGTATGTTTGTGCGCAAATAACTCAAAAACCACACAATAGATTTTGATAGGATTTTCACAGTTTGGTAGCATAGGGTCCAACTTAAAATCTAGGCTATGTTTCATCTGATTCGGGTGGGTAGAACCTGGGAAACAGCTTGAACTCTCCGTAGTACTAGATTTCATACACTAAGGAGATCATTTTAAACTGGTCGGCTTATTGTTAAATCGCGGGCAAAAGGGATACCTACCTGGGGATTTTTCTATTGTCTACGCCACGTTAAACAAATAACTACCGTGTCCACGACGCGGATGATTTCGCGAGCGGAGTATTTCCAGAATAAAAGTACTGTTCTCGAGGGATAGCAAAAAAACTTCCCACGCAGACGAAGTCGCGGGCGGCCGCTAGTGGGATCATATTTCCTTTGCAAGTAGGTATGTAAAGTACATCTCGAAATGCTTACGTTTTTCAACTTCCGTTGTTTACAGGTTTTAAACAACGTGTGAAATATAAATCGATATTGTTTATGTTTGATAACGATAACTAATCGCTCATTCACTGACTTCTTGCATCTACTTTACATGGTAAAAGGTGGGCCAAAGTGGCCACTTTGTGCTAAAATGGATTTTAAAACTTACAGAAAGAATGAAAACTGTTGAAGAGTTATTCAAAAAATATTGGAGACAATTTAAAAGGGCATGATCTTGTCCATCAGCCATTTTTGATGTCCCCACTGCTGGGGCACAGGCCTTCCTTATGGGTAAGGAGGATGGACCATAACCCACCACGCGGGCCCAATGCGGATTGGTGGGTGTTAACGACTGCAAATGCAGCCGGGACCAACGGCTTAACGTGCCTTCCGAAGCACGGAGGAGCTCGAGATAATAAACTTTTGGTCACCCATCCCATGACCGACCCTTGCGAACGTTGCTTAACTTCCGCAATCGCTGGGCCAGGCGCTAAACTACTGCGCCACCGAGCTCCTCTTAAATATTATTCTTAAATATTGACTTGGTTTACGAGTAATAAAAATAAATGTATTAGCGGCGCAAGAAGTGAAGTTAGCAGATATTATTGCACTCAAAATGAAAATAGTTTATCTAGATTGCTTAGTTATTGTTTCATTTAAAAAATTACGAAGGATTGACAAATCTTAATAATTAATTCTGTGTTTTTTTATAAATAATTAATTTGCGCGTAGTAACATTTAATAATGCAAATCAGTTCGATATATATACGTATACTGATTATTTATTGAAAGGTTAATTAAAAGAGCATTCCGATTATTTTGAAGCATAAAAATATTCTACTATGTACAAAATATTTCTTTTATTTTAGGACGCTTGCTTATATTGGGTTAAAAAGTAATCTGTGACATTCACAGTTCATTTATTAACAAATTAACTTCAAACATGCATAAGACTATGGAATGAAAATCATATACCCTTCGTTTTACGTCGCCGTAGTCGGGTAAAAAACTAACAAGTATCAATTTCTTTATTGCGCTCATCATGTAGTACATAATATTATACAGAATGTTATAGCAAATAACAGAATCAAACATAAAACTCTGTAAAGACAGCGACGCTGCTGGTATAAGCAACATTTTATTCATTTATAACAGCAAAGTGCATTTTTCCTTTCATAGTTTCACACAAATAGTATATTACAATGCAGCGTGCAAGAACAACAATGGTTCGGGCCGCAAGATGATAATTCACTATAATTTCCTTTCGCGGCAATTTCGCACAATCACCGTCGCGGCTAGGGTTACCATATCAAAGTATTAAAAGTTCGGACAAAAGGCCTAATATAATATAAAATAGTAGTTTATGAAACTGACACATAAAGAGGGGTATTAAAACACGAGTGTGTGTTTAAAAACCGAGCCGTAGGCGAGGTTTTTAATAGTATCACACGAGTGTTTTAATACCTAGTTATGTGCAGTTCATACACTACTTTATCTACACTCATACATTTGGGATTGAACCTACTAAATAAAAGATCAACGTTAGAAAAGAGACAGAGAGAGACTTTGTTTGTATTAGCTAGGTACCTACCTTGTAATAAGTCATTTCCTTAGCTGCATCTAAAATATCGGGCAGAGTAATTTTCTTTTTCACATTTTAAAGCAAGAATAAAAAAAACCTACAGAATTCAGTAAGTATATCAAAATGTAAAAATTGAAATCAAAACTTTATTTGTAATGCTTTAGAAATGGCGCGCATTTCGTTAGAAAAAAAAATGAGATGAGTGCATTCCAACAAACTAATCGCAGTAAGTCATCGATTACCATAGAGTGCATTTTAATCATGGAAAATATGTGGGAAAATATTGTTGTTTTTTTTTAATGTTACGGCACTGCCTTCTTTTTGGATTTGCCCTGTATCGTAATGAGAAAAAAAGTTATTTTATGATGCAGTTGACTGCATCGTAATGAGTTTATTTTTTAATTTTACCTATCCACATAAATAAAGTAGGTATTTATATTACCTTTTTTGAATTCATATTTGGAACATTACGTTGTGAGTGTAGATAAAAAAAATTACGTGTTCGCTCATAAAATCGTTTAGTGATTAAATTAGGGTTTTTTTCTGTATCAGACAGCAGCCCAAAAGTCCATACATCCTCCTTACTAATATTATAAATGTTAAAGTCCGTTTGTTTGTTACGCTTTCACGTCTTAACTACTGAACCGATCATCATGAAATTTTACAAACACGTTGTCAGGTGCACAGAAGGACCTGTGTACCTTTTATCTATAAAAAAATATTGTTCCCGAGGGATAGCAAAAAAAACTTTCCACGCAGACGAAGTCGCGGGCGGCCTCTAGTATCCTTATAATTTGGATTTATGGTCACCTAATAGCGTCGCAATCGCAACGAAACGGTACTAAAACAATGTTTATTCAACCCGCAGATCATTGTTTTTACTTGCAGATTTTTTTATATAACGGGTGGCGCAAAAGTACTGGCACTAAAGAAAATACTTTTATTTTTTTTATATGACATTTTCTGTCATTCTGTTGTTGAAAATTGTGTAGTGAACAAATATAAAATACACTGAAAATAAACATGGACCGTTTTACTCCCCAAGAACGTGGAATAATTGTGTCAATGGACGTGAGGGACGCTTTTCCAGGCCGAGTTGTCTCTCGTTTTGGCGATTTGCCTTGGCCTGCAAGATCACCCGATCTGACCAGTCCAGACTTCTTTCTTTGGGGTTTTTTGAAATCTCGGGTGTATGTGAACAAGCCACAGACTCTCGCAGCTCTAAAAGAAAACATTCGTCAAGAAATAACGAACATATCGCAGGAAGTGTTACGGCAAGTTATGCAAAATGTCATAAATAGGGCTCAAATGTGTATCAACTCTGGAGGTCACCATTTAAAAGACATCATCTTTAAATCCTAATGGTACGAAATTTAATGGCACAAATATACATTTAAAAAAACCTAAATATAGTTTTCTAATTTAGAAAAAATGTTATAGCTGAACCAAATAGGGTCTTTACTTTTGCGCCACCCGTTAGTTGCCGCTGCGATCGAATTAATGATTAATGGAACGTGAATTGGTTCGAATTATTGTTAGTATTTTTTTTTACAGAATTTAAACGTAATTCTGTTATGGATTGTTAAAGTTTTTCTATGCCGGTAACATGCTTATTCTATATTAAAATTGTTGTATATTGCTTTGCTAAGGTACAACGCCATTGCACTGATGTTTCTTATACAAGTTTGATAAATTTCCATCAGCGCGAAAATGGTTGCTGTAGTATATAGAGATAATAATATCAATTTACAATTTAGATTTAATGTGGAAAAATTGTTTAAAAAAAAAACAAAAAACCGACTTCAAAAAACCTACCACTAAAAAGCAAGAAATAATATTCGTAATAATAAAAACACGTCTATTGAAGTCGGGTGGGGCTTTTACAATAAAAAAAAGGAATCTGTACTACAGCCCCACCCAACTTCAATAGACGTGTTTTTATTATTATTATTACGAATATTATTTCTTGCTTTTTAGAGGTTGTTTTTTTTTTGTTTTTTTATAAACAATTTTTTTTTTTTTAATTTTTAGTGTAGGTACCTTGTAGGTATATTATTAAGATAGTGAAATCGGCTCAGCCAAACGTGAGATAATTGCGAAGAAACATACATACATACGGGTCAAACTGAGAACCTCCTTTTTTTAGGTCGGTTAAATAACTACACAGCTATCCCTCTTCCAACAAAAAAATAATTATCTTATTCAGTTCATAAACAAAGAAGTAATACGACCATTATCATCGAGGTAATTCACACAAAATCATACTATTTTAGTGCTTTTTTCAAGATTACTTGAAAAGTACTGAACCGATTACAAATTTTAAAAAATGCGACCAACTTGGGAGTTTACCTAATGTAATAACGTTTGAATCATTTCAATCGGTCCAGCCGTTTTCGAGTAATCGGTGGACATACACACAAAAAAAAACAAATATACAGACGAACAGAGAACCTCCTTCTTTTTGGAAGTCGGTTAAAAAGAAAAAGCCTATCAATTTGATATTTTCATATTTCTGTGTTCATGTCCATCAGCCATTTTTAATGTCCCCACTGCTGGGGCACAGGCCTTCCTTATGGGTGGATAAGGAGGACGGGCCATAACCCACCACGTGGGCCCAATGCGGAGTGGTGGACACTGCAAATGCAGCCGGGACCAACGGCTTGACGTGCCGAAGCACGGAGGAGCTCGAGATAATACATTTTTGGTCACCTATCCCTTGCGAAAGTTGGTTAACCTCCATTCTCTAGTCCAGTCGCTAAACCACTACGCCACTGAGCTCCTCGTATTTCTGTGGAACTACGATCTAACAAACAATTGCTGGCGACTTCCTTCCTCACTTATGAAAATGAGTCGACGGCATTTTAGTAACCCTTTATCAACTTTCGTAAAATACAGACATATTTTTAGGGTCTTTAGAAACCATAGGCATAGAAAAATTTTCGCTGCGCTCAAGAAGACCAACAAAGCGTGCAAAAGAGAAGATAACATCATACGGACACGGTCTATGTAAAAAAAGAGACAAAGGATCAAGTGACATGTGCCAACATTTGTTACAGTAAGAGCCCCTACCGTCCCGCCTAGCAAATGAGCAATCACAGTTTGTTTAAAATATTGTTTAATCTTAATTAGAATTTAATATAAAGGTATCGTGGAGCTACGGTGTCTTGTACTCTAAGTAATTGTGATGTGACAAAAAGAAAAAATCCAAGTAATCACACTTTTCAAAGGCAAATAAGATATTACCACACATTTCTCTAAAACCAAATTTCGCTACATTTATTCGTTTATCGACAAAGAAAACAGTATGGAACATAGTTTGTTAATTTCCTTTGCCATAATATAGTCATATTTTATGAATGAAGTCATATTTTACGTATCTCATATAAAATGTATTGATTCGTTTTCGGATCACCTGTTTAATGACTTTGTTGTTCTTTGACATTCTATTTCTATGTTAGAAACAATGTTTTCTCATTGCAAAATGTAAATTACGAATGTTTCTCTTTTAAATACCTTGTTATTAACTCGACGTGTGTGATGTTGCATTAAAATGTTTAATTATTATGTACATATTACTGATTCATAATTATTCATATCCGTTTGAGTGTATATTTTCTTTGTATTGTATTACTTTAGCAATATTACGATTGTTTTAAAGAATGTTAAAACTTTTATTGGAACTAAAACGCGGATTTTATAAAAGAGTCACAACATCCCAGTACCCAGTTCCAAAAATTTTTTTTTCGTTTCTGAGAATGCAAAAGGCATTGGCGAGCAAGTCACGACTTCAAAGCATTTTCTTGCACAAAATGTGTTCAGTCAGTCTTCTATCTTAGAGCCTTTACTCATTCGTTGGCGCAGCATCGGTACGACATACCGAAAACATACCGAAAGCTTACTGTACATACTACATACGCCTATGATTCAATAGAGCGTTACTTATTTGTCGGCGCAACATCAGCTCGGCAGCAGAATCTGTACCGTACCGCGCCGACAAATGAATAAAGGCCTACTCAAACCTGAGCGGTATCTGCTACCGCCCTTGGGTAGCGGTATCCCGAGCGATATTCCGCTGGGTATTTGGTATGGCATTTCCGCAGCCGTCGCGAAACCGGAACCGTATGCGGTTTCACGCGATACGTACCGCGTGTTTAGCGAAACTTTTACTCCCCCCGCGGACGTACCCCGCGTCGCACGCCTGCAACGCTCGCGTCGCGCGCCAGTACCGCTACTGCCGCCGGTAGCGGTAAAATGCCGCTATGGTTTGAACAGCACGTTCTCCGCATACCCATTGGGATATCGTTACCGCTACCGGGAGGATAGGTACCGCTGATTTGAATACTGAATACAGACTGCTCCCGTATTACAACCTCTTAAAACTTGCCAGTTTTCTAAATGGCTATCAATGTGTCTCTTTTATTTGATATACAGCAAAAAAGAGATGCAACTATAGCAATTCATAAACCTGGCAAGTTTTAAGGGTGCACCGAGCGTCCACTAGCGCCGCCAATCAAGAAAAAATCATTACAACGAAATAACTATGTTTAACAAAATTCTGAAACATATAAAAACTAGTATTAGTTATAAACTATTTTTGTATGCGTAAAATTCTAAGTTTAAATGCGTTCGTGTGGTTAAAATCTGGATTAACGCCTAAAGTGGCCACTTTAGGCGTTAATCCAGGTTTTAACTACACAAACACATTTAAACCAGGAAAAAAACGCATACAAAAATAATTAATACTAGTTTTTATATGTTTCAGAATTTTGTTAAACATAGTTATTTCTTTGTAATGATTTTTTCTTTATTGGCGGCGCTAGTGGACGCTCGGTGCACCCTTAAGAGGTTTTACTGCCCCCTTATTACAACCTCTTAAAACTTGCCAGTTTTCTGAATGGCTATCAATGTGTCTCTTTTATTTGATATACAGCAAGATAGAGATGCAACTATACAGCAATTCATAAACCTGGCAAGTTTTAAGAGGTTGTAATACCCCCCTGGCCTTAGTTATGTGGAGAGCATTCAAAATTGTTAAGAAAATCCGGAAGAGGGCGCGGCTGATTTTTTATTTTGTTTCAGCACCTAATTTCGATTCTGGCAAAGGAGATGAACAAAACAAGACCGGGGGCATCAAAGTGGTGCAGCTGGCAGTGCTGCAAAAACCTACCAATAATGAGCATGACGATTCCGATGGTGAGGATAATGACAATATTTTTTATTTACCTGGTTTTTGTGATGGTGGAGCAGAGAGCTGTTACGTTTGAGTGTAAGTAAAATAATAGTACATTACAGGCGAGCGCGGGAAATTGCTTCCCGCAGAAGACTTGTATAGTGCTTGTCTCGAGAAAAACGAGGAAATTTAAATTTCATTTAATTTTTCGTTGGTTCGTGTGGCCATGTGAAACGACCAGTCATGTAGCCATAATGTTTCCTAACGCTAGCTGATGAATTCTAAAGGTTCTACTGAATTGAATTTGGGGAAAAAAATAAAATGTATACTTGTGCGGGAAGTTAGAAGAGCATAACTGAGAAATACAAATTGTTAACCCTCAATGAAAACACATGTTATAAGTCTGAGGTGTGTGTGTGTATCTGTGTGCCTGTCTTTCTTTAATGATTTATGTAAATTAAAGATTTAAGCTTAATTCTATGCCTGCCATTGATCCCAAATGACGCTTACAACCCGTGCAGATACAGAATGGGATTGAAAATGACGGCTCACCACGCTTACCACAATTTCTAATTCCATTCATTATCTGCGCGGGTTGTGCAACTAACACGATCTTAACCTACCGCTAACAAAGACATAGGTTACTCTCATCACTTTGAATGAAAAGAACACCTGAGGCCGTACTCTGAGCTCTTATAGCAAGCTCAAAGTAATGTTGTTATAGAGACAGAGCTATACATCGCGTATAGCGTCAACTCTATCACAACATCGCTTCGATATTACTTTTGACAGTCATTGTAGGTGCCTGATATTTTGATATGAACATCATCATCAGCCTATCATCGTCCACTGCTGAACATAGGCCTCTCCGACTGCACGCCACTGAGTACGATCCGCGGCTATACTCATCCAGTTTATGCCAGCCATCTTGCTTGCTCGTCGCTCCACCTTGTCTGAGGGCGTCCCACACTACGTTTGCCCATTCGAGGTTTCCACTCAATAACTCGCCTGCCCCAGCGGCCATCGGTTCTACGGCTAATATGGCCGGCCCACTGCCACTTCAGCTTGCTAATCCGGTGGGCTATGTCGATGACTTTAGTTCTCAGTCGGATCACCTCGTTCCGGACCCTACCTCTCAGAGAAATTCCGAGCATAGCCCTTTCCATAGCTCGCTGCGCGACTTTAAATTTGTGAACCAGCCCTACAGTGAGTGTCCACGTTTCGGCTCCCTTTGTCATGACAGGCAGGACGCACTGGTTGAAGACTTTCGTCTTTAGACTGAATGATATGAACATACACAAACTCAAAACAAGCTTAACATAATTTAATCGATTACAGAGAAAGCGGGCAATAAGCAAGGTGTGGAAGACGACGAGGAGACAGACTCCAGCGGGTCGGTGTCAGACTCGGCCGCCAACGACTCGCAAGATGGCCGCCCGCACGTCTGCGACGTGTGTGATCTCAGGTTAGTATTAAAATATCACGTGGAATTTTAATATTAACATCTAATACACTAAGGTTCACAATCAATTGCAGAATTTCGACCATTGTATATAAACTTATGTGCTGTTGACTGTACGTACGCACAATGTCTGCAATGCATCGGTTCCGGCTCCGATCTATGGATGGCTCCAGTTCGGCTTTGGCGTAACTTTTGTTTCTTACAGTAAATGTCAAAACTCCTCAAAATATTATTTTTTATAACAGATAGGCTTGCCCGCTATCACGCCTGATGGTGAGCGATGATGCGATCTACGATAAAACGTGCTTGCTTAGAAGATACCTTTTCTATTCACTCGCGACTTGAAGGCCCCAAGATTGTCAGATTGTACCAACACAACAGTCTGTGAAATACAGACTCAGGCAAGGAGTTTCACTCTCTAGCGCTACGGATGATAAAAATGAAGCAAAACATTAAATGCGAGTCTTTGGAATATCTTGTCTTTGGATTTGGCGGAATTAGGTTGTGCAATTCCACTGCACACTCGCCGAAATGTATCCGATAAAAAACCGATAAGCTTGCAACCTTGCGTCTATGCTCGAGGCTTTTGAGCTTACTACAAAAAAAGGTATTCGTTGCCGATGAGTTTCCTGGGGCCGTACCGGCTAACGAATCGATTTTCATAAAAGTCTGCTGGGTTTCAACTTAAAACAGAGAAATCAAAGTAAGCAATTTCGTTTTGTACTTTTTGTTGACGTGATTCGGAAGATATCGATGTTCGTGTGACATCATGAATTTGGGTTCGTCATTTTGGCCCAATTGGGGCTCGATTTATCTGTTTTAATTTGAAACCCAGCAGACTTTTATGAAAATCGATTCGTTAGCCGGTACGGCCCCTGGCCCTCCGCTCAATGGATTCAAGCGTTTTGATACATTATTCTTTACATAACTAGAATTATTTTCCTGATCGTTATTTGTTAACCTACTACCACCCATTCAAGACTTTTTTTTTATTGGTAACTGATTAGGCAGTTGACCACTCTTGTTGGATAAACAGGATGTGGTCTAAGGAGTAGCACGCTTGCCCAGGAAATGTCTATTCACTCTTGCCTTGAAGTGACCAAGGTTGTAACTATCTATCGAGGAACACATGAGCAGGCAGCGCATTCCATTATTTAGCCCACTTCGCATAAAAAATGTATTGGCAAAGCTCTTGGTACGTACTCTTGGAGTATCTACTATGTAAGGGTTGGTAAGGGTGATATGCTAACCTGCGTCTGGTACCCTAATGGTGGAAAGGGGCCTTTTTTTAGTTGACAAGAATAAAAGCAAGAAACTTTACAATCTTATTTGTGTCGCAGGTTCCAACGTTCCTCGCACCTCTCCCGACATAAACTGACGCATACTGGCGAACGTCCATTCACGTGCGGCGGCTGCGGGCGTTCTTTTGCGCGCTCCGACAAGTTGCGCGTGCACACCAAGATCTGCGAGCGAGTGAGTGGTAGCTTTATTATGCAACGTGAAACCTTTTAGGTGGTGATTGTGCTCATGAATATGATCAACTTTTACTATGAGGCCAACTCTGCAACTCAACAAAAAAACCTGTTTGATACATTCGTCTTGGCGCATAATGTCCTTTTCTCAAAATGTCCTTTATCATAATGTCCTTTTCTCGAAAAGTCCTTTCTCAGAATGTCCTTTCTCAAAATAGCTTTTTCTCGAAATGTCCATTTCTCAAAATGACCTTTTAATAGGCAATATTTATATATGTTAATAATGATAAATAAATAACATTTTTGACTACAAATAGAGTGGTTCATGATTATTATTACTTTTTTATATTTTTGATTCTTTCCATCATATTTCTACAATTTTATAACATACATTACTCAGTACTTTATAACATTCTGAGATTTAATAAATATTTACATGCATTACATGTCTGTGTTTTTGATGATAATTTAGATAAGCGACTAACTAAAAAAGCTTTAATATGTATTTGTTAAAAAAATATTGCAAATTAAAAGGATTTTGAGAAAAGGACTTTTTGAGAAAGGATATTCTGAGAAAAAACGTTTCGATAAAAGGACATTATGCGCCAAGACAGATACATTCTGGTCGAGTAGGTATTGACTATAGACTAAAGTTGTTCATATTCATGAGCACAATCACCACCTAAGAGTGTTATTAGCACGTTGTATTGAGATAAACACTGGAAAGGTTTCCCCATATCTTTCAAACATTCAATTTGTCTGCGATGAAAAATAAAATTATTTTTACGGAGAAAATATTTCAACATTCCTACAGATGGTCGAAAACTAGCTGGGAAGAATAATTCATGATTTTTAATTAAGCCAGGGGGTCTCACTCCGCGCTTAAACTTTTATATTAGCCTACTGCTCGCGGCTGACTCAGTTGAGCCAGCGCACGAGGGATGTCATGTGTCGGTTGAGACAGAGCTACGCGACATAAAGAGAAGCGCTTCGGAGGCGCTTTCAATCTTATAACAATAGGCACGCAGCGCTCTGTGCAAATTGAAATTTTACTTTATTGCCTTGTAGCGAGAGTACCTTATTATTTAACTGTCCTAGCACGGTGGGCTTCTGTGCGTTTAGTACTATTATAAATTCTGTGTTTGAGCCCCGCTGAAAACATAACATTGACGTCGCAAATTATTTTGCAGGATTCACTATGTTTATTGAATTCAAACCCTTGTTAAGAGGATTACTGCGCTACACTAGCGCCGCCAATGGAAAAAAATCGTAGTGCTTAAATGAAGACGAAATTGTGAATTGTGTTCTTCTAGTGTACTCCGAAGAAGTTTTATTGTACTTTTTTTCCTTTAAACAATATTTCATTACCTGTCGTTTAGTTTATTGCTAAACGATACTAGCAACTAGCAATAATACTCCATTAAACTAAACGACAGACTAGAAAATATAGTATAAGCGATAAAAAGTACCACAGATCTTATTCGGAGTACACTAGAAGAACACAATAGGGATGACGACTAGTTAATAAAATAACGAAATACTAATGAAAATCGTAAACATATTAAACTTTTAGAGTAGCTTGTTTTTTTTTATTTTTTTTTTATTTATTTAAACAACATTTACAAAGCAGGTTGAACAAAACACAAGTATTCGCCAAACTGCATGGCAGTTTGTTGGCGAAGAAAAGAAAAGCACTCATTAACAATTAAATTGATTGTGTACACCTACTATCATCACAGTATTATAAAGCTATAATATACTATTAAATACTTTACGTTATTTTATACTATTTGCATGAAATGATCTTTTAACTTTCTCTTAAGAATGGGTTTACAAACTTTATTATCCTCTCTTAGTAAATCCACCTCGTTACATATATCAGGCACTAAGTATCTTGAACATCTTTTACCATAATAGTTTATTGTACTTGGCTTTATAAACTTGTTCTGTCTAACCCTTCTTGTATTATATCTATTTCTTACTTGTATACCTCTTGGTTTTATATATTGCATATTAATTGTTTTATGACCCTTCAAAGTTGGGTGGACAAGTCCATTTAAAAAGTATAAAATTTATTAAAATAAATAATACCTTTAATTAGTCCGTAAAATGTATAGCAAATTTGTTTAAGAAACCATTTTGATAAACACAACATATTATTATAATATAGCTGACGAGCAAATTCTTACGCGTTGCATACAAACTACCTAGGCGTGCCGTCATAACTAGGTAGCCGTTAGTATGGAGCGTTTTTGGGTGAGTCCAATTTGTGTGCATTTCAAACTGTGATATCTCGGGCAGTTTTCATGCTAGCGTGATAATTCTTTTACCAATGTTTCTTTTTTGAGAGGTAATTTATGTAACATAAAGTAAAAAAAATATTCGTCATGCCTATTCACAATTTCGTCTTTATTTAAACACTGTGATTTTTTTCCATTGGCGGCGCTAGTGTAGCGTATAATCCCTCTTAAAACTGTAAAAAAAACCATTCGAAAGTGTTTAATTTAACTTTGAAGAGAGCACTTATTCTTACTTACTTATTTTATTACTTATTGTTACTTATTAATACAAAACTTAAGGTCTTATCTTCGCAGGAGGACCCCACCGTTGACATGACAAACGAGCCAATAGCCAAACGCGAGAACAGCTCCGAAGTAATGTCCGGAATGGTCCGAAGTACCCACCGAGAATCCGGACACTTAGTGTTCACCGCTAGTGGCGATGTGATGCTACCACCAAGAGCCCCTGTACTACTTAACTCCGGCTTAGAGCCCCTGAGGAATGAAATCCAGCCGGGGGACTTATTAGACCCCCCTCGCCGCGGCAGGGGGAGACCTCGCAAGACCCCTTTACCGTTGACCCCCAAGATTAAGAAGAAGAGAGGACGCCCCCCTAAGACATCGCTCGGTGAGTGTGTTCGTACCGACTGTTTTGTTATTATTTGTTTTGTGTGGTAAGTTTGAAGGTGTGTACGGGATTTGTTCAGTAAGTTTGGAGTTCATTTTATTGGGCATGGAGGTCTTGGGACGATGATGATGGTGAAAGTCTGGTGGTGAGTTTTTAATAACTTGTATTGTCAAAGAGATGTTTAGATCTCTAGGCGGCAGTGACTTTGAGCTATTGGACACGAGGACTGAAGTTTTGGTTACGACAAATTTTCGTTAAAACAACAAGTTATACAGAAAACAAAGCATGCTGACTTTATGAACCACCGATTTGTCCAAGACATCGAGTTCGGGAAAAGAGTGAGTACCCCTCACCAGTCCACCACATCAAATACCCTTAGTTAGTAACAGCTTCGAGATCTGCAGTCAACCAGAAACCGCTAGGTGATACAAAGTGGTCTCCACAGCTATGGAGGCTACGCCGAGTGACGTCACAGCACCCGCGCCCAGTGACGTCAAGATGGAGTATGACGTCACGGCGGCGAGTGACATCAAGACGGAGGATGACGTCACAGCGAGTGACGACGACACACCGAGTTTCGTCACATCGTCAACGCCGTGTTACATCAAGATTGAGAATGACATCACGATAGATAGTGACGTCATAGAATCCAAGAGTGCCCCAGAAGATCTCCTGGTAGAACTCCCGGTGCGAAGGCCCCGTGGCCGCCCTAGGAAGTACCCGCCCAAAATAAAGACATTCCCACCTAGGCCAAGGGGACGACCGCGCAAGAATTCTATCAGTAAGTTGCTTTTGAAGTTCACAAGTGCGTCAGATTATGCTGTACTGTCCCCGTAGCATGACCACTACAACGGGATTTGATATAGCGCTTGATCGATACTACACAGAATAGATATAAGTACTACCGTACAGAAAGGACACTCCCCGCCCCGCCCCAGAAACAATTACCTCACCCCCGTGAATTTATGTGTCGAATCGTGTGCTCATTTAGTCGTGTGTCAACGTTCCGTCCGTACAGTCCACGCGCCACCGCGGCGATCAAATCGTCGACCATCGCCGGCGTTTGATGGGATTTTGTTTATTGTTATCAAAATAAAGTTTTATGTATAGGTACCTACTATAATTGTCTGTTAAATATGAATAAACAATTTATTGAGTAAATTCGTCAGCGGGGTGTCAACTGTCTCAGTATATTGTACAAATGAACAGTTACCTATTGTGACTTTATAAAACCCAGTTACGAAAAAAGTGGCTTTGGAATACAGTGCGTGACACATCCATAATTATTACCAAAGTTTCTGGGTAAGTAAGTACCTACCAGATTTGTAACATTTTGGAATGCAAATAAATTGAAATTGAAAATACCTAACTAACCAATAAAGACTGCACCGTGTGCAGTCGGTAGCCCTAGACTTCACGCACACAGTTGCGCGTGTACATAAATGTCATCTGCGTAGCTTCTGTGTAATAGGTAGTTAAAACTCGGCGGTTGTATAGAGTGTCACGGGTGTGACTAGACTGTCAAAATACAACTATCGATAATTCGCTATATCATTTCATATTTCAGTGGCCATGGTCAAGCTACGGGGGATAGTATGTGTGTGAAACGTGTTTGATTGAAATGGAAGCAATGTATGCATGTAATGATTTCTGAAATCTGTGTGGGGTTAAACCCAGATGAGTCTGGGTCAATTAGGGTATCAGTGGCGTCCCCATATAAAAAGCATAATGTTTTAATAAAAAAGAATGTTAGCTGATTAGGTTATTACAAAATACAGAGTCGAACTCGGGACTGATCGTCGTTTAATATTAGTTGTAAGCTGTTGGTGCAAATAGCTCAAAGCGGCCACTTTAAGTATTTTGGAAAGTAATATTTTATTTTTAAATAGGTAAAGTAGTAGTATTTTGAGTCATTCACCCATAAGTTATTTACAAACAATTCGAATTGTGTTAAGTAAATTTCGACCTTATTTGATTGCGTTTAAGTAATGCGACGATGTCTGAGCGTGTAATTTGTTGGTTCATTTGCTAGAGCGAGGATGATCTTTGCTAGCGCAATATGGACATGCGCCGGACTGAAAACTTAACTTAAATGGTTATACCACCGGAAGTGGCGCCCTCAGTGGTTTTTATTTAATGAGCGGTTTTCAAAAGGCAGTTTAAGAAAAAAAAGTAGTTCATAAAATAAAACTAGATGTCGTTGTACTTAGTAGGTAGCTTTTTATGAAAAATATGAAATGTAATTACTTTTTTATTATACGTTTGTTGAGTATGTGGTTTGTTGCTTTGTGCGTTAGTTGTCCGATGGCGTGTTACGAAAACTTTTCTATGACCAATATGACCATTAGTGGGAAATAATTTTTAAAAAATCGACTTAGTTGAAGTAACGCCATCTGTCGACATAAAATTATACTAAAATTCTCTGCTGTCAGAAAACCGCTCATTAGTTGTTAATAGAAAATTGTTTTAATAAAACTTCTCGTGGTAATTTTAGGGCCCATGGTCTAGTATTTTTAGAAGGTATCACTACATTCCCTCGAAGTCACTCATAGAAGTAGATAGAAAATATGTTAAAAACGGCCACTTTTAGCAGTTTTGCTATCTACTTCTAGCAGTGACTATGAGGGAATGAATGATACCGCTTCGAAATATAAGACAATGGGCTCTAAAAATTTCACGTAAAGTTTTATTAAAATTGAGTATTAGAATTACAATATTAAATAAAATTCACCGCGGCGCCACTTTCGGTCATACAGCCGCCTTAAAAGCGAATACTTTAGGGTTCAATTGAAGATTTTAGACAGGTTGTTTCATATAAAAACGCGTGCACTTTGGATGTGTTGTCGTACAGCGAACTAAAATCTATGGAAGTGTAATTGCAAACAAATATTGCTTAAAAAATGGCACCACGGGGCCGAAAAAGTACAACCCGCTCAGCTTTAGTCGGGCCAGCCACGCACCCGGTGACTGACGTTAGTGTTCTAGTGTGAGAAAATATATAAAGAGAGAGTTTATTAGAAATGACGTCCTTTATAGTCAAATGGTATAAAAGATGCAAAGAAGGCAGTAAAAAGATGCAGAAAAAACGTATCTTATTTTTTTGTTTAAGTATAGATAATATCTATGACTATACAAATTATGGTCGCTAATAAGCAACCAGTGTTCAGACGCTTTGTGCTGCATAATTAAATGCCAGCTCTATCCACTTAGTTGTACTTTTCGTGTGGTGCCATTTTTTGAGCAGAATGCTTATTCCATAGATTTTAGTTCGCTGTTGTCGTACGACTGACACGTACCGTACGACGTTTTAACTATAGGAGTATAGTACTTGGAAGGTTCGGATGTTTTTACGAGTCGAATTAGTATGAAAACGCATCCAAAGTGCGCGCGGCCTAACTTAAACGGGAACTACATTAGGCCGACGTTGGCCACGTACGCCGATCTGGGTACGTCGGTCAAAGCTACACTACATCCACGTCTTGCGATGCGATACAGTACGAGGCATATATCTTGTAATTTTTTCGACGGAGTGGGGATAAGTTCGCGCATGTGCTCTTGTGAGCGACCAATAGCGCGTGCCCCTCTCCCGCCGTCCGCACCCCTCACCGCTACTACTACGCATGCCCTAAATACGCGTACCGCGCAATCCCCACCCCATTTCAAGATATTTGCCTCGTACTGTAACACGTTACGCGACGCAACGAAAAGTATATGTCTTCTGACGCGCCCGTATACAAGGTAATTTTTTTTTCGACTTCTTTACAAAATCAAATATAAGTTGAAGAAAGTAATAAAAATAAAATCGGTGAGATAATTATGAATTATTTCTATTTAAATTCACAGTTTTCAGACACTTTTTATGTCCAAAAAAATTAGGCGCGCTCGCTCACCCTCGCGCAAGCGACGCGAGCGGGGGAAAGCGGGTGGCGGGAGTGGGGCTCGCGGGTCGAACGTGCGATGCGCAAACGGTGACAACTACGACAGTTTCAATTTGTGTAGGGAAAAGTGTTGGGGCAAAAATGTAAAAAAAAAAATTTTTTTTTCTTCACAAATTCATTGTACTGCTGTTATAGAATGACCGGACAAAATTTGAAAAGGGGTCCAAAAATGACCCTGTAGAGTACATTTTGGTCTCGCCTAGATCAGCGTACGTGACCCATGCACGTCGGCCTAATGTAGTTCCCGCTTTAGGCCTCAGCCAGACTGCAAACGCGGGCGCGCGCGATGTGCATGTAGTGTAGGAAATGAAGCGATCTTTTGTATGGAGACCCCAAAATTAAATCCTCAGTCGATGAAACTGTGCAGGGATGTAATAAAACCTATGTACAAATATCCAAAAAAAAAACGATTTGGATAATTTTAAAAATATGTTTAATTTATGATACTTTATGTTATCATACTGTAAAGGATCATGCCGCATTCTGGGCCATGATGCGCATTAACCATACATATCTGTGACAGACTCATGTCATGTCAAAAAGAGATAGATAACAAAATGTCATATAATAGGAAAATGTCAAACAATTATAACCCCAAACGGCTCCTTGAGATTGAGATTTCTCTTGTTTCCCGCATTATATTTTAATGATATTCTTCCCACGCAATTACTATAAAATTACTATAGTATTTTGGTAATTTCATCAAAGCGCATCATGACCTAGCTTGTATAGTAAAAGTCTACTGAGGATTTACTGTGGGGGTCCACTACCTTTTTTCCTACACTAATGGCCATACTGGCAGCGTGGGGCGGTGAGCGGGCGGTTAGCTCGAATTAGTTTGAGCTGCTCACTGCGCCGATTTCCGCTTGCCGCCCGCGCACTCTCTGCGGCCACGTTAAGTTGCCCGTAAGTAACTAGCGGTTCGAGCCGCTCACCGCGCCCGCGTGCCCACTACGGACGCTCAGATGAAGTTCTAAAGTCCGATTACTAATCTCTCAGCAAAAATGTTTTCAAAGAAATGTCACTGTCAAATTTACCTTGATAGTTTACATTTTCAGATTATACCTTTGGTCACTTTTATACAATAATTTGTTTCATACATTTTTGAGTCATAATAATTACCAAAAGACGAATGTTACTACTATTACTCTTCTTCTCGTATTAAATACTAAAATAAATGTAAATTTTATAAAATGAACCAAAGGTTTGATGCCTAGGGTTTGCAGTTGATGAGTGGACAGCATCATAAAAATGTTTTCTTCTATAAAACTGTTATCATGAAATATTTAAGTAAATTACTGTTTTTGCCTTAAAACTCATGATTCAGAATATTAATAGGTTTGTGGTGAAAAAAACATGTAAATGTGTTTATTTCTTGAGTTAACAATATACTATTTCCTTTTTTTGTTATGGCAACACCTTTGTTTACCTTTTTGCTGTGAGATTTGTAATCAGACTTTATATGTTTGAGTTTGACGTGGCGCGGCGCGCCCGCGTTTGCAGCCTGTCCATTTATAAACGGCTCTCGAAGTCGAGAGCTATCTTGAGATCATAATTGAGATGCTGTTCTTATACGAATGAGCGGTTTGCAATGACAGATTAAAAAAAAGGAAACTGAGTAGATGGCGTTGTGCATAAGTATGATGTCAATGTCAACTTGTCACCCTGACATGACATGTCCAAAAATATCTATCTATCTCGTCCGAAGAAATAATACTGCTTCACAAAACACCTGTAGATCAATAAATTCAGCTATCTACTCTAAAAATCACAAATAATAACCACAACTTCAACTTACATGAGCGTTGTAAGCATGAATCGGAACCATCGTCAGCGCGCTCACAGTGCTGTAAGCGTGATTCGGAACGCGGCCTTAGAATTTTTCGCTAGTTTTTTGACATCATACTTTTTGATAGCGCCATCTAGTGAGGAAATTGGAACTATTTTTTTTTTTTCTTTATAAAGCGCTCATTGCATCCCAAATACACACATCAACTCTGTCTAGGGATACAGGTGTTATTTTCATATAAACGAGGTAACTTTGAAGCCTTGGTTTCTTGGATGTACTGTGCTGTGATCTGAGGATGGCTATCCAGGGAGTGAATGGAGGAGATTCAGATCGCTATACACAGTTAACTGATCTGACCAGCATTCTAAAAGATTAAAGAACATGTTTAAAAAAACCGCGAAAATAGCATAAAAATGTATGAAAATCCTGAAACTGAAAACTTTGACCCGTTAATCTTTTAGAATGCTGATCAGATTAGTCGGGTGTGTATGAATCTCCTCCATCCACTCCCTGGATGGCCATCCTCAGATCACAGCACGGTACATCCCTGGCAGAAAACCAAGGCATCAAAGTTACCTCGTTTGTATGAATATAACATCTGTATAGGCAAAGTTGATGAGTATATGATCTCAAGATGGCTGTCAATCTTGAGAGCGGTGTATAAATACGGGCGTTAGTGTGGGTGGTAGTCCCCCGGTTGATAAGGTTGTGTTCGGTAGACATGGAGGGGTGCGTGCTGACGCACGGCGCGGTGGCGGCGCAGCTGGCCAGCCCGCAGCAGCTGCTGCTCAAGCGCAAGCGCGGCCGCCCGCCCAAGAACTACTTCATGCCCAAGCCCGGTCAGTACACCACACATACCACACCACACTTGCAGCACTACGCCTGCAGCTGGCCAGCCCGCAGCAGCTGCTGCTCAAGCGCAAGCGCGGCCGCCCGCCCAAGAACTACTTCATGCCCAAGCCCGGTCAGTACACCACACATACCACACCACACTTGCAGCACTACGCCTGCAGCTGGCCAGCCCGCAGCAGCTGCTGCTCAAGCGCAAGCGCGGCCGCCCGCCCAAGAACTACTTCATGCCCAAGCCCGGTCAGTACACCACACTTACAACACGACACGACACTTGACTTTATGACGATCGAGCGATCTTAGTTTTGTGAAGCTGAGACTTATTGTAGTGGTGGCTACCTCGGCAGAATTTACTGAATAAACTGTCTTGATATACTTGGTGCCGAATCCTTCGAGCGGCATTGGAATGCTATGCTTGTTGGTGCCAAAGTAAACTGAAACGAAACCTACCACTGAACTATTCGATACTTTACAAAAATCACTTCCTAAAGAAGAGTGAATTGCCAAACCAAAAATAAGAAGAAGAAAAAGAACACGACACTTGCAACCACTGCGCCTGCCAAGTATTCTACTGCCAGCCGCGGCAACCTAATCAAAAAATTCAAAATTTAAAAATTAAAAATTCCGTTTATATCTTATTTATCGTGTTGAACAATCTTCATCAACTGATATAACGCTTGCAAACGAAAATTTCTTTGGTGATATGTATAAACTGGCTTGGACATGACGCTCGACATGTTGTTGAGAAGTGTAGAGTCGATTCCCCGAAATTAATTTTCCCTCTTATTTCAATTTCTTTTCGCGTTTTTTTCCCAATTTTTACCAATTGATAATTTCCTAAATGATTTTCCACATAATCATGAATTTTTAACATAAAAGCGTTATATTACCCGCTGTCTAACAACGTCGCGATTCATTCATTAGCGACAAATTGCGCGTTTAATGTTACCTAGTGACATAGACATATAGCGTCACTTATGGCGGTCCCGGCAGGCTAATTAAGATAAATCGTGAAATCTATGACTATGACGCAACAGATTTTTTTAACAAATTTGAGTCACTTTGCTTTTTGCAAGACTGATAATGGGCTCGCATTTCTAAGAACTCGTTGAGTCACCTGCTGTTTGTTACATATATATTTTTTATTGTATTTTTTTCACTGTGTGCGTGTGATATTTTTTGTTTGCTTTACTGCCGCGCTGGACCTATTCTCTTTGTTTTTATTTCAGACCATATTTTGTATACATTTATTTTTCTTAAAAGATCTATGATATTATTATGTCGACATTTCACATTCAGTTAATAACAACGAAGACTGTACCCCAAGCACGAACCACGCTCGTAATAGTATAGTAATCGTTTTTACTTACTATTCGATAACGATCACGATAATGAATCGGTAGCATGAAGCTTTGCTAGGTTACTATCGTCAACTCGATAGGAATACGATGCCGGAAACCATCCGGATAAAGTAGGCGTCATGTAAAAAGAGCGCTGATAAGCGCCTCAAAGGTGAGCGAAAATGTATCTTATGTCTTTCGATTACAGTATAGATTCCTCCATTATTTGTTTGTTAGCTAGCGCTCTTTTTACATAATGCGATTTATACTTCAATAAACTACTACGTAGGAATATAGAGCGTTCATAAATCCCTGTTACGTCATTGTGGTTTACCAATAAATGAAAAAACTACTTAATTGTTATGAAATTTATTAAAAAAATAGGTATTTATTTATTTACTTTTATACTTACTAAACCTAACAAAAATACGACATAACAATGTAGTTCGTTGTTTTTTCTGCACCCACCGACCGATAGATAAAAATAAATTTCAGACTCAAATCAATGTCAACTCTACACTCTACAATACAATTTTAATATAAACAAAACAAACATTTTAAAAAACAGTAACTCGTGGAGTCAAGTGGTTATTCAAGTTTATTGTTTAAAATGTGCAATGTGCAAGTACTTCAACACGTCTAGGTTGAACATGAAAAGGGTCTATGATGGAAGTTTCGTATTTGTTTGCCGTGTACTTATGGATGGAGATGTAGTATTTATATATTAGTTTCGGGATTATTCTCAGCTGCATCGGAAATAGCCATGTCAGCCAGCAAACCAGCCAAGGTCTTTGTGTATATCCAGAATTATCTACAATAAAAGAAAATTACGATATGATAATAGGCTTTTTTTAAATATTATTTTTTTATTGTTTTAAGTTCTCTGTTTAATTTCTTTATGTAGACAACACGAAAATAAAACCAATTATGAAAGAATATCCATAAATTCAATAAATTTAACACAAAATACGCACCTTCTGATTTTTTACTCCTTTTTATTAGGCCGCTTTTTCTTCCCTTAGAATATTAACTAAACACCAGAGAAAGTAATAACTTCACAAAGGATGGTTTCATAATAACATACACATAATTTTCAGTCACTAAAATTACCAATTATCAATAAAATAATCACTTTATATCCCACAACAATCTTAACGATAGTTCTCTCACTGAAAAATTCTCGGTGAGTGATAATACGATGGCTAGCTGTCGAATAAAACGATACGATCCATCAAAACTTAGTTCGCGCTGCCGATTCCCATACTTTAGCTTACGTTAACTATACCATTACGGTTACGATTACGAGACTCGAAAGTTCGTGTTATTGAATTTTAGTTGCTTTAACGACCGTAGTGGCGCTGCTCTGGTTTTCATACAAAAATAAACGATAACGATTACTATAACCAGAACGGTAGTGGTTCGTGCTTGGGGTACTGTTCTTTGAAGTACACGATGACTTATGTTATAATTATAATCTCATTTTTACACAGAAAAACATTACCTTTTTTATGATGGCAACAAGCGCTTGCCTAGAAGATACCTATTCACTCGCGATTTAAGGCCCCCAGATTGTACCTGTGAAACCTTACCTTGCTAACATCCAATGAAATGGTTCGAAATAAAAGTTAAAGAGAATAACGTTCTCAGATACGCTAACCACCGTCTGTCCTTAGGTATGGACATGTCGATACCGCTGCAGTTCGGCCTCCCCGCTGACATGAACCACATTTGTTAGTACCCTCCACTTGATTGGCATGATCGGTCCAAATTTGGGAATAACTGGTGCCAATTCTGTACCAACCGAAAGTGGCAACCCTGCCGCCCTATGTGACTGAAGGACTGAAATGGCCAAAACTGAAAAGTAAAAAAAACTGAAATGGCCATTCTACTAAAATTAACGCTTGTAGAATAGAATTACAATGTATGGGAATGACAAACTAACGCTGAGCTGCTGTCAATCCCATACATTGTCATTCTATTCTACTAGCGTTATTTTTAATAGAATGGCCATTTGAGTAGCCCGCGGCCGGCTCTGCGTCCAATCCGAATCCTTTCAAAGACAAAAAACTGTTCTGTGGCCCTACCATGAGTTGATGCAAACTGTTTACGCTACCTTAAACTATAGTTTTCTCTCTTTCACTCGCATTGACTGTGAGCATTATCACCGATAGTTTACGGTAACGTAAATAGTTTGCATCAACTCATGGTAGGGCCACTGCTCATACAAATAATACTTATAGTATATTTACAACTGAAATGTTCTAGTGAACAGAAGTAGGGGGTCTCACTCCGCGCTTAAAGTTTTATATTAGCCTACTGCTCGCGGCTGACTCCGTCGAGCCAGCGCACGAGGGATGTCATGTGTTGGTTGAGACAGAGCTACGACAGTGAGAGAAGCGGAGATGCTCATAATAATAGGCACTCAGAGCTGTGCAATCTGAAATTTTACTTTATTGGCGTGCAGCGAGAGTAGCTTATTAATTGATTGTCCTTGCGCGGATGGGCTTCTGTACGTTTAGTACTATTATACAACGTGTTAATGAATAAATGCAAAACCTCTTAGGTGGTGATTGTGCTCATGAATATGAACAACTTTTACTATGGGGCCAACTCTGCAACTCAACAAAATAAAACAGCTGTTTCATACAAGTTGTCAATACCTACTCGACCAGAATGTATGAAACAGCTGATTTTTTTGTTGAGTTGCAGAGTTGGCCCCACCCATAGTAAAAATTGATCATATTCATGAGTACAATCACCACCTCTGAGGTTTTGCGTTTATTCATTAACACGTTGTATATGCTGAGGTAGAAGTAACTGTTGTAACGCATTTACTTCTGACCCGATTGGGATCGGATGTCGTGCAAACTGGCTTTTATTTGTATGAGGTTAGAGAACACTTTTCTTTGTTTTGAACGGATTCATACTTATTCATACTACCCCAAACGTTGAAAAGGAGATCTTCTGTTTTATTGGTCTTCCATATCGATTCAGAATTGGCACCTGTGTTTACTAATCGTTATACTAAATTCGTAGGTAGCTCGCACCCTAGATTGGTATAAATAAAGCACGAATAATATGGGTCGAAAATACAAATGTGTTTTCAAATAATTTCACGTCGATAACAATACTAACACAACAATAATACAACTTATTAACGTGCCTGCTTTGCTGCTATTTACTAACAAATTGTATCCATATGAACATAATCTGTGTCTTGTGTATTAAACATACAATAATACAAGGTGTTTGGTAAAAGCCTTATAAAGCCGAATAGGGTAGATAGGGACCATCAAACTGAACAACTTTTACTATGGGACCAACTCTGAAATCGCGAAAAAAAAATCAGCTGTTTCATACATTTTGAAATTTTCGTTATAAATTTTTGTATGAAACAGCTGATTTTTTTTTCGCGATTTCAGAGTTGGTTCCATAGTAAAAGTTGTTCAGTTGGATGGTCCCTATCTACCCTATTCGGCTTTATAAGGCTTTTACCAAACACCTTGTATAATCATTTATACTTATATATCGAATAGTTAGTTACTTACTAATACCTACGGTTTAACCCATGTTTACCAATAAGAATATCAGATTATCAAGTCTAAAATCACAAGTTAATAAGAATTTAGTCTGAAATCTTTATGCTGGTTTCTTTATT
Source organism: Agriphila tristella (assembly GCA_928269145.1). NCBI lineage: Eukaryota > Metazoa > Arthropoda > Insecta > Lepidoptera > Crambidae > Agriphila > Agriphila tristella. Next base: position 20,369,127 of record OV743442.1, read on the forward strand.
TTACTGGATTACATTTCTTATGTAAGAGTTTAACTCAAGTAAATACTTTTTTATTTACTTTGTCGACTGAGATAAAATAGGGATATGTTTGAAGATTAGCATACAAAAATCTTGACTTTTTAAATTATCAAAATTCCGTGTCTTTAGGTTGTTTTGCGACACATTGAATTAAAATAGTAATAAATGGTCAATAAAAAAAACAATCACATCTATAATTGTTTAAACTACATACAATGCGATTAATGTGCAACTGAAGTAGCTAACTTCAGAGCGCTTGTGGTACAAAATGACGTACATATTTTAATCTGTAAAATTTTCTATTTGCCATAAATTATCGAGTGAAGTTGCAGCGGATCATTGATATTGTAAATTTAATCGCATTTTACTACGAGCAACAGCGTCGCTTAACCACAATTTTCGCGACCACAACGTCGCTTAACACGATTTTTGTCGCTTAGCAACAAAAATCGTGTGCGCGCGTATCGCCCCTGCACGAACTAAACGTATGTAGTGACGGCGCGCCGTGCAAGCAATTTTAACCTTAGGAGTGGTTAAGCGACGCTGTTGCCCATGGTACATACTATAACCACAAAATAGAGAGACTAATGGCCGATTGCACTAAACTTAAGAATCGCCTAAGTCTTTTCTTATCTACAACTCGACCAAGTTAACTAGGCAAATTACAGCTACATGACGGCTAAATTTATGACACTGTTTTAATTTGGTCGTGTTGTATTTAGGAAAAGACTTAGGCGATTCTTAAGTTTAGTGCAATGGGCCATAACAGAAGTTAAGCTTATTACTACGGGCGCTCGAGCATCGCACACACACAAAGAGTTCTCACCGCTGTGTCACGTTCTCGGAACTTGTTCGAGATTCCGGTTATAGATGGTAATTTTGTATTCACCATCCAAATTTTGAGGATGTGGTTAGTCCATGAAACTGAACAACTTTCTCTAAGGAACACATGGTCAAATATGTAAAATAAAAATCGACTTTCCATACAAATCAAAGAGATCACGTGATCAATTTAGTATGGGATGGCCAAAATTTTGTGGCGAAATTCGACACGTTTCTTAGAGAAAGTTGTTTAGTTCCATGGACTGGACACATCCTTGAAATTTGGATGGTAAGTTTAGAATGACCCGATATATTAGGTCTTTACCTATGAAATTGCCGTTTTGTTTGAAAAAAGTTAAAGTATTTTTTTTTTCGAACTTATTTATTTCTTTTATTCAAAGTAATCACCCCTGCAATCAATGCATCTTTGCCAACGCTGTGGCAGTTTATGGATGCCCTTCTTGAAAAAATCAGCTGGACGGGAGACAACAAACTCTTCAAAGGCGTTTTGTACTGCCTCTCGGGAATTGAATTTTTTTCCCGCTAAAAAGTTGTCCAAATTTTGGAAAAAGTAATAGTCGGTAGGCGCAAGATCTGGTGAGTATGGCGGATGAGGGAGAGCTTCCAAACCCAACTCATGCAGCTTAGAGACGGTCTGTTGTGCAGTATGGGGTCGCGCGTTGTCGTGAAGTAGCAGTGGGGCACCCATCTATCAAGCTTTTTTATCTTGCCAATCTGTCGCAAATGGACCAATATTGTTTTGATGCTAACATCAAAAGCTGCTGCCAGCTCAGCTGTAGATTGCGATTCATCTGCTTCCACAATCGCCTTTAATTCATCATTGTTGACCAAAGTTTCCGGACGACCACGAGGTTCATTTTTCAAGTCAAAATTCCCAGAACGGAACCGAGCAAACCAATAACGGGTTGTACGTTCGTTTGTACAGTTCTCTCCGTAAACGTCGTTGATGTTACGTGTCGTTTGTGCCGCGTTGGTGCCACGACGGAACTCATATTCCATAATTACACGAAATTTCGAAGTATCCATTATGAGGAAAAATTTTGAAATGTAATGAAAATACAACGCTAATCAATAAACAAAAGACTGATTTTGTAAATAGAAGGTCATATTTTTAAAACAAAATTAATTTGAATTTAGAATTCATAGCCAATCAAAACTTTTTTTTGTTTGAAAAAGTCTGTACTGCAATACGGCAATTTAATAGGTGAAGACCTATTATTATAGTTTCGGTGAGAGGTGTCTATGTCTGCGTTGCTCGAGCGCGCGAGTGCTAAGCTGTACCTACTCTATATTGTGCTATAACATTATGCTTAAAATATCTGTTTAACATTCCCAACCATTTCAGACGGACGCCCCAACGAAAACTACAATGCGACGAACCTCCCATTCGGCGATTTCTCCTACTTAACCGAAATGATCTACAACCCGCTCTCATACAACTACGGCGTGACGAGCGTCGATCCCGACCGCAACATCGACGCTGACCAGACTATGACGTCAGAGGCTTCGCATGACAGAACTATCGATGTGTCGGATTCGTCGTCTGATGATGATGATAGCACTAAAGTGGAGCCGGAGGAAAACGTCCCGCCTGTTGCTATGGAAACGCAGATCATGACGGTGAGATTGATAAAGATGTTTGTTGTGTGACTTATACTTACAATAGCTTAGAACATACGGTCTGCCATGTAGTAGCTATCGGTAAGGACCTTAAAGAAGAGAAGTAAGAGGAGCAGGCATAAACTGCAATAACAAAGTATTCGTGACGTCAGGCGCGTGCCATGTCCGCCATATTTTGTTCCTGTCACATGTTACAATTTCAACTCTATGCTATTAACATAAGGTGTATGTACACTAAGCTAAGCCGCCATGTTTTGTTCCATTTGAATGGAGAACAATGAAGTAGGTATGCACGCTTTTATGTAGGTATGCCTGCTCCCCTTACTTCCCTTCTCTAAGGTAAGGACGCTCATCGGATTTGGCTTTATCTTGAGATCCTCCGAACTTCGGAAGACAAGCCGTCGCGTCGGTCCTGCCGCTGCCCCAGTAGCATGATCACCGACACGCGATATAAGTATCTTTACTCACTTATGCTCTGAAATGTTATCATTCCATTTGAAAAAAGAATGCGGGGCGTTCAACATTTCCGTGGGGGTCTGGTTCATCACATTCTAAATTTGAAATTCAGTGCGGAAATGAAATTCAATACTTACTTCCCGCACTGAGTGCGGGAAGTAAGTGTTCCAAATTCAAATCGGTAGAACTTATCAGCTAGCATTCTTTTTATGAAACTTTATGGTTGCATGACCGGTCAGTAAACATGGCCACGCGAACCAATTTAAATATCACATTTTTACAAAGAAAATTGTATTTCCTCGCATTTCGTGAGTAAAGTATTATACAAACCTTGTACTGGAAGCTACTTGCATTGCCTCGAATGATTAAAGCCCTCGCCTGCGGCTCAAACCATCCTCGACAATGCAATCGCTAGCTTCCCGTTCTCGGATGTAATGTATTATTTATTAAAGAAAGCAACAAAAGGTATTTTTTCCTTTCTATTGTATTCTATCATGATCCTATAATGTATTAATTTCTAATGTACAATGGGTATTGCAAAAAGAAAATTGTTACTAAATCACAAAATAGCTATTTATCACGTTTAACTGTCAAAAGACAATCGATTTTGACAGTTGAGTGTCAATAAAACGCTATATCACGCGTTAAATATCGTGTTTTGGTGGTCATGCTAGGGGGGGCTGGCTGTATTTGCAGTGGTATTTGTGGTTTGGGGTATGAAGTAGGGGAGGGGTATAGGGGGATGGGCTAGGGGGAGTGGCTCTTTTATCCCCTACCCCGTTCTACATCCCCCATACATACACCATACTTCATAAGCTCATAACCCATCGCCGCCTCCTTCCCCTTGCCCCTCCCTCCTTAGTTTTCTCTGTTAACCAATTTTGAAATGTTGCTGATTAATTAAATGTTTTGCTGATCAATTAGATATTTTGCTCTCCAACTGTTTTATTGAATTGCTGACGATTTTAAGATTTTTAGATCGAGTTTGCTGGCAAAATAATTAAACTACTAATTTTTTTGTTAACCATTTAGACAGATCAAAAAATCCTTCCCATTAATTTAAGTGTAACTTCAAAAACTTACTACATAGAAACGGGTGTGATTACAGGTAGGAGACTGCCAGATCGTAAAACTCCCAGCTACGAACGAAGACAAGGAGGACAAGCAAGAGCAACCCCCCGAGATCGCCCCCGCGCCGCCCGCCCCCAGCGCGGTCACCATCACGCCCATCACCACCGTGGGCGACTGCACCATCCGCCCCGTAGAGAACACCTAATACGATTGGCTTATTGTCTACCCCCTGCTAGTGAAGGACTAGCTTGGACTTATGCCGCGCTTACATTAAGGACGCAAGAGTTTCTTCACATTTAAGGTATGATTCTGATCTCCGCAGCAAGCAGCAGTGCTCAAGGGCGTCGCCAGCCCATTGCCCAGGGGGGGCAAGTTATTATTATTAAGGAAGATGAAAATAATATTAATTGTAGGTACAGTCAAGAGCATCTAGTAAATTTATTCAAGTTTATTTATGCAGGATATATCGGAAAAGCAAGTCAATTGCACGGCCTTAGAACTTTGGTTACGTTGCAGTTGGCTACATTTTTTTATCTCGCGGGCTGGCAACGCCCTTGGCAGTGCTGCCGCTGCAGTGCGCTCCAAATTGAACCGTAATGTTATGGAAAACGGCTCAATTTGAAGTGAGCGGAGAAGTGTCGCGGCTGTCTAGCTGTCGCGACACAGTGATGCGCGATTATTACTAATTTTAATAATCGAATGTCAGATTAGTAATATACTAATTTCAATAATCGAATAAGTATTTAGTATTAAGTATTTAGTACTAATTAGTAATACTTTTGAGAAGTGGCTCTACGCAAAACTATGCCTTAACTTGCGGCCGCCCACTTCGTCTGCGTGGAAAGTTTTTTTGCTATCCCTCGGGAACAATACATTTTTTCGGGATGAAAGGTACCGTATGTCCTTCTCTGTACCCCTGACAACATGTATGCAAAATTTCATGATGATCGGTTCAGTACAAACAAACGGACTTTCGCATTTATAATATTAGTAAGGAGTAAGGATAAACAAGCATAAAGTTCATTACCGCTTGGCGTTCGTAAAAATTACTAATCCATATGAGTAACTCATTATTATCGATGATATTGCAAGAAAGTTGTAAGTTTATACAAAAATCAAAATTAAAAAGGCAGGTGCCTCCTTTTACACTAACGTATCGCACTATTGCCGTGGCGCTAGTATCAGATCAGTAAAATAAAATATCTACAGTACTAATCCTACTAATATAAATGTGAAAGTTTGTGGGTTTGGATGTTTGTTACTCAATCACGCAAAAACTACTGAACGAATTTGATTGAAATTTGGCACACAGATAGTAGATAGCCTAGATTAAAACATAGGATACTTTTTATCCTGATATTCCCACGGGAACGAACCACGCGGGTTAAACCGCGTGCGGCCGCTAGTTAGTAATACATGTTAATGGTCATTCGAATTATCCGAATGATTGAGATAATCGAGTGATCATTAATAATCGCGCATCGCTACACACTTCTCCGCTCACTTCTAATTGAGCCTTTTATTGACAAAATTACGGTTCAATTTGGAGCGCACTGCTGCTTGCTGCCGAGATCGGAATCATAGCTTTATTTTGCGCGTTGCGCGGAGAATTTATATAGGAATTTGTGAATCGACACATACTCCAGCCATCGTACGGAAAGAATGTATAAACAAAACTTACGATTTTTTTGTAATTATTCCAGAAATACGTTAAGTTTCAGTAAATTAACACCATAAAACTTGGACAAAATAGGCAAGCTGTCATTCATATTCATGTATTTATAAAACATGTAATAAAAAAGTACTTTTGAGGTTAAGTATGGGCGGTTTGTTTGTAAAGATTCTTTCCTTAAGTTGGCTGGAGTAAAGTGTAATACACTTCATCGTTTCTATACAAAACTCTACTCTTATTGAATGTGAGGTAAAAACTCGTACTCACAAGTCCGGTCGGGCCGTATTCGGTTGCAGCTTATATTCGGTCAACAGCGTGTCAAGTATAAGTTGGAAGGAAAAGGAACTTTTATCATTAAATGAACAGTTATTCTGTCTAGTATAAGGGTCAGTTTGCGATAACACCAATTTAACAGGAAAAGTCATCAACTTATAATTGTCACACCGTATCTAAACTATTATTTGGTGTGGCCGTATACGGCTTGCCCGTTTTCGGTCAAAGTGTAAACTGTGTAAATGCGGTCGACACATTCGGCCACAGACCTATGTAAACGGGCCGATTCGGTTAACGACTTCAGTTTAACCGAACGCGGTCGACGCATTCGGGCTCCGGCCTAATGTAAACGCGCCATTACTCTCCCGCCTCTGTTATTTGTAGTTTCACTAACTTTGAGTAACATTTTGTTAGGAAATTAAATTTTAACTTGAATAACATTTCATTTGGAAATTAAGGGCGATTCCATAATGATTGCCTCTTTTTCATTTCTCGGTTGATTGAGACTTCAAGAAGTGGAAAGTTCAACTTTTTTATATTATTCTTCTATAGCCGTTTTAAGGGAGATGATTAGATTTGTTTAGGGGTAGACATATTGCGGGCGACAGCCACGGAAGACAAAATAATATTATTGTGGTAGCATTCAGTGCTTTCAGAAAACGTGGAAAATCTGCGTTTTTCTCTAAGAGATGTTTCTATGAAAATGGCCTTGTTTGTGTGTCGCTGTACTCTTGAATGTTAGAATGTCTTCCTAATCGACGTGGAATAACAGATGTTTGCTACTACAATGATCGCGATATCGCTTTAACGTTGATGACTAATGTCGTAATAAATATATGCATTTAGATTGGTGGTGAAATGTAATTTATTATATAATGGATACTTATGTATCGTGCGCCATAAGCTTTACATGTTTAACCGTGATACTCAGTGTTAACAATTAATGTCAGAACAAATTCGATGTCACAATTTACAACAATGTTCTATGTGTTAATTATTTGTGTCCTGACAAGCCTTCGGGTGACATATTATCATATCTGCCAAATGATCTCAACGGTAACTGTTGAACTATATTTTTAAACATTTTAGACCATTTCATCACAACATATAAAATATTCTCAACTATTTAATAATCAGAGGTTTAAATTAATATCATCTTTTACTATTCTGAAAGTAGTAGAAGGCACATAGTTTTAAAGTTTTCTCTCCGAGGTGTTATCGGTGTTGATATTATCTATAGAGAATATCGATTCGATTTTCACGTAGAACATTGTATGCCATAGTCGTATAGTTGAGTCTTAATAGAGGCAGCATATTTACGAACTATTTAAGTACTACGTAAACACGGGGCACTTTCGACCCTAGGGCATAATTTTGAGTAGAATTGAGAAAAAAGTTTGAGCTATACTAGTGCTGGTATAAACTCGTGGCACTTAGCATGACAGCACCACGAGTTCGTTTATGTAGATCGGTGGCCCTACCGGCTAACTTTTCTAGCTTCGGCATGTCTGCCGAGCTTCAAATTAAAACAGATAAATCGAAGTAAGGAATTTCGTATTGTACTATTTGTGGAAGTTATTTGGCGGGCTGATTATCTAATTTAAAACCACCTAGCGACTGGTTGCAGTTCACATATGATCGTGATCCATTGCTACTTCTTTTTGGGTTAAAAAAAACATACCAAAGAAAAGTGGCAATGTATGTCAAATGCAACCGGTCGCTAAATAGTTTCTTTTTAGATCATCAGCCTGCCTAGCATGACCGATTTATATCGCGTGATATAGCATTTTATCACGTTTAACCGTCAAAAAGACAAAGGAATTTGACAGTTGAGTGTCGATAAAATGCTATATCACGCGATATAAATCGGTCATGCTAGGCAGGCAGGGTGTTGGATGTTCGTGTGACATCATGAATTGGGGTACGCCATTTTGGCCCGATTGGGGCTCGATTTATCTGTTTTAATTTGAAACCCGGCAGATTATCCGAAGTTCGATGCGTTAGCCTGTACGGCCCCGGATCGAAATGCAAGATTTACTCGAGCGGTTTAAAAATAGCAGGAAAGCCAAACTCTTTCCCAGTTTCGGCAAAGGTTTCCCCCTAGAGTCAAAGTGCCCCGCCTCTACGGCATACGATTTATAATCAGATATGCACTGTGACATAATCGCCTTCAGTGTTTCGTCTACTTTATTTGTATACTTCGTGGAGCGGTTTGTGGGCGTTCAAAAATGATCTGATGTTACTAAGAACTTTTCACGCCGCTCCGCCGTGAAACTTAGCATCTGATTGGCTGTCTATTTCGTTAAGTTCAAATTATTTTTATAGTAAGTATGTACGACAACCGTTGTGTAGTTTAAGAACACGCTATTTCGCCTTTTCCATGTTCTTGTATCAATCTCTGTGAATACTAGATCGTAGATTGTAGTGTCTTAGATAAAACTTAATATTCTAAATATTATTAACTCGGCAACACCACACGAACAAGTGATACGACGTAAGCTACTTAATTATAGCAGAACATAATATGTATGGTCATGTACTCGTACTAACAATTATATTTCTCTAATCGTTTTGCCTATATAAGCAATGATTAACGTATCCTAGTATAATGTCTTATATATGATATACAAGTAATATTAACGCAATACGTGTTGTAAACCCCAGGTCTGACAGCTAGCCGCCGCCCTGTGAGACAGCCCGCGGCGGCTGATAATTTTAATTATATTTTTATAGAGAAGCCATTTAGTTCCTTACTTTTACTTTAATCACAATCAACTGAATCGATCGCGCGTCATTATTATTTTAAATGCGGATTAATTCTGAGAAATACGTCTTGGTTTAGTCGACAAATGCCAACTTCTACAAATGCCAACTTAGTTTAAAACGCCAGATTCTACAAATGTCCAATTCTACAAATGGCAACTTCTACAAATGCCAACATTTAGTTGTAATATTTTCAATCAGTTTTTGATATATATTTTTGCGTTTATATATAGTCGCATTACTAATTTCCCAGCAAAAATGTAAACAAATGTGTTGCCAGAACAAAACAACACAAAAGGAAATAGTATATTGCTAAGTCAAGAAATAAACACTCTAACACGTTTTTTCATCACAAACCTAATAAAAATAGATTAGATAAATATTATGAATCATGAGTTTTGCGGCAAAAACAGTAATATAATTTGATATTTCATAATAACAGTTTTATAGTAGAAAACATTTTTATGATGCTGTGCACACATCAACTGCAAACCGTACACATCAACTATTGGTTAATTTTATAAAATTTCATAAAAAAATAGTATTACGAGTAGTAGCTGTATTATTAACATTTGTCTTTTGGTATTGGGGAACAGGCGAAGAAGCTACGTATTTTTGGTAGTTTACATACAGTCAATATCTAAGTAAAGTTTTCTTATCAGTTCGTTTCAAGAACTTTTAACATCAAAAATTATGATAGGTTGAAAAGATACAATTTCTTATTACCATCCCACTTTAAAATTACCCTGGATGATATTATATTTATGATGACTCAAAATATAATAAACAAATTAAAAAGTTATCAAGTCACCAAAGGTTTCCAATATCTGAAAATGTCACTATCACGGTCAGTTTGTCAATTTGACAGTGACGTTTCTTTGTTTACATTTTTGCTGGGAAATTAGTAATGCGACTTTAGTGTATTTTCAATCAATTTTGGAATTTGGATATTTTTTCTTTCCATCGTAATATAAAAACGTCTCCAAAGTACCAGGATCACATAAATATGGAGAAGGTAAATAAAAAAATACGGAAACGCAAAAATAAATATCAAAAAGTGATTGAAAATATTACAACTAAATGTTGGCATTTGTAGAAGTTGGCATTTGTAGAATTGAACATTTGTAGAATCTGGCGTTTTAAACTAAGTTGACATTTGTAGAAGTTGGCATTTGTCGACTAAACCGTCTTTTTAAAGTATTATACGAACTACTAAGATACAACAAATTATTTTCCTTATTGTCTGTACAGTAGAATAGTTCCTAACTTGTAATCGATACAAAATATAACCCATTACATACTAGTGGTAGCGATGACGTAAATTAATTTCTCTTTTAATCATTTAGACGTAAGAAGACTTTTAATTTTAATTCGATCAAATATCGTAATTTTAGTGAATCATTATTAGTGATATGATTTCGAATCGTTGTATCGCTTACGTTTAGTTTTTCATATGTTTAATTTGAAGACTGCTCGGATCCGCTTACTATGTTATTCTGTTCGATCGCTTATATTTGCCTCGTAAAGTAGCCCACAGAGGCATGTCATGAGTCTCAGACGGCAAGCTAAGCTTTTTGAGAATTATTTAATATAGGAATCTGTATTTTTATAACGGTAGTAAGCTAAGTTGACTATAAACGATACAGTTACTCTCATATATAACGTAGTGAACATGTATGCCCGTAGTTATAGAGTTACGCGTTTACGTTTCTGGCGTCATCTGTTTGGCTCCTGTGGTCCTACCATGAGTTGATGCAAACTGTTTTCGCTACCGTAAACTATAGTTTTCTCTCTTTCACTCGTATTGACTGTGAGCAGTATATCCGATAGTTTTCTTTAGCGAAAACTGTTGCATCAAATCATGGTAGAGCTACTTTTCTCGTTAAGTTTCCTGTTTCTGTGTGTAGCGGTCCACGCATCGACATAGCCCTCAACATTGATTGATACCCATCGAAAAGTTCCCTAATATAAGTTAGACACTGTCTCATAAGAATAATCTTGTAAAACGAATCTGAACGCTTCCATTTAACGTATTTTGTTATCATCACAATATTTTTTATAATGATTATCCATTAACAAGTTATTTTAATAACAGTGATGTCGGCGCGAACGCTCCATGTTTTGCTTCTTTGAAAATATGAAAAAGGCTTATTTATATAGGGTTGTTTGGCGAATGAAAATGGTTAGTAAAGTTTGCATTTATATTTAATTTTCTGTTTGTTCCTTAATTAACTATATTATGGTGAAATTGAATATTTTAAAACTGCCCACTGAACATACTTTTGGCTAATACTGATATGCTGATTTAATACATATTTTCTTTTATTTTGTCGATTAATAGAGACAATCTTAAATCAAGTTTTAAAATCTGAAATATTTATAACAGTATATACATAGGTTTAAGAATGTTTCTGTGTAATAGTTATTTTAAGAACCTTATTTTAAATCATGATTAACTATGAGAATATTGTCTGCATTCGGATAGTTAAGCGCATTATACTTTGGGCGATAAAAAATATTTTAGTTTTTAATGATGAATGATAAAATATTCCTGTAATATTGTGAAATGTTTATTCATTTTACGTTGTGATCATGTGAGTGCAAAATTATTATTTTAACCAGTTTCGTTGACAGTTTGTCAATTTAAGGCCAGCAGAAATAATTATTGTGTTTCGTTCTGCATAGTCCAAGAGCAGTATTTTTTAGATGTAATCTTTATTATTATGAACTTTTTTATTATTTTAACATTTGAAATTCGATCGTTAGTTAATTTCTAACAATGAAATATTTAATAAAGAAATCACAAAAAAATTATTTGACTTTGATTTTCAGTAGTTTGTTTTCCTTCCTGATCCTGTGACTGTTAAAAACTGAATTACTTTCAGATTAGGTACAGTGCGACGCACGTATCTTGAAATTTTTTCGACAGAGTGGGGATAAGTTCGCGCATGTGCTAGGTGTGTATTGTAACGTAAAATATGTTGGTTGTTGTCAAAAAATAGATTACTTAAGCAAGTCGATTTTTGGCCAAATTTTAAGTACGTTTATTTTTGTCTATTTTAATTTGTTAATTCAGAGCCAATTTTCCTAAGATTTCCAAATTTTTATTTTTAATCATCAATCCCGGGGTTCCGGGATTGGCTAAGTGTAATCCCGAAATCCCGGGATTAGAAATAAGGGCCGGGATCGAATTCTCTAGTCACAAATGACCCTTATTTGTCTTAAGTATCAAAATAATTCAACAGTGTCTTGATGTAGGTATCTAGGTGTGTTGTTGGCTTTTAAGAAAATTGGATTAAATTCAGCTACTATAGCAACTTTCAAGGTGGTGATCTATCTTAACGCGATTACGAGTATAAACATACTGACTGAAACTGGGATTTTTAAATAAAAACCGGAAATATACCACAAGAATTATTTATTATTTTATTTCATATAAATATATATTTATTTTTGGATGACAACACTTTAGTATTGTTAGAATATTATTTAACTACTAATTATTGACTAAATGTTATGAGATAAATCTTATTGACACGTTTTGTGCGTTTAAGTCCCTGGCGGGGGAGGGGTTCCATTGTTGACCCACTGGGGCTGCGGCCCCGGCATGGGGCAGTAGTTGTTGCCGAACACGGGGACGTTGTGCCTGAACGGGGGCATCATCAGGGGCATGGGGGCGTGCATGCGAGGATTGTCCCCGAATTGGAACGGTGGAACGCCCATAAAAGGCGGCGGTGTGTTCAGGTTAAATGGTCCCGAGTTTGGGTGAAATGGTGGCGAGAACATCGGCGGGCCGTTGAACGAAGGCGGAGCACTGAATGGACCGGGGCGGAAGTCCCCCCTTACTTCCCCATTATGAGGATTCATTACCCTCATATCCATATTACCGAGCCAAGGCCTCGTGCATCTTGGAAAAGCATTAGGGTTGTTCCTTCTAGAACCAGCCGAGAAAGGATTTCGCCCCCTGCTCGGCCCACTGCCAAATCTACTGCTAGACTCTGATGGCCTTTGGTTTCGTCTAGGTTCTGGCGCTTTACGGTTCTTTGAGGTCTCTCCGTTAGCTTCATCGTCTTGTTTATTTTGGCGATGTTCTTTCCTAGCTTTGTTAGCTCTCCTTTCTTCTTCATCATCTGAATATTCGACGTGAGAAGGCGGTGGTTCCACATCATGGAGCCATGAGGCATCAGATCCTTTAATTCTGTAATACAACATGACAATAAATAAATTATGATGAAATTACTAATTTTGATAATTTTTATCAAGAACTGTGTCAGACAAAAAAAGCTGATTTGAAAATTGCAACAACAACGACGGCGTCGGAGCCGAGCTAGGGTCATGAGCACCCCTGCCAAGATTTGAATTTTGCACCTCAAGATTTATTTCCTAGAAAAATAAACTTATTTTCTAGTTGTGGGTCAGCAAAGTGCGCCCCCCTTTGCCAGCCCCTTGCTACGACACTGAAGAACAAATACTAGAAAACCTCCCATCTCTTCAACACTATCAACCTACAAATTAAACTACAAACAAAATTGTATTATATTTCGAAATAATTCACAAAAGCCTTACTTCATTAGTTCACTTAGAAACACATAATTTGTGTGCTCCTGATTTCTTGGTGCAAAAAAAACTTCCATTCCAGGCTTCACACCTCGCTCCTTCACATGTTCTTTTGAGTTCAATCTTACACAGTAATGGGGTTCTGTCACCTAGAAAAAAAGAAGTTTTTTTTAGACTTTTCCTCGTTAGTTAACAATGACAAATGAAGCCTGTAACTGTGAAGGTTTGTTAATTAAAAAACCTTGAACTACTTAAATTTTTTTTCCAACTCATTAAGAGTGGCTTGCACGAGTTAATTAAATCTCGATTTAGTAAGATTTAAAGTCAGTTTAAACTTAAGTCGATTTAGAGTTACACTAGATTTAAATTTAAACCAGCGTGATCGGCAGTTTAAGTTCCTAATCTTGGCTTAAGTGGGTGTATGTGAGTACTTCTTAATGCAACCTCGTATACCCCTAGGGGTACCCGTGCCACTAATTGGGAAGCACTGGATTAGTACATTTTAATTACATTCTTGACATTATAGGGACTTACTTGGCCAAATACATCAAACACCTTTCCCAGTGCCTTTGCTCCATTTTCGAGGAAGAGAACACTGTCTAAATCAACGGCAGACGTATCGGGGAATGCACGTACTATAACTGTAAAAAATATAGAGATAAGATTAAAACAATAAATTATGAATGTTATGAGTAGAGAAAGGATATTCAAATGAATATTTTACCTAAAGTTGAGTATTATGGAAAACACTTTTTTATCGATAAAATCTAGGGATTTCTTTAAAATCCAGGGATTTTGGGTAGTGTATACTCCAGAGATGTAATAATAAAAACCTGATTAGACATAAATGACAGTTGGAATGTTACAATGTAATATGGTTGCTTTTTAGGGTACCCAAAGGGTAAAAACGGGACCCTATTACTAAGACTCCGCTGTCCGTCTGTCTGTCTGTCCGTCCGTCTGTCTGTCACCAGGCTGTATCTCATGAACCATGATAGCTAGACAGTTGAAATTTTCACAGCTGATGTATTTCTGTTGCCGCTATAACAACAAATACTAAAAACAGAATAAAATACATATTTAGGTGGGGCTCCCATACAACAAACAGTTTTTTGCCGTTATTGGTACGGAACCCTTCGTGCGCGAGTCCGACACGCACTTGGCCGGTTTTTTTCTTACTTTTATTATGTTGACGAAGCAAACACAACCTTATTATGTTGTAATAAGGTGTCAAATTGGGCCTTTCAAACATCAGGGAAATAAAGCATTTTAAGAATTTTTAATATTAAACTTTTAGATTTTTGCATTCACAATGCTATTTTTATATTAAGATGAAAAAATATTAGAAAAAATCGACTCACCCGTAGCAACTCAGACGGGATTAATATTTTAAAAAGCTGCTTCCACAAGATGTTAGAAAAAAATTAACTTTAGGTAAATATGCAACCGATTATCCGATCTCTAGTTATAATATAAGTGAGAAAATTTTGAGTAACACCTGAGCACACTTCTTGCACAATATATAAATTATTTACATAACGTTTTAAGCAAGTCACAGTGAGGAAGAATGTGAAACAACTGATGAAACAATACTTTTAAACACACATTGAATAAGCAAACATCAAATATTGTAAAATTTTAATACCTAGCCTATCAACGATACTGGCAATAGTTCCTATTTTTATTGTCTCCTGTGACGGCAGGCTGATGGCGAGGTCCTCTATGGGCGGCAGGTCATCTAGACCCAGCTCACCTTGAACTTTAGGAGTCTCTTGTTTCTCTACACGAGCATTTTCTTCATCTCTGTAAAATTACAATATTTTGATAGTGAAGTTTTGATAAAAAGATAATCTTGTATTTTTAATCCCCTATAAAGTGGAAATATGTTTCTTGGATTCATTTTTCAATAAAAACAAACCCAAGAAACATATTTCCTTCATTTATTAGGTAACTAGTTACAATATGCAATTAATCTAACAGTGTGTTGTGCACAATGTGAGCTCATAACTCTGTGGTGCAAACCATACTTTCTTGAATGAAATTGTCTAGGACCGACTACATTGTCACATTAATGAGGATCAGTAACAGGTTTGAATCCTATAGTTTTATTGATATAATATAAACACATATTGATAGCTATGAAACCTAGTACAAGAATTTTTTAAATCCGTTTAGAAATGGTTGAGTTAAAAGGGTTTGAAGGAAATGCCAAGCTCAATGCAATATGTGCTTAATCACGTACGACATAAGGTTCGCGTACGTCGCTATGACGTCATAAAGACCCCCAAAAAACCAATGTTTTAGCTCTTATAACTTCTCAGGTTTAAGAGATATCGCAATTGCATAGTATGATCCTCATTGCATAGTATTTCATATATTGTGCACTTGAATTTCTTGATTTCTTGGTGAAACAAGCATGCTGTTTCTATCCAAAAAGGAGTTCATTATAAAAATATAAGAGGTTCAAGGTTGTGTAAAAAATTAATTGTACTATGTAAGTCAAAGCTAATTATGTTTCTCTATGTGTCATGCCAGAGAAGACAAACGCAACTAACCCACTAGAGATCTCTTCTATATCCTTCACTGAATCAATATCACTATCACTGGAGTCACTGGTGTCCGAGTCACTGTCAGCGTCACGGTACTCGGTCACTTCGTACTCCACCACACCACTCTCACAGCTGTCTATTATCATGTGCCTCGTCGAAATGTCTTCACGGTCGCTCGGCTGCGACAAGGGCCCATGAGCACACGCGTTGATTATATTATTTTTCAACACCATCTCACTAAGTTCCGCGGTATCCGAATCCTCGTTTCCAGTATTCGATTGCGTTTCTGTATCATCTGAATCAGAGTCTGAAGCACCATACTGCGATATTAAATTAAGCGACACGTTTTTATTATCGCTTTGGTCTAAGTTTTCCATTGTGGCAAGCGATGCGTGAATGATTCCGTGAGAACTATAGTACAATTTTTTAACCTACATGGGCTACCTAAATAAAAATCTAGCGTTCTAACTTATCACTTTTAGGTACACACTGAAAGAAACTTATAATAAATCTGAGACAGAAGAGAAACAATAGACGAAAAATAAGAAATATCACGATTATCACCAAATGACCAAAGCTCGTTGCGATCACTGACAGTTGACATTGACAGCCAAAGAGAATATAGGCTGCGGTCCGCAAAGCAATAATTTCGATAATGGCGTTTACCACGCTTTATTCGATATCGCGCCACTTATTCGATATCGCGCTTAATTGACAAAATCGACAACAGTTGGTGAATGCGGACTGCTCGTAATCGCGCTCACATTTTATTCTAACCTCAAATACAAGGTGGAATGATTGCTAGAAACTATTTTTGCTTTCTAAAGCGATGACAGTGATGAAGAACGTTTTATTGTTGAGCCGTGTGCATCCAACATCTTTTTTTTCCCAACTTTTTTCATCAGTCACCTTTTTTGATAAGCTCAAAATTAATATTACCAAAATACTAACCAATATAATGCTTTATCCTTTCGTTGTGAAGTGAGGAAAAGCTCCTTCTGTAACGAATTCTATCATTTTTTGTTTTTTTGACGAAATAAAATTCTGACACTCGATTCGTTTGACAGTCATTTGAAACTTTTGACAGGACGTTCACAATGATTACGCTCCGAGGCATGGTTGCTGTAAGCCCAAGATGGCGCTGGTAATGACTTCATAAGTGTCGTCATGCAAGATATTGATCAATGATCTGACTCAGGAGCACCCTAATATTGATGTCATGAACAATAATCCAAATGCCTTCAAGAGGTGTATACACAATGTACTTAAGTAGATGAGTCGACTTTGCTTACTTTTTATACTGCACATTACCTATATTAGTAATTTTGTCTTTTTTTTACTGTAGTTTGTTTAATGTTAATATTGATCCTACTACATGTTTTAGTTTCACTGATGCGATTCAATAACGATTTATGCTTATTAAGTACTATATTAGAGTTTAGTTATTAACTTAGTACCTCAGTATTTTAATAAATAAAAAAAAATAAAAAAAAACTTTTATTCCAGACCAATGGCCCATATTAAGAAAATTACAAATTCCAATTCAAAAATACATTGCATTCAAAAATTTTAAATACCTATCGTCCACTTACGACGACAGTGTGACAACTCGAAAAATACGATTTTTTTGTTTTACCGAAATTCGGAATCGCGATCTTACGTTCTTTTATCTCCAAAAACATGGTATTTGTTTCTCCAAAAACAACAATACTGTGAGAGAAAAAGACAAAATATTACGTTATAGCGCTGTCTCGTTAGCCGATCTAGTTGGCTTCAACCATAAACTTAATATTCACTGAAATAGACGAACAGAGTTCACTTGGCTGCGAAACCAAAAGTGAGATGAGCCAGTGTTTGTAAATATGTAAACGTGTGCGTGAATTTAGAGATGATCTGAAGTCCATTTTAGGTTGTCGATAACCATAATGTATTATTGCTCTAATAAATAAAACTCAAACAAAATTTTGAACAATTTTATTTAAATAATTTCTTAAGGTCTCCTTTGAGGCTACCTGCTTATTTATTTATGACATTTATCCAGTTTAATTTAATCACTGGATTTACAGAAAACCTGGAAATAATTGTTAAATTAGTACATAAGTTGGTATAATTTACCATTTGAAAACTGTCGGTTACAAGCAGCTTTAAATAAAACTATCAGTGTTCACAAAGACAAACAAAGTTATATTGGAAATCATCGACATGAGTATCGATATCGATAATTTTTTATCAATATCTACGCTTTATTTTCTCAAGTTCACGGACATAATATCTTTTTATCTAACACATAATGTTTAGAAATCAGCCTTTATTTAGGAAATAGGCGTTTAATAGCATCATATTAGTATATAACTTAGTGTGTTTGGGAATATATTCAACTAAAATATGAATTATGAAAATGGTAATAGTACAATCATATTTACCTGTGAAATGAGTGTTTATTTGGGTTATTGTCGTAAGTAACATTACAATCCAGTACAGAACACGACACCATTATTGATTTATATAGCTTTGAGAGCCAAACCGACCCGATCGCGATCAAAATTACAAAATAATCTTGTTGACGCTTTTCACCAAGGTGATAAACGATGATATATGAAGTCAAACCCGGTTTAGCTGTCAGTTTGTTTTTACTCTTTTTCGCACATCGCATAAGCCGTAAGAATCGGTTTCTCACTCGCACCTTTGTCCGTCTACTTGAGCATAGCGAAAAATTTTCTAAGTCTATGGCTTCGACACTGTGAAGGTCCGAACAAATTATCGGACGCGGCTTATGGACGCGGCTTACTGCCGCGGCTGATAAGTGTGCACGCTCTCATAACATCCTGCGTGCCAGATAGCTATCGGACGTCCGATGACGTCATATTAGTCTATGGTTTCGTCCGCGACCTACTACATCCGATAGTTTGCACACCTCAGATCAGCCGCGGCAGTAAGCCGCGTCCGATAATTTGTTTGGACCTTCATAGTTCAGTTGCCACCTGCGCTTTGAGATGTGAGGTGCTCTTCGTTTTTAAGAAAAACGTGACATCTGGAGGATACCGCGGTCTTGATGACAAAGATAAGTCCTTTATAATATTTTTATTTTATTTGACAATGTGGCACGTCATACTTATTACAATGTATTTGCAAAACAAAAAGCATAGTTAACGAGACATATCTGCTTGTCACGTTGTATACACTAAACAGTAATACTAAACTCCAGTTATCTTTACAGATAAGGACTAGGTCTAAACGAATATTGCAATTATCACAACGCCATTATATTATTATAGTCAAGGTTTTGCTCGGCAGCAGCAACCTAGTCGCTCCTAACAATCTGTTACAAACTGTGAAGGATGATGAAACAGCAAAAAGCAACATGGATGATGATTTTCTGTAGGTTCTCCTAATAACCTCGATTTACAAAGTGAATGACAATATAGCTGCTGTAAATAAAGTCAAGCGGTACTTTACGCCTGGGCAGCTTTTAACCCTTTATAAACCTCAAGTCCGATCTTGCAGGGAGTACTGCTGCTACCTTTGGGACAGCTCAGCGAAATATCAACTTGCTGCACTGGACTCGGTGGAACGCAGAGCCAAAAGATTAATAGGCGATGGAGAACTGGCAGCAGCTAAGCTTCACAGTTTGGCTCACCTCCGAAAAGTTGCTTGCCTATCGGTCTTCTTTAGATTGTAGTTCGGCGAATGTGCCCAAGAGCTGCACGAGCACATTCAACTCCTCCTTTCTACCATCGGACATCCAGACGCACTGCAGGCTACCACCCGTTCTTGGTTGATACCTGTCCCTTTTCGACGTACCAAACGCTTTTCAACATCGTTTTTAATGCGCACAGCTAGGAATGGAATTCCCTGTGTTTCCGAGCGCATACAACCTGACTCTTTTCAAGGCCAGGGTGAATAGGCACCTTCTGGGCAAGCTCGCTCCATCGCAGACCTTGTGTTTGCTTTCGGGCTAGACTGAACTTCAAATCCAGTCCAAGTTAGACATTCGTGTGATGAGCACTTGTGATTGCCTTGTGTCTGGATGTTGTTTAACCATATACTTATATTGTTATATTACGTATTTCTTTATTTAAGTATGTATATTAGCTGTCTGAAACCAATAGTACAAACTGCCTAATTTGGGGTCAAATGGCCGTGCGTGAGATGTCTCAACATATATATTGATTGATAATATATTGATAATAATAATTTAATTAATAATTATTAAATGTTACTTATCTGTATTGTCTATGTTGTGCTTTCTGCAAAAAAACTATTTTAATATATTATTATTATTACAGATGATCAAGAATCGTCAAAAATTCATCGCCATTGCTCTATATCGACAAGTTCATCTTCTTCAAGTTCCTCATCTAGCAGCTCTTCAAGCACTTCATCATCGCCGTTCTTTATCGAGGGTTTTTTACTATAAGGGTAAGATAACTACTTTTCTTAATAGACAATTTGACAACATTGAAAATATACTATAAATTGTGGTCATCCTAACAGATCATGGTGTAAAAAACATATTCAACTATTATAAGGACTAAATTAAGTCTATTAATTGATTAATTTCACCTAGAAAAATGCAATAATTTTTGATTTTTTTCCTGTGGCGAAAACACTCTAAGCTGACTGATGACGTCACTTGCCTGTAAATAAATATGGCTTCAGGCGTTTGACACGACCATAGACTTAGGATCCGCGATTGATGACTGTCAAATGGCTAAGGATATTACAATGTTTACAGGCTTGTGACGTCAACAAGTCTAGTGTCCAGCGCCATAGCGTTTTTGGCGCGGTTTTAAAATTTTAAACTTTAACATTGATTTTTTAATGAAATACATGTATTTTTCCTGAAATATCAATGTAGTGCGCTTATTACGCAATAAGGAATAATTAAAAATTGTTTTCCAAAATTAGTCAAATAGTCTATTGTTGATTAAAATATATTAATACTAGCTTCCGCCCGCGACTTCGTCCGCGTGGATATTGGAGAAAATCCTTAGGGAACCTTCAGCCAGGATCCGACCAGCCGTTTTTACGCGATTAGGCGGGTCCCCACCAAGCGCGCTGCCTCGCGAGGCAAGACGTTTGCCTCGTGAGGCGGGCCTCGCACGAGGCTGCTCGCTTGGTGGGGACCCGCCTAATCGCGTAAAAACGGCTGGTCGGATCCTGGCTGAAGGTTCCCTAAGGATTTTCTCCAATATCCACGCGGACGAAGTCGCGGGCGGAAGCTAGTTTTTTACAATAATCAGAATTGGTCCAGAGATATTAGTAGGTATATACACTTTTAAACTTTCGCGTTGCATTTTATTAGATTTGGAACACAGGTTTTAACGCGATTTTAACTAAAACATAGGTGTTGAGCACCTACCTTTTCCCGACGTTTCGACCGAGTTGCATCGGCCGTGGTCACGGGCTGACTGGAGCTGCGGTGTTACGCCTCCTCCTCTGCATCGGTGGAATCTTCATCCACCGTCGAACAGTTTTTCCAACTACCGCCACACACAATACTATTTTGATAATACGTTAGTATTGTGTGTGGCGGTAGTTGGAAAAACTGTTCGACGGTGGATGAAGATTCCACCGATGCAGAGGAGGAGGCGTAACACCGCAGCTCCAGTCAGCCCGTGACCACGGCCGATGCAACTCGGTCGAAACGTCGGGAAAAGGTAGGTGCTCAACACCTATGTTTTAGTTAAAATCGCGTTAAAACCTGTGTTCCAAATCTAATTAGTAGGTATTTCGTCCCCGTCCCTGTCCCCATAAAAGCTCAAAAACGACATCCACATCGATTTTCATGTTTACTTACCCCATTTAGGTACCCCTAAGGGATGATTTTCAAAATAACAAAATAGGTATGTAATTCCCTATTTATTTCTAGACGTGCTCCTACGAATTTTAAAATTGTAATGTCTATTTCATATTCTTTTTCCATGCAAAATTTGAACACCATTTTAACCCCTGTAGGGGTTAAAATCATGTCCACCTTGTTGGACCATAAATTAATGTCATTTTCGCAATCACCATCCCATAAAACCTCAAAAACGACATCCACATGGATTTTCATGTTTACTTATCCCATTTACCCCTAAGGGATGATTTTCAAAATAACAAAATATATAATTGCCTTTTTATTTTTAGATGTGTTCCTACGAATTTTAAAGTTGTAATGTCTATTTAATATCATTTTTCCATACAACATTTGAACCCCGATTTCACCCCTTTAGGGGTTAAATCATGTCCACCGTGTTGGACTTCAAAATAAATGTTATTTTCGCAATCACTATCCCATAAAACCTCAAGAACGACATCCATATCGATTTTTATGTTTACTTACCCCATTTACCCCCTACGGGGTTGATTTTCAAAATAACAAAATATATGTATATTTATTTTTAGACGTGCTCCTACGAAGTTTAAAGTTGTACTGTCTATTTCATATTGTTTTTCCATACAAAATTTGAACCCCATTTTCACCCCTTTAGGAGTTAAATCATGTCCACCGTGTTGGACTTCAAAATAAATGTTATTTTCGCAATCGTCAACTCAGAAAACCCCAATAACGACATCCATATCGATTTTTAGGTTTATTTACCCCATTGCACCCCCATTTCATCACCATGGGGGTTGAAATTATACCAATACAATATGCGTTGCGTTAGATTTCCATCCATAAGCCTAAATTCCAAATTTAGCGATTTTTACTTCAAAAATAAAGGATTATCTTCTAAACACAACTTCATCCCCCTTGTCACCCCTTCTGGGGTAGAATTTTGAAAAACGCTGAGACACGTATTTATTTATTTTCAATCATCAGCATAAACACAAAATTTGAAGATCCTAGTTTCAAAACTGAGGGACTTTCATACAAACTTTCATCCCTTATTTCATCCCTTTAGGGATGGAATTTTCAAAAATCCTTCCTTAGTGGATGCCTACACTGTATAAGGTATCTGTGTGCAAAATTTCAAGTCTCTAGGTTCAGCGGTTTGGGCTGTGCGTTGATATCTCACTCAGTCAGGACTTTGAATTTTATATATTAAGATGACTGTATTAAAGGCGAAGCCAAAACTATCAGTTAAGACTGATTTTATAGAACTGATAAATATCAATTATATTCCTAAGTTTGTAATTTGTGCGTTGATAATTTTAGTATTTAATTGTGATAACTAGTCTGTTATACCTATTTACTAAACTTGTACATATATTACTTCTGCATACATACATACCTACAGTTTCTCTTACATTGTTTTTGTAGAGTTTTATTTACATTTATTTTGATAAGCTTTAATTTCTAGAATAAGAACGTAATGTGAGCATAAACATTTTATGTACAATATACCTCCTATCGTATTATACTTAGATAATATTTTTATAAGTGCAATTTAACATAGCAAAGCAAAACATTTGTGTATTTCAATAATTACCTCATTTTGACTATTGTATTGGTCTTAAAATAAAAAAGTTATTTTCAAGATCAACGTTTTATTTATTAATACCTTGGGTAAATATAATTTTTTACATCATCTTCAACGTGATAACTAAACCTACCATCTTCAAAATATTTTTTTTACTAGAACAACGTGGTATGTTTACTCTTTTTTTTTCAATCGCTACAATTTCATTAATTTAGACGCAAATTTATTTCTAATTATTAATAGTTTAATTCATGAATAGTTGATCTTTAATCATTTCATACACAATTAGGTTATCCTGACCATAGTTTAAGAGTTATGGTCATTCAAAAGTAATAAAATAGTTTTTTGTAAAACTACTGTTTTTGATATATGACACTGTTGTCGCAAGTGGACGCTATGTTTCTTTTTCACTCACAGAAAATATTGTTTATTAAAGGATGCATGTTGTTGGAGTTCAGTCTAGTACTTGGACATTGTACAATTGTAATCATTTGATTTTATGACTGTATTCTGTTACATGTCTAATAAAGAAAATTAAAATTATTGTAAACGCGCTAACGTGCATGCGGACCGGCTGTAATCGCGATAATATCGATATTATCAGTATGCGGACCGCAGCCAAAGGGAATATAGGCTGCGGTCATAGCCGCTGCGGTACTTAAAGCAATCATTTCGATAATGGCGTGGCGTTTAAAACACGCGCGGTCCGCATTCTTATTTTTGTTATGGCATGGTTATGGCAATCTACTCCTCTTCAGGGAGTAATTTTTGCCAGTGTCGAGTGTTAAATAGTTCAGTGGTATACTCAGCTGCTAGGAAAAATTTAAAAAAACCTACCCCGTTGAATAACGCCATCTATCAACATAAAAATAAACTAAAATTCTCAGCTGGCAGAAAACCTTTTTGGCAGAGGTTAGAAGAGAAAGTCTCGGAGTCCGATTGTAGAATGTATATTTTGCAGCAAGCGGTGTCGTCTTCTCGCGCGCCGGAGGCGCGCGGGGAGATGGCTTCAGGTCGAAACCTATGGCCATGGTAGCGGGTTCGCGGGCCGTTAACAAACAGCCCGGTCGTTGGAGTCACCCCTCCACGCTTCTTCACGCACCGTCGCGCGGTCTGCCCTACCAGGTGAGACCCCGTAGGGAGGCCCAGCAGAGGCGACCAGCGAGCGACAGCGGACTTTAGCGTGGGAGGGGAGAACTATTTGTAGTTAGGTAATAATAAATTAAATGTGGGTAATTGCGAAATTTTCCGAGTGGTGGGGGCCCCTCCGCGGTGGCGGAGGGGGCCGGTGTCAGTCCGGTGGAGGGGGGGCTACGACCGCTCGCGGATGTTGCGAGCGGGAGCCCTCCGTTGCGTCCGTGGTTGCTGCGGCGGCCGTGGCGGCTGCCGCGGGCTGCGTGGGTGGTAGCAGCTCCCTTGGCAGGGGTCTGCCGCGCTGCGGGCGGTCGTAGGCCGGGGCGATGTTTGCTAGGTGCGCGTGCGATGAAGCATCGCTGCGCGCAAACATTCCTGCGGACAAGCGTGAGATGAAAGTATCAAGTTGGTTATCAAGTTCGACTTTGAGGTCGCGCTCTATAGTAGAGTTCCTGACGTAGCGGGGGGCCTGTGCAATGATGCGGAGGGTCCGGTTTTGCTGGGCACGGAGTCGGGGTTTGCTGCTCTCCGCGACGAATGCGTACCAGGCCGGTGCCGCGTACGTCAGGATGGGGCGGATGTATGTCTTGTAGATGTTTAGTTTGACTTTTGTAGGAAGGCGGCTGCTAAGTACTGGGCGCAGTTTCGTGCGTGCGACGGCGGTGCTCGCGACGACATTCGTCACGTGCTTGCGCATGGTGAGACGGCTGTCAATGGTGACTCCGAGGTACTTGGCCGACGTCAGCCATGGTAGTTGCTGTCCCGCGATAGTAAGCGGGGGCGGGATCAAGTGCTGGCGGCCGATTATCATGGCCTGGGTCTTGCCGATGTTGAGTGACATCCGCCACTTGTTTAGCCATTCTGGCAGTGCGTCCAAGGTGGGCTGGAGCTTCTGTGCCGCGTGTTGGGCCCGAATAGATGCCGTGTAATAGGCCGTGTCGTCCGCGTACAGTGCCAACTTCGCCTGGCCCACTACCGGGATGTCGTCGGTGTAGGCCTGGTAGAGTACGGGCGAGAGGCAACTGCCCTGCGGGACGCCGGCCTTGACGGGGCGCGGGGAGGAGAGGTGACCCTCTACCACCACCTGCACGCTGCGGTCACGTAGAAAAGATGCAATCACTTGGACGAGTCGGAGTGGAGCGTTCGACTGCAGGAGCTTATATAGCAGGCCATCATGCCATACCCGGTCGAACGCTTTTTCCATATCTAGGAAAACGACTGCGCTGAATTCGCGCTTGTTCGCGCAGGTGGCGAAGTCGTGAAGCACCCGTGTGAGTTGCAGCGCTGTCGAGTGCTCTGGCCGGAAACCAAACTGCTCTGCGCGGGGGGTGAAGTACTGCGTAAGGTAAGGTAGTAATAGTCGCTCAAAGACTTTGGATAGACAAGATAGGAGTGTGATGGGCCTGTGGCTCTCTGGTTTGGCCGGATTTTTCCCCGGTTTGGGGATCATTACTACCTTACCTTCCTTCCATGCGGCGGGGTAGTGGCCAGTGCGCAAAATGCCGTTGTAGAGCCGGGTTACGGCAGCTATGGTTTTCGGCGGCAGTCGGCGTAGAGCGGAGTTTGTAATCGAGTCTAATCCCGGGGCTTTCCGGGGCTTTACCCGGGACATCGCTATGGTAACTTGCTTCGGCGTCAACACGATGGGATCTATTGCGGGGGCAGGTTTGATGCTTAAGTAGCTGGCAACATACGACTCTACCTGCGTGTTATGGTCTCTATCGACTATCGGGTTTGGAGTGAATTGCCCGACTAGGTGCTCTACCAGTAATTCGGCTCGGTCTTGTGCTTTGTATCTCGGCGCTCCATTGTTGTCGAGCAGAGGGCGCTGCGTCTGTGGGGCCTGGGAGAGCTTTTTGCATAGACGGTGAACCGATGGCATGTCCCCGTCTATGGCTACAGCATCGATGTGTCTCTCCCAGGTGGCTGCTGAGTGGTTATCTAATGCCCGCTTTACCTGCTCTACTAATTGGTTTAGGCGGCTCTTTGCGGTAGGGCAGCGCGTCTGTTGCCACAGGCGTCGGGTGCTGCGCTTTTCTGCGATGAGATCTGCCACCCAGCGCGGTAGAGCGGATTTCCGCTCGTTGCTTGGGTGGGTGTGCAAGGATGATTTATTTAGCGCAGCCCTTATTACCTTTGTTAAGTCAGTGGCCGCTGCTTCGACATCTGCGGGGCTATTAATAGGGCGTGTGGTGGTAGAGTCCTCCAGCTCGTTGACAAACGCCTCCCAGTTCACGCGCGTCCGCGGGGTAGGGGGGGCGACTCGTGCGGGCAACTCACCAAAGGTACAAATCACCGGGCGGTGGTCAGAGGGTAGCTCCGGGGACACCTGCTGCGTGATGGTAGTGGAGATGTCTCTGTGGACGATGACGTCCAGCACCTCTCCGTTGCCATCGGCGTCGTAGCGCGTCGGCTCGTCTGGGGCTTCGACTGCGTAATCGTTTTGTACCGAGTCGATGTAGAGTGACCGGCCTGCCTGGTTTTCTTTGGTGGAATTCCACTGCGGGTGTTTAGAATTAAGGTCGCCCGCCACAACGGTGGGCAGCGGGTAAAGCAGGCCCCTTAACTCTGTGGTGTCTAACGGGGTGCCGGGTGGCTTGTATGCAGCGTAAAAGCGGACGTCAGTGTCGCCCAGGCGGAGATCAATGCCCAGTGCGTAGAAAGAAGTGGCTGCGCTGGGCGGGGCCGGCTGATGTAGGATGCGACGATGGACTAAGATGAGCAGTCCGCGGTACGGTTGCCCACTGTTGGGCGAGATCTCATCCCTGCGATAAGCCGTGTAATTTGGAATACGGAAAGAGGCGCTCGGTTGAAGGCGCGTCTCGCTGACAAGGGCTACATCGATGTCGTGCTCACGGAGAAAGTGCTCTAGCATGCGACGTTTCCCCGTGAGCGTTTGTGCGTTCCAGTGTGCTATCTTTAGTGGGTTGAATTTTGAGCTAGAAAGGATACGCAGCAAGCCTGTAATTGGTCCGCCAGGGATTTCGCTAGCCCGGCGAACATCTGTTGCATGCCCGGTGGTAATTGCGTGCCCGGGAGGGTGGGTGCATTGGCCACAAAGCCGGTGGTGGGTGGCGCTTGAGTCGCGCCGGTATTTCCGCCGGGTGGCGGGGGTGCGGGGCGAGGGCCTCGCTTTTTCTTGCGTCGGTGGCTAAACGCAGGTACTGCGCCGCGCTGGGTCGGCGGGTTCGCCGGGGCCATTAGCGAGGCGGGCGCTGTCTCGCTTACTTCGGGAACGGGCACTGATGCCCGGGTGGTAGGGCCAGACTTGTTTGGAGGGCCAGATTTGGCTAGAGGTCCGGCTGCTTTGTTGCGAAACTCTTTTTTCTTAGATGGGCAACTGGGGTGATTGGCCGGGTGCGGGCCCCCGCAGTTCGCGCAGGTAGCGGGTTCCGTGCGTGGTCTAGGGCAGTCTGCGGCAGCGTGTGGGCCCCCACATCGCACGCAGGCGAGCGCTCGGTGACACCCTTTCGACGAGTGTCGGAAGCCCTGGCAACGGTGGCACTGGGCCGGGCCTTTCCTGCCCCGCCAGGCTTCGATAAGTATGCCCGGAAGGCAGAGTAACTCATTTACCTCAAATATTTTTGAAGTGGCGGTGACGTCAGCGGGTTTGGTGATGGCCACGAAGAAAATACAGCCGGGACGGCCGGCGCGCGCTCTGATCTGCTTTACGTGCTCGACCGTATATCCGAGCTCGCCCAGCGCTGCCTTGATGTCCTCCGGTTCTGTATTAAATGGGAGGCCGCGGATTGCGACCTTCATGCTGCGCTCTTCTGGCAGGGCATATGAGTACCAGCTCAGGCCCTCTTTGGCTTCTAAATCAGTGAGGTATGATTGTATGAGCCGGTACTCATTGCCGTCTATCGGCGAAAAGCGAACGCCCTGTCCGTAGGGCCGCGCGCTGGGTGGTCGGCCGAGCAAATTGCGAATCGCTTTAATGTGCGTGGGCCAATTTTGCAGCGATTCAACAATTAAGGGCGGGTACCTTAGTTCCTTTGATGCCGTTGCGGGGGTAGGTGCGGAATTCCCCGTGTGGGTAGTTGTAGAAGTCCCCGTAGTGGGGATGGCGGTCGTCGTGGTGGGGATTTTTTTGCTGGCGGGTAGCCGCAGAAAAATCCATGGAGGGGATGGCAGCCGATGTGGAGGGGATGGCGGTCGACGGTTTCGCAGCCGCAGCTTGTGCGAAAGATGTTGTGGGAGGAGAGGTCTTACTCAGATCCTGGATCACCCGGCGCGGCCGTTGTTCACGCTGCGGGAGCGCGGCCGGGGTCTGCAAAGTCTGCGGCTGCGGAGTTGGGGCTGAAGTCACCTCTGGATCGGTAGTCGCATCCGGGGTGGCTGGTTGGTCGCCGCTGCTACGGGACCGGTTGAGGCGGCGCGGGTCGCGAGGGTGGAGGGGGTGCGGCGTGGCGCACACGCGTTTTCCTCCTTCGGCTGGCGAACGGCGCTTGCGTTTGCTGCAGGCGGGCGGTAGAGTCAGCGGCAGGTCGTCCATTGCGGACAGTGCCTGAAGAGCCAGCTCATCAGATGGTGTGATGGCTGGTACGTCCCCCAGCTCGTATTCGGCCAACCGTATGTACGTAGCCAGCCAGCGGGTCATCCGGGCAGACAAGTACCCGGAGCTGATAAGCCGCGACACCATCACTGAGTCCGATTCATATCGGACTCTTGGCGATGTTGCGTTGGCGATCAGGCGTAACCGGCTGGCTGGGTCCGCCACAGGGCTGGGAGTCGGCGTCACTGGGGTCGTCGTCGCTGCGGCGACGTTCGCGGCTGCGGGCGAGGGCGCAGGTTGCGCGGCGGATTGTGGCGCGGTTCGCGGCGGTGGCGGGTCGTCTGCCATGGCTCGCGGGCGCGCGGGGCTCGGATGAAAGCGCTACCCCAGGGCAGGTTTGACCCTGCCCTGCTGCCGAGTGGTGATGTTACGCGACGCTGGTCCGACGGGTCCAGGTAGTGTGTTTCCGCGGCTAATATCAGAATTAGCGGGAAAGACACTGAAAAACGAAGAGCGGGTACCGTACGCTGAAATACATAAACTGAGCATCCGAGAACAGTCCATGTATATTTTGTAAAACCTTAGCCTAATTATATACAAAAAGGGTAACTTACAACTAGTGGTATAGTGCGAGACGCGCATTGACAAATAGGAAAGACTTACGAACTAAAACTTACATCTAAACACACATATACATATTTACACGTGCCGCCGAATCAAGTGATGCGATTGGTCGACGCGACTCGACGAACTTTCGTGAATTCGGATTTTCGATGTGTGAGTGTGCTCCCACACCTTTCAAGGTCGAAACAAATTATCGGACGCGGCTTACTGCCGCGGCTGATCTGAGGTGTGCAAACTATCGGATGTAGTAGGTCGCGGACGTAACCATAGACTAATATGACGTCATCGGACGTCCGATAGCTATCTGGCACGCAGGATGTTATGAGAGTGTGCACACTTATCAGCCGCGGCAGTAAGCCGCGTCCGATAATTTGTTTCGACCTTCAGAGCGGTTTTCAAAAGGCAGTTTAAGAAATAAAGTAGTTCATAAAAAAGTACTAGATGTCGTTGTAATAAGTAGGTAGCTTTTTATGAAAAATATGAAATGTAATTACATACTTTTTTATTATACGTTTGTTGAGTATGTGGTTTGTTGCGTTGTGCGTTGGTTGTCCGTTGGCGTATTATGAATAACTTTTCTATGACCAATATGACCATTAGTGGGAAATAATATTTAAAAAATCTACTTAGTTGAAGTAGCGCCATCTATCGACATAAAATTATACTAAAATTCTCTGCTGTCAGAAAACCGCTCATTGCAAAAAAAAGAACAAGTCTATTTGTTTTCAAACTTATGGTTACCCTAATAGAGCGAGACAAACTGACTTCGTACTTGCTATCTCAAGTGGACCGTTTTTTAGCCGCAGAGCACCTTCCTGTTGTGCGAAGTACTTATAATTTCCTTGTTAAATGCTCTAAGATGGTAGTAGTGAGTGTACTTGGAACTAAATTAGTTCCAAGTACACTCACTACTGCCATAGTAGATTCTACTGCTCTCAGCGCTAATATGGCGATTTTCAAATCGGCACAAAAATTGCTGTCATTTCATGACTATAGCCTGTGCGTACTTGTATAATGGACGTCAGAGGGAGATTACACGATCAGTCTGGAATGCAATTCTACCATCAGTCTGGATCACAATTTTACCAACTCCTGACGCCAGAATTACACCAGACTGATACAGGGCTGCCTCGATATAATAAAGTAAACAATATTTTAAGATAAACATAAATTTTGTTTACCTCGAATATTATGTGGATTATATGGATTTAGAAATGTAAATTTGTTAATTTGATGATCATATTTGGTTGTGGATTTTTCTTGATTTAAACTTAAATACCTTGTTACAAAAAAAATATTTTATAAACCTACATAGGCACCTTTGTCTAAACTCTCTTGCGGTACTTAGGTATAACAAAAATTATCAGAAAACATGATCCCGGACACAAAGTAAGTAGTGGCGGCGCTCCGCCAGACAGAGAGCCCACTCAGGAACAAAGCGCCATTTCGCACGCACATATTGACATTACCTGTGTTATTCAGAGTGCGTTCGTTAAACTAGGGCCAAAGTTAACATGGCGTTAGACTGCGGACTAACGCCATTTTAGCGCAAATCGTATTCAGAGTGACAGTTTAACGTTTAGTCCCACCGTTTAAGGATTAAAAGGTGCATTGTGATTGGTTTACAAGCATTAAACCAGGTTTTGTTAGAACAGTTTTGCACCCCATTTTTGTGAAACATCTCTGAATAAGACAGTACGAGTTTACAGAGATTCTCAGGCAGTTTTAAACAGTGCTCAGTCGTGACTGTCGCGAGCGCTAGCGCGGGCATTTGTCACGTATTTACGTAAGTTGCAGCAAATTTGTAGTAAATTATTTGTGTTAACAAAATGAATAATCGTTGTTATTATGCTTACAGTGTGTTTGGTTGCTTAAACACAACAAAAAAACAGTGCTTAGTTTAGGTACTCGTTCTTGACCAAACGATATAGAAAGGTAAGTTATTAAAACTTGGTTTTCTTGAGTTTGTAGGCATCGGTACCTAGGTACTTTTTGGAACTACCTAGCTTGTAAGTGACAACCAATTATTCATTTCATAAGGTACCTACATATTCAAACAACAAGTACTTAGCAGCAGAAATGGTCTTTTATTTTTCTTTAACTTATCGTTCACTGGAAAAGCACAAAGTACCTACCAACGTAATGGTGCGGCGGCAAGTGGTAGAGGTAACTACCTCTTTGTGTAAAACGCCAGTATTTAGGTACCTACTGTAGTCTAAGTATTTCTCTTTGTCGGCGTGCGGGCGGCGTCAAATACTAATACTAGGCACTTACATTTTAGAGACATCAGTCATTAAATAATTATTTAAATCCCAAATAACATTTTACTTGCAGTACCTAACATTACATTTTGAGATACCAAGGGCCTCCCTCACTCATTCAGAATCAATAGTAGCAAGCAAAGCAACCCTAGTGAGTCCGGCAACTTTAGGTAATAATTTTCGCGGAAGGCGGGAGTGGTCCTTCTGTAAATTCTATTTTTTGTGTCCCTCCCGGACTATTAAGTGAATAAGTAGCTATTTTTGTGTAATTAATGGGACCATCCACGATACTAGGAATTGGTGGCCATAATGAAAATATAAATACATAAAGTACCTACATACTTAATTTTACAATAAATGTGAATTATTGGGAAAAAATTGTAATGTTGTAAAAAAGTCTTTGAGTCGCTGGTGTGCAGCTAGTCGCTCGACGACTCGAGTTGCCCAGCGACATTCGATCAAAATTAGAAGCGCCATCTAGCTTCGAATAGATTTAATAAATGAGTATCTAACAATACTAAACAGCACCACCATAGTACTCCTGCCTTTGAAAACCTCTTGGCGACATCTATTAGATTAATTTGTAAACAACATACAATTTGAGCGAGGTCTACAGCTCACTGAGCCACTAGTTAGTATTGATTTACCTACTGTCATTTTATTTTTTACCTACATAATTTATTATCTAAAAAAAACAGACTAAAAAGTAAAAAATAAAATTTTCTGTAAATATTTATAACCCTATACCTACAGAAATTTTAAATCTAAAAACGTGGGGCGCATTTTGTAAAATTTATCATCCATAATATTGTCTCTAGCATGCGCCCCACGTTTTTAGATTTAAAATTTCTGTAGGTATAGGGTTATAAATATTTACAGAAAAATTTATTTTTTACTTTTTAGTCTGTTTTTACTAGTCCGTTTTAATGTTTTTAGTCCGATTTTTTTTGTAATAATTTGATCCGTTTTAAAAACGTGTTTTTAAAAAAGTTTTTTTTTCAGCAAATTTTTATTTCTGCTTTTTAGTTAACGAGCTAAGACTAAAAATATACCAATATCCTATCGGAGCACTCGTCAAGACGATTCAAACGAGCCCAAACTCGATGGGGTTGCATGATTTTATTACAGAGTCCCAGTGGCCTTCTTCCGGCTCCATCATCAGACCCTGGAAACTATTTCCTAACAAAGTACTCGTCAATACGATTCAAACGAGCCCAAACGAGCCAAATCTCGATGGGGTTGTATGGTTTCATCATAGAGTTTCTATGGCCTTCCTCCGGCTCCATCATCAGACCCTGGGAACTATTTCCCAACAAAGAACTCGTCAAGACGATTCAAACGAGCCCAAATTTGATGGGGTTGCACGGTTTCAATATTAAGTTCCTATGGCATGACCTTTCGGCTTCATCATCAGACCCTGGACCTCGTCTCCCATTAGAGTACTCGTCAAGACGATGCTAACGAGCCCAAACACGATGGGGTTGTATGGTTTCATCATAGAGTTTCTATAGCCTTCCTCCGGCTCCATCATCAGATCCTCGGAAACTATTTCCCAACAAAGAACTCGTCAAGACGATTCAAACGAGCCCAAATTTGATGGGGTTGCACGGTTTCAATATTGAGTTCCTATGGCATGACCTTTCGGCTTCATCATCAGACCCTGGACCTCGTCTCCCATTAGAGTACTCGTCAAGACGATGCTAACGAGCCCAAACATGATGGGGCTGTATGGTTTCATCATAGAGTTCCTGTGGCCTTCTTCCGATTTCATCATCAGATCAGTTCAATGACACCATAATATTGCATTGCCTTTCAATTCTGACCTATGTTCAAAGTTTCAAGTCTCTAGCTTATCGGGAAGCTAGGATAAAATCGTTCGCAAACTTTGCGGAGAAACAAACGCGAAAGCAACCTAATAAAAACGTGTTAAAAAACATAGTTAAGTATGCCTAAATAGAGTATTTTAGCGTAGGTACCTAGTATCTCTATTGCTGTCGTTGATTTCAAGTAGGTACACCTTCACAAAATATAGTAACTACAATACTATACAATTTTATTTAGAGTAGGTGGCAGCCCTAATATACAGTGACTGTCGCGGCTGTAGGGTGACAAGATCAGAACGTTTAAAATACGGGATTTAGGATTAAAATATGGGAAAATTCATTTTATCGGGCTTAACAAATGACTTATTTTCTATAGTTAAATATTTTTATTAATTTACCTATTGCATTAAAATAAACCGCACTCCCCGCTGAGTGCCACTGCATCGCGTGAGAGCATAATATGCTTAAATACGGAACATTTAATTTTTTCGTATTGGTTTTACTAGATAAAGGAACACGCTCTAATTCATTGATGAAAAACGTGACGTTCCGAGAAATACAAGACGTCTGGTTACAATAAGCGACAGACTGATGGTAGACTGAAGGTCGAAACAAATTATCGGACGCGGCTTACTGCCGCGGCTGATAGGTATCTGGGACTATGAAAATACACTGAGGTGTGCAAACTATCGGACGTGAAGGTCCAAACAAATTATCGGACGCGGCTTACTGCCGCGGCTGATCTGAGGTGTGCAAACTATCGGATGTAGTAGGTCGCGGACGAAACCATAGACTAATATGACGTCATCGGACGTCCGATAGCTATCTGGCACGCAGGATGTTATGAGAGCGTGCACACTTATCAGCCGCGGCAGTAAGCCGCGTCCATAAGCCGCGTCCGATAATTTGTTCGGCCCTTAAGTCGCGGACGTAACCATAGATTAATATGACGTCATCGGACGTCCGATAGCTAGGCACGCAGGTAGGGATGGGTCCAGTGAAAATTTCAATGAAATGAAAATTAAATTTATATGAAATTTATGAAATCTTTCAAAACGGGTTGAAATATTTCACTTTTGAGTGAAATTTATTTCCAGTACTAGAAATTCCTCATTTTCTGAATTACTTCGTATTAAATGAAACTTTAAAGACTTAGATAACTGAACGAGCGAACGCAAAGCGCGAAAGATGCGTCTCTACTTCAGCTTGGGCAAAAATTCTTTCGTATGTCCTTCCGGCTGTCCGTTTGTTCTCCTCTACAAGTCGCATTTCTCAAGCGATTCACGTGAAATTTTGTGAGCGAATTCAAAAATTATACAGAAATTTATTGTTAAGCCAGTTTTTCGTAATTAGTCAAAATGGCAGAGATATGTAAAAAAACACATTTCAGTCCGGCTTTCTGGCAATGTTTGTTCTCCTCTATAGGTCAGATTTCTTAACCGATTCTCGTAAAGTTTTGTGTGAAGGTTTGAAAATTTTATAGATATTTTTCGTTGAACCAATTTTTTTTTAAGTTTTCAAAATGCGGAGATAATAGACAATTTGACAACATTTAAAATATACTACAAATTATGGTCATCCTAACAGATAGTGACGTAAAAAAACATATTCAACTATTATATGGACTAAATTAAGTCTATTAATTAATTAATTTCACCTAGAAAAATGCACAAATTTTTTAATTTATTTCTGTGGTGAAAACTTTCTAAGATGACTGATGACGTCACATGCCTGTAAATAAATATGGCTTCAGGCGTTTGACACGACCATAAACTTAGGATCCGCGATTGTTGGTTGTCAAATGGCTAAGGATATTACAATGTTTACAGGCTTGTGACGTCAACAAGTCACGTGTCCAGCACCATAGCGTTTTTGGCGCGGTTTTAAAATTTTAAACTTCAATATTGATTTTTTTTATGAAATACATTGATTTTTCCTGAAATATCAATGTGGTGCGCTTATTACGTAATAAGGAATAATTTAAAATGGTTTTCCAAAATTAGTCAAATAGTCTATTATGTAAAAGAAACATTTTAGTCCGGCTTTCCGGCGCTGTTTGTTCTCCTCTACAGGTCGCATTTCTCAACTGATTCTCGTGAAATTTTGTGAGCAGATTCAAAAATTATATAAAATAAATTTTTTGAGACAGTTGTTTGATTTTTTTCAAAATGGCAGAGATATGTAAAAGAAACATATATTTTAGTCTGGTTTACCGGTGCTGTTTG
Organism: Agriphila tristella; assembly: GCA_928269145.1. NCBI lineage: Eukaryota > Metazoa > Arthropoda > Insecta > Lepidoptera > Crambidae > Agriphila > Agriphila tristella. Next base: position 20,404,920 of record OV743442.1, read on the forward strand.
TTCTCCTCTACTGGTTGCATTTCTCAACCGTTTCTCGTGAAATTTTGTGAGCAGGTTCGAAAATTCGTTGATAATTTTTTCGGTAGATATAGATTCCGTAGATAATTTAGACAGTATAAATAAAGCCCTAATTTTTGCAATTTACGACCACGTTGCCATTGCTTTTAAATTCTGAAGGTCGTGAAGTCCAAACCTTAGGGCTTTATTTTTATACTGTCTTCATTTTAAGGGGTTCCGTACCCAAAGGTAAAAATGGGGCCCTATTACTAAGACTCCGCAGTTCGTCTCTCTGTCTGTCACCAGAGGGCCTAGTATGAGTTGGTTTTTTGTTCTCACTTCACTTTGCGAATAGTTAACTATCGTTTTCTCTCTTTCACTCGTTCACTCACTCGCATGATTTCCTCTCTTTCACTCGATACTATTCGCAAAGTGAGGTGAGAAACACAACTCGTACTAGGCCCTCTGGCTGTATCTCATAAACCGTGATAGCTAGACAGTTGAAATTTTCACAGATGATGTATTTCTGTTGCCGCTATAAAAACAAATACTAAAAAACAGAATAAAATCAATATTTAAGTAGGGCTCCCATACACATACATACATTTTTTGGTAAGGAACCCTTCGTGCGCAAGTTTTTTTACCTAATTGTATCAGCGATTATAAAAAAGAATGGGACCTCGGACCTCTATTCAGCTCTGTTTGAGAGAACTACGTGGCCGCGCGATTCTCCACGTTTCGACCGCGCGGCCATAGCATTTAAGCTATGTAATCATGAAGTCCAAACATTAGGGCTTTTTTATACTTTCTAAATTTTTCTACAAAATTGTATCAGCGATTAGCAAAAATAATGGGACCCCTACTAAGCTCCGTTTAAGAGAACTGCGTGACCGCGCGGCTCCCCACGTTTCGAGCGCGCGGTCTATGGCGCGGTATGTAGGTCGTGAAATCCAAACATTAGGGCCTTTTATAGGTACTTTCTACATTTTTCTACGAAATCGTATCAGCGATTAGCAAAAAGAATGGGACCCCTACTAAGCTCCGTTTAAGAGAACTGCGTGAACGCGCGGCTCTCCACGTTTTGAGCGCGCGGACTATGGCGCGGTATGTAGGTCGTGAAATCCAAACATTAGGGCTTTTTAGACTTTCAAAATTTTTCTACGAAATCGTATCAACGATTAACAAAAAGAATGGGACCCCTACTAAGCTCCATTTAAGAGAAATGCGTGGCCGCGCGGTTCTCCACTTACGATCGCGCGGCCACGGTTAAACCTTTATAACTTTTTGAATATTGCAACTTTAATTGTTAGTTTTCTACATATTCCTTCGGAATGTTGACGTAGTCGTTTTTCTTCTACGCCATCGTGGCCGACAATCGAAACGGACACTGAATATTTTGTTACTAAAAGTTGTAAAACAGCCAAAGCTATCCGTAATATAAGCCAACTTATTTGTTTATTGTTTAATAATGACAAAATACATGTTATTTTGTTCAATTTAGGTCAAATTAAACTTAAAAATAAATTTCACTCTAAAATGAAATATTTCAAACCAAAATGAAATTTATTCTAAATATTTCACAGACTGAAATTTTTCGTGAAATTTACCCAACCCTACACGCAGGATGTTATTATGGCCCCCGTAAACGTTCAAACGTGTTTGTCAAACACGTAAGTCTTTGTCAAGCAGTGGGGAGGCGAAGGCAAAGTGAATTACAGATGGCGCTTCAGTCTTTGGAACAATTGTCAGTTTGAGCTTATATTGTCTTGACTGTGTATTACGTGATTTTACTTTCTTAGATTGTATTTTTTTCGGTTTTGCGGACAAACAATGTATTCTATGCTAACTTTAGCTCATATAAAAGAAGAATTACGGAAAAGAAAAGCCAAAACAACAGGCAAGAAAGTTTATAGCAACTTACAAAAAATTGCTAACAAGCATTACATTTCTTTTAATTTCGTGTAAGATTTACAAGTAATCTTTTTATTTCAGATTAGAAGCATATGATTTAAATTTTAACAAAGCAACTGAGTGTGAATTTCCGTGTTTATAGTTGCCTGATGATGCCTGTGCAATAGTAATTTCAGGTTTCTGTACTGGAATTTCTGTACCATCCAAAATTACACGAACCGTTTTATCATATTTATTTTATTATTCTAAGTTTCTTGAATGACTCTGGCATATAAAATTCTATTAATTCTCTGTTTGGCCCCAATATTGGGCTTATTCCATATTTGATATACCTATCAAATTCATCCAAGTTATAAATATGTTAGAAACTGCTGAGGTTGAAATATTAAAGAACAAAGCTGTTATAATTCAAATGTTGTTTTATTTTGGCAAAGCTTCATCAAATTCATGAAACATTCCTTTTGATTTATAATGTTTCTCAGGCTCAGCAAAGGAGAAAATCGAGTGAAAAGTATATTTTTTTTGATATTTTTTGCCCACAATTTTTTTTGTTACTGGGAAATCGATGAACTCCAATATTTTACAAGTTACATGCATAACAATGCGGCATTTTCTCATTATAAAATTAAAAAGTGCAATACTCCAAGAGATTCCCATATGTTTTGACACTTTCTTTGAGGCCGCCGGGTACCAAAGACCAGACGCCACCTATCGGGATAAAATTGCGCTTTTCCTCCCCGTTTGATCGTCTGCGAGCGAAAACTACGTGTTTGACAAACAAACCATAAACAAAACTACGTTTTTTTGTCTATGCTTTGTTTGTCAAACGCATTATAAATAAATAAATAAATGCTTGGACGATTTCACATAGCGTCATCTAGCCCCAAACTAAGCAAAGCTTGTAATATGGGTGCTAGACAACAAATATACTACGTAAATACTTTTTAAATATATACTTATTATACATAGTAACACCCAGAACCGTCACAGAAATTAAAATTCATCATTTCAATTTCTGCCCGGCCGGGAATCGAACCCGGGACCTCTGCGTGGTAGGCGGCATGTTGACCACTGCGCCACTCAGGTCGTCGCATTGATTTTTATATGTCGTAGGATAATTGTACAAATAGGATTTTTATAAAAATCCTAGTATGATTGTAAAATACCGGATAATTAGAATCTAACACAGATTTTTGCAATCGTCCGAGTGATGTTTAGGATTTTTACAAAAATCCAGCGTATCTTAGGTAAATCGCCAATGACCATCACTTTGCGCGCGCTGATTGGCTGACGTTAACGTTATGGACTGACGGATGCTCTGATTGGCTAACGGCAACATTGCTGCGTCCATTATTATTATTGTGATTATTGTCAAATATTTCTCCAGCATTATGTTCTATTTTTACGTTTTTTATTTAAAAAGAAAACTGAATGCTCAAATCTATCAAGAGACATTAATGTACGATGAGTGAAGTGAGTGAATTGGATATTATACCAATGCTGGGCTCGATCAGTGCAATCAATTTATAGCACAGTAGCCCGTAGTACATTTAAATTACCAAAAAGGTTACCGTTCGCCGTTGTGATATAGTTATTTATTTCGAAATTATAGATACTTTAACCCAAGTTTTACAGATCGCAACCCGCCGTAACCTATATTTGTCTACCGAGATACCTATATTTTTCGAGGTTTGTTTACCATATGGTTTAGCTATTGTCGTGTTCTAAAGCTTTGTTTGATTGTCACTGATAATAGTAAGACTATAAAAAGTAGCCATACACAGATTTAAGACCAGGTAAAGTCCATCCATTTTCATCTGGTCTTAAATCTGTGTATGGTCACTTTCCATAGTTTTACTATTATCAGTGGCACTATTATCAGTACCTACTTAGGTATAACCGAAAAATAACCTTTCTACACAGAGCTAAGTAAGTTCTACAGCGCTTGTCAACATGTTTTTGCAAAACCTTGTTAAAACTTTAATTGAAGAATTTAATTCGGCAAAATTACGAAATAACCCCAAAACCCATCAGCAATATGTTCTGACCAATCAGATTGAAGATGTTATAATTCGTCTCTTAAGACTATCCAATCAGCATTCAAGTTTTTGGATTTTTACAAAGATCCTAAAAATTTCTCGGACGATTGCGAAAATCTGTCTTAGATTACAATTATCCGGTTCTTTACAATCGACCTAGGATTTTTGTAAAAATCCGGCTTTTACGATTATTCTACGACATATATATTCCACTAGACAGGCTGCTGTCAAACTGTTCTTGTGCCTATTTGATTTCCGCCATTTTGGCGCTGTACGACGTAGCGTGAGCAAGGGTCTGACATGCTTTGATAGAGCGAGATCGTCTTATTGAGATTCCTATAGGAGGAAATAGAGAAAAGTTTCATGTTTTATCTCTATCACCGACCGGACTTTTTTTCATGGTCGGGTTATAGGCACAGTTCAACTAGGCAAAACAAACAAGTGAGGTTATATCAAAAGTGCCAAAGAAATTAAAGGTTTTGTGGATTACTACCTAATTTATACATAAAATTTATTATAAATCGAATGTGTAGTGTTTGTGTCTAGCCTACAAAATGGTGGGTTGTTCAATATTTGGCTGCAAAACTAACAAATAAAGAAAAGAAGCGGGTGTTACATTTCATGCGTAAGTACACTGTTTTCTATATTTTGATCACGTATTTCTTTCTCAAATCTCACAGGAACCAAGTTTCTGAGCTAAATCATTAGTTATATCATGAAAAATTTGATAAATAGGAAAAATCTAAAAATTATTTCTAAAAATAACCTCGGAAACATTTGACATGTAAACCGGGAAAATTGCGTATTAATCTACGTAATAGAAGTCAGCTTAGCATTGACGTCCACTATAATCAGTAGGTTTATAAATCGATTTCGGGATGCCTACCCATATAGAAATTTTTCCCCAAAAATTACCCCATATTTCAGGGACTTTCAAGCGATTTGATTTTTCCAGATTTCCGACGGAAGATAAAATTCATGAGAAATGGACAACGGCAACTGGAAAAAAGAATTGGCATCATAAGTACAGTCAGTGGCACGAATCATGAAATCGGGTGGGGATTGCGCGGAACGCGAATTTTGGGTATGCGTTGCGGTGAGGGGCGCGGGCGGCGGGAGAGGGGCGCGCGCTATTGGTCGCTCACAAGAGCACATGCGCGAACTTATCCCTACTCCGTCGAAAAATATTCAAGATACATGCCTCGCACTGTACACACGAATTGATTTGTAGAAAAAGTGTGTCTGTACATATTACATATATTAAAAAAAATATTTGAAGCGATGGAGACATAGTAATAGAGTAAGAGTTAAAAAAAAGTGTGTCTGTCTGTTTGAACACGCTAATCTCCGGAAATACTGATTTCTGTTATATAGCTGTTAAGCCTGGGCATAACTTAGGGTATAATTGATTTTGGAAAATGGAAACACCTGATGCAGAACCTTAGTAAAAGTTGTTCAGCCGGAGTGGTATTTTATTTTATTTGTTATCACCGCCTTACAGTCCCGGTTAAGAATAGGACTGTCCCATCTCATCCCATGGGTATCGTAGAAGGCGATAGAGGGAAGTTTTTAGGGACCTAGTACAGACCATCGCACAAAGGGTCACTCGAATGGCAGCGACAAAACTGTCAACAACAGCATTCCCAAGGAGGGTTGGAGTCAGGCAGGCGGCCGACCGTAAAACTTTGCCAAAACCTAATGCAGTATGAATTACATGCTGCGCCGACCCCAATAGTGGTCGTTCTACGAGCTCAAAATTTTATTTTGTGTAGAATACTATAAATAAATTGGGATAAGGGCAGGAGGATGATGATGATGATTTTTTATCACAAAATCCATAGCACTTAAAAATTGATGATCTGGAAAACCTGATGCAGAACCATAATGGTTCAGCTAAACTATTAGAAATATAAAAATGACACCTTAGCAAAAGTTGTTCAATCTGTTGAGCATTTTTTGTTGAGGTATAAAGAAGAACAATTACGTCACATATTATAACAGGGTGTAATTGTCAAAAATTCAATACTGTAACGATTCCGACTACATTTTAGGGTATTTTTTTGCGATCATGGCAGCCCCATATTTTGACGTCATAATATGTCTATCCCTTACACCCGGTCGCTCGGTGGCGCATCTACCCCTTTTTAATATACTATATCTATGAGCGTGAGCATAGCGTGAGGGACATGGTACTAAAGTTTGGTGTCATCATGGCAACCATTTTCATTGTAGTTATGTCAGATAGTTCTTTAGATCCACGCTAGAGGCGTTTCAAATAGGCACAAGAACTTTGCTGTCAAATCACACAGACAGCCTGTCCAGTTAAATAGAAAAAAATGTTTCCATGTCAGTGGTCAAACGCGTTTGCCAAACAACGTTTGAACGTGTGCGCTGAGAAAACGTACAAACCAAAGATATTATATTATACAACAAGATTGCGCACTAATGAATGATTAAAGCTCGAGCCGAGCGAGATAGCGCTTTTAAGGTGTGCGCCCTTCTCTACTAGGCTGGCTACACGATTTGGTTCTTCGAGGACAATTTATAGTTCGTTTAGGCGCATTTGGTCCACTTGACCAGAAATCGATTGAGTAAGCAAAAATAGGTATAAATAAAAGCCTATGTAGAGTAATAAAAGTCAGTTTATTACGCTATTGTCGTATATGAATATATAAGGGTGCACGAATGTATTAAGTAAGTCAGTAATAAACTAATCTTATCATAAAACGGTTGTCTCATTGTTTATTACTCGATATGGCGACCCTGCCAGCCAAGACAATGTAAACGCGTGCGCTGCACAAGCGCCCGGCGCGCTGCGCCGTGGCTGCTGTGGTTGGCTGCGAGCCACCACATAAAATAAAAATATATTATAAAAGACATTTGAAATAAGTAATTCAAAGTTAAAAGTGAACTAAAGTCTACAAAAAAAATCAAATCCATTCTCTACGTGTGTTGTGTACTAGGAATTAAATTATGAAGATGTATCTGATACGAAAAAGAGCTCGATGCTTCGAGCTTGGATTTCGGCATGCAGCCGGGAGATGTTTCGTTGTCCAGGAGGTGAAAGAGACATAAGTGAGATGAAAACCATGTAGCGGTAGCTATGAGGAAAGTAAACAAAACTATCTAGTGTAGTGAGCCAGTGAGTAACACCTGTGAATCGTTATCGGATAAAATTATAAATAGAAGAATTTTGTTTTTCTTCATTGTGTTAAAGTAAAGTAACTTGATTATTTCTAATCTAATAATGTGTGTGTTTCGGTAAATAGGTAGATTAATTAATATTTTGACGCACAATGGCACCTAACATGATAATGATTTTATATGACAGATTTTCAAGACATTCTACTAATAATTTTGTTTCTTTATAATGGTGTTAAAAGAAATTTGGTATGTTGTAATATTATTACAAGTAAGACGATATTCTTCTACTTATTTTCAGTAATATTTATGTTTTATTAACTCTAAATCCTAATTAAGTAAGTATACATTTGTCGTTTCTCGAGAAGTATAAGACGACATTATGGATTTATTTTGTCTTTTTACAAATACGATTAAGATAAATCATAATTTGTGAAAAAATTAATGAGGTCAGAGGTCATAAGATTCGCGTTGTCTTGTGCAATTATGAAATTCATTTTCAATCAAACAATAACAATATACATTATACATCTTAAGAACAATAAAAGAATACACCTTTTGTTTATTTGGACGAAGTCATGTGCATTGTTTTAATTTGTCAAGACATTGTTGATTGTTATAACAAATGAATTGATTTTGCAAACCGATGCAACTTAGGCAGTGTGTGTCAATGAATTTTGTTGGCAATGTGATGAATGGAAAACGAATTATTACGTAAAGAATTATGTTATTCTTAGCAACAGTTCTCGAAATATTCTTGAAATAGGGGAGGGCCTACCCTAGTTTCAGAAATATTAAGAAAACCAAGCAATTTTTAAAAGGAAAAAGTGAGAATAAATAATTATGAGATGAATAAGTAATAAAATAAATGACATGGTTTTTTATACAAATAATAATGCTTATTATTATATTAATGTTTAGTGGTAATGTTATTGAGATAATGTTTGATATAAAGTATAAAATAAACAACGTTACGCCCGAGCGGATTTCGTTGATTTACTATTTACTCATATAAAAGAGACTACGTGAAATGTATTGTTTATAATAAACTGGGATATATTTTTAATACCAGAAGATAATTTTGTTTATTGAAACGAATGGAGTTTATTAACTGGAATATTTTCTTTAATACCAGAAGATTTTTTTTGTATTACCTAAATGGATTAACAGAACTTAGATAGATAGGTAAATGGATTTTTGAGATATAATTTTTGTTGTGAAATAAATGAAATGTAGTAAAAATAACTGGGATATACATTTTTCCAGAATATTTTTTTTTATTATCTGAATGGGTTGATAAATAAATGAGTTGATTGATAAATAGATTGTTAAGATAGCAAAACTGAATGTTTTTATAAAATAATTTATGTAAGTTTGATTTATATGTCATGAAATCATAGTTTAATTTTTTTTATGACAAATAACTGGGATAGATATTTTTACCAGAAGATGTTTTTTATTAACTGAAGGAGTTGTTAATAGATAGATAAATAGATTTTTCATATAAAAATCTGAATGTTTGTAAGAAGTTAGATATGTAATACAAAGTTATGTTTTGTAGAAAAAAAAGTTTTTATGAAATTAGTTACTTGTAGAAAGAGAGAAAAAGAAAGTAGTTGCTTGTAGTTTTTTATCATAATGTTTACTGTCATTTTTGTCTTTAAATTTTAAGTTTTATAGTTGAAATAAGTTTAACTACAGGCACCTGTATACTACCTTATATAATTTTGTCTTTTGTAGTTAAGAAAAAAATATATTTAAAAATGCACATATTTAAGATTTTGTAATTTTTACTTATAGATCAAACTTTTTTTTTTCCTGTTTTTTTCTTTGCACCCCGGTGGTGTCGTATATGAATATATAAGGGTGCACGAATGTATTAAGTAAGTCAGTAATAAACTAATCTCATCATAAAACGGTTGTCTCATTGTTTATTACTCGATACTATACCTACATACATTGCTAAATATAAATATAATTGTTTTTCGTAACTTTTGACGCATGGTGGCTTTGTGTCCAATTAATAATAAAACGTTAAGCCATCTTCTTTCAAGGCAGCTGTATGAGCGAAAGTGGCGCCCTCAGAGGTTTTTATTTAATAAGTTATTAATTTTAATAATGTTTATCGTGGAGAATTTAGGGTCCATGGTCTAGTATTTTTATAAGGTATCACTGCATGCCCTCGTACTCATTCATAGAAGTAGATAGCAAATGTGTCAAAAACGGCCACTTTTAACGGTTTTGCTAACTACTTCTAGCAGTGACTACGAGAGAATGTAACGATACCGTCTAAAAATACTAGACTGTGGGCCCTAAAATCTCCACGAAAAACATTTATTAAAATTGTCTATTAGAATTATAATATTAAATATAATTCACCGCGGCGCCACCTTCACACTTCTTTCTCAGGGTACCACCTTAATTCCTACATCTTTAGGAAACTTGTACTGTAACAAAGATTATTTATGCCCGATTGCACTAAACTTAAGGATCGCCTAAGTCTTTTCCTAACTACAACACGACCAAATTAAAACGGTGTCATAAACTTAGCCTTCATGTAGCTGTCATTCGCCTAGTTATCTTGGTCGAGTTGTAGATAAGAAAAGACTTAGGCGATTCTTAAGTTTAGTGCTTTTGCACCTTAATTGATTTGGGTAATTTAGTAAGAAAGTCGATTTCAGTCTATAAATTGCAATTGACATGGACACCCTATTTTAAACAAAATGAAAACTTTACGCAGACAAGGACGCATTCCATAATAAGGCCGTCTCGCTCAGCTCGTTTTTCCGTTTAGTTTAATGCTTTAAGAAAGTAAACTTTATTATAACGACATAGAATTCAGTTTGCATTGCAAAAAAATCATAGTGTGTCATCTTGTTATAATTATAATATCTTTGGTACAAACAAAACCATAGAGAACGTAATCACTCCTGTCAAAAACGTAAAATTTGACAAACGTGTTTGAACGTTTACGGGGGCCTTAGAGTGTGCACACTTATCAGCCGCGGCAGTAAGCCGCGTCCATCAGCCGCGTCCGATAATTTGTTTCCACCTTGATGGTTTACCATGATTCAAAATTCTAACTCAACTCAGCAGGGTTGGTAGGTTGGGGTTTTATTTCGCATTTTTGGGGAAAAATAACGGTCTTGGCGAATTTTTGGGGAAATGAAATCATTAGAGAAATGTTTGGGGAGAAAAATATACAAGAAAGAATTTTGGTTATGGTATAAATTTAACATCTATAATGTTTATCAAACCATGTTACACCGGTCACTCACATTCGCGCAAATACGCGAACCCACAAGTGTAGGACGGACATTCGAAGACATTCGCGAATGATTTTCCATACAAAATTGAAAACATTCGTACAATGTACGAAACTTTGCGCACATGTGAGTGACCGGGGTTAAGCAAAGATGAAGTTTCGGAAGTTCTAAACGTTTTAGATGATTCAGGTTAGCACTTCCGATACTTCTTTACTTTTTCATATTTTCTGAATTAACTTACGCGTGAAAGCACTAAACTTAAGAATCACCTAAGTCTTTTCTTATCTACAACTCGACCAAGTTAACTTAGCGAATGACAGCTACATGACGGCTAAGTTTATGACACCGTTTTAATTTGGTCATGTTGTAGTTAGGAAAAGACTTAGGCGATCCTTAACTTTAGTGCAATCGGCCATTAGTTTAATATCTTTCAATTCGTTAGATTTCCTGTTTAACAAAAATGGGGTAAAGATTGTTAAAAATTCTTTGGGGAAAAGAATTCTTGAATATGGGGAAATTTCAAAATCTGGATCTACCAACCCTGCAACTCAGACTCCCAAGGGAAGGGGTGGGTGCATTCGCCGTTTCAAAATATTTGTAATTTATTTTCAATTTTTTTAAAACTTGTCGGAAATGCGTGCTAAGTGAGATAAATTTAAAGATTTATTAATAAACTTTGTACACCAACCGAAGGCACTATTATTCAGTAGAGGAATTAGGAGATACTGATGATCAAAGTTTTTGTCATGTTATGGTAATGACATCATGGTAATGGTAATGACGTTCTTATTGATGGTAAGGTAATGATGACAAGTTAACGGTAATGACGAATTTTTCTAATACTTGTCATTATCATCATTATATCAGCCGCACGACACCCAATGCTGGGTTGGGTCTATACCCAAGGATCTCCACAACGATTGGTCCTGCGCTGCCCGCATCTACCAGCTTCCCGCGACCTTTACCAGATCGTCGGTCCACCTCTTCAGGTGCCTATGCCTATCTACGGAGCGCGAGCGTCGTCCGGTGCGCGGTCGCCATTCCAAAACCTTTCCGCCCCAACGGTTATCAGTTCTTCTGACTATGTATCCCGCCCACTGCAACTTCAATTGAACAATCCTTCAAGCGATGTCGGTTACTTGAGTCCTCCACGGCGATCTCCTCATTACTAATTCGAGCACGCAGGGGAACACCAAGCATGGCTCTCTCCATTACACGCTGGGTGACCTTGAGCTTTCTTATGAGACCCATTGTTTGTTAGCGATCACGTTTTACTGCCGTAATTAATCATCGGCAACACAAACTGGTTATAGACATTTGCCTTGGAATACCGAAGTTTCCCGAATGCTGGCCCATCAGAATTGGATTCGAGGAGAAATCTCTCGAAGACCCTAGAAGAAGAAGATCATAGAAGAGATTTTTCTCGAAGTTAGACTTACCTAAATGGACCATCTGTCATTACTAGGTAAACATAACGGATAACAACTTCGAGTATAGTTTCCAAACATGAACTGGGGGACGTTAGTACTATTAATATTCTGTGCTGGAGGTGCAACATGGGCATTCAACATAATGTTAATCTTATCCATGTTCATCCTAAAACCCACTCTTTGGGAAGCACTAAGGAAATCTTCGAGCTTTCTGTCCAGGTCTTCCATGTCTTCCATGGTCTCGGACATGAGTATCATCGGCAAAACGAAGAAACGTTAGTTACTGGCTATAAATGTTGATGCCGAGTCCTTTTCAGTCCTGGCTCAGACATGGTTCAGAAGTGGGATGGCTCTATAGTTCTTTATGAGGGTCTCGTCACTCTTTTTAAAGAACAGGAATCACCTCGCTTGTGTTCCATGCCTGCGGCGTTTTGCATTCAACGATGACGGAACTGAAAAGCTTCTGAAAGATTTTGAATATGGTATGGGGTTATCGCCCACTCTCAGAACTTCTGTAGTAAGTCATCGTCACTCTATCGTTACCCACTGCCTTGTTGTTTTTAGTTTGAAAGCCATAATAACTTCGAATAGGTTGACTGACGTCCGGGATATCATCAGTATAATTATAGGTATATATTGCCTATCTTTTTTCAATGAGAAGTAAGACTAGCCTAGTTCAAGATCTAGACCAGTGCCTATTATCGTTATTTCTATAATAGTGCTATTACGTTTCTATATTTATTTAATATATAATTTTAATTATAAAATAATACAAACATAAATGATACAGCGTGTAAATATATTTTACATCAATTTACACATTATACAAGGAAAATCTTTAGTCCTTTCACAATAAATATATATTATTTATAATACAGGGTTACTAAAAATATGACGTATTCTTGCCAAAGGGTTATAGCTGATGAGGTCAAATCAAATATTTTTTTGGTATATAATTTTGTCTCGAAAAGTTTATGGTTTTCGTGTTAATTGTTATTAAGTATTTTTTTCCAAAAGTACGTTTTCAGACACAAACATTTGAATTAAAAGATAACTAGGTACTTATTCGATTCTGGTGTTTTTATTACTACGGAATAGAAAATAGTCTGAGTGTTGACTATGAATAAAAAAAATGTAAAAAAGTATAGGGCTTACCATCAGCAAATGTCAAAAGCATGCCTCAAACAGGACTGCATAAAAAAGTGAGGCACTAAAAAAGTAAGACGAAAAAGTAAGGCAGTTCAATATAATTCCTGCTAAAAAACCTCATAGTATGGCCCCAGGTGTATATAAAAAATTCATGCATTTTTTATTTTTCCAGATATTTTGAAAATAATATAAAAAAAACCTAGTAACTAAGCGTACAAAATATTTTAAAAACATCTCAATCTTATTTATAGAAATTATTAATAAGTTTTATACCCCAACAGAAAGCTAAATAGATGGAGATGTTTTTAAAATATTTTGCACGCTTAGTTACTAAGGTATTTGCCGTTATTTCCAGAAAATCTAGAAAAATAAAAATATATATAAAAAAATGCATTTAAGGATTGTATATTTTATAAACACTATAAAAAAATATTCATTATCAACAATCAGAATATGTTCTATCCCAAAATAATAAAAAAAACCGACATCGAATGAGTAGTTATCTTTTATTTCAAAAATTTGTGTCTGAAAACGTACTTTTGGTAAAAAAATACTTAATTTCAATTAACTCAAAAACTATTAACCTTTCGAGAAAAAGTTATATAACAAAAACTTTTTGTTTTGATTTCATCTATAACACGTTAGGAGGAATACCTACGTCATGGTTCCAATAATCCTATATAGCATTTTAATTTTCGTCATTACCGTTTACACAGCATCATCGCCATTTTCATCTAAAAAATGGTAATGATGTTAATGGTGATGACGAATTTGACATGTGTCCTTTGAAATTCTTAAATTAATAAATGCATCTCAGGCTGAGATGCATTTATTAATTTAAGAAGCTCAGTCACTCATTTTGAAATATGTACTTACTATCAGAGTATTGTAAAATGTTACAAATAATAAAAGAATAATACTTAATCAGATAACCAAGTTAATGGCGATGACGGAAATCCGTGACCTACTACTTCCAGACATACTTTAATTGCAAATAAAATTTATTTACCGAGCAGCAAACTGACGAGCACTCTGTTTCTATTCACATTGACGACTGAGGAGTGGGGCGCGCTGTAACTAACTTGTAGACATGCTTCACGTAGAATATTAAAAAAAATAGTTTTGATGTTGCTGCGATGGTGTTGACGAATTTCCGTGACCAAATTTTTAAAATGTCGTATCTATAATATTGCAATTCCAAATATCTTTAAGATTTATGATGTTGTTTACGGTACTATCTAATTTCGAAATATATAAAAAAAATCTGACTTCACATAGTAATAGTTTACGAAAATGAGACAGAATATTTTATATGACAATTTTCCCGTAGATGGCGATGACGTTAGAGCATGTTTATTTTAATTTGAGTCAAAAATATACATGCTAAAAGATTTTGGATTCCAGAGACTTGTATAAAAATATGTATGAAATGTCTTTTGAAATAAATAAATAGCAAAAAACAAATAGGTAATTTTTTATCAGCCGGGAAAAGTACTTTTCGTATTTTCGCGAATTCACCCGTGAACGCCTAGTACCGAAATGCGAAGTTGCCAAACCTAATAGCATGGCTTGTGTCATAGCATAGCCTTCTATATCTTCCAAGCCCTGAAGTAGATCAGAACGGCAACATCGCATGTGGTCAAGCACATAGTATAAAATTATTTTGAAAATTATTTATTATTTGTTTTTCCTATATTATCTATGTTTAAACTAGTTGTAAATTGTGATGTAAGATTATTTCAGTAAAGTTTTATATTTATTATTATTATTTATTTATTAGAACATAAGGTTTGAGTCAAATTATTTGAACTTTTCGGGGGTCCTTTAGTACGATGAGCATTTTGATCTAAGCCTCCTCTAGCAATAAATCTTACATCATTAGAAAGGTATTTAAATTTGAAACACTTTATTGTTTTACGATAAACGTCAACTAATAGTACTTTGAGAGTTATAACGCTCTAAGCTTGACCAATTTTTTCAACATTAATGACCTAAAACTCCGAAAATACTAACAATTAATAGAAAGTATGTTTGCAGCAAATATTTGTCATATAAATACCGTTCTTATGATATAGCACTCATTTCTATAGGTGTAGTAGATCAACTCCCATAGACAATAAACCACTTTTATACTTTAATAACCTTTAACTCCAAAAGTATTAACAATTCATATAAAGTATTTTAACAGCAAATATTTGTCTTTAAAAGACCTTTCTAATGATATATCATTTATTGCTAGAAGGCGTGTAAATCAATTCCCTGCTGAAGAAAATCAACAAAAAAGATGACATCTTTTACAGCCATTTTTTCCTGGTTAACATTGATATTTTTCTTATTGTTTAATATACACAGCATTTCAATAAAAGAACTACATTATTTTCTTATTTAAAACCTCACACGATTACTATGAAAAAAAATATCGACCTCTTAAAATTGAAATATTCCCATACATTTAGTATGGAGACTGGCCGACGGCATGACCACGAACTGACAGTAACAGACGTTGCCAAACTTATGTTCACGGCTTGCAATTAAAGAAGGCTATGGTCATAGCCTTCTATATCTTCCAAGCCCTGAAGTTGAGCAGAACGGCAACATCGCATGTGGTCAAGCACATAGCATAAAATTATTTTAAAAATTGTTTATTATTTGTTTTTCCTATATTATCTATGTTTAAACTAGTTGTGAATTGTGATGTAAGATTATTTTAATAAAGTTTTATATTTATTATTATTATTTATTTATTAGAACATAAGGTTTGAGTCAAATTATTTGAACTTTTCGGGGGTCCTTTAGTACGATGAGCATTTTGATCTAAGCCTCCTCTAGCAATAAGTCTTACATCATTGGAAAGGTATTTAAATTTGAAACACTTTATTGTATGACTATAAGCGTGAACTATTAGTACTTCGAGAGTTATAACGCTCTTAACTTGACCAATTTTTTTAACATTAATGACCTAAAAATCCGAAATTACTAACAACTAATAGAAAATATGTTTGCAGCAAATATTTGTCATATAAAAACCTTTCTTATGATATATCATTCATTTCTATAGGTGTGGTAGATCAACTCCCATAGACAATAAACCACTTTTATACTTTAATAACCTCTAACTCCAAAAGTATTAACAATTGATATAAAGTAAATTAACAGCAAATATTTGTCTTTAAAAGACCTTTCTAATGATATATCATTTATTGCTAGAGGGCGTGTTAATCAACTCCTTGCTGAAGAAAATCAACAAAAAAGATGACATCTTTGACAGCCATTTTATCCTGGTTAACATTGATATTTTTCTTATTGTTTAATATACAAAGCATTTCAATAAAAGAACTAAATTATTTTCATGTTTTAAACCTCACACGATTACTATGAAAAAAAATATCGACCTCTTAAAATTGAAATATTCCCATACATTTAGTATGGAGACTGGCCGACGACATGACCACGAACTGACAGTAACAGACGTTGCCAAACTTATGTTCACGGCTTGGAAATGAAGAAGGCTATACAACGATAGAGAAGGCTGTGGCCGTAGACAGAGAAACCTGCTGTGGCTGTAAGCGGGATTCGGAACGCGGCCTAGATTTTAGATGTTTTTATGACGTAAAAAATATCGATCTAAAAATTCAAAAAAAAAATATAGGTATGAGATAGATATGAGATGAGCAAAAAAAAAATGGTTTACTAATTTTAGTACATACTTTTCTCAAAATGAAATGTTGTACCCATAGATATAGATTTTGCCACTATTTTTTTGACTCTTCTTTGAAGTCTTTGGAACCAAGGTTTATTTCGCAAAAATTGGTATAAAAATAATAAAGATTGGCCACAGCGTTGCCAGATGTACCGCTTTTCCACTTTTTACCCCGCCTTTTTGACTATAGATCCGCTTTCCACTTTTAGCCTACGCGGTTCCGCTTTTTTCGAATCTACTAGCTAGAACAACCAATCCTTTTTGGCGGTTACACGGCACGTCAAAGATTAAAAGCTGCGTTTAGTCGTTCAGTTTGATCCGTTACTGGGGAATATCCGAAAAAAACGAATATTTTTTATTGGTAGGAATAATTAAGCTTCTTTATTAATAGAAAAAAATTCAGAATTCTCGATAGCGTGAAATAAAAAAATTCTTCGACTTCATAACATAAATGTATAAAAATTACAGTTGAATGGACATTATACCACGTGTGTGAAAGAAAAAAAAATTCTCATGTCTTTGTGTGAAAAACAATTAATAAGCGCATGAGTCGAGAGAGAAAAATAGATGTAAATGTTAAAAAACAAGAAATTCCACCTTTTTATTGAAAATCCGCGTTTTTGAAGCACAGTTACCGCATTTTCATTTCACTCATCTGGCAACACTGATTGGCCATGTCTTCTTGCATTGTGCAAAATTGCCGAAGTATTTGGATACCAAATTCTGAAATAAAATTTCACAAGTAAGTTGCTATTTAAAGTATCTTGAAGTACCTATCTTCGTCATTAAATTTTTCAAACAGTAACCAGTGTAAGACACGGGCTCCGGGTTCGATTCCCAGAGGGGGTACAATTTGTACTCAGTTTGGTTGTGTTGTGTAGGACTTATTTCAAGTCCGCCTGGCTAGCTACCACAGTAACAACAATTTAAAAATTGTTGTGTTCTGGCAGTTAGAGCTAAGATAGCCAGTTCCTCAGTGATGAGGATTCCAGGTGTAGTGCACTTCCACCTTCGGCCTTATCGTTACTTGACATCAGGGGTTGTACTGGCCAGTGTTTCTTTCAGACAAAATTCTCCGGGGGGGGGGGGGGGGGCAATTAAGAGGTTAGGGGGAGCTCGTTCGTCGATCACTATACTAGTTTGCCCGTTTACCTGCACACAACACATTTTTTTCCAGGGGGGCACTAAGGCTGCTCCAGGGGAGCACTGCCCCCCCCAAATTGTACCTGAAAGAAACACTGGTACCGGCTAACTTTTCGAACTTCGGCGGGTCTGCCGAGTTTCAACTTAAAACAGTGAAATCAAAGTAAGGAATTTCAATTTGTATTTGTTGACGTAATTTGGAAGATATCGAAGTTCGTGTGACATCATGAATTGGGGTTCGCCATTTTGGCTCAATTAGGGCCAAAATTTATCTGTTTTAATTTGAAACCCATCAGACTTTTCGAAGTTCGATGCGTTAGTTGCTACAGCCCCAGGTGAGGTGAAGGCTGTGCATAAAAAAAAAACATTTTCAACTAGGGCTAAACCTGACTCTCCGACCAGAATCAGACCTAAAATGACTATAATTTATTAAGGTCTCTGAAACCTACCATGTTTATTCATAGTAACAAAACAAAAATTAATCTTATTTTATTTTTCAGTTTGCCACAAAATGAAGGCAGAAAAAAATTATGGTTATCCATATTACCGATTAAAGGAAAAGTATATTCATCAGCTAGAATATGCAGCTTACATTTCAAACCAAGTGACTATAATCCGGATAGACCAGGGCATCTTTTGCCAAATGCTGTACCATTCTACTATTCGATACAATCGTGTGATTGTAGGAGTAAGGTAAAAAGAAAATATTTTGCAAGTGACTGTTTTAGAAAGAAATCTGTATAACAGAGTAAAATGAATTTCATTATTTTTTTCAGGTTTCTAATACAGAATCTTCAGAAAGTTTAGTTGAACCTACTAAATGGGGATCGAAAGAAAACTTAGTGAGTTAATAATATAGTAAAGAATAACTACCAATTTTTTTTAAATTCTTCACAGGATAGTGCTTGGCTGTCATCTCACCTGATGTTAAGTGACGATAAGGCCGAAGGTGGAAGCGCACTACTCCCGGAATCCTCATCACTGAGGAACTGGTTATCTTACCTCTAACTGCCGGAACACAACAATTTTTAAGTTGTTGTTATGGTGTCAGACTTCAGTATGATGGTGTGCTGGCCAGGCTGACTTGAAATAAACCCTACCACTAACCAAACCAGTAAAAATTTTACTTCCCCTGGGAATTGAACCTGGAACCTCTGTATCTTACACGGGTGGGCGAACCACTAGACCACAGAGGCAGCCACTTCTTGTACAACTGTTGCCCTGTCAAATTGCTTTAATTTTAAAGTTAAAAATCGTTATTGCGCGTACAAAAGTAGCTGTGTGTTTTTTACATACTTTTCAGGAGACGCAAAAACTGATTTACTTGAAAAATTGTCAAAGCATCTATATAATTTATATTTACTTAAATACATATAACAAATGGGTTTGAACCTATTAGTAAGAGAGGCTGGCATAGTGGTAACAATTAGGTTTGTTTTTGACGGATATTTCGGAAATAGCGGGTTTATTATACTGTGATAGCGGCGCAAGATAAAACCTGTACATATCGATTGAGGATCTATAGACAAACAAAAAATGTCATATGATATAAAGTCCTAAAGCGCAACGTTTTCGAGATAATCGATAGATAAAATCCAAACTTATTCCCCGTCCAATTAAATACCTAATAAGCGGCGCACGATAAAACCTATATATATTGATAGAGGATCTATAGATAAACAAAAAAGTCATGTGATATAAAACCCTAAAGCTCAACGCTTTCGAGATAATCTATGTTAAAGATCCAGTATAGATAAAATCAATCTTATTCCCCATCCAATTAAATACCTAATAAGCGGCGCACGATAAAACCTATATATATCGATAGAGGATCTATAGATGAACAAAAAATGACATGTGATATAAAACCCTAAAGCGCAACGTTTTCGAGATAATCCATGTTGAAGATCCTGTCTATTGATAAAAAATCAAACTTATTCCCCCTCCAATTAGATACTACTTATATAATGTTTTATACGACTGTCTCCAAGGTCTAATGGTTTTTAATTCCTAAATAAAGTCACCTTGTTGCGTTTTCCCAGTTGGAGGATCTTCAACATGCATTATCTCGAAAACGTTGCGCTGAATAAAACATTATATAAGTAGTATCTAATTGGAGGGGGAATAAGTTTGATTTTTTATCATATATGTGATATAACAATATCACATGTAATTTTTTGTTCATCTATAGATCCTCTATCGTTACATATAGGTTTTATTGTGCGCTGCTTATTAGGTATTTAATTGGATGGGGAATAAGATTTATTTTATCTATACAGGATCTTTAACATAGATTATCTCGAAAACGTTGAGCTTTAGGGTTTTTACACGACTGCCCAAAGCAAAGAGAGTGTTATGTGTTCAGGATTCATGTATGTTTGTGGGTATGTGAGTTTCTTTATTCCACCATAACTTCTAAATGCCTGAACTGATTTGGATAAATGGGGTATCGTTAGAATCCTTGCAACACTGGATATATTTTTTTTAGAAAACATCAATATGGCGACTGTACGACGCCATTTTCAAATGTGAAAAAAAAATTTTTTTCTTCTATTATTACAATATGGGCATCAAATGAAAGGCCTTGATGAGTACATTCCAAAACTATATAATATGTCACTAAAATGTGTAAAATAAAAATAAATAAATTTAAAAAAATATTAAAAACACGACTGCCCTGCCAAAACGAACTAAAAAGTTAGAGTCCGTTACGCCAGCAGGAAAATTGCTCCTAGAGGGAAGCGAGTTTGATGAATAATTTGTGCGCAATTCAGTGTAAATGTGCGCCAAATAAAAAAATTGTGGGCCTTATACTTTTGGAATAAAACGGGAAAAACGGATTCTGCTGGGGTAACGGTGCTCCAGCAGGAAGAATCTAAACTAATGATCGGAGAGAAATAAAAGATATATGTGCGGGTAGCTTGATACTAGCAGGAAATGTGCGCTAAATATAAAATTTGTGGGCCTTATAGTTTTGGAGATATTTGATTTCCTGCTGGCGTAACGTTTTGCCAGATCCCAGATCTCGGAAACTACTAAATGTGCGATCTTACAGTAAACACATATAAGTAGCTCCTAATTTGTGCTATTTGTGCGGTAGAAAACATTTCAAAAATATTCACAGATTTTGAAGTAATCAGACATTTTCTGAAAACAGAAAAAAAATTCTACCGCCTAAACTACCACCTAAATAGAGAAACCAAAAACGGTGTTCTATTCTTCTTATTATTTCTCATTACCATAAAAATTTTGAAAACCGCACATTTACGCGTTTTTGAATAATACCCACATGAAGGTTAGACTGACCATGTCATGACTTTGACGGTCAGCAGGATAAAAATATCAGAGACTATTTAGACCTGGCCAAAAGAATAATCTGTGCGGTTACTGAAGTACATGCTCTGAAAATTTCAGCTTCAAATTCTTCGTATTAAAGGAAATATCAATTAAAATCCAAAACAACTGTCAGTATTCCGATTAACCGACCAAATTCGATAGACCACCAAAAAGCGACGCGTTCATACATATTGATGACCTCCTTTGTTGTTGAACAGGTTTGTACACGTCACGTCTACGTACATTTAAGTAAAAAAGTGATTTGAGTGAGTGCTTTTATTTAAATAACGAATGAAGTTATTTCTGTTTCATTTCATTTTTACTTGAATTAAATGAATTTTAACATTATTTTAGTAGAAAAATAAAGGATGTTTTGTAAAAAAAGTAATAAATTCAAGATGGCGGCCATCTTTTTTGTTTGTGGGTCGATTTCGATGAAACTCGGTTTTCGCTACTGTTTTGACAAGAAAACAGCAACGCAATGTTAAAAATGTAAAAAATTCAAGATGGCCGCCACCTTTTTTGTTTGCGGGCCGATTTCAATGAAACTCGGTTTTTGCTACTGTTTTGTCAAGAAAACAGAAGCGCAATGTTAAAAATGTAAAAAATTCAAGATGGCGGCCAACTTTTTTGTTTGTGGGCCGATTTCGATGAAACTTGGTTTCTGATACTATTTTGACAAGAAAACAACAACGCAATGTTAAAAATGCAAAAATTCAAGATGGCGGCCAACTTTTTTGTTTGCGGGCTGATTTCGATGAAAATTTGGTTTTTGGTAGTATTTTGACAAGAAAACAGCAACGCAATGTTGCAAATTTTAAAAATTCAAGATGGCGGCCAACTTTTTAGTTTGCGGGCCGATTTCGATGAAACTCAGTTTTTGGTAGTATTTTGACAAGAAAACAGCAACACAATGTTAAAAAAGTAAAAAATTCAAGATGGCGGCCAACTTTTTAGTTTGCGGGCCGATTTCGATGAAACGCGGTTTTTGGTAGTATTTTGACAAGAAAACAGCAACACCATGTTAAAAAAGTAAAAAATTCAAGATGGCGGCCAACTTTGTAGTTTGCGGGCCGATTTCGATGAAACTCGGTTTTTGTAGTATTTTGGCAAGAAAACAGCAACACAATGTAAAAAAAGTAAAAAATTCAAGATGGTGGCCAACTTTTTTGTTTGTGGGCCGATTTCGATGAAACTCGGTTTCTGATAATATTTTCATTATTCACTTATTATCATTATGGCCCATCCGCTTTATCCATCCACAAGCCAAAAGGAAGGCCTCTTCCCCAGCAGCCAGCGGGGCATTAAAAATGGCTGATATGCATGGTTATTTGTGATGCCGTCTGTATAAAATTTTAACTCATCGGCGGAAAACAATCCTGTCTCAAACTCACTCAGACGAAAGTATTTTTAGTAAGCACGACCATTTATGGCAAACTAGCTTCAGCCCACGACTTCATCCACATTTACATTCGAGAAAATCCCTAGGAAACCTTAAACCAAGATAATAGTATCCTCCTATGTTGTAATCCGGCTTATAAACTATCATTTCATCCAAATCCGTTCAGCCGTTTTGCGTGATTGATTAACAATCATTCAAACAGGCAAACTTTCATATTTATGATTAAGTAGAATAATACGGCCACCTCCGAAGCGCTCGAAATAGGAATTTTTTGCTACATAAAATGGGACTGCTATTTAGCTAAGACTTAATTTATCATTTTTTATTTAAGTTATTATTAAGTTTTATACCTCAACTGAAAGCTGAATAAATGTAATGAATAAATGGTGATGTTTTTAAAATATTATTTGCGCTTAGTTACTGGGATGTTTTAAAGATATTTGCTATTGTTTCCAAAAAATCTGAAAAAATAAAATTAAATACAAAAAAAAGCCGCCATCTTTGATTTTTTATAATTTTTAACATTGCATTGTTATTTTCCTGTCAAAATAGTACCAAAAACCGAATTTCATCGAAATCGGCCCACAAAAAAAAAGATGGCAGCCATCTTTGATTTTAATTTTTTTTAACATTGCGTTGCTGTTTTCTCGTCAAAATACTACCAAAAACCGAGTTTCATCGAAATCGGCCCGCAAATTTAAAAACTGACCGCCATCTTGGATTTTTTATTTTTTTAACATCGTTATGTTATTTTTTTGTCAAAATAGTACTAGAAACCGAGTTTCGTCGAAATCAGCCCACAAACAAAAAAGATGGCTACCATCTTGGATTTTTTATTTTTTTTAACATTCCGTTGCTGTTTTCTTGTCAAAATACTACTAAAAACCGAGTTTCATCGAAATCAGCCCACAAAAAAAAAGATGGCCGCCATCTTGGATTTTTAATTTTTTTAACATTGCATTGTTATTTTCTTGTCAAAATAGTACTAGAAACCGAGTTTCGTCGAAATCGGCCCACAAACAAAGAAGATAGCCGCCATCTTGGATTTTTTGTTTTTTTAACATTGCGTTGCTGTTTTCTCGTCAAAATACTACCAAAAACCGAGTTTCATCAAAATCGGCCCGCAAACTTAAAAACTGGCCGCCATCTTGGATTTTTTATTTTTTTTAACATCGTTATGTTATTTTTTTGTCAAAATAGTACTAGAAACCGAGTTTCGTCGAAATCGGCCCACAAACAAAAAAAATGGCTGCCATCTTGGATTTTTTTTTTTTTACATTGCGTTGGTGTTTTCTTGTCAAAATACTACTAAAAACCGAGTTTCATCGAAATCAGCCCACAAAAAAAGAAGGTGGCCGCCATCTTGGATTTTTATTTTTTTTAACATTGCAGTGTTATTTTCTTGTCAAAACAGTACTAGAAACCGAGTTTCGTCGAAATCGGCCCACAAACAAAAAGATGGCTGCCATCTTGAATTTTTTATTTTTTTATCATTGCTTTGTTATTTTCTTGTCAAAATAGTACCAAAAATCGAGTTTCATCGAAATCGGCCCACAAACAAAGAAGATAGCTGCCATCTTGGATTTTTTGTTTTTTAACATTGCGTTGCTGTTTTCTCGTCAAAATACTACCAAAAACCGAGTTTCATCGAAATCGGCCCGCAAACTTAAAAACTGGCCGCCATCTTGGATTTTTTATTTTTTTAACAGTGCTTTGTTATTTTTTTGTCAAAATAGTACTAGAAACCGAGTTTCGTCGAAATCGGCCCACAAACAAAAATGATGGCTGCCATCTTGGATTTTTTTAGTTTTTTAACATTGCTTTGTTATTTTCTTGTCAAAATAGTACCAAAAATCGAGTTTCATCGAAATCGGCCCACAAACAAAGAAGATGGCCGCCATCTTGGATTTTTTGTTTTTTTTTTACATTGCGTTGCTGTTTTCTCGTCAAAATACTACCAAAAACCGAGTTTCATCGAAATCAGCCCGCAAACTTAAAAACTGGCCGCCATCTTGGATTTTTATTTTTTTAACAGTGCTTTGATTTTTTTTTGTCAAAATAGTACTAGAAACCGAGTTTCGTCGAAATCGGCCCACAAACAAAAAAGATGGCTGCCATCTTGGATTTTTTTAGATTTTTAACATTGCTTTGTTATTTTCTTGTCAAAATAGTACCAAAAATCGAGTTTCATCGAAATCGGCCCACAAACAAAGAAGATGGCCGCCATCTTGGATTTTTTGTTTTTTTTTTTACATTGCGTTGCTGTTTTCTCGTCAAAATACTACCAAAAACCGAGTTTCATCGAAATCGGCCCGCAAACTTAAAAACTGGCCGCCATCTTGGATTTTTTATTTTTTTAACAGTGCTTTGTTTTTTTTTTGTCAAAATAGTACTAGAAACCGAGTTTCGTCGAAATCGGCCCACAAACAAAAAAGATGGCTGCCATCTTGGATTTTTTTAGATTTTTAACATTGCTTTGTTATTTTCTTGTCAAAATAGTACCAAAAATCGAGTTTCATCGAAGTCGGCCCACAAACAAAGAAGATGGCCGCCATCTTGGATTTTTTGTTTTTTTTTACATTGTGTTGCTGTTTTCTCGTCAAAATACTACCAAAAACCGAGTTTCATCGAAATCGGCCCGAAAACCAAAAATTTGCCCGCCATCTTGAATTTTTTACATTTTTAACACTGCGTTGCTGTTTTCTCGTCAAAATACTACCAAAAACCGAGTTTCATCGAAATCGGCCCGAAAACCAAAAATTTGCCCGCCATCTTGAATTTTTTACATTTTTAACACTGCGTTGCTATTTTCTTGTCAAAAAAGTACCAGAAACCGAGTTTCATCGAAATATGCCCACAAACAAAAAAGATGGCCGCCATCTTGGAACTTATTTTTTCATTATTATTTCCTAATTCCTAATGGCAGCCATTTTTTTTGTTTGTGGGCACAAACAAAAAAAATGGCTGCCATCTTGGATTTTTTTTTTTTTACATTGCGTTGGTGTTTTCTTGTCAAAATACTACTAAAAACCGAGTTTCATCGAAATCAGCCCACAAAAAAAGAAGGTGGCCGCCATCTTGGATTTTTATTTTTTTTAACATTGCAGTGTTATTTTCTTGTCAAAACAGTACTAGAAACCGAGTTTCGTCGAAATCGGCCCACAAACAAAAAGATGGCTGCCATCTTGAATTTTTTATTTTTTTATCATTGCTTTGTTATTTTCTTGTCAAAATAGTACCAAAAATCGAGTTTCATCGAAATCGGCCCACAAACAAAGAAGATAGCTGCCATCTTGGATTTTTTGTTTTTTAACATTGCGTTGCTGTTTTCTCGTCAAAATACTACCAAAAACCGAGTTTCATCGAAATCGGCCCGCAAACTTAAAAACTGGCCGCCATCTTGGATTTTTTATTTTTTTAACAGTGCTTTGTTATTTTTTTGTCAAAATAGTACTAGAAACCGAGTTTCGTCGAAATCGGCCCACAAACAAAAATGATGGCTGCCATCTTGGATTTTTTTAGTTTTTTAACATTGCTTTGTTATTTTCTTGTCAAAATAGTACCAAAAATCGAGTTTCATCGAAATCGGCCCACAAACAAAGAAGATGGCCGCCATCTTGGATTTTTTGTTTTTTTTTACATTGCGTTGCTGTTTTCTCGTCAAAATACTACCAAAAACCGAGTTTCATCGAAATCAGCCCGCAAACTTAAAAACTGGCCGCCATCTTGGATTTTTATTTTTTTAACAGTGCTTTGATTTTTTTTTGTCAAAATAGTACTAGAAACCGAGTTTCGTCGAAATCGGCCCACAAACAAAAAAGATGGCTGCCATCTTGGATTTTTTTAGATTTTTAACATTGCTTTGTTATTTTCTTGTCAAAATAGTACCAAAAATCGAGTTTCATCGAAATCGGCCCACAAACAAAGAAGATGGCCGCCATCTTGGATTTTTTGTTTTTTTTTTTACATTGCGTTGCTGTTTTCTCGTCAAAATACTACCAAAAACCGAGTTTCATCGAAATCGGCCCGCAAACTTAAAAACTGGCCGCCATCTTGGATTTTTTATTTTTTTAACAGTGCTTTGTTTTTTTTTTGTCAAAATAGTACTAGAAACCGAGTTTCGTCGAAATCGGCCCACAAACAAAAAAGATGGCTGCCATCTTGGATTTTTTTAGATTTTTAACATTGCTTTGTTATTTTCTTGTCAAAATAGTACCAAAAATCGAGTTTCATCGAAGTCGGCCCACAAACAAAGAAGATGGCCGCCATCTTGGATTTTTTGTTTTTTTTTACATTGTGTTGCTGTTTTCTCGTCAAAATACTACCAAAAACCGAGTTTCATCGAAATCGGCCCGAAAACCAAAAATTTGCCCGCCATCTTGAATTTTTTACATTTTTAACACTGCGTTGCTGTTTTCTCGTCAAAATACTACCAAAAACCGAGTTTCATCGAAATCGGCCCGAAAACCAAAAATTTGCCCGCCATCTTGAATTTTTTACATTTTTAACACTGCGTTGCTATTTTCTTGTCAAAAAAGTACCAGAAACCGAGTTTCATCGAAATATGCCCACAAACAAAAAAGATGGCCGCCATCTTGGAACTTATTTTTTCATTATTATTTCCTAATTGAGTACTAATTTAATATTTATTTTATACTTAGTTTGCCCTAAATTAGTAATGATTTACAAATAAAATTTTAGTCCCTTACACTTTTAGTCGTTGCGTCAAACTGTCTAGACGAACGGCGGCTTTTGCGCCAGCACAAAGGGCGATTGAAGTCCGACTGTAAGAAAAATACTCTCTCGGCTGTGGTATTGGTATGAATACAGGCTCAAACTAACTATTTAAAAGTTAAAACACTATTTACCCACATTTGCCAATAAGAAGTTATGAACGCGACTGTACAAACAATTTTTCTGCATAATACGACACAATAAAGAAGGTCATCAATATGTATGAACGCGTCGCTTTTTGGTGGTCTATCGAATTTGGTCGGTTAATCGGAATACTGAGAGTTGTTTTGGATTTTAATTGATATTTCCTTTAATACGAAGAATTTGAAGCTGAAATTTTCAGAGCATGTACTTCAGTAACCGCACAGATTATTCTTTGGGCCAGGATCTAAATAGTCTCTGATATTTTTATCCTGCTGACCGTCAAAGTCATGACATGGTCAGTCTAACCTTCATGTGGGTATTATTCAAAAACGCGAAAATGTGCGGTTTTCAAAATTTTTATGGTAATGAGAAATAATAAGAAGAATAGAACACCGTTTTTGGTTTCTCTATTTAGGTGGTAGTTTAGGCGGTAGAATTTTTTTTCTGTTTTCAGAAAATGTCTGATTACTTCAAAATCTGTGAATATTTTTGAAATGTTTTCTACCGCACAAATAGCACAAATTAGGAGCTACTTATATGTGTTTACTGTAAGATCGCACATTTAGTAGTTTCCGAGATCTGGGATCTGGCAAAACGTTACGCCAGCAGGAAATCAAATATCTCCAAAACTATAAGGCCATTAAATTTTATATTTGGCGCACATTTCCTGCTAGTATCAAGCTACCCGCACATATATCTTTTATTTCTCTCCGATCATTAGTTTAGATTCTTCCTGCTGGAGCACCGTTACCCCAGCAGAATCCGTTTTTCCCGTTTTATTCCAAAAGTATAAGGCCCACAATTTTTTTATTTCGCGCACATTTACTCCGAATTGCGCACAAATTATTCATCAAACTCGCTTCCCTCTAGGAGCATCTTTCCTGCTGGCGTAACGGACTCAAAAAGTTAAACAACAAGTGTCATTGCAGTCGGGGGACCTCTTTGATCAAAAATTGTTCCATGATAAGGTCCCCCGACTGCAATGACACTTGTTGTTTAACTTTTTAGTTCGTTTTGGCAGGGCAGTCGTGTTTTTAATATTTTTTTAAATTTATTTATTTTTTATATCACACTAGCGGCTGCCCGCGGTTTCACCCGCGTGGTTCCCGTTCCCGTGGAAATATCGGGATAAAAAGTATTCTATGTTTTAATCTAAGCTATCTACTATCTGTGTGCCAAATTTCAACCAAATCTGTTCAGTAATTTTTGCGTGATTGAGGAACAAACATCCAAACCCACAAACTTTCACATTTATAATATTAGTAGGATGACATTTATTGTTCATCTATAGATCCTCTATCGATATATATAGGTTTTATCGTGCGCCGCTTATTAGGTATTTAATTGGATGGGGAATAAGATTAATTTTATCTATACAGGATCTTTAAGATAGATTATCTCGAATACGTTGAGCTTTACGGTTTTATATCACATGACATTTATTGTTCATCTATAGATCCTCTATCGATATATATAGGTTTTAACGTGCGCCGCTTATTAGGTATTTAATTGGACGGGGAATAAGTCTGGATTTTATCTATAGATTATCTCGAAAACGTTGCGCTTTAGGACTTTATATCATATGACATTTTTTGTTTGTCTATAGATCCTCAATCGATATATACAGGTTTCATCCTGCGCCGCTATCACAGTATAATAAACCCGCTTTTTCGGAAATATCCAGCAAACACAAAAATTTTGGTTACCACTATGCCAAAATGTTCAAACTCTTTTACCTAGTTTTAGATTACTCATGCATGAATACATAACAGTATTAATAATGCTTTAATTAAACATAATAGGCAAATTTGACACATAGAGATTTGAGACGTAAGTAAAAGCTATCAGTCTGAACTTGACCAAAAAACTCGCTATATGCATAGCCAAGCACATATTGGGTGCAATTTCTGCTTCCGCTTGGTAAAACTTCCGCTGAATGTCACACAGCTACTTTCCTTACTCTTAAAATATTGCAAACTGTTTTTGCAGTATGTGTGTATGAGAATAACGATTAAAACTGCATAAAAAACCGAAAATTACTAAAAAAATTACATAGCGACTTTTGCACGCACAACGACGAAAAGTACTTATAATGAGAATATAATAGGTAATATCTGCATAGCGACGTAGAACACTAGTATTCATTGAATTTTAATTCGGCAATCACAAAAATATGTATTATGGGTAAAATCAATATGTTCTAGTTTATAATAATTTCGCACCCTAAAAGGTAAAACCGGTTATCTGCACTTTTTGCAAAAATGCTTTTTTTACACCAATCGATAGGAAATTTCAAGCTGCGTCTACAGGTAGAACCCGTTTTCTCGTGTTCCGGAGATACATAATTGACTAAACCACAGATATTTCAAAAATATCTACAGGGAAAACTAACTAATGTAATGTTAATGTTATGATTTTTCTTTATCTTTCGAGTAGAACCACGTAACGTTCATTTAGTTAGTTTTCGTTGGTAAGTTAATGATTTTTTTTATAATCACTACAACTAACCTTCCCACAATTTCGTGAATTGAATCAGCTAAAGTCTTTTAAATGTACTTTATTATTTTTTACCAGAAGGTATCAATCGATGGATAAGATAGGAAAAATCAAGTAAGGTACGTTTAAACGTTTTTAACTGAGTACATTCACACGTAAACATTCTAATAGCCACTCCCAATGTTTTCTTGGTCCACCGATCTCGATCCATCCTGGCTATGTGTTCCGCTCATTTCCACTTCTGCCCGGTTATCGTGTCCACAACGTCTCTTACTCTAGTTATCCTCTGAATACGTTCGTTAGGAATACTGTCAAGCAATGTAATTCCTGACATAGCTCTTTCCATTGCCCTCTGTGGTCGTAAGGTTTCGGCGGAATTCTTTATTAAGGTTGCGGTTTCCAATCCGTAGTTGAACATTGTGTGTCCTACATTGGTGGAAGACTTATTTTTAGTCGTAGACCGTAGTAGAATTTTCGAGCAAAGTATGTGTTTATTAGCCCCAAAAGCCGACCATGCCTGTACTATGCGCATTTCTACCTCCGCTGTTAGATTTGATAGGCCTAACGTTATTTTGCGTCCGAGATAGATGTAGTGGTCATGCTAGGGAGGGATGAATATTGGTCATGATTTTCGTCTTTGAGATGTTCATTTTTAGGCCTACTTTTGCAGACTCTTTCTGTAGATCATCAATCATGGTAAGCATATTATCGTCGATATTGTCGAATAGGACAGTGATGTCATCTGCGATCTGCGAACCTCAGATTACTCAATCTTTCGCCGCTGATGTTTAATCCTTTGTTTTTTCACTGTAGTTGTCTGAAGACGTTTTCAAAGGCAATGTGAACAGTTTCGGTGATATCGTATAACCCTGGCGGACTCCTCAACCGATTTCGAATGGTGCTGTTAGTCTGTGAAGTCTTACTGACAATGAACAGTTCTTCTGCAAATGCTTAATACGTACGATGTCATCATCATATCAGCCGCACGACACCCACTGCTGGGTATAGGCCTGCCCTAAGGATCTCCACGACAATCGGTCCTGCGCTGCCCGCATCCAATGGCTTCCCGCGACCTTCACCAGATCGTCGGTCCACCTTGTCGGGGGCCTACCCACGGAGCGTCAACCGGTGTGCGGTCGCCATTCCAGAACCTTTCCGTCCCAACGGCCATCGGTTCTTCTCGTTATGTGTCCCGCCCATTGCCACTTCAGCTGAGCAGTCCTTCGAGCGATGTCGGTTACTTTAGTTCTCCTGCGGATGCGGATCTCTTCGTTTCTGATTTGATCACGCAGGGAAACGCCGAGCATGGCTCTCTCCATTGCACGCTGGGTGACCTTGAGCCTCCTTATGAGACCTATGGGTCGCATAAGGAGGCTCAAGGTCACCAACCACGTTTCACTGCCGTAAGTCATCACTGGCAACACACACTGTTCATAGACTTTCGTCTTGAGACACTGAGGTAAGTCGGATGCGAAGATTTTTCGAAGCTTCCCGAATGCTGCCCACCCGAGTTGGATTCGACGAGAGATCTCTTTCTCGAAGTTGGACTTACCTAACTGGATTTCCTGTCCTAGGTATACGTAATGGTCAAAAACTTCAAGTGTAGTTGTAGTGTTCCCAACATGAACTTGAGAGGGTACAACATGGGTATTTGACATAATTTTCGTTTTATCCATGTTCATCCTGAGACCCACTCTTTGGGAATCACTACGGAGATCTTCGAGCATTGTGTTCAGAGGGCCTAGCCAAAGTAACATTCGCTAATCTTCGTTATCGCTTCGCTTTCGAAACATGTATAGGATTGACATAAGGTTTCGTTAACAATCGAATTTTAAAACGTCAAATCCATACATGTTTCGAAGCGAAGCAATAGCGAAAATTTGCAAATGTTACTTTGGCTAGGTGGGCTGGGCTGGTCTTCCATGGTCTCAGCCATAAGGACTATATCATCGGCAAAACGAAGGTGTGTTAGGTACTGGACATTAATGTTGATGCCGAGTCCTTTCCAGTCCAAGAGCTTAAAGATGTCCTCCAACGCAGCTGTGAACAGTTTCGGAGAGATAACGTCTCCCTGTCTCACAGCTGCAGTGGGGTAGGATTTGTGTTCTGGTTCTGTACTCGGATCGACATGGTGGCATTTTTGTATAAGTACCTCAACACCTCGATATACCTATAGTCCACTTGGCACCTTTGTAGAGACTGCAGCACCGCCCAAGTTTCGATCGAATCAAAGGCTTTCTCATTTATAGTCCACGAACGCCAAGCAAACGTTCGATGTATCTCTCATCAATTCTGCAGTCTGCGAGAGCTTTCTCAGCAGCCCAGCATTCGATGGAGCCAATGCTTTCTCGTAGTCCACGAAGTTGTTAATGAGTGAGATACGATTTCTCGATTACTGTCTTTAGCGTCTGAAGATTAAAGTTTCATATCTCGGGAACTATTAATTATAAAAGGATGATTCAAAAACAAAGTTGTAGCTTCTTTAATCTTACTATTTCGTCTAGAAGACAACTTTGTTGTAAAATCCTAGTTTTAGAATTTATTTCAGAAAAACTGAATAAATGACGAAATTTGATTGAATAAATATTGTACTTTTCTATGGAACAGCTGTTCTTTTTCTATACTTCGATGTTGGCTTTGTTGTGAAAGTTGTAAAATGTACTTCATTTGCAATATTTAAGTCAAAACACACTGAAAAGTGTAAAGATTAGCAGATAATAGGTTTTCACATTTGATATTTAGATATTTTATGCAAGTAAAACCAACTATTTATTTCAATAAAAATTATTTATTCAGTTTCTGTAGTACCTACAGGTTTCAAAATTTCATAGAAGATAGGTATTATTTAGAACGTCTTGTAAAATATTTCTAACGGCGATACGCATTTTACTTTAGGAAATACAGCTGCTTATTTTTTATTTTTATATTCAGGTAAAACCAATTAAATGGCACCCCTTCTCAAACCTAGTCTTAACTGCCCATATTTTGAAGTGTCATATCTTGGGAACTATTGATTATAAAAGGATGATTGAAAATTCATGTTGTAGCTTATTTAGTCTAGTTATTTCTTCTTCAAGACACCTTTGCTGTAAAATCATAGCTTTAGAATTTATCTAACAAAATCTGAAAAAAATGACGAAATTAGTTCGAATAAAAATTTTACTTTTCTATGGAACAGCTGATTTTTTCTCGCTAATAATTTTTGAATCGTCCGTTTTGCCCGGCTGCTTAAAAGGTTGGGCAGCCTTGATTTAGATCTTCAGACATATAGTTTGTCCTTCATAATAGTATCTACAACCAGAAGGATTATTTAATTTTAATGCCTAAATCTAACCTCAAACTTTCAAATTGCGATACTGTAAAGTTAGTTTTTTGCAGATAACCGGTTTTACCTTTTAGGGTACGATTTTAATTATTGCCAATCTTCATTATTACTATTATTTTTTATTTCTGTTCAGCCGATTTTTATTTCAGTTAGCAATTTTTAAATAACAATTAAAATGCACTTATTATGAGCTATATTACTTCTCTATACACAATATCTGTAAATCAACATTTTGACAGGTTCGAAATGGGTGTTGTTCTTTTATTTATAATTTTACTAGCGGCCGCCCGCGGTTTCACCCGCGTGGTTCCCGTTCCCCGTGGGAATATCGGGATAAAAAGTATCCTATGTTTTAATCTAGGCTACCTACTATCTGTGTGCCAAATTTCAACCAAATCCGTTCAGTAGTTTTTCGTGATTAAGGAACAAACATCCAAACATCTAAACATCCAAACCCACAAACTAATATTAGTAGGATTAGGTTAAGGATAGTAGGATAACATCATAATTCTGATATCCTTGTAATTTTTCAGGTTTCTAATACAGAACCATCTGAAACTCCAGTTGTACCTACTAATAGGGAATCGAAAGAAAACCCAGTAAGTTAATCATTACATAATAGTTACCTACTTGGTATAGAGTCTGTATAAAAGTCTGTTTACATGGGTAATTTCAAAGGTGATTTTACTACCCACCTAAATCCCCAACCACCCCACCAATACCCATCTAAATCCTACTAATATTATAAATGTGAAAGTTTGTGGGTTTGGATGTTTGTTCCTCAATCACGCAAAAACTACTAAACGGATTTGGTTGAAATTTGGCACGCATTTAGTAAATAGCCTAGATTAAAACATCAAATACTTTTTATCCCGATATTCCCACGGGAACGGGAACCACGCCGGTAAAACCGCGGGCAGCCGCTAGTAAATAAATATGTTTACAATTAGAATTTTGACAGCACCAACAGGGTTACCAGTATAAGTTTTTATAAATAATTTAATAATTTCTCATGTAAATAGGGTTACCATTTCAAAATTTAGAAATTCCTGACAAACAGCCGGACATTTCAATAAAAGTCCGGACATTTTCACAGACAGATCCAGACTCCATACATTTTGGGACTTCTATTTTCGAACACTACTGCTATGTATATTTTTAACTAGTACTACACGGCCAATTTTAAAAAGCCGGACAAATTACAAAGCCGGACAAAGTCCGGACAATAGCCTAAAATTCCGGACATGTCCGGACTAATCCGGACGGATGGTAACCCTACATGTAAACAGACTTTTTAGACAGACTCTAATAGTTGCCCACTCAGTATTTTAGTCACTCATTCAGAATTTTCACTGTTAACTTAAATTTAATATCTCCCACATGTAGTTGCTCGTTTTAAGTCTTTTTGTTATCCACAGTTTGTCGCCCGTTAAGTTATCTTGTCGCCAACAAAATAAACACCTGCCGGGTTTAGTATTTAAGTATCCCATTAACAGTAGCCTTTATTATTATTCTTTCCGGTCCCAATTAAAAATACCTCAATTTTATTCATAATTTTATAACATATTCCTGATGTCCTTGTAATTTTTTTTCAGGTTTCCAATACAGGACCTTCTGAAAGTTTAGTTAAACCCAGTTAGTTAATAATTATATACAAAATTTTATTTATAATTTTATAACATCCTAATCCTGACATCCTAATAATTTATTCACTTCTCAAGCTTACGCGCTCACTAGACATGAAATAAAAGGCTTTTTAACGGATACTCGCGCGGTTTTATTGAAAGTACCTACTTTGGTAATTAGTTGGTATTTGGTTTGATTTTTGATTTTCCGACGTTTCGGCACCTTTGCAGCTGCCGCAGTCCTCCGGGGTACCAAAGTACTTTCAATAAAACCTCGCTAGTATCCGTTAAAAAGCCTTTTATTTCACCCTAATAATTGTTATGAATAAGAAAGTTTATGTTTCTTAGGGCATCCGCTGCATTAAGCGGGACACGCGCTCGGCTCGACATACATTAGAGCTTACTCATGTACTGCAAGCATCTGTCCGTCTCAGAAAACCAGCAATGCATATTCCCGCGCCGTGTACCCGAGCCGCCGGGATCCCGCTTAACTCAGCGGACGCCCACTCAATCATGCCTAAACCAATTAACTAATTTCTATGAAAAATGGCACATTTGAAAATGAGACATGTGATACTAATATTAAAAAAATTTGTAAAGTGATAAATATTAAATAAAATTTATCTATGTAGGTATTAGGATGCGATCCCACCAGGGATATGCGAGGATGCGTAATTGCGTAGCGAGGGATGTTTGTAAAGAAAGATCCAATAGAATCGCTTCATTTACCCACCTCAGTCATCACCAGGGTTGCCACCGGGACAAAGGCGGCGGCGACGAGCGCGAAGCGCGAAAAATTTTTTGGACTATTTCTAAATGTTTACGTTGAAATCATTAAAACTGGCACTAAAACTACTGTAGAGACTGTGGTAACTGGTAAATGAAGGACATATTGAATGTATGTGGATGTTTGTAATTAAAATACTCAAATTCAATGGAAGCTAACGGGCGGGTCAGCAAAGTAAGAGGTAAACAAAAATGAGAACTACCTAGCTGATGGGAAAAATAAATTTTGATTTTATGTTTTATTTTGACTATGTTTCCATGCATATTTTGTATTAGTTTTTATATTGACTTACGAATTCCGAACAAGGCATGTCTTTTGCAATTCTGCTTTCATTTAATCTACAGAGCAACGATTTCTGACATTAGATCCTTTAAGCGTCATAATAATATGGGAAAATACTCGCTCAACATAAGAATTTAAAGGGATACTAAGTATAACGCAAAATAGTCATTTAACTTGTTGTCCTTTAATCTTTAAACATTTGGACCCATTTTTATCAACACTTTGATTTTGATCTCGTGTTACATCAAAAATCGGGACAAAACTGATGGATTGTCGGGACGCTGGACAATATCATCGAAATCGGGACTGTCCCGGCAAAATCGGGACGGGTGGCAACCCTGGTCATCACAGCTCTGGTGGAAACGCAGCCTTAGGGGGAAAAAGTCGTCAGCAGTTTCCCCTTTTTTAACCAAATAATTTTGTTCCGTGTAGTTACTGATGTCGCTGCTGTCATCTAAAAAGGCGTTGTCTTCTCCTTATCAAGTACAGCTACCGGGATGTTCTTTATTTGACAAAAATGTAAGTATTGTAATCTTTCATAAATCATAGACTGTTTTTCATTCCTCTGTCCACTAGGATTCCCTAGAATTTTGTCCCTTCAGGTTCCAAATGCACACTTCCCACAAGGTACATTTCCCGAAATGTCCACTTCCCAAAAAGTATATTTTCCAAAATGTACACTTCCCAAAATGCACATTTCCCGTAATTTACATTTCCCAAAATGTACACTTCCCAAAATGTACACTTCCCAAAATGCACATTTCCCGTAATTTACATTTCCCAAAATGTACACTTCCCAAAATGTACACTTCCCAAAATGCACATTTCCCGTAATGTACATTTCTCAAAATACACATTTCCTGTAATGTACATTTCCCAAAATGTTACACTTCCCAAAATGAACACTAAGAACAGATAGGAATTGATACATTTTAAAGTACCAGGATCACATATATGGAGAAGGTTAATTTCTATTATTAAAACATATTTTTTTGTAAAAGAATTGACGATTTAAAAATGCTTATTATGTGAGCTTATTTAAATAAAATATATTTCACTTTCACTTTCACTATTAAAACATATTTATTATTTTCAAATAAAAAAAATATATTTAAAAAAAGGTTATTTCCGTACTGCCGTATTTTGACAGGTCAGAAATAGGTGTACTTTTTATAATTTTATATCATAATCCTGATATCCTTGTTTTTTTTCAGGTTTCTAATACAGGACCTTCTGAAAGTTTAGTTGTACCTACTAGGGAACCGAATGAAAACTCAGTAAGTTAATAATTGCATACTAAATTTTAATTATAATTTATTAATATCCTATTTCTGTTCTGATATCCTTATAATCGGTCGGAGATGCTCGATGGCGCAGTGGTTTAGCGCCTGACCCAGCGATTGCGGAAGTTAAGCAAGTTTCGCAAGGGTCGGTCGTGGGATGGGTGACCAAAAATTATCTCGAGCTCCTCCGTGCTTCGGAAGGCACGTTAAGCCGTTGGTCCCGGGTGCATTTGCAGTCGTTAACACCCACCAATCCGCATTGGGCCCGCGTGGTGGGTTATGGCCCATCCTCCTCGTCCACCCATAAGGAAGGCCTGTGCCCCAGCAGTGGGGACATCAAAAATGGCTGATGGTCATGGTCATATCCTTATAAATATTACTAGCGGCCCGCCCTCGCTTCGCTTTGGTGTAGTGTGGAATTTGACACCATGTATTATACATATTAACCTTCCTCTTGGAACACTCTATCTCTTAAAAAAACGTAGTTTTAAAGATCTAATCATACATAGGGACAGACAGCGAGAAGCGACTTTGTTTTATTTTATACAATTACACCTGAACCACTAAACCAATTTGTATGAAAATTGGCACATTAGAAAATGAGACATGATATAGTACCAGGCACGTAACTTGGCAAGATTTTAATGAAGTTATGTTAGAAAGAAACGTGGATAACGCGGGAGGCGATGGTCGACTGGCCAATCGCGAGCACGGAACTTTGTTACCTCATCCCCCCGCGTTCCGTGCTGTACCACAGATTAGAAAATAGTTAATAACTAGCGTACAGAAGTTGCACTCCGCAAAATCGTCTGAATAAATTGCGACACTTGCTCCGACACAATAAAGTGCAATTCAGGTCGCACAGCGCTCCTTCGCTCCAAAACATTCATCTAGTAGTTGCCTTTCTTTCTATCGCGTAGGTCTTGTCTTTTCTGACGTATAAAATTTGTCCTCTCAGAGAACGCCCGGAGCGCTTCATACTCGCGCGCGGAGTGACAGAGCTCGAGTGAGTCCCATCCACCCCGGTGGCTCTGCCCCGGTACCGGGACCGATGGGAAAAAATTATCCGCCCGGTGAATCGTATCTCGATGTTTAACGATGTCCTAAAGCTAAACGCAATACCGGCGCGGCG
Organism: Agriphila tristella; assembly: GCA_928269145.1. Classification (NCBI taxonomy): domain Eukaryota; kingdom Metazoa; phylum Arthropoda; class Insecta; order Lepidoptera; family Crambidae; genus Agriphila; species Agriphila tristella. The sequence goes on from OV743442.1 coordinate 20,443,242, forward strand.
GCGGTATGATATAAGATCTGTCTGTGCCATCCGTCCCGTTAAATAAAATATTGGGGTGGCTGATACTTTGCGAGTGCCATCCTCCCCGTTAAACATCGAGATACGATTCACTGGGGGGATGGGACTTTTTTCCCATCGGTCCCGGTACCGGTGGATGGGACTCACTCCAGAGCTCTGGCTGTACCTAAAACATCAAATACGCCTATATTCTCATCCAGTCACACTGAAACGAGTCACACTGTGATTGGTTGAGAAAAAAAATTACAACGAGAGGGGTTGCAACAGGGGTGACTCGTTGCGAATTTTTATTCTCATCTAGTAACACTGGTTAATGTATGATGCGATTTTTTTCCGAACGAATCACACTATACATGAACCAGTAGTGTTACTAGATGAGAATGAAAATTCGCAACGAGTCACCCCTGTTACTCATTGCAAATTTTTTTCTTAACCAGTCACAGTGTGACACGTTTCAGTGTGACTCGATGAGAATAAAGGAAAATACGACGAAATAATTGATCTAAAAATATTGCCAAGTTACGTACCGAGTACTATTACTGATAGTGAAAACTTTGATATAGTAATAAATTTAAAATAAAATAAAACTATATGGGTATTAGGGAGTGAAAAGTATGTATAATTGTATAGTTTCCCCTTTTCAAACTAAATAATAATCTTCCGTATAGTTACTGATGTCGCTGCTGTCACCTGAAAAGGCGCCGCCTGCTCCATATCACGTACAACTACCGGGATTTTTTGACAAAATTGTGAGTACTTATTGTAATTTGTAATCCTTATCCTTACTGTCCTTACTAATATTATAAATGCGAAAGTCAGTTTGATTGTGTGTTTGTTTCGTTCCTTCACGTTTATACGACTCAACCGATCATCATGAAAGGAGACGTCCCAGCGTTGCCCCAGTTTCATTTTATTTAATTACTTTTATAATAAAAAAATGCTAATTACATTTTATTTAGGTATCAAGAATTGTTTTATATTTAGAAAAACAATTACAAAAACATTAAGTTGTTTTCTGAAGTATTTTGTGAAAAAATGTAAGTAAATAGTACTCTAATGATAAACAATTGTGATTTAAAAGCGTTTCAACGTAAAAATCACACTTTTTAATGCAGAAAATAATTATCAATCTGATTCTAGAGTAAAATATCTACTCTGACATACTACTTTGATTAAGACGCGATAGACTTTCATTTTTTGAGAATGGTGGGCAAATGACATAGGCGCGGTGGGACATGTCTTTTTGCATTTACACGTTGTCAAGGGTACAGAGAAGGACGGGTACCTTTCATAAAAAAAAACGTACAGTTCCCGAGGGATGACAAAAATAAACTGTCCACGCAGACAAAGTCGCGGGCGGGTGCAAGTCCATACTAATTATTGTGTTTGTAATTAATAAGAGAATGTAGTTTAGTAAACAGTTTATTTCTATTAATTGGTTCACAATGTATTGTAATGAAATCATCGATAAAAACGGAGGGTGGAAAGCAGGTGACATAGAGTAGGTATATTCTAGAGGCGGGCACAGAGTAGAGTCTGTCTAAAAAGACAGTTTATATGGGTAATTTCAAGGGTAATTTTAAAACCCACCTAAATCCCCAACCTGGCGTGGTTACCAATACCCATCTAAATAAATAAATATGTTTACAATTAATTAGGATAGGGAACATGCATAAGTCACCGATTTTGATAAATTTGAGCTTGATCGCAGCTGCGGACACGTATAAAAACATGATGGGACAGAAAAATAAACAAAAAAATGCATAATTTTAGTTTTATCACACAGGGGAAAATAACGTTATTTTTTTTTTCATTTTCGGATATAATGCACTTAACAGTCGGATAGAATATCGAATAAGAAATAATATTTTTTAAGGCAAATATGTGTACTTAAACGCAATATTTAGGGAGATATTTGAAAATTCTTCGCTAACTCCATAATAGATAAGTGACGTCACACATGTTGACCGTTTTGAATAGAGCGTTTTCGGCGGGTGCTGCTGCGTGCTAACTTCAAGTAACTATATCACGAGAAAAAACGCAAGAGAAAAGTTTTAATATTACAGTTGATTTTCTCACGCATTATCAGTGGCGGTACCCCCATACAAGCCAAAAAGCCCGGCTTGCCCTAACAATAACTTACTTACACTACTAATGAATCGTAATTAATAACAACAAAACAATATTATTAACGAATGTTAATTTTCAATAATCAATAACCACAAATTCATTTATTACAACAACTGATCGAGAGAAAAGTCGCTAAACTGCGTTACTTTCCTCAATAAACCCTACAAATGCATTTCATCTCCCTCGCACTCGTTGGCTTGCAACCGGGCTTTGCGATCTGTATATATCCGCTCTCTTCTTACTTTAACAAAACTGCTACCGCATCATATGCATACTGCTGTAGGTACTATAGATTCTATGAGAAATACAGAAGCCGACTAAAAGCCTGGCTTTTTGCTTCAATCTGTGACGACGTGTTTTGAAAAAACAAACTGTTTTGCCTTTATTAATGTTTTTATGTTAAAAATGAATTAAAACTTCAGTTTAATGATTGATAATGGTCCCTTGTGATGGATTGAAATGTTTATTAACTGTTGTGTGATCTATGAAAGTGTACCTACGAGTCGAGTCGATTCCAAGAGAAATACAAAATAACGTAAGTAATAAACCTTTTCATTTGAGTATTTTGCAAAGAAATATAATATTCTTCAATGTATCGTAATATTGTAGTGGACTCTTTACATTGTTGGTTTTTCTTATAAAAATAAATAAGTAAGGTTAGTTTTGCGTCTTTCATTTGAACGAAAATTTAAATGTTTGTTTGTAAATGTTTGTTTGGAATGCAGGGGATAGGATTTGAATTGCCTAGCAGGGACGCTATGATTTTGTGAAATGATTTAGATATTTATTATGAGTGACACATTTTAAACGAGGAATTTAGTTTTGATTACACAATAATTAAATTTGATAAAGCCACGCCATCTAGCATTTTGCGGCGAACTAATTTATGAATAATTAAAGTACGCTTAAGGGTTGTGCTTTTGGTGCTTTTTTGAGAGCTATCTATGAATTCTTTAGGCCGTCCGCTGCCTTAAGCGGGATCCCGCCGCGGGTACACGGCGCGGGAATATAGATTGCTGGTTTTTGACGGACAGATGCTTGCACAGTGCATGAGTAAGCTCTAATCTATGTCGCCCCGCGCGCGTGCCCCGCTCAAGGCAGCGGAGGGCCTTAGATGGCGCTGGGCGGTGTCGCATCGATATTTTGGTAAAGATCATCGTATGAAAAAAATCTTAAATTAGTGACGAGAAATTGTGGGATGCATTGGTTTTTTGCTTGTATTGAGCTGATAAAAAAATTGCTTGATTTGAGGGTTCGGGCTTGCGCTACTATGTAGGCCTGGGCACGCCACTGCGCATTATACTTTTGATTTTGATACAAAAAAAATTGATGCATGTTCCCTATTTTGATAGCACCAACAGGGTTACCAGTATAAGTTTTTGTAAATAATTTAATAATTTCTCATGTAAACTGACTTTTTAGACAGACAGTGCGTTCGACCATAGTTCCAAAGATAACTGTAATAAAGGTGGCGCTGCATTTGTTATGTATGTAACACTAATATTATAAATGCGAAAGTCCGTTTGTTTGTTTGTTACGCCTTCACGTCTGAACTACTCAACTGATCATCATGAAATTTTGCATACACGTTGTCAGGGGGTACAGAGAAGGACATACCTATATATTTCATCCCGAAAAAAGGTACCTACTGTACCCGAGGGATAAAGACTATAGAGATAGAGAGAACTGTCCACGCAGACGAAGTCGCCGGCGGCCGCTAGTTTCTTCATAAATCATTCTCTGATTTCATGGTTTTCATCTTCGTACAGCTGTTCCCAATACCATGTGTAATTAGTTGATAGCAAGAGTAATGAATTACTATTAGAATATACCTCTTTACTAGAACATTATTTCAATTTATTAAAAACATTGTTGTATGTACAGTCGTGGCCGGATAATTAGAAACACAAGTCGATTTTCATACAAACGAGGTAACTTTGAAGCCTGGTTGTCTGCCAGGGATTGATCTAGCTGTGATCTGATGATGACCATCCGGGGAGCGAATGGAGGAGATAGAGATCACTATACACACTCAACTGATCTGATCAGCATTCTAAGAGAGTTGGGTATGTATAGCGATCTGGATCTCTTCCATTCACTCCCTGGATGGCCATCATCAGATCACAGCTAGATCAATCCCTGGCGGAGAATCAAGGCTTCAAAGTTACCTCGTCTGTATGAAAATCGACTGGTGTTTCTAATTATCCGGCTACCACTATACAATATGTTTGGATAGCGATGTCGGAGCTTTTAAAGGCAGATAATATGATCAATTTTATTGACAAAACCCCCCCACATGTTGGGGTCTATCCCCCCTCCTTTTGGAATGACCGGCATTTTAAATTTAGCTTTTTAATTTAGTTGGCCCCGCCGAAAAATATTAATTTCTCCAGATTTAAAAGTTTTATATAAAAAAATACTTTTCGAAAGCTTATAATGTTGCCTATCAAGTGAAAAAATTAATTATGTAATTTTTTAATTTAATAGGTCATAAAAAATTACTAAATTTAATTTTAATCCAAAATTAGTGTGCTATTTTTTATTTTTCTTCACAGATCTCAAAAACTAGGACATTAATGTGCTATTTTTTGCATTATTATAATACACAGGAATATTACCTATTAAACGACATCAAAATCATTGCTCTGAGTTTATATTTAGATATTTCATATTTAGAGAGTTATTTTTGTTTGAATATGACCCTCTAAAATAAAAAATGAAATTTAAAATGCCGGTCATTCCAACAGGAGAGTGGATAGACCCCAACATGTGGGGGGTTTTGTCGATAAAATTGATCATCTGCCTTTAAAAGCTCCGACATCGCTTCCAATGTGTTAAAATTTAAGGAGCTCGATGGCGCAGTGGTTAAGCGCCTGGTCCAGCGATTGCGGAAGTTAAGCAACTTTCACAAGGGTTGGTCATGGGATTGGTGACCAAACATTTATTATTTCGGGCTTCTCCGTGCTTCGGAAGGCACGTTAAGCCGTTGGTCCCGGCTGCATTTGCAGTCGTTAACACCCACCAATCCGCATTGAGCCCGTGTGTTAAATGGCCCATCCTATTTGTGAGGGCCTTAATTGGCTATTTAGGTACTGCAATACCCATTACTTTTTACTGTTTGGTGCTGTTGGTCTTCCTAGAAATCAAAACAAAATAAAAATAAAATAAAATCCTCCTTATCCACCCATAAGGAAGGCATGTGCCCCAGCAGTGGGGACATTAATAAAATGGCTGATGGTAATGGTGTTAAAATTTACCCCTTTGCTTTCAATAGGTGAATTTGGATGCGGATGACGAGTCTCCATTGTCAGCGAAGCGACGCCAAAGAGATTTTAATGTACAAGTAAAAATAAAGACGCGTCGAGAGGTGGATTTAGAAAAGGGTAGAAAAGTGTTGCAGCAAAAAATCCACCGACAACAAAAGAAAATAAATGATATGCAGTCACTTCTATCAATCGTCCGAGAATACACGAGTAACACTGAAACTCAAAATATATTACAGGGAAACTTTGCTAATATTTGTAGAGCATTTAACAAGAACCAAAATAGAAAAAGATTTGTGCACAGTGATGAGGTAAGAGCATTTGATTTTTACACGACTGCCCAAAAAGAGTGTATATGTGTTTAGGGTTCATGTATTTTTGTGGGCATGTGAGTTTCTTTATTCCACCATAACTTCTCAATGCTTGAACTGATTAGGATAAATGGGGTATCGTTAGAATCCTTACAGCATCCCGAGTGACACTGGCTATATATCTTTTTAGAGAAAATCAATATGGCGACTGTACGACGCCATTTTCAAATGTAAAAAATTTTTTTCTTCTATTATACAATATGGGCATCAAATTAAAGGCCTTGATGAGCACATTCCAAAACTATATAATATGTCACAAAAATGTGTGACATAAAAAAAAAGTAAAAAAAATATTAAATCACGATTGCCCTGCCAAAAACGAACCAAAAAGTTAAACAACAAGTGTCATTGCAGTCGACCTCTTTGATCAAAATTTGTTCCATAAAGCGCTCTCAACCTTGAGAGCTATCTTGAGGTAATTCTTGAGATGCTCTTATAGGAACAGCATCTCGAGTATGATCTCAAGATACCTCTTAAACGTTGAGAGCGGTTTATAAATACGGGCCTTAGTGTGCGTCTGCACGCTTTCGTATTATGCGCACTAAAATGATGTGCCTAACAACATTCATAGCAAAGCGGGATTCGTGAGAACAGCTATACCATAAATGGACAGCCAATCAAAATTTATTGAGGTCTTATAAAAGCTTTATGTATGTTGTCGTTGTCTGATGAAAATTATTGGGTATGAATTATGTTTGTTTCAGCTTAAGAATTTAGAAGCCACCGATATGGAAATATGCCGTATCTGTCTAGTGACTGATGTAAAGATGTACAGTCTTGAAGATGAGTCAATCAAGATATGCTTCGAGTCGATTCCAACATTAGGGGTAAGGTGTATTTACCAACTTTTTGCAACATATGAGAAAATAAAAAAATAATAACAAAATTTATTCAGTACTACCTACATTTTTTTCAGGGAAAATCAAATATTGAAGGATTACCACGATACATTTGTTACGAATGCAAAGCAATCCTTTTCAAAAGCTATAATTTAATTAAGAAGAGCATGATAAGTCTAAATACTTTAGAAGATATTTTTGCTGAAAGTGGACAGGTAATATTATTTTCTATTTACAGCCATGTGCTTTCTATATCACATTAATATTATGTAATTTTTATATTTTTTTGTTATAGATCACAAAACATCTAGTTAGAAAACGGAATAGGCAACATTTGAATCTGGTATCACCTTTGAGCTACCAGTATGTTCCATCACACTTGTTTGAATACACATATGACGAAGATATATGTATCTCCAATTTAAGCAACGTTGTTAATAAAGACGATAATACACATTATAGTAATATTGAAACCACTTATATTGATAAAGATGAATTTGGAGAAAACCAAGAAACTGATGCTATATACTTAAATATTGACACTGATGTTATTGAAATACAAGTTGATGATGATGATAACCTATGTGATGAAACAGTTGAGTCTGAAAATGATGATATCAAAGCCAGTTTTTTAAAAGAACATACAGAGCCAACAAGTGAAACTGAATTTATGGATGATTTAGAAACACAATCTTCTGATATTAATTCAAAAGATAAATCTATGAAATCTAATATCACATATGTTAAAATGGATATGATTAGTGACACCGATCTGCAAAAGTTTTTCAATATTGTTGAAATGTCAGTAAGTAAATTAAAATATTTGTCGACCTTTATTTTTTCAACAAAGTTTTTCACTTTATAAATGTTTTTTGCTGCGAGTTATCTCGCTGGTAGACAGCGATCTAAAATCTATGGAATAAGGGGGCGTCCATTTATCACGTGATGTTTTTTTTGGCCAATTTTTAACCCCCCCTCCCCCTTGGTGATATGGTGAGGTTTTACGTTAACCCCCCCCCCTCTAAATCACGTGTATTTTTTGGTACAAAATAATCTCAACAATTTTCAGTACGAATATGTCGCGGTGGGCGGGGAAATCGTCCTGGTAACGGTGAGTCAACAATCACACACAGTTTTCGGTTAAAAGTCACACATTCAACGAAAAAAATTAATACACGTGACATCTCTCTACACCCCCCGTCCCCCCTTATGATACTTCGTGATTTTTTGAACTACCCCCCCCCCCCCCCCCCCCCCCCCTTCGAGGCTCACGTGATTAATGGACGACCCCTAAGCATTCTGCTCAAAAAAATGGCACCACACGAAAAGTGCAACTAAGTGGATAGAGCTAAAAATGCTGGCATTTAACTGTGCAGCACAAAGCGTCTGAACACTTTTTGCTTATTAGTGACCATAATTTGTATACTCATAGATATTTTCTATACTTAAACGGAAAAATAAGATACGTCTTTTCTGCATCTTTTTACTGCCTTCTTTGCATCTTTTACACCATTTGACTATAAAGGACGTCATTTTTAATAAACTCTCTCTTTCTATCTTTTCTCTACAATACAAACTGCAATTTATTGAAAACAACACTAACGTCAGTCACCGGGTGCGTGGCTGGCCCGACTAAAGCTGAGCGGGTTTTACTTTTTCGGGCCCCGAGGCACAGAATAACTAATAGTACAAAGTACAGATGCAGCACGCCGCATAGTAATTTAAATAAATAGCGACTTTTGCTCCGACACAATAAAGTGCAATTCAGGTCGCGCAATGGCCTGCAGTACAGTTTACATTCACCTAGTAGTTGCCTCTCTTTCTATCGCGTGCTCTTACCTTTTATAATAACGCAACGTTAAGGTTGTCTTCTTATAAATGAACTGCGTAGCATATATCATAATGTGAAAAACGTCAATTTTTTATTGGTTTTTTGATTTTGACATCCGTAGGTACACGGCACAGTAATGTCGATTCGACATTGTTCTATTTTAAAGAGGCAATACCTACGCAGACAGTAAGATGCCGCGCTTGTACGGCGGCGGGCGTGTGGCGGCCCTTTGCTCACTTGTTCGTTCGCACGAACGGCTAGCGGTAGGTGCTTATCGCGCGACCTTGAGCGAGTGATGGAGGCCTTCCCGTGGTGCCATTTTTTAAGCAAAATTTGTTTGCAATTACACTTCCATACATTTTAGTTCGCTGCTGGTAGAGATAAAAAGTTGTATGTTTTATACGAGAGAAAAGTTATGTCGTTCTTAAGCTTGGAGCAGAAAATAACTTTGCTCACTCGTTGAACAAATAACTATTATTAGTTGCAGGAGCAAAACGAGGAATATGAAAAGGCAATTTCAAAACAAAGTGATAAGGCTGTAGATGTTGAGTACAAATGTGATGTTTGTCACAAAATCTTCTTCACATTAGCTGCATGCCAATCTCACATCATTTGTCACGATTTGGTAAGTCCCACTATCAATCAAATGTGTGGTTGATTATTTATAAGCACATTTTGTCTTTATTAAATAAAAAAACCGGCCAAGTGCGTGTCGGGCCACGCGCAGTAGGGTTCCGTAGTTACCGTATACAATACCATATTGAATACCACTATAATTTTTCGTATGCAAAAATTACTTTGTTTTTCATAGTGTTTGTATGAATGACAAAGTTATATTTGCGGTTTTGGAAAATGTGATATATCTCTAAAAATTATCACTATATCTCGTTCAAACCAATTTTCGTTGAAAGTATTCATTACGATCTGCACTATATATTTTTTTTAGATTTTTCACTCTCTTATTTTAAAAGTTAAAGGGGGGGGGGGGCACTCATTTTACCACTTTGGCAGTGTATATCTTTCAAACGGTTGACTTTGAGAAAAAATAGTCTTAGGAACCTCAATATCATTTTTAAAGACCTATCTATAGACACCCCGCACGTATAGGTTTGATGAAAAACATTTTTTTTACAGTTTCAGTTTCATGTATGCGGAGCCCCCCCTTAATCTTTTATTTTTTTATTTTTATGTGAAAACCTTAAAGCGGTTCACAGAATACATCTACCTACCAAGTTTCACTTGTGTAATCCTAATACTTTCAGAATAAAATGGCTGTGACATACGGACGGACAGACAGACAGACATGACGAATCTATAAGGGTTCCGTTTTTTGCCATTTTGGCTACGGAACCCTAAAAAAATACTTCATTATTAACTACAGTAACCGCTCTCAAAGTTGAGAGCTCACTTGAGATCATACTTGAGATGGTCTTCTTATAGGAACAGCATGATCTCGGGTATGATCTCAGGATAGCTCTCAACGTTGAGAGCAGTTTATAAATACGGGCCTAAGAATCCTACTAATCCTACTAATATTATAAATGTGAAAGTTTGTGGGTTTGGATGTTTAGATGTTTGGATGTTTGTTCCTCAATCACGCAAAAACTACTGAACGGATTTGGTTGAAATTTGGCACACAGATAGTAGTTAGCCTAGATTAAAACATAGGATACTTTTTATTCCGATATTCCCACGGGAACGGGAACCACGCGGGTGAAACCGCGGGCAGCCGCTAGTATTATAAATGTGAAAGTTTGTGGGTTTGGATGTTTGTTCCTCAATCACGCAAAAACTACTAAACGGATTTGGTTGAAATTTGGCACACAGATAGTATATAGCCTAGATCAAAACATAGGATACTTTTTATCCCGATATTCCCACGGGAACGGGAACCACGCGGGTGAAACCGCGGGCAGCCGCTAGTATTATAAATGTGAAAGTTTGTGGGTTTGGATGTTTAGATGTTTGGATGTTTGTTCCTCAATCACGCAAAAACTAAACGGATTTGGTTGAAATTTGGCATACAGATAGTAGATAGCCTAGATTAAAACATCGGATACTATTTATCCCGATATTCCCACGGGAACGGGAACCACGCGGGTAAAACCGCGGGCGGTCGCTAGTGGTTTATAAAACAGTATGTTATGTATGTAGAGATTGAAATTAGCATTCTCGACATTGTTATCATCAAGCAATCTATATTTATTATACTAGTGGCTCCGTGAGCTGTAGACCTCGCGTTAAAAAGTAGCTCGAATTGTATGTTGTTAAAAAATAATCTAAAAGATGTCGCCACCTCTTTTTCCCACACTACTGGAGCTTTTCGAAGCACAAAGTGGGTTCGTGCTGTTTGGTATATTATTTGGTATGTATATTTGCAGCTAGATGGCGCTTCTAATTTTTACCATTTTTCTAAATAGGTGATTTTTTGGAAAATTTCTAAAAACTGGCTCGAATAAATCTCTCCAGCTTATTCAATAGGCGGGGGATGGAGACCGTATCGAATGCCTTCGCTAGATCGAGAAAAAGCGAGGTTGTGAACTGCATCATTAGTTGATTTGCCTCTACGAAATCCGTATTGTGAAGGAGACAAAATATTGTTAGCTTCTAGGAAGTGAACAAGTCTGATGTTTATTAGGCGCTCTAGTTCATAATGTCATGACGTTTTTGATTATTTGTTCCGGATTCGTCGGATTCATCGTGTTCCTGACTCGTCGTATTCCAGATTTGTCGTAATACCACAGAATACATAATAGTACAAGTACAGAAGATCCACTCCGCAAGGACATTTAAATAAGTAGCGACTCTATCCCATACACAATAAAGTGAAATTCAGGTCGCACACCGCTCCCTTACCTACAGTTATATTCACCTAGAAGTTGCCTCTCTTTCTATCGCGAAGCTCTTATCTCTTCTAACGACTTTATGGTTTCTTCTTATAAATAATAAGTACTTAATTTATTACAAGTTATGTGTTTGTGAAATAAAATGTGTAGTTACTTAAATACGTTTCAAAAAAACCTAGGCTAGGTACAGTCAACGCCACGTCAAACTATACATGCTAACTTTGAGGCAATTTGCTTTTTTACGAAATCAAATTTGTCCTTAATAATTTACTTTATTTTGAAAGTAGTTAAGTAAGTACCTACCTACTCGCAATCTATAAATTATATATTATTATGTAATATGCCTTCATTTTGGTTATACATCACAAACGTGAGAACGAACGACCGAGGCGGCAATATGCGAACGCGGCGAGTGACGTGACTATCGAAATCGCTAACGTGTGATTCAGCCGGCACGCGGCAGCCTCTAAAATTAGTCCGTCCGGACGGACCCGCTGGCTACTTGTAGCTATGTACCTAAACCGCGGAGTGCGCCTAGCCTGGTAATACAGTCGTCGATGCCAATTAATAATGTGAAGCATGTTAGTAATAAAATGAAAAACTAAATAAAAATTGACACTTTGATGACTATATTAAACAATCGAACAAAAAATTCTCCTCGGTTAAACTAAAAACAGCACATCCAAAATTTTTATATTATATAGCAGGGGTGCCTATACTTTTTCTGAAAGAGATTGACCTAGCAAAAGTTTATGACTAAGAGATCGAAATTATCACCGTTTAACCCTCCAAATATCTTAACTAAAACTACATTGGGTTCAAAGTGTCAAATCTGTTATCCTTGGCGATCGACCTTAAAACCTCTCGCGATCAAACGGTTGATCGTGATCGACCGCTCGATCATGATCGATCGTATGGGCACCTCTGTTATATAGGTACATACCAATAAACAACTTTCAAATCTTTTGTAAAGAGTTGCTGGCATTTTTGTAGAATTGGTCAATTAGCAGGGGGTTGTACGTATTACGACGAATGTGGAATACAGCGAATCTGTAATACGACGAGTCAGAGACACGACGAATCCGGAACAAATCTTTTTGTTTCTCCATGTGTCCAGAAACGTGGTGCGTTCGAGTGTCTCGTTTGTAAGATACGGTTTAAAACCGATAACATGCTGAGTTCGCACACACGCGATGTTCACCAAAGAAAGTACCATTGCAAATCCTGCCCGAAGACTCTCAACAATGCGTAAGTGCTCAGAAGTTATGAAATTTTGCCACACGATACATAATAGTACAAGTACAGAAGATGCACTCCGCAAAATCATTTTCACTTCTCATGCTCGTAAAGTTCGTCATTATGTTGGGTATAGGCTGCATAAAATCGCTTTTCATGCTCTAGAGCTTAAAGTAAAATCTTCGTCTAAGTTCAGACTCTAGCTAGACAAAGATCGTCAAGTAAACAGCCACACACGCAATAGGGAATATGCATCAAATTTTTTTTTATCAAAATCAATAGTATAATGCGTGAGAAAATCAACTGTAATATTGAAACTTGTCTCTTGCGTTTTTTTTTCGTAATATAGTTACTTGAAGTTAGCACGCATCAGCTCCCGCCGAAAACGTTCTATACAAAACGGTGACGTCACACATCACGTTTCGGTGTGTTTCGGGCGCGTTTAATATGGAGTTAGCCAATAATCTTCGATTATCTCCCTAAATTTTGCGTTTAAGTAGATATGTGTCATACAAAATATTATTTCTTTTTTGATATTCTATCTGACTGTAAAGTGCATTATATCCGAAAACGAAAAAAAAATATCGTTATTTTCTCCTGATTTCATCGTGTGATAAAACGAAAATAATAATTTTTTTTATTTTTCTTTCTGTTCCGTCATGTTTTTACAAGTGTCCGCAGCGATCAAGCTCAATTTTAGGAATATCGCTGACTTATGCATATTCCCTGTTCAACTTCGTTAAATGAACTTGTTATTTTTTTAACTTTTAGATTTTATGCATTCACAATGCTATTTTTATATTAAGATTATTAATATAATTGAAAAATATTAGAAAAAATCGACTCACCCGTCGCAGCTCAGACGGGACTCGAACCCGCACCCTTAGGATTCCGGCCCAATGCACTAACCTTCTTATTCTTCATTTTTATACATAATCCATGTTATTTATATTTTTTAAATGCATATCTATTCAAAAACCTCGATTTTTTTTTACATTTTTTGAATATGGATATCAAATGAAAGGCCTTTGAGAGGAACATTTGAAACCATACCATTTATATATTAACCAAAAAGATACGGAACCCACTTTGTAATAATGCGTCTAATAAAACTTTGAAAAAGTTTCACTTATAAATACGCAAAATATTATTAAACCTATGAGTAGCAACCCTAACAAAAAAACTCAAACCATAAAGTTAATATTACCTTTTATGACTCAAACAGCCGTTTCTCGTATAGCCCTCGAGATTAGCATCCAGTTTTTTTGTGACACATTGAATATGGTCTGCGGTCTATGTTTTATGTCAAAATTGAGTGCTAATACGAATCAGTTTCAGAGAAAAAAAATAAAAATAAAAAGGAGAAAATACGAATAACTCGTATTGTACCTACTGCACAAGGTTCGAAATTGGCTGAAATTACGCACCTTTAGTCGTTCCTTCATGTCTAGCAATCAAACTTTATATAAATTGTATAATTTCAGCGCAATAATTTTTCTTCTAATCATGGGCCCAAAAAATCCGCCGTTTTCAACTTTTTTTTCTCTGTCAATATACATAATTGGCACTCGGGAGTTCTAGTCTACCTTTTATAATACTAAACACTCCCTAATTCTGTAATAAAAATAACGTGTCCGAAAATAAGGTTAAATTCCACACCGTGAGTGTGTCCCAAAAGTCCTTCCTAACTTATGTGACAAAAACGTGTTAGATACACAAGTGACAAACACAACATAATATAACATGTAAGATCGCGCGCGATAAGTACCTAGCGTGCTGCGAGAATAACGTACGTAACGCGTCCGATAACAATAGCGCTTACGGGATGACTGCGCGCGCCCAAGGCGTGGCACGCACACACGGCAAAACAGCCTATTTACGATGCCAAAAGTCAAAATATTGAACTCAATAAACATACACAATTTCTATTGTAAAATGTTGCTTAGTATCCTATAGACACGAAACAATAAATATATTGTGTCAGGACAAACGAATAGGTTGCGAAAAGTTTCACTGAAGTTGACTCATTGCACTTAATGCATCTACGCAGTTAATAGTGTGCGAAACGAGGTACATATTAGTTGTGATTTTATACAGAAACAGCGAGCCTAACGAACATTTTAATTATGAATATTTTACCTAGCAGTAAGTACTTTGAAATAAAATAATTATGACAGATAAAGTAATGCATTTCGATGTAATACAATTCAAGACAGTTTAAGAAGTATCTGGCTATTTTTTCTGGATATTTGATATTGTTGTAAGCTTTTAAAAAAAGTTCCACCGAGTTCCGCAAATTTTAAGTAATCAGAGTTAAGCCATTAGTACTACCTTTAATTTCAAACTAGTTTTGGTTCCAACTTTTGCCAACTTTTGATATAATTCGTCATTGTTCTCAGGTAGTCGCAGTAATGATATTGATGAAACCGCTTCTGATTAATATTAATTTGTCAAATATTTTCGTGCTTTTGTTATTTGTATGTAATAAAAAATCATTATTTTTAGAAATAAATTATTATTACTACACATTTTAAATAATTTAATGTACCTACCTGACACAAAAATAAAGTCTTGTCAAAAATGAGGTTTAGATGATTTGTAATCATCCGTCATAATGTTAAAACATAATTAATAGCAGTATAATACATAATTAGAAAAAAATATTTTTGGCGCCGTAAATAGGCTGTATTGCCGTGTGTGCGTGGCCTCTCTGCTTGTTGCTGCGCGTTATATTCATAGCGCCATCGCGTCTACTTACATAGCGCGCTATAATATTGTGCTATATTATCCCCGTCAATTGGTAATGCGCCTGGCGGCCATGATTTCAACCTCAAAAACGAAATACATTTGTATTTTTTTATATACTTAGACCCTATCTTATTGAAAATAATAATTCAATAATTAATATGTATTACCTATTAGAATTTTCTTGTTTCATGACATTTTTAGTTGCGAATCACATCAACGTGGCTGTTAATGTGACAAGGTTCCAGCGCATTGCCAATTGACGGGGATATTACGTTATATTAACCACCACTGCTGCGGAGTCTGCGTGTGCGAATGCGCGATGCGCCCGTCACTCAAGACGCATCAATGCGATTAAATTGACAATAGACAGTGATCCGTGGCATCTTCAGAGTGCTTGCGGAACTAAACGATGTATTTTTATTTGTTAAAATGTGTGAGCACCATACATACTCGAGTGAAGTCGCCGTGGATCACTGTCTAAGGTCCGTATTATAGGACGAGACTCAAGCACTGCTTGCTGCTTGAGTACAGTTAGAAAGGGATGGTGCTATTCATCGCATATAGCGCCATCCCTATCTAACTGTACTCAAGCAGAGATTTGAGTTTGAGTTTGATTCTGTAATACGAGCCTAAGTGTCAATTTAATGGTATTGTACTACTTGATAAGTTTTATATTTTCACTTATCTGTTTTTAACCGCCTCTGTGGCCTAGTACTTTGCCCATACGTGTAAGACGCAAGGGTCCCGGGTTCGATTCCCAGGAGGGGGTACAATTTGTACTCGGTTTGGTTGGTGGTAGGGCTTATTTGAATGAAGCCCGCTTGGCTACCACCATCTTATTTAAGTCATAACGCCAATTTAAAAATTGTTGTGTTCCGGCAGTTAGAGGTAAGATAGCCAGTTCCTTAGTGGTGAGGATTCCGGGTGTATACGTTTACACTTTCGGCCTTATCGTCACTTAACATCAGGTCAGGCTAGGCCCACTCCGCGCTTTAGGTACGAAGCTACAAGTAGCCAGCGGGTCCGTCCGGACGGACTAATTTCAGAGGGCTATCGCGTGCCGGCTGGGTCGCACGTTAGCAGTTCGATTTCGATAGTCACTCTATAATAATATTATTATAACCAAAATGAAGGCACATGACATCGTAATGGGCTGCCTTAATACTAATAAAAAGGATCCGAACCTCACGTGTTTTTCACACTTCCAAAAGTTCCAAACGACATTGAAACGTAAGAAGTGCTTGTCTACTAGGTACTTAGTATTTAGTATCAATTTATTCTTAGGTAGGTACTTACTTACTTGTCTTATTTGTTAAACAATATTCACCCAACTATTTACTGAAATAATAATTTATAGATTAGGTAGGTAATAGGTACTTACTTACCTACTTTCGAAATAAAGTTAATTATGAATACAATTTCATTTCGTATGAAAGCAAATTGACTCAAAGTCAGCATGTCTGATGTGGCGTTGACTGTACCTATCCTAGGTTATTTTGAAACATATCCTAGGTTATTTGAGTACCTACACATTATTTCACAACCTCATAACTTGTAATAAATTAACGACCTGTTATTTAATTATTATATAAAAGAAGAAAGTGAAACCCTGAATTCGTCAGAGGAGATAAGAGCTACGCGATAGAAAGAGAGGCAACTTCTAGGTGATTATAACTGTAGCCAAGAGACCGGCGTGCAACCTGAATTGCACTTTATTGTGTATGGAATAGAGTCGCTATTTAAATAATTGACTTTGCGGAGTGGATCTTCTGTACTTGTACTATTATGTATTCTGTGATCAGGTGAGTTGAAGACCAAGCACT
Organism: Agriphila tristella; assembly: GCA_928269145.1. Taxonomy (NCBI): domain Eukaryota; kingdom Metazoa; phylum Arthropoda; class Insecta; order Lepidoptera; family Crambidae; genus Agriphila; species Agriphila tristella. Next base: position 20,460,347 of record OV743442.1, read on the forward strand.
ATCCCATTGTGGATAAAATAAATCTCTACAACACGTTTCGATTTCGACACAACAGTAAAGCAGCCCGCAACCACCTGCGATGGCACGGCGGCTACCGCGCCGCGTGCGCGCTGTGCCCGTACCGCACGGCGCACGCGTACAAGCTCACCGCACACGTGCGACGCGCACACGCCGCGCACATGCACGCGTGCACGCGATGCGGACACGCGTTCGTCAGTGAGCGGGGGCTTAAGACGCACACTGCTGCTGTGCACCGTGATGTTGATGAAAAGGTAAATCAAAAATAAACAAAACGTTGCTAACTTTTTTTGGAATGGTCTCAATTTGGTGGGCTTGTCATTTTACCATTAAGTTTTTTTATAATAATAAAATACAAAATTATATTGCTTGATTCTTTTCCCACAGAATAGATATAAGAGATGTGAGTACTACGTACAGAAAGGACACTCCCGCCCCGCCTTAGAATCACTTACCTAGCCCCACCCCTCAAGTTCATATGCCGAATCGTATGCTCGTTTAGACGTGTTTGTCAACTGTCAACTTATTTTGATATTCAAAGCAATGTGACGTAACTTTATATATAATGTTAAACCAAAAAGTTCGAATGCATACAAACGGCACGGTAGCCCTAGACACACAGTTGTGCTTGAACAACAACGTCATCTGACGTCATCTGTTTATAATGGGGCGCTTGTATGGAGTGTCCGGGGTGTGCTTTTTCATTGATATTGCATTTTGTAAAAAATGCAATATCAATGTGAGCGGCAAGTTAGATAGCCGTTGTAAAGAAATAATGTTTGACTTTTGAATTTCATGCTATATTTTATTAAATTTGTAACCTATACAATTAGGCCAACATTGCATTCTAAATGTTAGCGCGGCCACATATAGATGGTATTTAATTAAGAATTCCGAAACGGTTTTTTTGATTACGTATGAAAATTCCGTACGGAATATTACCGCATGTGGTCCATAGATTTGTATAGTCTGGCTGCGTTCGGAATTATTCCGTTTCGGAATTCCTAGTCAATATTCCGTCTGCTTTTGGTGGGCCTTACTGTGTTCTTTATCTAATCATCTTTTTGAGGGTAAACTAACTCTTTTTTTTCAGAGCGATGTTTCTGATGAGGTCTATCGATGCGACGAATGTGACATCAACTTCAAAACAGAGGGCGCCAAACGTGTGCACTTACTCACGTCGCAGATACACATTAAAAAAGAGAAGTAAGTTTTATTCATTGGGTTTAAGTGCTTTTCCCAATATTTATAACTAGCGGCCGCCCGCGACTTCGTCTGCGTGGAAAGGCTTTTGTGCTATCCCTCGGGAACTTTACTTAACTTTTTTTCGGGATGAAGGACCCTTATATCCTTCTCGGTATCCCTGACAACGTGTATGCAAAATTTCATGATGATCGGTTCAGAAGTTAGGACGTGAAGGCGTAACAAACAAACAAACAGACTTTGGCATCCTACTAATATTATAAATGTGAAAGTTTGTGGGTTTGAATGTTTAGATGTTTGGATGTTTGTTCCTCAATCACGCAAAAACTACTGAACGGATTTGGTTGGAATTTGGCACACAGATAGTAGATAGCCTAGATTAAAACATAGAATACTTTTTATCCCGATATTCCCACGGGAACGGGAACCACGCGGGTGAAACCGCGGGCGGCCGCTAGTTTATAATATTAGTGAGGATATTGACGACCTCTGACGAGTTTGTACGATCGGCAACTCGCGTGCTTTACCAATGCAGAGAAAAATGTGACCGCGCGTATTGCCCCTGCACGAACTAAACGTATTTTTAATTTTGACAATGGTCAGAATATCTTAAGAGCTTGGGTTTCCTAAAATGACGGTGCCGTCATATAGCGGCCCTAATATAGTGGTGTTGTTCTTTACCTAGAAAACGTTCTCGTGACTTTATTCACTGCTATATTACGGCCGCCATATGACGGCACTGTCATCTTAAGAAACTTCTGGCTTAAGGTGATGCATCGATAAACTATTCCCGTATCAACTGTCTAGCTCAAACTCTCGTAAATTACACTTAACTACCTCACTCATGACAAGCAGTTTTGCGACGCCAACCGGTTTTTTCCTTTGAACACTGGTATTTTGAAGTGTGTGATCAGATAAATCTACTAAGAAAATTTAAAGGCTTAAGGTTAATCATTAGCACGTGACTCGCTATTGTAGTAGCCACATAACATGGTTTTCCAGGATTTTAGCTTTTACATAATATAATTTAAGACTCCAGGACCGCCGCAAAATCGATGCACTGGAGATGTGGTGTTGGAGACGACTGCTAAAAATACCCTGGACAGCGTTCCGCACCAACTTATCCATCCTCAAAGAACTTCACATACGTGATAGGTTATCGTCGATTGTGCAGTTACGAATCCTTAAGTTCTTTGGGCATATCTCCAGAAACGAGAAATCGATGGATCTAATTTATTTCAACACACGTTTAAAGCCCGTCCCGTGGACGACTGATGCGACAGGGGCTGCTATGTCAGCACTACACTACATTTTAATTGATGAGAAAAATCGAGATCCCTGCCACCAAAAAGTCCGATGCGATCAGCGAACTAAAATTTATGGAAGTGGAATTGAAAACAAATATTGCTTAAAAAATGGCACCACGGGACCGAAAAAGTACAAGCCGCTCAGCTTTAGTCGGGCCAGACACGCACCCGGTGACTGACGTTAGTGTTCTTTTCAATAAATTGCAGTTTGTACCTATATTGTAGAGAAAAGATAGAAAGAGATAGTTTATTAAAAATGACGTCCTTTATAGTCAAATGGTGGCAAAGAAGACATTAAAAAGATGCAGAAAAAACGTACCTTATTTTTTCGTTTAAGTATACCTAGTTGGTTACTAAGTTCTGTAACTATGGAAAACATGAATAATACTAAATTTACAAATAATGCTACAATGAATTATATACCAAATGAAAGCACAAATATTTAAGATTATCATGTATTAAAATTATTCGAAATGACCGCCTCTGGCATGAATAAACGCCTTTAGACGACGAGGCCAGTCATCGATGGCAGCACGAACTACCACCATATCCAATTCTGCGACTGCCTTGAGAATAGCGCGCTTAAGAGAGTCGAGATTCATGTGGGGCTTAGCACATGCTTTCTCCTCAATAAGTTGCCATATGGCATAATCCAGAGGATTTAAGTCTGGCCTGGAGGATGGCCATTATTCCTGCGCGATAAAATCAATTTTGTTAGCCCGAAACCATGCTTGTGTAGATTTTGCTTTGTGCGCAGGGGCAGAGTCCTGCTGGAAGACCCATGGCTGGTTTTGAAATAAAGTGTGGCTTAAGGGTTTGACAACAGGTTCCAGAACGGTATCTTGATAGACTCTAGCGCCAGTTTCACACCTTTTTCACAGAAATGAACCTTACTTAGCCCTGAATAGGACACCCCCAGCCAAATCATCACTGATGAGGGGTGGTGACCTCGTTGGACCCTCGGAGCAATCATGCTGGCTTCTTTACTATTCTTAGCGTATACTCTATCATTTTGACGGTTAAAATTTTCTTCGACTGTGAAGATTTTTTCATCAGTAAACAAGATTTTTCGATGGCCGTTTTGTGCGTACTGCTTTAGTAGAGCGCGACTTCGTGCTAACCTCATAGCCTTCAATCGTGCGTTTAGCAGATGGCCCTTTCGTCTACGGTAAGCGTGAAGCCCAAGGTCATCATTGATAATTTTTTTAAGGGAACTTCTCTTCACAGTCATCTGTATTGCCAATAACTTTTGCTTCCGGACGGGATTTCTCGTGATTCTCGCCTTCACTGCCTTGATCACAGCTGGTGTCCGAACGGTGCGTGGTCTTCCTGATCTTTTTCGGTCATCGACGGTCAAGGTATTACTGTACCTATGGATAGTGCGATAAATAAATTGCTTGTTGATTTTCAACTTTTGTAGCAACTTGAAAATCATATTCGGTGGCTGCCCACATTTGTGCAGAGCAATTACAGCGACACGATTCTCCTTCAACCCCCATTCCATGGTGAAATAAACAAAATATGATATACGTGTGGTATGGAATTATAGCTTATAAAACTGTCAATAATATGTCATTTTTATTTTTTCTTTTCATTTGTTTTAATGGCCAGTAATCGATAAAGAAACTCAGTAACAGAACTTTTGACCAACCTGTGTAGAAAATATCTATGAGTATAAAAATTATGGTCGCTAATAAGCAACCAGTGTTCAGACGCTTTGTGCTGCACAGTTAAATGCCAGTATTTTTATCTCTCTCTATCCAGATCCACTTAGTTGTACTTTTCGTGTGGTGCCATTTTTTGAGCAGAATGTTTATTCCATAGATTTTAGTTCGCTGCTGGATGCGATGCGTCCTCTTAACCGCAATAAACTTCCAGTTCGCAGTCAGTACCAGATCGTCGTTTAGAGACGACCTGCCTACGTTGTGGGGAAGAGTTCCCCTCGGCGATGCTGAAGCACGCGCATGTGCGGCGGGAGCATCGGCGCCGCTCCATCAAGGACGGGAAAGACGGCTACCCGAAACTATGCGACTATGTAAGTGCAACAAAAAGTTTTGTTTTAAAGGAGACCTGGCATTTTCCGTTTCTTAATCTGTGATTCTATGTATCTCTCAACTAGGGTTGCCAACCCTACTATATAATATAGTATCCTACTATATTGAGGACTCGCCTACTATATTTTTTGAAAAAAATATATAGTAGGCAAAACTACTATATTTTTTTAAGTGTAAAATTAAACAAAAGGAACAAAAAAAATACTTAAGTATATGCACATAAGTAATTACATAATATGTTTTGTGATTAAATACTTGTCTTTATGGTTGCTGAATAAATTATGAAAATGTTAGTACCTACTTACTTAGGTATGAAAAACTTCTGAAAATCCTCTGTACAAAACGGGAAACGGGAAAAGATTTTTTTGGACTTTTTCGCCATCTACTATCTTTTTACACTAAAAATCTTGAAACTACTATATTTGATCCAAAAAAAGTTGGCAACCCTACTCTCAACCGACCAAATGACAGCTATCAATCAATGCCAAATTGAAGTCAACTGGACGTGGTAATTTGAAAAAAGGAAAGAAAGGGCTTTGGGACTAACTATGGACATGTGATGTCATCATTTTTATTAGCGGTCACGCTAACGTCCAAATTCAAAATATTTTTATTCACTCGGTGAATAAAACAGCCTTTTATTCACTTTTTCGAGTAGCGATGATAAAAAAGGCTATTAGAAACTTTTCGCAACCTCGCAATATGTCAGTGAGTGATGGCAGCAATACATAAACCTTTTACGGTTTCTCTTGCTGTGATTGAAAAACATATACAGGGTGTTTCTTTTAAGGTGTCAAGCCAATGTGAGGTGATAGCTGAGTACTATACCTATCGATTGAACTCCTATGTATGTTCCGCGATTTTTTGTAGTTTAGGAGTTATAATTTTTTTCATTATTTTTTATGATTTGACATTTTATCACTACTACACAGACCATACAACAAGTACTTAAAGGTCTGTGCACTACTACTGTGCGATAACAATTTCATAAAAACCTTAGAATAGAGTTATAGTCAATTTTAGTCAAAAACTTTTCTAAGAAAAAGCAACTTTAGCGTTATTATGTGGTCGTTCTGACGAATCCATACACAAAACAGGCAAATCTACTGACATGTCGAAATTATCGGCAAAAAGAAAACAAAGTTTTTTTATGAATAAGACGGTTAAACTGCCTCCATGCTATTAGTGGTTATTGGAAAGTAGTAGTTTTAAACTTAAATGGATAATTAATCTTTGGAATGACAAAAATATGCGAAAATAATAACAAATCATAAAATATGAAAATTACAAAATTTCCGATTCACCACCTTCAGGGGCCGATTTCAGCAAATAATGCCCCATAAAGTACATTCTTTTTTGTATTATTATGGAAGCTTAGGCTGTCGCACAGTTTTTAAAGTTAGTCAGAAGCTATGGAATAATCTTTAATTAATTTATTTTTACAGTTGAAGATTCCATTCTGTTTTGTTTGTTCCCAAATTTTTTACTATCGATTAATTTTTTTGTAACTTGTGTCAAAGTAAGGAAGGTGACTATTTTACACATAAAACTACAATTAATAAGCATTGTGTTGAAAAAAAATACAGAGAAAAGCTCACCCAAAAAAAAGATATAATTTTTTAAAGCCGTTCAGTCCTTAAATCATAAAAAATAATGAAAAAAATTATAACTCCTAAACTACAAAAAATCGCGGAACATACATCCCAATCAATCGATAGGTATAGTACTCATCTATCACCTCGCATTGGCTTGACACCTTAAAAGAAACGCCCTGTATAGTTGTAATTTTCTTTTGTATTGAAAATAAACTAAAGAAAAACCTAAGCACCATATATTATTCTGTGATTTTGGTTCGCAGTGCGAGTTAGTGCTGCGCAGCCGCTGGGAGCACTGGACGCATATTAGGAAGTGGCACCCCACCGAGAGGAGCTCCTACCGCCCTATCGTCAACGTCGTCTGCGACAAATGCGGGAAGGGATGCGCGGTAATTATTTGAATAAGTAGATATTGAGTTATTGCTATTTTTGCGTTTTAGGGCGGATTCGACCAAGTGAGAATAAATGTTATTCTTAAATAAAGTGACCAGTTATTCGAGATTAAACCGAAATTAAGTTTTACCACGCACTATTCTTATAGTATTTTGCCTATTCAGAATAGTCACTATACCACCATTTCTCAGGGCATAACAGAGTCAATTTGCGAGTATTTTAATGGCTTCCGCGTGCTTTATGTCAGTGACATTTTTGGGTAGAGCTCGGCACCCTGATTATCTAAAAAGAAACTATTTAGCGACCGGTTGCATTTGACATACATTGCTCCTTATATTTGGTATGTTTTTTTTACCCCAAAGAAAAGTAGCAATGTATTACGTTCATCTGGGAACTGCGAGCGGTCGCTAGGCGGTTTCTAATTAGATAATCAGCCCGCAGGTCTTCACACTTTACACTAAGTCAAAGCCATCTCCATTCAAAGTAGATGTGGACTCCAGACCCAATCGCAATAATTCTGGAAGTTAAAACAAAAATAGTTACGTTGTTGTTGTCATTTAGATTATACTAGCGGCCGCCCGCGACTTCGTCTGCGTGGACACTTCGTCTGACTGAAATACAATACTTTTCGATATTCCTTAAGAATTCTCTGCGAAGGGCTATAGAATTCATGCAAAGGTCAAGATCAATCACTTGTTGTGGAACTTTATTAATAAAGGCTATGCTTTTCCCCCTAAACATTAATAAAAACATTAGGTTATAAATACCCAATTAGTTGGGTTTAGTCGACAAATGCCAACTTAGTTTAAAACGCCAGATTCTGCAAATGTCCAATTCTACAAATGCCCCCTTCTACAAATGCCAAATTCTACAAATGCCTACATTTAGTTGTAATATTTTCAATCACTTTTTTATATATATTTTTGGGTTTCCATAATTTTTATTTGTATTTATTTATTTACTTTCTCCATATTTATGTGATCCTGGTACTTTGGAGACGTTTTTATTAAGAAGGAAAGAAAAAAACCCAAAATTGATTGAAAATACACTATATAAACGCAAATATATATCAAAAAGTGATTGAAAATATTACAACTAAATGTTGGCATTTGTAAAAGTGGGTATTTGTAGAATAGGTATGTTGACTATTTTTTTATTTTATGTTACATAAATTACCCCTCAAAAAAAGAAACATTTGTATAAGAATTATTTTGCTAGCATGAAAACTGCCCGAGATATCACAGTTTGAAATGCACAAAATTGGACTCACTCGAAAACGCTCCATACTAACGGCTACCAAGTTATGACGTCACGCCTTTTTACGTTGTATGCAACGCGTAGGAAATTTGTTCAGCAGCTATATTAAATATTGCCTTTAGGACCATCTGACCACCAAATCCCACCACCAGTGGTTAGTTGGCACTCCAATTTCTCAACTGACTACCAAATAATGGCCAAATAACACAATGTTACTCCCATTTCACCCACCAGTGGTGAATGTGTTTATCAAAATGGTTTCTTTGACAAATTTGCTATAAATTTTACGGACTAACTAAATGTAAGTATTATTTATTTTAACAAATTTTATACTTTTTAAATGGATTCGTCCACCCAACTTTGAAGGGTCATAAAACAAATAATACGCAATATATAAAACCAAAAGGTATACAAGTTACTCCAAAAGTCTGATATGTTTACGATTTTTATTAGTATTTAGTTATTTTATTTATTAGTCAACATCCCTATTGGATATTTATAGAATCTGGCGTTTTAAAGTATGTTGGCATTTGTAGAAGTTGGTATTTGTCGACTAAACCATTAGTTGCATCGTACCAGAGTGTGTCGGATCTCCGGCTGCACGCGCTGCGCCACAGGCGGGCGGCGGCGGCGTGCCCGCGCTGCCCGCGCGTGTTCTACGACCGCGCCGCGGTGGCGCGCCACCTCGTGTCGCACGCCGTGGCCGCCGGCGCCGCGCGCGCGCACCTCTGCGCCACCTGCGGCCGCGCCTTCACCCACCGGCCCAACCTGCTGCGACACGCCAAGGTCGGTTACTCACTGCCGTGTCCCGTGCCCGCGCTGTACTCGCACGTTCCACGACCGCGCCGCGGTGGCGCGCCACCTCGTGTCGCACGCCGTGGCCGCCGGCGCCGCGCGCGCGCACCTCTGCGCCACCTGCGGCCGCGCCTTCACCCACCGGCCCAACCTGCTGCGACACGCCAAGGTCGGTTACTCAGTGCCGTGTCCCGTGCCCGCGCTGTACTCGCACGTTCCACGACCGCGCCGCGGTGGCGCGCCACCTGAGGGCCTAGTACGAGTTGGTTTTTTGCTCTCACTTCACTTTGCGAATAGTTAACTATCGTTTCCTCTCTTTCACTCGTTCACTCACTCGCATGATTTCCTCTCTTTCACTCGATACTATTCGCAAAGTGAGGTGACAAACACAACTCGTACTAGACCCTCTGATCTCGCACTCGAGAGGAAACACCGCTGTGCGACCCGCGGCCACGCCTTCACCCATAGGACCAACCTGATGCAAGTCCTTCGCTCCCACTAGTACACCCGGCTAGTTTAATCGTTGAACTAGTGCATTTTTTTATCTCAGTACCTAGTTCACCTTTCTAAAAGAGTTGAACTACTGCAACAACACGTTCGGACAGTCTCTGATTAGTATTAAGTAATTGTTTTTTGCAAAACACTAAACGAGCCACTCGCACTAAACACTAATCAAAATGTATACCGGCCATAAATGGTTGTTCAGTTCAAAATAATTATTCACCACAAACCCATAAAACAACACAAAATCAAAATAAAGAATTATAAAAAGAATACCAGGGTCACATAAACGTAGAGGAGGAACTTCTCTATAAATATTTTAAATATAGGTTTTACCTGAAGTAAAAAGGATTGATAAACTTTTCAAATTTAAAGTACCAGGGTCACATGAATCTAAAAGGAGTTCGAATACTGATAAAAACAGTGTTCTGTCTCCCTTCGTCGCATAATGTACAATACGCAAAATGTGCAACTGTTGCAAAATGTACAATACGCAAAACGTACATACGCGAAATGTACAATACGCAAAATGTACAATACTCAAAATGTACATACGCAAAATGTACATACGTGAAATGTACAATATGCAAAACGTACATACGCGAAATGTACAAAACGCAAAATGTACAATAAGCAAAATAATTTTATTAAGGTAAATAAGTTTATTAAGGTAAATAATTTTATTAATTGACATAACTTTTCTTTAAAAATTAAACGGGTGTCCCTTGACTCGCCTAAAGTCATTGGTCCTAATTTCATTTGGCCGAATTTCTTTGGCCTAAACTCCTTAGGTACAATTATTGTTTGGCCTAATAGATTTTTCGCATTTTTGTGCGGCCAAGTGCGTGTCGGGCCACGCGCCGTAGGGTTCCGTAGTTACCTTATACCATACTATTTTTAATACCACTATTATTTTTTGTCTACAAAAATAACTTTGTTTTTCACTTTGGAAAATATAATATATCTCAAAACTAAATCTTTTATCTCGTTCAAACCAATTTTCGTTGAAAGTGTTTATTAAGATCTATAGCATATATTTTTTTAGATTTTTCACTCTCTTATTTCAAAAGTTAGAGGGGTGGGGGGGGGGGGGACACATTTTACCAGTTTGGCAGTGTTTATCTTTCAAACGGTTGACTTTGAGAAAAAATTGTCTTAGGAACCTCAATGTAATTTTTAAAGACCTATGCATAGACACCCCGCACGTATTGGTAATAAGAAAAAAATTTTTTTAGTTTCAGTTCCATGTATTCCCCCCCTTAATCTTTTTTTTTTATTTTTATGTTAAAATTGTTAAGCGGTTAACAGAATACACCTACTTACTAAGTTTCAACTGTGTAATATTTATACTTTCGGAATAAAATGACTGTGACATACGGACAGACAGACATGACGAATCTATGAGGGTTCCGCGGGCTGATTATCTAATTAGTAACCACCTAGCGACCGGTCTCATTTGACAGATGAATGTGATCCATTGCTACTTCTTTTACGGGTGAAAAAAAAACATACCAAAGAAAAGTAGCAATGTATGTCAAATGAAACCGGTCGCTAAATAGTTTCTTTTTAGATAATCAGGGGGTCGTTTTTTGCCAGTTTGGCTACGGAACCCTAAAAATGCGAGTTGCCATTCCGGAAGGTAAAATTATTTTCACCTCTCCAGCACGAAAAGGGCGCTTTTGGCGCGTAATAACTCGCAACAAAACGATTTTTGCTGCGAGCGTGAGGCAAAGTTCTTTTTAGGGTTCCGTACCCAAAGGGTAAAAACGGGACCCTATTACTAAGACTCCCTGCCCGTCTGTTTGTCTGTCGCCAGGCTGTATCTCATGAACCGTGACAGCGTCTAGCTGTCAGACTGAGAAAAAATAGTCTCATTTTTAAAGACCTATCTATAGACATTAATCTTTTTTTTTTGTGTAAAATTCGTAAAGCGATTCATAGAATACATCTACCTGCCAAGTTTCAACTGCGTAATCGTACTCTCGTAATCTCGTAGGTAATCGTAAATCGTAATCTCAGTTTCATACTGTGCATTTCTCGAATGTACATATTGCGTATGTACGTTTTGCGTATTGTAAATTTTGAGTATGTACATTTTGCGTATTGTACATTTTGCGTATTGTACATTTCGCGTATGTACATTTTGCGTATTGTACATTTTGCGTATGTACGTTTTGCATTTTGTACATTTTGCAACTAGTGCACATTTTGCGTATTGTACATTATGCGACGAAGGGAGTTGAACTACCGCAACTAAATGGTTAAACTCAAAGATGGATGTAACATTTTGGCGTGTCAGACAGAACCCTTCGTCGCATAATGTACAATACGCAAAATGTGCATTCTGTCTGACACGCCAAAATGTTACATCCATCTTTGAGTTTAACCATTTAGTTGCGGTAGTTCAACTCCTATAGACAGGCGAACTACCGAGACAAAAAAGTTGCACTAGTTCAACGGTTGAACTACCCGGGCGTACTAGTGGGAGAGAGGGGGTCAAGTTACTCATTATTATACTCGACTAGCGACCCGCCCTCGCTTCACTTCGGTTCCTTCCTTTTTTGCCAATTTTGACCTTCCAACGACACTCTAAAAGAAAACGAATACTTTCAAGTCGTCACCTACATTCACTCCAGAGATCTGTTATTCGAGTCCCATCATCGGTCTCGACAATGTAAGTACCACTTCCCGCGCTCGCCTGTATGTAGGTACAACTCGCGCAGCGCAACAAAACTTGACCCAATTTATAGTACCACGTGGCCTGCGCACTACAATTTTTACTGCGCAAGCCTCATATTGTCTATGGTTTGGGTCAAGTTATGTTGCGCGAGCTGTATGCGTAACCGCAGCAAAATGTTGCGTCTTAGAGAAATGAGAGTATTACAGATAATTAGTTCATAGTAAGATGCAATTTGTTTAAGTATAGCAAAATGTGTGCAAGTTGTACTTTCGAAGTTATTCGAGAAAAACTGATTTTGCTGGGGTAACGTTACCCCAGCAAAATGTTTTTAAAAAAAGGCGTTTAGCCTGGAACCAAGTACATCAAAAGATAGCTTTTGACGAGTTGTAAATGAATACCAATAGCAAAATCTGTTCATCTTATAGTATTTGAGATATTCAAGATTTTGCTGCGGTAACGTTTAGGGATTTCTCATATCTCGAAAACTGTTTGTCGCAGAAGTTTGAAAAAAAATACCAGTTATAGGCCTTAATTTGTTCAAATTTGTTTAAATATAAGTATTACGATTCATCAACAAATATCGATATAATTAATTGTTTTTCTAAAACTGGAAAAAACCGATTTACCCCTAAACTAGTACATTTGAAAACAAATAAAAAAACCATTACATATACCTAGGATATACTTCAGAACTTCTGCATCTGGGCCCTTCATTTAAAGAAAAAGGGACAACTACATAGTGACATGACAAAAGAGAAAGAAATGCAAAAATCTCGTGCTGAACGCCGTGACGTGACGTGTGATAAATATTTAATTAGCAAAAAATAATGAATGCAAAAATCTCAAATTTAAGAATATTTATTATTATTTTAATAATTTTACCTAATGTGGTTTATTATACAAAAGTACTCGTTCAACGCATTCATCAATTACCTAATACTATTAGATAGGTTGAACCACGTTTCTTTTTAGTTCTGGTTTAAAAATCTGGTAGTAATTAGGTAAGTATTGCTAAAATCGAATGTAGTCGAAATTAGCTAAAGTAATAATTTCACATCAAATAATACAACCTCTTCTTAAAACATTTCAGATTTCGGCAACATGAGTATTTTTCTGCTGGACTGTACTATATATCGGTTATTAGGCTGCTAATTTGAGTAGGACACCCGCAAGTATGGCGCGATCGCTTTTTCGTAACCTCCGTAATTTAGTCGGTTTATAGGAGCATTGCTGGCACTTTCTTGGTTTTTGAATTACTTTTAATCCATCAGAGATTTAAAGCTGAAACTTTCAGGGATGTTTTTTAACAAAATGAACTAATGTGTTCACTATAGTCTATCGTTTTGTATTCAGAGGGAGCTGCGTAATAAATCGCCAAAGTAGAAAATTGATAAGTAGCTTGAAATTTGATGAAATCTCTTCATATCTTCATATCGCGTAAAGTTTGTTAATCCAGATTTATACACCTTAAAGGACTACATCATAGGTATATGTAATGGTTTTTTATTTGTTTTCAAATGTACTAGTTTAGGAGTAAATCAGTTTTTTCCAGTTTTTAAAAATCAATTAATTATATCGATATTTGTTGATTAATCGAAATACTTATATTTAAACAAATTTGAACAAATTAAGGCCTATAACTGGTTTTTTTTTTAAACTTCTGCGACAAACAGTTTTCGAGATATGGGAAATCCCTAAACGTTACCGCAGCAAAATCTTGAATATCTCAAAAACTATAAGATGAACAGATTTTGCTATTGGTATTCATTTACAACTCGTCAAAAGCTATCTTTTGATGTACATGGTTCCAGGCTAAACGCCTTTTTTTTAAAACATTTTGCTGGGGTAACGTTACCCCAGCAAAATCAGTTTTTCTCGAATAACTTCGAAAGTACAACTTGAACACATTTTGCTATACTTGAACAAATTGCATCTAACTATGAACTAATTATCTGTAATACTCTCATTTATCTAAGACGCAACATTTTGCTGCGTCTACGCATACGCGCGAGCTGTACTATTATTTCGTAGACTTTCGCATTTTCGTGGACAAGTATTGGTTTATAACCCAAAAGTGGACATTGGCACTAATAACCACTTTTTTTCTGTAAAAAAAAAACTATGTCAAAATCTGAATCCATATAACTTTCTCCTAAAATTAACACAATTCTCTTCAACTTCACACAGGTACATTCAGACGAGGCTCTGCACGGGTGCAGTATATGCTCTAAGAAGTTCAAACACTCTGAAAGTCTCAAGCTGCACATGCGCACCGTGCATGACGGCCTGCCATACCCTCCACGGAAACGGAACAAAAAAACTAATGTAGACCTTAGTACTAATGACTAAGAGTTCAATTTACAAACGATAGTTTTATCAATGGAATGTTTTTAAATTGTGCCTCTTGGCACCATATTTCGTATATTGACTCACCCCGGGTTTCTGAGGTACTTTATCAGAGGTTTAAATTTTTTATAGAGGTTATATGATTTTACAGTAATAAAATTAAACCAGATAATGTTGACTCCTCCGATAAATTTAAACCTCCGAAAAGTACCTTAGAAACCGGCGATTATCAGCTGATTCCTATTTGTAAATAAAATAATCGGTAATATTACACATAGTAAGAATTGCTTTGATACTCACTGGAATATGACTCGGAGAGTTTATAATAAAGTGTATCTTCATAATATGTTAGCATTTTATTTATATTCCATTTTAAATAGAACAAAAATTTCATTATTATTTTAGAACTTTATTTGCATGAAAAAAAGAATATACATAATGATAGCAAATGAGTACAGTCAGCTTCAAGTTTCAAAGCATAATAAGTATTTAAGATAATAGGTTTATAAGGTAGTATAACATTTTTTATAATTTTAATAACCACAATTATTTTTTAAAGCATTTTATAGTCTTTTTAATATTTAAAATATTTGTTCAAATATAGGAAAATACCTTATTGGACCCAATCGCAACTACTAAAAAAACCTATAACATTGAGATTTAATCCAATAGATCTGTTGAATTTTTAAATACTTTATTTTGTCTTTTTGTAGAAAAGTTCCTGCTCCGATAATTACTGCTACAAAGTGGATCGTGTGCGTGTCTACAACCCGCGCAGATAAAGAATTGGATTGAAAATGGCGTTGTTCATATTCACTTCTCGCTCTACCTAAACGCCACATCTATCGCTGTGTCACTCCCACTTAGGCTAAGTACATATGACCGCGCGGTGCCGCGTGGCACTGCCAACCGCGCGGTGCAAGATGATACTAATCTGTTTTACATCGTTTACATTATGCGCGGCGCCGCGCCATTTACCGCGCGGTTCAAGATCTACAAACCTGCATTGACCCGTTCGATTGAGCCGCGCGGTTTGAGACGAACGGGGGCCCTACCGCCCAACTCAAAGCTTTAGCCAGAGCGATATATTGCAGTGCACTGACGTCATCAACCAATGCCAGAGTAAAAGTCCGTCCTTGTCATCGTGTTATGATATGACAAGGATGGATATAGTCTAGCTATCGCTCTGGCTAAAGCTTTGAGTTGGGCGGTCCAGGGGCGGATCTAGTTAGAAAAATGAGTATCGAATACGAAATTTCTATCGATTTCGAAGTGGAAAAAAATAAATTCATTTTCAATCCCATTTTTTATCTGCGCGGGTTGTACTTAGCATTTTTAGGGTCCCGTATTTTTTCTTAGCTTATCGCAGCTTATACGAATGGCGTGGCAGGCAACAGAGTTCCCTCACATTGCCCGAAGCCTACGCGGACGCCATTTTGTATGAGAGAATATCCGCGCAATGTCACAGTGTCGCCATCTTGGATGAACTTCCGCTCTTCGCCGCTGAGCAGGCGGATCGGCTTGGTGCCCTTCCACGCGAGTTCTAGCATGCTGCCGTAAGAGTCAGGAGTCTGAAAATTAAATTATGTATTATTTAATCAAACCAAACTAAGTCAAATGGAAATTGGAACACATCAATTTGTGTAAAACAGATATTTATTAGAAACTAGCGACCCGCCCTCGCTTCGCTTCGGTTCCTTCCTTTTTGCCAAATGATTTTACTCTGCTGTGGTGATCGGTGAGGGATTGGTCTGCTGGAATGCACCTATTGAATGTGCGCGACTGTCACGCGGCATGACACTACCGCCATGTTGCGAAAATTCCTTTTTAATTATTTTAAGAAGTAATTAACAATATATAAAGAATCTGATAAATTAATAATAATAAATATTGGTATTTTAAAAAATTAGACTCATGACCAAAATTACTTTTTATTATAATAACGATGAAAACCACATGAAAATCCGTGCAGTAGTTTTTGAGTATCGCGAACAGACGGACAGACGCGGCGGAGGACTTTGTTTTATAATATATAGTGATGATAATATAGTGCACAATAAATCATTGGTGATTAAAGCCTAGTGTCCGGAGGGTTGGAATCCCTCGTAAAGTCTCATGCATTTGGCTTGGGTGCAGACTCTTTTTGGTTGTTGAGCCAAATTAACGCGGTTCCCCTTGAGCTTCACCCAACACCCTTTTTTATATACTGAAGAAAAACACACTTACGCACTCCCCCCCCCCCCCCCACAGGTGCATGGAACCCCCACAGGGACAACGCTAGTGATGTATACAGCTACAAGTGTAACTCACGTCCCCACTGATAGTGCCGCTCCCCAGTAGGTCGCCGGGCCTCACGTTGCAGCCCGTGATCGTCTGCTGCGCGAGTTGCTGCTTGGCAGTCCAGTACAGGAACTTGTAGTTGGAACGGCATATTGTAGTCACCACTGGGGACTTCTCCGCTGGAAAACATTAATTATGTTTAATTTTGCAAAGATTTGGTAAGTGCTTTTATTAAAAAGAGGTCAACATTCAAATCCTGAATCCTGGCGGCGTGTCTATTTGATCACTATAGTTCTTATACACTCGACGTCAGAAAAACCGCACCTCTTCGACACTAAGTTTAGACTTGGCCATCTGCTATTGCTAGCTAACGTTTTATTGTGTAAATGTTGATATCTATTGAAAGTACATTTAATGAGCTTTCTTTTGATAATTGTTTGATTAGTTAACATAACAGTTACATAATTAAACGATTAAAGCGTTATTGCTAGCGCCACCACAAAAGGGAAATAAAAGGGGTCAATTCAGGAAATGCGAGTAAATTCGCTATCGAGATGATGGAGAAAACACACTTCAACAGTTCAATTAAAAAAAGGAATACCCAAGATGGATACTATTGCCCATGAAGTTACTCAAATATTGCAAAAAAATTAGGCAATGTAATGTGCTGGGAAACTCAATCTCAGTAATTGATTCCGTTCGACGAGTATTCCAACTAAAGACTGTTGGCTATGTCCGAAGGGGAAGAAGTATATAATAACACTTATCATTAAATTATATGGGATTAAATTAACTTTGAAGAAAAGGTGCGGTTTTTCTGACGCCGAGTGTATGTATTAGGCAAGCGGGCCAGACATGCGCACAGTTAAAGTATACATCGATTTGTTCCGGATTCGTCACGTTCCCGACTCGTCGTATTCCAGATTCGCCGATTTCCTGATTCGTCGTAATACGTACAATCGATAACACTGGCGCTTTACCATTTTGCTTGCACGCCGCGCCATCACGTTGCGCATGTCAGAAATGGTCTCACAATAAAATAAACTACTGAAATGGACAAATTATCAGTAAAATAAGTGTCAATTTTGTATTTGTTTTTTTTATAACGAACAAGCTTCAGATTTAATTAATATTTGAACTAAAATGTAATGTATACTCGTATTATACTGTTTTTGTACCTTATAATTAAATAAATAAATAAAATAATATGTCATCGGCTGCATTCCGTCCGACGAATCTGGAATACGTCGAATCTGGAATACGACGAATCAGGAACATGACGAATCCGGCGGGTTGATTATCTAATTAAAACCACCTAGCGACTGGTTGCAGTTCACAGATGATCGTGATCCATTGCTACTTCTTTTTGGGTTAAAAAAAACATACCAAAGAAAAGTGGAATGTATGTCGAATGCAACCGGTCGCTAAATAGTTTCTTTTTAGATAATCAGGGTGCGGAACAAATCATATATTCTACTTCTATAAATTCCTTCTCGAGTATTGCCGTTTTTACGCAGATCAAGAAACAAAATTACCAGAACCTACCGAGATAAAAATACAAAGTTCATCAAACGGTTATCTACTTACATTTAAGGTCGACCTCAAGCTTGATATCGAAGTTGAACTTATCGTCGTGCTGCAAGTACGGGAACGGTCGAGGGTCCTGCGGGTAATTGTCCACGGCCGCGGGGCGCAGCGCCTCCGCCGTCACCACCCACGGGGATATCGAGGTGCCGAGGTTCTTGGCCGTGAACGGACCGAGCGGGACGTACTCCCACTTCTGGATGTCCCTGGCTGGAGATTTGTGTTGTCAGTTGTAGTTTTGAGAAATAATCATATAACTAAAATGTTGACGCTGTCATGTGACACAATTTTAAATAGTGATGTACACGTACGGGAACGGTCACGGGGGTACGTAACCCGCCCTCCTTAAATCCGCCTTTAACGAGGTTCCGAGAGGGATCTAATTTTTTCCCATTGATTTCTGGATGTCCCTGGCTGGGAATGTATGTTTACAGTAAATTACAGGCGTTTTGAAGAAACTTAATGGCAACACTTTAATGTGACGTATTCTTGATATATTCTGATGCTGTTATAATACTATCGTATCGAATTTCTTGCCAGTATACGGACGGAGCGGAATGTCCTACCATTTCTGAATGGCTCTGGCTGGAAATGTGTGTTGTCAGTATGATGTCATTTTAATAATCTAATAGCTAAAATGTGAACACTGCCATGTGACACACTTTTTGAACAGTGATGTATTTGTCGTCGTGCTACAAGTACGGGAAGGGGCGCGGGTCCTGCGGGTAGTTGTCAACGGCCGCGAGGCGCAGCGCCTCCGCCGTCACCACCCACGGGGATATTGAGGTGCCGAGGTTCTTGGCCGTGAACGGACCGAGCGGGACGTACTCCCACTTCTGGATGTCCCTGGCTGGAGATTTGTGTTGTCAGTTGTCGTTTGAAATAATCATATAACTAAAATGATGACACTGTCATGTGACACAATTTTTAAATAGTGATGTATTTGTCGACGTTCTACACGTACGGGAACGGTCACGGGGGTACGTGACCCGCCCCCTTTAAATCCGCCCTTAACGAGGTGTGTTTTGTGTTGTCAGTCGTTTAAAGAAATAATCGTATAACTAAAAGTAGTTTAAACCGCGGGGCGGAACGCCTCCGCCGTAACCACCCACGAGGATATCGACGTGCCAAGGTTCTTGGATGTGAACGGGCCGAGCCGAACGTACTCCCACTTCTGAATGTCCCTGGCTGGAATGGTGTGATGTCAGTATGTAGGAATAAACTTATAACAATAATGGCAACACTGTCATGTGACGCTCTTCTGATATAGTGCTGTATTTTCTGATGCTTTCTTAATACTGTCGTATCTAGGTTCTTGGCAATGAACATATGGAGCAAGATGTCCTGCCATTTCTGAATAATAATCTAATAGCTAAAATGGCGACACTGTCATGTGATGCAAGAACGGGAACGGGCGCGTATCCTGCGGGTAGTTGTCCAAGCTAAAAGTAGTTTAAGCCGCGGGGCGGAGCGCCCCCACCGTCACTAACTACGCGGATATACACGTGCCGAGGTTCATGAACGTGAACAGACCGAGCGGGACGTACGCACTTCTGGATGTCCCTGGCTGGAGATTTGTGTTGTCAGTCGTTATAAGAAAAAACCATATAACTAAAAGTAGTTTAACTATCGTCTCATACGGCAAAGACCTTATGACTCCATTCCATATCACGATACTCTATAAAGCAACACAATCACTCACCACTCCAGTCGTTCATGAGAACGAATCCAAAGATCCTGTCTCCCGCTTGTTGTGCAGTGACCCTCTCCCCCAGCGCGGTAGGTGGTCCTCCCACAAAGCAAGCCATTTCTAGCTCGAAATCCATCAGACGGCATGGACCGAACACTGGCTCCGCTCCTGGTGGGATTTATTAAATATTTTTTATTTTTCTTCATGTATATGATACTTCCAATGGAGATGAATATCATCATCCCCCTACCCTTATCCCAATTTATTTGGGGTCGGTGCATTGCGTCTTTTTCTTCCATTCCTTCCTGTCACTCGTCATCCCCTCATCCGCTCCCTTCGCATTCATATCATTCCGCACACAATCCATCCATCTTTTCTGCGGTCTTCCTCTTACTTTCCAGCCCTCAACATCCATATCCATTACTCTTCTAGTAACATGCCTTTCATCCCTTCTCATAACATGCCCTAACCTAGAGGATTTTTTTTCTTCCAATGGAGATGAATACTGAGGAACTAATGGCGCCACAAGCGACTGTCCTAAGATCGTTTGATTTGTTGTTTCAAATGTCAAATGTTATATGCAATTACTGGCGTATTTTAACCAATCAATAACATTTATAGAGGCCAAACAAAATCCATGAAAATAATTACACTTGATTTCATGTTTCAACATAGAATAATATAGGTACTTATTATAAAATTATGACATTATTCCATTGGTACATAATATATCCGGTTCGAAGGACCATCAAGTTGATTTAATTTATTAATCTAAAAGACCATCCTTATATTCAATTAATATAAATTATAATTATTGTGAATTAAATTAAACAACTCTTAAATCAACCAACAACTCAGTCGCGAGCGGTGCGTCGTTGCGTGCATACGTTACGCTTGCAATATGATTGAATCGGAGGAATTAACCTCTAAAATGATAAAGTGCGCGAGTTGTAACCTAGTTATAAACGAAGTTCTTTCGTTTATCCAGAACAAGGCTGACGTCATGGACGAGGATTCCATGATCCGATTGTGTGTGACTGCATTTAAGCCGGAAGACATCAGTGTAGCAAAAAAGCTTTTGTTTACTTCGGTGAAATCGAAAAGGATGATCAACCGCAAAAAAGACGGGAAGTCTCAGCGTGATGTGGAGGACATAATATCCCTCATCAAAGAAATTCCTCCAGAAGAATTACCGATTTTTGTAGCCCGCGACCTTCAAAAGCTACCCCCAGTGACATTTGACCACCTAGATGCGACCAGACTGCTGAGAGACCTAATCACGCTCAAGAATGAGATCGAGACAATAAAGGACTCATATGTGACTAAGGAGCAATATTTATCATTGAAAAATGAAGTTATTAATTTACAACAATCGGCGGTAGTAAATAATTTCCAACATGACAATTTTGTGAACAAAAATAGAGGTACAAGACACAAAAAAATCACGCTTTTTAAAGCGTTTTGCCAGACCCTGTACACGTGCAATCTGTGGGTCAACTACACCCAGCGGGCCATCAACGCTCTTCGAGTGCAATATAATAACGCCTTTAGGGCGATGTTGGGGCTGCCGCGCTACTGCAGTGCGTCAGCGATGTTCGCACACGCGCGCACCGATGGGTTTTACACGGTGCTGCGACGCCGCATCGCCTCCCTCCAGCGTAGAGTGCGCGGGAGCTCCAACCTCATCCTAAAGGTGCTCAGCGAGAAGCCGGACTGCCCACTGCGGAGGCACTGGGTACAAGTGCATGTGCTAGTTAGTACCCGGTGCGCCTGCGGCAGGTCGCTACTTGAATTAAAATTTGAATTTATTATAAATAGTGACTGAATTTTATTTTATTTTTTTTGTATTTTTTAATTTGAATTTAAATTGATTTTGTGTTGATTTTATTTGATTTGATTTTAATTTCATTTTATTTTATTTTTTAATTTTATATTGCTTTGATTTCATACCTTATTATTTTGCTTTTATTTATTTTGATTTTATTTTGGTTTTATAGATTAGATCTTATTTTGAAAAAAAAAATAGTACTTACCTCTATAATGAAATTATTGTAGCAGCATTAATGGGGAGGCGAAGGCAAAGTGAATTACAGATGGCGCTTCATTCTTTGGAACAATTGTCAGTTTGAGCTTATATTGTCTTGACTGTGTATTACGTGATTTTACTTTCTTAGATTGTATTTTTTTCGGTTTTGCGGACAAACAATGTATTATATGCTAACTTTAGCTCATATAAAAGAAGAATTACGGAAAAGAAAAGCCAAAACAACAGGCAAGAAAGTTTATAGCAACTTACAAAAAATTGCTAACAAGCATTACATTTCTTTAAATTTCGTGTAAGATTTACAAGTAATCTTTTTATTTCAGATTAGAAGCATATGATTTAAATTTTAACAAAGCAACTGAGTGTGAATTTCCGTGTTTATAGTTGCCTGATGATGCCTTCTGTGCAATAGTAATTTCAGGTTTCTGTACTGGAATTTCTGTACCATCCAAAATTACACGAACCGTTTTATCATATTTATTTTATTATTCTAAGTTTCTTGAATGACTCTGGCATATAAAATTCTATTAATTCTCTGTTTGGCCCCAATATTGGGCTTATTCCATATTTGATATACCTATCAAATTCATCCAAGTTATAAATATGCTAGAAACTGCTGAGGTTGAAATATTAAAGAACAAAGCTGTTATAATTCAAATGTTGTTTTATTTTGGCGAAGCTTCATCAAATTCATGAAACATTCCTTTTGATTTATAATGTTTCTCAGGCTCAGCAAAGGAGAAAATCGAGGGAAAAGCATCTTTTTTTTGATATTTTTTTGCCCAATATTTTTTTTGTTACTGGGAAATCGATGAACTCCA
This sequence comes from Agriphila tristella, assembly GCA_928269145.1. Classification (NCBI taxonomy): domain Eukaryota; kingdom Metazoa; phylum Arthropoda; class Insecta; order Lepidoptera; family Crambidae; genus Agriphila; species Agriphila tristella. The sequence goes on from OV743442.1 coordinate 20,482,915, forward strand.
ATAATTTACAAGTTACATGCATAACAATGCGGAATTTTCTCAGTATAAAATTAAAAAGTGCAATACTCCAAGAGATTCCCATATGTTTTGACACTTTCTTTGAGGCGGCCCGGTACCAAGACCAGACGCCACCTATCGGGATAAAATTGCGCTTTTCCTCCCCATTGTACCTGCTTTTAAATTATTAATGTTATGTGTAATTGTCATTTGTATGGACATTGTCTGAAATAAAATTATTTTATTTTATTTTTTATTTATTATTAAATATTTTGATTAAAAACTTACCTTCAACGGGCAAAGTTAAAAGACCATCCTTATATTCAATTAATATAAATTATAATTATTGTACATACATACATACATACATACACTCACGCCTGTTTCCCATGGGGGTAGGCAGAGACTATGGATCGCCACCTGCTACGATCCTTGCACACTTCTTTCGCTTCATTCATATCCATCAATCTTTTCATACATGCCCTGCGGTTTTTGTCACTGCGTACACCAGCCTTTTTTATAATAACCTCTATTTGGTCCGCGTAGGTTTTTCTGGGACGCCCTCGTGCAATCGTTCCTTCCACATTCGCACAGTATATCTCTTTCGTGATTCGCCTTTCATTCATCCTCTCTAAGTGACCAAACCACTGGAGCATTCCTTTCTCAATTCTTGTCACTATATCATCTTTCAGACCACACCTTTTGCGAATCACCTCATTGCTCACTCTATCACTCAGTTTTACTCCACATATTTTCCTCAACGATCGCATCTCTACCGCATTTATTCTGCTTTCATTCTTCTTCTGCCATACCCAAGATTCACTTCCATACATCAGTGTCGGTACCAGCACTCCGTTATGAATAGCCATTCGCGCCTTTGCAGAAACGGTTTGGCTACTCATAACCGAGTGTATAGCACCACTCACCGAATTTCCTTTCTTCACTCGTCTTTCTATGTCTTCCTCACTCTTTCCGTCCCTTGTGAACAAACTCCCCAAGTATACAAACTCACGGACTTGTTCCACTTTTTCGCCACCTAACATTACCGTACAGTCAGTCATTTCTTCATCTCTCTCAAACACCATCACTTTAGTCTTAGTTACATTCACTTTCATCCCTTTTCTCACAAAATCTTCATTCATAACCGACATCATTTCCTGCAACTCTTGCGCAGAAGACGCAAGTATAACTTGGTCGTCAGCGTAGAGAAGGCACTTGATTTGAGTCCCATTCATCACAACCCCACAGTCACGTTCTTTCAGACCTTTCATACAACTGTCCAAAAACAGATTAAAGAGCCATGGTGACGCAACACATCCCTGTCTGACACCCCTAGAGATGCCAAACCAGTCAGTGTATACGCCGTCAATCCTGACGCATGCACGGGAATCCTCATAGAGAGATTTCAGTGCATGAATCAGTCTGCTCTCCAATCCGTATTCGGACAACACCTTCCATAGCTCATTCCTGTCAACTCGATCGTAGGCCTTCTCCAGGTCCACAAAGGCACAGTAAACCTTTTTGTGCTTAGCCAGGTGTTTTTCGGTTAAGCACCTCAAGGAGAAGACCTGATCCGTGCATCCCATTCCCTTTCTGAATCCCGCTTGCACATCCCAAATACTCTGATCAGTTTTTTGCATCACTCTTTCAATCAGTACCTTTGCATACAATTTACTGACAATGCTGAGAAGACTGATCCCGCGGTAGTTTTTAGCATCCTGCCGTGACCCTTTCCCTTTGTACAGCGGCACGACCACGGCTTTACGCCAATCTTCCGGCACTTTGCCACTGTTCCAACATTTATTAAAGATCAGGCACAGCCAGGACGCAACCAGCTCTTTCCCACCTCTCAGCATTTCAACAGTAATTCTGTCATATCCTGCTGCTTTCCCTTTTTTCATGCTCTTCATTGCACTAATAATCTCATCCATATATATATCTCTTTCATCCACTTCTGTCTCTTCCTCGTCTTCCACCCTTTTATCCGAGGCTTCTAGCATAGAGCCATCCGCCTCAAACAAACTCTCAAAATATTTCATCCACTCCTGTAGTAGACCTTTTTCATCTGTCACTAGCTCACCTTTTTCATCTTTTATCACATTCATTTTAGACTTATGTGATCCACTTCGAGACGTTTTCACTTGTTTCCAAAACAATTTTATATTGTCTCGAAAGTTATCACAGAGTTTGAAGTCACACTTTTCTTTCATCTTTCTCTTTTTTTCGTCTACTTTTTCTTTCACTACTTTCTTAATCCTTTTAAACTCCCTTGCAATTGTATCAACATCATCTTCTGTAACACTTGCATTCACTCTTTTACTGGCTTTGATGGCCAGCAGATCCTGCCATACTTTTTTCTTTTCATTCACTATCTGTCTTACCTCACTATCCCACCAGTTTATTGGGGGAGCATTCTTCCTTTTACTCACTCCACATATTTCCTCAGCTATTTCAGTCACACCTTTTTTAAACTTTTCCCAAACTTCCTCAAGCTTGCCATCTTTCACTTCAGCCACATTTCCCAATCGTTCTTTCAATTTGCACAAATATGTCTTTTGCACTTCCACTTCATCCAGGTTCTCAACTTTTACTCTAGTCAGCTCCGTTGTTGACACTGTGGGACGATGACGCCAACTTTTGAACAGACCACTAACCCGAGACACTACAAGAAAGTGGTCTGTTCCAATGTTACTACCCCTAAAGACCCTGGTGTCTACAACTCTGCCCTTCAGTCTTTCATCAACAATCACAAAATCGATCATACTCTTCTTTTCCCCTCTCTGCCAAGTGTACATATGAATTTCCTTGTGGTCAAACATGGTGTTCGTTACCACAAGATTCTTTTCTAAACATACCTCAATCAAACTCCTGCCATTATCATTTACTCTTTTGTCTCCATATATTCCTAAAACTCCCTCACATCCCTCTCTTCTCACACCTACCCATCCGTTAAAATCTCCAAGCATAACTATCCTTTCATTATCTTTGCATTCATTCAAGATGTCTTCCACACTTTTCCAGAAATCCTCCTTTTCCGTTGCTGACTTGGATATATCGGGAGCATATACGCCAATGACGCGTATCCGAAGTAATCCTACTTTGAGTCTAACCCAGAGAAGTCTGGGACTAACACACTCATACTCAGTCATGCATTCTATCATCCTTTCCGACAGCAGGAGTCCCACGCCCATACTCGCGTGCTCATTTTCGGCAACGCCCGACCACAGAACTTTAAACGGACCATGTTCTGAGACTCCTTTGCCCTTTCTTTTCGTCTCGTTCACGCATAGAACATCCAACTTCTTTTCTTCCATAATCAAACACACCTCATCCATTTTCTCCTCCATCGCTCCACATACATTCAGCGTAGCAAAACGGGTCTCCGATGCCCGCTTTTCGCCCCGAGAGAAACAAGTTACGCGTGATGAGTGGCGAGCTCTATCGCCGCAGCCAGGTTTATTAAAAAAATTTGAAACCATTTTGTTCCCACGATTAGCTAGGGAAAGACAACTGTCCACCACACAGAGCCCCGCGTGTGTGGTAAGGCTATTTACGCCTGGAGGGCACCAATTTCCAGGGTGGCACGCTTATGACTAGGCACGCCCCTAGCCATGCAGCCATCGGCACGGCAGACCTTAGCTTAGCGGAGGGGAAGGAATAGGATTAGGATAGGGATGTGAGGTGGGTATAGGAGTGTGTAAAATGGGACGGATCAGTGTACAAAAAGGACACCGTTGCTGCGGGGGGGTTGAGAGGTTGCAGCAGCGGAGGCTGAGGGTCCGGGGGCGCTTACCCGTACTTGTCATAGGGAAACCGGACAAGTCCTCTGAACTAATTATTATAATTATTGTGAATTAAATTAAACAACTCTTAAATATTTTGATTAAAAACTTACCTTCAACGGGCAAAGTTTGACCATAAGGTCTTCTGATGGGAGTTCCTGAAATTACTATCGAGCTGCACCGTCCGTGGTAACCGACAGGGATGTACTTCCTAAAAAAGAAATACTGTTCTAATCGACAGGGATGTACTTACTAAAAAAAAATACTGTTCTAACCGTAAGGGATGTACTTCCTAAAAAAATAGACAGTGGCTCCATTAGCATAACGAACGTGTGGGCGGGGCTGGTAAAATGAAATGATTTTTTTATTTGCAACTAAAATATAATTTTAACGTAAAAAAGTAGTGATCGTGAATGGATGTAGTAGTTGAATTGAAAACTGTGTCGCAATAATGGGCATGAAGACTATTTTTTTTATATTACATAAGTTATCTCTCAAAAAAAAGAAACATTGGTAAAATAATTATTTCGCTAGCATAAAAAGTGCCCGAGATGTCACAGTTTGAAATGCAGAAAATTGGACTCACCCGAAAACGCTCCATACTAACGGCTACACAATTATGACGTCTAATATATTAATATTTGGTTATTTTATTCATTAGTCATCATCCCTATTGCAATAGAAGACCGTTCAAAGCAGTTTTGTTTTTGAGGAATGGCAAAGAGCGGCAAATTCCGTGATTGTACTGTACTTATTTTACAGTCCCAACATAGGTAGTATCTTACCAGTTGGGCATGAGTGCGTTCTCCTTGCTGCGGAACATGATGCCGACGTTGGTGGCGTGGTGGATGGACGAGTAGAAGTCCGTGTAGTCGCCGATCTCTGCCGGCACGTGCATCTGGGCATCGCTCTGTTTCACCAACGCCCTGTGATATGGGAAAATAGGCTGTATTAATCGTTCAGTTTAAGGCGATTAGTGACCTCACATTGGGCCCTCATCTTAATTTTTATTGCTCGCTAAGTACAGAATGTATCGAAAATCTCACGTACCGATTGTTATGTGCCAAAAGTGGCTACTTTTTAGGGTTCCGTACCCAAAGGGTAAAAACGGGACCCTATTACTAAGACTCCGCTGTCCGTCTGTCTATCTGTCTGTCTCCAGGCTGTATCTCATGAAACGTGATAGCTATACTCCTGCAAATTCGTGGAAAGAATGTTTGTAAACAAAACTTTGCGCATTTTTCGTAATTATTCCACAAATATGTTAAGTTTCAGTAAATTAACACCGTAAATACAACTTGGACAACATAGGTAAGCTATCAATGATATTCTTATATTTATAAAACATGTAATAAAAAAGGGGGAATATACAAGGTGTTTGGTAAAAGCCTTATAAAGTCGAATATGGTAGATAGGGACCATCAAATTGAACAACTTTTACTATGGGACCAACTCCGAAATCGCGAAAAAAAAATCAGCTGTTCCATACATTTTGATATTTTCGTTATTATTTTTTGTATGAAACAGCTGATTTTTTTTTCGCGATTTCAGAGTTGGTCCCATAGTAAAAGTTGTTCAGTTTGATGGTCCCTATCTACCATATTCGGCTTTATAAGGCTTTTACCAAACACCTTGTATAAATGAATATATAAATTTATAAACTTTAAAAATATTGTAACACACTTTAAAATGTTTAGCTTCAAAATTTATTCAATGAACTATAAAAATAACGGTTTCCACTATAAATATGCTAAGCTTTAAAATTAATACTTTGCACTATACAATTTAATTGTTTAGCTTTAAAATTAATACTTTGCACCTTACAAATTAATTTTATAAATTTAGCACTGGTAGACAGACGTGTAGGTGCGACGACGAGCGGGCGCAGCGAGAGAGGAGCTCAGGAGGAGGTTAGGTTCCATTGTGACCAACAACACCAGAACCGACCTGATGGCGTGTAGGTATTCATTATGCCACAAGTTGTTTTCATCTTTCCAGCTTAACAGTGGTCAGTCTGACATGGTTGGACAGAAACTAAATGGTTTCGGAGTTGGGACCAATGGTTGGGTTGGGACACAGTTAAAGTGCATACCATTATTTTTGTAGTGATAATATTAAAGTATAGATCTTTTATTATTTTAAAGTGCAAACCAATATTTTTGTAGTGATAATATTAAATTATAGGTCTATTATTATTTTAAAGTGCTGATATACAATTTTATAGCTTTTTTCATCAAATTTAAAGTGCTATTAAATACATCCCATAAAAAAGTACTTTTGAGGTTAAGTATGGGCGGTTTGTTTGTAAACATTCTTTCCGCGAGTTGGCTGGAGTATAGACAGTTGAAATTTTCACAGATGATGTATTTCTGTTGCCGCTATAACAAATACTAAAAACAGAATAAAATAAATATTTAAGGGGGGCTCCCATACAACAAATGTTTTTTGCCGTTTTTTGGTACGGAACCCTTCATGCGCGAGTCCGACTCGCACTTGGCCAGTTTTTTGCTATATTTTACAGAGGTTATAGTTTGTAAATGAACTATAGAACCGTATCTTTAATCTGTACATGTGAATTTTCGAAACATTATGTACTATGCGAGCAATAAAAATTAAGATAAGGGCGCCACTGTGAGGGCACTAATCTCCTTAATATGATTTTATTGTTTGTGGCTTATACGTAATATTTTATAAAATATGTAAGTCTACGAATAGACATATTTGCAAAATGGTTTGTGGTATGATTGTCTGTGCCATAGAAAAACACTCATACGCAAGCTACCATTTTTGTTTTTGATGAAGACAAGTCAAAATATCCTTAGAGCTGAATAAAATTAGTATTAGGTTCATTAAGTCGAAAGTTTTAATAACATTTTTATCTAACTTTAGGACTCACTTTTGTCTGAGAGCACTGTCATTCTGCAGTGTGGTGTTGGACACATCCAGGAGACTCTGTATGGTGGTCCTAGCTTCAATCCAATGCGGCTTCGTAAGCCCCATAAAAGAGTTGAGTTTCTCCTCCTACGCCATAATAAGATACCAATTAGAAAACTTGTCAAAAAGCTAAAGATAACAAACAACGCTATAGCTAAAGATAACAAACAACGCTATAACTAAAGATAACAAACAACGCTATTACTGAAGATAACAAACAACCAAACGAGTTATAGCGTTAAAGATAACAAACAACGCTATATAGCTAAAGATAACAAATCACGCTATAGCTAAAGATAACAAATAACGCTATAGCTAAAGATAACAAACAACGCTATAACTAAATATAACAAACAACGCATTAACTAAAGATAACAAACAACGCTATATCTAAAAATAACAAACAACGCTATAACTGAAGATAACAAACAACGCTATAACTAAAGATAACAAACAACGCTATAGCTAAAGATAACAAACAACGCTATAACTAAAGATAACAAACAACGCTAGGTACCTATAGCTAAAAATAACAAACAACACTATAACTAAAGATAACTAAAATAAATAACAAACAACGCTAGGTATAGCTAAAAATAACAAACAACGCTAGGTATAGCTAAAAATAACAAACTATACTATCACCTATCTTTACTGATAACAAAACAGAAAGACTAAAACATCCTTACTAATATTATAAATGCGAAAGTAAGTTTCTCACGCCTTCACGTTTTAACTACTCAACTGATCATCATGAAATTTTGGTACACATTGTCATGTCAGAGGTACAAAAAAGGGTATACTTAGGGTACCTTTCATCCAGAAAAAAAATATTATTCCCGTGGAATAGCAAAACATATTCTAAAAAATATTCATAATAATATTCTAAACCAGAAATCTATTGATAGTTGATAAGTAATTAATTAGTTTATGAGGAGACATAAAGTTTATTATAATACGAGTTCCAGTATTGCGAAATACCATGCAATATGTTTTTCAAACAAATTCATTTACATACTGGTACCTATTCGTAAACAAGTTGCTTACCTATTCCTCTACATTTATCAAGATACCATACATTTATCATTAGGTTTGTTTAGTTTATTTAACTATCAACGTTATCACATCAAAAAATAGTAAAAACATACCTTAAAAACATGTTGTTTATCTTTAAGTAGTGGTCCATTAAACAAATTAGAGATCACATTTAGATCTAATATCCAATCTCCAATTGCAACGCCGATATGTTTCTCTGCCTGAAAAATGAATGAAAATTTATTTGCAAGAGATTTTTACATTATACCTATTTTATTTTACATTACAAAATAAGAATATAAGTAAATCAGTTATTAACAAAACGCACCAGAAATGCATTCCAAGAGCCGGTGCAAAGACCTTTCAATTCGATCACATAAACATAACTTGATAACACCATCGCCCATTCAATCGAAAGTGAACTTAATACAGTTACATTAGAACACAATTTACAATGTCTACACTTGATATCAGCACGTCATTAATGAAAAAGTTAAAAATAAAAACTTACATTATTAGGTGATGTGAAGACTCCATAGGGAATGTTTTCTATAGGAAAGTCGGTGTTGGAGTTGTATTCGATGAAAGATTTCATAGCGACGTCCTACCTTAACAGAGTTCACAGTAAAAGTGAGGTTACGACTTACGTAGACTGGTTTACTATATTATCTAAATATGCAAATGTAGCCGGTTTGATGCCGGTTATGTTGAGCGACTGAATGCTGTAATGTCAAGGTCGTAGAGCCGAGTGTGTTATCACCTTTATCAGTGGAGAAATTATTTGAACGGCGCGTCTGCTATTTGTATACCTTAGGCGGGTTTACGATGCTGTATTTCGAGACTTATAACCTTACTTTTAAAGAAGCTGAAATTTTAATAGGTTACTGAAGAAACAAGTTAATTATGAAAAAACGCTTCCAATAAATAGTTGTTGTTATAAAATTATTATTAGTATTTAGGTATCTTAGAAGTTGTTGCCTTGCCAAGAACTCAATCTAAATTCCCAAGAGGAATCTTCTGCACCAAAGAAGAGACGATTTTCTCAACTCAACATTATGTTGTAGTACGCAGCTCCCATGTTATAATTTAGGTATCTGAATACTATAAAGAAAAAGCATTTAAAATCAATAATTTAATATTAATTATAAGTACAATCTATACTACTCCATAATGTAAAAATAATGTACCACGATCCAACCTTAATAACAAATAGTTAGGTACCTATTTAAACGTTTGGATATCGTCTTGATTTCCTTTGGTTAGGACACTAGCAAAAGCAACTAATTAAATAATCATACACTTGGCATGACCCATTCTCCTTTTCCACCCATAAGGAAGGCCTGTGCCCTAGCAGTGGAGACATAAAAAATGGATGTTGTCGACACTGGGCATAAAGTTAAAATAAATAAACATAACTATGCGATAGAAATATTCGCTAATTTCCTTTGGGCCATACAATGCCGCAGCCGCGCGAATTGTCTTTCAGTGCCCTATGGTCTTGCGCACAATGAAAACGGCAGGTCAGAAAAAAAAGAATATATTATTATTATACCTATGTGAGGAGCTCGGTGGCGCAGTGGTTTAGCTAGCGCCTGGCCCAGCGATTGCGGAGGTTAAGCAACGTTCGCAAGGGTCGGTCGTGGGATGGGTGACCAAAAATTTATTATCTCGAGCTCCTCCGTGCTTCGGAAGGCACGTTAAGCCGTTGGTCCCGGCTGCATTTGCAGTCGTTAACACCCACCAATCCGCATTGGGCCCGCGTGGTGGGTTATGGCCCGTCCTCCTTAACCACCCATAAGGAAGGCCTGTGCCCCAGCAGTGGGGACATCAAAAATGGCTGATGGACACTGTGCATGATCCATTCTCCTTTTCCACCCATAAGGAAGGCCTGTGCCCTAGCAGTGGAGACATAAAAAATGGATGTTGTCGACACTGGGCATAAAGTTAAAATAAATAAACATAACTATGCGATAGAAATATTCGCTAATTTCCTTTGGGCCATACAATGCCGCAGCCGCGCGAATTGTCTTTCAGTGCCCTATGGTCTTGCGCACAATGAAAACGGCAGGTCAGAAAAAAAAGAATATATTATTATTATACCTATGTGAGGAGCTCGGTGGCGCAGTGGTTTAGCTAGCGCCTGGCCCAGTGATTGCGGAGGTTAAGCAACGTTCGCAAGGGTCGGTCGTGGGATGGGTGACCAAAAATTTATTATCTCGAGCTCCTCCGTGCTTCGGAAGGCACGTTAAGCCGTTGGTCCCGGCTGCATTTGCAGTCGTTAACACCCGCCAATCCGCATTGGGCCCGCGTGGTGGGTTATGGCCCGTCCTCCTTAACCACCCATAAGGAAGGCCTGTGCCCCAGCAGTGGGGACATTAAAAAAAATGGCTGATGGACACCTATGTGACGCGGATGGATAAAATTAGGAATGAGTATGTCAGAGGAAGTTGGAAAGTAGCACCTTATTGGTGCTACCTACTTTCAAACTACAGAGAAGTTGGAAGGGAATCGTCTGGCTTGGTTTGGGCATGTTATGAGAAGGGATGAAAGGCATGTTACTAGAAGAGTAATGGATATGGATGTTGAGGGCTGGAAAGTAAGAGGAAGACCGCAGAAAATATGGATGGATTGTGTGCGGAATGATATGAATGTGAAGGAAGTGGATGAGAAGATTACGAGTGACAGGAAGGAATGAAAGAGAAGGACGATCTGCAACAACCCCAAATAAATTGGGATAAGGGTAGGGGGATGATTATTATTATACCTAATCAGAGGGCCTAGCCAAAGTAACATTTGCAAATCTTCGTTATCGCATCGCTTTCGAAACATGTATGGGATTGACATAAGGTTTCGTTAACTATCGAATTTTAAAACGTCAAATCCATATATGTTTTGAAGCGAAGCGATAACGAAAATTTGCAAATGTTACTTTGGCTAGGGGGGCAGATTATTACTATTTACTGCTGTACTACTTATTTAAAAAAAATCACGTGATCGCTATGTACGTTTTAATTTTATTGACGGCTCAGGGGGGCTACTCAAATGGCCACTTTTCTATTCGTTCGCTAACTTAAAAAATAAAAATAAGCCATAAACTCCAAAATTACGTGTCGTAGGCTTATCAATTCCATACAATTCAACAATGTCTGTGATTTACATAAACTTGCGACGTCTAACTTGATCGTTTAATTGTTTATTTTTAAGCTTTAAGTTAGCGAACTAATAGAAAAGTGGCCATTTGAGTAGCCCCCCAGAACATCGCGCGAGATGATGCGCAGAAGTGGGTGAGAAAGGAAAGTGGTGAGGCATGGCTATGCGCATACTAACTTCACAGCCGTCAATAACATTGAAACACTTTATACTACACCTATCCAGTTTATCCAGACAAGCCTGGTAGACGTGCTATTCAAAGGGGTTCGGGCACTTTGGTCCTTATGACCAATAGACTTATATCGTGTACTTATATATGTACATCAATGGATAGGTCTTTTCAAGAGGAAAAAAGTTACTATGGGGTTACAATTGGATTTGTTGTCCGATTCGAGATATCGGCTTATAAAGTATGTGTTTTCAGTATCTCGGATAGACAGTCGGCAATGAAAGTCGCTTAACTGCGGCGGGTCTATAGAATATTAGAACAACATTTCAGGATAAGCGCTATACCTATTCGTGCTCTATGAGAATATACCTTTCTAACGATATACTATTTATATCTATTGGGTCCAGGACCAGAGTTCATACATTTGTGCCCATACTCCTTTGTTGAGTGTATTTTTGCCTTTGCTAGTGCCCGTCTATTCTACAACAAAAGTACCGCTATTTACAACTGGAAGTTGACTTTAGAGAGGAGGGAGTGGTGCCGGAGCGCCGCGCGAGCTGCCTCCTTGCTCACAAGCGCTTCTAGCGAGTCCACGACTGCCTGGAACAGAGCTCACGTGTTGTTGCTGACGAATACTTGTTTAATTTAGATCCCTAAATTAAGCAAGTATTCGTATCTGGCTCTCTGCCCACTACATCGTACCATATCATATCATGACCGTGCTAGGAACGTATCAGACACGAAAAGCAACACGATACGCTCTTCTAATATCCACTGTAACAGATCTACGGCGTTCTATGTCCATATACATCCCGTATGCAACCCGTATGGTACCCATATGCAATCTCCAAAACCGATGAATCCGTTTCACTGTGCTTCATGATCATACGCGGTTACAACCCGTATACTCACTGGCTCGGCAACTTCGCAAGTCATGCACAGAGCGTGTCAGCACCGGCAAAATATTCTCGCCGACAATTTTTGACGCTTCGTGCTTGGCCGGTGACGGACCGGTCTAGTGGGAATCGTATCATACTTTTCAATACAAAGAATATTTTTTGAGATACGTTATAATATGCGCAAAATAACTTGGCGGCTCGGAAGTTAGCTGCAAGTGACATTTCGCGCAGGGTCCATAGTTCCGAGTGCTTCCGCCCGCGCCCCGTCCCCGCGCAAGCTCTGTATTCGTCTACTGCGCAGCGTTCCGCGCGAAGTACAGAACCGCCAAGTTATTTTGCGCATACTATACTAGCACGATCATAGTGTGGAGTAGTTGCACAGACTAAATATAAGTACTACCGTGTAGTGGGCAGAGACCTTAAGCCTCAAGGAGCTCAGTGGCGCAGTGGTTTAGCTCCTGTCTTGACCCTGCGATTGCGGAGAAAACTTTCGCAAGGGTCGGTCATGGGATGGGTGACCAAAAATGTATTATCTCGAGTTCCTCCGTGCTTCAGTAGGCACATTAAGGCGTTGGTCCCGGCTGCATTTACAGTCGTTAACACGGGTGTCCACCAATCCGTATTGGGCCCGCGTGGTGGATTATCCACTCATAAGGAAGGCCTGTGCCTGTGTACATTAGTGGCTGATGTCAAGTCTTCGTAGTCTAGTCACCTTGTTTGCGGAACCTATTTCATGGTTTTATTTTCTTCATTTTGTACGGAATTTTACTTCGATGGGAAAAATTCAAAGATAAGATTTTTGTAAAATACGATTAAGCCAGTAAACTTAGGTACTGTAGTTTATTTAGAAACTTCAGTAGTAGGTATCAAAAAGATAGATACAAAAATTAAATTAGTCAGTTATATTTGGGAACGCCTTCTAATCACCTTATTGCAAGTACGGAATTTACCTAGTTGGTTACTAAGTTCTGTAACTATGGAAAACATGAATAATACTAAATTTACAAATAATGCTACAATGAATTATATACCAAATGAAAGCACAAATATTTAAGATTATCATGTATTAAAATTATTCGAAATGACCAGCCTCTGGCATGAATACACGCTTTAGACGACGAGGCCAGTCATCGATGGCAGCACGAACTACCACATATCCAATTCTGCGACTGCCTTGAGAATAGCGCGCTAAGAGAGTCGAGATTCATGTGGGGCTTAGCACATGCTTTCTCCTCAATAAGTTGCCATATGGCATAATCCAGAGGATTTAAGTCTGGGCTGGAGGGATGGCCATTCTTCCTGCGCGATAAAATCAATTTTGTTAGCCCGAAACCATGCTTGTGTAGATTTTGCTTTGTGCGCAGGGGCAGAGTCCTGCTGGAAGACCCATGGCTGGTTTTGAAATAAAGTGTGGCTTAAGGGTTTGACAACAGGTTCCAGAACGGTATCTTGATAGACTCTAGCGCCAGTTTTCACACCTTTTTCACAGAAATGAACCTTACTTAGCCCTGAATAGGACACCCCCAGCCAAATCATCACTGATGAGGGGTGGTGACCTCGTTGGACCCTCGGAGCAATCATGCTGGCTTCTTTACTATTCTTAGCGTATACTCTATCATTTTGACGGTTAAAATTTTCTTCGACTGTGAAGATTTTTTCATCAGTAAACAAGATTTTTCGATGGCCGTTTTGTGCGTACCGCTTTAGTAGAGCGCGACTTCGTGCTAACCTCATAGCCTTCAATCGTGCGTTTAGCAGATGGCCCTTTCGTCTACGGTAAGCGTGAAGCCCAAGGTCATCATTGATAATTTTTTTAAGGGAACGTCTCTTCACAGTCATCTGTATTGCCAATAGCTTTGCTTCCGGACGGGATTTCTCGTGATTCTCGCCTTCACTGCCTTGATCACAGCTGGTGTCCGAACGGTGCGTGGTCTTCCTGATCTTTTTCGGTCATCGACGGTCAAGGTATTACTGTACCTATGGATAGTGCGATAAATAAATTGCTTGTTGATTTTCAACTTTTGTAGCAACTTGAAAATCATATTCGGTGGCTGCCTACATTTGTGCAGAGCAATTACAGCGACACGATTCTCCTTCAACCCCCATTCCATGGTGAAATAAACAAAATATGATATACGTGTGGTATGGAATTATAGCTTATAAAACTGTCAATAATATGTCATTTTTATTTTTTCTTTTCATTTGTTTTAATGGCCAGTAATCGATAAAGAAACTCAGTAACAGAACTTTTGACCAACCTGTGTATATTCCGGAAACGACATTTATAAATAATGGTTTGTTTTATCATTTTCATTATATAGTTTTTACCAATTTACGATATTAAACTGAGGAGCTCGGTGGCGCAGTGGTTTAGCGCCTGGCCCAGCGATTGCGGAAGTTAAGCAACGTTCGCAAGGGTCGGTCATGGGATGGGTGACCAAAAGTTTATTATCTCGAGTTCCTCCGTGCTTCGGAAGGCACGTTAAGCCGTTGGTCCCGGCTGCATTTGCAGTCGTTAACACCCACCAATCCGCATTGGGCCCGCGTGGTGGGTTATGGCCCATCCTCCTTACCACCCATAAGGAAGGTCGTGCCCCAGCAGTGGGGACATCAAAAATGGCTGATGGACGATATTAAAATTCAGAATTATCTATGGATGTTTGTAGTGTCTCTGCTTCTCACTACACAAGTATATTTATTTAAAGGAAGATTTATAAGAATACTAACTGATTTTAAATTAATTTATTAACATTGGAATTATCAGTGCGTTAGACATTTTGACATTCACATTCATCAGTGACTGGTGCGATGACAAAGAAATACTTACATATAATGCTACACATTCAACAGTCTACAAATATCGGGTGATTCTGACCTTACCATCCAAATTTCAAGGATGTGTCCAGTGCATGAAACTTTACAACTTTCTCTAAGAAACATGTGTCGAATTTCGCCACAAAAGTTTGGTCATCCCATACTAAATTGCTCACGTGATCTCTTTGATTTGTATGGAAAGTCGATTTTTATTTTATCTATTTGACCATGTGTTCCTTAGAGAAAGTTGTTCAGTTTCATGGAATGTTACATCCTCAAAATTTGGATGGTGAATACAAAATGACCTTGTACGAGGGTGGATTGATAAGTCCATGACTTTTTAATGAAGAAATATTTTTTTTCGGAATATTTTGTTTTATTTCTGTACATAATCTTATTGTAGCTCTGCATATTCAGTCCAACGAAGTTCCTACCTCTTTAACCCATTATTTTTTCTTTCATCGCATGAAAACTGGTAACTAAAATGAGGGTCCATTTCAGACATCACCTTTTGGCTTGATGAAAATCTTTGCACACCAAGACATTTATCAAGACATTTATTCATGTTTGGTAGGAGAAAATATCTCACTGGGGTTGAATCTAGAGAATAAGAAGGATTTGCATCTTCATTCAATGAGTTTTGATGTCATGAGTCCCGCCGAGAGGGTCGACAGGGTCATTAAGAAAAGTTAGAAGTCGCTTGAGCTTTTTGTTTCCAAAAGTAATAATTTTTTGCCGAATTTGAAAAAAATGTAGTGTAAAGATGCCTTAAGGAGTTTCTTTTTAAGACAAAAATAAATTATGAAAAAAGTATTTCTTCTTTTCAAAGTCATGGACTTATCAAACCACCCTCGTATAATACAAAACTGGCCAACTACAGTAACAAAATCTACATAAAATATGTATATATTCGATTGGATCGGTATACTTAAATATTCATAGATAGGCACTTATTTGTAATGTTTTAATCAGTTTTATTTGACACTAGCCCGCGACTTCTTACACCCTAGGGAACCTTTGACCAGGATAAAAAGTATCTTATGTTTTAATCCAGGTTATCAACTGTGTGCCAAATTTAATCCAAATTCGTTCAGCCATTCTTGAGTTATAATTATAAATGGTGTAACTAAATAACTCGACTTTGTTTTATGTATATGAATAGATATGTTACGGCTAATACCCGAAGTGCGGCTAAACCTAGTTTTAGCCGGCTAAAACTAGGTGTAGCTGCTAGCTGTTGGCTAAAACTAGGTGTAGCCGATTTGCTCGCGGCTAATACTAGGTGTAGGCGGCTAAAACTAGGTGCAGCATGGGATATAAAGAAAGTTTTTTCTTTGTCTGTTAAAAAAAGATAACCTCGAAATTTAAGGCTCACGCTCCGCTGCGCTTCGCGCTCGCCTTAAATTTCTAACCTAACCCGGGACCTACAGGAGTAAAGCAGATCGGTTACACCTAGTTTTAGCCAACAGCTATCGGCTACACCTAGTTTTAGCCGGCTAGAACTAGGTTTAGCCGCACTTCGGGTATTAGCCGTAACAGATACATATACATAAAACAAACAAACAAAGACGATACGCAGTATATGGAAGAACTTAAGTGCATGTAAATAAATAGCTAATGATATGTCAATTATTTAAAATATGGCACCTAAGGTCCATTATCTATCAATGTAAAATATTATCCCCGTCAATTGGTAATGCGCTGGAAACTTGTCACATTAACAAACATCCACGTTGACGTGATCTGCAACTAAAAATGTCATGAAACAAGAAAATTCTAATAGGTAATCTAATATATTAATTACTGAATTATTATTTTCAATAAAATAGGGTCTAGGTCTATAAAAAATTTACAATTGTTTTTCGTTTTTGAGGTTAAAATCATGGCCGCCAGGCGCATTACCAATTTACGGGGATAGTAATACACGGAATACTCCGCTTAACAAACAACACAGAAACATTCTTTGAATGGACGTGAAAGTAATATAATTGAGTCTATGGTGGACGTATATTCACCTGTTTTTTTTAATGCACAACGGAATAATGCTTGGCTTTCACCTCACCTGATGTTAAGTGACGATAAAGCGCACAACACCCGGAATCCTCACCACTGAGGAACTGGTTATTTTACCTCTAACTGCCAGAACACATTGTTGTTATGGTTTCAGGCTTAGGTAAGATGGTAGTAGTTAGCCAGGTGGACTTGAAATAAGCCCTACTACCAACCAAACCGAGTACGAATAGGGATGTTGACTTATGAATAAAATAACGAAATACTAATAAAAATCGTAAACATATCAAACTTTTGGAGTAGCTTGTATACCTCTTGGTTTTATATATTGCGTATTATTTGTTTTATGACCCTTCAAAGTTGGGTGGACAAGTTCATTTAAAAAGTATAAAATTTGTTAAAATAAATAATACATTTAATTAGTCCGTAAAATTTATAGCAAATTTGTCAAAAAAACCATTTTGATAAACACAATCCTACTTCCTACTAATATTATAAATGTGAAAGTTTGTGGGTTTGGATGTTTGGATGTTTGTTCCTCAATCACGCAAAAACTACTGAACAGATCTGGTTGAAATTTGGCACACAGATAGAAGATAGCCTGGATTAAAACATAGGATACTTTTAATCCCGATATTCCCACGGGAACGGGAACCACGCGGGTGAAACCGCGGGCGGCTGCTAGTATTTAATATAGCTGCCGAACAAATTTCCTACTCGTTGCATACAACGTAGGAAGGCATGACGTCATAACTTGGTAGCCGTTAGTATGGAGCGTTTTCGGGTGAGTCCAATTTTGTGCATTTCAAACTGTGATATCTCGGGCAGTTTTCATGCTAGCGAAATGATTCTTATACAAATGTTTCTTTTTTTGAGGGGTAATTTATGTAACATAAAATAAAAAAATAGTCAACATGCCTATTGTAGTCCTCCTGGGCATCGAACCCGATACCTCTGCGTCTTACACGGGTGGACGAAACACTAGACCACAGAGGCAGTTTACAATGCTGTATTCGCCGAATATAATAAAGACTTATCAAACATAACAGGGAGGGAATAAGAGCTATCGATTGTGTGAATGCGTGCACGCAGATCGTCATTTTCGCAAATGGTTATCGCGAAAAATTTGGCCACTTTCGCAGAATGTCATTTTCGCAACGGTTACTTTCGCAAAAGGTCACTTTCGCAGAATGTCATTCAATCTTTATTCTTTTTTTTTTCTCAAAATTGTGAGTTTGAGAAAAATTGTGAATGACATTCTGCGAAAGTGACGTTTTGCAAAAGTGACCTTTTTCGAAAGTGACCAGTTGCGAAAATGACATTCTACGAGTGACCAATTTTTTTCCGGATGACCATTTGCGAAAATGATGATCTGCGTCAAAACCCGATGATCGAAGCATACATTATAGACGAATGACATTTGCGACTCCGTTTGGTTTGGCGACTTAGAAAGAATATTGTATAAAATTACTTTGATGCACTTATCTTCATTGGACTGAGTTTATTTAGTGTGCGTTAACTTAAGGCTTCTGTAGTCCTCAAGGCGTCTTCATCTTAAGTTTATAGCTCGCTATGTTCATAACGTATCGAAAATTCACATGTACAGATTGAAACTAAGTTAGTTTATTTATAAGATACTACTACACAATAACCTCAGTAAAATATAGTTCGTTATAGCTTCAAACTGTACATGTGAATTTTTGATATATTATGTACATAGCGAGAGCAAGCCATAATTAAGATGAGGGCCCCACTTGAGGTACATAGGGCCCTTAAACAAAAGTTCAAGAATTTAGGGCAAAAAGTGTATTGGTTGTTATAATCCAAATGTTAAATGTGTGGTGCTTACGTCGTTATGCGTCTAGCTGATAAATATATAGACTACCAAAGACTAATTTATGTTTACACCACTGAAAAAATTAAGACCATTTTTATAAACAATACTTAGTTTAATAAAATAAAATATGTACTTAAATAGAGTTTATAGTTAATTCGCATACTAAACATCAACTAAAATAGATTATAAGCTATGGCTAAATACACTAAACGTTGCCCTTCTTAGCAACATTAAATTACACTGGCCAAATAATATACACCATTATGAACAAAATACGGATTAAAGTCCATTCCACGAAACGAACTCCCAAAGAAAATCGGTCCCTGTGTGCCCATTGGTAAATGCGCGTGACCTTTAATAGCCTAGACCAAGGGTGGCCAACAAGTCGATCGCGGTCGACCAGTCGATCTCTGGAGACAGTGCAGTCGATCGCGAGAGACATAACCAAAAGTGCTTTGCTTGTGGTAGCAAAGCAAGTAGCAACAGAATGGTACGGGAGGCGGGTGCGACGGTTTTATAGAAAAAAATACCCCAAAAATTAAACTGCTTTAAGTCGAACTCAATAGGCCCGGAAATTTTAAAGTAGATCACAGCCCTAAACAAATTGGCCGCCCCTGGCCTAGACTATAGCCTAGCTCTAGCCGCGCGTATTGACCAACGAGCTTCGAGTATTTTGTTCCCTAGGAGTTCGATTCGTAGAACGGAGTATAAACAACATTTTAAGCTAATTATACCTAAAAGTAGGGCCACTTTAATAGGCCACATTTGACATTTGTCAATTTTTGATTCATAGTGAGGTGACCGTAGGTATTCATAGCTTCAAAACATCGATTAAAGTGAATGAATCGATACACCATCAGAAAGACTTCGAACATAGGATATGAATTCAGTTATTATGAAAAAGTACTTATGAGGATACTGTTTAATTTTAACTAAGATGCATTGAAAATAAAATCATCAGTCAAATCCCTGTCCCATTATTATTTTATATCGTAAAAGGAAACAATAAAACAAACAAGTACAAATAACAAAAACGTTACGTTTTTTTAACGTTACCGTAAATATTAAACTAATGTTCTTATTTGCAAATAAAAAAAGGCCAAGTGCGTGTCGGGCCACGCGCCGTCTACTAAATGGCTCGAAGTCGGGCGAGCTCTGAAAAAGGCTCGAGCTCTGAAAAAGACTTTCAACAAATGACGAATCTATAAAGTTTCCGTTTGTTGCCATTTAGGCTACGGAACCCTAAAAAATGCTAACAAAGCTAATGAAGATTTGAAATAATATGACTTTCAAGTATCTACCTGCGATAAATAGTAGAAATAAAATTTGTTGTCGCGTGCCGTCAATTTCTTATATAAAAATTGAAAAAAAAAAATTATTCATTTATGGTGAAAACATTCCTTTACAAGTAATCATTGCATTCAACTTTCGAATTTTCGATTTTTGGGTAACATCCCTAGTGTTTAAAAAGAAAAAGTTTTCACTTACATAACATTGTAACGACGTGAAGTTTTCATAAAACAAAAATTTATTATTAGGTTTAGAATGATTTTTCAGAGAAAATAAAGCGTAAAGTAATTTTTTTCGGTCACTTTACCGTAAATTATATTCGTAATTGAAAAAAAAATGAAGCAATTGTGCTGTTCTAACATCGAAAAAATATATTATATTTGATGCCCGCCGTTACAAGGTTACGTTGAGAAATTTTGATGAAGTGTCAAATGTGGCCTATTAAAGTGGCCCTACTTTAGTATATTTGCAAGTTGATAAATAATTAACAACATGTTAAATTATTTGATGGTATTTAATGAGTTAAAAAATGCAATGAAATGCAAATGTTTAGCAGTAAACGCACGAACGTGTATTGCATAAATAATAATTTTCATTTACTTTTTAATTTAATGAAATTGGTGATCTCTAATTTTGTTTCGAGTAAAATGCATTTTTAAGTTTATAATATTTTGATTATTCAAATATGTATAGTCACTATTTATTGTAAAAAATCGTTTTAACAGTCAATTATTTAATTTACGCAGTCAACCAAACTTGCAGGGACCTCATTCAACTACATACTTCATTGCTTACTGGACCATTCGAAATTGGACTTGGAATTTCGAAATTACTATTCTAAGTTACCATATAATACTTGATAGTAGATACTAGTTGAAAATAAATAAAAACAGACTGTCCCAGAAAATATGGTCAAGTCAAAGTGGGGTAATAGTACCCATCAATAGAAACAACTATAGGAACTTATGTCAAATATCGAAAAAAAAACAGCAGTCCGTACATTTTTCTGACGGCTAGGCAAAATGACTACCTACTTTGTATGAAACATCAGTAGGTACGGTCGAGTTCATTAATATGTTGGCACTTTTAACAGTTCGTCAACCTTTATGCCTTTGTAATAAAAGTCAATATCCTGTCAAACGTGCCAACATATTAATGGACTCGACTGTACACGATTTATAAAAAATCCAAGATTATGTGCCCTTGCAAAATATCAATAGTTAACCAGGGAATGATAACGTTATTTTTAAATGCAACATTATTTTTTTACTTTTTTAGCGTTAATTTTAAAATTAACGTTATGTCAATAAATAACGTTAATTTACATAACGTTACATTGAAATTAACGTTATATCAGTAAATAACGTTAATTTTAACGTTTTTTTTTTAACCGTTAAACTTTAAAATTAACATTATTCCAAATAATAACGTTATTTTTAGCGATAATTTTACCGGTATATTGTACCGGTAAAGTTTAACGCTAATTTTACCGCTAAAATATTTTTAACGTTATTTTTACCGGTAAAATGTTTTAACGTTATTTTTATCGTTATTTTTTTTAACGGTATTTCAATCCCTGTTGCTTACACAAACTTAATGACAGATAATTTGTTTGTGGTTTTTCTTGACGAAAAACAAACCGACAGCCGTTTTTTGCTTTTTTCACTAACAAAAGTGCAATCAATTTCAAACGTCACTGAGTTTGTATGTTTATAAATAACAATTGATATTTTGCGAGGAGACAATAGCTTGGATTTTTAATAAATTGTATATTTATAAATTTTTTTTTAATCGCCTTATAAGTTATTCATAATTATCTGATCGAGGTTATTGGCGAGGATCTTTAATTGGCTTTCAATTGTTATGTTAGTAGTGTTAGTCTTCCCAATAATAAAAAATAATGATTTACCCCGCTTCAGCTGGACCATTTTTATGGGGCATCCTGCATTTTTGTATGAAACAAAGTCCAACTTCTCGAAAATTGGAACTAACTACAAAATAAGGAACTCTTATCTACACAAGGTGGCGTCGATCTGCTGCAGCGACGGCAGCGTGAGCTTCAACTTCCGCCGGTACGCCGGGTCTGACGCTATCGGGTTACGCTCCAAGTATATTGTGGCTAGCTTCTTGTTCTCTTGAAGGTAGTCAACTGACGACCAATCCGTTATTTGGTTGTCATTCAACTGAAATTAATAAAGAAGAATGCTTAGAATAATAACACCTGGAAGCAGAGTGATTGTATGTAAAATGAGGCAAAAAATTGAGCCAAAATGGCTGTTTTCAGATTTATTGTTAATAATTTATTGATGATTGTGATGTTTCAGACTTACGTTACCTAATCATAACTAAAATCCAATAAAATCAGGGTTGCATGATTTAAATCAACTTGATTTAAATCATGATTTAAATCACGATTTTTATTACATGATTTTTTTTATAAAAATCACTGATTTAAATCAAAATCCGAAAAAGGAATTAATTTAACGCTGGGAGTGCATATTAATGAACTGTAATGTTCGAAAACAATATTAATATAAAGTACGATAGGTGTTAGCTAAGTTATTTATCGCAATAAAAACCAACAATCAAATATTAGATTTTTGTGTCAGTAAAAATATACCTACTTAACAATAATGATTAGGTACTTTCATTCATTACATGCAATGCAAGTAGCATAGACAGACAGATACAGATAATTCATTTTCGGAAGTATAAACAAATAAACACTCAGAACTTAAATTTACTCAAATCGTTTTTTCTGGTCAATGTGACATTTTCCTTTTTTTGGTGGTGTTGCCAGCACTATACATTAATTCTACCTAAATAGAAATGTTGCTCACAAGAAAAACTAGGGTAATGGTCGCAAAACCTAATAAAAATAAAAAAAACAAATAAATCATAAAAATCACGTTTTTTTTTAAAAAATCTGATTTTTTTTAATAAAATAAAAAAAACATGATTTTTTGCAACCCTGATTAGGAACTAATCCCCTAAAGGCAGGAAAATTGAAACTCTTTCTTTCTTATAAGTATGATTAGGTAACATAATATGAAGGATAAAAATTCTGTTTTATTTACCTCACTTTTGACATTGCGCTTTGTAGGGAACTATCGTTCTTATTTTGTTATTAGTGTAAGGACGAATGTAAATATTCATTTTTAGTCACCACAATATAGTGCAGATTTTTTGATACCTACCTGGGGCCGTACCGGCTAACGAATCGATTTTCATAAAAGTCTGCTGGGTTTCAAATTAAAACAGATAAATCGAGCCCCAATTGGGCCAAAATGACGAACCCAAATTCATGATGTCACACGAACAACGATATCTTCCGAATCACGTCAACAAAAAGTACAAAAC
The DNA here is from genome assembly GCA_928269145.1 of Agriphila tristella. NCBI lineage: Eukaryota > Metazoa > Arthropoda > Insecta > Lepidoptera > Crambidae > Agriphila > Agriphila tristella. The sequence continues at coordinate 20,506,192 of OV743442.1, forward strand.
GAAATTGCTTACTTTGATTTCTCTGTTTTAAGTTGAAACCCAGCAGACTTTTATGAAAATCGATTCGTTAGCCGGTACGGCCCCTGAAGGGAAAGTGCTCTAGATACTTAGGTGGATGCTGTTATTTTTGCATTAGTATCATTAAAAACCTTTAGTCAATGTGAATGCAAATTTACAACATCATACAAGTATATTTAATCATTTTTAGGGTTCCGTACCCAAAGGTTAAAAACGGGACCCTATTACTAAGACTTCGCTGTCCGTCTGTCTGTCTGCCTGTCTGTCACCAGGCTGTATCTCATGAACCGTGATAGCTAGACAGTTGAAATTTTCACGCTATAACAACAAATACTAAAAACAGAATAAAATAAATATTTAAGGGGGGCTCCCATACAACTAACGTGATTTTTTGCAGTTTTTTGGTACGGAACCCTTCGTGCGCGAGTCCGACTCGCACTTGGCCGGTTTTTATGGTTGACATTATGATGACAAATAATCATTACCTTCAAAGACATTTTTAACACATTCATGCCCCTTTAGCATGCCCACCAAAACACGATATAATGATATCACGTAATATAGAGATATTTAATAAGATGAAAACTTTATAACCCGTTTGTTTCCGAATAAATAAAACTAGTAGCTCCGTGAGCTGTAGACCTCGCGTTAAAAAGTAGCTCAAATTGTATGTTGTTTAAAAAATAATCTAAAAGATGTCGGCACCCCTTTTTCCCACACTGCTCACGAGCTTTCCAAAGCACATAGTAGGACGTGCTGTTTGGTAATAGTGCCACATACAGCTAGTAAATTACACACAACAAAAACCGGCCAAGTGCGAGTCGGACTCGCGCACGAAGGGTTCCGTACCAAAAAACGGCAAAAAACTTCACGTTTGTTGTATGGGAGCCCCCCTTAAATATTTATTTTATTCGGTTTTTATAAATTGTTATTATAGCGGCAACAGAAATACATCATCTGTGAAAATTTCAACTGTCTACCTGTTGTCTTTATTAATATAAAGCAAAAAACGACAAAAAAAACACGTTTGTTGTATGGGAGCCCCCCTTAAATATTTACTTTATTATAATTTTAGTATTTGTTGTTATAGCGGCAACAGAAATACATCATCTGTGAAAATTTCAACTGTCTAGCTATCACGGTTTATGAGATACAGCCTGGTGACAGACAGACAGACGGACAGCGGAGGCTTACTAATAGGGTCCCGTTTTTACCCTTTGGGTACGGAACCCTAAAAAAATAAATGAAGGCTTACCCATAACTCTTCCAAGTTACTCATATGTCTCACGTTTGATATGGCCAAGATCCTGTTCATCGCCAGGTCCAAAGTCTGCAGCCTGCCCTGACTTTCCATGTTCTCCATTACAGAGATGCCATTCTCCGACAAGTACAATTGTTCCAAGTTGGTCAACTGTTCAAGGTTCTCTATCTTGGTGAGGCGGTTGCTTTGTAGAACGAGAATCTCTAGGTTCGTCAAGTCATCTAGATTTTGTATCTTGGATATTTTGTTTTTGCCCAAGTATAGCTGCTTGAGGTGAGATAGACCTTCAAGATTCTTGATTTCCTGTGGAAATTTAATTAATTCACCAAATAATTTTGTAAACTTAACTGATATCTTATTACTACTTCCTACTATTACTACTTCATACATACATACATACACTCACGCCTGATTTCCATGGGGGTAGGCAGACACTATGGATCGCCACCTGCTACGATCCTTGCACACTTCTTTCGCTTCATTCACATCCATCAATCTTTTCATACATGCCCTGCGGTTTTTGTCACTGCGTACACCAGCCTTTTTTATAATATCCTCTATTTGGTCCGCGTAGGTTTTTCTGGGACGCCCTTGTATATATATATTGTGCGAATGTGGAAGGAACGCAATCGTTCCTTCCACATTCGCACAATATATCTCTTTCGTGATTCGCCTTTCATTCATCCTCTCTAAGTGACCAAACCACCGGAGCATTCCTTTCTCAATTCTTGTCACTATATCATCTTTCAGACCACACCTTTTACGAATCACATCATTGCTCACTCTATCACTCAATTTTACTCCGCATATTTTCCTCAACGATCACATCTCTACCGCATTTATTCTGCTTTCATTCTTCTTCTGCCATACCCAAGATTCACTTTCATACATCAGTGTTGGTACCAGCACTCCATTATTAGACTACTTCCTACTAATATTATGTGGGTTTGGATGTTTGTTCCTCAATCAAGCAACTCAACCTCAATGAAACAGCAGAACAGATTTAGATGAAATTTGACACACATATAGTTTATAGCCTGGATTAAAACATAGGATACTTTTTATCCCGGTCAAAGGTTCCCTAGGGATTTTTAGAATGTCTACACGGACGACGTCGCGGGCGAAAGCTAGTTAATCTAAAAAACCACCTCACATAAGCATTAACAGCTAACTATGACTTAAATAATTTAAAACCATTCAAAGTTCTGATAACTGTTTATGGTTTTAGTCATGAAAATATGTTTTTGAATTTTATTCTGTTATTTATTTGTATCTGTTTATGTACCCAAACCAAATAAATAAAGTATACAAATAAAAATAACAATATAAAAGAGATGTCCCAGCGTTGCCCCAGTTTTATTTTATTTAATTACTTTCATAATTAAAAAATGCTAATTACATTTTATTTAGGTATCAAGAATTGTTTTATAATTAGAAAAACAATTACAAAAACATTAAGTTGTTTTCTGAAGTATTTTGTGAAAAAATTTAAGAAATAAATAGTACTCTAATGATAAAAAATTGTGATTTAAAAGCGTTTTAACTTAAAAATCCCACTTTTTAATGCAGAAAATAATAATCAATCTGATTCTAGAGTAAAATACCTACTCTGACATACTACTTTGATAAAGACGCGACAGACTTTAATTTTTTGAGAATGGTGGGGCAAATGACATAGGCGCGATGGGACATGTCTTTTCCATTTATTAAAATGTTTGGTATATATAGATTTGTTTAAATTGTTTATGCTGTTAAATATCAACTTACTCTTAACCGGTTGTCACCCAATTCTAGAAGCTCTAGTTTGGGGAAATGGTTGACATTCTTTATCTCTGATATCTTATTCGAACTGAGGAACAACTTCTTGAGGTTTAGCAGATTCTCCAAACCGGTAATCTCCTTAATTCTATTGAAAGACAGGTCCAAGATCCTGAAGAGAAGACACATTAATTAATTTGATTTGATCGCTTTTTCATTTGATTAATCTTTATTTATATCTACAGTCAGCAAAGCTGTGAGCTGAACACCTTAAGGTTCATTTCTAAATTGAGTAGTCTGTATTATCTTGCATTTATCAAAAAGTCACAAAAGTATCTTTTGTATAAAAACAATGGAGGCAGGTAAAAGACGAACTTTCAGTTGCATCCTTGCATGTGATTTATTTTCAAACTGCTAAGGTCATAACTTTGTTAACTGTATGTTCTTATTCATGGTGGTGTAAAACAGAGGTATAGTTAAAAATAAGTAACTCTGTCATTTTACTTAATTTTGAGTTTAAAACGAAAGAGACAAAGACTAATCATTTAATAATATTGGTAGTGAATCACACTTTCTGTAGATACATTATGCAATACTAAAATGAGTCATAGTTTCTATGGATAGTTGGATACATTATGCAAAAGATAAACAGCAAACATTTTTGTAAACTTTGGCCAAACCTGCGCGACCAAAGCGAATGCGAAGCCGGAGGATCAGACACGCGGTGGAAGCTGCTCGTGTTTATCTGTAGCACCTTAAGCTAGGGTTTCATAGGATAGCGGTGCCGTCATATTACGGCCGTAATATAGCGGCGTTGAATGTTGTCTATGTAAACAATACGGCCGAAACTGCGCCGTATTGTTTACATAGACGACGTTCTACGCCGCTAAATTATGGCCGTAAAAAGACGGCACACCGTCATCCTAGGAAACCCTAGCTTTACACTATGCGACCACAACACGGGACGGTTTTCTTTTAAATTCTGGACGCCCTTGCTTCACTTCCCGCATCCAGCTTCATGACGCGCAAGTTTGGCGCAAACTTGAACTTCCGGAGCAAGGTTGGAAAAAATCATAAATCACAGATTTTTTGCAAAAAATCGAAATAAAACAGTTTTTTTTTTATTTTTTGCTTGAGCCTTTAAAATCCACTTAAAATAGTGCGTGAAACCTCAACGCACTTTTGTTTTACTTATTTGACACTTTAATTCTGAAGAAACACAAGTAAAGATCAATAAAATAGTTAAAAATGCCTGGTGGAAGATATAAAGATGGATTGTTTAGAAAAAAACAGTATTATGCAGTTATTTTGGCAAAACGTTAATTGGTTCTACTTTCCATTAGTTGGCCTCGAATTTGGGAGTGAGAGTGAGGGGGGAGGGAGGGGGGAGGCTCCCTCACCCTCGTCCTAAAATTTGGGAGCTAGGAAATGGATACTTTTTTTTTAAATGAATTTTCAATTTCACACAAAAAAGTAATGATAGCATAGCTGCCAAATTACTACTATTTTTCGGCAATTAAAGGAGGGGAGGGGGAGGGGGAAGGTAAACAACTCCCTCCTCCAATCCCCATCTGCCGGTGATGCATAGTTTTCGAGAAATATGTTTTTGTGTAAACATAACCTCAAAACAAAAAATATGCAAAATAAATTTCGCAAGTAATAAAAGTCGTTTGTGGCGTTTCGCCGGCCGCTGCCGCGGCACGCTCACTTCGCTCGCTCGGCTCGCGCTCTGGGTTCATGTACACCTAGAGCCTGTCCAGAAGACGCGTTTTACGCGCGTATCGACTCGCGCGATTCTATTTGTAGTGCGTCCACATACAGCGATTTGCGCGCGTTCCTACGCGCGAGTTTTATGGAACAGACTCAGTCAGTTAATAACATGGAGAGAGAAAATCGACGATTTCACGTGTATCCAATTCTACGTGACAGAATGACGCATAGTATGTTTATAACATTATACCCAAAGCTCAGAGAACACAGCGAAAAGTTTTTCAACTACTTTCGGATGTCAAAATTATGTAGTACGGGATACTGTTACTGCAGAAGAAAAACTCGTGATTACTTTGAGGTAATAATATTTTATTGTTTTAAACTTAAATTGAGAATCAAATTAACAAAATAACCTTCATAATTAGTTCAAATACGTCCACTCGCTGCGGAGTGCGGACTCGTGCGTAATACTGGACGCAGCAATGGCGCCAGAGTATCTCGACTCGCGCGGCTCTCGCGCGTTGAACGCGCGAGTCGAGAGTCAAGCGCGTTGTACGCGTTTTACGCGCGAGTGACGAAACGCGCGAGAGCATCTGGACGGGATGTATGTAGCTCTAGTACCTATCAAACGCGCGAGTTCTTACGCGCGAGTCGATACGCGCCATCTGGACAGGCTCTAACATCCTCGTCGCTTCGCTCCTCGCACCTATCACGTGACCTGCGGTCTTTGGTCACCATTGCAACAATTTAGCAGTGCTAGCAACCTAGTGCGCCGCCATTAAACGTCAAAAATGACGACACTAGTCTAAACTTAGACATTTTTAACCTAAAAATTCAATTTTCATAAATTTATTTCTCGCTTATTATTTGGTTCCTAACCATAAAATTTGGTATGCGTGTTCCAAATGATTAGTTCTTTACATAAAAAAAATATGAACTCAAAACTCAATGCCAACTAATGGAAAGAAGAGCCCAATGTTCTACTTACTCAAGGTTAACAAGACTATCCAAGTTCTCAATCACGACAATCTGGTTATCATATAACTCCAACTCAACAAGCGTTGTCAATGTGTCGAGGCCCTCGATCTTCTTTATTAAATTCCACCTCAGGTACAACCTGTGGAAATAAAAAACATTAATTAAATTATACCCCAAGATTATTATTTTCAACATAATATAACAAAAAAAAGAAACATGTCCAGTACAATAAATATAAAAAATTAAAAGCTTTGTCATTTTGATTAATCTCAATTGGCACAATTGCAAACAAAAATGACTAAAATTAAAAACAACTATGAGTTTAATCACTTACAATACAATTAACTTCTATCTAATAGAATAACAGCAAACTGTGCACTTTTGATAACTCTTATCACATTGATGTGAATAAGATCATAAGAATCTTTGTACACAATGGGGAATGTCCGAAAAAAATCAAATTGGCTGAATATTTTTCTATAGGTAGGAATAAGGTCCCTTAGTAATAGAATAAAGTTTCATAATTTTCGGATGCATGAAACAATTTTTAAAAATCAAAGTCTCTTCGACTTCACAAATGTATAAAAGTAACAGCAGCATGGAGATTATACCTTTGCCACCACCTGCCACAACCACAACATGGTATTAAAAAAAAAGATTCAAGACAAAATGTCAAAACTTTTTAAAAAGTCGAAGAGACTTTGATTTTTAAAAACTTTTTTACCCAACCGAAAATTCTGAAACTTTTTTCTATTACTAAGGGACCTTATTCCTACCTATAGAAAAATATTCAGCCAATTTGATCTTTTTCAGACATTCCCCATTGCATTGTGCATGTTGTACTAAAGTATTGTGCATGTTGACCTGCCCGTTGGTTACGTAAGTCTCTTGCTAACAATTCTTGATTGAAATAGATTGAAAGTGCAGTTACATTGCTGCTTTAAGTAAGTTGACACATTGGTTCTTAACTAAAGCAGCAATGTAACTGCGATTTCTGTCAGAGTTGATTGTATCAAAGTTACATAATCATTCAGCCCTATGATCAAAGTATACTTGGGCCAATTAGTTTGGATGGCTACTTGGACACTACTTGGATCATGAAAACATGCAATCCAAGTGCACTTTGACGTCGGCCTAAAATACACATCACTTTGTCCAAGTTACTTGGTCCAAGTATACTTTGATCATGTCAACAGGTATCCAAGTATACTTTGATGAAAGATACTTTGTCCTATTTACTTGGTCCAAGTATAAGGTACCTGGGTCAAATATGGCCAGCCGATTAATATGGCCACTACCTATTATCTACCAAACTATTGCAATCCAGCATACACCGTATGCGTGAGCGAGAAGGTCTATGTTTGTGTAAAGTACGAAACACGCGCTACCCGCCGCACACCCCTTGCCTGTCCGGCAGTGCCACATCACAGAAACGGACATGTTGTGCAAAAAATTTGCTCTTGGTAAGTTTTGGTTTATTCCGTTATTTATCAACGTTTTCTAATAGGTACTTACTGTGTAATTATTCTTTGGGGTCTCTAGTTGATATGTCCATGCAGATTTAATTGATTTTTTGTAGTGTTTTGAGGTTCGATACAATTGAAAAACATCGACACATACTGCAAATATGGCCAGCAAGTGGCCATATTTTCGATATTAAAACTTGTCCAACTAAATACATTGATTTTTGTTTTAGATCATGGTGCCGCGATATATATCAAAGGGTTTACAAGGAAATTGGAGTGACTCCAATATGAAATTAGCTATATCAGCTGTACGGAGTTGATTATTACTTGGTACCTACCAAAAATTACCTAACTGATATAAATGTCCGATTAAGTTTGTTTAAATTAATAAGAAAGAGATTTATAATCATTCTAAATTTGTTAAAAGTTGATTATAAGTTGGTTGATTGGTACTTTACCAAAAAATTACACAATTGATCTCATTGTTGTCCCATTAAGATCGTTTAAATTTATAAGAAAAAGGTTTTCTATTATTATTTTTCTTTTACTTTTTTTTTATTGATTTCTTTCAAAACTTTATCAAACAATAAAAAAACTTATAACAAGCTCATTTATTTTTATTTCACTGAAATATAAGTCCCAAAAACAGAAAATAATAATTTGTTTTATTTCATACAGTTAATATGGCCAAACTATGGGCATATTTACCTACACTATCGGAAATATGGCCAATTTCCCATTTTGTTTAAAAATTACGAAATCTCAAAATCTATTTCAAATAGATCCTATTTTACATGTAAATATGTTAGTTAAATAGGTTCTATACAAATGACATAAGGGTTAGCAGGCTTTTTTCGTAGGCAAGTATAAAAAAATATTCGTCAAAGCTTAAGGTGGCCATATTTGACCCAGGTACCTTACTTTGATCATGTCAACGCGGCTTAAACAAAATACCCAATAGGGCAACAAGAGCAAACAAAGATGGTGAAAATGTAAGAAAAACTTTTGATTATTTCAATAGCAAAAATTACCTTTCTAATTTCTTCAAAGGCTCCAGGTTTTCTATCTTTCCGATCCTGCCATGATTTAAATCCAATTCTTCTGTGTTCTCGTTGACCACGATCAGTTCTTGTGTATTTTCATCGACAGGAGGTGGCGTCGGCACTGGTGGAGGGGAACCTTCTCTTTCAGTTTTTTTACCGGGACCATCACCTTTAGGCACTTCATCTGCTTCATTATTAGCCATAGGGGCGTCTTGGTTATCTTTAACACAATATGAATCAATCATCACACAATTACCAAAACTAAGAAGAGAGGTTAATCACAGAATGCTGCTTTCTTACCGTTACTAGCCATTGCTGTGGCTGTGAATAACTTTGTTTAATTAGCAAGAGAGTTGCACAGAATGCAATATATTCCCAGATATGTGAATTAGTTGAAAATCTCGAAAGGTTCACCAATTTATTTCGTTTCGAATGAAAAATATGAAAATAAATAAATTAAAGCAGTCGCCGCAGAGAATACTCAATACCTACATAAAAAAAAACATGTCAAGGATAGGATGTCAATTTGACATTGTCATTGTCAAATTCAAAGATGACAGATTAATATGGCTGCATTCCGAATCACACTAAAATCGAAAACAGCGCACTAAAATGTTTCCGAGTCGGTGATTTTGTAAGGGTTTGACAGATAACGTGAGCGCTGACATCGATTTTATCGTGATTCGGAATATAGCCTATGGCTGCGTGCGGACCGCATGGTGATAATAGTGCAAGTTTTAAGGTCCGAACAAATTATCGGACGCGGCTTATGGACGCGGCTTACTGCCGCGGCTGATAAGTGTGCACGCTCTCATAACATCCTGCGTGCCAGATAGCTATCGGACGTCCGATGACGTCATATTAGTCTATGGTTTCGTCCGCGACCTACTACATCCGATAGTTTGCACACCTCAGATCAGCCGCGGCAGTAAGCCGCGTCCGATAATTTGTTTGGACCTTTACACAACAATAAAGGTCCAAACAAATTATCGGACGCGGCTTAAGGTCCAAACAAATTATCGGACGCGGCTTATGGACGCGGCTTACTGCCGCGGCTGATAAGTGTGCACACTCTCATAACATCCTGCTTGCCAGATAGCTATCGGACGTCCGATGACGTCATATTAGTCTATGGTTACGTCCGCGACCTACTACATCCGATAGTTTGCACACCTCAGATCAGCCGCGGCAGTAAGCCGCGTCCGATAATTTGTTTGGACCTTTACTGCCGCGACTGATCTGAGGTGTACAAACTATAGGTCCAAACAAATTATCGGACGCGGCTTATGGACGCGGCTTACTGCCGCGGCTGATAAGTGTGCACACTCTCATAGTATCCTGCGTGCCAGATAGCTATCGGACGTCCGATGACGTCATATTAGTCTATGGTTACGTCCGCGACCTACTACATCCGATAGTTTGCACACCTCAGATCAGCCGCGGCAGTAAGCCGCGTCCGATAATTTGTTCGGACCTTATCGGATGTAGTAGGTCGCGGACGTAACCATAGACTAATATGACGTCATCGGAAAACCGATAGCTATCTGGCACGCAGGATATTATGAGAGTGTGCACACTTATCAGCCGCGGCAGTAAGCCGCGTCCATAAGCCGCGTCCGATAATTTGTTTGGACCTTGAAACTTGTATTATCGGCATGTGACGATGCACAGCATCTGTGAGAGTGCGCCGATTTCCAGTCTAGCTACATCCTGTCAAAGTAGTCATATGACTTACCCATTAAGCAGTTTTCCTGTCAAAAAATCGTAAAACAGACTTACTTCCGGTTGGCGCCATTTTTACCTGTGGAGTCGTTGAACGAAGTGTCCTCATAGCGTCGTTACTTCTCGTCGAAGCAACATCTATTTTGAAATACTACGATTTTTTTTCATGATTTCAAAGTGAAAAGTTTATACTTATGCTAAGCTTATGCTTTAGTAATAAGTAATTAACAGTGTCAGTAAAACAAACGCGTGCTTTGACCTCCCGAAACGCGCTGAGCGTGAGTTCGACGAAGAGTCCCGTCTTCCTAGCCATAGCAGACGTGCCTTAAAACTTCGACGCCGTTTGTATAGCTGTAGCCCGGAGTCGTCCGCTGACGATTTTCGGACGCAAGGTAAAACACAGGAGACTTGGTGAGTCGAACTATGATCTAATACTACTTAATGAACTTGTGACTAAAATAAAAGTTTTACATTTGCTCATTGCTACAAAAGCTGTATTACCGTCTTAGTCGGTTTTGATGAAAATTTTGTCTAGAATGCGGTCAGTTTGCATGCAGTGCCTGCATCAGACGCCAATGGTACGCACACCTCAATGCTACCAACGTGGTACCTGTACCGGTGCCTTGGCCCAACTGATTTACAGCTTTTGACCGTCAATTGGATCGCTCGGAAGTCGTTTCTGACACCAGTGACGTTAAATCCAGTCTCTTGAATCCTGATTTTAAAATAAAATAATAACGTAGAGCCTAGGGTTTTAGAAAAATTTTGTCATATCGGAAAAATATACGATACGATTTTGATTCTTAAAAGGCACACCCAGGTTTTGTAGACCTGGAGGTGAACTATTCAACTTCTACGGTAAAAACCGGTTGCCTTTTTCCGGTAATAAGCCTGTCAATATCTCTACTAATAAGAATATTGCTGGTTTGATTAACTAAGTTGAGTCTAAGCTTATTCGTCTTTTCAGATCAGTCTTTAAATTATTTTGTTATTATCTGCTTGCCTGCCAATATATTGCTGGTATGATTAAAAAATATTTGAGTCTTAAGTTTATTATTTGCAGTTCAGACTTTAAATTTCTTTGTTAACTTGATAAGAGATTGACTTTTAGCAGTGATTGATTTCGATTTGATCAACCTGTGATTATGTTATGTATGACCTCTTGTAATATCTCACGTAGCTCATTTTTATTCTATTTTGAAGTGAATATTGTTGACAATATTTTTTTATTACATGGATGTACGTACAGAACTATGTAAGTTTCACCTGTCTCCAGATTTTAGAAAACTTATGACAAGGCTATGTAAATAGTGTGCGGAAATAAGGGCATTATAAATATATCGAAAGCTGCCGGGACAGGAGCGTATCCTGAGCAAGCGGCTGAACAAAAACCTTCGTGAGGATCTGCGCAAGCTACCTCCGTGGTGTAAGTACTTATTCGATGAAAACTAATGAAGTGTGACAGGTCTCCGGATGGAACAGTAGTGCTGCCCATTATATTTTTGCATGGAATCGTTTGAGTCAAAACCTTCATTTGACAGGTTTCCAGTCACACACAGTGGCGTTGCCTTATCAGATGCTTTTTGAAGCCGTTGAGATTAGTTTCCACCGTGTGCTTACATTCTGAATACGAATGGAATGACGAATGACCATTCGATAAGGTAAGGTGGCTATGTCTCGGCTGATACACAAGCTTATGGAGCGAGGTATCTTGGAGGAAGTGACAAGTCGGAATCGACTTCATCTTACTTGGCCAGGTTCCTGACGTAGAGGATTGACACGGATCGATGACCATTTAAACTGACCTACCAGATACAGATTCCTCAGCTCTTTTAAAATAGGCGACTGGATGACGAAGCTTGACCTATGAGGCCCAAGGGAGGTTCCTTCTGCTGGTCTACGACCACCGAGTCCTCTAAATGGCCTGTCTACCGCTTGGCCCATTGTGCGCTCCGAAATATTTCACCTCTTTGGCTAACAGGGTAGCTCAACACCTTCAGAAAAAGGTATGCGATTTACAGTCTACTTGTACTTCTCGCTGGTCAAACAGTGTAACATTAGTATATATATACTAGATAGATAGTAGTTAGATAGATAGTAGAGAATAGATACTATAGTCTAGATGAGACTATCAGCATCGAAAAATGTAACTGAACCAAACCCAGCTAGAAACTGAAATTTATAAAACTGCATAAGAGAGAACGCACTGCTTATCTTACTGGTGAAGAGTGATAAGTACTCATCACGCGTTGACCACCAAGTTGCCCACGCGTCACCTGCACGCGCTGCTCGCGCAGCACGACCTTACCTACCGTTGTCAGGAGTACAACTGCACCACACAGCTGCCACTGCTCACGTGTTTGTGTGTTGTGTGCTGGTCGCACGTCGCATTGGTATGTTGTCGCTACGGAGGAAATAAATTGGTCAAGGGTACTCTGAATCTCGCAAATTTTATTATTCCCAGTGACTGCTCTTTCAACAAACGTAACACTCGCGTGTTACGAAGAGAATCTTCGAGCAGCCACTACAACATATCGGAACCAGTACAACGCGACTTGATAATAACTACGTAAGAGTACCATCAGGTCGTGAAAAGTTTCCACCCTACTCTAATTAGGGCTTTTCCAAAGGACTAAAAACTGTAGGATCGATAGATGGCGTTGATAAATTAAGCACTGTTAACTGAGGCGCGTGCAGAACCTACGCTCTGAGTGCAACCAAAGTTGTGTCCACCGAACGTCACGCTCTAATGTTTGGTACGCCGTTAGAGCGAATGGCTCCACTCGGAGCGTAGGTTCTGAACGCGCCTCAGTTGACAGTGCTTAATTTATCAACGCCATCTATCGATCCTACAGTTTTTAGTCCTTTGGAAAAGCCCTCATTCCTTGCAACAGATGCAGCAGACCACGGTTGGAGTCGGGGACTCAGATTAGCATTGCAACCGCAAAGAGGACAAATTTACAGCGGTAAACCATATCAGGCCCTATCTTTAGATGACGTGACGACTTCTACTTCACCTTGACCGTTGGAACATCTTGATGACAGCAGAATACCTGCCAGATAAGTATAAAGAGGTAATATACTGGCTGTTTTGGGGCAGCCAAGCGTCTGGACGGCACCTGTTACGACCAGTGGTTAGCACTACGTTTTCGGAGTTCCTCCAGATCGAATTGCCGCAGCCGTACGAGAGCTGGAGAACTGTCTACCACAAGATTGTTAGTATTATGCGGTGCCTTACACAAGACCCACGTCCTGCTGAAGTCATTTTAGTTCTGACTAGTATAGGTATTTTGATCCCAAAGCCTGATACCCTGCCTGTCCTACCACCTGGCACCCATGGCAAGATTGGCAAGAGTGTATATCTGGTAGTAGTACCGTTTTGCTTCTATACTTCCATCTACGAGCTCTTTATATTTTCATTTATTATCACACAACCCACAACACAATCTTAAAAACTTAGCTTAATGCAAATAATTGATTTACATTTTGTTAAATACTATGTAAAATATAAGATTCCGAACTTAGAATCAGTTCTTAGACCAGAGCGACTTCCACCACCTCAAGTTCGAGCTCTACGTTCAGAAAACTGGTGACGCGATGGTGTGACACAAAAAGAGGTTGAATTTTGTAGAGATAATAATTTAGGCCGTAAATATCTTGAAGCTAAAGGCCCATCTAGCTAGATTCTTAGCATACCTGCCTTTTGAAGAGAATTTAGCTTATCTGATGATTTTATTACACAAATCCAGAGCATTATTGTTAGAAATAACGAATTAACATTTAAATTATCATGTGTAATAATGTATTTTTTTTCTAATGAAACACATTTTAAAAGTAGTAAATACCTCTTCAAAAACAGCGAGCAGAGAATCCACGAGCCACCTGACTTGGATTTGGGTGGTTTGTTCGCTTCGATACAACATAATCCGACAGCTGCTTACATCACATTATTTGAAGCTTCACGCAAGGTTAGTGCCTGCTGCTTCTAACATCGGGCTGGCGGGCGCGTACACAACCTCACTTTTCTAAGTGTATCTACGAGCCACTACAGCGATACCGGCGACCACATCATCCTGAGGATAGCTCTTGGGTACAAAACGGACACAGTGTTTAACAGACAGGTTAAAACATAGTAATATTAATATCTTTCCTGTATGTGGTTGAGGTGAGTTATAAAACTAAGGTTTCAGAGACTCACAGGCGTAGGCTATGAGGCGAACGCAATACGGCTTTATTTATTATCAGTGTTAGAAGCGTGTGCCTCGACCCGAGCCACGTCATGAACGGTAAGTAATCTACAACTAAATTAAACCATGTGAAAGATGCAGTTATAACCGTAGCTGCAGGTCTAGGTTTTATTGTTGTGTAAAACTTGCACAATTATTAAGCAGAGACGATGCACAGCATCTGTGAGAGTGCGCCGACTTCCAGTCTAGCTACATCCTGTCAAAGTAGTCATATGATTTACCCTTTAAGCAGTTTTCCTGTCAAGAAATCGTAAAACAGACTTACTTCCGGTTGGCGCCATTTTTACTTTCACCTGTGGAGTCGTTGAACGAAGTGTCCTCATAGAAGTCTCTCACCAGGAGACCTTAATGGGATGCTGTGCATCGTCTCTGCTCAATAATACAAGTTTTATTGTTGTGTAAAACTTGCACTATTATCGGCATGTGACGATGCACAGCATCTGTGAGAGACGTGTTTATTAACTCCTGGTGACTCCAAACGACGCTATGTGATGCTGTTGAAGGCATGATTAACTTGAGTTAACTGAAAACACATTTCAATTCCTTGAAATATTGATATAACATGTGTCACTCTGTATCAGAGTTATTAACATAACTCACTTTTAAAAGCTAGCTTTGATTACTAAATTATTAATAGTTATTGCTAATCAATTCGAGCAGCAATGTTTTCGTCTCTATGAAGGCTATTAGTTGAAAAAAAAACAATATTATTGTACTAATTTAGGGGGGCAACGGCCGAGCCCGAGGAACCTGCAGCTACGGTTATAACTGCATCTTTCACATGGTTTAATTTAGTTGTAGATTACTTACAATTCATGAGGTGGCTCGGGTCGGGGCACACGCTTCTAACACTGATAATAAAGCCTTATTGCGTTCGCCTCATCGCCTACGCCTGTGCGTCTCTGAAACCTTAGTTTTATAACTCACCTCAACCAAATATAGGAAAGATATTAATATGTTTTAATTTTTAACCCGTCTGTTAAACACTGTATCCTTCTTTTACCCAAGAGCTGGACTCGGGATGATGTGGTCGCCGGCATCGCTGTAGTGGCTCGTAGATACACTTAGAAAAGTGAGGTTGTGTACGCGCCCGCCAGCCCGATGTTAGAAGCAGCAGGCACTAACCTTGCGTGAAGCTTCAAATAATGTGATGAAAGCATGTGGGAGAATGCGATATTCTTTTTTATTTTCTCCCACAAGCAGCTGCTGTCGGATTATGTTGTATAGAAGCGAACAAACCACCCAAATCCAAGACAGGTGGCTCGTGGATTCTCTGCTCGCTGTTTTTGAAGAGGTATTTACTACTTTTAAAATGTGTTTCATTAGAAAAAAAATACATTATTACACATGACAATTTAAATGTTAATTCGTTATTTCTAACAATGATGCTCTGGATTTGTGTTATAAAATCATCAGATAAGCTAAATTCTCTTCAAAAGGCAGGTATGCTAAGAATCTAGCTAGATGGGCCTTTAGCTTCAAGATATTTATGGCCTAAATTATTATCTCTACAAAATTCAACTTCTTTTTGTGTCACACCATCCCGTCACCAGTTTTCTGAACGTAGAGCTCGAACTTGAGGTGGTGTAAGTCTAATGCTCTGGTCTAAGAACTGATTCTAAGTTCGGAATCTTATATTTTACATAGTATTCAACAAAATGTAAATCCGTTATTTGCATTAAGCTAAGTTTGTAAGATTGTGTTGTGGGTTTGGTGATAATAAATGAAAATATAAAGAGCTCGTAGATGGAAATATAGAAACAAAACGGTACTACTACCAGATATACACTCTTGCCATGGGTGCCAGGTGGTGGAACAGGCAGGGTATCAGGACTATAATGACTTCAGCAGGACGTGGGTCTTGTTTAAGGCACCGCATAATACTAACAATCTTGTGGTAGACAGTTCCCCAACTCTCATACGGCTGCGACAATTCGATCTGGAGGAACTCCGTAAACGTGGTGCTAACCACTGGTCGTAACAGGTGCCGTCCAGACGCTTGGCTGCCCCGAGACAGCCTGTATGTTACCTCTTTATACTTATCTGGCAGGTATTCTGCTGTCATCAAGATGTTCCAACGGTCAAGGTGAAGTAGAAGTCGTCACGTCATCTAAAGATAGGGCCTGATATGGTTTACCGCTGTAAATTTGTCCTCTTTGCGGTTGCAATGCTAATCTGAGTCCCCGACTCCAACCGTGGTCTGCTGCATCTGTTGCAATTGCAAGGAATTAGAGTAGGGTGGAAACTTTTCACGACCTGATGGTACTCTTACGTAGTTATTATCAAGTCGCGTTGTACTGGTTCCGATATGTTGTAGTGGCTGCTCGAAGATTCTTTTCGTAACACGCGAGTGTTACGTTTGTTGAAAGAGCAGTCACTGGGAATAATAAAATTTGCGAGATTCAGAGTACCCTTGACCAATTTATTTCCTCCGTAGCGACAACATACCAATGCGACGTGCGACCAGCACACAACACACAAACACGTGAGCAGTGGCAGCTGTGTGGTGCAGTTGTACTCCTGACCTGACAACGGTAGGTAAGGTCGTTCTGCGCGAGCAGCACGTGCAGGTGACGCGTGGGCAATTTGGTGGTCAACGCGTGATGAGTACTTATCACTCTTCATCAGTAAGATAAGCAGTGCGTCCTCTCTTATGCAGTTTTATAAATTTCAGTTTCTGGCTGGGTTCGGTTTAGTTACATTTTTCGATGCTGATAGTCTAATATAGACTATATTATCTATTCTCTACTATCTATCTAGTATATATATACTAATATTACACTGTTTGACCAGCAAGAAGTACAAGTAGACTGTAATTCGCATACCTTTTTCTGAAGATGTTGAGCTACCCTGTTGGCCATAGCGGTGAAATATTTCGGAGTGCACAATAGGCCAAGCGGTAGACAGGCCATTTGGAGGACTCGGTGGTCGTAGACCAGCAGAAGGAACCTCCCTTGGGCCTTATAGGTCAAGCTTCGTCATCCAGTCGCCTATTTTGAAAGAGTTGAGGAATCTGTATCTGATAGGTCAGTTTAAATGGTAGACGGCAGCAAGATTGATGGCCGAGTCGGATCCGCTCTATCTCTGTGGGATAGAGAGGCCGAAATCAGGGCCGTCAAACTTGCACTGCCGTCATATTGCACGGTTTACCAGGTGGAGCTCCTCGCGATATGTGAAGCGACGCGCCTGGTGATAAAACGCAAAGAAAAAACATTCGCGATCTATTCGGATTCGACAGCGGCTCTTCAATCAGTCGTTAGCTTAGATTGCCTGCACACCCTGGCTGTAGAAATAAGGGCAAATATTAAATCCATCGTTTCCCAAAATAAATGTGTCCATTTATTCTGGATCAAAGCCCACGCCGGGCTTGCAGGCAACGAGCGAGCAGACGAGCTAGCGAAGGTCGCGGCCCTTAACCTCAAAGTTAAACCAAAATATGACTACTGCCCGGTTTCATTCGTTAAGCGAAGCATCCGGAATCCGGATGCAAACGCTTGACGAATGGAACCAGCGGTATAAAACGAGTAACACAGCTGCGGTCACCAAGATGTTCTTGCCAGACGCGAATAGGGCCTTCCGAATAGTTAGAAAAATGGAACCCGACCCAATCCTGACACAAATAATGACAGGGCACGGTGGGTTCTCCGAGTACTTAAACAGATTCAAGTGCAAGGATAACCCATCGTGCGCCTGTGACCCTGACACTCCCGAAAACATTCCCCATCTGATAATAGACTGTCCCCTGTACAATATGGAAAGGTTTAATGTTGAACAAAAGTTAAACTCTAAAATAAGTCTTAACAATTTAGAAGAAATTATTACGAGCAAAGAAAGAGACATCTTTTTAACATTTTGTAAAAACATTGTAATTAAAGTAAATAAGCGAAATAAAACGGATTAGCAAATTATGCTGAAATAATATAATTGTATATTGTTTTTTAGCATTAAGAATAGTTAATAGACAACTTAGAATAAGAAACAAAATTTGATTGTGAAATGTTAGAATAAAGAAAAGTAGAAAATAGACATTAGATATGGTAATAAGTTAGGAATGTATAAGAGATAAGAAACCTTAGTAGCAATAAGAAAATGTACATTAGAAATAAAAACAGAAAGTAGAAGGTAGAAAATGTGTATAAGAAATAAAAGCATAAAATATGTAACTAAATGTAAGCAAAAATTGTAAAAGCTTAATAAACTAACTGTGTAGTGTTCTAGTAGAACCCCTGAATAAAAACATAAAAGTAGTGTAGGCGGTCTAATCCCGGTCGTTATGCAAAGAAAGATGAAGAATGAATGTGAAGTATGAGGTATGAAAGTGCGAGAAGCATAATAGCGAGAACTGGAATGAAAGAGTAAACAAATAAACATGAAAAAATTGGCTCTAACTCTTGTTAGAGGTAGTTGTTATAAAAAAAAAAAAAAAAAAAAAAAGGTCATCGATCCGTGTCACTCCTCTCCGTCAGGAACCAGGGGGCTAATTGTCTAATTTCGAAATCTATCGCAATCGCTTTCAGGATGTGATACATTGATGCTTCTTTTTGGCACAAATAAAAACTTACCTTAGAAATGCAGCAATGTGTCACATCCATCTGTCAAATGAAAGCGATTGCGATAGATTTTGAAAATTAGACAATAGGTAGGCTGGTCGAGTGAGATGAAGTCGATTCCGACTTGTCACCGATCCACTTCCTCCAAGATACCTCGCTCCATAAGCTTGTGTATCAGCCGAGACATAGCGGCCGATCGAAGTGTTTCGAAGCTATAAAAAGTACTTGCTGTCTGATGGACGAGCGCAAGCTTGGGGTAAATGGCAGGCGAATTCTCGTTTGACGAGAAGGGCCTACGGAGCACCGAAGCTAACCTGCCACTGCCTCCGATACGCTCAGAGGCAGCCCCATTAGTATTATGTTAGTGTGATTGATAGTCACCTTACCTTATCGAATGGTCATTCGTCATTCCATTCGTATTCAGAATGTAAGCACACAGTGGAAATTAATCTCAACGGCTTCAAAAAGCATCTGATAATAAGGCAACGCCACTGTGTGTGACTGGAAACCTGTCAAACGAAGGTTTTGACTCAAGCAATTCCATGCAAAAATATAATGGACAGCACTACTGTTCGATCCGGAGACCTGTCACACTTCATTAGTTCTCATCGAATAAGTACTTACACCACGGAGGTAGCTTGCGCAGATCCTCACGAAGGTTTTTGTTCAGCCGCTTGCTCAGGATACGCTCCTGTCCCGCCAGCTTTCGATATATTTATAATGCCCTTATTTCCGCACACTATTTACATAGCCTTGTCATAAGTTTTCTAAAATCTGGAGGTAGGTGAAACTTACATAGGTCTGTACGTACATCCATATATTTAAAAAATATTGTTTACACTTCAAAATAGAATAAAAATGAGCTACGTGAGATATTACAAAAGGTCATACCTAACATAATCACAGGTTGATCAAATCGAAATCAATCGCTGCTAAAAGTAAATCTCTTATCAAGTTAACAATGAAATTTAAAGTCTGAACTGAAAACAACGAACTAAGATCTAAGGAAGCCTAACTCCTAACAAATATTGCATAAAAAATGGCACCTTCACATATTCTGTAACACAAAAGGTCGCAAACACAACAATGAACTAGTAAAAACATACCTTATTACAATGCACGCATAATCGGCATTAGATTGTATTCTAACGCATATGACGTTTTTTATTGGCTGGGGTTTGAACGCAGATCAAACATGATTGGATATTTGACTCGCCTCGTGTCACTCATTGGGCCGTTGTCGTGCCTTTGTCATTGAGGCGAGGACGGTGTAACGTAGAATGCAGTCAGTACACCTAACCTACTACGGCGCGCTGGGCGGCATCATAAAATTGTTTTATGAAATTAGTACATTATTGTTTGTTAGATATAATGTTTGTTTTATTATGTAGACGGACGACTTGGTAAAGACCGCTCGAATACGCTTGATGGAAGTTGCCTGTAACTAGTCGCTCTAAAAAACTAAAGGAGACCTATGTCAGCAGTGGACGTCTTTCGGCTGTGATGATTTTATTGTTATTTTATTTTATGAAAATTATAAAATGATGATGTTGATGAATGATGATCATATTATTTGTCACGAATTGGTAAGACATATGATTTCAAGAAGGACTAAAATTAGGCAAACTATTGAAATAAAATAGGTATGCTTGATAAAAGACAATGTATTCTGTAAAGATTTTTTTTTTCATAATATTATGTACATAATTATCACATTTGCGCGAGCAACAACGTCTTTTAGACTGATAAAGAACAACAGTATTAATACGTCGCTTTATTTTTATTTTTTAATTGGCAATACAAAATTCTTATAGCGACACATTTTTAACCGACTTCAAAAAAGGAGGAGGTTTTCAGTTTTTCGTAATGTATTTTTATAGCAGCGTATTCCACCAAGTCAAAGTTTATTCTTGTCAAGATCTTTTTCAAATGCAGACTATTTTAACATGCTTATTGACCGGTGCGCAAATACCTAAACTAGCAATATGGGTGATGGGTGACGGTGGATTGGATGAGGTGGACCAACTCCGTAGCCAGCGCGATCTCCAGATTTGACACCCCTTGATTTTTATTTGTGAGGTCATGTTTACAGTTTATGTTTAAAAACATTTGTGAGAGTGAATCCGTAATGCGTTTGCGAATAATAGCCACATTTGTACTAATTAACTGGAATACAGGTGTGCTGCAAAGTGTTCGGGACAATCTAGTGCACCGTTGCTAGGCATGTATTTCTATTGGTGGTGGAAATATAAAGTAGCATTTTCGCAGCAGATCTCATACATTGGGGTTCCAGCAGAATGATCCGCGGATCAAACTCCATATTAAAAAGCTGTTTTCAGAGCTGCATAAAATCATAGTTTCTGGAAATTGTCATTACTTTGTGTTCTGATCTGACGGTCTTGGCCTCATGACGTCACTACTTGTCGTGCCACTCTGCTGCCTTCGGTGTTGCAATGTGAGTTCTTCATTTTTTATTTATTCTATTTTAACCAGGGATTTTTACTCGTTAATCAAAGAGGATTGCATGAATAGAATCTTTATAGGTACCTACCTAATCATCCCTTCACGGATTGGACAGCGTTTTTGTTACACCCTGTATAATAATAAAAAACAAGGAGATTACATCAGATTACTCGTTTTCTATGTAATGCATATTGCAGGACGCGCCATTTTTAGCATTACAAAATTTTGATTTAAATTTTTACTTTTTTTTGTTGTACTGTATTCCATGAGAGAGTTTTATTCTTGTTTAAAAATGTGTGATAGCAGTGAATGTGAAGATTTGACTCTGCCCCACAAAGCGACTGAACATTTGTTGCATAATAACGACCATATTTTGTATGTATACGCTCATAGATATTTCTAAAAAACGAAAAATATGTTACTTTCCTATGTTATGTTATGTCTGTATAGTTTTGCTGCCTTCTTTTGGTCTTTTTCACCACTTGACCACACATGACGTCATTTTAATCATTTTTCTAATTATTTTTTTGTGGTAACGCTAACGACTGTCGCCGAGCGCGTGGCAGACATTACTAAATCGTGCTTCACTAGTACTTTTTTAGCCCCGCCCACTCTGTGTTAGTTTGCGTGGTGCTATTTTTTGAGCGGAATTACACTTCCTTAGTATCTTAGTTCGTTGACTGAAAATAATAAACTTAAGACTCAAATATTTTTTAATCATACCAGCTATATATTGGCAGGCAAGCAGATAATAACAAAATTTTTTTAACTTTTTTGTATGAACTTTTATGGAACATTTTTTTTTTCTCTACGAATTTAATTTGTTACCTATTATTTCTTTTTAATATTGGAGCATAAAGACTGACAGAAAAATGGCTCTGAGTTGCATAAAATGTAGCAAACCGATAAAAACTAAGCAATATCTGATGTGTTTACTGTGTGAAAAGCATTTCCATTTAGACTGTACAAGCGTATCTTTCCAACGTTTTAAAATTATGACGCCAGAAAACAAAAAGGCATTTAAATGCGATTCTTGCTCCCTGACACCTCAAAGCAAGAATTTACTACAACAGCTGTCCATAGCCACTTCTAGCAATACCGAACGAGAAAATATCACACAACGAAAGAAATTTGCTATAAATATTTCTACGCAAAATTCTTTTGAAGCACTTTCAGATGATGATCCAGAGTATTCGTCATTAACATCCACGCCAAAAATTGATTTAAATAGAAGCTGCCCTACACTAAGTACAAACGATAAAGATAAGATGGACGAACTAAAACTAAAAATGAAAAAGCTAGAAGAAAGACTAGAAATAGCAGAAAATGAGATTACAATATTGCTTTCAGAAAATAATACGTTATCTAAAAAATTAACGGAATATGAACTAAAAATAAATCAATTATCACACATTTGCAGAACTCCGAAAACTACATCTACTAAAAAGCAACAAAAAGATATCTGCGGAACGAAACTTAACTTCTCTATTAATGAAGATAGCAAAAAGGACAAGAAAGCACAAGATAAAGAGAGTTTGGTAAATAGTCAACAAAAATCAAATGACAATGAATGCAAAAATATTGAACCCAGTTTGATAAAGTCTAGCAAATCAACGACAGATGGCGTTAGAAGTGTTTCAGAAGAGAATATTGAACCATGTTTGACCAATCCTTCAAGTGGATCGACGACAGATGGCGTTAGTAATCCTCCAGACCAAATAAGTCAAAACATATTTATACTAGGTGATGAGTTCCTAAGAGGCCTATCTGTTGATCTCATGAATTCAAGTCACAGACAACAAACTTATAAAGTAGACGCTCACATAATCTCTGGAGGTTCTAGTGTAGAAATGTTAAATTATTGTTGTAATAGCTTAATATCTAATTTAAAGCAAAATGACATTGTTATTTTGGGCTTTGGTAACCATGACAAAAATATACATATACTTCACTCAAATATTTGTATCTTGCTAAATAAATTAAATAAATTTTCTGTAATACTGTTACCTATACGCCAAAATATATACCTAAATGTAGTGACATTGAATTATAACATAAAATTATGGACAAATCACTTTACCCACTGTTCAAACATTGAGATTAAGTATTATGATGACATTAATACAAAACTATTATGTAAAAAAATTAATCTTTCTATCGACTATATTAAATACAAAAAACACTACTTATCTTATGAATTCATTAAAAACCATATTAGAGAATCGAAAAAAGCAATTGTTCAACCGAATGTCAGTGAACCAAAAAAAGGAACAATACCATTTTACTTTAAGAAAACAGGTATTGAACGTAAGGACCATTCTAATTCTGACAATAAACAGACAGTAAATTCGTCTCATTGCAATGGGAAATCGTTTTTTCGTGAATAGATCGGCTCATGTTTTTACCATGCTCCATCAAAATATACAGAGCATAAATTCAAAAAAAGAAGTTTTTGAGATAACTCTTTCAAATATTAAAAATAAAATCAATCCCGATGTACTATGTTTTACGGAAACCTTTATTAAACAAGGAGAAGAAAAAAATGTTAATATTAACAACTATGTCCTAGCATCAAACTTCTCTAGACCAAAAAAAAGAGGTGGATCTTGCATTTTAGTAAAGAAAGGTTTAGAATACAAGAAAGTAGCTTGTTTTGATGATCTTGCTATGTTATACCACTTCGAATGTTGTGCAATAAACTTGACCACGAATAATATTATAATCATATGTATATATAGAACTCCTACTAAAATAAAACGACATATTGATTATTTTTTTGATAAAATTGACATGTTATTTCATAAATGCTTGACGAAATTTCCGAAAAAGAATATTATTATTACAGGTGACTTAAACATTGACATGTTAAAAAACAACCAGGAGACGACAAAATTTCGAGATCTACTTAACAAATACAATTTAACTTTAAATATCAATGATCCCACTCGAGAGAAAGCATGTTTAGATTTAATAATTAGTAACATAAATAATGCTAAGGGATACGTTATTCCACTATGTTTATCAGACCATGATACTGCTCAAGTCTTAGAATTTAGTATGACGCATAAAAAAGAAATCCCTGACTCAGTATTTATTTACAAAAGGTGCTACTCGCAAGAAAACATGGACAAATTCAAAAAACACATTGGTAGCCTCTCCTTCTCCAATGTGTACAATGAAAGTGATATAAATACAGCCTATAACGAATTCCATGAAATCTTGACTCTGCTGTATAATTTATGTTTTCCAATAATAAGAATTAAGAGTAAGTTATCTGCTAAGCCTAAATGGATTTCGAAAGGTCTTAAAATAAGCAGTTTGTCAAAAAATGCACTTCGTTACAAATACTACGCAAACAAAAGTGATACTAATAAGTTCAAGTACATTAATTACAATGCACTATTCAAAAAATGTATCAATTACGCAAAAAGAACAACCATTCAAAAATATATATCTAGGAGTA
This sequence comes from Agriphila tristella, assembly GCA_928269145.1. Taxonomy (NCBI): domain Eukaryota; kingdom Metazoa; phylum Arthropoda; class Insecta; order Lepidoptera; family Crambidae; genus Agriphila; species Agriphila tristella. Next base: position 20,530,871 of record OV743442.1, read on the forward strand.
ACAACATTTGTAAAGCAACATGGACTGTCATTAAAAACGAAACACTAGGAGCACAAATCAAAAACAACTACATAAATAGTATTATCAAAAACAACATTGACATTTCTGATCCTGTGACTATCGCATCGACATTCAACAGCTACTTTATTGATGACATGAATATTAACAATAATAATTGCCCTAATAGTGACACACTAAAGACTAACTTATCAAATAGTATATTTCTGACACCAGTAGACGCAAAGTATATAAGTAAGGTAATTACATCGCTAAAAAATTCACCTTCTGAAGGGTACGACGCTATATGTACTAAAGTAGTGAAACACTGTAAAGATGAACTGAGTCCTATCCTGGCTTTCCTGGTCAACCTATCACTACAGACTGGGCAGTTCCCAGACAAATTAAAATTATCAGTTGTAAAACCGTTACATAAAAAGGGTGACAAATGTAATGTAGACAATTATCGACAAATAGCAATATTACCAATATTTTCAAAAATTTTTGAAAAAGCTATGCATTATCATCTGCTTACATTTTTCAACAAATACAATATCATAAAGCAAAGCCAATACGGATTTCAAAAGAAAAAATCTACGACATATGCAGCTTTTGATCTTGTTAATGAAATATTGCAGAATGTGAACAATGAGAACTACACAACTGTGTTATTCCTTGATATGTCGAAAGCTTTCGACCGCGTTCCACATGATGGGTTGCTAAAAAAACTGGAACGTAGCGGGATTAGAGGCCCTGCTCTGCATTGGTTAAAATCATATCTCTCAAACAGAACCCAATGTGTAGAAATAAGCCTAATTAACTCAAATAAAACGGTTCAAACATACAGATCCGAATTTAAACATAATAGTTTTGGTGTTCCACAAGGGAGTGTTCTTGGCCCTTTATTATTTCTTTTACACATAAATGACTTGCCAGATATAATAAATCATAAAACTGTACTTTTTGCAGATGACATTTCCGTTATAATAACAACTGACAAAAGCTCTTCATTAGACCAACATAAAACTGACATAGCTACTACGTTGACATTAATAATTGAATGGCTTAATAATAACAATCTTAGAATTAACTTGTCAAAAACAAATATGATTAATTTCAATAATTTCAAAAATCAAATAATTAATATTGATTACAATGGACAAATTCTACGGAGTGCTACTAATGGAATTTTCTTAGGTTTAATAATTGACTCGAAATTGACATGGAAGGAACAAATAGATAAAGTGTGCAATAAAGTAAATAGTTTTGCTTTCGCTTTGTATAAATTAACAAAAGTTGCTAATGTCCATACGGCTATTACAGCCTATTTCGCCTATGTCGAATCGATATTAAGATACGGTATATTGATTTGGGGAAATGGTACTGACATCAAAAGACTATTCATTGCTCAAAAACGATGCATCAGAGCCATATGCAATTTGACATCAGACACATCGTGTAAGCCGTATTTTAAATCCTTAAATATGCTAACGCTACCCTGCCTTTATATATTAGAAGTAGCTTTATATGTCAAGCAAAATGGTCAAAGGTTCACTCAAGCGAGTGATCTTACTCAAAGAAGCTTAAGATATCCTCGCAGATTAGTACTAGTAACTGTCCCACAATCGGCGAAATATCGGAAGAATTGCTATGCCATGTGTAACACCATTTACAACAAATTACCAGATAGCTTCAAGGACCTTCCTACTAGTCGATTTAAATTTTTATTGCGCAAATGGTTAGTGGACATGGCATTCTACTCAATTGATGAATTCTTAAGATATGATAATAAGTAGTTGTAAATAAAAAAGGGACTTATGGTCGATAAGAGATTATAAAAAGGTACCTATCTAAATAAATTAATTGGATTTTAATTTTCATATTTGACAATAAATTTTAAAAAACTACCTATCATATCAATTGAATAAAACATGTAATTTTATCCTAATTACCACAAATAATTTTTGTTTATGTTTGCATGCTACTTAAGTTGGCTAAATAGGTTAAGCTTCTGATTCACCTACTTTTAAGATCTCTATTTGTACCCTATTTAAAGCAAATAAAGATATTTGTATTTGTATTTGTATTTGTATAAATAATTTAAAGACCGATCTGAAAAGACGAATAAGCTTAGACTCAACTTAGTTAATAAAACCAGCAATATTCTTATTAGTAGAGATATTGACAGGCTTATTACCGGAAAAAGGCAACCGGTTTTTACCGTAGAAGTTGAATAGTTCACCTCCAGGTCTACGAAACCTGGGTGTGCCTTTTAAGAGTCAAAATCGTATCGAATATTTTTCCAATAGGTATTACTAATTTTTTATAAAACCCTATGCTCTTTATAAGTTATTATTTTATTATAAAATCAGGATTCAAGAGACTGGATTTAACGACACTGGTGTCGGAAACGACCACTGAGCGATCCAATTGACGGTCAAAAGCTCTTAATCAGTTCGGCCAAGGCACCGGTGCACCGGTACAGGTACCACGTTGGTAGCATTGAGGTGTGCGTACCAATGGCGTCTGATGCAGGCACTGCATGCAAACTGACCGCATTCTAGACAAAATTTTCATCAAAACCGACTAAGACGGTAATACAGCTTTTGTAGCAATGAGCAAATGTAACACTTTTATTTTAGTCTTAAGTTCATTAAGTAGTATTAGATAGATCATAGTTCGACTCACCAAGTCTCCTGTGTTTTACCTTGCGTCCGAAAATCGTCAGCGGACGGCTCCGGGCTACAGCTATACAAACGGCGTCGAAGTTTTAAGGCACGTCTACTATGGCTAGGAAGACGGGACTCTTCGTCGATCTCACGCTCTGCGCGTTTCGGGAGGTCAAAGCACGCGTTTGTTTCACTGACACTGTTAATTACTATTATTAAAGCATAAGCTTAGCATAAGTAAAAACTTTTCACTTTGAAATCATGAAAAAATTTCGTAGTATTTCAAAATGATGTTGCTTCGACGAGAAGTAACGACGCTATGAGGACACTTCGTTCAACGAATCCACAGGTGAAAGTAAAAATGGCGCCAACCGGAAGTAAGTCTGTTTTACGATTTTTTGACAGGAAAACTGCTTAAAGGGTAAGTCATATGACTACTTTGACAGGATGTAGCTAGACTGGAAGTCGGCGCACTCTCACAGATGCTGTGCATCGTCACATGCCGTTAATATCGAAATTATCGCGAATAAATGCAGAAGGTACAAAAACCCTACTAGAGTCACAGAGGAAATAATCACTACTACGTAGGACCAGAGACAAAGCTTTATACAACCGCGCAAATCGGTTGCACCCATAGAAATAGAATGTCAAAGAACAACAAAGTCAATAAACAGGTGATCCGAAAACTGTAGCGAAATTTGGTTTTAGAGAAATGTGTGGCAATATCTTATTTACCTTTGAAAAGTGTGATTACTTGGATTGTTTCTTTTTGTCACATCACAATTACTTAGAGTACAAGACACCATAGCTCCACAATACCTTTATTTTAAACTAGCGGCCGCCCGCGACTTCGTCTGCGGGGACAGTTTTTTTGCTATCACTCGGGAACTGTACGTTTTTTCTGGATGAAAGGTACCCTATGTCCTTTTCTGTACCCCTGACAATGTGTATGCAAAATTTCATGATGATCGGTTCAGTAGTTACGACGTGAAGGCGTAACAAACAAACAAACAAACAAACGAACTTTTGCATTTATAATATTAGTAAGGATTCTAATTAAGATTAAAAAATATTTTAAACAAACTGTGATTGCTCATGACGCTAGAGGCTCTTACTGTAAAAAATGTTGGCACATGTCACTTGATCCTTTGTCTCTTTTTTACATAGACAATGTCCGTATGATGTTAACTTCTCTTTTCCACGCTTTGTTGGTCTTCTTGAGCGCAGCGAAAATTTTTCTATGTCTATGGTTGCACCACTACAAGCACGCGGGGCATGTGTGCGTGTCCACTGGCCGCTTGTCGCGTACAAGGAAAAAACCTGTTTTGACAGCCAGCCAGTGGACAATCATAGGGCATCATTTGTTTTGTTAGTTGCAAGTTTGAATTTCACGTTCTTAGGAAGCTTTGTCTCTGTTCCTTTCTTTTTACTCATGTGCTAGAGTCTGGCCAACGAGTCATGTCATCTCAAACGCGTGGCAAATTTAAAATTTCGAAACTTCATTCACTCAAAATACTGCGAAATATCAATTTCATCTTAGGTACATACACCTTGATAAAAATCCAAGCTAAAACAATATAATTAAAGTCTTAAATTGCTATTTCGCAGTTTTATGAGTGAATAAAGTTTCAAAATTTTAAATTTGCCGCTAGTTTCAGGTGACACGACTCGTTGGCCAGACTCTAAAGTGTACTATCCCCGTCAATTGGTAATGCGCCTAAAGTAAACCTTGTCAAATTAACATACACATCAACGTCATCCGCAACAAAAAATGACAAAAAACAGTAAAATTCTAATAGGTAATATAATATACTAATTATTGAATTCTTATTTTCAATAAGAAAGAGTCTAGGTATATGAAAAAATTACAATTGTTTTTCGTTTTTGAGGTTAAAATCATGGCCGCCAGGCGCATTACCAATTGACGCGGATTAGTAATATTTTGAGACTACTACTTCGCGCTAAAATACGATTGTGCGGACCGCAGCCTATTTGTATCGTCAAAGTCTTCTTCTTCTTATTTTAGTTTAGCAATCTACTCTCCTCTTGGAAGTAATTTTTGCCAGTCTCAAGTATTGAATATTTCAGTCTTACTATATGATTTCAGTGGTAGCTGTATTGTTTCAGTTTAGGTACATTAGAATGCGGGTGCATCGCATTCCAATGCTTCTTGGAGCATTTTGCACCAAGTATATCAAGAATTCAAGACAGTTGTACACGGTAAGTTCTGCCGAGGTAGCCACCGGGCATTTTCGCCAAAAGACGTCCCTTCGCTTTTTAAGGTGTCTCACGACTTTCCATGGCAATTAGTAAAAATCTATCTGGTCAACTAGCTCAAATATTTAATGAGATCGAAGATTTTACATTCCTTTTTACTTCTAAACATTAAAAAATAGAAGGAATCATGTATTATAATTTAAAAATATTTTTAATGTAAAAATGATGCTCATTTTTGGCATGTCCCATACTGATTAGTTGAAGTTTAGAGCATTGTTGTTCATTTATTATTAGCTCTATGCAGACGCGAAGTATTTTACGTGATGCATTATATTATTGAATTTGAGGAAATAGAGTGTAAATCATTGGAATACACATACATTATTTTTAAAACTAATTTAATTACTCGTGTCGAAATATGGTCCTGACATGGAATTCGACTTTGTAACCGCCTTATGGAAACTACCAATGAATTTTGATTTTTACGGTCAAACAACACCTTATCAATTCCGGATACCATTTTTTTCTGAGACTGGCAAGAATCATTCTCTGTCAGTGAAGGTAAAAACTTGTCGATGAGAGTGGTTCAAAAATTACTTCCTACTTTGTAACCGGTATAATAAGTGAAATATCAAGGTTTTGCTATTTAGACCTATTTTGAGAGGTAAGTTTGATATATTACAATGCATCATAATACATTTATAACAATTTAGTTTATACTTTACGAGATTTTACAGTTTTTAGCTGCGGAAATGGAGAAGCGTTACTTCCACTTTGTTTGGTTACGTATGGGATGGAACCTCACAGTTACAAAGTGGAAACATAAAGTCTAATTCACATGTATTTTTTTTAAATAAATACCAGGTACTTTTAATATAATAAAGTTGGTTTAAAAGGCAAATGATTTTACTATTAAACTAAATCTGAAATCGTGAAAAAAAACCATCTGTTTTATACATTTTGTTATTTTCGTTATTAATTTTTGTATGAAACAGCTGGTTCTTTTTTCGCGATTTCAGAATTGGTCCCATAATAAAAGTTGTTCAGTTTGATGGTCCCTATCTACCATATTCGGCATTAGGGGTATTTTTGTAATACTTTGTGTATTATCCAATTGACTATATTTGTACCAAATGTTTCGAATAATTATATGAATTGTGACTGAGACTTTACATTTCCATTTTGTAACCCATTTACTCGATTTTGTAACCTGTCCCATTTTTATAATACTTTAAAATTAAAAATTTGTTAAAAAGAATAATATGTTGTCTTATTTTGTTATGCTAAGATAAAAATAGATGTTTATTTTCGTATTAAATTATCATTTATTTAGTTATATTCGACGTTCTGAGCACGTGACGAAGAAAATAAGAGTCCATTATGGACCACTAAGTAAAAAGTGGGTCTTATTTTACATATAAAATATAAAATAGACCCGTTAGAGCTTCTGTTTTTTTTTCTAATTTATTAAGCTATGAGTACCTAATTTAATGCAGTAAAAAGGCAATATCTCAACACTATAGTTTTCGTGTAAATTAGAAAACAGTATGGTTAGTTTGATTACAAAATGGAAATAAAAATGGTGTTGCACCATCTTTTAATCCGTTTTTCGCAGGTTTTTTATGTTTTTACTAAGAAACATTTATGTTCAATCGGTAGTTTGGAATATAAGGAATATTTCTACACTTATATAATATAATTTTATTATATAAAATAAAATGACATCCACTTTGTAACCGGGACATCTTTTTACGAAAATGCCCCACCACTACAATAAAAGTCTCAGCTTCACACAACCAAGATCGCGCCTATTTCAATTATCCCACATATTGTTCAGTTGCGTAGATACTTGTACCACAATACTGCACCGATTTTAAGACACAATGTCCACTATGATGAATCAATTTGCAAATAATTAAAATAGACACCAAACCGAACTCGACGAAATGGCGCCAAAAGCTCCTCGTCACAGTCAAGTCAAATGATGATGACATTACAATGCATTCCAGCAGATCAACCGCTAAGTCATTGGTCATCTAATTTTCTAATCTCCCCATAAGCGTAACCGCTCACAAGCGACTTTTTGTAGCTGCGATAATCGCGGCGTTAATCGCAGCGATAATCGCCCGCGAAATGACAAGACAAAGGTTTTACTCAGCCAGCGACAAAAAAGCGCCGCGATTATCGCCGCGTTTATCGCAGTTACAAAAAGTAACTCGTGGGCGTTTACGTATAGAACTCCGTATGTTCTATTCTCAGCGATAAAAATCGCTCAGCGATTAATCGCCCACCAGCGGGGACGCTAAACGATCAAAACTGCTTGTAAATCATTTACAATGCATCGGCTTGTCATTCACATTTTGATCGTCTAGGAGCGATGCTTGACAAGCAAGTAGTTATCACGTGATTTCCGTGGCCTATGAAAGTTAGGCCACGCCCTCAAATTGTAGTGCTTGGTGGCTGGTGATAAAAATTACGTGTACGTGCTTGACCATATAATGAGTAAGTACATAAAGTTCTTGCTTTTGAGTCATTCATATCAAGAGCCAAAACAACCAAACAAAAATGTTTACGTTTTACGTCAACATAGTTTTGTGCATGGGTCATTTTTACAAAGTACCGTACATTGAGTTTTGTGGCTGTATGAAGGTCGAAACAAATTATCGGACGCGGCTTATGGACGCGGCTTACTGCCGCGGCTAATAGGTATCTGGGACTATAAAAATACACTGAGGGCCTAGTACTAGTTATATTTCTCACCTCACTTTGCGAATAGTATCGAGTGAAAGAGAGGAAATCATGCGAGTGAGTGAACGAGTGAAAGAGAGGAAACGATAGTTAACTATTCGAAAAGTGAAGTGAGAGCAAAAAACCAACTCATACATTAGCGTATAGTTGGCAGACTCACCATGGAATTAGAAGGTTTTGACTAGGTCAAAAAATTGTTAATAAATAGTGATAAATAGTGAACTATAGCATATAAATAGTGATACTATGATTCAAAAGATATTTGAGTATCTTGGTGAGGCTGCAAACTTGACGTCAAGTTGGCAGACACCTTAAGAAATACAGTTCGTATCATTATGATTTATATGCCAAAAAATTGTTAGAAAATAGTGAATCGTATACGCAAAATTTCAATAACATTGCTTCAATACAAGCCGAGATATTACGGTCTCTAAGTGGGCTGCCAACTTGACGTTTCAGGCAATAGCGATTCCAGAGAAACGGGTACAAGTTTTAAACAAATAAATATATCAAACAATTGTTAGTGAAATTGTGATTCCTACGATATAAATAAAACAAGAATTCTTCATTGCTATTTTCTAAAAATCGAATGTTAACTTTTACATAATACTCTGAATAGGATGTCGATCAATATTGAACTTTGCTCCACAGGAATAAGGTTCCAACTTTATTGCAATCGTGAGGTGAGTACTATCAAGCAAAAAAGTGAGATTTATATTTTTAGCCATGTCCTCCAAGTATTATTACACTTGTTTTATTAATTAAGTGTTGGTATCAAACAATAACGATATTCATTAATAACAATAATATTCATTACAATAGCGCCATCTCTCGGAAAAGATTGTCAATTTCTCAGTTATAATTTAAAGTTAGGTGCCTATATATGTATTAGGTATTATTTTACTTATTTATTTTTGAAATTCAAAATAGCAAATCATAGCGTGCCAACCACTTTTATTCGTTGCGTCAACTGTCTATTTTTACGAACGGTGGCTTTTGCGCCAACAATAAAGGCGATGATCGACTGTATAAAGACTACTCTTTAGTAGGCTGTGGTCAATACCCTAGTCTTAATTCAATATTATTAATTCAGGAGAAACTATTAATAATTTCTACTTATATTACTTCCTACCCACTCACATACCAACTGATACTCATCCTTACTAATATCCTTACTAATATTATAAATGCGAAAGTCCGTTTGTTTGTTTAATTGTTTGTTTGTTTGTTACGCCTTCACGTCTTAACTACTCAACCGATCATCATGAAATTTTGCATACACGTTGTCAAGGGTACAGAGAAGGACATAGGATACCTTTCATCCTGAAAAAAGATACTGTTCCCGAGGGATAGAGAAATAAGTGTCCACGCAGACGAAGTCGCGGGCGGCCACTAGTTTTACTATAAATCTCACCAGATAATAATAATAATATCTTTATTCGAACTCATACATAAATAGGTACCTAACGTTAAATTATAACTGAGAAATTGACAATCTTTTCCGAGAGATGGCGCTATTGTAATGAATATTATTGTTATTAATGAATATCGTTAATGTTTGATTCCAACACTTAATTAACAAAACAAGTGTAATAATACTTGGAGGACATGGCTAAAAATATAAATCTCACTTTTTTGCTTGATAGTACTCACCTCACGATTGCAATAAAGTTGGAACCTTATTCCTGTGGAGCAAAGTTCAATATTGATCGACATCCTATTCAGAGTATTATGTAAAAGTTAACATTCGATTTTTAGAAAATAGCAATGAAGAATTCTTGTTTTATTTATATCGTAGGAATCACAATTTCACTAACAATTTTTTGATATATTTATTTGTTTAAAACTTGTACCCGTTTCTCTGGAATCGCTATTGCCTGAAACGTCAAGTTGGCAGCCCACTTAGAGACCGTAATATCTCGGCTTGTATTGAAGCAATGTTATTGAAATTTTGCGTATACGATTCACTATTTTCTAACAATTTTTTGGCATATAAATCATAATGATACGAACTGTATTTCTTAAGGTGTCCGCCAACTTGACGTCAAGTTTGCAGCCTCACCAAGATACTCAAATATCTTTTGAATCATAGTATCACTATTTATATGCTATAGTTCACTATTTATCACTATTTATTAACAATTTTTTGACCTAGTCAAAACCTTCTAATTCCATGGTGAGTCTGCCAACTATACGCTAATACTCATACTAGGCACTCTGAGGGCCTAGTACGAGTTGGTTTTTTGTTCTCACTTCACTTTTCGAATAGTTAACTATCGTCTTCTCTCTTTCACTCGTTCACTCACTCACATGATTTTATCTCTTTCACACGCTACTATTCGCAAAGTGAGGTGAGAAACACAACTCATACTAGGCACTCTGAGGTGTGCAAACTATCGGACGTAAGTTGCGGACGTAACCATAGACTAATATGACGTCATCGGACGTCCGATAGCTATTCTATCTGGCACGCAGGATGTTATTAGAGCCTGAGTATATTTGTTCTGTGTTATTAGAGTGTGCACACTTATCAGCCGCGGCAGTAAGCCGCGTCCATCAGTCGCGTCCGATAATTTGTTTCCACCTTGACTTGTTACAATCTTTTCTGTTTTTTTAATCTAATGTGATCAAGTACAGTTCGAATCACGAAAGATGACCACAAATGGCGCCCATCTTCACGTCATTACTCATGAAGAAAAGACTTTTGACAAAATAATATTTCATATACTTAAATAATATCGATATATCTATATGAATATGAAATATTATTTTGTCTAAGGTCTTTTCTTCATGAGTTATGACGCGAAGATGGGCGCCATTTGTGGTCATCTTTCGTGATTCGAACTATAGTGCCTACCACCTAAACGCCGAGGCCGTGCATAAAACGTAGTGATTATTTCCTCTGTGGCCGTGCATGTGGAGGGCCCATTAGACTACCTATTGTGATCTGTGGGTGGACTGTTAGGTAGTGGGGCCGAGGCCGATTTCTTGTAGAGATAATGAATAGAGACATAGCCTTCTTTATTTGCAAGCCGTGAACATAAGTTTGGCAACGTCTGTTACTGTCAGTTCGTGGTCATGTCGTCGGCCAGTCTCCATACTAAATGTATGGGAATATTTCAATTTTAAGAGGTCGATATTTTTTTTCATAGTAATCGTGTGAGATTTTAAATATGAAAATAATTTAGTTCTTTTATTGAAATGCTTTGTATATTAAACAATAAGAAAAATATCAATGTTAACCAGGAAAAAATGGCTGTCAAAGATGTCATCTTTTTTGTTGATTTTCTTCAGCAGAGAGTTGATTAACACACCCTCTAGCAATAAATGATATATCATTAGAAAGGTCTTTTAAAGACAAATATTTGCTGTTAATATACTTTGTATCAATTGTTAATACTTTTGGAGTTAAAGGTTATTAAATTATAAAAGTGGTTTATTGTCTATGGGATTTGATCTACCACACCTATAGAAATGAATGATATATCATAAGAAAGTTTTTTATATGACAAATATTTGCTGTAAACATTTTTTCTATTAATTGTTAGTATTTTCGGAGTTTTAGGTCATTAATGTTAAAAAAATTGGTCAAGTTTTAAGCTTTATAACTCTCAAAGTACTAATAGTTGACGTTTATAGTGGTACAATAAAGTGTTTTAAATTTAAATACCTTTCCATCAATGATATAAGATTTATTGCTAGAGGAGGCTTAGATCAAAATGCTCATCGTACTAAAGGACCCCCGAAAAGTTCTAATAATTTGACTCAAACCTTATGTTCTAATAAATAAATAATAATAATAAATATAAAACTTTATTGAAATAATCTTACATCACAATTTACAACTAGTTTAAACATAGATAATATAGGAAAAACCAAAAATAAATAAGTTTTAAAATAATTTTATACTATGTGCTTGACCACATGCGATGTTGCCGTTCTGTACCTTGATTAAGTAAAGCTGTTGCTAACAATTCTCGATTGAAATCGATTGAAAGCGCGGTTGCATTGCTGCTTTAAGTAAGATAGTTGTCACATTGGTTCTTAACTAAAGCAGCAATGTAACTGCGATTTCTGTCAGAGTTGATTGCAACAAAATTACAAAATCACCCCCCTGCTCAACTTCAGGGCTTGGAAGATAGGAAGTGTCTATTCATCGGGGCGCCTCGACGAATAGTATTTTTCTCTATCTAGCGGTGCGCACCGCTGAGTAGCGCTTTCTCTAGGGATTGGCTATAGGCCGGTGCCTCCTTTTTAGTTGTCGTAATCGTAAGTTAAACTATTCAAATAGTTAGTAAAAATTGTGTAAATGCCTCTGTGATCTAGTGGTTAGAGCGTTGTTCTCTCGATCCAGAGGTCGTGGGTTCGATCCCCGCCGCGGGAAGCAACATCTTTGAGTTGTTGTTTCTAGTTATATTCCTTAACCGTTTTAGTGTTATTTCATTGCTGTGGTGCGGTTTTATTATAATATTTATAATACTATCCCCGCAAATTGCTTATGAACCTGGCAGACATTATTAAACCTAAAAAACGGAAAATGGTTGTAGATTTTTTTATACCTAGGTATAAAAAATATACCTAGGTATAAAAAAATCCTATTACTAAGACTCCGCTGTCCGTCTGTCTGTCACCAGGCTGTATCTCATGAACCGTGATAGGTATAGACAGTGGAAATTTTCACAGATGATGTATTTCTGTTGCCGCTATAACAACAAATACTAAAAACAGAATAAAATAAATATTTAAGGTGGGCTCCCATACAACGAACGTGATTTTTCTGCCGTTTTTTGGTACGGAACCTTTCGTGCGTGAGTCCGACTCGCACTTGGCCAGTTTTTTAGTTTAGAGCATTCAATAAGGGTCTAGACCCTTATTGAATGCTCTAAGCCTAGACCCTACATTATTAAAATTAATAATTCAATAATTAATATGAAAATCACCTATTAGAATTTTATTGTTACATGTAGGTAGGTACCTAATTTTTAGTTGCGGATGACGTCAACGTGGATGTTAATATGACACGGTTCCATCGTGCGGATTTGCGGGAATAGTAATCCTCTTTGGTTGTAGTTTTAGCAGATTTGTTCAGTGCAGTGCGTAGCTTTGGTTGGTGTTTAGAGATTTAGGATACAGAGTAATTGAGATTTGAGAGAAAAGTGTTTACACTCTCTATTCCTTCACTCTATAATTTCGATAGGACGGCAGGACGACACGACCGGAGAGAGGTTAGGCGCAGGACAGCACGGATCATCTTCCTTAGCACACAATCAGGTGATCAGCCACTGCAATGTCCAAACCAAACTAGAATCAACAACTCAAAGATGCTGCTTCCCGCGGGGATCGAACCCGAGGCACCGGCGGGTCCTAAAGCCAATCGATAGAGAAAGTGCTATTCAGTGGTGCGCACCGCTAGATAGAGAAAAATACTATTGGTCGAGGCGCCCCGATGAATAGACACTTCCTGGAAGATATAGAAGGCTATGATAGAGATAAACTTTTATCTCTATTACGCGAGAATTTGTTGGTCTGTGAAAACAACCTAAAAATTTAAAAACAAAATATGTCAATGTCAATTGTTTTTTTCAGTGAATATTTATTTATTTACGGGATGTATTTAACAGCACTTTAAATTTGATGAAAACAGCTATAAAATTGTATATCAGCACTTTAAAATAATGATAGACCTGTAATTTAATCATATCACTACAAAAATAATGGTTTGCACTATAACTGTGTCCCAACTCCGAAATTATTAAATTTCTGTCAAACTTGACTAACTTTCTGACTAAAATGAGATGGCAAGTCTCACCAAGTCGGGTCTAGCGTTGTTGGTCGCAATCGCAATGGAACCTAACCACCTCCTCAGCTCCCGTCTCGATGCGCCCGCTCGTCGTCGCACCTAGTCGTCTGTTTACCAGTACTAAAGTTATAAAATTAATTTGTATGGTGTAAAGTATTAGTTTAAAAGCTAAACAATTAAATTGTATAGTGTAAAGTATTAATTTTAAAGCTTAGTATATTTATAGTGAAAACCATTATTTTTAAAGTTCATTCAATAAATTTTGAAGCTAAACATTTTAAAGTGTGTTACATTATTTTTAAAGTGCAATTATATATTCCCCTTTATTTACCTATCTGATTTTTATCCAGTTATCCTTCTTACATTCTAATAAAATCTTCGATTGAAAAATGGTGTACTTTTGTTGTGTAAATGGCTGTCGAAATAACGATCAGAAAGACCTTGAAGTTTCATTTCACGCGTAAGTTTAATTTCCAACATTTTCAAATAAACTACATTATAGCATTATGTGTTTATTCAAGATTCTAGTCAATATTTTTGTACCCGAACCTGAACCTGACTCTCCGACCTTATTTTTACTTACTATGCGTACGTTATGATGCTGAAATAATAGCTATACTATACATCAATTGAAACGTTAATTTATGTAAATGATAGCATAATATTTTCAGGTTTCCACGTAACACAAAAATGAAACGCCAGTGGTTAAAAGCCATAGGACGTCCAAATTGGAGTCCTCCTAGCTATGCCAGGGTGTGTGGTGCTCATTTTGGTGGCAAGCCTGGCCCCAGGACTGGAATCTCCAAGTGTCCAGTCAGTATTTCACAGGTAAGTTTATATCTGAGCATTTCTTTTAAAAAGTTCATTGCTATCAAACTGTTCATTAAGATGAATAATAATATAAACTTTTAAAACAATATGTCATATCCAACTTACACATACAACAAGCGACCTCTTTCAATATCTCCTTGCTTCATGCCACTGTCGTAATTTTTTTTTAACATTTGATAGATTATCGATAAATTATTGCTATTATATGTATGAGGAGATCTCTAAAGCCGTGCATAGCTACAAAACCCACTACACTGTTGTGATGGGGGACTTCAATGCAAAGTTGGGGAAACGATGCGGTGATGAGCTGAGAGTGGGACAATTTGGAGTTGGGCAACGGAATGACAGAGGCCAGATGCTGGCTGACTTTATGGAGAAGGAGAACCTCTTTATGATGAATTTTTCAGAAAGCCGGAAGTGGACCTGGGTCAGTCCGGACGGTAAAGTCAGAAATGAGATAGATTTTATCATGTCGACGAAAAAGAAAATATTCAGTGATGTCACTGTGATCAACGCTGTTAAGACGGGGAGCGATCACCGATTGGTACGTGGCACATTGAATATCAACCCAAAGCTGGAAAGATCTCGACTGATAAAATCAACAATTCGACCATTGCCGGCCCATATTCAAAACCCCGAGAGCTTTAAACTCGAACTCCAAAACCGCTACGAAGCCCTTGAGAACAGCATAGATGTGGACGATCTAAACAACATGGTGGTGGATACAGTCCGTACGGTAGGGTCCAAGCTCTTTAAGACCCGCTGTCCCAAGATAAAGAAACTCTCCGACCACACACTCCTACTCATAGATCAGAGACATGAAATGAGGCTCCAGAGTTCAGTAGATGCTAATCGTTATCGGCAGCTTAATAGACAGATATCTAAGTCTTTGACGAGCGACCTTCGCCAATTTAATACGAATCGTATTAAAGAGGCCATCGAGCGGAATAAAGGCTCCAAAGTGTTCACGAGAGATCTGTCTATTGGGCAAAGCCAGATGACGAAGCTGAAAACTGACGACGGACGCATCATTTCATCAAAGCCTGAAATCCTGAGGGAGATCAAGAGCTTCTATGGGCAGTTATATTCCACGCAGACACCTGTTGAAAGCAAGGCTAAAGACCCCAGAGCCAAGCGTACCCGACACTATACCGAAGATATCCCGGACGTCAGCCTGTACGAGATTAGTATGGCTCTCAAACAGCTGAAAACAACAAGGCGGCGGGTGACGATGGAATCACTACAGAACTTCTGAGAGCGGGCGGTAAGCCGATACTCAAAGTCCTCCAGAAGCTCTTTAATCGTCCGGGCATCGTCCAGGGCAGAACGCCAAAGACATGAAACATAAGTGGGGTGATCTTGTTCTTTAAAAAGAGTGACAAGTCCCTCTTAAAGAACTATAGACCCCTCTCGCTTCTGAGTCATGTCTATAAGTTGTTTTCGAGAGTCCTTACGAATCGTCTCGCTCGCAAGTTCGACGACTTCCAACCTCCCGAACAAGCCGGGTTCCGAAAAGGCTTTAGCACCATAGACCACATCCATACGCTGCGGCAGGTTATACAGAAGACTGAGGAGTATAATGAGCCACTTTGCTTGGCGTTCGTGGACTATGAGAAAGCCTTTGATTCGATTGAAACCTGGGCGGTGCTGCAGTCTCTCCAAAGGTGCCAAGTGGACTATAGTTATATCGAGGTGTTGAGGTACTTATACCAAAATGCCACCATGACGATCCGAGTACAGAACCAGAACACAAATCCTATCCAACTGCAGCGTGGTGTGAGACAGGGAGACGTTATCTCTCCGAAACTGTTCACAGCTGCGTTGGAGGACATCTTTAAGCTCTTGGACTGGAAAGGACTCGGCATAAACATTAATGGCCAGTACCTAACACACCTTCGTTTTGCCGATGATATAGTCCTTATGGCTGAGACCATGGAAGACCTGAACACAATGCTCGAAGATCTCCGTAGTGCTTCCCAAAGAGTGGGTCTTAGGATGAACATGGATAAGACGAAAATTATGTCAAATGCCCATGTTGTACCCTCTCCAGTTCATGTTGGGAACACTTCACTTAATTTTAGACCAGTGTCGTCATTTTTGATGTTTAATGTCGGGGCACTAGGTTGGTACCACTGCTGAATTGTTGCAATGGTGAAACAAAGACCGCAGGTCACGTGATAGGTGCGAGGAGTGTAGCGACGAACATGTTAGGTTGATATGAACCCAGCGAAGCGCCAGAAACGACTTTTTTTTTACGTGCGATATTTTGTACGTGCGTCCCCTCCCCTCTCCCCACCTCTTTTTAACCTTCCCTGTTTAATTTCCATATTTTTTGTGTTGATGTTTACACAAAAAATTATTTCTCGATAACTATGTAGATGGGGATTACCGGCAGATGGGGATCTGAGGAGGTAGTTGTTTCCCTTCTCCTCCCCTCTCCTTCCTACAACAGGAATTTGGCTGTTATCATTACTTTTTTGTGCATTCATATATCTCTGTAAATATATACTTCCGCGGAGTGGGAGTACCACTAGGGGGGAGGCTATCTCCCCCCTCCACCCCATTCCCCCAAAACCCCCTAATTTGTGCTCAACTTTTCAAAATTTTTACCTAGGCTCGACGACAGTGGTGTGAGGCAAGTAGAAAAGGAGATGTGTCGCTTTTGCTTCAGGTGCCGAGTTAACTTGACTGAGGTAATGTTGTAAGACTGTAGACTATCTATACTTCAACAAAAAAGTATTTATTTACTATCAGTGAAAGCTTCCATGTCATCTTAGTATGTAGCCCAGTAAATGAAAAGGTGTAGAGGGAAATGATTGGAACACAATTTTTGACTTCGTAACTTTGTTTGGACCGGTTAGGAGGAGAACATATCAAAAGTCCCCACCCGTAGCCCCTATGCCGGGGGGGAGGGAGGGGTTTGAAGGTCCCATTTTTCGGTTTTTCAGATATATCTCAAAAACTATGCATTCCAGCGACATGAGTTCTTTTACAAAATAAAAGCTGATTAAATTTGAGACAAGATTTATTATGGAAAATTTTTCGATATCTTGTATAGTTTTTGAGATATCCGCTCCTGAATATCTGTAATTTAGAAAAAATATTATTTTTTGATTGATGATGATTCGCCCCCATTTCATCCCCATAATGGTTGAAAAACTAACAATAACGATATACGTCGAGTTAGATTTGCATCCATATGCCAAAATTATAAATTTAGCTATTTTTACTTCGAAAATAAAGGATTTTCTATACACAACTTCATCCCCCTTTTCACCCCTTCGGCAGTAAAATTTTCAAAAACGCTGGGACAGTATATATTAATTTTTTATCGTCAGCCTAAACACAAAATTTGAAGATCCTAGCTTCGAAACTGACGGACTTTCATACAAACTTTGGACCCCTGTTTCACCATTTAGGGGGTGAGTTTTGAAAAATCCTTTCTTAGTGTATCCCTAGATCTCATTAGGAACCTATGTGCCAAATTTGGAGTCTCTAGACCTAGCGGTTTGGGCTGTGCGTTGATATGGCAGTCACCAATCAGTTTCTTCTTTTAAATATTAAAGGTAAAATTAAAGACTTTTAATAGTGAATATCTCGAAAACTATACAAGATATCAAAAAAACTTACTGAATTAAACATGTAGCAAATTTAACCAGCTTTCATTTTGTGAAGAAACTCATGTCGCTGGAATGTATAGTTTTCGAGATATATGTGAAAAACCGAAAAATGGGACCTTCAAAACTCCCCCTCCCCCCCGGCATAGGGGCTACGGGCGGGGACTTTTGATATGTTCACCTCTTAACAGGTCCAAACAAAGTTACGAAGTCAAAAATTGTGTTCCACGCCTTTCCCTCTATACCCTTTTTTGAGCGTTCATTTCCTGAACTAATGTTCTTTATTTATATAAGTAGTTAATTTACTACAGAACAATTTTATTTTAATACAAGCAAGTATTGATTAAAAGCCCTTTTTTTACTTGGCCTATTTGGTATCTTCTTTACTTAACTCATTAATGAAATAATCATTCAAAATAGAACAAACCACTCTCCCTCCACACTTTTCCAACTTTGTAAATAGTGACTAAGGCCAGACAGAGAGAAAGCTGGTTGCCGGCGCGGCGCCGAACTACCGGCGCTTACCGGCGCTGGTCCGCGCTGGCAATATTGGGTCCATAGCGCGTGTTTTGCTCTACACAATCAACAAAGCATCTCAACATTCAACAAATAAAAAAAAAAGTATAAAAATTTTGTTTTGTGAAACAATGTTTTGTTGATTGTGTTGGGCAAAACATGCGCTATGGACCCGGCCTAACACTTAACATCAAGCAAGCAGATTGAAGCAGAATTTCATAATCAGCGCTGACCGGCGCGTGTCGGTTCAGCGCCTATCGGCGCTTATCGCCGCTTGTTCATATAAATGCCAGCGCCGATAAGCGCCGGTAGACCTGCGCCGGCTACCAGCTTTCTCTCTGTGGCCTATAAATCTACATGAATACATTTTTTTGAAGTAAGGAAAAGAGGGGGCTGTTTTGATTTATGTAAACAAACTCAATGTTGGTTCCTTGACTAAGTAGCTCAGCTGTTTTCAGAAGCTGTTAAAGTTATGTATTATTAATTTTGATAAAGTCTTTACTTGGATGGATTGTTTAGATTATGGTAAGAGAGAGCTGGCATTTACAGCCAATCAAAGCTTTTCTTCATCTTCCAGACGCATTCTAATTATGAAGCCACCGAAGATGACGTGTGCTATTTCTGCTTAAACTGTGATGTGAAGATGTACAGCCTTGAAGATGACACTTTGAAGATGTGTTATAAGTCAGTAGTAAAATTAAATGTAAGTACCTAATTCTTGTGTGTCTGTTAATTTATCATCTCTCAGTAATGAATTTTGGTGAGGGGCCATCCATAAATTACGTCACACGTTAAAGGGGAGGGAGGGGGTCGACGAACCCCGCGTTCCGAATCACGCTTACAGCGCTGTTAGCGCGAATCCGACCAAATTAAAAAGTCACAAAATATTACACTTAATACGGTATTTGCGTACCTACTTAATTTAATGGATTATACGCTAATTGTGCTGTAAGCGTGATTCGGAACGCGGGGGAAATGTGACAATGTGTGACAAGGGGGTGGGAGGGGTCCTTAAATTCGTGACTTCACATTAAAAAATCATAATTGAAATAAAACAGATATCTGAACTGCTTTTTAATTCCATAATTATTTCTAGATGCAAAAATTGTGAAATATGTGACGTCTCACTAGTGAGGGGGGTCTTATAAATGTGACTAGCTGTGACAAGGACGGGGTAGGGGTCTAAAACCATGAAATTCGTGTGACGTAATTTATGGATGGCCCCTAAAGACATAGATAAAGCCATGAAGAAGGAAGGACATACGAGGTAGACATGGGCGCCGCGATGAAAAATAGCGGCGGCGGCGAACTGGCAATTTTAGGTCGGCGGCGGCGCGGCGCCGGCGGCGTGGATTTTTTTAAAGCTTAATCAACAGTATAGTTAAAATGACTTTTAAGGACCCTGCATGATACAATTAACACTTTACGTTTATTAGAACTTTGTAAGATGAAGTAAGGCTCAAGAATTCGAACCAGAACCAAGCTTACCCAATTTACAATACCCCGGATGTATAGCTTGTCCGAGATTAGTATGGCTCTCAAGCAAGTAAACAGTAACAAGGCAGCAGGGCATGGCATATACAAAAAACTTTTGAAAACGAGCGGCGGGCTGACTATCTAATTAGAAACCGCCTAGCGACCGGTCGCAGTTCACAGATGAACGTAATACATTGCTACTTTTGCTTTGGGGTAAAAAAAAACATACCAAAGAAAAGTAGCAATGGATGTCAAATGCAACCGGTCGCTAAATAGTTTCTTTTTAGATAATCAGGGTGCGGTATATACCGAATTACTGATGCTTAAAGCTGTCAAGCCAATTCCGTGATTCGGGAAGAAATTATGAGGGTAGAAGGCCTAAGGCATCAGATTCAGGTCAGACGACCCTGTTGCTCATAAAGGGGAATAAATGGGATACTCATGAAGAACTATTGATCTTACTTAGATCTGCCCGAGCCCTATTTACAAGTTGATTACGAGGGTAAGAGTAAGACGATTTGTAATAGTCTCACTCGCGGGTTTGACGAGTTCCAATTTCCAAGCAAATTCGCGAAAAAACAAAGTTCCGAAAAAGCTTTGGCTATTGACCATATCCATACTACCTATACGCTGCGACAGGTTGTACTTAGGCTGGCCCCAGACCTACCGGTTTCGTTTCTTTGCTTTGCTGTTCTACCATGGACCGCCGGCCAAGAGGCTCATTTTCAATCTATCGCATATTTTGACCTGACCACATTGGCAAGATAGCCATTAGTTTGGTGTTATCAAATATCGTCGTCTGGGGTGCGATGAGAAGTTTTAGTTTTCGTTTTAAAAAAAACTGCTGTTTTATACAAAAATTAATAACGAAATTATCAAAATGTATGAAACAGTTCATTTTTTTCGCGATTTCAGATTTGGTCCCATAGTAAAAGTTGTTCAGTTTTATTATGGTCCCTATCTACCATATTCAGTTTTATAAGGCTTTACCAAACATTTTGTATAAATAAGCGATCGAGTTATTTTTAACGATCGGAGTCCATGTTCAGGGTGGCATATCTCCTAAAAGCTTCCTACTTCGCAATCCAGGCGATGATATTTGATAAAACCAAGCTAATGGCTATCTTGCTAATTTGGTCTAGTCCCAAAATGCGATAGATTGAAAATTACCCTAGTTGGCCGGCGGTCTTTCAAGCAAGGTAGCACAGCAAAGCAAAGAAACGGAACCGGTAGGTCTGGGGCCAGCCTTAGGGATTGATCGGAAAGATTAGTACTCCCGAAAGCCAGCAGGCAATACGTTTGAGATTTGAGCACAACAGTTTGTCAATGATGTGGTTTTTGTAGCTGAGACCTGGCAAGAGCTGTATCTACCTGCACAGGTTTCTGCTGACTTATGGTCTTCCATGTATCCCAGGACACTTTCCTCTTTGCCTCCCGGACGGACGGACGAACGTACTTGGCGGACTTTTTTGCCGTGGGATAATCATAGTAGTGTATGCAATTTTATTGTCTCTGTCGCGGCGTCCAGCCTTCTTCGACTAACTAATGACTGACAGGCTGATAGACCTATGACAGTTGATGACAGGAATGATGTACCGGAGGAACGGACAGGACGATCGACAAACGGAACAACGGAACTGGACCTGAAGACTTGTTGAAGACGACCAGTAGGCGTATTACTATCGTCTATAGTAAACGTAACTATGCAATGCAAACTCATAATACAGGCTCAGGACTGATACGCAGACCGACGACTGCGGCAATTACTTAGTCGGGACATGCATATCGCATTTCCCAGTCGTAAATAAAAAGGTTATACATAGGTACTAAACTACCTACTTACAGAAGACTGAGGAGAATCTGCCACTTTGATTAGCGTTCAAACACTATGAAAGCCTTCGCTTTGATCATTGCCTGGGCTGTGCTGCAGCTTCTCTAAAGGTGCCAATGCCAACTACGAAGTGATGTGTTGATGAATACTTATATAAAGAAACCACTATGTCTGTTCCAAAACCAGCGTTCAAACCCCATACTATCGCAGGGAAGAGACAAGGAGAGGTTATTTCTCCGAAACTGTTCACCACTACGCTATTTTAAATTTGACTGACTGGAAAGGAACGAACATAAAGTGAAGTACCTGATACCTAGTCACCTTCTTAGGTTTTCCGATGATTTCGTTCTTGTGGTTGATATCTTGGAAGACCGGAATACAAATCTCAAATACCTATGTCAGTTGTGCTTTCCAAGAAAGATATAACACAATAATCAAAGTTGATAAATAACCATTTTACGCGTTTGTCCTAAGTACGAGAGACAACTTCGGGAAAAAGATCTTTGTTAAAGACAGCTTGTATTGGCAGCATTTGGTAAGCTACCAGAAATAACGAGTAGCAAGGCAAAAACAGACAAAAAGTTAAATTTTCGTCAAAAAAAACCCGTTTTTTGCCACCAAATCCACGCCGCGTGGCAGAGGCGGCGGCGGCGGCGGCGCGCTTGTGACTCGAGGCAGCGCCACGCCGGCGCGGCGCCCATGTCTAATACGAGGGTGGTTTGATAAGTCCATGACTTTGAAAAGAAGAAATACTTTTTTTTCATAATTTATTTTTGTGTCTTAAAAAGAAACTCCTTAAGGCATCTTTACACTACTTTTTTTCAAATTCGGGAAAAGATTATTACTTTTGGAAACAAAAAGCTCAAGCGACTTCTAACTTTTCTTAATGACCCTGTCGAACCTCTCGGCGGCACTCATGACATCAAAACTCATCGAATGAAGATGCGAATCCTTCTTATTCTCTAGATTCAACCCCAGTGAGATGTTTTCTCCTACCAAACATGAATAAATGTCTTGATAAATGTCTTGGCGTGCAAAGATTTTCATCAAGCCAAAAGGTGATGTCTGAAATGGACCCTCATTTCAGTTACCAGTTTTCAGGCGATGAGAGAAAAAATAAGGGGTTATAGAGGTAGAAACTTCGTTGGACTGAATTTGCAGAGCTACAATAAGTTTATGTACAGAAATAAAACAAAATATTCCGAAAAAAAAAATTTCTTCATTAAAAAGTCATGGACTTATCAATCCACCCTCGTAGGCTACCTTTTATAGCGAAAAATATTTTTTAGGGGGGTGAAATAGGAAATGAAACATTTGCGAGCAAACGCTAGTAGTTAATAAGAAAGTCTGTGTTTTTTAACCAACTTCATCAATTTGAAAAGGAGGTGGTGATTGCCACTAATTGGCATTCAGCCACCGGGATAGTAAACGTCGCTCTATTAACGTCACCCGATGGCAAGCTCGAAGGTGGCAGATTGGAATAAATAGATGCCATTGACCACTAGGGAGGTAAACGCCAATTATTAGTGCCAACCACCACCCCGATGGCAAAGCTCGAAGGGGGCAGATGGGAATAAAACGTTTTTGTTACCACTTTATATGAATTCAGATAGATGTTCAACTGTAACTTTTTTGTTTATGAACCGATTTCAATGATTCTACTTTTTGTTTGAAATAATACACTTTAAGGATGATACCATATTAGTTTCAATGGCATTGTACTTTGGATTTTGAAGATACACCAGGGAACTCCTCAAAATCAAATAGGAACTGTATAGTGATTCAAATAAATAAATAAATAAATAAATAAAATGTTTTTATTAACATAAATCATACATTGATAACATATAATGAAACAACCCCAGTAAGTAATTCTAAAATACTTGTGTTGGGGCGCTTCGCTCCGTGCCCTTGCAACTTAATATAACATATGTTAACAAAAAACTAATTTAAAGAAATGGAAAATTATTTATAAGTAACATTTTATATTTTTGTGAAGGTAAGTGTGTGTATGCATGTGTGTGTGTGTGTGTGTGTGTGTGTGTGTGTGTGTGTGTGTGTGTGTGTGTGTGTGTGTGTGTGAGTGTGAGTGTGTACGTGAATGTTTTGTGTGTATCTATGTGTCATATATAAATATTTAAGTAATCTATGTAATTCTCTTTAATAAATCTTCTGTCTCCTCATAAGTCAAAGTTTTCAACCATTCCACCAGTATTTCCTTACACTCATTCAGTTTCCATATTGGTAGGTTTATGACAATCAAAAACAAGTATTACAAGACCTATTGTCAAGAATGTTCTGGATTAGATTTGTATTGCGAAGGCCCAACGAAACTTCTTAACAACAAACAGAACGAAATGTCTAAATGAAGTTATCAGGGGTAGGTATACCATTGAAAAGTGTGAAATATTAAAATGTTTTATTTCTTATATTATCGCTTACATACCTACCACAAAAGAATGAAATAAAAAAAGCTTTAAAAAAAGCAAAACCTCCTTCAAAAACCTTAAAAACAACTCTAATAAAAGCAATAAATAATTTTCTTAATTAAAAAGTTAAAAAAAACTAATGAAGATGAGAATTACCTCCAGCCCCACCCGACTTCAATAGACGTTTTTAATTAATTGATAAGAAAATTATTTCTTGATTTGTTAGAGCTGTTTTTAGGGTTTTTGAAGGAGGTTTTGCTTTTTTTAAAAAGCTTTTTTCTTATAGTAGCGGCGTCAGTAGGGTGAAAAATACGGCGTTTTGTGAACCAGAGATTTCCTTTGGTAGGATTGGTCCTTAGGACCCTAGGATGGATATAAGAAGTGGAGCCACCACGATTTTTGTAGTAAATTTTTTGAAGTTTTGGCTTTTAGCCCAATCTCGATAGATGTATTAGTTAAGCTGCTATGCCCAGTTTGATATCATATTCGTATGAATTTAGGGTGTCGAATTCATTTTTGGATTCATATTTGTACGATTCAGTTGTTAAACTATTCAAAAAAAATTAAAACAAAAATAAAATACTCGCTTGATTAAAGAAAAAAATTGCCATTAAATACACAAATTGGAATATTTGAAAAAGAAAAATACCTCGTAGGAGCTCTTATATCCTTTTATTTTTAAAATAATAATAAAAGGAAATATTCTTGTTTTGGCTAATTAAAAAAAATAACTTCGTTACCGTTGTAAGGAAGTTATTATTTTTATTAAATATTAAAATTTTAAATATCAATTCGAAACTTGTTTGTGATAGGCTCAAATTATAGCAAATTTAGTAAGCTTTATAATAGTATAGAGTAGAAATACCTGAAAAACGCTTCCTTAAGGTAGTTTTTTCGAAAGTACTGAAACAAGTGCCAAGTTTTTCCAGCAGTACAGGGTTTCCAAGGGTTAAAACTTGGGTAGAACTACTCTTAAGGTACCTAACAACATCTGAAAAAAAAACGTAGTTACATGCGCGCTTGTGATATTTGCCTTTTTTTGTCGATATTGACTGCCATTTTTTGTTTTTCTAATAATTTACTGATATTTTTTAATTCTGCGTTATACTTTTTAAGTTTATTTCAAAACAATTAAATAAAAGTGTTATAATGTATATATATTTGGAATTGGCTATTTATTACCTTTCATTTGATACCCATATTGTTATAATTAAAAATAATAATATTTCCATATGTGTAAAAGAAATTGACGGCACGCGACAGTGAATTTTTTTTTCGCTATTTATTGTTAATAAAGAAATGTGTAAGTTATATTTTTTCAACTCTTCATTCTATAAGCTTTGTTATCGTATTTTTTGTTTGCAAATAAGAACATCAGTTTAATATTTACGGTGACTTAAAGTAAAAAAATGTAGTTGAAAATATTGGTTATTGTGTAATGTTTAGGAAACTTCTTAATAAATTGCTTTTTTTATACCAAAAATGAATTCTACGTCATTGATTTATCCGAAAATGATACCAAACTTGGCTTAGTATCTAAACTCAGGCAGTTATTAACCTCGGACTTCGTTAAGGCAGAATTCCCCCTCCCCCCCACCTGCTTGAAAAATCCAGGTGGCTCCACTTCGTAAACCCATTTTAGGAACCCAAGGATCAATCCTACCGAAGGAAATCTTTGGTTCCTGGATAGCCGTATTCTTCGTTTTTTTGCCTCCTACGACTAGGGCTATAGTTAGATTAGCTGGCGTCAATTCCGGGACTAGAAATGCATATTAATTTATATTTTTGGAATAGAAATTTACTTTTATTTATTAAATGAAAATAAACCTTAAAACAAAAATTGCAACAAACACAGCAACTCGCTTTTCATTATTGATTAAATAAGGCTTTAAGAAATCAACATTACGTTTGAATGAACTTCGTCATTTCTATGAAATATTCATCAATTATTGATATTATATCGAATAATTAATAACCATTATAGACAAGACAACTACCAATAGTAACAAAATACTCTTTTTGTTGTCAGAAATTACCTTTTTATTTCTTTTAACTTGGCCTAAACTTATTTTTATCGCTTACCCTTTGTGGCATAATATTATAAGTTATCTTACTTTTTAAACATTTGTGCATAAAAGTTTTAAAACATTAGCGACTAGCGTTCATGGTTGTTTAATAAATTAAGAAAATGTTAGTATGGAAAATGGAACTTTTTTTAAATTCTCCATAATTACATAGGTAAAGACCTATAAAATTATGAATCGTAACGTAACCTACTCGTAAAATAATGAAAAAAATTGTGGTAGATATTTGAAATCCGGGACAGTAGGGTGTAATTCCTGGACACGGGACAAGGCACGTAATTCCGGGACAATCCCGGAAATCCCGGGCGTCTGGCAACCCTAGCTATAGTGCCTTTGTCAAGGACAAGGAATACTCACCTCAACATTTCTTTTTCAGAACTCTAGCTTGGAAGGCCTACCAAAGTTCATTTGCTACGAATGCAAAGCAAATCTTTTGAAATGCTACAATTTTATTCAGAAAATTAAGAAATGTCAAGCTACTATAAAAGACATTTTCGAGGAACATGGACAGGTAACAGATCTATACTATACTCAGTGTAACTTATTTTTCATGTTACTTATAGCCCGACCACATAAGGGACATCTCTTCTTCATCCAATGCGGGCGGTTGCCGCAACTGGACGTCTATCGTGCCTATTCCACGTCAAGAGGGTGTTCCAAAGAGAATGTAAAAAAACTAGGTAGCGTTTTAGCGTGCTCGGCCGGATCATTGTATTGGGGCAGGCCTCCATCACTCGCTCAAGGTCACGCGATAAGCACCTACCGCTAGCCGTTCGTTCGAACGAACAAGTGAGCAGAGGGCCGCCACACGCAGCTGCCGTACAAGCGCGGCATCTTACTGCCTACGTAGATATTGCCTCTTAAAGTAGTAACAATGTCGAAACGACATTACCGTGCCGTGTACGGATGTCTAAATAAAAAAAACCAGTAAACAATTGTCATTTTTCATATTATGATATATGCTACGCAGTTCATTTAATAGAAGACAACCCTTACGTTGCGTCTTCACAAAAGGTAAGAGCACGCGATAGAAAGAGAGGCAACTACTAGGTGAACTGCGCGACCTGAATTGCACTTTATTGTGTCAAAGCAAAAGTCGCTATTTATTTAAATGACTTTCCCGAGTGCTGCTTCTGTACTTGTACTATTAGTTATTCTGTGATTGGGCTTAGCATACGCACATTGAGCACTAAGACAAAATTTTCTTGACACTTTTTTCTCATCTAAACGTTGTGTCCCGCTCACATTAATATGGTGTGTACGGAACAGACATCGTACATCGCAGGAGAAGTGTCAAAAAATAGTCGCGTTGCCAGCCCCGGCTCTACGTTTTCGAAAGGGGGGACAGAAGGCAATTTGCCGCCCTCTTCCAAACAATTTTCGACTTTTTTGTCGGTTTCATCCAATAGTCTTGTCATTTTTTTTACTAAAAACAACGGCCGCGCAGCGCCATTTTTTGTCAGTTACATCCAATAATCTTTGAGTTTTGCTTGTCTATATTAAAAAGAAAACGGCCGCGCAGTGCGATTTTTAGTCGGTTTCATCAAATAATCTCACAAATCTTGTAATATGTAACATGTGTTTGTCCGGGCAGGCAGGCAGCCGGCCGCGATCTTGCGTGATAAAATTTTATGAATTGAATTTTGTACATTTTGTGAAAAATCAAAAATGCCGGTCTCAGCTTAGCGCCACCCGAACGCCTATCTAAACCGAAAAATCCCTGTCAAATGCGGCAAATGCTTGTCAGATGGTAACCATACCTAAAACGCTAGTTTTTTTTACATTCTCTTTGACCATACCCGCGCCGCCCGCGCCGCCCCGTTTTCCTTACCTTGTGTAGTCTCGTCTTCGTCTCGTCGCATATTTAAGGGTGCACCGAGCGTCCACTAGCGCCGCCAATCGAAAAAAAATCATTACAACGAAATAACTATGTTTAACAAAATTCTGAAACATATAAAAACTAGTAATAGTTATAAACTATTTTTGTATGCGTTTTTTTCCTGGTTTAAATGTGTTTGTGTAGTTAAAACCTGGATTAACGCCTAAAGTGGCCACTTTAGGCGTTAATCCAGATTTTAACCACACGAACGCATTTAAACTTAGAATTTTACGCATACAAAAATAGTTTATAACTAATACTAGTTTTTATATGTTTCAGAATTTTGTTAAACATAGTTATTTCGTTGTAAAGATTTTTTCTTGATTGGCGGCGCTAGTGGACGCTCGGTGCACCCTTAAGTACTCTATCAGAGACTGGCTAACTACAGCCAAACTGGTGCTGTGGACTAGCCCAGCCACATAATAAATTTATTTATTTATTTATATAACGACTAGCTTTTGCCTGCGACTTCGTTCGTGTGATTAAGATAGTTGTGCATTTATTTTGAAAGTCACGAATTACCAATAAACCTCGGTATTTATCAGTAGACCTCATTTCACACATTTGAATTTTCCCATAAAAATTTATGTACAAATTTTTACGAAACATTATTGCTGAATTTTTACTAAGAAAATTTTATTTTCTCGCATTTCTTAAGAAAAGCATTATGCAAGCCTTGTAACTTGTAATAGACGCTATTTACATTGCCTCGTAGGATTCAAACCATCCAAGACAATGTAAATGCTAACTTCCCGTTTTTGTCTAGTAATGTACTATTGTTTATACGAGAAACAGACAGTTCACAGACACAGACACAGTTAACCGTCATTTTTAGTGAATGTATTGAGTTATGATAAAAGTCATAGAACAAATTTTGTTTATGATGTTGGTAATCTACTCCTGTGAGGTTGGTGGTGTTTTACAAATAACCCTGTATATTCTGTGACCGAAGTTAAAAAGATTTTGTTAAAGTGTTAAAAAAAGGAAACACCAAAAAATTACAACGTAAAAAAATCCTTCATTGCAATTTCATGTAATATAAGTATAATCGATACTATTATTTACTGAAATTGTTTTTGTTTATCATTTATTTTAATTTGTATACCATTCTAGATCAATAAAATTCTTGCTAAGAAAAAGAACAGAGAACGATTGAACTTAAAATCGTCTCTAAGGCGCAACTCTGTCACCCCAACACATTTATTTGAATATACATTTGATGAAGATCGGGGTACTTCACAGTTGAAAAAAGTCGGCACTATTGAAATTGCCATAGAAAAAGTCAAATCTTGTACTGATATAGAAAACTGTTATCAAGAGGATGAAGAAAACATTAAAATAGACACTTCAAATGGTGGCGGTAAATGTAAATTAGAAAACCAATATAAACGTGAGGATGATTGCAACATATTTAATAAAAATGCGGATTTTATTTTCAATAATGCTGGTGTAGGTCATGATCATGACTCTGACAATAGAGAACCAGAATTAATGGATGTTTCACAAATCAAAATTGAAATTGAGGAAGACATAGGAAAAACAGAGAATAATAATGAGAATTCGTCTCATGCTTCACCTATATCTGGTGATGATAATAATGATGATACAGCTAATGAAAACGACGATGATATTGATGAGCTAGAAGCCTTTTTTAAGAGTATAAAAGCAGAAAATGTAAGTTCAAATTGATTATTCTATTGTGTTTAGCCTTAGAGCTTCGACAGTTTTAAATAGTCAGAAAAACAATATGTTTTAAAAACAAAAAGGGAAGATATGGCATTTAATTTTCTAGTAATTTTATTTTAAGTAAGCATTTACATGTTGCAACACTTAAATATTAATTAAGCTTTTTGGTTCGCTATCGATGGACGGCCAACAAAGTGTTTTAAGTGAGATTTTGGATGAGGTAACGAATGAAATAGCTAGGATACCTAAAATACTGTGGAGAGAAACTGTATAAGTAGGAGAAATTAATATGTCACAAGTGCAACTTTCATGAATTATTAGCAGGTGAAATTAAACAAAAGTATTTTTCGCATTACGGATGTCCGATGAATCTTTTAATTAAATTACTGGCTGCCTAAACACGATATATAGAAGAAAAAGATACTGAAATGCAATGTACAGTCAGAAGCACATGAGGTTATACAAAACTATCAAAAATTTGTAATTTATTTTGAACCTTAATAGCTTTGCATTTAAGTATGAAATTGATTGAATATCATGACGCTGTTGTGGAAGCCCAGCGTGCAGTTGACCGCCCATTAGAAGCAAAAAATTAAAATTACATATTGTATTATATTTTCTCGCTACTGGAATTAGTTTTCGCAGTCTATCTCACTTTTTAGAGTTTCTAAATCTAGTATATGTTTATAATGCTGCCTCAGTCACTAAAACAACCCAAACCGAACCTTAGGTTGGACACAACATGGCCATTATCATTTTACTTGTAATGTAATTTATTTTCAAACAAAATTTCAGTTAGAACCGTTAAAAGAAAATCATGCGCAAAAGGCAAAAAATATTAAAAAGAAATATGAAAAAGAAGAAAAAGAGATGGAAAAAACCTTCAACATAGTGAAGTTGTCTGTAAGTAAATAAAAATGACATGTGCAGTACGAGGCATATATCTTGAAATTTTTTCGGCGGTGTGGGGATAAGTTCGCGCATGTGCTCTTGTGAGCGACCAATAGCGCGCGCCCCTCTCCCCGTACCTCGCCGCTACGCAAGCCCAAAATACGCGTTCTGCGCAATTCCCACCCGATTTCAAGATATTTGTCTCGTACTGTAACATAATAATGTTGACCTTGAGAACGCATTTATGCCGTACTTAATAAAAGTCGTTTTTGCAGGACAAATGTTTCAAGTGCCGTTGTGTGTTTATAACAAGTGATACTTTTCTGAATAGATACATTTTAATAACATTTTTTTATTAGTTACAGGAACAAAAGGAACAATTTATGAAGTCCATTGAAATTCGCCGCAAACAAACCTACGTCGAGTATAGATGTGATACCTGCTTCAAAGTATTTTTGACTTTAAGTGCTTGTAAAAAGCACGTCTATGGTCATGACCCGGTAAGTACAGTTGATCATTTATGTGTTACTTTACATAGCGTAAGTAAAGCCTCGTATTCACTAGCGAAAAAATGTCCCTGATTTCATTTTTTTTAATTAAGTAATTCAGAAGATAGGTGCTCTGGAACGCGTTTATTGAAAGTATACTCTGCTAGCGCGAAGAGATGCGCAATATTCGATTATATTTTTCGATACTTATTGTACGTATCAGATACGGAAAGTATACCAAGCTAGTACTAGTAGCTACGCAATAATCGAGTATATTTTCAAGCACTTCATACAATAATAACAACTGGAAAATATACTGTGATAGTAACACTGCGCAATAGTTGAGTATGCTTTCCAAGCGCGCGTTTTGCCCGCGCAATCGGCTACCATACTCGATCAATGGCGTGCCCACCATTTTGGTAGATAGCTATCCCTTTATTTGGCACAGGAGAGAGAAGTCATCTATTCTTTATACAAGATGAGTGTCACTTTCGGATCTAAGTCACTGACTAATAATTTCGTAAGTTTATAATAATTTATATAAGTTCATTATAAATTATTTGAGAATAAGTTTTTATAATAATAACTTCGAAAAAAAATCAGCTTAACTAACTAAAAAATCTGCTGTTTCATATAAAAATTATAGGAATATCGAAATTCTTTGGCAAGCACTATTCAAAATCACGGGGGGAAGATCTCAAAGTCAAAGTCAAAGTCAAATAAGCTTTATTCAAATAAACTTAATTATTAAGTACTTTTGAATCGTCTATATTTTCCTACCACCCGTTCCAGACTTTTTAGCTGACAAGAAGAACGGGCACTTATCAGCTGTAACAGCCATAAGTAACGATATTTACAAACTTGAATATATCGTTACCAGATAATTACAACGGGGTTAATTACAACTCAAGAGTTCAGAAGCAGTCCAAGACATAAAAATCACCAGTAAAATCACAACTTACGAAACATACGGTACACAAGCAACGAACACGAACGGCAAGTAACGTAATATCAGTTCAGGTTGGCCAAAAGACAAAAGTTGAAGCCATAATAAAAAATAGAGACATTTCAATTTCAACAAAATATGGCCGTTTTTGCTGTTTCCTAAACAATCACGGTAATGGTCTGTGTTCCCAATAAACAGACATTCTAGTTTCTTTTTAGATTGATTTTTTTCCCTGACTTAGTCAGGACTTAAAATTATAATCGGAAAAATCTTATTCATTTATAATATAACTGTTTTGCATTCCAACAAAACAGATATTATGTGTGTGAGAAAACGCACAGCGTTGGTGAAGAAGCGTTCTGATTCTGCCACAGAATACATAATAGTACAAGTACAGAAGATCCACTCCGCAAAGTCAATTATTTAAATAGCGACTCAATTCCATACACAATAAAGTGCAATTCAGGTTGCAGACCGCTCCCTTGGCTACAGTTATATTCACCTAGAAGTTGCCTCTCTTTCAATCGCGTAGCTCTTATTTCTTCTAACGAATTCAGGGTTTCACTTTCTTCTTTTATATAATAATTAAATAACAGGTAGTTAATTTATTACAAGTTATGAGGTTGTGAAATAATGTGAAGGTACTTAAATATGTTTCAAAATAACCTAGGATAAGTACAGTCAACGCCACATCAGACATGCTGACTTTGAGTCAATTTGCTTTCATACGAAATGAAATTGTATTCATAATTAACTTTATTTCGAAAGTAGGTAAGTGTACCTACCTAATCTATAAATTATTATTTCAGTAAATAGTTGGGTGAATATTGTTTAACAAATAAGACAAGTAAGTACCTACCTAAGAATAAATGGATACTAAATAGTAATACCTTTCGATGTCGTTTGGAACTTTTGGAAGTGTGAAAAACACGTGAGGTTCGGATCCTTTTTATTAGTATTAAAACAGCCCATTACGATGTCATATGCCTTCATTTTGGTTATAATAATATTATTATTGAGTGACTATCGAAATCGAACTGCTAACGTGCGACCCAGCCGGCACGCGGCAGCCTCTAAAATTAGTCCGTCCGGACGGACCCGCTGGCTACTTGTAGCTTCGTACCTAAAGCGCGGAGTGGGCCTAGCCTGATTCTGCATAAGAAAATATCGTACTTACTGTGATAATCCGGTTTAATTTCTGTCTTTAACTCACCACTAAGGCTGCATGATCGAATTCCTTTACCTGGAGCAGGCAGCCCTATGGCGCAAACGTCACTGTCAACTTCATTCATAGTAGTCTTCACCTGCAAGCACTTACCACAGAGAAAGCAATAACTACGTAAGAAGAGACGGGACTTCATAGAGCAAAAAAAATCTATGAAATGTCAAATCAAACATACCTCATCGTTGCCAACCTAACGACTGTAAAACAATATTTTGCCAACCTACAGGAAAAAAGATAGAGATGGGCGACCTAGTATTAACATTTTTATCGATATCGATGAATGCACTGAACTGCGCTTACTTAAGAATAATTTTAAAACTTCCACTAACATGGCACAATGCTCCGTTTTTTAACTAGTACTGAGTCACATAAGTACATATGTTAGAATTAATTATAAATCATTTAACCGTTGGACAGTACTTTAAAAAACAGAGCATGTGTTCAGTTTAATATTTGAAATAAAGAAATTTAAAATTAAAAATATTTATTTCTTAAAAATCTTCATTGTACTTCTTCAATTATTTCGACGGCTGATGGTAATGACCTGAAATAAAAATTATATGAAAACATTTTTATACCTACTTAAGTGGAAAGATATTAAAGTTCAAAAGGAATTTTGACAGTTTTGTATAACCTCATGTGCTGCTGACTGTACAATGCAACGGGAAAGTTATAAAGTGTATATAGTACATTTTTCTTACATTTCTTACATTACAACTAAAATTAAAAACATCGATATCGATATTTATAGATGTAAGTAGGAACCTACACTACCTACTCTATTTCCCATCAGCTTATTATTTGACTAAAATTATTATTTACATTCAAATACCTACCAAAAAGTTTAAACGGATGTTAAGTTGATTAATGATTACTCACCGAAGCTCATCAAAAGGAAATTTGGCCATAAAAACCATTTTGTGTCGTCCTTTAGCGCCAATTTCAAACCACAAATTTCACATGCTTCATTGTGATTTGATTAGATACGCACTTATAATTCGCAATGACTGGACCATTAACCACTGACTTATTATATTACTAGCGTACTATTAACACAAATTGATAATTTTATTTGTTAAAATTTTATTAATAGGTACTAAAAACTTCCCAAAGATCTTTAAATGTACCGCCTGTAGTTGCTCTGACTGACAAGTGAATGACGTATCATCAAAGAACGAGAAAGAATGAGGAAGAGAGAGACAAATATAGTCGCCATCAAAATTCGTGTCCGTTTCATAGAATTATTTTTTGTATGAAAGTTGCGACAGACTGGCACTTACGCAACGCTGTGCGTTTTCTCACACACATAATATCTGTTTTGTTGGAATGCAAAACAGTTATATTATATGTGCTTCTAAAACGCACAGCGTTGGTGAAGACCTGTTTGATATCTGCTGGTGAAAGAAAGACAAACGCTATGTGAATTCTCAATTATTCAACAATCTAAAATAATATTTATTTTAATAAATTATAAGATAGCAGGTAATATTAAATATTGTTTTAATATTTAAAATTATCTGCAAATGAATAAAATCTGTAATATTTATTAAACAAATGGTGTAGGTAATATAATTCTAATGAAATTCAAATACTTGAGATCAATGAAACTATCTTGAAATAAAATACCAATTAAACTGATCTAATAGAGGTACTTAATTACCATCTATCTTTATCTTCTTTGCGCACTCTTGCACTGGATTTATAAAAAGTAGCATCTTCTTACTACTTACAATTTGACTCTAGTTTCTTTAGATTCTATTCTTGTGGCTGGCGCCAATCAATTAAGAGAATTAAACTTGTTTGAGTTATCTAAATTGAAACATACCTATTATAGGTGTACCTCTTCTGAACAATATTGCTATAATATACAGAACTGTACATGTTGAACATCAAGGGTTATTTAATTTAAATAAATATTATTAACCCTTGAAAGTTACCTATTTTTATTAGTCAAACATTTAGACCACTACCAGTATTTTATCACTTCCTATTTATGGTAGATAATTCAAGTAATGTAAATGCTTATCCATTACAGGCCAGCAATCAAATCAGAATTGTTGCTATAATTTTCTTACAGTATCTCTGAGAGCTGTGTGTTCTGTTCTGATAAGGTAAAGAGTACTTTTTTGACCCAAATTTGTGATTTAATAGGGTGTGGTCTTGCCAAAGATATGTACTATGACACTAATCTCTGAGGAAAAATAATATATTTTACCAGGTAGATAAGATATTCTTGTAGTCAAATATGTAGGTATAATATAATATAATAAGTAGGTATAAGAATAGTATGATTTGCATAATTATTCTGTAATATTTATTGCAAGAATCTCTTTATCTCAATACTCTGTAGATGTTACTCTAAGTTTACTATAAGTGTGGACCACTTTACTCAAAGAGTTTTATTAGTTAATGTTGAATAACGTTAGCTAATACTAATATAGCTCTTAGCAGGAACCAGTGTGAGCTAACTGATCTGCCCCCACCCCCAATTTTGTAACTATATAAGGGTTCTAGTTAGATTATCCATTTGAGGTGGGTTCTTACCCCTTGTGAAATAAAACTATCTGATATGTAAATTTTTTATACTTAAGGTTCTGCAAAGGCTCATTATGCCTGGAGGTCCACAAGCAAAAATATTTAGGAACCAAGGTTACCTGATGAGATGAATTTAGAAGTCTCGGAATCTTGGGTTTGATTGTGCAAACATAGACAGCATCTGAACTGCCAAGGACGGCACGGATGAAGGGTTGTCAAGTATTGCATAGCCATGCTTTAAGTCCCAGGTGAAGTACCTTATCCAAGGTTACCAGGTCACCGCTTGGGACACCCCATTTAGGTGTATAGCCTCCGAGGCCTGGGGCAACGAGTACGAGGCCACTCTAGCACCGTCGTCTCAAACTTGGCGGTCGGCAGAGCCGTTGTACCCCCCCGAGAGGTACGCCGCCGAAAGCGTGATGGTAAATCACTTGGCTATCCTGCAGCCCTACCGTCCATTCGAGCAAAGTAATTGCTCGCCTAACTACCTCCCTGGTAGCGGAGGTGTATCGAGCAAAAGCATACCTACACTACAACCCTGGTAGTGGAGGTTCTTCAATCAAACCAAATGCATACTTACCACAATGGTAGCGGTGTTGTTTCAATCAAAGTTTTGCTGTCTAACTGGCCAACTAGGTCATATTACTATTATATCATTCCTGAGGTGCATTAACAAGATTATGTTGTCCTACTGGATGAGTATGTACATACTCTGAGACCGGGATCCGCTCCCTGCTCTTATTGGCACCTTAAGGATAAACTGGCGCATACTGCAGACATACTTAGAAACATCTGAGTGTCAATACTGCCAATGTCTCTTGTGGTGTCACTATTACTTTAGACTAGCTTATGCTGAGACGTACTTACTCACCTTAACCACCAAAACAGTTATGTAATAATAACATTTGCAGTTACCATAAAAAATACTAATAATAAAAATAATAGTACTTAAGGACTGTCAACCATAACCAAGGCCTCTGTCTAGGCTACCAAGTCCCTGTTGGTGGTACGACCCCATTTTAGAGTAAGGCCTCTGAGGCCTGGGGAATGTGTTGTATGATTTTAATCCAACAAATTAGCTCATATTGACTCTGCGAGGTAAGATTCTTCATCGTAGACCTGATGAGTGAGATAGACACTTCATGAATAAGAGTCAGTTAAGCTATCGAAATTATTATGCCTAAATCGACAGTGTAAACACTCTTTTGGGCTTGTTTGTATTATACAGTTCAGTAGCCCCACATATTTAACATCTCGCAAAGGGATGTGCTCATTTTGAGAACTTCTGATAGTACAGTGCACTAATCTTCATTAATGTTTCGGTACTTATTGCCATAGTAATGTAACTCTGACTGCTAAACTAAACTTTGACCTTTGTTCCAGGATTGACTCCTGTAAATTAAATACTTTCA
This sequence comes from Agriphila tristella, assembly GCA_928269145.1. Classification (NCBI taxonomy): domain Eukaryota; kingdom Metazoa; phylum Arthropoda; class Insecta; order Lepidoptera; family Crambidae; genus Agriphila; species Agriphila tristella. The sequence goes on from OV743442.1 coordinate 20,568,148, forward strand.
AGAGACATTAACACTCCTGGAGTTTGACTAGTTAGCCAATTTCAATATTGATCTATTTACCAGCAAATAGTTTTCAAGGTAGATTAGAAGTCTTAATTCTCCCGTACACAGAAAGAATATCTGACCATGATAGACAGTTATAAAAGTATGGAGGCTGAATATAGTTGCTGGACTAATTGATTTCTACTTTTACCGTCAGACCCCTTTGTCTAAAATTAACTGTATTCCTTTGTCTAGTTTCCCTGCTAAACTCAGAGGTGTTTTCTGCTTGGATAAGCTATTACTTATAAATTATTTTATATTTATTTATATCAGGATTTATTTTAATTCTGGTATTTACTAGCAAAACTCAGTCGCACTGTGCAGTGACATATTCTAATATTAGTTATTCAAATAACTAAATCCTTTGCTATTATCAATTCACAACTATTAACACACATAATTCAATCATTAATTTAATAGCCCAACTGGGAATCATTTATAAAAGTTACATAGGTACTGTATAACATACCTTAAAAAGTATCATTTGCCATCCCAATGACTTACCTACTCAAACTAATGCACAACACTTATTTTCTTTTTATTTACTTTATCTTCAGGATAAAAAGTAGGTATTTGTAACACTCTCTGATTCTAAACCTGCCATGCTGTTTCAAAAAATTAAGGCCATTTATTTACTACTCTACAAGTAATGTAGCCACTAGTCTGTGCCCTGTATGTAATGTATACCACTGTTTAATAATGAGTTGTAATCATATTACTATATTGAGACATTATTTTACATGCTGGAAACAGCTTATCGAGTAGTTTCAAACCTGAACCGATAAGTTTATTTAAATAATTTTGCATGTTAGAAACGGCTCATCGTGTAGTTCTTAACAAGATGGTCTGGAAACATCATTGAGGAAAAATGTATTCCCTTCTTTTCACTAACATAATGAAAGCATACTTTTAAACAGTGCTTACACTATAATTTTCCAAAAAAAAAAAAAATTATATCATATCGTGTCTATCTATCTATATCTACTTAACTCTTAAGTAAGTATGTGACATAGGTCTTAAATAACCCGTGTGTCTAAGTTTGGGAATCACAAAATACTGTATCCCAAAATTCAACAACTTTTTTACTGAATAGATAGCTCAGCACCTAGAGAAATTCTTTAGGTAAGTATATACTACTTATTTCTATACATCACTTATTCTTCTTTGTCGATAATCTTATAATAGCAGTTATGCAAATGTAAGCCAGGACAAAGTGATAGTCCACCAACTTGTTCTATTAGTAAGAAAGGTTTAACTCACTTGGCTGAGTTGCAGCCCAATATGAGAAGTTCCGAGTGATTATGATTGTATCTCAGGTCCCGGTACTACACACTTGCACTCTAGAGACTAGTCATGCTCCTAAACCTTTAAATTTACTGAACAGAGACAGTTCAACACTGACTGGTGTAGCAGCTTAACATTTCAAAACAAATAGTCCAATGACAAAGTTTCTTTTATTCAATATGTGTCAAGAATTCAGACTCATGGCAGCTGGTCGCTGTTTTAGCCCTGGGACCGGTCGAAACAACCGAAGAGTTAATACTTTTTAAATTGATTTGGCAATTTTATTAACAATTTTGAAAACTTGACTCATAAAAATATCGCACGGGCGAGATGCGTGGGCAATCGGTTCGGTTCGTTCGGTACTGCTTTCTCTGTTAAGAGAGAGCGAGAGTTTGGAGTCAGTGTCCATCATCCGCTGATGAAACATCCCCGACCAACAATGTACAAGATTACTGCTCGCTCTTCATCCGAAGTAGCGTTGTATCTGTATTTCGAACACCCGTAAGCACCACCATCTCGTAAAATAATGCAACAAAACTTACGAAACCATCAGTTTTGTAGTTAGGATTCTTGAATTCACTATCACATTCAAGTAAACCGCACTTATAACTATTTTTGTTTAATACAAAACATTTTGCACGCGGTCTCGGCAAAATCAAAAAACGCTATGAATGAAGTTGACTGACAGTGACGTTTGCGCCATAGGGCTGCCTGCTCCAGGTAAAGGAATTCGATCATGCAGCCTTAGTGGTGAGTTAAAGACAGAAATTAAACCGGATTATCACAGTAAGTACGATATTTTCTTATGCAGAATCAGAACGCTTCTTCACCAACGCTGTGCGTTTTAGAAGCACATATAATACTTAAATTCATGATAATGTTGTTTTTTATACGCTTAATAATTAACTCAACAATTATTTCTCCGGTGTTCTTTATTGGCAATGTATATTTTCGATAAACGCCTCTGGAACATGCCTTAAGTATTATACGAATAAACGAGTATTTTAACCATCAGCCTACACTAAACTACAAAGAAAAGCAGCTTTGCTGTCAACCAGTGTTTCTGAGCTGAAACATTTTTTACTTCTTCATTAAAATAGATTGTAATATTAATGTTCAGGATCTACGGGGTTTGGTGGAGTGTCCTGTCTGCCTGTTGCGGTTTAGAACTAGAGAGTATCTGTGGATACACTCGTACAGCTACCACGACCATATGTACCAATGTAAATCCTGCCCGTACTCTACCAACGATCGGTGAGATACTTTCTGTCATTTTCTTATGTTGTAATTTAAAATTTTGTTGATTCCCGCTGTTTAGTGACTCAGCCCGTCAGTTTGAAAAACTTTGCCAAAGAAACATATAGGTGGAATCGAAATATAAAAAACCCATACAAAGGAGACCCTTCATTAATGCTACAGTTGTAATTTTTTTTAATCATTGAATTTGTGATTGAGAATCTGCTTGTACTCGTTCACTTAATAATCTATGGTTTCTGTCAGCCAAATGTCAGCAGTCAAGTTGCTATGTTTTTACATTTCATAGTGACTTTTCTCTTTTTTACACGACTGCCCAACAAAAAGTTACACAACTGCCCAACAAAAAGGAGTGTTTAGGGTTCATGTACATATGTTTGTGGGTATGTGAGTTTCTATATTCCACCATAACTTCTAAATGCCTGAACTGATTTGGATAAATGGGGTATCATAAGAATCCTTACAGCATCCTGAGTGACACTGGCTATATTTTTTTTTATACAAAATCAATATGGCGACTGTACGAGACGCCATTTTCAAAAGTGAATAATATTTTTTTCTTCTGTTATAACGATATGGGCATCAAATGAAAGGCCTTGATGAGCACATTCCAAAACTATATATTATGTCACTAAAATGTGTCAAATAAAAATAAATAAATTAAAAAATATTAAAAACACGACTGCCCTGCCATAAACGAACTAAAAAGTTAAACAACAAGTGTCACTACAATCGGGGGACCTCTTTGATCAAATATTGTTCCATAAAAACGTCCCCTCACTGCAATGACACTTGTTGTTTAACTTTTTAGTTCGTTTTTGGCAGGGCAGTCGTGTTTTTAATATTTTTTAATTTATTTATTTTTTAATATTTAATGTGGACAACGGAACGATTTTACTTGTAAATTCCGTAGTGTTTCCATATAAACAATATTCATCAATTTAAAAGCTCTTTTCTACATGCGCTAAAAATAAGAAAGAACTTGATTCATGTAGCAGATATATTGGATATAATTTAGGAACAAATTCAATCGCATACAAGTTTAGCATTTTTTCCATGGGATGTGTCGCGAGTCTGGACTCCTTTATAAATAGCTGACGAGTTAGTATGAAAGACCCAAAAGGATGACCACTAATGATGGGATCAGCCCCCCTAGGCAAAGTAACATTTTTGCAAATGGGTTTGAACCTATTAGTAAGAGTGGCTGGCATAGTGGTAACCATTAGGTTTGTTTTTGAGGAATATTTCGGAAATAGCGGGTTTATTATACTGTGATAGCGGCGCAGGATGAAACCTGTATATATCGATTGAGGATCTATAGACAAACTAAAAATGTTATATGATATAAAGCGCAACGTTTTCGAGATAATCTATAGATAAAATCCAGACTTATTCCCCGTCCAATTAAATACCTAATAAGCGGCGCACAATAAAACCTATATATATCGATAGAGCATCTATAGATGAACAAAAAATGTCATGTGATATAAAACCCCAAAGCTCAACGTTTTCGAGATAATCCATGTTGAAGTATGGATTTGACGTTTTAAAATTCGATTGTTAACGAAACCGATGTCAATCCCATACATGTTTCGAAAGCGAAGCGATAACGAAGATTTGCACATATTACTTTGGCTAGGGGGTCAGGACACTTGCGCGAATCCATTTGCGCGAAAGACTAACAAAAATGTGAAATATTTGGTGAAGATTTTTTATTTATATGAAGAATTGAAATTCTTTGAGTACATTCGAATGCCCGTGTCAATATTTGACCACCTAAGTATAATATCACCGAAAATTACCAAAATAGATAAAAAAATTAGATAAAAATATTTGTAGACGCGCATATAGGTCGCGCGTCACTGGCCACCACACACCAAGGCTGGTCGCGCCCGCCACAGGCCTAAGTCACCGCGCGTTCACTGTGGACACACGCTTAAGCCCGAGAGACATTTGCTCGAAAAGCCATTTTTGCGCGGAAGACACTTGTGCGAATAGGTGAACAAATGTAATTAAATCTGCATCAATTAACGATTCACGAGTTGTATCGGTTGAGACAGAGCTACGCGACAGAAAGAGAGACGCTTCGTAGGTGCTTATAATATTAGGCACGCAGAGCTGTGCAATTTGAAATTGTACCATATTGCCGTGCAGAGAGAGTAGCTTATTATTTGTTTGTCCTCGCGCGGATGGGCTTCTGTACGTTAGTACTATTGTTATTATTATATATTCTGTGATTTGGGGCCACTTTTTTATATCCTAAAAGTCTAGGCGCGTGGGGCGCGAGCGGAAAAGTCGGCGGCGGGAGGGGGGCTTGCGCGGGTCCGTGTGTGCTATGCGCAAAGGTTTTGATGCAGATCGTCACTTTCGCAAATGGTCATCGCGAAAAATTTGGTCACTCTTGCAAATGGTTACTTTCGCAAATCGTCACTTTCGCAAAGGGTCACTTTCGCAGAATGTCATTCGGATTTTTTTTCTCCTATATGTGAAAATTGTGAATGACATTCTGCGAAAGTGACGTTTTGCGAATGTGACCATTTGCGAAAGTGACGATCTGCGTCAAAACCTGCGCAAACAGTGACAACTATTTCAATTTGTCTTGGAAAAGGTTTAAGACAAAAATGTAAAAAAACGCGTTAATTAATACTGCTGTTACCGAATGACCTGATAAAATTTGACAAGGAGTTAAAAATTACCGTGTATTTATAGGGGGCGTGCTACTAGGCACGCGCGCGATCACGCAGCAGGATACAGGGCAAGTTGCCCGCTGTGCCCGTTCAAGGGCAAGCACCCGTCCAGTGTGACGTTCCACGTGCGCAGCAAGCACCCGGAGCAAGGACACATATGCGGCATTTGTGACCTCTTGTTTATCAGCACTAGAGGACTTAGAATTCATATGAACTCTGTGCACCCCGAGCATTCCAATAAGGTAAAAAGGGGTAAATTTTAACCGTACTTGTCCTATTTAGTTTTGACACTTGTCATACGTCTATATAAAGGGATATGGGCACATATGTATGGACTCTGGTCCTGGACCCAATAAATATAAATAGTATATCGTTAGAAAGGTATATTCTCATAGAGCACGAATAGGTTTGTCCTAAAATGTTGTCCTGATTTTCTATGGACCCGCCGCCACGTTAAGCGACTTTCATTGCTTACTGTACTATCCGAGATACTGAAAACTCATACTTTTTAAGCCGATATCTCGAGTCGGACAACAAATCCAAGTGTAACCCCATAATAACTTTTTTTCCTCTTGAAAATACCTATCCATCGATGTACGATTCAAGTCTATTGGTCATAAGGACCAAAGTGCCCGAACCCCTTTGATTATTTAAAAATAGTCTTATTTTTATTATATTAAATTGTCACTAATAATTTTATTATCAACTAGCGGCTGCCCGCGGTTTCACCCGCGTGGTTCCCGTTCCCGTGGGAATACCGGGATAAGAAGTGCTCTATGTTTTAATCTAGGGTATTTACTATCTGTGTGCCAAATTTCAACCAAATCCGTTCTGTAGTTTTTGCGTGATTGAGGAACAAACATCCAAACCCACAAACTTTCACATTTATAATATTAGTAGGATTTCTTTCGTAATCCGTGCGTGGAGAACTATTTTATTGAATGATTATTTCAATAAAGACTTGGGTGAAGATTGTTTACCAAATAGGACAAGTAAAGATAAGCTGACTATTAGAAATAAAGTTGTTCGACTTCTGTTAACTTATTGTTGTTTTTACAGACGGATTTATACCTTTGTGAAAAATGCGGTATAAACTTTAAAACGGAAGACGATAAACTTACGCACTTGCGCACATCTGCGGCGCACAGCAGCGACAAGGACAATGAGTAAGTTTGCTACTGTTCCCATCTACACGTACAGTGCGATTAATTTAACTATGCACAACAGAAGCGGCAACATCACTCGACAATGTATGGCAACGAGTCACAGATTAAAATATATTGTTTTGTACCGCATGCACTCTGTAACATGCGTTCTGTTGTACAGGTGTGCGTTCCGTGGCTTCCCTCAAGCACACTCGTGCGCACTCCGGTGCGCACTCTAACCGTTCCGTGGCTCGGTGAAATTTTACTCTGAACGCTATCAGAGCATAGTTTCATCCGTTCTGTGACTCAGAGCGCAACAGCAACAAAACAACCATCAAAATCGGTGGTTAAAAAATGTTATGACGTTCTTTACAATATAATGTCATAAGTAATGTCATTTGACTCATCATAGACTAGTGTCTCCGTGAGCTGTAGACCTCGCGAAAAAATAAAATAAAATGTCGCCATGAAGTTTTCGAAGCACACAGTAGGTACGTGAGTATTGCAGCTAGATGGTGCTTCTAATGTTGATCATTTTTCAAAATGGGTGAGTATTTTTTTTATAAATTTGGAAAAATTGGCTTGACTGAACAGTTATATATAATTATCGAACCTACTCACAAAATTTCACCTGAATCTGTTGAGAAATGCGACTTGTAGAGGAGATCAAACAGCCGGAAAGCTGGAATAAAATATGTTTTTTTACATATCTCCGTCATTTTCACAAATTTCGAAAAACTGTCTCGACAATTTTTTTTATATATTTTTCGAACCTGCTCACAAAATTTCTCCGAGATCGGTTGAGAAATGCGACCTGTAGAGGAGAACAGCCAGCGCTGGAAATACGGACTGAAATTGGATTTTTAACATTTCTCCGTCATTTTGAAAAATTTCCAAAAACTGGCGTGACAAAAAAAATCTATATTATTTTCAAACCGGCTCACAAAATTTCACGAGAAGCGGTTGAGAAATGCGACCTGTAGAGGAGAACACCCAGCGTCAGAAAGCCGGACTGAAATACATTTTTCTTACATATCTCCGCCGTTACGAAAAATTTAGAAAAACTGTCTCAACTTGAAAAAATCTATATGATTTTCGAACCTGCCCACAAAATTTCACGAAATTCGGTTAAGAGATGCGACCTGTACAGGAGAAAAGACAGAGCCGGAAAGCTGGACTGCAATAGGTTTTTTTTACATATCTCCGCCATTTCGAAAAAAAATCGAAAAAGTGGCGTGACAAAAAAAATCTATATCATTTTCAAACCTGCTCACAAAATTTCACGAGAATCGCTTGAGAAATGCGACCAGGGGGCTTACCATCAGCAAATAAGAAACCGTTCACTTCAAAAGCAGGCCTTAAAAAGAACTGCATATGGCCTGCTTTTATATTAACCTTTGAGGTCATAGTATGAAAAAGTAAGGCAGTTTAGTTTAAGTCCTGCTATAGGAGCTCATGTAAGGCCCCTGTAGAGGAGAACAGACAGCGCTGGAAAGCCGAAAAACCTGTTTTTTTTAACATATCTCCGCCATTTTGAAAAATTAAAAAAATCTGGCTCGACAATTTTTTTTATATATTTTTCGAACCTGCTCACAAAATTTCTCCGAGATCGGTTGAGAAATGCGACCTGTAGAGGAGAACAGCCAGCGCTGGAAATACGGACTGAAATTGGATTTTTTTACATTATCTCCGCCATTTAGAAAAAAAATGAAAAACTGGCTTGACATAAGAAATCTATACAATTTAAACCTGCTTACAAAATTTTACGAGAATCGTTTGAGAAATGCTACCTGTAGAGGAAAACAGACAGCCCTGGAAAGCCGGACTGAAATATGTATTTTTAACATTTCTCCGTCATTTTGAAAAATTTCCAAAAACTGGCGTGACAAAAAAATCTATATTATTTTCAAACCGGCTCACAAAATTTCACGAGAATCGGTTGAGAAATGCGACCTGTAGAGGAGAACACCCAGCGTCAGAAAGCCGGACTGAAATACATTTTTCTTACATATCTCCGCCGTTACGAAAAATTTAGAAAAACTGTCTCAACTTGAAAAAATCTATATGATTTTCGAACCTGCTCACAAATTTTCACGAGAATCGGTTGAGAAATGCGACCTGTAGAAGAGAACATACAGACATACGAAAGAATTTTTGCCCAAGCTGAAGCAGAGACGCTTCGCTCGCACTTCGTGCTCGCTCGGTCAATCATGTTTTTATGTATAAGTTTCAAAAAGTTCATGATTTGCATGCTCCTAAAAAAACAGATTTTATTTGATTTAGTTCTGACATAGGAAAGTTTAAATTATCCATATTCCATTTGGAAAACGAAAACTTTGTACCTAATGACATGTTTGAAGTTATAAAAAAACCGGCCAAGTGCGAGTCGGACTCGCGCACGAAGGGTTCCGTACCAAAAAACAGCAAAAAAATTGTATGAGAGCACGTTTGTTGTATGGGAGCCCCCCTTAAATATTTATTTTATTCTGTTTTTAGTATTTGTTGTTATAGCGGCAACAGAAATACATCATCTGTGAAAATTTCAACTATCTAGCTATCACGGTTCATGAGATACAGCCTGGTGACAGACAGACAGACAGACAGACAGACGGACAGCGGAGGCTTAGTAATAGGGTCCCGTTTTTACCCTTTGGGTACGGAACCCTAAAAACATCTAGATCGTTCCGTGTCTTGGTTACAATTCGAACAGGTTAAACTTTAACCAAACAACTACTAGTCCGATCAACGGGGCTTATGCAACCCGAATAATTCTCCCGTCTATGAAATTTGGCATGTGATGAAGTTAGGTAATACAGATTACAGATGCACAATAAGCCAATAAATTTTATGACGAGAAGTTAGGTATTTTTACCTAAACATGAAAATTGCTTATATCTCTCTGTGAATATTTCCTCGGGCTGAAACACTTTCTGTATACGTACTTATGTACTTCTTAGAATAAGTATGTGAAGGAATCCAATCTTTTTTCGATTTCAGAGATACCCCAAATTTAACTTTTAACATTTTTCAATATATCTTCTATTGAAAAAATTATCTGTTGATTATAATTTTTTAATATGTTTTTATATCCTTAAATACATAGCTTTGTTCAGTAAGCCAATAAATTTTCTTCCTTTATCATATATTTTTTATTTTTTGACTTTAAGAGGTTATTTACGTAATGTGAAAAAATAGTCGGTCAATTTTTATACGTTTACTAGATAAATTATTTTATATTAAAACATATTTATCAATAATCCAATCAATTTTTTGAACGCGCATATATTTTTAAGTATAGTCGCCGATTTATGATAGAGCGTAAGGGTTGACCTCCACTTGACTACTCAGCGCTGCTTTTCCACGCACTTTTGGAGTAGCGTAGGCGAGTTTGGTTGCCACCGTTATTAAAAATAATTAAGAGTTTCAAGAGTTTAAGGATAGTGGTAGGTAGGTACTTTTGAATTAAACAATTAATAAGTGTGTTTTTAAGTAGATATCAGATTTTATGCATTTGCATGTGCATATAACTTTATAATTACGGCGTTAATGTATATTTTAGCCGTTTTTCCCAATCGTGCATATTTCCTTTAGTAGCGGGAGTTACATGTAGGCAGCTATTTAAGCTGGCCTCTATTTAAATCAATAGAAATACTGTAAACAATGATTGAGCTTGCCAACGCCATTCCTCATTCCTTAGCCGAAAAGGTGCGTATAAAGTTAGAAGCTATTTCGCGCAAAAAACCTGAGTTTTGAAGAAAACGAAGAACAATAATGCCTTCATCAATGGCACAGGTCGTACGTCGTGCCCTGCGTAAAAGGTATCTCCAGATTCTCCAGAAATGGCGCCAAATTTAGCCAATGACATCAGTTGATATAGAGAGGTTGTTTTCGGCGTTTAAATTGATATTGGGTGAAAATGTTTTTTTTTAGTTTTGCATTGTGCATATTTTGGACATATTAACAGTTTTTCGTGCATATTTTGGCCTTTTTAGTGCATATTTGCATGCATATTTTGGCACTTTGTTAGTGCATATAATCCGATGTCTATTTATTAGTAATGACTATTATGAGTCGCTAATTTTTACTTGATTCTAGCCAATGGAAATTGGTTTTCACATGACTGCCCAAAAAGTTCGCATAAGAAATGTATTGGCAAAGCCCTTAGTACGGACCCTTGAAATATTTACTATGTATACATCACACCTTTTCTCGGAAAAAAAACAACTATAAAGTTTCTACTCACCAGTGTATCCACGCCCAACAAATTTTCAAACAATCCAGGGACATACTTTACCTCTCTCACTCCAAATTGCATACTCTTATTATTATCTTTAATGACATCACCTGAGCCACATGCATACAACTTTTGGCCGTTTGCTACATTAATATCAACATTACTTTTAAAGTCTCTATAGTTAGCTAGCCAATCCTTGCGTTAGGTCATGTGAGAGGACGTTCCTGAGTCCACTACCTATTCATTGTCATTACTCTTGATGGTGCTATAAGCAGCTAGAATAGTGTGACCCTTTTTATCTTTCTTTGCATTAGGATTCTTCGGACATGTCAATGCTTTATGCAGTCCATTGCATATAAAGCATCTTATCTCTTTCTTCTGCTTATCACGCTTCTGCTGCGTTTGTTTTTGTTGATTGCCTTTACTGTTCGTGGAACTACTTTTGTACCTTGAACGGTTATCTCTTGACACCAATGTATTCTCAGTGGATGTCGAAGGTATTGGACTATCCTGTTGAAGCAATTTTGTTTTGAGGTAGTTAGATGTCAGTGTGATGTTCGCATTCTCTATTGTCATCTTTAGGGTTGTATACTCTTCAGTAAGTCCTTGTAACATAAGTGCTGCTAGCAATTCATCGCAGGCGCGGTCGCAGCCTGTAATTTTAGGGGGGGTCACTAATAATAATACAATTGTTTTTTTGTACATTTTAGAAACTGTTCTATGTGACATGTACGATTTTGAGGGGGTCATGTCCCCTGTGACCCCCCCCCCCCCTCGGACCGCGCCTGATTCATCGTCTACTTCCTTACCAATACCTTGTAACTGCTGAGCTACTTTCAGTATTTGCGTAACATGTTATAGTCCTTCATATAGCTGAATTGCTCTAACTTAAAGCTTACAAGTTGTCCCAGTAACCGACATCTGTTTAAAGAGTCCTTGGTCTTGGAAATTATTCTCTAAATAGCAGCCGCCCGCAACTTCGCTGCGTGGACAGATTTTTTGCTATCCCTCGGGAACTGTACGTTTTTTCTGGATGAAAGGTACCATATGTCCTTTTCTGTACCCCTAGCAACGTCCATGCAAAATTTCATGATGATCGGTTCAGTAGTTAAGACGTGAAGGCGTAACAAACAAACGGACTTTCGCATTTATAATATTAGTAAGGATAAGGATGCTTGTCATACTTCCTTAGTAGTTGTAGCTTCTCTTACATGTACTAGTAAATCAGTATTTATCATGCGACAGATCTTAGCGCGAGCTCTCTGATCTTTCTTCGTTGGCTCTACAACTCTACATCTATAGCAGCTGGTGTAGTTGTTACATAGCTCCATAGATCGTCGTGTAATAACATCTGCATTAAATATTTCCAAGTCGAGTGATTCGAAGATTTTTGAATTTCTCAAATGCAGGTAGGCTACTAGTGCTCGTACTGGTTGTACTCGTGCTGTTACTACTAACACTCATGGTGTTGTCGTTTTCTCCGACCATCTCAAAGTTTAAACCAATTTGTGTGTAACTTTCTCTATCCGAAAAAACTTACAGTTTTGCGGAGTGCTGACCATAACCTGTTGATATTTGTAGATGTTGCAGAGCTCAGTGGTGTAAGCTTAATCGACAGTAACACACATTTAGAATAGATGTATTAATACTTTATTAAGATTTTTCACCATGACACTACGATAGTAATTTTTAGACAGAACACAAAACAAAAGACCATTGTGACAACCTCCGTCACACCTCAAACATTGCATTCAGCCAGTCGACATTGAACCTCTTTTACAACATGCAAATATCCCTTTATGACTAGCCGAACCTTATATTTATCAATAGAGCCATCGGGATTGGTCTTAATCTTGAAAATCCACGTGCATGGGATTGCTTTTCGAAATTTTGGTAGTTCGACTAGTTCCCATGTTTCGTTATCTCCTAACTAGTTTATTTCGCTCTCGATAGCCTTTGTCCACTTTTTTTGTCTTTACATAATGCTCATATAAATTGTTGGCTTCAAGAGCCATAATATAATCATTCAACTTTACAGAAGACTTTAGATTTGTTCTATTTCTAAGAACCATGCGATTTTCTTCTCTTTCGAAGTTTTCATCAGAATTGTCGCAACAATTTACTTCTCTTTCAACATTTCCGTCAGAATTGTCGCTTTGGTTTCCTTCTTCTAGGTTTTCAATTTCTTCTTCAGAAGGCAAGGACTCGAAATGTTCTTCATTCATATCATCTACATTTCTTCATTGGTTTCAATATATGCGCTTGGTGAAGAAGGTCTTGAAATGATTTCGATTTCATCCACTGAAGCATGTCGTTCTCCAATCTCTCTATTAACATTCATTTCATGTTCACTTTCGAAACTTGAGAAATTATGATTGATGTTCTTTTGAAGAAAAGGCGTCGCCTTTGTCGGTCTAGGTACATCCTCTTTTCATTTTCCCAGTAGTGGTATCTCTTGGAAAGTCACATCTCTGGATCTAATCAATTTGAATGCTTCTTTGTCCCAGATACTATAGCCTTCAGTAGTATCTCAGGTAGATTTGCTTCGATTTGGCTATTTAGCTCGTGCCAAATATTCTTCAACGCAGATATGTGCTTCCTTATGTCATGTTCAGGATCCTTTTTATAATCAAAGAATTTCAGACAGAGATCATACCAGCTAGTAAAACACTACAAAACTTAGCTGTATATCGGTGATATAAACAGTCACATATGTGGTACAGAATCGTTTCTATCATTGGAAAAGAGCCCCACTTTTATCACTATAACGACGGCCGCACCGAATAAACGTGCAAGAGCTATTGCCCAAAAAAATCATATAAAATATGCTTCTGCACCACCACACTTTTTTTGTGTTTTTTAACCAAGTGTTTTCAAAATTATAGTCACTTAACTGTTTGTTGTAAGGAATTATCGTTTTTATTCGTAATCCGAATATTAGTTTAACGCAACTATACAATTGTCAAGCTTACTAGTTAGCACACGAATAAGCGTGTGAAACATCATAGTCAAGTTTTGTAAACATTAATTAGTGCAATGCGCTCTTGCCCGTTTATTCGTGTGAACATGTAAACTTCCTTACTATGTAAAGATCCTTGCAGAATTTGCAACTACATTTATATTTTGTATTAGCGTATTGCACTAAATAAAATAACCACAAATATGTTTAACGTTTTAAATACGGATATTCTCAGTTTTTCATGTTAATACACATTTAGTAACTAAACATTGCAAATTTAAAACATCCTTTTTAACCGACTTAAGCTATAAATATTCTATTCAAATACATATATAATGTTCAAATCACCAATACGCATATTAATTTTAAAACCGGCCAAGTGCGAGTCGTACTCGCGCACGAAGGGTTCCGTACCAAAAAACAGCAAAAAATCATGTTTGTTGTATGGGAGCCGCCCTTAAATATTTATTTTATTTTGTTTTTAGTATTTGTTGTTATAGCGGCAACAGAAATACATCATCTGTGAAAATTTCAACTGTCTAGCTATAACAGTTCAAGAGATACAGCCTGGTGACAGACAGACGGACAGCGGAGTCTTTGTAATAGGGTCCCGTTTTCACCCCTTGGGTGCGGAACCCTAATAAAAAACGTCTAATGAAGTCGGGTGGGGCTTTTAGAATTAAAAAAATGCTGTCCTTCAGCCCCTCCCAACTTCAATAGACGTTTTTTATTAAAATTTACATGCGTATTGGTGATTTGAATATTATTTATAACTTTTTAGTGCTATTTAATTTTTAATCTGTTAATGTTTTAATTTTTATTTTAAGGTTTTTGAAGGCAGTTTTTCTTTTTTTTTTGATAAGGCTTTTACAAACTGTAACCATTCGATACACATCAGAGCAGGTAGCAGCGGTTTGTGCGATTAACATTGCACGCATCAGTCGTATGGTGATGTGCGAAGGAAGTGCACTAGTTTATGCTGGTACTTAGAAAAATTAAGAAATCCTCAGCTGCAGCAATTTGTTGTAGGAGAATGTTGGAACTAGTCAACAAAGATATGGCTCTCTCCATGACATGCTCTGGGTGTACTTGAGCCTCCTTATAAGATGCGTAGGTAGCGATCACGTTTCACTACCGTAAGTCATCACTGGCATGGCAACACACACTGGTCATAGACTGTCGTCTTCAGACACTGAGGTAAGTCGGACGTGAACATTTTTCGAAGCTTCCCGAATGCTGCCCATCCGAGTTGGATTCGACGAGAGATCTCTTTCCCAAAGCTGGACTTACCTAACTGGACTGCCTGTCCTAGGTATACGTAATCGTCAACAACTTTGAGTGTTAGTATTCCCAACATGAACTGGAGCGGGTACAACACGGACCCACCTAAGACCCACTCTTTGAAAAGCACTACGGAGATCTTCGAGCATTGTATTCAGGACTTCCAAGGTCTCAGCCATACGAACTATGTCATCAGCAAAATAAAGGTGTGTTAGGTACTGGCCGACAGATATCTAAGTCTTTGACGAGCGACCTTCGCCAATTTAATACGAATCGTATTAAAGAGGCCATCGAGCGGAATAAAGGCTCCAAAGTGTTCGCGAGAGATCTGTCTATTGGGCAAAGCCAGATGACGAAGCTGAAAACTGACGACGGACGCATCATTTCATCGAAGCCTGAAATCCTGAGAGAGATCGAGAGCTTCTATGGGCAGTTATATTCCACGCAGACACCTGCGGGGCTACTCAAATGGCCACTTTTCTATTCGTTCGCTAACTTAAAGCTTAAAAATAAGCAATTTGACGATCAAGTCACACGTCGCAAATTTATGTAAATCACAGACATTGTTGTATTGTATGGAATTGACAAGCCTACGACACGTAATTTTGGAGTTCATGACTTATTTTTAATTTTTAAGTTAGCGAACGAATAGAAAAGTGGCCATTTGAGTAGCCCCCCTGTTGAAAGCAAGGCTAAAGACCCCAGAGCCAAGCTTACCCGACACTATACCCAAGATATCCCGGACGTCAGCCTGTACGAGATTAGTATGGCTCTCAAACAGCTGAAAAACAACAAGGCGGCGGGTGACGATGGAATCACTACAGAACTTCTGAGAGCGGGCGGTAAGCCGATACTCAAAGTCCTCCAGAAGCTCTTTAATTCCGTCATCGTCCAGGGCAGAACGCCAAAGACATGGAACATAAGTGAGGTGATCTTGTTCTTTAAAAAGGGTGACAAGTCCCTCTTAAAGAACTATAGACCCATCTCGCTTCTGAGTCATGTCTATAAGTTGTTCTCGAGAGTCCTTACGAATCGTCTCACTCGCAAGTTCGACGACTTCCAACCTCCCGAACAAGCCGGGTTCCGAAAAGGCTTTAGCACCATAGACCACCATAGACCATACGCTGCGGCAGGTTATACAGAAGACTGAGGAGTATAATGAGCCACTTTGCTTGGCGTTCATGGACTATGAGAAAGCCTTTGATTCGATTGAAACCTGGGCGGTGCTGCAGACTCTCCAAAGGTGCCAAGTGGACTATAGGTATATCGAGGTGTTGAGGTACTTATACCAAAATGCTACCATGACGATCCGAGGACAGAATCAGAACACAAATCCTATCCACCTGGATAGGATTTGTGTTCTGATGGCGGAGGCTCAAGATCACCCAGCGTGCAATGGAGAGAGCCATGCTCGGCGTTTCCCTACGTGATCGAATCAGAAACGAGGAGATCCGCAGGAGAACTAAAGTAACCGACATCGCTCGAAGGATTGCTCAGCTGAAGTGGCAATGGGCGGGACACATAGCGAGAAGAACCGATGGCCGTTGGGGCGGAAAGGTTCTGGAATGGCGACCGCGCACCGGACGACGCTCCGTGGGTAGGCCCCCGACAAGGTGGACCGACGATCTGGTGAAGGTCGCGGGAAGCCAGTGGATGCAGACAGCGCAGGACCGATCGTCGTGGAGATCCTTAGGGGAGGCCTATACCCAGCAGTGGGTGTCGTTCGGCTGATATGATGATATGATGAGGTACTGGCCATTATAATGCTGATGCTGAGTCCTTTCCAGTGGAAGAGTTTAAAGATGTTCTCCAATGCAACTGTGAACAGTTTTGGAAAAATATCATCTCCCCCTGCTTTATATCTCGTTGTAGTGGGATGGGATTTGTGCTCTGTTTCCTGTAATCGGACCAACAGGGTGACATTTGTGTATAAATAGTACCTTAGCACCTCGAAATACCTGTAGTCCACCATCGCAGTTATGTTGCTGCTTTAGTAAGAACCAATGTGACACGATAATTATCCTTAGCAGCAACGGAACTGCGGTTTAAATCGAATTCAATTGAGAATTGTTAGCAACAGAGTTATGTAATCAGGGTGCAGGTCTCTATTGAATCACTTTTTCATAGTCCACGAACGCCAAGCAAAGTCGCAGATTATACTCCTCGACCTTCGTATAACCTGCCGCAACATATGGATGTGGTCTATGGTGGTAAAGCCTTGTCGGAACCCAGCCTGTTCGGGAGGTTGGAAGTCGTCGAACCTGCGAGTGAGACGATTCGTAAGGTCTTTCGAAAACAACTTAAAGACATGGCTCAGAAGTGAGATGTGTCTGTAGTTCTTTAAGACGGACTTGTCACCCTTTTTAAAGAACAAAATCACCTCACTTGTGTTCCATACCTTCGGCGTTCTGCCCTCGACGATGACGGAATTGAAAAGCTTTTGGATGACTTTAAGTATCGGCTTACCGCCCGCTCTCAGAAGTTCTGTAGTGATCCGGTCGTCACCCGCCGCCTTGTTGTTTTTCAGCTGTTTGAGTGCCATACTAATCTCGTACAGGCTGACCTCCGGGATATCTTGTGTATAGTGTCGGGTAAGCTTGGCTCTGGGGTCTTTAGCGTTGCTATCAACAGATGTCTGCGTAGAATATATAACTACCCATAGAAACTCTCGATCTTCCGATTTCAGGCTTCGATGAGATGAGATGATGCGTTGACTTTGACTTTGAAAGACTTAGATAGGTACCTGCCTATTTAGCTGCCGATAACGATGGGCATCGACTGAGCTCTGGAGCCCCATTTCACATCTCTGATCCATGAGTAGGAGTGTGTGGTCGGAGAGTTTCTTTAGCTTGGGACGGTGGGTCTTAAAGAACTAAGACCCTACCGTTCCGACAGTATCCACCACCATGTTGTTTAGATTGTCCACATCTGTGCTTTTCTCAAGGGCTTCGAAGAGGTTTTGGAGTTCTAGTTGAAAGCTCTCGGGGTTTTGAATATGGGCCGGTATTATTAAAATACTAGCTTCTGCCCGCGACTTCGTCCGCGTGGATATTAGAGAAAATTCTTAGGGAACCTTCAACCAGGATCCAACCAGCCATTTTTACGCGATTAGGCGGGTCTCCACCAAGCGCGCTGCCTCGCGAGGCAAGACATTTGCCGCGTGTGGCGGACCTCGCACGAGGCTTCCCGTTCCCGTTCCCGTTCCCGTTCCCGTTCCCGTTCCCGTTCCCGTTCCGTTCCCAATCCGTTCCCGTTCCCGGTCCAGGTCCCGGTCCCGGTCCCGTACCCGTACCCGTCACCTCCCCGTTCCCGTTCCCGCACCCATTCCCGTCCCTGTCCCTGTCCCTTGGATGAGGACTTCAAAATAAATGTCATTTTCGCAATCACCATCCCATGAAACCTCAAGAACGACATCCACATCGATTTTCATCTTTACTTACCCCATCCCTAAGGGATGATTTTCAAAATAACAAAATATCTGTTTGCCTTTTTATTTTTAGACATGCTCCTACGAATTTTAACGTTGAAATATCGATTTTTTTTTATATTCTTTTTTCATACAAAATTTAAACCCTATTTTCACCCTTTTAGGGGTTAAATCATGTCCACCGTGTTGAACTTCAAAATAAAACTCATTTTTGCAATCACCATCCCATAAAACCTCAAGAACGATATCCATATCGATTTTTATGTTTTACTAACCCCATTTACCCCCTAAGGTGTTGATTTTCAAAATTACAAAATATTTGTTTGCCTATTTATTTTTATATGTACTCCTACGAAGTTTAAAGTTGTTAGTCTATTTTATATTATTTTTCCATACAAAATTTGAACCTCATTTTCACCTTTTTAGGGGTTAAATCATGTCCACCGTGTTGGACTTCAAAATAAATCTCATTTTCGCAATCACCATCCCATAAAACCTCAAAAACGACATCCATATCGATTTTTATGTTTACTCACCCCATTTAGCCCCTAAGGGGTTGATTTTCAAAATCACAAAATATATGTTTGCCTATTTAGTTTTAGAAGTGCTCCTACAAAGTTGAAAGTTGTAATGTCTATTTTATATTATTTTTTCATACAAAATTTGAACCCCATTTTCAGCCCTTTAGGGTTTAAATCATGCCCACTTCAAAATAAATGTCATTTTTGCAATCGTCATCCCAGAAAACCCCGATAACGATATCCATATCTATTTTTAGGTTTTTTTATCCCTTTTCACCCCCATTTCATCCCTATAGGGGTTGAAATAATAACAAAAACAATATACGTTGCGTTAGATTTTCATTCATAAGCCTAAATTATAAATTTGGCGATTTTTACTTCGAAAATAAAGGATTTTCTTCAATACACAACTTCATCCCCCTTTTGACCCCTTCGGGGGTAGAATTTTGAAAAACGCTGAAACCGGTATCTATTTATTTTCAACTGTTAGTCTAAACACAAAGTTTGAAGATTCTAGCTTCAAAACTGAGGGACTTTCATACAAACTTTCATCCCTTATTTCATCCCCTTAGGGATGGAATTTTCAAAAATCCTTCCTTAGTGGATGCCTACACTGTATAAAGTATCTATGTGCAAAATTTCAAGTCTCTAGGTCCAGCGGTTTGGGCTGTGCGTTGATAGATCAGTCAGTCAGTCAGTCAGTCAGTCAGTCAGTCAGTCAGTCAGTCATTCAGTCAGTCATTCAGTTTACGATTTTATATATTAAGATTTGAAAACTTTAGTTGATTTTTTAAAATCCTAGTTACCTTTTTTAAGATTTTTTGGATTTCTCTGATAAAATTGATCTAAAGATTTGAAAGACATAAAAATGTAGGTAATTTTATAAGGCATTTTCTTTTTATTTACAAGCACTATAAAGATTTCATATCAAGACGATACCGTAAGAACTACTTACATTTTAGACATAAATAAGTTTAAACAATAATAAAAGTGCAAAGCTTAATGTAGATCATAGTTTAAGTGCATAAAATGTGCAAAGATATGATACTGAAATATAGATAAAAAAATATTCCCTTCCATAAACAGTGTAATGCAGTTATAGAATTTATCAAGCTCTGTATTTTTACACGAATAAACGTGCAAAGTGCTATTACAGGTACCTACATGATGACGAAGTAAACTGAACTAGAATAATAATAAAAAATGGTATTTCGTAAATTTCTACTTTTCTAATAATGTTGTTCATATTATTATGACTTATATTTAAAGTATTTTTTTTTATCTTTGACTTTGTCATACATTGTATATCAATATTTTTAACTGCTTTGAAATATTTAAAAAAATCCGTTTTTATTTTCTCCTGTAAAGTTGACTTTTTTTCACTTTTTTTCACTTTTTTGGTAATTTTTATCAAAAAGAAAAATATTGATAGGTATATTTCGTAAAGTTTTATTTCTATGTCACCATCGCGTGCTCCATTTTTATTATCCAATTTATGTAAAAAAGATTAGCGTAAGTGCAATGTCACATGCGCTTACAATTCTATTGATAAATTAGTAGCATAATGTTATTGTTTTATTACTGCCCCCCTCGAATTCATAGTATTAAATTATGAAATTTTACAAAGGTACACGTTGTCAGGGGTACAGAGAAGGACAAATTTTTCATTCTGAAAAAAGAATTGTTCCCGAGGGATAGCAAAAAAACTTTCCACGCAGACGAAGTCGCGGACCGCTAGTATCTAATATTAATTAAAGTGACAGTTATCTAACCTAATTTATCTTTTGTTTTATTTAGGAATACCCGCCGTCACTTCGCTTCGGTGTAGTGTGGAATTTGACACCATGTATTATACATATAAAAACCTACCTCTTGAATCACTCTATCTGTTAAAAAAACCGCATCAAAAGCCGTTGCGTAGTTTTAAACATCTAAGGATACATAGTGACATACAGTTGGAAGCGACTTTGTTTTAGAGTATGTAGTGAGAACGGTGTCCACCAAACTCGCCTACACTACTTCAAAAGTGCGTGGCATAGCAGTGCCGAGTAGTTAAGTGGAGGTCAACCCTTACGCTCTATCATAAATCGGCGACTATCCTTAAAAATATATGCGCGTTCAAAAAATAATTGGATTATTAATAAATCTATTTTAATATAAAATAATTTATCAAATAAACGTATAAAAATGGACCGACTATTTTTTCACATTACGTAGATAACCTCTTAAAGTCAAAAAATAAAAAAAATATGATCAAAGAAGAAAATTTATTGGCTTACTGAACAAAGCTATGTATTTAAGGATATAAAAACATATTAAAAAATAATAATCAACAGATATTTTTTTCAATAGAAGATATATTGAAAAATGTTAAAAGTTAAATTTGGGGTATCTCTGAAATCGAAAAAAGATTGGATTCCTTCACATACTTATTCTAACAAGTACATAAGTACGAATACAGAAAGTGTTTCAGCCCGAGGAAATATACACAGAGAGATATAAGCAATTTTCATGTTTAGGTAAAAATACCTAACTTCTCGTAACAAAATTTATTGGCTTATTGTGCATCTGTAATCTGTATTACCTAACTTCATCACATGCCAAATTTCATAGACGGGAGAATTATTCGGAAGTCTCCATACAACAAATATCCTCATTAATTGGACTATACACCCAAAACGACGGAACGCACACCTGGCAACGACACGTCAGACTAAACAAGTCAACAACCTTACGACCGTCTTCATGTCGTACGTAATAAGAGCTGTTTTCGTATTTCAACTATTTAAATTACCGTGCTGCCGTGCGTATTATGTTATTAACCTTATCCATTTAGCAACAAAATTCGTGTGCGCGCGTATCGCCCCTGCACGAACTAAACGTATGTTGTGACGGCGCGGCGTCGGCGGCGTGCAAGCGATTTCGACCTTAGTAGTGGTTAAGCGACGCTGTTGCCCATGGTAACCTATCACATGTCCGAAATTTACTTGTCCTAATTTCATTTGACCGAAAACTGTTGACCAACGTCTTTGTTGCCATATGTTTTGTTTGCCATATTTTTAAATCATCGATATATTATTTGGCATATGTTTCATTTTACCGAACTACGTTTCACCGATTTTCAAAATAACTTTTTACTATTGGCCGAAGTCTCTTTTGACTTTTTTTCATTTGCCAGATAACTTATTTGCCATACTTTCACTTCACCAGAACAACATTTTACCGAATATCATTTGGCCGCAAGTTTGTTTGAATAAAAATATTTTTTACTTTGACTTTACCTTTGACTTCGACATTGGTGAGTTAGGTTAGGTCAGTGTTTTGACCACTCGTAGCAGAGCGAGCGAAGTGGGTGGAGCTTAATAATGCTTGCATGCATGTTCCGTGCTTGCTTGTTTGCTTGCTCGCTTTGATGCATGCTTGCTTGTTTGCATGTTGGGTGCTTGCTTGCAAAATGCTTGCCGGGGGGTGCAGGGGGCCTGAGGCCCCCCGCTATAAAGAAAAACTTTTAATGCACCTACCAGTAGGTTAGGTTAGGTTAGTGTTTTGACCACTCGCAGAATGCTCCAAAATGCTTACATGCATGCTGCATGCTTGCTTGCATGCTGCATGCTTGCTTGCATGCTGCATGCTTGCTTGCAGGCTGCATTCTTGCTTGCATGCTGCATTCTTGCTTGCATGCTGATTTCTTGCTTGCATGCTGCATGCCTGATTGCATGCTGCATTCTTGCTTGCATGCTGCATGCCTGATTGCATGCTACATGCCTGATTGCATGCTGCATGCCTGCTTGCATGCTGCATGCCTGCTTGCATGCTGTATACCTGCTTGCATGTTGCATGCGTATAAAATTTGGGAAAATATTAGCTTACCTACAATCGAGTGTTGGCAGTTATTTTGCATGCATATTTATTGAGTCAAACAGAATATAATTTAAATTAATAAATAAATAATTTTCAGAACATCACGAAAATTTATCCGATTCCAGTTTAAAATGATTTTGGAAATCAACTAATAACTAGAAAAAATACGACTCGCTACAAAGATTAGGAATCGGAAATAGTGTGCTACAAGTTTTTAAGGCTTTTTGTAAATTATGGAAAATAAATCAGTGGTGTAATGAATGTTCGGGAATATAATACTTCGACGAAACATTCTTTCGACCGAGCATTACCTCGGTAAAAAGTTTTTCGGTCAAATGAGACGTCGGAGTAACGAAAAAAATCGAATTAATATTAGGTCAACTGATACAGTGGGAAACGTGATTTCGACGAAGTAAAAAAAGGCGAAACGAAAATAGTCGAAAAGTTGTCGGTAAAATGAAATTCGACCAACACAAAATTCGATCTTAAGATAGGTAACCGTTGCCCATGGTACATAGTTCATTAATCGCATTGTATGTGACACGTTGAGAACCAGAAGTATTGAATAGTCTGTCAGATTGACCACCGATTAACTCGCCCACAGAGGGGCTCCGTACAAATATGTACAGCTCACTTGGGGGTCGTCCATTAATCACGTGAGCCTCGCAAGGGGAGGGGGGGGGGGGTAGTTGAAAAAATCACGAAATATCCCAAGGGGGGGGGGGGGGGGGGGGGTGTAGTGAGATATCACGTGTATTAATTTTTTTAAACGCGTGACTTTTCACCGAAAACAGCGTGTGATTGTGATTGTTGACTCACCCACCGCTACCAGGACGATTTCCCCGCCCACCGCGACATATTCGTACTGAAAATTGTTGAGATTATTTTGTACCAAACGTGATTTAAAGGGTGGGGGGGGGGGTTAACGTAAAACCTCACCATGCATTACCAAGGGGGAGGGAGGGTTAAATAAATGGACGCCCCCTTGGTAGATTTATTTTATTATATGTTATTATTTCATCACTACATAGTATAAAACAAAGTCGCTTTCTCTGTCCCTATATCTCTATGTATGCTTAAATCTTTAAAACTAAGCAACTGATTTTGATGCGGTTTTTTTTAATAGACAGAGTGATTCAAGAGGAAGGTTTATATGTATAACTAGCTTCCGCCCGCGACTTCGTCCGCGTGGATATTAGAGAAAATCCTTAGGGAACCTTCAACCAGAATCCGACCAGCCGATTTTATGCGATTAGGCCGGTCCCCACTAAGCGCGCTTGGTGGGGACCGGCCTAGTTTATTACAACAATCAGAAGTGGGTCCGTTTCTTTACTCTTTTCCGTTCCCGTTTGGTCCCGTTCCTGTCCCCGGTTTCCGTTCCCGTTCGCTTTCGAGCGATCGCGTTTGCATTCCCGTTCCTGTTCCCGTTCCCGCTCCCGTTCCCGTTCACGTTCCTGTTCCCGTTCCCGTCCCCTGGGGCTGAATCATGTCCACCGTGTTGGACTTCAAAATAAATGTCATTTTCGCATTCCTCATCCCATAAAACCTCAAGAACAACATCCACATCGATTTTCATGTTTACATACCCCATTTACCCCCTAAGGGATGATTTTCAAAACAACAAATTATTATGTTTGCCTATTTATTTTTAGACATGCTTCTAAGAATTTTAAAGTTGTAATGTCTATTTTATATTATTTTTCCATACATAATTTGCACCCCATTTTCACCCATTTAGCGGTTAAATCATGTCCACAGTGTTGTACTTCAAAATAAATGTCATTTTCGCAATCACCATCCCATAAAACCTCAAGAACGACATCCATATCGATTTTTATGTTTACTTACCCCATTTACACCCTAAGGGGTTGATTTTAAAAACCACAAAATATATGTTTGCCTATTTATTTTTAGACATGCTCGTACGAAGTTTTAAGTTGTAATGTATATTTTATATACCAAATTTGAACCCAATTTTCACCCCTTTAGGGGTTAAATCATGTCGATCGTGTTGGACTTCAAAATAAATGTAATTTTCGCAATCGTCATCCCAGAAAACACCAATAACGACATCCATATCTTTTTAGGTTTATTTACCCCATTTCATCCCCATAGGGGTTAAAATACTACCTATAACCATATACGTTGCGTTATATTTCCATCCATAAGCCTAAACTATAAATTTAGCGATTTTTACTTTGAAAATTAAGGATTTTCTTCTATACTCAACTTCATCCCCCTTTTCACCCCTTCGAGGGTAGAATTTTGAAAAACGATGATACACGTATTTATTAATTTTCAATCATCAGCCTAAATACAAAATTTGAAGATCCTAGCATCAAAACTGAGGGACTTTCATACAAACTTTCATCCCTTATTTCATCCCCTTAGGGATGGAATTTTCAAAAACCCTTCCTTAGTGCATGCCTACACTGTATAAGGTACCTGTGTGCAAAATTTCAAGTCTCTAGGTTCTGTAGTTTGGGCTGTGCGTTGATATCTCACTCAGTCAGTCAGTCAGGACTTTGAATTTTATATATATAGATACATGGTGTCAAATTCCACACTACACCGAAGCGAAGCGAGGGCTGGTCGCTAGTTGTATATAAAGGATGTTTTCTGTGATTGTAAGTAACGAGTAGCAACCCTAACGATTCACGAGTTGTGACGGTTGAAACAGAGCTACGCGACAAAAAGAGAGGCGCTTTGGACTCTCTTATAATAGTAGGCAGACAGCGCTGTGCAATAGGGAATATGCATAATTTTTTTTAAATCTTAATCAAAAGTATAATGCGTGAGAAAATTAACTGTAATATTAAAACTTTTCTCTTGCGTTTTTTTCTCGTGATATAGTTACTTGAAGTTAGCGCGCAGCAGCACCCGCCGAAAACGCTCCATACAAAACGGTGACGTCACACATCACGTTTCAGGTGTGTTTCGGCGCGTTTAATATGGAGTTAGCCAATAATCTTCAATTATCTCCCTAAATTTTGCGTTTAAGTACATATGTGTCATACAAAATATTGTTTCTTATTCGATATTCTATCTGACTGTAAAGTGCATTATGTCCGAAAATGAAAAAAATAATTGTTATTTTTCACTGATTTCATCGTGTAATAAAACTAAAATAATATTTTTTTTTTTATTTTTTTTTCCTGTTCCATCATGTTTTTATAAGTGTCCGCAGCGATCAAGCTCAAATTCATCAAAATCGGTGACTTATGCATATTCCCTATTTGAGTAGCTTATTATTTCCTCGCGCGGATGGGCATCTGTACGCTTAGTACTATAAATATTCTGTGCTGGTGGTAAGGTAATTAACTTCTTTCATTGCCTTTAGGCTAAACTCTTCTTCTGCAATAAACCCGGCTAAGAAAAAGAAACGCGGCGCAGGAGGCTACAATCTGATTCAAAAAAAGAAATTAGCGGTTCGACGTGGCTATCCCAAAAAGTGTGATCATGTAAGTACCTGCATGGAAAATATGTTTATAGCATTAAAGAGCGCGTAATCTGCACACTAGTGTTGCCATTGGAAAAAAATCATAGTGCTTAAATAAAGACGAAATAGTGAATTATCTCTCTGTAGTGCACTTTGTACTTTTTATTGCTTAAGCAATATTCTCTAGCGTGTCGTTTATTTTAATGGAGTTAAGTGTAAGCAACGTTCTATAATGTTCGCAACCGGCCGCAGCAAGCCATGTCTAACTCAAAATCATTGATTGTTGGGCCAATGCATAATAGTACGGCTCATTTCAACCAAACACGGTCCCATTCGGCAGAAAGCATGAAACTTGGCATGCGTGTAGCTTTTACGTATATAATAAAATATAGAAGTAGCAGCAAGTCGTAAAGTGATTTTTGTCCCCCTGGGGGGGCATTTTGTGTCCCTAATTGCAGTTTTTATTTTTTTAATAAAAAACGGTGAAGGCTACAACAAAACTGTCTATGAACAATATATTTGTCATAAAATTTTCTATTAACCATTTTTTGAATGAAGGTGATAGCACTTATAGTTTTCAAATTATGTTTTTTGATTTTCTTCCGATATTTTTTGAAAAATATCACCCTGTGGGAATCTTATAGGAAAACACCGATATTTTTGGCATTAAAGAATGAGACTTGGCACACTTGTTCCTTAGATAGACTAGAGTGGAAAACGCTCGAGAGACAGCGGGAGACACCCTGCTGGGGGTTAACTTAAAAAACTTAAAAAACCATAATTTTTAAGTTAGTTGATATTTATTTTCAAGGAATTATATACTTTTGCTGCGTGGATAATTTGTTATAAGTTATAAGTAGACATAACAAAAATAACTGTAACTGTAAGCTGTAACTATCGCATTGCGTTAGATAGTACCTGTAATTATAAGTTTGTGTTTGTAAAATAAATAAAAAAAAAACTTTTATGTTTGTGGACAGGAAAACTCATAGTACAATTAAAAGTTGATTGACCCATTTATTTTTATTTTACACATTTTAGTGACAAATTATATAGTTTTTAAATGTGCCCATTAGGGCCCATATTGTAATATTAAAGAAAAAAATTAATTTTTACACGACTGCCCAAAAAGGAGTTCATGGTTCATGTATGTTTGTGGGTATGTGAGTTTCTTTATTCCACCATAAATTCTAAATGGCTCAACGGATTTGGATGTATGGGGGATCGTTAGAATCCTTACATCGTTCCGAGTGACACTGGCTATCAGTGGCGAGGGGTCAATTTATTGGTAAGGTAAGCCGGGGACCACAAAATTAGGTAAAAAGTAAAAAGATAAGATAATACAAGAAAAAAAACCAAATTACTTTACCAAACACGCACGTAAACAATGGCGCACACATACTACTAATAACACTAAATTCCTTCCTTCCGACGACATCCAACATCTGCTTCCGATTCCGAAACAAATCGAACAAAATTATACTTCTAAATAAAAAATATCTGACTTGCGATATATTTTCTTGTATCATTCTTATTTTATTTATTTTTCATCATAAATACTCATTCATCTCTCCAACAGAAAGAGAAATGAAACTTTAAAATCGCTTCAAATAGAAAGACAGAGAAAACTTAAGCCGGCCTGCTGCGGTCTCACTATTTTCAACCGAAAGGCACGCGACTGTGTGCATTGGTGAGAAAGAGACAGAGTAATAACAATCAACCGTTACCCGTGGCAACCGCGCCAAGACACAGTACGAAAAGGTAAGCTAAAGGATGTTGGCTTGCCTCGAGGTTTTGTGCGACAACGAATTTGAAACTCCTTGCGTGCTCCTTGCGCCCAGCGCGGCGCGAGTTTTTCGCGAGCGTTTTTACACTTAGATACACCCATAAATATTAACCGTAGGCATTACCAAAATGGTGAAAATTAATTAAATAATGACATGTATGATAATAATATGAACTGCATGGTGGATCGGTGGGGTGGGATTTTGAAAAGGTAAGCCGATGGGAATCGGCTTGTATGGACCCTTCGCCACTGCTGGCTATATTTAAAAAAAAAAGTCAATATGGCGACTGTTAGACACCATTTTCAAATGTGAAAAAATGGTATCGTACAGTCGCCAACGCTTCGTAAGATCATGGAAAATGCTGAGAAACTAGTTTTGATTATAAATTTATCATTTTGTGTTAGTGCGATCTGATAGTGAGCAATCGTTGGGAGCACTGGCAGCACGTGAGAGTAAACCATCGCGACAAGAAGCACGCGTACGGAGCGCTCGTCAAGGTCATCTGCGACGTCTGCGGGAAGGGGCTGCCGGTTAGTACACACACACACACACATATACTGAGAGAGAGACACAAACATACATACTATGCGCGCCAAATAAAAATAGTACTGTCAAACGGACATTTTGATAATTGTTCCTTTTCTTGCACATTCCTACACTCTGAAGTGGAAGCGAAACGCAAACAAAAATGGCCGCGGGGTTAATAGAATTCACGGGGTGATTAGAAAAAGTTTTACAACCCAAATTATCCGAGTGAAATTAGCTTAAAAAACATATGCGTTCGTTTTTTAAGCTAATATATATGTTACGGCTAATACCCGAAGTGCAGCTAAACCTAGTTTTAGACAGCTATCGGCTACACCTAGTTTTAGCCGGCTAGAACTAGGCTTAGCCGCACTTCGGGTATTAGCCGTAACATATATACTAATATGTTCTTTAAGCTAATGTAAATCGGATAATTTAGGTTGTAAAACTTTTTGGCTTTAGTGTCTAATCACCACGTGAATTTCTATTAACCCCGGTTTACGGAACGTATTTCCGTAGCTAGCTCTCGGGCGTACTTCATATTAGGGGAAAAAACTGACATAAGATTTCGTTCGCCAGTGCCGCGCTCTGCTCAAGATACACTTACTGAAGCACGCGCCTCCGACGTTCGCGTGCGCCGACTGCCCGCGCAAGTTCCACGACCAGTACGCGCTGGCGCGCCACGTGGCCGTGCACCAGCCCGGCCTGCCCTACCGCTGCGACCAGTGCCCGAGTGCCTTCAAGCAACTCGGAAACCTGAGACGACATAAGAGGGTCAGTTTTTATTCGACACGTTTTTATTAGGGTTCCGTAGCCTAAATGGCAAAAAACGGAACCCTAATAGATTCGTCATGTCTGCCTGTCTGTCTGTCCGTATGTCACAGCCACTTTATTCCGAAAGTATCAAGATTACACAGTTGAAACTTGGTAGGTTAGGTAGATGTATTCTGTTAACCGCTTAACGCATTTAACATTAAAAAAAAAGATTAAGGGGGGCTCCCCATACATGGAAATGAAACTGAAATTTTTTTTCTTCAAACCAATACTTGTGGGGTGTCTATAGATAGGTCTTTAAAACTGGCATTGAGGTTTCTAATACAATTTTTTTTCAAAGTCAACCGTTTGGGGTGTCTATAGATAGGTCTTTAAAACTGGCATTGAGGTTTCTAATACAATTTTTTTTCAAAGTCAACCGTTTGAAAGATAAATGCTGCCAAAGTGGTAAAATGTGTGTCCCCCCCCTCTAACTTTTGAAATAAGAGAGTGAAAAATCTGAAAAAAATATATGCTGTAAATCTTAATAAACACTTTCAACGAAAATTGGTTTCAACGAAATATAATGATTAGTTTTTGAGATATAGCACATTTTCCAAAACCGCAAATATAACTTTGTCATTCATACCAACACTGTGAAAAACAAAGTTATTTTTGCAGACGAAAAATAATAGTGGTATGAAAATATCGTATGGTATAAATAAGGTAACAACGGAACCCTACAGCGCGTGGTCCGACACGCACTTGGCCGGTTTTTTACACAGTAGAACATTACTGCAACGGCATGCAACAGGCATTGAAGGACGAACGTGAAAATCCGTGAGTCCATCAATGCCTAGTTGCGGCCAAGGCTTGTATGGTACTTTTCTCAAATAATGCGCGAAAATTCAAACCAAGAAGGTAGTATTTTTTAACATTTTATTTATATTTCAAATTACAGTAATTGAAAAGAGAAAAGAAAGAGAAAGATGTTTTATTTTTTTGGAATGTGCACATCAAGGCCTTTCATTTGATACCAATAATAAAAAAAAACATTTTATTTTATTTTTTTCCAGTTTTTTTTTATTTATTTTTTCCAGTTTTTTGGAATGTGCACATCAAGGCCTTTCATTTGATACCCATATTGTTTTTTCATTTTATCTGTAAAAACATGTGCCTAAATATTTTGAAATGTTGTCAATTATCAGATTTTAGAACGCAAAAGTATAAAAATCACTTATCAGATAGCGGCATCTAGTTATATTTTTTGTAATAGGGAATATGCATCAAAATTTTTTTTTATCAAAATCAATAGTATAATGCGTGAGAAAATCAATGTAATATTAAAACCTGTCTCTTGCGTTTTTTTCTCGTAATATAGTTACTTGAAGTTAGCACGCATCAGCTCCCGCCGAAAACGCTCTATACAAAATGGTGACGTCACACATCACGTTTCGGTGTGTTTCGGGCGCGTTTAATATGGAGTTAGCCAATAATCTTCAATTATCTCCCTAAATTTTGCGTTTAAGTAGATATGTGTCATACAAAATATTATTTCTTTTTCGATATTCTATCTGACTGTAAAGTGCATTATATCCGAAAACGAAAAAAAAATATCGTCATTTTCCCCTGATTTCATCGTGTGATAAAACGAAAATAATATTTTTTTTTTATTTTTCTTTCTGTTCCATCATGTTTTTACAAGTGTCCGCAGCGATCAAGCTCAATTTTAGGAAAATCGGTGACTTATGCATATTCCCTATTACTATTATTTAATCTATTAACTGGAATAGTTACAGATTTTTAGTATAGCAGTCGAAGCAGCACTGACGTTTGAAATTGCATCACCTCGTTTTGAGCGTTTTTTGTATGTTTGTAAATTGTTACGGAATCACGTTTGTTTTCTGTTTTGCACAGATATATTTAGTGGAACATAAACTACTGCTTATCAGCTATGAATATCACAGAAAAAAATAGTAAGTATCTGATTTATACATCTAGTTTTTTTCTGATTTATATTTATTTGTATAAATTTGACTTTCTATGGCGAAAGAAAAAAGTTTCAAATTGTATCACGAGATTTCTTGGTTAGGGCAATAGTGTTATATGTTAACTAACAATTTATATCAATATTATCGCCTCCTACGACTACTTTCTTAACAAAAATTTTTTTTACACATGTAACTGCGTTTCCGACGAGATTGGAAATATTAAATTTATTACGTTCCGAAGATTTATTGCGACATGGAGGAGATATATGAATTAAATGAATCACACAATTTTATTTATTATTAAATTCATTTTAAATTGTAATGTAAATTGATTTCAATTTATATAATAGATTTTTTCATGAAATTACTATAAGTAAGTATTAGGCACAGCTTAGCTATTAAATAGGTGTATTATGCACGTAAGCTACGCTACGACCTTAATACGGTAAAGCAATACTTTGAATTAAGAAAACTTTTTGCATTCTAAAATCTGATAATTGACCACCGTGCGACGCTGTTAGCCATAGTACGTACTATGGTTAAATATAAGCTTGGAACGTATTGGAATATATTTGTTAAATATAACGACTGCCCAAAAAAACAGAGTGTAATGTGTTCAGGGTTCAAGTATACTCGTATTTGTGGGTATGTGAGTTTATTTATTTCACCATAACTTCAAAATGCCTTAACAGATTTGGATGTATAGAGTATCGTATGAAGTCTTACATCATCCCCAATGATACTGACTATATTTTTTTGAAAAAAGTAACTAAAGTGTGTGAAATAAATACATAAAAAACTAGTGTCCGACCGAAACTGGGATTCCGGCCGAAACCGGCCCTGCACGCGTAGCATGAGCAAACCGGACTCTTGTCTACGAAGACTAGTCGTCTCGATCTTCTCGATATGCTGAGCACAGTTTGACAGACAGTGGGACTCGTTCTCAGAATTTCGGTACCTTTTAATGTCTTTTAATAAAAAAAGTGAATTTTAAAGGTAATCTTCTTATTTCAACACCAATAAACGTCAAAATTATCTAAAATGATCCGAAACAATTTAGTTTAAACATGATTCTATTTTTTTTATAAGTTCTAAGATAAAGGGGCACTCAAGAAAGCGTTCTCTCCGTAGACAAGCTCTCTCGAGCTCGAGAAGAATAATATTGCCAATAGTAAATAATTACTTTATTTCTTATAAAGCACCGTTCCTTTCTATAGATTTCACAATGCAAAACTCTTAGGCGGCCATTACACACGTCAATCTGGTGTGATCTGATCAAAACCGCAGATTGATGGAATTTGATGCGGTTGGTTTGCGACGTTACACGGTCAATCCAGCGAGATCTGGATCGCAGTAGATCTTGGTAGATGGACAATCTACCACGATCCACGGTGGGCTTTGGCAGGGTTGCCAACTTTTTGCATTAATTTTCGCGTGATATCGATCGATGACCTGAGTGGTGCAGTATTCAACATGCCAGTCTACCGCGCAAGAGATCCTGGGTTCGATTCCCGGACGTAATTGAAATGATGAATTTTAATTTCTGTGACGGTCTGCGTATAATAAGTACCTATCTATTTCGAAAAGTAAGTAAGTACCTAGTAAAATCTGTTGTCTAGCACCCATTTTATGCCTTGATTAGTTAGGGTTAGATGAATATCGATATTTAATTTTACACGCACAGGTGTGTAAAATTTCATCAAAATCAGTTCAGCCTTCTGAAGCTGAACTGATTTGGATGAAATTTGGCACTGAGTTCATAGCTTGGTAATATCGTATTATAAATTTTAATACGATTTTTTATAAATTTTAATACGATATTACCAAGCTATGAACTGAGTGCCAAATTTCATCCAAATCAGTTCAGCTTCAGAAGGCTGAACTGATTTTGATGAAATTTTACACACATCATATTATATAGTTTATAGCCTGGTATAGTATAAATATCGAGGTAAAATAGTATTTTTCAAAACATTGCAAAAAATATAGTAGGTAGGTTTATGGGAAATTTATGAAAAAATATAGTCCTCGTTTATTTTTAACTAGCTTCCTTTAAAAATTAAAAATAGGGTACATACATAGGGTAGGTACTTCCTAGGGTACCAAACTAACTGTGTGTCAAACTTTATCATCTTTTACTGCAATCCAATATTTTTAACCGACTTAAAAAAGGAGGAGGTTCTCTTTTCATCTGTATATTTTTTAAGGGATTCTTCAAATGCCCACGCGCATGTAGTCACGGCCGGAAAGAAAGTTAAAATAAATATGGGTTTTATTTTTTATAAATTTCCCAAATGTACTACAAATAAGTTTCAATGTTTAAAATAATTAAAATGCCTAGGGTACCTTTGATCGAGATAAAAAATATAAGTTTTAATCCAGACTATAAACTGTTTGCCAAATTTCATCCAAATCAGTTCAGCTTTCATAAAAAACAAACATACAGACGAACAGAAAAACAACCTCCTCTTTTTTTGAAGTCGGTTAAAAACATCGGATCGCAGTAGATTGTGCTAGATTGTCAGTCTACCATGGTAGATTGACAATCTACCACAATATGCTTGCATCGGATCGCGGTAGACTGACAATCTAGCACAATCTAATGCGATCCGATGTTTTTAACCGACTTCAAAAAAAGAGGAGGTTGTTTTTCTGTTCGTCTGTATGTTTTTTTTTTGTTTTTTTTTCAAATGTCCATCCGGATGTAGACGCGGGCGGAAGCTAGTTAAAAATAAATATGGGCTATATTTTTATAAATTTCCCAAAAGTACTACAAATTAGTTTCAATGTTTAAAATAATTAAAATGCCTAGGGTACCTTTGATCGAGATGAAAAATATAAGTTTTAATCCAGACTATAAACTGTTTGCCGAATTTCATCCAAATCAGTTCAGCTTTCATAAAAAACAAATATACAGACGAACAGAGAACCTCCTCTTTTTTTGAAGTCGGTTAAAAACATCGGATTGCAGTAGATTGTGCTAGATTGTCAGTCTACCATGGTAGATTGACAATCTACCAAGATCTACTGCGATCCGATGTTTTAACCGACTTCAAAAAAAGAGGAGGTTGTTTTTCTATTCGTCTGTATGTTTTTTTTTGTTTTTTTTTCAAATGTCCATCCGGATGTAGTCGCGGGCGGAAGCTAGTTAAAAATAAATATGGGCTATATTTTTATAAATTTCCCAAAAGTACTACAAATTAGTTTCAATGTTTAAAATAATTAAAATGCCTAGGGTACCTTTGATCGAGATGAAAAATATAAGTTTTAATCCAGACTATAAACTGTTTGCCAAATTTCATCCAAATCAGTTCAGCTTTCATAAAAAACAAATATACAGACGAACAGAGAACCTCCTCTTTTTTTGAAGTCGGTTAAAAACATCGGATTGCAGTAGATTGTGCTAGATTGTCAGTCTACCATGGTAGATTGACAATCTACCAAGATCTACTGCGATCCGATGTTTTAACCGACTTCGAAAAAAGAGGAGGTTGTTTTTCTGTTCGTCTGTATGTTTTTTTTTCAAATGTCCATCCGGATGTAGTCGCGGGCGGAAGCTAGTTAAAAATAAATATGGGCTATATTTTTATAAATTTTCCAAAAGTACTACAAATTAGTTTCAATGTTTAAAATAATTAAAATGCCTAGGGTACCTTTGATCGAGATGAAAAATATAAGTTTTAATCCAGACTATAAACTGTTTGCCAAATTTCATCCAAATCAGTTCAGCTTTCATAAAAAAACAAATATACAGACGAACAGAGAACCTCCTCTTTTTTTGAAGTCGGTTAAAAACATCGGATTGCAGTAGATTGTGCTAGATTGTCAGTCTACCATGGTAGATTGACAATCTACCAAGATCTACTGCGATCCGATGTTTTAACCGACTTCAAAAAAAGAGGAGGTTGTTTTTCTATTCGTCTGTATGTTTTTTTTTGTTTTTTTTCAAATGTCCATCCGGATGTAGTCGCGGGCGGAAGCTAGTTAAAAATAAATAGGGGCTATATTTTTATAAATTTCCCAAAAGTACTACAAATTAGTTTCAATGTTTAAAATAATTAAAATGCCTAGGGTACCTTTGATCGAGATGAAAAATATAAGTTTTAATCCAGACTATAAACTGTTTGCCAAATTTCATCCAAATCAGTTCAGCTTTCATAAAAAACAAATATACAGACGAACAGAGAACCTCCTCTTTTTTTGAAGTCGGTTAAAAACATCGGATTGCAGTAGATTGTGCTAGATTGTCAGTCTACCATGGTAGATTGAAAATCTACCAAGATCTACTGCGATCCGATGCAAGCATATTGTGGTAGATTTTCAATCTACCATGGTAGACTGACAATCTAGCACAATCTACTGCGATCCGATGTTTTAACCGACTTCAAAAAAAGAGGAGGTTGTTTTTATGTTCGTCTGTATGATTTTTTTTTTGGGTATTTTTCAAATGACCATCCGGATGTAGT
Source organism: Agriphila tristella (assembly GCA_928269145.1). Lineage (NCBI taxonomy): Eukaryota > Metazoa > Arthropoda > Insecta > Lepidoptera > Crambidae > Agriphila > Agriphila tristella. The sequence continues at coordinate 20,603,804 of OV743442.1, forward strand.
CGCGGGCGGAAGCTAGTTGAAAATAAATATGGACTATATTTTTATAAATTTCCCAAAAGTACTACAAATTAATTTAAATGTTTAAAGAAATAAAAATGCCTAGGGTACCTTTGACCGAGATCAAAAATATCATAAGTTTTAATCCAGACTATAAACTGTTTGCAAAATTTCATCCAAATCAATGCAGCCTTCATAAAAAACAAATATACATACGAACAGAGAACCTCCTCCTTTTTTGAAGTCGGTTAAAAATATCGCATCGCAGCAGATTGTGCTAGATTGTTTTTTAATGATTTTTCGAATGTCCACCCACGTGGATGTAGTCGCGGGCGGAAGCTAGTTAAAAATAAATGTGTACTACATTTTTATAAATATCCCAAAAGTAAGTACTATAATGTTTAAATGTTTTGAAAATAATACTTATACCTCGAAAAAAAGGTGCCAACCCTAAGCCAGACCAAGCCAGATTGACGTAGATTGACAATCCAGCACAATCTGATCACGCCAGATCGCGCCAGACCGCGCCAGATTGAAACAGATCGCGAACAACGTTACACAATCAATCTCTGTCAATCTTTGTCAGTCTGGCGCGGTCTGGCGTGATCAGATTGTGTGTGTAATGGGTGCCTTAAAACTAATTAAATATAGCTGTATGAATATAAATTCGTTTGCCTTTCTTTTATTGAGAGTATTTTGAAAAGATAACACAGACGAACTTGTTAATTTAGTAGTCTGTGTAAAATGACGAGAAAATTAGGTACGAAATATTGAAATCAACGTAGGTACCTATGAAAATAATTTTAATTTAAGTAAAAGTAAAAAAACTATAGGTATTTGGGAAAAAAGTGTGGTAATATTAGGAAACAATATAATTTATTAAATAATAAGCAATAAATTATTTAGAATCATTTATTGTTTAATTTTTTATTCATTTTATTTATACAAGATATAAAAAATAAAATTGTAAAAAACTACTTAGTTACTACACTTGTAAAGTATATTTTTTATACTTGTTTGTTTAATTTCCTTTGTTTTTTTATATATTTTTTTAATTAAAAAAATTAAATCAATACTATATTTATATATTTTTTTCGTTTCCGGACAGCTGTTTTTGTTGTTTGTGCTGTAACTTCTCATTTTACCTTAATAAAATATAAGCACGGACATTTTAGATTTATTTTTAGTGCAAAATTTAGATTCACATAAAATAAAATACGTAGAAAACTCTTTCGAATCTTCTTATTAGTCTGTGAACTCTTTCTCGACCTTCTCGACTACTCAAAGGGTGGAAGACAAGTATCTCCGATTCAAATGTCAAATTAATGTCAGTTGAAGAGAAAAGTGGCCGTCTAGTATAATAATAAACTCTATGGTAGCCGTCGTGCTCGCGTTTGTCGACTTTTGACATTAGGCTACGACATAGAACAATACGAGTCTACTAGTTGTCATGCTCGCGCTGCCAGTATCTCGATCTTAACCCGACAAAAGTGACATTTCGGTGTAGACAAGCCATTGTTCTGTGAGTCGGATCTTTTCTCGAGGTGGTCATGCTACGCGTGCAGGTTCCAGTTTCGGCCGAAACCGAAACCGAAACTTATTTTCATTTTTTTACACATAGGTACGATTGGTGGTAGGGTTTGTTTCAAGCACGCTAGGGGTGGACGGATAATTAGAAACATAAGTCGATTTTCATACAAACGAGATAACTTTAAAGCCTTGGTTCTCCGGCGGGGATTGATCGAACTGGGATCTGATGATGGCTATCCAGGGGGTTATCCAGGGAGCGAATGAAGGAGATTCAGATCGCTACACACATCCAACTGATCTGATCAGCATTCTAAGAGCTGTTTGGATAAGTTTAAATAGCTATCTGGAATTCTGGATTTCCTTTATTCATTCCCTGAATAACAATAATTAGATCACAGCTCGGTCAATCCCTGGTGGGCGGAGAACCCCATTTGTATGAAAATCACCTGGTGTTTCTAATTATATGTCCACCAATAAAAAAATAAAAAGTACCTACTAACAAAAATAGTTAATAATAATTAATAATCAATATGTTAAACTTACTTCTGTATAAGTCAACTTTTATAATAATCACAATAGTCGTATGATTAGTTATTTGTTGTGTTTAACCGTACTACCCGTCCGAATTGACTAATTAACGCTCTCGCGCAGTAAGAGGAAAAATATCGAGATGACAAGTTACTGTTATAGTTAGTTAATATGCACGAGTTATAAATACGTAGATGTTTTTTCACAATTAAAATCAAGCTAGTAACTGAAGGTATACACAGTAAACCATGTAATACCTCAACTCAACTTCGGCTGGCAAACTCCGAAGTTAGCCGATTGACACACCACAATTTACGAAAACCGAGTTTCGGTTTCGGCCAATATTTGACCGAAACTGAAACTGTGGCCGAAACTAGATTTTTTGGCCGATACTGGCCGAAACCGAAACTTCGGTCGGTCACTATAAAAAACACGACTGTCCTGCCAAAATGAGAAAAAGTTAAATAACAAGTGTCATTGCAGTCGGGGGAACATTTTGTGGAACAATGTTTAGTCAGAGGTCCCCTGACTGTAATAACACTTTGTTATTCAATTTTTAGTTCGTTTTTGGCAGGGCAATCGTGTTCTTTTTTTAATTAATTTATATATGTTTTTATTTGATTGTTGAGTTTGCGGCCTTTTGTGTTTCAAAACTATGTGAATAGTTCGCTGTAGTTTGCAATAAAAAATGTATTTTATATTACACTATCTCCCATTCTCCGCCAAACAAAAGCTAACCGTTTTTTTATCCGCAGGGACATTCCGACCTGACGCCGTTCGAGTGTGAAATTTGCTTCAAAAAGTTTAAACACTCCGCTAACTACCGCCTACACGTGAAGACAGTTCACTGCGGCATGCCGCCTCCGCCGCGGAAGAAGCGCACTCGCAATTAGAAAAGAGAGGATTTTTTTATTTTATTAAAGTCTTTTAATTTAATGGAGTCTTTTTGCTAAAAGTTGCCACTTTTTGCAGAAAAACTCCATTAAACTCCACTCAACTAGTTCACTTAGTAGTCTGTGAATCACTAGTTAAGGAAATATTAATAAATGGTTAATTTTATGCTCCTGCATTTTATTATTTTCTTCGGAAGAGTAGGCGAACAAAAAGCCACATTTCCACTTTTGACTTTATGTTGTTTTTATTTTTTTATACACTAGCAACACTGGATTCCACCATATACACTTACTATTTTCCGTCAAAACGTGATATTTCACATCGAAATAATTCAACAAAAGTGTAAAGTTCCGTCAAAAAGTAACATTTCCTTCGATTTTATTACAGTTTTTAATGTGTTCATAACTCCTGCACAAATAGTCACTTTTCCGATAGTAAAATGTATCAATTGATAGACAGAAACAGAATATGAATATAAGATTCTTGACAGAAACGCAACTTTTCCAAACTAAATTAGCAAAACTGAATTTGTTATGTCAAAATATCACTCGCATTTGAATTGAAGTGATCGTTTTTTATGTTGGAGGTTAGATCAGTTTCGCCCCTTGTTCGCTTTACGACAGATTCGCTTTACGGCAGATTCGCTTAACGCCAGATTCGCTTAACGCCAGATTCGCTTTAAGACAGAAATTTTACAGTCGTTTTAAAAAGTCTCTACAAAAAAAATATTTTCATACTACACAAAACTAGGAAGATTTTTTTTTATTAAAGGAGACAAAGGAGGATTTTGACATGATTGTTACTAGTGCGCTGCGTGACAAGATTATTACTAGTGCACTGCTAAATTAATTCATTCAGGGCCCGTGGACCTACCGACTTTCCCTACTAGTAGGACCACGGTGGTCCTAGATAATTTAAATTTGATATTCAATTACGAAATAATGTAATATTCAGTCAAAAGTACCAGGGCAACACAACTTACGAGGAGTTATTTTGATTTCGTACTGCAAAGATATGTCTAATTCCTTTTAGCTCTTTAATTTTTCAAAAAAATAAATCGAAATAACTCTTTGTAAGTTATGTTGCCCTGGTACTTTTGACTGAATATAACATTATAAATAATTATTTAGGGTTAGGTGATTGTTTGATGTTTTATTAATCCCTTTTTCGCTTTAAGTCAGATTTTCTATATCGAGTTGACTGTACTTCTGTCGTATAGCGAATCTGCCGTAAAGCGAATCTGTCGTAAAGCGAATCTGTCCTAAAGCGAACAAAGGCTACCCACATACAAAATCAACAATGTAATGACGACACTCACACATAAAAAATTAAACAAAACAGTCACACATCAAAATATGACACGTTTTTGACATAAAGGGCTGGGCTCAACTGTCGATGCAGCAATATCGACACGGAAAAAGGAATAAAGGTTACAAACTCAATCATTTTACGATGGGGTGAATAACAACAAAGAGGTTATTTTTATACGCTCGAGCTATATAACAGTACATACAACTATATAACAATACAAAAAGCTCGATAGTGTAGGTGATTGGGTTGGTACTAATGTGTACCCAGGGAAGTTGGGCTCAGGCTGCTGACACTGAACATCGATCCATGACAGTACTGCCATCTGCAACCCCAACAATTTTAATTTTGACCGACTGTAATGTAATGTTGACCGTCAATATAGTAAAATATATCATTATTTTTCTAAGAAACTGTACATTCAATGTCTCAAAAATGGCTTGATCATCCCTGATTTATCACAATATGATACCTCATTCGAGGTGGTATATTGAAGGAGATATGTTTTTTTTTCTGAAGTGCGGCGGCGCGTAACTTTGAATGCCAACCCCCCCTACCTGCCAAGGGGAGGGTACCAATCAGTGATCGGTGATCAGATTGACCAACACTTTATCGACAAACATTATTTAACGGTAACATCACTAAGTTGCCCATCGGCACGGACGTATATAAGGGGGGGGTTTTGGGGGTCCGGACCCCCCCATTCATATCCATCTTACTAGTCCAACAGAAAAAAATTACATGCACCGCGCCGATTGTAAAAAACGATAGAAGCTTAGTCCGCCGCAGGGTTTATCTCGAGATATTATACGACACTCAAAGCGGAGTAAATTGTTGGTAATTAGAACTTCTTTAAAAGTGTTATAGACAACTTTGCGGTAGAATGCATTTTTTTGAAGTTGTAACCCAAAAACTGAAATAAGTTGAGGTTTTTCGATCACTACGAAGTTAGCACAGGTCTTTCAGGGTTTCAGGTCAAGCAGGGGCGAACGCCCAGGGCTCCTTTTTATATCCCCAGCCGCACACCTTTACAGTTTACCTTTAAACAGTCCTACAATTACTATCGTAAATTCCCTTTTAGCGACAAAATCGTTATGGTGGCAAAACATGATCAGAACAACTTGGCAATATCTCGTCGAAACTTCATCGCTCGCTACCATGTGCCATTTAAGATTTGGCCATTGTAAAATCCAGGAGCCCTAGGGCGGTGCAAGCGGTGCCACTGCACTGGGCGCCCTTGTGTGTGGGGCGCTGAAAACGCCCGACAACCGGTCAACTATCAATCGTATTGTTGCCTGGTGACAAGCGACGACGCGACGAATGAAACTAACCAAAAATCGCACTGCGCGGCCATTTTTAGTGTAAGATTAGTGGATTAACCGACTAAAAATTGCGCAGCGCAGCTCTTTTTTACTATAAACAAGCAAGATTAGTCGATGAAACTGACTAAAAATCGAGCTGCGCTGCGGATGTTTACTGTTATAAGTAAAATTACAAGATTAGAAGATGAAACTGATTAAAAATTGCGCTGCGCGGCCATTTTTTAACTAACAGGCAAAATTTAAAATCTTGGAATCGCAGATAGGGGGCGCCTCGTAGAAATATCGCCCAGGACACTGGTAGTGCTAAAACCGGCACTGGCAGGCAATGTTTAATTTGTAAATGATAGATTAATTGGCGTTAGAGCACTGTTTTTTATTTGCGTTGAGGACCCCCCCCTTGTCAAAGCTATAGCTACGTCCGTGCCCATCGGCGAGAACTCGGATTTATCTAGCGACAGATCTGAAATTTGTACGGACGAGCCATGGACTAGCAGGCCCGATGTCACTGAAGAAATTTGACAACTAATTCAGAATAAAATATACGAATTTAATATTTAAATGTAAACAAATAGCAATAATACGATAAAAAATTACTTTTATGTGAAATGTAACACCGTCTTTTTGTATACTTGATGTTCAAGATCTCTTTTAACAGCAAAAAACTCATCAATTCGACATTTTAAACAGAGCAGCGTTCACATGCGCGACTGGACTAGGGATGCAAACGATACATCGATATTTAAAAACATCGATGTATCGTTCATAAACATCGATGATAAAACATCGATGTTGAAACTGTTAACATCGATGAAACATCGTTCTTCAAGAACGATGTTTTATGAACGATGTTTTTTGCGTTATTTATGTATTGGTTCATAAACTAATCAAAACTCGTAACGGATTAACGATGGTTTAAATAAATTACGTTACTCTATGGTTCAAATCTGGGTAATTATTGTCTAATTTCAAAATCAATCACAATCGCTTTCATTTGACAGATGGATGTGATACATTGAAACTTCTTTTTAGCACAAATAAAAACTACTAAAGAAATGTTGCAATGTGTCACATCTTTCTGTCAAATGAAAGAGATTGCAATAGATTTTGAAAATTAGACAATAAGTAACCGTCTAGTGTGTATGCAGTGTATGTGTGCGGTGTATTTGCATAGTGCAGTTCGAAGGCTAGAAAATGTGAATCCGTTTTCAAAAATTGAAGGAAACATGTTGATGTTGTGAATAAATAAGTGTTGTTTCAGAATTAAATGTGTTCTACTTCTGATTCCTAGCTTAAAATCGATATCCATATTACATTAGTGTAGGTATTGATTGAGAAAACGCGTTTTTTCCGTGTTTCAAAGCAGTGCCCAGTTGTCTAGAAAAACATCGAAAAAACATCGATATATCGTTCATAAACACCGATGTTTTCAACATCGATGTTACACTTTCAAAAACATCGATGTTTTAATATCGATGTTTTTTATGAACGATGTTGCATCCCTAGACTGGACTCGGTCTAGAAAGAAATCCGGGCGCAACTGGTTTTACCCACTGACGTCCATAAAGGTGCCTTCCGACGGTGCGTGCTACCACGCACCGCACCGAGCCGCACGAGGGCGAGCACGGGCGCACCGTGGGAATAGCTGGCACGGGCCGTGCGTCGTTCGGCCATGTTCGGCGCACGGCCCGCTGTACCGTTCCCACGGTGCGCCCGCGTCCGTGCAACGACGCACGAGTGATGATGGCACAGTACAAATAGTCAACAATTCATTAGGTACTATTTAGTTCAAGTTATTTGGTGCCATATAGTACCATTAATTTGTTACTATTTAGTATTATTCATTATAGATGAATAAATAATGAAAAATATTAGAAAAAATCGGCTCACCCGTAGCAACTTAGACGGGAGCCGGCTACGGGTGAGCCGATTTTTTCTAATATTTTTAATTATTTATTCATCTTAATATAAAAATAGCATCGTGAATGCAAAAATCTAAAAGTTTAAAATTATTCATTATAGGTACTATTTAGTACAAATAATTTAGTACCATATAGTACCATTAATTAGTTACTATTTAGTACCATGCATTAGGTACTATTTAGTACAAATTATTTGGTACCATATTTTACCATTTCTTTGTTACTTTTTAGTACTATTCTATTTCTAAAAATCTGCTGTTCTATACATTTTGATATTTTCGTTAGGTATTAATTTTTGTATGAAACAGAACAGCTGATTTTTTTCGCGATTTCAGAATTGGTCCCATAGTAAAAGTTGTTCAGTTTGATGGTCCCTATCTACCATATTCGGCTTTATTAGGCTATTACTAAAACCCTGTATAGGTTTTACGCAATTTTTTGTTTTTGTTTTACTATTTGTTTTGTAATTTGCTAACCTAGGTATTTTATTGCTTAGAAAGTATTTCGCGTTGAAGGTAGACCCTATATAATATGGATTCTAAAATATTATTATTAATAATAATAATAAAGACACTTAATTGCTCACTAAGACAGGACATATTCAAAGAAAAACAGCAAAGCACACAAAAAAGCGGCCTTATTGCTAAATAGCAATTTACGTAATACGTACAATCACAAAACTAGAAAGATACGAAAGTACTTAGATGAAATTAAAATACTGTAGGTAATTAATTATTCATAGGACAGGGCCGATTGACTACTGATAGATATCATACTATGACGCGCGGCATATTGACAAAGGCGACGAGCCGCCACGAACGCGGACGCACAGCGCTACGCACCGCCACGCACCGATCCTTTGAAGTTACCGACGCTCGATGGATCGTACGCACGACGACGCACCGCGGCGCACCGTCGTTTCCCACGGTGTGTCGGTTCGGCCTGGTGCGCTCTCGTGCGTCTCAAGACGCACTCGTGGGAAGGCACCTTAAGAACGTCAGTGGGTTTTACCACAGGTTTTACTAACGCGTATGCCCATTTGGGCTTGTACTTCGGCAGAGGGGAACGCTTCGTATGGCTTCTCTTTCTGTAGAAGCCCGTCTTACTTTAAGGTTTCAGATTTACATTTGTGATAATGGCAGACGTAAGTACCTTGGAAGTATTCAATCAAGGAAAATGAAAAAAGAATATGCCGAGGAGAATAATGAGGGCCTTTCAAAGTGACAATAAAAAAAATACTGCCGCGGTATATAATGACTGCGTTGCTGGCAGCGATGATGTTGACCGAGAGCGGAGCTTAGCGCAGGTCCAGGCCGTTACAGCGTGGTCGGCATTGCAGCCCGCGCATGGATAAGCTAGAATAAAGGCCGTACTTAGTTAAGCTTAGCTCGAGGTAGGGTTTGCAATCCCGCGTTCCCGCATTCCAGCTGTTTCCCGCATGTTAATAAGGACTGCGGAATTCCCGCATCGTGTGCGGTAAATCCCGCGCGGGAATTTTTTGAGGCAACAAAACACGTCCGTTCGTTTATTTTTATGATTTGTAATTTCTCTTCTCGATTTTACCACGAAGTTATTCCTAATTTATTATTATGTTTAGTTTTACGTGCTCATAGTATTACAAATTACTTACCATTTACTAATTATTATATTGGCGGTGCAATTGATCTCTTAATTTCTAGTCTAGTAGACTTTTATGTTATTGATTTAGCAATATAAATATAACAGCAAGCAAGAAGTATGCGTATGCGTAAAGTAAATAGAGACAATAATCTATGTATAAGTTACGCTTTGATGTTAATTTTTAGTAAAACTAACTCAGTATTGTTTGTTACTTACTTACTTTAATACCGAAAGTAATAAGTTATAGATGTCCTGACTGATTCCTGATAATCAATGGGTAACAAACACATTTTTTACGTATATTATGCCTCCCTGTTTCATTTTTAAATACCGTGAACTGTTTATAATAAGCTTAAGTAAAACAAAAAAAACATTTCGTAGTAATAGCATTTTTATATTTATGTATAAGAATTTTTAAATCTTTTGCGGGAATTGCAGCGGGATCCCGCTGGAAAGCCAAATTTCCCGCAAATTTCCAGCTGGAAAAAAAATACTGCGGGATTGCAAACCCTAGCTCGAGGCCATCATAACAGTCCTTGAGCCCGCGACAGTATTGCCTACGTCATATGACATCACGATGAAATGCATGGCACACGGTCGGAAAAGTTGTGCTGAGCTAGGATCAGAAAATTATTGCAGAAAAAATTGGCCGGAAGCTTGAGAAAATCTTCCACTTCCGGTCAAAATATTAAGATTATATTTACGTCATGTGACATCAGTAAGAGATCCGTGTCATCATTTAGTTTTCAATCGTTGAGAGAGTTAACTTAAGTCTGTCAGTTCTGAAATGGCCGGAATACCTTAAACTTAATTTTTTTGTTTTTTAGTGATAAACATTAAAGCACGGTTAATAACAGATACACACTTTATTATAATCAGATACTTTTTCACAGTCGTAACATTCTTAATTCCAAGCTCATTTTATTAAGTAATAACTTTACTATAGTAAGAACTAATATTTTACCAAGTTAAGTCTAGAAGTTTTAGAGTTAGTCTAGTCTGAAGTACAAGTTACAAAGTTCCAAGGGAGATGTTATCGCTTGAGCTGCGCAGGAGCAAGTGAAGTGCGGGCTCGATTGTTCTATAAAATTGAAGTGAAGGGGGGGGGGGACTGACAATGACATCAGTGTCAGAATGGCGCGCAATGACGTTTCCGGATGTGACGTCTAGTCAAATGCGTACTTTTAACGCTGGCGATAACATCCGGCCGTCCTGGTGTAGCGTTCGTCCTCGAACTGCGTTTTAGTCTGATGCAGAGGCTGAGGACAATAAAAGAGAGGTTACAAGTTACAAACTGTTAGCTTACTAAGTAAATGGCATGTTTGTCGAACAACACTCAACAAAGTTCTGCTTTTCCACACTATGACATCCCAGTGGAGAGCCAGATCATGATTAAGTCGTTATCCCATCGTCGGCCAACGACATAATCCATGGTTTGAACCAAGTGATGTTCATGATCACAATGGTCGTGTATCACCACATGTGTTGATGACGGCTTTCACCATGGATTCCCGTCATACACATTGTCTGCCACTCCACAGTCATGTCACATTGTTCGAAGCAGATGCATTAGACTTGAGAAGTTCAAGAATCAAAAAGATTTAAAAAATCCACACACATATTCGCAATCTAGAAAATACGACTTAAAAACTTTTACCTATGTATGGATAACATCCGGTGTACCTGGATTAGATATGTTGATCCACGGCTTCATATTTTCTGCACATGAAACCCCATTGTAATGCTTGGAGCTTCGTTCGGCACCTCTCATGTCCATGACCCTATATCTGTCATGACCTAAAATTTCAGAAACCTGGAATGGTCCTTTATAAATTGGCATTAATTTCGTACTTTGTCCGTCGTTAGAAAAACTTGGTACTTTGATAACTAGCAAGTCACCTACTTTATAATCAGGTGCTGGTTTCCTTTTTGCATCAAAGAAAGCCTTCTGTCGCACGGCATTTTTTTAATATTCTCATCGACCTTATGCCTTAAGGCGGTGATGTCAACCGTATGTTCATCTATATCATCATCAGCAATCCGATCACTATTTGTACGAATTCGATACCCAAAAAATACTTCACTAGGGATGGCGGACGTGGTTTTATTAATGGTGCTATTTATACCTTGTTGTATACTAACTATATGCTGGTCCCATTTATTATAGTCAGTATTAGCTCCCATACTACGTAAAGCTTCTAAGATTGTATAATTATATCGTTCGGCTTGACCATTGGATCGTGGAATCGATGTGGCAATAACATGGGATCTGATATTGCGCTCATTGCAAAATTTGATAAAATCTTTAGATGTAAAAGCACTACCTGCGTCGCTAATTAAACGTTTTGGGTTTCCAAATACTTTAAATATTTTATTTAGTTCACTTATAACAACCCTTGATTTCGTGCTTTTAACAGCAGATATGAAAACAAACTTGGTAAACGAGTCAACGATAACTAGAAGGTACGAATTTTGTTGGGTAGACTTAACAAAGGGGCCTAAATGATCGAGATGAAGAGTGTGGAATGGTCGAGCATATTTTGGAATTGAAAACAATTTTCCAGGTTTCCTGCCATGCACACTTTTGTGATAAATACAGTTAAGACAATTTTTTATGTATTTGGAAACAGTCTTTTTTAAATGTGGGAACCAATACTTTGAACGAATTCTTTCTATTGTCTTGTCTACCGCGAAGTGTCCTAGGTCATCGTGATTTGCTCTAATTATCTGCCAAATACACCGTTTAGGAACTAACCAACGCCTACCATATTCTGTTCTGCGATACACTTTATTACCTAGTAGTTCATATTGGTTAAATATCTATTTATTTGCCTCGGCATCTCCTGACAATAATATTTCCCTAATACTACATATACTAGGATCTTGCAATTGGGTGGATAGTAGCCAATCCCCTTCTGTTATGGAAAAAACACTCTCTGTAGACTCTGGCTCTAACTCAGTAACTGCTGGGTTGCGGCTTAGTGCATCTACATGCTGCATTTGAGTCCCGGGTCTATGTGAAATTTCAAAGTCAAATTCCTGTGTACGTAAAACCCACCTACCTATTCTCGGTATAATTTCCTTCTTACTTAGAGCATGTCTAACTGCGTTACAGTCAGTAATAATTTGAAAAGAAGTCCCTATCAAGTAGTGTCTAAACTTTTGCAATCCCTCTACAACTGCTAATAGTTCAAGCTCGAAAGAGTGATATTTTTTTTCTTCATTATTCGTTTGGCGGCTGTAAAAATGCACGGGCCTCTCACCTACTTCAGTTACTTGAATAAGTATACAGCCTATTCCATCGCGACTAGCGTCGGTATACAATCTAATGGGCAATTTGGGATTAAACATATTTAAAACAGCGTGATCAATCAGGGCTTTTTTAACATTTACTACAGCATTTTCGTGTTGGGACCCCCATTGCCAAACCGCATTTTTCTTTAACAAGCAAGTAAGAGGACTACAAAGAATGGCACAATTTTTAATAAATTTTCTAAAGTAGTTAATTAAACCTAAAAACTGCCGCAACTGATAAACAGTTTTTGGCACCGGAAAATTTTCAATGGCACTAAGTTTTTTTGAATTAGGTTTAATTCCCTCTTCAGAAATCTCATACCCCAGAAAAGTCACATTATTTTTAAAAAAGTTACATTTATCTATGTTAATTGTTAAGCCATTCTCCTGAAGAACATTAAGTACGTTACTAAGGCAAGTTACATTTTCATCATACGTCCTCGTTGCTATTAATAAATCATCCATATGGCATATAACATGATCAAAGCGTAGTTTACCCAAAACTGTGTTCATTAGCCTCTGAAAAACAGATGGTCCGTTACATAACCCAAACGGCATTCTTAAAAATTCAAAGTGTCCATCTGGGGTAATGAACGCAGTTTTGTGTATTGAGTCATCTTTAATAGGTATTTGGTGATAGCCACTTTTCAAATCTAGTGATATAAAATATTTGCAACCTTGTAATCTATCAATGAGATCCTCAATGAGAGGCATAGGGTATTTTTCTTTGACTGTGATTTTATTTAATAGTCTGTAATCGATACATAATCGCTTAGCACCAGATGATTTATTAACAAGCAACGCAGGACTTGCATACGCAGAATTACTATGTCTAATAATGCCATTTTTCAAAAGATCATCAGTAATTTCTCTAGTCATTAATCTCTCAGTCTCAGACATTCTATAGGGTCTACAACAAACTGGTTTGTTTGAGGTTAATTCAATTTCTAATTCTACACACTTAGTTTTACCCAAAGTGGACAAATCTTCCGAAACACATCGAGGGTATTTTGTAAAAAGTGAACTTAAAACGGACTTATGATCATCACTACTTTCACAACTGATATTAAGTGTATGTTGAATATCCACTGGTTGAAAAGTCAAGGTATCTCCGATCCTAGTGTACATTATTCTATGATCCTCAGTGAAATTCCGTCCTAACAATAAATCGCACCTAGGGCATGGATACCGGTATACCGGTTTACCGAAATACCGGTATACCGGTAATTTTTTTCGGTATTTTGATACCGGTATCTGAGAGTAAAATACCGGTATTTCGGTATTTCGAAAAAAGCGATATATTTTTGCAACTGTGTTTAAAGACTATGCAGAACGTTCAATTTCTATGGTTCACAGTGTTGTTCATACTGCAGATGAGTTTACGATATGAAAACTCAATGAATCACGAATAATTACGATTATAGGAAAAATCACCACTAAATCAACTACGCAAAACACTGCATGCATATAGCTAGTATCTAGATGGTATTTAATGATATTCCTTTTAGTTGTTCGTTTAATGTTTTCATCATCTTCATATCAGCCGCACGACGACCACTGTTGGTCTCGTTCAAGGATATCCGCCTCCCTCAAGGATCTCCAAGACGATTGGTTCTGCGCTGCTCGCATCCAGAGGTTTCCCGCGACCTTCACCAGATCGTCGATCCACCTTGTCGGGGAACGTCGTCCGGTGCGCGGTCACCACTCCAGAACCTTTCCGCTCCAACGACCATCAGTTCTTCTCGTTATTTGTCCCGCCCACTGCCACTTCAGCTGAGCAATCCTTCGAGCGATGTCGGTTACTTTAGTTCTCCTACGGATCTCCTCATTTCTGATTTAATCACGCAGGGAAATGCGGAGCATGGCCCTTTCCAATGCATGCTGGGACCTGGGTGACCTTGAGACCTACTCCTTATGAGACCCATAGTTAACGACCACGTTTCACTGTCGTAAACTATCTTTTAATATAGATAAATTAATGATCTTTAATTTAATTTAATTCATTTAATTTCGGACGACCAACAGCTACTATAGCATAATACATGACTTAAATAGTAACAGAAAGCCAATTATAGGTCATCACAAATATAAGACAAAATACACTTAACGAGCACTATCTTAGTTAATTTTTTTCACAATTATAGGTACAATTAGGTCGCATTGAAGAAACTGAGACTCATAATACGCTTGATCGAAGCTTCACTTGTCGCAAAAAGATCCAAGTCTGCCTGACGCGTTGCCGAGTTAAAGCTATTACACGCACGACACAAATATGAATTCTGCCGATAATTTGAAGATGCAGGGGGGACACGCAGCAAGTGGTTGAATCTGAGTGGTTTTGAGGGTGTTCGTAATGCCAATTTGCATAGAAGTTCCGGACAGTTCACAGTACCAGATGCAATTTTCGAAAGAAAAACCAGATCCGCAATGTCGCGACGCTTTTCTAACGGGAGAAAATGATGTTTTTTGCACAGATCGAGATAGAGGCTCGAATGATAACGATCCTTTGTGCGAAAACATAGGTATTTAAGAAATCTTTTTTGGATATTTTCGATACGCGAGATGTATACATTATACCTGGGGTTCCAGATCTGCGACGCAAACTCCAGATGGCTACGGACCAATGAACAATAAAGAATTTTTAAAGTCTTCGCATGAGTAAAATCCTTTGAAGCACGCATTAGGAATCCAAGAGCCCTGGAAGCTTTAGACACTATGTTATCAATGTGGGTATCAAAAAGAAGTTTACTATCGTGAGACACACCCAAATCTCTTACAATAGTTTCCCGAGTTAGTGACATACCTTTTAGTGTATAATTAAACTCAACCCGGTTACGCTTCCGACTATAAGTCACGACACTACATTTGGATGGGTTGAGATCTAAGCAATTCTCAGAACAGTAATTGTCAAGTCTTATCAGATCATCCTGTAACGAAACAGCATCTCCTAAAGAAGAGATAGGTGAAATAATCTTCATGTCGTCTGCGAAGCATAGTAACTGAGAAGCTTTAAAGCACTGCTCGATATCGTTGACAAAAACTGCAAAGAGAAGCGGTCCAAGAAGTGATCCCTGCGGAACTCCACTAGGAATCGTTAGCCACCCAGAAATGTAATTTTTAATCACAACCGCCTGGCTGCGATTGTTTATATAAGATGCCAACCAACGCAACAGATCCCCACTGATGCCGGTGTTCTGCAGTTTGAGTAGAAGAAGATCTGGCCGTATCCGATCAAACGCCTTGCTGTAGTCGGTGTAAACTAGATCCACTTGCTGTCCACTATCCATTGCTGCTGTAAGAGATTCATTTAATAAGACCAGATTAGTAACTACTGAACGACCCCTCAAGAAACCATGCTGGGTACCGCTAAAAGAATGCTGCAACGCCGAGTAAAGTTGCTCATAAACAATTTTCTCAAACACTTTGGCCTTTTTTATAGAGTTTTGTCAAGAGACACTGAGGTAAGTCGTAAGTCAGACGCGAAGATTTTTCGAAGCATCCAGAACGCTGCCCATCTGAGTAGGATTCGATGAGAAATCTCTTTCTTGAAGTTGGACTTGCCTAACGGGACTACCTGTCCAAGGTATACGTAATGGTCAACAACTTCAAGTGTAGTGTTCCCAACATGAACTGGAGCGGGCACAACATCGGCAATCGACATGATTTTCATCTTATCCATGTTCATCCTGAGAGCCACTCTTTGACTACAGAGATCTTCGATCATTGTATTCAGGTCTTCCAAGGTCATAGCCATCAGAACTATATCTTCGGCAAAACGAAGGTGTGTTAGGTACTGGCCATTAATATTGATACTAAGTTCATTCCAGTCTATGAGTTTAAAGATGTCCTCTAACGCAGCTGTGAACAGTTTCGGACAAATAACGTCTCCCTGTCTCACACCTCGCTGCAGTTGGATTTGTGGTCTAGAACTCTAGACTATGGTGCTTAAGCTTTTTCAAACCCGGCTTGTTCGGGAGGTTGGAAGTCGTCAAACTTGCGAGCGTGACGATTCGTAAGGACATGGCTCAGAAGTGAGAGGAGTCTGTAGTTCTTTAAGAGGAGCTTATTCCCATTTTTAAAGAACAATATAAAAAGGTATTATCTAATGTTTTACTTGAGTTATATTGCGCCAGAAAACACGATCTAGCTACTGAATCTACCACCAGTTCACAAATTAGGAGGCCTCTCAAAAATAGAATTGGCGGAAGAATACTCAGAGAAGATATGTCGACCTCCCTTTTGATCCCTATCTACAAAACGAACTAACTGTATCTTTAGATACAGTACCTGCAGTGTGTGATTTGGGATGGGATTTTAGTTGATGAATTATATGGTCCCAAGCTGGTGGTACTCTCCAACCATCTTCTCTATGGAAATTTTGATATTTGTTGATTTCAATAATAATTAAATGAAATAACGTATTTTCTTTAGTATTCTTAATTACCTAGGTATTACTTTAATAACTCCTTTTGTGTTTTCTAGACAGTTGGTAAATAGTTTGAGTGTTTCTGCCATAAAGTATACCGTAGAAAATTGCTTTAATCACTCTCCACAAACAATACTTACTAATCGTTCTTAGAATCATTTAAAAAGTAGGTAACTAGCAGTTTTAAAAAAAATACCGAAAAAATACCGAAATACCGGTATACCGGTAATTGAAATTTCAATACCGGTATCAATACCGGTATGAAAATCATTCCGGTATTCCATGCCCTAATCGCACCCTGTCAGTGATTCTATAGCATACAGTGTAATGTTTAATTCGACTGTATCTACTTTAAAAGTAGCATTAACTGCCTCACATACCTTAACGGATGAACTGCTAGTAAAGGATCATTCACACATCTTCGGCGCGTCAACGGCGCGTCACCGGCCCGTCAACGTCAAAAATATAGTTACATACAAGTTGTACTACACTGTTCACACACATCAGTCATGGCGCGTCAACGGCGCGTCACCGGCCCGTCAACGTCAAACGCATATTGCTACGGCATGGCGGCATGCCGGCGAGTCACCGGCATCGGTAAGGCAAACAGGGTTGCTACTTTTTTGTTTAAATAAATTATTGGTTGCTTTAATCGGTATAGAAAACTACACTGTGGTATGGAAATATAGTATAATTTATTTATTTCAACTTTCAAAAACATTTATTTTTACTACTTTTGGTAATTGACGACCTGAGTGGCGCAGTGGTCAACATGCCGCCTACCACGCAGAGGTCCCGGGTTCGATTCCCGGCCGGGCAGAAATTGAAATGACGAATTTTAATTTCTGTGACGGGTCTGGGTGTTACTATGTATAATAAGTATATATTTAAAAAGTATTTACGTAGTATATCAGTTGTCTAGCACCCATATTACAAGCTTTGCTTAGTTTGGGGCTAGATGGCGTTGTGTGAAATTGTCCAAGCATTAAAAAAAAAAAAAAAAAAAATAATTTACACCACCAGACTAGGATGAGTATTTTTCGAGATATTCCAGTTTTAAGATTAACAGATGTCCAGTGTCAAACTTAAAACAGCAATATCAATAAAAAAAATTGTTGAGGTTTGCGTAGATACGTCACGGATGACGACATAATTTAATTACAGATCACTAGACTATGTTTTCCTACCTTCACTTGTTTTTACGATATTCATTTGTTTATGCGAAGTTCATTCACATTCACATTGTTATATTTTTATTAAAATTCGAAAAATTGTACCTTTACTAGAACTTAGTGGAACAGGTGAATTAAGTCGCATAAAGTTACCAAAATATTAACAAAATATAAACAATAAAATGTTTTTTTAAGTTGAAATAAATAAATTATACTATATTTCCATACCACAATGTACTTTTTTCTACCTATTATAACAACCAATACTTTTTAAAACAAAAAAGTGGCAACTCTGCTTGCCTTGCCGGTGAAGCGACGTTGACTTGACTGAAACGAGCCGGCGACGCGCCGGTGACGTGCCGGCGCCGGTGATCTGAACTGCTTGTTCACACATATTTTTGACGTTGACGGACGGGCCGTTGACGGGCCGGTGACGCGCCGGTGACGCGCCGGAGCTGTGGGAATGATCCTTAAAACCTTGCAAGTTAACCGGGACGCTTAAGTCGAAAGGATCTAAATTATATTGTTTAATCAAATCATATGTAATCAACGAACAGTCACTGCCCATGTCAAAAAAGGCGTCACACACACAATTATTTAATAAAGCTTTTTTAAAGAACTTTTGTTTTATTTTTGACTCACTTATCCTTTTGACCTCAACATCCCCTTCAACTTTGGGTTTAACTTTTGATTTACAAGCCTTTTCCAAATGCCCTAGTTTATTACAAGCTGTACAACGAACATTGTCTTTGACTTTGCACTGATGTCTACGATGACCTACATCACCACAACGATAACACGATACATTACTGTTAAAAGTGTTATAGTTATTACTATTAGAAGCTTCTAATTTTACTACCTCACTTTTGCTATCATGCATCGCTAACGGTTGTTTAGGATTCGACCGTACAACTTGACTACTTTTTTGTAACGAATTTCTATCTGTACACGTGTACGTTTTACTATGTAGAAACGATGCCAAGTCATCACAGTAACGAAAACTGCCTGCTTCGGCGGCCGTACTAATATTCTGATCGCCAATTGACCCCACTATAATCGACACAATATCGCGTTCACTAAAACCTAACTGCAATCTATCTATTTTTCCCTTTTGTTGGAAATAAAATTCGTATAATGATTGATTTGGTGAAGGCTTTGTTTCTACTAACTGTTTAAGCAAAGTATACATATTACGTTTAGTTTGGAATGTGTTAGATAACCTATCTCGCCAGCTATTCCAGCGCCACTTTGTCCACGAAGTTTCGTTTTTCTGAAGGGAATCTAACCTTGTCTTAGCTGTATTGCGTAACTTTTGCAAAGCTTGGTACTTAATCATGTTGTCAGACCACCCAAAAGCGTGTGAATTTGCTTCAACCACATTAATCCACATGTCCACATTGTCAACTAAAGGATCGAATTCGGGTATTACTGATGATAATACGACATTTTGACTTACGGTTGGCGATCCCTTTCGATGTCTTTTACTTCGTTTTCGATGCCTACGATCGACACTGCTACTTGAAGTTGAACTCGAGCTGCTGTCTGATGAAGACGTGCTAGGAGAACGCGCTCGTTTTCGCTTCCGTCCACGTGGCATGGCGTCAGGCGTGCGTTGATCCCACTTCTGATGATAAACATTAAAGCACGGTTAATAACAGATACACACTTTATTATAATCAGATACTTTTTCACAGTCGTAACATTCTTAATTCCAAGCTCATTTTATTAAGTAATAACTTTACTATAGTAAGAACTAATATTTTACCAAGTTAAGTCTAGAAGTTTTAGAGTTAGTCTAGTCTGAAGTACAAGTTACAAAGTTCCAAGGGAGATGTTATCGCTTGAGCTGCGCAGGAGCAAGTGAAGTGCGGGCTCGATTGTTCTATAAAATTGAAGTGAAGGGGGGGGGGGACTGACAATGACATCAGTGTCAGAATGGCGCGCAATGACGTTTCCGGATGTGACGTCTAGTCAAATGCGTACTTTTAACGCTGGCGATAACATCGTCATTTCAGAACTGACAGACTTATGTTTACTCTCTCTACGATTGAAAACTAAATGATTTTTGATGGCCCTGCCTGAAAAATATTAAATTCTCCGGATTGAAAAGTCCTACAGTTATAAATAAAATATTTTTGAACGCTAATAAAATAATATCATCTATCAAGTAAAAAAACCGGCCAAGTGCGAGTCGGACTCACGCTCGAAGGGTTCCGTGCGTACCAAAAAACAGCAAAAATAAAACACGTTTGTTGTATGGGATTATTGGAAATATTGATTTTATTGTTTTTAGTATTTGTTGTTATAGTGGAAACAGAAATACATCATCTGTGAAATAGTTCATGAGATACAGCCTGGTGACTGACAGACAGACAGACAGACGGACAGCGGAGTCTTAGTAATAGGGTCCCGTTTTTTTACCCTTTGGGTACGGAACCCTAAAAATAACAACTGTGTGAAATTTTAGCTTTAATACGTCATAAAAAATACTAAAGTACCTACCTATTTAATTTGAAATTTGTTTTTTTAGTTTTTCTCACATAATATTATTATGCTTATTCATCTTAATATTATTATGCATTATTTTATTATATTACACAATCAAATTTATAATTTATTTATTTATTACTTAGGGAAACATACAGCTTTAAATACTACTACCTACGTAATAGTGAAACATAATTTTAGTACTTACATTAGCCAAAAGAGTTTTCACCACTAAATAGTACGTTACGTTGAACAGACAAATTATGTAAGCAAACAGATGTAAGAAATTAATAAGTAAATAATGATATTAGGTACAACAAAAAAGTTTCTTTTTTAAATGACAAATTATTAAGGATGATGATGATAATGCCGGTCATTCCAACAGGAGAGGGGATAGACCCCAACATGTGGGGGGGGGGGGATTGTTGATAAAATTTATCATATTATCTAGGGCCGTAGGTAAGTACCGGCTAACTTACATGCATAGCTGGGCACTAGGGTTTGCAATCCCGCAGAATTTTTTTCCCAGCTGGAAATTTGCGGGAAATTTGGCTTTCCAGCGGGATCCCGCTGCAATTCCCGCAAAAACATTAAAAATTCTTATACATGAATATAATAATGCTATTACTACTAAATGTTTTTTTTGTTTTACTTAAGCTTATTATAAACAGTTCACGGTATTAAAAAATGAAACAGGGAGGCATAACATACGTAAAAACTGTGTTTGTTACCCATTGATTATCAGAAATCAGTCAGGAAGGACATCTATAACTTATTACTTTCGGTAGTAAAGTAAGTAAGTAACAAACAATACTGAGTTAGTTTTACTAAAAATTAACATCAAAGCGTAACTTATACATAGATTATTGTCTCTATTTACTTTACGCATACGCATACTTCTTGCTTGCTGTTATATTTATATTGCTAAATCAATAACATAAAAGTCTACTAGACTAGAAATTAAGAGATCAATTGCACCGCCAATATAATAATTAGTAAATGGTAAGTAATTTGTAATACTATGAGCACGTAAAACTAAACATAATAATAAATTAGGAATAACTTCGTGGTAAAATCGAGAAGAGAAATTACAAATCATAAAAATAAACGAACGGACGTGTTTTGTTGCCTCAAAAAATTCCCGCGCGGGATTTACCGCACACGATGCGGGAATTCCGCAGTCCTTATTAACATGCGGGAAACAGCTGGAATGCGGGAACGCGGGATGCGGGATTACAAACCCTACTGGGCACAGTTAATCCAAAAGTTAACTTCGTTAATCGTTAATCCGCTACTCAAAAAGTTAACTTCGATAATCGTTAAAGCGTTAACTTTTTGAGAATTTAACGCAAGTTAAAGTTAACCGTTAAAAGTTAACCAAACCAAATCAAAAACAAAATAACGTCAAAAGGCCATGTAAACGGTCTTAAGTTAACGGAAGTGAAAAGTAACGGAAGTTAAGAAGAACGTTAATGATTTTTCGAGTTAACTTAAAAGTTAAATCGTTAAGCACTTTGTTAACTTCGTTAATTAACTGTTAACGGATTAACGGTTTTCTGCCCAGCTATGCTTACATGCAGGGTTGGAAAAAATCATGATTTTTTGCAAAAAAATCAAAAATCACTGATTTTTTGCAAAAAATCGAAAAAAAACTGATTTTTTCGATTTTTTGCTTAAGCTTTATAATCCAATTAAAATTGTGCGTGAAACCACAACACGCTTTTGTTTAACTTATTTCTCACTTTAATAGGAAGAAACACAAGTAAAAATCAATAAAATATTGAAAAATGTCTGGTGGATAATATAAGGACAAATGATTTGACAGTTTTTTTTAAGAAAAAACAGTATTATGTAGTAATTCTAACACAATGTTAATTTTCACATACACTTGTGTGTGTCTATCAATTATTTAAAATTGAGAATTTTATTTTTTTATACAAATAGGAAAGAAAAAAAGCCATTTGATTGAATCAATGATTTTTATTCAAAAAATCACTTGATTTAAATCGTGATTTAAATCATGATTTAAATCAAAGTGATTTAATCATGCCAACCCTGCTTACATGGCTATCGTAATCGCTTTCATTTGACTGATGGATATAACACATTGCTGCTTCAATTTGTCATAAATAAAAACTTACCATAGAAAAGTAGCAATGTATCACATCCAAATGTCAAATGAAAGAGATTACGATAGCCATGTAAGTTAGCCGGTACGGCCCCTGCCTTTAAAAGCTCCGACATCGCTAACCAAACATATTGTATACCTACTTACGTACGTGTAACACCCATAACCGATCGAGAAAATTAACATTTATGAAATGAAGCGAGGTCTACAGTTCATAGAGCCACTAGTTTTATCGCTTGAAGTAAAGATTTATTGTCATCATCATTGTAGTACCTAACTCATAGGCATCAAACTATCTAAATGTCTCTTCTGTGAACCATTCAACGATATTCTATTAGGTACTTATTAGTAGTGACATTCGGTTGGGGACAATTTTTGACGTCGCATGAACTGACATAACATATCTTTTTAATTCTAATATCATTGTTATAAAAGGAATCTACCCTCAAAAATTGCGTAAGTATCTATCTTCAGCCCTTTACAAAGTCCCATACAAACTGGACCACACTGTAGCACCCTGTATAACGGGAATTTTCCAAACCCTTTCTTAGTGCTCACCTACACCATGATAGGTATCTACCATACAAAAATGGTGTTTCTACCTATAGCCCTATACAAATTCCCATACAAACAAACTGGAACACCCTGTAGCACCCTGTATAACGGAAATTTCACAAAAGCCTTTCTTAGTGCTTACCTACACCATGAAAGGTACTACCCTCCAAAAAGGGTGTC
Organism: Agriphila tristella; assembly: GCA_928269145.1. Classification (NCBI taxonomy): domain Eukaryota; kingdom Metazoa; phylum Arthropoda; class Insecta; order Lepidoptera; family Crambidae; genus Agriphila; species Agriphila tristella. Next base: position 20,627,164 of record OV743442.1, read on the forward strand.
TCTACCTTCAACCCTATAAAAAATCTGAATAACCTGTAGCATCTGTATAACGGGAATTTTCTAAAATCCTGTCTTAGTGCTCATCTACATCACAAAAAGTATTACCTACCCTTCAAAAAAAAAATTAAAACAAAAAACCGACTTCAAAAAACCTGTCTCTTAAAAGCAAGAAAATATTCAAATAATTTTGAAGTCGGGTGGGGCTGGAGTACAACTTCCTTTTTTTATTCTAAAAGCCCCACCCGACTTAAAACCCCGGCAAATAATCTAAAAAATTATTACAACAAAAAATCGGACTAAAAAAATTAAAACGGTCTAGTAAAAACAGACTAAAAAGTAAAAAATAAACTCTTCTGTAAATATTTATAACACTATAATATTTATAACTATAGAAAATTTAAACCTAAAAACGTGGGGCGCATTTTATAAAATTTATCATCCATGTAGTCTTTAGCATGCGTCCCACGTTTTTAGGTTTAAATTTTCTGTAGGTATAAATATTTACAGAAGAGTTTATTTTTTACTTTTTAGTCTGTTTTTACTAGACCGTTTTAATTTTTTTAGTCCGATTTTTTGTTGTAATAATTTAGTCCGTTTTAAAAACGTGTTTTTAAAAAAGTTTTTTTTTCAGTAAATTTTTATTTTCTGCTTTTTAGTTAACGAGCTAAGACCAAAAATATACCATCTCCTATCGGAGCACTCGTCAAGACGATTCAAACGAGCCCAAACTCGATGGGGTTGCATTGCATGGTTTTATTACAGAGTCCCAGTGGCCTTCTTCCGGCTCCATCATCAGACCCTGGAAACTATTTCCCAATAAAGTACTCGTCAAGACGATTCAAATGAGTCCAAACTCGATGGGGTAAAATGGTTTTATTAAAGAGTTCCTGTGTCCTTCTTCCGGCTCCATCATCAGACCCTGGAAACCGTTACCCATCTCCTTTTAGAGTACTAGTCAAGACGAATCAAACAAGCCCAAACCAGATGGGGTTGCATGGTTTTATCAAAGAGCTCTTGTGGCCTTCTTTCGGCTTCATCAGACCCTGGACACTACTTCACAACAGAGTACGTGTCAAGACGATTCTAATGAGTCCAACCACGATGGGGTTGTATGGTTTCATCATAGATTTCCTGTGGCCTTCTTCCGGCTTCATCATCAGATCAGCTCAATGACACCATAATATTGAATTGCCTTCTAGTTCTGACCTATGTTCAAAGTTTCAAGTCTCTAGCTCATCGGGAAGCTAATATAAAATCGTTCACAAACTTTGTGGAGAAACAAACAAACACACAAACGAGAAAGCAACCTAATAAAAACGTGTTAATATGAGTTCCAAACGCCGGTTCTGATGTGCTTTGTGGACTACCAAAAGGCGTTTGACTGTGAAATGGAGGCAGCTCTGGCATGTCCTAAGGGAAATGGGTGTTCCAGAACATCTTATCTACATAATCCGGAATCTATACGAGACAGGTCAAGGAACCATTAAGTTGGAGAACATTCAATCCAGTTCTTTCGAATTTCGGAGAGGAGTACGTTCAGGATGCGTTATATCACCTATCCTCTTTAACATATACGGCGAATGCATAATGCGGAAAACGTTAAAGAACTGGGAGGGTGGAGTGAAGATAGGAGGTGTCAACATTTCTAATCTCCGGTACGCTGATGACACTACACTATTTGCTTCTTCCGAAACAGAAATGGTGGAGTTACTAGACCGCCTCAAATCGGTCAGTGAAGAGATTGGCTTAACTATTAATAAAAACAAGACCAGGATGATGCTAGTGGATCGCTTTAATAAAATTTCGCAATCTGGGGCACTGAATGACTATGAAACGGTAGAGCAATTTGTCTATCTGGGGTCCCTGTTCACCAATAAAGGAAATAGTGAACCAGAGATACGACGGAGAATTGGAATGGCCAAAGCGGTTCAAGTTGTAGGAACCCTGGTTCTGCCCATATTCCTATACGGATCCGAAACTTGGACTATAAAAACCGCAGACAGGCAGAGAATCGATTCCTTCGAAATGTGGTGCTGGCGCTGTCTTCTCCGAATCCCGTAGACAGCACGAAGAACCAACGAATCTGTCCTGAAAGAATTGAAGCTCGAAAATCAAAACCGCCTTTCCTCTATCTGCCTGCAACGAATCCTACGATATTTTGGCCACATCGCGCGAAGAGATACTTACCGATAACATAGAACGGCTCATCGTAACAGGCAAGATAGAAGGAAAAAGACCGAGAGGCAGAAGTGGCCGTCCGCTCTATCCATCCACAAGCCAAAAGGAAGGCCTGGCATAAAGGCATTAAAAATGGCTGGTATGCAGGACACTCACTGTAGGGCTGGTTCACAAATTTTTAAGTCGCGCAGCGAGCTATGAAAAGGGCTCATGTAGTAGGTATGAACGTCTGTACAAAAAAAAGTTGGGAGTTACAAGTCGTGATAAAGTTTTGCCACATGGTGGAAACTGATCTGTAGGCTGTTCCTAACTAATATTGAGCTGAGCCAAACTGTCCTTCAAACCATACGGCGGCGGGTTAAAAGCGCTCTTTTCCCGGCTTCATTCTTAAATTTATAATGGGGAATGTCCGAAAAAAATCAAATTGGCTGAATATTTTTCTATAGGTAGGAATAAGGTCCCTTAGTAATAGAAAAAAAATTCAGAATTTACGGTTAGGTAAAAAAGTTTTTAAAAATCAAAGTCTCTTCGACTTCACAAATGTATGAAAGTAACAGCAGAATGGAGATTATACCTTTGCCGCTAACTGCCACAAACAATACGTAATTTTAAAAAAAGTTTTGACATTTTGTCTTGAAACTTTTTTTTAATACCATGTTGTGGTTGTGGCAGGTGTTGGCAAAGGTACAATCTCCATTCTGCTGTTACTTTCATACATTTGTGGAGTCGAAGAGACTTTGATTTTTTGAAATTTTTTCATGAAACCGAAAATTATGAAAATTTATTCTATTACTAAGGGACCTTATTCCTACCTGTAGAAAAATATTCAGCCAATTTGATTTTTTTCGGACATTACCCATTGTCTAGGTTTAGCTAATAGGTCAAATGTGGTATCATTTTCGGATAAATCAATAATGTGGAATTCATTTCTGGTATAAAAAAATGCAATTTATTTAGCAGCTAGTCAAAAATAGGAATTTTTTCGCGAAATAGAAGGGTTTATCGTTTCGTTTGGAAACGTTTTTTAGGATTTTTGATTAAAGTTCATTAAATTTTCTACAATTTCAGCCTAATTTGAGTAGTCTAGATTTATTGGTTGCGGAGACACAGCTAGTCAAAAAAGGCCCAGTTTTGACTAGCGATGTCTCAGCAACCAATGAACCTAGACTACTCGGGTCAGGCTCAAATTGTAGGAAATTTAATGAACTTTAAAGAAATATGAACAAAAATCCTGAAAAACGTTTCCAAACAAAACGAAAATTTTACATAATATAGTTATCACTTCGAGCAACAAAAGGCTTCGTTTGTCACGAAGGGAGAAGCCTTAAGCCTCGATTACATACGCCGATTTAGCTTCCTTACTGGGGATCCAATTTCAGATTGGAAACGATGCCCCGAATTGGATCCTAGTTGGGGAATTTAAGGGTTGCCTCCCTAGCCAAGGCTATATAGGTAAGGCAAATAAAACTTTGATCATGCAGCCAAGTCTTCAGTCATATTTTTTTCTTTAGTTTGCATTTCTGCGGGTGTATTATTACGGGCACGTATTTTGGCAAGACAAAGATGAGACAAAAGATGCACAGCAGCTACTAAAACTAAACTCGGTGCATCTTTTGTCTCATCTTTGTTTTGCCAAGTTATATGCCGGTACCTATATCACATTATAAGTAACCCCTAGATGATCAAGCATGGCTTGTCAATAATTTACATTGCATTACCACCACCACTACCATTTGAGTGCGTACCAAAAATTCAAGATGGCGGCCATCTTTTTTGTTTGTGGGCTGATTTCGATGAAACTCAGTTTTTGCTACTATTTTAAAAAGAAAATAACAACACAATTTTTCAAATACTAAAAATCCAAGATGGCGACTATCTTTTTTGTTTGTGGGCCGATTTCGATGAATTTCAGTTTTCGCTACTATGTTGACAAAAAAATAACAACACAATTTTTCAAATACAAAAAATCCAAGATGGCGGCCAAGTTTTTTGTTTATGGGTCAATTTCAAAGAAACTCGGTTTTGTTACTACTTTGACAAAAAAATAACAACGAAATGTTGAAAATAATAATAAAATCAATATACCAGCCAATTTTTTTATTTATGGGCCGATTTCTCAATTTTTCGATTTCGATGATGATGATTATTGTTACTATTTAAGTAGTTAGTACCAAAACCCAAGTTTTATTAAAATCGAACCACGAACAAAAAAAATAGGCCACCATTTTGGATTTTTAATATTTTTAACATTGCCTTGTTATTTTCTTGTCAAAATAGTACCAACAACCGAGTTTAATCGAAATCGGTCCAATAGCAAAAAAGTTGGCCGTTATCTTGGATTTTTGAACATTTTTAACATTGCGTTGTTATTTTCTTGTCAAAATAGGACTAAATCCGAGTCTTATCAAAATCGGCCCAAAAACAAAAAATTTGACCGCCATCTCGGATTTTTAGTATTTAAAAATTTGTGTTGTTATTTTCATGTTAAATAGTACCAAAAACCGAGTTTCATCAAAATCGGCCCACAAAAAAATTTTGGCCGCCATCTTGGATTTCTTAATATTTTCAATATTGCGTTGTTATTTTCTTGTCAAAATAGGGCCAAAAACCGAGCTTTATCGAAATCGGCCCAAAAACAAAAAGTTGACCGCCATCTTGGATATTTAGTATTTGAAAAATTGAGTTGTTATTTTCTTGTTAAAATAGTACCAAAAACCGAGTTTCATCGAAATCGGCCCACAAAAAAAATTTTGGCCGCCATCTTGGATTTCTTAATATTTTCAATATTGCGTTGTTATTTTCTTGACAAAATAGGACCAAAAACCGAGTTTTAACGAAATCGGCCCAAAAACAAAAAAGTTGACCGCCATCTTAGATTTTTAGTATTTGAAAAATTGTGTTGTTATTTTCTTGTTAAAATAGTACAAAAACCGAGTTTCATCAAAATCGGCCCACAAACAAAAATGTTGGCCGCCATCTTGGATTTTTTATATTTTCAACATTTCGTTGTTATTTTTTGTCAAAATAGTAACAAAACCGAGTTTCATTGAAATCGGCCCGCAAACAATAAAGTTGACCGCCATCTTTTTTATTACAGAGTTCTAGTGGTCTTTTTCCGTCCGGCTTCATCATCAAACCAAACCATTTCCTATCAGAGTACTCATCAAAACCTACCTTTACTCACTTATGCTCTGAAATGTTATCATTCCTTTTGAAAAAAGAATGCGGGGCGTTCAACATTTCCGTGGGGGTCTGGTTCATCACATTCTAAATTTGAAATTCAGTGCGGAAATGAAATTTAATACTTACTTCCCGCACTGAGTGCGGGAAGTAAGTGTTCCAAATTCAAATCGGTAGAACTTATCAGCTAGCATTCTTTTTATGAAACTTTATGGTTGCATGACCGGTCAGTAAACATGGCCACGCGAACCAATTTAAATATCACATTTTTACAAAGAAAATTGTATTTCCTCGCATTTCGTGAGTAAAGTATTATACAAACCTTGTACTGGAAGCTACTTGCATTGCCTCGAATGATTAAAGGCCTCGCCTGCGGCTCGGGCTTCAAACCATCCTCGACAATGCAATCGCTAGCTTCCCGTTCTCGGATGTAATGTACTATTACATTTCCGTTAATAGTGAAAACTCATTGTTTAATCTATGTATAATAATGTTATTGTCAAGTACTGGTGACAACCTTAATCAGTGAAATCATGTCCTAATTGGGGCATAGTGTGATCGCTACATCCAATTTGGGTTCCTAGATTGGATCCCCAGTAAGGAAGCTAAATCGGCGTATGTAATCGAGGCATTAGCGATATTACTCTATTCAAATTATTCTGGCATTTTTTGCGGGGGGGGGGGGGAAATGCACACAAGTGCAGTTCCGCATACCCACATACAAAAACTACTCTGTAATGACGACACTCACACATAAAAAATTAAACAAAACAGCAAAAATTTGTGTACGGATGCAGCAATATCGATACGGAAAAAGGAATAAAGATTACAAACTCAATCATTTTACAATGGGGTGAATAACAACAAAGAGGTCATTTTTATACGCTCGAGCTTTATACAAAAAGCTCGAGAGTGTAGGTGATTGGGTTGGGACACTTGGGACTAATGTGTACCCAGGGAAGTTGGGCTCAGGCTGCTGAACATCGCTCCATGACAGTACTGCCATCTGCACACCCAACAATTTGAATTTACAACAATCGGTGATCGCTCCCCGTCTTAACGTTGATCACAGTTACATCATTGAATAATTGCTTTTTTACCATCGCCACTCTAAAAAGTGCGTTTAATGGGGAATGTCCGAAAAAAATCAAATTGGCTGAATATTTTTCTATAGGTAGGAATAAGGTCCCTTAGTAACAGAAAAAAGTTTCAGAATTTTCGGTTGGGTAAAATAGTTTTTAAAAATCAAAGTCTCTTCGACTTCACAAATGTATGAAAGTAACAGCAGAATGGAGATTATACCATTGCCGCTAACTGCCACAAACACAACACGTGTTTAAAAAAAAAGTTTTGACATTTGGCGTATGTAATCGAATCGAGGCTTTTGTCTTGAAACTTTTTTTTTAATACCATGTTGTGGTTGTGGCAGGTGTTGGCAAAGGTACAATCTCCATTCTGCTGTTACTTTCATACATTTGTTAAGTCGAAGAGACTTTGATTTTTTGAATTTTTTTCACGAAACCGAAAATTATGAAAATTTATTCTATTACTTAGGGACCTTATTCCTACCTATAGAAAAATATTCAGCCAATTTGATTTTTTTCGGACATTCCCCATTCAACCACAAGAGTGAATAATAAGCGATTTTAAGTTATACAGAGCGATGCTGAATCTTCGGCTACTATTCAGCTCTTAGCAGTGTTATTTGCTTTAATTTGAATATAGTTTATTTAACAGTACTACTTACGGTCAGTATTCAGCTTGGATAAGAATCGCATAAGTCTTTCCTAACTACAACTCGACCAAATTAAAACGGTGTCATGAACTTAGCTGTCATGCAGCTATCATGCGCCTAATTATCTTGCTCGAGAGACGGCCGTTAGTCCCTCGAACTAAATTCTCTTTTTATTCACTTGTTGTATAATCTACTATTTCGACATTTATTTCGCGATATCTGTCGCGATCACATCAGTGCAGAGCAAATCATGCAAAAATCTCGCAAATGAATTTGGCGCAGAATCAGGGCCAGATTGACCAACACTTTAACGTATGCGGCATAAACAAGTTTGATAACAGCTATCTCTGAGAATGGCTTACACACGCGTAGCACAAAGCCCAAATTGTATGCTTTTGTGTTTACGTTTCCTATATGATCTGATAATGTCATTTTCTGATCAAACTGCACACCCAAGTCCGTAACACTTTGTTTTCTGTTAATTAGTGTTCCGTTAAGATGGTAATTATGGATAATAGGGCTTGGTTTTCGCGTGAACGTAATACACTCACATTTACCTGCATTGGCTGTTATATTATTCCTATATGTGTATGGATGGAATGGTTTGTATGGACAGTTTGGCCCAGCTCAATATTAGTTAGGAACAGCCTAAAGATCAGTTTCCACCATGTGGCCAAACTTTATCACGACTTGTAACTCCCAACTTTTTTTTGTATAGACGTTCATACCTACTAATGCTCGGAGTATCTCTGAGAGATTGGGTCCGGAACGAGGTGATCCGACAGAGAACTAAAGTCATCGATATAGTCCACCGGATTAGCAAGCTGAAGTGGCAGTGGGCCGGCCATATTAGCCGTAGAACCGATGGCCGTTGGGGCAGACGAGTTTTTGAGTGGAGACCGCGTATCGACAAACGTAGTGTGGGACCCCCACAGAAAAGGTGGAGCGACGATCTTCGCAAGGTGGCTGGCATAAACTGGATGAGTACAGTCGCGGATCGTGCTCAGTGGCGTGCACTCGGAGAGGCCTATGTTCAGCAGTGGACGATGATAGGCTGATGATGATGATGTCTCACACCTCACTGCAGTTGAATAGGATTTGTGCTCAGGTTTTGTACTCGGATCGCCATGGTGGCATTTTCGTATAAGTACCTCAACACCTCGATATACCCGTAGTCCACTTGGCACCTTAGGACCGACGTTGGAACACCGCCCAGGTTTCTATATCCAATCAACGGTTTTCTTATGAGAAAGCTTTTGATTGGAACACGATTATGACGTGAATGTTTTTGTAATGTGGACTATGGTCCACGAACGCCACGCAAAGTGGCAGATTATACCTACTCCCCGGTCTGCTGTATAGCACCCAGCTTGTTCGGGAGGTTGAAATTCGTCGAACCTGCGAGCGAGACGATTCGTAAGGACTCTTAAAAACAACTTATAGACATGGCTCAGAAGTGAGATGGGTCTGTAATTGTTTAAGAGGGACTTGTCACCCTTTTCAAAGAACAAAATAAAAAAACGTATTGTCTAATATTTTACTTGAGTTAAATTGCGCCTGTGTAACATGTTTTCTTATCATTTTCTTAATACCTAGGATTTGATTGCCGTATTTGTGCCAATGAAACAATATAAATAGTTATTCTTCACAATATAAAGAAAAAACAAAATAAAGAAACAATATAAATACTTCTGCCCGCGACTTCATCCGCGTGCACAGTAGAAAAATATAAAAACCAGTTTAAAATGACCCCTTTAGTGTATGAAAGCTACAGAGAGTTCAAGCTGTTTCCCTGGTTACACCCACCTGAATTTGATGCTTAGGTTTTAAGTTGGACCTCAATCTATACCTCGCGCGACGAGTTAAGAGCGCTCGGCAGTCTGGAGGGGGTATGCGCAGTATCATTTTTAATAACAAATTCCTACTGCGCATACCCCCTCTAGGGCTTGAAAATCGGAGTATTTTTCAGCTCCGGAGTTGGGTTTCGATGTTCAGAGTTTCAACTCCGGAGCTCCGGAGTTCCGGAGTTTTCAGTCTCTATTTAAATAAAATTGCAGTGATAGTTTTAGCGTGTTTAATACAGGTTATTTACTAACCAAAAATCAATATATAGGTACTTTTATCATCGAAAAATTAATAAATTGAATCACTTAGGTACTTACTTGCTTATTGCGCAAATAATTCGACTAAGAATACATTTAACTTACATTTCACGCCACTCAAATTTGTCGAGTGTTGGTTCATCATCATATCAGTCACACGACATCCACTGCTGGTTATGGTCTCGCTCAAGGATCTCCACAACGTTCGATCCTGCTCTGCTCGCATCCAACGGCGCCCCGATAGCCTGCGACCTTCACTAGTCACCAGATCGTTGATCCACCTTGTCAGGAGCCTGCCCACGAAGCGTTTTGTGTTCGGTCGCCATTCCAGAACCTTTCTTCCCCAATGGTCATCAGTTCTACTTGTTAAGTGCCCCGTCCACTGCCACTTCAGCTGATCAATCCTTCGAGAGATGTCGGTTACTTAAGTTCTCCTACTGATTTCTGATTCGATCACGCAGGGAAACGCCGAGCATGGCTCTGTCCATTGCACGCTGGGTCGCTAGGTGACCTTGTGGCTTTTTAAGATACCCATAGTTAGCGAGCACGTTTCACTGCCTTAAGTCATCACTGGCAACACACGCTGATCAAGGTCTTTCGTCTAGAGACACTATAGTAAGTTTGACGTGAAGATTTTTTAAAGCTTCCTGAATGCTGCCCATTCGAGCTAAATTCAACGAGAGATATCTTCCTCCAAGTTGTACTTACTTAACTGGACTGTCTGTCCTACGTCCTACTAGGTAATGGTCTAGAACAGGGGTCACCAAATGGCGGACCGCGGTCCGCATCCGGACCGCCGACCCATTTTGTGTGGACCGCGAGAGCACAGGAACTTACAAAAATACCTACTTTAAGTATCTAATAATTAAGTTTCTGTAATAAATATTCTTTTCTATAAAATGTTGTGCAGACCGCGATGGTCATTTCATTTCTTAAAACGGACCCCGAACGAAACTAATTGGTGACACGTGGTCTAAAACTTCGAGTACCTATAGTGTTTGTTCCCAACATGAAGGAGTGGGTAAATACAACATGGACATTCGACATGATTTTTGTCTTATGTTCATGTTCCATCCATCCATCCATGTTCATCCTAAGAGCCACTCTTTCGGAAAACACTACGGAAATATTCGAGCATTACGAGTATGTTCAGGTTTTACAAGGTCTCAGTCGTGAGAACTGATCTGCAAAATGAAGGTGTGTCAGGTACTCGCCATTAATGTTGCTGCCCAGTTCTTTACAGTTCAAGAGCTTATGGTATCCTCCATAGCAGCTGTGAACAGTTTTGGAGAAATGACGTCTCCCTCTTTCACACATCGCTGCAGTTGGATTGGGATTTGAGCTCTGGTTCTGTAATCGGATCGACATGATGGCTTTTTCGTATAAGTACTTCAGTCAGCACCTCGCTACACCTGTAGTCCACTTGGCACCTCTGAAGAGACTGCAACACCGCCCAGGGGTATATGACCACGGGCGATTAAAAATTATTTCTAACATTATTTTTGAAAATTGAAACTCCGGTTTTGGTTGTGAAACTCCGGTTTTCAAAACGATGCTGAAATTCTTCGAAACTCCGGAGCTAGACCAAAACCGGAGTTCCGGACTTCAAGCCCTAACCCCCTCTACATTTGCCGAGCGCTCTTAACTCGCCGCGCGAGCTGTACTAAATTGTGAAAAATCCATTAAAATTCGTTTTGCGGTTTTTGCGTAATTCGCGCACAAATATTTAGAATTTACAGTTTTATTATATGTGTAGATTACAATTTCAGTAGTACCTATAATGTTTTCTCCCAAATGTATTGAAAAACGTAGTATGGCACACGGTTGTTAAGGTTTTTTAAAACTCGTGACGATTAAAAACCCTCGCCTGCGGCTCGGGCTTATAAAACGTCAACTCGTTTTAAAAACCTTACCAACCTTGTATCATAAACTACTACTATTTAGTAATTCTTAATTGCCTATACTTTAATAACTCATTTTGTTGTTTCTAGTAGGGAGTTGGTACCTAAATAGTTTGAGTGTTTCTGACATATAGCTTTAATCACTTTCCGCAAATAAGACTTAATAATCGTTCTTGAAATCATTCATTCATCACTCGAGTGTGTAGCCGTTAGTTTGTCGGAATTTGTCACCAAGAATCAGATTTTGTCGATTTTGCGTTTAGGAGATATGTGAGGATGCGCTGTGGAGACTTTTTACCTGGATCTCGAGAACGAAAGGTCGTAAGCATATATAAGCACATATCTCCTAAACGCAAGATCGACAAAGTCTGATTCTTGGTGACAAATTCCGACAAACTAACGGCTACACACTCGAGTTATCAGATTTTCGCTATGACCTTCCTTTCTCAAGATCCAGGTAGAAAAGTCTCCACAGCGTATCCTCACATATCTCCTAAACGCAAGATCGACAAAATCTGGTCTTGGTGACAAAATCCGACAAACTACCGGCTACACATACGAGTAATCAGATTTTCGCTACGACCTTCCGTTTTCGAGATCTGTGTGGCCCAGCTGTAGAGACGTCTCTACAGCTGAGCCACACGTATCTCCTAAACGCAAGACCGACCAACTCTGGTTTTTGGCGACAAAATCCGACAAATTACCGTCTACACATACGAGTAATCAGATTTTCGCTACAACCTTCCGTTTTCGAGATCTGTGTGGCCCAGCTGTAGAGACGTCTCTACAGCTGAGCCACACGTATCTCCTAAACGCAAGCTCGACAAATTCTGGTTTTTGGCGACAAATTCCGACAAATTATCGACTTCATCATGGCATAGTCAAAAAGTCAGATTTCCAACTTTTTTTTGTGGCCCAGCTGTAGTCCGGAACGTAACTATGCTGCGGTTCAGTGAAAATTAATGACCATTAGTAAATAAATTATACTATTTGTCCAAGAAGTGGAAAAGCATATGTGTCTGTGTAATTACATATTAAAAGAGTATTCGCGTTGGGATGTGACCGAGAAAGCTTGGAGTAAAGTGGGATGCAGTCTGATGTAGTATAGAAGTAATAACTCCTCATCGCTCGAATTGCTAGCCATTTCAATAATATCCTGAAACAACACACACACACCGCGTTTCGTGTAGGTTTCAAATAAATTTGGCAGTGCCGTGTACGAATCTTTGTCACAAACTAGTTTGTAACTATAATTACTAACCGGTTTCGTCAGGTTTCAGTAGCGCCGTGTAAAAAGGGGCTAAGCGTGCCCCTGAGTATTAATTCTCTAACTTAGGTTCAGCCGTTTGAAAGATATGAATAGGTACCTACCAAAGAGAAAACAATAAATAGATACCTACCTACCTATTTTATATCATCTAAAATCCTTCGAATAATTACACCTAGAAGCCGTGTCCTTGGCGTCCTTGCATGCAAAGTGAGGCAACTAATACTGAGCCAAAATGTCTCAGTATTCAGATTTAGGTATATCCTTCATACGTTACCTAATCCTAACTAAAATCCAATAATATAATAACTAATCTCATAAAGGTAGGGAAATTTAAACTGTTTTGTACTTACTACGTTTTGTTTTGTAATAATGGACAATAAAAATCTGAAAACGGCGCCATTTTTTGGCTGTTTTAGTTGCCTCACTTTTGACGGCGCGCTTTGTAGAGAATTATCGTTCTAGGTGAAATTATTCTAAGCTAAAATCTAAATTAAAAATTCTGTACTCTTGTAAGACTCTGGTTTATTTATATTTTTCTTAATACACACACAACACATAACATTATTTAAAAAGAAGATAGGTTATTTAAAATACAGCCTGTCCCTTAAGTTAACAATTTTAATGACAAGAATACAGTACTTATTATACTTTTTAGGTAAACTTCTGCAAAAAATCATTCACAACTGGAAACAAATAATCTTTCATGTTCTTCCCAAGAGTAAAGTCTATGTGATTCATAGTTTCTCGTTCCATCTCGTGGTAATAAGCGTTAGGGAGCTGTGCCTTTAACAATTTGACGTCTTCAATATTTCCTACTTTATCAATTCGTCCTACTAAGAGGACTACCGGTGAAGTAATATTCTTCAGAGGATAATCTGGAGGCTGTGACTGGCCATAAATTTTTTGATTTTTCAAACCATAGTCATATTGTGCAAACTTTTTCCTATTCCCTAATTGAGAAATGTGATCTAAATTTTTATTGGACGTCGACGTTGGATAGTGTCCGAATACAATTGGTGCGAAATCGGGCTCTAGTTCTTCGGGATCGGCGCCTAAATTACTGAACAATAATCCTTCAACGCAAACTTTGTAGCCAATTTCTTTTTGGGAGCAAAACGCTCGAAAGGATTCCGATACAGTAATTTCCTCTGGAAAAAATTTTTCGAGCGTCGGCCATATGACTGGAAACAAGCTTGAAGGAAACAGCATATTCTGCATAAATGCTATAGGGGCCATTGCGATACAAACTTTTATCTTAGCGTTGTACTCGGGCCTTATTGACGTTAACACGAAGCTCATTTGAGTCCCTTGAGAATGTGATATATATGTAAGTTGAGTTTGGTTTGTTTTTTTAAGCACAACATCAATGTTGGCTGGCAGATCTTTTAAGCCCCATTCATGAAAAGAAAAATCCCAAAATGCTTTATCTGTATCGGGGTTAAGAGTCTTGTGACGTCTGCCATATTTGGTACCTCTTGTATTTAAAGCCCACACGTCATACCCTTTTTCGGCCAAAAAACTGGCGAGACTTTCCTTGCCTCTTAAGATGAATGCATCCGCCGAGTCAAGATTGCCATGCCCCAGTAATATTGGTTTGGTTTCATCACCTTTAATATGAAATAGCTTCAGTATATAATTATCTTCGGTTACCACATCAAATTCTTCACACTTGTGGCCATATTTCACTGCGAGTTGGGTGAAATTTAGTCTGGCATCTTCAGATGTATCACTTTTAACATAATATAGGCAATAACAAACTAATAGGAATAATGTACGCCAAGTATGCATATTTTGACCTTCCATTGACAAGTGATGATATTTCTGTGCCTACCTACCTGAATGGTATCAACGTAAATTTTATGAATTTATGAAGGTTTTTCATGCTTTTATTTAATTCAAGACAATAGTATGTAGACGTATGTTCTTATACAAACAGTATATAAATAATTAAGTGTCAAATAGACGTAGTCGGTTAGGTACACTCAAGCACAATCAAATTAATTCCGATACAAAAAACCTAGGGTTCCCTGACCGAAAGTGGCACTGCGGTGAATTTTATTTAATGGGTCAATCAACTTTTAATTGTACTATGAGTTTTCCTGTCCACAAACATAAAAGTATATAAGGTCCTTCTTAAATAGTGCACATAATTTTAAGGGGTCAGTGTACAGTAAACTGCTGCAAGATTGCCCCTAAGCTTCAATTTTGCCTAATCTAGTAAAACTAACATTACTTCATAACCGCCATCTATTTTTTACGTTTGATAATGGGAGAAATACCTTCGTTTTATTGGCAACCCATTTCATTATTATTCGAAGTGGCAACACCGTTACTTTTTTGTCTGTCAGCTGTCAACGGTCGCAAACGGAGTGCACGTTTAAAAGTAATTATAAATGTTTAAAGGTTGTTTAAGGGTATTTTTTAATAGTCATAAAAAAATAAATTCAAAATAAAGAAAAATGAAATTAGTTTAGTCCTGTCAATTTAGTTGGTTTACGTCCGGATTTACCCATTTTTATTGAAATTATAGTAAGTCTTTTAAATTTTGTGTATTTCTATTTGTGGCAACCCGTAGTATGCTACAAATTTAATATGGAAATATTTACTGATACTGCTCAAAGTTTTGCCTGCTTGTGCCCAACTTCGCCTGCTTGCCAGAAAAAAATATTGATGCTTATATGTGGTAATCCATGCACATCTCGATGGTAACGCAATTTGTATGGCTCTATAAGTATGACCAGTTTTTAAATGCGGCTCGTATTTTTGCTTATAATCTTCTAGGCAAAGTTGGGATATTTTATCACAACTTTGCCTACGACTTTGACGGTTTCTGGAGATCAATCTAACAGCCGTTTCGGCGTTATGAACCTTAAGATATATGGCATCAACTCCAATTCGCGCGCTAATGTAAAAATGGACACAGATAATAAATACTTGAAGAGATTTTAAAAAAAACCTTAAATTTCATGCAAAGTTGCAGCAGTTTACGGTACTCATGTATACAAACAACTTTTACTATGGTACCAAACTACCAACTACCAAAATTGAAATCGCGAAAAAAAAAATCAGCTGTTTCATACATTTTGATCTATTCTATTTAAATTTTCTATGGAACAGCAGATTTTATTTTCGCGATTTCAATGTTGGTACCATAGTAAAAGTTGTTTGTATGCATGAGTACATTGACCCCTTTAAATTATGTGCACTATTTAAGAAGGACCTTATATAGGTAATTCCTTGAAAATAAATATCAACTAACTTAAAAATTATGGTTTGGGTTAAGTAAGTGTAATACTTTAATAATCATTTTGGTACCTAATAGAAATAAATATGGTGTTTACATATTTATTCGTATTTTAACGGTTGTCTAGAGAGACGTCGATGTCCACTTTATTTGTTTGTGATGAAATGTCCACTGGACAACCTATATAAGGTCCTTCTGAAATAGTACACATAATTTTAAGGGGGAAATGTACTCATGCATACAAACAACTTTTACTATGGTACCAACATTGAAATCGCGAAAAAAAAATCAGCTGTTACATACATTTTGATCTATTCGATTTTAAATTTTCTATGGAACAGCTGATTTTTTTTCGCGATTTCAATGTTGGTAGCATAGTAAAAATTGTTTGTATGCATGAGTACATTGACCCCTTAAAATTATGTGCACTATTTAAGAAGGACCTTATATAATACGAACAAATATGTAAACAATATATTTATTTCTGTTACCAAAATGATAGTTTCAATCTTAAGTATAAGTATTTATAAGCTAAACTATTTTTATTATTTTTTATTTCAAGATAACACACTTTTATGTTATAGGTTGTCCAGTGGACATTTTATCAATTTCATACAAATAAAGGGACTTGTACTATTAGAATTATTATGTGTAAAGGCTCAATTACATTCAAGAATCTTATATTCATATTACATTACACAATTGTCTAAATTTATCTAAATTTGTCTAAATGCACGCACGATTTCAAGACAGTCTAACTGTACCTACGACGGCACGTCAGACGTAACAGTTGTACTACAAAAACCAACTTTATACCTAAGGCATAAAGGCGTTCTCAAGGTCAACGTGTAGAGGTAATGTGACAGACAGAGACAGACTCTGTCTGACTCGCGACAGATAGACGATACTGCCACAGTACAAGATAAGTTCAAAAAGGAATGTTGGTTTTTTAACACGTTTTCATATGGACGTTTTCTTGTTTATTTATTTATTTATAATATTAATATTTATAAGTAGGTTCGTTTATTTGTTTGTCCGTAATTTTAGAAAAGAGTATTTTATACTAGGTAAGTACCTGTCTACCTAGCTTCCCGATGAGCTAGAGACTTGAAACATATAGGTAGGTAGGTTGTTTTTAACACGCTTTTATTAGGTTGCTTTCTCGTTTGCTTGTGTGTTTGTTTGTTTGTTTGTTTCTCCACAAAGTTTGCGAACAATTTAAACTAGTTTTCGGATGAGCTAGAGACTTGAAACTTTGAACATAGGTCAGAAATGGAGGGCAATGCAATATTATGGTATCATTGGGCTGATCTGATGATGGAGCCGGAAGAAGGCAACAGGAACTCTATAATGGAACCATACAACCCCATCGTGCTTGGGTTCGTTAGAATCGTCTTGATGAGTACTTTAAAGGGAGATGAGGTCCAGGCTCTAATGATTTAGCTGGAAGGCCATGCCATAGGAACTTAATATTGAAATCGTGCAACCCCATTGAATTTGGGCTCCTTTTGATTGAATTGAATTGATTTGAATTCTAAGCCGGACGCCGTGGGCGGGCGTGGTGCGGGGTGGGTCACGCCGAGAGGCGGGCGGGTCACGCCGAGGGGCGGGCGGCTGCCGCTGCCGCGGCCCGCGCGCGAGCCGTCGCGTTCGCGTTGGTGTGCGGTGCGGTGCGGTGCGGCGTGTGTGTCCGTCGAGTTATTCACAAGAGCGACAGTCTTGTTTTGTTTGATACGATTCTTGCAATTTGCATTAAGTAAGTGCCTACACATTAGAGGTTTATATCTACTTAAATAAAATGATACTAGGTAAATATACCTACTACTACTTCATACCTACTAGGTAAAATATTTCTATTCGTGAGCCTTTCGAATTTTCAACCTAGTCAGATATTAATGTTATGTAGGTTTCTAATAGGTAGATAATAATTGAAAAAAATGATTGATTAATATATAAGTAAGGAGATAGGTACCTAAAATTTTATTTGTCACGACGACTGCAAATTGAAAATATTTATAATTAACCTCTTAACAAACAATGATTAAAGAAAAGGAATTTGGTATTAGGTAGGTGCTTAAAGAACTAAAACAGAAAATAAAACAAATACAAAAACTACAATGTAAATAACTCCAATACTACGTTGATTGAAAAAGACATTAGAGACTTACTGCCTTCTCTTTTACTATGACAGTAAGCACGTGTTTAATTTAAGTTTAATTTAATTTATTTAATTTAATTTAGTCGTTTTCAAGACAGTCTTAAAATCGCTTGCTTAAAATTGTATAGTGTAATTGAGCTTAAGTAAGATTCCTACCTTTTAGAGCATGCTCTACAATCTGGTAAAGAAAAAACACCTTTTCTTCCAACTATGCTTTAATTTCATCACAACCACATTAAAAACTCAGTACAAAGCGAGTCTTTAAGGTGAAGTCGGCTCGGGGCTACCGAGATATTGAGGGGGCGAAGCAGCGCGCGGGCGGAGCAGGCGCGGGGGGCCGCGCGCATATTCGTAAACATGCGAGCGCTCGTATTTACGTAGATGAGCATCAAAGTATCGAGCGATGACCAATTTTGCCGCAAATTGTCAAGTCAATGTGGCGTTTCGGTGAGGCTGCTCACCTGATACGCGAGAGATCTCGGTTCGAACCTCTGTCGGACCAAAAGTTTTTTGATGGTTTTTACGATATTCTAGAATGTTTACATTGCTTATACAATATTTATATAAGGTTTATTTACATAGGTAGTCCATAATTTTTATTTTAGCTGTTGCACCTTTAAAATATAGTTTTATCTTTATCATTTGTGAAAAGAGTCAAATAACACTTTATAAACCTATAACTTTGCTTGTTTTTATTATTATGAAAAAGACAGTTAGTTTATAAAATCTATAATAAACTCTAAAAAACAATAAACATTTACATCTTTTGTATTTTCTTTTATTATACTGACGCGATGACTTTGCTGTTTACAAAGCACTTCGGGGTCTTGTAAATAGCAGACGCATTAGTCTGACACGTCTGCTATTTACAAAGCAACTTCGGGTGGCTAACGCGTCGGGTACCTATTTACGAATATGCGGCCCGCGCAGCGCGGCTGCTACTTCCGCGGCACTGTAGGCTGTTGTAGGCGAGATGTCGTAGGGTAAATGTGCCAATAATGATTCCCAAAAAGTAATTGCAAAAAAATGTTTTAGTTAATAATAAAAGGTTCTCGAATACTAATAATAATTCGCTAGTTTTATTACAAAGGTATTTACTGTAATAGTCTAATAAATATCACATTGATGTATGTACAATTAATAAACACTACACAGGGTTATTTGTAAAACACCAACAACCTTGCAGGAGTAGATTACTAACATCATAAACAACAACATTAATTTGTTCTACGACTTTTCCGAAAACAAACAAAAAAAACTACTTTCCATACAAAGCTCGATCAATAATTGCATGGAAAATTTCTCGAAAAGTACTCATCCTAGACTGATGGTGTTTATGATAAAATTAAAGGTCTTGGTGAGATCTTCATTTTAGATGACAGCTGTCAAATTTAAGTTTGATAAATTTGAATTTGACAGCTGTTAGATATGTAAAGTTAAGATCTCACCAAGACCTGAATTTTGTTTTAAAATTCTTTGGTCAGCCCCCTAGCACAGAGAAACACAATATATATAGCGTAAATCGTGTAATATAATATAGCGTTTTATCGAAAAATACAAGCACAATTCCAAGATAGCGGATAGCGGCCAACTTTTTTTGTTAGTGGGCTGATTTTGAAGAAACTCGGTTTGGGGCACTATTTTGACAAGAAAACAGCAACGCAATGTTAGAAATAAAAAAATCAAAGATGGCGGCCATCTTTGTTGTTTGCGGGCTGATTTCTATGAATGGTTTGGGGCACTATTTTGACATTTTAACACCAACGCAATGTTAAAAATTTTAAAAATACAAGATTGAAAATTTATTTTATTTATTTATTTATTTGACATTATGGGAAACAACAGCATTTGTTAACACAAATTTTCACAATACAGTATAAAAACACAATTGCCATAATAGTTTCCACTAATACTTAGTACATATCAGCATCAAGTAAACAAATAACTAACAAGTACAATTGACTTTTTATAATGCAAAACTAAGGCAACAAACAAATTAGACTACGTTTTTTTTTAATGCGGCCAAAAGTATTACAACAACAATAACATTTAAGAGAAAAAATATTTTTTGAAATTAGATGGTTTAGCGCTAAAAATATCAATGTGACTATATTTCGAATTATACAGTTTCATTGCTCTGACAATAAAACGATTCATTACATAATTGGTCCGGCACATAGGAATGCAAAATGTATCACGGGAACGCGAATTCGGTCTTGGGCATTTCAACAATATTTTGTTTAATAGATATGGAGAGTCAACGTAATTGTTGATAACTTTGTAGAGAAGGGCTACGTCTCTGTACTCTCTTCGATGTGCTAGGGATTGAAACACATCATCGCGAAAACCACAAAATTTAAATTTCATCCTTCTAATAAATTTTTGCTGAATTTTTTCTATGGCATTAACGTACTTAAAGTATTGCGGATTCCAGACTGTTGATGCGTACTCAAGTTGTGATCTAACATAACTATTATATAAAAGAATTAACGTATTAACGTTTCTAAAGTCTTTGCCCTGGCGAAATATGAAACCCAACATTTTATATGCTTTTGCTGTAATATTACTAAAGTGAGACGAAAGCTGTAATTCGTTATCTAGTATTACACCTAGATCCCTTACTTCTGACTTATTTGTAAGAGCTGTGTCAAAAAGTTGATAATTAAATTGAATGTGAGTTTTCTTTTTACTAAAAGTAACAGAGCAACATTTGTCTACATTCATAGATAATCTATTGGTGACACAGTAATCACATAAACGATCCAAATCTTCCTGGAGTTTTATACAGTCTTCGATAGATCTGATAACAGAAAAGATTTTGGTATCGTCTGCAAATAGCAGGAATTTGGAATTCATGAAACAGTCACTTACGTCATTTATGAAGACGTTGAACAATAATGGTCCAAGATGGGAGCCTTGGGGTACACCTGATGGAATTGGTATAAAACTAGATTTATAACCTTTAATAGTTACCGCCTGGGTTCTATTATGAAGATAAGACTGAAGCCACCTCAGTAGGTCACCGTGTATACCGATATATTCCAACTTTTTTATTAAAATTCGATGTGAAATTTTATCGAAACATTTAGAATAGTCGGTATACACGGTATCCACCTGAAAACCATCATTCATTCCACATAGCACTTGGTCTAGAAACTCGCACAGATTAGTCTCAGTGGAACGTCCCTTCACAAAGCCGTGCTGTTGGGGCATAAGAAGGGGTCTTACGACTGCATATAATGAATCATAAACTATTTTTTCAAATAGCTTAGGTATTACAGACAACTTTGATATCCCTCTGTAGTTACGGACATTGTGTTTGTCACCACTTTTAAAAACTGGGACAACCAGAGACTGCTTCCACACTGAAGGCATAACTCCGCTAGATAGCGAAAGGTGGAACAGATAAGAGATTGGAGCCGCCAGTTGTTTGCAGCACATCTTTATAAAATGAGGGTGAATACCATCCGGTCCGGATCCCTTATTAGCGTCAACTCTCGATAAATATTTTTCGACGACTTCTTCGGAAATTGTTACTGAATTAATAATACACTCATTCTGTGCACGAGATGGACAGGCCGGAGGTACATCTGAATCGTTCTCAAAAACAGACTGGAAAAAATTGTTAAAGATATGTGCTATAGCTGACCCCTCAGATACAGTTGAGTTGTCTAAGTAAAGTGTATCCGGGATAGAGTTATTATTTTTCTTTGAATTTACGAATGACCAAAAATTTTTACTATTTTTACTTAAATTTATTTCCGTCTTAGATATAAAAGTATTATAGCATGAACTCTCAAGCGATTTAGCTTCTCTGCGCAGTCTTGAAAATTCACAGTAATCACTGTGTCTTTTATAGGTTTTCCATTTTGCATGTTTTCTAAGTTTTTTGTTAAGAAGGTGGATTAAAGGTCTTGTATACCAAGGGGGGTAATGATTCGTATTTTTTAATATTTTTTTTGGAACATGAATTTCGATTATATCGTTAACAATTTTATAAAATATTTCGACTGCCAAATCAATTGTCAAGCCCTGAAAATGTCGCCTCCAATCCACCCTCTCGATTTCGCCCCGAATAACATCATAGTTAGCTGCAAAATAGCAATGAACAGTCCGAGGTAAGGGTAATAGTGAGTCACTAACGGTTTCACATTGTACACTAAGCGCAGGGTGATGGGCGTCTTCTGGGAGGGACAGCGGATCTGTACGAGATACGTCACACTTAAAACTACATATGACTAGATCTAGGCACCTATTGTTTTTATTATTTATGTGATTGTACTGAGACCAACCAGTAAAACTCAAAAACATGTGCAGTTGTGCCACAAGCGTGTTTATATGTGGATTTAATAAATACACACCCGAGCTACAATCCCCGTTCCAATCTGCGTCCCGAATATTAAAATCCCCAATCAATAAATAATCGCTGTCTGGTTCGTTTAAGCTAATTTCAGATACATGATCAAAAAAACGTTTGTTGGGCTGATTCCTGGTTTGAACTTTGAAGAAAATAGCAACAAAAAATAGTTAACTTTTTGATGTTACGCCCACTATTAAGTAAAACATTAATGCATGTAATTTCGGTGTCCACAATGTAGGGTAGTGGGTGCACCGATCTCACATCAACGGATAATCCACGACGTATTGCAACGAGAGTGCCACCGCCGAACTTTGTCTTGAGCCTATCGTAATCCCTGTCAGTTCTATAGACACTATAACGAGCATCAAAAAGTTCGGCATCGAAAATACCAGGTAGCAACCATGTTTCGGTTAGGCAAACAATATCGTAGTTGGCATGTAACAAATTTCCATAAAATAGTCCCGTTTTACTACGTAAACCACGTACATTTTGGTAGTAAAGGCTTAACACCATTGGAGAAACATAGGAGTAAAAATAGTTATTATAAATAGCAAGGACTTACCGATTATAACACATTTCGAAATCCGAGAATAATTGTATGAATTCAGCACCGAGTACACTGTAAGTAAATATTCATTCCTAAAACCATTGCTCACGTAACAACTACTAAGAAAATCGACATAATGATAATATGAAACAATATTTTTTACGTAATAAGGACTAAATAATGTTACCTATAACATTTATAAATCGTTGGTAGCACAAGAAATGATTAATTTTTTCCCAACTAAAGATTGCTCCACTGAGATAAGAGTACACTTCACCATACATAATAAACTGCAAGCGGATTGCACCTACGTAGCGCGCGATGGACACTATCTGCATCGATACGTTCACATATTGCATTCGAACCGGACAAAAGGCAACAGTGCATTCCAAACTTTGATGGTTATTTGATACGATGTTATTGTCACATTGATACGTAATGTAAATTATAGTTATTAAATTTAGAAAATTAAAGTAATCAAATATGAATTTGGCATATCCTACTAAATTAAAAAATAGATAAAGTAAACAATAAAATAACATAAAGATAAATATAGCACTTATACAATCTTCTTTAAAGAGTCCTCAGAGTTGATGTGGATAACAGGAGACTTTTCATTTTTTCGGACCATTATCGTGCAGTTTCGTACCCAACAGTAGGCATAGTTTTTTTCTTTTGACCTGATTTTAGCTTGTTGTAAAAGGTACTTATTTTTAGTTGAGAGGTGGTCATTTGCATATATTCGACTGTCCGATGAGCTAAAACCTAAGTCACTAGCTTTGATATTTTTCAAGTTGCGGAGAGCCGCCAAAAAATCATCCTTCCTGTATCTTGATTGCATTTTCAATATGATTGGTTTGGGTCTTTTGTCATTGCTATCCTTAACTGCGACTCGTGTCACAAAGTCGACGTCAGTTTCGTTCAGTGGAAAGGCACAACGATCCGCGAGGCGCTTTATCAAATTAATCAGGTTTTCACCATTCTTATATGGAATTCCATTTATCTGAATATTCGATCGCCGCACCCATTGTTCATTCTTATTGTTATCTTCCATAAGAGTACCAATCATTTTCTTAAGACCATCTATTTCTATTCTTGCATCTTCTAGGGGGGATAAACGGGATTCAATTTCTGAAACACGAACTGAGATGCCGTCCATTTTGGAGTCAAGGGATGATTTAAGGTCTGCTACATCAGCTTTGACTTGCTTTAAGTCCGATTCTATCTTTTGAAATGAACGAAACTGCGTTTGAAGGTCGGTAACTTTGGCCAAGATGTCCTTGAGCATTTCATCACGTTCAGGCTGATTAACTCCAGAGGAACGGTCAATGTTAAGCCCTGACGATACCTTAGAGATGACTGGTGTGGCACTGGTAGTTGCCGACGATGATCTATTGGTGACTGGCGTTGCGCTGGCGCTGGTAACAGTAGTCGGCGAAGCATCCCTGGAGCGGGGTCCACTAGCGTCACGACAGGCCGGACATATCCATGTGTCTCTGCCGGAGCCCAGTCTGTTGAATCCCCTTTCAGATATGCCGCCGCAACCAAAATGATATTTACGTTTGCATACTGAACACTCTGAACCATGCCCGACAGTGTCGTTGCAGGTGGCACATTGACTTGTGAACATTTTGAGAATCACTGGCGGGGGAATGACTTGCAAAATGATTGAAGACATTGAAAATGTTTTTTCGATCGTTTCAGTAAGGTACCCAATTTCAGCCAGAGTGAGACATCGCCCTGGGGCCGTATTATGACCTCTTATTTCCAGGCAGTTTTCTGACTGGCCATCAATCTATCTCTTTTATTTGCTATACGACGAGAAAGAGATGTCACTACAGCAATTTATAAACCTGGCAGGATTTAAGAGCTTGTAATACGGCCTCTGGTCCCGTGAGTTTTGGGTCTACGTGAATGTGATAAGAGTCAAAAGATGCGTCTTGGCAAGGGCTACAATATGGTGAAAAAATTTTTTTTTAATGTCCAGAACTTTTTGAAAATCGCATAAATGTAGAAAAATGACACACTTTTTCGGGGTATTTTTTCACTAAATCTAAAATTTCTCAAAAACGAAAAGCGATATTGAAAACATGAAAAAAATCCCTAGAGATATGGAGTTGGACTACGTTCTGAAAATATTAAATGTCCCTCACTCTTACGGTCTGGGCTGTAGCTTATCCTTTATGTAGCGAAATGTCGGGATACTGCCTATTGTTATAGTGATTTTATATTTTGTATTTTTTATTTATTTCCACAGTTCTTTTTTGATAAAAAAAAATTAAACTTTAATTAATTAAATAAAACTTGTAATACTTGTCAGTGTTATTAAACTCGACGTTCGTATGGCCTATTAGCGCCAAGATGATCTTTGTTGTGGAAGTTTTTATTTTCCTTTTGAATTGATTTACTGTTTAATTTTGACGCTATAGTAGCACTGGTCGGATGGTCATAATGTTGTACATGATTCAATAAAATTAAATTACAATTACTGTAGGAGCAAAAGAGATGACGCTATTATCTCCAGTACACGTGGCGTACATCTCTAGGCGTGTCGTAGTGAGTTTTTGTGTGTAGGTAAACGGATAAACGAATCTTGAGCGAAAGTTGAACAGAAGAAGGGTTTTAGTTTGAGGCCCGAGGCCAAGCCGTGGGCCACAATAGGTACTTACGAGTAGATACAGAAAAGTAGATTCAAAATATTATATCGTGGGTTGCTGTTATTTCAATTTCGAGATTTGAAATGACTTGATCAGTCATGTCACATGTCTTTCTTAGTTACTCTGCGATTCCAAACTGAATGAGAGTGTGATGATGATGCCTAGGTAAACATAGTTTGCAATTGCAATGAGGGTTGTTATCGCACATTCGAGTGATGATGAAGTCGGCGCGAGAGTCTCGCATGCTGCATTTGATTTTGATTAGTTTTTATTAGGTTATTTTATGTAGAAATTCAGATTTTATTTGTTATACTTACATAGTACTTAGGTTACCTTTCAATAAAATATTATTGTTCTATAAGAATGGAATAAAAAAAAATATTTATTAAAAGTCATTAAATTCATTTTCAATGTAACAGAAGGTCGTGAAAGGCACGAGATGTGTGATTTTATTGTTTGTGGGCTAATTTCAATCTAACTCGGTTTGGACACTATTTTGACAAGAAAACAGCAACGCAATGTTAGAAATAAAAAAAGTCAAAGATGGCGGCCATCTTCATTGTTTGCGGGCCAATTTCTATGAAACTCGGTTTGTGGCACTATTTTGACATTATAACAGCAACGCAATGTTAAAAATATAAAAAATCCAAGATAGCGGCCAACTTTTTTGTTTGTGGGCTAATTTCAATGTAACTCGGTTTGGGCCACTATTCTGACAAGATAACAGCAACGCAGTGTTAAAAATATAAAAAATCCAAGATGGCCGCCAACTTTATTGTTTGTGGTCCAATTTAGATGAAACTCAGTTTGGGGCACTATTTTGACAAGAAAACAGGTATACAATGTAAAAAATATAAAATCTAAGATAACCCCCAACTTCTTATTTGTTCTTCTTTTTTTCAACCGAGTAACATCGAAATCAACCTGAAAACAGAGTTGACTGCCCCTTTTGTGTTTTTTACCATTGCGTTGCTGTTTTCTTGTCAAAATAAATAATAAATATTTGACAACATCACATACATTGCTCCAATCCCAAAGTAAGTAGCTACAGCACTTGTGCTATGGAAATCAGAAACAACGGTGGTATGACACACACCCAGACCTGAGACAATATTGAAAAGTTCATTTTCTATATTGATCCAGCCGGGGATCGAACCCGGGACCTCAAGAGATGGTGACGCCTTGAAAACCGGCGTGCGAACCACTCGACCACGGAGGTCGTCGAATAAAAAATAGAACCTAAAACCGGGTTTCATCGAAATAGGCGCCCACAAACAGCAAAATTGGCCGCCATCTTTATTTTTTTATAATTTTAACATTGCGTTGTCGTTTTCTTGTCAAAATAGTGCTCTAAACCGAGTTTCATCGACACTGGCCTACAAACAACACAGCTGACCACCATCTAGGATTTTTATATTTTTAACATTGCGTTGCTGTTTTCTTGTCAAAATAGTGACCCAGACTGAGTTTCATCGAAATTAGATAAAATTATAATTATCATCTATAATAATTGCAAGAAAAGCAAGAAAATAATAATAATAAATGAAAGTTTGACGAGTGACGGATTTTTTTTAATTCGGCCGCTTTTGCCCTAAATTCGAAAATTTTAATGCAATGTTGTTAAAAATATAAAAAAATCCAAGATAGCGGCCAACTTTTTATTTGTTCTTCTTTTGTCAACCGAGTTACATCGAAATCAACCTAAAAACAGAGTTTGCTGCCTTTCAGAGAGAGTCTCAACCTTTTGTGTTTTTTACCATTGCGTTGCTGTTTTCTTGTCAAAATAGAACCCGAATCAAAAATTTATTTGCTAGACTGCGGTACATAAGGGTCTTAAAATATTTCATATGGTCACATCACATTCACCAGGAGCTGGCATGCAAAATATAATAGTGATAAATATAATATGTCAACATTAATGTCATTCAAAATTACAAGTCAAACCGGGTTTCATCGAAATAGGCCAACAAATAACAAAATTGGCCGCCATATTTGATTTTTTTATAATTTTATCATTGCGTTGTCGTTTTCTTGTCAAAATAGTGCTCTAAACCGAGTTTCATCGACACTGACCTACAAACAACACAGTTGGCCACCATCTAGGATTTTTATATTTTTAACATTGCATTGCTGTTTTCTTGTCAAAATAGTGACCCAGACTGAGTTTCATCGAAATTGGATAAAATTATGATTATCATCTATAATAATTGCAAGAAAAACAATAAAATAATAATAGTAATAAAAAATTAAAGTTTGACGAGTGACGCAATTTTATTTAATTCGGCCGCTTTTGCCCTAAATTCGAAAATTTATGTCCCTAAATTCGACATAGAATAAAGGAAAATGAAGTCAGAAACTTTTGATGATATTACATAAATTGTAGAGTGCAAAAATTTACGTCATTATTATTATCAACATGCTTACAAAAATAAGCTTAGCTACAATAAAATATACATTATTATTACGTGGCTGAAAATAGAAAACTTTTTTACTTTTGCTTAGAAATAAGATTTCTATCGGTATTAATTACTAATGATGTTTTAAAAAAATCTTTACGTTTAGTAAAATCTATGTCTGGTACCACAACAGGAACAAATAAGTCAGTGTCAATTCCAAATCTAATCGTCAGTTATTTTGTTATTTTTCGAATAAAGGCAGCTGCTAAAATAAGGTCTAGCATTTGCTCATGATTACAATATATTTGACCAAGAAACAGGGTCGATATATTATGAAGAAAAAAGCCACGAGGTGAAAGCGAGCATTATTATTATTTCGCTGTAGTCCATCAAAAATGTTTGCTGGCAATCACACAGGGTTCCATTTCATGCGATTATGCGCAAAAAACTTGCTTCCCTACTGCGGCGTCAACAGTGGCAATGGCATCCTGAAGGTGTTTGCATCCAGATTCCAGACCATCTGTCCCATTCAAAGGCAGAGGGCTGAAATAGCGACAGGGCTAAAAAGTAGTTACGGTATTGCTTACTAACATAGGTTTAAAAAAAAAATTACTAATTTAATGTTGAATTCATTGTATTAGCATCAGAGATTCAAAGTTGAAAACCCTTGGGGGGCTGGTATTTGGCGTATTCACCCTACCAAATACATATACTTACATTGAGTTATTTGTTAACTCGTCTGAACATCCGTGATTTGGAGACTGAATTATACAAGGTGCAATACTAAATAATATAGTAGAAAAAGTTCGACTCGCACCAGATCAATTCTCGGACGGGAATCGAACTCGCGAACTTTGGATATCCGGGACAATGCTTTGACCGCTGAGCTACCGAGTCAGATGATGGTTCGATTCCCGTCCGAGAATTGATCTGATGCGATTCAAATTTTTTCTACTACCTATATTATTTAGTTATTGTATAAAAAAAACAGCATTGTGAATGCAAAAATCTCAAATTTAAAAATACAAGGTGCAGCTGGTTGAAGCTCCTCTAGCACCACCCCAGATGGTCCTGGGTCATTGTTGCGTCTATAATACTCGTAAATAAAAAACTCTTAGTACCCGTGGCGGCGTAGTGGCACTGAATAAATAATAGTACAAGTGGTAGTGGTGAGACTGGTCGGCTTATATGCGAGAGTTCCGCAGTTCGATCCTCTATCGTACAAAAGCATTATCCTTTTGCTAAATGTGAAAACTTGTAAATGGCTGTATTTTGCTAGCTTTACTTCATATTATAATATAAATTAGCTGTAAGTTTTCCAAAAAACTGTAAAATAAAATAAATAAAATAAAATAAAGATTTTGATGGTTTTTACCATATTTCTAGAATGTTTACATGCTTATACCTACAATGTTATCTACATTTTTTTTGTGATCCAATCTGCAATCAGTTCTCTCAAAGAGTAAAATAATATATTGGGAAAAGAGCGCCCACTCGTGGCAATTTTTTGAAACACTGATTGGAAAGGCCATCTTCGCCTCTGGAGGTTTGAGCAGAACTAATGAAAAGAAATGCGTGAAATTATAATTGATGAAAATGTGCTTTTTCGTACATATTTTGTCATTTTTGTAATATTCTTTATATAAAACAAAAATATGAATAAAAAAAGAGTTAATCGAAACAAAAAACACAAAAAGAAAAATGTGATCTTTGCTAGGATCGAACTCGGATTTTGTCGAACGATGACAGTGTCTTGCATACGTTGCTTGTGTAGATAACCGCTACACTACTCAGACGTTGCTACAAGTGTCGAATTTACTAATTAGATCCTACTTTAAAATAAATAAAAGAATTATAATAATTACCCTTTGAATTTACTATATTTTTGTTTTTTTAAAGCTACGCTTCGAAATTATTATTTTGTTCGCTTATTCGGCATTTTTCTTCCTCACAAATAAATCGCAACGCTGCCAGGCAAAAAGTAGTACGTGTCTGCTCGCGACGAGGCTCGGCGGCCGACTGAGGGTGAGGGGACGCGGGCGCCGTGCGACAGACATGCAAGTGCGCAAACCGAACGTAATTTTGTGTTTAGGTATTTTTATTAAATTATGTATGTTATTATTTCAAAAAATGAGCCCAAGCATCCATCACATATTTAATGAACAATAAGAGGACACAAAAGATAAATGAAATTTTGGATAACTATTGAATGGTACAGCTTTTTAGTCTAAGAAACGTGTCTAAAAATGCGTAATTAGAGCTTACTTTGCGATTTTTTTCTATCGAGGAAAGTTAATCAAATCGTGTTTTCGGTCCCAAGGATTTATAGCAAATACCTTGAAGTATTAGTGAAAAAAAATCCATCTCGTTTTTTGTGGATTTCGAATAATAAAGTTAAAAATTCCGAACACTATCCCACCTTCGCGCGATTGATTTTGGAGTGTATTTCGCCTTAATGCTCTAGAGTAATAAAAATGTATGAAATTTCATTATTGCACATATTTTTTTTTAATCGCACCAAAAGAAGCCAATCTCAATGGATTAGCTCTATTCAGCCAGCCGATATCAATACTTTTTTTACGTAGGTACGTATTATTCGTTTCTATCCTACTTGTTCCAAATTTAAAAAATGATTGCTGCTAACTCTGATTAAAAATTAAAGAAATTTAAAAAAGTGATTTGGTGGCAACTTTGTTAATTTTGCTTGACAATATTTTTGGAAACAATAAAGTGTGATACTATATGATTTTGAGTGCTTCGGCTTCGAATTAAAATTGAATCATCTAGCGACACATAACTCCGGAAAACATTCTAAATGAAGCCGACAATGTTATGGAAAATCTTTTACCCTTAACCTTACGTTTAATAATTGTTCAAGCATAACTTTTAATTTCAATAATTAATCTTCTATTTTAACTGTTTGATATAAGTTTCTTTTATCTACTATTCCTATATATAGGTAATAGTTGAAAGAAAAGCAGATTATGCACCTCACCTTAAGTAATTTATATTACCCTCGTGCCTGTTAGATTAGAAATCAGGCACTCGGTGTAATAATAAATTACTTTGTGCTCGATGCAATAATCTACTATTATTCCTTAGGGACCACGGTTTAAAAAATTTAGTCTAATATTCATTCCCCTTCCGCGCGCGTTGTATTGTATCTCAGCCGAATAGCGACCAATTTTGGTTGGAGTGGGAGACGTTTGTGCACGCGCATCAACGATCGATTTTGAGATGCGTCGATATTTTATTGAAAATTAGGTTACATTTTTTATAAGATTTTTGAAACAATAATAACCTATTTTGAATTAGGTCACCGTTTTATCAAAATTGAAAGAAGAATAGATGACTTAATTAGTATTGAGTCGCTATATTTTTAAATATTGCATTCAGCTTGTGTGTGTGACCACTTTGTTGTCATCGAACATTTCAGTGTTTGTTGTTTTCAGACACTCTTTAAGATAAGGCCAATAACCCAGCGCACCCGGGGCCGTAATAGGAAAACAGGGTTTGCGCGGGCCATTTTTTTATATAGAAAACATAAACTTGTAGTCACCAAAAAAATCATACGACAAGCTAAAGAGTTTCTCTAGTTGCTACAAACTTAAAATTGTGTATAAACCTTACAGATGATTGTAAAAAAAAAACAGAAAATCTCTAAAAACGCCTAAAAAGCGCTTGTCGCGGGCCATATTTTTGGCGTAAATAATAGCGGAAACGCATTGAATTTTAAATCAAAATACACTTTAAGGTACTGTGCAGTACCTACAATGATTTTTTTCCCTTAGATATACTTTTATTTTGTATAAAATAATGGTTAAACTTCTCTATTTTTTCGGCCGAAATCCCCATACAAATTTGTATAGCGCTGCGTTGCAATTATATTAGCCGCGCTCACGCGCTCCGGAGCTCAGTGCCAGCAGTGGCGTGCACTCCATACATGCAAATAAGCACTGCATACCCTGTAGTCCCATAAATATATGACCCTAATTCCCTACCCTATTATTTGTAAACTACTTGTAATTAAAAAGTTATGAGTTATGATATGATATGACCCATCATCGTGCACAGGCACTTCTTCGGCTTTCAGTGTCTATTAGTTTAAGCGCCATCTATTTTTAAAACTAATTTCACTTCACTTAACCAAAAATCACAAGAACCAACGATCGGCCGGGCGACAGAGGCGCCAATTATTTACCGCGTGTCCATAAGCAGTACTACGGGCTGCTTCTTTTTCATAGAATGAATCTCGTGTAGTACACGTCAAAAGTGTGACTGTGTGCGTGAAAATGTATGCCCGTGTTTATGTTTTGGAGGCACTGCTTATTTGCAACCCGACCGCGTCATGATTCCATTGCAGAGAGCTTAGAGTAAGACGGGCTTCTACAGAAAGAGAAGCCATACGAAGCGTTTCCCCTCTGCCGAAGTACAAGCCCAAATGGGCATACGCGTTAGTAAAACCAGTTGCGCCCGGATTTCTTTCTAGACCGAGTCCAGTCGCGCATGTGAACGCTGCTCTGTTTAAAATGTCGAATTAATGAGTTTTTTGCTGTTAAAAGAGATCTTGAACATCAAGTATACAAAAAGACGGTTTTATATTTCACATAAAAGTAATTTTTTATCGTATTATTGCTATTTGTTTACATTTAAACATTAAATTCGTATATTTTATTCTTGATTAGTTGTCAAATTTGTACAGTGACATCGGGTCTGCTAGTCCATGGCTCGTCCGTACAAATTTCAGATCTGTCGCTAGATAAATCCGAGTTCTCGCCGATGGGCAACTTAGTGATGTTACCGTTAAATAATGTTTGTCGATAAAGTGTTGGTCAATCTGGCCCTGATTCTGCGCCAAATTCATTTGCGAGATTTTTGCATGATTTGCTCTGCACTGATGTGATCGCGACAGATATCGCGAAATAAATGTCGAAATAGTAGATTATACAACAAGTGAATAATAAGAGAATTTAGTTCGAGGGACTAACGGCCGTCTCTCGAGCAAAATAATTAGGCGCATGATAGCTGCATGACAGCTAAGTTCATGACACCGTTTTAATTTGGTCGAGTTGTAGTTAGGAAAGACTTATGCGATTCTTATCCAAGCTGAATACTGACCGTAAGTAGTACTGTTAAATAAACTATATTCAAATTAAAGCAAATAACACTGCTAAGAGCTGAATAGTAGCCGAAGATTCAGCATCGCTCTGTATAACTTAAAATCGCTTATTATTCACTCTTATGGTTGAATTAAACGCACTTTTTAGAGTGGCGATGGTAAAAAAGCAATTATTCAATGATGTAACTGTGATCAACGTTAAGACGGGGAGCGATCACCGATTGTTGTAAATTCAAATTGTTGGGTGTGCAGATGGCAGTACTGTCATGGAGCGGTGTTCAGTGTCAGCAGCCTGAGCCCAACTTCCCTGGGTACACATTAGTCCCAACCCAATCACCTACACTCTCGAGCTTTTTGTATAAAGCTCGAGCGTATAAAAATGACCTCTTTGTTGTTATTCACCCCATCGTAAAATGATTGAGTTTGTAATCTTTATTCCTTTTTCCGTATCGATATTGCTGCATCGACAGTTGAGCCCAGCCCTTTATGTCAAAAACCTGTCATATTTTGATGTGTGACTCATCCGTACACAAATTTTTGCTGTTTTGTTTTATTTTTTATGTGTGAGTGTCGTCATTACAGTGTAGTTTTTGTATGTGGGTATGCGGAACTGCACTTGTGTGCATTTTCCCCCCCCGCAAAAAATGCCAGAATAATTTGAATAGAGTAATATCGCTAAGGCTTCTCCCTTCGTGACAAACGAAGCCTTTTGTTGCTCGAAGGCAGAGAGAGAGTAGCGTTTTTTTAGTTTGCCCTTGCATTTGCAGTTAGTTTTGCTTTGTTTTGATTGTTTTTCTTGGCGCAAGTAATTGACTATTTTAAGTTAAGTACCTAAGTAATTATTTCGTTAATTTACTGTGAAAAATTCAATAATTTACATGCGAGACCTATGCTGGCAAAGTTTGTTTAAATAAATCAAAAATTGCCGCTTTATTGAGGTTACCTTTTGAGGATAAAGTTTAATAAAATTGATTGCAAAGGGAAGATGCGTTGCGTTGGGTTTAAAAAAAATGGTAGGTAGGTTATGAATAGGGTAAAATACTAGTGATTGGACAGCTAAGCGGATTTAGCCAAATTTTCTTTTTTGTTTTTTAAACTATAATTTTCTTCGACAAACGGATAGTGTTGTATGAAGCTGATGAAAGTGTTTCTTGCAATTTTATATTGTTTTAGATTAATAGACTGAGTGTGTTAATTAAAATAAAATATTTTGTAAAATATAGTAAAAATCACAGTGATTGGACAGCATTTCCAGTTATTGGAAACAAATTTGACAGTGATTGGACAGCATACCTGAACACACTAATTAGCCTTTATCAACCATTTCAAGTGTAGATAGGGATCTATTTGAACAAAAATACTAGACCGATGAGGTAATTTACCTGAGGGATTTGTAAATTAAAAAAATTTTCGCAATATAGGTATATTTTTCTCTCTTTATATTTTATTAATAATCTAACAATATTTCTGCTTCTGTGACACAGGCACTAGAGAATGTTACGCCTTCACTCGTCCTTGTGCCAATGGATGGATGCCGCTTCAGAAATCCCCTAACCCAACCTTCTCCAGGATAATTATCAATGAATGGGTTTGGTCGTGGATGATCGGTTAAAAATCTTTTTACGCTGGATTGAAGGTCTTCTTTTTTAAGTGGAAAGCCTTTTTTTGATAGTTGTGTGATATAGTTTTCGAGACAAGTTTCTTCTTCAACAGTTAGGTAAGGCAATGGTCCTAAAGTAACCTTTTTTTCAGGATATTTTAATCTATAGTGCAACGTTGACTTCGGAACGCCATACTTACATGCAGCTTCTCGGATTGGTGTACCGTTTCGAACTTCATTCAGCGCTTTTTCTAACTCATATTTATTGTAAGGGGTTACTGTCTTTTTCGGCATATTGTTACTGTCTGTAACAAAAAAAGAAAAGTTGCCTGTTTTAAGTAGTAATTCTCATTTTAGAGTTAATTAAAGTTTTTTTTACCATTAAAATTCTTTTAAGTTAATTAAAAATACTTAAAATTGTATATTTTAAAACTACCGATCACTCAGTGTCCAATAGGTAGGGTTTTGTCACTTAAATCATAATTTAGGTACACAATAGGTTACTAAATAGGAAGGCATTAAACAAATTTAAACATCATGTCCAATCACTGGGTTTGTATGAAAATGATAGTGATTGGATGGCGTCCAATAATCGTAAAGAAAGCTACAAAAAATATGAAAAAAATATATGTCAATAATCAACTCTCAATAGATACGAATAAAGCAAAAAATTTAAAAAAGTATTTTTTGTAAAAATCCAATGATTGGACGAGCTGTCCAATTACTAGTTATGAAACAAAAAATATTATAGTCATTGGACACGCTGTAACATAACCTCAAATTGAAATTCACGAAGATTAGTCATGTTATTAACACGTTTAACATCTTACCTTCACAAAGATGTGATGTAGCACTTTATAAACATTCGAAACACTTTTTTATCCCCGACTTGTCAACTCAATCCTTAAGAAAATGAATAATTTTTGGAGAAAATTTTAACAAAACACACTCGCCACAGATTATGAAATATTTTGCTCCTTACGCCACCTGTTGGTAATTTTGCATACTAAAATAAAACTCGGAAAGAGCGGGAGATTCAAACAGCCTGGTCGAATCATTCGAATAACGCACGCAGTTCTTATAAAAATGAATTAAATTCAAGGTGTCCAATCGCTAGTCGTGCCCAATCACTAGTATGTTACCCTACCCCTCGTTCTTTTCATTTCATAAAAAGTTTTCTTATACTTAATTATAACTGGCTAACAGCTTGTGTACGTACACACAAACCAATTGTATTGTTTTCTATGCATTTTGTTTTCCAATCAAGATGATAAAAATGTTTGGATTTCATTCAGTATAGGTTGGTAGATACCGAAACAGTGATAAAATTGGTATATTTTTTATCCGTGCCTACCCTGTCTAAAATCTCTGTGCACGCCACTGAGTGCCAGCCAGATCGTCAGAGTAGGAGCACGTCGCTTTGAGCCACGACCGCACCCGCGTATTCAAGCGTATCCATATACAAATCTCGTGCACAGTGTTTCGATTCACAATTTGCTTGATCAAAATTGTATAGTGGCAAGTATGAAAGTTATAGATTATGCTTCGAATTTACTGTGTAACTTATTATTATGAATAACTTCACGATATCTTTTATTATTTGAATTATTAGTTATTACTTGACTGGGTCCAATCCAGGGCCTGATGATGAAGCCGGAAAAAGACCACAGGAATTGTATGATAAAAACATGGTATGCCATCGAATTTGGACGCGTTAGAATCGTCTTGACAAGTACTCTGTCGGGAAGTAGTTTCCAGGGCCTGATGATGGAACCGGAAGAAGGCCACAGGAAGTCTATGATAAAACCATGCTACACCATCGAGTTTAGACTCGTTTGATTCGTCTTGACGAGTACTCTGTCGGGAAGTAGTTTCCATGGTCAGATGATGGAACCGGAAGAAGGCCACAGAAAGTCTATGATAAAACCATGCTACCCCATCGAGTTTCGGTTCATTTGATTCGTCCAACTTTTTGTTTTTGAGCCGATTTATATGAAACTCTGTTTTTTAGGGTTCCGTACCTGTCGTCGTACGCTGTCCGTCTGTCTGTCTGTCTGTCACCAGGCTGTATCTCATGAACCGTGATAGCTAGACAGTTGAAATTTTCACAAATGATGTATTTCTGTTGCCGCTATAACAATAAATATACTATAAATATAATAAAATAGATATTTAAGGGGGGCTCCCATACAAGAAACGTGATTTTTTTGCCGTTTTTTGCTCAATATTAATAACGACAACAGGTAGACAGTTAAAATTTTCACAGATGATGTATAACTGTTCTTCTGTTACCGCTATAGCAACAAATACTAAAAACAGAATAAAATAAATATTTTAGGGGGGCTCCCATACAACGATCGGGATTATCTGCCGTTATTTGGTACGGAACCCTTCGTGCGCGAGTCCGACTCGCACTTGGCTGGTTTTTGTTACTATTTAGACAATAAAACAGCAACGCAATAATATTTAAAAAAAATCCAAGATGACGGCCAACTTTTTTGTTTTTGGGCCGATTTCGATGAAACTCGGTTTTTAGTACTATTTCGACAAAAACAGCAACGCAAGAATAAAAATTGAAAAAAATCCAAGATGGCGGCCAACTTTTTTGTTCTTGGGCCGATTTCGATGAATCTCGGTTTTTGGTACTATTTCGACAATAAAACTGCAACGCAATAATAAAAAAATAAAAATTCAAGATGGCGGCCAACTTTTTTGTTTTTGGGCCGATTTCGGTTAAACTCGGTTTTTGGTACTAATTCGAAAAAAAAACAGCAACGCAAGAATAAAAATTGAAAAAAATCCAAGATGGCGGCCAACTTTTTTGTTTTTGGGCCGATTTCGATGAAACTCGGTTTTTGGTACTATTTCGAAAATAAAACAACAACGCAAGAATAAAAATTGAAAAAAATCCAAGATGGCGGCCAACTTTTTTGTTCTTGGGCCGATTTCGATGAATCTCGGTTTTTGGTACTATTTCGACAATAAAACTGCAACGCAATAATAAAAAAATAAAAATTCAAGATGGCGGCCAACTTTTTTGTTTTTGGGCCGATTTCGGTTAAACTCGGTTTTTGGTACTAATTCGAAAAAAAAAACAGCAACGCAAGAATAAAAATTGAAAAAAATCCAAGATGGCGGCCAACTTTTTTGTTTTTGGGCCGATTTCGATGAAACTCGGTTTTTGGTACTATTTCGAAAATAAAACAGCAACGCAAGAATAAAAATTGAAAAAATCCAAGATGGCGGCCAACTTTTTGTTTTTGGGACGATTTCGATGAAACTCGGTTTTTGGTACTATTTTGAAAATAAAACAGCAACGCAAGAATAAAAATTGAAAAAATCCAAAATGGCGGCCAACTTTTTTGTTCTTGAGCCGATTTCGATTAATCTCGGTTTTTGGTACTATTTCGAAAATAAAACTGCAACGCAAGAATAAAAATTGAAAAAAATCCAAGATGGCGGCCAACTTTTTTGTTCTTGGGCCGATTTCGATGAAACTGGGTTTTTGGTACTATTTCGAAAATAAAACAGTAACGCAAGAATAAAAATTGAAGAAAATCCAAGATCGCGGCCAACTTTTTTGTTTTTGGGCCGATTTCAATGAAACTCGGTTTTTGGTACTATTTCGAAAATAAAACAGCAACGCAAGAATAAAAATTAAAAAAATCCTAGATAGCGGCCAACTTCTTTGTTCTTAGGCCGATTTCGATGAAACTCGGTTTTTGGTACTATTTCGACAAGAAAACAGCAACGCAATAATAAAAAAATCCAAGATGGCAGCTAACTTTTTTGTTTTTGGGACGATATTGATAAAACTTGGTTTTTGTTACTATTTTGATAAGAAAACTCAAAAAACTTAAAATTTCAGGATGCGGCCAAATTCTTTAATCGTTTTTCTTTTTTTACAACCGAGTTACATCAAAATCAACCCAAAATCAAAGTCAAGTTAGTTCGCAGTCATCTTGACCTTTTGTCTTTGTTTACATTGCGTTATTCTTGTCCTTTATGGGAGAAATTAAGCTTGGGCAGTATTAAAGTACAGTCAGCGTCAAATTGATATGAGCGTCTAGAGTAGTCAAAATGATCTGAAAACAAAAAATCTATTTGATCTACGCAGTTAGAATCATTTTATTGTTGTAAGCACACAAGGTGTTCAAAATATCTTAGTACTCATTATTTTATATTCATATAAGAAGTCAGAGTGTTCAAAATTATCTTAGCAAACAAAGCTGTCAAAGTTATCTGTGCATAATTGCATATGCATATTAACATGTTGACGGATAGTTTTGACAGCTTTGTTTAATATTTTGAACACTTAGACTGCTCAAATAAATATTAAATAATGAGAAGTAAAATATTCTGAATAGCTTTTGTGCTTACAACAATATGATGATTCTAACTGCGCAGATCATTTTGAGTACTCTAGACGCTTATATCAATTTGGCGCTGACTGTACCAAAATCCGAGTTACATTGAAATCAGCCCAAAAACAGAAATGTTGGCCGCCATCTTGGATTTTTTATATTTTTATTATTGCGTTGCTATTTTCTTGTCAAAATAGTACCCAAAAACCGAGTTTCATCTAAATCGGCCCAAGAACAAAAAAGTTGGCCGCCATCTTGAATTTTTATCAATTTTTATTCTTGCGTTGCTGTTTTATTTTCGAAATAGTACCGAAAACCGAGTTTCATCTAAATCGGCCCAAGAACAAAAAAATTGGCCGCCATCTTGGATTTTTATCAATTTTTATTCTTGCGTTGCTGTTTTATTTTCGAAATAGTACCAAAAACCGAGTTTCATCGAAATCGGCCCAAAAACAAAAAAGTTGGCCGCCATCTTGGATTTTTTTCAATTTTTATTCTTGCGTTGCTGTTTTATTTTCGAAATAGTACCAAAAACCGAGTTTCATCGAAATCGGCCCAAAACCAAAAAAGTTGGCCGCTATCTTGGATTTTTTCAATTTTTATTCTTGCGTTGCTGTTTTATTTTCGAAATAGTACCAAAAACCGAGTTTCATCGAAATCGGCCCAAGAACAAAAAAGTTGGCCGCCACCTTGGATTTTTTTCAATTTTTATTCTTGAGTTGCTGTTTTATTTTCGAAATAGTACCAAAAACCGAGTTTCATCGAAATCGGCCCAAAACCAAAAAAGTTGGCCGCCATCTTGGATTTTTTCAATTTTTGTTCTTGCGTTGCTGTTTTATTTTCGAAATAGTACCAAAAACCGAGTTTCATCGAAATCGGCCCAAGAACAAAAAAGTTGGCCGCCATCTTGATTTTTTTCAATTTTTATTCTTGCGTTGCTGTTTTTATTTTCGAAATAGTACCAAAAACAGAGTTTCATCAAAATCGTCCCAAAAACAAAAAAGTAGGCCGCCATCTTGGATTTTTTCTCAATTTTTATTCTCGCGTTGCTGTTTTATTTTCGAAATAGTACCAAAAACCGAGTTTCATCGATATCGGCCCAAAAACAAAAAAGTTGGCCGCCATCTTGGAATTTTTAACATTGCCTGGCCGTTTTTTGTTAAAATAGTACCAATGCGCGCGCTTCGCTTCGCTTCGATTCACGCCCAGCTTGAATTGACCCTTACATTTTGGTATTACGATAGGAGTGGCTCGGCAGAAATACCAAAAATCCGTAGGTTCGAGACCACGGCGCAGATTTCACTAACTTAATTTCGTTGTCCTGGCCGAAAAATAAAACCGGTTAATGAAAAATACCCATATTTTTCCAAACCGGTTTAAAAACCGGTTAGAGGAACAGAACCTTTTTCAAAAACATCTATAATTTCGTCAAACCAGTTTAAAAAAATTACCAGTTTCCAAGCGCCACAGACCAAGCAATAGTACTGGTACACACTACGTGTTCCCGCTCACGCACTCTACAACTACTTTATTGATTGGACTATTAGGTCGAAATCGAATTAATACACAATAATGTCAATTTGTTTTCTTATTTTTTTTATTGTAGTCAATCTCATATTTTGTTTAAACAACATGTAGGTAGGTACCTATATCTTAAAACATTTCTTTACCGATAGGTATGTATCATACATATTTTAATTTGTTCTTATTTGAGAATAAATTAATTCATCTTCATCTTTATTAATTTGTATGCTGCAAAAAAAACATAATTGTAAAAATTTATCTAGAGTCGCATTGTGTATTGTATAATTATACAGGCATGAATATAATTTACTTATTGTTTTATTGTATCCTTGATTGATCTAAATATTTCGATTGTTCACGATCATGAATAATCCTATTTTATGTGTGAAAAAAAGAAGATTCATTCAATCACCATAAAAATATATTATGCATTTTAAGGACAGACCATACAACAAGATTTTAAGCAATTTAGGTACTACTGGTACGATGTTCAGGGTTTGGTTAGATTGAGATTTGAGCGCAAGCTGACCACTGTTAAAGCGTAGATGTGTGCGTGAACCGCGCAAGTGCGTCGATCGCTGTGTGGGTAGCGCTTCGATACCTAATTTTCTCTCGCGCCCGCGGCGTAAGCGCCCCTTAACTAAAAAAGCATAAAATAATAATTTACTTACCGAAAAAAATATTTTTTTAAAACACGTTTTTAAAACGGGCTTAATTGTTACAAAAAAATCTGACTAAAAATATTAAAACGGAAACAAGTAAAAACAAACTAAAAAGTAAAAAAATATTTTTTTCTGTAAATATTTATAACCCTAATAACCTAAACCTACCTACAGAAATTTTAAACCTAAAAAACGTAGGGCGCGTTTTGTAAAATTTATCATCCATTATTGTCTATAGCATGCGCCCCACGTTTTTTAACCGACTTCAAAAATTTGAAAAGGAGGAGGTTATCTATTCGTCGCGCATATTTACGCGCGTCGCACACCGATTACTCGAAGACGGCTGAACCGATTGAAATGATTCAAACGTTATAACATGACATTTGTTTCCAAATTGGTCCCATTTTTTGAAATTTTGAAATCAGTTCAGTAGTTTTCAAGTAATCTTGAAAAAACTGTCGTTTTTGTTACCATTTTATATGAATTCAGGCGGATTTTCAACCATTCCTTTTTTGTTTATGAACCGATTTAGATGATTCTTTTTTTGTTTGAAAGAAGACACCTTAAGGATGATACCATATTAATTTCATTGGTATTGGACTTTGGATTTTGAAGATACACAAGGGAACTCCTCAAAATTAAATAGGAACTGTACAGTGATTGAAATATTGGTAGGTTTATGACAATCAAAAACAAGTTATGGTACCTATTTATTGTCAAGGACGTGCTGGACTAGGGGTTGAACTGCGAAGGCCCAACGGAACTCTTGTGGAAATTGAGTTACTCGGGGTATACCATTGAAAAATGTGAAACATTATAACGTTTTATTTTATGAAATCATCACTTACATACCTACCACAAAAAAGTTTCAAATAAAAAAGCTTTTTAAAAAAAGCACAACCTCCTTCAAAAATCTTAAAAAACAGCTCTATAAAAAGCAAGAAATAATGTTCATATCGATTAATTAAAACACGTCTATTGAAGTCGGGTGGGGCTTTAAGAATATAAACAATACAATAAATAAAAAAAATTACTTCCAGCTCCACCCGACTTCAATAGACGTGTTTTAATTAATCGATATGAACATTATTTCTTGCTTTTTATAGAGCTGTTTTTTAAGATTTTTGAAGGAGGTTGTGCTTTTTTTAAAAAGCTTTTTTGGTTTTAAAGTTTTAGGTTTAAAATTTCTGTAGATAGGTTTAGGTTATGGTTATAAATATTTACAGAAAAAAATATTTTTTTACTTTGTTAATATAAGAGTTTTAACTATTTTAACTTAATCCACCATTTTTAGTAGGCCTATAAAAATACTGATTGATTTTTCAACCTCTACGATGTTTTGTGCAAGAAATAGGAATGTAGGTACCTACTTACCTATTGCATTAGTTTTAACTTCGAAATATCTTAATAATAACTTTTTATCTTATAAATCTTTTCAAAGCACAAAATTTTTTTTGTCAAGTTTACATCACAGCTTATTTATATTACAAAATTAATTCAAAACAGAATATTTTCGAGGCGCATTAAAATTTTCTTAGATAATGCGAGGTGACAGCTGAGTACCTACTAGACTTGGGGGCTTATTGTCTAATTTCGAAAATCTATCGCAATCGCTTTCATTTGACAGATGGATGTGACACATTGCTGCATTCCTTTGGTAAGTTTTTATCTGTGCCAAAAAGAAGCATCAATGTATCACATCTTGAAAGCGATTGCGATAGATTTTCAAATTAGACAATAAGTACCCTGATTGAACATTGAACCCCTATGTATGTTCCGCATTTTTCTGTAGTTTAGGAGTTATAATTTTTTTCATTATTTTTGATGATTTAAGGACTGAATGGCTTTAAAAAATTATATCTTTTTTTGGGTGAGCTTTTCTCGGTATTTTTTTTGCAACAC
Organism: Agriphila tristella; assembly: GCA_928269145.1. NCBI lineage: Eukaryota > Metazoa > Arthropoda > Insecta > Lepidoptera > Crambidae > Agriphila > Agriphila tristella. The sequence continues at coordinate 20,670,063 of OV743442.1, forward strand.
AATGCCTATTAATTGTAGTTTTACGAGTAAAATAATCACCTTCCTTACTTTGACACCACAAGTTACAAAAAATTAGATCGATAGTAAAAAATTTGGGAACAAACAAAACATAATGGAATCTTCAACGGTAAAAATAAATTAATTAAAGATTATTCCATAGCTTCTGGCTAACTTTAAAAACTGTGCGACAGCCTAAGCTTTCATAATAATACAAAAAAAACCGGCCAAGTGCGAGTCGGACTCGCGAACGAAGGGTTCCGTACCAAAAAACGGCAAAAAATCACGTTTGTTGTATGGGAGCCCCCCCCTTAATATTAAACTCTTCTTCTTCTACTAAAAATAGAATAAATTATTTTATTCTATTTTTAGTAGGTATTTGTTGTTAGGTATAGCAGCAATAGAAATACATCATCTATGAAAATTTCAACTGTCTTCCTGCAGTCGTTATTAATATCGAACAAAAAACGGCAAAAAAATCACGTTTGTTGTATGGGAGCCCCTCTTAAATATTTATTTTATTCTATTTTTAGTATTTGTTGTTATAGCGGCAACAAAAATACATCATCTGTGAAAATTTCAACTGTCTAGCTATCACGGTTCATGAGATACAGCCTGGTGACAGACAGACAGACAGACAGACGGACAGCGGAGTCTTAGTAATAGGGTCCCGTTTTCACCCTTTGGGTACGGAACCCTAAAAAGATGTACTTCATGCGGCATTATTTGCTGAAATCGGCCCCTGAAAGTGGTGAAAATGTAATTTTCATATTTTATAGTTTGTTATTATTTTCGCTTTTTTTGTCATTCCTAAGATTAATTATCAAATTTGAGTTTAAGTTGTGCTCAGTTTATGGTAAAGACAGTAATTTTATCACTACTACTATCCAATAACAATCTTATTCATAAGTTATAGTCAATTTTAGCTAACATGCGGCTTATTAAACGTCATATTGACATATTTTAATGACACATTGTTTTCTTTTTGCGGAAAATTTCGATATCAGTCACTAGATTTGCCTGTTTTGTCTATGGATTCATCAGAACGACCACATAATAAAGCTAAAGTAGCTTTTTCTTAGAAAAGTTTATGAATAATGAATGTCAATATGACGTTTAATAAGCCTTATCACCAAGAAGGAGGTATAAGCTTCTTGCTTATCACAGAATTTTTGACTAAAAATTTACTACTGTTCTAAATACCTTATGTTTAATCTGGCACATTTCATCTTCGACAAAAACCATTTATGTCTGACTTAAGTGGTTTAGGCCGACTTTGACTTAAGATCTTATTCCTTCCGGATCTAGAAATTCTTTGGAATGAAAAAAATATGCGAAAATAATAACAAATCATAAAATATGAAAATTACAAAATTTCCGATTCACCACCTTCAGGGGCCGATTTCAGCAAATAATGCCCCATAAAGTACATCCTTTTTTGTATTGTTATGAAAGCTTAGGCTGTCGCACAGTTTTTAAAGTTAGTCAGAAGCTATGGAATAATCTTGAATTAATTTATTTTTACAGTTGAAGATTCCATTCTGTTTTGTTTGTTCCCAAATTTTTTACTATCGATCAAATTTTTTTGTAATTTGTGTCAAAGTAAGGATGGTGATTATTTTACTCATAAAACTAAAATTAATAGGCATTGTGTTGCAAAAAAAATACCGAGAAAAGCTCACTCCAAAAAAATATTAAAATTTTTAAAGCCCTTCAGTCCTTAAATCATCAAAAATTATGAAAAAAAATTATAACTCCTTAACTACAAAAAATCGCGGAACATACATAGGGGTTCAATCGATAGGTATAGTACTCAGCTATCACCTCGCATTGGCTTGACACCTTAAAAGAAACACCCTGTATATGTATAATGTCAGTAAAAATACGTTCCCAGTCATTTTCATAATGTTATTGGTGTCCTACATCTTGGCATGGACCACTTTGAAAACCGCAATTCTGACTACATGGAAAATTTCTCCCCAATTAGTCCTAACTAGTCCTACTTTTTCGGAATTAGTCCCAAAAAGGACTGAAAGATATAAGCGAATTAAATGGTCCATGCCAAAGCAAACCTTCATTTTGGCAGGGACAGGCTATATCTAGTGAACCATAACACCTAGCCAAGATCTGATTATTCAAAAAAAAAGTCCCTTTTTTATGGATCTCGCAACGCCTAGAATCAAAACGAAATGAAGCGCCGTTCAAAAAATATAAAGGAATGATTTGGTCCATACCAAAATCAACCTACATCTTGGCGAGGACTTTTGAACCAGGTCACCCAGAAAAAATCTGCTTATTGGAAACGATTCGTGTAAATTAGTCCCAATTAGTCCCAAAGCCACAAAATTAGTCCCCCTTTGGTTTAGGAGAAATTCCGTTTTTTGGTATAAGTACAGTCACGTACAAAAGCGTAGAGTCAAAATTAATTAAGTACCTACATAAAACTATTCCGTTCCGTAATGCGCAGTGTTCAGATTGTAAAACATTAAACATGCGATCTTGCAGCTCTTTGTGAAAGCTGCAGCCTTCTAAACGAACTTTATCAGACCATCAAACTGAGCAAAAGTACAATTCGTAAGTACTCCATCGTAATGTATGAAACAGCTGTTTTTTTTTCGTGATTTTGAGGTTGGACTCATAATGAAAGTTGTTCAGTTTGATGGTCTGATCAATCCCACGAGAGGTTTTAAATGAATTACAAATAACCCTGTATAGGTACAAAGTTTGAAAAACCCATTGAAGGAAGAAAATCACTCCACTCCAAATATGAATAATTTCGAAAGAAAGCAATATACACAGGTTGGTCAAAAGTTCTGTTACTGAGTTTCTTTATCGATTACTGGCCATTAAAACAAATGAAAAGAAAAAATAAAAATGACATATTATTGACAGTTTTATAAGCTATAATTCCATACCACACGTATATCATATTTTGTTTATTTCACCATGGAATGGGGGTTGAAGGAGAATCGTGTCGCTGTAATTGCTCTGCACAAATGTGGGCAGCCACCGAATATGATTTTCAAGTTGCTACAAAAGTTGAAAATCAACAAGCAATTTATTTATCGCACTATCCATAGGTACAGTAATACCTTGACCGTCGATGACCGAAAAAGATCAGGAAGACCACGCACCGTTCGGACACCAGCTGTGATCAAGGCAGTGAAGGCGAGAATCACGAGAAATCCCGTCCGGAAGCAAAAGTTATTGGCAATACAGATGACTGTGAAGAGAAGTTCCCTTAAAAAAATTATCAATGATGACCTTGGGCTTCACGCTTACCGTAGACGAAAGGGCCATCTGCTAAACGCACGATTGAAGGCTATGAGGTTAGCACGAAGTCGCACTCTACTAAAGCGGTACGCACAAAACGGCCATCGAAAAATCTTGTTTACTGATGAAAAAATCTTCACAGTCGAAGAAAATTTTAACCGTCAAAATAATAGAGTATACGCTAAGAATAGTAAAGAAGCCAGCATAATTGCTCCGAGGGTCCAACGAGGTCACCACCCCTCATCAGTGATGATTTGGCTGGGGGTGTCCTATTCAGGGCTAAGTAAGGTTCATTTCTGTGAAAAAGGTGTGAAAACTGGCGCTAGAGTCTATCAAGATACCGTTCTGGAACCTGTTGTCAAACCCTTAAGCCACACTTTATTTCAAAACCAGCCATGGGTCTTCCAGCAGGACTCTGCCCCTGCGCACAAAGCAAAATCTACACAAGCATGGTTTCGGGCTAACAAAATTGATTTTATCGCGCAGGAAGAATGGCCATCCTCCAGCCCAGACTTAAATCCTCTGGATTATGCCATATGGCAACTTATTGAGGAGAAAGCATGTGCTAAGCCCCACATGAATCTCGACTCTCTTAAGCGCGCTATTCTCAAGGCAGTCGCAGAATTGGATATGGTGGTAGTTCGTGCTGCCATCGATGACTGGCCTCGTCGTCTAAAGGCGTGTATTCATGCCAGAGGCGGTCATTTCGAATAATTTTAATACATGATAATCTTAAATATTTGTGCTTTCATTTGGTATATAATTCATTGTAGCATTATTTGTAAATTTAGTATTATTCATGTTTTCCATAGTTACAGAACTTAGTAACCAACTAGGTAATTTTAAAATTCAATACCATTTTATACTTATTTTTAAATTATTTTGTCCGCGACTGTACATTATTTTGATATAGTCCAGGAGCCCCAGGATCAAAATATCTCTAAGAAAACATTTTTATTTTTTGACTTAAAAATTGAGATTTGAGTTTCGAAAATGCATAAATGTTACGTATTACTTTACGATATACTTGTGTGTTACTAATTACACTTCGTTATTCTAACACAAATACGCAAAAAATAAACAAGTTACAAAACATCGTCACTGATTAGGAAGTCAGCTCCTGTACTATAAAAACCAAATTTTAATTCCGATTATCTCCTAAACCAAAGGGGGACTAATTTTGTGGCTTTGGGACTAATTGGGACTAATTTACACGAATCGTTTCCAATAAGCAGATTTTTTCTGGGTGACCTGGTTCAAAAGTCCTCGCCAAGATGTAGGTTGATTTTGGCATGGACCAAATCATTCCTTTATATTTTTTGAACGGCGCTTCATTTCGTTTTGATTCTAGGCGTTGCGAGATCCATAAAAAAGGGACTTTTTTTTTGAATAATCAGATCTTGGCTAGGTGTTATGGTTCACTAGATATAGCCTGTCCCTGCCAAAATGAAGGTTTGCTTTGGCATGGACCATTTAATTCGCTTATATCTTTCAGTCCTTTTTGGGACTAATTCCGAAAAATTAGGACTAGTTAGGACTAATTGGGGAGAAATTTTCCATGTAGTCAGAATTGCGGTTTTCAAAGTGGTCCATGCCAAGATGTAGGACACATGTTATTGTTAATAAAACACCGAAATACATTTCGATAAATAGGTATATAATACATTTGTTTAATACATTAAGGAAACAGTTATGAAATTTATTATAATTTTCATTTATATCATCTGAAGTCAATATTTAAGCATAAGGTAAAGTCAATAATACGTAGCCGTAAGTGCTTTATTATGTTTGGTACCTAGTCAATAGAATACAAAATGTTTATCAATTTAATCAGGTGTGCTATTTATTACGTACTCTGCTTTTCAGGTACCTACCTACCTACTTACTTCAAAACATGTAATTAAAATTTTGTACCTCTAAAGGAAAAAAACCGGCCAAGTGCATGTCGGGCCACGCGCAGTAGGGTTTCGTAGTTACTATATACCATACCTTATTTAATAACACTAAGTTTCATTTTCATCTGCAAAAATAACTTTGTTTTTCATAGTGTTTTTTTTTTTTTTTTTTACATTAAATGGGCTTACTCTTGGCCACATTCGAGAACCATAAGGCTAAAACCTAGAGGCCGAAGATGAAGCGAGCTTGCCCAGAAGAAGCCTATTCACTCGGGCTTTAAATATCGCTGGGTTATATGCTTGCGGGAATACAGACGCAGGCAGGGAATTCCACTCCTTGGCTGTGCGCATTAAAAAGGAAGACGAAAAACGCTTCGTGCGCATGCATGGAATGTCAACCAAATAGGGGTGATACCCCGCCGTGCGTCTGGACGACCGATGATAGAACGGGGATGGCGGAATGAGCTCATGCAGCTCAAGAGCACACTCTCCGAAATATAACCTGTAGAACACCGCCAAACAAGCTACTTCACGGCGGTGGGAAAGACTATGAAGCTTAGTTGTTACTAGCTTACTATCCCCTATAAGTTTTCTGGCTCTGCGTTCAACCGAGTCTAGTGCGGCTAGTTGGTACTTTGCGGACCCATCCCACAGGTGGCAGCAATATTCCATGCACGACCGGACTTGCGCTTTGTAAAGAGTTAGAAGCTGTCCCGGCGTGAAATATCGCTTAACCTTGTTCAAGATGCCTAGTTTTTTGGCCGCAGTTTGAGCCTTCGACTCAATTGTGTCACCAAAGTTGAGATCGGAAGTCAACTTTATGCCAAGGAGATCGAGATTGTCGGTGACTGGTATAGAAACACCTCGGAAAGTAGGAGTCAAGTTCAGAGGACTCCTTTTAGCAGTGAATAGACATGCCTGCGTTTTGATGGCGTTAAAAGTGACCAAATTGTTGTCGCCCCATTGGGAGACAAGACTCAAAGTCATATTAGTCCGCTCCACCATGGCTTCTCTCAAGGAACTAATTTCGTCTCTGCTGGCATTTGCATTGGACAAATACCTCTCCGCAATCGTGCTGTCATCTGCATACCCAACAATTCCGGGCATAAGCAGATCGTTGATGTGCAGCAGAAAAAGCGTTGCGGAAAGAACCGATCCCTGAGGAACTCCAGCTTCTATAGCCATGAGGTCAGAAGAGCAGCCGTCAATAACCACTCTTATCGATTATAGTGTTTGTATAAACGAAAGAGTTGTATTTGCGGTTTTGGAAAATCCTACTTAATATTATAAATGTGAAAGTTTGTGGGTTCGGATGTTTAGATGTTTGGATGTTTGTTCCTCAATCACGCAAAAACTACTGAACGGATTTGGTTGGAATTTGGCACATAGGTAGTAGATAGCCTGGATTAAAATATAGATTACTATTTATCACGATATTCCCACGGGAACGGGAACCACGCGGGTGAAACCGCGGGTGACTGCTAGTGTGCTATATCTCTGAAACTACTAAATATATATCTCATTCAAACCATTTTTGTTGATAGTGTTTATTATGATCTACAACATATATTTTTTTTGGACTTTTCACTCTCTTATTTTAAAAGTTAGAGGGGGGGGACACACATTTTACCTTTGGTATATCAAACGGTTGACTTTGAGAAAAAATACTTTTAGAAACCTCAATGTCATTTTGAAGAGGTCTTCAAGAGGTCTATAGATAGGTATCTCTAGACAACCCACACAAATAGGATTGATGAAAAAAAAATCTGTTTCAGTTCCATGTATTGGGGAGCCCCCCTTAATCTTTTATATATTTTTTATTTTGTTTTAAAGTTTCAACTGTGTAATTCTAATAGTTTTGGAATAAAGTGGCTGTGACATACGGACGGACGGACAGACAGGCATGACGAATCTATAAGGGTTCCGTTTTTTGCCATTAGGCTACGGAACCCTAAAAAGACACCGATAACGTAAAGACGTGTATCAATTCGCTCCTTACCCATACAAACAACATTTAACCTCAATCACCTGATCAAATATACCTATAAGATATAGTTAAGTATTTAGGATTCAGAAGTGAAAATTCTTAAAAAAACTGAAATTACGGATAACAACTATTTAATTCCAATTTATCAAATCAAACACAATTTATTAGAAACAAAACACCAACTTTTACACAAACTAAAAATTAAAACAGATTCTAAACGGTATGGCGTTTTTGTGGACTGCAGCTTGCGGAGCGGAGCGGAGCAGTTGAGATAATGTGATGCGGTGTCTTCGAAGGTCGTGGAAAAAGGCCAAGGGGGACTCACCAAAACGTCTATTCATCAGCAGTTGGGGCCGGGAACTGGTGTCCTTGAGCGTCTCACATCCAACACCTCGGAGATCATAAATTTTGCACTATTACTGCCGGCCGGCTAGTTAAACCATGTATTCCCGTTGAACATCACAGAACTCACAGATCACTATGTATGGCACTATAAGCCGACCGGTTAAATGAGTCCTCGCCCGCGGAGCACAGAGGCGCGAGGGGAGACGAGAACGGGGGTCGTGAGAGGTGCGGGCGGCAGGCGTTCGCCGCCCGTCGCCCGCATCGCCCCCTTTCTCGTCTCCCTTCGCGCCCCTGTGCCCCGCGGGCGAGGACTCATTTAACCGGTCGGCCTTATAATTAAAGTTTAAAACAAGTTTATGGACGCGGTAATCGTATATTTTTTGCGGTTTACTTGGATTATTACAGCGGCTATGAAAATCACTGCGTCAAGCTGAATTTGGTTCTCGATAAGTATTGTAGAGGTATAGCGGTGGTCAAATAGTTCATCACTATTGGCGCTGTTGCAGGCACAATGTTCTTTCTCTTTCACTCCGCCTATGGTGATGTACATAAGAGGGAATGGGAAAGGAACAACCTGAAGGACGCCACATCACGAAGAGCGTGAAAATTAAGTTGGCCAATTGGCGTAAACATCCTCCCGGCATTGAAAATACGTTGGAACAAATTATCAAAATAATATACGAAATACTTTTTATAATTACCTACCTACCTAAACTTGGGGATTAAATTATTTTATAAGTTATTGAGAAAGCAATGGACAAAGTTTGACGATAGGTCGTTTAAACATGCCAGATGCAGTTTTAACTAAGGCGACCGACGCGAACTCTACCATCTTTACCCGGATAAACCTCCTGTATAATGTAAGAGAAGACTAGAAGAAATTAATGAAACAGTACCTACCTATATAGTAACACACGGTTGACACGGTAGGAGTTCTTCTCCTACCTATCCTATTATAGACCCTGTAAGAATTAAGTAGCTGGTTCTTTTATGTTTTCGTGTTTTATTTTAAGTAATTAATTTGATTTTAATAAAAAAACGCGTTTTTTCTTTTTTTAACACGAAACAAAATTGTAAACATAATAACAAAAAAGAATCGAAAAAACCGGGTAGGTACCTGCCCGATTCCGACCAAGGAAACGGAATCAAATTTTTCGATTCTTCAAAGAGGTCCGATTCTGCATGCCCTAATAGGGAATAACAAACTATAGGAATAATCTTAGAGTAAGACGGGCTTCTACAGAAAGAGAAGCCATACGAAGCGTTTCCCCTCTGCCGAAGTACAAGCCCAAATGGGCATACGCGTTAGTAAAACCAGTTGCGCCCGGATTTCTTTCTAGACCGAGTCCAGTCGCGCATGTGAACGCTGCTCTGTTTAAAATGTCGAATTCATGAGTTTTTTGCTGTTAAAAGAGATCTTGAACATCAAGTATACAAAAAGACGGTTTTACATTTCACATAAAAGTAATTTTTTATTGTATTATTGCTATTTGTTTACATTTAAACATTAAATTCCTATATTTTATTCTTGATTAGTTGTCAAATTTGTTCAGTGACATCGGGTCTGCTAGTCCATGGCTCGTCCGTACAAATTTCAGATCTGTCGCTAGATAAATCCGAGTTCTCGCCGATGGGCAACTTAGTGATGTTACCGTTAAATAATGTTTGTCGATAAAAAGTTGGTCAATCTGGCCCTGATTCTGCGCCAAATTCATTTGCGAGATTTTTGCATGATTTGCTCTGCACTGATGTGATCGCGACAGATATCGCGAAATAAATGTCGAAATAGTAGATTATAACGGGTGGCGCAAAAGTAAAGACCCTATTTGGTTCAGCTATAACATTTTTTCTAAATTAGAAAACTAGATTTAGGTTTTTTTAAATGTATATTTGTGCCATTAAATTTCGTACCATTCAGTGTATTTTATATTTGTTCACTACACAATTTTCAACAACAGAATGACAGAAAATGTCATATAAAAAAAATAAAAGTATTTTCTTTAGTGCCAGTACTTTTGCGCCACCCGTTACAACAAGTGAATAAAAAGAGAATTTAGTTCGAGGGACTAACGGCCGTCTCTCGAGCAAGATAATTAGGCGCATGATAGCTGCATGACAGCTAAGTTCATGACACCGTTTTAATTTGGTCGAGTTGTAGTTAGGAAAGACTTATGCGATTCTTATCCAAGCTGAATACTGACCGTAAGTAGTACTGTTAAATAAACTATATTCAAATTAAAGCAAATAACACTGCTAAGAGCTGAATAGTAGCCGAAGATTCAGCATCGCTCTGTATAACTTAAAATCGCTTATTATTCACTCTTATCGTTGAATTAAACGCACTTTTTAGAGTGGCGATGGTAAAAAAGCAATTATTCAATGATGTAACTGTGATCAACGTTAAGACGGGGAGCGATCACCGATTGTTGTAAATTCAAATTGTTGGGTGTGCAGATGGCAGTACTGTCATGGAGCGATGTTCAGTGTCAGCAGCCTGAGCCCAACTTCCCTGGGTACACATTAGTCCCAACCCAATCACCTACACTCTCGAGCTTTTTGTATAAAGCTCGAGCGTATAAAAATGACCTCTTTGTTGTTATTCACCCCATCGTAAAATGATTGAGTTTGTAATCTTTATTCCTTTTTCCGTATCGATATTGCTGCATCGACAGTTGAGCCCAGCCCTTTATGTCAAAAACCTGTCATATTTTGATGTGTGACTCATCCGTACACAAATTTTTGCTGTTTTGTTTTATTTTTTATGTGTGAGTGTCGTCATTACAATGTAGTTTTTGTGTGTGGGTATGCGGAACTGCACTTGTGTGCATTTTCCCCCCCCGCAAAAAATGCCAGAATAATTTGAATAGAGTAATATCGCTAAGGCTTCTCCCTTCGTTACAAACGAAGCCTTTTGTTGCTCGAAGGGAATAATGTACGAGGGTGATGGTTTGACAAGTCCATGACTTTGTAAAGAAGACATACTTTTTTGTCATAATTTATTTACTACATTTTTTTCAAATTCGGCAAAAGATTATTACTTTTGGAAACAAAAACCTCAAGCGAGTATTGACATACTCACTTTTGAATTGATTACATGATCCGATAACAAACTGTTTTGATCATTCTGTTCTAGTATACACTTTCCATTTTCATATTTTGTTTTTTCACTCGCCAGACAGCAACACGTACGCTAGTCGTTATACCCTCTTCTCGTTGACTGCCTCGATATTTCCATACGCCCGTGTTGCCATATGTAAAAAGTCAATAAATCGACTAATAATTCTGTGCCTCCAGTCAAAAGGGGCATAAGACGAGTTATGCCCTTTTTATTTTATTGCACTGTTGTAATCAGCACATTGAGTTACATAACATATCAAAAGGGCATAACTGTACCTACCTCCTAACATACATTTATTGTTTACACAAAAAGCATAACTCACCGCTTGTAAGGGCACAGTTCTAAATAATTGTTGAGTTTTACGATCAGAAAGACATAAATGGTATAGTCTCAAAATTATCTGTGATTAAAAAAGCATAATTACATTTGATTTATTAATAGAAGACATAATTCATGTTATATCATTAAGTTTAAAAATAATATAGAATTAAATGTAGTTATGCTCTTTATAACCACGTTATAACCACCTAAAAAAATCCAAAGTATTCACCACCACCATCCTAGAGATTATTACCAGATGGTAAGGTCTGCTGGGGAAAGAGGCCAATTCACTGTGAAAGAAATGACTTTGGAGACTTTCTATAATTTTGAAGCACTCTTTAAAGGCCCACTGGTACCACTTAGGAAAAATTAATGCCAATAAAGAAAATGTGCATTGGCCCGATATAAGCTGGTTCCGATATTCACAATCAAATCAGAGCCACTTGATGCTCTCTGCAAAACAAATTTATGTGAAGAAAGCGATTATGACTACATACAATATGTTTGGTTAGCGATGTCGGAGTTTTTAAAGGCAGATAATAAGATAAATTTTATCGACAAATCCCCCCCACATGTTCGGGTCTATCCCCTGTCGTGTTGGAATGACCAGCATTTTAAATTTGACTCTTAATTTTTGATTGCCCTGCCGAAAATGTTAATTCCTTTGGATTCAAAAATCCTACAGTTATAAAAAAGTTGTTTTCGAAAGCTTATAATATCATCTATCAAGTAAAAAAATAATAATTATGTCAACTACACTCGGCATCAGAAAAATCGCACCACTTCCAAAATGAGTTTAGACTTGGCCACCTGCTATTGCTAGCTAACGTTTTATTGTTTAAATGTTAAAATCTATTGAAAGTACATTTATTGAGCTTTAAATTAATAATTGTACGATTTAATTAACATAACAGTTATCATAATTAAACGCTTAAAGCGTTATTGCTTGCGTCGCCATAAAAGGGAAATAAAAGGGGTCAATTCAAGAAATGCGGGTAAATTCGCTATCGAGATGATGGAGAAAATATACTTCAACCGTTCAATAAAAAAATGGAATACCCAAGATGGATAACTATTGACCATGAAGTTGCTCTAATATTGCAAAAAAATGAGGCAATGTAATGTTGCACGGAAACTGAATCTCAGTGATTGATTCCATTTGACGAGTATTCCAACGGTTTCAAGAGACTGTTGGCTATGCATGTTGCTATGTATGTGTATGTTCACAATACATGATTTTGATTTGATTTGATTTTGATGTTGCTAATTACTGAGATTCAGTTTCCAAGCAACATTGCAGTGCCTAATTTTTTTGCAATATTTGAGCAACTTCATGGGCAATAGTATCCATCTTGGGTGTTCCATTTTGAAGTGTGTTTTCTCCATCATCTCGATAGCGAATTTACCCGCAATCCCGTAATTTATTAATATACCCGAATCGACCCCTTTTATTTCCCTTTTATGGCAGCGCAAGCAAAATCGCTTTAAGCGTTTAATTATGGTATACTGTTATGTTAATTAAATCAAACAAATATTAATTGAAAGCTCATTAAATGTACTTTCAATAGATATCAACATTTACACAATAAAACGTTAGCTAGAAATAGCAGGTGGCCAAGTCTAAACTTACTTTCGAAGAGGTGCGATTTTTTTGAAGCAGAGTGTATTAACTTTAATTCGTCATAAAAATACTTTAGCAATTTTTAATCCAAAATTAGTGCTTTTTTAGGTTTTCTCACATATCTTGAAAACAAGGATATTAATGTGCGTTTTTTTGCATTTTATAATACACAGGAATATTATAAACAAAACGACATAAAAATCATTGCTCTGAGTTGCAGATTTCAAGAGTTAAACTAAATGTTAATTTTCGAAAATGGTCAAGAATTCTCGTAAATACTTGCTTTTATAGTTCAATGTCATTTATATTGAGATTAAATTATCAGCTTAAGTTAAAACTGATAAAAATGTTTTTAAATTTGTCCATTTATGTAAGGACAAATTCAAACAATAATAACTCTCAAAATATGCAACTCAGAACAATAGTTCTGATTTCGTTTTGTAGATAATATTCCTGTGTATTATAAAAATATAAAAAATGCACCTTAATGTCCTTGTTTTGGGATCTGTAAGAAAAACAAGAAAGCACACCAATTTCGGATTATTTTTTATGATGTATTAAAGTCAAAAGTCTATATAATTATTTTTTACTTGCTACGTAATATTGTAAGCTTTTTAATATAAAATAAAAATAAAAAATAAAATATTTCAGATAAATTTTTATGCTTTTGTTAATAATTTAATTAATATTTTACCATATTGTGCCATAACTGGCTATCACATAAAAGGGTAGGTTTCCGTGGTTGTCATTCTTCGAATAAAGCACTTCCACAGTGGGGAAGTGTATCGATTTGCATTTTGCCTTTGATTTTTGAAAAGTTTTTATTTTATAACTGTGGGACTTTTTAATCTAAAGGTATTAATATTATCGGCAGGGCCATCTTAAATAAAAAGTCAAATTTAAAATGCCGGTCATTCCAACAGGAGAGGGGATAGACCTGACCATGTGGGGGGTTTTGTCGATAAAATTGATCATATTATCTGCCTTTAAAAGCTCCGATATCGCTAACCAAACATATTATGTACATCATTTGTTACCTTTAGTCTTAATTTATTGAATAGACAATTAATGTTATTCTTATATTATGTAAAAAAAAGTTCATATAAATCACGTTATGCTTTTATGTAGTCGTTAGTAAGGGCATAATTCAAGAAAATTTAGAAAAAAAATTATATAGAGTGAACAAATGTAGAATAAATTTCCATTAATCGTATCATTAAAAATATATCTAAATAAATGCAGTATTGGATTTCGTGTTCATAATTTGATAACTAAAAAAACAACAAAGGTTTGGTTTTTCAACTCTCCTGAAAAGTTGTCATTTTGAATTATGCCCTTTTTGACTGGAGGCACAGAATTTCCAATTTAAATATAATCTGTGAAAATAAAATACAAATTAAGCGGGTTACGCTAACAGACGGCCGTCAATGTCCCTATTCCAACCCGGCCATTCGAGTAGGTAGCCACAATAATATTGTGAGTCTCTATATGATCTAAACTAACAACTTTATTCACAACTAAAACCACGGCTGTCTATAAAACGAGATAAAAATATCATAGGCACTTTGCGGTGATTGGAACTTTAATAATTGTTGCTTGATAATATACAAACTGTAAAACATAACTAGTCTTCTGTTTAATAGTAATAAAAATAAATAAATAAATAATAAGCTAAGTATATAACATAAGCAACTCGAAAAATATCTGACTGGATTTAATCAAAGAAACGTAATATTAGAGAGATTATAAGTTACTGATCAAAACAAATTTATGGAATATGAGTAAAAGTTCTTTATATAAGGATGTACTTGGAAGACAATTTGCGGATATGGCCATCAGCCACTTTTGCAAGGCTATTCTGCTATTTTCCATAAGTCAGAATAAAATAAATAAATAAGTTAAAAATAAAGGGCTAACTAAAGGTGTCTGAAGGTGCTACATCAATAAAAGTCCTAAGTATCTAATATCTCGACTCACATTGTCAAATTAACCTCGTCATCTATACTTTACACTTAGAAAATATATCTCAATCACAGAAGCACAATAATATGCGTTATATTACAAAGTCTAACGAACGATGTATGAAAAGCAGCATCGTAGAATATTATTAGAAACGTAACTAGTACCAATATTGAATTATTGAATCATTTAAATTCTAATAAAGGCTAAATAGAATTAGTAAAATAATAAATTTTCAAGTAGTAATCCAAATGACATTCGCAATGAATTTAATACATTTAATATATATTGACGAGTAACATTATCTTGATAATGATTACTAAAGACGATGCTATAACTGATATACAATTTCACAGGTCGACAGATAAAAAATGGAGTTTACAACATAATGATGGGCCTTGAAAGTACTTTACCTATGGGATCTGATGGTATAACTAACCAAATGATAAAGGTAACGCTGTAGGGTTTATAGTCATCCCATTAGTACAAGTTATAGAATGTATATGTTCTCCAAGGTTATTTATTTCCCATCTCAATTAGTGTATTCGGTCATTGAGCCACTGTACCGAAGTGGACCGAAGCAAGAGTTAGTAATTATAGACGATTACCCTATTATCAGTACTCTCAGAAGTATTTTGAAATAGTACTTGCAGACAAGTTATATAACTTTTCTAATTCTAATACCTTTCTGAAATCATGGATCCATAAAAATATCCATAAAATTGGCTTGCTTTCATCTTATTATTAAGAAAATCACGGAGAGTTTTAATATGAGGATGCATATTTTAAAGTAAAGTTATCTAAGGGACGATCGACAATGAGTGACGATCTCAAATATCTAAAATATATAGGGGACATAAACTATTTGTCGGCGTACAGTATAAATAATGTGGGAGTACCACAAGGAAATGTATTAGGCCCTCCTACTTTTCTAATCTATATGAATGACTTTTTCTGACACAACGTATTCTTTTTGCCGATGGCACAACACTTATTATAAAAGGTTGTGAGAATCTAAACTGAAAGAAGTCGCAATCACTGTCCATGGCAGGTTATTAAATGGTTGAATAATAACAACCTAAAATAAATATAGATAAAACAAAATATATGACATTTAATTATAAACCATAATTTAAAGAAATAACTCATACATGAATTATAATAACGAGAAGAGTTATGAAATAACCATGACAAAGTTCTTAGGTGTCATAATCGATGACGAGTGTGGTTGGAAAGTTTGATAGATTTGATGGTAAGCAAAATTGACAGACTCCTCTTTGGGTAAAGGCAAGTAAAAGAAACAGCATCCAAGACTGCAGCCTACCATGACTATGTAGCATTGGTGCTGTGTTATGGAATTATTTTATAGGATTACTCTGTTGATGTGGACAGAACCTTTAAATTACAAAAGATATGCATTAGATATGCATGTGAGGCCGGTGACTTGGATTCTAACAAGCCCTTATCCTGGGACCTTAGTATTCTTTTTCTACTATATCAGTATACGTATTTAGGAATTGGCAATTTCTGCAATATAAATGTAAATAAAGTTCTATTTATTGGTAAAATAACATTGCCAATTATACGCGATGAAAATTCAAATGTTGTGTATACCATCTCAAAGGTTAACATTGTATTAAAAATATTTTTTTTGGCAATACGTATATAATGTAATAATAAGTTCCCAGAAACCCTTAAGAACTTGTCATAACAAAATGGAGGAAAATACGTTGTTTCTGTTTATTATGGATAACGCAAACAACACACACCATGAACTTATACATAGTTCTGAGCAGTATGTGTTCATAAAAGATCCGATCATTATAATATGGTAGGTCTAGTTAGATACTTTAAAGGAAAGCTTCATTATAGCTTCTGAACGGCTACTACCATAGACAATAGCTTTTGACAATAGTGCTCCGCTATGCTCTACTCCGCGTTCTTGCTTGATACTATCTGCACTTAGCGCATTGTTTTTTTTCTACAGTCACAGATTATATGTTCAATGCATGCAGTCTATCCACAGACTACCAAATGATGATAAGTCTGCGTTTTATTATTTTTTTTGTCTTTTTAGTTGTTTTTTTTTTCTTTTGTCATTTTATTTTACATTCTTGTAGCTCTTAAGATTCACTCAAATTAAGGATTTAAAATAAAATGATAAATCATTGAAATGTTACTAAGTTGTCAAAAAACAACATCTCTGATGTGTAAAGTTTTAAACGAAACACTTTACCACAACTAATTATTTGAACAATATTATGTGACAAGATTCCTAATCCAAAGATGCCCATCAATACGTTTGATTACCAAGTCCAGCTTGTACGGCCGTTTGGCCATCCTTCAGAAACAGTTGGATTCTAACAGATAAAAATGTATACGGTTAATGATTTCTCAAATCATAAATTTATACCGAAATTACTAAATTTATACTGTGATTTTCTAATATTATTATTCTGACATTTTATTGTAGTATGAATCCTTTCGGAACGTTCAATCCGTTTCCCAAAATCATAGTTTCCTACAACAGTCGTTTGACTAAGTATATTTCGATTTATTTATAATGTGTAACATAGTTATAATTTTGTGAGACTTAATGAAATAATCAAGTAGACGTTACCACTTTTTAAGTTGATTTAAGTTTCTACACCAAAATAACAGTAGAATATGAGGATTATAATTTCATATTATAAAACATCCACTGTACCACCATATTCAGATAAATAAAGAATTTATGTTAAATTATAGGAAGGATATTCTAGTATTTCAACTATATCCTAATAAATCTCTTATTTTTAGGTTTTTATTTAAACAATATATTCGAAAATTATATTTGTGTCGTATACAAATGAGTGTGTTGTAAACCTATGTCATTGTCATCACATGTCATCATGTGTTGTATAGATATTTAAGTCAAATAAACATTCACTTTTAACTATATATTAGGTAAAAGGACTAAAATAATGATTTATTATATTATAAGTGTGTCCTGATTTCACTTAAATAGGACATTTAGCCGTCAGAAAGAAACAAAGGTACCAATTGAAAATCAGCTTAGAGTCTCTTGAATTGAAAACTATTTCTAATGTTTTGTTTTCTTTCTTGGAATGTCTAACTTTAAACCCCTTTTTATTTTACTGAAGTTACTACTTACACATTCATATTTCTATTCAAAACAACCCAAATGTAAGCTTACAGTAAATGTCGCTAGACTTATCACTACATATGGTATTATATTTCACAATACATGCAAAGCACTACACAATAAGTAGTATCTTTGTTAATAAAGAGAATGAGCATGTAGCGGCATCTACCGTACCGCCGCACATACCAACACATGGTTGCAACAAGATTCATCACTATGTGACTAGTTGGCGCTAGTGTCGTATAAACACAAAGATTAGTAAGGAATAGCACCTCGTAGTGTGGAGAAACATATGGAGTAACCTACATCTCGCTAACGGAGTTATGTCAGCGAAGCAGCATATGTACAACTGCCAACCATCATCGGTTGGACCGCGGTCCCCGGGCCAACACCACCCAGCCCGGAGGAAGATCTTCCACTTTGGCCTTCCTACTAGTGGCTAACCTCCTCCATACCATACCATACTATCATACATCATCTCCACAAGCACTACACTATAGTAGTAGATCTTTTTTTTCATGTAATTAGTGGATCACTACAACAGACAGAGTACTTCCTGTATAAACAGTGTGACCACACTGACCACCACATTAAGTAGCTCATTTCACTGGTTGGATCACTGCATTAATCGATCGTTCAGCTCGCCAAAGTCAACATCGGATGCTTCATAGAGGAAAACATTGTTTATATAGCTCATCAAGTGTTTTAACGTTACTAATCTTATAGAGATGTAAATTTGTTTTTTTTTTATTAATTAGCATTTATCCTGTCTAAACGGGTGATCACTACATTAAGCAGCATATCTCACTATGCGGATCACCGCCTACATTAAGCAGCATATTTCCTGTATAAATAGAGTGATCACCACATTAAGTAGCATATTTCCTGTATCAATAATAAAATGTTTATTTATTTTCCCTTCACAAATAATAGAACTTAAGTCTAGTGGCAACTAAGCTACCACAAGGGTTTCTATATTTGTGAGGGACTGGGGCTCAAAATAGGTTTCAGAATAAAAATCTATGTTACAGGTCGTCAGGGCCACCCACCGACAATAGTTTTGCCTATAAATTATGTAAGCTTGATACACCTAGTTCAAGACGGCGAAATTAAGCATAGTATCGCAGGTTTAAGACTTAAACATGTAAACTAAACTGCAGCAGATAACCCAAAGCTTAATTTAAAATAGTATAAAAACAACATTTATTATTGCATTAAATTAATACTTACAAACTTATAAATGGAGTGATCGCTACATTAAATAGCATATTTTAGAAGTGGATCACTACATTCAGTAGCATATTCCTTGTATAATTAGAGTGATCACTACATTAAGTAGGATATTTCACTATGTGGATCACTACATTGAGTAGCATATTTCCTGTATAAATAGAGTGATCACTACATTAAGTAGGATATTTCACCACGTGGATCACTACATTGAGTAGCATATTTCCTGTATAGGTGGCAGTGGCGAGGGGTGAAATTATGGCGAAGGTATGCCGCTCTACAAAAATCATGAAAAATGATATGATCTGCATAATGAATCATTAGGGTGGGATTTCCAAAGGTAAGCCGATGGGAATCGGCTTGTATGGACCCTTCGCCACTGATAGGTGGAGTGATCACTACATTAATTAAGATATTTCACTATGTGGATCACTACATTCAGTAGCATATTTCCTGTATAGGTGGAGTGATCACTACATTAACTAGGATATTTCACTATGTGGATCACTACATTCAGTAGCATATTTCCTGTATAGGTGGAGTGATCACTACGTTGAGTAGAGTATTGTTTAGACGCACTTGGTCCGCTTCTCATTTGGTCCACTTGCCGAAAAAACACCTCTTTCGCATTTGGTCCATTTCCCAGAATATCCGTTTCGCATTTGGTCCATTTCGCGGAACGTCCATTTTGCATTTGGTCCATTTCGCGGAACGTATATTTCACTGGATGACTGGTAAAGAATACTATTAACATTAAGCCCGCCTTTTGTACCATTATATTGTACAATAAAGACAATTAAATCAATAAAAGTAAGAATTATAAGCAATAAAAGAAAGTAGGTAGTATCCCACCGAATAACTAATTTGGAAGTTGTGAGAAAATGTATTCCAAATAATTCCACAAGATAAGTTAATTCATGGTTAGAATTATACTTCCTGATATCCAATGTGGGTACTATCATTATGGATGAAATTAATCTGTTACTTTATGTTTACTTTCTTAAGAGGTAAATTTCATTAATAATTATTTCATTTTTTTTTTCTGTAATTTTGTATCCTATTTTCATTTCTTCTGAGGTAATATTTTCAAATTCTGAGCAAATACTAGTACTAACTCGTAGAATTAGATACTATTAGCAGTAAATAGCACTTTAAAGCATTGTGCAAATCATGAAAAAATATATGTATAAAAAGCAATATCGCCTAGTCTACATCTAAAAAGTTGTACAATTATTATCTATGTAGATTCTAATGTATGTACACCAGAAAATACTGTCATAATTACCGACAAGAAAACTTATAATTGTAGTCAACAAGCCAGTGGTTATTCCACTATAACACCGTGAGTTTTTGTAGTAAGCAATTGATAACCTTCTAGTTTTATCTTAGAGGCATCTAAAGTAAGTTTTGTTTCACAGCATTGTAAAGGTTACAATTTCATGCACCAATACTTAGGCCGCAGACTAATAAGCGCTTACTCCTAACTAGGTTAAACTTTAAAGTCTTTCTTTATTATGTCGAAGGTAAGTACAGGATTTTAACCATAGAAATTGTAAGTTCTACAAATAACATGCATTTCTAAATTCAATGGGTTGTGTTGGCTTTAAATATGTTCTTTATGTGACTATTTATATTGGGCAGCTCAATTTGAGCCAGCCTAAAGAAACTAGCTTAATTGTATTTAAGAAACATACCTGTGGGCCAAGATGTTGGTTCCCGCTTCTGAAATTATTGACATACTCACTTTTGAAGCATACAATTTGTTTAGTTTGATTACATGATCCGATAACAAACTGTTTTGATCATTCTGTTCTAGTATACACTTTCCATTTTCATATTTTGTTTTTTCACTCGCCAGACAGCAACACGTACGCTAGTCGTTATACCCTCTCGTTGACTGCCTCGATATTGCCATACGCCCGTGTTGCCATATGTAAAAAGTCAATAAATCGACTAATAATTTCCAATTTAAATATAATCTGTGAAAATAAAATACAAATTAAGCGGGTTACGCTAACACGAGTTCTAACTTTTCTTAATGACCCTGTCGACCTTCTCGGCGGCACTCATGACATCAAAACTCATCGAATGAAGATGCAAATCCTTCCTATTCTCTAGATTCAACCCCAGTGAGATATTTTCTCCTACCAAACATGAATAAATGTCTTGATAAATGTCTTGGCGGGCAAAGATTTTCATCAAGCCAAAAGGTGATGTCTAAAATGGGCCATCATTTCAGTTACCAGTTTTCAGGCGATGAAAGAAAAAAAAATGGGTTAAAGAGGTAGGAACTTTGTTGGATTGGACTGAATACGCAGAGCTACAATACAATAATATATAATACAATAAGATATAATATATCGAGTGTTCCGGTTGGGTAATAATTGATAATAAATTTATTCTAAGGATGTTTTCAAACAAATTTAAGTTTAATTATAAGTTATTTTAAATGTTTCATTAGTTAAATTAATATTTTCGCAAAATTATAAGCAGTTAAATATATCGAAAGTGATTATTTAATTTTATCAACAAATTTATTGGTTTCCGGTTGAATTATCTGACTATGTAATAGACATGGGCGCCGCGCCGGCGCGACGCCGCCTTGAGTTACCGGCACGCCGCCGCCGCCGCCGTTCTCTGCCACGCGGCGTGGATTTTTGGTCAAAAAACAAACTTACTGTCGAAAGTTTTACTATTTATGTCAGTTTTTGACGACTCTTTTTTTCCGGAACTTACCAAATAATGCTGCCCGGTATGGGCTGTATTCTTGGCAACGAACTAAGATACTAAGGAAGTGTAATTCCGCTCAAAAAATAGCACCACGCAAACTAACACAGAGTGGGCGGGGCTAAAAAAGTACTAGCGAAGCACGATTAGTCATGTCTGCCACGCGCTCGGCGACAGTCGTTAGCGTTACCACAAAAAAATAATTAGAAAAATGATTAAAATGACGTCATGTGTGGTCAAGTGGCGAAAAAGACCAAAAGAAGGCAGCAAAACTATACAGACATAACATAACATAGGAAAGTAACATATTTTTCGTTTTTTAGAAATATCTATGAGCGTATACATACAAAATATGGTCATTATTATGCAACAAGTGTTCAGTCGCTTTGTGGGGCAGAGTCAAATCTTCACATTCACTGCTATCACACATTTTTAAACAAGAATAAAACTCTCTCATGGAATTCAGTACAACAAAAAAAGGAAAATTTAAATCAAAATTTTGTAATGCTAAAAATGGCGCGTCCTGCAATATACAATACATAGAAAACGAGTAATCTGATGTAATCTCCTTGTTTTTTATTATTATACAGGGTGTAACAAAAACGCTGTCCAATCCGTGAAGGGATGATTAGGTAGGTACCTTTAAAGATTTTATTCACGCAATCCTCTTTGATTAATGAGTAAAAATAGAATAAATAAAAAATGGAGAACTCACATTGCAACACCGAAGGCAGCAGAGTGGCACGACAAGTAGTGACGTCATGAGGTCAAGACCGTCAGATCAGAACACAAAGTAATGACAATTTCCAGAAACTATGATTTTTATGCAGCTCTGAAAACAGCTTTTTAATATGGAGTTTGATCCGCGGATCATTCTGCTGGAACCCTAATGTGAGATCTGCTGCGAAAATGCTACTTTATATTTCCACCACCAATAGAAATACATGCCTAGCAACGGTGCACTAGATTGTCCCGAACACTTTGCAGCACACCTGTATTCCACTTAATTAGAACAAATGTGGCTATTATTCGCAAACGCATTACGGATTCACTCTCACAAATGTTTTTAAACATCAACTGTAAACATGACCTCACAAATAAAAATCAAGGGGTGTCAAATCTGGAGATCGCGCTGGCTACGGAGTTGGTCCACCTCTTCCAATCCACCGTCACCCATATTGCTAGTTTAGGTATTTGCGCACCGGTCAATAAGCATGTTAAAATAGTCTGCATTTGAAAAAGATCTTGACAAGAATAAACTTTGACTTGGTGGAATACGCTGCTATTAAAAATACATTACGACAAACTGAGAACCTCCTCCTTTTTTGAAGTCGGTTAAAAACGTGTCGCTATAAGAATTTTTTATTGCCAATTAAGGCATGCTTTTTTAAGTAAAAAATAAAAATAAAGCGACGTATTAATACTGTTGTTCTTTATCAGTCACACCTCTAAAAGACGTATTAAGGTGTTGCTCGCGCAAATGTGATAATTATCTACATAATATGTACTTACATGTTATGAAAAAAAAATCTTTACAGAATACATTGTCTTTTATCAAGCATACCTATTTTATTTCAATAGCTTGCCTAATTTTAGTCCTTCTTGAAATCATATGTCTTACCAATTCGTGACAAATAATATGATCATCATTCATCAACATCATCATTTTATAAAATAACAAAAAAATCATCACAGCCGAAAGACGTCCACTGCTGACATAGGTCTCCTTTAGTTTTTTAGAGCGACTAGTTTCAGGCGACTTGCATCAAGCGTATTCGAGCGGTCTTTACCAAGTCGTCCGTCTACATAATAAAACAAACATTATATCTAACAAACAATAATGTACTAATTTCATAAAACAATTTTATGATGCCGCCCAGCGCGCCGTAGTAGGTTAGGTGTACTGACTGCATTCTACGTTACACCGTCCTCGCCTCAATGACAAAGGCACGACAACGGCCCAATGAGTGACACGAGGCGAGTCAAATATCCAATCATGTTTGATCTGCGTTCAAACCCCAGCCAATAGAAAACGTCATATGCGTTAGAATACAATCTAATGCCGATTATGCGTGCATTGTAATAAGGTATGTTTTTACTAGTTCATTGTTGAGTTTGCGACCTTTTGTGTTACAGAATATGTGAAGGTGCCATTTTTTATGCAATATTTGTTAGGAGTTAGGCTTCCTTAGATCTTAGTTTGTTGATTCTTGGGCTGTATTCAACGAAGATCTCTTTTTCTAAGAAGTTGGACTTACCGAAACTGTGTTTGTCCTACCTAGCATATACATAATGGTCATCAACTTCGAGTCTTGTGTTCTCAATGGTTTCTTGTAAAGCACTACTTAATATTTGAGCGCTGTGTTCAAGTCCTCCAAGATCTTAAATATCGGCAAACCGAAGGTTTGTTGAGTTTTTCACAGTTCTTTCCAGTCCGCATACAAAAAGTTTAAAATAACGCAGTGGTGAATAGTTTCAGTGAAAAAATTTAACCTTGTCGCGATAGTATTGGAATTGAACGCTGGTTTTGAATTTTAACCGAAGTATTTGATTGAATCAGGCGTCACCTGGCGGAAGTCCCAAACCATTTTGAAAAAAGAAATATATGTAGCTTACTTCCGCAAACAATATATGCAAGATGCACCGCCCGCCCGCCCGCAAAAATATGCACATGCAACCCACCAAATATCAGTGCACAATACCTGCATTTAGCAAGACAGCAACACACCTTGCACCTTCACCAATTAGGCTACTCTACACGTGTTTCGCCCCAACCCGGAGCATCCTCAGGAGTTAGATCGTGCGTAAACCGAAGTATTGTTTTTTTTGTATAAGGGCCGCACCGCAACACAGCACTTCGTAGTTGGCACCTTTGGAGAAACTGCAGCACACCATATGCCTTGATTAAAGCGAAGTCTTTCATAGTCCTCGAACGCTAAGTAAAATGGCAGATCTCCTCAGTATTCTGTATGTTTTTTACGACTGAAAAATGCTTTATGCATGTCCCAACTTCGGGAGATGGCTGAAGGTCAGTGGGACCTACCACAGTGGTGGGCCATATCTTCTAAAATCAGACAATGTCTTTTTGAATCGTCTTGGAACAATGCTTTATCGAACCATTCTACGTCATCTGACTACAAATTACTCAAAGTAGCATTGGCATCTAGTGGAGTCCGGGAATCGTTGCGCACACTACATGGATTATCCGCCACAGACCATACAACAAGTACTACGTTGTATCCCCCCCCAGCATATAAGTCCGTGAAGTCTGTTCGTCCGTCCGGGATGGCAAAGTGTGTCCTGGGACATGACATGTGGGAGACCCTAAGTCTGGGGAAAACTGTGCAAAGTCTCAGCTACAAGAACCACAAGACATGATCGGCAAACTGTTGTACTCAAATATTTCGGTAGTGCTTTCCAAACGCATTCCTTGCTGGCTTTCCGGAGAAAACGAGGGTCGTAAAACGAACCTTCTCGACCAATCCCTATACGACCTGCCGTAGCGTATGGTAGGTCAATAACCAGTCTTTTCGGAACTCAGCTTATTCAAGAAGTTGGTTGAAAGTTGGAAGTCGTTAAACTTGAAAGCGATACGATTTGTAATTTAACAACTCTCATAACCAACTTCCAGATGTGGCTCAGGCAGAAATGAGTGAGATCTATTAGTTCTTCAAGAAGGTCCTACAACAGAATCGCCTGACCTGTTACATACATTAGGTACAGCACAGTCTTATTTATAATATTGTGCCTTAGGGCTTAGGCCTTTCTACACTCAAGACTGAAGGAATTTAAAACTACTGGAGAGCTTTTAAGCATTTGGCTTGTTCCAAGTTTTTTGTGATGTCGGCATTCGGCATGCCTTGCTGCCCTGTTCCTGTTTACTAATCTCGTACAGGCTGAGGTCCGGGATATTTTTGAAGAATTAAATCTGGTAAGCTTGGCTCTGGTCTGAAGTCTTTGAGCCTTACTTTAAATCAGGTGTGGCGTTTCTGCATCTTACAGAGTTCTAATAAACATAAAGTGTTAAATTGTATCATGCAGCGTCCTCTAAAGTCATATTCCTATTCATGTCAAAAAAGCTTTGAAAAAATTCCACGCCGCCGGCGCCGCGCCGCCGCCGACCTAAAATTGCCAGTTCGCCGCCGCCGCAATTTTTTAACGCGGCGCCCATGTCTACTATGTAATCGTTAATTGTTAATTTTATCAAAATTATTTATTTACCATTTATATTAATGATTACAAAGATTATGACGAACTGTAGTAGTGTAAAAATGTTAAGTAACAAATTATAAGATCTTAGTTCGCTGATTAAAAGTATGTAAATTGACGGAAGTGTATTTGGCTTTAGAACAAGGTTCATTCGTTAAATTTATACATATAATTAAGCACATTTATTAGCGTCATACTATTTCAATGATTCTTACAAAATTGTGTAACGCATGCTTTCTTGGAAATTAATGTTTTACAGTTATTATCGAGATAATAAGTAATGAAATGACTATGGACAGTAACGGCGAAAGAAGTCTCAATTCCCGCCAAGAATTAATGTATAAAAGTGAAATCGAAATAGTGTAACGGCGGCGGACTGATTATCTAATTAAAAACCACCTAGCGACTGGTTGCAGTTCACAGATGATCGTGATCCATTGCTACTTCTTTTTGTGTTAAAAAAAACATACCAAAGAAAAGTGGCAATGTATGTCAAATGCAACCGGTCGCTAAATAGTTTCTTTTTAGATACTCAGGGTGCGGGTCAGTCTGATTTTGTGCCTCGCCGAATAATAAGATAAGTAATTGAATACCTGTGTTATTCTTGTTTAAAGTCTAAGGTGTTATTCTGTTCAGAACACTTTGTTCACGATGTGATGATTAATTTGTTTGGTAGAATGTGTTGTTAAAAAGGCCAATCATTTTAAGCAACGTTCGTTAGAATAAATAATAACTTAGTACTTACTACTGTGTTATTACATTGGTAATACTATTTAAAATAGTAGTGAAAGTAAAGTTTAATTGTTTATTCATGTTTTATGATTCGTTTATTGGCAATTAATGGAAAATTGATTATTAACCATTATTCACTATGAATAATGCAGTCTAATGTGTTGTTTTATTAGTAGGGGAAGCTGGGTACAGTTGTTCCCTAGGGGACACTTGGTAAACTTGATTGACGAATCTACCAAGCGTGTTACAGTTCTTTAGGTTAGCAACACTTATTCGTTTATGGCAATGATCACTTTATGTCATGATTTCGTTTGACAGATATCAAAGGTTTACAAATAGTGGCCGCCAAAAATTTGTTGTGTTTAAATATTTAATTTATGGCAAGTTTTGACTTGATTAATTTAATATGATGCTTTGAAACTGCTTCCTGGAAATGTTTTTATCTTTTAAGATGTTTATTATTCTGCCGATTAACATTACTTACCATGATATAAGTGATAAATTGGTTCGCAAAAAAACATGTTTTCTAACCTCAATATGTATGGGTAGACTTGGTCCTTTTCTTTGGGGGTGGAATGATCCCAGGGATCATGTGTCCCCTATAAGGGATCAAATCTACCCTATGTAGATTTTTGTCAGTAAAATAAAGACTTTTTACAGTTTTTATCTTTTTTATACAAAAGAAGTATTTTTATATTTACTCTATTTTTTTTAAATCTACCTACTTTTCTGAATCTGAGATTGAGAAATCTGTGAGACATTTTAGTCAAGATTTTTAGAAGGTAAAGGTTTTTGCTATCCCTTGGGAACAATACTTTTATTTTTCTGGATGAAAGTACCGTATGTTTTTTTCTGTACCCTGACAACGTGTATGTAAAATTTAATGATGATCAGTTCAATAGTTAAGAGGGCGCAGTCTGCACACTAGCGCCGCCATTGGAAAAAAAATGATAATACTCAAATAAAGACGAAATTGTGAATTATCTCTCTGGAGTGCACTCCGAACAAGCTTTGTGGTATTTTTTATCACTTAATCAATATTTTCTAGCCTGCCGTTTAGTTTAATGGACTTTTATTGCGAAAAGTGGCCACTTTTAGCAATAAAAGTCCATTAAACTAAACTACAGGCCCAAAAATATTGTTTGAGTGATAAAAAGTACCACAAAGTAAGTTCGGAGTGCACTCTAGAGAGATAATTCACTATTTCGTCTTTATTTGGGTATTATGATTTTTTTTCCAATGGCGGCGCTAGTGTGCAGAATAAGCGCTCTTAAGACGTGAAGGCGTAACAAACAAACAAATAATCAGTCAAACGGAATTTCGCATTCATAATTTTAGTACGGATAAAAATAAAAAAAGTAAAGATGATCACTAATTACGTTTTGGTTTGTTATGGATATTTGTTTCTAGACTGCTTTAATGTGTAGTCCGAATATTAATTAAATTGTTCTAAAGAGATTAAAACTATTTCATATTTGTTTCCCTTTTCAAAATTGAGCTGCATATGAGCATAAAGTTCAAATAAAAGAAGCTGATTTGATTACAGATTTACTTATTATTTGGTACCTAGCACTGTTCCTTTTTTATATTTAAAGATATATTACTCTTTTTTGATATATGAGGCTGAATCCAATATTGTTACCGTGTGTCCCCGATGTGTGGTAGACTTGAACCCCAGGATCAAGTCTTCCAACTGGTGGGAAACAAGTCTCCCCTATATAGGGGACACATGGTAAAAAGTTACCATACGACATTAAATTAAATTATAATTCCAAATATAACCGAGCCTTACCCTCTTTCATATATTTAGTAAATAGATAAATTCTTAATATAATAACTCAAAAAAAATCCTTATACTGTAAATAGTAAAAAAGTTAGGGACGAAAATGAAAAGGGGGGATCAACCCTCCCCAGTCTCCCCTAACACAATTTAGAATGTTAGTTATTTTACAAGTTACGTTAGAATTTAGTAATATATTAATAAGATTAATTATGTTTTCTTGTAAATCTTGCTTAGTATTGATTAATCGAATATAATAGTGATTAATAAGGTCAAAGATGCTGTTTCCTTGATTACTCAAATATATCCTTGTTAAACAGTGACTTAGTGCTTTTAATTATGTATGCCTGATCCTATAATTTTAACATTATGTACAGAAATAAACCAAAATATTCCGAAAAAAGTCTTTCTTCATTAATAAGTCATGGACTTATCAATCCACCCTCGCGCCTCGTAAGTAGGTATGCATGTTTTGACCTTCCAATGACAAGTGATAATATTTCTGGTACCTACGTACCTACCTGAATGGTATCAATGTACCTAAATTTTATTAATTTATGATGGTAAATACAAGAGTTTTCATGCTTTTAATTCAAGACAATAGTATGTTCTTATACAAACAGTACATAACTAATTAAGTGTTAAATAGACGTAGTCTGTTCGGTACACTCAAGTACAATAAAATGAATTCCAATACAAAAATTCACAGATCTCGTGCCTTTCACGACCTTCTTCTGGTACATTGAATATGAATTAATGAATTACTTAAACAAAAAAAAAATATTTGTAAATATTTTCTTTTTAATCAATTTTTAGACATTAAGTACAATAGACATGAATATTTTATTGAAAGGTAACTTAAGTACCTACTATAACTAAAATATCTAAGAATTTCTTTACAAAATTACCTAATAAAAAAATCATATCAAAATCAAATGCAGCCATCGCCCATTAATTTTTTACTCATGTGCCGCGCGCGACCGCGAGCGAGACTCGGTGGCGTTTTTTAAAAGAAAACAGGAACGCAATGTTGATAATGACAAAAATCCAAGATGGTCGCTAATTCATTTATTTTTCTTTTTGTTCAGCAACAGCAACGCAATGTTGAAAATATTAATAAATCACAAATGGCGGCCAACTTTTTTGTTTGTGGGTCGTTTTTGATGAAATTCGGTTTTTGGTAAGTACTATTTTGACAAAAAACAACAATGCTATGTTAAAAAAACCAAGACGGCGGCCATCTTTTATTTTTGTAGGCTGATTTCGATGAAACCCGGTTTTTGATTCTATTTTGACAAGAAAATAACAATGCCATGATAAAAATTCAAGATGGCGGCTATCTTTTTTATTTCTGGGCCGATTTCGATGAAACTCGGTTTTTGGTACTATTTTGACAAGAAAACAGCAACGAATTGTTAAAAAAATAAAAACCCAAGATGGCGGCCAACTTTTTTGTTTGTGGGCCGATTTCGATGAACCTTGGTTTCGGGTACTATTTTTAAAAGAAAACAGGAACGCAATGTTGATAATGACAAAAATCCAAGATGGTCGCTAACTTCTTTATTTTTCTTTTTGTTCAGCAACAGCAACAACAGCAACGCAATGTTGATAACAAATCACAAATGGCGGCCAACTTTTTGTTTGTGGGTCGATTTGATGAAATTCTGTTATGGTACTATTTTGACAAGAAAACAGCAACGTAATATTAAAAATCTAAGAAGGCGGCCAACTTTTTTCATTGTGGGCTGATTTCGGTGAAACTTGGTTTTTGGTACTATTTTGACAACAAAACAGCAACGTTATGTTGAAATATTAAAAAATCCAAGATGGCGGCCAACTTTAGTTTTTGGACCGATTTCGATGAAACTGTTTTTATTAACACGTTTTTATTAGGTTGCTTTCTCGTTCGTTTGTGTGTTCGTTTGTTTCTCCACAAAGTTTGCGATCGATTTTATACTAGCTTCCCGATGAGCTAGAGACTTGAAACTTTGAACATAGGTCAGAACTAGAAGGCAATGCAATATTATGGTGTTATTGACCAGGAATAATATTCAATAATAATAATATTCCACAGGAACTCTTTGATGAAACCATACAAACTCCATCGTGTTTGGGTGTTTCCTTACATAATTTACTTACTGAATTTTTGTATTTCAGGCATTCACAATACTATATTTATATTAAGATATTTAGAAAAATACTAGAAAAAAATGACACACCCATAGCACCCATCCCGTCTGAGGTGCTTAGGTGAGTCGAATTTTTTCTAGTATTTTTCTAATATATGAATTATCTGAACATACTTAATTAACTTCTTTCCGTCTCAAGATTATATTATACATGCTTATTATTACATATTATTAGACTTTCCGGCAACTTTATTATTAGAACTAAGTTTATTATAGGTACACAGTATTAGAAATAAGAATCATTTATCCTATACCTTTAAACGAGCAATTCTTGTATATTTATTGATTTATATGTATATACAGGGTCACTAGAAATATGACGTATTCCTGCTAAAGGGTTATAGATGCGGTCAAAACAAATAGTTTTTGTTATTTAACTTTTTCTCGAAAAGTTAATAGTTTTTGAGTTAATTGAAATTAAGTTTTTTTTACCAAAAGTACGTTGTACTGAATTAAAATGACAGGAATTAAACGCGTGCAAACTACGATAGGTATTTTCACACCTACCTATTTTCCCGACGTTTCGACCGAGTTGCATCGGTCGTGGTCACGGGCTGACTGGAGCTGCGGTGCTACGCCTCCTCCTCTTCGGTGGAATCTTCATCCACCATCGAACAGTTTTTCCAACTACCGCCGCACACAACACTGACGGTGTCCCTATTTCGCATAGCCGTATTCTGGTAGTTAGCCGACCGCGAACAAAGAGGTAGTGCGTTTGCAAATACTGGATTCCACACTGCTGATAATTTGGATGTACGTTTCTTCCCGATTGAAGTTATTTGGATGTACGTTTTCAGACACAAAAATTTTGAATAAAAAACCAGAATCGAATGAATTTTATTATTATTTTGGAATAGAAAACATTCTAAGTGTTAATAATGAATAAATAATAAAATACCAAAAGCACAGGTGTTTATAAACAAATCAATGCTTAATGGCATTTTTTTCCAGATTTTTTTGGAAATAGCAGCAAATACCTAAAAAAATTCCCAAGTAACGAAGCGTGCAAAATGTTTAAAAAACATCACCATCTATTCAGCTTTCCGTTGAGGTATAAAACTTATTAATAACTTAAATAAAAATGAGAAAAGTAATCCCATTTCATGTGGTAACCAAATCCTAGGTCAAGCGCTTCGGGGGTGGCCGTATTATCCAGGGATGTGAAAAAATAATCGATTATTATAATAATCGATTATTTTTCTATAAAAATCGATTTTTATTGTTCGATTTTTTTATTAGGATTAATCGATTATTAAAAAATCGATTAAATTTATCAAAATTCCAACATAAACATTCGATTTTTTTGTTCGGCAGCACAACTTGTATAATTTATCTTGTCCTCCAGCACGAAAGGATAGGGATGGAGATATTCAAGGAAAAAGATGCAAGGACCCTATTTTTGAATTGCTCGACTGGCGTCGAGCGCTCGTTTCTACTGATTTTCGTTCGATATTTGACTCAAATGTATGAAATTTCGGGGTGTGTAATGTATGACCAAAATTTACATGCACTAACGATCAGAGGATATAATAACATTTTATATAATTTCATTTGACATACCGATCAAATAATATAACATACGGTTAATATAATTTCACTTGACCTTAATACATGTGATATAAAAATTATTTGACACAATAAACATTTGATCTAATTAACAGATGATATAAAGCACATTTCAAAAAAATCATTCATTTACTCTATTCAACATTTAAAATAATTTTATTTGACCTATGATTTAAATGCTATAAAAAACAAGCATAGCCCTAAAATATGATTTCATTATTTATGTATTTTTATCTACACCCATGCAAGCAAGCAAGCATTTTGCAAGCAAGCAAGCATGCAGCATGCAGGCAAGCATGCAGCATGCAGGCAAGCATGCAGAATGCAGGCAAGGATGCAGCTTGCATGCAAGCATTGTGGACATTGCTGCGAGTGGTCAAAACTCTAACCTAACCTAACCTACTGGCAAGTTACATGCATGCTTGTATGCTTTCTTGCATGTCTAGTTATTGTTATGTTATAATATATGTATGCCAATAGATGTTAGGACATTAAACATTAGTGGATTTGATAATCAAGCAAGCATCATAATAACAAAAGCTAGTTATTTCTATTTTATAGTAAAAGTTGATTATAACATGTAAAATTAGATCAAATGATATGTATATGAAATGTAAGTTAGATAAAAAAGCAATATATCAAATGATACTTATGGGATATAAACGTTAGAGCAAATGTAAATATGGCAAATAATAATGATGACAAATGAATAATAGGTTAAATAAAAATTATGTCATTTATTTTTAGGTCAAATAAAAATTAGATGAAGTCAACGTTAGTGACATTGAAATTAGGTTAACTGTTTTTATGGCGACCGAATCGCACCCGAAATTTCGATCGAAAATCAGTGGAAGGGAGCGCACCAAGTCGGTCGAGCGATTCAAAAATGTAGCCTCAGTTATACAACTTCCTAGAGATAGACTAGGTTCTCTCTCTCTCTTTCTTACTAGCGATGTATGTGACGGAATTATGGTTTTCCTTGAAAGTAAGCATTCAATCACATGAATTAATTCTGACAGATAAAGGAACATAAATAAAATCAAAATAAATTAAATAATAAAAAAATCAAAAGAAAGGATCAAAATTGTTTCGGTTTACATAGTTACATATCTCCGCGAGTGTCGCCGTTTTGAATTTTTTGGGGTGTCCCCTTTATCCTACTGCAAAGTTAGGTATGTCGGACTCTATTATCTTGTGGCTCCCCCCCCCCCCTTTCGTGATGGAGAATAGGAGAGCCAAATGCAGTAGTTTTCTACTATTATAATAGGTTTAAGACGTAATTTCTCGTTAAATTAATAGTGTGAAAAAAATCGATTTTTGTGAAAAATCGATTATTTCATTACAAAATAATCGATTTTTATAAATCGATTATTTTCGGCCTAGAAATAATCGATTATTATAAAATCGATTTTTTTATATGAAAGTCACATCCCTGGTATTATCCTACTTAAATCATAAATGTAAAAGTTTGCTTGTTTGGATGTTTGTTAATCAATCACGCAAAACGGTTGAACGGGTTTTAATGAAATTTGGTACTCAGATAATTTATAAACCGGATTAAAACATAGGAAGATACTTTTATCTTGGTTAAAGGTTTCCCAGGGATTTTCTCGAAAGTCAACATGGATGAGGTCAAATGTGGAAGCTAGTTTGCCATAAATGGTAGTGCTTACTAAAAATACTTTCGTCCGAGTGAGTTTGAGACAGTACAGGACAGGATTATTTTCCGCAAAATTTTATAGACGGCATCACAAATAACCATGCATATCAGCCATTTTTAATGCCCCTGCTGCTGAGGCCTATCCATCAGCCATTTTTGACTGATGGATACACTCTCGTTTCTTCTCTCTGATCAACGAGAGTGTACCGGGTTCGAATCCCGCTCGGTGACTTACTTTTGTTTTTTTTATATGTTCTAGTTTATGTATATATATTTTTTTGTTTTAGACAAGTTTAAAAGAAATTCATATAATAATTTCGACTAATAATTGTAGAGTTCTGCAAGATCAGATCTTAAATTATATATTTGTGTGGTCTAACGCCATTTAGCATAGAGTTTTGAAATAGGTGCCTGGCTAGCATCGCATGCTAGCCAAGCAAGCAGAGGCTGAGTGAGCACCACAGAATAAAATGTACACAGCACATCATAGATGGCGATACTACCACCATATTACAATAAATAATAATAACTGGGCAAAGCTCGGTCACCCAGGTACTAACTATATTAAATGTCCATGTGAAGCCAAACTACCCTCCTACTCAAATCTGACCAGCACGACGAAGCACCAACAATCCAGCCCGCGAAAGCGGCCAGTGTGCCTAGTATGAGTTGTGTTTCTCACCTCACTTTGCGAATAGTATCGAGTGAAAGAGAGAAAATCATGCGAGTGAGTAAACGAGTGAAAGAGAGAAGACGATAGTTAACTATTCGAAAAGTGAAGTGAGAACAAAAAACCGGCCAAGTGCGAGTCGGACTCGCGCACGAAGGGTTCCGTACCAAAACGGCAAAAAAAACTGTTTGTTGTATGGGAGCCCCCCTTAAATATGAATTTGGTTTTGTTTTTAGTATTTGTTGTTATAGCGGCAACAGAAATACATCATCTGTGAAAATTTCAACTGTCTAGCTATCATGGTTCATGAGATACAGCCTGGTGACAGACAGACAGACAGACGGACAGCGGAGTCTTAGTAATAGGGTCCCGTTTTCACCCTTTGGGTACGGAACCCTAAAAACCAACTCGTACTAGGCCCTCAGATCGTAGTACCTATAGTATAACATACTGTAATTTACAGTATGTTGGTACGATGAGCTAGCTTGGTCCTGGCCTTTGGGACTTTTTATTTTTTATTTATTAAATTACAACAATAATAATACATTGTTACATTTCTTATAACAGTGTCACAAAAACCTATTTAGGTTTGACTTCGTGGAGTAATTAGTCTGGCCCTTAGGCTAAAAAGTTTGGCGACCCATGCTCTAACTAAGCTATAGTTTTAATCTAAAACGAAAAACTTCCTTTGCTTGATAAAGCACTAGGTAATAAAATATTTTTTATTTTTAACAAATATATCATCTGTCTCATTTATGGTATCATCTTCCTATAATCTGTTTCTTCACATACAAATCCATGGCAGTCTAAAAATGTGCGGCATAGCGATAACAAATTACTCCATAGAAATACTAACAAACATAAAACTTTGGGCAAAGTATCAAAATCGCTTTCAACACAATATTGTGAACTCGTGAGTTGTCGTTAACGCTTCAGTATATCTTACTAGTCTGTGAATATATATACGCCATAGATGTAGCAAATCCCTATATACGCAGAGTGCAGGGGCCCTACCACAGAACAAAGAAAAAATTTTTCCCCCCAGTAGAAGTCGCATGTGGGCGGCACCCGTGTAACATCATATCTGCGAAGCTCCGCACTTCTTTAAATTTGGCTCCGTCAGTCGTATGAACGAACGCCAAACAAAAACATCTTCGAAAATAATATAAAAATGCCGAGTTGCATTATATAAAAGAGCAAAATCGATATCCACATATATCATTTAGCAAACGGGTGCATAAAATATCAGAGGCGAGCTTTATTTAAATAATTTTGATTTTAATTAAAAATTAAACTAATATTTTCCTTTTAAAATTCAATACAATAAATATCCACCTTTATTCGGTACATTCTTAAGATCCATATTCCAACGCACAATTTGACATTTTCTTGAAGTTTCATAAACACAAAAATGTAGAATGGCGGAAATGTCACTCAATAGGGGAGACCGAGAAAAGTTGTGACTGTGAAGAGTTGAAAAGTATTATCACCATAGCAAGAAATTGATAAGTAAATCATAAACGTCTAAGTAACAGTTGATTTGATACACTCACCACTGAAAACACGCAAAAACAGCACGGAATTTTAGTCAACTTAATTCATAAATAGTACGTAACAGGCGAGTGCGGGAAGCTAGCATTTTTATTGTCAAGGATTTTAATCATTCGAGGCAATTTAATAAAAATTGCTTCTCCTACAAGGCTGCGAACTTCGCAGCCTTGTAGGGAAATATTTTTTTTAGTTAAAATGTAATTTAGAAATTGGTTCATGTGGCCATGTGAAACGACTGGTCATGCAGCCATAAAGTTTTATAAAAATAACGCTATATAGTTATTTTTTTATTAGGAATACTACATTCCTGAACTTGTGCGGGGCGGGAAGTAACTATTGAAATTAACTCGGTAGGTATAGGTGCCGGCACATAACTTGGCAAGTTTTTAACGCGCATTCCTATACTTCTCTTTGTTTGCCCGATGTAAAAGAGCCCAGTCGCAATCTAGTCAGGTGTTGTTGTTCACAGTCACAGATCTCGCGTAAAGCGCATTCGCTTAGATAGTGTAGCACTTTCATCGCGCCGCCTTTGCACGTGCCGCTTCTTGTCAAAGGATGCCGCCGCATAAACAAAGGATACCGCGTGCGGCGTACACCCGCAAGTCAATTTGGATTTTGGCAGTTTACATCGAAGCGCCGCGCCGTAGTGAAAAGTTGTGTTTGTTGACTCTGCTAACGTATACTAAAAATGTTTTTCGTCCTTGGGAGGACAGTGAAGTGCCTCAAGATGAAACTTTAAGTGAACCAACAAAAAAATACGGATGTTTTGTAAAACATGTAAACACAAAAAAAAGTTTAGATAACGCAATTAAAAAAGAAAATCGATATTTTGGTATGGATTCGGAACGTGATGAAGTTGGATCTATTATTATAAATACAGGTGATAATGACTCCGACACTTCAAATGATGAAGAATAGT
This sequence comes from Agriphila tristella, assembly GCA_928269145.1. Taxonomy (NCBI): domain Eukaryota; kingdom Metazoa; phylum Arthropoda; class Insecta; order Lepidoptera; family Crambidae; genus Agriphila; species Agriphila tristella. The sequence continues at coordinate 20,706,957 of OV743442.1, forward strand.
AGGTAGTCTTATTTTTTTATTTGATTTTTCATTAAAATTCTCTTTCCACCTCGCTTGTGTGTATTATTTGTATTCGTATTTGTTTTTTAATAAACACAAGTAGGGACGGACACCGTAATCTTAAAAAAAACACGACCCCCCCCTCCCCCCGCCCGCACACTATGGTACAACTTAAATAATTATCGATACCGATAACGATATTGTTTACCGTTATCAGTAACATTACCAAAAACTTGCCGGTATGCCTGTCTCTGAACACATTTGCTTTTGGGTGTACCGACACTATCTAAGCGAACGAGCTTTACTCTCTGAAACAAAGATTTCCCTTCGGTAGGTAGCAACTGTATAGGTAGTGGGATTCACCATTGAGGTATCTATCTGTAAGTGTTGCTATTCGAAACATCCGATATAATTTTTTTTTTTTGGGTTTCCGAATTTTAATTTCAAATATTTTTTGCCTAGTATGAAATAAGAAATGTCAGGATTCCACCGAATTATGAAATAGAGTTTAAACGAATTATTGATCTGAAAAATTTAGTATCGCTATTTAATATTTTAATTTGGTACCGCGAAGATATGTCTTAATTCCTTTTAGCTCTTTAATTTTTCAAAAATATAAATCGAAATAACTCCTTATAAGCCATGTTGCCTTGGTATTTTTGACTGAATATAACATTATTTCGTAATTGAATATAAAATAAATATAGGATTTTGGGTTAGGTTCGGAATAATCGTTCTTTATTACTTATCTATCGATTCTCGAAAAAGACCTAGTCCAGTAGGACCACGGGTACATAGTGGTATACCGTGGTCCTACCAGTAGGTCAAATCGGTAGGTCCACCCCGCCCTTAATGCAACCAACCCGGTCTCCCTCCCTTATCTCATTAAATTTTCTTAATGTACTTTATGTATTAATAAATAAGGTGGTAAATCGCACTATTAAAATTAGCTTGCCCCATCTAGCGGCTAAGTAGCAGCATTATTATTATACGTATTATTTAATTTGGTACCAAGTTGCTATGGTAATACGACTGAATCTAAATAAATAAACTTTGTGATTTATGGCTTTCTGGATATTACACATTTTTACTTTTTATCCAATTATGTGTTCATAAAGTGTGTGTGCGTAGCATGTAACTATTAAGTGGGGGGCTTGGCTTCGATGTTTAATGTGTTTGTTTGGTTACACTGGTTTTCATACTAAATTGAGCTCATACTACTTCTATCTACTTCTATGTTCTGTGGGCCCTACCGCCCAAGTGTCGTCGACTTCCCCGTCGGCTTCATTTGACAGATTTATGAGATACCTACATTGCTACTTCTTTATGGTACAAATAAAAACTTACCAAAGAAAAGTAGCAATGTATTACAAACATCTGTCAAATGAAGCCGACGGCGAAGTCGACGCCACTTGGGCGGTAGGGCCCCAGATTTGACTTATGGATCTATGAATTTTCGGAAGTTCTAAAAGTTTTAGATGATTCAGATTAGAACTTCCGATACTTCTTTATTTTCTTATATTTTCTTAATAAACTTAGTTTAATATCTTTCAATTCGTTTTATTTCCTGTTTAACAAAAATGGGGAAAAAAGTTGTGAAACGTATCATTTTAGCCCAAGGAGGTTCATAATGTGAAAGTGAAAGTGAAAGTGAAATATATTTTATTTAAATAAGCTCACATAATAAGCATTTTTAAATCGTCAATTCTTTTACCCTACCACCCATTATGACGTCTTTTAACTGACAAGAAAAATGGGCGCAAAAAACTTGTCAGCTTTATCAATCAGATGGAACGATATTTACAAATATGTATATCGTTTCCAGACTTTATATTAACAAAGATTAACAAATAAATAACATTATTGAATTAGCTCATTTCTTAATGAGTTTCAAATTTCTTAATCAATTTACAGATTTTAAGCTAAATTCAAAGTTTGAACTTGTTATTCAGTCTAGGCTGTTACAATAAATAAAAATAAAAGAAAAACATACAATTCAATATGCATTAAGATAGGTAGTCTAATATAAGGAGTGAGTACTCTACAAAAATTCTCACTATGCGTTTAAAAGAAATTCAACTTTATTCTCTGTGTCATAGAGTTGAAATTCTATCGACGACATTGACTGAAGACTCTACTGTGTGAATGAAACATCACCAAGTAGATGAGGATGTCTCGTTCGCACAATTGCCATTACTAAACAATAATACCACGATGGTAGGGAAAAAAAATTTACGTTACCAATCACGTAGTGTATCAAAGTTAAGGATTCGGAGTGGAATATTGAAAATCTAATACTTAAATATTAATTTAGAAAAACACATCGTAATTGTAACATAAAACAGAACTTACTCTTTAGATTTAATTAGATTTGTAGTTGTATAAATTCAAGTGTCAATCCTGGCAACTCCGATCCGATTTTGACTTTGGCGCCGAATTTCAATTTTAGAATTTCAATATTCAGGAAATATTTCTTTACAAAACAAGGGTGACCATAAATTCTACACCATTTTAGATATCCCAAAAACGAAATTGTTCTATCAATTGGAATAACTGGAAGTCGCAGACGAGGGGTAAATAAAATTAATATTAATAATCAAATTCATGTTTATGCGCCGATTTCGATGAAACTCGGTTTATGGTACTATTTCGAAAAGAAAATAATAACGCAGTGTTGAAAATATTAAAAAATCCAAAATGGCGGCCAACTTTTAAGTTTGTAGGCCGATTTTGATGAAACTCGGTTTTTGGTACTATTTTGACAAGAAAATAACAAAGTAATTTTTAAAGTATATAAAATTCAAAATGGCGGCCAACTTTTTTGTTTGTGGGCCAATTTCGATGAAACTCGGTTTTTGGCACTATTTTGATAAGAAAATAACAACGCATTTTTTAAATATTAAAAAATTCAAGATGGCGGCCAACTTTTTTGTTTATTGGCTGATTTCGATGAAACTCGGTTTTTGGCACTATTTTGATAAGAAAATAACAACGCATTTTTCAAATATTAAAAAATTCAAGATGGCGGCCAACTTTTTTGTTTATGGGCCGATTTCGATGAAACTCGGTTTTTGGCACTATTTTGATAAGAAAATAACAAAGCATTTTTTAAATATTAAAAAATTCAAGATGGCGGCCAACTTTTTTGTTTTTAGGCCGATTTCGATAAAACTCGGTTTTTGGGCACTATTTTGGTAAGAAAATTACAACGCATTTTTTAAATATAAAAAAATTCAAGATGGCGGCCAACTTTTTTGTTTATTGGCCGATTTCGATGAAACTCGGTTTTTGGCACTATTTTGATAAGAAAATAACAAAGCATTTTTTAAATATTAAAAAATTCAAGATGGCGGCCAACTTTTTTGTTTGTGTGCCGATTTCGATGAAACTCGGTTTTTGGCACAATTTGTATAAGAAAATAACAACGCATTTTTTAAATATTAAAAAATTCAAGATGGCGGCCAACTTTTTTGTGTGTGGGCCGATTTCGATAAAACTCGGTTTTTGGCACTGTTTTGATAAGAAAATAACAACGCAATGTCAAAAATATTAAAAATCCAAGATGGCGGCCAACTTTTTTGTTTATAGGCCGATTTCATTAAAACTCGGTTTTTCATACTATTTTGACAAGAAAATAACAACGCAGTGTTAAAAATATTTATAAATCCAAGATGGTGGCTAACTTTTAAGTTTGTAGACCGATTTAGATGAAACTCGGTTTTTGATACAATTTTGACAAGAAAATAACAAAGCAATTTTTAAAGTATAAAAAATCCAAGATGGCGGCCATCTTTTTTGTTTGTGGGCTGATTTCGATGAAACTCGGTTTTTTGTAATATTTTTTTGACAAGAAAATAATAATGGAATGTAAACAATGGAATGTAACAAAAGGTCAAAATGGCTGCCAATTTTGTTTTTGGGTTGATTTTAATATAACTGGGTTGAAAAAAGAACAAGAAAAAAATTTGGCCGCCACCTTAGATTTTTAATACTTTCAATATTGTGTTTGTTTATTTTCTTGTCAAAATAGTACTTAAAGCCAAGTTTCATCGAAATCGGCTCAAAAACAAAAAAGTTAAGCGTCATTTTGGATTTTAAATATTTTGGAAATTGCGTTGTTATTTTCTTGCCTAAATAGTACCAAAAAACGAGTTTCATCGAAATCGGCCAACAAACAAAAAAGTAGGCCGCCATTTTGATTCTTTTTATATTTTCAACATTTCATTGTTATTTTTTGTCAAAATATTACTAAAAACCGATTTTCATCGAAATCAAGCCAAAAACAAAAAAAGGTTGGCCGCCATCTTGTTTTTTTATTTTTAACATTGTGTCGTTGAAAATCGCTTCCACCCATTTTTGTAATTTCACTAGTAAAAAATTGGTGCAAGTATTTTAGACCTTATTGATATATTTACCAAAATAACAGTTTTTAATAAAAGAGAATAATTATGGTAGAAAGCAACCGAATTTTAAACGCCAATAAAGTCGAAAATCGTTTGCACCTGTTTTTTTAACTACAGATCACTAGACCTACTTGTTTTTCCGACATTCATTTGATTAGATTTGGAACACAGGTTTTAACGCGATTTTAACTAAAACATAGGTGTTGAGCACCTACCTTTTCCCGACGTTTCGACCGAGTTGCATCGGCCGTGGTCACGGGCTGATTTGATTCATTTGATTTCCAAAATTCACGCACATTGTATTTCTATCAAAATTGCAATAAACTTTATAGTTATGTCATTATTTACACTTGAATTTTTATAGATATTGGTTGATTAACCATTTTTATAAGTAAAAACAAGAAAGCAACCTAATAAAACGTAATAAAAAATCATGAAAATTTATTTTTAGTAAATTATTATTTTATTTAAAGTATACCACCTCCTATCGGAGCACTCGTCAAGACGAATCAATCGAGCTCAAACTCGATGGGGTTGCATGATTTTATTACAAAGTTTCAATGGCCTTCTTCCGGTTCCTTCATCAGCCCCTTGGATATTATTCCCCAACAGAGTACTTGCCAAGATGATTCTAACGAGCCCAAACACGATGGGGTTGTATGGTTTCATCATAGTGTTCCTGTGGCGTTCTTCCGGCTCCATCGTCAGATCAGCTCAATAATACCATAATATTACATAACTTTCTAGTTCTGACCTGTGTTGAAAGTTTCAAGTCTCTAGTTCATCGGGAAGTTAGTATAAAATCGTTTGCAAAATTTGTACTCAAACAAACAAACGAAAACACAAACAAACAAGCAACCTTATAAAAACGTGGCAAAAGTATTAATGGTAAATAAAGAACTACGTACTTAAGTTTATATTAAACAGTTTAAAGTAATAAGTATGTCTCCGACCAACCATACAGTTTGGTCACCCTAATGAAGAAAGAGATAGAATTATCTACTTGACCTCTCTGTCGGCTCGTTTTGGGACGAAGAGCTCAATCTGGTTTATACCGAAGGGATTTGCTACATCTATGTTTTAGCCTTAGGGAAAAGAATGGGGAGGCGAAGGCAAAGTGAATTACAGATGGCGCTTCAGTCTTTGGAACAATTGTCAGTTTGAGCTTATATTGTCTTGACTGTGTATTACGTTTTATTTCAGATTAGAAGCATATTGTCCGAAAAAAATCAAATTGGCTGAATATTTTTCTATAGGTAGGAATAAGGTCCCTTAGTAATAGAATAAATTTTCAAAATTTTCGGTTTCGTGAAAAAAATTCAAAAAATCAAAGTCTCTTCGACTTAACAAATGTATGAAAGTAACAGCAGAATGGAGATTGTACCTTTGCCAACACATGCCACAACCACAACATGGTATTAAAAAAAAAGTTTCAAGACAAAATGTCACAACTTTTTTTTTTTAATACGTGTTGTCTTTGTGGCAGTTAGCGGCAAAGGTATAATCTCCATTCTGCTGTTACTTTTATACATCTGTGAAGTCGAAGAGACTTTGATTTTTAAAAACTTTTTTACCCAACCGAAAATTCTGAAACTTTTTTCTATTACTAAGGGACCTTATTCCTACCTATAGAAAAATATTCAGCCAATTTGATTTTTTTCGGACATTCCCCATTTAAATTTTAACAAAGCAACTGAGTGTGAATTTCCGTGTTTATAGTTGCCTCATGATGCCTGCTGTGCAATTGTAATTTCAGGTTTCTGTACTGGAATTTCTGTACCATCCAAAATTACACGAACCGTTTTATCATATTTATTTTATTATTCTAAGTTTCTTGAATAACTCTGGCATATAAAATTCTATTAATTCTCTGTTTGGCCCCAATATTGGGCTTATTCCATATTTGATATACCTATCAAATTCATCCAAGTTATAAATTTGTTAGAAACTGCTGAGGTTGAAATATTAAAGAACAAAGCTGTTATAATTCAAATGTTGTTTTATTTTGGCGAAGCTTCATCAAATTCATGAAACATTCCTTTTGATTTATAATGTTTCTCAGGCTCAGCAAAGGAGAAAATCGAGGGAAAAGCATCTTTTTTTTTATATTTTTTTGACCAATATTTTTTTTGTTACTGGGAAATCGATGAACTCCAATATTTTACAAGTTACATGCATAACAATGCGACATTTTCTCAGTATAAAATTAAAAAGTGCAATACTCCAAGAGATTCCCATATGTTTTGACACTTTCTTTGAGGCGGCCGGGTACCAAAGACCAGACGCCACCTATCGGGATAAAATTGCGCTTTTCCTCCCCATTCTTGAATATGGAGAAATTTTAAAATTTGGATCTACCAACCCTGATTAATGTTTAATAATATGTATTAGTGATGGACACTGAAAAAAAAAACATCGATGTTTTTTTCGATGCAATACATCGGTTAGTTGCATCGATGTTATATCGATATTTCGAAAAATACATCAATGTTTTACATACATCGATTGTTTTTTCTGTAAGTTTGATATGAATGTGATTGAGCTAAGAAAAAACAAGAACTTATTGGACACAAGGCCGGCCATTTCATTTTTTTCAGTGTTGCCAGCAAAAAAACCTTATTTTTTTTCATTAGCAACACAGATTGGTAAGGTATTAAAAGATGATAAAATAGATAAACGTAATATTAACTTAGAAATATTGGTTGGGGTGCAATGCACATAATATCAATGTCTACCGGCTAAAAATAATAAAGTTAATGTTAAAGAACTGTAATTTGACAGATGGATGTGATACATCGCTTCTTTTCTTTGGTAAGTTTTTATTATCGGCATGTGACGATGCACAGCATCTGTGAGAGTGCGCCGACTTCCGGTCTAGCTACATCCTGTCAAAGTAGTCATCTGACTTACCCTTTAAGCAGTTTTCCTGTCAAAAAATCGTAAAACAGACTTACTTCCGGTTGGCGCCATTTTTACTTTCACCTATGGAGTCGTTGTGTAAAGAAGTGTCCTCATAGCGTCGTTACTGCTCGTTGAAGCAACATCTATTTTGAAATACTATGAAATTTTTTCATGATTTCAAAGTGAAAAGTTTTTTTATGCTAAGCTTATGCTTTAGTAATAGTAATTAACAGTGTCAGTGAAACAAACGCGTGCTTTGACCTCTCAAAACGCGCAGAACGTGAGGTCGACGAAGAGTCCCGTCTTCCTAGCCATAGCAGACGTGCCTTAAAACTTCAACGCCGTTTGTATAGCTGTAGCCCGTCTGCTGACGATTTTCGGACGCAAGGTAAAACACAGGAGACTTGGTGAGTCGAATTATGATCTAATACTACTTAATGATCTTGTGACTAAAATAAAAGTGTTACATTTGCTCATTGCTACAAAAGCTGTATTACCGTCTTAGTCGGTTTTGATGAAAATTTTGTCTAGAATGCGGCCATTTTCCATGCAGTGCCTGCATCAGACGCCAATGGTACGCACACCTCAATGCTACCAACGTGGTACCTGTACCGGTGCCTTGGCCCAACTGATTCACAGCTTTTGACCGTCAATTGGATCGCTATGTGGTCGTTTCTGACACCAGTGACTTGAATCCAGTCTCTTAAATCATGATTTTATAATAAAATAGTAACTTAAAAAAAAAGTAAGATCCCGCCTGCTCACTCGGAGCATATAAAGAGCCTCATCATCATCATCATATCAGCCACACGACACCCACTGCTGGGTATAGGCCTCCCCTAAGGACCTCCACGACGATCGGTCCTGCGCTGCCTGCATCCACTGGCTTTCCGCGACCTCCACCAGATCGTCGGTCCACCTTGTCGGGGGCCTACCCACGGAGCGTCGTCCGGTGCGCGGTCGCCATTCCAGAACCTTTCTGCCCCAACGGCCATCGGTTCTTCTCGCTATGTGTCCCGCCCATTGCCACTTCAGCTGACCAATCCTTCGAGCGATGTCGGTTACTTTAGTTCTCCTGCGGATCTCCTCGTTTCTGATTTGATCACGTAGGGAAACGCCGAGCATGGCTCTCTCCATTGCACGCTGAGCGACCTTGAGCCTCCTTATGAGACCCATAGTTAGCGGCCACGTTTCACTGCCGTAAGTCATCACTGGCAACACACACTGTTCATAGACTTTCTTCTTGAGACACTGAGGTAAGTCGGACGCGAAGATTTTTCGAAGCTTCCCGAATGCTGCCCACCCGAGTTGGATTCGGCGAGAGATCTCTTTCTCGAAGTTGGACCTACCTAACTGGACTGCCTGTCCTAGGTATACATAATGGTCAACAACTTCAAGTGTAGTGTTCCCAACATGAACTGGAGAGGGTACAACATGGGCATTTGACATAATTTTGGTCTTTTCCATGTTCATCCTAAGACTCACTCTTTGGGAAGCACTACGGAGATCTTCGAGCATTGTGTTCGTTCAGGTCTTCCATGGTCTCAGCCATAAGGACTATATCATCGGCAAAACGAAGGTGTGTTAGGTACTCGCCATTAATGTTGATGCCGAGTCCTTTCCAGTCCAAGGTATGTACCGTATTCGCCGTGTATGTGCCGGCCTAGAATAGCACTACCCCCTATCATCCCGTGGGTGTCGTAAAAGGCGACTAAGGAAGCATAGCCTTCAAGAGACGGGCAGCAGCGTCTCCAAAAAAACCTTGGCCTACTGCAATTGCCAACCCGCCTGCCAAGCGTGGCGATTATGGCAAACCCCCCCCCCCCCTCATGCACAATGGATCAAAAAATTGGCCCCCAGTCCCCGGCAGCCCCGCTATTCCTAGCTACGGTAACGGCGGGGCAGGGGGTGCTAAGAATCCCCGGGTGCAGCTCGGCTACCAAAAACGACGACAACTGCACCTGGCAACCTATAACACGCGCACACTAAGGACCGACGCGAAGTTCACCGAGTTGGAAGAAGTTATCAGCAAGGTACACTGGGACATTATCGGGTTATCTGAAGTCCGAAGAGCGGGAGAGGACTCGATAATCCTCAACTCCGGTAACTTGCTTTACAACCGGGAGGGCGACCAACAGTCCCAAGGTGGTGTCGGGTTCATCGTCCACAAGTCCCTTGTCAACAACGTGATTACCATCGGAAGTGTGTCGACCAGGGTGACGTACCTTATACTCAGAATATCCAAACGGTGTTCGCTGAATGTTATACAGGTTTACGCACCGACCTCGACATACCAAGATGACGAAGTGGAGGCTTTGTATGAGGAGATCTCTAAAGCCATGCATAGCTACAAAACCCACTACACTGTTGTGATGGGGGACTTCAATGCAAAGTTGGGGAAACGATGCGGTGATGAGCTGAGAGTGGGGCAATTTGGAGTTGGGCAACGGAATGACAGAGGCCAGATACTGGCTGACTTTATGGAGAAGGAGAACCTCTTTATGATGAACTCCTTCTTCAGAAAGCCGGAAAGCCGGAAGTGGACCTGGGTCAGTCCGGACGGTAAAGTCAGAAATGAGATAGATTTTATCATGTCGACGAAAAAGCAAATATTCAATGATGTCACTGTGATCAACGCTGTTAAGACGGGGAGCGATCACCGATTGGTACGTGGCACATTGAATATCAACCCAAAGCTGGAAAGATCTCGACTGATAAAATCAACAATTCGACCATTGCCGGCCCATATTCAAAACCCCGAGAGCTTTCAACTCGAACTCCAAAACCGCTTCGAAGCCCTTGAGAACAGCATAGATGTGGACGATCTAAAAAACATGGTGGTGGATACTGTCCGTAGGGTAGGGTCCAAGCTCTTTAAGACCCGCCGTCCCAAGATAAAGAAACTCTCCGACCACACACTCCTACTCATGGATCAGAGACGTGAAATGAGGCTCCAGAGTTCAGTAGATGCTAATCGTTATCGGCAGCTTAATAGACAGATATCTAAGTCTTTGACGAGCGACCTTCGCCAATTTAATACGAATCGTATTAAAGAGGCCATCGAGCGGAATAAAGGCTCCAAAGTGTTCGCAAGAGATCTGTCTATTGGGCAAAGCCAGATGACGAAGCTGAAAACTGACGACGGACGCATTATTTCATCAAAGCCTGAAATCCTGAGGGAGATCGAGAGCTTCTATGGGCAGTTATATTCCACGCAGACACCTGTTGAAAGCAAGGCTAAAGACCCCAGAGCCAAGCTTACCCGACACTATACCGAAGATATCCCGGACGTCAGCCTGTGCGAGATTAGTATGGCTCTCAAACAGCTGAAAAACAACAAGGCGGCGGGTGACGATGGAATCACTACAGAACTTCTGAGAGCGGGCGGTAAGCCGATACTCAAAGTCCTCCAGAAGCTCTTTAATTCCGTCATCGTCCAGGGCAGAACGCCAAAGACATGGAACATAATTGAGGTGATCTTGTTCTTTAAAAAGGGTGACAAGTCCCTCTTAAAGAACTATAGACCCATCTCGCTTCTGAGTCATGTCTATAAGTTGTTTTCGAGAGTCCTTACGAATCGTCTCGCTCGCAAGTTCGACGACTTCCAACCTCCCGAACAAGCCAGGTTCCGAAAAGGCTTTAGCACCATAGACCACATCCATACGCTGCGGCAGGTTATACAGAAGACCGAGGAGTATAATGAGCCACTTTGCTTGGCGTTCGTGGACTATGAGAAAGCCTTTGATTCGATTGAAACCTGGGCGGTGCTGCAGTCTCTCCAAAGGTGCCAAGTGGACTATAGGTATATCGAGGTGTTGAGGTACTTATACCAAAATGCCACCATGACGATCCGAGTACAGAACCAGAACACAAATCCTATCCAACTGCAGCGTGGTGTGAGACAGGGAGACGTTATTTCTCCGAAACTGTTCACAGCTGCGTTGGAGGACATCTTTATAAAGAGCCTAGGGTTTTAGAAATATTTAGTAATATCGGAAAAATATTCGATACGATTTTGACTCTTAAAAGGCACAACCTGGTTTCGTAGACCTGGAGGTGAACTATTCAACTTGTACGATTAAAACCGGTTGCCTTTTTCCGGTAATAAGCCCGTCAATATCTCTACTAATAAGAATATTGCTGGTATGATTAACTAAGTTGAGTCTAAGCTTATTCGTCTTTTCAGTTCAGTCTTTAAATTATTTTGTTATTATCTGCTTGCCCGCCAATATATAGCTGGTATGATTAAAAAATATTTGAGTCTATAGTTTATTATTTTCAGTTTAGACTTTAAATTTCTTTGTTAACTTGATAAGAGATTGACTTTTAACAGCGATTGATTTCGATTTGATCAACCTGTGATTATGTTATGTATGACCTCTGGTAATGTCCCACGTAGCTCATTTTTATTCTATTTCGAAATGAATATTGTTGACAATATTTTTTTTATTACATGGATGTATGTACAGACCTATGTTCGTTTCACCTACCTCCAGATTTTAGAAACTAATGACAAGGTAATGTAAATAGTGTGCGGAAATAAGGGCATTATAAATATATCGAAAGCTGCTGGGACAGGAGCGTATCCTGAGCAAGCGGCTTAACAAAAACCTTCGCGAGGATCTGCGCAAGCTACCTCCGTGGTGTAAGTACTTATTCGATGAGAACTAATGAAGTGAAAGTGAAATATATTTTATTTAAATAAGCTCACATAATAAGCATTTTTAAATCGTCAATTCTTTTACCCTACCACCCATTATGACGTCTTTTAACTGACAAGAAAAATGGGCGCAAAAAACTTGTCAGCTTTATCAATCAGATGGAACGATATTTACAAATATGTATATCGTTTCCAGACTTTATATTAACAAAGATTAACAAATAAATAACATTATTGAATTAGCTCATTTCTTAATAAGTTTCAAATTTCTTAATCAATTTACAGATTTTAAGCTAAATTCAAAGTTTGAACTTGTTATTCAGTCTAGGCTGTTACAATAAATAAAAATAAAAGAAAAACATACAATTCAATATGCATTAAGATAGGTAGTCAGAAGCAAGGTGACAGGTCTCCGGAACAAACAGTAGTGCTGCCCATTATATTATTGCATGGAATTGCTCGAGTCAAAATCTTTGTTTTGGACAGGTTTCCAGTTACACACAGTGGCGTTGCCTTATCAGATGCTTTTTGAAACCGTTGAGATTAGTTTCCACTGTGTGCTTACATTCTGAATACGAATGGAATGACGAATGACCATTCGATAAGGTAAGGTGACTATCAATCACACTAACATAAGACTAATGGGGCTGCCTCTGAGCGTATCGGAGGCAGTGGCAGGTTAGCTTCGGTGCTCCGTAGACCCTTCTCGTCAAACGAGAATGCGCCTGCCATTTACCCCAAGCTTGCGCTCGTCCATCAGACAGCAAGTACTTTTTATAGCTTCGAAACGCCTCGATCGCCCGCTATGTCTCGGCTGATACATAAGCTTATGGAGTGAGGTATCTTAGAGGAAGTGGATCGGTGACAAGTCGAAATCGACTTAATCTCACTCAACCAGAGGGCCTAGCCAAAGTAACATTCACTAATCTTCGTTATCGCTTCGCTTTCGAAACATGTATGGGATTGACATAAGGTTTCGTTAACAATCGAATTTTAAAACGTCAAATCCATACATGTTTCGAAGCGAAGCGATAGCGAAAATTTGCAAATGTTACTTTGGCTAGGGGGGCAGGTTCCTGACGGAGAGGAGTGACATGGATCGTTGACCATTTAAATGACCTTTCAGATAAAGATTCCTCTCTCTCAGCTCTTTCAAAATAGGCGACTGGATGACGAAGCTTGACCTGTGAGGCCCAAGGGAGGTTCATTCTGCTGGTCTACGACCACCGAGTCCTCCAAATGGCCTGTCTACCGTTTGGCCTATTGTGCGCGCCGAAATATTTCACCACTTTGGCCAATAGGGTAACTCAACACCTTCAGAACTCAACACAAAGGTATGCGAATTACAGTCTATTTGTACTTCTTGCTGGTCAAACAGTGTAATATTAGTAGATATATACTGGATAGATAGTAGTTAGATAGATAGTAGAGAATAGATACAATAGTCTAGATTAGACCATCAGCATCGAAAAATGTAACTGAACCGAATCCAGCCAGAAACTGAAATTTATAAAACTGCATAAGAGAGAACGCACTGCTTTTCTTGCTGGTGAAGAGTGATAAGTACTCATCACGCATTGGCCACCAAGTTGCCCACGCGTCACCTGCACGCGCTGCTCGCGCAGCACGACCTTACCTACCGTTGTCAGGAGTACAACTGCACCACACGGCTGCCACTGCTCACGTGTTTGTGCGTTGATGCTGTGCTGGTCGCACGTCGCATTGGTATGTTGTCGATACGGAGGAAATAAATTGGTCAAAGGTACTCTGAATCTCGCATTCCCAGTGACTGCACTTTCAACAAACGTAATACTCGCGTGTTACGAAGAAAATCTCTGAGCAGCCACTACAACATAACAACAGAACAGTACAACGCGACTTGAAAATAACTACGTAAGAGTACCATCAGGTAGTGAAAAGTTTACACCCTACTCTAGTTCCTTGTAACAGATGCAGCAGACCACGGTTGGAGTCGGGGACTCAGATGAGCATTGCAACCGCAAAGAGGACAAATTTACAGCGGTAAACCATATCAGGCCCTATCTTTAGATGACGTGATGACTTCTACTTCACCTTGACCGTTGGGACATCTTAATGACAGCAGAATACCTGGCAGATAAGTATAAAGAGGTAACATACAGGCTGTCTCGGGGCAGCCAAGCGACTGGACGGCACCTGTTACGACCAGTGGTGAGCACCACGTTTTCGGAGTTCCTCCAGATCAAATTGTCGCAGCCGTATGAGAGTTGGAGAACTGTCTACCACAAGATTGTTAAGATTACACGGGTCTTTAAACAAGACCCACATCCTGCTGAAGTCATTGTAGTTCTGACTAGTATAGGTATTTTGATCACAGAGCCTGCCTTTCTATTGTCTAATTTTAAAAATCTATCGCAATCGCTTTCATTTGACAGATGGATGTGACACATTGCTGCATTTCTTTGGTAAGTTGTTATTTGTGCCAAAAAGAAGCATCAATGTATCACATCCTGAAAGCGATTGCGATAGATTTTGAAATTAGACAATTAGCCCCCTGATTACCCTGCCTGTCCCACCACCTGGCAACCACCTCGGACCCATGGCAAGAGTGTACATCTGGTAGTAGTACCGTTTTGCTTCTATACTTTCATCTACGAGCTCTTTATATTTTTATTTATTATCACAAAACCCACAACACAATCTTACAAACTTAGCTTAATGCAAATAACGGATTTAGATTTTGTTGAATACTATGTAAAATATAAGATTCCGAACTTAGAATCAGTTCTTAGACCAGAGCATTAGACTTCCACCACCTCAAGTTCGAGCTCTACGTTCAGAAAACTGGTGGCGGGATGTCAGACACAAAAAGAGGTTGAATTTTGTAGAGATAATAATTTAGGCTATAAATATCTTGAAGCTAAAGGCCCATCTAGCTAGATTTTTAGCATATCTGCCTTTTGTAGAGAATTTAGCTTATCGGATGATTTTATTACATAAATCCAGAGCATTATTATTAGAAATAACGAATTAACATTTAGATTGTCATGTGTAATAATGTTTATGTATATTATTTGAAGCTTCACGCAAGGTTAGTGCCTGCTGCTTCTAATATCGGGCTGGCGGTCGCGTACACAACCTCACTTTTCTAAGTGTATCTACTAGCCACTACAGCGATGCCGGCGACCACATCATCCTGAGTCCAGCTCTTGGGTAAAAGACGGACACAGTGTTTAACAGACAGGTTAAAAATTAAAACATAGTAATATATCTTTCCTGTATTCGGTTGAGGTGAGTTATAAAACTAAGGTTTCAGAGACGCACAGGCGTAGGCGATGAGGTGAACGCAATAAGGCTATATTATCAGTGTTAGAAGCGTGTGCCCTGACCTGAGCCACCTCATGAACTGTAAGTAATCTACAACTAAATTAAACCATGTGAAAGATGCAGTTTAACCGTAGCTGCAGGTTCCTTGGGCTCGGCCATTGCCCCCCTAAATTAGTACAATGATATTGTTTTTCCAACTAACAGTCTTCATAGAGACGAAAAAATTGCTGCTCGAATTGATTAGCAATAATTATAAATAATTTAGTAATCAAAGCTAGCTTTTAAAAGTGAGTTATGTTAATAACTCTGATACAGAGTGACACATGTTATATTAATATTTCAATGAATTTAAGATGAATAAATAATGAAAAATATTAGAAAAAATCGGCTCACCCGTAGCAACTTAGACGGGATTGAATCAATTTAAATGTGTTTTCAGTTATCTCAAGTTGATCATGCCTTCAACAGCATCACATAGCGTCGTTTGGAGTCACCAGGAGTTAATAAACACGTCTCTCACTGTTAAAGGAGTTTTTATGCTATGTATTAGGTATTCAAACTACTTAACTTGTGACTTGACTCTTTGAAAAAGGATATAATAATAATATGTCAGATGTCTGTTATGTCATGTCTACATGTCACGAAAATAAAACAGCTTGATTTTAACGTGCTATATTTTAATTAATCTTCTCGAAAGCTTTCCTATTCTCCAAGACTGTGTCCTAAGGCGGACACCACTGAGGCTCTGCTTTATCAAACAACATCAGGTTATCGGTCCCACCTACAAATATGGAGAATATTGCAAAATTACAAATTGGGTTATTGGAAGGAAAATCAAATTGGGATACTTGGAAATATAAGGCCACCAGTCTACTACGCACCGTCCCGCACGCGCTGGAAGTAGTGGAGGGCACGTTCAAAAAACCCACCGAACCCGTTCTTCCAACAGATACAGTTGCAGTGACCACGTACAAGACAGAACTAGACCGTTTTGTAAAAGCTGACGCAACTGCTCTGCTTATCGTAACCACCAATATGAAAGAAGAGACACTTCGAAAGGTCATGAGATACACGAATGCAAGAGATGTATGGCTTGAACTACATAGACTATTCGACGGCACGGACGAAGATAAGTCCTACAATCTATGTATGAGCTTCTTTGGGTTTAGAAAAGATCCGGCAGATGACATAGCCACGAACATGTCAAAATTGAAAAATATTTGGACGCAGCTTAATCAGGAGTTAAGTAAGGACAAAACCGGTGAGCTACCAGAACTGCTACTCCTTTGCAAGATTCTCGATACGCTCGACGAAACCTACTTTTCCTTTAAAAGCAGCTGGCTATTATTACCTAAATCTGAACGAACCATCGAAAGCCTTACAAGCCACATATGTGCATTTGAACGAGCTCTGCAGAGTAATAACGTACTTCAACAGGAAGCTCTCGTTTCAAATTCCGGCACTACGTCTACTGCAGAGAAGAAAGATAGAAAGTTGAAATGCAATTACTGCCAAGCTATCGGCCATCGAGTGAGAAACTGTCAGAAGTGGATCAAAGACGGCAAGCCTCCGAAAAGCAGCAATCCGCGAGCAACACCTTCTACTTCTAAATCCGCAAACATGATCCTGTTGTCTATCGATAGCACAGAAGTATTTTCAGTCGTTCCTGACATCGAAAACTGGTACGTGGATAACGGCGCCACGAGCCACGTGACAAACCGGGCTGATTTATTCCAAACCTTCAAATGCTTTGACTACATACATACTGTAACAACGGCTGATGGCAAACCGATTCGCGCTAAAGGCAAAGGTTCAGTAATGATCGAAGCAAATGTAAGAGGGAAGCTACAACGAGCAACCCTTCAAGATGTTTGGTACGTTCCAACCATTTCGAAGAATTTATTCTCAGTACTAGCACTTCACGACAGAATTCCGAACAGCAAATTCGTATCGACGACAAAAGAATGCAACGTCTATGTCAACGAAGAAGCGTGCTTAATAGGAAGACGTAAGAAAGAAGGTGGATTGTACAAATTAGACCTAAAAGTTGTACATCCTGAGAACCCCGCTGAAGTCTTTGCAACGTTCAATACTATGCAACTATACCACGAGAGGTTCGCACACCAGAACAAGAGGCACGTGAAAGCTACAGTTAAACGCGAACTGGACTTAGATCTTCCTCTTGATAAGGAGCTGTGCGAAGGCTGCATATATGGAAAAGCTCATAGACTCAAATTCGGTACGAGGACTCGAGCTACCGCGCCAGGAGAACTCATACACACCGACGTTTGTGGACCGTTTCAACCAAGTTTTTCAAAGTTCCAGTACTACGTGTTGTTCAAAGACGACTATACAGGCTATCGTATGGTATACTTCCTAAGATACAAGTCAGAGGTTAAGGATAAGCTCGCCTTAATGCTAGCTCAGACGAAAAATGAAGGACATGCTGTAAAATGCCTGCTAAGCGACAACGGTGGCGAATTTGACAACACGTCCATTAGAAATCTACTAGACTCTCATGGAATTCGACAAAGACTGATAATGCCTTACACACCAGAGCAGAACGGTGTAAGCGAACGTGAAAATCGCACCCTGGTTGAAACAGCGAGATCTATCATGTACGCGCACGAACCTATGCCACAAGAACTTTGGGCAGAACTGATAAATACTGCCGCGTACATTCTCAACAGAACAGGTCCAACAAACAATAAAGACAAGTCACCGTACGAACTTTGGACTGGAAAAAAACCGGCAATCAAACATTTGCGTATCATAGGATGCAATGCCTACGTCCACGTTCCAAAGCAGAAACGAAAAAAAATGAACAAGAAAGCCATAAAAGGACGACTTCTCGGTTACGATGAAGATGGCTACCGGGTATGGATTACTGACGGAAAAAGTAACAAACTCGTCCGCTCACGTGATGTCACTTTTGATGAAAGACCGCTTCCTAACAAAGATGTTCACCCAGCTTGTGTAAACAACGACACAAATACGAGGGAGTACACAATACAGCTACCGATGGGTAACCCCAACAGCAACGAGGAACCGGCTCCACTTCCTGAAGTACATCAAGATCCATTACCAGATGAATCCGAGGGAGACTTCGAAGACGCTGTAGATAATATCTCTAGTGATCATGAACTTGATCTTGAGGGAGAAAATTTGGAACCCGAACCAGTCCAAGAAGACCAAGTACATGAACCCGAACCGATCCAAGAAGACCATGTACATGAACCCGAACTCGAACCGCATCACGTTGATCCTGAAGCAGTCGACCATGACGCCGAGCAACTGCGTTACAATTTGCGCAATCGCAACGAAATACGACGACCTGAAAGACTTTACGACTACGTATGTATTACAGAGACGTACCCGTCGAATTTCGCTGATGCAATGGATCGTGACGACAGTGAGGAATGGCGAAAAGCGATGCACAGTGAAATGCAGTCACTGAAGGACCTCAACGTGTGGACGGCATGTGATCTACCGAAAGGGAGAAAAGCGCTTCCTTGCAAATGGGTCCTACGAACAAAAAGGAACCCAGACGGCTCTATTGACAAATATAAGGCACGACTCGTTGTGAAGGGATTCAAACAAAGAAAAGGAATCGACTACGATCAGACCTTCAGTCCTGTCACACGCCTAGCGACTGTCAGAGCATTATTGAGTGTCAGCGCTCAAGAGAACATGCATTTAGTGCAATTTGATGTTGCTACTGCGTTCCTCAACGGAAAACTTGAAGAGGAAATATACATGCAGCAACCCGAAGGCTTTAGCGACGGAACGCCTAAGGTCTGGAAGCTTAACCGAAGCTTATACGGTTTAAAGCAAGCTCCAAGATGCTGGAACTCATGTTTTGAAAGCATTTTGCTTGATATGGGCTTCAAGCAATGCGAGGCTGACTGTTGCCTATACACTAGAGAAACAGATAGAAAGAAGCTATTGATCACGCTGTACGTAGATGACGGATTAGTAGCAGCAAGTGATGAAGACTTAGCGCAATCGTTTCTTAATGATTTACGGAAACGTTTGAAGATAACGTCGAAGCCCGCTTCATATTACCTAGGGCTGCAAATCGAAAGAGAGAAGGATGGCTCTGTCTTCATTAATCAAGAAGCATATGCAAAGAAAATACTGGAGCGTTTTGGAATGACAGATTGCAACCCTGTCACGACACCCATCGAGAAGCAAGATACGACTATTCAATCAGGGAAAGTCGAATCCGAAACCGTGAAGTATCCGTACAGAGAAGCCGTCGGTGCTTTAGCATACTTAATGGTCGGAACACGTCCTGACATTGCATTTGCAGTGGGTGTTGCCTCCCGAAAATTAGAATCCCCCTCCAAGGAAGACTGGCTTGGTGTAAAAAGGATTTTGCGTTACATCAAAGGAACGTCTGCCTATGGAATTAGGTATGGACAGCATAAACCAGCAATACTAGAGGCATTCAGCGATGCTGACCATGGAGGCGATCGAGAGACCAGCCGATCTACCACAGGCGTAGCCTGTCGCTATGCAGGAGGTGTGATATCTTGGCTCAGCCAACGGCAAGCGTCCGTTGCTATCTCTACTACCGAAGCCGAGCTGGTAGCAGCCAGTGAAGCAGCTAGAGAGTTGGTTTGGCTAACCAGAATAATGCAAGAGTTAACTGAACTCAAGCATATTCCTGCACTATATGTTGACAACGAAGCAGCAGTTCGCTTGGCACATAACCCAGAATTTCACAAGCGAACAAAGCACATTCGAATTCGACATTTCTACGTTCGAGAGCAAGTTGCTGAAGGTGCAATGGAAGTCAAGAGAATTGGCACTGCAGATCAGTTAGCTGATATCTTAACCAAAGGACTACCGCGGCCAAGATTCTCTTTCCTCTGCCATGCCCTTGGAATAGTATTGAATAAGGGAAAGTGTTAAAGGAGTTTTTATGCTATGTATTAGGTATTCAAACTACTTAACTTGTGACTTGACTCTTTGAAAAAGGATATAATAATAATATGTCAGATGTCTGTTATGTCATGTCTACATGTCACGAAAATAAAACAGCTTGATTTTAACGTGCTATATTTTAATTAATCTTCTCGAAAGCTTTCCTATTCTCCAAGACTGTGTCCTAAGGCGGACACCACTGAGGCTCTGCTTTATCAAACAACATCACTCACAGATGCTGTGCATCGTCACATGCCGATAATAGTGCAAGTTTTACACAACAATAAAACTTGTATTACTGTGCAGAGACGATGCACAGCATCCCATTAAGGTCTCCTGCAGTGCGACCGCCGAGATCAAAGCGATAGCGTTAGCCAGACCCAGAGCCAAAGCAATGCTCTGGCTAAAGCTATCGCTTTCAGCGACCGCCGAGATTTCCCGTGCTCTGGGTCTGGCTAAAGCTTTGCTTAAAGCAATCGCGAATGAACCTATTGAATGACGAGAGTCTGCGTTTCGTTTGCGCATTTATGATTCAAAATCATAGTGAATCAATTGAATCAATTTCAGTTTTCGACTGAATAGAATGCCGGATTTATTTTAAAATTACTATAATTAACGAAAACGGTTATTATATGTATCATTTTTTAGCTCTGTTAGGTAAATTTGTCGATACATTAATAAAATGTTATAAATTGCATAAGCATAATAAAACGCGTTATGTTGACATTTATTACTTTTAACCTAAAAAACATTTATAGTAAAATAAATATTTTTGTTTGTGATTATAATTAATTGGATTCAGTTTTACTAACTAAGGTACGTACTTACTTACTTTTTTAAGAAGCATCATGGCAAACAGTAAATTGAAATATACTAAACTGAAAGTTAGCGACTTTTAATATCATTGTTATTGTTAGCGAATAGTTTGTTTTAGGACTGGGTTCGAGGTGATCTCATATTATTATCTTCAAAGAATAGAATTTAATCGAACTAATCGAAGCGTAGATTTACGCACAAAAGTTACTTCTTTGTATATGGTGCTTTTATAACAAAAGGGTAAAGCTTTTCTGCCGATGGTTAACCACTTGCATTTTGCTTGTCTTTATAGGTTTTTAGTTTCTTTTAACGCATTTCAGATGCCTGCAACACGTTAAGTGTCTGAGGCGCAGGTGGAGGTATTGGTGGCATGGATGGAGTGCAGCCAGAGCCACGCAACTGGGTGGCTCGCAGGCTGAGCAACAAATGCTTAGCTTAGCCACGAGGGAGGCATTGGCCTCAAGTTTAAATGCAGTAAATAATATTAGAAGTGTCAAGGAGTGGAAACAAGTAAGTGTTCCTTTACTATTTAGTGTGTCAAAAGTTTGAAAGCTCAGCAAAATGCACCTCACTCCCTTAATAATATATTATGTATATGGATATTCTTAATTTGTATTTCCCACAACGAATCTTTGTAAATACTTAAATTAATGTCTGTTTCTGATAAAATATCTACGCTCTGTCCTTGGGCAAAGCAATATTAATATACAAGCTGAGTCAATACCTATTTGTTGCTGCAGCAAATGCATCAATTTTATCTGCTTTCTTCAAGCTTTGCCACCATGGTAGCGGGGGCAGATCCAGATGGGAATAAAGAAATTTTAATATGATACTGTTTCAATTTCATTCTTGCGTTTTAGTAGAGTACTTACTTACCTGTATTTTAAATTTCATTTATTTGTGAATGTAGATAAATACAAAGATGTTACAAATTTGTACACTACATATTTATTTTTTGTTGTGTACTTTGTAATCTGTCCACTACACATTTATATTCTTAACTTTCACATTTGATTACATTAGTTAGGAGAACTCATTAATTTAATTATGAGAGACAAAGTTCTGTCTGACTGATTGACTCATCATCACTCAGCCAAAACTGCTAATATTATAAGCTATTGTTTAATCTATACATTTTCATTTTCAGTTGATGAGGCTGCATTTATAGGCCTGTCGCAGGCTGCATCTGCAGGCCCATCCAGCGCCCGTTCACATAGTTTTCTAAAAGGAATTTCTAAACAAAACAAAAAATCATTATCTACAAATTAAGTAAGTTGATGTTTGTCTGGGTCTTATCTCGTGTGCGTTACCCCAGCAAAAAGTTGTGCTTTAGAGAGATGAGACCTTATCAGATAATTAGTGTGTCATGAGGAGAAATTTGTTTACTAATAGCAAAATTTGTGTGAGTTGTAGTTTTTAAGATATATGAGAAAAACAGATTTTGCTGGGGTCACGTTTTAAACATTACCCTGGCAAAAAAAGTTGTTTCAGCCTGGAACCAAATACATGAATAGATAGCTTTTGTTGCATAGTATATGTTAGCAAATAGCAAAAATTGTGTGTGTTATGGTTCTCGAGTTATTTAAGTTTTTGCTGGGGTAACGTTTTGGGTTTTCCCAGATCTCGAAAACGGTTCAACGCAGAAGTTTGAAAAAAATACCACTAAGAGACCTTAATTTGTTTAAATTTGTTTAATTGTTAGTTTTTGATTTGGTTGTCGCAAACCAACGTAATTAAATGGTTTCGAAAAACAGAAAAAACGAATTTGCAAGTAAACTAGTACACTTATAATCAAATAAACAGCTGTTAAAAATAGCCGTGGTAGACACTTATTACGTCAAGAATTTTAGGCTTTGTAACTTTACACGATATAAAGATATAAACAAATTTAATAAATTTTAGACCGGTCGTACTTTAGCGATCGAATACACAGTTTCCATAACATTAAGACACATGGCATACATTAAACAAATTTATGTAATTCATTAACATTACTTCCTGTTAATTTCAGCTTTCAATTACGCCTATCATGAAAGTTTTAACAAAAACAAGATTACGACAGCAATTCTTGAATAAGCCGACCAAATTGTAAAGGTCACTAAAAAGCGACCGCACCATACGTACGGGTTATCTTCGCAAATTAGCAGCTTAGTATCCGATGTTTTGTACAGTTATGAAGAAAAATGTTATTCATATAGCTTAAGATTCTACTAGTTTTCTATTTTATAAATTAATATCGTGTTTATTAATATCAAATAATACACTTACGCGATTAATAGTATTTTTAAAGAATGTAAAGATTCACGAAAGTTAAAAATTTGAAGGCACTCAACACTACATAAATAAAGGTAAATAATAATCTAAACCTAAGTAGGAAATAATCTCGCTAAGCAATTTATAGTGTGATTTATTTGTCAGTATCAATATATACATTTATAGTAATTTATTTGTTGCTTCTGTTTGACCAAACCAAATGTTTTATTTTAATACCAAACCTACTCATGTCAATCCAGTGACAACTATGTTTGACAGGTAAAAACATTTACCCAAAAAAACTGTTCCTACCTAGAACAGTTTTTACGGAAACTACCTCGCATTTTTTCCATATATATTTCTCACCATTTAAACCTTCCCCTGGAATACGACAAACATTTTTAAACCAAAATCGGCCAAGCCAATCTTGAGTTTTTGCGAGACTAACGTACATTATATATTTAAAAGATAATCTGACCAGCAAAGTTTTGTACGCAACTGTACTAACAAAAGATCCATAACATCCCGTTCATTTAAGATGGTTACGCTTATGTATGACGCGGTCGCTTTTTAGCGACCTTTACAATTTGGTCGGCTTATTCAAGAATTGCTGTCGTAATCTTATTTTTGTTAAAACTTTCATGATAGGCGTAATTGAAAGCTGAAATTAACAGGAAGTAATGTTAATGAATTACTTAAATTTGTTTAATGTATGCCATGTGTCTTAATGTTATGGAAACTGTGTATTCGATCGCTAAAGTACGACCGGTCTAAACTTTATTAAATTTGTTTATATCTTTATATCGTGTAAAGTTACAAAGCCTAAAATTCTTGACGTAATAAGTGTCTACCACGGCTATTTTTAACAGCTGTTTATTTGATTATAAGTGTACTAGTTTACTTGCAAATTCGTTTTTTCTGTTTTTCGAAACCATTTAATTACGTTGGTTTGCGACAACCAAATCAAAAACTAACAATTAAACAAATTTAAACAAATTAAGGTCTCTTTGTGGTATTTTTTTCAAACTTCTGCGTTGAACCGTTTTCGAGATCTGGGAAAACCCAAAACGTTACCCCAGCAAAAACTTAAATAACTCGAGAACCATAACACACACAATTTTTGCTATTTGCTAACATTTACTATGCAACAAAAGCTATCTATTCATGTATTTGGTTCCAGGCTGAAACTACTTTTTTTGCCAGGGTAATGTTTAAAACGTGACCCCAGCAAAATCTGTTTTTCTCATATATCTTAAAAACTACAACTCACACAAATTTTGCTATTAGTAAACAAATTTCTCCTCATGACACACTAATTATCTGATAAGGTCTCATCTCTCTAAAGCACAACTTTTTGCTGGGGTAACGCACACCTTATCTCCGAAATAGTTGAACCAATTTTAACCGACTTTCACTGGCAGACAGAGGACATTAAGACATTGTGTGTTTGTTTCAGCGAAGAGGAGGCACAATCTTATCAGGACAAGTGTGGATGCCGACGCTTCTCCCGCCGAGAGATCCCGACCACAAAGTGAGTCTTTTGAACTATATTATCCATTCATCCAAGGAAAGTGTATCTTAGAGGAATATTATTATTATTAAACAGGCGAGCAGTTGTTGCAACTGATAGTGCCTGTATCCTGCAATCTCTGCTTTATTTTAACTTTTGTTTAGTAGATGTTTGTCCAATCTATTCTTAAATTGGTTTAACTTGTTGACTGAGACTATCTGTTCCGGCAACTTGTCTACGTTATTTAGTTGTCTCGGTATTTTTGTAACCTTTCTTTGATACCTACCATTCAACAGCAGGATGACAAAATATAATCTCGCTTAAACCACACTACAAAAAAATCAGTCAAATAGGGTAGTACCTTATTGGCTGTATGTATGAAATGATCCTGCCATTGCCACATGCAGTTACTAAGAGATATGTAATCGTTACAGGAGCGGCTCCGGCGCGGCGCGGGGGGCGCTGGATGGAGCGGAGCGGCGCGTCCGCGAGGAGGAGCCCGACGCGGACTAGGGGAGCGGCGGCTAGAAGAAGATCGAACGTGGCGGAAATATAATATACTCTCCGCCATAATCAGAGTTGTTACTTCTTTCCCAAAATCAAAGAAAAATTGAAAGGCGAGAGATTTGAGAGCAAAGAAGAAAATTAATTTCTAAACCTCTAGCTTGCATCAGATTCATCTAATTTCATAATTGTTTTCAATACAGTTGCTCAAAAATGTGTGTTTTCGATGACAGTACAGCAGCGTGCGGAAAGTTGATTTTAAGGCACGCCGCCGCCCGTGCGTGTTTTGTTGACGTTTTTTTTTAATTTCTATCACAATATGTACATAGTCTGTTCGTAAAGAAAACCGACTTGGGATTTGTGCTTGATTACCGTTTTTGTCATGTTGACAGCACTTTAACGTTTTAGTGCGACTGTAATATCAAGTATCTATCAAGTCAAGATAGTCGCACGCACCATAATTAATTACGTAGGTATAACAGTGCCATCAACATGACAAAAACGGTGATCAAGCACAAATCCCAAGTCGGTTCTCTTTCCGAACAGACTACGTTTATGTAATGTAATGAGAATTAAACGATGTCGAGTATTATACGTACAAAATTAGGGGAATAAATGAAATTAAGCAATGTTTATCCACATTAATTTAATTACTTGTTACTTTAATAAAAACAATCATTTCCTTTAACTTTTTTTCACTTTTCTCCAGACAAACATTTTATTTTATTTATAACATAATACCTAACATCCTTAGCGGCCGCCTGCGACTTCCTCAGCGTAGAAAGTTTTTTGTTATCCCTCGGGTACAGTACAGTACTATTTTGCGGGATGGAAGTTACGCCACTGATCATCATGCATACACGTTGTCAGGGATACAGATAAAGAGGGTATTTAACCCTGTTTTTATCTGTACCCTCGTGGGTAGGTAGGTCCCTTATGTTAATATTCATAAGGGACCTACCTATTATCCCGAAAGAAGAACTGTTTCCAAGGGATAGAGGAAAAACTGTCCACGCGGACGAAGTCGCGGGCGGTCGCTAGTTTTATTATAGTTGTAATGCTTTCAGAAATTATTCGGTGACTGGCTCCGCGACGACGAACATTAAAGATCGCTTTAATGTTCGTCGCCCTAATACTAATCGTAGTATTCTTACCGTGGCGCCCTCACCTTAATTAAA
Source organism: Agriphila tristella (assembly GCA_928269145.1). NCBI lineage: Eukaryota > Metazoa > Arthropoda > Insecta > Lepidoptera > Crambidae > Agriphila > Agriphila tristella. The sequence goes on from OV743442.1 coordinate 20,733,417, forward strand.
ATTATTGCTCCCTAAATACACAATTTATCTAAAATTCAAACGTTGAGATTAAAGCTATAGTTGACTTGATATACTGAGATTCTATAGTTTATTTACAAACAATAACCTCTGTAAAATATAGTTGGTTGTAGTAGTAGTAGGCCAAAAGTGGCCTCTTTTTGCTTTTTTGCCTACTACTACTACAACGAACTACATTTTACAGAAGTTATTGTTTGTAAATAAACTATAAAGCCTTTCCTTCAATCTCAACGTTTGAATTTTCAATACATTACGTACTTAGCGAGCAATAAATATAATTAAAATAAGGGCGCCACTTGAGAAGACTAATCAATATTGCTCTCCCAAAGGGGCGCGGAACTAGTGTGAGAGTCGCCTTAGGATAAAATCTCCACAGTACACAAAAAAAACCCCTTTTAAATCTGCTCTTGGTTTAATATAAAAATTGAATCTTTAATAAGCAAAAACGCCTGCCTCCAATACTAAGCGCAAAAATTCTAACTATAAGCGTTGCTCTTCACAATAAGGCAGGCGTAAAAGCTATAAATATAACGCAAAATAATCGCGGCAATTGCTTAACGTTACTTCTAAATCATAGAGTAGTTGTTTTACCTGTGTTTAGTAGTTTTGTAATAAAAAAAGCCGGCCAAGTGCATGTCGGGCAATGCGCAGTGTGGTGGTATATAGGTTTCTGTAGTAACCTCATACCCCGTACCTTATTGGCTATAAACTTCTCCGTTTTACACTACTTACGACTACAACTAAGTATAGTAGGTACTCCTAACTATTTGTAGGTACCTACTTACTTATATTTATAGGGAATTTTTTTCATGCATCCAAAAGCAACAGTTTTCCTAGTAACTTAGCGAACCTATAAGGGTTCCTTGCTGGCTTGACTACGGAACCCTAAAAAGGTACAAAAATGATAATTACAGGTAACTTCAAAATGTAATTTTATTATTTATTCAATTTTTTTTAACACAATGCAGCTATCCTTACAGGAGTTCCTAATACAATTTTCTATTTCGTAAGTAAACATTTAATAATAAGGGCGCGCAGTCTGGGGACCTATTACTCTAGAGCGCCGCCATTGGAACGAGTTCAACGACTAGAATAGTGCATAAAGACGAAATTGTGAATTATCTTTCTGTAGTGCACTTCGAAGAAGCTTTGTGGTACTTATCGCTAAAACAGTATTTTCTAGCCTGTCATTTAGTTTAAAGTTTTTTGCGAAAAGTGGCCACATTCTATAATAAAACTCCGTCAAACTAAACGACAGACTAGAAAATATTGTTCAAGCGATAAAAAGTACAACAATTTTTTTTTATTTTTTTTACAATACTTCTATGCTTCTACGGAGTGCACTAGAGAGATAATTCACAATAATCGTCTTTATTTAAGGCGGTTGTATGACCGAAAGTGGCGCCCTCAGAGGTGTTTATTTAATAAGTTATTAATAGAAAAAAAAAAGTTCTACGTGGAGTTTTTAGGGCCCATGGTCTAGTATTATTAGAAGGTATCACTACATGCCCTCGTGGTCATTCGTAGAAGTAGATAGAAAATGTGTCAAAAACGGCTACTTTTAGCAGTTGCTATCTACTTCTAGCAGTGACTACGAGGGAATGTAACGATACCGTCTAAAAACACAAGACTGTGGACCCTAAAAATTCCACGTAAAACATTATTAAAATTGTGTATTAGAATTATAATATTAAATAAAATTAACCGCGGCGCCACTTTTGCTCAGGGTACCACTTAAATCACTATTCTTCTCGTTACAATGGCGGCGCTAGAGTGCTGGGATCCTATTTTTGAATCCTCTACTCTCCACTAGCGTCGCCAATCAAGAAAAAACATTTTAACGAAATAACTATGTTTAATAAAATTCTCAAACGTACAAAATCTAGGAGAGTTGTAAATATTTTTGTATGCATTTTCCTGGTTCAAATGTGTTTGTGTAGTTAATCTCCCTCAGGACGACTTTGTTGTAACTACACGCGAACACATTTATACTAAGAATTAAGGCATACAAAAATATGTAAAATACTTTACCTAGTTTTTATACGTTTTAGAATTGTATTAAACATAGTTATTTCGTTGTAATTATTTTTTAATTGGCGGCCCTAGTGGAGACTACAGACCAAACTGTCGGCCGATAGTTGTAATCAGTGTGCAGAAGTATGCAAGTGCGCACACTACAACGATTTGGTATCGGCCGAGTCTTCATACAAAACAAACTATCGGCCGATAGAAAGTCTGCGGCCATGCTTAAAACTAACAAATTATTTTTTGACATCACAGTAGTATACTCTGAATACAAAGTGAAACTAATCAATCATACTGATACAACCATACAAAAAAATTATCTTAAGTTAAACAAAATTAATTACATAAAAATAATAATTTTCTTAGTTCAGATACTAATACCGTGTGTAACAGAGACCCTGTCAGATACTGGAACAGGTGATAGTATTGCTAAAACTGAACAACATTCTCCAAGGAAAATGTTGTTCAGTGGACAGTGGTCCAATAAACAAATTTTTTTCGCCTTTCCATAGTAATCGGTCAGCTGACGAATACATTTTGTATGGGAGTATTATTTGTTTGTTTCTATCTATGTTCCATGGATCACCATCACCTGTTTCATTATCTGACATAGTTTTTGTTACAGCTCGCGCAACATAACTTGACCCAATTTTTAGTACCACGTGACCTGCGCACTACAATTTTTGTACTGAAAATTGCTACTGCGCAAGCTTCTTTGTCTATGGTTTGGTTCAAGTTATGTTGAGCGAGCTGTACATATTGTATAAATAACAAATGACTTAGCCCCTCCGCACACGGTGCCGTAGCGTAAGCGTATCGTATGAGATTGTATTGTCAATACGATAGTCGTAGCGTACTGGCGTAGAAAATACTTTCTATATGTTTGGTGATGAATTTCGTCAACGTGAATCTGTAGCTTATATTTTGGAACAATATCTGCGCCTTCGCTACGATTCGTGTGTAGAACTCTACTCGTATCGTACTCATCGCGTCTTTACGATACGCTTACGAGACGAGTACGCCTACGAGCCATGTGCGGGTGGCCTTAAGGGCGCGCAGTCTGCAAACTAGCGTCGTCTTTAGAACGTGCTTAAATACGAAATTGTGAATTATCTCTCTGTCTGTAGTGCACTCCATAAAGGCTGTGGTACTTTTTATCGCTTAAACAATATTTTCTAGTCTGTCGTTTAGTTTAATGGAGTTTTATTGTTAAAAGTGGCTACAATAAAGAATAAATAAATAAACTAAAAGGCAGGCTAGAAAATATTGTTTAAGTGATAAAAAGTACCACAAAGCTTTTTCGGAGTGCACTACAGACAGAGAGATAATTCACAGTTTCGTGTTTATTTAAGAACTATGATTCTCGATCCAATGGCGGCGCTAGTGTGCAGACTGCGCGCTCTTAACTTAAGATACATAGATTAATCATATAAATCCAATAACAAATAGCTTAAGATACTAATTAATTATCAATACAATAACAAATGACTTAAGATACTTGGACTAAGCCGTAGAACCGATGGCCGCTGGGGCAGACGAGTTCTTGAATGGAGACCGCGTATCGGCAAACGTAGTTGGGACGCCCTCAGACAAGGTGGAGCGACGAGCAAGCAAGGTGGCTGGCATAAACTGGACGAGTATAGCCGCGGATCGTGCTCAGTGGCGTGCACTCGGGGAGGCCTATGTACAGCAGTGTACTATGGTAGGCTGATGATGATGATGACTTGGACTAATCCATATTGCAGTCTTGCTTCTCCTATTCTCTCCGCGCTGGGCCTGGCATTCTTGATTTTCATCTGTAAATAATAAGAGATTGTAGTATTCTTTTTTGTTCAATTATTATCAGATATAGGAATGGATTTATTTGACAAATATTTTTAATTAGTATTTATTACTTAAAAATATTTGTTGGATAAATCTGACCGGCGGTTAAAGGGTTAATTAAGTCTTTTGGTAATTCCCTGTGTGCCCTTCTGCAAGTACATTTCTTCAAATGCCATTTTATCGAAAGGGAAATAAAGTAATTTCAATTAAAGTTTTATTTATAATAAATATAACTATAAAACAAAGAATATATTTAAGCAAATTACCTATTTAGCAAAATAATGACTTTACCTTTATTTTTATTTAGCCTAATAAGTGCACCTGAATCTTATTGATTAATAATTATGACAAATTATTTTGATTTGGTTTGACAAATTGATTTACTTACATGCATGATTTTATTTCCCTTTCGATAAAATTGCGTTTGAATAAATGTACTATCGGTGAAATAAGTTACAGCTGAATGGCTTGTCGGTGATCAGTCCTAATCCCCGCCTAACATTAGTTTAATAATTGTTTTATGATGGCACTTACCCAAGAACCAGAAGAACTGTCCTATCTCATGGAGTCTTTGCATTCCAGCTTTCACATGGTATAGGTTCCCAATGTGTGAGTCATGGCTTGCACCACCAAATAATGCATCTACATGCAAGATGCGTAAATCTGCATCATACATCTGAAAACAAACTTATTTTAATCTACTTAATAATAAATAACTATAGGTACATTTTAAAAATAATTATTTCTTATCACAGAGACATTCAGAGAGTTGTGCATCTTTCTGTTGAAGAAATCCAAAATGATCATTGAACCTACAACAATACCAGAGGTTGTAAATTCTGGACCTCTGGTTAGAAGCAAGTAGGTTGGTATTTGGTAAAGCTGCATTGACATGATCTAAGTACACTTGGACCAAGTGGTTTTGACGACTACTTGGACACTACTTGGATCATGTAAACGTGCAATCCAAGTTCACTTGGACGTCGCCGTATACAAAAAGTTACTTTGTCCAAGTACACTTGGATGGTGTCAACCTGTATCCAAATATACTTTCATCAAAGCTACTTGGTCCAAGTATACTTTGATCATGTCAGCGTGGCTTAAGAAAGCTAACTAAAACATGGTTACCTTATTGCAACTGCTTTGCGTTCACATACTGTTCTTATGAAAGTGATATAGCCTCAGGATCTGTAGTTGATTTCATGCATCAGTTATCTGCGCTAGATGATCAGATATAGACCTCTGTAACCTCTGTTATACACCAAGGCTAAAATCATTGCCTACACACCTTTGGTAGGAACCGGCATACAATTGAGATGCAGCGAGGATCTGTAACAACAGTGCAATGACAGGTAATAATGATGATAAAGTTTAGTTGTTTATAAAATATCACCTTTGTATTTAGTGTTGGAATGATAAACACCTTGATCTCTAGCTTAATAGCTGTTGTTCTTTGAGTTGGTTGCAAAAGAGGCATCAAATCTTCGCAAAGCGTCGTAAAATGGACCTTTCCCAAGCGAAAGGTGTCGACAAACGTCCACTCCGACAGCTGCTGGGATAGGAATCATCATAGTATGGGAATGCTGTCTTTCCGAACCTGTCTCCTACACAGCAGCAGTATTTCCCTCATTCTTTCTTCATCGGCTTCAACTAGCAACAAATTTGGGTCGGACTTTCTTACCTAAAACAGAAAAACAAACAAATAAACAAAAATACTAAACGAGAAGTCGACATAATATAAATATGTTAAAAATAGCAAACCTTATGCAGTATCCACTTAGTATCCACAAAATAACACTGAAAACCTTAAAAAAAACAATTTCTGCAATAAATACAGCTCACAAATGAGAAAAAACTGAATTATTAGTGAAAGCTTTGAGAAAACAGCAACTGCTTTCATGACATAAGGTATCGCTTTCATGACATAAGGAAAAGCTTTCATGACAGCTATGCCGCCATCTTAAAAAATTCGGCGGTGCCGATTATCTGTCAGATCCATACATTTCCATTCGTTCATCGCTTTGACTCTGGCTTTCAGAAAAAGTAAGGTTAATTCTTGCTCAAGCTTTCCTCGGCGGTCGCAAAAGACAAGATGGCGTCGAAAATGAAAGCCAGAGTCAAAGCGATAGTTTTCGGCGGTCGAGCTGCTGGTGAGAGACTTCTATGAGGACACTTCGTTACAACGACTCCATAGGTGAAAGTAAAAATGGCGCCAACCGGAAGTAAGTCTGTTTTACGATTTTTTGACAGGAAAACTGCTTAAAGGGTAAGTCAGATGACTACTTTGACAGGATGTAGCTAGACCGGAAGTCGGCGCACTCTCACAGATGCTGTGCATCGTCTCTGCTCAATAATACAAGTTTTATTGTTGTGTAAAACTTGCACTATTTGTGCCAAAACGAAGAATCACATACATCTGTCAAATTAAAGTTAACATTAACTTCAATACTTTTAGCCGGTTGGTAGACCCACTGCACTGCTCCTGTAACCTTCTGGCAACACTGTTTTTTTTTAATGTTTGCTAGCTTGGGACTTCCGGTGAATCCGCAGTGCGACCGCCGAGATCAAAGCGATAGCGTTAGCCAGACCCAGAGCCAAAGCAATGCTCTGGCTAAAGCTATCGCTTTCAGCGACCGCCGAGATTTCCCGTGCTCTGGGTCTGGCTAAAGCTTTGCTAAAGCAATCGCGAATGAACCTTATTGAATGACGAGAGTCTGCGTTTCGTTTGCGCATTTATGATTCAAAATCATAGTGAATCAATTGAATCAATTTCAGTTTTCGACTAAATAGAATGCCGGATTTATTTTAAAATTACTATAATTAACGAAAACGGTTATTATATGTATCATTTTTTAGCTCTGTTAGGTAAATTTGTCGATACATTAATAAAATGTTATAAATTGCATAAGCATAATAAAACGCGTTATGTTGACATTTATTACTTTTAACCTAAAAAACATTTATAGTAAAATAAATATTTTTGTTTGTGATTATAATTAATTGGATTCAGTTTTACTAACTAAGGTACGTACTTACTTACTTTTTTAAGAAGCATCATGGCAAACAGTAAATTGAAATGAATACTAAACTGAAAGTTAGCGACTTTTAATATCATTGTTATTGTTAGCGAATAGTTTGTTTTAGGACTGGGTTCGAGGTGATCTCATATTATTATCTTCAAAGAATAGAATTTTATCGAACTAATCGAAGCGTAGATTTACGCACAAAAGTTACTTCTTTGTATATGGTGCTTTTATAACAAAAGGGTAAAGCTTTTCTGCCGATGGTTAACCACTTGCATTTTGCTTGTCTTTATAGGTTTTTAGTTTCTTTTAACGCATTTCAGATGCCTGCAACACGTTAAGTGTCTGAGGCGCAGGAGGAGGTATTGGTGGCATGGATGGAGTGCAGCCAGAGCCACGCAACTGGGTGGCTCGCAGGCTGAGCAACAAATGCTTAGCTTAGCCATGAGGGAGGCATTGGCCTCAATTTTAAATGCAGTAAATAATATTAGAAGTGTCAAGGAGTGGAAACAAGTAAGTGTTCCTTTACTATTTAGTGTGTCAAAAGTTTGAAAGCTCAGCAAAATGCACCTCACTCGCTTAATAATATATAATGTATATGGATATTTTTAATTTGTATTTCCCACAACGTATCTTTGTAAATACTTAAATAAATGTCTGTTTCTGATAAAATATCTACGCTCTGTCCTTGGGCAAAGCAATATTAATATACAAGCTGAGTCGATACCTATTTGTTGCTGCAGCAAATGCATCAATTTTATCTGCCTCCTTCAAGCTTTGCCACCATGGTAGCGGGGGCAGATCCAGATGGGAATAAAGAAATTTTAATATGATACTGTTTCAATTTCATTCTTGCGTTTTAGTAGAGTACTTACTTACTTACTTGTATTTTAAATTTCATTTATTTGTGAATGTAGATAAATACAAAGATGTTACAAATTTGTACACTACATATTTATTTTTTGTTGTGTACTTTGTAATCTGTCGTGTAGTGGACAGATTTTATATTATTTATATTCTTAACTTTCACATTTGATTACATTAGTTAGGAGAACTCATTAATTTAATTATGAGAGACAAAGTTCTGTCTGACTGATTGACTCATCATCACTCAGCCAAAACTGCTAATATTATAACCTATTGTTTAATCTATACATTTTCATTTTCAGTTGATGAGGCTGCATTTATATTCCTGTCGCAGGCTGCATCTGCAGGCCCATCCAGCGCCCGTTCACATAGTTTTCTAAAAGGAATTTCTAAACAAAACAAAAAATCATTATCTACAAATTAAGTAAGTTGATGTTTGTCTGGGTCTTATCTCCGAAATAGTTGAACCAATTTTAACCGAATTTCACTGGTAGACAGAGGACATTAAGACATTGTGTGTTTGTTTCAGCGAAGAGGAGGCACAATCTTATCAGGACAAGTGTGGATGCCGACGCTTCTCCCGCCGAGAGATCCCGACCACAAAGTGAGTCTTTTGAACTATATTATCCATTCATCCAAGGAAAGTGTATCTTAGAGGAATATTATTATTATTAAACAGGCGAGCAGTTGTTGCAACTGATAGTGCCTGTATCCTGCAATCTCTGCTTTATTTTAACTTTTGTTTAGTAGATGTTTGTCCAATCTATTCTTAAATTGGTTTAACTTCTTGACTGAGACTATCTGTTCCGGCAACTTGTCTACGTTATTTAGTTGTCTCGGTATTTTTGTAACCTTTCTTTGATACCTACCATTCAACAGCAGGATGACAAAATATAATCTCGCTTAAACCACACTACTAAAAAATCAGTCAAATAGTGTAGTACCTTATTGGCTGTATGTATGAAATGATCCTGCCATTGCCACATGCAGTTACTAAGAGATATGTAATCGTTACAGGAGCGGCTCCGGCGCGGCGCGGGGGGCGCTGGATGGAGCGGAGCGGCGCGTCCGCGAGGAGGAGCCCGACGCGGACTAGGGGAGCGGCGGCTAGAAGATCGAACGTGGCGGAAATATAATATACTCTCCGCCATAATCAGAGTTGTTACTTCTTTCCCAAAATCAAAGAAAAATTGAAAGGCGAGAGATTTGAGAGCAAAGAAGAAAATTAATTTCTAAACCTCTAGCTTGCATCAGATTCATCTAATTTCATAATTGTTTTCAATACAGTTGCTCAAAAATGTGTGTTTTCGATGACAGTACAGTGGCGTGCGGAAAGTTGATTTTAAGGCACGCTTGACGTTTTTTTTTAAATTTCTATCACAATATGTACATAGTCTGTTCGTAAAGAAAACCGACTTGGGATTTGTGCTTGATTACCGTTTTTGTCATGTTGACAGCACTTTAACGTTTTAGTGCGACTGTAATATCAAGTATCTATCAAGACAAGATAGTCGCACGCACCATAATTAATTACGTAGGTATAACAGTGCCGTCAACATAACAAAAACGGTGATCAAGCACAAATCCCAAGTCGGTTCTCTTTCCGAACAGACTAAGTTTTTGTAATGTAATGAGAATTGTCGAGTATTATAGGTACAAAATTAGGGGAATAAATGAAATCAAGCAATGTGATGACCACATTAATTTAATTACTTGTTACTTTAATAAAAACAATCATTTCCTTTAACTTTTTTTCACTTTCCTCCAGACAAACATTTTATTTATAACATAATACCTAACATCCTTAGCGGCCGCCTGCGACTTCTTCAGCGTAGAAAGTTTTTTGTTATCCCTCGGATACAGTACAGTAGGTACTATTTTGCGGGATGGAAGTTACGCCACTGATCATCATGCATACACGTTGTCAGGGGTACAGAGAAAGAGGGTATTTAACCCTGTTTTTATCTGTACCCTCGTGGGTAGGTAGGTCCCTTATGTTAATATTCATAAGGGACCTACCTATTATCCCGAAAGAAGAACTGTTTCCAAGGGATAGAGGAAAAACTGTCCACGCGGACGAAGTCGCGGGCGGTCGCTAGTTTTATTTTAGTTGTAATGCTTTCAGAAATTATTCGGTGACTGGCTCCGCGACGACGGGGCGACGAACATTAAAGATAGCTTTAATGTTCGTCGCCCTAATACTAATCGTAGTATTCTTACCGTGGCGCCCTCACCTTAATTAAAATTATTGCTCCCTAAATACATAATTTATCTAAAATTCAAACGTTGAGATTAAAGCTAAGCTTCTATAGTTTATTTACAAACAACCTCTGTAAAATATAGTTCGTTGTAGTAGTAGTAGGCAAAAAAGCAAAAAGTGGCCACTTTTGGCACTTTTGCCTACTACTACTACTACAACGAACTATATTTTACAGAAGTTATTGTTTGTAAATAAACTATAAAACCTTTCCATCAATCTCAACGTTTGAATTTTCAATAGGTACATAACGTACTTAGCGAGCAATAAATATAATTAAAATGAGGGCGCCACTTGAGGAGACTAATATTTATCCCGCGAAGGATCGCGGAACAGTGTGAGAATCGCCTTAAGGGATAGAATCTCCACAGTACCTACACAAAAACCCCCCTTATAAATCTAATATTGATTTAATGTAAAAATATTAATCTTTAAAATAAGCAAAAACGCCTGCCTCCAATTCTAAGCGCAAAATTCTACTATAAGCGTTGCTCTTCACAATAAGGCAGGCGTAAAAGCTATAAATAATAAATATAATGCAAAGGAATCGCGGCAATTGCGTAACGTTACTTCTTAATCATAGAGTAGTTGTTTTACTTGTGATTAGTAGTTTTGTAATAAAAAAAGCCGGCCAAGTGCATGTCGGGCCATGTGCAGTGTGGTGGTATATAGGTTCCGTAGTAACCTCATACCATACCTTATTGGCTATAAACTTACGTCTACAACTAAGTGTAGTAGGTACTCCTCTTATACTCGTCAACAAAAACTTGTAAGCCTATGTAGCAGTGATACTGTTGCTTTTAAATCAATTATTATTATTATGTACTTACTACTGTACTTATACTATTATGTATTCTGTGCTATTATGTTTTGGATACATGAAAAAAAATTAGTTTTTTTCATTTGACAGTAGTCCTCAATTTTTTTCATGTATCCAAAAGCAAACTGTTTACCTAGGTAGCATAGCGAAACTATAAGGGTTCCTTGTTGGCTTGACTACGGATCCCTAAAAAGGTACAGAAATTATAATTACAGATACAAAATGTAATTTTTTTTTTTTTTTTTTTTTTAACACAATACAGCTATCCTTACAGGATTTCCTAATACAATTTTGTATTTTCAATGATAGACTAGAAAATATTGTTTAAGCGATAAAAAGTACCAAAAAACTTCTACGGAGCACACTACAGAGAGATAATTCACAATTTCGTCTAATATTTAAGCACTATTCTTCTCGTTCCAATGGCAGCGCTATTGTGCAGACTGCGCGGCCTTATTATAGCTTGACCACTGGCGCTGCCAATCAAGAAAAATCATTTTAACGAAATATCTATTTATGTTTAATAAAATTCCGAAACGTATAAAAACTAGGAAAGTTGTAAACTATTTTTGTATGCGTTTTTTCTTGGTTTAAATGTGTTTGTGTAGTTAATCTTGATTGTAACTACAAGCGAAAACATTTATACTAAGAATTAAAGCATACAAAAAAATTTTACTACTACACCTAGTTTGTATACGTTTTAGAATTGTATTAAACATAGTTATTTCGTTGTAATGTTTTTTTTTATTAATTGGCGGCGCTAGTGGAGACTCCGTGCGTTCTCAAAACTTCTGAATACGAAGTGAAACTAATCAATCATTCAACCATACAAAAAAAATCTATGAATTACATAAAAATAATAAATGACTTAGTTCAGATACTAATACGGGGGTGTAACAAAAACCCTGTCAGATACTGAAACAGGTGATAGTGTTGCTAAAACTGAACAACATTCTCCAAGGAAAATGTTCCTCGGTTCTCCAAGGAGAAGGAGAGAATGCTGTCGTTCGGAAAATTCATTTTCGAATTTTTTTCGCCTTTCCATTGTAATTGGTCAGCTGACCAATACATTTTGTATGGGAGTGTGATTATTTTCGTGTTGTGACCTATGTTCCATGGATCACCGTCACCTGCTTCAGTATCTGACAGTTTTTGCTACATATTGTATAAATATAATAACAAATTACTTAGCCCCTCCGCACATGGCGTCGTAGCGTAAGCGTATCGTAATACGCGCGTCGTACGAGAGCAATACGAGCACGAACATGTCCAAAGAAGTCCGAACACGGCGTCGTAGCGTAAGCGTATCGTATGAGGTTGTATTGTCAATACGATAGTCGTAGCGTACTGGCGTAAAAAATCAGACGTAGAAAATACTTTCTATAGTTTGGTGATGAAATTCCGTCAACGTGAAGCTGTAGTTTATATTTTGGAACAATATCTACGCCTACGCTACGATTCGTGTGTAGAACTCTACTCGTATCGTACTCATCGCGTCTTTAAGAGACGAGTACGCTTACGAGCCATGTGCGGCGGATGGCCTTAAGGGCGCGCAGTCTGCAAACTAGCACCGTCTTTAGAACGTGCTTAAATAAATACGAAATTGTGAATTATCTCTCTGTCTGTAGTGCAGTGCACTCCATAAAGGCTGTGGTACTTTTTATCGCTTAAACAATATTTTCTAGCCTGTCGTTTAGTTTAATGGAGTTTTATTGTTAAAAGTATAAATAAATAAACTAAAAGGCAGGCCAGAAAATATTGTTTAAGTGATAAAAAGTACCACAAAGCTTTTTCGGAGCTACAAAGATAATTCACAATTTCGTGTTTATTTAAGAACTATGATTCTCGATCCAATGGCGAAGCTAGTGTGCTTAATCATATAAATCCAATAACAAATGGCTTAAGACACTAATCAATTAACAATATTTACAATAAACAAATGACTCACTTGCCCCAGCGGGCATCGGTTCTACGGCTTAGTCCAAGTATCACTAAGCCGTAGAACCGATGCCCGCTGGGGCAGACGAGTTCTGGAGTGGAGACCGCGTATTGGCAAAAGTGTGGGACGCCCTCGGACGAGGTGGAGCGACGATCTTCGCAAGGTGGCTGGCGTAAACTGGATGAGTACAGCCGCGGATCGTACTCAGGGGCATGGACTCGGAGAGGCCTATGTTCAGCAGTGTACGATGGTAGGCTGATGATGATGATGACTTGGACTAATCCATATTGCAGTCTTGCTTCTCCTATTCTCTCCGCGCTGGGCCTGGCATTCTTGATTTTCGTCTGTAAATAATAAGAAATTGTAGTATTCTTTTTTGTTCAATTATTATCAGATATAGTAATGGATTTATCTGACAAATATTTTTAATTAGTATTTATTACTTAAAAATATTTGTTGGATAAATCTGACCGGCGGTTAAAGGGTTAATTAAGTATTTTGGTAATTCCCTGTGTGCCCTTCTGCAAGTACATTTCTTCAAATGCCATTTTATCGAAAGGGAAATAAAGTAATTTCAATTAAAGTTTTATTTATAATAAATATAACTATAAAACAAAGAATATATTTAAGCAAATTACCTATTTAGCAAAATAATGACTTTACCTTTATTTTTATTTAGCCTAATAAGTGTACCTGAATCTTATTGATTAATAATTATGACAAATTATTTTGATTTGGTTTGACAAATTGATTTACTTACATGCATGATTTTATTTCCCTTTCGATAAAATTGCGTTTGAATAAATGTACTATCGGTGAAATAAGTTTCAGCTGAATGGCTTGTCGGTGATCAGTCCTAATCCCCGCCTAACATTAGTTTAATAATTGTTTTATGATGGCACTTACCCAAGAACCAGAAGAACTGTCCCATCTCATGGACTCTGCATTCCAGCTTTCACATGGTATAGGTTCCCAATGTGTGAGTCATGGCTTGAACCACCAAATAATGCATCTACATGCAAGATGCGTAAATCTGCATCATACATCTGAAAACAAACTTATTTTAAACTACTTAATAATAAATAACTATAGGTACATTTTAAAAATAATTATTTCTTATCACAGAGACATTCAGAGAGTTGTGCATCTTTCTGTTGAAGAAATCCAAAATGATCATTGAACCTACAACAATACCAGAGGTTGTAAATTCTGGACCTCTGGTCAGAAGCAAGTAGGTTGGTATTTGGTAAAGCTGCATTGACATGATCTAAGTACACTTGGACCAAGTGGTTTTGACGACTACTTGGACACTACTTGCATCATGTAAACATGCAATCCAAGTTCACTTGTACGTCGCCGTATACAAAAAGCTACTTTGTCCAAGTACACTTGGATGGTGTCAACCTGTATCCAAGTATACTTTTATCAAAGCTACTTTGTCCAATTTACTTGGTCCAAGTATACTTTGATCATGTCAACGTGGCTTAAGAAAGCTAACTAAAACATGGTTACCTTATTGCAACTGCTTTGCGTTCACATACTGTTCTTATGAAAGTGATATAGCCTCAGGGTAGTTGATTTCATGAATCAGTTATCTGCGCTAGATGATCAGATATAGACCTCTGAACCTCTGTTATACACCAAGGCTAAAATCATTGCCTACACACCTTTGGTAGGAACCAGCATAAAATTGAGATGCAGCGAGGATCTGTAACAACAGTGCAATGACAGGTAATAATGATGATAAAGTTTAGTTGTTTATAAAATATCACCTTTGTATTTAGTGTTGGAATGATAAACACCTTGATCTCTAGCTTAATAGCTGTTGTTCTTTGAGTTGGTTGCAAAAGAAGCATCAAATCTTCGCAAAGCGTCATAAAATGGACCTTTCCCAAGCGAAAGGTGTCGACAAACGTCCACTCCGACAGCTGCTGGGATAGGAATCATCATAGTATGGGAATGCTGTCTTCCCGAAGCTGTCTCCTACACAGCATCAGTATTTCCCTCATTCTTTCTTCATCGGCTTCAACTAGCAACAAATTTGGGTCGGACTTTCTTACCTAAAACAGAAAAACAAACAAATAAACAAAAATACTAAACGAGAAGTCGACATAATATAAATATGTTAAAAATAGCAAACCTTATGCAGTATCCACTTAGTATCCACAAAATAACACTGAAAACCTTAAAAAAATCAATTTCTGCAATAAATACAACTCACAAATGAGAAAAAACTGAATTATTAGTGAAAGCTTTCATGACATAAGGAAAAGCTTTCATGACAGCTATGCCCTGCCATACTTTGATAACTTGTCCTCTCCTACGATTAGACTTTTATAATCAAGTTCTTGCGAATATCCACGCGGACGAAGTCGCGGGCGGATACTAGTTAATTAATAATTTTTTCAGCAATTTTGACGAATGAACTGTCAAATCCAAAATTCTGTCCGAGTCTGAGTGACCCCGCGACAATAGTGTTCTGTGCGTAGACAGAGTTCTGTGGCTATGCCGCCATCTTAAAAAACTCGGCGGTGCCGATTATCTGTCAGATCCATACATTTCCATTCGTTCATCGCTTTGACTCTGGCTTTCAGAAAAAGTAAGGTTATTTCTTGCTCAAGCTTTCCTCGGCGGTCGCAAAAGACAAGATGGCGTCGAAAATGAAAGCCAGAGTCAAAGCGATAGTTTTCGGCGGTCGAGCTGCCGGCGGGCTGATTATCTAATTAGAAACCGCCTAGCGACCGGTCGCAGTTCACAGATGAACGTAATACATTGCTACTTTTCTTTGGGGTAAAAAAAAACATACCAAAGAAAAGTAGCAATGTATGTCAAATGCAACCGGTCGCTAAATAGTTCCGTTTTAGATAATCAGGGTGCGGAGATATAAGACAAAAAATATTAATGTTTTTAGTAGTTTTACCTTTTTGATGCATCGAAAATAAAACATCGATGTATACTCGAACAATACATCGGTTTGATTCGATGTATCGGTACAATACATCGAGTGTTTTTAAAACATCGAATCGATGTATATCGTCCACCCCTAATATGTATTTTAATATTATTAATGTCAATGGGGAGGAAAAGCGCAATTTTATCCCGATTGGTGGCGTCGGTCTTTGGTACACGGCCGCCTCAAAGAAAGTGTCAAAACATATGGGAATCTCTTGGAGTATTGCACTTTTTAATTTTATACTGAGAAAATGCCGCATTGTTATGCATGTAACTTGTAAAATATTGGAGTTCATCGATTTCCCAGTAACAAAAAAAATAGTGGGCAAAAAAATATCAAAAAATATGCCTTTCTCTCGATTTTCTCCTTTGCTGAGCCTGAGAAACATTATAAATCAAAAGGAATGTTTCATGAATTTGATGAAGCTTCGCCAAAATAAAACAACATTTGAATTATAACAGCTTTGTCCTTTAATATTTCAACCTCAGCAGTTTCTAACATATTTATAACTTGGATGAATTTGATAGGTATATCAAATATGGAATAAGCCCAATATTGGGGCCAAACAGAGAATTAATAGAATTTTATATGCCAGAGTCATTCAAGAAACTTAGAATAATAAAATAAATATGATAAAACGGTTCGTGTAATTTTGGATGGTACAGAAATTCCAGTACAGAAACCTGAAATTACTATTGCACAGAAGGCATCATCAGGCAACTATAAACACGGAAATTCACACTCAGTTGCTTTGTTAAAATTTAAATCATATGCTTCTAATCTGAAATAAAAAGATTACTTGTAAATCTTACACGAAATTTAAAGGAATGTAATGCTTGTTAGCATTTTTTTGTAAGTTGCTATAAACTTTCTTGCCTGTTGTTTTGGCTTTTCTTTTCCGTAATTCTTCTTTTATATGAGCTAAAGTTAGCATAGAATACATTGTTTGTCCGCAAAACCGAAAAAATACAATCTAAGAAAGTAAAATCACGTAATACACAGTCAAGACAATATAAGCTCAAACTGACAATTGTTCCAAAGACTGAGCGCCATCTGTAATTCACTTTGCCTTCGCCTCCCCAGGCCGCGTTCCGAATCACGCCAACAGCACTGTTAGCGTATAATCCATTAAATAAAGTACAGCTTGACCATAAAGAGTTGACAAAAATTGAGGGCGCCACCTTCTATGTAAACACGTCAAAATCACGAATAAATTGGCAACACTTACTAAATTTTGTACTGAAAAATTTTAGTTCCATTTTATTTAATTTCAACTCTTTATGGTCAAACTGTAG
The DNA here is from genome assembly GCA_928269145.1 of Agriphila tristella. Taxonomy (NCBI): domain Eukaryota; kingdom Metazoa; phylum Arthropoda; class Insecta; order Lepidoptera; family Crambidae; genus Agriphila; species Agriphila tristella. The sequence goes on from OV743442.1 coordinate 20,750,438, forward strand.
GTACACAATAACCCTATTTGTGTAATATTTTGTGACTATTTAATTTGGGCGGATACGCGCTACCAGCGCTGTGAGCGTGATTCGGAACGCGGGGAATGTGTCGTGTCAGTCACTCAAAAAATGTCGAGACTCGAGAGATTTTAGTTCAGGTTCTACATTTTAATTATTATATTAATCTTCATTGAAAAATGGTGTACTTTTGTTGTGTAAATGGCTGTCGAAATAACGATCAGAAAGACCTTGGAGTTTCGTTTCACGCGTAAGTTTAACATTTTCAAACAAAGATAGATTTTAGTCAATATTTTTGTTTATTTATATTTACTATACGTACGTTATGAGGCTGAAATAATAGCTATACATCAATTGATAACGTTAATTACAACAGATCCAACAGACAACTGCAAACCATTTTTTAAATTACTCGAAATTTTACCTTTACCGTGTATCTATATTTTAGAAATTTGTAAATTCATACGAAAACATCCAAACTACTTTACAAAGAGGCAAGACATCTCATCACGATACACATCACGACATGGCCACAAGTTAATGATACCAGTACTATCCCCGTCAATTGGTAATGCGCTGGAACTTTGTCCAATTAACATACAAATCAATGTCATCCGCAACTAAAAATGACAAAAAACAGTTAAATTCTAATAGGTAATTTAATAAATTAATTATTAAATTCTTATCCTACTTAATATTATAAATGTGAAAGTTTGTGGGTTTGGATGTTTGGATGTTTAGATGTTTGGATGTTTGTTCCTCAATCACGCAAAAACTACTGAACGGATTTGGTTGAAATTTGGCACACAGATAGTAGATAGCCTGGATTAAAACATAGGATACTTTTTATCCCGATGTTCCTACGGGAACGGGAACCACGAGGGTGAAACCGCGGGCGGCCGCTAGTTTTCAATAAGAAAGGGTCTAGGTAGGTATATAAAAAAATTTCAATTGTTTTTCGTTTTTGAGGTTAAAATCATGGCCGCCAGGCGCATTACCAATTGACGGGGATAGTAATTTTAGTGCTAACTAAATGATAGCATAATTTTCAGGTTTCCTCGTAACACAAAAAGTAAACAACTGTGGTTAAAAGCCATAGGACGACCTAATTGGAGTCCTCCCAGCTATGCCAGGGTCTGTGGTGCTCATTTTGCTAACGGCAAACCTGGAATCTCCAACTGTCCCGTCAATATTTCAAGTGTGAGTTTATATTCTATATCCAAGCATTTTTTTAATAGTTTATCGCTATGAAACTTTTAAAAAGGATGAATAATAATGGTGTCGATTTGGTTGGCAACGACTTAACTAAATTGACAGGACTAAACTAAATTTAGTTTTCCATCCTTTTCTTTCTGTATCGAAAAGACAAGAACAGAATGCTAAAATTAAGTTTAGTCCTGTCAATTTAGTTAAGTCGTGCTAGCCGAATTGACACCAATATCAACTTTTAAAACATTATTTCATCCTCCAACTTACATATACAACCCCCCAACGGTCAAGTTAACTCGGCACCTGAAGCGAAAGCAACCCCTTTAATTTTTCCTTGCCTTTGCCTCAAACCAACAATGTAAATTTTTTGGAAACTAAAGAAAAGAGGGGGGCTGTTTACTTGTTGACTCAAACTCAATTTTGGTTGGTTCCTTGACTTTGTAGCTCAGCTGTTTTCAGAATCTGCTAATATTATTGTTTTATTGATTTTGACAAAGTCTTTACTTGGATTAGTTATTTAGATCAGGGGTGGCCAACAAGTCGATTGCGATCGACCAGTCGATCTCTGGAGACAGTGCAGTAGATCACGAGAGACAACGAAAAGTGCTTTGCTTGTGGTAGTAAATCAAGTAGCAACCGAACGGTACGGGAGGCGAGTGCGAGGGTTTTGTAGTGAAAAATACCTCAAAAATTAAAATGCTTTATGTCGATCTCAATAGGTCAGAAAATTTTAAAGTAGATCAGAGCCCTAGTCAAGTTGGCCACCCCTGATTTAAATTATGGTAAGACAGAGCTGGCATTTACAGTTAATCAAAGCTTTTCTTCATCTTTCAGCCGCATTCTAATTATGAAGCCACCGATGATGACGTGTGCTATTTCTGCTTAAACTATGATGTGAAGATGTACAGCCTTGAAGATGACACTTTGAAGATGTGTTATGAGTCTGTAGTAATATTAAATGTAAGTCCTACTTATGTAATATAATCTCCATACTAATATTACTACGCTCATGGTGGAACTTGACAGACTGATCGTACTCAATCACATTTGTTAAGCAACGCTTGGTCTGGCTAGGTGTCAGATGGGTGACCGTTAAAGTGGTATTACAACTGAGTGCTTCCGTGCTTCGGAGGGCACGTTAAACTGTCGGTCACGGCTGTTGTCATCTGATAACAGTAGTTAAGCCAAATTAGAGGCCTTTCTTCATTCTTCTTCTTCTTGTCAGTGCAGGCGGTTTCCGCAACTCGACGTCTATAGCGCCTATTTTGCGTCGGAGGATGTGCGGCCGGATCACTCCAGCCAGCCCAGCTCAGCCAGGAACGCTCCAAGGGCTTTCACATTCGTGATCGCTTCCTGGACGCTGCCCGGCGAACCGAGGTACCTCGCCCGGTAAGGGGCCACCCCTCTGCATTCCAGCAGAACGTGGGCGGCTGTTTCTTCTTCCTCCATGCATCCTCTGCATAGGGGACTGTCCGTGACACCTAAGTTAAAAAGATGTCTGTTAAATTGTCCATGACCAGTAATAGCACCTGTTACTAGGTGAAGTTGCGGTCTGCACAGTTGTATCAGGGACCTGGATAGACGAGCGTCCACGCGCGATAGAGCGAGTTTCGCCTGTCTGCACGAGTCCAGCAAGCTCCAGTTCTGTTGGTGTAGTTCTATGGTATGTTCACGGATCTTACTTGCAAACCAGCTGGTCGGGATAGGCGCGATCGGCTCTGGGCCAATAGGCGCCGAACCGGATGCGCGTCTAGCCAGTTCGTCGGCTGCATCGTTTCCCCGTGATCCACTGTGACCTTTGATCCATTGGATAGTAATAGTATTAAGTGCACCTACTGTATTTAGGGCGTGGTGACACTCAAGTAAAAGGCTCGATGTGATGCGACTGCCCTGGAGAGCCTGTAGAACAGATTTGCTGTCAGAGAGAATTAAGATGTCGCGGTCTTTTACCTCTCTTGTTTCGATTGCACGAGCCGCCATTATTATGCCCACGCACTCGGCCTGAAAGACCGTGTTGTATGAGCTTAAGGGGGATGCAATTTGTATGTTGAGGTCCTCTGAGAAAACACCCGACCCTGTGCCCGATGAGGTCTTGGAGCCGTCGGTGTAAATCAGGAGAGCCTTGTGTCTTTTCTTAGAGCTGATGTCAGTAGTGTATAATTGGGGGTTCTGGATCAAAGGAGATCCAGAACCGCCCAATTATACACAGTGAATTGATAACTTATCGTGAGCTAATCATAACTTGTTTTTTAGTCTATTAATATCTATTCGGAAACAGACTTAATGTCTTATTAATATATTAGTAAGTACCTACTGGATGTTTCTTCGTATTGCACATTTGATGAATTTGCATTGAATCTGATCTCAGCAGTCATGCGCGCTACATTTATGCAGCTCAGATGTTATAGGTACCTACTTTTTATACATACTTATATGAGATGAATTATCCAAGCGTGTTTAAGTTCTACGGATCTCAGCAGTCATGTGCGCTACATTTATAAGCTCACTGAGATGTTACCTACCTACTATTTATATTTATTACCTAGATGAATTTTATCCGAGCGTGTTTATTACCTACCTAGTAATCTTTCATACATTCATATTCGGCTAGATTATGAGAACTTGACTTTAGTGAAAATGACTTTTTATTTAAAAAGTAGGTACTACAGAAAAAAATATTTCTAATAAGTATTACCTACCTATACATTTAAATAAAACAACAATCAATTTTTTTAACGTATAATTATTAAAATATGAAATAATATAATGTAGATAAGAACCTTAAGAACTAGGTATAAAATTGATTTTTAAGTAAGTACTATGATCTTATATCTAATTCGTCTTGAATTTTATTAATAACATCCCTAGTTCTGTGGTATATGTCATCAAAAAGCACGGTCTTCACTGGATATTGAACACATACTTCAGCTTCACAGTTACACATTGGATTTTCGGATTTGACGAAGTTTTCAGAGTCGTATATTTCTATTCTAATGATTTTTGTCCCTCGATTTGCAGGTTTCTTTATGAAGGAAAAAACTGATGGTTCTGTCTTGGCTCTCTTGCGAGATATATTATCAGCACCAGAATTTTTTTGTACAGTTTTTTGAATTGACGTAGATTCTCTGGGGATAAAGTTGAAGATATCTTCACTATCCTAGAAACGAATAAAAAAATTAAATGAGTAATCACACAACCTTTACAAATTATTGATCTAATCAATAAATATATGATAAATTATTGATAAAAACTGATTGGTTATATAAAACAATACCACACTTACCGACATTTTACAGAATGGAGGAGGTACCTAGTAGAACCGTGTTATAAGGAAGCTTCCGACGTCTCCGCCAAAATATTTATGATCTAGTGTCCCTTATTTTTCATTCTTTTATACTAATGTAATTATTGTACAGCCAACAACACACCTAGCTTTACAGTTCGACTTTGAAACCATCTTTATGTCGTTTGTAATAGTGTAGTAATTTTTTGTAGTGCAAGTGTATAGATTGACTTGCTGTCGACATTACATCAGGCTCACACATTAGAATAAAATTATTTAGCGTTGACAAATTTGTAGCGACACCTGATGATGGGTGGTCTAACGAAGACTTGGTGTTTATATTGTTACTTTTATTCTGAAACCGAACGCATATCTGTAAGCTATCCTGTGTTTCACATACATTGATGTTTTGCTGTCTACTGTTTTTTTCTATTTATACTTGTACAACGCAATGTAAATAAAATTTAGCTACGTTATTGCAAAGGGCTTTAAAAAGGATCGTCTTAGCATTCGATTCGTAAGGCATAAGCTACATCGCAAGCTATACTATCCTATGTAGTTAAGTTCGTGTAACTGTATGCAATCAATACCAAGTTTTTATAAATAAAATGTAAATATAATACATAGTTTCATAAGAATGTGTAAATCCGCTATAAGGCGAATTATGGATAATGTAGCAGTTAACTGAGCTAAGCTATGCAATTATATTTTAGCTGGCGTTGTAGCCTCTGCTTTATGTAAATGCAAACATGCATTTCAACTGAATAACATTTTGCTGACACAGTGTTTTGGCATCACGCGGTCGCTTTCCATAATTGGGCAAAGTACACGTGAGTTTCTAGTATTTAAGCTCTACAGATCAGCCCCTGACACCATTCTACGATACCCCTCGGGAAGCTCCGTCTACCAATCTCCGAAGCCACAGGATTTGCATCAATACAATGTAAGTGTCCATTTATATAATATAATATTCATCTTTTTCAATTGAATTATTCTCAATTCAAATGAAAATACGATTACACTGATTAGGCTGTTAATAATATCTTCAATTCAAATAGTGCTGTATTTGAATGATGTGATCAATCAAATATAGCACTATTCAAATATTGTTTGTCAGAAATTAAATATTTTACGTTTATTTCAGGTCGAAGCATACTTCAAACGCTGATGAATTATTTCCCTCCGAGGAAGATGAAGCATCGGTGTCGGTTCCTGTCGAGCCAGCTGAAACAAAGAAGAAGCGCAGCAGGGCATCGACATTGAGCTCAACCGCCAAGAAAATCAAGATCAACCCAGTGTCGTCAGCGAAATCACGACACGCAACAGCTGCTGATTTATTCGGCAGCGACAGTGAAGACGACGAAATAGTCCCACCTCACTCACCATCGACATCGGGTAAATTATTATCCTATATGTCTCGGAGACTAGCTAATGGTTTTGCGCGGCAGGTGAACCCATTAAAAACGGGGTCTCATTTTATTGAACTGAAGGTGTACAAGTCTGATGAAATTTCAAAAGTGCTGCCCGTTAATAGATGGCGTCAAGCCATCATTACTATTAAAAACCAAACTAACGACGACACCGAGGCTTGGAAGCATCTCTCCAACTTTATAATAGCAACTCGCAAAGAGTATAGAACGTGTCCACCCTCATTCGTCAGTAATTATTATTGAAATAATAATAAAATTCTATACTTACATACAAATATGGAATCACCCTTGTTTTTTTGACCTATTTTCAGCATAGAATCAATTTCAAGTAAATAATTAGTATCATTTTAAAGCCCTTGAGTTGATGTTTATAAAGATACCATTTTCGGTTTTTAAACTCAGTTGATGATAATGCTGAATAAATACAAGTGTGACTCCACATTTTGCCCGTAACTTTTTCTAATTCAAATTACTCTATGTACTCAATCTTACTATTATATTTTTTGATATCATTGTGTAAATCAATCATTTATAGACCTTTATTATAGTCAGTAATAAAGCATCGCTCTAATAAACAGTGTTTGTTCGCGTATCTCTTTTCTAAATTCAATGTAAAAGATGCTTAATTACTGATTATGATATCTAAGGCAATAAATAAGTAGTATTGTAAGCCATTATAGGTTACTACGGCTATTATTATGCCTAGGCATTATTACTATTATTGTGGTGTTATTACCTACCATTAGATTATTCTATACAATAATTATTATGCAGTCTTTGGTGAAATATCAATAAATCTACTAAAATAAAATGTCTTTTGTTTTCGTTACAGTTCTACCCACTCGCTTCGAGTCATCTAATGATGTTTTAATGGAATGTGATAAATGTCAGATTGAGTTACCCAAAAATGAATTGAAATATCATTTGAGAACAAACATGCATAAATCAAATTGTCTATTGAGAACAGAATTTGAGAATATTGATATAGTTGCAACAGCGTTTAAAAACAGAATTGTTACATATCGCTTAAGTCCAAAACGGGAAGTCGAGTACCTCACTCCTGAGGCGTTCCTGTGCGAGACGCAAGCTGATATCACAAAACTTATCAACATATCATTACTGAAACATGATTGCATTAAAATGAACTGTGAACTGTTTGTTTACTTTACATTACAGAAATCGAATGAGCAACAACTTAAGTCTTTTAATACTAAGTATGAAATAGTTTATAAAAATACAGATATAAATGGATTATTTATTGAAACAATTGAAAAATTAAAAAATAAATTAATTGAATTTGAGCATAATGAATCTGGTTGGTCTTATGTATGTATAAGTCATTTAGAAATTAATATCAATAAATATTGTCCGATGAGAGGGGGCACTTACGTAGCTCTGCCTGAAATTATAAGGAATACAAAAAGTTGTTTAAACATAAAAAATAGTGACAGTAATTGTTTTTTATGGAGCATAGTAGCAGCGTTATTTCCTTCAAGAACTAATGTGTGTCGAGTAAACTCTTATCCACACTATTCAGAAGTTTTAAACATAGAGGGAATGAAATTTCCACCCACAGTAAATGACATTAAGTTATTTGAAAGAAATAATAATGATATAAGCGTTAACATTTATGGTTTGGATAAAGATAAATGTCTCGTAACAGGACCATTGTATGTATCGAAAGTTAAGAAAGAGCATCACATTAATTTACTATACATTGAGCAACAGGGTAAAGGACACTACTGTTTGATTAAAGACCTCATGCGATTAGTGAGACGACAAATAACTCAACATAAAGGTAAAATGTATTTTTGTGAATTATGTTTACAATTTTTCACGAGCGAGGAAAAGCGAAATTCTCATTATTGTTCTCAAATTCTAACGGTTTTACCAGAAAAACACGCTACTGTTCAATTCAAAAATTATGAAAGACAACAAAAAATATATTTTGTTATTTATGCTGATTTTGAGAGTATGTTAACGAAATGTGAAGTAAATAGAAACAAAAGTACTGAAAATCTTAAACTCCATGTTCCATCATGTTTTGCTTATTACATTTGTTGTTCATATGATTCTAACTTAAATAAATATGTTAGTTACAGAGGCGAAGATTGTGTTAAAATTTTCGTAAAGCGCTTAATTGAAGATATACAATATATTAAGACAATTTTATTTCAAAATAATCAAATGAAACCTTTAACCAAAGAAGAAGAACATAGTTTTGAAAATGCTACCAAATGTCATATTTGTAAAGAATTTTTATTTGGAGATAAAGTACGTGACCATGATCACATAACATCAGAGTACAGAGGCGCAGCACACTATCTATGTAATTTACGATACCAAGTGTGTTCGTTTGTGCCTGTTGTTTTTCACAACCTAGCTGGTTATGATTGTCATTTATTTATTAAAGAACTGGCAAAATATAAAGGATCTTTAGAAATTATACCTAAATCTAAAGAAAAATATTTATCCATTACTAAAATTATAAATGAAACAAATAAATCTAAGCCTATTCAGATAAAATTTATTGATTCTTTTCAATTTCTAAGTTCTAGTTTGGATGTACTAAGTAAAAATTTGAATGAAACGGATTTTAATAACTTAAGAAAAGAATTTGGAGACCACAAAGATTTACATTTGTTAAGACAAAAGGGTATCTATCCGTACGATTATATTGATTCATGGTCTAAGTATGATGAGAAAAAGCTTCCATCCAAGGATGAATTTTATAATACCTTAAAATTTGAGCATATCACTGATGTCGAGTACGCCCATGCTCAAGCAGTATGGTCCACTTTTAACATTAATTCAATGGGAGAATATACTGATTTATATTTAAAATGCGATGTTCTATTATTATGTGACATATTTGAACATTTTAGAAATACAAGTTTATTGCATTATAATCTTGATCCGGCTTACTATTTGTCTGCACCTAGTTTAAGCTGGGATGCTATGCTGTTATGTACTGGAATTAAATTAGAACTTGTTAACGATTTAGAGATATATGAAATGTTAGAGAAGGGAATACGCGGGGGATTGGCACAGTGTTCTCTTCGGAATGTTAAAGCGAATAATTTATACACTCCACATTTCGATGATTCAAAACCATCATCTTATTTAATATATCTTGATTGCAATAATCTCTACGGCTACGCAATGCGACAAAAAATGCCCATTTCAGATTTCAAATTTTTAACTCAAGATGAATTAGAACGTTTTAACATTTTGACGACTCCAAACGATGGAGAATATGGATTTATTCTAGAAGTTGATTTGAGCTATCCTGAATATTTACACGATCATCACAGTGATTTACCTTTTGCACCCGAACATTTTACTCCACCAGGAGGAAAAACAAAAAAGCTGATCGCTAACTTATATGATAAATTCTACTATGTCATTCATTTTGTCCACTTAAAAGAATGCTTAAAAAATGGTTTGATTTTAAAAAAAAATACATAGAATCCTCCGTTTTAGACAAGAAAACTTTTTACAAAAATATATTGATTTAAATACATGTTTACGACAGAAAGCTACAACAACATTCGAAAAAGATTTTTTTAAATTATTGAACAATGCTGTGTTCGGTAAAACGATTGAGAATAAACGAAAGCAAGTGAATGTTAAATTAGTATCAAAATGGAACGACGTTGAGAATAAAACAAATAAATACATCAGCGCGGAGAAAATACTTTTAAAACCTAATGTCAAGAATGTATCTATACTCTCGGAAAATTTAATAGCAGTTCATTTAAATTTAGAAAAAATATTATTAAACAAACCTATATATATTGGCTTTACTGTATTAGAGTTTGCCAAACAGCATTTATATAAGTTTCACTACGATTTTATTAAGAAAAAATATAATAACGATGCTCAACTTTGTTACACAGACACTGATAGTCTTCTTTATAATATTAGGACTGATGATTTTTATAAAGACCTAAAAGATGAAATTAAGATTTTTGATACAAGCAATTTCGATGAAGATAACCCTTTTGATATACCTAAAATGAATTCTAAAGTTCCAGGACTATTTAAAGATGAACTCGGTGGAGTCGTTATTACCGAATTCGTTGGCTTACGAGCTAAACTGTACTGTTTGAAAACCGCCAAGACTACAATAGCAAAAGCAAAGGGTGTTTCAAAACCTATAACGAAACGTTTAAATATTTCTAATTATAGCAGAGCATTGCATTCTGATAAACAGTTCAGATATAAGATGAGAATGATTAAATCAATAAAACACGTGCTTTACACACAGCAAGTCAACAAAGTTGTTTTAAATAGTAACGATGATAAAAGACAAATATTACCCAATAAAGTAGAAACCTTACCTTGGGGTCATCGTAGTTTAATTTTTTAATATTTTAAAATAATACCTTTGCAGAATGAACTTTAATGAATAAAATGATTATTAGTTACCTAAGAAATTATTTAGCATTAGAATTAAGTAAGCGCAATGTATGAGTTTGCCCTAATATTTGTATCAATATAAGTACTTAAATATTGTTCTTTGATTATAAATATTGTTAACATAAATAAAGATGTGTTTTTATTTAACTATTTTAGTTTCATTTAAATGCACCTACCTACTGTTTTAATCAAATATTTTACTTTCTTTGATTTAAGTGACGTAAGTATGTTGGAATAATGACGATATATATTTAAAGGATATTTATAAACAATCATTCTTGCATCATAGTTCGTAATAATTCAAACTTAACTTTAGATCATCTTGAGATTTAATAGCAGGTATTCGTAATATAAGAATCTTTATATTGTGTTGGGCTTAATGTTATAAAGTCATTTTAGCGAAATCCGGGAAACGCTGCGGTCAAGTTTAAACAATAGGCATGAAATTTCTGAAACAAAAACAAACATTGAAATTAGAGTGCATCTGTCCTCCATCATCAAATGAACCAAAACGACATGGCAACTTATTTCCTAATAGTATACGTTGTATTGTTTGCGGTCCATCGAATTGTGGGAAGACGAACTTAGTAATTAGTTTATTATTACATAAAGATGGTCCGCGTTTTCGTAACATTTATGTGTATTCGAAATCTTTATATCAACCTAAATACGTATATTTAGAAAAAGTTTTAAATATGGTTCCATACACATCTTTTAATAAATACAATAATAACAGTGATATTTTAAGTCCTCATGATGCTTTACCTAATTCCATCATTATTTTTGATGATGTTGCTTGTGAAAAACAAAGCAGCATCCGAGATTATTTTGCTATGGGTCGTCACAAAAGTATTGATTGCTTTTATATAAATCAAACGTACACAAAAATACCCAAACAACTTGTAAGAGACAATTCAAATCTAATAATATTATTTAAACAAGATGACATAAATTTAAGGCATGTTTATGATGAACATGTGGGATCAGACATGTCATGGCGTCAATTTCGTGAAATGTGCTCAACTGTTTGGAATAAACCTTTCAGTTATCTAGTGATCAATAAGGACTGTGAACGAAATAAAGGATATTACAGAATGGCATTTGACACATTTATAGTGGTAGATTAACATACATAAGAGGTTGTTTTATCATTAATGAGTCACTTTTATTTTTGACTTTGAACTGAGTGCAATCATTTCTAAAATGGAAAAAGAACTTAAAGAACAGATTGTGAAATCAGCAGCAGCTGTAAAAAGAAAGGTTGAAATGATTAAAGATGCCAAAAATTCTAATAATATGACTTTGGAGACAATATTCAAGCCCATAGTTGAGCCCCTTAATACATTAGTAAATAAAAAACATCATAACGAAAAGCCAGAATATAAACCTATTTTAAAAAAGATAAAAGATAATGAAAGTGATACCTCGTATCCTTCTATTGAAAACTTTAATGAACCTCTCAGTGAAGATGAAGAAGAACAACAAATAGTCACGGATACATATGAAAAAACTAACAAAACTCTTACTGCTTCACCTTCTGAATATCACAATGCAAGCGAAGGACTTCCTGATGACCTCAATGTAAGCGATGGATCATTTAAATCTTTCCAATCATCACCTAATTCAAAAAACCAATCAATGTCATGGTCTACATCCTCTGAAATAATGACTGATATTCCTTTTGGAATACGAAATGAACGGGGAAAACTACTACTTGGCAAAACACGAGTTTATGATGATGGTAGAATTTTGAAAATTGGAAACTATAGTATCAATAAAACTCGAGGCTTAAAAGAACTGTTGTACAAAAAGAAACCTAATTTGGAAATTATCACAGATAATGATTTACTAAATTATAAATCACTATTAATAGAAACCAATGCACATAGGCGAAATTATGACCCATCAAAACCAATCAACAGCAACAAGGGATTTAAATATATGAATATTATTAGACCATTATTCAAATTTTCAAGAAAAATAACTAGCTCGGAGAGTCATTCAGAAGGAAAAGGTATACAACTTTTAAAAAAGTTTAAGAAAAACACAGATTATGTTTATTGGGATGATCCAAATGAGTTAGTAGAACGGTTAAAATTGTTATATGCATCAAGAGATGCTGGTAACACTGGCTTAGATAATGAAATCATTGCAATAATCGAGGAACTATATGAAAATGGCATTATTAAAAAAATATAAGTAACATGCAATGTGAAAACTGAGCAGTCGGCTAGCAGTAAGGAACACATAAACACTCTGCAATGAATATAGATAAATTTGGTAATCACGTTCATAAACGTTTACGATTATCAGAATACATTGATACCTTAAACGATACTTTAGTTAAGTCGGAAACAGGTGACTACGACTTAAAATCATCAAAATTAAAAGGTCTGGCATCTCCTGAGAATGATGATGAAGCTGTGAATAAAGCATATATGGATGAAACTGTTCAACAATTAAGACATGAAATGAAAAAAATTTATAGCGATGTTAAAATTTACCTCAATAATCTGGAAAAAGTGACTAGTGAAAATTTAAGTACTTTATTTTATTCAAAATCTGAAATAGATCGTATGATTGAGTCATACAAAGTCTAATAAAAATGAGTAAAAAGGACATAGTCGACGAAATCCACAGACCGGCGAGAAGGAATTTTCCTCGTCGATGTACAATCATAAAAGGAATAGATGATTTGTGGCAAGCTGACCTTATGGACTTTCAAAAGTATTCACATTATAACAAAGGTTATAAATACATTTTAGTTGTGATTGACGCTTTGTCAAAGTTTGTATGGGTCAGTCCTTTAAAATCTAAGGAGAAAAAATGTGTTACAAATTCAATGCAAAATATAATACGAAATTCATCTCGAAAGCCAAAAAATTTACAAACTGATTTAGGCAAAGAGTTTTATAACGATAATTTTAAACAATTGATGAATACGTATTATATTAACCATTATTCTACCTACTCTATAAAAAAGGCATCTATTGTAGAACGAGTAATCAGAACATTAAAAAGTCACCTTTTTAAATTGTTTAGCTTACATGGTCAATATCAATGGATAAAAAAAAATTTGGAAGACGTTGTCATGTGCTATAATAACAGTAGACACCGAATAACAAAATTTAAGCCCATTGATGTTAATAAAACAAACGAGATGGTTGTCCGATCAAACATAATTAAAACTCAAAATAACAAAAAGAAAAATAAACGAATTAAGTTCAAAATTGGAGATTATGTTCGTATTAGTAAACATAAAGGAGATTTTTATAAAGGTTATACCGCAAATTGGTCAACAGAAATTTTTAAAATCGTTAAAATCAATCACACGAATCCTCCAACTTATCATTTAGAAGATAAACATAAACAAATGATTTTAGGTTCTTTTTACGAATATGAATTACAGAAAACAAAGTTTCCAGACATATATCTTATTGAGAAAGTTATTAAAAGAACAGGAAATAAACTTTTTGTGAAATGGTTAGGTCTCAGTGATAAAGAGAATAGTTGGGTTGACAAGAATGCATTGGTGTCATGATATAAATTAAGCATTTTTAGTTAATATAGTCAGTTTATGAAAACCAATGAAGGAAGGAAGTGGCATTATTAACGATTTAATAAATAATATACCGGTCGAGTTACATCTACCTGGATATCAATTTTGCGGACCTGGAACAAAACTTAAGAAACGGTTACAGAGGGGTGATCGAGGTATAAACAAATTGGATGAAGCTTGTATGTACCACGATATAGCTTATAACAACAGTGATTTGAATATAAGACATAAAGCTGATTTAGAACTTTTAAATATGGCTAAGAAAAGAATGAAATCGAAAGATGCTACGAAAGGAGAAAAAGTTGCTTCATGGGTAGTAAAAAATGCAATGAAAGCAAAGCTAAAAGCTGGTGGTGGAGTAAGATCTTTTATGAAAGTTGTGAAAAAAATACAGTCTCAGTTAAAAAAAATAAAATCTAAAGATGATCACACTGCAATAAAATACGCATATGCAGCCGCTAAAAAACTATTTCATGATAAGAAAGGTATACGGTTGCCTCGTTGCATTCCTATCCCAAAATGTGGTGGAATGCTGCCACTCATTCCAATCTTTGCTGGATTGTCAGCTCTCGGTGCACTGGCTGGAGGTGCTGCAGGTATAGCAAAAGCTGTGAATGATTACAAGAGCGCTGAAAAAAATCTTCATGAAACCGAGCGACACAATAAAATGATGGAAGCTATTGCTTTGGGAAAAGGGCTTTATATCAAATCTCATAAAAAAAGAAATGGCTTATACATAAATTCTTCAAAAAACTGATTAAACGGCTACCTAGACGACCTCTCACTAATTTAGATATATTGGAGCATGCAAGTGACATTCCTTATTTTCGTGGTGTTTTTATGAGAGATACTTTACCCTTAAAACCTAGAAAAAGAGAGTGTGCTGTACTAAATCTAGATAGTTCTGATAATCCTGGAACTCATTGGGTAGCCTATGTTAAACAAAATGACTATTGTGAATATTTTGATAGTTTTGGTAACTTGAAACCACCTTTAGAACTAATAAAGTATTTAAGATACATGTGTATAAACTATAATTACATACAGCATCAAAAATTCGGTACTAGTAACTGTGGTCACCTTTGTCTAAAATTTTTAAGAGACTATTGGAAAAATCATTTATAATACGAACAAAATAATAATCTTAGTCAGTATAAAAATGTCTTTCACTGTGTCGATAACTGGAAAGGGAGCTTCTTTGATAACAAATTACTCACCAACTTTAGAACTGCACGATGAATACGAGTGTGGACTTTTGTATTTTTCTACCTTTAATTCTATTCCTAATATTGATGACAGAAACAATAAGTTTTATTATGGCAAAGATGAAATTATCGAAATACCTGAAGGATCATATGAATTTCAAGATATTTGTGATTATTTAAAAAGGAATGTCAAGAATGCTGCATTGAAAATGACTTGTAACAATAATACGCTGAAAACTAGTATTTTCTGTTCTGAAGATGTTTACTTTGAAAGAAATGAGTCACTTGGTAAAATTTTGGGTTTTGGTATGGAAACAGTAAAAGCTAATATAAGCACTGAGTCTCCGTATCCTGTAAGTATTTTATCAACAACCATCGTACGCATCGAATGCGACGTAGTAAGCGGATCATTTGTGAATGGAACAGCAAGTCATATAATTCATGAATTTGTGCCTAACGTCCCACCTGGTTATCGAATTATTGAAATACCTAAGAATTTAATATATTTTCCAGTCAACCAAAACTCAATAAACGCGATCAATATAAGGTTATTAGACGGTGAAAACAAGCAAATAAATTTACGCGGTGAAGAAGTACAGTTGTATTTACATTTCAGAAAAAAGAATGCTAAATTTCAATAAAAACCAGTCTCCCCCTTATATTCATGTCAGTTCTAAAACAACGTTTAATAAACGAACACCACTTCGGTTAAAAAAGAAGCTAACCAAAAGTAATAAGGAATTTCTTAAGCTAGTGGGTTTATTAAAATGAATATTTTAAATATATCTCAAGCAACATCTTATGATAACAGCATTGAAAGTTTTGAATACCATTCATACAAACCATACGTGACAAGTTTCAACAAGAATGATGAAATACGAATACCTATTAATCAGCAAGATTTGTATGTGCTGCCCTCTCTTAGCACATTGTATATTGAGGGCAAAGTGGATGTGTACAAGAGCTCAGACGCAACTACTAAAGCAAAAGTATTAGATGTAAAATTTACAAATAACCCTGCCTTATTTCTGTTTCAAGATATTAGGTACGAATTAAATGGAGTAGAAATAGATAAAATTAAAAATGCGGGCATAACTACAACTATTAAGTCTTATCTATCATTGAATGAACAAGAATCCAAATGCGCAAAAGTTTGGGGGTGGTCAACTGCTGAAACTGACAGTGTTAATGGTGGAGCATTCTCCATCTCAATACCTTTGAATAAAATTTTAGGTTTTGCAGAAGATTATGAAAAAATCATAATTAATTGCAAACATGAGTTAGTATTACTGAGAAGCAATACTAATCTTAATTCATTAAAATTAAAAGCAGGGGAAGTTGTTGAGGATATAATAATAAGTAAAATTGTTTGGCGAGTACCACATGTCAAAGTATCAGATCGTGAAAGAATTAATTTATTAAAGCATTTAGAAAAAGACCGACCAATAACACTTGCATTTCGTAATTGGGATTTATATGAATATCCGTTACTACCCAAAACACGGAAACATACTTGGTCTATTAAAACATCATCGCAAATTGAGAAACCGCGATATGTAGTTATTGCTTTACAAACTAATCGTAAAGGTTCCGCTCAAAAATCAATGGCAGAATTTGATCATTGCAATCTACGTGACGTAAGAGTATTTTTAAATTCATCGTATTACCCATATGAAGGGCTGAATGTCAGTTTCTCTGAAGACAAGTATTCATTAATATACGAACAGTATGCAAGATTTCAACAGTCTTACTACGGACGTCGAGCCGAACCGTTGATGGGTTTGAAAGAATTTAAAGACGTTGCTCCTTTATTTGTTATTGATTGTTCTCGCCAACACGAAACGCTAAAGGGCTCGATCGACGTTCGCGTTGACATCGAAGCAGATGAAGAAATACCTGACCAAACCACCGCATATTGTCTCATATTAAACGACTGCATATTTGAATACAAGCCTTTGAGCAACATTGTTAAGAAAGTATCATGAATACCAATACTATATTTGTAGATCTACAAGGATTTAAAGATTTCGAAAATAAATTTATTGTCAAAGAGTTGGCGATAGCTTCTAAGGACCATACACAAACATTTCTCATTAAACCACCCTATGCGTTCAGAACTCTGTCAAACAAAGAAAAAAAGCAAGTACAATGGCTGGAAAAGAATCGTGGCCTTACTTGGAGTGAAGGATACATTGATTATTATGAATTTAGAAAGATAGTGATCCCATACCTAAGCGCTAAAAAAATATTAATAAAAGGATTGGAAAAAATTAAGTGGATTCGAGAGTTATGTCAAAATTGTGAAATTATAGAATTAGGTGAAAAAGGATGCTCAAGCTTTATAAAATTATATGATGATTACTGTAAAAATGAGACCGAAGTAATTAATTGCGTTTTTCATAAAAAAACGTGTGCTTTAAAAAACGTACTATGTCTAAAAATGTGGTACTATGATAATAATTATAACTTTGTATGATTTTTTTTGTATTATTGATGTATTTAACATATAATCATAATATTTAATGTAATAGTAATAATAATAATAATATAGATAAGTTTGATTAAGTGCCTAATATGTTTATCTTTAGCGAAAAAGAAAATATAAGAAGATAAGATATATAAAACGTATTTTCATTTGTATATTTTATTATTCCAACATACCCTCAACTTTTACTACGTAATTCACATAGTATTTTCATTTAGCAGTATGTGTTGGTCGTTATAATTTTAACAAAAAATACTCTTGCAGAATAACTACAAGCTAAAAATGTAGTCAATCTTTATTGTAGTCTAATAATAGCAACTGTGGAATGCAGCGAACTTCCATATACAGCATCGGGTAGCAGTCAGTGTCACACTATCATTTGATAAAATGTAATGAAGCTGAAGGTCCTTAATGTTTAAACATAAAGTTATTAACTTAGAGTAACTTTTTAAACTCACATAAGTATTTTCCAGATTAGTTACATAATCAAAAATTTTATTACGGCAAATATAATATATTATTTAAATGAATGCTCATTTTCTTCATTTGTACTACAACTCTGTTGTTGATCCGTCGTTTTTGATTTGGTTCAATTAAAGTCGTAAAAATAACATGAATGTGATTGTAGATGTGCAAGGCTTTAAGAATGACCAAAATCAGTTTATTCCGAAAGAAATTGCTATCTTGTGGAATAGACATATTACTGTATTGTTAATAAAACCACCATACCCATTTTATGACTTAACAAAAGAAGAACGCTCACAAATAGCTTGGATAGAAAAAAATAGAGGAATTCATTGGAATGAAGGATTCGTGCCTTATCTGAATTATAAAACAACTTTAGACGCTTTTTTAAACAATAAATGCATATTAACTACAGGTTACGAAAAAGTTTTGTGGATTAGAGATATGTTTGATAACAATAACGTATATAATTTAGACGATAGAAATTGTCCTAGTTTAATAACATTATATGACAAATATTCATCTTCTTCAAATATAAGAAGCTGTATATATCATAATAAAGTATGTGCTTTAAAAAATGTATTATGTTTGGATAAGTGGTGTCAAGAAAATAGTGTTTCAATTTGCGAGAATAAATAGTCGTTCCAAGACTTCCAAGCAGACACTGCAGTTACGACGTGTATGCCGATTGGTCGAGTGCTTAGCCAAACTCTGAAAATGAGTCTACATTTTGCTTTATTGGAGCTTGAACATTTACTAATGGATAAATCGAAATATTGGGTGTATAAAGATCTCGAAACCTTTAAAAACCAATGCTTGAGTTCGGATATTTTTCTGTATTATTTTGATTTGCTGGAAAACATGGACGTTGCAAAATTTAAACTGAGGCCCCATGTGTTTACGGATAATATGAAGCTGTTTTTCAAGATTTGTAGTTTGGTGACGGACAATCCATGGAACACGCAGCTTTTGGAGCAGTGTACCTTTGAAAATAAATATGCTGATAATTTCGAGGAAGCTATTGCTAATTTGGAAGAAGACGATTGTGAAATTATCTGTATTTATATCCAATAAAGAAAATAAAAAAATGATCTTTTTTATTTAAAAAATTCATTTAATATGTTGCATGCGCGCAAGATGAAAAAAGTTGTGACAATTATTCACAATGTTCTACTTACCTAAATGACACCTTTGAATCAATTAAATAAATATGCTGAAGAGTCAAATTAGCATTGTTGCGGAATAGATATTAATAAACGAAAAAAATTAGTTATGATTAGTTCATGATTCAATCAAATCACTGTGTATAATTGGGTGGTTCTGGATCTCCTTTGATCCAGAACCCCCAATTATACACTACTGATGTCGTCTATCAGGTGTATTCTGTATTTTTTGTCGAAAATGAGGGTTGGCTTAACTTTGTCGCATGGTGCTTCAATAAGAGGGGTGTTCAGCCAGTCCTCCAGTAGTCCACTGAGATGTTTTACCCTCTCGAATTTTAAAGATCCCAGTTGTTTTAGTCTTAACGCTGTTTTGGCTGCCTCCTGTTGGATGTGGAGGTGCAGTGGTGTTAGGTTCAGCATTACCTCTAGAGCAGCTGTGGGAGCTGTGCTCATGCACCCAGTGAGGGCGCAGCAGGCCTGACGTTGTAGTCCCTGTAGCTTATCGGCTCCGGTGGTTTGGGCGGCTTTTGGCCACCATACTACAGATCCATAGCTTACCAGGGGTTTTATAATCGTGTTGTATAGCCAGAGGAATAGTTTGGGTGCTAGGCCCCAACGCTTACCAATCATCTTTCGGCACTGCCATAGAATGACGCTGGCGGACTGCGTTTTGTACTCCAAGTGGCTGTTCCAATTAAGTTTGCTGTCCAGGATTATACCTAGGTACTTTACCTCATTAGAGAGTTGTAGTGTAGTTCCAAACAGTTTCGGCAGACGGAAGTCGCCCACCTGGCGTTTGTTTGTAAACATTACCATTTCCGTCTTCGTGGGGTAGACGGTCAGGTCGTGTCTTTTGCACCATTCCTCAACCTTCTTCAGTGCTGCTTGCATGGTGTTACAGGTTATAACCAGCCTGGTTACCTATACTTAGTATGTTAATGTCGTCCGCATATCCTATAGTGTAAAAATAGTTACAGTTAAGATGGGAGATCAGGTCGTTTACCACCAGATTCCACAGAAGTGGAGAGAGCACACCTCCTTGGGGGCATCCTCTCGCCACCAGGGCCCTTTGCCCGACGCCCCCTGATACCTGTACCGTTCTGTTGCGTAGCATATTCACGATCCAGTCTACGAGTTGTTTATCAACACCGTGTCTCACTAGTGCTGCCTCAATACTGGTGAATGTAGTTTTGTCGAAGGCGCCCTCTATATCGATGAAGGTGCCTAAACAGATAAGTTTGTTTTGGATAGCTTCCTCTATCTTACCGACTAATTGATGAAGGGCTGATTCAGTAGATTTTCCAGCGCTGTAAGCATGCTGATGTTTATGTAGTGGGAGTTTCGCCAATGCTCCACTTCGTAGATACCACTCACAGACCCTTTCCATAGTTTTCAGCAGGAAGGTTGTGAGGCTGATCGGTCTGAAAGCCTTCGGATTAGTGTAGTCGGGTTTACCTGGTTTAGGTATAAACACTACCTTGACTTCCCTCCATAGGTGCGGGGTGTAGCGATGCGCCAGACAGGCTTTTAGTAAATGGGTGAGGACTGGAACTATTTGCTCCTCTCCCCATTGTAGTAGTGCGGGAAAGATGTTGTCCGTTCCAGCCGCCTTGAAAGGGGAGAAGCTCTTAATAGCACTTCTTACCTTTTCAGGTGTTATTACCTGTTCGGCATAACGCCAACAGTCTTCAGTGGGTTGCACAGGTTTGTCTTGCCAACTTACCTGTTGTACGAGTTGGCAGTCTGGAAAGTGGGTCTGTATTAGGATAGCGTTTGTCTCCTCCGGGCAGCGGGACATCGTGCCGTCGGGTTTTTTCAGGTTACCTAGTGGACCAGGACCCTGATTAGACAATACTTTCCTTACCCGATTTGCCTGTTTGGTGGAGCTTATCTCATTACTGAACTTTCTCCAGGATGAGGTCCTCCAGTACCTTATTTTACGTTTGTATTCAGCCTTAGCCTCTTTGTATCGGTCCCAGTCATAGTCATCGCAGGTGTTCATTGCTCTGTTCAGCCTTTTCCTGACAATCTCACGTTGCCTTTTAAGCTCCGGTCCCCACCATTGGTGCTTGCCGGGGCTCTCCGAGCCGGGAGCTTTCAGGGGACAGGCCTCTTCGAAGCATTGTCTTAAGGTATTGGTAAATTTTACTACCTGTTCTTCTAGCTGCGCAGCGGTCGGGAAGTCCCTCCTGTCGCAGCCTGTATCAAGTTTCTCTGCTAAGAGTGTTCTGTATTGTTGTTTGTTAGTTTTCCTTGGATACCTTTTAGGGTCAATAGTGATGGTAGGTACCTGTAAGTTGAAACGTAGCCACCTGTGATCCGAACATGAGGCCTCGTCTGAGACGTGCCAGTCCGTTATCATGGATGCCGCTAACGGTGTTGCAAGTGTCAGGTCAACAATCGTCCCTCTGCACCTCTTCGCGACGAAGGTCGGTTCATTGCCTATGTTAATTATTTCTAGATTGGTTGTTAGTAGAAATTCCACCAGTTCATTACCTCTAGTGTTGCTTTTCTCCTCTCCCCACAGCGGATGGTGGGCATTGGAGTCTGTCGAGATGATTAGCTCAATGTTGTTTTCCCTGCAGTAGCGAGCAAGCGACGCTACCTCCTCAGGTGGCGCTCGCTCCCCTTCAGGCATGTATGCTGATGCCAGGACCAATTCCTGATTGTTAATTGTCAGCGTAATAGTACTTAGATCTCTGGAACAGAAATTCAGTAAGGGCTGTGTCTCGATATCTTTAGATATGTATATGCACGATCTTACATTACCACTCGCGGCCTGTATGAGCTTACCTCCGATACTGGAGAGTCCTCGCACAGTGCCGTCTCTGATCCACGGCTCCTGGATCAGTGCGATCGTCGTCGTGTTGGTCTCCAGCCAGTGCCGTAGTTGAGTCGTTGCGGTCATGCTGTGATGGATGTTGGTTTGGAGGAGTTGGGCCTTACGAAAGAGGGACGCCATCATCGCAGACAACGTCCTCTAAGGCCAACTCGTCGAGCCCCAGCAGGAGTTCCTCGCTAGCTAGCGAAGCCTCACTGCCGGAGGGACCGGCGGCAGCAGCGTCGATAATCATCTCCGCTGTGGCCGGCTCGGCGGTGTCGGTGGCAGCCGCTGGTGCGGCTGGTGTAGTGGCGGCGGTCGTCGTGTCGTCACCGGGGGACTCGCGGGGGTTGTCGGTGGGTGGAGTGTCGACGAACTTACCCTTGGTGTTCCTGAACTTCAGGTACACCGAGCCAGTTAAGAAACTGACCCGGCGACCTTTAGCCATGATCACCGGCACGATGTCCTCCGGCACCGACACGACGACAAATGTTCGTCTGGTGGACTCCTGAGTCTGGAAGCCGTTCAGGAGCCATCGTTCCACCTGGAGTTCTGGGTTGGAGAAATGGAGGACCTTACCTACCATTCCTTGCTCCCGAGTCCAGAGCTTGGGTAGAACAAAACCACACAGGACCTTCTTCGGGACCTGCTCAGCTCAGCTCTCAATACTCTGAGCTTTCCCACGTCCGGTATGTGGTGTTCCTCCGCCCACCCTTTCGCCCACTCCAGGGTCGTATTGTTGGTAGCCGCCAGGTGGAGACAACCGTCCTTATACAAGGGCTTACCGCAGAAGGCGACGTTACCCGCTTCGTAGGTGCCCAGGAGTATCTGTTGCAGCATAGTCTCCTCCAGGTCAGCTTCGATCTGCTCCGCCACCTCCCTAGAGACGTATCCCGAGGGAGATGTGATCACAAATCTTACCTCCTTGGGCTTGGCTACGGCTGCAGCGTAAGTTTGTGCCCCAGTCGAGGAACCGCTCGGCAGCTCTGCTTTCAGCTTCTTGGACTGGCCTCGAGGAGAGATCGTCTCGTCCAGGCGAGCCCTTTTGGCTTTCGGTTTAGGCCGCGCAGCAGCTCCTGCGCCCGGGGTGTTGAAAGGGGCCGTAGTGGTCTTACGTCCCTGCTGAGGGTTGGTCGCGCGTCGGGCCGATTTGGGTGGGCGCAGGTTTCCCCGCCTCTCACCTTTCATCTGCCCTGGCGCTCCCGATCCTGTTGTAGGGTTCGGATCTGTACTAGCAGGTGCGGTGGGTCCAGCCGGGTTTTCCCGGCCTTCACCAGCCGCGACCCGCGTTCCTGGCCCTCCCCCTGGGTGTGCGTCGGTACTGACCGGGAGCGGCAGAGGTGTGGTCAGGTTTCCCTGACCTCCCTGAGCCGCAGCCTGCGATCCCGACGGCTTAGCGGTGATCGAGCTACCGGAGTCAGCGCCGATTGGCGTGGAGGGATTAAGATTTTTGGTCTTAACCTTTCCTCGCTTCTTGCGCTTGGCTCCGGTCCGATCGGACGGTGGCTGGCCATCGCCCATCACGGGCCGGAGCGGCGCTTACCCTCTTCTCAGAGGGTCCGCGCTGCTGCCCGTGTTTGCCAGGTATCGTCCACCGGCTGTCGATCACCGATTGTACGGTGGCCTGCGGAGCAGGTGTTGGTGGTCCAGTGGGTACCGATTTCTCGGCGCCCCCCTGGTGTGGTCCCTCCGGTTTCCCTTCGGGAGTAATGGTCTCTCGCGGGACTTCAGATTGCTCGTCCGTCCCGCGGGAGAGTGACCCGGCAGAGCCAGGTAACGGTAAAATCTTGAACTTTGTTGTGTCCATGATGTAGATAAAAAGTTACTTCATCCGGTCGGCTTCCCACCCTCCATGGAGCCCGCACATTTGGGAGTGCCCTGTATCAAAAACAAGGTGCACTAGGACTACTGACCGGATATAGGTGTAGGGAGTTGGTGCTCAGGCGCGACATCGGAGACTCGAAGCGGGTGGCTGGGTTGCAGTTCTAGCGGCTTCCCAGTTGCTCCACCTATTCTTACCTCGTCAGCATGGCCCTAACCATCCAGCAAGCTGGATCTCCCTGCACCTCGCCGCGGCCCTCTAACGGGACACGAGACCGTTTCCTCCCTGGCGCTACCCAGAAAGGCTACCGTTTCGGGTGAAATCCAGACCAAAGAGGGCGTGTTGTGTAAACAAGGGTACTACCGCCGACCCCGTTTCACTCAACCCTCCAGGATTCCTTCATCCCCCCTTACGGCGATCAACTGCACAGGCCGTAGTGCAGGAGGAGCTGTTACTCCACCGGTTCGCTCCCCTCCATGCCGGTGAAGAAGGTGGTTGAGAAGGAGTCAGCCGACAGGATAGATGGGATATTGGGAGAGGAAAGGATATGAGTAATAGGTAAAAATAAGTTTTACAAAAATCCCTCGACTAAAAGTGATAAAGGTACTATACATACTTTATCTACATATTCATAAATTACAAACGCAAGAAAAATCCGTCGGGGGCTGCCATAACCTGCCCCCAAATGAACAAATATTTTTCAGCCCCCGACGGATTTTTCTTGCGTTTGTAATTTATGAATAGGTAGATAAAGTAGGTATAGTACCTTCATCACTTTTAGTCGAGGGATTTTTGTAAAACTTATTTTAGTCTTTTTAAATAAAGAGTTACAATTTTAACCGTCGGGGTTTTTTCAAAATTTATAATTTTGCCATTTTATTTTAAACTTTTTAAAGAATTCATACGTTATCTACTCTAAAAACCGCATCTAAATCGGTACTGAACCTGCTCTGAACTGAAACCTTTTGAATGCAAAAAACCGCATCGAAATCGGCTTAGTAGTTTCCGAGGAAAATGGTAACAGACAAACACACAAACAAACAAACAAACGCACAACCTCTAACCCCAAATGCATATACCGCCTCCGTTCCGTTCCGTCCGTCGTGGGTAAAAAGATGGGATTACGTCTGATTGTTGATTGGTTGCATCTGTTTCATAGGGAACCAGATCAAAAGCAGGCGGCACCGCGGGCAGGTTAACAATCAGGCTTGTTCTAGGGATCTTCACGACCTGCGCTCTCCCCTAGAACCTAATGCCACGTTACCATTTGGACTGATAGTAACGTAGAAGAGAGGCCATGTTGAGCGACATCATCGTCCAGTCAAACACTACCTCTCTTCCGCCCAAAAATTAGAGGCCTTACAGGCGGCTTGATATACTCTAACACCAGAGGTGGCCACTAATCCTCATATTCCTCATTAGATAAGAAAAAGACTAATATTATAAATGTGAAAGTAACTCTGTCTGTTTGTCTGTTAACTTACCATGTCTCAGTGATGAATTTTGGTAAAGACATACAGATTAAGCCATGGAGAAGGAAGGACATAGGCTACCTTTTATCACGGAAAATAATTTTGAGGGGGGTGAAATAGGAAATGAAAATTTGCGAGCATACGCAAGTAGTTAAACATTTCAAAGAGAGTGTGTTTTTCTTGTAGTGCCTTTTTCAAGGACAAGGCCAGTACCTAATATGTTTTAATGAATACTCACCTCAAGATTTCTTTTTCAGAAAAGCTTGGAAGGCCTACCAAAGTTCATTTGCTACGAATGCAAAGCAAATCTTTTGAAATGCTATAATTTTATTCAGAAAATTAAGAAATGTCGAGCTACTATAAAAGAAATTTTCGATGAACATGGACAGGTAACAGATTTTACCACAGTGTAAGTTATTCACATTGCGCCCGTTCCACGTCAAGAGCTTAGCATACGGACATTGCGCATCAAGACAAATTTCTTGACACTTTTCTCGTGTAAATTGTGTCCCGCTCACATTAATATGTGCCTAGTTCCAAATCACGCCAACAGCACTGTTAGCGTATAATCCATTAAATGAAGTAGGTACACATTTACCCTATTTGTGTAATCTTTTGTGACCATTTAATTTGGTCGGATACGCGCTAACAGCGCTGTGAGCGTTATTCGGAACGCGGCCATGGTGTGCACATGACAGATATCGCAGGATAATGTCAAATAGTAGTGTTGCGCATGTTAAATCTGCTGCTGCGGCTGAGCTGGATGGCTGCAGTGCAGACTTAGCATAGGACGAACCTAGTGCTTTCACGTTCGTGGTCGCTTACTGTACCTGTATTACAAGTTTGCACAGTTACGTTCAGCTAGCATTATTTTTACGAAACTTTATGCCCACCTGTGTAAGGCGCGGGGGTCCCAGGTTCGATTCCCGGGAGGGGTACAATTTGTACTCGGTTTGGTTGGTAGTAGGGTTTATTTCAAGTCCGTCTGGCTAGCAACCAACATCTTACCTAAGTCTGACGCCATAATAACTACACTGGCCTGCAAAACTAAGTACTACAGAGGTCTATTTTCATACAAACGAGGTAACTTTGAAGCATTGGTTCTCCGCCCAGGATTAAACGTGGTGTGATCTGATGATGGCTATCCAGGGAGTGAATGGAGAAGATTCAGATCCCCATACACACCCAATAGATCTGATCAGCATTCTAAGAGCTGTTTGGATATGTTTAAAAAAACCACTAATAAATATAAATAATAAATATTTTGAATCTTTGATGGTTTATAAATTGGTAAGTAAATAACTGGTCAGAGTGAATGTACTTGATTCATATTCATACTGCCTTTGTATTTACTTATCCCATAGAATTAATATTTACTTTATCGAGATAACTCCTTTTGGAGGTTACGTTGTTAAAAACAATCCAACGTTAGCGGTGTGAGCACTCTCACGAGCGGTCCGAATAAATAGTATCGTGAGCGTGCTAATGATTTGGACCGGTGTACAATGACGTCACACGCTGTGAGTACTGTTAGCGTGAATCGGAACGCGGCCCTAGACATGCACACATATAACCCAGTAAAATAAGACATAAAAAGGGGGCAATGGTTGCACAATCTTGATGAAAGACCAGTCCTTCCGGGTCAAAATTGTCAAAAACTGAATAAAGGTACCTTTTTTTGTTTTTATGAGAATGACCCGGTTGTCTGCCGAGGTCGAAAACTTGGATTTAACATTGCCTCCACATTACCAACAACATATCCAAAAACCAAAAATACCTGATTTGATGCAACGTTAAATGTCTAATTTAATTGGATTAATAGTGCGGGCAATTTTACACACATGCGGTTAAGTGTGGTTTCTTTTTGCGATAGTGTATACATATTCTGTGACTGAAGTTAAAAATATTTTTTTAAAGTGTTAAATTAAGGAAACACCAAAAAATTACAATGTGAAAAAATCCTGCATTGCAATTCCATGTAATCATCAGGGATTGATAACGTTATTTTTAAATGTAACGTTATTTCTTACTTTTTTTACCGTTATTTTTAACATTAACGTTATGTCAATAAATAACGTTAATTTAGATAGCGTTACATTGAAATTTCAGTATAAATAAGGTTAATTTTTACGTCATTTCTTACTTTTTGTTACCGTTACTTCAAAATTAACGTTATTCCAATTAATAACGTGACTTTTTTAGCGATAATTTTACCAATACTATTGTACCGGTAAAGTTTAACGCTATTTAACGGTAATTTTACCGGTACAATAATTTTAACGTTATTTTTACCGGTAAATTTACCGATACCTAAAATGTTTTAGCGGTATTTTTAACGTATTTTTTTGTATCGTTATTTTTTTAACGGTGTTTCAATCCCTGAATATCATTGATACTATAATTTACTGAAATTATTTGTGTTTATCATTTATTTTAATTTGTATTTGTATACCATTCTAGATCAATAAAATTGTTGTTAAGAGAAAGAACAGAGAACGATTGAACTTTAAATCGTCTCTAAGGTGCAACTTTGTCACCCCAACACATTTATTTGAATAT
Organism: Agriphila tristella; assembly: GCA_928269145.1. Classification (NCBI taxonomy): domain Eukaryota; kingdom Metazoa; phylum Arthropoda; class Insecta; order Lepidoptera; family Crambidae; genus Agriphila; species Agriphila tristella. Next base: position 20,778,342 of record OV743442.1, read on the forward strand.
ACATTTGATGAAGATCGAGGTACTTCACAGTTGAAAAAAGTCGGCATTATTGAAATTGCTGATGAAAAAGACAAATCTTGTACTAATATAGAAAACTGTTATCGAGAGGATGAAGAAAACATTAAAATATACACATCAAATGGCGGCAGTGAATGTAAATTAGAAAACCAATATGAAAGTGATGATGATTGCAACATATTTGATGAAAATGAGGATTTTATTTTTGATAATGCTGATGTAGGTCATGATCATGACTACTCAATTCCAACTAAGGAAGACGACTCTGATAATAGAGAACCAGTATTAATGGATGTTTCACAAGTAAAATCTGAAATTGACGAAGACGTAGGAGATACAGAAACAAATATTGAGAATTCGCCTGATGCTTCACCTATACGTGGTGATGATAATAATGACGATACAGATAATGAAAAGGACGATGAAATTGATGAGCTAGAAGCCTTTTTTAAGAGTATAAAAGCAGAAATTGTAAGTTCAAATCGATTATTCTATTGTGCTTAGCCTTAGACTTTGTACTATTACTTATTCTGTGGCCTTACAGCTTCGACAGTGTAAATAGTCAGAAAAACAATATGTTACCTTAGTTAAAAACAAAAAGGGAAGATACGGCATTTAATTTTAAGTAAGCATTTACATGTTGCAACACTTAAATATTAATTAAGCTGTTTAGTTCGCTATTGATGGACTGCCAACAAAGTGTGAAAATCTTTTAATTACTTGCTGCCTAAAGTAGAACACGATATATAGAAAAAGATACTGGATTGCGATATACATTAGAAGCAAAAATGAAAATTACGTATTGTATTATATTTTCTCGCTACTGGAATTACTTTTCGCAGTACTCCACACAGTACCAGGATCACATAAATATAGAGAAGGTAAATAAAAAAATATGGAAACGCAAAAATATGTATCAAAAAGTGATTGAAAATATTGCAACTAAACGTTGGCATTTGCAGAATTTGGCATTTGTGGAAGTTGGCATTTGTAGAATTGGACATTTGTAGAATCTGGCGTTTTAACAAAGTTGGCATTTGTCGACTAAACCACAGATAGCCCCAGTCGTAGGAGGTAAAAATACGAAGAATACGGCTATCCATGAACCAAAGATTTCCTTCGTTAGGATTGATCCTTGGGTTCCTAAGATAGGTTTACGAAGTGGAGCCACCTGGATTTTTCAAGCAGGTGGGGGGGAGGGGAGTATTCTGCCTTAACGAAGTCCGAGGTTAATAACTGCCTAAGTTTGGATACTAAGCCAAGTTTGGTATCATTTTCGGATAAATCAATGACGTAGAATTCATTTCTGGTAAAAAAAATGCAATTTATTAAGAAGTTTTCTAAACATTACACAATAACCAATATTTTCAACTACATTTTTTTTACTTATGTCACCGTAAACATTAATCTGATGTTCTTATTTGCAAACAAAAAATACGTTAACAAAGCTTATAGAATGAAGACTTGAAAAAATTTAACTTACAAATTTCCTTATTAACAATAAATAGCGAAAAAAAAATTTCACTGTCGCGTGCCGTCAATTTCTTTTACATCTATGGAAATATATATTTTTTTATTATAACAATATGGGTATCAAATGAAAGGTAATAAATAGCCAATTCCAAATATATAAACATTATAACACTTTTATGTAACTGTTTTGAAATAACTTAAAAAGTATAACGCAGAATTAAAAAATATCAGTAAATTATTAGAAAAACAAAAATGCCACTCAATATGGACAAAAAAAGGCAACTATCACAAGCGCGCATCTAACTATGATTTTTTCAGCTGTTGTTAGGTACCTTGAGAGTAATTTTACCCAAGTTTTAACCCTTGGAAACTCTGTACTGCTGGAAAAACTTGGCACTTGTTTCAGTATTTTCGATAAAACTACCGTAAGGAAGCGTTTTTCAGATATCTTTGCTCTATACTTTTATAAAGCTAACTAAATTTGTTACAATTTGAGCCTATCACAAACAAGTTTCGAATTGATATTTAAAATTTTAATATTTAATAAAAATAACAACTTCCTTACAACGGTAACGAAGTTATTTTTTTTAATTAGCCAAAACAAGAATATTTTCTTTTATTATTATTTTAAAAATAAAAGGATAATAGAGCTCCTACGAGGTATTTTTCTTTTTCAAATTTTTCAATTTGTGTATTTAATGGCATTTTTTTTCTTTAATCAAGCGAGTATTTTATTTTTGTTTTTATTTTTTTTTAATTAGTTTAACAATTGAATCGTACAAAAATGAATTCGACACCCTAAATTCATACGAATATGATATCAAACTGGGCATAGCAGCTTAACTAATACATCTATCGAGATTGGCCTGAAAGCCAAAACTTCAAAAAATTTACTACAAAATTCATGGTGGCTCCACTTCTTATATCCATCCTAGGGTCCTAAGGACTAATCCTACCAAAGGAAATCTCTGGTTCACAAAACGCCGTATTTTTCACCCTACTGACGCCACTAAGAATAGCTAATAGTAACTAAACCCTAAATTTATTATTTACGTGCATTAATTCACTTAAAATTAAGTTAAAGTTTAGTTTATTCCTTGACTACTTAATACATTTAAACGAGCCATTAGGGTTTTCTTATAAATAACCCATGGACCGGATTAATAGGGTTTTTAGGGTAAAACCCTTTCGTGCTTTAGGGTTTTAGTATTTACAGAATGAAAATAAAATAAAAATTATGACAAATAGATTATTTGATAGGGATTTGTTAAGCAAACATAACAATCATAGCATCATTAAAATACGAGATATCGTGTAGAATACAACATCCAGAAGTCTTTGGATATCGTAGATCAAAATCAATAGGGTTCCGATCCTATGCGTAGCATAATTTATTATCATCAAGAGAAAGTGATTGTACAGTACATACTATACTTAGGACCTGTTTCACAATGTTAAAGTAAGTTCTGAGTAGCTTAGTCGAGAGTATGGGGGGGCTGTTTGTTCTTATTTTCATATCTTTTAATAGTAGCATTTGCTCACAGACATAAAGTGTAATCGGCGTTTGGTGATCGAGGGATATCCTTTGGCAAGGTGAACCTTCTGAACCTTAGGCTCTCCGCTGTGTTAAGCGGGACACGCGCGCGGGACGACATAGATTACAGCTTACTCATGCACTGCGCAAGCATCTGTCCGTCAAAAACCAGCAATCTATATTCCCGCGCCGTATACCCGCGGCGGGATCCCGCTTAAGGCAGCGGACGGCCTTGGATCATTTTAAGAAGGTGAGCCATCTTGGATTTTTGTATGGGAGGGAGTTAATATAACACAATCTTTTTAATTTCTTGTGATATAGAAATTACTTGTCTCATAATATACTAAAGATTAGTAATTAAACGACGCATGTGTGACAAACCGACAAAAACCGTGCAAAGCATTTTGTGGCATTTTCTTTGCAAAGCGACAGGGCGTCAACCATCACACAGATCATAATTACTTTTGTAAGTAAACTTTGTCAAAATGTCTTTCCACACTCACGCGCGAATCGCGCGCGAACCTCCCGCGAACTGTGAGTGCGGATCCGATTCGAAACGGTTCCACACTCATGCTTCGCGGGAGGTTCGTGGCTCTGAATCTGGAGAGGCATAAAAAAACAAATATAATGAATTCCGGCGCGGCCAGATTTTTGGGCCGAAACTGGCCAAAATCTAAACCGAACCTTCTGACACATCATTGCCATTATCATTTTATTTGTAATGTAACTTATTTTCAAACAAAATTTCAGTTAGAACCGTTAAAAACATCGCGTTCAAAACAGGCAAATAATATTAAAAAAAAATATGAAGAAGAAGAAAAAGAGATGGAAAAAACCTTCAACATAGTGAAGTTGTCTGTAAGTAAATAAAAACGACATCTACAGTACGAGGCATAAATCTTGAATTTTTTTCGACGGAGTGGGGATAAGTTCGCGCATGTGCTCTTGTGAGCGAGCATAGCGCGCGCCCCTCTCCCGCCGCCCGCGTACCTCCCCGCTACGCATGCCTAAATTACGCGTTCCGCGCAATCCCCACTTGATTTCAAGATATTTGCATCGTACTGTACATGACGGCACATCAGACATATAATGTTTACCTTGAGAACGCATTTATCTTCATCATCCTCCTGCCCTTATCCCAATTTATTTGGGGTCGGCGCAGCATGTCTGTTTCTTCCATACATCTCTATCACTCGTCATCTCAAAGTTAACTTCCTTTCTAGCCATATCCTCTTTTATACAGTCCATCCATCTTTTCTTTGGTCTTCCTCTACCCGTGTATCCATCCACCTTCATACTTAGAACCTTTCGCGTAACATGCTCCTCATTCCTCCGCATTACATGTCCATACCACGACAACCTGTTTCCCCTCAACTTTTCCGTTATTGGCGCCACTTTCAAACTCCCTCTTATGTATTCATTTCTAATTTTGTCCTTTCGCGTAACACCACACATTCCTCTTAACATTCTCATTTCAGCTACATGCATTTGTCTTTCGTTCATCTCCTTGGTGGCCCAACACTCCGATCCATACATGACAGCAGGTCTTATCATTGTTTTGTATATCTTCCCTTTAAGTTTAAGGGAGATTCGGGAGTCGCAAATAGTTCCCGTGACCTGTCGCCATTTCATCCACCCTGTGTTTATTCTTTGTTTGACAGTCCGATCTACTTCGCCATCGCCTTGCATAAGTGAACCGAGATACCGAAAGTCGGAGCAGACTGGTAGGGGCACGCTGTCTAGCGCTATGTTATAAGTACTAGAGATACCGCCAAAGTCGCAAAACATGTGTTCTGTTTTGGTTCTGCTAATTTTCAAGCCAACACTCTCCAGCCACTGTTGCCATTTCCCTAATCTGCTCTGGATCTCAGGCCCCTCTTCACCAACAAGTACAATGTCGTCCGCAAACAACATACACCAGGGAGCCTCTTCCTGTATGTCCGACGTCAAGGCATCCATAATTAACAGAAAGAGATAAGGACTAATAGCTGATCGCTGGTGTAAGCCAACCTTATCACTGAAATTGTCGGTGTTGCCAGCGGTGGTCCGTACGTAGGTATCGGACTGCCAGTACATAGAACGGATTAGCTCTACATACTTCCCCGGTATATTTTTCGCATTTAGAGCTCACCACAAAACCTCACGAGGTACTCTCTCATACGCTTTCTCGAGGTCAATGAACACCATGTGCAGGTTTTTATGAGCACGTCTGTATTTCTCGAACAATTGGCGGAGTGCGAAAATGGCGTCCATTGTTCCTCGTCCTGGCATAAACCCAAACTGGTTTGGGGTGATCTCACTCTCCTCTCGTAATCTCCTTTCTATCACCTTTTTCCATACTTTCATAGTATGTGACATGAGTTTTATTCCCCTATAATTATTGCAGTCCTGTACATCACCTTTATTCTTGAAAATAGGCACTAGCGTACTATTGCACCATTCTTTCGGGATCGCCTCTTCACGCAACAACTTATTGAAAAATAAAGTCAGCCACTGATATCCATCCTCTCGCAACAACTTCCATACTTCTACAGGTATATCATCTGGTCCCATAGCTTTTCCACGTTTCATGCTTTCAACTGCCCTTATTACTTCCTCCATACTAATCTCTTTCACCACACCCATGTTTACTCGTACTTCCTGAAGCATACCATCCCAGTCATTCTCTTCGTTCATTAGTTTTTCATAGTATATCTTCCATCTCTTTTTTATTTCTCCATCTTCATATAAAACCTTTCCTGTGTCATCTTTTACACATCTAATTTGAGTCACATCTCTTGCTCTCTTCTCCCTAGCTTTTGTTATTCGGTAGAGTTCCTTTTGGCCTTTAACGCATTTATGCGCTACTTAATAGAAGTCGTTTTTGCAGGACAAATGTTACATTTCAAGTGCCGCTGTGTGTACATAATAAGTGATACATTTCTGAATAGATACATTTTAACTAATTTTTTTTATTAGTTACAGGAACAAAAGGAGCAATTTAAGAAGTCCATTGAAATTCGCCGCAAACAAACCTACGTAGAGTATAGATGTGATACCTGCTTCAAAGTATTTTTGACTTTAAGTACTTGTAAAAAGCACGTCTATCGTCATGACCCGGTAAGTAAAGTTGATCATCATCATCATCATCATCATATCAGCCACACGACACCCACTGCTGGGTATAGGCCTCCCCTAAGGATCTCCACGACGATCGGTCCTGCGCTACCTGCATCCACTAGCTTTCCGCGACCTCCACCAGATCGTCGGTCCACCTTGTCGGGGGCCTACCCACGGAGCGTCGTCCGGTGCGCGGTCGCCATTCCAGAACCTTTCTGCCCCAACGGCCATCGGTTCTTCTCGCTATGTGTCCCGCCCATTGCCACTTCAGCTGAGCAATCCTTCGAGCGATGTCGGTTACTTTAGTTCTCCTGCGGATCTCCTCGTTTCTGATTTGATCACGTAGAGAAACGCCGAGCATGGCTCTCTCCATTGCACGCTGAGTGACCTTGAGCCTCCTTATGAGACCCATAGTTAGCGGCCACGTTTCACTGCCGTAAGTCATCACTGGCAACACACACTGGTCATAGACTTTCGTCTTGAGACACTGAGGTAAGTCGGATGCGAAGATTTTTCGAAGCTTCCCGAATGCTGCCCACCCGAGTTGGATTCGACGAGAGATCTCTTTCTCGAAGTTGGACCTACCTAACTGGACTGCCTGTCCTAGGTATACGTAGTGGTCAACAACTTTAAGTGTAGTGTTCCCAACATGAACTGGAGAGGGTACAACATGGGCATTTGACATAATTTTCGTCTTATCCATGTTCATCCTAAGACCCACTCTTTGGGAAGCACTACGGAGATCTTCGAGCATTGTGTTCAGGTCTTCCATGGTCTCAGCCATAAGGACTATATCATCGGCAAAACGAAGGTGTGTTAGGTACTCGCCATTAATGTTGATGCCGAGTCCTTTCCAGTCCAAGAGCTTAAAGATGTCCTCCAACGCAGCTGTGAACAGTTTCGGAGAAATAACGTCTCCCTGTCTCACACCACGCTGCAGTTGGATAGGATTTGTGTTCTGGTTCTGTACTCGGATCGTCATGGTGGCATTTTGGTATAAGTACCTCAACACCTCGATATACCTATAGTCCACTTGGCACCTTTGGAGAGACTGCAGCACCGCCCAGGTTTCAATCGAATCAAAGGCTTTCTCATAGTCCACGAACGCCAAGCAAAGTGGCTCATTATACTCCTCAGTCTTCTGTATAACCTGCCGCAGCGTATGGATGTGGTCTATGGTGTTAAAGCCTTTTCGGAACCCGGCTTGTTCGGGAGGTTGGAAGTCGTCGAACTTGCGAGCGAGACGATTCGTAAGGACTCTCAAAAACAACTTATAGACATGACTCAAAAGCGAGATGGGTCTATAGTTCTTTAAGAGGGACTTGTCACCCTTTTTAAAGAACAAGATCACCTCACTTATGTTCCATGTCTTTGGCGTTCTGCCCTGGACGATGACGGAATTAAAGAGCTTCTGGAGGACTTTGAGTATCGGCTTACCGCCCGCTCTCAAAAGTTCTGTAGTGATTCCATCGTCACCCGCCGCCTTGTTGTTTTTCAGCTGTTTGAGAGCCATACTAATCTCGTACAGGCTGACGTCCGGGATATCTTCGGTATAGTGTCGGGTAAGCTTGGCTCTGGGGTCTTTAGCCTTGCTTTCAACAGGTGTCTGCGTGGAATATAACTGCCCATAGAAGCTCTCGATCTCCCTCAGGATTTTAGGCTTTGATGAAATGATGCGTCCGTCGTCAGGTTTCAGCTTCGTCATCTGGCTTTGCCCAATAGACAGATCTCTTGCGAACACTTATTCCGCTCGATGGCCTCTTTAATACGATTCGTATTAAATTGGCGAAGGTCGCTCGTCAAAGACTTGAAGTTGATCATTCATGTGTTACTTTGCACAGCGTAAGTAAAGCCTCGTATTCACTAGCGAACAAATGAGGGCAGTTTCTTAATTAAGTAATTCAGATGATAGGTGCTCTGGAACGCGTTTATTGAAAGTATACTTCTGCTAGCGCGAAGAGATGCGCAATATTCGATTATATTTTTCGATACTTATTGTACGTATCAGATACGGAAAGTATACCATGCTAGTACTAGTAGCTACGCAATAATCGAGTATATTTTCAAGCACTTCATACAATAATGTCCATCAGCCATTTTTTTAAATACAATAATAACAACTGGAAAATATACTGTGTTAGTGCCACTGCGCAATAGTTGAGTATGCTTTCCAGACGCGCGTTTTGCCCGCGCATTCGGCAACCATACTCGATCAATGGCGTGCCCACCATTTTGGTAGATAGCTATTCCTTTATTTGACACAGGAGAGAGAAGTCATCTATTCTTTATACAAGATGATTATCACTTTCGGATCTAATTCACTGACTAATAATTTCATAATAATTTATTTAAGTTAATTACGAGTATAAATTATTTGAAAATAAGTTTTTATATTAATAACTTCGAAATAAATTAGCATAACCAACTAAAAAGTCTGCTGTTTCATAAGTATAAAATTGATAACGAAAATATGAAAATGTATGAAACATATTTTTTCGGCGATTTCAGAGTTGGTCCCATAGTAAAAGTTGTCCAGTTCGATGGTCCCTATCTACCTTATCCTGTTACACGTTGTATATTTGGTTTTCGCTCTTAAAAGTATACTGCGCTAATACAGTATGGGGGTGCGCATTGGCAAAGTAACTTTCAATAACTTATTTATTTTATTATCCGATGAGGTGTAAAGTATACTCGACTATCGCGCATAAATCGAGTATAGTTTTGACACATATATTTGATTTTTGCTCTTGAAAGGATACTGTATGGGTAAGCATATGCAAAGCATATTTTCAGTATACGCCTCTGGAACACGCCTTAAGTATTTTACGAATAAACGAGTATTTTAACCATCAGCCTACACTACACTACAAGGCAAAAGCATTTTTGCTGTCAACCAGTGTTTTTTGACTGATAGACTGGTATAAAATTCTAAATATCGGCTTCCTTTACCGTTTCAATGGCATTTTATGAGCCATTTGGGCAACATGACTTTTCCGATGTAAAAAAGCCTGCTGAATTCGATTTTAAATGTTGCCAAGCCGAATTTTGGCTCCCCCTCCCCCTGATTTTTTTCAAGCGTGTTTTGCTCTAATAACGACTTGATTCAAGAAAATATCTCTATATTCCTCTACAGAAAATCCTCTACAGATTTAAAACTATGAGGATTTGCCTCAGAAAAAAATACTGGTAAATAGCCCAGTTATCCCACTGTACAACGTTAATTTTTAAGTATATCTAAAAATTAAATGGCGATTTCAGACCACGTGAATGAACAACTTTTACTATGGGGCAAACAAATCTCGAAAAAAAAATCAGCTGTTACATAGAAAAGTACAACATCGACTCGACTATATTGTATGGACCACCGGTTTTTTTTTCGCGATTCCGTGGTTGGCCCCATGGTAAAAGTTGTTCATTCACGTGGTCTGAAATTGCCACTTCAATGCATTTGTCATTCATTCGTGTACTTATTAGAGTAAAAATTTTTTTAAAAAGAAATCTAGTAACTGTGTTAGAAAAATATTGATTCGTTTGGCAAAATTTTATCAATTTTTTTTTTCGAAATCCTCTACAGATTCAAAACTATGAGAATTTGCGTTAGAAAAGCCCAATTATCCCACTATACTGAATAATACATATTTTGTTTAACAGTTTTGTCTACTGTTTTAAAAAAAAAATTGTGTCGCACGGTGGAATTTTCCCTTTTTTTCTAACCACTTCCAGTACACGGGCTGACTTCCGGTTATCAAAATTGAATTCAGCAACCCCCAAAACCTATGTCAGGGCACCTCATACGGCCAGAATCGCATTATAATACAACTTTTTTAAGTTATGGCTCCATTTTGGCCGCTATCTTGCATTTTGAGCAAAAGAGCCAAAATTGGGCTTGGCAACATTCAGAGCCGAATTCAGCCGGCTTTTTTACTTCGGAAAAGACACGTTGCCAAAATGGCTCACAAAATGCTGTTGAACTTGAAAATTTTAATATGAACTACCAGTCTATGAAACATTTTTTATTTCTTCATTAAAATAAATTGTTATATTATTGTTCAGGACCTACGGGGTTTGGTGGAGTGTCCTGTCTGTCTGTTGCGGTTTAGAACTAGAGAGTATCTGTGGATACACTCATACAGCTACCACGACCATATGTATCAATGTAAATCCTGCCCGTACTCTAGCAACAATCGGTGAGATGCATTCTGTCATTTTCTTATGTTGTTATTTAAAATTTTATTGTTTCCCGCTGTTTAGTGACTCAGCCCGTGATTTTAAATAATAAATAAAATAAAAATCATCTATTTTGGACCAAAGCTTGACAATTTTTGTTAGTAACAAATGTACTTCAATACTCAATTTTATTTGAAACCATAATACTTATTGTTATGTTAATAAAATTATTAGGTAAAGAATCTAAAATTGTCCATCGATAGGTTCATCGATATGAACGTATTACGTGCAAATCAATTAACCTACCGAGAACCTCAGAGTCCATCCTCTCTGCTATCATCGCGCAACCGCAGCATCACCGAGGCAGTCTTTCAGCGGATGATGGTATAAAAATCGTCTACACCAGCATCCGCAAACATGCCCGATGCGCTGCAACAGCGCGGCAGCCCCACCAGCGCCTTAAAGATGTTATTATATTGAACTCTAAGTGCATTGTACGGCCTCTGTCAGTGCCTCTGTGTGAAGTTGACCCATAGACCACTCGCGTAGCAGTTTTGACAATATGCTCTAATAATCTCGTTCTCGTACTCGTTCACTTAGAGCCGATTTCACCGCTTAAATTGAACGCGCTCAATTCGAGTTAACCTCAGCTCACGCGCTTAAACTTTTGAACTTGGTTTCAGTTTCTGAACGGCCGATTTACGACGGTTAGCGTATTTGAACTTATCTATGGTTTGAACACGTTCAAGAACTGTCTGTCATCTGTCTGCCATGATGTCTTCTTCTTCTTTTTTGTTTTGGCAATCTACTTTCCTCTTGGAAGTAATTTTTGCCAGTGTCAAATGTTGAATAGTTCAGTGGTAGATAATATTGTTTCATTGCCATGATTGTGGAGTAGGTATGTACGTTGAACATGGGAGAATTGATTATTGCATAGAAAGAAATAAGTAGTGGAAAGAAATATTCTTTTCGTATTTGAATAAAAAAAAAGATGAATAGAGCCTTAGCTAGTGCCAATGCTCTATTCAGCTTTTTTCTATTCACCTTTTTTCCTCAACCACCTTTCTTAATTTGCCATCATCAGATCAGAGCCCGTTTAATCCTGGGCGGAGAACCAGATCTTCAAATTTACCTCGTTTGTATGAAAATAGGCCTGTGTGGTGCGATTTTTCTGCTCTCGAGTTTATTATGTTTTGAATTACGAGCGGCGCCTTTAAAAACAGTAATTAAACACCCATTATAATAATAAGCGTTCAAAACATTGTGAATCCAATGCCTAATAATGTTTTATAGGCACCGAAAATCAAAACATAATAGAATATTGTAAAGTACACTTACTTACCTATGACCTACCTAACTTTTACTATTATGCTAGTAGATATCCCGTTAACTACGTACCTAGTTCTTCTACATACAACTAATAATAATAAAGAAAAAACGGACAACAATTTATTTCACTGATTTATTACCTACCATGTCAAAAATTCACAATTCACAAGTTTCACGACACTTACTTAAATAACATGTATTCAGTACCTAGGTACTTAAATTATTATATCCACAATCCGTTCGAAATAAACAATTGAGCAAAATATCACTGCGGAAAATAAAAATACTGCATAAAACTCAAAAATATCAGATAAACAAACTGACAAAAACAAACTCCATAGAGAAATTTGACAAAAATCAAAGAGATTATAAGTCAGTGTTTCCACTACCAAGTTTTAGTTTTACCCTAAATAATTTCGATCATTTCAAAATTAAAAATTATACTTGGGCCAGAAAGAATTTTAATGGAACTAATATTTTTAAGTACAAAAGATAGTCAATGTGATTTTGAAGTGTTGACCTATGCAAAAGAAAGTTGTTAAAATTATTGGAAAATAATAAAAATTGTAAGTTATTGAAAAATAAAGTGGTGACCTTTTTTTGTCAACTCTTTACAAGCTGTTTATTGTTCTAAATTTAAAAAGACCGCCGTAAACTTGACATCAAATTTTTCATTACTTACTTTTGTTTTGGACGTTCTTGACAACTGACCCTGAAATTTATTTTTTGCGTAGGTAATGAATGAATAAGTGCGTAGCCTATTTCTTTAAATTCACTGAGTAGGTATGTTTCACAGGGTTCACACCACGAGTGAATGTGGTTTGCGCCACGAAGAATATCATGATCTGTATTTTTTTTGCCATTTATGTAGGGAAAATTTCTTTCATTGCAATACTTTGAACGCAACTTCATTCTTTGTCAAAGCTGAACTACGGTTATCAAAATGAAGACGGTGAAACCGGTGCAACGTAGACCGCGATCAAAACGAATTTCTGAGCTCGCTTAAGTAAAACCAAGTTCAATTTAACTCGGTTAACGGTGAAATCGGCACTTAATAATCTGTGGTTTCTGTCAGCCAAATGTCAGCTGTCAATGCCAAATTGAAGTCAATAGTGTAGTCTACATTTTTTTTTATTTAATGCGTTTTACGCCACTGTTTTTCTTAAGCCCTATAAAATCCACAATATTGTATTCTTTTTTCATAACTAAACGATATATTTAAAAGTATCTTTCGTTTCCTGAGATTGGAGTCATTGGAGACAGTTTTATTGAGTACCTACCATAAAGTTAATATACCTACGGAATAGAGGAACAAACATGAGCTGTCAATCGAAACCCAAATTGATTTACATTTGTGTGTGTATTTTTTTTATGTATAAGTCTCAGTGATGTAATCTTGTCACTATTGATATAAATATCGATATCGATGGTATTAATTAACAGCCATAGATTCAAAATAAATGGGATAGAATTTTGCACGGGTGTACTAAAATTACGATTTTGAAATGAACTATGACTATTAGAAAAAGATCAGAAGATATTTAAAATCATTTATTTAACATAAAAAAGATAAGAAGATATTTAGAATCATTTATATTAACACATGTTGAAATGAAACTTTGTAGGAATACTTCTAAAAACAAATAAACACGTATTTCATGTAACGTAAATAAACAAACAAATAAACTCAACCCCTTAGGGGATAAATTAACCGAAAAAATCATCAATCAATCAATCATGTATGTCATTATTGAGGTTTTATAGAATCCCGTCTAAGTTGCTACGGGTGAGCCGATTTTTTCTAATATTTTTCATTATTTATTCATCTTAATATAAAAATAGCATTGTGAATGCAAAAATCTAAAAAAAAAAAAAAAAAAAAGTTTTATAGAATGTTGATTGCGAAAATGGCATTTATTTTTGGGCTTCTTTTTCCTTGGCGTCAATTCTGCGGGGCTACTCAAATGGCCACTTTTCTATTCGTTCGCTAACTCAAAAATTCAAAATAAGTCATAAACTCCAAAATTACGTGTCGTAGGCTTGTCAATTCCATACAATACAACAATGTCTGTGATTTACATAAACTTGCGACATCTGATTTGATCGTTTAATTGTTTATTTTTTAGCTTCAAGTTAACGAACGAATAGAAAAGTGGCCATTTGAGTAGCCCCGCTGGTCGGAAAGAAGGCGATGGTGGGGACTGTTGCAATAGTGGAGGTGTAGATCTAGAATTCGATGAGGTTGGTACATATGTGAATGCCTCTGGTACAATATCTCTATAAACGTAGGACGACACTGTGCGTATAGGCACAGATAATATAATACTATACTAGTACAGATGTCGCAGGCGTAGGTATTGTATATTTAGCTGTATTACATAGCAACTAGCTGTTTTATAAAACGGTGCCTCATTGTAATGCGGCGGATTAAAGATACGGCGTATTCAAAACGGCTGATCAAAAGTACGCCGCATTGAATAGAGCGCTTTGCGATTTTCAATACGGCTAGCCGTAATGTAATTGGGTGGTTCATAAGCCGCTTTTCCGTCAGTTTTTAGTTCTAATTATCAACACTCGCGGCGCTGCCTACCATAACAATAAAAATGGCGTCAAGTGCGGATTTTGCATCAAAAATAAGTAAGAATATGGTTGAATAAAATCAAGAAAACGTGCCGTGTGTGTACAGATAATTGTTTTAAGGACATTTTTTTAATGTGCAGTTAAATAATTTCTACGCAGCTCAATGCGGAAGTGTGAAAGCCGTGGATCAAAGAACGAGATTAAAACTGCTAAGGCGGCAATGGTTTCTGGTGTCGTGCGGAATCCTACGCAATAGTATTGGTGTAAAAATACAGAGAAAACCAATGAGTGTAGCTAGTGAAGATTAAAGAAACATATTTCGGAAGACCCTCCTTTTTGGGCAGTGCCCAAAGAACAATATGTTGATACATTACATATAGAAAAAGTTAACTTTTAAAAAGATTTAAAATTATTTAAACCAAAAAAATAGCTAATATTACAATTTTACAAACAAGAACCAAACCGTTTTTGTACCGTACCTACTTATTTTATAGAAGTAGTACTTATACATTCATTAAAACTTATAAAAATAACACGTTTCGTACTACTTACTAAGTGCTTAAGAAGTTAACTTAAACCTATTTTTTTTTTCATAATTATTAAAATTAAATTATTTTCAATTAAGCACTGTTTCGTTTTGTTAGTGTGGTCACTCTACAATATAACTTTGATACAAAACGGCTAAACGTGATCCGCCGTATTGAACAACGTATCACATTGTCAATGACTCGCTGTATTACAATACGGCGCCGTTTTCTAAAACAGCTAGTTGCTATGTAATACGGCTAAATATACAATACGCCTGCGAGGTATAGGCTTTATATTGTATACCTGTAACAAAGACAGAAATGAGTGGCTATTGAGTGAGTTAGTGAAGTTGCTGCTATTAAAAGTGAAGCTAAAACTGCAGTTGTAATACTTAGAAACAAAATAGTATTATTATTTTATAGTATCATTTTATTAATGCTTACCGGAACAAACTTAGATGGAACTGCAATTTTTTTCAAAATCCGCTTAAGTAAAAAAGTCTGGAACGGGTGGTAGGAAAATATAGACGATTCAAAAGTACTTAATAATTAAGTTTATTTGAATAAAGCTTATTTGACTTTGACTATCTTAAATGGGATTACATTCCAAGATGAATAATAACTAAACATCATATAAGTACTTTTACAACAGTGAAACATATTCGTTTACCGTGTGATGCGGCGTGATAGACAATCGAAAAAAAAATCGATAACTTTATGCAGCCCTACTGTAAAATGAAAATTATTTCTTTACACAAAATATTCGTTAATTTTGCATTTTGTCTAGCCGATCTTTGCTTCTTACAAAAATGAGTGTTTACAGAAGAGAATTATCACGCTCAGTGTTAAAATTTCGAAACGTATAGGCAAAAATAAACACAAAGTTAGGCGGTGTCGATTTGGAGTAATTTACCTCTAAAATGAACATTTTTCTGGGTTATTTCGATGTGTTGTACAACAATCAATTACTGAACAGTACACCATGTTTCCGAAGCATTATTTCGCAAAAATGTCCACGATTTCAAGAAATATCGGAATTTTCAGAACTCAAATTCTCAGCGGGCTGATAAGTGCTGACAAACTGTCAATCAGTTGCGAAAAAGAGTTCTGCACGTCATAATCACGCATCTCTTTTTATCACACATTGTTGCTGTTTAGTGACATCTCGCTTGCTCAGCCCTTTGTTACTCTATTCCGTAGGTATATTAACTTTATGGTACCTACCTAGCTAAATTGATTTGACTTATCTTAATCAACGTCCTCCATTAGTACTTTTCATATAAATGCGTTTTACGGCACTGATTTTTCTTTAGCATATATAAGTATTACTTAATTATAAGTAGATTTTGACAGACTCTATTATTTAAGAACACCAAATCTTGTACTCAAAATTAATGCAAATAAATATATCATTCATTCATTCATAAAATTATAGGCGCGTACGCCGTACGGGGCGTGAGCGGGGAAGTCGGTGGCGGGAGCAGGGCTTGCGCGGGTCGGTGTGTTGTGTACTATGCTCAAACAGTGACAACAATTTCAATTTGTCTAAATAAAAGTTTGAGACAACAATTTCAATTTGTCTAAATAAAAGTTTGAGACAAAAATCTACAAAAACGCGTTAATTAATGGGGATGCAAACTGAGGAACTAATGGCGCCACAAGCGTCTGTACTAAAATCATTTGGTTGGTTGTTTCAAATATCAGATGTCATTTGTGACATATTTAAACCAATCAAAGTATTGATAGCGGTTAGATCGCTGCTGGCGCCATCTGCGATTAGCTTTGCGTTGCCAACCCCATTGTACTGACCTTACACAGAATGACCTGCTAAAATTTGACCAGATGTTCAAA
This sequence comes from Agriphila tristella, assembly GCA_928269145.1. NCBI lineage: Eukaryota > Metazoa > Arthropoda > Insecta > Lepidoptera > Crambidae > Agriphila > Agriphila tristella. Next base: position 20,794,920 of record OV743442.1, read on the forward strand.
AATTACCCTGTATTTACAGGGAGTATGCTACTAACCACGCGCGCGATCACGCGGCAGGCTACAGGGCAAGTTGCCCGCTGTGCCCGTTCAAGGGCAAGCACCCGTCCAATGTGACGTTCCACGTGCGCAGCAAGCACCCAGAGCAAGCGCACACGTGCGGCATATGCGGCCTCTTGCTTATCAGCTCTAGGGGACTTAGAATTCATATGAGCTCTGTGCACCCGGAAAATTCCAATGAGGTAAAAAAGGGTAAATTTATCTTTAAGAAACACCACGGCCGAGAGAATTGTAAAATTCCAATAGAAAGTTGACAAAATCAACGTTTCGTAGTCCCCTGTTTCCTCATCCAATACTAGACCGATTTAAATACTTTTTACATTAAAATTTAATGAAAGGATTTGGCTGTGTTCCTATTTTTACCCTTTTTTCATAATCTATTAATAACAATAAATACTCCCGTAATAAATAATCAATAATCCCGTCTAAGTTGCTACGGGTGAGCCGATTTTTTCTAATATTTTTCATTATTTATTCATCTTAAAATAAATACTAATCTTCAAAAACTTGAAAAAAATGACATTATTTAGACATTCAGCAATCAAGTAGACGAAGTTAAATAAAAAAGCAAAACATAGAAACACAGCCTAAGCTTTTCTTTATTTTTTGATGAAAAAATCATTTAATTCGATTTAATTTTGGAGGAGCAAACAGGGGACTACGAAACGTTGATTTTGTCAACTATACAAGGTGTTTGGTAAAAGCCTTATAAAGCCGAATATGGTAGATAGGGACCATCAAACTGAACAACTTTTACTATGGGACCAACTCTGAAATCGCGAAAAAAAATCAGCTGTTTCATACATTTTGATATTTTCGTTATTAATTTTTGTATGAAACAGCTAATTTTTTTTTCGCGATAATAGTTAGACGTGGGGGACACACAGGAGAAATTTTGGTAGAAATCGTGTAACTTAAAAAATTGGTCTAATTTCGAAAAGCTGTGTCTCCAAAACTATCGTTCGTATCAAAACCGTTCTACCCTCAAATTGTTTGGAATTTACCCAACTTTAAAATCCTCTTACACAATCTTGATGAAAAACGAGATATAACAATAACACCACAAAAATACCCCTTTTGGGGTACATTTTTAGCCCCCCACCACACCTTAAGCACAACTCCGCTTTGGCAACAAATGAAGCTATTAAAATAATAAAACCTTTTGTAGGAATTAAATTCGATTTAAATTCTTACCCTACTGACCTATTATTATTGTTATATTAAATTGTCACTAATATTTTTATCATCCATTTTTTTCATAATCCGTGCGTGGAGAACTATTTTATTGTATTTTATTAAATGATTATTTCAATAAAGAATTGTGTGAAAATTGTTTCTCAAATAGAACAAGTAGGGATAAGCTGAATATAGAAATAAAGTTGTTTGACTTCTGCTAACTTGATTGTTGTTTTTATAGACGAATTTATACCCTTGTGAGAAATGTGGTATAAACTTCAAAACGGAAGACGATAAACTTGCGCACTTGCGCACATCTGCGGCGCACAGCGGCGACAAGGACGTTGAGTAAGTTTGCTACTATTCCCATCTACACGTAACTAAAGTGCGATTAATTTAACTATTCACAACAGAAGCGGCAACTTCACTCGACAATGTATGTGTATGGCGAAAAGTAAAGGAGACCTGTCATGTTATCCGTGCTGTCGTGCGTACATACACTATGTACGAAAAGAGCGTGACCGGCAAATTTTAATGAAAACCTTAGAAATATCAAACGGTAAATTTATAATCAATTGGGTCTTTTATTGCTGTTGGATGCTTTAATATTAATACGGCGTCCAATCTCGATTATTGTCCATAATCGCTTGGCAACTTTGCCGCAAACTTTCCGCCAATTTTTCAGTAAAGACCTCCACGCGGATTTCTGTTCACGAGTAAGATCAGCGACGGTTACTGCATTTGTTGCCCTTAGTTTAGGCTTCACCCACTCCCAAATATTTTCAATGGGGTGTGATACTGAGGAACTAATGGCGCCACAAGCGACAGTCCCAAAATAATTTGATTGGTTGTTTCAAATGTCTAATGTCATTTCTGACGTATTTTAACCAATCAAAACCATTGATAGCGGCCAGGTCGCCGCTGGCGCCATCTGCGATTAGCTTTGCGTGATACACCCCATTCGATTGGCGATTGGCGTCAGTGGTCTGTGAGGGCCAATCCAACACATTAATACCACGTTCCGCTTTCCAACAAGTGCAGAGCCGACTACGGTATTGAAGGTTTTTATCCTCTTGCAGAATCCAGAAATCATGGGAAAACTTGTTTTTTTACAAATCATTTTAGGAAAATGATTGTTCTATTCAGCCTAATATTTATTTTTATAAGCTGCATACTAAAAGAAGACCGGCGAAACTCGACTTCATATTTTACAAGGACGTTCACAAGCGGAAATATGTTAAATAAATAGAGTTAAATTCGTAGAATTTAATTCCACAAAATCATGATTTTTAAATAAGGGAGTCAAAAGATAAATAACTTTCAATTATATTATAACAAAACGTTTCTATAATGCAAAAACTAAACGACTTTTTCTTGTAAGAGTATGGTATGTTCCAATCAACGCAGAAGTTTTAATACTAAAGTAATCAGTTCCATTTTCAATATGCACAATGTTAAGGTATATTTAAAATGTTTTGATCTATTAAACATCAAACAATACTCCAAGAGACATTAGAAAGCGATACACCTGTATTTTGAATGTATTCTACTGCAAAGAGAAAAATAATACTGAAGAATATAGCTGTATGAACATTAGACTTCATTGCCTTCCCATTAATAAAAGTGTGCAGTGTCAACAATGTCAGTCAATGTCAAATCCATCACTGACATTGATGTTCGGGGTTGCCAGATCGTACGTTTTGGTACGATTTACGTATTATTTGAGCGTGTGTCGTACTATGGTTCACATTCACATCACAATTAATACTTTTTAACGATTGAACCCCAAAATGTAAAAATAGGTGCATGAAATGAAATGAAATGAAATAATTCTTTATTGCTGTAAATGTGGTCAGTACAAGATTATAACATTTATCGATTTCGTTTCTCACATTTAACCAAATAACATTGGTATGCAAATTAGATATGGGACGTGATTAGTAATAAATTAACAATGTCGCAAAATAATCATAAATAAAATAAAAAACAATAATAATAATAATTAAAACATGTCCAAAAGTCACCGAATTGAAATAAATACCCAAAACATAATATATATATATATATATAAAAAAAATGGTCTGATAATATTTAAAATTTGCAATCAAATAATTCCTTAACACTATAAAAACACTTGTCAGTCAGTAATCGATACAACGCACATTTACATTGTTTCATTGGTAAGTCTTTCATTGCCATTGGTAGTTTATTGAATAATTTTATTGACATGAGATAACAATGGGGAGGAAAAGCGCAATTTTATCCCGATAGGTGGCGTCTGGTCTTTGGTATCCGGCCGCCTCAAAGAAAGTGTCAAAACATATGGGAATCTCTTGGAGTATTGCACTTTTTAATTGTATACTGAGAAAATGCCGCATTGTTATGCATGTAACTTGTAAAATATTGGAGTTCATCGATTTCCCAGTAACAAAAAAAATAGTGGGCAAAAAAATATCAAAAAAAATATGCTTTTCCCTCGATTTTCTCCTTTGCTGAGCCTGAGAAACATTATAAATCAAAAGGAATGTTTCATGAATTTGATGAAGCTTCGCCAAAATAAAACAACATTTGAATTATAACAGCTTTGTTCTTTAATATTTCAACCTCAGCAGTTTCTAACATATTTATAACTTGGATGAATTTGATAGGTATATCAAATATGGAATAAGCCCAATATTGGGGCCAAACAGAGAATTAATAGAGTTTTATATGCCAGAGTCATTCAAGAAACTTAGAATAATAAAATAAATATGATAAAACGGTTCGTGTAATTTTGGATGGTACAGAAATTCCAGTACAGAAACCTGAAATTACTATTGCACAGAAGGCATCATGAGGTAACTACAAACACGGAAATTCACACTCAGTTGCTTTGTTAAAATTTAAATCATATGCTTCTAATCTGAAATAAAAAGATTACTTGTAAATCTTACACGAAATTTAAAGAAATGTAATGCTTGTTAGCAATTTTTTGTAAGTTGCTATAAACTTTCTTGCCTGTTGTTTTGGCTTTTCTTTTCCGTAATTCTTCTTTTATCTGAGCTTAAGTTAGCATAGAATACATTGTTTGTCCGCAAAACCGAAAAAAATACAATCTAAGAAAGTAAAATCACGTAATACACAGTCAAGACAATATAAGCTCAAACTGACAATTGTTCCAAAGACTGAGCGCCATCTGTAATTCACTTTGCCTTCGCCTCCCCATTCCTTCAGCAACACGTTGTTGAGCAAGATGGCAACACTAATTGATTTGGATATCTGGTTGAGAATGTACACACCTCATGCTTCTTTTTAAACAAATTCAGATTACTTTTCGTAAAGACACATAATTCAAAAATATACAATGATGTTAGGAGATTTAGTTTTTTGAATAATGGTCGACAGGAATCCATGGGTCCTGCACCACACATAGCTCTAATATACTTTTTTTGAATGATAAAGGCACGGTCAACGTCAACCGAGTTTCCCCATAAAATTAGACCATACCTCAAAACTGAGCACACGTAACCATGATAAGCAGTAAGTGCTGTCTTTTGACCACTAAGCCGCGCTAAACGATATAAAGCATAAGTAAATCTATTAATTTTCTGACAAACACATGAGACGTGATTTTTCCATGATAAAGGACCATGCCCATGGGTCTATAGAAGTTCCGGCCCACGGTACACCGCGGTGTACACAGACGAATTGTGCATTAAATGAAAGCATGGCATGTTAAAAACTCAATAAACTGAATGTTGGTTAAGAAAATAAGTCGCCTTTTTTAGATAAAACGACTTTTTTTCGTAAGTATGGGCACAATTTATTTCAACAATTTTCATATCAGAGGCATTTGTTTTATCGTTTTAGTCTCTCGAAGTCAATTTTAACTAAATGTAATGTTGTTTACTTTGAATAAACTAACCAGGGGGCTGATTGTCTAATTTAAAAATCCATCGCAATCGCTTTCATATGACAGATGAATGTGACACATTGCTGCATTTCTTTGGTAAGTTTTTATTCGTGCCAAAAAGAAGCATCAATGTATTACATCCTGAAAGCGATTGCGATAGATTTTGAAATTAGACAATAGAAAAGCAGAGCTGCTTCCAGAATCCAATGCATGCGAGAGTCATGTGGGCATTTCCATTCCAGATTATCGTCATATAAAATAGCGAGGCATAACTCCAAAGTTCGGGATAGGGTCGGAGACTCGGAGTCCATTAGCGTAAAATGGGTCAAAAAGTAAAGGATGCACGAGAAAAAACACACTGCAAAACACTTCCAATACAAAACAAAACAACAAAACACAAACAAACGGCAATCAAACGTTGTTACGTCGCCGTCGTCGTACTGTCAGTATACTGTCAAACTGACAGTAGATCAGCCGAGTACACAGTGCTGCCATTGTTCTATTGGAATCGATTACTAAATCGATTTTAAGCTTGTTCAATACTGTTATAATCTAAAAAATATTTTATGATTTCACTGGTTTTAATGAAAAATATATTTTTTGAAGTTATACTCTTGCCGTTACAAATAATGTTAGTAATTAATAATATATTTTGTTAGTATCGATTTTTATATCGCATCGATTGTTTACGAGATTTTTTCGTACCTCGAGCAACGTCACTCGCATAAAAATCTTTGAATTGTTATTTAAATGGTTTTGGTGATGGCGACTTTATTACATAATAATTCTAATTGCATTATTCATATTAAATTAAATAATGATTTTTAAATTTTATGGAAAGTTTGTACACGGTATTTTAAAGTTGGGCCGTAGATGGGCGTAAGCCTTTGTGTCTACTTCAATGCCAAGAAATTTAGCAGCAGTGCATTTTGCGATTTGTTCACCATCATGCATTACAGATACTTTTTGTGGTCGTCCATTTTTATTGTAAAATTGAATAAATTTAGTTTTTGTTATGTTAACTAGTAGATTGTTATGCCTCAACCAATTGATTACATTAATGATTGTATTATTTATTTCAGTTTCATAGTCAATATTAGGAATTTTATGTAAAATTATTGAAATATCATCAGCAAACAGTGTGCATCGATACCCAGTGATAGACGGAAGATCATTTAAATATAAAACAAACAAGAGAGGTCCAAGGATGCTTCCCTGGGGAACACCAAAATTATTTTTTGAATAATCAGAGTGACAGGTAGTTAAATTTAAAGACTTGTCAATTTTGTTAAGTTCTACCTTTTGGACTCTATTTTCAAGATATGATCCAATCCACTCCTGTGCATGCCCACGGATACCATATGCTTCTAGTTTTTTAAGTAGAGTTTTGTGACAAACATGATCAAAGGCTCTACTAAGATCAAACAGTATCATTGAAACGGGAATACGCTTATCCATCAAGGTTGAAATGTGACGGACGATATGGTAACATGCCATAGACGTGGATTTCCCCTTTTGGAATCCATATTGTTCTGACTGTATAATGTTAAATTTTGTACAAAATTATGACAATCTTATATAGAATACCTTTTCAAAAATTTTTGAGAATTTAGAGATGAGCGTAATAGGCCTATAGTCTATAGTTATTAATATTGTCTTTGTCTCCTTTTTTGTACAGCGGTTTCACTATCGACAGCTTTAATGAAGAGGGAAATACTCCGGTGGCGAATGATAAATTTATTAAATACGCCAATAAAGGAGCCAACTCATTTGCACATGCTTTAATAATTTTAGTACTTATTTCATCATATCCCGTAGCGCTAGTATTATTTAATGATTTGATAACATTTTTTATTTCGACTTCATCAGTGGGTGCCAGGAATAGAGTAGAATTGCAATGTTTTAGACTGCCAGGATAATTTGTCGTATTAGAATCCGGGATAACTTTTGGTATATTAATAAAATGGGAATTAAATTTCGATGCAATTTGCTCGGTATCAATAATTATTTCATTTTTATTAATTTTCAAATTTTCTACAGTATTTATTGAATGCTTGCATGTTTCCCAAAACACAGTAAACTTAATTTTGTACCTTGATTTATTGGTTTGCGTGCCCTTTTTGCCATTTTCGTACTATTCTAGGAGCCTGGGCGTACTTTTTTGGAAACGACTACTGGCAAGCCAATACTCACACACGTTTTAATTTCTGTGTTCATTTTCGTATCATAGTGCGTATTTAATATCTTTTTTATCCCAGCTTTGGAATAGTTAAAACGATTAACTTTTTTTGTTAGTCTAGTGTAGGTCTATAAATATCAGTCAATTCTTTTCATGAACGGGACCCCTAAGTAGAGGTCTGAAATTACATAGAAGTTCGCCGATCTTCTTTAAAAATATGCCGGTCACGTTCACGCTCTTGAACACACTGATAGTTGATAAATCGCATTGTATGTGACACGTTGAGAAACAGAAGTATTGAATAGTCTGTTTGATTGAATATCTCGATAGTCTAACTTATCATTGATTTTTAATTTTCTGCACTATTAGGGTGCCCGCATAACAAAGCAGGTTACAGGTCGGCACAGGTCTGTACCGACTAAGCTGAGCTACTCAAACTGCACACAGCGCTCTGCAGTTTGAGTAGCTTATTATTTGATTGTTCTCGCGCGGATGGGAATCTGTACGTTTAGTACTACACTGGCCTGCAAAACTAAGTACCTACTACAGAGGTCTATTTTCATATATACGAGGTAACTTTAAAGCATTGGTTCTCTGCCCAGGATTAAACGTGGTGTGATCTGATGATGACCATCCAGGGAGTGAATGGAGAAGATTCAGATCCCCATACACACCCAATTGATCTGATCAGCATTCTAAGAGCTGTAAGGATAAGAGTTATCAGTTACAGCATTTCCATACATTTTAATGCTATTTTCGTGGTTTTTTTAAACATATCTAAACAGCTCTTAGAATGCTGATTAGATCTATTGGGTGTGTATGGGGATCTGAATCTTCTCCATTCACTCCCTGGATGGCCATCATCAGATCACACCACGTAAACGTGTCCTGGGCGGAGAACCAATGCTTCAAAGTTACCTCGTTTGTATGAAAATAGACCTCTGTAGTACTTAGTTTTGCAGGCCAGTGTATTATATCGGGTCATTTTGAACTCACCATCCAAATTTTGAGGATGTGTTCAGTCCATGAAACTGAACAACTTTCTCTAAGGAACACATGGTCAAATATGTAAAATAAGACTTTCCATACAAATCAAAGAGATCACGTGATCAATTTAGTATGGGATGACCAAAATTTTGTGGCGAAATTCGACACATGTTTTTTAGAGAAAGTTTTTTAGTTTCATGGACTGGACACATCCTTGAAATTTGGATGGTAAGGTCAATATGACCCGATATATTCTGTGCTGGTGTAAGGTAATTTACTTCTTTCATTTTCTTTAGGGTAAACTCTTCTTCTGCAATAAACCTGGCAAAGAAAAAACGTCGCGCAAGACCCTACAATCCGCTTAAAAAATATAAGAAATTAACGGATCAACGTGGCTATCCCAAAAAGTGTGATCATGTAAGTACCTGCATGGAAATAGTAGATTGTGTCATAAGGGAGCAAAATAATATTTTTACGGCGGGGGCGCTTTTTTGAATCCAGAGCGTAGCGAGGGATTCTTTAGTAGAATCCTGAACGTTGCGAGTCCCTCATCTGATCCGCCGGAGTCCCGTGCCAAATTCGTGCGCTTCCCCCGTTACCTAGACGTTCCCGTGCACACGCTGCTCCAGCCTGCTTCGTCCTAACTTAATCCTACCTCAGTACCGGATTAAGACTACTTGGTGCCCTAAGCAATCCACGCCTGTAGGCCCCCTTAAGGATTACCATCTACGTAAGGGACGATGCTTGTCTAGGATATGCAAATAATTCCCGATTTTTCATCAATTTTTGTAAGTTTCATCGACTAATCTGGTACTTTTAATTCTTGCCCAATGACTCTTGCCTGTCAATAGTTGAAAAAACGGCCGCGCAGCGCAAATTTAATTTTTTTTTCAGTTTCATCCACATATTTTGTAGTAAGTCGCTTAACATGGCCACACAAATGAATTTGAAATAAAACATATTTTTTTTTATTTCTTAAAAAAATTTTTGTTTACTTTTCGGTGCTGATTATGGTGCCCCCCAGACGTGATGCCCTAAGCAATTGCTTAATTTGTTTAAGGGTTAATCCAGCACTGTCTTACCTTCGTTAGGCTGGCCCCAGACCTACCGGTTCCGTTTCTTTGCTTTGCTGTGCTACCTTGCTTGAAAGACCGCCGGCCAACCAGGGTAATTTTCAATCTATCACATTTTGGGACTAGACCAAATTGGCAAGATAGCCATTAGCTTGGTTTTATCAAATATCATCGCCTGGATTGCGAAGTAGGAAGCTTTTAGGAGATATGCCATATGTTAAAAATAACTCGATCGCTTATTTATACAAGATGTTTAGTAAAACCTTATAAAACTGAATATGGTAGATAGGGCCCATAATAAAACTGAACAACTTTTACTATGGGACCAAATCTGAAATCGCGAAAAAAATTAACTGTTTCATACATTTTGATAATTTCGTTATTAATTTTTGTATAAAACAGCAGTTTTTTTTTAAAACGAAAACTAAAACTTCTCATCGCACCCTAGACGACGATATTTGATAACACCAAACTAATGGCTATCTTGCCAATGTGGTCAGGTCAAAATATGCGATAGATTGAAAATGAGCCTCTTGGCCGGCGGTCCATGGTAGAACAGCAAAGCAAAGAAATGAAACCGGTAGGTCTGGGGTCAGCCTTAGTCATACTTACTTAGCTTATTAAACTTAGCCTGTGCTCAAAATTTTTGTGAAACGCTAGGACGTGGCATTTTAAAATAAACTTTTGAATTTCAGTTCCATCTTTTTATTTTCTTCCAAATTTTGCTCCGTTGCAAGTTAGTTTTAAGTCGTTACGTTTTGTTATTAATAAAAATCTTTCCTTTATACTCTACTTCCTATCTTTACCTTTGTAGCATAGAATCATCCTGTCTTTCTCTCTTTAGTAGGTTCATCTTCTCTATTTCTTTTTGTAACGTTACACTAGGCCCACTAGCAGATCCAGGGGGGGGGGGGGCTAAGGGGCTCAAGCCCCCCCAAAATCATTTGGGTCCACCCCAACAAACTTTACTAACTACATTTTATTATATTCTTTAATGGAACTATAGGTCTTTTTTGGAACCATTTGATATTGCAAAATTATAATTTATGACCGTTTGTTTCCTTAATAAATAAATAAAAAATACATTGGTAAAGACTGCCCTCACCTAGGTTAAGCCCCTCCCAAACCAAAATCATGGATCAGCCACTGACTAGGCCCGCCTGCAACTCTTCGTAAGGTCATGGAAAATACTGAGAAACTAATTTTGACTATAAACTTATCATTTCCTTTTAGTGCGATCTGAAAGTGAGCAGTCGCTTTGAGCACTGGCAGCACGTTCTGATGAAACACCGCGACAAGAAGCACACTTACCGACCGATCATCAGGGTCATCTGCGACGTCTGCGGGAAGGGGCTGCAGGTTAGTACCCACACACACACACACACACACACACTAACACACCGTGCTCTCTCTCTCACAAACACACCACACACACACACACACAAACACACACACTTTGCACATTACATTAATTAATCGCATCGCATTAACGGTAACGGTGCGTCGTAGAGAATATTAGATTGTTATACAAGGGTCAAAAGGAAGCAATTCCCATACGAGATATTAAGGCTATAGTTCGAGTATGGAATTGTTGACTTTTACCCGTGTTTAACACTCTACTTTTCATCTTAATATATAAAATCGTAAACTGAATGACTGACTGACTGACTGATCTATCAACGCACAGCCCAAACCGCTGGACCTAGAGACTTGAAATTTTGCACACAGATACTTTATACAGTGTAGACATGGGCGCCGCGCCGGCGTGGCGCCGCCATGTGTTACCGGCACGCCGCCGCCTATGCCGCGCGGCGTGGATTTTTGGCCAAAAAACAAACTTATTGTCGAAAGTTAAACTATTTATGTCAGTTTTTTGACGACTCGTTATTTCTGTAACTTACCAAATAATGCTGTCCTGTATGTGCTGTATTCTTGGGTTGTATTCAGCGAAGATCTCTTTTTTTCTAAAAAGTTGGACTTATCGAAGCCTGTAAGTGGACTGTGTTTGTCCTATCTAGCACAAACATAATAGTCATCAACTTCGAGTGTTGTGTTCCCAATAGATATTTCTTGGTTTCTTGTAAAGCACTTCTTAATATTTGAACGCTGTGTTCAAGTCCTCCAAGATCTCGCAAGAACTTAAACATCGGCAAAACGAAGGTGTGCTAAGTATTTCACACTTCTTTTCCAGTCCAGCCGGATACAGAAACTTTAAAGTATCGCAGGGGGAATAGTTTCAGAGAAAAAACGTACCCTTGTCGCGATAGTATGGGAATTGAACTCTGGTTTTGAATTTTTAGTAATTTTAACCGAAGTATTTATATTTTTAAGAACCCCAACACAGCACTTCGTAGTTGGCACCTTTGGAGAAACTGCAGCACCCACATGCCTTGATCGAAGGGAAGGCTTTCATAGTCCTCGAATGCTAAGTAAAATGGCAGATTGTCCACAGCATTCTGTATGTTTTAACGACTGGAAAATGCTTTATGCATGTCCTAGCTTCGGGGGATGGCTAAAGCCTGATGGTCACTGGGACCTACCAATGTGGTATACCTCTAAAATCAGTCAATATCTTTTTGAATCGTCTTGGAACAATGCTTTATCGAACCACTAGCGGCCGCCCGCGACTTCGTCTGCGTGGACAGTTTTTTTGCTTTCCCTCGGGAACTGTACGTTTTTTCTGGATGAAAGGTACCCTATGTCCTTTTCTGTACCCCTGACAACGTGTATGCAAAATTTTATGAGGATCGCTTCAGTAGTTAAGACGTGAAGGCGTAACAAACAAATAAACAAACAAACAAACGGACTTTCGCATTTATAATATTAGTAAGGATATTAGTAAGGATTCGACGTCATCTGACTATAAATTATTCAAAGTAGCATTGGCAACTGGTGGAGCCACGGAAATCATTGTGCACACTACCGTGATTATCCCACGGCATATAAATCCGTGAAGTCTGTTCGTCCATCCGGGAAGGCAAAGTGTGACCTGGGACACAACACGTGGGAGACCCTAAGTCAGGGGATAACTGTGCAGGTACAGGTCTTTCAAAGTCTCAGCTACAAGAACCACGTGATCGGCAAACTGTTATACTCAAATATCTCAGTAGAGCTTTCCAAGGCATTCCCTGCTGGCTTTGCGGAGAAAACGGGGATCGTAAAACGAACCTTCTCGACCAATCCCTATACGTCCTGCCGCCGTAGCGTATAGTATACCTAGATATGGTCAATAACCAGTCTTTTCGGAACTCAGTTTATTCAAGAAGTTGGTTGGAAGTAGGAAGTCTTCAAACCCGCGAGTAATACGATTTGTAATTTTATACAAATCATATCACTCTTGCAGATGTGGCTCAGGCAAATTGAGTGAGATCTATTAGTTCTTCAAGAGTGTCTCACAAGAGATTCGCCTGACCTGTTAGGTACATGTATTAAGCACAATCTTATTTATATTATAATACTGTGCCTTAGGGCTTAGGCCTTCTACCCTCAAGGGTGAAGGAATTAAAAACTTCTGGAGTGCTTTTAAGCATACGGCTTGTTTTCATGTTTTTTTGTGATTTCGGCATCCTTGCTGCCTTGTTACTGTTTAGTTGCTTAAGCAGTACTAATTTCATACAGGCAGACGTCCGGGATATTTTTGGAGTATTAAATCTGGTAAGCTTGGTTCTGGTCTGAAGTCTTTAGGCCTTACATTAGATCAGGTGTGGCGCTTTAGCAAATTACAGAGTTCTAATAAACGTAAAGTGATAAATTGTATAATGCAGCGTTCTCTAAAGCCATATAACTATTCATGTCAATTAAGCTTTAAAAAAAATCCACGCCGCCGGCGCCGCGCCGCCGCCGACCTAAAATTGCCAGTTCGCCGCCGCCGCAATTTTTTAACGCGGCGCCCATGTCTAATACAGTGTAGGCATCCACTAAGGAAGGATTTTTGAAAATTCCATCCCTAAGGGGATGAAATGAGGGATGAAAGTTTGTATGAAAGTCCCTCAGTTTTGAAGCTAGAATCTTCAAATTTTGTGTTTAGGCTGACGATTGAAAATTAATAAATACGGGTCTCAGCGTTTTTCAAAATTCTACCCCCGAAGGGGTCAAAAGGGGGATGAAGTTGTGTATTAAAGAAAATCCTTCATTTTCGAAGTAAAAATCGCAAAATTTATAATTTAGGCTTATGGATAGAAATCTAAAGCAACGTATATTGTTTTTGTTAGGATTTCAACTCCAAAGGGGATGAAATGGGGGTGAAAAGGGTTAAAAAAACCTAAAAATAGATATGGATGTCGTTATCGGGGTTTTGTGGGATGACGATTGCAAAAATGACATTTATTTTGAAGTCCAACCACGGTGGACATGATTTAACCCCTAAAGGGGTGAAAATGGGGTCCAAATTTTGTATGGGAAAATAATATAAAATAGACATTACAACTTTAAATTTCGTAGGAGCACATCTAAAAATAAATAGGCAAATATATATTTTGTTATTTTGAAAATCAACCCCTTAGGGGGTAAATGGGGTGAGTAAACATAAAAGTTGATATGGATGTCGTTATTGGGGTTTTCTGGGATGACGATTGCAAAAATGACATTTATTTTGAAGTCCAACACGGTGGACATGATTTAACCCCTAAAGGGGTAAAAATGGGGTTCAAATTTTGTATGGAAAAAGAATACAAAATCGAAATTACAACTTTAAAATTCGTAGGAGCATGTCTAAATATATATTTTGGGATTTTGAAAATCAACCCCTTAGAGGGTAAGTGGGGTGAGTAACATAAAAATCGATATGGATGTCGTTCTTGAGGTTTTATGGGATGGTGATTGCGAAAATGAGATTTATTTTGAAGTCCAACGCGGTGGACATGACACATATAGACCTGGACCTGGACATGCACATCTGGGGAACGGGAACGGGAACCGGAACGGGCACGCGAACGGGAACGGAACGGAACGGACCGGAACGGAAGGGAACGGAACGGGAACGAGACGGTAACGGGAACTAGAACGGGACGGGTATGGGAACGGGAACGGAAGGGGTACGGGACGGGAACGGAACGAAACGGGAATAAAACAGGAACGTAACGGGAACGGAACGGGAACGAAACAGGAACGAAACTGGAATGAAACAGGAACGGAACGGGAATAGAACAGGATGGGAACGGGAACAAGAACCGGACGGGAACGGAACGGGAACAAGAACGGGAACGTAAGGCGTACGGGATGGTTAGGGGACGTTTACGGGACGGGAACACAGCGGGAACGGAACGGGAATGGGAACGGGAACGAAACGGGAACGAAACGGGAACGGAACGGGAATATAACGGGACGGGAACGGGAACGAGAACAGGATGGGAACGGGACAGGAACGGGATGGGAACGGGAACGGAAACGGAAGGGGTACAGGACGGTTACGGGACGGAACGGAACGGAACGGGAACGAGACGGTAACGGGAACTAGAACCGGACGGGTATGGGAGCGGGAACGGAAGGGGTACGGGACGAGTACGGGACGGGAACGGAACGAAACGGGAATGAAACAGGAACGTAACGGGAACGGAACGGGAACGAAACAGGAACGAAACAGGAACGGAACGGGAATAGAACAGGATGGGAACGGGAACAAGAACCGGACGGGAACGGAACGGGAACGTAAGGCGTACGGAATGGTTAGGGGACGTTTACGGGACGGGAACACAGCGGGAACGGAACGGGAACGAAACGTGAACGGAACGGGAACGAAACGGGAACGGAACGGGAATATAACGGGACGGGAACGAGAACAGGATGGGAACGGGACAGGAACGGGATGGGAACGGGAACGGGATGGGAACGGGAACGGAAACGGAAGGGGTACAGGACGGTTACGGGACGTTTACGGGACGGGAACGCAAACGGGATGGGAACGGAACGGGGAACGGGAGCGGGAACGGGAACGGGAACTGGAAGCCTTGTGCGAGGCCCGCCACACGCGGCAAATGTCTTGCCTCGCGAGGCAGCGCGCTTGATGGGGACTCGCCTAATCGCGTAAAAATGGCTGGCCGGATCCTGGTTGAAGGTTCCTTAAAAGGATTTCGTCTAATATCCACGCGGACGAAGTCGCGGGCAGAAGCTAGTCTCTTATATAAAAGTGAAGGGGTGACTGACATATCAACGCACAGCTCAAACCGCTAGCTCTAGAGACTTGAAATTTTGTACAAAGATACTTTATAGAGTGTAGGCATCCACTAAGAAGGGATTTTTGGAAATTTGACCCCTAAAGGGGTGAAATGGGGGTTCAAAGTTTGTATGGAAAAAAATATTAAATAGATATTTCGACTTGAAACTTCGTAGGAGGACGTCTAAAAATAAATAGGCAAATATATATTTTGTTATTTTGAAAATCAACCCCTAAGGGGGTAAATGGGGCAAAAATAGCCCAAAATGACTGACAAATCAATGCACAGCCCAAACCACTTGACCTAGAGACTTGAAATTTTGCACACAGATACTTATACAGTTTAGGTTATCCACTAATTATGGATCTTTGAAAATTCCATCCCTAGGGGATGAAAAAAGGGATGAAAGTTTGTATGAAAGTCCCTCAGTTTTGAAGCTAGGATCTCAAAATTTTGTATTTAGGCTGACGATTGAAAATTAATAAATACGTGTCTTAGCGTTTTTTTAAATTCTACCCCGAAGGGGTGAAAAGGAGGATGAAGTTGTGTATAGAAGAAAATTCTTCATTTTCGAAGTAAAAATCGCTAAATTTATAATTTAGGATTATGGATGGAAATCTAACGCAACGTATATTGTTTTTGTTAGTATTTAAACCCCTATGGGGATGAAATGGGGGTGAAAAACCAAAAAATAGATATGGATGTCGTTATCGAGGTTTTGTGGGATGACGATTGCAAAAATGACATTTATTTTGAAGTCCAACACGGTGGACATGATTTAACCCCTAAAGGGGTGAAAATGGGGTTAAAATTTTGTATGGAAAAATAATATAAAATAGACATTACAACTTTAAACTTCGTAGGAGCACGTCTAAAAATAAATAGGCAAATATATATTTTGTTATTTTGAAAATCAACCCCTAAGGGGGTAAATGGGGTAAGTAAACATAAAAATCGAAATAGATGTCGTTATTGGGGTTTTCTGGGATGACGATTGCAAAAACTCATTTATTTTTAAGTCCAACACGGTGGACATGATTTAAACCCTAAAGGGGTGAAAATGGGGTTCAACTTTTGTATAGAAAAATAATATAAAATAGACATTAGGTACAACTTTAAACTTCGTAGGAGCACGTCTAAAAATAAATAGGCAAACATATATTTTGTGATTTTGAAAATCTTCCCCTTAGGGGGAAAATGGGGGTAGATGGTGAGTAAACATAAAAATCGATATGGATGTCGTTCTTGAGGTTTTATGGGATGGTGATTGCGAAAATGAGATTTATTTTGAAGTCCGACGCGGTGGACATGAAACATCATGAACCTGGACCTGGACATGCACATCCAGGGGACGGGAACGGGAACAAGGACGGGGACGGGAACGGAACGCGAACGGGACGGGAAATAGACGGGAACGGGACGGGAACGGAAAGGGAACGTAACGGGATCGGAACAGGAACGAAACGGGACGGGAACGGGAACGGAATGGGAACGGGGACGGGAACGGAACGGAAATGGGACGGGAATCGGACGGGAACTAGACGGGAACGGAATGGGAACGGGACGAGAAAGGGACGGGAACTAGACGGGAGCGGGACGGGAACTAGACGGGAACGGAACGGAAATGGTACGAAAATGGAAAGGGAACGGAACGGGAACGGGACGGGAACGGAAAGGGAACGGAACGGGAACGGAACATGCGGCAAAGGTCTTGCCTCGCGACGCAGCGCGCTTGAAGGGGACCCGCCTAATCGCGTAAAAATGGCTGGACGGATCCTGGTTGTTTCAGGTTCCCTGAGGATTTTCTCTTATATCCACGCGGACGAAGTCGCGGGCAAAAGCTAGTTTCGAATATAAAGAAAGTAAAAAAAGTCTTAGTTTTTTTTTTGCAAAATGTTTATTAATAAAAACACATGTACCTGAACTGTAGTAACTACATAGGTACCTAGTACCTACCTAAACCCTGTAATTATTATACTTACCTACCTATTTGAAAAATTTAAATTGTTGCAATATTTGTTGGAATATTTACACAGTTTGATATGATGACACATTTGGCTCTGTTGGACGCCTGTAAAAGTAGGAGATATTCATTGGTCTTTGATTAGACGTTGAAGTCCATCTGACAGACTCTCCTGAAGTAGTTGGTTGAGGCGAAGGCTAGTTTTATTGTTTCTGTTATTTTGTTTTTATTTTTTATTTTTTTTTCCCACAGATATACATAAATTTCCTTATTCTAAATCCTCGCCAACCTGTAAGCATCAGGTTGTTGGCAAGACAAGCGCTTGTTTACAGATTCTTAGTATATCTGTATGTATCAGTATTTTACTTATCACTATTAGTATAATATATTATATATATTGTATGTATATTTCTTAACGATAACACTTATAAACTTATTTCTCATAAAAAAATGCACACTTTAACTTTTTTTTCAACGTTTCTCTACTCATTATACTGTTTTTTCTAAGCACATTTATTTTGTTATAAATTTTTGGTATAATATACTTATTTGTTCTTTGTCCATAATTATTTTTAGCACTGGGTACAATTAATTTCCTTTCTCTAACCCTTCTAGTATTGTACTTATTTTCAATTAAGGTTCTATTCTCTTGATTATAATAGTTTTCTATAGCTATTAAATGTTCCACCTTTTTGTGTACTGGTAATACCTTACATATATTAAATAACTGATTGTAGTCCTTTTTACATTTTAATTTAGTCTTTTTATCTATATATATAAAATTCAAAGTCCTGACTGAGTGAGATATCAACGCACAGCCCAAACCGCTGAACCTAGAGACTTGAAATTTTGTACACACATACCTTATACAGTCTAGGCATCTACTAAGGAAGGATTTTTCAAAATTCCATCCCTAAGGGGATGAAATAAGGGATGAAAGTTTGTATGAAAGTCCTTCAGTTTTGAAGCTAGGATCTTCAAATTTTATATTTAGGCTAATGATTGAAAATAAATAAATATGTGTCTCAGCGTTTTTCAAAATTTTACCCCCGAAGGTGTGAAAAGGGGGATGAAGTTGTACTTAGAAGATAATCCTTTATTTTGGAAGTAAAAATCGCTAAATTTGTAATTTAAGCTTACGGATGGAAATCTAACGCAACGTAAATTATTATTGGTAGATTTTCAACCCCTATGGGGATGAAATGGGGGAGCAATGGGGTAAATAAACCTAAAAATAGATATGGATGTCGTTATTGAGGTTTTCTGGGATGACGATTGCGAAAATTACATTTATTTTGAAGTCCAACACGGCGGGCATGATTTTATTCCTAAAGGGGTGAAAATGGGGCTTAAATTTTGTATGGAAAAATAATATAAAATAGACAGTACAACTTTAAACTTCGAAGGAGCACGACTAAAAATAAATAGACAAACATATATTTTGTGATTTTGAAAATCAACCCCTAAGGCGGTAAATGGAGTAAGTAAACATAAAAATCAATATGGATGTCGTTTTTCGAGGTTTTATGGGATGATGATTGCGAAAATGAAATTTATTTTGAAGTCCAATACGGTGGACATGATTTAACCCCTAAAGGGGTAAAATCGGAGCTCAAATTTTGTATAGAAAAAGAATATAAAATAGACATTACAACTTTAAAATTCGTAGGAGCACGTCTAAAAATAAAAAGGCAAACACATATTTTGTTGTTTTGAAAATCATCCCTTAGAGGGTAAATGGAATAAGTAAACATGAAAATCGATGTGGAAGTCGTTTTTGAGGTTTTGTAGGATGGTGATTGCGAAAATGACATTTATTTTGAAGTCCAACACGGTGGACATGATTCAGCCCCAGGGGACGGGAACGGGAACGGGAACGCGAACGGGAACGGGAAGGCGAACGCGAACGCGAGCGGAAAAGTATTAAGAAACGGGAACGGGATACCTACTAATATCTCTGGACCCAATTCTGATTATGGTAATAAACTAGCTTCCGCCCGCGACTTCGTCCGCGTGGATATTAGAGAGAATCCTTAGGTAACCTTTAACCAGGATCCAACCAGCCGTTTTTATGCGATTAGGTGGGTCCCCACCAAGCGAGCAGCCTCGTGCGAGGCCCGCCACATCCACATGCGGCAAACGTCTTGCCTCGCGAGGCAGCGCGCTTGGTGGGGACCCACCTAATCGCATAAAAACGGCTGGTTGGATCCTGGTTAAAGGTTACCTAAGGATTCTCTCTAATATCCACGCGGACGAAGTCGCGGGCGGAAGCTAGTCTACTATAAATTTCAATAACCGTATTTGTAATTTTTTTATATCCTGTAAGTATGTGTGGTAAGTTCGACCATAAACACCTAAACCATAGCTTATAAGTGAGTCGGCAAGAGCATAGTATACCATTAGTAGTGTTCGTTTATCTAGTATCTTAAACAATTGGAAAAACTTACTAATAACATACCTGAGCTTGTTGCAGACCTGTTCAATATGCGTTTTAAAATTAAAGTGTCTATCTATTTCTATGCCTAAATATCTAAAAGTTTGATATGTTTCTTATATTTTTATACTCATTTTAGCAGGTAATAAATACAAAATCAACTCAAAACTATAATACGGCACACACAGCTCAAAGTCCCCGCCAATTTTTTTTTTTTTTTAGTTTATTGGGGTCTAACAAACAGTTTCACAATGTGTGTAATAAACAGTTTGTTACATTATATGTGGAACCAACATCGTTAACCACTGATTACATTTAATAGTTTTTCTTATTTTTTTTTATCGCATCGATTTGTGGACTCAGAAAGCTTGTAGGCATTTGTGAAAAGTATTCATTAAGTCACGGATTGATATATAATGTGAAAAAGAGTGAAATCATGGTCTTCGAATCCGGGGGTAAAAGTATTATAAATATGCCACCAGTTTCACTTAACGGCATAATTTTGAAAAGGACATACAAATTTAAATATCTCGGTCATATTTTGTCCCCTGACTAAAAGATGATGATGATATTGAGAGAGAACGGAGAGCGCTGTCAGTGAGAGCAAACATGCTGGCACGCAGGTTTGCACGTTGCACTGAAAGTGTTAAAATCACCCTGTTTCGTGCCTATTGTACATCATTTTATACGTGCAGCCTGTGGGCTAAAACTACCCATAAATCTTACAGCGTTCTCCGTGTACAATTCAATAATGCGTTCAGGATACTGTTGGGACTGCCCTGCTATTGTAGTGCATCCGGAATGTTTGCTACCGCTAGAGTAGATTGTTTTTTCGCAACTATGCGCAAGAGGTGTGCGTCACTGGTACGGCGAGTGCGAGCCAGTCCCAACACTATCCTGAAAATGATCGCCAGCAGGCTTGATTGTCCCTACTTGAGTCGCTGCTCTGCCATTGCCCATGGAATGGCTCAGCGGTGACTTAATTAGGTATAAATGATATTATTAAATAAATTCTTACTAACATAGTAGATTAAGTTTCACTTACATAAAATGAGTCCTTGTTACTTAAATAAACTAAAATTTTATTATTATAAATTTGGAACACGCCGCGTCGCCGGCCACTCTGCCCAATGTTTTTAATTTTGCACTGGCTTTGAGGTACCTAACTCTATGGTTGACTTTGTAACCAAATTCAGTTATATGGTACGGGATCGGAAGTAAAACGCTGTGGTTGCAGAGACGACGCTTTATTACCAAAAACCAGTCTCTCCGAGTGTCACAGTCTTTCCGTTCGACGTGGTCTTCCTCTGAGTGAGTGACGTGACATCCGGATGTCACGGTCCGCTCTAGCGTCACGTCCGAACGACGTAGCCTCTCGGCGCTGAACTCGACGACATCCTCTTCTACTTCTCCGATGCCTGCTACGATGATGGATAGAGACCGAACGAACAGCAGTACTAGAGGGATTTTGTTGCTCTATAAATTGCAAACGTATTTCCGTAGCTAGCTCTCGGGCTTACCTACTTCACATTCGAAGAAAAAACTGACATAAGGTTTCGTTCGCCAGAGTCGCACTGTGCTCAAGATACACTTACTGAAGCACGGACCTCCGACGTTCGCGTGCGCCGACTGCCCGCGCAAGTTCCACGACAAGTACGCGCTGGCGCGCCACGTGGCCGTGCACCAGCCCGGCCTGCCCTACCGCTGCGACCAGTGCCCGAGTGCCTTCAAGCAACGCGGAAACCTGATGCGCCATAAGCAGGTTAGTTTTGATTCCGTCATTTCAAAATAGAAATCACCCAGAATGCCATTTATTAAGGTTCTTTTAACACGTTCTTGTTTCTTTGTTTGGTTGTTTGTACACTTTAGCAAACGATCTTTTACGTGCTTTTACTATCTTCTCAATGAGCTAGAGACTTGAAACTTTGAACATAAGTTCTGACTTATGTTGACATCTTAAATAATATAAAAGAAGAAACTGATTGGTGACTGACATATCAACGCAGAGCCCAAACCGCTTGGTCTATAGACTCCAAATTTGGCACATAGGTTCCTTATGAGGTCTAGGGGTGCACTAAGAAAGGATTTTTCAAAACTCCCCTTGGGGGTTGAGTTTTGAAAAATGTAGAATGATGAAACGGGGGTCCAAAGTTTGTATGAAAGTCCCTCAGTTTCGAAGCTAGGATCCTCAAATGTTGTGTTTAGGCTGACGTTTGAAAATTAACATATACCTACGTGTCTCAGCGTTTTTGAAAATTCTACTCTCGAAGGGGTAAAAAGGGGGATGAAGTTGTGTGTAGAAGACAATCCTTTAAATAGCCTAAATCAATTTATAATTTAGGCTTATGGATGGAAATATAACGTAACGTATATTGTTATTGGTAGTATTACAACCCCTATGGAATGAGGTTGAAACGGGGTAAATAAACCTAAAAATATATATGGATGTCGTTATCGGGGTTTTCTGGGATGACGATTGCGAAAATGACATTTATTTTGAAGTCCAACAAGGTAGACATGATTTAATCCCTAAAGGGGCGAACATAGGGTTCAAATTTTGTATGGAAAAAGAATAAGAAATAGATATTACAACTTTAAACTTCGTAGGAGAACGTCTAAAAATAAATAGGCAAACATATATTTTGTGATTTTGAAAATCAACCCCTGAGGGGGTCAATGGGATGGGGTAAGTAAACATAAAAATCGATATGGATGTCGTTCTTGAAGTTTTATAAGATGGTGATTGCGAAAATGACATTTATTTTGAAGTCCAACACGGTGGAAATTATTTAACCAGGGGTGAAAATGGGGTTCAAATTTTGTATGGAAAAAGAATATAAAATAGACATTACAACTTAAAAATTCGTCGGAGCATGTCTAAAAATAAATAGGCACATAGGTACTTTGATATTATGAAAATCATCCCTTAGGGGGTAAATGGGGTAAGTAAACATGAAAATCGATGTGAATGTCGTTCTTGAGGTTTTATGGGATGGTGATTGCGAAAATGACATGATTCAGCCCCAGGGGACGGAAACAGGAACGGAAACGAAATGGAAACGGGAACGGGTAAAGAAACGGGAACGGGATACTAATATATCTGGACCCAATTCTTATTATTGTAATAAACTAGCTTCCGCCTGCGACTTCGTCCGAGTGGATATTAGAGAAAATCCTGAGGGAACCTCCAACCAGGATCTGACCAGCCGCTTTTACGCGATTAGGCGGGTCCCCCCCACAAAGCGAGCAGCATCGTGCGAGGCCCGCCACACGCAGTAAACGTCTTGCCTCGCGAGGCTGCGCGCTTGGTGGGGACCCGCTTGATTACGTAAAAGCGGCTGTTCGGATCCTGGTTGAAGGTTCCCAAAGGATTTTCTCCAATATCCACGCGGACGAAGTCGTGGATCGAAGCTAGTTGACTTATACTGACAGAACTGGAAAGCAACGCAATATTATAGTGTCATTGAGCTGATCTGATGATGAAGCCGGATAAAGGTCATAGGAACTCTATAATAAAACCGTACAACCTCATCGAGTTTGGGCTTGTTAGAATCGTCTTGACAAGTACTCTGACGGGAGACGAGGGTACATGGTCTGATGATGAAGCCGGAAGTAGGCCACAGGAACATAGTAGTGAAACCATGCAACCCCATCGAGTTTTGGCACGTTTGATTCGTCTAGACCGAGTACTCTTTTAGGAAATAGTGTTCAGTGTCTGATGATGGAGTCTGAAGAAGGCTACAGGAACTCTCTAATAAAACCATGCAACCCCATCGAATTTGGGCTTGTTTGAATCGTCTTGACGAGTACTCTGTTGGGAAATAGTGTCTAGGTTCTGATGATGGAGTCGGAAGAAGGCCACAAGAACTATAGAAGTATTATTCACTTTCCCATTCTTCGCCTAACAAAAGTTGAACGTTTTTTTCCGCAGGTACATTCCGACGTCGCGCCGTACGAGTGTAACATTTGCTTCAAAAAGATGAAATACCCCTCCAGCCACGCCCTGCACATGAAAACAGTTCACGGTGGAATGCCGCATCCACCACGGAAGAAGCGCACTCTCAGGAAGAAAAAAGAGGAGTAATTTTTATTTTACCTCCAGCACGAAAAGAGTGCTTTTGGCGCTAAAAACTCGCGAGTGAGGCAAAGTGTATTTTTTTAATTATTTCTAGCACCACCTTTTGAAATAATTAGGTAAAAAAGAAATAGAATGATAAGGATGTAACTTGTAAAATTCAAATGTTAGAAATTAATGTTTTATTATGATATGATTATAAATGAAATGAAGACGGTTTTTGTGTTGTTTAATTTTTTATTTTTTGTGTAAACCTTCTTGTATTAGGAAGTGTAGGTATATTATTTAGTTAGAAATATCGGCTCAGCCAAACGTAAAATAATCGCGGAGAAAGATACATACATACATAGATACATACACATAGGGGTTAATCCGTGAACCTCCTTTTTTTTAAGTCGGTTAAAATACCAAAACCTCCTAAACGTAATAA
Source organism: Agriphila tristella (assembly GCA_928269145.1). Classification (NCBI taxonomy): domain Eukaryota; kingdom Metazoa; phylum Arthropoda; class Insecta; order Lepidoptera; family Crambidae; genus Agriphila; species Agriphila tristella. The sequence continues at coordinate 20,819,338 of OV743442.1, forward strand.
GTACTACCTATTCTGAAAGACGCATCAAAATCGGTTTAGCCTAACACCAAAACATACATAATCACAAATAAAAGGTCCTAAGTAGCAATAACTTTTATTTTCTGTATTTTTTCCCGAACATCGTCGTAAGTTATTGAAAAAAAAACTGTTTGAAAGTTCGCGTACAAATTAGTAGAATAACTAACTAGTTTCATTAGCTTTCCAAAAAGGTACAAATGTCATTAATTTTCCCAGCTGTTTTAAAAAAAGTCGGCAAAAGAGCGCCGTAGGTCAAAGTTTGGATTTTGAATTGTTAATTGAATTCAGCTCGAAAGTCAACAGTGTTAGTCTAACTACACTGTGAATAAAAAATAAATGTAAGTTGATAAAGTTGAGTCCGTTACGCCAGCAGGAAAGATGCTCCTAGAGGGAAGCGAGTTTGATGAATAATTTGTGCGCAATTCGGTGTAAATGTGCGCCAAATAAAAAAAATGTGGGCCTTATACTTTTGGAATAAAACGGGAAAAACGGATTCTGCTGGGGTAACGGTGCTCCAGCAGGAAGATTCTAAACTAACGATCGGAGAGAAATAAAAGATATATGTGCGGGTAGCTTGATACTAGCAGGAAATGTGCGCCAAATATAAAATTTGTGGGCCTTATAGTTTTGGAGATATTTGATTTCCTGCTGGCGTAACGTTTTGCCAGATCCCAGATCTCGGAAACTACTAAATGTGCGATCTTACAGTAAACACATATAAGTAGCTCCTAATTTGTGCTATTTGTGCGGTAGAAAATATTTCAAAAATATTCACAGATTTTGAAGTAATCAGACATTTTCTGAAAACAGAAAAAAAATTCTAACGCCTAAACTACCACCTAAATAGAGAAACCAAAAACGGTGTTCTATTCTTCTTATTATTTCTCATTACCATAAAAATTTTGAAAACCGCACATTTACGCGTTTTTGAATAATACCCACATGAAGGTTAGACTGACCATGTCATGACTTTGACGGTCAGCAGGATAAAAATATCAGAGACTATTTAGGCTGGCCCCAGACCTACCGGTTCCGTTTCTTTGCTTTGCTGTGCTACCTTGCTTGAAAGACCGCCGGCCAACCAGGGTAATTTTCAATCTATCGCATTTTGGGACTAGACCAAATTGGCAAGATAGCCATTAGCTTGGTTTTATCAAATATCATCGCCTGGATTGCGAAGTAGGAAGCTTTTAGGCGATATGCCACCCTGAACATGGACTCCGATCGTTAAAAATAACTCGATCGCTTATTTATACAAGATGTTTGGTAAAGCCCTATAAAACTGAATATGGTAGATAGGGACCATAATAAAACTGAACAACTTTTACTATGGGACCAAATCTGAACTCGCGAAAAAAATGAATTGTTTCATACATTTTGATAATTTCGTTATTAATTTTTGTATAAAACAGCAGTTTTTTTTTAAAACGAAAACTAAAACTTCTCATCGCACCTCAGACGACGATATTTGATAACACCAAACTAATGGCTATCTTGCCAATGTGGTCAGGTCAAAATATGCGATAGATTGAAAATGAGCCTCTTGGCCGGCGGTCCATGGTAGAACAGCAAAGCAAAGAAATGGAACCGGTAGGTCTGGGGCCAGCCTTAGATCCTGGCCCAAAGAATAATCTGTGCGGTTACTGAAGTACATGCTCTGAAAATTTCAGCTTCAAATTCTTCGTATTAAAGAAAATATCAATTAAAATCCAAAACAACTGTCAGTATTCCGATTAACCGACCAAATTCGATAGACCACCAAAAAGCGACGCGTTCATACATATTGATGACCTTCTTTATTGTGTCGTATTATGCAGAAAAATTGTTGGGGAATGTCCGAAAAAAAAAAAATTGGCTGAATATTTTTCTACAGGTAGGAATAAGGTCCCTTAGTAATAGAATAAATTTTCATAATTTTCGGTTTCGTGAAAAAATTTCAAAAAATCAAAGTCTCTTCGACTTCACAAATGTATGAAAGTAACAGCAGAATGGAGATTGTACCTTTGCCAACACCTGCCACAACCACAACAAGGTATTAAAAAAAGTTTCAAGACAAAACGTCAAAACTTTTTTTTTTAAATACGTGTTGTGTTTGTGGCAGTTAGCGGCGAAGGTATCATCTCCATTCTGCTGTTACTTTCATACATTTGTGAAGTCGAAGAGACTTTGATTTTTTAAAACTTTTTTACCCAACCGAAAATTCTGAAACTTTTTTCTATTACTAAGGGACCTTATTCCTACCTATAGAAAAATGTTCAGCCAATTTGATTTTTTTCGGACATTCCCCATTGTTTGTACAGTCGCGTTCATAACTTCTTATTGGCAAATGTGGGTAAATAGTGTTTTAACTTTTAAATAGTTAGTTTGAGCCTGTATTCATACCAATACCACAGCCGAGAGAGTATTTTTCTTACAGTCGGACTTCAATCGCCCTTTGTGCTGGCGCAAAAGCCGCCGTTCGTCTAGACAGTTTGACGCAACGACTAAAAGTGTAAGGGACTAAAATTTTATTTGTAAATCATTACTAATTTAGGGCTAACTAAGTATAAAATAAATATTAAATTAGTACTCAATTTGGAAATAATAATGAAAAAATAAGTTCGAAGATGGCGGCCATCTTTTTTGTTTGTGGGCATATTTCGATGAAACTCGGTTTTTGATACTATTTTGACAAGATAATATCAATGCAATGTTAAAAAAATAAAAAATCCAAGATGGCGGCCGTCTTCTTTGTTTGTGGACCGATTTCGACGAAACTCGGTTTCTGGTACTTTTTTGACAAGAAAATAATAGTTAAAGCAATGTTAAAAAAAATAAAAATCCAAGATGGCGACCATCTTTTTTGTTTGTGAGCCGATTTCGACGAAACTCGGTTTCTGGTACTATTTTGACAAGAAAACAGCAACGCAGTGTTAAAAATGTAAAAAATTCAAGATGGCGGGCAAATTTTTGGTTTGCGGGGCGATTTCGATGAAACTCGGTTTTTGGTAGTATTTTGACGAGAAAACAGCAACGCAATGTAAAAAAAACAAAAAATCCAAGATGGCGGCCATCTTCTTTGTTTGTGGGCCGATTTCGATGAAACTCGATTTTTGGTACTATTTTGACAAGAAAATAACAAAGCAATGTTAAAAAAATAAAAAAATCCAAGATGACAGCCATCTTTTTTGTTTGTGGGCCGATTTCGACGAAACTCGGTTTCTAGCACTATTTTGACAAAAAAATAACAAAGCACTGTTAAAAAAATAAAAATCCAAGATGGCGGCCAGTTTTTAAGTTTGCGGGCCGATTTCGATGAAACTCGGTTTTTAGTAGTATTTTGACGAGAAAACAGCAACGCAATGTTAAAAAAAATAAAAAATCCAAGATGGCAGCCATCTTTTTTGTTTGTGGGCCGATTTCGACGAAACTCGGTTTCTAGTACTATTTTGACAAAAAAATAACATAGCGATGTTAAAAAAATAAAAAATCAAGATGGCGGCCAGTTTTTAAGCAGTGGCGGTACCCCCATACAAGCCGAAAAGCCCGGCTTGCCCTAACAATAACTTACTTACACTACTAATGAATCGTAATTAATAACAACAAAACAATATTATTAACGAATGTTAATTTTCAATAATCAATAACCACAAATTCATTTTTTACAACAACTGATCGCGAGACAAGTCGCTAAGCTGCGTTACTTTCCTTAATAAACCCTACAATGCATTTCATCTCCCTCGCACTCGTTGGCTTGCAACCGGGCTTTGCGATCTGTATATATCCGCTCTCTTCTTACTTTAACAAAACTGCTACCGCATCATATGCATACTGCTGTAGGTACTATAGATTCTATGAGAAATACAGAAGCCGACGAAAAGCCTGGCTTTTTGCTTCAATCTGTGACGACAGCTGTTTTGAAACAACAATTGTTTTGCCTTTATTATTAGTGTTTTTATGTTAAAAATCAATTAAAACTACAGTTTAATGATTGATAATGGTCCCTTGTGATGGATTGAAATGTTTATTAACTGTTGTGTCATCTATGAAAGTGTACCTACGAGTCGAGTCGATTCCAAGAGGAATACAAAATAACGTAAGTAATAAACCTTTTCATTTGAGTACCTATTTTGCAAAGAAATATAATATTCTTCAATGTATCGTAATATTGTAGTGGACTCTTTACATTGTTGGTTGTTCTTATAAAAATAAATAAGTAAGGTTAGTTTTGCGTCTTTCATTTGAACGACAATAATATAAATATTTGTTTGTAAATGTTTGTTTGTAATGCAGGGGATAGGATTTGAATTGTCTAGCAGGGACACTATTATTTTGTGAAATGATTTAGATATTTATTATGAGTGACACATTTTAAACGAGAAATTTAGTTTTGATTACACAATAATTAAATTTGATAAAGTCACGCCATCTAGCATTTTGCGTCGAACTAATTTATGAATAATTAAAGTACGCTTAAGGGTTGTGCTTTTGGTGCTTTTTTGAGAGCTATCTATGAATTCGCTTAGATGGCGCTGGGCGGTGTCGCATCGATATTTTGGTAAAGATCATCGTATGAAAAAAAATCTTAAATTAGTAACGAGAAATTGTGGGATGCATTGGTTTTTTGCTTGTATTGAGCTGATAAAAAAATTGCTTGATTTGAGGGTTTGGGCTTGCCCAACTATGTAGGCCTGGGCACGCCACTGTTTTTAAGTTTGCGGGCCGATTTCGATGAAACTCGGTTTTTGGTAGTATTTTGACGAGAAAACAGCAACGCAATGTTAAAAAAACAAAAAATCCAAGATGGCGGCTATCTTCTTTGTTTGTGGGCCGATTTCAATGAAACTCAATTTTTGGTACTATTTTGACAAGAAAATAACAAAGCAATGATAAAAAAAAACTCAAGATGGCAGCCATCTTTTTTGTTTGTGGGCCGATTTCGATGAAACTCGGTTTCTAGTACTATTTTGACAAGAAAATAACAATGCAATGTTAAAAAAATTAAAAATCCAAGATGGTAGCCATCTTTTTTGTTTGTGGGCCGATTTCGACGAAACTCGGTTTCTAGTACTATTTTGACAAAAAAATAACATAGCGATGTTAAAAAAATAAAAAAACCAAGATGGCGGCCAGTTTTTAAGTTTGCGGGCCGATTTCGATGAAATTCGGTTTTTGGTAGTATTTAGACGAGAAAACAGCAACGCAATGTTAAAAAAAATTAAAATCAAAGATGGCTGTCATCTTTTTTGTTTGTGGGCCGATTTCGATGAAATTCGGTTTTTGGTACTATTTTGACAGGAAAATAACAATGCAATGTTAAAAATTATAAAAAATTAAAGATGGCGGCTATTTTTTGTATTTATTTTATTTTTTCAGATTTTTTTTAAACATTAGCAAATATCTTTAAAAACATCCCAGTAACTAAGCGCAAATAATAATTTAAAAACATCACCATTTATTCAGCTTTCAGTTGAGGTATAAAACTTAATAATAACTTTTTTTTGGGGGTAGGCAGTAAAACTAGAAAGACGTTTTTTCAAATTGCTCTGCGGTTTATTTATTTTAAAATTAATAATTCACAGTTTTTTGTACTATTTAAGTGTTTATATTATGTACTAACACTGTACAGTACCTGCAGTTGATCTTCTCCTTGTAACTACTGTCACTTTTAACTTAATCAACTAAGCACTGCACTACATCCTCCTCACAAAATGGAAGACATCAAGGGCACAATTGAGTCTCTGTCGCAGTCAACAGTTCGGAGTCTCAAGATGCTGGACAAGCGCCGGTCGCATTATAGCAGTGGCTGGTGATGGCAAGCGGCACCGCATCATGTGCTCAGCAGACATCAGTAGGTTGTCAGCTGAAGAAGCCAGTACGGCGGCGCCGGCGTCAGCTGCTGTGCGCAATCCGCCCTCGGCTCCTGTCCCAAGGCCCAAGAGGGCTGTCTCTGCGAAGAGAAAGTAGGTGTTATAAGCTGTATAGGTATTCTTTGTAACCTACCTGTTAGTTACTGATGCTGAACATAGCTATAACTCAATGTTTTTCCATACTTACTTAGTGTTTGTTTGTCAGCTCCTTCTGTCTGTATCTATTGCTTTTGTGTTGGACTTTTTGTTTGTACCTATTACTTTTCTTTCGTATGTAGTCAAAAAGTCTATAGTAGGTAGTTTCTTTTTCTTTTCGTTTTCATCCGACTTGCTTTCACATCTATTATTTATTTTATTTCACGACTCACGTCACTAAAAAACAAATGTCACAATGCATGACATGACAGACAGACCATTGAGACCATAGACAAAAGGTGCATTCCAGCAGGCTAATCGCTGAGTCATCGAAATACTTCTGTCATGTGTTTTTTTTTTTTTTTCTTTTTCTTTTTTTTTCTGTGTTGTGTCTGTCATGTGATGCTTTGCCTAACAATAGTTTATACCAATAAGTATTGTTTTCTCTATGTTTAAAATGCTTTTTGTGCCTATTTCATGTTTGTGTTGTACCATAGTTGTTGTTAACTTCTGATTTTCTTTCTTCTTTACGTTCGATTCTTTCAGACAACCTGTGGGTGCTGTATATAAGTATGTTATTTTATATATTTGTTATACTTAATAATTTTAAGTATATTTAAGTAAGTTTATGAGTATATCTTTAGATAATAGTAACGACCTATTTCTATCCTGTTCTTCTTCTGTAACTTCTAACTCGAGCTTTTTTAAGCTTAGTTTAAACGAGTTGCTAGATAATACATTCCATGATGTCCCTAAAAATTTCAACGTTGTTCATATTAATGCGCAAAGCATCCCTGCCCACTTTTCTGATATGCTTGCGTCATTTGACTGCAAACATATTCAGGCTATACTTATCTCTGAGACTTTCCTTCATCCTTGTCTTTCTTCTATCTCCTACTCTTTACCCGGTTTCCAGTTAATCCGTAATGATCGTGTAAGTTCCTCACATGGAGGTGTGGCTATATACCTTCGCTCTCATATCCCTTACACTGTCCTTAGTCACTCCCCACAGCCACCACCTTCCAATAGCGCCGAGCACCTTTTGCTTGAGGTATCTCTGTCCCATTCAAAAATTCTTTTAGGGGTTTTCTACAGCCCTTCGCTCCGAGTTGACTATTTTGAGTCTTTCGAGCAACTCTTAGAAAATTTCGTTCCTTTATATTCTCAAACCATAATTATGGGTGACTTCAATACCTGTCTAATGAGGGCTTTTCCAAAGGACTAAAAACCATACGATCGATAGATGGCGTTGACAAATTAAGCACTGTCAACTGAGGCGCGTTCAGAACCTACGCTCCGAGTGCAACCAATCGCTCTAACGGTGTATCAAACATTAGAGCGTGACGTTCGGTTGACACAACTTTGGTTTCACTCGGAGCGTAGGTTCTGAACGCGCCTCAGTTGACAGTGCTTAATTTATCAACGCCATCTATCGATCCTACAGTTTTTAATCCTTTGGAAAAGCCCTCATTAAAGACGATATCCGTGCCAAAAAGTTACATTCTTTAGTGAATTCTTCTAATTTACATATTTTACCCTTGGAGGAAACCCATCACTTCCCCAACTGCACTCCCTCCCTTCTAGACCTTATGATTGTCTCGTCGCCTTCTTTAGCTGTTAAGCACGGTCAACTTTCTGCTGACGCATTCTCTTACCACGATCTGGTGTATCTGTCCTACCGCCTCCGTCCTCCTAAACAAAAACCAACCGTGCAGCTTCAGCGTAGCTTTAATAGTATCGATCAAGACCGTTTACAAGAAGATGCTGCCAACATTGACTGGTCGCCAATTTTTTCATCCAATTCCGTGGACGAGCAAGTTGATTTTTTTAACAAATCTCTTACTGAGTTATTTGATGTGCACGCTCCTGTCCGTCCGGTGAAAATTAAACATCTTCCGGCACCGTGGTTGACAGATGAGATACGGACGCTAATGGCAAAAAAGAACAGTACGAAAGCTAAATTCAAACTCGATTCTTCGGAAGGTAATGAGTCACGATACCATCGCGCTAGAAATCGGTGTAACACTGTGATTAGGGACTCTATAAGACGCCATATACATAAATCCATTGAAGGTGAAGAAGATCCTGCGAAAGTTTGGAAGTTTCTGAAAACTCTTGGTGTTGGCAAATCTCAGTCAAGCAATCCCGATAATAATATCGATCTCAACCAACTTAACAGTCATTTCACCACGACGATTCCTATAGATGGCAACTTAAAAGCCAATATCTTTCAACCTTGCCAACCCAAGATTCTGCTCCTTTTATTTTTAATCAATTTGCAGACTGTGATGTAAAGAGAACAATTCTGTCCATTAGTTCCTCTGCTGTTGGTGCTGATTCCATTAGCCGTAAAATGATCCTTCCCATCCTTGACATCCTTACTCCTATTATAACCCATATCCTTAATACTTCAATTACAACTGGTACCTTTCCTGATTCCTGGAAGGACGCGAATGTTATTCCTCTTCCCAAAAAGTCGAAACCTACCTTGTTTGCTGATTTCCGTCCAATTTCTATCCTTCCTTTCCTTTCCAAAGTCCTGGAAAAACTTATTCACAGACAGCTTACGGACTATCTCAATATAAACCATCTCCTCAATCCTCTTCAGTCTGGTTTCCGCAAAGGCCACAGCACCTCTACAGCGTTAATTAAGATAGCGGACGACATACGCCAGGGGATGGATAAACGACAACTCACACTACTGACATTATTAGATTTTAGTAATGCATTTAACTCCGTGGATTTTGACATCCTTCTTGGTGTGTTACGTTCTCTGAACATATCTCCAGCTGCAATTGATGGGTTTCAAAGTTACCTGCTAGGGCGACGGCAGCGCATCCGCATTGGAGATTCTTTCTCTGGGTGGAGCGATATCTGTGCCGGCGTTCCTCAGGGTGGCGTCTTATCTCCACTCCTTTTTTCAATTTTTATAAATTCAATCTCAGATTCTATTTCAAGTTCCTATCACCTCTATGCGGATGATTTGCAAATATACACACAGGCACCTTTATCAGAACTTTCACATGCAGTAGCTGTTACCAACTCGGATCTTGTACTAATCGGTAGCTGGAGTAAATCCTTTGGTTTAATTGTTAATCCAGCTAAGACTCAATGCATAATTATAGGCAATCCTTACTACGTTTCGAAGATCGATTTTGATGAGCTTCCTTTGGTCACCTTTGATGGCACTACAATCCCGTACTCGAAATCTGTTAAGAATCTTGGTGTTGTCTTTGACCAGCATCTGTCATGGAGACCACAGATAGAGTCAGTAAGAAAAAAGGTATTTGCTGCTTATGGATCGCTCAACCGACTTCGAAATTTCTTGCCAACCAGCACTAAAATTACTCTGGCGCAATCTCTACTGCTGTCTATTATCGACTACGCTGATGTCTGTTACACTGATCTTTCAGAGCAACTTCTTGACAAACTTGAGCGACTACAGAATGTCTGTATAAGGTTCATTTTTAATCTTCGCAAATTTGACCATGTCTCTCACTTCCGTTCTAAATTGAACTGGCTCCCTATTCGCCGGCGCAGGGACTTACACACTCTTACGCTCCTTTACTCCATACTTTTCCTTCCAACCTCACCACCTTACCTTAAAGCCTGTTTCTCCTATCTCTCTTCGTCCTCGCAATGTAAACTACGATCTTCTTCAAATCTTACCCTTGCATTTCCTCAACAGTCCACCGATTTCTTTTCTTATTCCTTTACTGTCCATGCTGTCCGCTTATGGAATTCCTTACCAGAACCTATCAGGAAAGCTCAGACTCTTAGTTCCTTCCGAGATAGAGTTAGAAGTTATTTCCTTTCTTCTTATTCTGACTGACTATTTATGTAATTCTCCTTCAGTTTTATTTGTATTTATCTGTAGATATATTTATTTTCTAATACACTACCTATTCCTTTCATAATTGCACCCCACTCCCCTTTTAGTCCTATCTTTATTTATTTTTCACCCAAGGGTTGCCTGGAAGAGATTGCTGCTTAGCAATAAGGCCGCCTCTTGTATGCTTTTTCTCTGTAACTGTCCTTCTTTCTGTAATTCTTTTTCTTTTTGTGTGCAATAAAGTGTATTTTATTATTATTATTTATTATTATTATAATAGGGAACAGTTCAGAAGGGAAGATAGGAATAAAACTCTGTGGCCGTTATAACTTGATTTTAATCATCACACTGTATCACTACACAATTAAATTGCACTTTGCAGAGTCTCTCTACACACGCGGTTAGCTTAGAGTGAACTACACTTGACGACGCACGAAGTAAGACTGACTGTTGGATTCGACTTTACTAAAAACAATACCTTCTATACCACGCCGCCGCTAGGTGGCGTGCAAAATGTCCGTACTCATGACCGGAAGTGGCCCGACTTAACCAAAGACAGCACTTTATGCCACGCCACCGCCAGGTGGCGTGCATAGCTCAATTTAGTGTTCGTAATCATGACCGGAAATGGACAGTTTAATGTGTTTTACTACTTCAACTAGTCAAATCCTAACAGTCGGCCTTCCTGTCTTTCACGTCCTCGTGGAAATTACAATGTTCATAACCATTATTCCCTCTATCGTTTTTATAGCTAAGTACATATGAAAATTGTAAACAATAATAGTTTTTTTTTTTTTTTTTTAGTTCGGCCATCTGAATAATAAGATAGATTAATTGAGACAGATTTACAATGAACAGAACCAATTAAAAATAATAAATTAATCAATAAGTGGTCTTACTAAATAATCAAGTTTCTGATTCTGACAAAACTCAAATCATTACATATACTTAAAATAAATTTAAGAGCACATTCCTTGGCTTTACAGCCTCCTTGTGCTATTTTATAACTATTGACGCATTCAATGGCTACGATAGCCTCATTGCGTATTAAGGCACATTCAATGGCTATTCAGCCTCCTTGTACCAGAATCAATTCATCATCAAATCACATTTATCGATTACTTTACTACTTTAATCATAGAATTACACTCCATATTGCCAAAGGCTCCTTTGTGTAATTCATCACTTAAAATATTCAAATCACTTACTTCAATCATTTACACAACTTCATTTTTCTCATTTAATCATTTACACATTATATTCATCATTTACATATCATATTCATTACACAACTTCACATATTCACTTGTGTACACGACTTCTTATTCATATACAACAATTTATATTTTAATACTTAACTTTATTTCTCAATCAATATCTAATTCAACCAATGTAACTGTTATCAAGTCGTTATAGAAAAAGAAAATTATAATTACTAATAAAAGAATAAAAACTCTGCAATAAGCTACAAACTATACCATTCAGTTAAAGAATACTGACAAAGCATCTGTAATATTGACAATTAATCGTTATCATTATCACCTACACTATCGTCACGACAACTAACATTTCCTGAATGATCATTATCACCATCACTAACACTAATCTTTTCCCCTTCTATCTCTGAATCATCCTCAGAATCAAAAGAATAATCCCTAGTGAACGTTAACCAAGGATGTAATTTATCTATCGCAATGACTCCCTCATACTTCCTATTTTGTTTACGCGTTAACGGTGTATCCTCAACTACATACCGATCATTATCTAATACTTTGATAACTCTGTATGGACCATTTAACTTTGGGAGTAACTTTTTAGACTTACCATCGTTACTTCCAATATCTCTCTCTACCCTAACTAAATCCCCTACCTTGTACTTCCTTGCCATTTGTCTAGTTCTATCATACCTTTCCTTTTGTTTTTGTTGTTCTTCATCAATTTTAAGATTTACCCCTTTCCTAATATCTTCTATTGGCGTTTTGCTACGTTCCTCTCTATCTAATAACGACGCAACTATACCATCCCCTTTACTTTGCAGCCTTATACCAAAGAGAACTTCAGCTGGAGTTTTACCTGTTCCCTTGTTTATAGTAGTGTTGAGCCCTAGTTGTATTTCCTCTATATGTTTATCCCATTCATTTTCCTTACAATTATGATTTTTTACTGCCAAGGATGCCAAAATGGTGCGGTTATACCGCTCCACCTGGCCATTGGCGCGAGGAGTTGCTACCGAGTTCAAAACATGCCTTATCCCCAAATTGTTTATAAATTCCTTAAAGACTTTACTAGTGAAGGAAGTTCCTCTATCGCTTATGATACGCTTTGGTACACCAAACAAACTAAAGTAGTTATTTCTATCTTAATAGTCAAAAGTACTCCTTTAATCAATGTCCAAAAAAATTTAAAATTTCATTTGCAATACGTCATAAAATTTTCTTTTCCTTCTAAGTATATACAGAAATAATGATTTATCGAATAAGTCTGTTCACTCACATCTCGAATATCCGGCATTGAAAAATCAAGTGTAAAGATTCATTTCCCATGCATCCATAAAGTAAAAGAATAAGAGGAAAAAAAACTCACCTTATCTTTTCCAATACTTACTCGCTCCTTTTGTACTTTTTTTTCTATTTTGCCAAACCACTTGTGGACGTGTCGGAATATTAAGAAATATTCCACGTTTCTAGCCCGCTTCTGAACTAATAGGGAACAGTTCAGAAGGGAAGATAGGAATAAAACTCTGTGGCCGTTATAACTTGATTTTAATCATCACACTGTATCACTACACAATTAAATTGCACTTTGCAGAGTCTCTCTACACACGCGGTTAGCTTAGAGTGAACTACACTTGACGACGCACGAAGTAAGACTGACTGTTGGATTCGACTTTACTAAAAACAATACCTTCTATACCACGCCGCCGCTAGGTGGCGTGCAAAATGTCCGTACTCATGACCGGAAGTGGCCCGACTTAACCAAAGACAGCACTTTATGCCACGCCACCGCCAGGTGGCGTGCATAGCTCAATTTAGTGTTCGTAATCATGACCGGAAATGGACAGTTTAATGTGTTTTACTACTTCAACTAGTCAAATCCTAACAATTATTAAATAAAAAATGAGAAATTAAGTCTTAGCTAAATAGCAGTCCCATTTTATGAAGCAAAAAATTCCTATTTCGAGCGCTTCGGAGGTGGCCGTATTATTCTACTTAATCATAAATATGAAAGTTTGCCAGTTTGAATGATTGTTAATCAATCACGCAAAACGGCTGAACGGATTTGGATGAAATGATAGTTTATAAGCCGGATTACAACATTGGAGGATACTATTATCTTGGTTTAAGGTTTCCTAGGGATTTTCTCGAATGTAAAGTCGTGGGCTGAAGCTAGTTTGCCATAAATGGTCGTGCTTACTAAAAATACTTTCGTCTGAGTGAGTTTGAGACAGGATTGTTTTCCGCCGATGAGTTAAAATTTTATACAGACGGCATCACAAATAACCATGCATATCAGCCATTTTTAATGCCCCGCTGGCTGCTGGGGAAGAGGCCTTCCTTTTGGCTTGTGGATGGATAAAGCGGACGGGCCATAATGATAATAAATGAATAATGAAAATAGTATCAGAAACCGAGTTTCATCGAAATCGGCCCACAAACAAAAAGTTGGCCGCCATTTTGAATTTTTTACTTTCTAACATTGCGTTGCTGTTTTCTTGTCAAAATACTACCAAAACCGAGTTTCATCGAAATCGGCCCGCAAACTAAAAAGTTGGCCTCCATCTTGAATTTTTAAAATTTGCAACATTGCGTTGCTGTTTTCTTGTCAAAATACTACCAAAAACCAAATTTTCATCGAAATCGGCCCGCAAACAAAAAAGTTGGCCGCCATCTTGAATTTTATACTTTTTTAACATGGTGTTGCTGTTTTCTTGTCAAAATACTACCAAAAACCGAGTTTCATCGAAATCAGCCCGCAAACTAAAAAGTTGGCCGCCATCTTGAATTTTTTACTTTTTTATCATTGCGTTGCTGTTTTATTGACAAAACAGTACCAAAAACCGAGTTTCATCGAAATCGGCCCGCAAACTAAAAAGTTGGCCGCCATCTTGAATTATTTACTTTTTTAACATGGTGTTGCTGTTTTCTTGTCAAAATACTACCAAAAACCGAGTTTCATCGAAATCAGCCCGCAAACTAAAAAGTTGGCCGCCATCTTGAATTTTTTACTTTTTTAACATTGTGTTGCTGTTTTCTTGTCAAAATACTACCAAAAACCGAGTTTCATCGAAATCGGCCCGCAAACTAAAAAGTTGGCCGCCATCTTGAATTTTTAAAATTTGCAACATTGCGTTGCTGTTTTCTTGTCAAAATACTACCAAAAACCAAATTTACATCGAAATCGGCCCGCAAACAAAAAAGTTGGCCGCCATCTTGAATTTTTGCATTTTTAACATTGCGTTGTTGTTTTCTTGTCAAAATAGTATCAGAAACCGAGTTTCATCGAAATCGGCCCACAAACAAAAAAGTTGGCCGCCATCTTGAATTTTTTACATTTTTAACATTGCGTTACTGTTTTCTTGACAAAACAGTAGCAAAAACCGAGTTTCATTGAAATCGGCCCGCAAACAAAAAAGGTGGCGGCCATCTTGAATTTTTTACATTTTTAACATTGCGTTGCTGTTTTCTTGTCAAAACACTAGCGAAAACCGAGTTTCATCGAAATCGGCCCACAAAAAAAAAGTTGGCCGCCATCTTAAATTTTTTACTTTTTTTACAAAACATCCTTTATTTTTCTACTAAAATAATGTTAAAATTCATTTAATTTAAGTAAAAATGAAATGAAACAGAAATAACTTCATTCGTTATTTAAATAAAAGCACTCACTCAAATCACTTTTTTACTTAAATGTACGTAGACGTGACGTGTACAAACCTATTCAACAACAAAGTTAAGGAGGTCATCAATATGTATGAACGCGTCGCTTTTTGGTGGTCTATCGAATTTGGTCGGTTAATCGGAATACTGACAGTTGTTTTGGATTTTAATTGATATTTCCTTTAATACGAAGAATTTGAAGCTGAAATTTTCAGAGCATGTACTTCAGTAACCGCATAGATTATTCTTTGTGCCAGGATCTAAATAGTCTCTCATATTTTTATCCTGCTGACCGTCAAAGTCATGACATGGTCAGTCTAACCTTCATGTGGGTATTATTCAAAAACGCGTAAATGTGCGGTTTTCAAAATTTTTATGGTAATGAGAAATAATAAGAAGAATAGAACACCGTTTTTGGTTTCTCTATTTAGGTGGTAGTTTAGGCGCTAGATTTTTTTTTCTGTTTTCAGAAAATGTCTGATTACTTCAAAATCTGTGAATATTTATGAAATGTTTTCTACCGCACAAATAGCACAAATTAGGAGCTACTTATATGTGTTTACTGTAAGATCGCACATTTAGTAGTTTCCGAGATCTGGGATCTGGCAAAACGTTACGCCAGCAGGAAATCAAATATCTCCAAAACTATAAGGCCCACAAATTTTATATTTGGCGCACATTTCCTGCTAGTATCAAGCTACCCGCACATATATCTTTTATTTCTCTCCGATCATTAGTTTAGATTCTTCCTGCTGGAGCACCGTTACCCCAGCAGAATCCGTTTTTCCCGTTTTATTCCAAAAGTATAAGGCCCACATTTTTTTTATTTGGCGCACATTTACACTGAATTGCGCACAAATTATTCATCAAACTCGCTTCCCTCTAGGAGCATCTTTCCTGCTGGCGTAACGGACTCGATAAAGTTTAGTAAAAAAAAAACAGTTAACAAAAATTACAAATCCCGTTCAAACTGCCTATCATTGTTGCGTATGCAAGCACGAAGCCTACGACGTCGTACTTCACTCACTGTTACTCGCGTTGAAAGTGAGGTTTTTATTTGTTCGGCAACTGCCAAAATTCTCTCCCGCAACCCTTCAATGGATGTCGCTGGTCGAATCGCAGGGGGTACACACACTTAGTCCTTCATGTGACCCTAAAGATACATCTGGGCTCCCATCGTACACCATATCTGTTCTTGTAGCACAGCACATCTTCCAAAAGCGTGTTCAGTTCACTACCTCTCTTAAAAAAAATCGTACGATGTACCATTTGGGGCAAGAAGAAAGGCCCGATCAACTTATCATGGACAGTCCCCATCCAAACATTTAATGTAAATCTTCTGTGGTGGGCCCTTTCTTAAATTTTTCTTGGGTTTTGGCCCTTAGGGGCCCAAAAGTGCAAATAGTGGTACCAGAGAAGATTTTTCATAAAAAGTTTTCGTACGTTGTACCATTTCTTCTTCCACCACAGCTTCCGAAAACGTGTTCACTCGCTTTTAGAAGATGTGCCACTAGCTACAAGAAGAGATATGGTGTACCAGCACGATGGGTGCCCAGATGTAACTTTGGGGTCGCATGAAGGACAGTGTACCCCCTGCGATTCGACCAGCGACATCCATTGAAGAGTTGCGGGAGAGAATTTTGGCAGTTGCTGAAAAAATAAAAACCTCATTTTCAACGCGAGTATAAACTGTGTGAAGTACGCCGTCGTAGGCTTCGTGCTTGCATACGCAACAATGGTAGGCAGTTTTAACGGGATTTGTAACTTTTGTTAACTGTTTTTTTTACTAAACTTTATCAACTTACATTTATTTTTTATTCACAGTGTAGTTAGACTAACACTGTTGACTTTCGAGCTGAATTCAATTAACAATTCAAAATAAAAACTTTGACCTACGGCGCTCTTTTGCCGATTTTTATTAAAACAGCTGGGAAAGTTAATGACATTTGTACCTTTTTGGAAAGCTAATGAAACTAGTTAGTTATTCTACTAATTTGTACGCGAACTTTCATACAGTTTTTTTTCAATAACTTACGACGATATTCGGGAAAAAATACAGAAAATTAAAGTTATTGGCACTACTGGTAGGTAGGTTAGGGCATGCGAAATGTTATACGAGCTTTTTTGCCGCCTTTTGCCATTAGGCTACGGATAATTAATGGCAACAAATGGAATGGCTTTTATTAACAGTTAAACCCAGGTGAACCACGAGAAGAAAAGGCCCGTCCGTGGTTCACCTAGGTGAAATGATCCGGTGGAACACGGCTAAGTAGAGAGGAAAAACAGCGAAAGAGACAGAGTCGAGTTAAAAATAAGACGAGTTAGGAATGTGTCAATATTGCAAAAGAGACCAACTAAGAAAGAGCCAAGTTAAAAATGAGACGAGTTAGGAAAGTGTCAAGATTAAGAAAGAGACCAACTTAGAAAGAGCCGAGTTAATAATAAGACAAGTTAGGAAAGCGTCAAGTTTAAGAAAATGACAAAGTCGTCCTGAGGGTTTAGGAATACCTACCACTGTCTTTAAACTCTTCATTATTTTTAATTAGCGACCCGCCCTCCCTTCGCTTCGGTGTAGTGAGGAATTTGACACCATGTATTATACAAGGTGTTTGGTAAAAGCCTTATAAAGCCGAATATGGTAGATAGGGACCATCAAACTTAACAACTTTTATTATGGGACCAACTCTGAAATCGCGAAAAAAAAAAACAGCTGTTTCATACTAAAATTAATAACGAAAATATCAAAATGTATGGAACAGCTGATTTTTTTTTCGCGATTTCATAGTTGGTCCCATAGTAAAAGTTGTTCAGTTTGATGGGCCCTGTTTACCATATTCGGCTTTATAAAGCTTTTACCAAACACCTTGTACATATAAACCTACCTCTTGAATCACTCTATCTGTTAAAAAACCGCATCAAAAGCTGTTGCGTAGATAGTGACAGACAGCGGGAAGCGACTTTGTTTTAAACTATGTAGTGAGAACGGTGGCCACCAAACTCGCCTACACTACTCCAAAAGTGCGTGGCAAAGCAGCGCCGAGTAGTCAAGCACAGAATACATAATAGTACAAGTCCTTAAGCTCTATTATAAATTGGCGACTATCCTAAAAAATATATGCGCGTTCATAAAATGATTGGATTATTGATAAATCTGTTTAAATATAAAATAATTTATCTAATAAACGTATAAAAATGGACCGACGATTTTTTCACATTACGTAGATAACCGCTTAAAGTCAAAAAATAAAAAAAATATGATTAAAGAAGACAATTTATTGGCTTACTGAACAAAGCTATGTATTTAAGGATATAAAAACATATTAAAAAATAATAATCAACAGATATTTTTTTTAATAGAAGATATATTGAAAAATGTTAAAAGTTGAATTTGGGGTATCTCTGAAATCGAAAAAAGATTGGATTCCTTTACATACTTATTCTAACAAGTAGGTACATAAGTACGTATACAGAAAGTATTTCAGCCCGAGGAAATATTCACAGAGAGATATAAGCAATTTTCATGTGTAGGTAAAAATACCTAACTTCTCGTAACAAAATTTATTGGCTTATTGTGCATCTGTAATCCGTATTACCCATAGACTTAGAAAAATTTTCGCTATGCTCAAGTAGACGGACAAATGTGCGACTGAGAAACCGATTCTTACGGCTTATGCGATGTGCGAGAAAGAGTAAAAAGAAACTGACAGCTGAACCTGGTTTGACTTCATTTATCATCGTTTATCACCTTGGTGAAAAGCGTCAACAAGATTATATTATAATTTTGATCGCGATCGGGTCGGTTTGGCTCTCAAAGCTATATAAATCAATAATGGTGTCGTGTTCTGTACTGGATTGTAATGGGGTGTAGGGCGGCTGGTGTGGGCTCAAGTGTGTGATGTTGAGCGAGGCACATCTAACCGCTAAGTGTTACTTCTGCGTCCTCGTCGCACACCCTGGTAATACTCGAATCCTTAACAGGCATCACACAATACCATTCACCCTGGGGTCCAAGTAGCTAAAGGAAGTGACGCTATCCCGCCAGTGCACTCCAACACGGTGGGAGACTCCTGTCCCTTCCCCACCCATCCTATCCCATCCCACCCCATCCCATCTCAACCCATCCCAACCCACTTCTTCCACACCCAATCTAAGGTGTAAGACGGACCGTGCCGAAGGATGCGTGGCCAAGGGGGTGCTTGGTCTCAAACGGTGTCTCTCCAGTGAGATGGCAATCCTGGGGTAGTAAGCAGCCTTGCCCGGGCATGCGGGGCTCTGCTCGCGGGTTGACCGTTTAGTTCCCTAGCTTCTCGTGGGATCAACATGGAACTTAACATAGAAAAAAACAACATAACACTTAGACGCGCTGAAAGTGAGGAGTCACTTCCAAAAGCTTTCGACGCGTCTCTTAGATTGTCTAGTAGCGAAAAGATAAGTGAAGATGCCTTGCTGGAGTCACCAACCCCGTCCCCTAAAAAGGATGAGGAAATAGGTTCTGGCAAAGGCAAAGAGTGGAACTTGGCAGTGTCCAAGAGTAGGTGGAGACGAGAGAAGCGCAAACTCATAAAGAGACTGAAGGAGGACCAAACAACTTCTGGATCGCAGGTCCCGCCAACAAACCCGGCGGGCTCTGGGACCGAGAAGCGACAACGGCCACCCAAGGTAAAAAGACAGGGGACGGATCCTGATGAAGGACCGTCGCAGCAGCGTCCTCCCAAGCGGCAGAACCGAGGCGGCGACTGGGTGGAGGGACCGCGGGGCTCCGCCAAGGAGCAGAGCGATCTCGCCGTCATCGTGTGCCGAGGGGATGGGGCCAGGGTGGACGAGGCTGCGGCGGCTCACATCAGGAAGAAGCTGGTGGGTCTCATCAAGGAGCGACTGCTAGCCCGGATCGAGGGGGACAAGGGACGATCCACTGCCTTCGCTACGTCCGGTCTGGTGTCGGAAGGATTTTTCCTTGTGACACCATACACGGTTGAGGCAAGGGAGTGGATCCTAACTTGCGACCTGGGTGAGTATGAAGGCACTAAGTTAGAGATTAAGCCCCTTAACAGAAGTCGAGTAGCCGTGTGGCTGCCCGGTAGCGAAGAGGACCACGCCGACGCTCTAATGCTTCTGCAACTCGCCAACGAGCACCAGGAAGAGTTGAGGATGCACGAGTGGACCCTCCTCTACAAGGAGAAGTTGGCGACGGGGCTTCGGCTGGTTCTAGGAGTCCCAAACGGAGTATTTGGAGAGGATAGAGACCATGCCTGGCTCCACTACCAGCTCACGCGGGTACAGGCAAGGCTTCTACGAGTAGGTAAGAAAGCAGTCGATTCACAGACGGGGTGCTCTGCTTCACACACAGTGACACGTACAGAGCACCCAACCACAAGCGCCTACACACAAACAGAGACTCATACATGTGGGCCGCTTGGGGGTCAGGGCCGAGACTGCGGGGACAACTGTGAGGCGTCTAGATGCGTCTCTCAGCCCCTGCGGTCCAGTTCCCCGGCCGTCGGCGGATCCAACCCACATGACACAAGCACGAACCCGGACTCTGTGCCAGACACTTCGGTGGCGAAGCATTAGAGTTCAGGTGCAGACACACACACTAACACACATACACAAACAGTAACACTCAACATGCATAATAACACACACACAACACAAACACAAAAACAAAAAAATATAAAGATACTTCAGTTAAATTTGCACCACTGCCGCGAGGCCATGACCGAGCTTTGCAGATTTGTGGTCACAAATGACATAGACATTGCCCTGCTACAAGAGCCTTACGTTACCACTGAAGGCCGAGTGGCTGGCATTGGATGTCTGGGAGGGACGATCATCTATTGTCGCGATGGTGAGTCCAACCCAAGGACATGCATATACGTCAGCAAAAAGGCAAGGGCATTAGGACTAATAGAAGTTGAATGTTACAGAGATCTTACAGCAGCTATAGTCACAATATGTGGAGCAGATGGGCGCAGAAAAAGGATGGTCTTCATGTCGGTCTACATCCCGAGTGAGACGGACTACGAGCCACCAGGGACGCACCTAGAAGAAACAATAGCGAGATATAGAGGTATGGACATCCCTATTGTGGCGGGCTGTGACGCAAACTCACACCACACCGTGTGGGGCAGCACAGACTGCAACAATAAGGGTAACTTATTACTTGAATATATCCTTAGTACTAACCTAGAAATAATGAACATAGGCAACACACCGACGTTCGTCACAAGAACGAGAAAAGAAGTATTAGACATAACACTAATGTCCAAAGAAGAAAGTCATCTGATGAAGGACTGGAGGGTTGATACCTCACACTCCTTCTCGGATCATCGCAGAATTACCTACAACTTGACTTGTCAGGTCGAAACCATAAGCTATAGAAATAATAGGAAAACTAACTGGGAAAAATTCGATCAAGAAATGAATGAATGGAAACCTGGTAATAATAGGTTAATTAGTAACACAACAGAAATAGAAAGAGAAGCAGATAGACTGGAAAAGGCCCTTAAGAAAGCCTATCTATCAGCCTGTCCGCTGAAACAAGTTAAGTCAGGGAAGGGACAACCCTGGTGGAATAAAGAACTCAAGAAATTAAGGAAAAGAACCAAAAAGGCACTCAGAATTGCCCTAGAAAAGGATGACGATGAGAGCTGGAATAAGTATAGAGAAGAACGAAACAACTTCAAGTACAAAAGCCGTAGAGAAAGCAGAAACGCATGGGGAGCCTTTTGTGAAGGCATCTCTGGACAACCTGAGTCGGCCAGGTTAATGAGGATGCTAACAAAAGACCACACCTGTAAACTAGGAAGCCTTAAAAAAGATGACACTATTATAGTGGACCCCAAAGAAATACTTTCGGAAATGATGGCCACTCACTTCCCGGACTGCATAGAGCACACAGAGGAGGAGATGAATACTCTGTCGGCAGAACTCTTCTCAGACGGGGAGGCAGAGGTCAGAAAAGTAATAACAGAAGACATGCTAGTGTGGAGTATTGCCTCCTTTCAACCATATAAGGCGGCGGGGCCAGATGGCATTTTCCCAAAGATGCTACAAGCTGCTTTAAGGTTTATAAAAGAGGATCTGTTAGTTCTATAT
Organism: Agriphila tristella; assembly: GCA_928269145.1. NCBI lineage: Eukaryota > Metazoa > Arthropoda > Insecta > Lepidoptera > Crambidae > Agriphila > Agriphila tristella. Next base: position 20,841,141 of record OV743442.1, read on the forward strand.
CGAAGCAGCCTAGCAACAAACTATATACCTAGTGGCTGGAGAAAAGTCAGGGCCGTCTTCATACCGAAACCAGGGAAGGCCACATATCAAGAAGCGAAGTCCTTTAGATGCATCAGCCTCTCCTCGTTCCTACTGAAGACACTGGAAAAGATACTAGACAGACATATAAGAGAAACCATAGGCAAAAGTAAAAGACCACTACATGACAACCAACATGCTTATATGGAAGGGAAATCCATCGAAACAGCCCTTCACAACATGGCAGTCAGAGTAGAAAGATCAATTTCAAACAAAGAATACGCTTTAGCGTGCTTCTTCGATGTTGAAGGCGCCTTTGACAAAGCGTCTGCGCAATCTATAGTGGAAGCCCTAAACAGAGAAGGTGTAACAAAGCAAATATCAGGTTGGATCACCAATATGTTACAACACAGATCCATACAAGCAGAACTAGCAAATACCAAATACACCATCAAAGCTAGAAGAGGCTTTCCCCAAGGAGGCTGTCTGTCTCCATTGTTATGGTGTATCTTAATAGATGAACTAGCAACAAAGATCACTGCTATGCACATATACATCCAAGCGTACTCGGATGACGGCCTGTTACTTGTAAGAGGCAAAGTTCTAAGCGTGGTCAGAGATATAATGAGAAGCGGAATCATGACAACATTGAGATGGTGTAGGGACAAGGGACTGAACCTTAACCCTACAAAAACCAAACTAATGTTGTTCACAAATAAAAGAAAAATTGATAGTATGATCCCAATAAACATTGAGAATGTAGAACTTGAAATAGTAAAGGAGTTTAAATACCTAGGAATAGTCCTAGATAGCACCCTAAGTTATAGAACACACATAAAAGAAACTAGCAAAAAGGCAATGACAGCTCTCATGCAGTGCAGAAGAGCCGTTGGCAGGAATTGGGGCATGAAACCCGAAGTGGTCCAATGGATCTATAGGGCAATCATCCTACCGAGAATTCTCCACGGAGCACTAGTATGGTGGCATAAAGCACAACTAGAATGTAACAGAAAAGAACTCACAAAGGTACAAAGACTAGCTAGCATTATGGTATCAGGAGCCATGAGAACAACTCCCACGGCCGCCTTAGAAATGATACTAGGCCTTAGTCCTATAGATCTTGAAATCGAAAAGAGAGCTACAGAACAATGGTTTAAGCTGAAAAGCACTAACCTATGGATAGGAAGACACACTGATAAAGGTCACGCAGAAATAGGGAAAAAGTACGAAGAAAACCTTTCTATGATACTGGTTAATAATGACCTAATAAAAAAGGAGAGGATATTCGACAAAAAGTACAGAATAAGCATCAGATCCAGAGACGACTGGAACCTAGAACAAGACAATCTGGATAGCACCGCAGTATGCTACACTGATGGGTCAAGAAAAGAATCAACTAAGCTATCGGGAGCTGGGATATACATAGCTAAACCCAACACTAAAAGAGCTACTTTCAATCTGGGCAGATACGCCAGCGTATTCCAGGCGGAAGTATTTGCAATATTGGAGTGCGTGCATATGATTAAAAGTGAGATAAGCGATCATAACGTAGGAAAAATAATAATATATAGCGACAGTCAAGCAGCCATCAAAGCCCTTGACAAAACGGAGACCACCTCAGCCTTGGTGAAGGAATGCAAACAAAGCATTCAGGAACTTGCAAACTTGGCTGAGGTGGAAATTGCCTGGGTACCTGGACACGAAGGTAATAAAGGCAATGAGGAAGCCGACGAATTGGCCAGAACAGGGGCTGATGAACCTTTCATTGGGCCCGAACCAAGATTGCCAATCGCACATAGAATTACTAAGAACATTATTGAAATTCGAACAATCAAAGAAACCAACCAGAGATGGATGAAAAAAAAGGACTGTAGACAGTCTAAGATCTTCATCAAATCTGTTGACAAGAAGAAAACTAGAGAGTTGCTGAAACGAAGCAGGAGAAATATAAGAATGATTGTAGGAATACTGACAGGACACTGTGCATTAAACAGACACTTGTCAGTGATCAAACGGATAGAGGATCCCATCTGTCCGCAATGCAAAGAAAAAGAAGAAACAAGCTACCACTTCATGGCAGAATGCCCGATGTACGCATCACTGCGCTGGGAGCTCTTTGGAGCGGACAAGCTTAAGGAAGAGGATTTAAAGCAGTTAACGATAAGTCAACTCAGCAGGTATTGTAAGCTTACAGGTAGGTTCGAGGGTCCGACGCCGGTGGGGTAAATGATAACCCGCCTCCCCCCTGTGGGGATTTGGGGAAATGGGTGAAATGGTTCCAATCAAGGTGACTGATCACCCGTCCGGCTTCGCTGGTGTCCCCCCTTCTAAATAATAATAATAATGTTACTTACGACAATAACCCAAATAAACACTCATTTCACAGGTAAATATGATTGTACTATTACCATTTTCATAATTCATATTTTAGTTGAATATATTCCCAAACACACTAAGTTATATACTAATATGATGCTATTAAACGCCTATTTCCTAAATAAAGGCTGATTTCTAAATATTATGTGTTAGATAAAAAGATATTATGTCCGTGAACTTGAGAATATAAGGCGTAGATATTGATCAAAAATTATCGATATCGATACTCATGTCGATGATTTCCAATATAACTTTGTTTGTCTTTGTGAACACTGATAGTTTTATTTAAAGCTGCTTGTAACCGACAGTTTTCAAATGGTAAATTATACCAACTTAAGTACTAATTTAACAATTGATCAAAATCTTGTTTGTGTTTTATTTATTAGAGCAATAATACATTATGGTTATCGACAACCTAAAATGGACTTCAGTGCATCTCTAAATTCACGCACACGTTTACATATTTACCAACACTGGCTCATCTCACTTTTGGTTTCGCAGCCAAGTGAACTCTGTTCGTCTATTCTGAAGGGTTGTGGCATAGCCTTCTATATCTTCCAAGCCATGAAGTGAGCAGAACGGCAACATCGCATGTGGTCAAGCACATAGTTTAATATTATTTTAATAATTATTTATTATTTGTTTTTCCTATATTGTCTATGTTTAAACTAGTTGTAAATTGTGATGTAAGATTATTTCAATAAAGATTTTATATTTATTATTATTATTTATTTATTAGGACATACGGTTTGAGTCAAATTATTTGAACTTTTCGGGAGTCCTTTAGTACGATGAGTATTTTTGATCTAAGCCTCTCCTAGCAATAAATCTTACATCATTGGAAAGGTATTTAAATTTGAAACACTTTATTGTACCACAATAAACGTCAACTATTAGTACTTTGAGAGTTATAACGCTCTGAACTTGACCAATTTTTTTAACATTAATGACCTAAAACTCCGAAAATACTCATAATTAATAAAAAGTGTGTTTGCAGCAAATATTTATCATATAAAAACCTTTCTAATGATATATCATTTATTGCTAGAGGTGGGGTAATTCAACTCCCATAGACAATAAACTACTTTTATACTTTAATAACCTTTAACTCCAAAAGTATAAACAATTGATATAAAGTATATTAACAGCAAATATTTGTCTTTAAAAGATCTTTCTAATGATATATAATTTATTGCTAGAGGGCGTGTTAATCAACTCCCTGCTGAAGAAAATCAACAAAAAAGATGACATCTTTGACAGCCATTTTTTCCTAGTTAACATTGATATTTTTCTTATTGTTTAATATACAAAGCATTTCAATAAAGGAACTAAATTATTTTCATATTTTTAACCTCACACGATTGGTAGGAAAAAAAATATCGACCTCTTAAAATTGAAATATTCCCATACATTTAGTATGGAGACTGGCCGACGACATGACCACGAACTGACAGTAACAGACGTTGCCAAACTTATGTTCACGGCTTGCAATTATAGAAGGCTATGGTTGTGGCAATGAGACCTGCTGCGGGACCGCCCAACTCAAAGCTTTAGCCAGAGCGATAGCTAGACTATATCCATCCTTGTCATATCATAACACGATGACAAGGACAGACTTTTACTCTGGCTTTGGTTGATGACGTCAGTGCATTGTCCGTCCTTGTCATCGTGTTATGATATGACAAGGATGGATATAGTCTAGCTATCGCTCTGGCTAAAGCTTTGAGTTGGGCGGTAGGGCCCCAGGAGACTTTTATACAGACGTTTATTAAGCATTCTCACACTTTATATCACATTATCACACTTCAACAGATAGTTTTCCTAATATAACTCTATGACAACCTTTCGATACCACGGCTTTACAATGAATACGTCAAACTACAGATGTGCAGGCAGATTGACATAATCAAACTCACTTGAATTCCGAATGTACCATAGAGCAGAGCATATAGGTTAGAAACCTCCCACAACACACCCCCTCAATCTGCTGCACATGCTAACCATACTGACTAAAACAGTTTTCTACCTACCAGTACAACATCAGGATAAATTTCGAATCACCTGCCAAACTTATAGACTTCTTAAGTCCTACCAAGTTACATTAACCTTTAACCCAACCCAGGAACCTAACTTTAACCTAACTCAGACGACACATACAATAATCCAAACCAAAGACCTAACTCACTAAACTTCAGACTAAACCACAAGAAATATCAAAATACACTTGGATATCAAAAACATTTCATTTTAAATGATGATTCATTTACTTTCTCATCCCACACACATGTTTATTGATCACTCTTACACTTTATAACATAATTTCACACTTCAACAGATAGTTTTCCTAATATAACTCTAAGACAACCTTTCGATACCACGGCTTTACAATGAATACGTCAAACTACAGATGTGCAGGCAGATTGACATAATCAAACTCACTTGAATTCCGAATGTACCATAGAGCAGAGCATATAGGTTAGAAACCTCCCTCAACATATTCCAGTGGATATTAAGTTTATGGTATTACCTAACTCATAGAGTAAGATAAAAAAAATGACCTAACTTCATCACATGCCAAATTTCATAGACGGGAGAATAGGGAATATGCATCAATTTTTTTTTTAATCTTAATCAAAAGTATAATGCATGAGAAAGTTAACTGTAATATTAAAACTTTTCTCTTGCGTTTTTTTCTCGTGATATAGTTACTTGAAGTTAGCGCGCAGCAGCACCCACCGAAAACGCTCCATACAAACCGATGACGTCACACATCACGTTTCAGGTGTGTTTCGGCGCGTTTAATATGGAGTTAGCCAATAATCTTCAATTATCTCCCTAAATTTTGCGTTTAAGTACATATGTGTCATACAAAATATTGTTTCTTATTCGATATTCTATCTGACTGTAAAGTGCATTATATCCGAAAACGAAAAAAAAATTTCGTTATTTTCCCCTGATTTCATCGTGTGATAAAACTAGGATTTTAATTTTTTTTTTTTTTTTCCTGTTCCATCATGTTTTTATAAGTGTCCGCAGCGATCAAGCTCAAATTCATCAAAATCGGTGACTTATGCATATTCCCTATTATTCGGAAGTCTCCATACAACAAATGTGCTCATTAATTGGACTAAACCTCTTTCTTTAGTGTTACAATACGTGTTCGTTGTTCGTCGTTCGTTCGTTCGTGAGAAACGAAAAAGTATTGTAAAACGAATAGAAAGAGATAGCAATAAACCGTGACGTCACTAAAGAGTCTTTTTTCAATCTTCAGTATGATACTAGGAATGCAAACTCCATTGTGGAATTAAGCTTCTTGGAACTATACAACACTTGACACTGGCAAAAATTACTCCCAAGAGGAGAGTAGATTGCAAATCTAAAAATAAGAAGAATCAATGTCAAAATGACCATTTATCATCCAGTGTTGGGAAACGTACAATAATTATTGGATTCGTACAAGAATTCGTGATATTAACTAGACTGTACAATAAAACATAGCTTTCTCATTATTGTACGCTTTTGTACCATATTTTCCGATTTGACACAATATAGGTACAATATCATGGCACATGACACTAAAATTAATAAAGAAACGCATCACCTCGGTACCTACTATTATTCTGTAGCGTCACACCACACTTGTCTTGTCTTATGTCTTTATTAATACCGTAAAGTTGGTAATTCACATTCATTTCTTGCTTGCCAACATTGGCATTGGCAGTAAACTATCAAATCAAGGCATTGGCAGTAGGTAAACATCTTGCCTTCTCCTGGAATCATATAAAATATAAATTAAAAATATTTAATAAAAAATGAAAAAATTAAACAAAAGATATAATTAAATCATAATTACTATCACTAAATAAAATTTGAACTTGAAGGTTTGCGATTGTATTGAATGATCCGCTTCAACTTTACTTGCAAATGAGCAAAATAAGTGGGACTTTAGTTCAGTTGCTCAGACCAAATTGGTCTGAGTTCAGGTTGTACTTCGTAAAATCAATCGCATATTAGCGGCCTAAATATTAAAAATTATTGCCTAAAACGTACAATAATTCGACCCAAAATACAATAATTTTTAGCTTGACAGCACCATAATTTTGCATCCAACATTTCCCAACACAACACCCAAAGAGAATGTAAAATCACTACGTATTATTTACAACACCATCCATACAAACAAAACAATACAAGTTACAACAACAAGTACGCGAATGGATGGAAAGAAACAAACATTAAAATGTCTAGCTAGACCTAAAAATATAAAATACGTTTTTATTCCAAATTGTATTTAATAATCTTTAATCGAAAAATGGTGTACTTTTGTTGTGTTAATGGCTGTCGAAATAACGATCGTAAAGACCTTGATGTTTCGTTTCACGCGTAAGTTATAAATTCCCTCTCATTTCATTAAATTTTTAAATATTTTGGTTTCATTTTACTTACTAACTATACGTATCGAAATGTAACTTTAAGTAGGTACGTTCCGGGGTTGGAATAATAACTATAACACTTCAATAGTACTTTTATATAAAGTTATTTGTAATAGCACAATATTTTCAGGTTTCCACGCTACACAAATTTAAAACAACAGTGGTTAAAAGCCATAGGACGTCCTAATTGGAATCCTCCCAGTTATGCCAGGGTCTGTGGTGCTCATTTTGTTGGCGGCAAACCTGGCCTCAGGACTGGAATCTTCTATTGTCCAGTCAATATTTCACAGGTAGGTTTATAGCTAAGCATATTATTTAATAATTCATCATTACCATACTTTTCAAAAGGATGGATGGAGGATGACCATCAGCCATTTTTGATGTCCCCTCTGCTGGGGCACAGACCTTATTGGTGGAATATTGGATAAGGAGGATGGGCCATAACCCACCACGCGGGTCCAATGCGAATTGGTGGGTGCTAACGACTGCAAATGCGCCCGGGCGGGACCTACGGTTTAAGAGGGCTTTCCCTAATTTACGCGCTCGGGTTTTAGGTATTTACGGCTCGATCGCCGCGCGAAGTGAGCGCGCGTGTGCGTTTCTCCTCACGTACGGCACACAGTTGCTACCATACGCTGCAATGACCGAACGATCTTGATCTGTGTTTATGCCGCGTACAGAGGCCCAGTGGTTCTCTTTGTATTTGCATAAAATTTTAAGGCATAATATGTCATAGCATAATATGATTTCACCGAATGATGTTTACGCATAATATTACTTAGTCATAACAGCTTATGCATATTTTTTTAAGCATGACTACTTTAAGCATAATTATGTTTAAGCATAGCATTATTAACGCATATTTTTAATACAAAACTGAACGACGACCAACAACATGAAATATTTTCAAAAAATATGCAGAATTACAATCATGAACCAAATGTACTTAAGGCTCAATTACATTACACAATTTTAAGCACGCGATTTCAAGACTAAGCATGGTGTAAACGGACTAAGACAGTAAGAATCTTAAAATCGTGCGGCCTAGCCCGCTCGATAATAAGATTCTTAAAATTGTGTCGTCTAAATGCACGCACGATTTCAAGACAGTCTAACTGTACCTACGACGGCACGTCAGACGTAACAGTTGTACTACAAAAACCAACTTTATACCTAAGGCATAAAGGCGTTCTCAAGGTCAACGTGTAGAGGTAATGTGACAGACAGAGACAGACTCTGTCTGACTCGCCACAGATAGACGATACTGCCACAGTACAAGATAAGTTCAAAAAGGAATGTTGGTTTTTTAACACGTTTTCATATGGACGTTTTCTTGTTTATTTATTTATTTATACTAATAATATTTATAAGTAGGTTCGTTTATTTGTTTGTCCGTAATTTTAGAAAAGAGTATTTTATACTAGGTAAGTACCTACCTACCTAGCTTCCCGATGAGCTAGAGACTTGAAACTTATAGGTAGGTAGGTTGTTTTTAACACGCTTTTAGTAGGTCGCTTTCTCGTTTGCTTGTGTGTTTGTTTGTTTGTCTCTCCACAAAGTTTGCGAACAATTTAAACTAGCTTTCGGATGAGCTAGAGACTTGAAACTTTGAACATAGGTCAGAAATGGAAGGCAATGCAATATTATGGTATCATTGGGCTGATCTGATGATGGAGCCGGAAGAAGGCCACAGGAACTCTATGATGGAACCATACAACCCCATCGTGCTTGGGCTCGTTAGAATCGTCTTGATGAGTACTTTAAAGGGAGATGAGGTCTAGGCTCTTATGATGAAGCTGGAAGGCCATGCCATAGGAACTCAATATTGAAATCGTGCAACCCCATTGAATTTGGGCTCCTTTGAATCGTCTTGACGAGTGCTTTGTTGGGAAATAGTGTCCAGGGTCTGATGATGGAGCCGGAAGAAGGACACTGGAACTCTTTAATAAAACCACGCTACCCCATTGAGTTTGGGCTCGTTTGAATCGTCTTGGCGAGTACTCTAATGGGAAATAGTGTCCAAGGATCTGATGATGGAGCCGAAAGAAGGCCATAGGAACTCTATAATAAAACCATGCAACCCCATCGAGTTTGGGCTCGTTTGAATCGTCTTGACGAGTACTTTGTTGGGAAATAGTGTAACGTATAATAACGCGATATCTAGGTAGGTCGATACGTGCGCGACCGACAACAACGACGATGTGCACCTTCTGAGCCGGACGCCGTGGGCGGGCGTGGCGCGGGGTGGGTCACGCTGAGAGGCGGGTGGGTCACGCCGAGGGGCGGGTGGGTGCCGCTGCCGCGGCCCGCGCGCGAGCCATCGCGTTCGCGTTGGTGTGCGGTGCGGTGCGGTGCGGCGTGTGTGTCCGTCGAGTTATTCACAAGAGCGACAGTCTTGTTTTGTTTGATACGATTCTTGCAATTTGCATTAAGTACCTACACATTAGAGGTTTTTATCTGTCTATCAGCCTTTTTGATGTCCCCACTGCTGGGGCACAGGCCTTCCTTATAGGTGGTAAGAAGGATGGGCCACATAACCCACCACGCGGGCCCAGTGCGGATTGGTGGGTGTTAATGACTGCAAATGCAGCCGGGACCAACGGCTTAACGTGCCTTCCGAAGCACGGAGGAGCTCGAGATAATAAATTTTTGGTCACCCATCCCATGACTGACCCTTGCGAACGTTGCTTAACTTCCGCAATCGCTGGGCCAGGCGCTAAACCACTGCGCCACCGAGCTCCTCGCTCCTCCGAGGTTTTTATCTACTTAAATAAAATGATACTAGGTAAATAAACCTACTACTACTTCATACCTACTAGGTAAAATATATCTATTCGTGAGCCTTTCGAATTTTCAACCTAGTCAGATATTAATGTTATGTAGGTTTCTAATAGGTAGATAAAAGTTGAAAAAAATGATTGATTAATATATAAGTAAGGAGATAGGTACCTAAAATTTTATTTGACACGACGACTGCAAATTGAAAATATTTATAATTAACCTCTTAACAAACAATGATTAAAGAAAAGGAATTTGGTATTAGGTAGGTGCTTAAAGAACTAAAACAGAAAATAAAACAAATACAAAAACTACAATGTAAATAACTCCAATACTACGTTGATTGAAAAAGACATTAGAGACTTACTGCCTTCTCTTTTACTATGACAGTAAGCACGGCCGAGCGTGCTAGAAATTGTGTGGTGTAAATGCGCGCATTCTTAGTCGTTTTCAAGACAGTCTTAAAATCGCTTGCTTAAAATTGTATAGTGTAATTGAGCCTTTAGAGAAAAGGTAAATTTTGTGTTTACATTTTATGAAATAATTATCGTGTGTTACATTTAGGGCTTGCAATTCGAATATTCGAATGCTTCGAATATTCGCCTTATTTTGCTATTCGAATACTCAAGTCGGTGATATTCGAATATTCGAATATTTTTTACTTTGTTTGTGACAAAGCAAAAGTCGTTAATTAAATACCCGAATAGCTGAAATACCCGAATATAAATGTGCTATATCTCGTAAAATACAGTGGCACTAGTTTTTTTTAATTTTGGGTACCATAAAGCACGTACCCGTACGGTACACTGACATAACCACAGCATTTTTTGGCACCGTGGCCGGGCCACGGTCTATGACACCTAAATCAGTAAGTTCTAGATTAAATAACTACTAAATCTGTAATTAGGAATTTATAAATAATAAATACTAAATCAACGCGTGACAACCCTTACACTATTCCCGAGTCGCTATTCGTCACGCCAACACGGCGGCTTTTTGGACAACATCAATCGCGATGACTGACTGAATAGAATTATCGGCGCTAGACGCCGGCGCTTTACAAATTTCCCATACCTACATTACAATAAAATTACTCAAATTCCGATAGCTGTTCATCCTACGGGTACAGTATTTATACTATGGTCCGTCAGTATTTACCAAAATCCGTGATATTTACTGATCGTGTAGGTAAGTGTATAAACCCATAGCAATAAATACCTACTCACGTACTCAACTAAGCAATAAATAGGTACCAACTCACCCCTACTACCAGGAAAGGCTAGGCGTTCCTTACTAATTATAAATTAGGTATTAGACGATTTCGTCAAATACCTAATTTATCAGTAGATAAGTACTAAGTAGCTAAATGTTATGACTCCATTTTGACGCAGCCCGCCCGCGGTGGCTGTGGCCACAAAATAGGGATTTTGTGCTGTGGGTGTGGCATACTTCGTACACGTTTTTGTTGTTTGCCGCTCGCCGCCCCGCAATCGTTGCCGCTCTCGTCGCTAACGGTTAACATAGGCGTTCCTGGATGAGCTGGGCTTGCTGGAGTAATCCGGCCGCACACCCTCCGATCGAAAAATAGGCGCAATAAACGTCGAGTTGCCGTGAGAGAATCCACCCGTATTGTTTAGAAGAAGAAGAAGAGAAGTGTCCGCTAGTGGATTTGCCATTTATCTAACCCTGTTAAAAATTAAATAGGTACTAACGCAGCTTCTCTTGCTTTCTGCAAATTATTTTTATTACTTTTTCTTGACTTTTTTGATCCATAATATTTTTTTTCTTTTCTACCCATGTTCTGTAAGGAAAACAAAAATAAGTTTGTAGAGAAAATTGTGTTATAATTAATGTTAAGTACAGTTTTAATTTTAGTCCATTCAGATTCACAAACAAACAAAATTACTTACGGATCAACATCAATGTTCCAAATTTGGTCGCACTATACTTATTTTATAGAAATATTATTACGCGTGGCACTTGTGCGGCGGCGGGAAGTCAACCGACAAAGGTCTTGCCTCGAAGGGCGCCAGCGCGCGACTAACTTGAAACGCTTGATGCGCCCGATTTTATACTTACTTTGAAAATTAATTTCATAAAAGATTGATGACGGATATTTTTTTTATTTTTACACATTTATAATACAATCTTTATTCTTACGTAGAAAAATATTTATGTTGCCAAATAACTTCTAGATTATGAGATATAACGTGTTTTCTTGTAGTCATTTTCTCGATTTTTTACTTTCTTAGATGTGATAAAAATACATGTTAATGAACTAAAATTCGAAATTTTCTTAATACAAGTTCAATTAAAGGATATGCCCCTTCGAACGAATACTTATTATTTTCTTGCCTAGTAATAATTATTGGTGTAACATTACTTCAAAGATGAGCCTTCGCCCGTCTTCTGGAAATCGCGCTTTCGAAACCCACTGTTTACGTAGTCAATTATCCAATTGAAACGAATTTTGGTTAATACAGTTTCAATAAAAATATATGATAATTAAGATGGTTGAAGTCAAAAGAAGCTAAAACAATAAATTATGTGACCAAAATCGCTTCAAAAACTCCCAAGTTCTTGATTTACGTATGTAAAATGCGAATGCCCTCTTAACGTGCCTTCCCAAGCACGGAGAAGCTCGAGATAATACATTTTTGGTCACCCATCCCATGACCGACCCTTGCGAAAGTTGCATAACCTGTGGTAAAGTTTAATGAGGTCATAGACGTGCCATAAAATCGTTGCGCGATGAGTTTTGTGTGATTACAACTGATGTGGCGGGCCCAAAATATGCCATTATGGCATGCAACACTATATTGCAGCGTACCTTTTGTTCGGACTCTTCTTTTCCCAACTCATTAATGAAATAATCATTTATAAAACATGGCATTTTCCACACTTTCTAACTTTGTATATAGATAAATCCATACATAAATATATTAAGTAAGGGAAAAAATAAAAGCAAAAAATTTTGTCTTAATTTTTATATTCCCACAAAGCATCAAAATTCTTACTGCTGATGATTACGTTACATGTGGTGTTTGACAATTCATGGGGAAAAAGGAAAGTTAGATTATATTCTGTTGCTCTCTTACATTCTTCATCTTTCAGACCCATTCTAATTATGCAGCCACCAAAGATGACGTGTGCTATTTCTGCTTAAACTATGATGTGAAGATGTACAGCCTTGAAGATGACACCTTGAAGATGTGTTATGAGTCTGTAGTAATATTAAACGTAAGTCCTACTGTAATATAATATCCATACTAATGTGAATTGTCTGTTAACTTACCATGTCTCAGTGTTGAATTTCGGTAAAGACATAGATTAAGCCATTGAGGAGGAAGGACATAGGCTACCTTTTATCGCGAAAATTAATTTTGCAGGGGGTGAAATAGGAAATTAAACATTTGTGAGTGACTGTTAGTATAATAATTTCAATTCCTTTTTTCAAATTCAAAAATATGTAATTCAAAACTAGCAAAACAAACTAAAGGAAGCAAAATTATATATTTTACGGTGTGGGCGCTTTTTGTATCCAGAGCCAAGTGAGGGATTTAAAGTATGTCGCCCGAGCCAAAAATATATTTTGCGCCCGAGTGATACACTCTACTTTTCATCACCCTCTATGAGAAAATAAAAGGCGCCTCATATTATACTGTCACTGTCACTTGAAAACCTTTAAATTTCAAAACAAAACCATGAATTTCTAACAATCTGTAAAAAAAGGGAAGTGAATGGTTTCTGAGTTACGGAAGGCATAAGTAGCAATTGTTCGTTTTTTTTTAGATTTTTGGAAAAATACGACATTATTAACGAGGAAACTATTTTTGTAATACAGAATTGTGTTTTGTAAAAACAAATTGCAAATTTAGTGGTCGGTATGTTAGTGATAAGCCATTGAAGAAACAACAACCTCACCACCCCTCAAGGAGCGGTACTTTTCGAGGGAAAAGGGGCTTCCACAGGCATAGGCCATATATTATTTTTATTATTATCCATTTAGAACCTACCACCAGGTGCAGCAGTGGCTAAATGGGGAGGAGAATCCGCTCGAGTTGGGGTGGAAGAAGATTGGAGAAGATTTGGAAGAAGGTGCAAACACCTGAGACTAATTTACAACAGCACTTGCTGCAACTCCCTAGGAATTAATTTCCCTCATAGTGTGCGCTTGCAAAGACGAATGCGTCCGCAACTGCGAGTGCAGAAAGAGTGGTCTAAAGTCTAAACTTCTCAAGCATATGCGGTAATTGCTCATGTCTAGAATGTGATAACAGGGACACAAGCATCATGTACGAAGATTTAGAAGAAGAGGGTGCTATGTTTGAAGTGGGCTGAAAGCTAATGACGATTGATGATGTGATGAATGATGAAATAAGGTTGCATTTAAAACTCAAATTTTTATTCGTTTTATTACTTCAGAGTGGGTTTCTCCGTACCACAGGTTTGAATGGCCTAGGCCTGTGGAAGCCTCTTTTCCCTCAAAAAGTAGCGCCCCTTGAGGGGTGGTGACGTTGTCGTTTCTTCAAAGGCTTACCACTAACATACCACCAGCCACTAAAGTCACAATTTGTTTTTACAAATAAAAAATATAGTTTCCTCGTAATAATTTCATATTTTCCCAAAAACCTAAAAAAACGAACAGTTGCTACTTACGCCCTTCGTAACTCTGGAACTGTTCACTTTAGCAAGATTATGTCTACTAAGCTACCACTTCATGGCAGAATGCCCGATGTACGCATCACTGCGCTGGGAGCTCTTTGGAGTGGACAAGCTTAGGGAAGAGGATTTAAAGCAGTTAACGATAAGTCAACTCAGCAGGTACTGTAAGCTTACAGGTAGGTTCGAGGGTCCGACGCCGGTGGGGTAAATGATAACCCGCCTCCCCCTGCGGGGATTTGGGGAAATGGGTGAAATGGTTCCGATCAAGGTGACTGATCACCCGTCCGGCTTCGCTGGTGTCCCCCCTTCTAAATAATAATAATAAGATTATGTCACAGACCATTTTTGTTCGCAATTCAATGTAGATTATTTTTGTCCTTGGCACTGTTGCGCTAAACCGCATAGTTTTCAAAGTATTTAAGAAAAATTGATAAAACCTAACTACAGAGCGACGAAATCCCTCTTATTAGATACTATCATTATTAATAGATCCGGGCACCTCGCAGATTTTTAGTGGTATACAATTTACAGAGCTCTGGATTTGGTGTGGTATAATTCGATTTAGATACATGATTGGCTTGCTATTGTACCACACTAAATCCAGAGCTCTGTATATTGTACACTTTCAATAGCTATTAAGTCCCTTTGTTGCTCAACCACTCCCACCTCACCACTGAAAATCTGCGAGGTGCCCGGATCTGTTAATAATGATAGTATGGCTAACTAACTAGAAAATTTCGTCACTCTGTAAATTGTCCACCTATTTCCGGGGCTAGCTCTTAGTATATTAGTCAAAGACAAAGACAGTACCTAATATGTTTTAATAAATACTCACCACATAATTTCTTTTTCAGAACTCTAGCTTGGAAGGCCTACCAAAGTTCATTTGCTACGAATGCAAAGCAAATCTTTTGAAATGCTACAATTTTATTCAAAAAAGTACGACATGTCAAGCTACTATAAAAGAAATTTTTGAGGAACATGGACAGGTAACAGATCTTATTATACACAGTGTTAGACGGTTCATACACCCTCCTTCGTGTCCCTAGTACAGTACCGCGCAGATTAAACATTGTATGCCGTTTAGGCGCATTTGGTCTACTTCTCATTTGGTCCATTTCGCAGAACGTCCATTTCGCATTTGGTCAACTTTCACCTAAATATGGGAGTAAAGTAAATAATGATGTTTTTATTCCTTATACATAAATCTTGGACGAATTAACCACTGGACGCGAAATGACAGCCATATTCGCCTTTACCCCTTAGCCACTTACTGTGACCGATAGCCTCAGTAAACGATATCGCGTTGTCAGTGTGATGCTAGAGCTCGTGGCGAAACATTGGTACAAAAATGGGCAAAATGCTCCGTATTGTACAGCAAAAAAATTGCGGGCAATCAAGAAATGTTTCTTTTCACGCGTAAGCACAATTTCAACCTATTATAGTAGCTATTTTTCGTAAAATAAATAATATTTGGTATGTAAACAAAGTAGGGTGCCTTAGCCGGTTTGCCGGCCCCCTTTGGTTTTCGGCCATTTCGGAAACATAACTAGGCCACCTTCACTTGCTCAAGGTCGCGCGGACAAGGACTTTAACAATGTATTGTGTTTAAAAATGTTGACCTCCTGTAAATCTATGCTACCCTGGTATTTTGGTAATGTAATTTAAAGAAGATAATTAAGTTCCTACGACACTTCTAGGCCGGTAGTGTAGAAGAGAAAAAAAATACACACAACTACGACACTACCAGTGGTGCGCCTTGGACTACCAAGACCACGACACTAGTCGTAGGGAAGAAGGGCGAAAATTGGGATGTTGACTAATGAATAAAATAACGAAATACTAATAAAAATCGTAAACATATTAAACTTTTAGAGCAGCTTGTATACCTCTTGGTTTTATATCGGTACCTAATGAACCTACTACCTACCTAATGAAAATACTAACTACCTAATGAAAAAGGTACCTACTTACACTAAAAATAAAAAAATACTATCGAAATATTCTTTATTTATAACAAAAACATTAATGAAAAAATAATAAATCGAAATGAAAAACACATTAAGTATCACATAAATATTACTTATGTCAGATTAGTGATACAATAAAACATAATTAAGTATTGTTTATTAATTATCCAAGAATCTTGAAAATGCGCTCTATCAAGCTACCGCCCGCGACGTTCTTAGGAACCAAAGTCTGCTATATTTTAATCCAGGTTAAAAAAAAAACTATCTGTGTGCCTTTCATCCCAATCCATCACATTTAGCATAGCCTGCCATTTTTATGGGTTTAAGAGAAAACATATTTTAACATACACAATAAATTAATATTAATAGTAGGATAAACTAAAAAAATATACCACATATCGCTAGTATGACTATAAATCACTATTTTAATATTCTACATAATTTACCGAAACCTGAAGAAGGAATACTTTAACCACAACTGTAATTTTCTGAATTGTCTGTGTTCCACAGGCTTTTTACGGTGATATTATTAATTTTTTAGTCGAAAAACCCCGCGCGCTCCAGAGCAAACGATGCTCTGAAACAGACAGGCTTTTTCTAACGTTATTAGTTAGAAAAACCCAGAGCGGTACAGAGCAGGTAGTGTCTGTACCCCACAGGCATTTCTAATATCGCGGCCGGGTAACTTAATCCATTTTTGGGAGGTCATTTGCTTATCGGCCGCCTGGCCGAGAACTAATGTATGAGTTTCACAATCCATAATATTTGGCCGGCAATTATGGCCGGAAACCGGCTAAATCACCCTATAATATTGTCATTATTTGACAATGTAATCCCCCCTCACCCCGCAAAAATTGGTTGAACGTGATTTCATACATTTTTCTTACGTTACGTGTCCAGTGGTTAATTCGTCCAAGACATAAATATATCGTTTATGGAGAATGTTGTTAACTTCTATATTTTCACTTTTTGATATATATTTTTAAGATGAATAAATAATGAAAAAATATTAGAAAAAATCGGCTCACCCGTAGCAACTCAGACGGGATTCGAATCTGCACCCTTAGGATTCCGGCCCAATGCACTACCAATTATGCTACATATTTTTTCTTTATTCTTCTTAGTAGGTCACAAAAGTACCAGGAACACATAAATATGGAGGATGTTAATTAATATAATTTCATTTTTTGATATATTTTTTGGTTTTTCTTTTTTATCTCCATAATACTTTGGTATAACCAAATTGGTTTAATATAACCTTCTCCATATTTATGAATAACAAAAAGTTATGGAAAATAAACATTTTAGCAGTTAAATAAACGTTTTGTGCTCGCAAAGGGAGAAATTTTAGAAAGTGGACCGAATGCGAAATGGACTAAATACGAAATTTAACCAGTTAACATTTAACCAGTATCTGTATACCATTCTAGATCAATAAAATTCTTGCTAAGAATCAAAACAGAGAAGAATTGAACCTCAAATCGTCTCTAAGGTGCAACTTTGTCACTCCAACACATTTATTTGAATATACATTTGATGAAGATATGGGTACTTCACAGTCGAAAAAATTTGTTGATGATATTGCTGAAGAAAGAGACAAATGTTTTATTACTATAGAAAACTATTATCAAGAGGATAAAGGAAACATCAAAATAGAAACATCAAATGGTAACAGTGAATGTAAATTAGAAAACCAATATAATAAAAATAATGAAACTGATGATGATTGCAACATATTTAATGAAAATAAAGATTTTACTTTTGACAATGCTGGTGTAGGTCATGATCATAAATACTCAATTCCGACTAAGGAAGACAACTCTGACTATAGAGAACCAGAATTTATTGTTGTTTCACAAGTAAAATCTGAAATCGACGAAGACGTAGGAGATACAGAAAATAAATATGAGAATTCGCCTGAAGCTTTACCTATAAGTGGTGATGATAATAATGATGATACAGATGATGAAAAGGGCGAAGAAACTGATGAGCTAGAAGCCTTTTTTAATAGTATAAAAGCAGAAGATGTAATTAATAGTATAAAAGCAGAAGATGTAAGTTCAAATTGATATTCCATCGTGTTGTGCTTAGCTTAGCCTTAGTTAGAGCTTCGACATTTTTAAATAATCAGAAAAACAATATGTTATGTTTGTTCTATCTCACGAAGTCCGTTTTGATATGAATAATATGTTATAACTTGATTATGGTACCTACTATCATTAGCCTATGCAGGTATTAAATATAATGTAATTGATACTAAATTATTCATGCTGATTTGTATAGTAACAGTTAATATTAATAGTTATATAAGAGACCAAAGTCAATTTGTGCTGCTTGTGCGTTGGCACAACATAGAACTTTTCACTACCTCTACCAGTGAGAAAAGTGTTATAGGTAAGAATAGTAATTTTCACGTGACTTTCCCGGTAAAAAGACAGCTATTCAGCTTCAGAAACTTGTTCTCACAGCTCATTTGGAGTTAGACTACTTTTTTCAACGCAGGACTGGACATCCTTTTTTTTTGTAATATACCATACCATAAAAATAGTTCAATCAGTTTGATTCATATCCAGATTAAAAAGTAAACTACATACCTAGATTCCCGTCATTTTGTTTTACATTACGTTGTGTTTTTTTTCGTAGTATCAACCTTCCTTTTCAACAATACTTGTTTAAAACTGCTTGATATAAAGTGTAGGTATTTTATTTGTTATAGTTTTTAATCCATATCCGACAACATAAAGCTAGTCGGATAAAAAATGAGATAAGTAGATTAGAAGTTATGGGGAACAGATCAACATAATAATACATACAGGTCCAATATACCCTTCTTTTTGCTTCGCCGTAGTCAGTTAAAAATATGTGCCTATACTAGCTATAGACATTGCAATGTGTCTGTTCTTATTTTCATATATTTTTTGTAGGTAGATAATTAGGTTTTAGCACAGAATATACAAGGTGGTACCAAATGATGTGATGATACTTAAACAGGTGAAACTTTCTCCAAGGAACATATAGGTCGAAAAACGAAAAATCATACTTACTCCTATACAAAATGATGCACTTTCTAAGCCAGTGTTTTTTAATCTTTTTCATGGCACGACCCCCTTAGTATGCAATATTATTTAGCGACCCCTAACCTCCGCTGTTCCTAACCTGTATTATTTTATTTTTATTACATTCCAAATATTAAATCCGTACAAATGTTAAAATTATAGGATCAGGCATACATAATTAAAAGCACTTAGTCAATGTTTAACAAGGATATATTTAAGTTACCAAAAGCAATACTCGCATTGTTAAGAAAACAACATCTTTGACCTTATTAATCACTATAATATTCTATTAACCAATACTAAGCGAGATTTAACCAGAAAACATCATTAATCTTATTAATCACTATATTTTACCGTAACTTTTATAATCACTAACATTCTAAATTGTGTAACTAATAAAACGACACATTAGACTGCATTATTTATATTGAAAGATTATTAATAACCAATTTTACATTAATTGCCAATAAACAACTCATAAAACATTAATCATCATGAATAAACAATTCAACTTTACTTTTGTAATCACTACTATTTTAAATTATTTGTATTATGAATGAAATAACACACTGGTCCTTATTATTCATTCTAACGAACATTGGATTAAATGCCAATAAAATAACCCATTCAAATCAAACAAATTAATCATCACATCATAACAAAGGGTTCTGAACAGAATAACATCTTAGACGTTATACTCCTTTGATCAAAAATAACACTGGTATTCAATACTTATCTTATTATTCGGTGAGGCACAAAATCAGACTGCCTTGTTACACCATTTGATTTCACTTTTAAGCATTCGTTATTGGCGGGAATTGACACTTCTTTCCCGCCATTACTGTTCATAGTCAATGTCATATCTTTTTACTGTTAATCATTAATTTTCAAGAAAGTATGCAAAACACAATTTCAAAATGGACAATAAGAATTATTTAAATTGTATCACGCTAATAAATGTGCCCAATTACATGTATAAATTTAACAAATTAACTTTTCTGTAAAGCCAAATACACTTCCGTCAATTCACATACTTTTTATCAGTTAACTAAAAATTTTATGATTTACTAATTAACATTTTTACGATTAATTTAACTCATAAAAATTATATAACTCATAATAAAACTTAGAATTATTTAATAACATCGTTATGATAACTTTACTATCAATTGTTACCCAACCGGAACACTCGATATTTAATACAAAGAGACTTCGCGACCCTCCGCGCAAACGTAATTAATTAAAACGTCTCCAAAGTACCAGGATCACATAAATATAAAAAAAAATTATTATCAAACATAAACTCTCCAAAAGTAATTTTGTAAAATAATATTACGAAAGAAAGAAAAATAAAACGAAAGAAATAAAAATACCCAAAAGTGATAACAATAAACAATATTATACAAGTGTTTTGATAATTACAAAAGTTAACCTTCTTTATATTTATTTTATACGTTTTGATTACCCACGAAAGAATAAAAAACAAAACGAAAAAAAAATACAGAATTTAAAAGTGATTGCAAATAACTATAAATAAAAAAAAATATACAATCAGAAAGTGATTGAAAATGTTATTTCTCCATATCAAAAAAAGTGTCATTATTAGAATGTGGTGTTTTAAACTCGTGTGACGTTTGTAGACCAATACATGATCAGTGTGATTCAACCCATAAAGTTATTAACTTTATGGATTCAACCACATCAGAAATATACGAGTAGTCAACTCTCGTAAAACTGAGTGAAACAACCATTACAAATCAGGTTTGGTGGCAACTCACAACTGTGTGAGATTTTTAGTATGTGAGTAGCCTCCCAAGTCCTTGTGGAGGCTTCGTGATCCCCAGGGGGTCGCCGACCGCGACCCACACTTTGAAAAACACTGTTCTAAGCAACAGAGTGGTCAAGTGTGGAACAATTTGCCAGAACAAATAGTCTCAGCTCAGCTAACAATTTAAACCAATTTAAAAATAGTATAGACAAACACCAACTAAACATAAAGTAAAAATATTGCAAATATTGCAGGTTACACTATCAGCCTGCCTGCTTAATAATAATAATAATAAGCTTTAAGCTGAGAAAAACAAAATTTAACGTAAATAATAATAATAATGTTGGTGAGTAGCGACACCACGGACCCGAGTGCTACCGGAAGTCGATCCAGGCCTTCGTCCCCGCAGCAGGGGGTCCCAAGGGAGCCTGCGGACTCCCGCCCCTGGCTCGCCTTCGTCGGCCGTCCAGGGTGGAGTCGTTAGAGCTATACGCTCGCAGGGTGGAAGTGAAACATGCGTAAGACGCGAGTTGGCACACTGTCCGTTTTACAGTGGGTAGAAAGCGGTGTACACCTCTCTACACCCTGCAGCCGAGGACACCGATGTTGCTCTCTTGCCATCGCGGCCATTTTGGAGAGCCCATTTAGTCCTTGGCTAGTCACCGCCTGCCAATTTTTCAGTCTGGGAGACTATGATAAGGCAGTTGTCCGGTAGTCTCTTCCCATAGCCCAAATCCTAGTCCATCTCAATCCCAACCTAATTAGCCAACTAGTCCTTAACCAGTAGATTCCATAGTTCCTGTGCATTTGCTGGGGATAGTCTCTGAGTATATCAAATGGATGTAGTCAGAGATTAGATCCAGCAGGTGTACCACACGCATATTAGATTAAAGTCGCTAAAAATGGCCTCTACGTGTTGGATCCATATCCCCACGCAAGCTTAAAGGACCGGGTCACTTTTAGCCCGTGAATTCCTAAGCGTACATAATAAAAATATCATGTATTGGTCAGCTGACCGACTTATAGGTACTATGGAAAGGCGTAAACAAATCGTTTTTCGACCTATGTTCCTGTTAAAGTATCATCACTTCATGTGGTACCACCTCATATAGTATGGTTTCAGGTAGGTAAATCAACATTTTTATTATGGTGGTCTTACATTGCGAGTATAATTTTATTTGTAACATTTTGAAAAAATATTTCAGTTAGAATTAGAACCGTTAAAAGCAACACCTAATCATCATATTTCAAAGGCACTTAATATTCAAGAAAAAAATGAAAAAGAAGAAAAAGAGATGGAAAAAACCTTCAATATTGTGAAGTTGTCTGTAAGTAAATAAAAATGACATGTACAGACGACGGCTAATCAGACATAATTTTGAACTTGAGAACGCATTTATGCCCTACTTAATAAAAGTCTATTTTGTAGTAAAAATGTTACATTTCAAGTGCCGTTGTGTGTACATAAAAAGTCATACTTTTCTGAATAGATACATTTTATCTAACAATTTTTTTATTAGTTACAGGAACAAAAGGAGCAATTTAAGAAGTCCATTGAAAGTCGCCGGAAACAAACCTACGTCGAGTATAGATGTGATACCTGCTTCAAAGTATTTTTGACTTTAAGTACTTGCAAAAAGCACGTCTATGGTCATGACCCGGTAAGTAAAATTGATTATGTTCATGTGTTTCTTTGCATAGCGTTAGTAAAGCCTCGTATTCACTAGCGGAAAAATGTCCCAACTTCTAATAAATCTTCATTTTTTTAAACGACTCTAAAAAGGAGGAGGTACTCTGTCGACTGTATGTTTTTTTGTGTATGTCGATTCAAATGCTTACAGCCAAATACTCAAAGGCTTCTTAGCTAAAATCTTAATTCTTAAGTTAAGGTCTTATATTTCGACAGATATTAAAGGACATCATCCATTTTGGTCCAAATGTGAAAGTGCCGGCCGAAAAGCAAAAGTGCTTTATTCTGATAGATTTTGTCCACCTAAGCATTTATTATTACGGCACCGAAGCTGTAGCACCGCTATACTTATTCGATTTTAAATAAGTTCAAAAATTCTGTATTTTCATACATTTTAGCACAAATGTAAAAGTCGGCCAAAAAGCAAATTCTGATAGATTTTGTCCACCCAAGCATTTCTTATTATGGCATCGAAGATGTAGCACCGCTGTACTCGATTTTAATTGAGTTCAAAAAGTCTGTCTTTTCGTACATTTTGACACAAATGTGAAGCGGTGCTACAGCTTCGGTGCCATAATAAAAAATGCTTAGATGGACAAAATCTATCAGAATAAAGCACTTTTGTCTTTTGGCCGGCACTTTCATATTTGGACCAAAAATCTATGAAACGTGGATGATATAC
This sequence comes from Agriphila tristella, assembly GCA_928269145.1. Classification (NCBI taxonomy): domain Eukaryota; kingdom Metazoa; phylum Arthropoda; class Insecta; order Lepidoptera; family Crambidae; genus Agriphila; species Agriphila tristella. Next base: position 20,864,577 of record OV743442.1, read on the forward strand.
TTTAACTAAAATACTGATTCAAGTTAAAAATATCATGAAAACATTCAAAACAAAACGAACAAAAGTGAAAAATATTTTGATACTTGACACAGGCTCTGACATACATTGTAACCTTGATGGAGACAGTTTTTATGATTCTTTTCTTTGAGATAAAATCACACAACTTTTTTAGGCAAGGGATTTTTTTTTTCCACATATTTCATAAAATAATTGATCAAAAGCCCCGAAAAATTATGTACGGTGTCAGAAATGGAAAAACCTCGAAATGGTTTTCGATTTAAGGTACAAATGAAAACATGTCATTTGGTAATTACCATGTACACTTAAAGTCATATAGACATTTATAAGTATTTTTTTCTTATATATGTCGTAGGATAATCGTATAAACCGGATATTTACGAAGATCCTAGGTATATTGTAAAGAACCGGATAATTGAAATCTAAGATAGATTTTCGCAATCGTCCGAGCAATATTTAGGATCTTTGTAAAAATCCCAGTATGTTTCGGACAATTGTAAACTTGAATGCTGATTGGATTATAATATCTTTAATTTTTCCTAATTAAATTCTTCAATTACAGTTTTAACAACATTAATTTGCTTGAAAGTCCATTCAGGTTTTGCACAACCATGTTGCAGAGCACTGTAGAACTTTCTTAGCTCTGTGTTGTGTAGAAAAGTTATTTTTCAATTATAACCTCTAAATTGTCTGCACTGATCGAGCCCGGCACTTGTATAACATCCAATTTACTTCATTCATATTACGGTCAGCAACGAAAGTTGTTTAACACTTTAGTACTTTGTCATAGTAATTCTTTTGACTAATGTTTCAAACCGTGAGACACTTGTTAAAAAAAATCTATGACCAAGTACCAAAGCGTTAAGCTACTTTCATTGCTGACTGTACATGAATGTCTCTTGATTGATGTGAGCACTCAGTATTTTTAATAAAAGACGTATAATTCGAACAAAACACAGGAGAAATATTCGACGATAATCACAACAATAACAATGGACGCAGTAATGTTGCCGTTAGCCAATCAGAGCATCCATCAGACCATAACGTTGACGTCAGCGATTCGCGATTTAACTAAGATACACTAGATTTTTGTCCTAACCATAAAATCCTAAACATTACCTACTTGGACGATTGCAAAATCTGTCTTAGATTCTAATTATTCGGAATTTTACAATCATTCATACTAGGATTTTCGTAAAAATCCTATTTGTACAGTTATCCTACGACAGGGTGTCCCAAAACTTTTCCACACAGAATTTATTTTAGGTACTTTCCACCTAAAATATTGAAGGTAGGAAATGTTACTGAAAGAAGACGTCATTTTGTTTTTAAAGTAAATTGGAACTGCATTCAATGGGAAAGGCAACTGTCAAAATGGCGCTGCGTACGCTTGTTCCACGAAAACTATGAAAAAAACGACTTTTACTTTAAAAAATCCTTTTTAATTAAAAGTCTTTTAAGCTTTAAAATTATTAAATTCTGTATAATAGGCTTTAAAAAAATGTTGGCACTAACAAAGGACATTAGGCAGTCCCATAGAAAAAACCAAAGAATGTATAGCGTTTCTGTTTTTTTTTTTCAAAATGTAGGCATGGAATTAGTAAGTCATAGAAAATATTTAGATTTTACGAAGATTTATGTTTTAAGAGTTATTTATGTTTGAAAGTGTTATTTTTTTGGTAACCCCGACACTAAATAGCAACACCAGTACCACGCCACGTACCACGACCAACACGTTTCGTTAGCTGCGTTAGTGATACAGATTAGCACCACAATGTACAGCCAGAACCAGGGGCCTTACCAGGCATCCGTCACTCGCTCATACCTACCGCGATAAGTACCTACAGCGCGCGACAACTTGAAGTTGCAAATCAGTCAGGGCGGCCGCCGCGCTTGTGAGTACACGCGCGCGTTATTCTGTGCCTCTATGACGATCAATCGATCATTGTTTATTGCTCCCAGCACTGTACCGTACCTACCTACTATACTATTATAATTTTTTTAAATAATGGAGAATCGTAATACTAATAATTGCTGCGTAGACGGCTGTCGCAATAAACAGAAGGTTTCAATTTCTCATTTTTCACTTTACCGTAAGATTCTAAAAGGTAGAAAAAATTCTATTTTGTTTATTTTACTCGTAATTTTTATAAGTACTTACCTATTTTAGATTAGTAGGTGTAACAACTACCTACTATTATTTGAAACGTATTTTTTTACATTTAAGTACACATTATAAACACAAAACTTGTAATAAAGTATTTAGTCCTTCAAGCACAGAAAATGAGACAATAGATTTTCAATTGTTGTGTTGTGCGGCCCGATGGGGCCGCTCGAGCGTTGAAGGAGACAACCCTGAAGTTGTTAGAAGAGGTAAGAGCTACGCGATAGAAAGAGAGGCAACCTGTAGGTGAATATAACTGTAGGCAAGGAAGCGGTGTGCGATCTGAATTGCACTTTATTGTCTCTGAGTAAGAGTCGCTATTTATTTACATGACTATGCCGAGTGAATTTTCTGTACTTTGTACTATTATGTATTCTGTGGCCTTACTATGAGCTCTTAAAGCAGGACTTATATTGAACTGCCTTACTTTTTCGTACTATGATCTCAAAGGTTAGTATGAAAGCAGGCCTTAAGCCTGTCACACTATTTAAGGCCTGCTTTTGAACTGAATGGTTTCTTATTTGCTGATGGTAAGCCCTCTGAACTGATCAAACGGAAAATCTGTGCATATGTCGCATGTAACAAAACGCTTTTGACAGTTGACTGACAGCCGGCAGACATTCTTTTTTTAATGCGCAATCACTTCTGCTATCTATCGCTGACAAAGATGTCCGTTTCATTGAAATGCTTTTGTTTTTTTTCAATAATTAATTAAAGCTAAATGAAAGAGTTAAAAATAATGTTGCTACTGTTTTATGATTCTAGTAACAAAGTGTTTATAGATAACAGAATTATGTTTATACATATACATTTATACACTTTTGGGTCTCATGTGCCAGATGTCCTTTCCGAAAAATCTGGATATAGAAAAAAAAATATAAATTCTGTAAGAATAAAAACGTCTTAATTTGGCTTTAAATTACGCAGAATAGTCTTTTATATCCATTTTGGGTCAATGGGTATTTTTCGGTAAAAAGAACCACGAAATAAATATGTCCCTATTTTCCCATATATTTTGTTCTGAACGTGTATTGTCTTAGGAACAAGCGTAAGCAGCGACATCTACAATTAGCTTTGCGTTGCCAACCCCATTCAAAGATTTAAAAAATATCATACAATATAATACAAATTGATACAATACGTAATAATCAAATCTTAAATGTTCGTGGTCGTCTTTTTGTTTAAGAAGCTGGGTTACTCAATAAAAATAATCCATAAAAGTAACCCTTTCGATTGGTATCGTGTTTTTGAAGTGAAAACTTCTTTAGCGGCGTTGTACACTTTTTTTGCAATGGGTTAAAATGTTTAACTCGCGTCAGGACACGTGACCAGTGGCCCTAACATGAGTAGTTACGTAAACAGTTTGCATCAACCATAGCCTTCTATATCTTCCAAGCCCTGAAGTTGAGCAGAACGGCAACATCGCATGTGGTCAAGCACATAGTATAAAATTATTTTAAATATTATTTATTATTTGTTTTTCCTATATTATCTATGTTTAAACTAGTTGTAAATTGTGATGTAAGATTATTTCAATAAAGTTCTATATTTATTATTATTATTTATTTATTAGGACATACGGTTTGAGTCAAATTATTTGAACTTTTCGGGGGTCCTTTTGTACGATTAGCATTTTTATCTAAGCCTCTCCTAGCAATAAATCTTACATCATTGGAAAGGTCTTTAAATTTGAAACACTTTATTGTACTACAATAAACGTCAACTATTAGTACTTTGAGAGTTATAACGCTCTGAACTTGACCAATTTTTTTAACATTTATGACCTAAAACTCCGAAAATACTCATAATTAATAGAAAGTGTGTTTGCAGCAAATATTTATCATATGAAAACCTTTCTAATGATATATCATTTATTGCTAGAGGTGGGGTAATTCAACTCCCATAGATAATAAACCACTTTTATACTTTAATAACCTTTAACTCCAAAAGTATAAACAATTGATATAAAGTATATAAACAGCAAATATTTGTCTTTAAAAGACCTTTCTAATGATATATCATTTATTGCTAGAGGGCGTGTTAATCAACTCCCTGCTGAAGAAAATCAACAAAAAAGATGACATCTTTGACAGCCATTTTTTCCTAGTTAACATTGATATTTTTCTTATTGTTTAATATACAAAGCATTTCAATAAAGGAACTAAATTATTTTCTTATTTTTAACCTCACACGATTGCTAGGAAAAAAAATATCGACCTCTTAAAATTGAAATATTCCCATACATTTAGTATGGAGACTGGCCGACGACATGACCACGAACTGACAGTAACAGACGTTGCCAAACTTATGTTCACGGCTTGCAATTATAGAAGGCTATGCATCAACTCATGGTAGGGCCACTGATCGAAAATTCGTAAGACGGATGGAGAGTAGGTAGACAACCGGCGGTGGCGGCGCGGCGTAGGAGAGCAAGTATCCCCCTCTCTTTCTACGGCGCGGCGTATTCCTGCTGTTTTGTTTAGGCGGCGCAATCTCAGCACAACGAAATACAAAACTACTATTGATGCGGTCTTTATTAGACACTAGCGACCCGCCCTCGCTTCGCTTCGGTGAAGTGTGAAATTTGACACCGTGCTTCCTCTTGAACCCCTCTATCTATTAAAAAAAACCGCATCAAAATCCGTTGCGTAATTTTAAAGATTTAAGCATACATAGGGTAGGGATATAGGGATGGAGAAATCGACTTTGTTTTATACTATGTAGTAATTTAAATAGGTTCGAATCAAAACGTTTCTTACTTCAGCTATCATAAACCTATCGTATCAGTTTTAGAGATTGGCGATGATGGTTCTGGTAATAATGATGGTGAAAAAGTCGTCGAAATTATAGATGGAACATGGAAGTTAATTTTTCTGAGAGATAAACTTTTTAATGTAATATAAATTGTCATTTTTGTTTACGATAGCACAATAAATAAATATTGTATTCTACCACAAATTATAGTACTTTTATACTGATAATTAAAGCAATTCGTGCAAAATTATTCCCTAACCATTCCAAAATACCAAAAATGCACAACGTTAATATTCAAGTTTTCACTTCTGCCGGCACTCTCGGAGTGCAACCCGTCGTTTTTTTTAACATAGACCGACACCCCTAAAAACTGATTTTGTTTTTTTTTTATTATTCAGAAGATAGGGGCTATCTGGAGATTATACGAGTATTTTAACCATTAATTAGTCATACACAACAAAGCGAAGGCATATAGTTAACTCTGTTTGCTGTCAACCAGTGTTTCTCGGCTGATACACTTATTCCTTCATTGAAATAGATCGAAATATTAATTTTCAGAATCTACGCGGTGTGTGGGAGTGTCCTGTCTGTCTGTTGCGGTTTAGAACTAGAGAGTATCTGTGGATACACTCGTACAGCTACCACGAGCATATGTATCAATGTAAATCCTGCCCGTACTCTAGCAGCAATCGGTGAGTTGATTTCTATCATTTTCTTATATTGTAAGGCGCCGGGCACGAAAGTGGCGGCGGCCGAGCGGTGGCGGGGCGGCGCGGCGGCGGAGCGGCGGCGGGGCGGGGCGGTGAGAACGTGGGCACGAAACTTAGCGGTCGGTCAGCCGCGCTAGTAGTGTTGTGACAGATGGGCTAAATACCATTAAGGGCGATTTGACCTACTGGTAGGACCGACCACGGTATCACTATGTAGGTATGTAGTCCTACTGGACTAGGGCTTTTTAGAATATCGTAGTGACAAACCTAAATTGTATGTTAAAGAAACTTCTAAATGCAATTAATGTCTGTCTAGTCTACTGAAATTAGTTTTTGGTATTCTCGAAATGTCACCATACAGATTATGTCGTTGGCTAGAGGCTAATGATGTCCAAGATGCCGACATCCATACTGACCCTATTAGATATGTATATCCCAAGTAGCATTCGGGGTTCTATATAAGATGTCTAGTCGTTCACATGTACTCCACAAGCTGTGTAAGTCAGCTGTATAAAAGCTGTATAGCTTGCTATAATGTTCTTATAGAACCAGTTTGGGCACATGGGTTTATAAAATCCGACAAAAGTACAGCTCGCGCAACATAACTTGACCCAAGATGGTGCCGACCTGCGCAGGTACAGACGCTCACAAATTTTTTAAGAGCGAATTAGGTTAAGTTAGCAAAATTAAATAAAGAAATACCTAGTTTTACTTATTTATTAAATCTTTGAATGTAAACAATGAAAATGCAGCGAGTACGATCATACTAGTTAATCACGAATTATTTGTTTGAATCTGGCCTTTAGTTAATCCACTATAATCCTTTTTGATAAAACAATATACGTTATAAACCATTTGTATCGTTTGTCGCTTCAGAAATGTATTGCTTAAACGACTTTGCGGCGGCATTTTAACGTTTGAAAAACCACACATTAAACTTAGCACTCGACTATCCTTAAAGACACTCGCGGGTGGTGTGCGGGCGCGCAGCGCGCGGCACATCCGTTACCATGGTTACGCGGGGAGCAGCCGCCCGCGCTTCATACCCCCTACCCAGTTGCGCCTAAAAATCGTACGACGCGCAGGTTCAAGTTATGTTGCGCGAGCTGTACTCCAGTGCTAGAAGCCTCGGATAAAAGGGTGGAAGACGAGGAAGAGACAGAAGTGGATGAAAGAGATATATATATGGATGAGATTATTAGTGCAATGAAGAGCATGAAAAAAGGGAAAGCAGCAGGATATGACAGAATTACTGTTGAAATGCTGAGAGGTGGGAAAGAGCTGGTTGCGTCCTGGCTGTGCCTGATCTTTAATAAATGTTGGAACAGTGGCAAAGTGCCGGAAGATTGGCGTAAAGCCGTGGTCGTGCCGCTGTACAAAGGGAAAGGGTCACGGCAGGATGCTAAAAACTACCGCGGGATCAGTCTTCTCAGCATTGTCAGTAAATTGTATGCAAAGGTACTGATTGAAAGAGTGATGCAAAAAACTGATCAGAGTATTTGGGATGTGCAAGCGGGATTCAGAAAGGGAATGGGATGCACGGATCAGGTCTTCTCCTTGAGGTGCTTAACCGAAAAACACCTGGCTAAGCACAAAAAGGTTTACTGTGCCTTTGTGGACCTGGAGAAGGCCTACGATCGAGTTGACAGGAATGAGCTATGGAAGGTGTTGTCCGAATACGGATTGGAGAGCAGACTGATTCATGCACTGAAATCTCTCTATGAGGATTCCCGTGCATGCGTCAGGATTGACGGCGTATACACTGATTGGTTTGGCATCTCTAGGGGTGTCAGACAGGGATGTGTTGCGTCACCATGGCTCTTTAATCTGTTTTTGGACAGTTGTATGAAAGGTCTGAAAGAACGTGACTGTGGGGTTGTGATGAATGGGACTCAAATCAAGTGCCTTCTCTACGCTGACGACCAAGTTATACTTGCGTCTTCTGCGCAAGAGTTGCAGGAAATGATGTCGGTTATGAATGAAGATTTTGTGAGAAAAGGGATGAAAGTGAATGTAACTAAGACTAAAGTGATGGTGTTTGAGAGAGATGAAGAAATGACTGACTGTACGGTAATGTTAGGTGGCGAAAAAGTGGAACAAGTCCGTGAGTTTGTATACTTGGGGAGTTTGTTCACAAGAGACGGAAAGAGTGAAGAAGACATAGAAAGACGAGTGAAGAAAGGAAATTCGGTGAGTGGTGCTATACACTCGGTTATGAGTAGCCAAACCGTTTCTGCAAAGGCGCGAATGGCTATTCATAACGGAGTGCTGGTACCGACACTGATGTATGGAAGTGAATCTTGGGTATGGCAGAAGAAGAATGAAAGCAGAATAAATGCGGTAGAGATGCGATCGTTGAGGAAAATATGCGGAGTAAAACTGAGTGATAGAGTGAGCAATGAGGTGATTCGCAAAAGGTGTGGTCTGAAAGATGATATAGTGACAAGAATTGAGAAAGGAATGCTCCGGTGGTTTGGTCACTTAGAGAGGATGAATGAAAGGCGAATCACGAAAGAGATATACTGTGCGAATGTGGAAGGAACGATTGCACGAGGGCGTCCCAGAAAAACCTACGCGGACCAAATAGAGGTTATTATAAAAAAGGCTGGTGTACGCAGTGACAAAAACCGCAGGGCATGTATGAAAAGATTGATGGATATGAATGAAGCGAAAGAAGTGTGCAAGGATCGTAGCAGGTGGCGATCCATAGTCTCTGCCTACCCCCATGGGAAACAGGCGTGAGTGTATGTATGTATGCAAAAAGGATTATAGTGGATTAACTAAAGGCCAGATTCAAACAAATAATTCGTGATTAACTAGTATGATCGTACTCGCTGCATTTTCATTGTTCACATTCAAAGATTTAATAAATAAGTAAAACTAGGTATTTCTTTATTTAATTTTACTAACTAAACTTAATTCGCTCTTAAAATTTTTGTGAGCGTCTGTACCTGCGCAGATCGGCGCCATCTTGGGTCAAGTTATGTTGCGCGAGCTGTACCAATGTTTCTTTTTTTGAGAGGTAATTTATGTAACATAAAATAAAAAAATATTTATTTATTTATTTATTTATTAACACAAACACAATATCATGACAGGACATATCCCAATTCGATAAAGTGGTCACTACAGCTTATAACATATAATATACAATGAAACTTTCGCGAATTCACTCAAAGAACACGAAAAAATATCAATACTTTGGGAAATTTCGTTGAGTGTGTGCAGAGCGCGCGTGATTGGGGCTTTATTTAGCAAATTAGTCCTGCCTCGCGGTACCACCAGCAGCCGTGGCTGTCGCCTCCTCCCCACATAATTGTCAGGTGCCTGCAACATCACCTCCTTAAGCAATTCCGGATTTGAAATTTTACCACGCAATAATTTAAATAAATATGCTACAAGTGCCAAGTCCCTTCTTACCACCAATTTGTTATACCCAACCGTCATCGTGTCAACCAATAGTCATCGTGCCCATTATAGAACACCTAGGTACCCACTCCACACAGGTATTTAGGGCTCATAAAATCATAATTATTATTCGCATTTTTTTTAAATACGGCGGCCGCCATTTTGATGACGTCATATTCCATATCCAGGCACTTTACAGGTGGTTTTTAAGATAGAATAACATGTTTAACAACATATGTACTAAAATTTGGTGCTGGTATCACAAAGTGAACTATTTTTACCCTAACAGAAGGGACTACATGTAAATCGGGCATCATAGTGTCTTTTAGTTTTTAATTTCGTCATTGACGGTAGTAATATTTTAGTCATAATGAAATAATTAAGTAAAATTGTAGAATCCAGAAACACGACTTCTTTATCCAACATTTCGATCCTGACTATGTTCCGTTGCGGAGCCTCAGTGCTCGCCACGAGCAAGGGTACAGGTCAGTCAGGCAATGCCAAAACGTAACACGCTCTCCTCAAATGTTACGTTACGGCAAAATGCTCAGGTCAGTCGCCGGCAAAATGACCGCGAGTTACATTTAAAATTTGGGTTGTTGTTATCCCGCTGTGTAGTGATAGTGAGTGACTCAGCCAGCCCGTGATATTGAACAACTTTGCCAAAGAAACATAGGTCGAAATATGAAAAAGAACCACCCATACATTGACAAGGGGTTCAAAAATTATCTTGTATTTATTTCATAGTGGCAACGCTGTGCGGCACTCGCGAGACCATACAGGCCACCAGGCAAGTTGCCCGCTGTGCCCGTTCAAGGCCAAGCACCCGTCCAGTGTGACTTTGCACGTGCGCACCCAGCACAAGGAGCAAGCGCAAACATGCGACAAATGCGGCCTCGTGTTTGTTAGCACCAGGGGACTTAAACTTCATACGAGGGCCGCGCACGACGAGACGACCAATGAGGTAAAAAGTCTAATTATTTTATTTGATGTTTTACTAAAGCTTTAAAGGCGCTTATTGATGTCAAAATTGCAATAAAGAGCAAGTAAGCTTATTGGTAGGCCATTTAAATAAAACCGGAAATTCGTCGCAACTGATAAAACCGATCGGCGCGAGTCGGGCCGCGTCGCAGCGAATGCGCAATGCGTCGGTGGCTGATCAGTGTCGGTACATGCGCGGATCCTCCGCATCCGTCCGGCACGCGTCCGCATCCGTCCGCACGCGCGCGCATCCGTCCGCACGCGCGCGCATCCGTCAGCACGCAGCTTCCTACGTGAATACGCCCGAAGTATAGATGACAGTACGAAAGCTGCCGCGGCGTGCGTGCGGAGCTGGTCGGCTGCCGACGCCTGCACAAGATTGAGATGGGTTCCAAGCTGCGTAAATTCCAATCAAGAACTTAACTATCTGTACCTACATAGATAGAATCTTAAATTTCCTTTAGCCGATTAAAATGTTCAAAATCCCAAGTAAATTATTTAATGTGATTTTCTCGTCTAAATCTCCAAGCAGTCACGTGATCTTGATTACGTAACGATATGTTAAATAAACAGACCAATTTCAAACATCAATCTATCAGCAACAAACACTATGTATGTCAGACATTTTGACAGCTTGTCTTGTCTCGATTGAGTGGTATCGTTTGAGTAGCACTGCACCTTTCCCGCATTATTGTTATATCTGTATCTGTCTGCAACGTGAGCGGGACGGATTTAGCGAGTCGAATGGCGACAATGCGACAAATAGACAATTGGGTTGGTAAACTTTTTCAAAACTGTTGTGAATTATATATTTTCTGGTAGCTTTTGGCTTTGGAGTCAGGAATAACTAATTACGGAATTTTTAAAATACGTCATTTTAATTTAAATAATAATTTAAAATTTAAATTTACAGCATAGTACAATAAATCACTATTACGGCTGTATGCGTAGGTAGTGCTTTTGCTCAAACAATAAAATGAAAAGTTTGGCATTGGCAATGTCAACTAGTTGTCATGTCAGTCACAGTCCGCTAAAATAAATAAAATAACTCTTTTGTGAGCATAGACTTCTTGTATTTTGTGAGTAAATTTGTAGATAGACATATATTTACGTGATCATCACAAACGTATAAAGCTCTCTGAAGACAATTCCTGTTTAATCCTCTGCACCACGTCTCTTTCAAAGGTATGGGAATTGTACAAAATTTGTTCTGCGGATGGTCACATCTATATCACAGAATACATAATTCTATATTTCAAACAAAACGGAACAAAGCAGTGTAGGTACTTCATCGGCGTGATAAGCTGGATAATGGGTTTCTTCAAGCTGATCCATTTCCACTAACTGAACAAGAAAACCACTAGAAAATCACAATAAATAAAGCTGAAAAACAAACAACAACATTAGGTCGTGATAAGCTTCTTGGTCGTGATTAATGATTACCAAAGAGTAAAATAATTGGATTACTCTTTGTCACTTTCTGTCAAATCTGTCCTGTCAATCAGTTTTTTATCAGTAAATGCAAGGGAACTTCGTGTTCAGCCGTTCGTTTGATATTTGATCGCTATAATAATATAAAAAATATATTTAATTAACAAGGTGAAATAAAAAAATATAATAATAATATTATTTTCTTTATTCTTCAAACTTGTGCTATCAAAAAAAAAGTATAAAACAATTCTCCAACAACAAACAAATATAACCCAATTGGGTTGGTAAACTTTTTCGAAGAGAATTGTTTTATATTTTTTTTTGATAGCACAAGTTTGAAGAATAAAGAAAATAATATTATATTTTTTTTATTTCACCTTGTTAACCAGATATATTTTTTTTATATTATTATCGCGATAAAATATCAAACGTACGGCTGAACACGAAATTTCCTTGCATTTACTGATTAAAAAAACTGATTGACAGGACAGATTTGTCAGACAGTGTCAGAGAGTAATCATAATCATTTTACTCTTTGATCATTAATCACGACCTAATGTTGTTGTTTGTTTATCAGCTTATTTATTGTGATTAGTAGTAAGATATTGGGCATTCTAACTCACTTCATTCGGTCGCACGACGCGACCTCACTCGTGCGTTAGAAAGCCCAATATCTTACACGAATTTATTGTTTCACCACACACCTCGCAGCTCACCGCCTCGTCGCAAAAGCATACACGGACAGGAGCTTGTTCAATTCCTCAACGTTCCGTATGGCGATTCGCTCACTATCGTCCGGTTGTAGTTGCGACCTTTCTCGTTCATTAGAAAGCCTAATATCTTACACGCATTTATTTAATTTCAATATAATACTTTTGTCTTCACCACGCACCTCGCAGTTCGCCACCACATCGCAACAATTATGTATTTTGAAGAAACTGAGTCGCGTTTTCATATCTTTTAAATGGTGTAGCGATAAAATTAATGCTCATTTACTTGAAAATCACGAACCATTGCGGACAAGTTTAAACAGTATAATGAAGTTTATCAAACAAAAAGAATCACTTAAATTAGAATGCGTCTGTCCTATGTCACCTAGTCAACCAAAACGACATGGCAACTTATTACCGAATTCGATAAGATGTATTGTTTGTGGTCCTTCAAATTGTGGAAAAACTAATTTAGTAATAAGTTTATTGTTGCATAAATACGGTCCACGTTTTCGTAATCTTTATGTGTATTCAAAATCTCTATACCAACCTAAATACTTATATCTAGAGAAAGTTTTGAGTATGGTTTCTGGAACATCCTTTAACAAATATAACCATAATACTGACATTTTGAGCCCGCATGAAGCTTTACCAGATTCTGTTATCATTTTTGATGATGTTGCATGTGAAAATCAAAATAACATTAGAGATTATTTTGCAATGGGACGTCATAGGAACATTGATTGTTTTTATATAAATCAGACTTACACTAAAATACCTAAACAGCTTGTAAGAGACAATACGAACCTAATAGTGCTGTTTAAACAAGATGACATTAATTTAAAACACGTTTACGATGAGCATGTAGGTTCAGATATGTCTTGGTCACAGTTTCGGGAAATGTGCTCAACTGTTTGGAGTAAGCCTTACAGTTACCTTGTGATAAATAAAGACTGTGAAAAAAATAACGGCTGCTACAGATTGGCATTTGATACGTTTGTAATAATGGACTAACAATTATGTACATACATGTACATACATAATTGTTTGTTACACAAATAATTCCTCATTCTTAATCGTGATTCGGAATTGGATAGTATACTGTTAAAAATGGAGAAAAATCTTAAACAACAAATTGTAAAATCTGCTGCAGCTGTAAAAAGAAAAGTTGAAATGATAAAGGATGCAAAAAATAATGATAATATGGTATTTGAAAAAATATTCAAACCTATAGTTGACCCACTTAACTTGATAGCGAACAAGAATGATGAAAAACACCTCGAAGAAGAAGATCAATATAATCCCTTACAAAAAAAAATTAAAAGTAGCAATGAAGATAGCGAAGCGTCGTCATCGTCCGGTGAAGATTTCAATGAATTTGAGAGTGAAGAAGAAGAACAGACATATTCAGGGTTAAACAGTGATAAAACCCTTATAGTATCGCCTTCTGAAGATCCTAATATCAGCGAGACATCGTTCAAGTCTTTTCAGTCATCACCAACTGTTAAAAATCAGTCATCGTCATGGTCCACATCATCTGAAGTATTTTCTGATATACCTTTCGGAATAAGGAATGAACGCGGGAAACTAATGCTCGGCAAAACCCGCGTCCATGATGATGGTAATTTCCTCAAAATAGGAGCTCGTACTTTGGAAAAAACAGATGGGTTAAAAGAACTCTTGTATAAAAAGAAACCAAACTTAGATATTATTACTGACGTTGACTTACAAAACTATAAACTGTTACTATTAGAAACCAATGCTCACCGACGCAATTGTGATCCATCTAAACCAATAAATAGCAACAAGGGATTTAAGTATATGAATATTATCAAACCTATATTTAAGTTTGCTAGAAATCCTACAACAAGCGAGAGTGTTTCACACGGAGAAGGCTTAAAAGTTTTGAAAAAAATTAAAAAAGATACTGACTATGTTTATTGGGATGACCCAAACGAATTAGTCGGGCGTTTAAAATTACTTCTAGCATCGAGAGAAGCAGGTAACACTGGAGTTGATAATGAAATAATATCAATAGTTGAGGAATTAAACGAGGCTGGTATTAGTATAAACGTAAAAGAATATAAAAAGCACAATGCCAAAAATGCCGGGAAAATTTGGCAGTGCACTCGTAATTTCCTTGAACAAAGCATCTAGTCCGCAATGAATATAGACAAGTTCGGTCACCACGTTCACAAGCGCTTACGGTTGGCAGAATATATTGATACCTTCAACGATTATTTGGCGAAATCTGATACGGGATATTATGATTTGAAATCATCTAAATTAAAAGGTTTATCATCTCCAAATGAAGATGATGAAGCAGTGAATAAAGCTTATGTGGATAAAACAATTCAAGAACTAAGAAAAGAAATAAAGAAAGTTCAGAGTGACGTTAAAAATTATCTAAATAATTTGGAAAAAGTAACAACAAATCGTTTAAGTACTTTATATTATACTAAAACCGAAATAGATAAATTGATTGAAGTTAAATTAAACAAAAATGAGTAAAAAAGATATAGTCGACGAAATCCATAAAGCAGCAAGAAGAAATTTTCCGCGTCGCTGTACTATAATTAAAGGAATAGATGATTTATGGCAAGCTGACCTTATAGATTTACAGAAGTTTTCGAAATATAACAAAAGTTATAAATACATTTTGGTGGTTATAGACAGCTTATCGAAGTATGTTTGGGCTAGACCTATAAAAACCAAAGAAAAAAATTGTGTTACAAACGCAATGCAAGAGATATTGACAAAGTCATCGCGAATACCCAAACATTTACAAACTGATTTAGGCAAAGAGTTTTATAATAACACTTTTAAAAAATTATTAGACAAGTATAAGATAAATCATTATTCCACGTATTCTGTAAAAAAAGCATCAATTGTCGAACGAGTAATACGAACATTAAAATGTCAGCTTTACAAACTATTTAGTTTGCATGGTTCTTATAAGTGGTTGGGAGAAAATTTGAACTCGGTTGTAGATAACTATAACAATACTATTCATCGAATTACGAAATTTAAGCCTATTGATGTCAATAAAACAAACCAGATGGCTGTTAGGTCTAACATTATTAAAACACAAACCCATAAGACGCATAAAAAACCAAAATTTCAAGTTGGAGATCAGGTTCGTATTAGTAAGTTTAAAGGAGATTTTTATAAAGGTTATACCCCTAACTGGTCAACGGAAGTATTTGTTGTAGTAAGGGTAAATCAAACAGAACCAACAACTTATCATTTGGAGGATAAACACAAACAAAAAATTTTGGGGTCTTTTTATGAGTATGAATTACAGAAAACAAAATGTCCTGATCTTTATCTTATTGAAAAAGTTTTAAAAAGTAAAGGTAGCAAGCTTTTCGTAAAATGGCTAGGTCTGAGTGATGAAGAGAATAGTTGGGTTGATAAACAAGCCTTAATTTTGTAATGCATATAAATTAAGTGAAACAATTATGGATCGTCACTTCAAGAATATCGATGAAGGAAGGAAGTGGTGTTATTAACGATTTAATAAACAATTTACCTTTCGAGTTACATCTACCTGGATATCAATTTTGTGGGCCCGGAACAAAACTTCAGAAACGGTTACTAAGAGGTGATAGAGGTATAAATAAATTGGATGAAGCTTGTATGCATCACGATATTGCCTATAATAACCGTGATTTAGACGTTCGACATAAAGCTGATTTACATCTTTTGGACATGGCTAAGAAACGGTTAAAATCAAAAAATGCAGGAAAGGGTGAAAAAGTTGCATAATGGATTGTAAAAAATGCAATGAAAGCAAAACTAAAAGCTGGTGCTGGAGTCAAACCATTTATGTCAATTATAAAAAAAATACATTCACAAATGAAAAAATTGAAATGTAAGAACAACTCCTCTGCTATAAAACACGCCTACGCAGTTGCAAAAAAATTGTTTATCAATAGAAAAGGTATACGATTGCCAAGGTGTATTCCTATACCCAAAAGCGGAGGTTTCTTGCCTCTGATCCCAATTTTTGCTGGTTTATCAGCTCTGGGCTCGCTTGCTGGAGGTGCTGCGGGCATAGCAAAAGCTGTCAATGATTCTAAAATTGCTCAGAAAAACTTCATTGAATCTCAACGACATAATAAGATGATGGAATCCGTCGCTCTTGGAAAAGGAATGTATATCAAGCCTCATAAAAAAGGAGCTGGTTTATATTTGAAATCTTCAAAAAACTAGTTAAGCGGCTACCCAGACGTCCTCTCACTAATTATGACATATTAGAGCATGCGTCTGATATACCATACTTTCGAGGAGTCTTTATGAGAGATACACTACCATCAAAACCAAGAAAAATAGAATGTGCCATACTAAATCTTGATAGTTCTGTTAATCCTGGAACTCATTGGGTAGCCTACGTTAAGCAAAAGGACTACTGTGAATATTTTGATAGTTTTGGTAATTTAAAGCCACCGTTAGAGTTAGTATATTATTTAAGAAACATGACTATTAACTATAATTATGTACAATATCAAAAGTTTGGTACTATAAACTGTGGTCATCTTTGTTTAAAATTTTTAAGAAACTATTGGAAAGACTATTTATATTAAGAAAGAAATAAAAATCCTGATCAGTACAAACATGTCTTTCACTGTGTCAATAACTGGCCAAGAGGCGTCTTTGGTAACAAATTATTCTCCCAGTCTACAATTAAACGGAAACTATGAGTGTGGGCTCTTGTATTTTTCAACATTTAATTCTATTCCTAATATAGACGAAAGGAACAATAAATTTTACTATGGTAACGATGGAGTTATCGAAATACCTGAAGGATCCTACGAACTTCAAGATATTTGTGATTTTCTTAAAAGTAACTTAAAGAATGCTACGTTAAAGTTGACTTGCAATAATAATACATTAAAAACTCGTTTATTCTGTTCTGAAAATGTACATTTCGATAAAAATAATTCACTTGGAAAAGTTTTGGGTTTTGGTATGGAAACAGTGAAGGCAAATATAAGTACCGAGTCTCGGTATCTTGTCAGCATTTTATCAACAACTATCGTACGCATCGAATGTGACGTTATCAGCGGATCATTTGTGAACGGGAAAGCGAGTCATATAATTTATGAATTTGTACCCAACGTGCCACCTGGTTATAGAATCATTGAAATACCAAAAAATTTAATTTATTTTCCTGTCAACCAAAGTTCAATAAGTGCTATAAATATAAGACTTTTGGACGCTGAAAACAGACAAATAAATTTACGTGGTGAAGAAGTGCAACTGTATTTACACTTTAAAAAATGTTAAATTTCAATAAAAACCCATCTGCTTCGTCAATACGAGTCAGTTCTAAAAGATTCCTTCTCAAAGAAACACCGCTGCATCCTAAAAAGAAGCTGACTAAAAGCAATAAAGAATTTTTGAAGCAACTAGGCCTGTTAAAATGAATATTTTAAATATATCTCAACCGGCGTCATACGACAACAGCATAGAAAGTTTTGAGTATCATTCGTATAAACCTTACGTGACAAGTTTCAACAAGAATGATGAAATACGAATACCGATTAATCAGCAAGACTTGTATGTATTTCCTGCTCTCAGCAGTTTGTATATTGAGGGCAGAGTCGATGTATACAAATATAATAGCGCCAAAGAAAAGGAAAAAATTTCGAATGTGCATTTTATTAATAATCCTGCATTATTTTTATTTCAAGATATTCGATATGAACTAAATGGAGTAGAAATTGATAGAGTTAAAAATGCTGGAATTACCACAACTATGAAGTCTTACCTTTCCTTGAATGAAAATGAATCAACATCAGCAAAAGTTTGGGGGTGGTCTACTACGGGTACTATCAGCAATGGCGTATTTTCCGCTTCCATACCATTAAACAAAGTACTAGGGTTTGCAGAAGATTATGAAAGAATCATTATAAACTGTAAACATGAGTTGGTACTTTTGAGAAGCAATACAAATCTCAATGCTCTAAAATTAAATACAGGTGAAGTTGTAGATGATATTGTAATAAATAAAATTGTTTGGCGAGTTCCTCATATTAAGGTATCAGATCGTGAAAGAATAAATTTATTAAAACATTTAGAAAAAGATCGTCCTATAACAGTAGCATTTCGTAATTGGGATTTGTATGAATATCCATTACTTCCCAAAACACGGAAACACACTTGGTCTATAAAAACTTCATCACAGATAGAGAAACCACGATTTGTTATTATCGCTTTACAAACCCACCGTAAACATAACGCGGTAATGTCAATGGCAGAGTTCGATCATTGCAGTATACGTGATGTCAGAGTCTTTTTAAATTCATCATATTACCCTTATGAAGGACTGAATATTAATTTCGCAGATAATAAATTTACATTAATATATGAACAGTATGCCAGATTTCAGCAGTCTTATTACGGACGTCGATCAGAACCGTTGATGAGTATAAAAGAATTCAAAGATATAGCTCCTTTATTTGTGATTGATTGTTCTCGCCAGCACGAGACGCTAAAAGGGTCAATCGACGTACGAGTTGAAATCGAAGCAGATCAAGAGATTCCTGATCAGACCGCCGCATATTGTCTGATACTGAACGACTGTATATTTGAATACAAACCTTTAAGCAATATTGTAAAAAAGATATCATGAATGACAATACTATAATCGTGGATTTACAAGGATTTAAAGATTTAAAAAATAAATTTATTATCAAAGAATTTTCAATAGCAACTAAAGATCATACACAGACATTCTTAATCAAACCACCCTATACTTTTAAAACTCTATCAGATGAAGAAAAAAAGCAAGTTCGATGGTTGGAAAAAAATCGGGGTATCACTTGGAGTGAAGGATTCATCGACTATCGCGAATTTCGAAGGGTTGTTGTTCCCTACCTAAGCGGCAAAAGAGTATTAACCAAAGGATTGGAAAAAGTTGTGTGGATTAAAGAGTTATGTCGAGATTGTGAAATCATAGAATTAGGTGAAAAAGGTTGTCCTAAGTTGATAAAACTATATAATGATTACTGTGAAAAGGAAGATAAAAAATTTAATTGTGTCTACCATAAAAAGTTTTGTGCGCTAAAAAATGTACTTTATCTAAAAATGTGGTATTGTAATATTAATGATTTTACCTAAAAATATTTATTGTATATTTTCTGTTTCATTTAATTTGGAAATAATTTTAAAATAAATACTTGTTTATATATTTAGTCTTTTATTTTCTTTAAACGGTGATGATTCCGATTCTAAGAAGTAAAAAAATAAACAAAGTCTTTTCAAATATGACTTT
Source organism: Agriphila tristella (assembly GCA_928269145.1). Lineage (NCBI taxonomy): Eukaryota > Metazoa > Arthropoda > Insecta > Lepidoptera > Crambidae > Agriphila > Agriphila tristella. The sequence continues at coordinate 20,884,032 of OV743442.1, forward strand.
ATTTACAATTTATATTAAATATATTTACACAATACAATTACCCACTTATTATTATGAGTACTTACTAAACAAACTTAAACTATCACCAATTAAACAATATGTACCTAAAACATATAAAACTAATAATGATCACCACATAGCTTTTTCGATATTTTTCTTACAAGGGTTTCCGTAAGGTCTATAATTTCGTCAACGGGATCCTGCGCCACATACTGAGCACTGAGCACTAAGTTATCAGCTTCTCCCTCAACGTCGGAATCTTGCGTTGTAACCCTTGCTGTTGCATCTCTCGTCATTTCAAAGATCTTAATTTGAATAAGTTTCGAACCTCTTTGCTCCTTACGAATAACGAATGATTTCGTAGAGACTCCATTCTTCTTTACAGATTCTCGTTTCCTCTTTTTTTCAGTTTTAGTTTTAGTTAGCTGTTTTCCAAACAGATCTTCACATTGTTGAGTGAAATTCTCTAACGGATCTTGAGCGTATTGTGAAAATATAATGTCTGAACAGTCTGACATGTTGGATCTGTAACAAAAAGAAACAACAATTATTATCTGACATAAAATTATTAAATTAAAAGGTCAAAATAATGAATTAAATACTTACAATTTATTTCAAGGTGTTGTTCTCAACAGCAGAATTTTAGTAATGAATCAATATTAAATATTTAAATGTGGAAGTAACATTTTCTGAAATAGCAAGGTTTGCAGTTTGATAATGGTGACCTAATAAATGCAATACATGTGCATACGCACACATGTTAGTACTATACTATTATTACCTATATGGTAATATCCGTTACTGAATTATTTTTTTGATGATCATAATAAAATTATTAAGGTAAGGTAATAGGAATTGTAAAAAAACAATTGTTTTTTGATAAGCATAGTATATTGATACTATAATATTTATACAACTATGGTTTAAAATATTACCTACATACGACTGTTTATACCAACTATCATTAACAATTACTTTATACTTATATTTATCACAATAACAAATAACTATCGATATTTAATAAAACTATAACAAAATACTAAATTAAACCCAGGTTTTCATTCGTTTTAGATTAAAATTTTATGATGCCCCCATGCTCTTGTGATTACTTTATTCGGTAATATAAATCTCTTATCATCGGCATTTGAAAGCGCAATTTTATTCACAGACTGAGTAAAAATCTCATGCTTAATACAACGAAAAAGAATATTTTTTTTTCGTATGATTTGATCATAGAGCAGCACGTTTTTATAGTCAGAAGAACTCAGGTCTTTGATCACACTTTTTTTTACGCCTTTTGCCTTCTTTATGAGTTTCGATTCGGTTTTAATACAATATAACTTCGACCGGAGACCTACAAACTCGGTTATGATTTCACCACCCATTTCATCTTTAAATAATCCTGGTACTTTTTTATTAATAAGAGGCAAACTAAATATGTTATCTGAATGATAATTACTAGTGTCGAAATAACTAAGAAAATGTTGTTTCAAATCCTTATAAAAGTCTTTTGTTTCTATTTTGTAAACAAAGCTGTCAGTGTCTGTGTAACATAACTGTACCCTATCTGCGTAATGAGGTTTTATGACCGAATAATGGAATTCATACATATAACTTTTGGATAGTTCTAATACAGCAAATCCTATGTATATCGGTTTGTCTAAAATAATTTTTTCTGGTCTCATTTGAATGGCTACTAAATTTTCTGAAAATATTGACGCACTGTGAAAATTTGGCCGTGCTATCAACTTTTCCGCACATGTATTTTTCTTAGTTTTATTAGTCTCGTCAGACCACCGGTTTACTAATCTAACATCTACACGACGTTCATTATCTTCTAGAGTTTTTCCAAAAACCGAATTATTCAATAACTTGAAAAAATCCTGCTGAAAAGGAGTTTTAGCCTTTTTTCTCAGCTCGGTATTTAAGTTAATATATTTAGCCAAAAACTTGCTTTGTTTAAAAGTCAATACGCGGTGAATTTTGTTCAAAACCAAACCGTTATTGATGCATGTTTTTAAATGGACGTAATGAATCACATACTCATATTTGGGATACAGATTTGGAATTAACTTAGATGTTTTTCCACCTGGAGGCACGAACTTTTCAGCACAAAAAGGATAATCATTATGAAGACTATGTAACTCCTCTGGGTACGATAAATCTACTTCGAGAATATAACCGACGTCGGCGTCGTCGGGAATAGTTAATATATTTAAATTATCTATTTCATATTTCTCCAAGAATCTAAAGTTAGACACAGGTAGCGATTGGCACATGCTATAACCGTACAAGTTATTACAGTCTATATACACCAAATATGAGTCTGCCTTACTGTTATCATAATCCTGCATATATTTATTGTTGGCCTCAGCATGTCTCGTGGAGCACATACAAATACCACCACGTATACCCTTTTGTATAAGCCGTATTATTTCCAAGTCATTTAATAATTCCAACTGTATACCGGTCTTCAATAACATAGCATCAAACGATAAACTTGGAGCCGTTAAATAAAATGCAGGATCTAACTGATAGTTAAGTTTACATACATCTCGAAAATTTTCAAACACGTCTGCTAGAAGCAACACATCTGTTTTTAAATAAAGTTCCGTGTATTCGCCCATGTTTCTAATTCTAAAAGCAGACCAAATAGCATTAGCATGAGCGTAATCAGCATCACTAATATCCTCATTAGTTAAAGAGTTGTGAAATTTACTTTTGGGAGGAAGTTTGTTTTCTTTGAATGATTCCCAGTTAGACATATAGTCGTATGGATATATCCCTTTTCGAGTCAATAACTTAAACTGCGTATCGTCCGCATAATGTTTTCTTAGGTGAAATAGATCTGATGTATGTAAACCGTTAACCAGTTTTTCTAAACTTGTCCCTAAAAATTTAAACGAGTCGACGAAACGTATTTGCGCAAATTTATTATTTGGTAATTTAAGAAATTTGGTAAACGAAATATAATTTTCTTTGTTTTTAGGAATAACTTTAATAGGGCCTAAACCTTCTGCTAATTCTTTGATGAACAAATGACAGTCGTAACCGGCAAGGTTATGGAAGAATACGGGAATAAACTTTGGAACACTGTAACGCAAGTTGCAGTATTGATGCGCTGCGCCACGATAACGGCCTGTTAGATGACAATGATCTCTCACTTTATCAAAAACCAACAGTTGGTTGCAAATGTGACACTTATCAGCACGAGCATGACGCTCAGCATCGTGTTCAGTAAAAGTCATTTTAACGTCAGTATTTAAAGTTTCGGAAATATTTATTACATCAGAATAAAGTCTTTCGATGAATACTTTGGCACTATCAGACCCTCGATGCTGTACAAATTTATTTAAATCACTGTTAACTGAGCATATTATATAATATGCAAAGGCTGCTGGAACATGTCTTTGACGGGCCGTTGTGGAACTGGTCGAAGGATCTGGCTCACAGCCTTGAAATGGTTCTAGGATTGTTTCGAAATCAGCGTAAATGACAAAAGGAACATCTTGTTTCCTCTCAAAATTCTTAAACTGAAGAACGGCACCTTTTTCAGGCAGCACGGTGGCCACGCCACTACAAATGTGTTTATCGATATGTTCCTGGGAACTAAAAAACAATAAGCAGTCATCACAAAAATATAATTTTCCATGGTGTTTTGTGATTTGACTTCTCACTAGACGGGATAAGTTTTTAATTAAAACGAAATGAGATTTTACATTATCTTCTAATAAAAGTAAATTAATGTTCATTCGCGATTTTGATTTTAATTCTGATCTATAAATCGGACCGACAACGCTGTGATTATTTTTTAATGAATAAATATTGATACTTATATTACAGTTATTTTTTTCAAATGTAGCGATGTCGTTAAACGTAACTGGAAACGATAGTCCGTTTATATCAAATACGCTATCGAAATGCGGATAAGATGAAATTCGTTCACAATTTCTTTTAGCCGGATATAAAGCAGCGACAACACTCCACAAGAAACAGTACTGATCGTTATTTTTAATATTAACGCAAGCTTTTTTCTTTTTAATTGCTAGTGGCAAATCCACATAAGTGGAACCTGATCCACTCAATGGATCATATCTGTTAATGTTCACTTCGAAATAAACATTATTTAAAAATGTCCATCCACTGTCACGGTCTTGGAACTCTTCAACTTTCTTTTTTATCGTATTTAACACCGAACTAAATAAATTAACCAAATCAAAGTTACGATGAATAACGAAATTCTTAGTTGCAAACGATTTAACTAGCTGTTCATTGTTTTTTACTAAAAGAAAGTTACCAAAGTAATCAAAATTAACTTTGATATTTACGTGTCGCTTTAGAGAATCTTGCAAAAGTCGACACAATTTATCATAAGTTTTTTGTAGAAACAAGTCCGGTAAAACGTGTTCTGTTTCTGCAGTGGCTAGAATCCTATATGAGGCTATACGACGATGAAAAGCAGACGCGATTTCAACAACTCCATCATCGACATGCGCTATCGCGCATCGGTTCTTATGATCGAGGCTTCGCAAGTGACCGATCCACTGTCGCCTACCTATTTGAGCAGAGCACACAGAGCAGAAGGGCATTTTAGTTATGTAGGTGCTGTAATGTAATCAGTCAAGTTGTCTCTGTACTAATATACTACCTACTGACTACCTCTAAAAGATTTATTAGCCTTGTTACCTCTATATTTTTTAAATTTTAAACCAATCTAAACCATATACCATTTAAAATTAATTTTCAATTTAAAAAACAACCGATAGTAAGGAAGTATGTGAAATAGGGATAACAAGGTTAATAAACAAAGTCTTTACTAACACTTAACATTTTATTTTAATTACCTTTACCTAAAGTAAAACATAATAATATTTAGAAGTTACAATTTATTTATACTATTTTTTTTCGGCGTAGAAAACCGGCGTGCTCTCCGCGAAAAACGCGGTCTTGCTCGTTTTGAAGACCTTCTGTAGCAGGTCCCACTCGGGGCGGTCCTCGTCAAGCTGAAGTTTGAGGGTCGCAAGAGCCTTAGTATAGCGCAGCTCCGGGCGGGTGTCGAGCGCGTCCTTGGTGAGGTACACACGAACTTCAATTTCAATTTCAATTTATTTTGCATTCCAAAATGTTACAAAGCTGGTTGGTAAAATATATTAAGATACAATTTTGGACCCTGTTGGGCACAGCAACTTAGATTAGAAGGGAAGGGAGGATGACTTTTGGTAAAATATAAAGGTATCGCTGGATAAGTATAAAGAAGATTCTTTCATCAATGCGCATAACCATAATATTATTACTTTTAATATTATTATAGTCATGTAGGCATTTGATAAAATTTTTTTTTTTTTTCATAGTTATTTGTATTGTTATTATTATTTTACAATTAAAAAAAAGAAACAAATATTATTTTATCATAAGGTTTTAAATTTTATATTTCTTCAATTCTTGATCATCAAAATATTCATTTACATAATAATTTTTATTTAATAATAGGCTTTTTAGGTATTTTTTGAATTTTGTAAAATTATTTTCATTTTTAAGTTGTTCCGGTAAGTTATTATAAATTTTTATTGACATCACATAAGGGCTAGATGAGTGCAGATGTAGTCGTGAAATGGGTAACATTAATTTATTTTTATTTCGCGTGGAGTATTTTATTGGTAAGTCTTTGCGTTTGGTGTATAATTCTGGACATTGGCGGACGAATTTGCATATTTCCATTATATAAATGCAGGGTAGGGTGAGGATTTCGTATTTTTTGAAAATAGGTTTGCAGCTTTCAGAATTTCTTATATTATCTAATATTCTTAATAACTTTTTTTGTAAAATAAAAATAGAAGGCGAGTCGGTACTATTTCCCCAGAGGATCACTCCATACTTTAACCATGAGTAAGCGTATGCATAATACATAACTAGTGCAGTTTTAACGTTAGTTGTTTTTTTTATTTCTCGGAAAGCATATGTAAAACTGGCGATTTTAGATCTTATTTCGCTAATGTGCTGCTTCCATTTAATATGTTTATCCAAGGTTAGTCCAAGGAGGTTAAATTCATTGACAATTTCTATTTTGTGATCTTTATATTTGAATTCGAAACTTAGAGAGTTTTTTTGGTGTGGGTGAAATATTAAAAGCTTTGTTTTCTTAAAATTTATCTTAAGGTTGTGATCATTCATCCACTTGCTTCTGTGTAGTAGCGGCCGTTGTGCTGCGCTCGTCTGATCACACACCCGTCCGCAACCTTGTTGGACAAGCTGCTCTGGAGCTTATTGGAGAGGGGACTGGGAATGCTGGCTGCGACCTCGTCGTCGTCGGACGCCAAACCGAATAAGTCCACCTCCTTTGTATTCTTTCTCTTTGTAAGACCTGCTGCAGTTCTGAAAAAAAAAATGTTTGTTACAGCTAGCGCTTTAACACGTACGTTTATTTACATAGAAAAAGAAACATGATTACGTTTATTAACATAGAAAAACTAACATGATTCATAACAACTTACTTTGAAGGTGCACGAGTGGTTGATTTTCTTTTAGCCGCTTTGTTGTCTCGGGAATGATGCGCGGTTTCAACGTCAGAGTCGGTTCTGGAAAAAAGTTTATATTTACTACAAAAATTGGTAAATAATTTCAGAACTATCAGAGTCATTGTTTAGTTAAAAACTAAAAAAACAGACCTGTATTATGAATCCCAAACAATGATCATCAAAACTAGATAAATAAGTAACAACAATGACTCGTGAACGAAAATGATCTTGCTTATCACCATACATTAATTTCACCTACACTGGGATTCGAACCCAGACTTTTGACGCGTTAGCCACAGCAAAAATCACTTACCTTTGCACATGGACACTTAATTCTAAACTAATGAAATAACTATCTCACCTTGAATTTCGAGCAGCCGCCGTTTCGCGCTTCGCCTTCGCCTTCCTTGGAGGGATCTCGAAGACGTCTTCAAACTCGGAGTCCGACCTGAAAAATCGTAAATATGTGGTTAGCGTGCAAAATAGTCACAGTTTCACAACGGCTCCTAAACCTCGTTCGCACAAAGCGTAAAAATTGGTCAATAGAAGTCGATTCCTGGGTGACTTATAAAATGAATGTTTTTTCACAATAACACAACCTAGAAATCGACTCGTTACTCGACCGAAGATCGAAGAAAGATCTGAAAAAAATACGAAGTCTTTCTTACAAACATTATAAATTGTTACTCACATAGTGATAGTTACGTTGAACTCACTCGAAAAAGCACGGGGACTGAGGCGCGGGCGCGAGGAGTCTCGTAGACTTAGAGTAAGACGGGCTTCCGAAGCCTTTGTTGCTCGAAGCTCGTAGATATCGTAGATACTGTGATGTCACACACCGATGCACTTCCGAAGCACTGAATGAAGCATTGATTGAATGCTCCCCAATTTTATTGGTAAATAATTGTTGATTTTGCAAAATGTACTAGGGTTGACAACATCACACTTGAACGGTAATTAGCTTCTTGTCACGTGTCGTAAAAATAAAAGTATGTTTGATATCTTATTACAATAAAAGTAATAATGTTTTTAAATTATTATTTTTTTTGTTGTGGAGTGTTACCTAATAATTTATTTGTTGTTATCAATACATAACTTATGAGATCAACGAATTATAAGCAAGATTGTTCAAGAAATTAAATTTTTCGTTCTTACATTTTCGGAATAAAAAACAACCGCGAAAGACAATAAATGTTTAGACACTAAATATTTCCACAGCAGTTAGTATTTTTTGACGTCAAGGAATCAAAACAAGGACCTTATTTTATTACTGATACTTATACTTACCTACTTCATAAATTCGATATAAAATTAAGCTATTGATGTAGGTGTCGTTTAAATCATAGAACTTATAAGGTACCTAGTGAGAAAAAATTCATGAAATTCAGGTCAACTGATAGCTAATAATAACTTTTTATCAATAAAAATTTTAAGTGATCATAAAAATCATCATTTTATGCGAAGTTTAGCAATTATTAAATAAAACGACAAAATGGTTTTACTCAAAATGAAATAATAAATCATGATAGCCTCATGTTTAATGTGAAAACGTATCGATGAGCGTTATGTTTGCTGTAATGATATTCTTGCCAGCCCTGCCGTATTTTGCGAATCAGCGCAAGTAGCAACGTGACTTGTGAATGACGTAAAAAGACATCCGTGAAATACTCCACGTTTAAATTTGACCTCAATTTTCTTTGACTTTTAATTTTGCGTATCTATTATTTATAATAATTATTACTGAAAACATTTTTTTAAATACTTAAATACAGATAAAAGATAACTAATATCGTTTTTAAAGTACTTTTTAAACACCGTAAATATATAAATACTGAGGATAATATTTAATATAAATTATGGATATAAATCCATAATAAATCTATGTTTTTCGATGCTAAAAACTTGTTGAAATATTGTGAGAAATGATAGTAGTAAGTAGAGTTACCTACTTGATTACATTTAAAAATAAAAAATTTGTAAACTTTATTTAAAAACCGCTCTGTGTTTATCACCAAACACCAAATCATTATTTTTTATTTATCATAAACCTTTTACAAAACATCGTAAATTTTTAAGGTATATCTGAAAATGAAAAGGGGGTTTCAGACCAATTAAATGTGTATATTAACAGTAAATAATTGTTCTATTTAAATAAAAGTAAAAATAATTCGTCCTTTAAGAGAAAGAAGGAGGTCACGAAGCGTTGTTTTTTTATATCAAAATACCTCTACTATGTAATTAATATAAAAATACCATTTTGAATGCAAGAATCTAAAACATAAGAACAATTTTGAAAAATCACATATTAGTTATTTAATAAGTAATAATTTGATAAAATAAAAAAACACCTACCTATCAATTTTATTGCAGGTAAATTCATTCGGAGTAACGTAATGTAGCGTAGGTAGCTGCGTGGTTAGAACAATAGAAAAGACAAAGTTCGATTCCCATCTCTCTCTACCAATTTTTTCTACGTAAATTATTTTATGGTAACTTGTAAAACAGTCGTACCTACCCAGTTAAGTATAATATCTTCTGTACACACATAATAATTGACCGGTCAAAGGTTCCGGATTTAGAGATCTTCCGAATGTCCACGCGGACGAAGTCGCAGGCATCAGCTAGTAAGTCATAAAAGTGACAAAATCGTAGATAATATGTTTACCTATTATGTACTCTGAATGATAATGTTACGGAAAGCTATTCAGACGAACGAAAACCAGTTATAATGACTTACCTACTTATTTTTTATTTATAAATTTTAGCACTCACAAATCTCACAATGCTATTTTTTTTACAATAAGTATTGATTATTTACTAGAAAAAATTTGACTCGCACCAGATCATATTTTTGCACGGGAATCGAACCCGCGACCTTTGGAAGTCGGTTCAATGCTCTTACCACTGAGCTACCGAGTCACGGTTTCCGTTCGGGCGTATGATCTTGTGCGAGTAGATTTTTTCCTAGAATAGATTTTTTTAGGGTTCCATACCCAAAAGGTAAAAACAGGACCCTATTACTAAGCCTCCGCTATCCGTCTGTCTGTCTGTCACCAGGCTGTATCTCATGAACCGTGATAGGTAGCTAGACAGTTAAATTTTTTTACAGATGATGTATTTCTGTTGCCGCTATAACAACAAATACTAAAAACAGAATAAAATAAACATTTAAGATGAACCCTTCGTGCGCGAGTCCGACTCGCACTTGGCCGGTTTTTTTAGTATAGAAATCTTTCTTACATTTTTTATTTTATGAAACTGACCAACAAAATATAAGTAAGTAAGTATTTATAACTTATTATTGTCTAAACCAAACATGTATAACTATGTCTGTCACGAATTCACGAAAAGCAGAGAGACCGAGTCGTTTCCTATTTGTGACAATAATTTGATTTTATTGGTAAAATAATGCACTATTTTATTATATTTATTGGCAGTACCTTTATGTAAATACTTACTTTTGTTTAACTTCATACTTACAAAATTCAGAACACTGTTGGGTTTTTTTAATAGCGAAAATCTTTCTTGATGGTAATGATGGGATGTGATTATTTATATGCATAATTATTATTACTACCGACAGCACCATTACTCTGATCAATGCTCTGAGGGTGATAAGTTTTCAAGCTATCTAAATAGGTTGGTACCTACCACGTTTGCAGGTTTTGATAAATGGATATAAGTACTAACTCGCTATAACCATTGTCACATAATATTTTTATTGTATTCATTCATTGATAATCATAAACAATCAGGAACGGGTGCATTTGCATGATTTAGGTATGAGTGTCGGTAAGGTGTCATATCACTACATCCGGCGTTCGACATGCATGGCGCAACGAGGTGCGCGGCGAACGCGGTCGCCGACCGGTCAACTAATCGCTGATCATGCGTCTTGAATTGACTATACAATTTAATTTAAATTCTACCAATAATATAAATGTGAAAGATACGATGTTTGTATGTTTGTTCGATCATGCAAAAAAATCGTTGAATGGAATTGCATGGATCCGCAAATAGTTTATAGCCTGGATACTTTTACTTTACATATGATAATTTTTATCTCAGTCGAAGATTCCCTAGGGTTTTTTTCTAAATATCCATACGGGCGAAGTCGCGGTTGAAACTAGTTAAGTATAATAATATAAATCAATTCACTGACAGCATCGGCTATCACATTAATTAGAAAATGTAATGCCTTTTTTCAATAATATTCTGAGCATGAACTGAAGATGGTGTACATTGTTCCAACGAATGCTTCCGACATCTGCGATTGAATTTGTGTAAGGCGAGCTGCGAGGTGTGTGATAAAATAAAGTATTATACCTACTTACTTATCATAGACTGGATTAGTGTAAGATATTATTTATATGCGACCGAACAAAAGTGAGAGATTCGCGTTCAAATACATTCATTGTTGCGTTGCGACGCTGCAGCGGCGAACTGCGAGGTGTGTGGTGAAAGCAAAAGTAATTAGATCATTACAAATTTGAAGTAGTAAGATATTGGGCTTTTTAACACAAGAGTGAGGTCGCGTCTGCGAGCGTCGTGCGACCTCACTTTTGAGTTAGAATGCCCAATATCTTACTACTGTGATTTTCTAGTGTTTTTCTTGTTCGGTTATGGGAAATGGATCAGTTTGAAGAAATCCATTATCCATCTTATTACGCCAATGAAGTAACTACACTGCTTTATTCCGTTTTGTTAAAATAAAGATGTGAGCATCCGCAGAACGTTTTTTTACAATTCCCATACTTTTGAAAGAGACGTGGTGCAGAGGATTTAAAAGGAATTGTCGTCAGAGAGCTTTATACGTTTGTGATGATCACGTAAATATATGTATATCTACAAAATAGTTGTTTTAATTATTTTTTACCATCGCCACTCTAAAAAGTGCCTTTAATTCAACGATAAGAGTGAATAATAAGCGATTTTATTCACCGAGTGAATAAAAATAATTTTAATTTGGAACAAGCGCGAAAAAAAATAAAACGTGCTGTAAGTATGGAGCTATTCCATAGATAAAGCCATAGTTATACAATTAAAAAAATATATATATCCCGCCAATTTTATTTAGGTTCTTTTTAGTGTCTTATCTTTGGGTTCTTTTCTAAAAAAATATCTCGCCAAATTAATTCGGTTCTTTTTAGTTTCTTTTCTTTGGGTTCTTTTCTTTATATTAGAGGGAGATTAGATGTTCAGTCTTGCATCAGTCCATTCCATCAGTCTGGTACGATCTTCAGTCTGTAAAAATTCAGAGTCGTAAAAGTATACAAACTGATGAAATGGACTGATGTCAGACTGATCATGTAATCTCCCTCATAGCATGGTTGTTTTATGTCATTGGAAAACTTATAGTTTCACAATTTTCTAACGGTTAAATTACCAATTACCTATCTAAATAATAAAATTTGATAACTATAAATAGGTACTAAAGGTGTATAGGTGTAAGTAGTAGTAAGTACTGCTATTATGTTTTCTCGCAGTCAATGGTAAAAAGTAGAGTACACAACTCGTGAAAAAAAATTTCATCTCGGTCCTTTGTATCCCTCGTTTCGCTCAGGATTCTACTTTTGAATCCCTCGCTACGCTCGGGATTCAACTCTAGAATCCTTCGCTGCTCTCGGGATCCAACATAGTACCTCGAACTAAATTCCTTCTTTTTTCACTTGTTGTATAATCTACTATTAGCTGACTGTGACGGACATGACAACTAGTTGACATTGCCAATGACAAACTTTTGTTTTTTTTTGTATTTGAGCAAAGGCATTATGCATACAGCCGTAAAAGTGATTTATTGTACCATGCTGTAAATTTAAATTTTAAATTATTATTTAAATTAAATTGAAGTATTATAAAAATTCCGCAATTGGTTATTCCTGACTCCAAAGTCAAAAGATACCAGAAAATATATAATTCACAGCAGTTTTGGAAAAATTTACCAACCCAATTGTTACAGTGCGTGTGCTAAGTATAAAAAAATATTGCTGGTCACTGCGAGCAGTCTCAGCATAGCTTAGTGCAGAAGCTAGAAATAAATTTTGCTATGTACTGTACTCTTCTAGAACTAAAGTTATTTGATTAATTGTTATTTTTACAGACTGATTTATACCCTTGTGAGAAATGTGGTATAAACTTCAAAACGGAAGACGATAAACTTACGCACTTGCGCACATCTCCGGCGCACAGCGGCGACAAGGACGATGAGTAAGTTTGCTACTACTATTGCAAATGTGAAGTCTAGAAGGCCGATTTAAACTGAAGTCTGCACCACCTCGAAAGAAGTCCCTTGGAATTTTGATCGAACTAAATAAACGATATCTAATGGGGGACGCAACTGTCAAAGTGGCGCTACGTACGCTTGTTCCACAAAAACCGTCAAAACAAAGGGCTTTTAATTTAAAAATCGTTTTATACCTTTAAAATGACCAAATTCTGTGAAATAAGCTGTAAAAATGTTGGCACTTACAAACTTCCGAAAAATCCAGTCATTGCAATGGGTCCTTTTCGGTAAAAAATACCACAAAATAAATACCTATTTTCCAAATAAACATAGGACTTAGGAACAAGCGTTCGCAGCGACATTTACAATTAGCTTTGCGTTGCCATCCCCATCTGTATATTATATGTATAAAATAAAAGGCTAAGGAGACTGACTGATCTATCAACGCACAGCTCAAACTACTGTTCGGATCGAGCTCAAATTCGGCACAAGCCGTTAGGACGTAGACGTCCACTAAGAAAGGATTTTCGAAAATTCAACTTTTTTTTCACGAGGCTGCTCGCTTGGTGGAGACCCGAATAATCACGTAAAAACGGCTGATCGGATTTTGATGGAATTAAAACATAGAATACTATTCATCCTGGTTAATGGTTCCCTAAGGAGTTTTTCGAATATCCACGCGGACGAAGTCGCAGGCGGAAGCTAGTTCAGAATAAAGCCCCTTACTCTAATGACGGAAACTGACGATATTAGCAGCGTTGCGTCTGCAGGATTTCTTTGGTGGCGCAAACCCCTCCGGACACTTCCATGACACCGCGCCGCTCCCATGGCATCCAACCGCCTCTGTGGTTTAGTGGTTCGCCCACCCATGTAAAACATTGGTTCCCATGCAGGGGGGACTCTTGTATTTTGACTATCTTTAGTAAAATTAATAGGCCGCGGACCGCGAACTTTTAGTCAGTTCCATCCACTAATCTTGTAACTTTTCCTGCATATAGAAAAAAAACGGCCGCGCAGCGCGGTTTTTAGTCAGTTCCATCCACTAATTTTGTATTTTTTCCTGTTTATAGAAAAAACGGCCGGATTTTTAGTAATTTTTTTTCTATGCCAAACCGCCAGTGCAGGGGGGTACAATTTGTACTCGGTTTGGTTGGTGGTAGGGCTTATTTCAAGACCGCCTGGCTAGCTACCACCATCTTACCTAAGACTGAAGCCATAACAACAATTCAAAAATGTTGTATTCCGGCAGTTAGAGGTAAGATAGCCAGTTCCTCAGTGATGAGGATTCCGGGAGTAGTGCGCTTCCACCTTCGGCCTTATCGTCACTTAACATCATGTGAGGTGAAGGCCAAGCACTATCCCGTCGTGCATAAAAAAAGAATAATTATATTGATAATTATTTCAACTTTCCACCCTCGTACAACTGGGTGTGTCACGGATATATATTTTATTCCATCGTCGATCTATATTGTTTAGATAGTTTTGTAGAATATATTGCCCATGGTCCACTTAACAACTCTCGGTTGAAAATTGAACAGAATAACTGAATGATTGATAATTGACAATTCACGCAAAATACTCGTATAGAACTATCAGGCTGGAAACTAAGTGCGACTTGCATAGATCACATATTTGCGAGAACCCAAACACATGACCTCTTCACTGCAGCGGTCGGAACAACACTGGCTGACCATCGCATGATATTGCTCGCTAGCGTCGGGAGCGGGAACATTATACAGAGTACTCAAAAATTTAAAATTTGTATAAATAATAACTTACTAATAAAATTATTAAAAGAAGTAAATTGGACAAAAACTAATGACATGAATTGCCCTTCTGATATATACAATTATCTGTCAAATAAATTCAAAGATTGTTACACAAAAAGTCAATATAAAATAAAAATAAAATCCAATAAGCGAAGTTGTGTAACGAGTGGATAAACAAAAAAGTATTGAAAGCCTGTGAATATAGGGACAAATAGTTTAATAAATGGATAAAAGATACAGGTAATTTGATATTAAAACAAGAATACAATAAAGCTAGAAACAATGCAAATAACATAATCCAAAACAGCTAAAATAATAATATAAAATCAGAAATTCATAAAAAATAATACGTGTCATCTGTGGTGTATTCTTAATAGGCTGACAGGTAGGATAAAGGCATCCGTTGACGAGGTTATATTAAGAGCTTTTGGTAATAATAGCACCTCCGCCAAAGATATTGCAAACTCGTTTGCAACTTCATTTGATAATAATGTCCAAAACTGCACTTCTAATTGTCTCACTCCATTACTTGATGAACTAGTATATAAGGATCCTACAACAGTTTCGATGAGATTCAAATCCGCAAGTAATGACGATGTTCGCAACATTATAAAATCATTAAACAGCGCCAAAGCCCCAGGTATTGACGGCATTAGGACAATTGATATTAAAAAAATCAGCTCAGTTGTAACCACAGCCATTGCCAACCTCATCAACACTAGTGTTAGAAAAGGCGAATATCCAAGGACGCTGAAAACAGGCATAGTCAGACCTGTACACAAAAAAGGCAGCTACACAGATTAGGAAAGTTATAGGCCTATAACTATATTACCTACAATAGATAAAATAGCCGAGAAATACATCTGTAAACAGTTCTACGACTTTCTCAGGGATAATAATATCTTGTCAGATAAACAATATGGGTTCCAATTACGCAAAAACACAACACAATTATTATCTAACTTTACAAATAGTATTTATATACATCTTAATAACAAAGAACATGTACTGGTGGTGTGTATAGATTATAGCAAAGCATTCGACACTCTTAGACATGGTAAACTTATAGACAGTATGCAAGATAATGGTATTAGAGGCTCACTACTGGAATGGTGCAAAAACTACCTGTCCAACAGATCATACGTAGTTAAAGTTGCTGAGGCTATGAGTAGTGCTGTCGAGGTAACTATAGGCACAGCGCAGGGCTCGGTTATGGGTCCCTTGCACTTCCTTATGTACGTTAATAACCTCTCAAATATCATCAAACGCTGTGTTATCTACCAATACGCCGACGACACATGTTTAGTTGCAGCGGGCAAAGACATAATCGAAACTATGAACATTTTGCAAGAGGACTTTGATTCTCTTGCTAAGTGGTCCCACGATATGGGTCTGTCATTAAACGCCAGTAAGACCAAGCTAATGTACATCAGCTCTAGTCAAAATAGGAGCAGCATTAGGCCGAAACTTATAGCCCACGACCATCAATGCTTCCACACTGGGAGAGCCAAAAATCACCGGAAGTGTAAATGTGCCGTCATTGAAAGAGTGGAAACGCTGAAGTACCTGGGTCTTACAATCGATAGCCGCCTAAATTGGATAGCACATATTAAAAGTGTATGTGATAAACTTAGAGGTATGCTTGCGAAATTTTCTATCATAAAGTATAAAATACCATATCCAATTATGGTACAATTGTACAAGGCGCTAGTGGAATCAAAAATTGCGTACGGTCTGTCTAGCTATGGCAGAACATATAAGTCACACCTTGATCTCATCTACACACTACAACTACGAACCTTAAAAACAATCGTCCCTAAAAAGGTTAAAAATAAATCTAAATCTTTCGGTTACCATAATCTTTTTAGTCATTCTAAAATAATCCCAATCCACGAAAAAATAAATTACACATTATTGTTAGAAGAATATTTTAATGAAAAAAATAACAAAACATTAAGAAAATATAGTGGCTCAACTCGCAGTGCTAATAATAACAAATATGTCTTACCAAAATTTAATAATTTATACGGAAAACGTACCCTTGAATATATGATTCCTGATCTTATAAATCGATTACCGTCACAATTAAAAGAAGAAATTACAACTAAAAACATTAAAAGCAAGCTAAAGAATTACTTCATTAATAAATTATAATAAAATAATAATAGCATGAACTTAAAAAAAAATGCATTCAATAAAAGAAATAAAAACAACACCCCTTATAAACAATTCCGATAGCAGTACGACGAGCACGGAGGCGGGGATACACGAGTTGGCCCGACGATCGCCGGCGGTTGCTCGGCGCTGGCCGCCTGCCGCCGTTTACCACGCAGTGAGGGCATGATCATTCCTTTATTCCGCGGCTTGCTGTGTCTGAGTATCTAAGTGTTTTTTTTTTCTTAATAGTTTATCGTAAAAGACATTCTGTCACCTAAGTAATATTTATTATGCATACACACAATGAATTTGTCGGCTACACCGGTACACGGTAAAGTTAATGTAACTTGTGTTTGTACCGTACTTTTAAGATATTCATGTTAAACTTTATAATAATAAATAAACAAAAAATATTTAAAAAAAAGTATCAGTTTATTTTATTAAATCTAAATAGAGAGGGGTAACTCAAGTAAAAAGTATGGTAATTAATAATTTTATAAAGTACCAGGGTCACATTCACCTGAGGATCCCATGGGAGTCAAGAGGCGAATAAAATATATGTGCCTGCCTAGTGTCCGGAGGGGCGTTGCATTAATCGTCCATTAGCATTCATTAAATTAATCATAGCTGCTAAAAATAATGAATGCTATTTATTATCGAACCGCGCGAAATCGTCTGCGTTCGCATCCTGCTGCTATCATGAAATAATACGACCGCGCTAATTAGCACGCGGCGCGAAATATCTGCTAATGCTATTCATACGTTGCGAATGAATTAGTCTCCGATATGAAATAATACGACCGCGCTGGTTAGCACCGCGGTGCAAACGCGAACTGCCTGCTAATTAATTGGTTCGTGAATTCATCACCGACAGTTGCCAATGATTTAACGAATGAATACGAGTGAGAGAGAAGAGAACATGTTTGTGAGCTTAATATGAAATGCTTGTGTTTCTATGATTAATTTTGATTAGAAATAAATCATCATCATTTTCATCCTCACGTCACCTTCATCGTCATCATCATCATCACCGTCATTATCCTCAAACCATAATCACTTTCATCATCATCTTCACCCTCATCATCACATTCATCATCATCGCCATCATCACCCTTTTCATCATCACCTTTTCATCATCATCACCTTCATCATTGTCATCATCATCACCTTAATCATCATCATCACCTTAATCATCATCGCCATCATTATCACCGTCTTCATCATCATCACCTTCATCGTCGTCATCATCATCACATTCATCATCACCATCGTCATCATCATCACAAAACAAGCATTTCACAAAATGATCAGAGCTATTCACGATTATATAAAAAAAACATTATTTAAAAATCGTATTATTTATTTATATTATTTATTGAAATTGAAAATCACATTAAAGTCATATTAAAAACCATATTAAAATTCATATTAAAAATCATATGAAAAATCACAAGAAAAATCATTTGAAAAATCATATTAGCAATTAGCATAGCAATAGCAATTAGCATGCTAATTATGAAAATTAGCATGCTAATGAAATTAACGGAAATTCGCATTAATTTCCATTACTAGTTGTTATGAATAATCGTAATTTAATCCGATTGGCTCTTTTCTACGTTATGTTTTGCGCTATACTATAGCAATGCTAGTAATTAAATAAATATTTTTACTTTGGCAGGCCAATATATTTATAATAATTTAGTTTATGTAAGGAAACACTATGATTCATTTGCTAAGGACAGCAATATTCACCAGTTCAATACAAGAAATAAAGATAAACTTGCCGTTCCAAGATTTAGGTTTGCAAAAACTAGAGGTTCATTTATGGGGAAAGGCATAGCCTTTATTAATAAAGTTCCACAACAAGTGATTGATCTTCCTTTGCATGAATTTAAAAACCATGTTAAAAAAACGCTCATGGGTAAAGGTAATTATAAAGTAGATGATTATCTTAAAGATCTAAATGCGTGGAAATGATTAACACATAACTTGCTAATAAGTACTTTGTTGAAGTTATATAATAAGTCTATGTTGTTGCCAATAATCCTGTCACCCTGTTGTATTGTAATTATCTGGTAACGATATATTCAAGTTTGTAAATATCGTTACTTATGGCTGTTACAGCTGATAAGTTTCTTGCGCCCGTTCTTCTTGTCAGCTAAAAAAGTCTGGAACGGGTGGTAGGAAAATATAGACGATTCAAAAGTACTTAATAATTAAGTTTATTTGAATAAAGCTTATTTGACTTTGATACCTACTTCTTTGGTTGTCTTTAGGGTACACTCTTCTGCTTTAAAACCGAAAAAGAAAAAGCACCTCGACGCACGTTTGTACAGTCAACTTAAACGAGATGGCTATCCCAAAAAGTGTGATCACGTAAGTACTTACCTGTATGGAAAATGTTTAAATAGCGTCAAGTAAAGGTATTAGCACAGTACGTTACATATATAAGTTTTTTCAAACAGTAGAGGAGCTAACGTCACTTAGGCCCTTTTGTCATTGCACTCCGTCGGATCGCTAGGGTTAGCATTTTCCGGCCGTCTCGTGGAATGCTGCCCGCGAACGCCATGAAAACAACTGCGACGGCTAGCACAACTTAGCAGTGGTCTCGAACGTCAAAATGCGAAATCGGTAGAGTTGCCAATAATTATCGGTACATTCGTACCCAAAATCGGTATACTGTGAATAAAATCATAAATACCAAGAAGCACCATATAGGCCGTTGGAAACAGACATTAAATTCGCAAAGCGTGATGTAGTTCTGCATTTTTGGTATGTTATATGGGTCTGTTAGGGTAGTGTGAATTCAAATTTGCAACTTCGAAAAACCTGTGGAAAGTGAGAAAATCGAGAAAAACTGGGACTTTTCTCACTATCTGCTTTCCGGGGCTAAAACTATGTACTTTTTGCAAACGCTGTCTTCTACACTTATAAACTGTATTAAAATTACCTACAATTTAAGCCTAATTGAAGCTTTATTTACCCCATAAGAGCTAAGGTATTGCACTTCGAAGATGACCAATTTTTCTCAAAAATTGAAATTTTCCGGTTTTACTCACGTATTTCGTGAAATATTGGCAAAACCGCCTAGTTTAACGTTCTCTGTTACAAGGTGAATAAAATTTGATTTGATTTTGACGTTGCATTTTGTTGATAACTATCCTTCTGAGAGTCGCTTGTTGTTTTAGTGCGATCTGGTGGTGAGCAGTCGCGGGGCACACTGGCGGCACGTGCAGGACAAGCACCGCGACATGAAGCATGCGTACCGAGCGCTCGTCAGGGTCATCTGCGACGTCTGCGGGAAGGGGATGGAGGTTAGTATACACACACACACAAACACGCACGCGCACAACACACACACACACAACGCACACCATACACACACACACCACACATACAACACACAAACACCACACACACACACACCACACACACACACACACCACACACACACACACACATTATATGAACGCTAGTTGTTTCTTTTTTTGTGCCGATTCAATGTGTCGCGTCATTGAGTCATCGATAGCTACTATGGCTGAAATATCGTTACTTATGGCTGTTACAGCTGATAAGTTTCTTGCGCCCGTTCTTCTTGTCAGCTAAAAAAGTCTGGAACGGGTGGTAGGAAAATATAGACGATTCAAAAGTACTTAATAATTAAGTTTATTTGAATAAAGCTTATTTGACTTTGACTTTGACTTTGACTAACATCGAAGTGGCAATTAATTATTATTTTATTTTTAAATTTTCAGAAAACAAGTTCCATATAAGATTCTAAGAATTGGGTTGGTAAACTTTTTCAAAACTGTTGTGAATTATACAAGGTGTTTGGTAAAAGCCTTATAAAGCCGAATATGGTAGATAGGCACCATCAAACTGAACAACTTTTACTATGGGACCAACTCCGAAATTGAGAAAAAAAATCAGCTGTCTCATACATTTTGATATTTTCGTTATTAATTTTTGTATGAAACAGCTGATATTTTTTTCGCGATTTCAGAGTTGGTCCCATAGTAAAAGTTGTTCGGTTTGATGGTCCCTATCTACCATATTCGGCTTTATAACGCTATTACCAAACACCTTGTATATTTTCTGGTACCTTTTGGCTTTGGAGTCAGGAAATAACCAATTGCGGAATTTTTATAATAAGTACCTACGTCATTTTAATTTAAATAATAATTTTAAATTAAAATTTACATCATAGTACCATAAATCACTATTACGGCTGTATGCGTACCTACAGCTTGACCATAAAGAGTTGACAAAAATTGAGGGCGCCACTTTCTATGTAAACACGTCAAAATCACGAATAAATTGGCAACACTTACTAAATTTTGTACTGAAAAATTTTAGTTCCATTTTATTTAATTTCAACTCTTTATGGTCAAACTGTAATGCTTTTGCTCAAATAAAAAAATGATAAGTTTGGCATTGGCAATGTCAACTAGTTGTCATGTTAGTCACAGTCAGCTAAAATAAATAAAATAACTCTTTTGTAAGTTTGTAGATATACATATATTTACGTGATCATCACAAACGAATAAAGCTCTCTGAAGGCAATTAATTCCTGTTTAATACTCTGCACCACGTCTCTTTCAAAGGTATGGGAATTGTACAAAATTTGTTTTGCGGATAGTCACATCTATATTTCAAACAAAACGGAACAAAGCAGTGTAGGTACTTCATCAGCGTAATAAGCTGAATAATGGATTTCTTCAAGCTAATCCATTTCCCATAACTGAACAAGAAAAACACTAGAAAATCACAATAAATAAGCTGAAAAACAAACAACAACATTAGGTCGAGATTAATGATTACCAAAGAGTAAAATAATTGGATTACTCTTTGTCACTTTCTGTCAAATTTGTCCTGTCAATTAGTTTTTTATCAGTAAATGCAAGGGAACTTCGTGTTCAGCCGTTCGTTTGATATTTTATCGCGATAATAATATAAAAAAAAATATTTGATTAACAAGATGAAATAAAAAAAAAATATTATTTCCTTTATTCTTCAAACTTGTGCTATCAAAAAAAAAAACAATTCTCTTCGAAAAAGTTTACCAACCCATTTACATTATTACAAAATTAACAAATTACTAAATAATAAAAAATTTAAAACACGATATTATTTGCCTGCACATGTACCATGTTACAGTGATACACGTACTGGCAGTCAAAGCGCTCGGCAAAAGCACGCAGGAGACTGTTCGGGCTGGCCCGCACCCTGCGCACCAGGGAGTGTGCACTAGAGATTGCAAACCGGGCCCGCCCGGGCTCGGTGCCCTTTTTGACACCCACCGGGCCCGGCCATTCTTACCGGGCCCGGTCACCGGACCCGGTAGGTATAAAAACAGCGGCGCGGAAGCGCCAACTCATAGAAAATTGGTAACACTCACTGGTTTTAATAGCTAAACTTTAAGAAAACACATAATATTTTGCTTTTGGCAAATAAGAATTTGTTTTATTTACCAACAAAGCTACCAAAATTTATCTGTCTATATAATCTAAGTTGATAAGCTTAGTATTTGACTTTGAGCTGCGTTATTAGTTTCTTATTTTGATACTATCTTTTCAAATAAATAGGCACTATAAGGAGTAAAGAGAAAGACCTGCTTACTTAAACTTATAAAAAATTATAATTACTAATACTAATGTTACTCTTCCGTCCATAAGACAGTAAAAAAGTAATCAATTCAGTATTAAACCAGTGATTTTGAGACTTTGAGTGAGTGATTATTGTTGATTTGCTAGTTTGAAATAAATATTGATTCGTAGCCTTGAATCATTGTCTTTTTCCATTCAAAAACAGCAAATTTTCATAAAGTACTTTATAGGTTTCGTCTCTAATATATCAACCCGGCCGGGTCCGCCGGGCCCGGGCCGGGTTGGCGACGAATGCTACCGGGCCCGGCCGGGTTGAGAAACATACCGGGTTGCAATCTCTAATGTGCACCTCTTGCGGATGGCTGTGGAAAAACAATCCACGCGCGCATCAGCGAACATCCCTGAGGCGCTACAGAATCGGGGCAGCCCCAACAGGGTCCTAAATGCATTATTGAATTGGATGCGTAAGGCGCCGTACTGCTTCTGCGTATAACTCACCCACAGACTGCTCGTGTAGAAGCCAGAAGGACGTGCAAAATGCTCTGAACAGGGTTGTTTTGACGTTTCTAGAACAACGAGCAAATCTGCGGGCTATCATATTCGCACGAACAGACAGCGCCCTACGCTCCCTTTCAATATCCGCATTGTCTTTCAGGTCAATTAATGAATTCGCATGGAGCCTTAGTTCCCTTTACAGAGCTAGAAATCTATCTACAAACAGTACAATAATTTTACAGTAAAATTGTGCGAATTAGACTCGATATAAGCTGCTTCATGTTCAGGGAAAAGACTATAACTAAGGTTTCATTCACCAGAGCCGCGGTAAGCTCAAGATCCACTTACTGAAGCACGGGCCTCCGACGCTCGCGTGCGCCGACTGCCCGCGCAAGTTCCACGATAAATACGCGCTGGCGCGCCACGTGGCTTTACACCGGCCCGACCGGCCGCACCGCTGCGACCAGTGCCCGAGTGCCTTCAAGCACCCTGCGACCCTGATACGACATAGGAGGGTCAGTTTTTATTCCCTTATCTCATTTGTCATCATTGATTACCCTTGATACAGATAACATAATAGTACAGGTCCAGAAGATGCACTCCGCAAAACGACTTGCTTCGACACATAAAGTGCAATTCAGGTTGCACAGCGCTAATCCGCTACTACAGAGTTATATTCACCTAGAAGTTGCCTCTCTTTCTCTTCTGACGAACGTAGGGTTGTCTTCCTTAAAATGAACTAGCGCGAATATCTATTATAGGCAACAGCGACGCTTTGCCAATTAGCCAAAAAAAAACGTTTGGATATTCTTGATCGAAGTTTGCAAGCCTTTTACAAGTGCAATTAGTAGGCACGCCCTCCCCTTTCCTTGATTGGCTAATGCATTTTATTACGGCAAATCAGAGGACAAAACAAAACATTAACGAGCGATGTCGTAGCAATTGCAACTACTTTAGGGGCGTGGCTACGAGTGACTATCCTCACTCTTTTTATTGAAAATAAGTGAGCATTTGTGCACAATCACACCTGGTGTTAAGTGATGATGCGGACTACGATGGAGTGTGCTCAGATAAAGCCTATTCACTCTAGCCTTGAAAAGGTCCAAGTTATAACTATTGGAGAACACATCGGCAGGCAGCCTGTTCCACTCCTTAGCTGTTCGCATTATAAAAGTGTTAGCAAAATGCTTTGTGCGGATAATTGGAATATCAACAACATCAGGGTGGTACGCTAATCTGCGTATAGTGCTTGGATGGTGGAATGGGGCTGGAGGAATTAATTCGGCGAGCTGCAAGCTGTTTTTGTCTTAAGGAGCGTCCTCACTGGGAGCATTCTTTCGTGAGCATTTGTAAACAAACAATCATAGGCGAGGTCTCCCGCTTAGGGTTTGCGAACCGATGGCGTAGCTTCTATGACATTCACAAGTGCTTGTAACAGCCTAGACTGAATAAATTAATTTTGATTTTTTTTTAATTTAGTATTCACTTTCGAGTAAAACTATGAACGTTCGCGTTCGACTCGAATATTCCTTTGCGAGCTTAGAGCATTCAAATATGATCTCGTTAAATGTCATTCATTTCCAATTGTCGGATTTTGCGGTCGTGGTTGCAGCATTTTCATTTTTATTTTCAAGTGGCCTGTATTCGCTTTCGAGCTTTTTATTTGCGTGAACATTTGAATGCGAGCCGTTTCCGCGAAAGTAGTTGCGACGTCCACACCAGCCGAATTTCGCGCTTGCGTTTGCTTTGTAACGCTCGGCTCAACGTCCACACCACCCGAATATTTCTTATATTCACAACGAGTCACATTGAATCGTCTCATACTGTGACAGGTTGAGCAAAAATTTGCTACGAGTAACAGTGTGACTCAATGCGAATTTTTATTCTCGTCTAGTAACACTGGTTCGTGTATAGTTCGTTGGGACAAAAAATCGCATCGGGTAACAGTGTGACTCGATACTAATTTTCATTTTCATCTAGTAACACTTGTTAGCAAATGGTTTATTTAAATTATTAATTCATATTAATCTTAGAGGAGTTAGTTAGCATTGTTAACGCTCAGATGATAAAAAGGAGAAGAATAAATATGAACCATTAACTAACAAGATGAGAACAACCAGTAACAGGTGTTACCCGATGCGATTTTTTTCGGAACGTGGCACACTCACACTAAACATACATGAACAAGTGTTACTAGATGAGATAGAGTAGTACCCATTTGTAAAAAAGTCTTCAAATTACGATTTCCGTGGGACCCAGCTCCGTTATACCGACAACCGGTATGTACTTTTTTGGTATGTTTTCCTGAATACGAAAAGTGCGGTAGTCACTTCCTAGGGGTATGGAGGGGGGAGCTGTGACGTAGCAAAGATGGCGGCCGGCCCATTCTACTAAACGGTATTTCTAGATAACTACTGAACCGATTTACTTAAATAAGGTGTCGAATGAAAGATAATGTAATGCACATTATTTGATTTCAAACATATATTCATGTAAATCTAATATCAAATGAAATAATAATAAAAAATCAAAATTTTTAAAGATTTTTTTATTTATGCTATAGTAAATATCTCGCTATCCGTTAGGATTATGGAAATGTAGCTTATTATAAAACGTATTTCTGCTTTTATCAGCTTTGTAACAAACTTTAATTCAATACAATCGAGTAATAAACAACGAAGCTACAGTCGTTATAGTGATGGGAGGGAGTAATAAAACTATCTTTTTTTTGTATGGAATTAAAAATAAAATTTCCAAAACCCATCGTGTTTGGTATCGAATAAAAGGGCTAATTGAGCTGATTCCAAATATATATAATACTATCACATTTCAGCTCCTGGTTTGAGAAAAAAAACAGATAAACGTTTTCCGAACTTACTGAGTTTGGGCTCTTGCAGGAAGAAAACGGTTTCTAGGTCAATTATCGTGTTATTGTCTTTGTCAATTTATTATAATTATAACTAAAATCGTACCAAAAGGTATTATCTGGCAATGCTGGAGATCGTATTCGAATGCTCCAAGCTTGCAAGGGAATGTTCGTTCAAAAGGTACTGGCACCCTGTAAGGCCCGCCTTATTTTAAAACCTTGTGAAATCGTCAATTTGGATATTATAAAGAAAAAAACATGGATTTAAAACTAGGGTGTTTAATTGGAAAATACAATTTATAAAAAAATGCGATGTTATTTCGATGTTAATAGAAAAAAACCACCATTTTTCAAAGGTAGGTGTTGAGTCATCTTAGGAAGGTGGTGACCTAAACAGGCCCGTAATATATTAATGTAAATCTATGCTTAACCAATATCTAATTTTCTTTTTCTTTATCGAGAAATATAGTTATCATATAAAACTAATAACAAAAGTCTAAAATATCATCCAAATTTTGGCTATGGGCCATCTTAAATCTATTAAAAATTAAATTTATTTTAAAACGACAATACCTATCTAAAATTGAATGTATCACACATACAGAAATTTATCAGAATAATAGGTAACAAAAAAAAATAAGTTCTTTGTTCTGTGATTAATTTTCGACGCCTTTGGTACGTGGGCCGAGTTAGGGGTATTGAAAAATCGATTTTTTACTTTATTAAATCAAAAACTAAAACATGAATCTACCAATTAAAGTAATTTAATCGATTATTTTAATTATAATTACTTATACAATACTTGATAATTGCATATAATGCAAAAAAAAATATTTAATACTTAAAACACTTTTAATCATAAATTAAAAAGTGGGCTATCTTTTTGGTCAATGTGTTGGGCTTTCATATGCAACCTTACCCCAGTTCAATATAAATTGCTATAAAAAGCAAGAAAAATAAGAAAGTAATAAAACTTACCGGTAATTTAATGGCAAACAGATTATTGTAGTTTAACTTGTTAAAATAAAGAAACTCTACTTATTTTATTTTTACAAATTTTTAATAAAGACTTACTCTTTCGAAATTAGAAAACGTGTACTACACTGGCCTGCAAAACCAAGTACTACAGAGGTCTATTTTCATACAAACGAGGTAACTTTGAAGCATTGGTTCTCCGCCCAGGATTAAACGTGGTGTGATCTGATGATAGCCATCCAAGGAGTGAATGGAGAAGATTCAGATCCCCATACACACCCAATTGATCTGATCAGCATTCTAAGAGCTGTTTGGATATGTTTAAAAAAACCACAAAAATAGCATTAAAATGTATGGAAATGCTGTAACTGATAACTCTAATCCTTACAGCTCTTAGAATGCTTATCAGATCAATTGGGTGTGTATGGAGATCTGAATCTTCTCCATTCACTCCCTGGATGGCCATCATCAGATCACACCACGTTTAATCCTGGGCGGAGAACCAAAGCCTCAAAGTTACCTCGTTTGTATGAAAATAGACCTCTGTAGTACTTAGTTTTGCAGGCCAGTGTAGTTAGACGCAAGTCGCAACATAGCAAACTATCCAAAAAATCCTCCTGTTTGCTATCCTAAAAATGGCAGCTTGCTGGCAGTCGGATGAAGTTGCAATATTGTTTATGGCTGCATTCGCATACACCCACGGATTTTTTATTAGTTCGGACAGTCAACACTGATATTTTTTTAAAGGTGGGCCATGATTAGAGCCGGGCCATCTTTGGTCACAGTACCTTAGTTTTGCTCGAAAGTGAATACTGGGCTCGCTGGGAAACATTTGTTGCTTGTTTACAAATGCTCACGGAAAAAATACATGTGGCCCGCGGACCACAGTCTGTGCATCCCTGCTTTAGAGGCTTCGATCAAGCTCACAGGTGGTAAAGCGACGCTGTTAGCCGTCGTACTTACGTACTATGGTTATATAAAAGCTTACAATAGTAGATTGTACCATAAGGGAGCAAAATAATATTTTCACGGCGAAGGCGCTTTTTTGAATCCAGAGCGAAGTGAGGGATTCAAAGTACGTCGCCCGAGCCAAAAAAATATTTTTCATCCCTTCTATTCGAAAAATGATGATTTGTTCCTATATAAGTGGGACCAAAATAGCTCTTTTCTGGTAAGAACTTTTTAGTGGGAGGAAAAGAGATTTGAATTTAGAACATGTATCTCTCAAAGAATTCAAACGCGCCGCCCCGCCGGCTGGTATGTATTGACTGGCTGTATAGACGGCGCGGAGACTAAAAAAAACATAAGCGCGCGAATTAAGTCTGTGTTCTTGTAATTAGTACATACTTACGTACTTAGTACAATAACTTTTGAAAATTGCGCTAGTGTATCAAACGTAACTATAAATTTGTAATTATTTTTACTTTTCACGTGTCTTCTTTAAATAAAGAACATTTTCATTAATTACATAAACACAGTCTCCTATTTATTTTCTCATAGAAAGGGGATGAAAAGTAGAGTATATGACTCGGGCGCAAAATATTTTTGGCGAGGGCGACATACTTTGAATCCCTCGCTACGTTCAGGATTCTACTGAAGAATCCCTCGCTACGCTCGGGATTCTACTCTAGAATCCCTCACTTCGCTCTGGATTCAAAAAAGCGCCCTCGCCGTAAAAATATTATTTTGCTCCCTTGTAATACAATCTACTATTTCATCCCTTCTATTCGAAAAATGATGCTTTGTTCCTATAAAAGTGGGACCAAAATAGCTCTTTTCTGGTAAGAACTTTTTAGTGGGAGGAAAAGAGATTTGAATTTAGAACATGTATCTTTCAAAGAATTCGAACGCCGCGCCCCGCCGCCGGCTGGTACCTATGTATTGACTGGCTGTATAGACGGCGCGGCGAACTGAAAAAAAAAACATAAGCGCGCGAATTAAGTCTGTGTTCTTGTAATTAGTACATACTTACGTACTTAGTACAACAACCTTTGAAAATCGCGCTAGTGTATCAAACGTAACTATAAATTTGTAATTATTTTTACTTTTCACGTGTCTTTTTTAAATAAAGAACATTTTCATTAATTACATAAACACAGTCTCCTATTTATTTTCTCATAGAAAGGGGATGAAAAGTAGAGTATATGACTCGGGCGCAAAATATTTTTGGCGAGGGCGACATACTTTGAATCCCTCGCTACGTTCAGGATTCTACTGAAGAATCCCTCGCTACGCTCGGGATTCTACTCTAGAATCCCTCACTTCGCTCTGGATTCAAAAAAGCGCCCTCGCCGTAAAAGTATTATTTTGCTCCCTTGTAATACAATCTACTATTGCGCCCGAGTGATGCACTCTACTTTTCATCACTCTCTATGACAAAATAAAGGCGCCTCATATTTTATTGTAATATAATTATTTAATAAAACACAGAGTAACAACTAAATTGACATTTAATAGTATCTCATACTAACTATTAAAAATTTATATTTACATTTGAGACATTTTCACAATTATGAAAACTCACTTGCATTTCTCCATTCAATTAATTACTAGTGAGTTTCTTTATTTCACCATAACTTCAAAATGCCTTAACAGATTTGAATGTATAGGGTATCGTTTAAATCCATACATCATCCCGAATGATACTGACTATATTTTTTGCAAAAAGTAACTAAAATGTGTGATATAAAAAGAAATACATTAAAAATACGACTGTCCTGCCAAAATACGAAAAAGTTAAATAACAAGTTTAATTGCAGTCGGAAGACCATTTTGTGGAACAATTTTTAATCAAAGAGGTCCCCTGACTTCTATTGCAGTCCGAACTAAAAATTAAATAATAAAGTGTTATTACACTTTGTTATTTAATTTTTAGTTCGTTTTTGGCAGGGCAGTCGTGTTCTTTTTTTAATTAATTAATTTATAGTTCGCTGTTGTTTGCAATAAAAAATGTATTTATATTACACTATCTCCCATTCTTCGCCTAACAAAAGCTAACCGTTTTTTAATCCGCAGGGACATTCCGACCTCACGCCGTTCGAGTGTGAAATTTGCTTCAAAAAGTTTAAACACTCCGCTAACTACCGCCTACACGTGAAGACAGTTCACTGCAGTATGCCGCCTCCGCCGCGGAAGAAGCGCACTCGCAATAAGAAAAATTAACTCCATTAATTTAATCGAGTTTTTTTGCTAAAATTGGCCACTTTTTGCAGAAAAACTCCATATAACTCCACTCAACTTGTTCACTTAGTAGTCTGTGAATCACAAGTTAAGAAAATATTATTAAATGGTTAATTTTATGCTCCTACATTTTATTATTTTCTTCAAACACCCAGCGCCGACAGACACGAGACGCGTTAACCTCAAGGCTAGTGACGACCAATGTCACATAGGCAATGTGTATAATCCGGCATTGTATACAATGCCTAGACATTGTATATGTCACCGGCAATGTATGAAATGCAGGCATTGTATACAATGCCTGGCCCTTTTAGGCAATGTATGAAACAGCATGAATATTATTGTCTATTTCATACATTACCTAGGCATTATATACAATGTCTGCTGGTCCACCGGCATGCTGCAATGTGTCAAATAAAAAGATTGTTGGTTAGAGGGCAGACACAAAAGCTCTAGCTCGAGGGGGTCGAGGGGGCTCGCGGGGTTCTCGACAGGGCTTGAGGTAGGCTCATTGAGTTTGGTATAGAACCGGCTTTACTCCTGTAGGTTAGGTTAGAAATTAGGTTTAGGTAAGAGCCTTAAATTTCGAGGTTATTTTTTTATAACAGACAACATAAATGTACTTATTTTACACATTGCCGGTGGACCAGCAGGCATTGTATACAATGCCTAACGTGCCGGACTACAGCTGGGCCACAAAAAAAAAAGTTGGAAATCTGACTTTTTGACTATGCCATGAAGTCGATAATTTGTCGGAATTTGTCACCAAAAAACAGAATTTGTCGGTCTTGCGTTTAGGAGATACGTGTGGCTCGGCTGAAGAGACGTCTCTACAGCTCAGCCTCCATACAAAAATTGGTACCTACTAGGGTAAAACAGACAGTAACTGGCCATTTAAGCACTTTCTCCACTTTAGAGGAGTATAATGTCGGACTCTAAACACTCAAGTGAATATTTCTTATATGATTGTGTAGCTTATATTATGAAGATTACATAACAGGATCAAAAATACAACAACTGAACATCTTTCATACATTATGTGTTATTATTCAAAAAGTACCCAAATAGTACGGTAACTGGCCAAAATTTTCAGTTACTGTCATAAGGATTATACAGTAACTGGCCGCCATCTTTTTCTCAACAAAAGTAATTAGTATCAAGTTTAAATACACTTAAAATGCTTTAATAACCTATTAGGGACAATAAGAATGAGATAAAAAATATATAGTAAGTACCTACAATGCGATTAAATTTCCAATAGACAGTGATCCACTGCAATTCAACTCGAGAATGTATGGCAAAGAGAAGATTTTACAGATTAAAATACGTCGTTTTGTACCGTAAGTGCTCTGAAGCTAATCACTTCAGTTGTATAGGTACATTGTTAAATTAATTGCATTGTAACTAGGTAATTATAATTTTTGGTAAATTAAATAAAAAAATTGTATGCTTGTATATTAAAAAGCAACATTTTAGTAACTGGCCACCAAAAATTGTGTAACTGGCCAGTTGGCCACCTATACCAGTTACTGTAAAATGTTCATACAATGCTGCTATTTTCACACACACCAAAGTTTACCATATGAACAATCTAATTAAGTCATAAAATCGAGTAAATTAATGTTTACTTTAAATTACAGTAACTGACACGGGTGGCCAGTAACTGAAAAAGTTAAAAAAAATCACACAGTAACTAGCCACCCTTTGAATTGATAGATGGTTGATAAATATGAGCTAAAAAGCATTATAATATTGTTACTCACCTTAGAATAATAAAGCCACCTATTAGGCGACCTTTTAACTATAACAGTATGACAAAAAAGCTGACCCGAATCGGCCCACAAACAAAAAAGTTGGCCGCCATCTTGATTTTTTTTACATTTTTAACATTGCATTGCTGTTTTCTTGTTAAATTAGTAAAGAAGATAAGTAGTCGTCAAAACTACTTGGTCCAAGCAGACTTGGATGAATAGTAGAGCATGGTCCAACTTTACTTTGATTGGAATTTTGATCAAACTGCACTTGGATTGCTCGTTTACTTGATCCAAGTAGTCGTCAAAACTACTTGGTCCAAGTATACTTGGATCATGTCAACACAGCTTTTTTGGATGAAAGTAGAGCATGGTCCGATTCAAGTTTACTTTGATTGAAATTTTGATCAAACTGCACTTGGATTGCTCGTTTACATGATCCAAGTAGCCATCCAAATACTTGGTCCTAGTATACTTGGATCATGTCAACTGGTATCCAAGTAAACTTTGATCAAAGCTACTTTGTCCAAGTTACTTGGTCCAAGCATACTTGGATCGTGTCAAGTGTACAGTTGCAAAACTTCGGAAAGATTCCGAATTATTCCCGAATATTTCTCCGAAAGTTTCTTTCAATCAGAATTTTTCAAAATAAAGATAAAATTATATTTTTTATTATGATAAAATTGATCTGAGCCCATAGGCTTCAATTCAATTTTAGTCTTAGAACATAGGTCAATCTTGCTAGAAAATATACCCACCCGACCGAGACCACAGAATACATAGTACCGAGACGACGACGACGACAGACGAACGGTACGAACCGTAGACCTACGGTACGAACAAACAACTCGTGCGCGGTGCGTAGCGCCATCTAGTGGCGGGTGGCGGCGGCGCGGCGCGGGCGTAGCACGGCGGCGCGGCATCGGGGAGTGGCGGGTGGCGGGCGGCGCGGCTCCCCCTGGGGAAGTATTCGCCCGCACACCGCACCCCGCAGAGAAGTTTTCAGAATATTACGGAATAATTCGCGCTCGGAGGGAATATTTCGTTCGATCTGATTTATTATAAAAATAACCTAATTAAGTATGTGCTCAGTGAATTTTTGATGATGATCGTGAATTGTTTTTTATTAAGGGTAAGTAAAGTTAAAATTTATGATTTATTACACCTATGTAGAGCAAAATTATAACCATTTATTTTTCGAGGTTTATCATATGGTTTAGTTAGCTATTGTCGTGTTCTACAGCTTTTTTGATTGCCACAGATAATAGTAGTGGTAGGTAGGTACTCTTCGTGCGCGAGTCCGACTCGTACTTAGCCGGTTTTTAATATTATCATAGATTAAGAAAATACTTACCTACATAAGTAGGTGTGTAATGTAAACATAAGTTTACATCCGTTATACTTAGTTTAGTAGGTACTTCTTTGGTACCTACCTACTTAAGTACCCAGAAGAGCTAGATAGTACACAATATCTACTTATCCATACCTACTTTTACTATGATCAGAGAATGATTGAGTTTTTTCTTGCTAGGTAGGCTAGGTAGGTAGGTACCTAGGTATTCAAAAATGTGTCAACTACTTTCTGCTGCTTTTTAGGGTTCCGTACCCAAAGGGTAAAAACGGGACCCTATTACTAAGACTCCGCTGTCCGTCTGTCTGTCTGTCACCAGGCTGTATCTCATGAACCGTGATATCTAGACAGTTGAAATTTTCACAGATGATGTATTTCTGTTGCCGCTATAACGACAAATACTAAAAACAGAATAAAATAAATATTTAAGGGGGCTCCCATACAACAAACGTGATTTTTTTGCCGTTTTTTTCCTTAATATTAATAACGACAACAGGTAGACAGTTGAAATTTTCACAGATGATGTATTTCTGTTGCGACTATAACAACATATACTAAAAACAGAATAAAATAAATATTTAAGGGAGGCTCCCATGCAACAAACAAGTGTTTTTTTGCCGTTTTTTGGTACGGAACCCTTCGTGCGTGAGTCTGACTCGCACTTGGCCGGTTTTTTTACCGATCTTGCTGTTTTTTTATCGTTACTCCTGTATTTCGAGAATCGAAATATTCCGAATGTTTCGGAATATTTCGGAAGTATACTTGGATCATGTCAATGCGGCTTTAGACACAAAAACATCAAAATAGAACAAAATAAATAATGTCGGGAGTTTTTGGCGCCACCTTGTCTAGTTCGGTTTGGTGTCTATTTTAATTATTTGCAAATTGATTCATAGTTGATATTGTGTCTTAAAATCGGTGCAGTTTTGTGGTACAAGTGTCTACGCAACTGAACAATATGTGGGATAATTGAAATAGGCGCGATCTTGGTTGTGTGAAGCTGAGACTTTTATAGTAGTGGTGGCTACCTCGGCAGAACTTACCGAGTAAACTGTCTTGATGTACTTGTTGCCAAATGCTCCAAGCAGCATTAGAATGCAATGCACCCGCATTCTAATGTAAACTAGTGTAAACTTAAACTGAAACAATATCTACCACTGAACTATTAAACACTTGACACTGGCAAAAATTACTTCCAAGAGGAAAGTAGATTGCCAAAATAAAAATAGATATGTCAAAATGACATTACCTGTCTGGTCAGTGTTGCCAGACCGTGGGCAATTGCCCACGCCATGGGCAATTTAGGTTTTTTTTTTGAAAAAAGGGCGGGAAGCGGGAAGTTCTTGGAAAAAATCCTTTACTTACGTCAGTGTCGTGTCATAAATATGAAAATATAGATTTCTTTATAATAATAAATTTGTGGTAAATAAATAAGTTTAGCTCTAATCATGCATTTTAACATTATAAGAGGTTATGGGCCGCCCCATACTTCCACAATTTTGCTATTGAAATAATAATATGCAAAAGAAAAAATGTCTCCATTTAAATGTTTAATTTGGAAAAAGTGAATTTTAACATTATAAGAGAAAACACTTTGCACAGAGTACCAAACACAAAATTCACAGCTTAGTTTGACGCATCCATTGACATTTCTTGCTATAGTGTCATCTAGGAACCAATACCAGCACCTCCGTCAAAGATTTCACAGATGAAAACAGTTTTTGGCCAAAAAATTTCGGTCACCATTAATCACCCAGACGATGATGTGGCTAAAGGGTGGCAGCTTTTGAAAAATTATGATTGTTCTAGTCTAGGCCATGACACCTATTGCCTAGACAGCATAGACATAGTAAAATAAAACATAGTATATAAATAGTAGTTATAGACATAGAAAAATAAAACGGCCGCGCAGCGCGATTTTTAGTCAGTTTCATCCACTAATCTTGTATTCCGGGAGAATTCAGGCGAATCCTGACCATCTGGCAACCCTATCGATACTCCAGCCAACTTATGGAAAGAATGTTTACAAACAAGAAAAAGCGCGGGAAACTTTCAACAAAGCGGTTGTGTCTTTTGGCTTTTTTTGATTTTTTCACTTAATTCTTTGTAAATAGTATCAGAATCAGAATCAGAATCATTTATTTGCTGAGAATGTAGGTACATACATATTGCTGTTAAAGAATTTTCGGTCCAGTACATTCTGCCAAAAATTAGCATGCAAATATTTAAATTAAAGTTCAGGTAAACTAAGTATTCAATTTCATATTATCTTGATCGTTCACAATAAAATAGTTCAAATTCAATTCAAAAATTCAATCATTTAAAACAAATATTCATAATCTAAGAAATGTCAATTACAAATAATAATAATAAATCGTATAATGTCAAAATTTATCAGTTAGAAAATCTGTAATGGAATAATAACATTTTGCTAATAATATAGATGTCAATTTCTTTTTAAATTTATAATTAGTCAATTCCTTAATTTCGTCAGGTATTTTGTTATATATAGCCGGTCCCATTCCCATCACACTTTTCCTAAGCAATGCTGTATGAAATCTTCCCAAATTTAACATGTTTCGGTACTGTGAACGCACTTGAATCGACCTTTTTCGTGTT
Source organism: Agriphila tristella (assembly GCA_928269145.1). NCBI lineage: Eukaryota > Metazoa > Arthropoda > Insecta > Lepidoptera > Crambidae > Agriphila > Agriphila tristella. Next base: position 20,919,539 of record OV743442.1, read on the forward strand.
TGGGAAACTTTTGTATATAGGTGCTGGTTAGACTTAACAAAAAGAGCAATTTCTAAAATATATAATGATGGCAATGTCAAGAGTTTTAAGGACTTAAACACAGGCATGCAACTGTCAGTCATTTTTAGCCCCGTCATGGACCTAATGCAACGTTTCTGGGCTTTGAAAATCATCTCCCTGTCGCTGCAATTACCCCAGAAAATTAAGCCATACCTTAAAATGGAAGCAACGAGACCATGATATGCCATTATTAATGTTCCAGTGTTAACTTTCTTTGATAAGTAATATAATATATAAGCAGCCTTACTTAGTTTCTTACATACTTCATCTGCATGAGGTTTCCATGTAAGCTGACTGTCAATTAATATGCCCAAAAATCTTGTGGTGTTAACTTCCTCTAATGCATTACCTTGATAGTTAACATTAAAGTTTGATTGGCGTAGTCTTTGATAGAAATGCACTAGTTTTGTCTTTTGAAAATTTATAATTAAGTCATTATTTTTAAGCCAGTCAATTATGTCTTTCAAAGCGTCATTAATATTATTTTCATATAGATCATAGTCAATACATTTTATTACAGCTGTGCTATCATCAGCAAATAAGATCATTTGTTGTTGGACGTTCCTTGGTAAATCATTAATGTAAATCAGAAACAACAATGGACCCAGCACACTGCCTTGTGGAACACCACATTGTACCTCCCTTGCAGATGACAAATATGTTTCTTCCATCTTTGTTTTTTTATTTATTCTACTAATTTCTACAAATTGTTTACGACCAGTAAGATATGACTCCAATAGTTTAAGAATGTTGCCACGTATGCCATATGCGAAAAGCTTTTCTAATAATATTTTATGATTAACTCGATCAAAAGCTTTCGTCATGTCAGTAAATATAGCACAGACCGGTAATGTCTTATCCATATTTAACATTATAGCATTAAGTAAGTCATAAATTGCCATGTTTATAGTCAGTTTTTTTCTAAATCCCTTTTGTTCGTCACATAATATATTAAATTTAGTCAAGAAAGAATAGATAGCAATATTTATAAATTTTTCGAACAATTTAGAAAATATAGATGTCAATGCTATTGGTCTAAAGTTAGTCATGTCTAGTTTATTTCCTTTCTTAAAAAGTGGTTTAACTATTAGCGGTTTTAAACCATCAGGAAAAATTCCTTCACTGATACATAAGTTTACTATGTGACACAAATGAGACGCTATAATTTCAACAACAAACTTTACTACCCTAATTGAAATACCATCATAGCCAACACTTTTCTTATTTTTTAATGATTTAACACATTTTACGATGCATTGGGGCGTGACGGGTGCCATATACATAGAATGACAGTTACTGTTGAGATTTTTTTGTAAACTATTTTTAGTTGTGTTTATTTTAGTAACAAAATGTTCATTAAATGCATCTGCAATTTTCGCAGGGTCTGTGAGGATTTTATCGTTTTTTTGTATTTCTAAAATAGGCTCTTTTAGATTTGGTGCACGCTTTATAACCTGCCAAGCTGCTTTCGACTTATTCTGAGACTTTGCAATGAAGTGGTTGTTTTGTGCTTTTTGAGTGAGATTGACAATTTTTTTGAACCTCTGAGAATATGATTTAAGTATTTGTTTATTCTTCGTTGTTCGTGAATACCGATATTTCCAAAGCAGTTGTCTTTGTTTCCTACTACACGCCTTTATACCTCGTGAGATCCACTTCACATTTTTATTAGGCCTAACGGTAACGTATTTAAAAGGAAAACACAAATCATACAGTAATCGAAAATGTTCCAAAAAGCTATTGTACGCTATGTTGGGATCCTCCGCACTGTAAACATCTGCAAAGGAAAGACTGTGCAAATGTTTCTTAAACATGGTAAGATTTTCAATGGACAGGTCACGTCTTTTTGTACGCCAATAACTTAATTTGCAAGTTTTTTTAACACTTATCTCTATCACTTGCGCTGAATGGTCAGATAAAGCAAACTCTATAACTTCTTTTTTACCATTGCAATTTAAGTTATGTGCAAAGTTATCAAGACAGGTGCCGCTTCTAGGCCTGGTTGGTTCTCTTATTTGTAATTTAAGGTTAAAACTCGAGAGGAAGTATTCAAAGTCTTTTGTCATGTTATTTCCTTTCAATATGTCTATGTTAAAGTCCCCACAAACAATTACCTTTTTAGAGGTATTTGTGCAGATTTTTTTCAATAACAAATCTAATTTTTCGTAAAAAATACCTAAGTTTCCCAATACCGGAGGTCTGTACACACATACAATTGTAATATTGTGGTCTATTAATTCTATGGCACAGCATTCAAAGACTCCTGCAATTGAGTGACAAGCAATTTCATTTAGTTCTTTGTGTTTAAGTCCATTTCTAATCAAAATACAAGTGCCCCCTCTCTTTTCTTTAGGTCTAGAGTAACAAGCTACTAGTCGAAAGTTTGGTATGTGTACTTGCTCCTCAAAGCCAGACATTATAAAGTGTTCGGTTATACATATTATGTCTATGTTAACATTTCTCTCACTAAGTTCTTGCAAAGAAACTGTGAGTAGGTCTGACTTACTCAAAAGACTGGCTATATTTTGATGTAAAATTGAAATTTTGTTATAATAGAAAAAAATCAGAATTAGTCTTCGTCAAATCTATATCATTAGTATTATCAGTCAAATCTATATCACTAGTATTATAAGTCAATAATTCATCAATACAGTATTTTAAACGGTCAAATATGTTATGCAAGCCATGGTTATTCAACCTACCACTATAAGGCAAGAAATGACGCTGGTCATAGTACAGATCTAAATTTGAGTCTAATAGGTAGGCATATTTATGAGTACTTATATCAAGATACAACAAGTTATTAAAATTTTCCACTCTGCAGTTGAACATGGTGGAATAGTTGTTAAATTTGTAGGTTGGAAGACATATTATTATATTGTAGGATCAGATAGTGTAAATATTGTTTATATAGTGTATATATTTAGTATTAGTGTTTTTGTATTATATTTGCAGCGATCTGGTGAGTTATTAGATCTATACTTTTATGAATGATCCGGAGGACCCTGGGGGGACAGTCCCCCAGGTTTCTCATAATGTAATTGTACCATTCGATGAAAGTGTCGGGGGTATGGACATTGATGGTTCTCTTTTTGACTCTGACGCTTCTGTAAATAACCCAACAAAACGTAAAAGAGTAGCGTCACGTAAAGTTTGCAAACATTGCAACAAAAAGAGGAGGCATCATAAATTTGCTTCTAATGTTTTGACTGAAGTTGACTGCCATTGCGATATTAGTGAAAATAATTCACCAAAAGCCTTTAAGATTCCCACTATGTCCTCAGCACCACAAGCACAAACAATTAATCCAACTCTTGATTCATCAAACAAGTCTATGACGCGCCCTGTAGTTGGTAGGGAAATATATGAGGCAACTGATGCATCTCCATACAATGTGCACATTCAAAAAATACAGTCTACGCCAGATGAAAATGTATCTTTGCATCCAATCTCTTTTGGTCGATTCTTAAAAAAACATAATTGCCAAAACATTGTAAATGGATCTCTGAAAAAAATTGGTAGAAACAGACTGGTAATTTCATTTGTTAAATATGATGATGCAAATAAATTTCTTACTAACCAGGCCTTAAAGGACAGTAATTTCAAAGCGTTTATACCCACTTTTTCTGTTACTCGTATGGGTGTTGTAAGAGGGGTTCCGATAGATTGGTCTGAAGAAGAAATCTTACAAAACATTTCTGTACCTATGGGCTGTGGAAATATTTTAAAAGTTAGGCGCATTAACAGGAAAAATTCAGTAAATGGTAATGTCACGTTCACTCCTGTAGAGACAGTAGTACTCACTTTTGATGGTCAGGTGCTACCGAAAAGAGTGTTCCTGTGTTATAACTCTCTTCCTGTAGACCTCTATATTTTTCCCACTGTCCAATGCTTCAATTGCTGCCGCTTTGGCCATATAAAAAGTCAATGTAGATCAAAGCCTAAATGTTTTAAGTGTGGAAATGACCACTCAGGTGAGAGTTGCCAAATTGATGAAGATGATGTTACTTGCTGCCTATGCTCTGGATCTCACTATGCCACCAACCGGAAGTGTCCCGAATTTGCCAGACAAAAATCAATAAAAGAGTCAATGGCCAATAATTGCATTTCTTATGCTGAAGCACTTAAGCTTCACCCTCCAATCACAAAATCATATTCTGAAGTTCTTACATCCTCCATTGCTCCCCAATCACAAAGGTATAACTCTAATTCCAATAAAACTACATCTTACAGAAAAACAGTCTTTATTCAACCTAAATTACATAAAATTAGTTCTAAAGGCTATGACAAAGAAACTCATGACATTTTAACTAAAGATTATAATATTCCATTGCCAACAGTTGGTACCTTAAATGAAAATAACCCTTTCTCCAATATGTCGACTAGAGACCTTATTATTGCCTTGATAAATTTTTTGTCCCAAACAGAAAACCTGTCTGTACCGTCCAACGCTGCACCTAAAAATATAAATATTGTAAATAAACAACAAAATGGATCATCTGTCATCAATCCTTCAGTGGAATTGCCAAAGTATTAATAATAAGAAAAGTGATTTACTTCACTTAATTAATGTATATAAACCTGTAATTATAGCATTACAAGAAACATGGATTAAGCCAAATAGTATTTTTAATGTTTCTCATTATTTTCCTTTAAGAGAAGATCGTTCAGACTCCCATGGTGGTGTAGCTCTACTAATTAATGATTCTGTTTCCTTTCAGCTTATTCCTATTACCCATAGTGTTAACCTGTCAATCACAGCCGCTTCTATTAATAATATCTGTTTTGTTTCACTATACATACCTCATCCAACATCCTCTGTGTACAATGAACTCGATACCATCATCTCTCAACTCCCAAAACCCATTTTTATAATGGGAGATTTTAACGCTCAACACCAAGCATGGGGCAGTGCCAAATCTAACTGGTGTGGTACCAGAATTTTAGATTTTTCAGAACTAAATAACTTTTGCATCATAAATACAGGACTTCCAACACGGCGAACATTGCCTCATGAAGGCGACAGTGCGCCCGACCTTACAATTTGTAGTCCTAATCTAGCTTCCACCTTTACTTGGAGCCCACTATCTTCGACGTTTGGTAGTGACCACTTTCCTATTTTAATTGAATTTCCTTCAACTATAATAAAAAATCAAAGTAGACGACCACCTCGTTTGAAATATAAACTTAACCAAAATGACAGTGACAGTGACAGATGGGTAATGTTTATGGAGCAAGTTGAGCTAAAGGTTTCTTCCCTTCCTTCTATACAAGAAAACAACCGGACACAGAGTGCCGAGGCTTTTGCCTCAGTCTTGTTAGAAGCAGCTGACGAAGTTTTTCCAAAGAAAAAAACAAATGGGTATATTCCTTCCCCCCCGTGGTGGGACAGTGAATGTACAAGAGCAATAAAAGAGAGAAAAGAGGCCGAAATAAATTATAGAGATAATAGTTCTTCCGAAAATTTTGATAAATTGATACAAATAATGAATCAAATCCGCAGTCTATTTAAAAAAAAGAAATGGGAAGGTTGGAGGACCTTTTGTTCATCTATATCACCCGACATTTCTCCTTCCGAGGTTTGGAATAACATTCGTAGGTTTCGATCTGCCTTTAAAGAACGAGTCCCAAAATGTATTGATGAGGGTGTAGCCGAAAAATTTCTGGACAAATTAGCTCCGCCATTTGTTCCTCAAGAACTGATACTATCATCACCTCAGTTAACCTGTCGCAGTAGTATAGAGGACTTAAATAATCTTAACTTGCCATTCACTTTGACTGAGTTGAAAGGTGTGCTGTCCTATGTTAAAGATTCAGCTCCTGGTATCGATGGTATTCCATACTCTTTTCTAACTCATTTAAATGACAATAGTCTAATTTACTTGTTAAATCTTATTAATTCTGTTGTGATGTCTGGCGAAGTCCCACCTTCATGGAAAATCCAGGAAATTATTCCTATTTTGAAATTCAACAAGCCCTCATTAGATCCTAATTCATATAGACCTATAGCTCTCTCGTCAGTCCTATCTAAGCTGGCAGAACACCTAGCCAAGATCAGGCTGGAGTGGTATGTAGAAAGTCAGGGGCTGCTGGCTCCGAGCCAATATGGGTTTAGAAAAGGAAAGGGCACAATGGACAGCTTAGGCATTATCACTACTGATATAAGATTAGCCTTTTCAAATAACGAATTTTTACTTGTAGCTTTCTTAGACATTTCTGCAGCATATGACAATGTTGATTTACAACTTCTCAAAGATAAATTAGATAAGCTTCAGGTCCCACACCTATTGAGTAATTTTATCATTAACCTCCTTTCAGGAAGGCAAATACAAATTAATTTTAGTGATTCAAAGGTAAAATCTAGACTGACGTGGAAAGGCCTGCCACAGGGTTCTGTACTCAGCCCAATTCTATACGCCATATATACTCATGACCTTGAATTTTCCATCGCTGAAAACGTGAATGTGTTACAATATGCGGATGATTTAGCTATCTATGTATCTGGCCGATCTATATTTAAATTAACATATTTGTTAAACAACGCTCTGAAGCTTTTAAAAACTTGGTTGGATAAAAACGCATTAAGTCTCTCTGTAAGTAAAAGCTGTGCAGTTTTATTTACTAAAATGCGCAGTCCACCTACATTTTCAATTTTTTATGACGGTCAATTAATGCCCTCAGAAAATGAATTTAAATTTTTAGGTTTAATATTAGATTCGAAATTAACAGGTTTACCACACTGCTATTATGCTTCGGCACGATGTGAACGATTACTTAATATTTTGCGATGTCTTTCTGGTGTTTGGTGGGGCGCCCACCCTTTTAACCTTAGGCTTCTTTATAACGCTATCATCAGAAGCATCCTGGATTACGGGACTTACTTTTTAGAGCCGTGTAGCTTAGTTGCCATAAGTAAATTGGATGATATCCAATCTAAATCACTACGACTCATAGGTGGAGCTATGAAATCTAGCCCACTAAATGCTCTTCAGATCGAATGTGCAGAAGCCCCACTAAAGTTAAGAAGGCAAATGTTGTGCGACAAATTCCTCTTCCGCGCTTTTCAATTTTCGAACCATCCTCTATACAACAAATTACAAGAATTATCAGAAAAAATTGAGACCTCTTCTTTCTGGACCAATAAGCCTCCCCCATGTCTAGTCGTGAGTTTTCGTAAATTTATCTCCCTGCAAGCCCCTACTCACCGATCACAATACCTTCCTTTGTTCTCTGCAAACTACCCAGCTCTGGTTCTTGAACCTAATGTCCTCTTTAGTTTAAACTGTTTAAAAAATGACCAAAACCCTGATGCGACCATTAGCGTATAGTTGGCAGACTCACCATGGAATTAGAAGGTTTTGACTAGGTCAAAAAATTGTTAATAAATAGTGATAAATAGTGAACTATAGCATATAAATAGTGATACTATGATTCAAAAGATATTTGAGTATCTTGGTGAGGCTGCAAACTTGACGTCAAGTTGGCAGACACCTTAAGAAATACAGTTCGTATCATTATGATTTATATGCCAAAAAATTGTTAATAAATAGTGAATCGTATACGCAAAATTTCAATAACATTACTTCAATACAAGCCGAGATATTACGGTCTCTAAGTGGGCTGCCAACTTGACGTTTCAGGCAATAGCGATTCCAGAGAAACGGGTACAAGTTTTAAACAAATAAATATATCAAAAAATTGTTAGTGAAATTGTGATTCCTACGATATAAATAAAACAAGAATTCTTCATTGCTATTTTCTAAAAATCGAATGTTAACTTTTACATAATACTCTGAATAGGATGTCGATCAATATTGAACTTTGCTCCACAGGAATAAGGTTCCAACTTTATTGCAATCGTGAGGTGAGTACTATCAAGAAAAAAAGGGAGATTTATATTTTTAGCCATGTCCTCCAAGTATTATTACACTTGTTTTATTAATTAAGTGTTGGTATCAAACAATAACGATATTCATTAATAACAATAATATTCATTACAATAGCGCCATCTCTCGGAAAAGATTGTCAATTTCTCAGTTATAATTTAAAATTAGGTGCCTATATATGTATTAGGTATTATTTTACTTATTTATTTTTAAAATTCAAAAAGGCAAATCATAGCGTGCCAACCACTTTTAGTCGTTGCGTCAACTGTCTATTTTTACGAACGGTGGCTTTTGCGCCAACAATAAAGGCGATGATCGACTGTATAAAGACTACTCTTTAGTAGGCTGTGGTCAATACCCTACTCTTAATTCAATATTATTAATTCAGGAGAAACTATTAACAATTTCTACTTATATTACTTCCTACCTACTCACATACCAACTGATACTCATTTTACTATAAATCTCACCAGATAATAATAATAATATCTTTATTCTAACTCATACATAAATAGGTACCTAACGTTAAATTATAACTGAGAAATTGACAATCTTTTCCGAGAGATGGCGCTATTGCTATGATTGTTATTAATGAATATCGTTATTGTTTGATACCAACACTTAATTAATAAAACAAGTGTAATAATACTTGGCGGACATGGCTAAAAATATAAATCTCCCTTTTTTTCTTGATAGTACTCACCTCACGATTGCAATAAAGTTGGAACCTTATTCCTGTGGAGCAAAGTTCAATATTGATCGACATCCTATTCAGAGTATTATGTAAAAGTTAACATTCGATTTTTAGAAAATAGCAATGAAGAATTCTTGTTTTATTTATATCGTAGGAATCACAATTTCACTAACAATTTTTTGATATATTTATTTGTTTAAAACTTGTACCCGTTTCTCTGGAATCGCTATTGCCTGAAACGTCAAGTTGGCAGCCCACTTAGAGACCGTAATATCTCGGCTTGTATTGAAGCAATGTTATTGAAATTTTGCGTATACGATTCACTATTTTCTAACAATTTTTTGGCATATAAATCATAATGATACGAACTGTATTTCTTAAGGTGTCTGCCAACTTGACGTCAAGTTTGCAGCCTCACCAAGGAACTCAAATATCTTTTGAATCATATTATCACTATTTATATGCTAAAGTTCACTATTTATCACTATTTATTAACAATTTTTTGACCTAGTCAAAACCTTCTAATTCCATGGTGAGTCTGCCAACTATACGCTAATGATGCGACCCTAAGACATCTTATGGATAGTGACTGGCCGGACTGGCATTATTTATATTGCGATGCATCTAAACACTCTGATTCTGGTTCAGTTGGAATTGGTGTCTTCCATCAGCAATATAACATCCATCAAAAAATTAAACTTCCACCTGAGACATCAGTTTTCACTGCAGAATGCTTTGGAATCCTAAAGTCACTAGAATATGTCCTAATAGCAAAACTTAAAAAAACAATTATATTTTCGGATGCCAAGAGCGCTCTTCAATCTCTTCAAAAATTTCCATTTAAATCCTGCTTAGCTTCTGTTTATATTATAGAGTGTAGACAGCTGTTATTAGCTTGTAAAGAAAATAGATATGACATTCTGTTTGCGTGGATACCTGGCCATCTATATATATAAAATTCAAAGTCCTGACTGACTGAGTGAGATATCAACGCACAGCCCAAACCACTGAACCTAGAGACTTGAAATTTTGCACACAGATACTTTATACAGTGTAGGCATCCACTAAGGAAGGATTTTTGAAAATTCCATCCCTAAGGGGATGAAATAAGGGATGAAAGTTTGTATGAAAGTCCCTCAGTTTTGAAGCTAGGATCTTCAAATTTTGTGTTTAGGCTGATGATTGAAAATAAATAAATACGTGTCTCAGCGTTTTTCAAAATTCTACCCCCAAAGGGGTGAAAAGGGGGATGAAGTTGTGTTTAGAAGATAATCCTTTATTTTTGAAGTAGAAATCGCTAAATTTGTAATTTAGGCTTATGGATGGAAATCTAACGCAACGCATATTGTATTGGTATAATTTCAACCCCCATGGTGATGAAATGGGGGTGCAATGGGGTAAATAAACCTAAAAATCGATATGGATGTCGTTATTGGGGTTTTCTGAGTTGACGATTGCGAAAATAACATTTATTTTGAATTCCAACACGGTGGACATGATTTAACCCCTAAAGGGGTGAAAATGGGGTTCAAATTTTGTATGGAAAAACAATATGAAATAGACAGTACAACTTTAAACTTCGTAGGAGCACGTCTAAAAATAAATATACATATATTTTGTTATTTTGAAAATCAACCCCGTAGGGGGTAAATGGGGTAAGTAAACATAAAAATCGATATGGATGTCGTTCTTGAGGTTTTATGGGATAGTGATTGCGAAAATGACATTTATTTTGAAGTCCAACACGGTGGACTTGATTTAACCCCTAAAGGGATGAAATCGGGGTTCAAATTTTGTACGGAAAAAGAATATTAAATAGACATTACAACTTTAAAATTCGTAGGAACACATCTAAAAATAAAAAGGCAATTATATACTTTGTTATTTTGAAAATCATCCCTTAGGTGTAAATGGGATAAGTAAACATGAAAATCGATGTGGATGTCGTTTTTGAGGTTTTATGGGATGATGATTGCGAAAATGACATTAATTTATAGTCCAACAAGGTGGTCATGATTTAACCCCTAAAGGGGTGAAATCGGGGTTCAAATTTTTCATGGAAAAAGAATACGAAATAGACATTACAATTTTAAAATTCGTAGGAGCACGTCTAAAAATAAATAGGCAATTACATACCTATTTTGTTACTTTGAAAATCATCCCTTAGGAGTAAATGGGGTAAGTAAACATGAAAATCCATGTGGATGTCGTTTTTGAGCTTTTATGGGGACAGGGACGGGGACGAGATACCTACTAATATCTCTGGACCAATTCTGATTATTGTAAAAAACTAGCTTCCGCCCGCGACTTCGTCCGCGTGGTTATTAGATAAAATCCTTAGGGAACCTTCAACCAGGATCCTACCAGCCGTTTTTACGCGATTAGGCGGGTCCCCACCAAGCGAACAGCCTCGTGCGAGGCCCGCCTCACGCGGCAAACGTCTTGCCTCGCGAGGCAGCGCGCTTGGTGGGGACCCGCCTAATCGCGTAAAAACGGCTGGTAGGATCCTGGTTGAAGGTTCCCTAAGGATTTTATCTAATAACCACGCGGACGAAGTCGCGGGCGGAAGCTAGTCATAACATAAAAGGAAATGAAATTGCCGACAAGCTTGCCAAGGACGCAATAAATTCTGGTGATATCTTCCCTTATAAAAATATAGTGCCGGATCTCATTTCTCTTCCCAAAGAGAATTTATATGTCAGTTGGGAAGATAAATGGAATACTACAAGCCTTACTAAAGGAAAAGCTTATAAAAGAATTCAACAAACAGTTCCTCTTAAGCCATGGTTCTCTAAAATACAGTTAAGTAAATTTGCTACATCCAGTCTTATCAGAATGCGTTTAGGTCATGTTTGTACTGCATCCCATCTTTCTAGAATAGGAATCCGCAACAGCAGTGTATGTGCTTGTGGTGCTGGTGACGAGGACCTAAATCACATTTTCTTTCAATGTTCGCTTCATGATTGCTCCTCTTTTTTAAATTCCCTTGTGTCCCTCCGTGTTCCTCTCCCTACATCAATCCCAACCCTGTTGAGCTGCATAAATCCAGACTTGTATAGTTTAATTTCAAAATTTTTAACTGAAAATAATATTAAATTATAACCTTCATTTATATTACCTACTTAATTACCTTTATGTAAATATTATACTATTCATTATTTTTAATCTATCTATTTCACTAATTATCTTCTGCCCCTGATCCTATTATTTTTCCAAGATCTTTCCTAAATTTCGATCATTTCCTTTATTATTAAAATTCCTTGGTTTCCCTACCTTTACTACCTACTTGATATTGGCTAATGCACAAACCGTGCGAGCCAGAAAAAAAAAAAAAAAAAATGTTTACAAACAAACTGTCCATACTTAACCTCAAAAGCACTTTTTTTATTACATGTTTTATAAATATACAAGCGGCCGCCCGCGACTTCGTCTGCATGGAAAGGTTTTTCGCTATCCCTCGGGAACAATACTTCATTTTCGGGATGAAAGGTATCCTATGTCCTTCTCTGTTTTGTTATTTTGTTAATATAACTTTTTATAGTGCAATAAATAAAGTTAGCAAAAATAAATAAAACATATTATTTAACATGACCAATATTAAATCTTAATTTACTACCCATCACTTATTTACTTACATTTTAAATGTTACAATATATTTAAAACAGTTTATGGCGGGCCAGATATTAAGTAATCCCGGCCCGCTTCCGCGGGCCGGATTGTTGGTCCTTGCGGGCCGGACCTGCTTCCCTATTGTCTAATTTCAAAAATCTATCGCAATCGCTTTCATTTGACAGATGGATGTGACACATTGCTGCAATCCTTTGGTAAGATTTTATTTGTGTCAAAAAGAAGCATCAATGTATCACATCTTGAAAGCGATTGCGATAGATTTTGAAATTAGACAATAAGCCCCCTGGCCCGCCCGCGGGCCGTAGTTTGGAGACCCCTGTTCTAGGCGACCGCCCGGGGGGCTGGATATAAAGGGCACCGCAGGTTAAAGTGGCATGGCAACACATAATCAAAAAAATAAGTAAAATTAGAAGATTAGCAGATGGAACTAATTAAAAATCGCGCTGCGCGGGCGTTTTTTTTATTATAAACAAGCAAGGTTACAAGGTTAGTAGATTTTTGCTACATAGGTACTATACAAGCAAGATTACAACATTAGTAGACTGGTAAAATTTTTAGTCAGGTAAAACTGACTAAAAATTGTGCTGCAGGGCCGTTTTTTTACTTTATTAAAGAAAATTTGAAGATTTGTAGCTGAAACTTACTAAAAATCGCCCTGCGCGGCCGTTTTTTACTGTAATAAGCAAAATTAGAAGAGTAGATGAAACTGACTAAAAATCGCACTGCGCGGCTGTTTTTTTACTATAAACAAGCACAACTACTACAACATTAGTAGGTGAAACCTTAGAGCATTTAAGAGCCTCTAATACTTACTTAAGAGGTGAAACTGACTGAAAATTGCGCGGCCGTTTTTTGACTAACAGGCAAAATTGGAAATCTTGGAATCGCAGATAGAGGGCGTCCCGTAGAAATGTCGCTCAGGGTGCTAGTAGTGCTAAAACCGGCACTGAAAGGGTGTCAAGGTACAACAGATTTTGTTTTTTTCGCATTTTTGGGGAAAAATAACGGTCTTGGCGAAATTTTGGGGAAATGAAATCCTTGGGGAAAAATAAACAAGGAAGAATTTTGGTTGGAGTATAATATTTAACTCCGATAATGTTTATCTGACCATGTTAAGCGAAGATGAAGTTTCGGAAGTTCTAAATGATTCAGTTTAGAACTTCCGATACTTCTTTATTTTCTTATATTTTCTTAGTAAACTTAGTTTTATATCTTTGAATTCGTTTTATTTCCTGTTTAACAAAAATGGGGAAAAAAGTTGCCAAACGTATCATTTTGGGGAAAAGAATTCTTGAATATGGGGAAATTTCAAAATCTGGATCTACCAACCCTGACTAATATGTATGTTTGTTTTATATCGGAAACAAACATACATAAAATATCTATCTAGACCTAAAAATATAAAATACTGTTTTTATCCCAAATTGTATTTAAAAATATTTAATCGAAAAATGGTGTACTTTTGTTGTGTAAATGGCTGTCGAAATAACGATCGTAAAGACCTTGATGTTTTATTTCACGCGTAAGTTTCATATTCCCTCTCATTTTATTACATTTTTAAATATTTTTGTTTAATTTTACTTAGTATACGCATTGAAATGTAACTATAAGTACGTACCGGGGTTGGAATAATAGCTATTACACTTCAATAGTACTTTTATATAAAGTTGTTTGTAAAAGCACAATATTTTCAGGTTTCCAATTTACACAAATTTAAAACGACAGTGGTTAAAAGCCATAGGGCGTCCTAATTGGAATCCTCCCAGTTATGCCAGGGTCTGTGGTGCTCATTTTGTTAACGGCAAACCTGGCCTCGGGACTGGAATCGATTGTCCAGTCAATATTTCACAGGTAAGTTTATTATTATTATTGATTGACAGGCAAGCAGTTGAGGCAACTGATAAGAGCCTGTATCCAGTCATGGGCGCCGGGAGGGGGGTGCGCGTGCACCCCCTGGCTTTGAAAAATACACAAAAAAAGTTGTTTTTATTTAACCACTTATTGAATAAAACCTTGAGGTGTCGAGGTTGCTGTCCAAATTTTAGGGGTGTGCAGTGTATCAAGGATAGGCATAATCTTAGATACACTAGTACCTAATATATTTTAGGTTTAGTAAAGTGTACAGACACAGTTGAGATGGATGCACCCCCCTGACAGAAATTCTGGCGGCGCCCATGTATCCAGTTATATCATGGGTTGAGTTTATCTTTCATTAGTTTATAAATATTTGTCCAATCTATTCTTAAACTGATTCGTATTCTGTGCAGATTGATTCTGGCAACTTGTTCCAAGCTTCAACTACTCTATTATTAAAGAAATATTTATGTGGATTGTTTCCTGATAGTGCCTTTGATAATTTGAGATGATGGCCTCGTAGGTTTGTGTTTCGTGAGTACTGGAATAGTTGTTTATCAAAATTCTCGATGTCATAGTGTCCATGCAAGATTTTATATGTTTCTATTAAGTCCCCACGTTCCCTTCGTTCCTTTAAAGTCTTTCCTCGTATGGTTTATTCTTCAATGCTTTCGGGACTTTGGAGAACCTGCGTTGAACTTTTTCTAGTAATTGAATATCTTTCTTGAAGTATGGGCTCCAGATTCGAAAATCGTATTCTAAAATCGGCCTTACATAGGTTTTGTATATTTTTAGCATCATTTCAGGTGTTAAGTCCGCAAAAGCTTTTCGGATGAGGTAAATGAAACTGTTAGCTTTCTTGGTCACAGTGGTGATATGATGTTCCCATTTTAAATCATTAGCAACATGTACTCCTAAGTCTACCTGTACCTCTACTGGTCGTAGTGAGACACCATTGATTTCATAGGGGTTGTGGGGATTCCGATTCCCAATGTGGAGAACTGTGCATTTGTCTATGTTGAGGTTAATAAGCCATTCCTTTGACCTATTTGCCAATCGAGTCAAATCATTTTGAAAGTCGTTCCGAGTTTACAAGAGGATTGGCAAATATTTTTGTATCATCAGCAAACATGCTTACATTGCAATTTAAATTTTTAGGTAAGTCGAAAGTGAAGATTATGTACAGCACTAGCTCAAGTACGGACCCCTGGGGCACACCGCTTTGAATCTATCTTTCGTCTGAAAATGATTCGCCAATTCTTACTCGGAATGTTCTTTGTCTCAGAAAAGCTTCTATCCAATTTAATAATTTACCCTGAATGCCAACAAATTCCAGCTTTTGCAAGAGCCTGCTGATTGGTACTTTGTCGAAAGCTTTTTCATAATCGAGATATATTACATCAACAGGTTCTCGAACATTTTGACTATTGACCCAAGATGATAAACAAGACAACAGATTGGATACTGTGGATCGACGTGGGCAAAAGCCATGTTGCTGGCTATCGATAATTTGTTGGTTATGCAAGAACTGTCTTATGTATTTGACTATTATTTTCTCCATGACCTTGCACGCCACACTAGTCAAGCTTATGGGCCTATAGTTCGATGGTAGTAATTTATTTCCTTTTTTAAATATAGGAATCACTGTGGCAGTCTTCCATAGATCCGGTACACAGTGGTCTGAAAAATCAAGCTCCATATCATAGAAACTTAATGTCAGAAATAAATAAAAATATGTATTGTGTTTAGTATACCTCCCTTTGTTTTACTAATATAGTATGAAGGGTATGAGTAGCTCCATGCGTAAGAAAAAAAATATTTTTATTTTTTTTGTATGGAAAAAAACACTTAAAGTGGATTTTTTTTAAACTGAATAGAACTGAAGGGCTGTTACTCACATGAGCTATTGCACCATACACGGCGATCAAGATGACATACAATTCTTGTGCCTTTCGGTACCGCTTTGCATGTAGCAAGCCTTGGAAATTTTGAATTTTTAGTAGGTGATCTTTGAAATCTTTGATGTTATTTTATGAAGTTATTTACTGCTTTCAATATGAAAATAGTATTGTCATATTTCGTATGACAAATAGTAACGTCAAATAGTATTTGAAATTCTCATATAACTAGGAATAAATACGTACTAGGTAAATTTATAATATTTTTTATTTTGAAAATTATATGGTTAAAAGTTTAATCATTGAATGAAGTAACCAATCAGTAGGTAACTGATATTGTCATTAGTTACTAACCTGCTAATGACATTTATAATGAAAAAAATAGAAAACGATATTGATTATTTGCATTTTACTACAAAATTCATTTCACGAAATTACTTATTTGGTACTAATAACATAAGCCCTAATGGGATAGCGAGCGTTAATGAGGGTAGTTATCTATACACCGTCATTTTGTAGTCGTTTTAATTAACTTAAGGGTGTGTTGTACCAATGAAACTAAACATTTTTGCCCAAGAAACATGGGTCAAAAAACGACAAAAAATTTTGGTCCTCCCATAGTAACTAGACAGCTAAAACATTGTATTTGTATGGGAAAGTCCAAAATTTTTGTCGTTTTTCGACCCATGTTTCTTTGGCAAAAATGATTATTTTCATTAGTAGAGCACTCTCTTAAGTTAATTAAAATGACTACAAAATGACGGTGTATATATAAAATTCAAAGTCCTGACTGACTGAGATATTAAGGCACAGCCCAAACCGCTGAACCTAGAGACTTGAAATTTTGCACACAGATACTTTATACAGTATAGGCATCCACTAAGGAAGGATTTTTGAAAACTCCATCCCTAAGGGGATGAAATATGGGATGAAAGTTTGTATGAAAGTCCCTCAGTTTTGAAGCTAGGATCTTCAAATTTTGTGTTTAGGCTGATGATTGAAAGTTAACAACTACTTGTCTCAGTGTTTTTCAAAGTTCTACCCCTGAAGGGGAGAAAAAGAGGATGAATTTGTGTTTAGAAGAAAATCTTTCATTTTCGAAGTAAAAATCGCTAAATTTATAATTTAGGCTTAAGGATGGAAATCTTAAGCAACGTATATTGTTATTGGTAGTATTTCAACCCCTATAGGGATGAAATGGGGGTGAAATGAGGTAAATTAACCTAAAAATAGATATGGATGTCGTTATTGATGTGTGGGTCTCCAGCTTCCTCATAGGCTATAGAGAAATTCTAAGCTTGCCATATTTTAAAGCATAATAGCAGCAATCAAACTTCCAGACAAAATAATAGCAGCCACCATAAGTTCGTTACCATGAGTTGTTTTATGTGTGTGAGCTGGCGACACGTGTCTGCAGCTTACACATCCCGTTAAGGCAAACCAGTGAGGTTACAGTTTTAGACTATAGTCAAAAATTTAGAGCCTAATTGCAGCAATAAGATCCAAAAAAACTAACCATCACACTCAAATACTGTTGTAACTACGAGCATAAAACTGTGTGCGAGCTGGAGACACGTGTCACTGGCGTGCACATCTGTATTTTCGTAATTACTTAAGTTACGATTATGTTATATACCTCAAAATTCTCAGCCGAATTGGAGCATTAGGCTCCAAATTTATCAAAGCTTTAACTCGAAAAGATTTTGAGCTACGAGCCGATATCTATGTGTCAGCTGGTGACACGTGTCTCTGGCTGACACATGGTGAATTGCTGTAACTGTATATGTTAGAGTTTCGTTTTAAAGATCAAATAATACGTTATAATTGCAGCACACACGAGGCATAATTTCAAATCTCTGGGCCTCTTAGTTTCAAAATTATAAGCCAAAAACCGTTTTCCCGCCAAAAAATTCAAAATAATGGCTCGGAAGCGCCTAATCGCGTCGTTGCCGTTCCGTGCGCTACACTATTGCAATCGAATTTGAACCTAAGAGCTAGTATTATTTTGGTTCATTTTAATTTACGCTCTCGATCGTTTTAATTTGTGTACTGAGAATTTTAGTCTAGGAGGTAGAAGGCGTCTGATAAAACTGGTTACCTAATTTTAAAGAAAATCAAAGTCTATTTATTTAGGAATGTTTATATCGCTATGCTTAGTTATTATACAAATTTTGTCTGTCTGTATGTTTGTTACTCTTTCACGCCAAAATTTGGCATACTAAAATAAAAAGTCAAATTTAAAATGGCGGCCATTCCAACAGGAGTGGGGATAGACCCCAACATGTGGGTGTTTTTGTCGATAAAATTAGGTGTATTTCACGTCTTTAAATTATCGATAAGAAAAACAGGTGCAAGCTATTTTCAACCTTATTGACATTTGAAATTCGGTTGGTTTTTTGGCGTATTCTCGTTTACTAACTTTGATCTTTCATTAAAAACCGTGATTTTGATAAATGTCAATAAGGTCGAAAATCGCTTGCACTCATTTTTCTAACTTGTGATCACTAGACAATGTTTTCTAGTAAGAAAAAACAGGTGCAAGCGATTTTCGACCTTATTGACGTTTAAAATTTGGTTGATTTTTTTGCCGTATTCTCGTTTACTAACTTTGATCTTTCATTAAAAACCGTGATTTTGATAAATGTCAATAAGGTCGAAAATCGCTTGCACTCATTATTCTAACTTGTGATCACTAGACAAGGTTTTCTAGTTAAAAAAAACAGGTGCAAGAGATTTTGACCTTATTGACGTTTGAAATACGGTTGTTTTACCATATCTCGCGTTCACTAACTTTGCTTAGCTAAATAGCTTTTACATAATACTTACTAATTGACTTCATTGTGTCATAAAAGTCCTAATCGAACTAACACAATATAAGGTCGCGCGCGATATTATACTCATACCTAGCGTGCTGCGAGAGAAACGCGCGTAACGCGTCCGGTAGCAACAGCGCGCACGCGATGAATGCCCGCGCACCCGTCCGGCCAACGATGCTACTTGTTGCCACGCGCGATATTCATAGCACCATAGCGTCTACTTACATAGCGCGCTATGTGCGCTATGTAAATATAGCGGGCTATAATATGGCGCTAGATGCTATATTAACCACCTCTAGTGCTAATGATAAAACAGAGCACGCGCACACTGATATATTTACACGTCTATAATAATTATTCCTTGGTGCGCGAACAGATGGCGTGATTTTGTTTATAACTGTTTATAGGATTATTTTTATTTTTTGATTGTGTTAATCCCGATTCCAGTCCAGGCCATATTTATATCTGTCTGTATGTCAAATTTCGGCGTGCAAGAGTAACAAACATACAGACAGACAAATGTTCGAAGTTTTAATGTATGTGAGATTAGTGTAAAAAAATTGTATAATAACTAAGCATAGCGATATAAATAAACCTAAATAAATAGACTTTGTTTTTCTTTA
Source organism: Agriphila tristella (assembly GCA_928269145.1). NCBI lineage: Eukaryota > Metazoa > Arthropoda > Insecta > Lepidoptera > Crambidae > Agriphila > Agriphila tristella. The sequence goes on from OV743442.1 coordinate 20,939,000, forward strand.
AAATTAGGTAACCAGTTATATCAGACGGCTTCTACCTCCTAGACTAAAATTCTCAGTACACAAATTAAAACGATCGAGAGCGTAAATTAAAATGAACCAAAATAATACTAGCTCTTAGGTTCAAATTCGATTGCAATAGTGTAGCGCACGGAACGGCAACGGCGCGATTAGGCGCTTCCGAGCCATTATTTTGAATTTTTTGGCGGGAAAACGGTTTTTGGCTTATAATTTTGAAACTAAGAGGCCCAGAGATTTGAAATTATGCCTCGTGTGTGCTGCAATTATAACGTATTATTTGATCTTTAAAACGAAACTCTAACATATACAGTTACAGCAATTCACCATGTGTCAGCCAGAGACACGTGTCACCAGCTGACACATAGATATCGGCTCGTAGCTCAAAAACTTTTCGAGTTAAAGCTTTGATAAATTTGGAGCCTAATGCTCCAATTCGGCTGAGAATTTTGAGGTATATAACATAATCGTAACTTAAGTAATTACGAAAATACAGATGTGCACGCCAGTGACACGTGTCTCCAGCTCGCACACAGTTTTATGCTCGTAGTTACAACAGTATTTGAGTGTGATGGTTAGTTTTTTTGGATCTTATTGCTGCAATTAGGCTCTAAATTTTTGACTATAGTCTAAAACTGTAACCTCACTGGTTTGCCTTAACGGGATGTGTAAGCTGCAGACACGTGTCGCCAGCTCACACACATAAAACAACTCATGGTAACGAACTTATGGTGGCTGCTATTATTTTGTCTGGAAGTTTGATTGCTGCTATTATGCTTTAAAATATGGCAAGCTTAGAATTTCTCTATAGCCTATGAGGAAGCTTTTTTTTCCTGTGGCAACACCGACGGCACCAGTTGTCAAATTTTGCTCCCGTATTTAAATTTGAAATATTTTAATTATTAGCATAATAATTGTGGCTAATTCCATTGAATCACGTAACATTTACGTATAAAATTAAGTGTAGTGAAAACCAACAGTGAGTTGTTTGTGTATTTTGTGTGTTTTGTGACGTCGAACTACGGTCACTTTCACTTACCGGTATGACATGACATTGCATTTTTATCTGTAAATCATTGTTATCTCTTTCAAAGTAGTAATTTTTGTATGTGCTTTTAGTCTAATCTGTTCAGTTTATAACTAGTAAGGCTACATTTAAGGCCGATAGTGTAGTGTTATCATTTGGATAACCTCACTATAGTTGATTAAACATCCCCTTGGAATTACTTAGGTTTAACAAACACCTTTTTATTTTCACAATGTTGACCCGTAAGGCCGCATCTCGCCAGGAGGAGGCTAAACTCCATCAAACCCTACAGGAACTAAAGGCCACCAAGGAGTTGGTTAAGCAACTGCATTTGGAAAGAGATGAGAATGAAAAGGAATTGTTAGATGTGCTTCAAAGCAATACACAACTCAAAAAGGAAATGTCTGAGTTACATTTGTCACAACAGAATATGTTTGAGGAACGTAATAGGTTACAAACTTTAATCGATGGGTTCGACCAGTGCAGAGATGAGTATGAGAAGGCCCTCAGACTCATCTCTGGACTGGAAAAGCAGCTACATGACGCTAATAACCGTATTTATAAGTTAGAGTCAGAACAAAACCAAGCGGTAGTCACTCAGAACTTGAGTCTTTACGATGAGTTAGTCGGCTGTGACCCAAAACTTGTTTCTCCCTCACTTAACCATAAGCCAACAATCACAATTGATTTAACTTCTGAAGACTCAATTAATTGCACTATGAGTCAGGCAATGGTTGGTTGTAGTAGAAACAAGCTAAAGAAATATGTAAAAATTAACAAGTATATTTCAAAAACAAAAAAGTTACTAAATAAGCAGAAACACTTTTTCAAAAATATTAGTCACATTAGAGAGCGTAGACAACTAATTGAAAAGCTGGATACATGTCAAATTATAATCAATGAGAATAGACTGACATATGAAAATAACATTGCTATGTTAAATACTAAAATTCACTCATTACAGGAGTCATTATCCAGGATGACCCAAAATTATGACCGTTCCAAAAAAGAGATAGGGGAATATATACTGGCACTTAAATGTTTATCCACCCCCTCTCTGTCAGAAAACCATTCAACCCATAATGATAGCTCCTTAGCGTCAGGCCTAGATGCTCGGTACCATTTACAAGACCAAACAGTGTATGAGCCCTTAATCTCAGAACATGTAAATATTTTAGCAAGCACAAGTGAAAATAATTCCTTTACCACTAACAAATGTTCAAACATTATGTTGTGTGATGAAATTGGAAAAGATTTAGGCTACTTATTCAATAATCAATTGGGAGAAAAAGTTTTAAATTATTGTATACCGGGTGCGACCCTACATGACATTATGAGAAAAGTAATAACTCTAAACTTAAATGAAAATACCAATTTAATTATATTAGTTGGTCAAAGAGGTAATGTAAACAAGAAGGATCTCATTTCATACTACAATAAGTTATGCAGTTTAAATATAAATAAATTTGTATTGTTTACACTACCTTACAGTGCTAGCTTGCCACAGGAAGAAAATAATATCAGATATAATTTAAATTTAACACTAAGCAATATGACTTATTATAATAGTCAGAGATGTCACATAATAGACATAAATAAATTAATATTTAATTTTAAATTGACAAAAGATAAATATTATCTTACAAATTATTTTAAAAGACAAGTAGCTTTAGCGCTATCATTTTATTTTAAACATTTAGCCAAGAACTTGGCTATCACTTCTGCTTCTATTGAGCAGAATAGTTTTGACATTTTAAATGTGACCTTGGAATCCGTTCCAAGTAATAATAATAACATTTTTACTCCTGCTCCTATTGAGCAAAAAATTGTTGACATTAAAAATAACACTTTGGCATTTGTCCCAAGTAATTCTTTTATTAGTAATTTAAATTACATAATAAGACAATAGAGGAAGTCTCTAGCCGTGTAATGACTAAGGAAAAGCCTAAATATTTAACTATAGTTCACCAAAACATTCAGGGCTTTTCTGGCAAAGAATTAGAATTAGAACTTTTTTTAACTGAAAAAAATGTTAATATTTTATGTGTCACTGAGCACTGGCTTAAGGAATATGAATTAATTACAGGATTTCAATGTTATAAAATTGCTAGTTCATTCAGTAGGAAATCCACCACTAGAGGGGGATCTTTAATAATTTTGCAAAACAATATGAATTTTAAGGAACGAAAAGATGTGATATCCCTCTCTATTGAACAACACGTTGAACTGTCATGTGTGGAATTAGATCAGTTGATAATGATTTGTGTGTATCGCCCACCAACTGGTAACTACCCTCAATTTGAGTCCGCTATGGAGGACGCTCTAAAATTAGTCATCAAAAAGAATAAAAAAATTGTGGTGTGCGGTGATTTTAACGTAGACATCTTAAAGCCGTCCTCAATTGCAAGTAGGTTTCTGAATTTGTTTAAGTCCTTCAATTTAGCAAACACCTTTTGTGAACCTACAAGAATCACTGCTACATCTAAAACTTGCCTAGACAATATTTTTAGCAATTGTAATGTACTTGATAAAGAAATAATAAATTGTATTCGTTCTGACCATAGCGGACAAATAGCTTCCCTTGAGCACCATCATGTTCCTCATCAGTGTAATATAATTTGCAGACCTCTAACTAAAAATAAATTGGAAAATTTTCATAATAATGTCACTGCCAAAACTCTTTGCTTACCTAGTAATGATAATCCCAATACTCATTATGATGATTTATTTAATTTAATTAAAGTAGAATTTGATAAAACATTTAAGCAAAGATCTATTAAATCCAAAGACTTTAAAAAGAAATTTAGTGATTGGGCAACACCAGGCATATATGTTAGCAGAAATAAGTTGTTTGAATTATATGGTCAGAAAACAATTTCAAATGATCCCGAATTTCATGAATATGTAAGAAACTATTCAAAAATGTTTAATAAAGTATGTACTTTAGCAAAAGCAAAATGTATATCTTCAATAATTCATCAGTCAGATAATAAAATAAGAGCCACTTGGAATATTATAAATAAAGAGACTGGGAAAACTAAAAATAATGACCGTGAATACCGTGAGTCAGATGAAGGAGTGGCAACAATTTTTCAAGATTTCTTTTCTAAAATACCTATTGCAACTACCAGTAATTTAAATTCATCTCCAAAAATTGCTGTCTCCCTCTTGGAATCATGTGTTGATAAGTGCAATAATGTATTTAAATTTAGACATATCAATAGTGATACCATTCTTAAAACATTTAATTCAATAAATATAAAAAAGACTGAAGATCTCTGGGGCATTTCAACTCACATAATTAAGTCTATAATAACTACTATTGCTCCCCATCTTGCTTTTATTTTCAATAAGTGTGTTGATGAAGGGATATTTCCAGACTTAATGAAATATAGTAAAATCATCCCTCTTTTTAAATCTGGGGACAAAAGCGATCCCGCTAACTTTAGACCCATTTCCATTTTGCCAGCACTAAGCAAAATTTTTGAAAAGATCATTTATGATCAATTATTAGCACATTTTCTTATCAACAAACTACTTCACGAGAAACAATTTGGTTTTACTCGTGGTAGATGCACAACTGATGCTGGAATTGCACTTCTCAAACACGTCTTTGAAGCATGGGAGAGTAAACAAGATGCAATTGGTATATTTTGTGATCTCTCTAAAGCATTTGATTGTGTCAGTCACAGTACTTTATTAGATAAATTGGAACATTATGGTGTATCAAAAAATGCAGTAAGCCTTATGCAATCGTATCTGTCGGCGAGAACCCAAAAAGTTGTTGTAAATAAAACGGAATCCTATGAAGCACCTATTACTATGGGCGTGCCGCAGGGATCAATATTGGGTCCATTGCTTTTTCTTATTTATATTAATGACCTTCCTTACTATACTAAAAACTTATGTGAAATAGTACTGTTTGCTGATGATACTTCTTTAATTTTTAAAGTTGATAGAGGATGTAACTGCAGTGACGATGTAAACAGCACTCTTTCCAAGGTGATGCATTGGTTTACTATTAATAATCTGAAGCTTAACTCTAGTAAAACTAAATGTGTCAAATTTTCACTTCCTAATGTGAGGCAGGTTCATATGACTATACATGTAAATGGCGAAGCAGTCGAATTTGTTGACTCAACAAAATTTTTAGGTATTACTATAGACTCGCGGTTGCAATGGGACCCTCATATCGATATCCTGTCAAGCAGACTTAGCTCTGCTGCCTTTGCAGTTAAGAAAATAAGGCTTCTGACCGACATTGAAACAGCAAGATTGGTTTACTTCAGTTATTTTCATAGTATTATGACCTACGGTTTGTTGTTGTGGGGCTCAGCTGCTAATATTAATAACATATTCATCTTACAAAAAAGGGCAGTGCGCGCTATATACAACTTACGGTCTAGAGATACTCTTCGTGACCTATTTAAAGAAATTAAAATATTAACGGTAGCTTCCCAATACATCTATGAAAATATAATGTATGTAAAGAAAAATTTAGATAGCTTTGTAAAAAATAGTAATGTTCATAAACTCAATACAAGAAACAAGAACAAACTTGCTGTTCCAAGGCGCAGACTGCATAAAACCGGAAGCTCTTTTTTGTGTAGATGTATTACCTTTTATAATAAGATACCAGAACAAGTCACAGAACTGCCCTTGGAAAAATTTAAAAATACTGTTAAATCCAATTTAATGAGTAAAGGTTATTACACTGTTGACGATTATTTGAAGGATAAAAAGGCATGGGCATAGCTTTTGTATTGTTAATTATTACTCTAATACCTCAGTATTGATTAGAACAAGTCCGGAATTCTTTCATAGGTCTAGATAAAAGTCCTTTAATTAAACTCGAATCGTGATTTTCTTTTCTAAGTATAAAATTGTGAGAAGTATCCTACCTACTTAAAAACGTACTTCTGGCTTCCTGACTCGACGACTTAATATGGGTAGCTTTAGTATGTCATGCTCACTTCAAACATTTCTGCGGTGGTGTCGTGTGAGGCGGGTCGTTACGTTCCCTCAAATATGGTTGAGCGAAGCGATGGCTGGTTCATGCGTCATGCTCGTGAACGGGTGCTGCCAGTGGGAATGGGTCTGCTTCTGTCTGCTTGTATTAAGGGCGTCGTATAACTCGTATATAAAAGATCTGTTTTATATTGTCTGTATGTATGGCACTTCTTACTCAAAAAATATAATTCTTAATAGCTTACCTTGTTTTGATTTATTTAATTGCAATATTTTTACTTTCTATAGTCAGTAGTTTAGTGAAAGACCTATGAAAAGCTTTTGGATATAAATTTTCAATTCGATGCCTTAACATAGGTAGTCTTAGTATGTCATGCTCTCTTTAATCATTTCTGCGGTGGTGTCGTATGAGGCGGGTCGTTACGTTCCCTCAAATATGGTTGAGCGAAGAGATGGCTGGTTCATGCGTCATGTTCGGGAACTGGTGCTGCCAGTGGGAATGGGTCTGCTTCTGACTACCTATCTTAATGCATATTGAATTGTATGTTTTTCTTTTATTTTTATCCTAGACTGAATAACAAGTTCAAACTTTGAATTTAGCTTAAAATCTGTAAATTGATTAAGAAATTTGAAACTCATTAAGAAATGAGCTAATTCAATAATGTTATTTATTTGTTAATCTTTGTTAATATAAAGTCTGGAAACGATATACATATTTGTAAATATCGTTCCATCTGATTGATAAAGCTGACAAGTTTTTTGCGCCCATTTTTCTTGTCAGTTAAAAGACGTCATAATGGGTGGTAGGGTAAAAGAATTGACGATTTAAAAATGCTTATTATGTGAGCTTATTTAAATAAAATATATTTCACTTTCACTTTCACTTTCGCTGGAGACCCACACATTCGTTATTGGGGTTTTCCGAGATGACGATTGCGAAAATGACATTTATTTTGAAGTCCAACACGGTACACATTATTCAATCCCTAAAGGGGTGAAAATGGGATTCAAATTTTGTATGGAAAAATAATATAAAATATACATTACAACTTAAAACTTTGTAGGAGTACGTCTAAAAATAAATAGGTAAAACACATATTTTGTTATTTTAAAAATTATCCCTTAGGGTGTAAATGGGTAAGTACTTTAATATGAAAATCGATGTGGATGTCGTTTTTGAAGTTTTATGGGATGGTGATTGCGAAAATGACATTTATTTTAAAGTTCAACTCGGTGGACATGATTTAACCCCTAAAGGGATACAAATGGGGTTCAAATTTTGTATGGAAAAAGAATATAAAATAGACATAACAACTTTAAAATTCGTAGGAGCACGTCTAAAAATAAATAGGTAAAATACGTTTTTTGTTATTTTGAAAATCATCCCTGAGGGTGTAAATGGGTAAGTACTTAAATATGAAAATTGATGTGGATGTCGTTTTTGAGGTTTTATGGAATGGTGATTGCAAAAATGACATTTATTTTGAAGTCCTACACGGTGGACATGATTCAGCCCCAGAAGAGACGGGGACGAAGATGGAGACGGGAACGCGAATGAGAACGCGAACGAGAACGGGAACGCGAACGGGAATGGAAACGGGAACGGATACCTACCGATATCTCTGGACCCTATTCTGATTATTGTAATAAACTAGCTTCCGCCCGCGACTTCGTCCACGTGGATATTGCCTCGCGAGGCAGCGCGCTTGGTGGGAACCCGCCTAATCGCGTAAAAACGGCTGGTCGGATCCTGATTTAAGGTTCCTTAAGGATTTTCTCTAATATCCACGCGGACGAAGTCGCGGGCGGAAGCTAATAAAATAAATAGGACGTTTAAGCTAACTTCACTTAGTAGCTATTTGCACTTGTGCGCACTTACTCTACATATTACGTTCAATTTGTTTTCGTGTTATGATGGAAAGTTATAGTACCAATTTGGATATTTTTATGTTTGTGGCAAACAAAAGCTGTTTCTCACAGCCCAGTGTATTATTTGAAGTTTTTATCAATGCCGTTGATTTGTCAGAAAATGAAAATAAAGAATTGAAACAATTCTGTCAGACTTATGTGTGTTCGTTAAGGAACAAATGGATCTCGTGCAATCGCACGAGACATACATTCATAAAAAAATATGAGACATGGCTGCAAGAAAACATAAAAGATTTTTTGCTGTTATGTATTAGTTTAAACGTATTTTATTATAAGTTCCCACATATGTATTTTACATTACTATTTAATACATGTTTTTATGTTTTTTCACTTTGAACCATATAACGTACAAAATAAAAATATTTAATAATATCCTTAGTACATATTTATTCCTAGTTATATGACTATTAATTAACATACTATTTTCATATTGAAAGCGGTAAATAACTTCATAAAATAACATCAAAGATTTCAAAGATCACCTACTAAATATTCAAAATTTCCAAGGCTTGCTACATGCAAAGCGGTACCGAAAGGCACAAGAATTGTATGTCATCTTGATCGCCGTGTATGGTGCAATAGCTCATGTGAGTAACAGCCCTTCAGTTCTATTCAGTTTTAAAAAATCCACTTTAAGTGATTTTTTCCATACAAAAATAATTAAAACATTTTTTTTCTCACGCATGGAGCTACTCATACTCTTCATACTATATTATTAAAACAAAGAGAGGTGTACTAAACACAATACATATGTTTATTTATTAATTTCCGACATTAAGTTTCCATGATATGGAGCTTGATTTTCAGACCACTGTGCGGCAGGGTTTAGTATGGAAAGCCAAGGCGTAGTTTCGTGACATGTGTGTGCGTGAACTGTTTATGTACACAGCCAAGGCGTAGTTTTACATGCCTCACCGCTTTATCGGAAGACTCCATCTTTACTTTTTTATTTGGTCTATGGATTATAAATTATAATTGATGTGGCGTGCCCAAATATTGTGTACATACAATATTGCAGCGTGCCATTGGTTCGCCATCCCTGCACTACTATCCGCGTCAATTGGTAATGCGCCTGGCGGCCATGATTTTAACCTCAAAAACGAAAAACAATTCTAATTTTCTCATATACCTAGACCCTTTCTTATTGAAAATAAGAATTCAATAATTAATATATTATATTACCTATTAGAATTTTGCTGTTTTTTGTCATTTTTAGTTGCGGATGACGATGATGTGTATGTTAATTTGACAAGGTTCCAGCGCATTACCAATTGACGGGGATATAGTATGTTCTTTATTTGTATTGTTAATTTACTACAGAACTATTTAATTACAAATATTATAATACAAACAAGTATTGTTTAGAAGCCAATTTTTACATGGCCTATTAATTGGTATCTTCTTTGCCCAACTCATTAATGAAATAATCATCAATCAATTTATAAAACAAACCATTTTCCACACTTTCCAACTTTGTAAACAGATAAATTCATACAATATATTCATATTTTAAGTAAAGAAAAAAACAAAAGCAAAAAATGTAGTCTTTTTTATATTCCCATCCTTGCGGGAAAAATTGAATCAAAAATTGGATAAAAATTGATACTGATGATTACATTAGGGGGGAAGTTAGATTATATTCTGTAGCTCTCTTACATTCTTAATCTTTCAGCCGCATTCTAATTATGAAGCCACCGAAGATGACGTGTGCTATTTCTGCTTAAACTGTGATGTGAAGATGTACAGCCTTGAAGATGACACTTTGAAGATGTGTTATGAGTCTGTAGTAATATTAAATGTAAGTACTACTAATGTAATATACCTATAATATCCATACCAGCCATGTCAAACTCAAAATCATTGGTGGGACAAATGCAAATTGAATTAGAAGGCCGCAAAACCTTAAAGAAAAATAAAACTCATTGCATAGGTAAAGTGTCACTTTTTAAATTAAAATATTATTGAGACACACTTGCGGGCCACATCAGGAGGATGTTTTGAAAATTGGATCAAGACTCAATCAAATGTGTGAATGGCCGCATCTTTGACATGGCTGATCTATACTAATACATATTTTAAATGTGAAAGTAACTGTTTTGTCTGTTAACTTATCATGTCTTTGTCTCAGTGATGAATTACTGTTAAGATATAGATTATGCCATAGAGGAGGAAAGCTACCTTTTATCGCGAAAATTAATTTTGCAGGGGGTGAAATAGGAAATAAAACATTTGCGAGCGACTATTAGTAGTTAATCATTTCAAAGGAAGTGTGTGTTTTTCTTATAGTGCATATTGCTATCAAAGTCAGTACCTAATATCTTTTAATTCATCAAGTGGTCGCCGGTGACCGGAGAACAATAGAAAATCTATTGTGTCTCTTTTTCCGGGTGTTGATGAGTTAATTAATAGTCATCACAACATCTCTTTTTCAGAACTCTTGCTTGGAAGGCCTACCAAAGTTCATTTGCTACGAATGTAAAGCAAACCTTTTGAAATGCTACAATTTTATTCAGAAAAGTATGACATGTCAAGCTACTATAAAAGAAATTTTCGAGGAACATGGACAGGTAACACATCTTATTATACACAGTGCTCGTTATCTGTAAGTTCGTAACTGGGTCAATCAACTTTTAAATTATGATAAGATTTTTCCTTTGAACAAACATAAAAGTATATAATTCCTTGAAAATAAATATCAATTAACTTAAAAAATATGGTTTGGGTTAGATGTAATGCTTTAATTATCATTTTGGTAATAGAAATTAATATGTTGTTTACATATTTATTCGCGCCACTTTCGCTCAGGGTGCCACCTTAAAGTGTTAAAATAAAAAACACCAAAAATACCATGTAAAAATTGTGTTACTTCATTACAATGTCATGCAATATAATTGACACTTTATTTAAATTATTTTTGTCTATTAATTATATTAACCAGTATTTGTTTCTATTCTAGATCAATAAAGTTCTTGTTAATAGTCTAAACAAAGAAGGATTGAACCTCAAATCGTCTCTAAGGTGCAACTTTGTCACTCCAACACATTTATTTGAATATACATTTGATGAAGATATGGGCACTTCACAGTCGAAAAAATTTGTTGATGATATTGTTGAAGAAAGAGACAAATGTTTTATTAGTATAGAAAACTATTATCAAGAGGATGAAGAAAACATCAAAATAGATACATCAAATGGCAACAGTGAATGTAGATTAGAAAATCAATATAGTAAAAATAATGAAACTGATGATGATTGCAACATATTTAATGAAAATAAAGATTTTATTTTTGACAATGCTGGTGTAGGTCATGATCATAACTACTCAATTCCGACTAAGAAAGACGACTCTGACTATAGAGAACGAGAATTTATGGTTATTTTACAAGTAAAATCTGAAATTGACGAAGACGTAGGAGATACAGAAAAAAAATATGAGAATTCGCCTGATGCCTCACCTATAAGTGGTGATGATAATAATGATGATACAGATGATGAAAAGGATGTAGAAACTGATGAGCTAGAAGCCTTTTTTAAGAGTATGAAAGCAGAAGATGTAAGTTCATATTGGTAATATTATTGTGTTTGGCTTAGCCTTAGTTAGAGCTTCGACATTTTTAAATAGTAAAAACAACAATATGTTATATTTGTTCTACCTATCTCACAAAGTCCGTTTTGCTTTGTATGTGTTAGGCGTGCACATGCACATTGTTTTATTGTGCACAACATTCAGCAAAAAGGAAACTTCGTGAGATAAAAGAACTATCGAACGAATAAGAGACACCCCCTAATTGTTCACATCACAATAAACTTTATTATGTGGATCACACGCAGGTCGCCACATACGCAACTCGTCATTTTTCAAAACGGATACTCAACTGATCACATACGCAACACGTCACTTTTCGCAACTGGTCACATTTTTTTCGTTTTAATACATTGTGCCAAGTGATGACTCTAAGGGTGGCCCCAGACCTACCGTTTCTTTGCTTACCGGTTTCCATTCTGATAGAACAGAATCGAAACCGGATCATCGCCCCACACACGCCGGTCGCCGGGCTTTCTTGATTCGCGCTCAGTCGTAATCTAGCGCTCACCGAGAGATGTCGTCTCTCAAATCAAATTGTGTCATAAATGTAAGCGTCAGGACTGCTGGACCAAAAGCAATATTAGATGTTATGAAAATACCAAAATGCAATACCTTTTTGCTACTATTTGATATCTAACTCAAATATTTAGTAGGTAGGTAGGTAGGTACCTCGATTGACAGCGACAAAATGTGTATGGAAAGTGGCGAGACATTCTGACGTCAGGTTGACTGTGCAACATTTTTTCCATAGTTCCAAACAACAAAAGTTTTGTTTCTCTTTGTAAACATTTAGTACCTTTTAAGTACCTTACCATATATATGTTTTTTCAAATTTTTTGCGTACCTACAAGAAAAATTTTAGGCATGAACTTTTTTTTATTATGGATATTTAATTTGACGCAGGAACTTTGTTGTAAAACCATACAGCCCCATAGAGTTTGGGTTCGTTTCATTCATCCTGCTAAGTAATCTGTTGGAAGGTAGTGTCCAGGGTCTGATGATGGAGCAGGAAAAAGGCCACAGAAACTCTGTAATAAAACCATACAATTCCATGGAGTTTGGGCTCGTTTGATTTGTCTTGACAAGTACTGTGTTGAGACTGAAATAGTGTTCGAGGTCTGATGATGGAGCAAGAAGAAGGTAAGGCAATTTTAAGAAAGACCGGATATGATATGACATTGGTGACAATGCGATAACGAAAGTTAAGCAACTCTAGGAAAGGCCGAGTATGAGATGGATGACTGTTTAGGCCTAGAATAATGACTGTAAGTAAAGCTACTTTTGAAGATGCCGGTTATGAGATGGGTGACCGTTGGACTGCGATAACGAAAGTTTCGTTATCGCAGTCCTAAACGATCACCCATTTACCCGGCTTTTCCAAGAGTTGCTTAATATTCGTAACTGCAGTCCCACGGTCACCCATCTCATATCATATCCGGTCTTACATAGGTTGCCTTACCTTCTTCTTGCCATCATCAGACCCCGGAGACTATTTCTCAACAGAGTATTTGTCAAAACAAATCAAACGAGCCCAAACTCCATGGGATTGTATGGTTTTATTACAGAGTTCCTGTGGCCTTCTTCCTGCTCCATCATCAGACCCTGGACACTACCTTCCAACAGATTACTTAGCAGGATGAATGAAACGAGCCCAAACTCGATGGGGTTGTATGGTTTTATTACAAAGTTTTTGTGTCAAATTAAATAGCAATTTTAAAAATCTTCCATGCGTTATTTTTTTTTTATACTTATGCCAAAAAAAAATTGGAAAAAATATATGTTATGGTACTTAAAAGGTACTAAATTTTTACAAAGAGATAAATTAGTTGTGTTGTTTAAAATTATAAAAAAGTGGTCCATACAACCTGACGTCAGAATCAGAATGTCTGGCTAAGTGGCCAGAGAGTGTAAAGAAAGTATTTTACACGTTTTGTGGTTGTATGTCGAGGTACTAAATATTTAAAGTTAGGTACTAAAAAGTAGCAAAAAAGTATTGCATTTCGGTATTTTCTAAACATTAAATATCGCTTTTGGTCCAGCGGTTCTGACGCTTACAAATCGCCGGCACCGGCGCCGGGTTGCAACCGGTCTGTGTGTGACCATATACGGAGCCAGCACGTAGGCTACGCCTCTTTCTTACCGGTGAAGACGTTCTTACCGGCGATGTCGGCCGGTGGCTTGCTGACCGGGCGTTCTTGCCGGTTTGGGTCGATAGGTCTGTGATGAGTAGTACGTTTTGTATGGCATTCTAGCCTCCCGGTTTCATTCTTTGCTTTGCTGTTCTAGGTAGATCAGCAAAGAAACGGTAGGTCTGGGGCCAGCCTAAATCCTGATGGCTGCTCAATATTGTGCCATTTAGTCATCTCGTTTTTAACCACACAAAATGTGGCCGCTCTATCTTTATCAAGCCTACCCTGCCTAGCATGACCGATTTATATCGCGTGATATAACATTTTATCACGTTTAACTGTCAAAAAGACAAAGAAATTTGACAGTTGAGTGTCGATAAAATGCTATATCACGCGATATAAATCGGTCATGCTAGGCAGGCTAATAATATGGTCATCTATCTTGCTTTTGTCCACACAAAAAGTGCCTGCAGGATCTTTTTTTTTATTCTAATTTGGTCCATCTTGCTTATGGTCACACAAAAAGTGTGTGCATGATCTTTATCGAGCCTAATTCGGTCACCCATCTTGCTTTTGACCATACAAATATACACATATTGAGCAGCCATCAGGATTAGACATAATTTGGCACATTGTATGAAAACGAAAAAATGTGACGAGTTGCGAAAAGTGACGAGTTGCGAATGTGACGAGTTGCGTATGCGACGACTTGCGTTTAGTGTCGAGTTGCGTATGTGACGACCTGCGTGTGATTCTACAAGAGGATGATACTATATGAGGTGGTACCGAATGAAGTGATGACTGATGATACTTAAATAGGTGATAGTGTTGCTTATGCTGAACAACTTTCACTAAGGAACATAGGTCGAAAAACGTAAAAAAAAACCTTACTCCCATACAAAATTATGTGGTCAAAGCGTGGAACAATTTACTAGAACAAATAGTCTCTCAGCCAACAACTTAAACCAATTAGTGAAGCCGGAAATCGCATATTTTCATAAAAATTGTGCACATTGTTATGAAAGCGTGATTCTTTTACCATTCGAAGGTTACAAACACTACAGTGATCATTTTAAGATGGGAAGGCAAGCTGGATTTGACTCCTAACAGATTATAGAGGTCAAATAGTTCATCACGGACCTATCGTTTCGCCGCGCATGATTTTTGTCGTAATAACTGCAAATTTATAGCTACTATGGCAATTGTGGTATCATTTTCGTAAAAATAAATTAATTAAAGATAAATATTAAGAAAAACACGACTGCCCTGCCAAAAACGAACTAAAATGTTAAACAACAAGTGTCATTGCAGTCGGGGGACCTTATTATGGGACAATTTTTGATCAAAGAGGTCCCCCGACTGCAATGACACTTGTTGTTTAACATTTTAGTTCGTTTTTGGCAGGGCAGTCGTGTTTTTTTAATATGTTTTTAATTTATTTATTTTTATTTCACACATTTTAGTGACATATTATATAGTTTTGGAATGTGCTCATCAAGGCCTTTCATTTGATGCCCATATTGAAATAGAAGAAAAAAGGCGTCTTACAGTCGCATATTGATTTTTTCTAAAAAAAAATATAGCCAGTGTCACTCGGAATGCTGTAAGGATTCTAACGATATCCCATTTATACAAATCAGTTCAGGCATTTAGAAGTTATGGTGGAATAAAGAAACTCACATACCCACAAACATACATGAACCCTGAACACATAACACTCTTTTTGCTTTGGGCAGTCGTGTAAATAAATAGAAGATGGCCAATCATTTTCTAAAATTAAAACACACCTTTACATACTAGATAATATATAACCGTAATTCCGAACCCCAAAAATCGAAAATTTTATAAACAAAAAAATATTTTCCAGTGACGATAAATTTCAAACGAGTACAGATATCGGCTTAAAAAATATGATTAGAAAGCCACATTAATACAAATTTAAAAAATATAAGTTTAATGGGGAAGGCAACTGTCAAAATGGCGCTGCGTACGTGTAAGGTCTTCTAAATGAGACACTTTATAACTTTTAATCTCAAGTTTTATTTATTAGTTAAACACAAAGTAATTTATATACTTTTACACCAAGTAATTTATATACTTTTACACCAAGTAAAAAGAACGCGCAAGGACGCCATTACACACAGAGCAGCAAAGATACAGAGTACAACAATGGTATGAGATGACCACAGATTAAACATCTAACATCCCCCTTTTTATCTTAAGTTAAGCATAGTTTTTCAAATATAAAGGTTTCCTTACTTGTCTACCATATCTGGTTGTTTTTACAGGTTCTACTATCGGTTCAGCAAAAGTTACAGTTTTCTTACTAGGACTATCTCTATTAATATTATTATCTATAGTACAATCATTGTTTTTATTTATTTCTAAATCTTCAAAATCATATCTGTAGTTATTTGTATTAAAATTTCTATATTTAGACCCTTTAAATATGTTGTGAGTGTTTCTAATTATTATTTGTCCATTTTCTAATAACAATTTGTAAGCTCTAGGTTTATTACTTTTATCTATTATTTTTGCAAAGATCAACTTATTGGTATTTCTATCTCTAACAAACACATTTTGATTTTTATAAAATTTCTGTTCTTTACCCTTGTTTCTATAATCATGGTATTTCTTAATAACATTATCTTTCTTACGGTTATGCTTATAAATACTCTTATAGTTCACTTTCTTTTTAATTAGTGAAGGTAACATGGAAATTGTTTGACGACCAATTAACATCTGATTAGGCGATAGATTTAATTCAGAATCTACTGGAGTGTTTCTTAATTCGGACAAAGCTAAATATATATCTTTCCCTTCTAACATACATTTTTTAAACATTTTCTTAACAGTTTGTATATATCTTTCTACCATACCATTTGATCTAGCATAGTAAGGAGTGGAATTTACATGTTTGAATTTCCATTGCTCACAAAACTCTTTAAACAATTGACTTTTATACTGAGAACCATCATCACTATAAAGAACATCAGGTATTCCCCAACGGGCAAACACAGATTTCAGAGCACTAATATGTTCTTCGGAAGACTGATCTTTTAATTGTATAACTTCTACATACTTTGTTAGATAATCTACAATCAACAAATAAATTCTATCATTACAGAAAAACATGTCACATGCTACAATTTGCCATGGTCTATCAGGTTTTTTACGGATAATTAGATTTTCATATGAATGGCTTTTCTGAAATTGCAGACATATATCACAGTTTTCTATAAGATCATCTATTTCGTTATTCATAAACGGCCAGAATAGAATTCCTCGAACTCTGTTTTTACATTTTTCTTTACCTAAATGATTAAAATGAATTTTACTTAACATTTCTTTTCTTAATGCTTTAGGGACGACTAATGCTGTATTTTTAATTATTAAATCATTAACAACATACAACTCATCTTTTATTGAATAGTAGAATTTTAAGTTATTTTGCAATTTTTCTTTAGATGGCCATGAAGTAGTAATGTAATGTTTCAATAATAATAAATCATCATCCTCATTGGTTTTTTCTTTAAATATTTTTAACATTCTTTCACTGATATTTAAACAATTGTTAATTACCATACATACGTGACATTCTACATTTTCATCTATATTTTTACAACTATTATTATCTTCCACATAGGATCTTGACAAAGCATCAGCCACTAATAATTCTTTTCCGGGTTTAAATTTAATTGTTAAGTCGTATCCTTGTATTCTTAAACGTAGTCGTTGCAATCTTAAAGGTGTTTCACTCATAGATTTTTTAAAAATAAATTCAAGTGGCTTATGGTCTGTCTCGACTAAAATTTGTTTTCCAAAAATGAACTGGTGAAATTTTTCACATGCAAACACGATGGCTAACATTTCTTTCTCAATTTGAGCCCACATTATTTGGCTATCGGTAAGTGCTTTTGAAGCATATGCAACTGGCATGTTATCCTGAAGAAGAACAGCACCGAGACCAGTACTGCTACTGTCAACGGATAAAGTAATAGGTTTGTCTACTTCATAAAATTTTAGTACAGGTTGAGAAGTTAATATTTTCTTTAAATTCAAAAAATCTTGTTTTTGTTTATCTGACCATATAAATTCAATATTTTTTCTTAATAGTTGTCTTAATGAATAAGTTAAATCGGATACATTGGGTAGAAATTTTGACACATAAGTTACTATACCTAAAACAGTTTGTAATTCTTTCTTATTCTTGGGTTCATCCATTTCTAAAATAGCTCTAACCTTCTCCGGGTCTGGTTTTATACCATCACAACTTAATACATGACCAACATATTTTACTTCTTGTACACCAAATTTACATTTTTCCATATTAAATTTAACATTTGCACTTTTAGCTGTTTCTAACACATTTTTTAACCTTTCATTATGTTGACTAAGAGATTGACCCCATATTATAATTTCATCCACAAAGATTTCTACTCCTTCACAATCCTTAAATATATCGGAATAACATCTACTAAAAACTTCCGGAGCAGAGTTTAATCCAAAGGGAAGTCTATTATAGCAATATCTACCAAAATGTCCTGCGTTAAATGTTGTAAGTAACTGACTTTTAGGAGAAAGTTTTATCATGTAAAATCCTTTCGAGGCATCAAGAACTGAAAAATATTTTGCTTGTGGCATTTTAGCCGCTAGTTCCTCAAAAGTTGACATTTTATATCGCTCTCTAATAATAGCTTTATTTAAATTCTGGGGATCAATGCAAATTCTAATACTTTTATCTGGTTTATTGGTGACAACCATAGAATTAACCCATTCCGTTGGCTCGGTAACTTTTCTAATGACACCTAACTTTTCTAATCTATCCAACTCACTTTTGATTTTAGCTTCCATCTTAAATGGTATTTTTCTAGGAGCCTCGGCTATCGGTGTACAATTTTCCTTTAACTTAATATCATATGTATAATCTATCTCACCCAAGCCTGTAAATAATGAACCATATTCTTTAACAATATCATTATAATTTGTTTTCGACTCACTTTGTAATGTATTGACATTTTTAATAATTCCTAATTTTGTTGCAGACTTTAAGCTTAATATGCATGGACTATTGAAGTTAACTACATAACATTTAGACTCACATTTGTAATTATTATATGATAACTGACAAGAGGTAACACCACATATCTTAATGTATGAATTATCAAAGTTTTTTAGTTTCACATCAGTTTTTTCACAATTAATCTTTAATTGACTTTTTACCTCCTTATTAATTATATCTACTTGTGAGCCAGTATCTACTTTAAATGGCACTCTAGTTTTATTAATAATAATGTTGACATACCACTCATTTTGTTTGTTGTCACTTAGAGATGATACCGTGTGTTCAACCGTGTCTATTTTAAGTTCTTCTTCCACTACCGAGGATACTTTTTTGCACACCTTGGCAAAATGGTTATATTTGTGGCACGCCGCACACTTTCTTCCATATGCTGGACACTGTCCATATGCATGTCTGCTTCCACATTTCCCACATGTGTTTCTCTCCTGGGACTGTTCCCTTTTCATATTTTCTTGCGATCGACTTCTTCTTATATTATTTTTATTCTTCCACTGAGGTTTTTGGTTCGTTCTATTTCTATTATTTTGTATACTTGACACTTGTGGTTCTGTTTTACTCTCTAAACTGGTAATCTGCTTTTGGGCAACTTCTGTTGCAATGCATAACTGTATGCATTTTTCTAAGTTTAGATCTGTTATTCTGAGTAGTCTTTCTTTTAATTGTATGTCCATAATACCCATTATGATCTGATCTCTTATGAGACTACTTTTCAAATTGTCAAAACTGCAGTCTGCTGCAAGATTTTTTAAATCAGTGAAGTATTCTTCGTAGGTCTCATTTTCTTTCTTTTTTCGATTGAAAAATATGTATCTATTATAAGTTTCATTTGATGGTGGTGTACAATACTTTTCAAATTGCCCTAACGTTTCATCATAGGTTAGTTTTTCTGCGTTTTCAAATGTATTATATACGCGTAAGGCTTGCTCCCCAACACAGTGTAATAATACTGCTTTTCTTTGATCTTTGGTGAGTCTTTCCATCGCACCACTAGCAGTGATGTAGATATTAAATCGCTGACGCCATTCTTTGAATTCGTTTTTGAGATCCTTGGCGTCTATTTTCAGGCATGTTGGCGGTTTTAACATATCCATGATTGTTTCTCGTAATTTTCGTTCTCAGCCGCAGCGCCATGTAAGGTCTTCTAAATGAGACACTTTATAACTTTTAATTTCAAGTTTTATTTATTAGTTAAACACAAAGTAATTTTTATACTTTTACACCAAGTAAAAAGAACGCGCAAGGACGCCATTACACACAGAGCAGCAAAGATACAGAGTACAACAATGGTATGAGATGACCACAGATTAAACATCTAACAGTACGCTTGTTCCACGAGAACTATGAAATCCAAGGACTTTTACAGAAAAAAAAACGTTTTTTTTTAGCTTTAAAATGATTAAATTCTGTGTAATATGCTTTAAAAATGTTGGCACTTACAAATTCCGGAAAAATCTGGATACAGAAAAAAATGATAAATTCAGTAAGAATAAAAACGTCTTAATTTGGCTTTTAGTTCCGGTATTTGCATTGTAGAATAGTCTTTTATATCCATTTTGGGTCAATGGGTCGTTTTCGGTAAAAAAATACTACAAAATAAATACCTATTTTCCCATACATTTGAGTGTATTTCATGACTTCGATGACAAAACTACGCATAACACGATCGCGACAGCTTGTCACTGCCGCTACCGTGGTTGCGACAGAAGACTACTGCGCATATCGTCATAGCGACTGAACTCCACTGCGGCGCACCCTACTCCGATATAACGCTACTTCGACAACTCAAAAAAGCGATGGGACAGTCCGGCAGTGCAACAAACGGTAGGTAGTGTTTATTATTCTTATATTCTCTACCACCGCAGTACCATTATTTTTTTAATTGGAGGGGGACACATTTTATCCCTTTGGATTGAAAAAACATTGAGAAAAAACCTATCTATAGACAGTGCATGTATAGGTTTGATGAAAAATAATTTTTCAGTTTCAGTTTCATGTATGGGAAGCCCCCCTTTATCTTTTACTTTTTTTATTTTTGTGTAAAAATCAACGAACTAATATTCTAAGTTCGTTGGTAGGTATATGTAAACCGCTGTACGATTTTTACACAAAAATAAAAAAAGTAAAAGATAAAGGGGGGCTTCCCAATCCCAATCTTCCCATACTTACCTGAAACTGAAACTGAAAAACTATTTTTCATCAAACCTATACTTGCAGTGTCTGTAGATAGGTTTTTTCTCGATTTTTTTTTCAATCCAAAGTGATAAAATTTGTTCCCCCCACCCCTCTAATTTAAAAAAAAGGTACTGTGGAGGTAGAGAATATAAGAATAATAAACACTACCTACCGTTTGTTGCACTGCCGGACTGTCCCATCGCTTTTTTGAGTTGTCGAAGTAGCGTTATATCGGAGTACGGTGCGCCGCAGTAGGCATGGGTCGTCGACGTTTTTATCGTCGACGAAACTAGACCGTTCAATTTCGTTCATCGACTAGTCGATCAACTAGTTGAAATCGTCGACTAGTCCACGGGTCAACCTAGGTTATTTGCCTACCTAGACTAGACGTAAGACGTTGCAGAAAGTTTAGACGCGGTGTATGGAATGGGTCACGACGAACGTCGAATAGTGCGTGCACACACAACACATATTGCCGAGTTTTTTCTACATTGTTAACGTTACTTTTAAACGCTAGAGACAGGCCGAAAAATGTTTATTTGCTTAAAATATCATGTATTAAAAATGAAAACAATCAAAATTTTCGAGATAGGTACAGATACCGGCATATAAATTGGCAAGAGAAAATTGAGACAGAAGATGCGCGGAGTTTAGTGTTTGTAGCTACTGCGCATCTTTTGTCTCAACTTTCTCTTGCCAATTTATATGCCGGTATCTGTACTCATATTTAATAAAATATATTATAGTAATTTTTACTTTCTGTCTATGAAATAAAATTAATGAAAATATGATCTTCTCTTCATCCTTTTACAGGCTTAGGACTGTCTGAATAGGAATAATGAAATGATTTAATTTAATTTAAACCAGAATCATAATAATTTAAACAACAATAAACTCTTAATAAAAAATAATTGTATCTTTGACATTATAGTCAGCCATTTGGTCTACAGTTGAAAAAGCCGACTTTTAATTTAGTATAATATAAAATAAGAATAAGAAACTAGTATGAAACTTATATTATAAAAGAATCATGGAACAACTTAACAAGTAAGTTAGGTGATTTCTCTTGCACGCAAGTGTACTCCGACGCCGCCCCCGTACCTCATTGCAACAATCTTAATAAGTTTTCTGCGCGCACATCGTTCATGCAACAGTGTGCAAAATTGTCCGACCGTCCAGTCCAACGCATTCTCGCTCTTTCGCGCTCGCGAAATAACCCTATCGGCATCCTTGTCTACGTTTCATTCAACGAAGAGAACAGTCAACGACCGATCGTCGGCCAAACGAAGTTTAGTAATAAACGACCAAATTTTTGCGTCGAAGTCTATTTGTGCGTTGAGAGTCTACTCGTTTAGCCGTCCACGAATTCGACTAGTCGATCGGAGAAGCGTGGACCGTCTATCCGTCGAATGTACGTCGACCGGTTGATTGAACTAGTCCGTCTATTCAACGCTCATCTCTACGCCGCAGTGGAGTTCAGTCGCTATGACGATATGCGCAGTAGTCTTCTGTCGCAACAACGGTAGCGGCAGTGACAAGCTGTCGCGATCGTGTTATGCGCAGTTTTGTCATCGAAGTCATGAAATACACTCCATACATTTTGTTCTGAACGTCTACTGTCTTAGGAACAAGCGTACGCAGCGACATCTACAATTAGCTTTGCGTTGCCAACCCCATTGAAACAGTATCACAAAAAATGCGTTTAAAAATATTATAAACAGCGCAGCAATTACATAAAAAAATGCGTTCTGTTAAAGGCCGGTACAGTTATCTCTGTGATACCAGCACCAAATTTTTATATGTTGTTCAACATTTTATTTTCTCTTAAAAACCGTCGGGAACCACCTGTGAAGTGCCTTGTTCTGGAGATATGACGTCAACAAAATGGCGACAGACGTATTTTGAAAAAAAAACTGATAATTATGATTCTATGAATCAGTACACACAGCACAGTATTATTAAAACTGTGATACATGTATGGGGTGTCAGATTAAAGATAATTAAGTGTTCTATAATGTTATAATACAAAACATACATTTTTTTTTCTATTTCCGGCCTCACCATTAAAACATAGATTATACAAACACCAACTAAACATAAAGTAAAAATAAAGCAAAGATTGCAAGATACAGGCGCTATCAGTTGCAACAATTGCTCGCCTGTTCAATAATAATAATAAGATGTATTAGTCCGCTGACCGACTTACTATGGAAAGGCGTAAAAAAATCGTTTTTAGGGTTCCGTTCCCAAATGGTAAAAACGGGACCGTATTACTAAGCCTCCGCTGTCCGTCTGTCTGTCTGTCACCAGGCTGTATCTCATGAACCATGATAGCTAGACAGTTGAAATTTTCACAGATGATGTATTTCTGTTGCCGCTATAGCAACAAATACTAAAAACAGAATAAAAGCAATATTTAAGGGGGGCTCCCATACAACAAACGTGATTTTTTTGCTGTTTTTTTGGTACGGAACCCTTCGTGCGCGAGTCCGACTCGCACTTGGCCGGTTTTTCTACCTATGTTAATGTTCCTTAGACGAAGTTGTTCAGTTTAAGCAACACTATCACCTCAGGGATCGAAACTGGTCAGTAAAGTCAGTAAAAGTCAGTTTTATTGGCATCGGTCAGTAAAAGTCAGTTTTTTCAAAAAATGGTCAGTAAAGTCAGTTTTTTAGCTACCTACGTTCATTTTTATACACTTTTTTATTATTACCGTTTGTTTTTACTATAAACAGGCAAGAGTACAAGATTAATGGATGAAACTGACTAAAAGTCGCGCTGCGCGGCCGTTTGTTTTTACTATAGACAGGCAAGAATACAAGATTACTTGAAGAAACTGACTAAAAATCGCGCTGTGCGGCTGTTTTTTTACTATAGACAGGCAAAAGAACAAGATTAGTGGATGAAATTAACTGAAAATCGCGCTGCGCGGCTGTTATTTACAAAAGGCAAGCAAAATTACAAGATTAATGGATAAAACTGACTAAAAATGTTGGTTTCGGGTTGCCACTATTCAGTGTAAATACACTGAACCAAAGAAAAAACTTCTTTTTTTTTTAAAAGAAGTGATTTTCCGGGGTTTTGTGTTGTATGCATGGTATCTCATCTCACATATTCGGCTTTATAAGGCTATTTATCGCATGTATAAGAGAACTATTTAATGGCAGGTCGATTTTTTCTAGTTCTTTAGAAATATATATAAAAAAATAACATTGTGAATGCTAAAAATCTCAATAAAAAATTGTCAACTCTGTCAAACTCTGTCTTAAACCCCTCTTTTTATACTCACTACACATTTAAACATAGAAATTAAGTCAGTAATAGGTCAGTATTTTTGAGTTTTACAGTTAGTAAAATCACCTGTTTAAGTATCATCACTTCATTTGGTACCACCTCATATAATATGGTTTTACGTATGTATTTATATCAAAATTTTTATTATTGTCGTCTATATTGCGAGCATCATTTTATTTGTAACATTTTGAAAAAATATTTCAGTTAGAACCGTTAAAAGCAACACGTAATCATGTTACAAAGGCAATTAATATAAAAGAAAAATATGAAAAACAAGAAAAAGACATGGAAAAAACTTTCAATGTAGTGAAGTTGACTGTAAGTAAATAAAAAACGGGGAATATATAAATGCACTTTAAAAATAATGTAACACACTTTAAAATGTTTAGCTTCAAAATTTATTGAATGAACTTTAAAAATAATGGTTTCCACTATAAATATGCTAAGCTTTAAAATTAATACTTTGCACTATACAATTTAATTGCTTAGCTTTAAAATTAATACTCTGCACCATACAAATTAATTTTATAACTTTAGCACTGGTAAACAAACGTCTTAGGTGCGGCGACAAGCGGGCGCAGCGAGACAGGAGCCCAGGAGGAGGTTAGGTTCCATTGAGACCAACAACCGACCTGATGGTGTATATGCATGCATTATGCCACAAGTTGTTTTCGTCTTTCCATCTCATTTTAACAGTGGTCAGTCTGACATGGTTGGACAGAAACTAAATGGTTTCGGAGTTGGGACGAATGGTTGCGACACAGTTAAAGTGCAAACCATTATTTTTGTAGTGATAATATTAAATTATAGATCTATTATTATTTTAAAGTGCAAACCATTATTTTTGTAGTGATAATATTAAATTATAGGTCTATTATTGTTTTAAAGTGCTTATCTACAATTTTATAGCTGTTTTGATCAAATTTAAAGTGCTATTAAATACATCCTATAAAAAACTACATGTACAGACGACGGCACATCAGACATATAATGTTAGATATAATGTAGCATATTATAATCAACACATTGATGCCCTACTTAATAAAAGTCTTGTTTGCAGTACAATTGTTACATTTCAAGTGCCGTTGTGCGTACATTCAATGAACGACTTAGACAATCTGATGTCGATATCTTTTCAATTTCATTAAGTTCTTTCAAAAGTGAAATCTGCGGTGCGCTTTCGCAGGCACAATCACAATCTGTGTGAGCCGGGTTCATTAATAAGACAAGTTAAATGTCTACTGTTTACCGTGTACCGTTTACATGAAAATCTATGCTCTTCAAATTTCTTTATTTTAAAGATGATGTATGTTTTTTTAACAGTTTGATGAACTATTTAGTAATCTGTGGCAAGAATTTATATTTCTCTTTTCAACTTAAACATAATTATGTTTTCTACTACTGCATGTCTAATCGGTTAAGTACTGTATCTTGATTATCTTCAAGTAACATGTGGGCATTGATGCTGGTCTTACAATTAGTCAAAATTATTATATTTAATTTTAAGCTATAGTAATTTATATTGTATGACTGTTTTTTGTCCCTGGTGAAATAAAAAAAAAAAAAAAAAAAAAAAAATAAGTCATAGTTTTCTGATTAGATTAACTAACTTTTTTTTATTAGTTACAGGAACAAAATGAGCAATTTAAGAAGTCCATTGAAATTCGTCGCAAACAAACCAAAATTGAATACAGATGTGATACCTGCTTCAAAGTATTTTTGACTTTAAGTGCTTGTAAAAAGCACGTCTATGATCATGACCCGGTAAGTACCTAGAGTTTATTAATATGTTCATGTGTTTCTTTGCATAGTGTAAGTAAAGCCTCGTATTCACTAGCGGACAAATGTCCATAATTTGAAATAAACTTTTTTCCATTTTTAACTGACTTCAAAAAAGGAGGAGGTTCTCTGTTCGACTGTATGGTGTATAGGGTTTCGTACCTCAAAAGGAAAAAACGTAACCCTTATTGTTGTCCGTCTGTCTGTCTGTAAAGACCGTTTATCTTGGGAACCCGTGGAGGTTTCAAGTTGAAATTAAAACCACATGCTCAGGTCTACGGTCCTTTGAAGCTGTAAAATATCAAACTTCTAAGTTTACGTAAAAAAAGATATGGCCATTTATGCGCATATTCCGACACTCTCAAGGGAATCAAAATTGGGGGGACGCGGAAAGTACTCGTCGCATCGGCGACAAACAATTTGACAAGTACAAACATTCGCGCGCTAGACTTAGTATTAATAGAATCAGATTTGCAACATGGAACCTGGGGTCTATCACGGGACGAAGCCAAGAACTGAGCAAAATACTACAAAGAAGACGCATTAACATCTGCTGTGTCCAAGAAACTAAATGGAAAGGCTCGAAATCCAGATATATAGGGAATGATTACCAGGTCATATACCACGGCACGGACAACAAAGAAACGGAGTGGCAATAGTTCTGGACAATAATTTAAGAACTCGAATAATACCAATTCTATCTTGTCCTGACCTCTAAACGCATCCCGGAGTCATGGAGGAAAAACTACCTACTACCGTTCTATAAAAATAAAGGTGATATAGCGGAGTGTGAAAACTATAGAGGTATAAAACTGACCTCTCACACCTTGAAAATGTGGGAAAGAATCATAAATAAACGTATCAGCGATCTCTCTCAAATATCTCCAAATCAGTTTGGGTTCACAGCATCATAATCAACGATAGACGCCATACAAGCTATCAGAATCGTGATGGAAAAATATAGGAGTGACAACAAGGACCTACATATTTTATGGCATTTATCGATCTCGAAAAAGCTTTTGACCGGGTGCCCCGGAAGCTTGTGTGGCAGGGCTCCGAGCCCAAGGAATACTGGAACATTACGTCCAGATCATCCAGGATATATGTACGAAAACGTTACTACAAGGGTTCGAAGCCTAAGGGTCTGAGCGAATCATTTGAGGTTAAAGTGGGTGTCCATCAGGGTTCAGCGATTAGCCCCCTACTCTTTAATTTGGTGATGGATTTTCTTACCAAAGATATAGCGGCACCATTGCCATTGCCATAAAATGCCCATTCAGCGGGAGCACACAAAATGAAACCATCTGTATTGGAACAACACCGACTCCCACAGCCAAGAAATTCAAATACCTGGGCTCCATACTCAGTCCTGATGCTAACATCGATGATGACGTCACCCACAGAGTAAATGCTGCATGGCTAAAATGGAGGACACTCTCAGGAGTGCTCTGTGATCCTCGTGAAGAACCAAGGGTAAAGTATACAAAACCGCAGTCCGCCCGACGCTATTATACGGTTAGTGAATAAGACCCATGAGCAAAAAATGCATGTCAATAAGATGAAAATGCTCAAGTGGGCAGGAGGTGTGACTCGACTAGATAAATTGCGCAACGAATATATAAGAGGCAGCTTTAAAGCCGCACCAATCGCCGAAAAACTGTAAGAAAATCGTCTCCGATGATACTGACATGTCAAAAGAAGGAGTGAAGACCATGTGGTTCGTATCGCACTCAAATTACCAGAACATAAGAAAGGCAGAAGACGCCCGCCACTGACCTGGTGGTCCAAGATAGAGAGATACCTCAAGAAAGCCCAATTGCCAGAGCCGACAACCCAGGATAGATTATCCTGGCGCAGAAGAGTGAGGAGACCCGACCCCAAATAAAAGGAACAGGGACGGGCGAAGAAGAAGAAGAAGTCTATAACTCCATGTTTTACTCATCACATCAGGGGCCGTACCGGCTAACGAATTGATTATCGAAACGTCTGTCGAGTTTCAACTTAAAACAGAAAAATCAAAGTAAGGAATTTCGTCTCTCTTGTTAACTAAATTGAGTTATGTTGTACCTACTACTAGTCTGTGGTACTTACCACGTAATTATGTAATTGGGTTTATCCCGTAATAAATACATTTTGATATTTTCGTCATTAATTTTTGTACATTTAGGTACATTTTTTTTTTTCGTGATTTCAAAGTTGATCCCATAGTAAAAGTTGTTCAGTTTGATGGTCCCTATCTACCATATTCGGCATTAGGGGTTATTTTGTAACACGTTGTATATGAATTATTTTACGGCTTACCTTTCTGTAATACTTATTCTCAATATCTAGTTTTATGAACAATACCTGTACATTGTGTCAATTTGTGTCCCTCAATAAAGTGCAATTCCGAAAGGGGGTGTGAAAATTGTGAAATGAGCGGTTTTCTGACAGCAGAGAATTTTAGTATAATTTTATGTCGACAGATGGCGTTACTTCAACTAAGTCGATTTTTTAAATATTATTTCACACTAATGGTCATATTGGTCATAGAAAAGTTCTTCGTAACACGCCATCGGACAAGCAACGCACAAAGCAACAAACCACATACTCAACAAACGTATAATAAAAAAGTAATTAAATTTCATATTTTTCATAAAAAGCTACCTACTAAGTACAACGACATCTAGTTCTATTTTATGAACTACTTTTTTTTTCTTAAACTGCCTTTTGAAAACCGCTCATTAACCGTAAATTTTAGATAATAAAAATATTTACGACTAACAATGATTTTTTGCTGATGTTGATGTCTCTAAGAATAAAAATAGGTAATAATTTTCTATTGGTGGATTTCTTTTAAATTATACCACATACGTGGCAGTGATAAAATAAACGCGCGTTACATATAATTTGTTTTCAGTGATCTTTAGGAATATATTTTTATATTATCTTTTTCTTGATAAAAGGGTTTATGGTTTTTGAATATCAAATATGCGTGCGTACCTATTTATTAGTAATTATGCAGATTTCTTGCTTTTAAAGCTGTTTTTAATCGTTTTTTTGAAGATTTTTTTTTAATTAATTCAGAAGATAGGTGCTATCTGCATATTATACAGGGTGACATGGAAATTCGAGCTATTCCTTGAAAGGGGTTATACTAGAGGTCATTAGCAACAAATTAAGCCCAGTGGACCAGGGGTCAAAACTTGATGGTTACCGAGCTGCAGCAGTTCTTCGATATTTACGAAATTTTCCGACTTGTTATCAAATTTCCATGTCGCACTGTATACGAGTATTTTGACCCATTAATTAGTCTGCACTACAAAGCAAAGGCATAACTCTGTTTGCTGTCAACCAGTGTTTCTGGGCTGAAACATTTATTCCTTCATTAAAAAAGATCGAAATATTTATGTCCAGAATCTGCGAGGTGTGTGGGAGTGTCCTGTCTGTCTGTTGCGGTTTAGAACTAGAGAGTATCTGTGGCTACACTCGTACAGCTACCACGAGCATATGTATCGCTGCAAGTCCTGCCCGTACTCTGCCAACGATCGGTGAGTTGCTTTCTGTCACTTTCTTATGTAGTTATTGTTGTATTGTTTTGTTAGACAACAGGCGGCCCACCACATGCCGCCATTTTAAATCCCTTTCATTAATAAATTAATGACCGCGAGTAACATACTCTCAAATCAGGGTCGTTGTTTTCCCGCTGTGTACCTAGTGATGGTTAGTGACTCAGCCCATGATTTTGAACAACTTTGCCAAAGAAATATAGGTCGAAATATGAAAAAGGACCCCCCATACATTGACAAGGGGTTCAAAAATTACCTTGTATTTATTTCATAGTGGCCAGGCTCTGCAGCACTCGCGCGAGCATGCAGGCTACCGGGCAAGTTGCTCGCTGTGTCCGTTCAAGGCCAAGCACCCGTCCAGTGTGACTCACCACGTGCGTACCCGGCACAAGGAGCAAGCGCAAACATGCGACAAATGCGGCCTCGTGTTTGTTAGCAGCGTGGGACTTAAAGTCCACATGGGGGTCGCGCACAACGAGACGTCTAATGAGGTAAAAAGTCAAATTATTTCATTTGATGTTTCAGTAAATCTTTACGTCGGCCATTTAAAAAAAACCGGAAATTCGTTGCAACTGATAAAACTAGTGTTTTATACTATTCAAACCGACTGGCACGAGTCGGGCCACATCGCAGCGAATGCGCATTGCGTCGGTGGCCAACAGTGTCCGCACACAGCCGTCGGCACGCGTCCGCATCCGTCGGCACTCGTCCGCATCCGTCGGCACGCGTCCGCATCCGTCGGCACGCGTCCGCATCCGTCGGAACGCGTCCGTATCCTTCGGCACGCGTCCGCATCCGTCGGCACTCATCCGCATCCGTCGGCAAACGTCCGCAACCGTCGGCACGCGTCCGCATCCGTCGGAACGCGTCCGCATCCGACGGCCGCGTCCGCATCCTTCGGCACGCATCCGTATACGTCGGCACGCATCCGCATCCTTCGGCACGCGTCCGCATACGTCGGCACGCGTCCGCATCCATCGGCACGCGTCCGCATCCGTCGGTACGCGTCCGCATCCGTCGGCACGCGTCCGCATCCGTCGGCACGCAGCTGCCGCGGCGTGCGTGCGGAGCTAGTCGGCTGCCGACGCCTGCACACGGATGAGATGGGTTCCAAGCTGTGTAAATTTCAACCAAGAACTTAACTATCCGTATCATCATATCAGCCGCACGACACCCATTGCTGCTTATAGGCCTCCCCTAAGGATTTCCACGACGATCGGCCTTGCGCTGCCCGCATCCAGTGGCTTCCCGCAACCTTCACCAGATCGTCGGTCCGCCTTGTCGGGGGCCTACCCACGGAGCGTCGTCCGGTGCGCGGTCGCCATTCCAGAACCTTTCCGCCCCAACGGCCATCGGTTCTTCTCGCTATGTGTCCCGCCCATTGCCACTTCAGCTGATAGAAGGTTATAGCTGATACTGATAGCTATAACTATCTGTATAGAAGCTTAAATTTCCTTCAGCAGATTAAAATGTCCAAAGTTCAAAGTAAATTATTTAATGTAATTTTCCCGTCTAAAGTCAAAGTCAAACAAACAAACACTATGTATGACAGACATTTTCAGCTTGTCTCGGTTGAGTGGTATCGTTTGAGTGGCACCGCACCTTTCCCGCATTATTGCTATATCTGTCTCTGTCTGCAACGTGAAGACCATGAGAGACGGATGTAGCGAGTCTAGTGGCGACAATGCGACAAATAGTGTCAGTGCTGTGCTAGGTATAAAAAAATATAGCTGGTCACTGCGAACAGTCTGCCGCTGTTTGGTTAATTGTTATTTTGAACATAATATTTTTTACAGACGGATTTATACCCTTGTGAGAAATGTGGTATAAACTTCAAATCGGAAGACGATAAACTTACGCACTTGCGCACATCTCCGGCGCACAGCAGCGACAAGGACGTTGAGTAAGTTTTCAACAAATGTGAAGTCTAGAAGGCCGTTTTAAACTAAGTCTGCACCACAACGAAAGAAGTCCCACGAAGTTTTGATGGAACTAAAATAAATGATGTCCAATGGGGTTGGAAACGCAAAGCTAATTGTAAATGTCGCTGCGTACGCTTGTTCCTAAAACAGTAGACGTTCAGAACAAAATATAGGAAAAAATAGGTATTTATTTTGTGGTATTTTTTTTACCAAAAAAGACCCATTGACCCAAAATTTATATAAAAGACTATTCTACAATGCAAATGCTAGAATAGAATTGAAAGCAAAATTAAGGCGCTTTTATTCTTACTGAATACATTTTTTTTCTTAATATCCAAATTTTTCAGAAATATGTAAGTAAGTGCCAACATTTTTACAGCTACAACATTATTACACAGAATTTGGTAATTTTAAAGCTATAAAACGATTTTTAAAGCAAAAACGCCCTTTGTTTTGACGGATCTCGTGGAACAAGCGTACGTAGCGCCGCTTTGACAGTTGCCTTCCCCATTGCTTTCAGAATAAAGCCTTTACTCTAATGACGTAAACGATATCAGCATTGTGTTTGCGGGATTTCTTTGGTTGCGCAGACTCCTCCGGACACTAGGCTCCCATGACGCCGCTCCCATGGCATCCAACCGCCACTGTGGTCTAGTGGTTCGCCCGCCCGTGTAAGACGCAGGGTGTAAAACACAGGTTTGGTTGGTGGTAGGGCTTAAAAGTGTAATTTGAATAATGTTATCAAGGACATACATATTTATTATTTATTATTATTGTTTAGTTAGTTTTGTACTGAGACTATCGAAATGACAACCACGTGACACTATATCAGCGGGGTTTTCTTTCCCATTCACATGCCGCCACTCGTGTCCTTTTGTAATTTCCAATATTTCAGAAACACGGTTCTGAACAAACGTTTTAAGCTTATTAGGCGGCGTGCTTAACTTAACCAGCCTAACACTATCGTTGAGTCTGTCCAAATGACAACAGTATCAAACGTAGTGCGCAAAAAATGAATTAATTTTAAAAACAATCGAGCACCTAAGAGGGCGCCACTTAGCTCGAGCCGCGGAATTGTCATAATCGGTTTGATAGATGCCACCTTGCCCTTCGCACATAACAAACTAACTGTCACAGCATTACCTTTCGATTTATCAATAACACGTATAAATGCACACGCCCCATCAGCCGCTTGAGACGCGTCAGTAAATATGTGCATCTCTGTGATCGCATTACTACCAAACTTGTTCGTCATCACATACCGTGGAACTCGAATAGCTTTTAACGACTGTAGGCCGCCTACAAACTTATTCCATATTACCGAAATATCTTCAGAGACCAGTTCATCCTATTGTAACTGTAATGACCAACATTTCTGCAATAAAATTTTAAAATTATAATTGCAGGACTTACTAATCCAAGTGGGTCATAGATTTAAACGCGCAAGATAAAATTAAACGTTTCGAAACGCAACTTGTGTCTTGCTCTAATTCAGTATGAAAATATAATTCATCTTGTTGTGGGTACCAACCCAGCCCTAACGTTTTACTTTGAATATTTTCACCCACTGTATGAGAACAATTTTCAAAATTGTAAACCCATTTTCTCAAGGGGAAGCATGCTGTTTGTAAAAGCTTCGCCGTGTCTTCACAATTTTTTAATAACCTTTTTTTAGTGGGGGCGTTACCTATATTGCCCATGGTCCAAACCAAATAAAGCAAAAGGCACAAAATTAGCACAGCACGGGTTAAGGAGACCCGTCGATTTTTGTGAATAGTAACTAACTAAAGGATAGATAAAAAAATATTTAAAAAAAAACACGTTATTACATAAATCTAAATAGAGAGAGGTAACTGAAGTAAAAAGTATGGTAATTAATAATTTTATTAAGTAGCAGGGTTACATTAACCTGAGGATCCCATGGGAGTCGAGAGGCGAAAAAATTATATGTGCCTAGTGTCCGGAGGGGCGTTGTTATGAAAAACTGTGATTTGTTCCGATTGGCTCTTTGCTGTGGTAGTAATTAAATACCTACTTTGGTTGTCTTTAGGGTATACTCTCGGTCTGTTTCAAACCCGAGAAAGAAAAAGAAACAACAAAAACAACAAAAACCCGGCGTACGATGGAACAGGAAAGTTAATCGTGATGACTATCCCAAAAAGTGTGATCATGTAAGTACTTAAATACCTGTATGGAAAATGTTTAAATATATAGTGTCAAATAAATGTATTAGTGTTCAAACCAAAAGTAACAGTGTGACTCGATGCGATTTTGTATTCTCATCTAGTAACACTTGTTAGTAATGGTTCTATTATTTATCATTAAGGCGGCGGCAAAACTAAGTTTACCGACGCCGAATATTTGCGATTTGTATTACCTATAATAGATAAGTAGATTGATTGATCCCCATACACACCCAATTGATCTGATCAGCATTCTAAGAGCTGTAAGGATATGTTTAAAAAAACCACGAAAATAGCATTAAAATGTATGGAAATGCTGTAACTGATAACTCTTATCCTTACAGCTCTTAGAATGCTGATCAGATCAGTTGGGTGTCTATGGGGATCTGAATCTTCTCCATTCACTCCCTGGATAGCCATCATCAGATCACACCCCGTTTCATCCTGGGCGGAGAACCAAAGCTTCAAAGTTACCTTGTTTGTATAAAAATAAGCCTCTGTGGTACTTTGTTTTCCAGGCCAGTGTATTTTATAGCGTAATGTGAAATGCGCTTCAATTTTGGGCGTTGCCGTAATGACAAATATCACCGCCTTCGGAATCATTTTTGACGTTGCATTTTGTTGATAACTATCCTTCTATTTTGTTGATAACTAGTCGGTTGTTGTTTTAGTGCGACCTGTTGGTGAGCAGTCCCGGGGGACACTGGCAGCACGTGCAGAAGAAACACCGCGACATGAAACACGCGTACCGAGCGCTCGTCAGGGTCGTCTGCGACGTCTGCGGGAAAGGGCTGCAGGTTAATATACACACACACGCACGCACGCGCACACGCGCACAACACACACACATACACCCACACCCACCACACCACACACACAACGCATACCACATACATACACACTCACACACACCACATACACACACACACATACACACCACCACACACACACACACATCACACACCCAGACACACTGCACACACACACACACACACGCAGCCACATAAGCACGCACACGCAGTCACACACACGCACACACACACACCACACGGACACACACACACACACACACCACACGCACACCCACATTACATGAACGCTAATTGTTTCTTTTGTGCCGATTCAATGTGTCGTCACTCGCGTCATTGAGTCATCGATAAAGCTATTACTATCGAAGTGGCAATTAATGAATTCGCCTGGAGCCTTAGTTCCCTTTACGGAGCTAGATAGCTATCTACAAACAGTACAATAATTTTACAGTAAAATTGGTACTCGATACGAATTAAACTCGATATTTTGCGTGTTATATTTTAAATTTATTTATAATATATATTTTTATTGTTATATTTTAGTTAACAAAAGCTACTTCATATTTAGGGAAAAGACTATAACTAAGGTTTCGTTCGCCAGAACCACACTATGCTCAAGATACACTTGCTGCAGCACGGGCCTCCGACGTTCGCATGCGCCGACTGCCCGCGCAAGTTCCACGACAAGTACGCGCTGGCGCGCCACGTGGCCGTGCACCAGCCCGGCCGGCCGCACCGCTGCGACCAGTGCCCGAGTGCCTTCAGACACCGCGGAAACCTGATACGCCATAAAAGGGTCAGTTTTTCTTCCCTTATATCTCATTTGTCATTATTACCCTTGTCACAGAATACATACCTAATAGTACAAGTAAAGAAGATGCACTCCGCAAAATCATTTAAATAAATAGCGACTCTTGCTTCCCCCTAATCACCATCATCATCATATCAGTCGCACGACACCCACTGCTGGGTATAGGCCTCCCCCGAGGATTTCTACGTCGATTGGTCCTGCGCTGCCCGCATCCAGCGGCGCACCGCGACCGCGCACCAGATACCTATCCACCTACCACGGAGCCGCGCCCGGTGCACGTATTTCCTTAACCGTATTGAATTTGTCCCCTACTCGCGACGAATTCAATACGTTTTTTGAAATCAAAATAATATGCTGTGTAAGCATATCGTAGGGGTCGAAAATGGTCAGTAAAGTCAGTGAAAGTCAGTTTTTAGCTAGGTACCTACGTTCATTTTTCGATGATTTTTATACACTTTTTTTATTTATACCGTTTGTTTTTACTGTAAACAGGCAAGAGTATAAAATTAGTGGATGAAACTCACTAAAAATCGAGTTGCGCAGCCGATTGTTTTTACTATAGACAGGCAAGAGTATGTACAAGATTAGTGGATAAAACTGACTAAAAATCGCGCTGCGCTGCCGTTTGCTTTTACTATAGATAGGCAAGAGTACAAGATTACTTGATGAAACTGACTAAAAACAGCGCTGCGCGGCCGTTTTTTTATTTGATTTAATTTATTTTATAATTATGCTAATACACCCGGCACATCCATAAGCACTTAAGTCAATTTTCGCTCAAAAATAAGTTAAGTCACAATACACATATTTTTGTTCAATGCGCCGACTGGAACGAACACGTAAGTCACTGCGGCCGATTACGTCTGTAACTTACGACTGTTCTAAATAACTTATGTTTGATCTGACTCATTTCATCTTCGACAAAAACCACTTATGTTTGACTTAAGTGATTTAGGCCGACTTTGACTTAAGTTCTTATTCCTTCCGGGTCTTTATTATTATGATATTGAATGTTAAATGAATATGGAACTGTATTCTGAAATAAAGTATTATCATTTACTATAGATAGACAGACAAGAAGTACAAGATTAGTTGATGAAATTGACTAAAAATCGCGCTGCGCGGCCATTTTTTTTTACAAAAGGCAGACAAGATAGGTTACCACTATTCAGTGTATTTATCATAAAGAAAAAAAATTAAACAGAAAGGACATGTCCCGTCGCGCCTATGTAATTTGCCTCACTTTTCTCAAAAATGAAAGTCTATAGCGTCTTAATCAAAGTAGTATCTCAGAATAGGTATTTTACTCTAGAATCAGATTAATAATTGTTTTCTGCATTGAAAAGTGGGATTTTTTTTAAGTTAAAACGCTTTTATATCACAATATTTTATCATGAGAAAACAACTTGATGTTTTTGTAATTGTTTTTCTAAATATAAAACCATTTTTAACTGGCACTATACCTAAATAAAAAGTAATTAGCATTTTTTTTATTATGAAAATAATTAAATGGGGCAACGCTGGCACATCTCCTTTAGTCAGTAATAGGTCAGTATTTTTGAGTCTTACAGTCAGTAAAATCAGTATTTTTGACACTGCAACCAGTTTCGACCCCTGGAAATTTCAGCCCCATCAGTATACAAAATACATATATTAATTTAGGGACGTGGCCACGCATGACTTTACTTGGCGAGCTGCAAGCGGGTTTTGTCAGAAGCAGAGATGCACAGAGACATATTGCCGCGGGCCACATGTGGCCCCCCGGCAATATGTCACTGGGCCACTGGCATATTGCCGGGGGGCCAGCAAAAAAATTCCCTCGTACATTTGAAATATTTTTTTTCTATTTTATACTTTTGCTTTTGCTTAATTAACTTGTGCTGGTGGCATGCCATTAGTTCATCATTTGCCCAGGTGGTCCGGGGTCTCACTAAGACCGTCCGTGCATGCCTGCTTTAGAGGCTTCGATCAAGCTTAGAGGTGGTAAAGCGACGCTGTTGGCCATAGTACGTACTAGGTATGCGAGGGGTGATCCAAAAGTATTGATAATACACCCGTAGGTAGGTACTTTGTGCTTTTCCAGCGAACGATAAGTTAAAGAAAAACAAAAACCCATTTCTGCTGCTAAGTAGGTACTTGTTGTTTGAATATGTGCCTACTACCTTATGAAATGAATGATTAGACGTTACTTACAAGCTAGTTCCAAAAAGTACCTACCGATGCCTACAAACTCAAGAAAACCAAGTTTTACTTTCTATATCGTTTGGAAATTTGAAGAACGAGTACCTAAGCACTGTTTTTTGTTGTATTTAAGCAACTAAACACACTGTAAGCATAATAACAACGATTATTCATTTTGTTAACACAAACACTTGACTACAAATTCGCTGCAACTTACGTAAATACATGACAAACGCCCGCGCTAGCGGTCGCGACAGTCACGACTGAGCACTGTCTAAAACTGCCTGAGAATCTCTGTAAACTCGTAATGTCAATATGTGCGTGCGAAATAGCGCTTTGTTCCGAGTGGGCTCTCTGTCTGGCGGAGCGCCGCCACTACTTACTTTGTGCTTTTACTCTAAAAAAAGTATATGGTTCTGCTCGAAATTATTATGAATACAAACAGAAGGATATCCTTAACATTTGGAAAGTATAAGCATATCCTCCTTTTTTACACGACTGCCCAAAAAGGAGTGTATATGTGTTCAGCTTCAGGGTTCATGTATGTTTGTGGGAATGTGAGTTTCTTTATTCCACTATAACTTCTTAATGGCTAAACGTATTTAGATGTATGGGGTATCGTTAAAATCCTTACATCATTCCAAGTGACACTGGTTAATTATTTTTTTAAATAAGTCAATATCGCGACTGGGCGACGCCAAGAAAAAACATTTTTTTCTTCAATTATTACAATGTGGGCATCAAATGAAAGGCCTTAATGAGCACATTTTAAACTTATATAATTTGTCTTATTTGTCACTAAAATGTGTGAAATAAAAATAAATAAATTTAAAAATATTAAAAACGCGACTGCCCTGCCAAAAACGAACTAAAAAGTTAAATAAATAACAAGTGTCATTGCAGTCGGGGGACCTCTTTGATTATTGAAAATTGATCCAGAAAACGGTCCACCGACTGCAATGACACTTGTTATTTAACTTTTTAGTTCGTTTTTGGCAGGGCAGTCGTGTTTTTAATATTTTTTAAATGTATTTATTTCTCACTATCATTACTTTTGGATTACCCCTCGTTTGCATTTCAATCAATAGTACGTAAATCTTTCGTTCGTCACTGCGGCGCATTCGCGACTGTTTGTGTACCGAGTGCAGACCGAACTCGAGGCGCGTAGGTATGGCTCGCTTTTCGACTATTTGAATGAAGTTGGAATACTAATAGATACCATTACCATGCTCGTGGTACTGCAATTATATAGGTACTTCCATAGGTTTTAGTTTGCTGTAGTTTTCAGTAAAAAATACTTATTTAGTTATATCACTCTATCTCCCATTCTTCTCATAACAAAAGCTATAGGCCGACCGGATAAATGAGTCCTCGCCTGCGGGGCACAGAGGCGCGAGGGGAGACGAGAACGGGGGTCGTGAGAGGTGCGGGCGGCAGGCGTTCGTCGCCCGTCGCCCGCATCGCCCCCGTGCTCGTCTCCCCTCGCGCCCCTGTGCCCCGCAGGCGAGGACTCATTTAACCGATCGGCCTATAACCGTTTTTTTTCCGCAGGGACATTCCGACGTCACGCCGTACGAGTGTAAAATTTGCTTCAAAAAGTTCAAACAGCACCCTAACTTTAGCATACACGTGAAAACAGTTCACTGCGGCATGCCGCCTCCGCCACGGAAGAAGCGCACTCGCAATAAGAAAAGAGAGGAATAATTTGTTTTTTTTTTATTAAAGTAATTTTAAATTGTCAGTTGGTTACTGTAATAAAAAAGTAAAAATAATTTATTTCAGTTTTATTCATTACTGTAGCGGCATGCAGCGCAGGCATTGATGGACGAACACATTTTCTGTCGTCATTGTCACTCTCTCGATCGCACATTTCAAGTTTTCTCAAAATTTCTTTAATCTGAGTGCGTAATTGAAAAATGTGTCTCGGCCACTTTCCGCAACATAAGATTACGGACATTTTAAAATAATTTTTAGGTTTGTGTTGCTGAAGTATCGTTTCCAAATTATTTGCACTGCTGGTTGGCGGCCAATAGGAGCTCCATGGAAACGTTCAAATTTGACGGCTGACGTCACTCTAATGCTGAGGCCGCACTCATCGCGATAACGCGAATATTCGGGTTGTCGCGAAGTATGTAGCCAAATATTCGCGAATACTTCGGCACTTCGGGCGAAGCTTTAAGCACATCGCTCCGCTGTCGGTAAACTCTCGCACATCAAAGGGTTTTATCGCGATGAACTTCGCTTGCGCGGCCACACTTCATTCGGCCCGCACCCATCGTGCCTAGCGGACGTGTTGGATGAAACTACAAAGTATAATTTAGCTGAAGCGTAACATGGATTGGAGTAACCATAAAATTTTAGAATTTATTGCGAATTACGAGTCTGAGCCGATTTTATGGAACCCAAACGAAACTGGCCATAAAAGAAAGGATCTCTGCTATGACGCTTGGGTGAGAATAAAAAGTAACTTGAGCATTAGCGTATAGTTGGCAGCCTCACCATGGAATTAGAAGGTTTTGACTAGGTCAAAAAATTTATAGTAAATAGTGATAAATAGTGAACAATAGCATATAAATAGTGATACTATGGTTCAAAAGATATTTGAGTATCTTGGTGAGGCTGCTAACTTGACGTCAAGCTGGCAGACACCCTAAGAAATACAATTCGTATCAATGTGATTTATATGCCAAAAAATTGTTAGGAAATAGTGAATCGTATACGCAAAATTTCAATAATATTGCTTCAATACAAGCCGAGATATTTCGGTCTCAAAGTGGGCTGCTAACTTGACGTTTCTGGCGATGGCGATTCCAGAGAAACGGGTACAAGTTTAAAACAAATAATTATATCAAAAAATTGTTAGTGAAATTGTGATTCTTACGATATAAATAAAAAAGAATTCTTCATTGCTATTTTCTAAAAATCGAATGTTAACTTCAACATAATACTCTGAATATAGGCTGTCGATCAATATTGAACTTTGCTCAACAGTAATAAGGTTTAAGAGGGCGCAGTCTGCACACTAGCGCCGCCACTAGAAAAAAAATCATAGTGTTCAAATAAAGACGAAATTGTGAATTATCTCTCTGGAGTGCACTCCGAACTAGCTTTGTGGTATTTTTTATCACTTAATCAATACTTTCTAGCCTGCCGTTTAGTTTAATTGACTTTTATTGCGAAAAGTGGCCACTTTTAGCAATAAAAGTCCATTAAACTAAACTACAGGCCCAAAAATATTGCTTGAGTGATGAAAAGTACCACAAAGTATGTTCGGAGTGCACTCCAGAGAGATAATTCACAATTTCGTCTTTATTTGAGTATTATGATTTTTTTTCCAGTGGCGGCGCTAGTGTGCAGAATAAGCGCTCTTAAACTTGATTGCAATCATGAGGTGAGTACTATCAAGCAAAAAAGTGGAATTTATATTTTTTGACTGTGTCAATGGGGATGGAAACTGAGGAATTAATGGCGCCACAAGCGGTTGTACCAAAACATTTGATTGGTTGTTTCAAACATCAAATGTCATTTGTGGCATATTTTAACCATTCAAAGTATTGATAGCGGTTGGATTAGATTCATTAATAACAAACAATAAGAATAGCGCCATCTCTCGGAAAATAATGTCAATTTCTCAGTTATAATTTTAACGTTAGGTACCTATTTAGTGAGATTTATAATAAAATTAGTATCAGAAGTTAGGTAAGTAGGTAGGAAAGGAAGTAGATAATATAAGTATAAAATATTAATAGTTTCTCTCGATTAAATAACTAATTAAATGAACTGAAAGTAGAGTATTGAACCAATCAAAATTTTATAAAAAATTAAAAAAATATTTAATAAAAAAATGAAAAAGAAGTGGGTTGAAAAACATTTGTTTATATCAAATCAATAGCATTGAAATGAGGATATGACTATGGGGTTGGCAACGCAAAGCTAATCGCAGATGGCGCCAGTGGCGATCTAACCACTATCAATACATTGATTGGTTAAAATATGCCACAAATGACATTTGATATTTGAAACAACCAATCAAATGTTTTGGTACAACCGCTTGTGGCGCCATTAGTTCCTCAGTTTCCATTCCCATTGACACAGTCAAAAAATATAAATTTCACTTTTTTGCTTGATAGTACTCACCTCATGATTGCAATCAAGTTTAAACCTTATTACTGTTGAGCAAAGTTCAATATTGATCGACAGCCTATATTCAGAGTATTATGTAGAAGTTAACATTCGATTTTTAGAAAATAGCAATGAAGAATTCTTTTTTTATTTTTATCGTAAGAATCACAATTTCACTAACAATTTTTTGATATATTTATTTGTTTTAAACTTGTACCCGTTTCTCTGGAATCGCCATCGCCAGAAACGTCAAGTTAGCAGCCCACTTTGAGACCGTAATATCTCGGCTTGTATTGAAGCAATATTATTGAAATTTTGCGTATACGATTCACTATTTCCTAACATTTTTTTGGCATATAAATCACATTGATACGAACTGTATTTCTTAGGGTGTCTGCCAGCTTGACGTCAAGTTAGCAGCCTCACCAAGATACTCAAATATCTTTTGAACCATAGTATCACTATTTATATGCTATTGTTCACTATTTATCACTATTTACTAACAATTTTTTGACCTAGTCAAAACCTTCTAATTCCATGGTGAGGCTGCCAACTATACGCTAATACTTGAGCTGGGCTTGTACAGTCGAAGATTTGAAAAAAAAAAACGTGACTCGCTTATGGCATACTATAGGCAACATCTGAATAAGAAAAAAAAAATACATCGCTCGTACATCGCGATAAATTTACTACGCGCAATATGTGACCGCGAAGATTCGCCGTAGACGAAGTTTATCGCCCGAATGTTATCGCGATGTGTGCGGCCCAGGCATAAGAGCTCTAAGCAAAGTTCGCAGTACTTTGGTCAGGGTTGTGACATCGCGTCGCAGTTGTTTCCATAGCGTTCGCGTGGCCGGTCAACCTCTGTACAGCAATAACTATGTAGAATTACTGAAATTTTCATGGGCCAAAAATTGCTTATGAATTGCTTATTCCACAATTTGCAAGCCTGTTATTCTTTCCATAAACTAAGTATGAGTTTAAAAGTCTCAAGCGCCTGTTAAAAATTCAGAGCAAAGTGACGTATAGTGCTAATTGCGTTTATATTACAAAAGGTTTGAGGGGTCAATAGAATAGCAGGTCAACCGTCGTATTTGACTTTGAAATTGTGTCTAAAAATTGCTTATGAATTGCTTATATTTGCTTATCATAACGAGAGAATAGCTTATTGCATAATTTAAAAGAAAAAAAAAACATTTAAAGTTACCGACGTCTATCCTGACATCAGAATGGCCGGTCAACCTCTGTAGAGTAATAACTATGTAGAATTACTTAAATTT
Organism: Agriphila tristella; assembly: GCA_928269145.1. NCBI lineage: Eukaryota > Metazoa > Arthropoda > Insecta > Lepidoptera > Crambidae > Agriphila > Agriphila tristella. The sequence goes on from OV743442.1 coordinate 20,981,838, forward strand.
TCATGAGCCAAAAATTGCTTATGAATTGCTTATATTTGCTTATCATATTGAGATAATTGCTTATTGCATAATTTAAAAGAAATAAAACATTCAAGGTTTACCACGTCTATCCTGACATCAGAATGGCCAGTAAACCTTAAATGTTTTATTTCTTTTAAATAATGCTATAAGCGATTCTCTCGTTATGATAAGCAAATAAAAGCAATTCATAAGCAATTTTTGGCTCATGAAAATTTCAGTAATTCTACATAGTTAATACTTTACAGAGGTTGACCGGCCATTCTGATGTCAGGATAGACGTCGGTAAACCTTAAATGTTTCATTTCTTTTAAATTATGCTATAAGCGATTCTCTCGTTATGATAAGCAAATATAAGCAATTCATAAGCAATTTTTGGCTTATGAAAATTTCAGTAATTCTACATAGTTATTACTTTACAGAGGTTGACCGGCCATTCTGATGTCACGATAGACGTGGTAAACCTTAAATGTTTTATTTCTTTTAAATTATGCAATAAGCAAATCTCTCATTATGATAAGCAAATATAAGCAATTTTTGGCTCATTTAAATTTCAGTAATTCTACATAGTTATTACTCTACAGAGGTTGACCGGCCATTCTGATGTCAGGATAGACGACGGTAAACTTTAAATGTTTTTTTTTCTTTTAAATTATGCAATAAGCGATTCTCTCGTTATGATAAGCAAATATAAGCAATTTTTAGACACAATTTCAAAGTCAAATACGACGGTTGACCTGCGATTCAATTGACCCCTCAAACCTTTTGAAATATAAACGCAATTAGCACTATTAGGGATGGGTCCAGTGAAAATTTCAATGAAATGAAAATTAAATTTATATGAAATTTATGAAATCTTTCAAAACGGGTTGAAATATTTCACTTTTGAGTGAAATTTATTTCCAGTACTAGACATTCCTCATTTTCTGAATTACTTTACTATTTTAGCGTAATAAATGAAACTTAAAGACTTAGATAATTGAACGAGCGAACGCGTAGCGCGAGAGATGTGTCTCTGCTGCAGCTTGGGCAAAAATTCTTTCGTATGTCCTTCCGGCTGTCATTTGTTCTCCGAAGTCGCATTTCTCAAACGATTCATGTGAAGTTTTGTGAGCGAATTCGAAAATTATACAGAATTTTATTGTTAAGCCAGTTTTTCGAAATTAGTCAAAATGGCAGAGATATGTAAAATAAAACACATTTCAGTCCGGCTTTCTAGTACTGTTTGTTCTCCTCTACAGGTCAGATTTTTTAACCGATTCTCGTTAAGTTTCAAAATGCGGAGATAATTATGTAAAAGAAACATTTGAGTCCGGCTTTCCGGTTCTATTTGTTCTCCTCTACAGATCGCATTCCTCAATTGATTCTCATGAAATTATGTGAGCACTAGTGAGCAGGTTCGAAAAATATATAAAAAAAAATATTTTTGAGACAGTTGTTAGAATTTTTTCCAAATGGCGGAGATATGTAAAAGATATGTAAGAGAATTCAACGACCTCCGTGGTCGAGTGGTTCGCATGCCGGTTTTTCAAGGCGTCACCATCTCTTGAGGTCCTGGGTTCGATCCCCGGCTGGGTCAATGTAGAAAGTGAACTTTTCAATATGGTCTCAGGTCTGGGTGTGTGTCATACCACCGTTGTTTTTGATTTCCATAACACAAGTGCTATAGCTACTTACTTTGGGATTGGAGCAATGTATGTGATGTTGTCAAAAAAAAAAACATATTTCAGTCCGGTTTTCGGGCGCTGTTTGTTCTCCTTTACTGGCCGCATTTCTCGTGTAATTTTGTGAGCAGGTTCGAAAATTCGTTGATCGTCTGTCTGTCTGTCTGTCACCAGGCTGTATCTCATAAACCGTGATAGCTAGACAGTTGAAATTTTAACAGATGATGAATTTCTAACTAAAAACAGAATAAAATAAATATTTAAGTAGGGCTCCCATACAACAAACATGTTTTTATTTTGCCGTTTTTTGGTATGGAACCCTTCATGCGTGAGTTTTTTTTTCAACTAATGAGCGGTTTTCAAAAGGCAGTTTAAGAAAAAAAAAGTAGTTCATAAAAAAGGACTAGATGTCGTTGTACTAAGTAGGTAGCTTTTTATGAAAAATATGATATGTAATTACTTTTTTATTACACGTTTGTTGAGTATGTGGTTTATTGCTTTGGGCGTTGGTTGTCCGTTGGCGTGTTAAGAAGAACTTTGCTATGACCAATATGACCATTAGTGGGAAGTAATTTTTAAAAAATCTATTACACGTTTGTTGAGTATGTGGTTTATTGCTTTGGGCGTTGGTTGTCCGTTGGCGTGTTAAGAAGAACTTTGCTATGACCAATATGACCATTAGTGGGAAGTAATTTTTAAAAAATCTATTACACGTTTGTTGAGTATGTGGTTTATTGCTTTGGGCGTTGGTTGTCCGTTGGCGTGTTAAGAAGAACTTTGCTATGACCAATATGACCATTAGTGGGAAGTAATTTTAAAAAAATCTATTACACGTTTGTTGAGTATGTGGTTTATTGCTTTGGGCGTTGGTTGTCCGTTGGCGTGTTAAGAAGAACTTTGCTATGACCAATATGACCATTAGTGGGAAGTAATTTTTAAAAAATCTACTTTTTTGAAGAAGTACTATCGACATAAAATTATACTAAAATTCTCTGCTGTCAGAAAACCGTTCATTGTATCAGCGATTATAAAAAAGATTGGGACCTCTATTAAGCTCCGTTTGAGAGAACTGCGTGGACGCGCGATTCTCCACTTTTCGACCGCGCAGCCATAGCATTTAAGCTACGTAGGTCGTGAAGTCCAAACATTAGGGCTTTTTATACTTTCTACACTTTTTTACGAAATCGTATCTGCGATAAGCAAAAAGAATGGGACCCCTACTTAGCTCCATTTAAGAGAACTGCGTGACCGCGCGGCTCTCCACGTTACGACCGCGTGGACTATGGCGCGGTATGTAGGTCGTGAAATCCAAACATTAGGGCTTTTTAATACTTTCTACATTTATCGACGAAATCGTATCAGCGATTTGCAAAAAGAATGGGACCCCTACTAAGCTCCGTTTAAGAGAACTGCGTGACCGCGCGGCTATCCACGTTTCGACCGTGCGGACTATGGCGCGCTTTGTAGGTCGTGAAATTCAAACATTAGGGCTTTTTAATACTTTCTACATTTATCGACGAAATCGTATCAGCGATCAGAAAAAAGAATGGAACCCCTACTAAGCTCCGTTTAAGAGAACTGCGTGACCACGCGGCTTCACGTTTCAACCAGGCGGACTATGGCGCGTTATGTAGGTCGTGAAATCCAAACATTAGGGCTTTTTATACTTTCTACATTTTTTTACGAAATCGTATCTGCGATTAGCAAAAAGAATGGGACCCCTACTAAGCTCCATTTAAGAGAACTGCGTGACCGCGCGGCTCTCCACGTTTCGACCGCGTGGACTGGCGCGGTAATCAGTGGCGAAGGGTCCATACAAGCCGATTCCTATCGGCTTACCTTTTGGAAATCCTACCCCACTGATCCACCATGCAGATCATATCATTTTTCATATTTTTTGTAAAGCGGCTTACCTTCGCCATAATTTCACCCCTCGCCACTGCGCGGTATGCAGGTCGTGAAATCCAAACATTAGGGCTTTTTATACTTTCTACATTTTTCTACGAAATCGTATAAGCGATTAGCAAAAAGAATGGGACCCCTACTAAGCTCCGTTTAAGAGAACTGTGTGGCAGCGCGGTTCACCACTTTCAATCGCGCGGCCAGGAGCCGGAAACCTTTACAACTTTTTGAATATTGGACCTACTTTGCAACTTTAATTGTCAGTTTTCTACATATTCCTTCGTAATGTTGACGTAGTCGTTTTTCTTCTACGCTATCGTGGCCGACAATCGAAACGGACACTGAATATTTTGATACTAAAAGTTGTAAAATAGCCAAAGCTATTCGTAATATAAGCCAACTTATTTGTATATTGTTTTGTTGTATAATTATGTTGATTATAATGACAAAATGCATGTAATTTTGTTTTATTTAGGTCAGATGAAACTTAAAAATAAATTTCACTCTAAACTGAAATATTTCAAATCAAAATGAAATTTATTCTAAATATTTCACAGACTGAAATTTTTCGTGAAATTTACCCAACCCTAAGCACTATACGTCACTTTGCTCTCAATTTTTAACAGGCGCTTGAGACTTTTAAACTCATACCTAGTTTATGGAAAGAATAACAGGCTCTCGGCTTGCAAATTGTGGAATAAGCAATTCATAAGCAATTTTTGGCCCATGAAAATTTCAGTAATTCTACATAGTTTTTGCTGTACAGAGGTTGACCGGCCATTCTGATGTCAGGATGGCCAGTCAACCTTAAATGTTTCATTTCTTTTTAATTATGCAATAAGCAATTCTCTCATTATGATAAGCAAATATAAGCAATTTTTAGACACAATTTCAAAGTTAAATACGACGGTTGACCGGCCTTTCTGATGGTCACTGTATAATGGACGTCAGTGACCGGAGCCCAAAGTATTGAGGGAGGAGGCGCTCTTACTGCGGGACGAATTAGTTGCAATTCTCAAAGCAGGGGGCTATGAATTGCGAAAATGGTTATCCAATGAGCCTCGAGTTCTGGAAGGGATCCCGGAGGATCACCAACAGAACCTATGGATGCATTCCGAGTCACGCTAACAGCGATTTGCGTACCGTGTACAACAAATAGAGAAGGCTGTGGCGTACTGAATCACCGTGAGCGCGATAACGACAGCCCGTGTGACGTCAGTCACTGATTGCGTCATAACATCCGCCATCATTGTTTGTTTTGTTTACCTCAGGTGCATTTAAATGAAAGTTCAAAATTTGTTAAAAATTCTTTCCGCATACCATGGAAGTAAAAGTCGAAGATATATGATCATATACATATAAAGCAAAAAGGTCCAAATTCCGAACTTTTAAATTTAAATTATTGAGGTTATGTAGGCCAAGACATCGGTGAGCGCGCTCACGAGCGTTCCGAATCATTGATAGTCCCAACTGCCAGAAGCGCAATTAGAGTCTGGTCAACAAAAGATGAACCGGAAATGGAGGCGCCACTTTCCCTGTTAAATTAACGTATCGAGGTTAAGTTATTGGAAACTGAACCTTAAAATAAGGCGCAAAATTAGTTCCATTTCCAATCGAGTCTCATCTTTCGTTGACCAAACTCTATCTGAATCGGTACGCTTGTTATCGTGATCAACGCTGAATGTGATTTTAGCCTGAGGGCCTAGTACGAGTTGTGTTTCTCACTTAAGCCTCGATTACATACGCCGATTTAGCTTCCTTACTGGGGATCCAATCTAGGAACCCAAATTGGATGTAGTGATCACACTATGCCCCAATTAGGACATGATTTCACTGATTAGGGTTGTCACCAGTACTTGACAATAACATTATTGTACATAGATTAAACAATGAGTTTTCACTATTAACGGAAATGTAAAGGTAGGTTTTGTTGAGTACTCTGATAGGAAATGGATGATGAAGCCGGACGGAAAAAGGCCACTAGAACTCTGTAATAAAAAAGATGGCGGTCAACTTTATTGTTTGTGGGCCGATTTCAATGAAACACGGTTTTGTTACTATTTTGACAAAAAATAACAACGAAATGTTGAAAATATTAAAAATCTAAGATGGCGGTCAACTTTTTTGTTTTTGGGCCGATTTCGATAAAACTCGGTTTTTGGTCCTATTCTGTCAAGAAAATAACAACGCAATATTGAAAATATTAAGAAATCCAAGATGGCGGCCAAAATTTTTTTTGTGGGCTGATTTCGATGAAACTCGGTTTTTGGTACTATTTTAACAAGAAAATAACAACACAATTTTTTAAATACTAAAAATCCAAGATGGCGGTCAACTTTTTTGTTTTTGGGCCGATTTCGATTAAACTCGGTTTTTGTTCCTATTTTGACAAGAAAATAACAACGCAATATTGAAAATATTAAGAAATCCAAGATGGCGGCCAACATTTTTTTGTGGGCCGATTTCGATGAAACTCGTTTTTTGGTACTATTTTAACACGAAAATAACAACACAATTTTTTAAATACTAAAAATCCAAGATGGCGGTCAACTTTTTTGTTTTTGGGCCGATTTTGATAAAACTCGGTTTTTGGTCCTATTTTGTCAAGAAAATAACAACGCAATGTTAAAAATATTCAAAAATTCAAGATGACGGCCAACGTTTTTGCTATTGGGCCGATTTCGATTAAACTCGGTTGTTGGTACTATTTTGACAAGAAAATAATAAGGCAATGTTAAAAATATTAAAAATCCAAGATGGTGGCCTATTTTTTTGTTCGTGGTCCAATTTTAATAAAACTTGGGTTTTGGTACTAACTACTTAAAAAGTAACAATAATCATCATCATCGAAATCGAAAAATTGAGAAATCGGCCCAAAAATAAAAGAGTTGGCTGGTATATTGATTTTATTATTATTTTCAACATTTCGTTGTTATTTTTTCGTCAAAGTAGTAACAAAACCGAGTTTCTTTGAAATCGGCCCATAAACAAAAAAGTAGGCCGCCATCTTGGATTTTTATATTTAAAAAATTGTGTTGTCATTTTCTTGTCAACATAGTAGCGAAAACTGAGTTTCATCGAAATCGGCCCACAGACAAAAAAGATGGTCGCCATCTTGGATTTTTAGTATTTGAAAAATTGTGTTGTTAATTTCTTGTCAAAATAGTAGCAAAAACTGAGTTTCATCGAAATCAGCCCACAAACAAAAAAGATGGCCGCCATCTTGGATTTTTATTATTTGAAAAATTGAGTTGTTATTTTCTTGCCAAAATAGTACCAAAAACCGAGTTTCATCGAAATCAGGCCAAAAACAAAAAAGTTGGCCCCCATCTTGAATTTTTGGTACGCACTCAAATGGTAGTGGTGGTGGTAATGCAATGTCAATTATTGATAAGCCATGCTTGATCATCTAGGGGTTACTTATAATGTGATATAGGTACCGGCATAAATAACTTGGTAAAACAAAGATGAGACAAAAGATGCAACGAGTTTAGTGTTTGTAGCTGCTGCGCATCTTTTGTCTTGCCAAATTACGTGCCCGTAATAATACACCCACAGAAATGCAAACTAAAGAAAAAAATATGACTGAAGACTTGGCTGCATGATCAAAGTTTCATTTGCCTTACCTATATAGCCTTGGCTAGGGAGGCAACCCTTAAATTCCCCAACTAGGATCCAATTCGGGGAATCTTTTCCAATCTGAAATTGGATCCCCAGTAAGGAAGCTAAATCGGCGTATGTAATTGAGGCTTTAACTTTGCGAATAGTATCGAGTGAAAGAGAGGATATCATGCGAGTGAGTGAACGAGTGAAAGAGAGGATATCATGCGAGTGAGTGAAAGAGAGAAGACGATAGTTTACTATTCGAAAAGTGAAGTGAGAACAAAAAAACAACTCGTACTAGGCCCCAAAGAGAATGTAAAATCACTACGTATTATTAACAAGGGTGCGTTCCGTGGCTTCGCTCGAGTGCACTCGAGCGCACTCCGGTGCGCGCTCTAACCGTTCCGTAGTTCGGTGAAATTTTACTCTGACAGCTGTCAGGGGCCTTACTATGAGCTCTTATAGCAGGACTTATACTGAATGGCATTACTTTTTCGTACCATGACCTCGATTTAGCAGGCCTGCGGAGGGCCTGCTTTAATACACGCTCTTAAACCGTTCACCATTTTTTATGTATGGACGAAGCGTACCACGACGCACGGTTTCACAGTTTGGGAGCTGTTTTATAGCGTCTGTAATGTCAAATAAAGCAATTCATAAAAAGTTCCTACGTGATCAGCTTTTTCAAAATTGTTTAGTGTATTTAGATAAGTTTGGTGTGAGAATTTTAAGATTTGTGATTTTTTTTTATATTTATTATTTAACAGTGAATTATGTAACTTGATAAAGGCACTTAGCACAGGCACAAGCATTATGTTGTTAAATTTCACTAAAATAAAAAGAAATGATGACAGATGAGACCCCATAAATAAGTACCTAAATTGCATTACATTTTATGTTATTATGAATAATAATAATCAAATAAAGAAGAAAATGATTTATTTTATATCAATGTAATTAACAAACTAATGGTGTGAAATGATATTGAAAATAAAAAAACTGAAATAATATAATTTTAATTTGTTTTATTGACTTGCGACATTTTATTAGAGCACGCACCTAGTAAATCGCACTTAAAAATAAATATGAAGTTGTGATACTTTATTTGCAATGTTCTCATTAAAAAAAACTAGTAAGTGACCGTTATTTTATTTTTCATCAATTTAGAACGTCGCGGCAGACAGAGATATACTATCCCCGCCAATTGGTAATTCGCAAAAACCTTGTCACATTAACATCCACATCGACGTGATCCGCAACTAAAAATGCCATGAAATAAGAAAATTCTTAATAGGTATAAATCTAATATAATTATTATTTATTAAATTATTATTTTCAGTAAGATAGGGTCTAGGTATATCAAAAATTTACAAATTGTTTTTCGTTTTTGAGGTTAAAAACATGGCCGCCAGGAGCATTACCGATTGGCGGGGATAATAAGCGATAAATTGAGTGCATTCTACCAAACAAATATCTAAGTCATCGAACGCTATAAAGTACATTTTAACCATGAAAAGTAAATGAATATTCTAAACAAATTACTTTCTATGGTTAACAAATTTATGGCGATCGATGACTCAGAGATTTGTCTTACAGAATGCACCCATCGATTTGTACAGGCTAGCTCGTTTTCGCATCGTCTACAAAGCATTAGTGCTCTGTACAAAGCATACCAGAGACAAACTAACCGTTCACCTTGAGTCAAAACAATCTTTATGCCGTTCACCTAAAAGACGGTCATGGTACCGATTTAAGCAATTTTGTTTAGGGCCTGCTTCTGAACAGAACGGCTTAAGGATGGTTTCTTATTTGCTGATGGTAAGCCCCCAGGGGCCTTACTATGAGCTCTTATAGCAGGACTTATATTGAACCGCCTTACTTTTTCGTACTACGACCTCAACGATTAGTATGAAAGCAGGCCTTAAGCAGTTTTGTTTAAGGCCTGCTATTGAACTGAACGTTTTCTTATTTGCTGATGGTAAGCCCCCAGAGCGTAGTTTCATCCGTTCCGTGGCTTGGAGCGTTGCAACCAAACAACCATCAAAATAGATGGTTGAAAAACGCTCTGACATTTATCTTACTAAAATTATGTCATTGTCATTTTGACATTATTTTGTATTATGATGTTTTTGTGTCTAAGTTTCAAAAATTTCATGGTTTCTATTCAAAAATCAGATTTTTATTTGATTTAGTTTAAAGGAGTGTTTAAATTATCCGTATTCCAAGTGGAAAACGAAAACTTTGTACCTAAAGAGGTTATAAAAACAACTCGATCGTTCCGTCGCTTGGTTGCAACCCAAACGGGTTAAATTTTAACCAAACAACTACACCCAAAGCGACGGAACGCAACCCTAGGCCCTCTGAATCGGAATGCACTATAATAATGTCAAAATGACATTGACATTACCCTATCTGCCTATCTGTCTGTAATTATGGAAGGCTTGGAAGGAAACAAAAATAAAATAAAATATCTAGACCTAAAAATATAAAATACTGTTTTATCCCAAATTGTATTTAATACCTAATCTTTAATCGAAAAATGGTGTACTTTTGTTGTGTAAATGGCTGTCGAAATAACGATCGTAAAGACCTTGATATTTCGTTTCACGCGTAAGTTTCAAATTCCCTCTCATTATATTAATTTTTTAAATATTTTGGTTCTAATTTTACTTACTATACGGATCGAAACGTAACTATACGTACGGGGTTGGAATAATAGCTATAACTCTTAAATAGTACTTACCTACTTTTATATTTATATTGTTTACAAACTTTAGTTTGTAAAAGAGCAATATTTTCAGGTTTCCACTTTACACAAATTTAAAACAACAGTGGTTAAAAGCCATAGGACGTCCTAATTGGAATCCTCCCAGTTATGCCAGGGTCTGTGGTGCTCATTTTGTTAACGGCAAACCTGGCCTCGGGACCGGAATCGATTGTCCGGTCAATATTTCACAGGTAAGTTTATATTTAAGCATATTCTTAAGTTCATCACTATCAAAGATTTCAAAAGGATAAGACCATCAGCCATTTTTGATGTCCCCACTGCTGGGGCACAGGCCTTCCTTATTGGTGGTTAAGAATAGTGGAGGATGGGCCATAACTCACCGCTGCAAATGCGAATTGGTAGGTGTTATAATGACTGCAAATGCACCCGGGACCAACGGGCTAATGTGCCTTCCGAATATGGTTACCATTTCCAAAATCGAAAAGTCCTGACAAAAATCCGGACATTTCGATAAAAGTCTGCACATTTTTGCAGATAGATCCAGACTCCATACATTTTGCAACTATTCTTTCTTATCCGCCCAAGTACTTGAATGGCCAATTGACCAGTAAGCAAATTTTACAGGAGACATTTTTATAAGTTAGTTATCAATATTATTAGAAATTTTCTAAAATCTATCTTGCATTCGAAACATGCAGTATTTAAGTTACATTCGAAAAAAATTAAAATAATTATAGTGTGTAGCGTTTAATCAGAGTTACTATAGTTTGAAATAAGAAAGTCAGTTTTGGTAAAATTGGTCGGTTGGCCATTCAAGTACTAGGGCTTAGTACCTATTACCTATTACACCACTCAATCTTAAAAGCCAGACAGATCATAAAGCCGGACAATGTCCGGACAATACAGTAAAAGTCCGGACATGTCCGGACTAATCTGGATGGATGGTAACCCTACTTACGAAGCATGGAGAAGTTCGAGATAATAAATTGTTGGTCACTCGTCCCATGACTGACCCTTTCGAAAGTTGCTTAGCCTCCGCAATTGCTGGGCCAAGTGCTGAACCACTGCGCCATCAAGCTTCTAGATCTGGATGTCCAACAATTCTCCTCTACAGGTCGCATTTCTCAACTGATTTCCGTGAAATTTTGTGAGCATCCTACTAATAATTGTCTAATTTCAAAATCTATCACAATCGCTTTCATTTGACAGAACATTGATACTTATTTTTGGCACAAATAAAAACTTACTAAAAAATGCAGCAATGTGTCACATCCTTTTGTCAAATGAAAGCGATTGCGATAGACAATGGAGAATGTCACTGGGTCTGTTAAATCACTTGAAACTTTATGACCATGCAGCTAAATGTCTAGCAATACACATGTTTTAGTTTCATTTAAATCAAGCGAGTAAATGCCAAGCCCACTTAAATATGTGCTTTATAACGCAAGACGTAAGGTTCACCTGTATAACCAATGACGTCATTCTACATTTACATTACATAATGGTTTTTGACAATTCAGAGGGAAAGTTAGATTATATTCTGTCTCTTACATTATTCATCTTTCAGACGCATTCTAATTATGAAGCCACCGAAGATGACGTGTGCTATTTCTGCTTAAACTGTGATGTGAAGATGTACAGCCTTGAAGATGAGACTTTGAAGATGTGTTATGAGTCTGTAATAATATTAAATGTAAGTCCTACTAATGTAATATAATATTAATACCAGCCCCCCTAGCATGATGCATAACACGATTTATATCGAGTGATATAGCGTTTTATCACGTTTAACTGTCAAAAAGACAAAGGAGTTAGACAGTTGAGTGTCGATAAAATGCTATATCACGTGATATAAATCGGTCATGCTAGGCAGGCTGCATAACACGATTTATATCGCGTGATATAGCGTTTTATCATGTTTTACTGTCAAAAAGACAAAGGAGTTAGACAGTTGAGTGTCGATAAAATGCTATATCACGTGATATAAATCGGTCATGCTAGGCAGGCTGCATAACACGATTTATATTGCGTGATATAGCGTTTTATCATGTTTTACTGTCAAAAAGACAAAGGAGTTAGACAGTTGAGTGTCGATAAAATGCTATATCACGTGACATAAATCGGTCATGCTAGGCAGGCAGCCATGTCAAACTCAAAATCATTGGTGGGCCAAATGCATATTGAATTAGAGGGCCGCAAAACCATAAAGAAAAAAAAACATTGCATAGGTAAAGTGTCACTTTTTGAATTAAAATATTATTGAGACACACTTGCGGGTCGCATCAGGAGGATGTTTTGAAAATTGGATCAGAGGGCCTAGCCAAAGTAACATTCGCTAATCTTCGTTATCGCTTCGCTTTCGAAACATGTATGGGATTGACATAAGGTTTCGTTAACAACTAGAGTCTGACCGCGGCTCCGCCCGCGTGGACGAAACTAAGGCCGTCCGCAACCCTAAGCGGGATCCCGCCGCGGGTACACGGCGCGGGAATATAGATTGCTGGTTTTTGACGGACCGATGCTTGCGCAGTGCATGAGCAAGCTGTAATCTATGTCGAGCCGCGCGCGTGTCCCGCTCAAGGCAGCGGAGGGCCTAAGTTTTTTTTTTGTCAACATCACATATTTTGCTCCAATTCCAAAGTAAGTAGCTATAGCTCTATGCTATGACAAACAATTATCATAGTATACTATGACAAACAATTTATTCTTTCAAAGCCACAGTGATCATACTAAATAGTTAAACGGTTTATGCTCTGAAAAGATTTTAATGCATAAATTGTTATTTACATAATAAATAATGTTCAGGTTTAAGAGATTATTTACAAATTAGTAACAATTAATTTACAGAAAATAAACAGTTTAGGACCTACAGTACAGTACATGACCTCTACCATAGACGCAATTATCCACCAAGCCTTAGTCCTTCCTACCTTCTCGGTGTATACGGACTAAATCTTGGGAGAGTGCTTTTCCCGTTTGCACTTTTATAACTTCCCACAAATTCTGTTTCCGTCCTTTCTTTTTGGCTATCTCTTATAACTCTCCCCAATCTGGATCTAGGCTCCACAAAACGGTACTTCGCGTCGCGCTAATCTCGAAAATAATTCAGACCTATTCATACGATTCTGATGGTGTGCCAGATGCGCGCGAAATCGTGCAGTGCTTCCCAGTTTTCACGGCAACAGATGGGGTTCTGGTTATTAACGGGTCCAGTTTCTGGGTCTTGGTCTTCAGCATAATGCGTCTAGCTTCGTCGTACAGCAAATAATCTCACAGTGCGTGATCTTGGCTAGCTTGGTTGTTCCGGTGTCACACTTCCGAAGTCGCTGCCTGATACACCCATGTCCGGTCAGTAGTTGAGAGACGATGGAATCTAGTTCAATCTCCGGAGAGCCTCACTGCGATATCGAGAATGAATCTATAGAGTTCGCATCCGCCTTCGCTCTAGTCCCATCGTTCCTGCCAAATAGCGACGGTTTTCTCATTAATGGTTCTTCTTAGTCCTCGGCACTCCCTGGGAGCCAGGAGGCTCTCCTCCTCCGCAAATTGTCCCGCGCGAAAAATATCAAGTTCAGCAAATTAAAATCTAGCAAGCACAGGTAACGCCGTGGAACTACACGTCTTATAAGCTTTCGTCAATAAAATAAGCGCCGTTCTCTGTGTACTGAGCTAGCTCTCTTTACAATAAAAACTGAGGAGTATCGGTACCATACGGTTGCAGCGTAGCACAGACTTCCTTGCAGCTTCCCTTAGATTATTGATATGTCTCAATAATCTAAGCAGCTTCCTTGGTATAAATTCTGAGCGAACGGAATCGAATTCTCCATTTGGACGCAGATATTCACTAAACCTTGTCGAAACAGTTCAATAGCGCTTTCGCCGATAATTTGCGCATCGTAACTTCTTATCGTATTTATACACAGTTGACATTATTAAATTTTAATTGACACTGATGGGAATATTTTATCGACATCTCATATTTTATATTATTTAAATAATACTTTTGCATGCTCTAATGACAATCACATGACAATTGAGACAGGCGCGGTCGCAGCCTGAAATTTTGGGGGGGGGGTCACTAATAAATTTTGTAAATTTATAGAAGCAGTGCCGGTTTTAGCACTACCAGCGCCCTGGGTAATATTTCTACGGGCGCCCCCTATATGCGATTACAAGATTTTCAATTTTGCCTGTTAGGTAAAAAACGGCCGCGCAGCGCGTTTTTTTAGTCAGTTTCAACTACTAATCTTGTAATCTTGCTTGTTAGTGAAAAAAAAAGGGCCGCGTAGCGCAGTTTTTAGTCAGTTTCATCAGCTAATCTTCTAATTTTGCTTATTTCAGTAAAAATACCGCCGCGCAGCGCGTTTTTTAGTCAGTTTCATCTACTAATCTTAAAATCTTGCTTGTTTATAGTTAAAGAAAAGGCCGCGCAGCGCGATTTTTAGTCAGTTTCAACTACTAATCTTGTAACCTTGCTTGTTAGTGAAAAAAAAATGGCCCCGTAGCGCAGTTTTTAGTCAGTTTCATCTGCTAATCTCCTAATTTTGCTTATTTCAGTAAAAAAACCGCCGCACAGCGCGTTTTTTAGTCAGTTTCATCTACTAATCCAGCGGTTCCCGAATTCTTTTGGCTACGGAACCCTTTTTGGTTCACCGTTTTTGGGCGGAACCCTAGCTCAAGTAAAAACTAAATTAATCAGGGTTGTCACCATTAGGAACAGAAAATAGGCAAGTGGGCGAAAAATTTTTGGAATTAGGAATAAAAAGAAAAAATTCCATCCATATTTTGTATTGCTACGAGCCTCTCTCATTAATTCCGCATCATTATTATATTTACTTATGAATTCCGAACAAGACATGTCTTGCAATTCTGCTTAGAGCAACGACTTCTGACATTAGGACATTTAAGCGTCATAAAGGAAAAACCTCGCTTAACATAAGCATTTGAAGGCGGTATGCTTAGAGCGCGAGATACAACGCAAAATAAGGAATTTAACTTTTTATCATATTTTATGCTTTTAAACATTTGGCTCGGTATTCACATCTTCTAAGTATAGTTTGACTTTAAAATACGGACTTTTATGATATAAAATATTTATTTAGTTAGAACTAAAAGATACGTACCTATATACAATATACCTATCTTGAATTTATACCTAAACTCTTGAATTTTTGCGGAACCCCTGAGAGCCTCTCACGGAACCCTAGGGTTCCGCGGAACCCTATTCGGGAACCGCTGTACTAATCTTGTAATCTTACTTGTTTATAGTAAAGAAAAACGGCCGCGCAGCGCGATTTTTAGTCAGTTTCAACTACTAATCTTGTAACCTTGCTTGTTTATACTAAAAAATGCCCGCACAGCGCAGTTTTGTCAGTTTCATCTGTTAATCTTCTAATTTTGCTTATTACAGTAAAAAAAAACGCCACGCAGCGCGATTTTTAGTCAGTTTCATCTACTAATCTTGCTTGTGTATAGTAAAGAAAAACGGCCGCACAGCGCGATTTTTAGACAGTTTCAACTACTAATCTTGTAAACTTGCTTGTTTATAGTAAATACCATTTTGGTGCGGAACCTTAAAAATGGCCGCGCAGCGCAGTTTTAGGTCAGTTTCGTCTGCTAAACTTCAAATTTTGCTTATTACAGAAAAAAAACTACCGCGCAGCGCGATTTTTAGTCAGTTTCATCTACTAATCCTGCTTGTTTATATTAAGGCCGCGTTCCGAATCACGCCAACAGTGCTCACAGCGTGTGACGTCATTCTGTGCCGGACCGAATCATTAGCACGCTGTCAGCACGCTCACGATACTATTGATTTGGACCGCTTGTGAGAGCGCTAACACCGCTAACGTTGGATTGTATAGAACAACATAACCTCAAATGGGTTAATCTCGGTAAAGTCAATATTTATTCTAAGGGATAGGTAAATAAAAAGGCACTAATGAATACGAATTAAGTTCCTTCACTGAGACCAATATTTACTAACCAATTTTAAACTCTCAAAGCTTCAAAATACTTCTTACCACTGCTAGCTCTTTCAACATCAGTTTAATATAATTATTTCGTTCGTATCTTTACAAAACACCTGCAGGTCAATAAATTCAGTCATCTTTTGTAAAAATCACAAATAATGACCACAACATCCACAACGATTCACAATTTAACCACGTATAATAACACGTATTATTTGTCAACAATGAACTTTGACAAGGAAGTTTGACAGCTACACCGACTACGCTCACAGTGCTTTGGTGGAATACGCTGAGCGTCGTCAGCACATGCTATGACGTCATCTGTGACGTCACTTTAATTTACGTGAGCGTTGTAAGCATGATTTGGACCTGGCGTTAGCGCGCTCACAGTGCTGTAAGCGTGATTCGGAACGCGGCCTAAAAAATAGCCGCGCAGTACGATTTTTTGCCAGTTTCATTCGTCGCTTGGTCGCTCATCACCAGGTATATAATATGATTGATAGTCGACTGGTGGTCGGGCGTTTTCGGCGCCCCACACACGAGGGCGCCCAGTGCAATCACACCGCTTGCATCGCCCTACTGTCGGTACTGCTAAATAAGGCGTCAAATAGAAGATTTGTATTTGACGTTTACGATTTTGGGGGGGGTCATGTCCCCCGTGACCCCCCCCCCCCCTCGGACCGCGCCTGAATTGAGATGACAATCAGAGAAAATCAACAGGTTTTAAGACGTAAAGTCAGTCAGTGGTAACTAAGCAACCCTGCGAAAATAATATTATTACTTATATTATTACGAAAATTTGCTATTTCTACACCCAATGTCATATTTTCTTGGGTTTTTCGCGATTCCCGGCTTCAAGGAATCGAATTACACACAAATTCCCGAGAAATATTGTGCCGTTTAAGAAAAACGTGTCAAAAAAGTTTCGTAGAGCGCCATCTCGCTTTTTGTCTCGTTCTGGTTTAACGATTTTATATATTAGATTGAATTTTAAAATGTCAAATCCATACATGTTTCGAAGCGAAGCGATAGCGAAAATTTGCAAATGTTACTTTGACTGATGTGTGAAGGCCGCACCTTCACACATTTGATTGAGGCCTGACCCCCTCATTTATAATATGTATTAGTATAGATCAGCCATGTCAAACATGCGGATGTTTGACATGGCTGATCTATACTAATACATATTATAAATGTAAAAGTACCTAACTGTTTTGTCTGTTAACTTATCATGTCTTTGTCTCAGTGATGAATTACGGTAAAAATATAGATTAGCCATAGAGGAGGAACGCTACCTACCTTTTATCGCGAAAATTAATTTTGCAAGGGGTGAAATAGGAAATAAAACATTCGCGAGCGACTGCTAGTAGTTAATCATTTCAAAGGAAGTGTGTGTTTTCCTTATAGTGCCTTTGGCTAACAAAGTCAGTACAGTACCTAATATCTTTTAATTCATCAACGCCTGAGTGGTCGCCGGCGACCGGACAACAATAGAAAAACTATTGTGTCTCTTGACGAGTTAATTAATACTCATCACAACATTTCTTTTTCAGAACTCTAGCTTGGAAGGCCTACCAAAGTTCATTTGTTACGAATGCAAAGCAAATCTTTTGAAATGCTATAATTTTATTCAGAAAAGTATGACATGTCAAGCTACTATAAAAGAAGTTTTCGAGGAATATGGACAGGTAACACATCTTATTATACACAGTGTTCTATATCTGCCTCTGGCGGTAGCTACACTAAACTTGTTTTCATACAAATGTTAACTACAGTCGCTATATCGAGTATAGTAAGCGTAAACTCATAATACTCCTACTGAATGAGCCGAGTGCAGTACGTGAGAGGCTGTTTTTCCTCCTCCACGCAGCCTCTGCTCAGAGGGCTGTGGGGGACACCTAAGTTTTTTTTTGTTTAAGTGTTAAAATACCATGTAAAAATTGTGTTACTTCATTGCAATATAATGCAATGCAATATAATTGACACTTTATTTAAATTATTTTGTCTATTAATTATTTTATTTTTCGTCGTGGAGATCCTTAGGGGAGGCCTATACCCAGCAGTGGGTGTCGTGCGGCTGATATGATGATGATGATGTTTAATTATTTTAACCAGTATTTGTATACTATTCTAGATCAATAAGGTTCTTGCTAATAGTCTAAACAGAGAAGGACTGAACCTTACATCGTCTCTAAGGTGCAACTTTCTCACTCCAACACATTTATTCGAATATACATTTGATGAAGATCAGGGTACCTCACAGTCGAAAAAATTTTTCTTTGAAATTCCTGAAGAAAGAGACATATCTTTTATTAATATAGAAAACTATTATCGAGAGGATGAAGAAAACATCAAAATAGAAACATCAAACGGCGGCAGTGAATGTAGATTAGAAAACCAATATAGTGAAAATAATGAAACTGATGATGATTGCAACATATTAAATGAAAGTAAAGATTTTATTTTTAACAATGCTGGTCTAGGTCATGATCATAACTACTCAATTAATGAAGACGACTCTGACAATAGAGAACGAGAATTTATGGTTATTTCACAAGTAAAATCTGAAATTGACGAAGACGTAGGAGATACAGAAAAAAAATATGAGAATTCGCCTGATGCTTCACCTTTAAGTGGTGATGATAATAATGATGATACAGATGATGAAAAGGACGAAGAAACTGATGAGCTAGAGGCCTTTTTTAATAATATAAAAGCAGAAGATGTAAGTTCAAATTGATATTCTGTCGTGTTGTGCTCAGCTTAGCCTTAGTTAGAGCTTAGATATTTTTAAATAGAAAAACAATATGTTATGTTTGTTCTATCTCACGAAGTCCGTTTTGCTATGAATGTGTTAGGCATGCACATGCACATTGTTTTAGTGTGCGTCTGCACGCTCTCGTATTACGCACACACACACACACACACACACACACACACACATAACCTTCATGGCACAATTACGGACGTCGTGAGATAAAATAACTATCGAACGAATAGAGACACCCCCTCAATAAACTTGATTATGGTACTACCATTAGCCAAAGTAGGTATTAAATATAATGTAATTGTTACTAAATCATAAATGACGTTGTATAGTTGTTTTGTTTTACGCGAGGGATCACACGCAGGTCGTCACATACGCAACTCGCCACACACGCAACTCCTCACATACGCATCTCGTCACAAACTCAACTTGTCACTTTTCACAACTCGTCACGTTTTTTTCGTTCTAATACACTGTGCCAAATGACGACTTTAAATCCTGATGGCTGCTCAATATTGTGCCTAATTTGGTGTGCCAAAAGCAAGATGGGTGACAAAATTAGGCTCGAAAAAGATCGTGCTGCCACTTTTTGTGTAGACAAAAGCAAGATGGGTGACAAAGTTAGGCTCGAAAAAGATCGTGCTGCCACTTTTTGTGTAGACAAAAGCAAGATGGGTGACCATATTAGGCTTGATAAATATAGTGCAGCCACTTTTTGTGTGGTCAAAAACAAGAAGGGTGACCAAATTAGGCTCAATATTGAGCAGCTATCAGGATTTAAAGTCTGATGACTCTCTCTTTGGCATATTATTGTATTAAAATGATAAAATGTGAGGAGTTGTGAAAAGTGACGAGTTGTGAATGTCACGAGTTGGGTATGTGACGAGTTGCGTATGTGACGAATTGCGTATGTAACGACTTGCATTTAGTACATACCGGTCCAATATACCCTCCTTTTTGCTTCGCCGTAGTCGGATAAAAATATGTGGCATTTGATTTGACCTATATTAGCTAAAGCTCATAGGTATTGCAATGTGTCTGTTCTTATTTTTATATCTTTTAAGTAGTTAATTAGATTTTAGCACAGAATATACACTGGCCTGCAAAACTAAGTACTACAGAGGTCTATTTTCATACAAACGAGGTAACTTTGAAGCATTGGTTCTCCGCCCAGGATTAAACGTGGTGTGATCTGATGATGGCCATCCAGGGAGTGAATGGAGAAGATTCAGATCCCCATACACACCCAATTGATCTGATCAGCATTCTAAGAGCTGTAAGGATAAGAGTTATCAGTTACAACTTACAGCATTTCCATACATTTTAATGCTATTTTCGTGGTTTTTTTAAACATATCCAAACAGCTCTTAGAATGCTGATGAAGGCGATTCCTGGCTAAGGAAGGCGATTTTTCAAAAATCATTGAATGCAGTTCCAATTATTTTTAAAATCTAAATTAAGTCTTTTTTACACGACTGCCCAAAGCAAAAAGAGTGTATATGTGTTCAGGGTTCATATATGTTTGTGGGTATGTGAGTTTCTTTATTCCACCATAACTTCTAAATGCCTGAACTGATTTGGATAAATCGGGTATCGTTAGAATCCTTACAGCATTCCGAGTGACACTGTCTATATTTTTTTTAGAAAAAATTAATATGGCGACTGCAGGACGCCATTATCAAATGTGAAAAAAAAAATTTTTTCTTCTATTAATACAATATGGGCATCAAATGAAAGGCCTCGATAAGCACATTCCAAAACTATATAATATGTCACTAAAATGTGTGAAATAAAAATAAATAAATTTAAAAAATATTAAAAACACGACTGCCCTGCCAAAAAACGAACTAAAAAGTTAAACAACAAGTGTCATTGCAGTCGGGGGACCTTGTTATGGAACAATTTTTGATCAAAGAGGTCCCCCGACTGCAATGACACTTGTTGTTTAACTTTTTAGTTCGTTTTTTGGCAGGGCAGTCGTGTTTTTAATATTTTTTAAATTTATTTATTTTTTGAGTAAAATTTCCTACCTTTAATATTTAATGTACTTTCTCCTTCGTGTGACAAAGTTTTAGGACAACCTGTATAGTATTTTTGTTATTGTGGTCTACATATTGCGAGCATCGTTTTATTTGTAACATTTTGAAAAAATATTTCAGTTAGAACCGTTAAAAGCAACACGTAATCATATTAAAAAGGCAATTAATATAAAAGAAAAAAATGAAAAAGAAGAAAAAGAGATGGAAAAAACTTTCAATGTAGTGAAGTTGACTGTAAGTAAATAAAAAATTACATGTGCAGATGACGGCACATCAGACTAAAATGTTGACCTTGAGAACGCATTTAGGCTTAGCACGCACTGCGATTAAACGAACACGTTTAATCTTAGTTATGAAACCGCCAACAAATGTAGCACATACTCGTAAGTTAACTATACAAGCATTTGTGACTTTTTCAGTGCCTGATTTAAAAAACGTGACTTGCTAGGTTATGACCGCGGTTCGTAAACGCGCCATTTTTTTTGTGTCCCATAGTAATAGTATGGTGTCGCACGCACAGCGTTTAACCGCATTCGGTTTTTATTCAGCCTCGATTGGAAGACACAAGCCACAACACACGCTGTTCGCCAGAAATCCATGATGGTACTGATATAAAACTTATCAGTTAAAAAAGTCTCGAACGGGTGGTAGGAAAATATAGACTAAAAAGTAAAAAATAAAAATTATTAAAAAAAATTTTTTTTTAAAAAAACACGTTTTTAAAACAGATTATAAAAAATATAAAAAATTAATAAAAAAATATAAATAAAAAAGTATAAAAAAAGTTTTAAAAAAATATTCTTTTTACTACACGAACGTTCTTTTTACGAACTTCACAGAGATTTGTCCAAGGACGATTCGTTTTACAATTATCTAAAACACGAACGTTCTTTTCAGCAGTAAGTATATTTATCTACACTCACAACGTAATGTTCCAAATATGAATTCAAAAAAGGTAATATAAATACGTACTTTATTTTCGTGGATAGGTAAAATTAAAAAATAAACTCATTACGATGCAGTCAACTGCATCATAAAATAACTTTTTTTCTCATTACGATACAGGGCAAATCCAAAAAGAAGGCAGTGCCGTAACATTAAAAAAAAACAACGATATTTTCCCACATATTTTTCATGATTAAAATGTACTCTATGGTAATCGATGACTTTAGTGCGATTAGTTTGTTGAAATGCACTGATAATTTTTTTTTTTCTAATGGAATGCGCGCCAAGCATTTCCGATAAAGTTTTGATTTCAATTTTTACATTTTGTTATACTTACTTACTGAATTTTGTAGGTTTTTTTTATTCTTGCTTTAAAATGTGAAAAAATATTTACTCTGCCCGATATTTAAGTTTAGATGCAGCTAAGGAATTGACTTATTACAAGGGTACCTAGCTAATACAAACAAAGTCTTTCTCTCTTTTCTAACGTTGATCTTTTATTTAGTAGGTTCAATCCCAAATGTATGAGTGTAGATAAAGTAGTGTATGAAACTGCACATAACTAGGTATTAAAACACGAGTGTGTGTTTAAAAACCGAGCCGTTTATGTGTCAGTTTCATAAACTACTATTACTTATAAACTGATGTAGGATTATAACCCTATACAGAAGTTTTAAAACGAAAAACGTGGGGCGCATTTTGTATTAGAGAGAGAAAGCATAATAGTTCATGTCATTTGCATTTTTTTTTAACTTGATGATGAATTCATGCATTAAATTATCTTTTGCATGCCTGCGCCCCACGTTTTTTCGTTTTAAAACTTCTGTATAGGGTTATAATCCTACATCAGTTTATAAGTAAATATACTTACTGCTGAAAAGAACGTTCGTGTTTTAGATAATTGTAAAACGAATCGTCCTAGGACAAATCTCTGTGAAGTTCGTAAAAAGAACGTTCGTGTAGTAAAAATAATATTTTTTTTAAACTTTTTTTATACTTTTTTATTTATATTTTTTTTTATTTTATATTTTTTTATTTATATTTTTTTTTATTTTTTTTTTTATTTTTTATAATCTGTTTTAAAAACGTGGTTTAAAAAAAAACTTTTTTTTTCAATAATTTTTATTTTCTACTTTTTAGTCTATATTTTCCTACCACCCGTTCGAGACTTTTTTAACTGATAAGAAGAACAGGCGCAAGAAACTTATCAGCTTTATCAAAAATCAAAAGTAACGATATTTACAAACCTCGTCTCCCGTCAGAGTACTCGTCAAGACGGTTGTAACGAGCCCAAACACGATAGGGTTGTATGGTGACATAATAGAGATCCTGTGGCCTTCTTCCTGATCCATCATCAGATCAGCTCAATGACACCATAATATTGCATTGCCTTCCAGTTCTGACCTATGTTCAAAGTTTCAAGTTTCTAGCTCATCGGGAAGCTAGTATAAAATCGTTCACAAACTTTGTGGAGAAACAAACGCGAAAGCAACCTAATAAAAACGTGGTAATAATTAAGCAAAACGCCAACCGCAGTGCGTGTTTGCACGCGGTTTTGCATTTTCAGCCATTCCTAAACCGCTCACGTTTAATCGCAGTGCGTGCTAAGCCTTTGCCCTACTTTATAAAAGTCTTTTTTGCACTAAAAATGTTATATAAATATGAATAAATTCATTTTCAACTAACTATTTTTTTATTAGTTACAGGAACAAAAGGAACAA
The DNA here is from genome assembly GCA_928269145.1 of Agriphila tristella. NCBI lineage: Eukaryota > Metazoa > Arthropoda > Insecta > Lepidoptera > Crambidae > Agriphila > Agriphila tristella. The sequence continues at coordinate 21,005,194 of OV743442.1, forward strand.
TTTAAGAAGTCCATTGAAAGTCGCCGTAAACAAACCAACGTCGAATATAGATGTGATACCTGCTTAAAAGTATTTTTGACTTTGAGTGCTTGTAAAAATCACGTCTATGATCATGACCCGGTAAGTAGAGTTGATTATGTAAAGCCTCATATTCACTAGCGAAAAAATAGTCATTATTTCAATCAATTTTTCCTTCATTTTCCGACTTCAAAAAAGGAGCTTTTCTGTTCGACTGTATATTTGTTCTTTTTTGTGTATGTCTATTCAAAGGCTTATTAGAAAAATTACCTATTCGCAAATTACTTACGGCTAAAAAAGGACCTGGGGTGCAATTGCATAAGGTAATCGTATTCATTTGACAGTTCATATCGTATTTCATCGGGTTCTCGGTGAAATAGGTTGAGATTAATAAGGACTTCAAGTAAAATATAAAACACGACTATATTACATCGGAATGACTTTGTTCTTGAAAGGACGTATTTGCATAATACTTCATTTTGGAAAACATGGTTACTAAAGAAAAAATAATCATTATGTGAGTAACCCTTGCGATCGGTAAAGTATGTCATGCTCTCTTTAATCATTTCTTCGGTGGTGTCGTGTGGGGTGGGTCGTTACGTTCCCTCAAAAATGGTTGAGCGAAGCGATGGCTGGTTCATGCGTCATGCTCGTGAACGCGTGCTGCCAGTTGGAATGGGTCTGCTTCTGAGTACCTAACTTAACGCATATTGAATTGTAAGAATTGCGTTTTATTTTTTATTATTTTTTATATCTTGTATCAAGTGTTTTTTGGTAAATATTGCCTGCTTAAGTGCACTTTCGAGTAGCAGACAGTGATTTCTCAACTAGAAGGTTGTTATTTACTCTCGTTACAATGTCTCCCGCTTAGACGTCTTGGCGCATAATGTCCTTTTCTCAAAAGTCCTTTCTCATAATGTCCTTTTCTCGAAATGTCCTTTCTCAGAATGTCCTTTCTCAAAAAGTCTTTTTCTCGAAATGTCCATTTCTCAAAATGTCCTTTTAATATGCAATATTTATATATGTTAATAATGATAAATAAATAATATTTTTGACTACAAATAAAGAGACTGGTTCATGATTATCATTACTATTTTTATTTCTGATTTTCTTTCCATCATATTTCTACAATTTTATAACTACTTTACTCATTACTTTATAACATTCTTATGTGTAGTACCGCAAGCAAAAGACGGTCCTTTGTCGCGCGGTGCTATAGGACCGGGTCGATCGCTGTTCGATTTCTACCTATTTGGTAGGTTTTTTTTAGGCGGCCACACCAAAACCGCTTGGGCTGATTTAGATTATGATTTTGGCAACACTAATATCGCAAAAAAAAGTAGAAAAGGCCTGTGATTGGTTGAAAAAAATAATTATGAAATGTTTCACGTCAGTACACGCCATACTTGTTTTTTCTGTGTGAAGTGCTCTAATTTGATATGCCGTAAGTATTTTGTTAATTAATACTTCTGTTTGGTGTCATATATTAAAAGAATCGTATCGTCATATATATTAAAATATCGTGTTTTATTCGATCATATAAATATCTTGTCACAAATTTAATGTCTAGTGTTCAAAATCATAACAAAACGGTCGCCCGGTACATTGAAATGTATGTATAGAATCGACCTCGCGGCCCCGATTTTTGCTCCACGCGTTAAGGTCAATTGACCTCAACTCATTTAGTCACTCGCCAACGCTCACCGCGAACGCACGGTGTAATTGTGCCGACAAAAATGCCGACCTGTGTGTTGAAGACGTGCAAAAATCGAAGCATCTACGAAGCAAAAAAATAGTGGAGTGACTTATCATCGGTAAGTAAACAAAACATCAACATAAACCAACCAAAACTAATTTTTATACATTATTTCTACTGAGCCGACATTTTGTATGAAAATCATAGATTATGAAAAGTGAACTATACAGATTGTATACGTAGGTACTAAAGTAGGATAGGTGAACTAATAGCACAGTTTTACAATATAAGTATATTATTATATTCCGTTAAGAACTGCCTATGATGTAGGACAACACAGCCGCGCGCCGCCACTGTGTAGGTACTTAACTTACGCTGTCAGGCGAAAAATATGTCCAGGGGCTTGTCAAAAAAGAAAAATTTATTAAAAGTGATTATTAATCTTAAATCCCTACTGTATTTTGTTGTCGAGGCACATCCGTGCACAGAACAACTGTGCTCCATTGCCGGCAATTACTCATCCCGCTCGAGTGGCAAGGCAAATAGTGAGTTCGAATGTGTACCTACATGATCGATCCCTAGCACGAATATCTATCTAAAAAAAAACGCACGTAAAAGTGCTCAATACAGTAATTGTCTATGAGAAAGGAGAGTGGGAAAATTTGTATAGGAAGTGGTCCATGAACCAATAGCGACACTGTTGTTGTATTTATGTAGGGATACCTCAACTAGACCCTTATGCAAAACGGCATCAAAATCTGACTCGGTAGTTTAGAGAAAAAAAAAACAACACAAAATATGTTTTTGTTACATTTTTTGTTTTGACTATTTTAGACTGTATTATACCTACAGTTTTGGCATCGTCGATGGTATAGTGTTTTCTCTTAAAATATATTTTATATTTTTAATATATTTATGGGTCCAGCTGAAAACCAGCGTTGTGGATTAGACTCCACAACACAAGCTGAGCCTCGTCTAATTCTAATTTTTAAGATCTGTATTGTATTGAAAACGCCAAATAAATGCTTACTTTCCTTTACTAATGCCGTTGACTACCGTTTGGATAGGCGCTGTGCCGGCCGGTTCGATCCCCAGTACGTTTCAATGTGTTTTTGGATTATAGAATTCATTAGTACGTTTATCCAACGCTTTAATTTTGAGGGCGCATTTTCTAGACGCTAGCTAGTGCCTTATCTTCCCTTTTTAATTTCAATTATAGATTTTTATTTCAATTCGTTTATTTCTTTAATGCTATGACAGAGTAATTATTATAAGCAGCAGATAAAGCAGAGTATATGTAAAATCGTATTTGCAATTTTTTTATAATAATATCGTATATGCAATTATTATGATATCAACTAGAACTAGCATTTTGTGAGATTTCCGCGGTTTCCGGACAAGGATCTGGGTTAGTAAATATTTTTCCATGTTGCCATAGAAATATTTTTCCTAATAAAAAAATCTTTTCGACGACATCAAATACGGGTACTAAATGCCCATCCTCCTTTTTCGAGTCAGTATTCACATGTACCAATCACCTAATTAAATTGCGTTCTTACTATAATTTTATGCAATTTTATTAAACAAGTAGGTATATCCTAATCATTATTATCATTACTATGGATACATGGAAAAATATTTTTCCATGTTTTCTTCCATATAGTACCTAATATTTTCCTAATAAAAAATCTATTCGACGACACCAAATGATTGTTATGAGTGCGGATACTCAATGCCCATCCTCCTTTTTTTTATTTTTCGAGTAATTATTAACATGTACCTATTACCTAATTAAATTGCGTTCTTACTATAATTTTATGCAATATTATTAAACAAGTAGGTATATCCTAATCATTATGAAGAATGTGTCGCATCTGTGTGCATGCTACTTTTTCTTTGACAACTCACGCTCGCACTGTCCATGCGTAGCCGCCATCTTTGCAATCGCTGCGGCAATTTGTGCCGTAGATCTGTCCATTCTAGTTTACATACATTTCAATGGCCCGGTAAATGTCTCGATGTATTGTTTTTGTTTACGACAACATCATGTTAAAAATTTTATTGGTTTATCAAAGAATTATCCGAAATATGATAATAATACTATTAGTGAACAGTTTCAAAGTGGTTTCAAAATATAACATTCATCTGTTTACACAGGATGATTGATGCAACGCAAAATAGTGAGTTTTTATTACGCCATTATCCAAGATCAAGGTAACAAGGTCCTGTGGGACCTTGAAACAAACTAGCATTTTGGCAGGGCTGCTTCACACGCTTATAATTTTTTTTATATTGGGTTGTGTTTATGTTGTTTTTATATATTACCTAGTGAATGTTTTTTGGTTTTGGTGTTGGTTATTGTGCTTGGTGTTGGTTGTCTAGTTATTAATTTTTAGTCCACAATCCACATCCATTTTATATTTTATGCTGTGTACAATTGAAATCGAGGAGAGCGAGGACGGGGCAGGGGACGAAATAGAGGAGAACTATTTAAAAAAAATGTGAAAATCAATTTAAAAAATATATATAAAAAAATAAGTACGTACCTAGTTTTATTTAATGTGTGCGACAACCCTGAACTAAACTCGACGGCGCGGCCATCTTGGCAGCGAACGGCCCGGCGGCAGTGCGGAATTGGATTATTTAGCTCGAAATTTTACACTTCAAATTTTACATTTCGGAAGAATCTTTGCTATGTATTGTATACTGTTAGAAACTACAGGTTTTGCTCTTTCTGTACATATAATTGGTACAAGGTATCTTGATCCGAGTCTAGAAAAATCAGCGCTTGTTACAAAAACACAATTTTATCATTTATAGTGGGCCGCTTTAATGTTATAATTTTTTACAAATATACTTTTCTTCAAGAGTCTCATTTTTTTACAAAATATGAAAGTTGAAAGCTGTATCTTTCTAAAATATATTTAATTTTTGTCACAAGCCTTCCCCAATTGGAATAAAATACTACGAAACAGCGCTTAGACTCAGCAGCGAATTTAGACGCGCAGGAAAAATTAGTGCGATATACAAACATTTTTATGACTGTTGAATTGCTTCCAAATCATAAAAAATTGGCATGTACGGAAAGGGATATTATTCTAGTTTTTAATTATGTAAAAAAAACCACTAGTTATCGATTTAAATTTAATACTAAAAATCAATTTCTATTACAAGTCGTGAATTTTCTCTTTAACAAAATTCACGAATTTCTTATAAATTATTTTACCATTACTGGTACTCGTTTTTTTTTCAATACTTATAACTTCATCCATTAGCTATACGAAATAGAACATTATTTGTTGGTTTACAAACAGGAACGGGTCATAAAAACGGTTTTAACGCAGCTGTACAAGTGCACTGCGGTAACTCAAAACTGCGTGACAAACAAGGAAATTGCGCGCCGGCCGCGCGAGAAACGAGTGGTTAGACTTAATAAATATTTACATGCATTGCATGTCTGTGTTTTTGATAATAATTTAGATAAGCGACTAACTAAAAAAGCTTTAATATGTATTTGTTAAAAAAAAAAGCATATCAAAAGGACATTTTGAGAAAAGGACATTTCGAGAAAAAGAAATTTTGAGAAAGGACATTTCGAGAGAAGGCCATTATGAGAAAAGACATTTTGAGAAAAGGACATTATGCGCCAAGACGCGCTTAGGGTTTGCGAACCGATGGCGTAGCTTCTATGACATTCACAAGTGCTTGTAACAGCCTAGACTGAATAAATGATTTTGAATTTTAAAAGCAAAGGCACAATAACATACAGACATAACTCTGTTTGCTGTCAACCAGTGTTTCTGGGCTGAAACATTTATTCCTTCATTAAAATATAGGTAGATCGAAATATTTATGTCCAGAATCTGCGAGGTGTGTGGGAGTGTCCTGTCTGCCTGTTGCGGTTTAGAACTAGGGAGTATCTGTGGATACACTCGTACAGCTACCACGAGCACATGTATCGTTGCAAGTCCTGCCCGTACTCTGCCAACAATCGGTGAGTTGCTTTCTGTCATTTTGTTATGTTGTTATTGTTGTTCTGTTTTGTTAGACAACAGGCGGTCATTATTGCAGTCATCTTCTCTTATATAAAAGTGAAGGGGTGAGGTGACTCTGTGGGGGGTGATGCGTAGATTTCTTCAATAAAAGCTCAGTTGTTGCGTAATAAATTAGTATAATGCGAAAGTTGCGAATTACAATATAAAATTTGGAAATAGCGAAATTTTAGTGTATGACGAAAGAGAAAGTGTTGGCGAATTCAAAATTGTACAGTAATTAAGAGGGAATAAAAATGATTGGCGCTCTTCTTCATCAGTAGGGTCAACGCGCGCGTGATTGGTAGACGGCGGCCAATGAACGCTCGATGCTGTTGCGTACGTTCCGGTAGACGCAGATTCTTAGGAATGGTGTTGCCCGAACATGCCCCCGGCCTTGGAAGCACCAGCGTCCAACATCGTGTCTTCAATGTCGATAAGAGGACAGATTCTGGGAAAAGCGCGACGAATCACTCCTGTAGTGGTTTGAATATCTGCGACTCTTGAAATCCCATCTTTTCCTGGCAAGGTAGAAATAATGCGTCCTATGTTCCATTTTAGAGGTGGAACATTGTCTTCCTTGATGACGACCATAGTGTTTGGCTGAAGATCCGTCTTCTTACTCCTCCATTTCGTTCTGATTTGCATCTCTGATATAAATTCCTTGCTCCAGCGCGTCCAGAAATGCTGCCGGATTTGTTCCAACCGCTGGTAGCGAGTCAGTCGATGAACTGGAACATCATCTAGCTGCATAGTTGCTGGTGAAGTTAACGGCCGACCAATTAGGAAATGGCCAGGACACAAGGGATTTAGATCGTTTGGATCAGCGGACATGGGACTAATGGGACGGGAATTTAGGATGGACTCAACCTGTGATAATACTGTGCTAAATTCTTCGAATGTTAAGTGTGCGTTTCCAACGACTCGTAACAGGTGATGCTTACATGCCTTTACCCCAGCTTCCCACAATCCACCGAAATGAGGCGCATACGGAGGGTTGAATGTGAATTTAATATCCTGACTTGTTGCGTATTCAAGGATATCTTTAGAGCATGTTGATATTATAAATGGACTTAACAATCCTAACGGATCAAAAATTTGCGATATTCTAGACATTATAAAACGTTTTGTAATTATTTGATTTAAATCATTCAATTGAGTACTAAAATGGAATTGATCAGTTGTATGATACCAGCCTAAACCTAAAGTTTTCGAATGAACATTTTCACCTAGTGACAACTCCTTTGACAAACTAGAATCACTATGTTGCGTATCATTTAAGTTAAAGTTAAACTTCCATTTGCGTAGTGGAAAGCAACCAGAACTTAAAGTTTCTTCGACAGACTGACAAATGTTTAACAGCCTTTCCTTATCATTATCACCGGTGATCATATCATCAACAAAAAAGTCCTCGTTGATGACTCTTGTGACGTCACTATCTGTACTATCAACAGCTAACTGCTTAAGACACCTACAACTCAAAAACGGAGCCGAAGCGTTTCCGTAGGTCACGGTTTTTAATCTATAAACATCTAAGGGCTGCGAAGGATCGTCACGCCACAATATTAGTTGAAAGTCACGTTGATCATTGTGAACTAGGCACTGGCGGTACATTTTTTCTATGTCGGCGCAAGCCGTATATTTATGATATCTAAATCTTAACAGAATAGCCATAAGATCACCTTGTATTGGTGGCCCGACCATCTGTAACTCGTTCAATGAAATACCATTGCTAGTGCGTGCGCTAGCGTCGAATACCACACGCAGCTTGGTCGTAGTACTGTGCTCTCTGAAAACACCATGGTGTGGTAAAAAATAGTGGTTAATTGAATACTGGTCGACTCTATTCATGTGACCTAAGCGTATGTATTCATGGATAAAATCACTATAAAGTTTTTTATAATTTTCATTTCGCTGTAAGCGATTTTCAAGCGATAAAAACCGACGTTCAGCTTGCGCGTAACTTTCACCTAATATTGTAGGACTTTTCTTAAAGGGTATTTGTACACAAAACCTTCCGTCACTTATGCGCGTAGTAGTGGCGACGAAATGATTTTCACAAGCACGTTCCTCATCAGTACGCATATCTCGAGTCGTATTTACTTCCTCGAGCTCCCAGAATTGACGTAACTGGAAGTCAACTGACTGAGTTAAGTTGCAGTGAATGTACCGGCCATTACTTAAAGTAGGTGATATTGGCCCCGAAATAATCCAACCTAACTTAGATTCTAATAAGAACGGACCGTTAGACAATCGTATTTTATTGTTAGTGTTGATTAAATCCCAAAATTTGTCAGCGCCTATTAAAATATCTATATTTTGCGAATTATAGAATTGCGGATCGGCTAACCGAATGTTATCGGGGATATCAAAATTAGCGCTTTGTAGTGTCGTCGCGGGCAGCGATGACGTAATAATTGGTAAAACGAAACATTGTAAGTGCGTAACATAAGGGTTGGTGCGCGATTTTATCTCGATGTCACACATTTCCGTTGAGTGAATGACCGAGTTCCCAACACCGCTTATTTTGTGTGTGGACTGTACTACTGGCGCGTCAAGTAAATCGCATAATGACTGTGTAATAAAGCACCTTTGGCTCCCGCAGTCCAAAAGCACTCGCGCCACATGATAATTATTATGACGATCGGATATTTCTACTAACGCGGTTGAAAGCAAAACAAGACTCGGTGCCTTTGTTTGCGAGTTATCGCAGTGTACGTTTGCTGATAAGGACGCAGACGGCGGCGCGGAGCGCGCAGGGGGAGAGGCTCGCTTGACCGGTTCCGCGGCCGTGAGCGGCGAGCTGCTGCCAGTGCCTTGTGGATAACCGCTTAAAGTAGAACTGTCGTCACACGTTATTGCGTTATTCGGATGAACAAGCGAATTATGTTTTTGATTGCACATTCGGCACGGGCCGAATCTGCAGTTATCTAACGTATGACCGGCGCGTAAACAGTTAATGCAAAGGTTCATGTCTTTAATGAATTTAAGTTTCGTGTCTAAGTCGTAATTAAGGAATGTGTTACAAGAATACAGTGGATGATTCCTTTTACATAACAAGCAATTCTTTTTAGTGACATCGCGTGAATAGCGTTCGGGCGGCTTGCTTGCGGAAACGTTACAGTAAACTTTAGAATTAATTTGCTGCGGGTAGTGTTTTTTATTTTCTAAAATCGTTTTATTGTGCGATAATTGTAACGTTTCTAACATATCAGACCGGCCTTTAAGGAAATTGATTAGATTTTCGACTTTAAGTTGCGTTTTAGTGTCACCGTTAGCGGAATATAAGGTACTTTTGTACTGTTCCCATTCGCGTTCGGTAATTGGGTCCAGTTTTGAAACGATAATGTAAATAACTAAAGTGTCCCAATATTCTGTCGGTTCCCCAAGAATTTTCAACGCGCGCAAATTCTTTAGTACAGTATCGATCAATTTCCTTAGTAACGCTGGCGATTCTTTACTTACACTTTGCATAGTAAACAGTGACTTGACATGATTCTGCACTAATAGCCTGCTATTATTGTAGCGATTGAGAAGTAATTCCCACGCAACGCTATAATTGTCGCTACAGAATTCGACTGAATTAATTACTAGCTCCGCGCTTGCCTTGAGTGACGACTTAAGGTAGTGAAACTTTTGAATATTAGAAAGTTCATTAGAATTGTGCACTAAAGAAAGAAATGTATCTCTAAACTCCAACCATTCTTCACATAAACCGCTAAAAGACGGCATACAAATCGTCGGTAACCGTATTGATTGGTTGCTGTGATTACACTTAGAACTGTCAGCAATCTGACTCGGATTTAAAAGATATTCCGCTTGCGAAAGTATGCTGTAATAACTATCTTCGAACAACTCTCTTTGTGTTAATTGCTCATCTAAGTCAACGGATAACTCCTCAAGCTTGCTCTGGATATCATTAAAATCGGAAAATAAATTAGAAGCTCCTTGAATGCGCAACTTCAGATCAATACGAGTTTGGCTAGTAATAGATTCTGCTTTGAAATTCGATACATAATTTGCAAATTTAGTTAATCTCCCTTTTATAATCCCTCGTTTTTTCACTAAATCTTTAATTATGCTATCGTTAGTGGCTTTATAAGGAGATTTATCACGACTAACCGTAGGCGCAGGCGCATCTTGAGTCATTTCGATGGAAAGTAGTAAGTGGAGTACTCACGTTTAAACTGTGTCCGTTACTGCTGTGACACGAAACGATTCGTTGGCTCGCACTGAATAAAACACCGATTTTGACACTGAAATTAGGCAAAAAACACAGTATTACACAATGGAAATGGAGAAGAAAAAGGAAAAGATAGGATTGGCCGGCCGTGGCTCTTATGCGCGTTTCTAAGGCTGGCTGGCTGCTCCCACAATTTGCGGCTCAATTTCTTTGCTCCTTGGCTTCCTAACTGCTTAAACTGCTGCCTCGCTTTACTCAGAGTGACTTGTATGAAGAATCAGTACGTAACTTTAGCGTAGATTTACCAACGACGATCAGATTTCTTGCTAATGAGACTCGCAGGTCCTCCTGATGCGGTTTTGAAGGAATCCAATATGCGCCTCGCTGGTCCAATATGCGGCTCGAAGGTCCAATGTGGGGGGTGATGCGTAGATTTCTTCAATAAAAGCTCAGTTGTTGCGTAATAAATTAGTATAATGCGAAAGTTGCGAATTACAATATAAAATTTGGAAATAGCGAAATTTTAGTGTATGACGAAAGAGAAAGTGTTGGCGAATTCAAAATTGTACAGTAATTAAGAGGGAATAAAAATGATTGGCGCTCTTCTTCATCAGTAGGGTCAACGCGCGCGTGATTGGTAGACGGCGGCCAATGAACGCTCGATGCTGTTGCGTACGTTCCGGTAGACGCAGATTCTTAGGAATGGTGTTGCCCGAACAGACTCACATATCAACGCAAAGCCCAAATCACTGAACATAGAGACTTGAAATTTTGTACATAGATACTTTACACGGTGTGTAGGCATCTAGGCATCCACTAAGAAAGGATTTTTGGAAATTCCGCAAAGTTTGTATGGAAAAAAAATATTAAATAAACATTTCGACTTGAAACTTCGTAGGAGTACTTCTTAAAACAAATAATCAAACACTTGTTTCGTGGTTTTCCGAAAATCAACCCGTTGGAGGTAAATGGGGTAAAAAAAAGGCCAAAATCGAATTATGGGTATCGTTATTGAGGTTTTATGGGATGTTGATTGCAAAAATAGCATTTATTTTGAAGTCAGATAAGGTAGACATTATTCAACCCCTAAAGGGGTGATATCGGGGTTAAAATTTTGCATAGAAAAAATATAATATAGACATTACGACTTATATTATATATAATGGGGTAAAAAAAATCCTAAAATCAATTAATTTACCTTAAGTTATGCGTTATACCGACAAAGTGTTTGTTCCCTTTCATTTCTAAACCAATCTTTGAATTCTGATTGTAATAAATTATAAGTAACAAGATCAATATTTTAGTATTAAGTATGGCAAATGTTGTGTATATCTGTAATTGGCAAACATGTTTACAGTGATACTTTTTGCATTTAAATTAGAAATGATCAATATGTCTTGCTGTTGATGTACCATTTTATATAAAAATAAATAAAAATATATACTTTTAATGCAGGTCAAATATTCCCTAGGGATTTTCCAAATGTCCACGCGGACGAAGTCGCGGGCAAAAGCTAGTTATAAATAAAGCCCACCACATGCCGCCATTTAGAATCCTTTTCTTTAATAAAATGACCGCGAGTTACATACAAATCTGGGTGGTTGTTTTCCCGCTGTGTAGTGATAGTGAGCGACTCGGCCCGTGATATTGAACAACTTTGCCAAGGAAACAATGGTCGAAATATGAAAAAGAACCCCCCCATACATTGACAAGGGGTTCAAAAATTACCCTGTATTTATTTCTCAGCGGCCACGCTGTGCAGCACTCGCGCGAGCATGCAGGCTACCAGGCAAGTTGCTCGCTTTGTCCGTTCAAGGCCAAGCACCCGTCCAGTGTGACTCACCACGTGCGCACCCAGCACAAGGAGCAAGCGCACACGTGCGGCAAATGCGGCCTCGTGTTTGTTAGCAGCGTGGGACTCAAAATTCATATGAAGGCCGTGCACGACGAGACGTCCAATGAGGTAAAAATGTCAAATTATTTTATTTAATGTTTCAGTAAATCTTTACAGGCGCTCATTGATGTCAAAATTGCAATAAAGATCAAGTAACCTTATTGGTCGGCCATTTAAAAAAACTAGAAATTTGTTGAAACGGATAAAACTAGTGTTATCATATCACAGAATATATAATAGTACTAACGTGTGTTATCTATTCAAACCGACCGGGCGCGAGTCGGCGTCGCAGTCGCAGCGGATGCGCACGTTTGCGTCGGTGGCCAACAGTGTCTGCACACAGCCGCACAGTGGGAAAAAAATCGGCTCTAGAAGAAATAGGATTAAAAAAAAAACAACTTCGTTTCTGGTAAAAACTGTTAGTGTACTTCGATTTAGATCATTATTATAAGACTCTTTTATTATTATGACCACTTTTTCTAATAATGCATAGTTTAGGAGAAAACGGTCACTTTCGTTTCTTATTGTATGGAACCAGAACTTTAATATGATCATGTTGCTTTACCTTAGGTTTCCTAAAACTGAAACTTGTGCGTGTCTATAGGCCCAATGGTTGAGATCATCAAAAGCTCTTGTCGCGGGTCATATTTTTGGCGTAAATAATAGCGGAAACGTATTGAATTCTGCATCAAAATACACTTTAACGTATGTGCAGTTGCTCCAATTTTCGTACGCCAATTTTTTTCCCACTGTGAGCCGTCGGCACACGCGCGGATCCGTCCGGATCCGTCGGCACGCATCTGCATCCGTCCGCACGCGCGCGCATCCGAAAGCACGCAGCTTACTACGTGAAGTATAGATAAAGGTCAAACCGCACTACAGCGGAGCGGCGCTGCGCGGCGCAGCACTGCAGCGGAGCGGCGCGGCCTCTCCTAAACGCACTATCGCGGCAGCGGAGCGGCGCGGCGCGGCGTAAATTGCAAGACGTGGCAAGATTTCATTGAAGTTGGACGCACGAACGAAAAGGGAACGCTCGGTCACGCGTTCCCTAGAACGAATTTCCAAGGAACGATTTAGCAACACATCCTCATATTTTTTATTTTTTTATTTGTGATGAGTTATGATTATGATGATTTATGAAATGATCACGTAAAATACCACTTTGGAATTTAATCAAAATTAGTACACTGAAATATCAGCAGAAATAGATATTTCCAAATACCCTCTATAGACTGAAACTCGATTACGAAGAATATTCGGCCGCGCCGCGCCGCGAGCTATACCGCACTAACGGCAGCGGAGCGGCGCGGCGCGGCGCGGCGCGGCAAAATATTCTTTTGCACCCAAATCTGCAGCGCCGCGCCGGTACGCGCCGCGCCGCGCCGCGCCTCTCCGCTATAGTGCGGTTTGCATCATTGCAATCAATAGAAATAATATTTGGCCGCGCCGCGCCGCTCCGCTGTAGTGCGGTTTGACCTTTATAATAATTTTCCGGGGTTGTGTTGTATGTGTGGTACCTCGTCTAACATATTCAGCTTTATAAAGCTATTTATTGCCTGTATAAGAGAACCATTTAATGGCAGGTCGATATTTTTAGCACGTTAGAATTATATATAAAAATAACCTCGTTAATGCAAAAATTCTCAATAAAAATTGTTAATTCTGTCAAACTCTGTCTTAAACCCCCCTTTTTATACTAATACACATTTAGACATAAAAATTAAGTCGGTAATAGAGTCTGGTCAACGAAAGATGAACAGGAAATGGAGGCGCCACTTTCCCTGTTAAATTAACGTTTAGAGATTAAGTTATTGGAAACTGAACCTTAAAATAAGGCGCAAAATTAGTTCCATTTCCAAACGAGTCTCATCTTTCGTTGACCAAACTCTAGGTCAGTATTTTTGAGTCTTACATTATTTATTCTGTGCTTACAGTTAGTAAAATTAGTATTTTTGACACTGCAATCAGTTTCGACCCCTTGTGATACCGTTTGAGTGGCACCGCACCTTTCCTGCATTATTGCTATATCTGTCTCTGTGTGCAACGAGAGCGGGACGGATGTAGCGAGTCGAATGGTGACAATTAGTGCATGTAATAGGTATAAAAAATATATTGCTGGGCACTGCGAACACTCCCAGCATAGCTTAGTGCAGAAGCTAGAAATAAATTTGCCATGTACTCTTCTAGAACTAATGTTGTTTGATTAATTGTTATTTTGAACTTTATATTTTTACAGACGGATTTATACCTTTGTGTGAAATGTGGTATAAACTTCAAATCGGAAGACGATAAACTTACGCACTTGCGCACATCTCCGGCGCACAGCGGCGACAAGGACGATGAGTAAGTTTGCAATAAATGGGAATGGACCGTCGGCCCAGGAGCTCATTTTCAATCTATCGCATATTGGGACCAGACCACATTGATAAGATAGCCATTAGTTTGGTGTTATCAAATATTGTCGTCTGAGTTGCGAAGTAGGAAGCTTCCGGAAGATATGCCACCCTGAACATATGGCCTCCTATACAATGATCTCCAATCGCAAAAAATAATCGATCGAATATTGATATAAATGTTGAACAGGGTCGTAGGTGGCATCATTACAAACATGTTAGACATCGGCGTGGTTAGTTTTCAGGAAGCATGCGCGCGGCCAGGGTAGAAACATAGAGACTTTTTCCCAAAAAAAATAATCGACTACATATTGGCATGTAATTACATTCAGGGGGTGAGGCAGGTCCCAGGCGTATATAAAACCAGTTTTGCGTCGCTTTCAGGAAGCGTCTAGGAGGTCAGGCCAGGTAAGTACATTTCACATATATGCTCTTGTGATCCTTGTTCCTTATTCGATCGATATGAAAACACAAAAACTAGTTCAGGTAATAATGGCACCCACGACCCCGTTCACCATTTATATAAATATGCGATAGATATTTTTTTAGCGCTGGGTGACCAGGTTCAGGGTGACATATCTCCCAGAAGCTTCCTACTTCGCAACCCAGATCATGATATTTGATAACACCAAGCTAATGGCTATCTTGAGAATTTGGTCTGGTGCTAATATGCGATAGATCGAAAATGATCCTGGTTGGCCGACGGTCCAGAAGTCTAGAAGGCCCTTTAAAACTAAAGTCTGCATCACCACCAAAGAAGTCCCGCGGAATTTTGATGCAACTAAAATAAACTATATCTAATGGGAAAGGCCACGCAAAGCTAATTGTAAATGTCGCTGCGTACGCTTGTTCCTAAGACAGTAGACGTTCAAAACAAATCTATAGGAAAATAGGTATTTATTTTGTGGTATTTTTTACCGAAAAGGACCCATTGACGCAAAATTAATCACTAGAATTTAAAGCCAAATTAAGGCGTTTTTATTCTTACTGATTTTTTTTCTTCATATCCAGATTTTTCGGAAATGTGTAAGTGCCAACATTTTTACAGTTTATTACACAGAATTTGGTCATTTTAAAGCTATAAAAATTGTTTAAAAAAACAAAAAACCTACCTCAAAACAGCAAGAAATAATATTCGTAATAATCAAAACACGTCTATTAAAGTCGGGTGGGGCTGGAGCACAGATTCCTTGAAATATGTTTTTAGTTAAATTTTTTAATTTTTTTTTTTTAGTGTAGGTTAGGTACCTTGTAGGTAAATTATTTAGGTAATAAAATCGGCTCAGCCAAACGTGAGATAATCGCGAAGAAACATACATACATACCGGTCAAACTGAAAACCTCCTTATTTAAGTCGGTTAAAGAACTACATAGTTATCCTTCTTCCAACAAAAAATAATTATCTTATTCAGTTCATAAACAAAGAAGTAATACGACCATTATCATCGAGGTAATTCACACAAAATCATACTATTTTCGTGCTTTTTTCAAGATTACTTGAAAAGTACTGAGGGGCCGTTCAAGTATTACGTAAGCACTATAGGGGGGTGGGGGGGTCTTTGTTTTGCTTATTTTGGATGACAGGGGGGGTAGGGGAGTCAAGATGATGATTACTTCATCGGTAGTTATTTACTTTTTTACACAAATGGCAACCCATTGTCTATGCTTGAAAACGAAACGGATTTTCGGGGATTCCTGCAAGTAATGCATACGTTTTCTTATTTTTTTTTAATTATAATTAAGGAAGGGCGGGGCAATTCCGTCACAAAAAAAGAGGTCGAAAGTTTAAAACTCTCTAATCTCGTCTAGTATAAAGCTACTGTAAATTTATAACTGTATCTAAAAGAGTAGTTATCTGTTAATCTGTCTATCATTTGAAAATGTTAATTTAGAGTCCAAAAGTATGACTAAATCTCTTAAAGTAAATGAAATAAGAGATTTAGGCATACTTTTGGACTCTAAATTAACATTTTCAAATCATTATCAGGCCATAATTGACAAATCTTACAAAAATTTAGGGTTTATTTTCAGAGTGACCAAGGACTTCAGAGATGCTTCCTGTATAAAAGTCTTATACTATGCATATGTTCGTAGTATTCTTGAGTACTGCTGCACAATTTGGAATCCACAGTACACTACATACGAACATGCTATAGAAAGGCTGCAAATAAAATTTTTAAAACGTTTAAATTATCGAACTAATAGTATTCAGACTGATTACAGGGAATCCTGTCGTAAATACGGCCTTATTACGCTCAATGAAAGACGCCGTATGCGGGACATGACTGTTTTATACGATATATACGCAGGTAACCTAGACTGTACAGAATTGGTGAATAGGATAATCACGTTAAATGCGCCTAATAAGAGGACACGTCACACTCAACTTTTTCATGTACCATTTGTAGGGACAAAGTATGAAGGCAATGATATGACAGTAAGATTGCCCAAAACCTACAACAAACGGTTTTCAGATATTGACATGTTTACTATGTCCAGACCAGCGTTTAAAACTGCTTTATGTAGAAAATTATCCATGGCACTCGAGCAACAGTGAATAGTTCCCAGGGAAAAAAATAATAATAATAATAATTCATATTTCAAAAGGTAATTCAGAATTTCTTTTTTTTTTGGCGGCTACGACACTAACATTAATATGATTTAATTCCAATTTTCAATATTTTAATCTTATTTCCACCTCTGTACGCCATGTAAGCCTATGTTTACATACCCACTACTTACAGTGCGAACGAATTTATTTTTACCTGCTGTTTCTATTTATGAAGGAGGCAAACACGCAGGCACAAATACACACAAACATACACATATACACCCACACACACATTCACACACACCTATCATGAGACAATATACATAATAAAATATTTAGATGTTCTCATTATTTTTAAATTTCTTTTACAAATACTTTAAACTTAATATTTGTTTAAAATAATATTTTTTTGGTAACCATTTATATATTTTGTCTACAAAGTGTTGTTTCCGTAATTGGCTTATGTATTGTATAATTACACCTGCGTTAATGTTCTGTAAATGCTGTGGTAACAATGTTCAATAAATAAAATAAAAAAAATAAAAAATAAAAAAAAAATTGATAGACACATAATGATATATGTCAAAATTAACTTTGAGCTAGAATAACTACATATTATACTAGTTTTCTTTAAAAAACTGCTAAATCATCCATCCTTAATCTTCTACCAGTCATTTGTAACTATTTTATTTATCTTTACTTGTTTCTTCTGAATTAAAGTGTCAAATAAGTGAAACAATGGTGTGTTGTGGTTTCACGCACTATTTTAGGTGGATTTTAAATGCTCAAGCAAAAAATCTAAAAAATCTGTTTTTTTTGCAAAATATCAGTAATTTTTGATTTTTTTACTTTTAGATTTTATGCATTCACAATAGACATGAAACGGATATCCGGTAACTATCCGGTATCCGGTCTATCCGGCGGCCTTAATACTATCCGGTCGAATACCGGGCACCGACCGAACATCTGTCGACCTTCCTGAAAGAAGATTTTTGACCGAAAGGTGTTTTGTTCCGACGGTTTCGCGGTCGGATACCGGACACTACGTTGCGCAACACGTCGCCGCCATCAATACGTGGAAAATAGTTTTATAAAATGTAATTTTAATTTATTTATTTAATTTATTTATTTATTTAAATTTCAATTGCCCACTGCACTTACAGTTTCACACCAAAGCGTGCAGAAGGCCAATTACATTTTATACACTCAATAGACAAATAACACAATTAACAAATACATGGATAGACACACAGAATACATCAACATCTGGTTGCTGAGCGATCAGAGCGTTGAGTAGCCTCAAAGCTTGGGCAGTGGGTGCATATTTTGCTGTCTGCGTGCGGACCATTGGAGCCGCGAATAACCGTCGCCAAATTTTCAGGAACGAATAAAGAACATTTCGACAGTGTTTCAGGATTATCTATCCTGTTATTGAGGAGTAGATAATAATGCAAAAGAAGAGCACACTTTCGCCGTAGCTCCAAGGTGTTAATACCCACCATACCGGCGACGAAAAGGGACGGATATAAATATGGGTAGTAACCAAACAATTTTTTGTACATAAACCGTGCAAATTTTTTTTGTACCTTTTCAACCATGAGTTTATATTTGGCTTCATGGGGATCCCAGATTAAAGAATTGTATTCCAATTTGCTTCTAACATAAGCGTAGTAGAGGATTAGGATGGTGGCTCTGTCGTGAAACCGAGCAGTTTGACGCATCACGAAACCTAGGGATTTATATGCCCGACTACATATTTGAGTTATGTCCATCAGCCATTTTTTATGTCCTCACTGCTGGGGCTCAGGCCTTCCTTATGGGTGGATAAGGAGGACGGGCCATAACCCACCACGCGGGCCCAATGCGGATTGGTGGGTGTTAACGACTGCAAATGCAGCCGGGACCAACGGCTTAACGTGCCTTCCGAAGCACGGAGGAGCTCGAGATAATAAATTTTTGGTCACCCATCCCATGACCGACCCTTGCGAACGTTGCTTAACTTCCGCAATCGCTGGGCCAGGCGCTCAACCACTGCGCCATCGAGCTCCTCATTTTATTATTTGAGTTATATGGACATTAAATGTCAATTCCGGGTCTAAGGTCAAACCTAAGTCTTTAATATGTGTGACGCGCTCAAGTGGTTCTCCGTTAATATTGTAAGGGTAAATTATTGGTGAACGAGATCGAGTAAACGTTATACTTTTACATTTGGATGCATTGAATTGAAGTTGGTTGCGTTCACTCCACGCCAAAACCACAGAATATATACTCTAACGCGAAAAGAAACGACACTCGCGCATGTATGCTCGTAAAATCGCTCGCGGCTATGTGTGCGTGTCTGGAGGCGCGCGGGGGCTGCGCGCAGCGCGCGGGGAGTGCAGCCGCTAGTCGCCGACTTACTCGGGCAAGGGTTCTTTCTACTTTCGCTCGCCGCTCGCTTGTCCCACCGCAATCGGCGGTATTGTACCGCATTTCGCACGGACTGACTACGCGTTTAATTTACATTATTTAATTGTTAGATAATTAATCATGCCCGGCGGCGGGCGTTACCTATTGTTGTGTTTATGGCTGTGGCAACAATCAAAAACAAAATCCTGATAAAAGTTTCTTCGTATTGCCCAGTGATCCAGAAAAGTAAGTACCTATAGAGTAAGCGATAAATTTATATATTATTTTAAAATAACAAAAAATATGTCAAAGTTGCCATAGTTGATGGGACCTTCTATTGCAACTTTACCATATTTTGAATTTTAATAAAATAAATATTTATCGACTATTTTATAAGTTAAAATATACGAAATATTAGTCATGCCCTTACCGTTCCTTTAACCTGACTTTAATTATAACAAAAAGCTTTGAAAATAAGGATTTCAGACGATTAAACCTCGTAAACTCGCAAGTAGGTAAAATTGACAATAAATAAAAAAACCGGCCAAGTGCGAGGCGGACTCGCGCACAAAGGGTTCCGTACCAAAAAACGGCAAAAAAAAAAAGGACTTTTCTTGTATGGGAGCCCCCCTTAAATATTTATTTTATTCTGTTTTTAGTAGGTATTTGTTGTTCTATCGGCAACAGAAATACATCATCTGTTAAAATTTCCACTGTCCAGCTAACACGGTTCATGAGATACAGCCTGGTGACAGACAGACAGACAGCGGAGTCTTAGTAATAGGGTCCCGTTTTTTACCCTTTGGGTACGGAACCCTAACAAAAATGATTATAAATGAAACCTTTCCTTCATTAACACGTTAAGAGATTAAAAAAATGATTACCTATATGATAAATAACAGAAAATAAAGTATAAGGGTTGCAATTTATGATGTGTACTTACCTAATATAATTAAAAGATTACAAAAACTTATTATAAATCAAACCTATCTTTCATTAACATGTCCTTGCACAAGTTTATTTCCTAACATACCTACTATGTAATTTCCTTTGCCACAAGTCTAAATTCCATTTCGGTATCAACCCTAGCGCTTACACGCTCTGGCTCAAGGTCGCTGGCGCTCGAACTCTCACGTACAGAGTGTGTCACGGCTGTGCCAAAACATCGTCGATGTCACCCTGAAGAGCCTCACAGTCACTAACACTCTCCACCCCTAGAAACAGTTTCAGATCGTCGGCGAACATAAGACACTTAGCTGTTTTGACTACATCGGGCAGGTCATTGATCATAATGAGGAACTGAGTGGGTCCTAGAGTGCTACCTTAATATAAATATGTATGTTAGTCTGTAAGGTATATATTGTATGGGCCTAGTTGCCTGAATTAAATAAAAAAAAACTACTATTCGGCCGGATAGGCATCCGGCCAAATTAAAAACAAAAAATGGATAAAAAAATATTTTTAAGTAATTATTTGATAATTTCTAAGACTAACTAAATAAATAGTTAGTCTTAGTATCACTTAAGAAATATAATTCCGAATCAAACCGAGTTCACCCGATCGTTCGCGCGCCTACGCAAATGTGTGTGTGCGCGATGCACTAAACGGCTAAGTTCCGCCGGATATTCGGCGGCCGGATATCCGGCTATCCGGTCAAATGGTTGGCCGAATATCCGGTATCCGGTATCCGGCCAAACTACTATCCGTTTCATCTCTAATTCACAATGCTATTTTTATATTAAGATTATTAATATAATTGAAAAATATTAGAAAAAATCGACTCACCCGAAGCTGCTACGGACCGGGCGAGTCGATTTTATATTTTTTGCAAAAAATCATGTTTTTTTCCAACTTTGATTACTACCAGCATAGCTATAGCGCAAAACATAACGTAGAAAAGAGTCAATCGGAACAAATCACAGTTTTTCATAACAACGCCCCTGGGCACTAGGCTAGGCACGTAAAATTTTTTCGCCTCTTGACTCCTATGGGCTCCTCAGATTAATGTAATCCTGGTACTTTATAAAATTATTTATTGCCATACTTTTTACTTCAGTTACGAGGGGTAACTATTCAGATTTAAGTATGTATGTACAAAATAGATAAAATCCCAAGTTGGTCCCATCCCATTGTTTAAAATTTGGAAATCGGTTCAGGGGCCATTCAAATATTACGTAAGCAGATTTATTACAATTATTTACTAGTTTTTTGTTAACCAAAAACGCTTCTCAAGTTTATTTTCATTTTAGGTGGTTTTTTCGAAGGCAAGTGGCGATTTTATTAACTAGAGATTCTTTGTAGACCATTGGTTTAAACCTACGCTTTCATTTCACAGTGCTATCGAGTCTGACGTAATTAACCGCGAAAATATTAAGGCGGGGTAATTCAGTCAGATTGAGTTGACTTAATAGCCCCATCGTTTTTGTATGAAGTTGCATTGGTTTTTTATGACCTCATTCCTAAAATATATGAAGAATTTACGAAATTGACGGAATTTCCCCACGAAAACTTTAAAGTATTTTTCTTCAAACTGAACCACAGTAACGCTCCATAAAGTGCAGATTCTAATTATTACTGTCGTCAGTATTATCTATTTCTAAGTTTGACAAAAATAGCTTCATAGATGGCTTGTACAATGTACTTTGACGTAATTACCCCACGCGGGGTTATTACATCATATGTCAGTTTAAAAAAAAAAAAGCTGTTTTTACAAATTTGCCATGCGTTTTCTGAACTAAAAATATGATTTATTTTATTTTTATTTTATTTTATTTATTGAACATTGTTACCACAGCATTAACAGCATTTACAGAACATTAACGCAGGTGTAATTATACAATACATAAGCCAATTACGGAAACAACACTTTGTAGACAAAATATATAAATGGTTACCAAAAAAATATTATTTTAAACAAATATTAAGTTTAAAGTATTTGTAAAAGAAATTTAAAAATAATGAGAACATCTAAATATTTTATTATGTATATTGTCTCATGATAGGTGTGTGTGAATGTGTGTGTGTGTGTATATGTGTATGTTTGTGTGTATTTGTGCCTGCGTGTTTGCCTCCTTCATAAATAGAAACAGCAGGTAAAAATAAATTCGTTCGCACTGTAAGTAGTGGGTATGTAAACATAGGCTTACATGGCGTACAGAGGTGGAAATAAGATTAAAATATTGAAAATTGGAATTAAATCATATTAATGTTATTGTCGTAGCCGCCAAAAAAAAAAAGAAATTCTGAATTACCTTTTGAAATATGAATTATTATTATTATTTTTTTTTTTCCCTGGGAACTATTCACTGTTGCTCGAGTGCCATGGATAATTTTCTACATAAAGCAGTTTTAAACGCTAGTCTGGACATAGTAAACATGTCAATATCTGAAAACCGTTTGTTGTAGGTTTTGGGCAATCTTACTGTCATATCATTGCCTTCATACTTTGTCCCTACAAATGGTACATGAAAAAGTTGAGTGTGACGTGTCCTCTTATTAGGCGCATTTAACGTGATTATCCTATTCACCAATTCTGTACAGTCTAGGTTACCTGCGTATATATCGTATAAAACAGTCATGTCCCGCATACGGCGTCTTTCATTGAGCGTAATAAGGCCGTATTTACGACAGGATTCCCTGTAATCAGTCTGAATACTATTAGTTCGATAATTTAAACGTTTTAAAAAATTTATTTGCAGCCTTTCTATAGCATGTTCGTATGTAGTGTACTGTGGATTCCAAATTGTGCAGCAGTACTCAAGAATACTACGAACATATGCATAGTATAAGACTTTTATACAGGAAGCATCTCTGAAGTCCTTGGTCACTCTGAAAATAAATCCTAAATTTTTGTAAGATTTGTCAATTATGGCCTGATAATGATTTGAAAATGTTAATTTAGAGTCCAAAAGTATGCCTAAATCTCTTATTTCATTTACTTTGCTTAGAACTGTATTGTTAAGCTTGTAATCGTAATCTATAGCTTGTTTGCGTCTTGTAAACTGAATATGCATACACTTTTTTGCATTAACGGTAATTCTATTTCTGACATAATACTCCGTAAGGCGGTTCAAGTCTTCTTGCAACCTATGACAATCTTCCTGCGAACTGACTTTCATATAAATTTTTGTGTCGTCAGCATAGAGCAAGAGCTTTGCGTGTTTAAGACAGGAGCCTATGTCACTAATGTAAGCTATGT
The DNA here is from genome assembly GCA_928269145.1 of Agriphila tristella. NCBI lineage: Eukaryota > Metazoa > Arthropoda > Insecta > Lepidoptera > Crambidae > Agriphila > Agriphila tristella. Next base: position 21,028,546 of record OV743442.1, read on the forward strand.
AGAATAATGGACCGAGCAAGGAGCCTTGTGGTACCCCGGAAGGTATGGTGATGAAGTCTGAGCGGTTTCCACCTACGACCACAGCTTGTTTTCTATTCGTAATATATGATTTGACCCACCTGTATAAATCTCCACGAATTCCCCGTTGAAATAGCTTCCGTAGAAGTATGACGTGATCCACACGGTCGAAAGCTTTTTCGAAGTCCGTGTAGATCACGTCAACTTGGGAGTGAAAGCCCATACCTCTATGCAGATCACTAATGTACAGACCCAAGTTAGATAATGTTGATCTTCCTTTAAGAAAACCATGCTGTTCATCCGGTATGCCTTGCTTTAAAACAGGGTAAATCATTTTGTACACGATCCTCTCGAAACACTTTGCAAAAACATTCAGAATTGATATGGGACGGTAGTGCTCCACGTTGCACTTTGAATCTTTTTTGTGAAGAGGGACAATGTGAGCTTCCTTCCACTTCGACGGAAAAGATCCCTCTGATATAGATCGGTTAAAAATTAATTTTAAGGGAAAAGCAAGAGAGGAGGCGCATTTACTTATAAATAATGGGGGGATCCGGTCACTACCAGCAGATTTCCTAACATCCAGTGTGGAAAGCAACTTAAAAACTTCATCCTGGGATACCGACAAGGAATTAATTGAATCTTGTGAACTAAGTGGAGTGTTTTCTTCACTTGAGTCACTTTTTGAGGGGACAGCAAACATTTTCTCGAAGGGACAGCAATTATTTAAAATTAAGATTTTTTTTATATACAAAAATGAAAGAAAAAAGCTGTTTGATTTGATCAATGATATTTATTTAAAAAGTCAATTGATTTAAATTGTGATTTAAATCATGATTTAAATCAAAGTGATTTAATCATGCCAACCCTTGTTGTAATTAAATACCAACTTCTTTGGTTGTCTTTAGGGCGTACTCTCGGTCTGTTTCAAACATGAGAAGGAAAAAGATACTCCGCTGCACACGAGGGAAAAGGCAAGTTAATCGAGAAGAAGATGGCTATCCCAAAAAGTGTGATCATGTAAGTACTTACATATATGGAAAATGTTTAAATAGCGTCAAATAAATGTATTAGTGCTCAAACCAAAAGTAACAGTGTGACTCGATGCGATTTTTTATTCTCATCTAGTAACACTGGTTCGTGTATAGTGTGACACGTTTGGAAAAAAAATCGCATCGGGTAACAGTGTGAAGTGTGACTCGATGCGATTTTTTATTCTCATCTAGTAACACTGGTTCGTGTATAGTGTGACACGTTTGGAAAAAAAATCGCATCGGGTAACAGTGTGAAGTGTGACTCGATGCGATTTTTTATTCTCATCTAGTAACACTGGTTCGTGTATAGTGTGACACGTTCGGAAAAAAAATCGCATCAGGTAACAGTGTGAAGTGTGACTCGATGCGATTTTTTATTCTCATCTAGAATAAGAATAAGAAATTTTATTTGCATAACACCATGTACAGACAGAGTAAGAGGGTATTGTCAATATGGATCAATAGTATTATACCTTATGAATGTAGGCATGCAAATATTTTTAAAGCTAGTATTTATTACAAATTATTAAGGGCGCAAAATAAAATAAAAAATTAATAATGTCAAATAAGTAATTAATAGTACGTACAAAATTAATAAAAACACAATATTATGAATGTCATAGTTCTTTGGATTCTAGATACTCCTTGATTGAATAAAAGTTCTTATCAAGGAGCCAACGCAGTAAGTTATTCTTAAATTTCTTTTTATCTGTTGGTAAATCTCTTATGTGTGATGGTAGCTTATTATACAATTTTATTGCCATACAGTATGCATTTTCCCTAAAAAATGCCAGATTACTTTTTGCTAGTAACACTGGTTGATGTAAAGTGTGACACGTTCGGAAAAAAATCGCATCGGGTAACAGTGTGAAGTGTGACTCGATGCGATTTTTTATTCTCATCTAGTAACACTGGTTCATGTAAAGTGTGACACGTTCGGAAAAAAATCGCATCGGGTAACAGTATGACTCGATGCAAAGTATTATCATGTAGTTACACTTTTTAGTAAAGGTTCTATTATTTATCATTAAGGCGGCGGTAAAACTTAATCTTACCGCCGCCGAATATTTGCGAGGGACAGATTGTATTATAATATAATAGTTTAGTAGGTTGATTAATGTATGACGAGCGATATTGTTGTGCTATCTATGACTACTACTTATATTTTATATCGTAATGTGAAATGCGCTTCATTTTGGGCGTTGCCGTAATGACAAATATCAACGCCTTCTGATTAATTTTTGACATTGCATTTTGTTGATAACTATCCTTCTGAGGGTCGTTTGTTGTTTTAGTGCGATCTGGTGTTGATCAGTCGCTTGGGAGACTGGCGGCACGCGCAGAAGAAACACCGCGGCATGAAGCACGCATACCGACCGCTCGTTAGTTTCGTCTGCGACGTCTGCGGGAAGGGGCTGCAGGTTAATATACACACACGCACGCACGCACGTGCATACGCGCACAACACACACACCCACCACACACGCCACGTACAACACACCACACACACCACGTACACCACACGCACACACACATTACATGAACGCTTGTTGTTTCTTTTGTGCCGATTCAATGTGTCGCCTCATTGAGTCATCGATAGCTGCTCCAACGAAGTGGCAATTAATGAATTCGCCTGGAGCCTTGGTTCCCTTTACAATAATTTTACAGTAAAATTGTACTCGATATTTTGTTATAGTTTAGTTAACAAAAGCTTCTTTATATTCAGGGAAAAGACTATAACTAAGGTTTCGTTCGCCAGAACCACACTAAGCTCAAGATACACTTACTGCAGCACGGGCCGCCGTTGCTAGCGTGCGCCGACTGCCCGCGCAAGTTCCACGACAAGTACGCGCTGGCGCGCCACGTGGTCATGCACCAGCCCGGCCTGCCCTACCGCTGCGACCAGTGCCCGAGTGCCTTCAAGCACCCCGGAAACCTGTCACGACATAAGAGGGTCAGTTTTTATTCCCTTATCTCATTTGTCATTATTACCCTTGTCACGGAATATATAATAGTACGAGTACAGAAGATGCATTCCGCAAAATCATTTAAATAAATAGCGACTCTTGCTTCGACACAATAAAGTGCAATTCAGATCTCACCGCGCCAATCCCCTCATCATCATATCAGCCGCACGAAACCCGCAATTCGTCCCCTCATCATCATCATTATCAACCAATCATCGTCCACTGCTGAACATAGGCCTCTTCGAGTGCACGCCACTGAGCACGATCCGCGACTATACTCATCCAGTTTTTGCCAGCCACCTTGCGAAGATCGTCGCTCCAACTTGTCTGAGGGCGTCCCACACTACGTTTGCCGATTCGATTCGCGGTCTCCACTCAAGAACTTGTCTGCCAGCGTCCATCGGTTCTACGGCTAATATGGCCGGCCCACTGCCACTTCAGCTTGCTAATCCGGTGGGCTATGTCGATGACTTTAGTTCTCTGTCGTATCACCTCGTTCCGGACCCGATCTCTTAAGAGAAACTCCGAGCATAGCCCTTTCCATAGCTCGCTGTGCGACTTTAAATTTGTGAACCAGCCCTACGGTGAGTGTCCACGTTTCGACTCCGTATGTCATGACAGGCAGGATGCACTAGCTGAAGACTTTCATCTTTAGACTCTGTGGAATAGGCGACTCAAAAACTCGCCGAAGTTTCCGATAAATGCTGCCCAGCCCAGTTGTATTCTTCTGTTGGCCCAATGATCCCAAGAGCCATCTCAATTTCACACAGGCTAATTTCTGGCAAGTCTTCGGTAAAGTGGCGGGTCATTGTGGCATTTTCGGGATCAGGTCGAGATGCATGCGAAGCGTACAACTAGCTATAGAAGTTTTCAATTTCCGAAAGAACCTCCGGCTTCGAAGCTACGACGACTCCACTGGCCGTAGTCAACTCCGTCAAGTGACTTCTCCCAAGAGACTGCACAAACACTTTCGATCCCCGATTTCGCTCAATTGCTCGTTCAATCGAGCGTGTATTAGAGTATCGAAGATCGTAGCGCACCAGTTTACCAATCTTCTTGTTGAGAGCCTGTTGTTCGGACGAAGTGACAGATGGGTCTTCACGTCGCTTCTTCATGAGCCTAAGGATTTCTTCCGAACCTGCTTCTTCCTGCCCTTGCGCTGATTTTCGCATAATTTCGTGCCCTCTTCCATGAGTATTCCGACCACATTTTCGAGGGTCCGGTTGACGACAGCATTTATAGTTTCCACGGCAACGAATCGGTTCTCCAGGTTCGACTGGAACGTTTCAGACCCTATGATGGTTTGGATCAGGTTAGGACGGAGCCTTTACTTCATCAAGCGAGCGCGTTCAAGCTTAACCTCGATATCATAGAGTCTCGGACGAGTCGGTGATCGCTGCCAGTATTAAACCTGTTGATCACTGAGACGTCTCTGAATATATGCTTTTTATCCGCCATGATGAAGTCGATCTCATTTTTAGTCCTACCATTGTGGCTTCGCCATGTCCACTTTCTTTGGAGCTGTTTCTTGAAGAAAGAATTCATCACGAAAGGCCCCTTTTTCTCGAGAAAGTTGACAAGCATTTGCCCCCTGTGGTTTCTGCACCCAAAACCATGGGATCCTACTACAGATTCGTTGCAATTCTGTACTCCCACTTTAGCGTTGAAGTCCCCCATAACAACGTTGAAGTGTGCCTTGGTAGTGAAGTGAGTAAGGCCTTGGATATGTCCCCTACTCGCGACGAATTCAATACGTTTTTTGAAATCAAAATATGCTGCGTAAGCGTATCGCAGGGGTCGAAACTGGTCAATAAAGTCGGTAAAAGTCAGTTATTCGAAAAAATTGTCAGTAAAGTCAGTTTTTTAGCTATCTACGTTCATTTTTATACACTTTTTTATTATTACCGTTTGTTTTTACTGTACAGGCAAGAGTACAAGATTAGTGGATGAAACTAACTAAAAATCGCGCTGCACAGCCATTTGTTTTTACTATAGACAGGCAAGAGTACAGGATAAGTGGATGAAATTGACTAAAAATCGCGCTGCGCTGTCCTTTTTAGGGTTCCGTAGCCTAAATGGCAAAAATCAGAACCCTTATAGATTCGTCATGTCTGTCTGTCCGTCCGTATGTCACAGCCACTTTATTCCGAAAGTATCAGGAGTACACAGTTGAAAATTAGTAGGTAGATGGATTCTGTTAACCGCTTAACGAATTTAACATAAAAATAAAAAAAATAAAAGATTAAGGGGGGGCTCCCCATACATGGAACTGAAGCTGAAAAAATTTTTTTTCTTACGTGTGGGGTGTCTATAGATAGGTCTTTAAAAATGGTACAATCTGAATTCCACTTTGTTGTGTTGAAATTAGAGTTGCTATTTATTTAAATTGTTCAGCGGAGTGCATCTTCTGTACTTGTACTATTATTTATTCTGTGGTTATAAAGCTAACCGTTTTTTCCGCAGGGACATTCCGACGTCACACCGTACGAGTGTAATCTTTGCTTCAAAAAGTTCAAACAACACGCTAACTTAAATGTACACGTGAAAACAGTTCACTGCGGCATGCCGCATCCGCCACGGAAGAAGCGCACTCGCAATAAGAAAAGAAAGGAATAGTATTTTTTTATTTAAGTTAATTGAAATTGCTAGTTGGTTACTGTAATAAAAAGTAAAAATGATTTAGTTCAGTTTTATTTATTAATGTAGCGGCATGCAGCAGAGGCATTGACGGACGAACGTGAAAATCTGCAGCCAAGGTTTGTATAGATAGGTAGAACCAATGACCTCCATTAAACAAGTACGCTGGACAGGCGAACGTCACAAATCGTTTGATCCGATTTGAAAATCGCCATATTGGCGCTGAGAGCAGTACCTAGATTCTACTATGAGAGCAGTGAGTATACTTGGAACTAATTAGTTCCAAGTACACTCACTACTGTCATAGTAGAATCTACTGCTATCAGCGCCAATATGGCGATTTACGAATCGGCACAAAAAATTGCTGTAATTTCATGACAATAACCTGTCCAGCGTACTTTTTTAATGGAGGTCAGTGGGTAGAACTCAAATATATCGAGATAATGGGTGCATTCCAGCAGCCTAATCGCTAAGTCATCGATTGCGAAAGGTAGGTTAAACACCGGGCTAATGAACGTTTCTTTTCTCAATAAAAATACAGAAATAGAAAGAGAATCATGTACAAAGGACAGGAAAAATAATCGAAAAAATATTAAAAGTGATTGAATATAAACAAAAAAAGTAAAATATTATTTCTTCATATCAACTAAAATCTGGCATTTGTCGACTAAACGGTTGAAAATACCTTGTTCACAAAATCGCAAGTAAAAATAAACATTCGTGAACAAGTGTAGGAGGAAGTGCAAATGGATTCGCACACTCATATGCGAACCTATTCGCGAAGTTTCTGACTTTGCGAATGACTTTCTGACAGCCACTCACATGCGTGCAAAGGTTCGTACAATGTGCGAACCTTTGCGCGCATGTGAGTGACCGCGGTTAGAGTGAGTTAAAAAATAACCAAACAACCGCGCACTAAGGCTCTGAACGCAACCCAGTATTCAGTAGTACCATTTAATGGTTACTGACGTAATGATGTGGTGTCAGTAGTTTAAGTTTTAAACAACTGATTAAAATTTAATCATTTGTTGGTGAACTTGGCTAAGGGTACTTCTGACGGTGACGTGTTTTTTGGCCTTCATTGGCCAAGAATATTTCATTCATATAACCCAGCAAAATTAGACATAAAAAGGGGGTAATGGTTGCATCAAATCAGGTATTTTTTGTTTTTGGATATATTGTTGGTAATGTCAGGCCTCCTTCACTCGCTCAAGGTCGCGCGATAAGCACCTACCGCTAGCCGTTCCACAAAGGAGTATTTTTGCTCTAAAACTGGTTAAAAGTCCAATTTATAAACTAACGCACAGTACTCTCAAACCAGTTTTTTTATAAACCTTATTAACCCACGAGTCGGGTAGAAGGCACAAAATTAACACTACGCGGCACGCTTTGGCGTACAATCAATCTGATAGAGTCATACGTGTGCATATAATATCTTTGTTCTCGGCGTTCTCAATATTTTCACAACTTCTTAGGTGATTTGTGGTTATTTTTGAAGGCGTGCTACAATAAATTGTTTTAAACATGGAAGAGGAAGGTATGTTCTGAATTTTTCATGTATAATTTTATTATTTTAATAACGAAATTATAAGTCTATTGAGTGTTATTTCAGACATGTTATAAATAAGCAATTTTTTATTTAGAAACAAATTCACAGGCATTTTTGTTTATGTGTCGGGCTTTGTCGGGCAATTATTTTTTATATATATGAAAGTACGGACCCTCATCTATCATATTTAGTTGAAATTAGTTCCTCATTCTTCCTCCATTTTGAAAAAAAAAATTAATAACTCCAGGTCGATAAAGACACTTTCAAGTCCTTAGACACTAGTCTTGAAAAAAATAATGACTGAGATGACGACACTGATTGCGGATATGATTATTATTAATCATATATTGTGTAAAATGTCTTTATTTTTATTTTTATTTGTAATAATTAGTAAAATTGCATTTTTTTTACTGAAAATACAAAAAGAACTTATAATATGGCTTTATATTAAACCAATATTTTTTTCACTGATATTATGTAGTTTTCATTACACTAGAAACATCAAATAATTTTGACCGAGTTTTTAATACAAATACTCCTATGTGCGTTCGTGCGAACGAACAAGTGAGCAAAGGGCCGCCACACGCCCGCCGCCGTACAAGCGCGGCATCTTACTGCCTGCATAGGTATTGCCTCTTTATAATAGTAACAATGTCGAATCGACATTACTGTGCCGTATGCGGATGTCAAAAACAAAAAACCAATAAAAAACTGTCGTTTTTCACATTATGATATACGCTACGCAGTTCATTTAAAAGAAGACAACCTTAACTTTGCGCCATTAGAAAGGGTAAGAGCACGCGATAGAAAGAGAGGCAACTACTAGGTGAATATAAACTGTACTGCAGGCCATTGCGCGACCTGCACTTTATTTTGTCGGAGCAAAAGTCGCTATTTATTTAAATTACTATGCGGCGTGCTGCTTCTGTACTTTGTACTATTACTTATTCTGTGGTAATGTGGAGGCAATGTTAAATCCAAGTTTTCGACCTCTGCAGACGACCGGCGGGCTGATTATCTAATCAAAAACCACCTAGGGACTGGTTGCAGTTCACAGATGATCGTGATCCATTGCTACTTCTTTTTGGGTTAAAAAAAAACATACCAAAGAAAAGTGGCAATGTATGTCAAATGCAACCGGTCGCTAAATAGTTTCTTTTTAGATAATCAGGGTGCGGGTCATTCTCAAAAAATAGAAAAAGGTACCTTTATTCAGTTTTTGACATTTTTGACCCGGAAGGACTGATCTTTCATCAAGATTGTGAAAGAAAGTTATAAAGAAACAAGAAACATAAATACTTCTGAAAAATATGAAACTTTGGTAAAAAAAATTAAATTTAAAAAGTTGACTAAATTTTGAAAAGCTGTGTCTCCGAAACTATCGGTCATATCAAAACCGTTTTACCCTCAAATAGTTGCTAAGGACATCAGGCACATGAGGCCCAAAAGTGTATAAACATAATGGGGAGGCGAAGGAAAAGTGAATTACAGATGGCGCTTAGTCTTTGGAACATCTGTACCATCCAAAATTACACGAACCGTTTTATCATATTTATTTTATTATTCTAAGTTTCTTGAATGACTCTGGCATATAAAATTCTATTAATTCTCTGTTTGGCCCCAATATTGGGCTTATTCCATATTTGATATACCTATCAAATTCATCCAAGTTATAAATATGTTAGAAACTGCTGAGGTTGAAATATTAAAGAACAAAGCTGTTATAATTCAAATGTTGTTTTATTTTGGCGAAGCTTCATCAAATTCATGAAACATTCCTTTTGATTTATAATGTTTCTCAGGCTCAGCAAAGGAGAAAATCGAGGAAAAAGCATATTTTTTTTTATTTTTTTTTGCCCACAATTTTTTTTGTTACTGGGAAATCGATGAACTCCAATATTTTACAAGTTACATGCATAACAATGCGGCATTTTCTCAGTATAAAATTAAAAAGTGCAATACTCCAAGAGATTCCCATATGTTTTGACAGTTTCTTTGAGGCGGCTCGGTACCAACGACAAGACGCCACCTATCGGGATAAAATTGCGCTTTTCCTCCCCATTCTGTTATCTATCACTAGAATCATAAAACAGTAACAACATTATTTTTAAACTCTTTCATTTAGCTTTAATTAATTATTGAAAAAAACAAAAGCATATCAATGAAACGGACATCTTTGTCAGCGATTGCACAAGTAATGGGGAGGCGAAGGCAAAGTGAATTACAGATGGCGCTCAGTCTTTGGAACAATTGTCAGTTTGAGCTTATATTGTCTTGACTGTGTATTACGTGATTTTACTGTCTTAGATTGTATTTTTTTCGGTTTTGCGGACAAACAATGTATTTTATGCTAACTTTAGCTCATATAAAATAAGAATTACGGAAAAGAAAAGCCAAAACAACAGGCAAGAAAGTTTATAGCAACTTACAAAAAATTGCTAACAAGCATTACATTTCTTTAAATTTCGTGTAAGATTTACAAGTAATCTTTTTATTTCAGATTAGAAGCATTATGATTTAAATTTTAACAAAGCAACTGAGTGTGAATTTCCGTGTTTATAGTTGCCTGATGATGCCTTCTGTGCAATAGTAATTTCAGGTTTCTGTACTGGAATTTCTGTACCATCCAAAATTACACGAACCGTTTTATCATATTTATTTTATTATTCTAAGTTTCTTGAATGACTGGCATATAAAATTCTATTAATTCTCTGTTTGGCCCCAATATTGGGCTTATTCCATATTTGATATACCTATCAAATTCATCCAAGTTATAAATATGTTAGAAACTGCTGAGGTTGAAATATTAAAGAACAAAGCTGTTATAATTCAAATGTTGTTTTATTTTGGCGAAGCTTCATCAAATTCATGAAACATTCCTTTTGATTTATGTTTCTCAGGCTCAGCAAAGGAGAAAATCGAGGAAAAAGCATATATATTTTGATATTTTTTTGCCCACAATTTTTTTTGTTACTGGGAAAACGATGAACTCGAATATTTTACAAGTTACATGCATAACAATGCGGCATTTTCTCAGTATAAAATTAAAAAGTGCAATACTCCAAGAGATTCCCATATGTTTTGACAGTTTCTTTGAGGCGGCTCGGTACCAACGACAAGACCTCGGCTCGGTGCCACCTATCGGGATAAAATTGCGCTTTTCCTCCCCATTGAGCATTAAAAAAAAAGAATGTCTGCCGGCTGTCAGTCAACTGTCAAAAGCATACATGAATATAATATTCTGGTTCTGTCTGGCCACCTTTGACTTAGCGATTATTCTGCTGGAATGCACTAATATGTCATGTCAATAACATCTGTCACTGTCATTTACGAAGTGTCAATGTCAAAAGTTTGAATGTAAGTAGTAGTGATGCGCCGAGTCACGTAATTTTGGTATCCGACTATTTTAGTACTCGTTAAAAAAATCGAATCAGTTTTCGAGTCCAGGTACTTGCATTGGGTATTCGAAAACTGAGACTAGTATTCGAACACTCAATTTAATTCACATACTATTTTGACACTACACTAGTGAAACGCAGCCCCGGATCTCCGTTTTCGAAAGAATTTGCCGCCATCTTCGAAGCAATTTTCAACAAATTCCCCCCCCCCCCCCCCCCCCCCCCCTCCCCCGTCTGGCCCCGCGTTTAGAGTTACCATCTACGTAAGGGAGGATGCCTGTTTTTTTTTTTCGGAAAAATACCTGTCTGTAGTAGAAAGAAGGCCGTGCAGCGCGATTTTTAGTCATTTTCATCAATTTCAATTTTGAATTTTTTTGTAAAAACAATGACAGCGCAGCGCGTTTTTTAGCCAGTATAATCCAATTATCTTGTAATTTGATTTTTTTTAGTAAAAGCAACGGCCGCGCAGCACGATTTTTAGCCAGATTCATCCAATAATCTTTGAGTTTTGCTTGTCTATAGTAAAAAGAAAACAGCCGCGCAACGCGATTTTAAGTCAGTTTCATCAACTATCTCACTAATCTTGTAATATGTGACATGTGTATTTTATCCGGGTGGCAGCCGCCGCGGTCTTGCGTGATAAAATTTTGTGAAAAATTGCGTGAAAAAGTGCAAAAATTCCTGTCTTAGCTAAGCACCACCCGCACGCCTATCTTAACCGAAAAATCCCTGTCAAATGCGGCAAATGCCTGTCAGATGGTAACCATACCCGCGCCGCCCGCCGCCCCGTTTTCCTTGCCTACTTAACTTGATTGAGAAGACTAAAGCAGTGCTCCCCCCTAGATCCGGGCCTGGTGAAACGTGAATTTGCATTTTTTTCCACATAATAGTTCAGTAAGTAAGTATTACTACACAAAATGGACACAATTCCCATTTCGGCTGGCCCCAGACCTACCGGCGGGCTGATTATCTAATTAAAAACCACCTAGCGACTGATTGCAGTTCACAGATGATCGTGATCCATTGCTACTTCTTTTTGGGTTAAAAAAAACATACCAAAGAAAAGTGGCAATGTATGTCAAATGCAACCGGTCACTAAATAGTTTCTTTTTAGATAATCAGGGTGCGGTTTCATTTCTTTGCTGTGCTGTTCTACCTTGCTTTAAAGACCGCCGGCCAACCAGGTTAATTTTCAATCTATCGCATTTTGGGACTAGACCAAATTGCCAAGATAGCCATTATAGGCCGACCGCTTAAATGAGTCCCCTCCTGCGGGGAACAAGGGCGCGGGGGGCAGGCGACAACGGGAAGCGAGAGGGGTGCGGGCGGGGGGCGATACTCGAGAGGCGAAATGTGCACTGGACAGTTCTTAAGATATGTGTCGTCACAGTGGTTAACGGTGAACAAGTGGCTATTTTTTTATTAGAAAATTAATTGATGACTACAAAATTTGAATGAAACCAACTATGACTATGTAGATAATATATTAAAATATTGGGTAATAAACTTATGTACAATTTATTATGCAAGATTAATCAAAATTATGAGTCAATCATCTCATTTCATTTCAGCATGATTTGGATCCAGTTTTTTTTTCTAAAATATTCGTATACGTTAAAATTCATTTGCTTTCACTGATTATTCATTTTATGTCCGAAAATATGTAGACGCATCTTGATATAGTAATCTCACAAAGCGTCCGCAACTTTCAACACGTGCGATCGCTAGCCGCGTTGCCAGCGAACTGAGTTTAGGCAAAAATGCGCCTGCCGCCCGCACCTCTCGCGCTCCCCGTTCTCGTCTTTCCCCGCGCCCCTGTGCCCCGCAGGAGGGGACTCATTTAACCGGTCGGCCTATAGCTTGTTGGTGTTATCAAATATCATCGCCTGGATTGCAAAGGGAAGCTTTTAGGAGATATGCTATCCTGACCTGAACATGGACTCCGATCGTTAAAAATATGTAAATCGATCGCTTAAAAGCATACCCCGTTATCGGGCGTGCACGAATGATCGAAGCCAAAGACAAAGTACAACAGAAGGTCTATTTTTGATTAATTTGATAATTCTACCTAATCCCGTTCAACCTCTGAGAGAATATATCTGTAGTAATTTTTTTTTTTAGTTTACCTGTATTTCAGGATAATCTTTTATCCACAACTCCATAAATACGTGACGAGATTTTTTTCTCGGAGGCATATTGTTGGTTAAGATAAAAATGATATGCAATTAGACAACAATTGATCACTAAATGACCCGTAAAGGGGAGACAACACTAAGTAGAGTAACGACACGACAACACGCGCGCGAGTGGCGTTCGGCCGGCTTCTGTCCGCCTTTGTCGGCATCCGTCAAAGCGGACACCGCGCGGCGGGCTTTTGTGCGCCTTTGTCGGCATCCGTCAAAACCGACACCGCGCGGCGGCCGCGTGCGCGTGAGTACGGTCCGCACTGTTATAGCAAAATAAGCTCTTTACGTTTAAAAACACGATTCAAAATAAATATCGTCCTTCACTTCGTGCAGTTAGATTTTAGGAAGAATTAAAGTTATGTAAAGCTCGTTCGGTTAGATAGTGTCGGTACACCCGCAAGCAAATGTGTTCAGAGACTGGCATACCGGCAAGTTTTTGGTAATGTTACTGATAACGGTAAACAATATCGGTATCGATAATTATTTAAGTTGTACTATAGTGTGGGGGAGGGGGGGGGGGGAAGCGTTTTTAGATAACGGTGTCCGTCCCTACTTGTGTTTATTGTAATAAAATACGAATACAAATAATACACACACGCGAGGTGGAAACAGAATTTTAATGAAAAATTAAATAAAAAAAATAAGACTACCTATTCTTCATCACTTGAAGTGTCGGAGTCATTATCACCTGTATATAATAATAGATCCAACATCATCACGTTCCGAATCCATACAAAAAATTTCGATTTTCTTCTTTGATTGCGTGATCTACACATCTTTTGTGTTTATATGTTTTACAAAACACCTGTCTTTTTATGTTGGTTCACTTAAAGTTTCATCTTCACTGGCACTTCACTGACCTTCGCGAAAAAACATTTTTAGTATACGTAGTAGAGTCAACAAACAACCTTTCACTACGGCGGGCGGCGCGGCGCTTCGATGTAAACTGCCAAAATCCAAATTCACTTGCGGGTGTACGCCGCACGCGGTATCCTTTGTTTATGCGGCGGCATCCTTTGACAAGAAGCGGCACGTGCAAAGGCGGCGCGATAAAAGGGCGACACTATCTAAGCGAATGAGCTTTATCTATAGGTATTGTCTAAAATTATAGTTCACATTTGCCTTTACTGAACACGAGAGCGCGAGAGCTTGAAAATTTTCGCACCTTAAGGCCGGCCACACACAGACGGAATAACGGAATTCCGTACATACGAGATTTCGAACGCAGCAACTGCATACAAAATCTATGGGCCTGCCACACACATGCGGGATTTTCCCATACGGAATCTTCATACATTGTCGAAATTGCGTTCGGAATTCCGTAACGGGATTACGTCTGTGTGTGGCCAGCTTTAATAGGTTTTTTGAGTAGAAAAACGTAGGCAAATAGGTGGCCCTGAAGGTCTTTCGCTTCTGATTTTTTAGTCTGTGAATCGTTCGTGCACGCCCGATAACGGGGTATGCTTATAAGATGTTTGTTAATCGATCGCTACAAGATGATGCCTCATAAAGCTGAATATGGTAGTTAGGGACCATAAAACTGAACAACTTTTACTATGAGACCAAATCTGAAATCGCGAAAAAAAAATGAGCTGTTTCATACATTTTGATAATTTCATTATTATTTTTTGTATGAAACAGCTAGTTTTTTTTTAAACTAAAACTAAAACTTTGCATCGCAACCCAGACGACGATATTTGATAACACCAAACTAATCTATCTTGCCAATGTGGTCTCGTCAAAATATGCGATAGATTGAAAACGAGCCTCTTGGCCGGCGGTCCATAGTAGAACAGCAAAGCAAAGAAATGGAACCGGTAGGTCTGGGGTCACCCTTAGGGCCTTAGCATTACAACTGATTGGTATTCAAACCGAATACAGCCTAGTACGAGTTGTGTTTCTCACCTCACTTTGCGAATAGTATCGAGTGAAAGAGACGAAATCATGCGAGTGAGTGAACGAGTGAAAGAGAGAAGACGATAGTTGACTATTCGCAAAGTGAAGTGAGAGCAAAAAACCAACTCGTACTAGGCCCTCGTATTTTTTTGTACCCGAGTATGCGAGTACCAGGGAGGTGTTCGAATTTATCGAATTAGTACTCGAGTCAGCCTAAACTCGGTCACTAGTTATGGAAGTTCATGTGAATGTGAATCATCACAGCCTTCTCTAATCATACTTCTTTCTTAACTTCATGGAAGAAAAGGAAACAAAATTATATTCTCTTTGGAAACAAACACAGAGTACAACTTTTGTATAAAACAAACAATCAACTAATAATTTTATTTTATTTTATACCTACCTACCTAAAAATGTAAAATACGATACAGTAGAGTCCTGTCTGTAGATATTAATAATAATAATACAAACATACAATTAATATTTTTCCGATTTTTATCCCACTCGTAATATAATTAATAATCTTTAATCGAATAATGGTGTACTTTTGTTGTGTAAATGGCTGTCGAAATAACAATCATAAAGACCTTGATGTTTCGTTTCACGCGTAAGTAAATTCCCAGACTCTTCACTTCCAGTCAATATTTTGGTTTGGCATACAATACGTAAATAATGTTTGTTTATCAGTAAGAAATGATAGCACAATGTTTGCAGGTTTCCAGTTAACACTAATTTTAAACGACAGTGGTTAAAAGCCATAGGACGTCCTAATTGGAATCCTCCCAGTTATGCCAGGGTCTGTGGTGCTCATTTTGCAAACGGCAAACCAGGCCCTGGGACTGGATTCTCCAATTGTCCAGTCAATATTTCACAAGTAAGTTTATATCTAAGTACAGTAGAATTCATATATAACGACTTCGCTTATAACGACTAACCGGTTTTTAGCGACGATAATGTTAACCCAAGTTAGGTTTTATAACCGTCTAGTGCGACTTCGGTTAAAGCGACTAACTGCTTATAGCGACCATTATTTATGATAATATGTCCGGATAAAACGGCGTGCAATGTTTTGTTTAGACAAACTTCGCATTAATACCTCGTGCCCCCCAAGTTTATAAAGCTCAACAAAAAGAGTTCTGTGAAAGAAAGTGTTTACAATTGAAGAAAAAAGTGCAACTCGTAGTATTGATTAGAAGCCCGTGAGTCAAATGTAATGTAACCCTCGCAAAGGAGTTTGGCGTATCTCATTCTACAATTTCATAGCAATGTAATTCCTAGAAAATGATTTATTTTCTAAATAGGAAAAAGACACTTTCGAATTTATAATATGTATGTATGTATTCGTAAGTTAAGTATGTATGTAGGTACTTAAGAAATAATCCTGCCGTTTTGTGCGTCATCCGGTTAGTACGACATAATATCGCCGGTCCCTTGAAGGTCGTTATATCCAGATTCTACTGTACTTAATAACTGATATCAGTGATGACTTTCATATAGCCGCTTTGACATGATAAAAGTATACTTGGACCAAGTAGTTTGGATGACTACTTGGATGCTACATGGATCATGTAAACGAGCAATCAAAGCACACTTGGATCAAAATTTTAATCATGAAGTAAACATGGACTATGCTCTACTTTCATCTAAGCCTGCTTGAACCATATAGTTTTGATAACTACTTGGACACTACTTATCAGTGGTGGCCAATAAGTCGATTGCGATCTACAAGTCCATCTTTGGAGACAGTGCAGTTGATAGCGAGAAAAATAGCAAAAAGTGCTTTGCTTGTGGTAGCAAAGCAAGTAGCAAAAGAACGGTGCGGGAGGTGGGTGCGACAGTTTTGTAGTGAAAAATACCCCAAAAATGAAAATGCTTTAAGTTGATCTCAATAGGCCAGGAAATTTTAAAGCGATTATTCCCAGGAGTCCCCTCTAACACTGTCCCCTGCGGTGACAACTGGGATTTTTTTCCCAGTTGTCACGGGGGTGACAATTTTTTCCCAAATGTTCCCTTCAAATTTGTGCCAGAGGGGACAACTGGCACTTTTTTTTCCTAATTGTTGCCCCTGACACCAGAGGGGATGACATTTGCTACGAAAATGGTCCAGTTGTCCCCTCCAAGCAGTATGGAGTATAATAATATTATTATTATCTTTCTCTCAAAAAAACTTTTATGATTTATTTAAAAAAACTTTTAGGAAGGCAATAAACTATAATGTAAAAAGTTCAGTGCTTAAAAATACTTTTATCTACACTCACAACGTAATGTTCCAAATATGAATTCAAAAAAGGTCATATAAATACGTGCTTTATTTTTGTGGATAGGTAAAATTAAAAAATAAACTCATTACGATGCAGTCAACTGCATCATAAAGTAACTTTTTTTCCCATTACGATACAGGGCAAATCCAAAAAGAAGGCAGAGCCGTAACATTAAAAAAAAACAACGATATTTTCCCACATATTTTCCAAGATTAAAATGCACTCTATGGTAATCGATGACTTATTGCGCTTAGTTTGTTGGATTGGAATGCACTCATCTCATTTTTTTTTCTAAAGGAATGCGCGCCATTTCTAAAACATTTCAAATAAAGTTTTGATTTCAATTTTTACATTTTGATATACCTACATACTGAATTTTGTAGGTTTTTTTATTCTTGCTTTAAAATGTGAAAAAAAATGGACTCTGCCCGATTTTTTAGATGCAGCTAAGGAAGTGACTTATTACAAGGTAGGTACCTAGCTAATACAAACAACGTCTCTCTCTCTCTCTCTCTCTTTTCTAACGTTGATCTTTTATTTAGTAGGTTCAATCCCAAATGTATGAGTGTAGATAAAGCAGTGTATGAAACTGCACATAACTAGGTATTAAAACACTCGTGTGATACTATTAAAAACCTCGCCTACGGCTCGGTTTTTAAACACACAATGTGTCAGTTTCATAAACTACTATTACAGAAGTACAATTAGTAAGTAAAAGTAACATATTAGCTCCAAATAACTCCTTGTAAGTTATGTTGCCCTGGTACTTTTGACTGAATATTTTTTTTTTGTTGGTTAATTCACAATCAGTCAGCCACTTTCAGTGAATGCGTTGTCCGTCATCAGTGATTGCGACGAGTGTGCCTTCCATTGAAAGCACTACTCTCCATGTAATACAGAGCTATATTCGCTCCGACAGTGACAAGATATTATGCCTTTTAAGTCTGTTACGGGAACCGCCAAAGCATAAAAAGAAGAAGAAGTAAGATTGCGTTGTCAGTGCGACCGCTAGCTCGTTAGGATGTTGTGCAAGACGTTTTTAGTATTTTGTAGCTGTAACACGGATTTCTTCCTTTACTGTACTCATTTGTAGATTCTCGTGGATCTCGTTGTTTGTTATGAACCAGGGCACATTGGATATGGTTCGCAGGATGACATTCTGTAGTCTTTGTATTATAGAAATGTTGGAGTTACTCGCGCTACCCCACAATTGAATGCCATACATCCATATTGGCTTAAGCAAGGCTTTGTATATTAATAGTTTGTTATCTACAGAGAGTTTACTGTTTCGTCTGAGCAACCAAAGCATGTTTCTGTATTTCAAGTTGGTTTCTTCCCGTTTCGCTTTTATGTGATTCTTCCATGTCAGCCTGCGATCAAGATGTAATCCGAGATATTTCACATTCTCTTTGTGGGGTAATATGTTGTCTTCTAAATATACAGGTGGACAATCCCCTTTTCTCAGGGCGAAGGTTATGTGTACAGACTTAGTGACACTTGCTCTAATCTTCCATTTTTTCAGCTTCCATTTTTTTTGACTGAATATAACATTATTAAAGTAATTGAATATAAAATAAATATAGGATTTCGGGTTAGGTTCGGAATAATCCTTCTTTATTTATACAGTGGTCCTACCAGTAGGTCAAATCGGTAGGTCCGTCACGAGTGACAATTGCTACAAAGAAGTTCAAGTTGTCCCCTCTGGCACGAATTTGAAGGGAACATCTGGGAAATTTTCGTCCCATTCGTCACGGGGGTGACGACCGGGATAAAAAGATCCCAGTTGTCACCCCGGGTGACAGTGTTAGAGGGGACACCTGGGAATAATCCGTATCGATAAAACTCTGTCCAAGTTACATTGTCCAAGTATACTTTGATCAAAGCTACCTACTTTGTCCAAGTATACTTTGATCATTTCAATGCGGCTTATGTTATCTTGTGTGATCTTTATTTATACACTTTATGTCAAGGAACATTATACTCACAAGGAGCTTTATGTGGGCATAATGCAATAATCATTTATAAAACAAATCATTTTCCAACTTGGCATAAAGATAATTTATTTAAAGACATTCTGCAATTTAGGCTTTCTGATCAAAAAGGATCAATACAAATGCAACATATTTTTTTAAAGTAAGGGAAAAATGTAGTTTTAATTTTTTATATTCCCACAAAGCATCAAAATTCTTACTGCTGAAGATTACATTACATGTGGTGTTTGACAATTCATGGGGAAAGGGGAAAGTTAGATTATATTCTGTTGCTCTCTAACATTCTTCATCTTTCAGACGCATTCTAATTATGAAGCCACCGAAGATGACGTGTGCTTTTTCTGCTTAAACTATGATGTGAAGATGTACAGCCTTGAAGATGAGACTTTGAAGATGTGTTATGAGTCTATAGTAATATTAAATGTAAGTCCTACTAATGTGATAATAATGTCCATGTTATAGTCAAATGCCGAAGCTCCGGCACTCCTAGGTTTGACTAGTCAAACCTCAGGTTTTGACAAGAAGGCTTAGTCAAAGCCCAAAACCATTAGTGGATTTCGGCCTTTGACTAATAAACTTATGGCCAAACCAAGGAGAGACTAAAGGTATGATTCCGATCTCTGCTGCGCAGCACTGCTGCCGAGTCTGGTCCCCATACATTTCTCTATAGAGCTGCCGCGGCACTGCCGCGCACACTTCTCCGGTCACATCAAATTGAGCCGCCTTTCATAACATTACGGTTCAATTTGGAGTGCACTGCTGCGGCAGCACTGCTGCTGCGCTGCTGCCGAGATCGGACTCATACCTTAACTTGGGCAGTCAACGGTCGAAACTCGATACTGTTAAATTGGGGTTTAACAAGTCAGATTTAAATTAAGTACAGAATTTGTTATTTTGTATCAAAAAGTATGAAAAGTACATTTTATAGAGTGAAACTTTAACTAAATTAAACAATCTTCCTGTAAGTAAACAAAGGCAGCTTTGACTAAATCTCAGATTACAAATGAATGATGCTTTTTTTTCATACATCTTGAGGTTAAGTTTAGCCAAACCTAGGTCATGTGAAAAGTTAGAAATTCCGTCTTAAATTTCGTGGTTATTTTTTTTAACAGACACCAGAAATCTTTGCAGGAGGATAGTTAATTTAGATATATTTATGCAGGCCATACACCATCCTGCCGATCGTCCAATTGGCATGATACTGCCGATTGGATCCAATTGAATTGACCGTGTGTGGCCGTGGATCGATCGTCAATTCGATCTGTCCTGCCGATCCTCGGTCACATATGGCCAATTCGATTGGACGATCGAATTGATGGTGTATTTCCTGCATTACATACTAAATAACACATTCTGTAGGTTTAAGTCTGACTGGTCAGAACCCGATTTGATCATATTAAGGCTGCGGTCCGCATAGCGATAATATCGATATTATCGCGATAACAGCCGGTCCGCATGCACGTTAGCGCGTTTACAATGGCCGCGTTCCGAATCACGCTCACAGCGCTGTGAGCGCGAATCCGACCAAATTAAAAAGTCACAAAATATTACACAAATAGGGTATTTGTGTACCTACCTAATTTAATGGATTATAC
Organism: Agriphila tristella; assembly: GCA_928269145.1. Taxonomy (NCBI): domain Eukaryota; kingdom Metazoa; phylum Arthropoda; class Insecta; order Lepidoptera; family Crambidae; genus Agriphila; species Agriphila tristella. The sequence goes on from OV743442.1 coordinate 21,049,078, forward strand.
GCTAACAGCGCTGTTGGCGTGATTTGGAACGCGGGGAATATCTAGCGTGACGTCACTCATGACGTCATTACCAGCGCCATCTTGTGCTTACAGCGACCATGCCTCGGAGCGTAATCACTGTGAACGTCCTGTCAAAAGTTTCAAGTGACTGTCAAACGAATCGAGTGTCAGAATTTTATTTCGTCAAAAAGTAAAAAAAATATAGTGTTCGTAACAAAATGAGCTTTTACTCACTTCACAACAAAAGGATATAGCATTATACTACTGGTTAGTATTTTGTTATTATTAATTTTGAGCTTATCAGAAAAGGTGACTGATGTTAAAAGGTGAAAAAAAGATGTTGGGTGCACACGACTAAAAAATTAAACGTTTTTCGTCACTATCATCGCTTTAGCGACCAAATATAGTTTCTAGCAATCATTCCGTGTTGTATTTGAGGTTATGATAAAATGTGAGCGCGCTTACGAGCGGTCCGCATTCACCAACTGTCATTGTCGATTTTATCAATTTAAGCGCGATATCGAATGTGGACCGTGCGTGAGCGTTGCACGCGCCAATTATCGAAATTATTGCCATGCGGACCGCAGCCTAAGTTTCGGCGTTTGACTGTCCAAGTTGGTCTCAAATGTGAAAGGTAACTCTGTTTGTTTTACTGTTAACTTATCATGTCTCAGAGATGAATTTTGGTAAAGACATAGGTTGAGCCATGGGGAAGGACGGCCATGAGCTACCTTTTACTGTCGCGAAAATTAACTTTGAAAAAGGTAAATTAAGGGATGAAAGTTTGTATGGAGACTTAGAATAATTTCAAAGGAACCATGTGTTTTTCTCATACTAACCGGCCTAGCATGCACACCATGCTATGTTAACAAGGTCAGTCTAATCTACATATTTAAACTCTTTCAAAATTTATTTTTCAGAACTCTAGCTTGGAAGGCCTGCCAAAGTTCATTTGCTACGAATGCAAAGCAAATCTTTTGAAATGCTATAATTTTATTCAGAAAAGTATGACATGTCAAGCTACTATAAAAGAAATTTTTGAGGAATATGGACAGGTAACAGATCTTATTATACACAGTGTTAATTAACTTCCAATGTTAAATCCTGATTAAATAATGAACACCTCTTCGACGTCTATTCCGTGTCAGGAGGGTGCTAGGCCGGCCCGATTTTGTACCTTTGTTACTATCAACTCTGACAGAAATTGCAGTCACATTGCTGCTTTAGTAAGAATCAATCAGGCCCGCCCGCCGCTAGCTCTCTGAGCGTCCGGTGCAATACCGATTATGCCGCCCCGCCCCCCTATACGACTACGACTCTGAGCTTATCAGAAAGAAAAGATTTCTTTTGAGAGCCATTTAACTCTTCACTGCACTTGGTTTTGGTAGTTTCTTGAAAGATGCCTTTATATTCATTGCTTGTGTAGAAGTTTAGTCGCGACGTGCGAAGCGCGCCGCGCGCTCCCAGCTGTGCAGCGATTTAACTCTGCCAGCGCTTAGTTTTTGTTAAATTACACAAATGGGTGGTTACTTAAAAGATGACTTAAATCTAAGCGTGGAAGAGTTAAAATTTTGTGGGGTGGATATTATGACAATGACTGAATATTCTGTGATCTATACAATGGTAAATAATATAGTAGAAATATCTTTGGATCGCTGGATTTGCCGCCTCCCCTGGACGTGCCGCCCGCGTGCGGTTCACGCCTTGCAAGCCCGCTTGCGGCGGGCCTGGAATCAATGTGACGATTACCTTATTTAAAGCAGCAATGTAATGCGGTTTCAATCGAAAATTGTTACCAATAGAGTTACATAATCTCAACGGGCTGATCACTCCAGAGTCCAGTGTGGGCCTAACATGCGCACATTGCGCACCGAGACAAAAAGAGAATGACCACTTTAAAAAAATATCGCTATAAATATTTTTGTAAATGAAAAAATAATACAATAAACTTGGACTTTAAGGCTTAAAAAATCAGTCCTGTAAAACGCACTAAATTTAGGCGCCCTACTACCCACTACTAGAGCTGCCAAAACATTTATTTTTATTACTCGTAAACCAAGCAATTATTTAAAGAAACCTAAGATCATGCCCTCTTAAATCGTCTCTAATATTTTTTGAATAACTTCTGTAAGTTTTAAAATCCACTATCGCAAAAAGTGGCCACTTTGAGCTAAAATGGATTTTAAAACTTACAGAAAGAATGAAAACTGTTGAATGTTGAAGAGTTATTCAAAAAATATTAGAGACGATTTAAGAGAGCATGATCTTAGAATTTTACATACACGTTGTCAGGGGTACAGAGAAGAACATAAGCTTCCTTTCATCCCGAAAAAAGTATTGTCCCCGAGGGAAAAAAAACTTTCCACGTAGACGAAGTCGCGGGCGGAAGCTAGTTGCCATGCCACTATTTATTGATTTTTTTGTTTGTCTTTTATTTTAACTAGTAGATGTACCATTCTAGATCAATAAGGTTCTTGCTAAGAGTCAAAACAGAGAAGGATTGAACCTCACATCGCCTCTAAGGCGCAACTTTGTCACTCCAACACATTTATATGAATATACATTTGATGAAGATCGGGGTACTTCACAGTTGACAAAAGTTGTCATTATTGAAATTGCTGAAGAAAAAAATAAATCTTGTACTAATATAGAAAACTATTATCGAGAGGAAGAAGAAAACACTAAAATAAACACATTAAATGGTGGCAGTGAACGTAGATTAGAAAACCAATATAGTAACAATAATGAAGGTGATGATGATTGCAACATATTTGATGAAAATGAGGATTTTATTGTTAAAAATGCTGGTGTAGGTCATGATCATGAATACTCAATTCCGACTAAGGAAGACGACTCTGACTATAGAAAACGAGAATGTATCGATATTTCACAAGCAAATTCTGTTATTGACGATGATGTGAGAGATACAGAAAAAAATAATGTGAATTCGCCTGATGCTTTATATGTAAGTGGCGATGATAATAATGATGATACAGATAATGAAAAGGACGATGAAACTGATGAGCTAGAGGCATTTTTTAAGGGTTTAGAAGGAGAAAATGTAAGTTCAACCTAAATCTGCCCCCTAGCCAAAGTAACATTTGCAAATTTTCGCTATCGCTTCGCTTCGAAACATGTATGGATTTGACGTTTTAAAATTTGATTGTTAACGAAACCTTATGTCAATCACAAACATGTTAAATCGTCTCATGCAAGCCTGTAACGAAGTCTCTGATGACATTGACATCTATCACCATTCATCCAGTGCATTGAAAAACATTTTAAGGTCGAACTAAATCAATGATAGTCCATCCATACTAACTTTTTTTTTTCTCATTATTGTTATAAGTTTTCTTTTGTGTATTGTTGGATTTTATGTTCAATTTTTTTTTAATCATTTTTCATTTTTAATGTAGAAGGTTAATATTATTTCATCATAGCACTTTGCTTGCACCTACCATTGATTAAGTCTTAAGTGTTGTATACGCCTGTAAAAATAATTCACACAGTCTCATAAATTATGTATTTTTTAGTTCGTAAGTTATGTGATATTGTTGATGGTGTATCTAATAAATAAAATAAAAAAATAAAATAAAATGTTTCGAAAGCGAAGCGATAACGAAGATTTGCGAATGTTACTTTGGCTAGGCCCTCAGAGATCTGAATTATTTCCAAACATTATTTTATTTGTATTTTTTTTCAGTTAGAACTGTTAAAGGTACCAGAAAAGCAATTGCAAAGGGCAATTGAAGTAAGAGAAAAATATGAAAAAGAAGAAAAAGAGATGAAAAAAACCTTCAATATAGTGAAATTGTCTGTAAGTAAATTTTGACCTGGATAACACATTTATGTCCTAATTAATAAAAGCACGGTAATAGGATACTACCAGTATTCTAACTCGAGCCTGTCCTTGAAATACGTAACTTGAGCCGCGCGGTACGTCAACATACGATAGGGCTGCCTGCATCTATGTACAAAACTAGAAACAAACTCAAGTAGGTAGATGAAATAAAGTTAACTGTACCTATCTTCACCTACTTGAATTTGTTTCTAATTTCGTGATTGTATGTTATATTTTAGAAATAACGGTGATAGCGTGTTAGGTTGCCTAATAATTCAAAAGGTTATCATTTTGCTTTTAAATTATATTTTGTCATATACAATTTATAATATGGTTTGATATTTTGGTAATAAGCAAATAGAAAAAGTGATCTGTAATTATTAACACTTAAGCCGCCGCGTTGATCACCGGTGACTTACGCTTAAAAATTATTTTATAATGTTATTTTCCCCAAAGAAAGTTCTAATCTTTTTTGATATTGTAGGTATATGAAATCTGAAATTTTCTACAAACGTTTTTCTTATTGTTAATTTATTTTTAGTTTTTAATTCATGAATTGTATAAAACACTAGCGGCTGCCCGCGACTTCGTCTGCGTGGAAAGTTTTTTTGCTTTACCTCGGGAACAGTACTTTTTTTCGAGATGAAATGATGTACCCTATGTCCTTCTCTGGACCCCTGACAACATGTATGCAAAATTTCATGATGATCGGTTCAGTAGTTAAGACGTGAAGGCGTAACAAACAAACAAACGGACTTTCGCATTTATAATATTAGTAAGGACTAGCGGCCGCCCGTGACTTCGTCTGCGTGGTAAGTTTTTTTGCTATCCCTCGGGAACAATTCTTTTTTCGGGATGAAAGGTACCCTATATTCTTTTCTGTACCCTTGACAACGTGTATGCAAAATTTCATGATGATCGGATCAGTAGTTAAGACGTAACAAACAAACAAACTATAATATTGTAAATCATTGTGCATCATTGACTTTGAACTAGATTTAATTATGATGACGCAGATGTTATACTCGTCTGACGTTAATAATGTAACTATAGGCCGACCGGTTAAATGAGTCCTCGCCCGCGGGGCACAGAGGCGCGAGGGGAGACGAGAACGGGGGTCGTGAGAGGTGCGGGCGGCAGGGGTTCGCCGCCCGTCGCCCGCATCGCCCCCGTTCTCGTCTCCCCTCGCGCCTCTGTGCCCCGCGGGCGAGGACTCATTTAACCGGTCGGCCTATAATTATCATTCTTTTTACCGTTTGGTTTATTTAATTAAACTCTTATGGTTTATTTTAAACAGCACAATATACTCTATAGTTGCAATTCGCCATCGTGATCACAAAATACGAAACCACCGTTCGTTCGTCACTGCGGCACATTCGCGACTGTTGCAGCCCGAGAGCAGCCCGAACTCGAGGCGCATAGGTGTGGCTCGCATTTCGGCCTTTAGTACTAAGTTAGAATACTGGTAGTATCCTATTACCGTGATAAAAGTGTTTTTTTGCAGGCACAAATGTTACATTTCAAGTGCCGTTGTGTGTACATATAATAAGTCACTTCACTATGCTGAAGATATATTTTAACTATTTTTTTTATTAGTTACAGGAACAAAAGGAGCAATTCGAGAAGTCCATTGAAATTCGTCGCAAACAAACTAAAGTCGAATATAGATGTGATACTTGCTTGAAAGTATTTTTGACTTTAAGTTCTTGTAAAAAGCACGTCTATCGACATGGCCCGGTAAGTAAAGTGGATCATTCATGTGTTACGTTGCGTAGCTTAAGTAAAACCTCGTATTCACTACTGGACAAATGTCCCTAATTTCATAAAAAAATCGCCCATTTTTTTATTAATTCAGAAGATAGGTGCTATCTAGAACAGGCCTTCTACAATTTGTATTGTTTTGTTTTCTATTTACTCGTGTAAACGAGTATTTTAACCATTAGCCTACAGCCCTACACTACAAAGCAAAGGTATGTTTGCTGTCAACCCGTGTTTCTGGGCTGAAACATTTTTATTTCTTCATTAAAATAGATTGTAATATTAATGTTCAGAAACGAGGTGTGTGGGAGTGTCCTGTCTGTCTGTTGCGGTTTAGAAATAGAGAGTATCTTTGGGTACACACATACGGCAACCACGAAAATATGTATAGCTGCAAATCCTGCCCTTACTCTGTCAACATTCGGTGAGTTGCTTTCTGTCATTTTCTTATGTTAAGGCTCCGTTATGCGAAATCATTTAATTTTGTCTCTGTCTTTTTCTTTACGTGTAAAGGATATGGAAAATAACTTTACTTCTGCACTTTTTCGATGTTTTTCGTTGTTTTTTCTTCATTATCTTTATCTTTCTTGAAAAAAAGTTATTGGAGCAACTACACAGTACGTTAAAGTGTATTTTCCCCCTATTAACCGTGGTCCCACCGTTATGCCCCACTAGTGAGTCCACAGGTAAATATTCTTCCCCGTAGACCCACTGCACTACAGTGGGTCTACGGGTAATTGAAACAAAACCGTCTTTTAACGGTGGTCCCACCACCGATTTCATGTTTGGAAAAGTATGAAGGTCATTGTCAGGGTTGAAAAAAAACAGTTTTTTTATTTTATAAAACAAACAGTTCAAAATGATTTAAACAAGTGTTTTTATGTTTTTTTTACTTTTTACTACCTCTGAATTCCCGCCCGGACGCATGCGTCTAGACTAAAATCGCTTAAGTTATTCCGTCAACGCCTGCGCGGACGCATGAGGCCAGCGTAGAAACGGCATTGATAAACCATTATTTTCTCATAGATATCGGCTTTTCTCGTATTGGAAAATAGAAAAAAGAATTCACAAATAAATTACTTTTTACAGAATGATAACATAATTATAGCCTGATTGCGAAATTATCGGGTTTTTCACGAAAGACGGCATTTTTTTTCATATTGCCAGCCAGTGGGGAGGGGGGGGGGGGGGAATGTCTCTTTTTTACGACAGACGCAGAAAAGTTAAATCCATCAAATCAAATTAATTGGACCTATAATATTTCCCCCTATAATCAATACTGAACGCTTTACATTCACCTTTCACGTATGTTCTGATTCTGATGGAAATTTTTATGGGGATTCAAATAAGGAATAGCGGTGGGTAAAAGGCACAGTTTTTGGCATATCTCTAGTGTAGTGGGTCAACAGGGAAAGAAAATATTAAAAGAATTAAGCGCGGACCGACGGGAACTGCCACATTGAATAGGATCTAGTGCAGTGGGTCTACAGGGAAAAAAATGTACCTGTGGACCCACCAGTGGACATAGCGGTGGGAACACGGTTAATACTCGGTATTTTTATGTAGAATTCAATACGTTTCCGCTATTATTTACGCCAAAATATGACCCGCGACAAGCGCTTTTGATGATATTTTAACAATCATCAGTAAGGTTTATACGCAATTTAATACTTGTAGCTACTAGAAAATCTCTTAAGGCTCCGTACCGATTTTGCCGCTGACTGCCGCTCTCTCGCTCGCACATTTCATGTTTTCTCAAGATTTTGTAAATCTGAGTGCGTAAATGAAAAATGTGTCTCGGCCATTTTTCGCAATATAAGATTACGGACATTTCAACATATATTTCAGTTTCGAGTTGCTGAAGTACAAAAAGTTATCGTATTTGTCAGTTTAAATAACTGTTAGAAACGATAACTTTTTGTACTTTAGCAACAAAAAACTGGAATATATTTTAAAATGTCTGTAATCTTATATTGCGAAAAGTGGCCGAGACACATTTTTCAATTGCGCACTCAGATTTAAGAAATCTTGAGAAAACATGAAATGTGCGAGCGAGAGAGCTGCAGTCAGCGGCAAAATCGTAACGGGCTCTTAAGCTTGTCGTATACTTTTTTTTGGTGGCCACAACTTTACGTTTTCTATATAAAAATATGGCCCGCGCAAACCATATTTTCCTATTATGGCCCCTTAGCATCTGTCGCAAAACGTCAAAAGGTCGGAATTTCAAGAGTGAAACCACAGAATAAGTAATAGTACAAAGTACAAAAGCAGCACGCCGCATAGTAATTTAAATAAATAGCGACTTTTGCTCCGACACAATAAAGTGCAATTCAGGTCGCGCAATGGCCTGCAGTACAGTTTATATTCACCTAGTAGTTGCCTCTCTTTCTATCGCATGCTCTTACCTTTTCTAATGACGCAACGTTAAGGTTGTCTTCTTTTAAATGAACTGCGTAGCGAATATCATAATGTGAAAAACGACAATTTTTTATTGGTTTTTTGTTTTTGACATCCGTATACGGCACAGTAATGTCGATTCGACATTGTTACTATTATAAAGAGGCAATACCTACGCAGGCAGTAAGATGCCGCGCTTGTACGGCGGCGGGCGTGTGGCGGCCCTTTGCTCACTTGTTCGTTCGCACGAACGGCTAGCGGTAGGTGCTTATCGCGCGACCTTGAGCGAGTGAAGGAGGCCTGGTGAAACCCCCAATCCTATCTAATTGTCGTTTATTGGGAAAACAACCATCCCAGCGAGTATATGGCATAGACTTCAATTACAACTTATCTTTGGTATATAGGATAATTTTGCAACGCCTTTTTAAAATTAAATCTGGTAAAGGAAGTACTTAAGATGAATAAATAATGAAAAATATTAGAAAAAATCGGCTCACCCGTAGCAACTTAGACGGGATTCGAACCCGCACCCTTAGGATTCGGATAATGCACTACCAATTATGCTACCAAGCCGCTGAGGGATGTGGCGAAATTTTCTAATACTTTCCACGTTTCCGCTGAAGATCAGCGCCATCTCACCAATGTGAAGAGAACTACTTCGACATTCGGTTGTAGCACCCTTGCAGGTGCCAGACAATCAATTAAGGTGAAACAGTACAATTTTAAACTTTTAGATTTTTGCATTCACAATGCTATTTTTATATTAAGATGAATAAATAATGAAAAATATTAGAAAAAATCGGCTCACCCGTAGCAACTTAGACGGGATTCAAACCCGCACCCTTAGGATTCCGGCCCAATGCACTACCAATTATGCTACCAAGCCGCTGAGGGATGTGGCGAAATTTTCTAATACTTTCCAACAACAACAACCGAATGTCGAAGTAGTTCTCTTCACATTGGTGAGATGGCGCTGATCTTCAGCGGAAACGTGGAAAGTATTAGAAAATTTCGCCACATCCCTCAGCGGCTTGGTAGCATAATTGGTAGTGCATTGGGCCGGAATCCTAAGGGTGCGGGTTCGAATCCCGTCTAAGTTGCTACGGGTGAGCCGATTTTTTCTAATATTTTTCATTATTTATTCATCTTAATATAAAAATAGCATTGTGAATGCAAAAATCTAAAAGTTTAAAAGGAAGTACTTAATACTATACTGGTTGTCCCAAAACTTTTCCGCACCCAGGAAAAGTATCTTAAACGTTGAAGATAGAATATACTGAAAGAAGACTTCATTTTATTTAAATAAATAGGGGATTGGAACTACATTGAATTTTTTTTTAAAAGTCGCATACCATATCATTTAATACGTTATAATTAAAATTTAAAAGTTAAAGGAGTTGTTCTTTTCTGGGTTCACTTTTTTTAATTATCCTACAGCTATTGAATTCGCGCGGGTCGGTGTGTCAAACAATTTCAATTTGTGTAGGGAAAAGTTTAGGACAAAAATGTAAAAAAAATAAACAAATTGATTGTACCGCTGTTATAAAATGACCTGAAAAAAAGCCCATTTTCTAAGAACAAAACATTCTGCTGTAAATATGTTAGTGCTCTAGTGATTCTAATTGAATTTAGTGGCTGGAAAAGCCTTAAACCGTAGTCAGTAATTAGGTTTTCTTTTCTTTACCTGGTATGATTGATATTTTTCATTTTCTTAGTGTTTTGAGGTTAGATACTTAGTCTCCCCCCGCGCCCTTGTGCTCCGCGGGCGAGGACTCATTTAACCGGTCTACCTATACCTATAGACAATATGGAGGACTTTGACTGAGATAAGTCAAATCAATTAAACTGTTAACTGTACTCAATAAAACTGTCTTCAATCTCAGGAAACGAAAGATAGTTTCATAATTATATCGTTAAGAATGTAAAAAGAATACAATATTATTTGATATTAGGGCTTAAAAAAGAAGTCTCGTAAATCGCATTGAAAAAAAGTTCTGTGGGCAATATGAAGAGCGTATGAGATAAGTCATAGGTAAATTAATCAGCTTCTCATAAAACTGTTTTCAATCTCAGGAAATGAAAAATGGTTTCAAATGTTACTTATCGTTAGGAATGAATAGATAATACAATAATCTACATGTAGGTAGGTAAGGTACATGGCTTAAAAAGGTGATATCATTAGTGGTCATTGTCCTTTAAGAAGGGGTTTAAAAATTGCCCTATATTTACAGACAAATTGCTATTATGCACGCGCGCGAGCATGCAGGCTACAAGGCAAGTTGCCCGCTGTGCCCGTTCAAGGGCAAGCACCCGTCCAGTGTGGTATCACACGTGCGAACGCGGCACAAGGAGCAAGCGAAAACGTGCGACAAATGCGGCCTCATTTTTGTTAGCACCAGGGGACTTAAAGTCCATATTAGGGCCGTGCACGACGAGACGTCCAATGAGGTAAAAAGTCAAGTGATTTTATTCGATTTTCGATTATAAACCTTAACAGGCGCTTATTGATGTCGAAATTGAAAAATAAATAATTCACTGAATGTTGGTTTTCTTCGCAATCGCAATTTTTTCGAAAATTTAAGGTGTGGTTACATTTGTCTGACGCCATGTGTTAACACGCCGCATTTATTATGGACGTGTTTTAAGTGTGCTTCTAGTGCATACATTTGCTATGAAAACCGATGTCACCTGACGGTGTGTTAACACGTGGCGTCAGACAAACTTGTCCGCACCTTTAGTTACAGTGCCTGTTCAGAGGGGAGAGCAGTCCTACCATAGCTTAGTGCAGAAGCTAGAAATAAATTTGCTATGTAAATACTCTTCTAGAACTAAAGTTGTTTGATTTATGTTAACTTAATTGATATTTTTATAGATAAATGTATACCCATGTGAGAAATGTGGTATGAACTTCAAATCGGAAGACGATAAACTTACGCACTTGTGCACATCTCCGGTGCACAGCAGCGACAAGGACGTTGAGTAAGTTTGCTACCATTCGCATCTACAGCACAGAATTATATAATAGTACTAATCTACAGTCTGTCTAATCTCACTTGAATTCTGACGTCTCACATTTTTCGAACCACACTAACCTTGTTAAAACGGGTATTTGCGATTTAAAACTCATATAACCCATGGAGATAAAGGAACAATTTATAAATGGCGGCCGGCAGTCATGCTATCTCGCTCACACATAATATGTGGTCATATTAAAACTTCAAATTCATATATCTTTCGTAAGCAAAGCGATAGTTTGGATTTGCAAGTAAAGCCAAGAAAGCCGTTTTAAACTAGAGTCTGCACCACCACGAAATAAGTCCCGCGGAATTTTGATCAGTGTTTCTTTCAGACAAAATTCTCTGGGGGAATCGGTCGGGGAGCAAGAAGTTCGGGGAGCGGAGTTTTTACCAATACCTCATACATTAAAACAGCCTGTTTTTACAATTTTCTCTTACAAGCTAGTTCTCGCCACTTATTTCTGGGATTTTCCGCCTAGCCTAAAATCAAACTAACATAGTTTTATGACCGACCATACGTGTGTCAAACAGCTATCCTGCACATCGATTTGCGACTGCGCATTTTTCTCAGGGGAGGGGGGGCTAGGGCTACTCCAGGGGCCCCCGGGCTAGTACCTGAAAGAAACTCTGACTTTGATGGAACTAAAATAAGCGATGTCTAATTGCTCTTAGAATAAAGCCCTTTTTCTGATGACGTAATCGATATCAGCGATGCGTGCAGTCTTCTTTGGTAACGCGGACTCTCTTTAGGAAAAGGTGCTGCGGTGTTAACACGTGGCGTCAGACATATGTGCCCACATTTGTCTGACGCCACGTGTTAACACGCCGTATTTATATGGACGTGGCGTCAGACAAATGTGCCCGCACCTTTCTTTTCTACGTTATGTTTTGCGCTATAGTTAAGCTGGTAGTTATTAAATACCTACTTCTTTGATTGTCGTTAGGGTACAATCTTCTGCTGTAAACCCGACAAAGCAAAAGATACAACGAAACTACAATCAGCGTCGCAAAAAGAAATCAGTGAATCAAGATTCCTATCCCAAAAAGTGTGATCATGTAAGTTTACCTGTATAACGTTTAATAAATTAGTAACTGTTTGTGTTAAAAGTAGAAAAGTTTTTAATTTTAAATTGGTATTTTCTTTGGAAAAACGTTAAATTTCAAATGGTACCTAGGTATTTATTGAGCAACTAGCGGCCGCCCGCGGTTTCACCCGCGTGGTTCCCGTTCCCGTGGGAATATCGGGATAAAAAGTATTCTATGTTTTAATCTAGGCTATCTACTATCTGTGTGCCAAATTTCAAGCAAATCCGTTCAGCAGTTTTTGCGTGATTGGGGAACAAACATCCAAACCCGAAACTTTCAAATTTATAATATTAGTAGGATTCTGACAGCTGACAATTTTAGTATAATTTTGTGTAGATAGTTGGTGAAATAATAGTAGATTAGTAGCCAAGGGCTGTAATGTAAGGCATCAATTGCAGCTCGAGATATTTAAGCGCACGAGCGCAGCGAGGTTCGTGGTCACGGGGGACTGCCGTGGTCACCACGGCAGCTGCAAAGGTGCCGAAACGTCGGGAAAATCAAAAATCAAACCAAATACAGTCAGTGGCACGAATCATGAAATCGGGTGGGGATTGCGCGGAACGCGTATTTTGGGTATGCGCTGCGGTGAGGGGTGCGGGCGGCGGGAGAGGGGCGCGCGCTATTGGTCGCTCACAAGAGCACATGCGCGAACTTATCCCCACTCCGTCGAAAAATATTCATGATTCGTGCCACTGACTGTACCAACTAATTACCAAAGTACTTTCAATAAAACCGCGCTAGTATCCGTTAAAAAGTCTTTTATTTCATGTCTAGAGAGCGCGTAAGCTTGAGAAGTGAATAGATACTATCCCCGTCAATTGGTAATGCGCTGGAACCTTGTCAAATTAACATACACATCAACGTCATCCGCAACTTAAAATGAAAAAAAAACAGTAAAATTCTAATTGGTAATATAATATTTTAATTATTGAATTCTTATTTACAATAAGAACGGGTCTAGGTATATGAAAAAAATACAATTGTTTTTCGTTTTTGAGGTTAAAATCATGGCCGCCAGGCGCATTACCAATTGACGCGGATAGTAGATGGTGTTATTCAACTAGGTAGTTTTGTACGCTGATGGTGACCGGCGTGATCGCCAGAATATACGATACAATTTTGTTAATCCTTACTAATATTATAAATGCGAAAGTCCGTTTGTTTGTTTGTTTGTTACGCCTTCACGTCGTAACTACTGAACCGATCATCATTAAATTATGCATACACGTTGTCAGGGGTGCAGAAAAGGACATAGGGTACCTTTCATCCAGAAAAAACGTACAGTTCCCGAGGGATAGCAAAAAAACTGTTCACGCAGACGAAGTCGCGGGCGGCCGCTAGTATGAATATATTTTGAAGCGCGAAATTTAAGCGATTGCCGAATAAGCTTGCTTATACACTAGTGTGAAAACTGTTTGAGAACGTTCCTATCGTTCGTAAAAACGAATATCCTTACTAATATTATAAGTGCGAAAGTCCGTTTGTTTGTTTGTTTATTAGTTTGTTTGTTACACTTTCACGTCTTAACTTCTCTACCGATCATCATGAAATTTCGCATACACGTTGCCAGGGGTACAGAGAAGGACAGGGTACCTATCACGGGCGTAGCCAGAATTCTGTATCGGGGGGGGTTTTAAGAAAATAAAACTACAACAATATAAATGAAATGACATTTAGGTAGGTATATTCTTATTAAATGAGCCCATGGGCATTAGAGGACCGCTCGGAGAAATAAATATTAAAAAATAAAAATGTAACTTAAATGCTTGTATATAGTAAAAAAAACGGCCGGGCAGCGCGATTTTTAGTCAGTTTCATCCACTAATCTTGTAAGTTATGACCTTGCCTGTCTATTGAAAAAAAACGGTCGCGCAGCGCGATTTTTATTCAGTTTCATCCACTAATCTTGTAAGTTGTGATCTTGCCTGTCTATAAAAAAAAACGGCCGCGCAGCGCGATTTTTAGTTAGTATATTCACTAATCTTGTAAGTTGTAATCTTGTCTAACTATTGAGAAAAAAAAAGGTGCGCAGCGTAATTTTTAGTCAGTTTTATCCACTAATCTTGTAAGTTGTGATCTTGCCTGTCTATTGAAAAAAAAACGGCCGCGCAGCGCGATTTTTAGTTAGTTTCACCCATTAATCTTGTACTCTTGCCTGTCTATATTGGAATAAAACGGCCGCGATTTTTAGTTAATTTCATCCGCTAATCTTGTGATCTGTAGTATAATGGTGTGGTGTGACATCCTTCGGGGAACCCAATATGTTGTTGACCTTTATGCCTGGAGTGTAAACTATCGGTACAGAGTATTCACGTAAAACGTGGCCGATCTTATCTGTTACTCCATTATCATAAGGCATGTAGGTTGGTTGTCTGCTAACCTCGCCGAGGTTACCTCGGGATGCCAAAACTTAATAATAATAAGTTTTATGGTATAAATAATCACGAAAGAAAGCTTTACCATTTACTTACCAAATCACACTATGGACTGATAGATGTCAAATGTGATCTATTAAATTGGTCCATTTTTTTTAGTTATTTTCATTTACTTACAAGTAAGTGACAAAATACTTCGTTAACTGCAGTCCGGCACGCACGCTAGAATGTGTATTGTGTGTATGTATACCTACCCTGACCTACCCACAAAATTCTTTTCGCGGTAATCGGTGCTGCTGCTGACTGGCGACAGCTGAGCGGTGCACGAAAACATACGAAAATTACCGAATGCGATGCGGTGGGTGTAATTCAAATGATCGGTGACAGATGGCAGCGCGGCAAATTCACAATGTTAATATGTATAATAATTATACTCCTCGCCTTGCCTAACTTTATTTTAATGTTATAGATCAATAAATAGATGATGCCTTTTGTATATTTCGGGGGGGGGTTTGAACCCCCAAAACCCCCCCCCCTGGCTACGCCCGTGGTACCTATCATCCAGAAAAATTTTTCGTTCCCGAGGGATAGCAAAAAACTTTCCACGCAGACGAAGTCGCGGGCGGCCGCTAGTTAAAGTATAAAATATAAAAATATTGCCGCTAGAGTATGGAATACGTTAATGTGTGCGTTATAACTAGGTAATCTGCGGATTACGGGGTTTCGTATCCAGCAGGTACGGTCCGAAATTGTTATTAAAGTAGCAGATTTCTGTTGTTGTTTAAGTGCGATCTGGAAATGAACAATCGCTGGGATCACTGGCAGCACGTGCGGATGAAACACCGCGACAAGAAGCACGGATACCGAGCGCTCGTCAGGGTCATCTGCGACATCTGCGGGAGGGGGCTGCAGGTTAGTACACACATACATAAACACACACGATCACATACACACACACACACTTTGCCCATTAAATTTTGTAACACCTTTTTTTATATACCTATGGGGTAACCAACATTTGATTTTAAAGTACTTGTTATAGCGGCATTCTCGTTATAGTCTTGTAGGTTGGACAAGGAACATTAGGTATTAAGAGTAGGTAAGAGTTTAGATAGGTTTTACAAAACACACCTAGTGTTTTCATATAGCTTTTGATATGGTTTGTGTAGGATAAATGCATGGATATGTTTACCTTTATTTGGGTCAATTTCCAGTAGTTTAACGAATGTCGGCGATTATACCGCCCACTTTGATCACAAAGCATTCACTTGAATTCATTTTAAAATATCATTCACAAAGAATTTTAGCACTTTTCAATAATTAAAGCAAATAAACTTTCTTGTTTACATATCTCATAGCTGTCTTTTCAATTGACAAGTGACAACTGTCAGATGTGACGTTTAGCGTTCCGATTCCCGCTAATTGAACGTTTCGGACCAATTAATTTACACTTTGGTGATAAAATCAAATAAATCCTATTTGTTATTTTAATTAAATAAAGTAAATACCCCTGTCTCGCATGCTAGTTAAACGTTTTAATATTAATATTCAGACAAAAGGTAAGTAAGTTCAGGGAGTGCGATTGTCTATGGTGTGTCTTTTGTCGATGGTACTCATTCGAGAGAATTCTAGCAAACTCGGTGGATTTCCGCCATAGCACTTTTTCGCCTGTGTCATTCAGAGATGCAGGAATTGAATAATATGTGAGCCACGGCTTTTGGCGATTTTTAGTGGTTTCGCTATTGATTTAATGATGCGTTGAGCATCCCTTTAAGTGGTGAGTGTTATATTAATACGAATCTAATTATTTGTCCGTTTATACCAGTGGTATCCAGATTGTAACCTCGTGTCGTATTGTTCTCAGGGCTCCAGCTCATCAATTTATATTTCATCATGTCTTTCATGAGATAAAAACCTGTGATAATTAAAGCCCAAATTTGGTAAGTTTCTCAACCTTGTTATAATGTTAGTTGTAAGGAAAACCTCATATTCAATGAGGACAATTTGGTGACTTTGATTTTTTATTACAGGGCGTCCAGGTTTACTTCAAAATCCCAGGTTGTTTCCAGGTTTACCTCAAAATTTCAAGATATAAGTGGTTCCCAGTTTGGTCCAGGAAATCTTTCAAGGTTATGGTTTAAGCTCATTTCGATCTAACGTCGTCTGTGCAGCGGCTTGGCTGGTATTCCATGCTATGATGTCTCATTAAAATCAGCGCGACGAGCACATGTTAAACCATACCATTACCATGGATTTATAAAACTAACCAAGGTATTCCGCAGCTTTCTTTTATTATCATCGCGGCAGTGTTTCTGTAGTATGTACCCGGTGAAGTAATTAACGTTTATATCCAGTACAAAATGGTGTTTTGATGACATGTTCAGACTCAACCCGAAGCAGGTCAACAGCCAATAAATGTACCTACAGTCATGTTTCAAATTTATTTAGCTTCAGCGTAACTGGTCCATGAGCCAGAATGTATAAATAATTCTATTTTACTATGAATGTCTTGTGTTAAGATGATAAGTAATAGGTATCTTAGCATAAGTTTTGTGAGTACATATGTGTTCGGTTCTTGACGGTCGGCCGACTTGAGAGATATGGTGACGTTTGAAAACTTATTTCAAATGCGGAACCGGCCTCTTAATCCGTCTGACTAACGGGAAACGAACGGATATGCCCTCACCTTTACTTTTAAGGGTTTATAGTTTAAATCCCTACTTCTTTATATGGTTTTAATTTTATAATGAACCCAAGGGTATTGTTTTTGTAATTAATGTATGGTCTCACTTTAACCTGTTAAGGGTCCCTGTTAAACCATTTGCCCTTAGTGCGGTTTTAACATTATAATGGGTTCTCAAGGTATTATGTATTGATATAAAATGTGTGACTTCATTTTAACCCTTCGGATTCTTCGTTAAACCATTTATACCCCATGTGGTTTTAAATATTTTTATGACATTTTCTGCGAATCGTTGTTAACTTTGTATTAGTTATACAATGTGTTAAATAAATGTTTGTTTCAACGTAAATATTGGTTTGATTTATTAAACTCACTTTGTTTCGATCCGTGGACAATTTATCTTTTAATTTTTAACCTTCATTGATATTAACGGCGCCCAAAATCATAGTTGTTCCATGGATGACTGAGCCACGCGAATCCACATAACCCCTTTGCTCTACCGACTAACATTTTCAGTGGGGTAATTTCCATCTATACCCCGGGGTAAAATTTTTCCCATTAAAGTGGCGTACCCAACGTGTGGCCCAGAAAAGTGAGATTAATAATTCAATATTTTAGTGCTGTATTTAACGTGAATTTAATTTTTTTTTTCATTATGGCTGAACTTAATTGTAACGTTAATTTCTTGCTCAAGGAGGAACTTGAACATGAATTATCCGTTCTTAAAGTCTCTTTTGATGAGCATAGTAGCGTTGACCAATTACGAAAACTTTTAAGGAATACCTTGAAATTAGCTCGTAGGGGTAGCTTAAAAATTCCTTCTACAGCTGTTTCTACTAATAATGAGGAAACAGAAGTCTCGGTTCTTCAATTCAAGGCTGGTCTGCTCGTTAATTCTTTTGATGAGGAAAGCATTCCGGAATCTACGCGTTCACGCCTCGTTGGTCGTGCGAATTATATTCTTTCTAGAATCTCCAGAATCGCCAACCCTCCGGAAGAACTTTTGGTGTTGCAGGGGAAGCTGATTAATTGTATTTCAGAAAATGATGAATCTTCGGAATCTGAAACAGAAGATAGCTCTCCCCGCGTCAACAATACTCAGACAGTCATTTACAAACCAGAGAAATCTTACAATCTATGTTCTCTCAACTTGAAATTTAACGGTGACACTTGTGTCCGTGCTTTCTTATCTAGGCTAGAGGAGCTTTGCGCTGCTAGGAAGATACCGAAGGAGTATGTTTTTACTGGGTTTCCTGATTTAATCGAAGGTCCTGCTCTTTACTGGTATCGTGCTAGTAAGTCGGGGTTCCACAACTATGATGAGTTAGTTTCAGCATTAAAATCAGATTTTGACCTTCCTGGTTTCGACGATCGGCTTATGCAAGAAATACAATCGCGCACGCAGGCTAAGCACGAATCCTTAGTTGTGTTCTTATCCGTCATATTAGGAATGATGTCTCGTTTGAGTACGGAGTTGTCCGATGCGGAAAAACTGAAGATCGTGATGCGTAATATCCGGCCTGAGTACAATCGTGAATTGATGCTGGTTGATGTCCGGTCGATTGAACATCTTAAGGAACTAGGCAAGCGAATTGAAACCTGTAAACTACGAATTGAAGGGTTTTCCGAACCATCTTTTACCAAACCAAGTGTTGCACCAGATTTTCACTATAAACCGAAGACTAAGTCTGATATTTCCGAATCTAAAAATACTGCTAACCTCAATAAAAAGCTTTCGGTCGCGTCTGTTCAGAATTCCAATTCTAAGAAGGGTTCTGTATATTGTTTTGTATGTCGAAATAACGAGCATGCTACGTTTCGTTGTAATGCATCTCGTCCAATTTTATGTTTTAAATGTGGCAAACTTAATGTTAAGTCCACTGAGTGTCCGGATTGTAATCGGCCAAAAAACTAGGTAACTTAGTCTCTCTGGGTAATGTTAATACTTGCAGAGAGACCTATTTTAAACCCAATTTGGAGGACAATAGGCCGTATTTAACCGTTAAGGCATATGGCGTCCCTATCAGTGGTTTACTTGATTGTGGTGCTAGTTGTTCAATTCTCGGTGACAATGCCCACAAACTTTTCATTAAACTTGGTATTCCGTTGAGAGCTCTTAATAAACCTTGTTATATTAGAGTTGCTAACGGTTCCGATTATTATTGTCAATATTATATGGACGTTCCTATTGAATATAAAGATGAAACTAAAATAATAAAGTTTTATGTTCAACCCAAGATTACACTTCCAGTCCATTTTGGAATTAATTTCTGGAAATCGTTTAATCTTGCTCCCGATGTTTTAGCTTGCATTCCCTCTATTAATTCTGATAGGGTTTGTGAAATTGATAGTATCTCGGAGATTGGTTTAAAACCTTTTGATTCTTTAACTGATAAACAAAGGTCCGATTTGGAAAATGTTAAATCTTTGTTTGATAATATCGACTCTGAAAGAGTTGGTCTCGGTCGTACTCATCTTGCTGAACACCATATTGATACCGGGGATGCTAAACCCGTGAAACAAAGATATTATCGTATGAGTCCGGAAAAACTTAAACTTTTAGAACAAGAACTTGATCGTATGTTAGACTTAGGGATAGTTGAACCTTCGAATTCACCTTGGAATTCTCCCACTACTCAGGTTCCTAAATCAGATGGTAAAGTTCGAGTATGTTTGGATAGTAGGATGATTAATGCTGTGTCTAAAACGGATGCCTATCCGCTTCCATATATAAATTATATTCTGGATAACCTTCGGGATGCAAAATTTTTAACCTCTCTTGACCTTAGCGCCGCGTACCACCAAATACCCTTGTCGGCCAGTTCCAAAGAAAAGACAGCATTTACTGTCCCTGGTCGTGGTCTTTTTCATTATAATGTCATGTGCTTCGGTTTGGTGGGAGCTTCTGCTACAATGCAAAGACTAATGGATAGCTTGTTTGCAGCCCAATTTGACAATAAGGTTTTCTGTTATATCGACGATATCATCATCTGTACCGATTCTTTCGAGGAACATATCTCTATTTTAAAGGCTGTTTATGAAAAACTTAAAAGTGCCAACCTTACTATCAACATGGAAAAATCTCTTTTCTGTCGATCCGAACTAAAGTATCTAGGTTATGTGGTAGATTGCTACGGTTTGAGGACGGACCCGTCCAAAGTAGATGTTATTGCTAATTTTCCCGTTCCTACTGATGCTAAGCAGGTCAAGCGTTTCCTTGGCATGGCCGGATGGTATCGACGTTTCATTAAAGATTTTTCTAAAATAGCTAAACCTTTATCGCGGCTAACTAGTAAAAAGGTTCTCTTTAAATGGACTCCTGAAGCTGAAGAATCTTTTTCTACTCTTAAAACGGCGTTAATTTCGGCACCAATTTTAAAATGCCCTGACTTTAGTTTACCGTTTTACATCCATACGGATGCTTCCTCTTATGCTATTGGTGGTGTTTTAACCCAGAAGTTTGAAGGCGTTGATCACCCCATTGCTTATTGCAGTCGGACTCTTACCGACCAAGAGGTCAATTATACCGCAACTGAGCGAGAATTACTGGCTGTTATTTATGCTTTGGAGCAGTATCGAGCTTATGTTGAAGGCACTAAATGTTTTATAGTAACTGACCATGCTTCTTTACAGTGGTTTTATAAACTTAAAAATCCCACTGGTCGCCTTAGTAGATGGGCGTGCCGCCTTAGTCAGTTCGTTTTTGAAATTATTCATAGAAAAGGGAAAGATCATGTCGTTCCAGATGCGTTATCTCGTATGAAAATCGACTCTATTGAAATTGATCCTCACCAGATCACCGATCCTTGGTATATTAAACTATTTGAGGGATGTTCACGTAATCCTAAACTTTTCCCTAATTTTTCTATCACTGAGGGAAAACTGTATCGGTTGACTAAGAATAAATATAACCTTACATCTCAACACGAGTGGAAAATTGTGGTTCCTGCTGAAAAACGTGCGGAGATCATTCAGAAGTATCACGACGAGCCAGCTTCTGGTCATTTTGGCGTAGCTAAGACTCACAAGAAAATATCTAACATGTACTATTGGCCGTCTTTATTTTGCGACGTCAAAAAGTATGTTAACGATTGTGAGATTTGTAACACTTACAAGCCGGTTAATACTGCTCGTCCGGGTTTGATGGGTGATCCCCGACAAGTTACTAAACCTTGGGAAGCGATTTCTTGCGATCTTTTGGGACCATTTCCGCCTTCTTACTCGCGAAATCAATATTTATTCGTTGTCTCCGATTATTTTAGCAAATATGTCCTTCTCTTTCCTTTGCGAAGTGCTACGGCCAAGGCTGTGTGTAAATGCCTTGAAAAGGGCGTGTTTTTGGTGCATGGAGTTTGTCGTATCCTATATACAGATAACGGTCCCCAATTCACCTCTAAAGAATTTAGAGATTTGTTAAAATCTGTGGGAGTACCTCACATTTTCTATAATCCTCGTTACCACCCTCAATGTAACCAAACTGAAAGGGTTAATCGGGATATTGTTCGTGCCATTGCTTCTTATGTGCGTTTCGATCACCGCAAATGGGATCAAAACATTCAGGAAATCCAATGTGCCCTCAATACCTCCGTTCATGCAGGAACTAAATTTACTGCTTATTACCTTAATCATGGTAGGGAAATGGTACTCGATGGAGCAACTTATAACTCGGATCAACCTTTTGATGGTCAGGCTGTTACTGTCCATTCTGATAATTACACTTCTGGTTTGCCCAAGTTGCAGAAAATTTTTAAGGACGTTGAATGCCATTTGCAAAAGGCTTATCGTCATAATGTTAAGTATTATAACCTAAGGAAACGCCCTCTCGAGCTTCGGGAAGGTCAGATAATTTATAAAAGGTGTTTTCCTCTTTCTAACGCTTCCAAATATTTTTCTGCCAAATTATCTCCCAAATTTGAGAAATGTGTAGTAGATAAAAAACTGGGTAACGTGGTTTATTCTTTGAAAAGTATGGACGGAAAACCGCTTGGTTCTTTTCACATTAAAGATATTGTCGTGCGGGGTCACAGTGAAGGCGCTTGAAATCCCCTTATATGGTTTTTGGTTTCAAGTTTGCCATTGTGTTACCTTTTGCGCAATGTTGTTTTGACATTGTTAGTTAAGTAAGTCATAACTTTGTAAGTTTTTAGTGTATATTTTATCCGTGTTACATCCGTAGGTCTTGTCGCATTTGTGTAAACCACAAATGATACCAAGGATGGTAACATTTCTGTTTTCTTTGTTATGATGGCGTGTCGTCCTGTGTGATGATTTGCTTTAGCAGTTGTTGTGTGTTTTAAGGTATGTTGGATTTCCACTCCTCACACTTTACTTTTAGAAGTCACTGTTTTGCATACTTCAACTTTACATGTAATTTACCCATGTTTGCAGTTTGGTAAATTACGTGCTGGTTTTTGTTTAACCAACCTCTGTTTAACACTGGTTATGGCTAGAACCTGGATTAACTCTCCTTTTGTGTTATTGGGTCTATGAAACGGTTCTACCTTTTTCCATTTTCACTCTTGTGAGTTATTTATTAGGTTTCCCTTGATATGACTCAAGCTTTCTTTGTCTAAGTTTTGAGTCTTGAGGTGGTTTATCTTTAAGTAAAGTAGGATTAAAGCTGTTTTGTCTAGTTTAGGTTGTAACTGTAGATTTCGTCGTTCCTCCTGACGAAAAATTTTATTCAAAATATTCATTTTGAATAAAATTTTTCTTTCCCAACTAAGACGGTACTGTAACACCTTTTTTTATATACCTATGGGGTAACCAACATTTGATTTTAAAGTACTTGTTATAGCGGCATTCTCGTTATAGTCTTGTAGGTTGGACAAGGAACATTAGGTATTAAGAGTAGGTAAGAGTTTAGATAGGTTTTACAAAACACACCTAGTGTTTTCATATAGCTTTTGATATGGTTTGTGTAGGATAAATGCATGGATATGTTTACCTTTATTTGGGTCAATTTCCAGTAGTTTAACGAATGTCGGCGATTATACCGCCCACTTTGATCACAAAGCATTCACTTGAATTCATTTTAAAATATCATTCACAAAGAATTTTAGCACTTTTCAATAATTAAAGCAAATAAACTTTCTTGTTTACATATCTCATAGCTGTCTTTTCAATTGACAAGTGACAACTGTCAGATGTGACGTTTAGCGTTCCGATTCCCGCTAATTGAACGTTTCGGACCAATTAATTTACACTTTGGTGATAAAATCAAATAAATCCTATTTGTTATTTTAATTAAATAAAGTAAATACCCCTGTCTCGCATGCTAGTTAAACGTTTTAATATTAATATTCAGACAAAAGGTAAGTAAGTTCAGGGAGTGCGATTGTCTATGGTGTGTCTTTTGTCGATGGTACTCATTCGAGAGAATTCTAGCAAACTCGGTGGATTTCCGCCATAGCACTTTTTCGCCTGTGTCATTCAGAGATGCAGGAATTGAATAATATGTGAGCCACGGCTTTTGGCGATTTTTAGTGGTTTCGCTATTGATTTAATGATGCGTTGAGCATCCCTTTAAGTGGTGAGTGTTATATTAATACGAATCTAATTATTTGTCCGTTTATACCAGTGGTATCCAGATTGTAACCTCGTGTCGTATTGTTCTCAGGGCTCCAGCTCATCAATTTATATTTCATCATGTCTTTCATGAGATAAAAACCTGTGATAATTAAAGCCCAAATTTGGTAAGTTTCTCAACCTTGTTATAATGTTAGTTGTAAGGAAAACCTCATATTCAATGAGGACAATTTGGTGACTTTGATTTTTTATTACAGGGCGTCCAGGTTTACTTCAAAATCCCAGGTTGTTTCCAGGTTTACCTCAAAATTTCAAGATATAAGTGGTTCCCAGTTTGGTCCAGGAAATCTTTCAAGGTTATGGTTTAAGCTCATTTCGATCTAACGTCGTCTGTGCAGCGGCTTGGCTGGTATTCCATGCTATGATGTCTCATTAAAATCAGCGCGACGAGCACATGTTAAACCATACCATTACCATGGATTTATAAAACTAACCAAGGTATTCCGCAGCTTTCTTTTATTATCATCGCGGCAGTGTTTCTGTAGTATGTACCCGGTGAAGTAATTAACGTTTATATCCAGTACAAAATGGTGTTTTGATGACATGTTCAGACTCAACCCGAAGCAGGTCAACAGCCAATAAATGTACCTACAGTCATGTTTCAAATTTATTTAGCTTCAGCGTAACTGGTCCATGAGCCAGAATGTATAAATAATTCTATTTTACTATGAATGTCTTGTGTTAAGATGATAAGTAATAGGTATCTTAGCATAAGTTTTGTGAGTACATATGTGTTCGGTTCTTGACGGTCGGCCGACTTGAGAGATATGGTGACGTTTGAAAACTTATTTCAAATGCGGAACCGGCCTCTTAATCCGTCTGACTAACGGGAAACGAACGGATATGCCCTCACCTTTACTTTTAAGGGTTTATAGTTTAAATCCCTACTTCTTTATATGGTTTTAATTTTATAATGAACCCAAGGGTATTGTTTTTGTAATTAATGTATGGTCTCACTTTAACCTGTTAAGGGTCCCTGTTAAACCATTTGCCCTTAGTGCGGTTTTAACATTATAATGGGTTCTCAAGGTATTATGTATTGATATAAAATGTGTGACTTCATTTTAACCCTTCGGATTCTTCGTTAAACCATTTATACCCCATGTGGTTTTAAATATTTTTATGACATTTTCTGCGAATCGTTGTTAACTTTGTATTAGTTATACAATGTGTTAAATAAATGTTTGTTTCAACGTAAATATTGGTTTGATTTATTAAACTCACTTTGTTTCGATCCGTGGACAATTTATCTTTTAATTTTTAACCTTCATTGATATTAACGGCGCCCAAAATCATAGTTGTTCCATGGATGACTGAGCCACGCGAATCCACATAACCCCTTTGCTCTACCGACTAACATTTTCAGTGGGGTAATTTCCATCTATACCCCGGGGTAAAATTTTTCCCATTACAATTTACAGAGGTGAATGCATAGTGCAATGTGAAGGCGTGCGCGCTGCAAACATCGGGCGCTCTGCGAACATACACACACACACACACACACACTTTGCCCATGTCATTTACAGAGGTGAATGCATAGTGCAATGTGAAGGCGTGCGCGCTGCGAACATCGGGCGCTCTGCGAACATACACACACACACACACACACACACACACTTTGCCCATGTCATTTACAGAGGTGAATGCATAGTGCAATGTGAAGGCGTGCGCGCTGCGAACATCGGGCGCTCTGCGAACATACACACACACACACACACTTTGCCCATGTCATTTACAGAGGTGAATGCATAGTGCAATGTAAAGGCGTGCGCGCTGCAAACATCGGGCGCTCTGCGAACATACACACACACACTTTGCCCATGTCATTTACAGAGGTGAATGCATAGTGCAATGTGAAGGCGTGCGCGCTGCGAACATCGGGCGCTCTGCGAACATACACACACACACACACACACACACACACTTTGCCCATGTCATTTACAGAGGTGAATGCATAGTGCAATGTGAAGGCGTGCGTGCTGCGAACATCGGGCGCTCTGCGAACATACACACACACACACACACACACACTTTGCCCATGTCATTTACAGAGGTGAATGCATAGTGCAATGTAAAGGCGTGCGCGCTGCAAAATCGGGCGCTCTGCGAACATACACACACACACACACTTTGCCCATGTCATTTACAGAGGTGAATGCATAGTGCAATGTGAAGGCGTGCGCGCTGCGAACATCGGGCGCTCTGCGAATAGACAATGTTACTGGGTCTGTTAAATCACATAATCCAATAGCTTATGGGACCACATGAACAACTGTGAAGAAATTTTTGCGATATCTCTTAAAACAGAAAAGTTATATGGTCCTGAATACAGTAAATTTTGTGTGACCTATGACGTCATTGGTCATACGGTGAACCTTATGTCGGACTTAATAAAGCACATATTTCAGTGCGCTTGGCATTTCCTTCAAGCCCTCAAAACTTCGAAACTACTCGCTTGATTTAAATGAAACAAAAACACGTGTATTGCTCGACATTTAGCTACATGATCATAAAGTTTCAAGAGATTCAACAGACCCAGTAACATTCTCCATTATTATTCTGCGTCATCTGCGGGAGGGGGCTGCAGGTTAGTACACACATATATAAACACACACGATCACATACACACACACACACACACACACTTTGCCCAAACTTTACACAAATTTACAGAGGTGAATGCATAGTGCAATGTGAAGGCGTGCGCGCTGCGAACATCGGGCGCTCTGCGAATTATCTTCCTTTTGCGACATGTGCGGGAGGAGCTACTGCCCCCCTACTCAAATGGCTAACATTCTATTCGTTTGAACGCTACGCTCACTTTTAAAGTTTAAATATGAGCAATAGATGATTAAATCACATGTTGCAAACTTATGTAAATCACAGACTTCGATGTATATGGAATTGTCAAGCTTACGGCATGTAAGTAATTTTATAGTTTACAGTTTAATTTAAAGTTATAATAGTAAGCGTAGCGTTCAAACGAATAGAATGTTGGCCATTTGAATAGGGTGGCTGGTGAGTACACACACACACACACACCCACACTTACACACAAACAAACACACACATATGCGTGGACCGGACTAAAGAGATCAAATAATTTGAGATACCTACACGTAAAATTTGACAAATATATGACAAACTTTCTTTCACATCCCTTTTTGTCGGACCAAACTTTGCAAGAATTCACTTTCTCTGTAATTGTTGTAGATTATACATTCCCTGGGGTGAGACCTGGTGACCCGTACCACAGGTTTTTTCAAACTTTCTTCGGTGCGCCAGATCTCATACTAAACTTAAGATAAAGCATTATGTACATTATGTAATCGAGTACCTCTTAGTATGAGATGAATAAATCCTTTTTTATTTTTATTATTCACCGTATGTGTACGTATTACAATATGATAGCTATAAGCCGACCGGTTAAATGAGTCCTCGCCCGCGGGGCACAGAGGCGCGAGGGGAGACGAGAATGGGGGCGATGCGGGCGACGGGCGGCGAACGCCTGCCGCCCGCACTTCTCAAAATCCCGGCGGCGGGCTGATTATCTAATTAAAAACCACCTAGCGACTGGTTGCAGTTCACAGATGATCGTGATCCATTGCTACTTCTTTTTGGGTAAAAAAAAAAAAACATACCAAAGAAAAGTGGCAATGTATGTCAAATGCAACCGGTCGCTAAATAGTTTCTTTTTAGATAATCAGGGTGCCGTTCTCGTCTCCCCTCGCGCCTCTGTGCCCCGCGGGCGAGAACTCATTTTTAACCGGTCGGCCTATAGTGACTCTTCTGATTTGGATCTTGAGATTTTTTGGCTGCAGCTTTTATAAATTTAAACGCAACCTCTTATAGTTCAGATCGGGAATGTAATATTTTTGTTGCTTTAGTAATGTATAACAATATTCTAATCTTTGTTAATATTATCTTTGTTTAAGAATTATCTTTTTTTATTGTTCATAATATTTTTTTTCGACTGCAAAGAAAGGGTTATGTTTTTCGCGCGTATCTTGTATGTAAGTATGTTGGTATGTAATATTACTCATATCTTTCAAACGGCTGAATGGATTTCAGTAATTAAGATATCGTTAGATTTGTCTCGTCAGCCCAAGTGTTCTTAAGAAGGTGGCGTTATAAAAAAAAACAACATGGCGGCTGTACGGTACTAATATACGTAGTGGAAAAAAATTTTTTTTTTTAGAGTACTGCAATATGGGTGTCAAATTAAAGGGCTTATTGTAAGGATTTCAAAAAGGTATATCATGACCGAAATATATAATAACTAAAAAGATATAAATAAAAAAATAAATTATAAAAATAAAAAAAACCCGCCTGCATAAAAATACAAGTCCACTGAAAAGATGGAAACAAGATTAAATATTAAAGGCAACTTAATAACATGCAGTCGGAGGCATATAATTCAAATCATTCATAACGTCACCGACTGCATGTTATTAAGTTGCCTTTAATATTTAATCTTGTTTCCATCTTTTCAGTGGACTTGTCTTTTTATGCAGGCGGGTTTTTTTTTCAAAGTAATAAGTACAAGTTTAAAACTGTAATTAATCAATATTTTAAATTTGTTTAAAATTCTATGAAAACCTTTACATATAGTTACTAATTTATAGATTACGCTAGTGTTCATTATCAATGTTGAGTATACCTGTAATAAATAGAAATCATACACATCAAAGCATGGCTTAGCGAATGAAATACCGGGTGTAACAAGACCTTCAACGAAGCCGAGGTCTACGTATTCTGCCCATCATCAGGACCATTTCTGTTCAAAATTATTGCTGGGAAACGATTTTGATTTTTGGTGTTAAAAAATCGTTGCATTCTTTACCACGCAATGTAACGCCTACAACAGACCGCGCCTGCGAGTGTATGCTACACAGCTGCGTGCGGCCGAGTTGAAAGGCAGCGTTTATGTGCGTGCTCATGAGATACATCGAGTGACGACGTTTTGCAGCCATTGTTTGTTACGAAATACTTAAAATTTTGATAATGTTTCATTGGACAAAAAGTAGGCAATAACGAATAAAATAAGATTTCATAAAAATTTTGAAAAATATTTTTTGACTTTGACCTTCAATAACTCCGTAGCTATTGGTTTCCCAAGTATAGTCTAAAAGACAAAAATGGTCCTGATGATGGGCGGAATACGTGGACTTCGACTTCGTTGAAAGTCTTGTTACACCCGTTATTGTGTAATAATACTGTATGCATATTGTTGGTGTACCTATAAAATAAAATAAAATAAAACTGTTTGAACGATTTATCGGGGCTGCTTTATGGTTTAGTTATCATATTCGGGGAAATGATTAAAATAAGGTTTCGTTCGCCAGAACACCAGTCAGCTCAAGATCCACTTACTGAAGCACGCGCCTCCGACGTTCGCGTGCGCCGACTGCCCGCGCAAGTGCCACGACAAGTACGCGCTGGCGCGCCACGCGGAGTTGCACCAGCCCGGCCGAAAGCACCGCTGCGACAAGTGCCCGAGACTTTTCAAGCAACGCTCAAACTTGTTACGACATGCAATGGTCAGTTTTTAGTCAGCGTCAGAATGGCTAGTTGCCTGTGGCGAATGGTTGTCAAATTATATTCACGAATTGCTACCTAATTGTTACCTTTCTTTGTAAATTGCTACCTACAATACTTTCAGAGAAATGCAATATTTTCTTGACCAGGCACTCTGACGTCTCAGGTTTGCTGGTTGCCTCCTTGTTTAGTATGAAGCACGCAGATTTTTTTCAACTTTGATTTATCAATAACTAGCGGCCGCCCGCGACTTCGTCTGCGTGGACAGTTTTTTTTTTGCTATCTTTCGGGAACTGTTCGTTTTTTCTGGATGAAAGGTACCCTATGTCCTTTTCTGTACCCCTGAAAACGTCTATGCAAAATTTCATAATGATCGGTTCAGTAGTTAAGACGTGAAGGCGTAACAAACAGACTTTTGCATTTATAATATTAAGTAAGGATTACCTTCACACATTTAAGTTTTAGCTTCCTGGGGTTCTGCCGTTTGGCCAAATTATTTTTGGTCAAATTTCAGTTCCCAAAAAACGTATCGCACTAGTTTCATTTCCCAAATGAATCTTTAGCAAATTAACATTTCGCATTTTATTCACTTGGTCAAATTATTATTTGGCATATTTTTACTTAGTCAAGTTTTATTAAGTCAAATGTTATTAGGCAAACGTTTTATTTTGGCAAATATTATATTCCAAAAAAATGTTTGGTCAAATTGTCACTTCACACACTTAACTTATTTTTAGCAAATGATAATTTATTTTTACTGAAACAGGAATACAGGACAGGAGTATACAGGAATTCCAAGTATTCCAAGTAACAAATGGCAAAAATAATTAATATTATTGATAAATTATAACAGGATAATGGCAAACTTATATTTATTTAAAAAATAAAGAAACTAAAAACGATTTACTATGGTTTTTGTTTTTAATCCGATAAGTAAGTATTTTATAAACTTACATTTTTAAATTAGTTACAGTACCTACACATTAGTAATTTAACGTCTGAATAAAATTTTGGAAAATTAGGAGGATTAAGTATAGCAATTATGAAATAATAGTGTAAAGCTCAAGGCTTATTTTACAACTTTATTACCAGTAAATAAAGTTAACAATCATTTTCAAATTTTTTGGCAATGTCTTTGTAATTTTTTTTTGGGTAGATAGGAGGTTTTCGAATATATTTGTTTTAGATAATTACATAGAAGGTATTCCTTATAAAGTTAGGGTGTATTCGCAGCAAAATTGATATGGATTAAATAGTACAATATTGCGTTAGGAGATTTTGCCCGTACATGTGGAATTGTATTTTATGTTGATTGGCATAAAAACTAAAAATAGCTAAAAACTAAGGTAGGAGGTATTGGCACTTCATCGTCGATTTGCATCTTATGCACTACTCAAATTGATTTGTAAATCGTATGCCATGCAATATTTTGGGAAGAGTATGTTTTGCCAAACGATACATTTGACTAAATAATACTTGGTAAAATTAAACTTTGACCAAGTAATTATTTGCTAAACAATAATTTGCCAAAAAGAGTTTTGCTAACTGAAAATTTGCGATAAGTTGTTTTGCCAAATGAAAATTTGCGAAAAATAGTTTGCGATGTGATATTTTGGGAAACGTTTTTTGCCCAAACATTAGTAATCCTAGCTTCCTACATACCTTCCTGCGTATAACAATATATGCATTTTTAAAACTTGCGCTGTATGGTTTTGCGATAAAAACACTTCTTTTTACGTACTTTTATCTATTGTGATGGCGTTTGCATAAAATGAAATGTTGCTAAATATCGCAAAATTTTGAAATGCATATATTTTTATCTAAAGTATGTAGGAAGTTAAAACTTAAATTCGTGAAGCTAGCAATTAGGAATCAATTATTGATAAACAATAGTTGAAGAAATTCTGCGTCCTTCATACCAAACAATGAACCAATAAATGACCAGCCAACATGACGTCAGAATGGCTGGTCAAAAAATTGCATTTCTCTGAAAGTACTGTAGGTAGCAATTTATAAAGAACGGTAGCAATTGGTAGCAATTCGTGAATATAAAGGGTGTTTTTTTTACACAGAACTTTAAATTGCAATAAAACAACGATGGATTATTCGATTGACATGATTTTTTTTTATTCGAAAGATAATCTTGTGGCAATACATTTTAATATGATTTCTGGCATATGACTGCCACGGCTGGCGCGGATGTAGTCCAATCTGGACGTCCAATTTTCGATGACTTTTTCCAACATATGTGGCCGTATATCGGCAATAACACGGCGAATGTTGTCTTCCAAATGGTCAAGCGTTTGTGGCTTATCCGCATAGACCAATGACTTTACATAGCCCCACAGAAAATAGTCTAGCGGTGTCAAATCACAAGATCTTGCAGCATCTTGGAGGCCAATTCACAGGTCCAAAACGTAAAATTAGGCAGTCACCAAACGTGTCTTTCAATAAATCGAAATAAAACTGCACAATTTGTAGGCGTTGTTCAGACGTGAGTCTATTCATGATGAATTGCCAAACCAAATTGAAAATAAATCAATTGACAGCTGTCAAATCGGTCGCCATCTTGAAAAGTAATGCCAACTTAAAGTTCTATACCTCTAAAAAAAAACACCCCTTACTTTGAGAACCATTCGCCACAGTTAACCAGCCATTCCGACGCTGACCAGGGACCCTATTTTTGAATCGCTCGGCTGGCGTCGAGCGCTCGTTTCTACTGATTTTCGTTCGACAGCTCATACATTTGAGTTGATTTGTCAAATGAAAATCAGTAGAAACGAGCACTCGACGCCATCCGAGCGATTCAAAAATAGGGTCCCAGTTTTTATGACCTCATCTCATTTGTCAACTTTACTCTTGTTTCACTTTATTTTTTCTTTTATTCTCCTGACAGCTGACTTCAGCTGCCTTTTACTTATCTTCCTCGGCCTCCCCACCCATTAACATTTTTATAAATCACTCTCCTTTTTCACGAACTCACTCGTCCATTCTTATATGTACTTACTTATTTTATAAGCTTTTATTTAACTTTATGTAAGGGTGGAATCATGCAACTCAATTTTGAGGCAGATATTTTCAACAGATTGAGCTGTAATTTTGTATACACGTTAAGTTTGGTTGACAATGCATGGTTTGCTGTGTGACGTCATTCTAAATCCAATATGGCGGAACACCCAAAATGGCGGACAACTTATTTCTAATGCACTCCTACAACAGTATCAAATGAAAGGGCTTGCTGAGAATAACTCGAAAAATAATGTGACGTCACTTTAAATCCAAAAGTGTAGTCGGCAGTAAAAGCTTGTACCTAAAATATTTTTTTCACTCCTCTTGCTCAAAAAGTAGGTCATTGTAAGGTACAAGAGCCAGGATAAAATAGCAAAATTACCCCTAGGGGATAAAGTTTTTTCTTTTTTAATGTTTGTCTATTACCAATGAACCTACTAAAACGAAAAAGTCTTTATTCATAATCACGAATAAAATCTCGCTCGATTTTTGAAAATGGAACTAAAAGCAGCGATCTCTTCGGTGAAATCATAGACTTATTTATACTCTGTGACTTTAAGTTTAAAATGCGTGCATTGTGTTAGCTGCTACAGTAGAAATTAAAAAAGGCACTGGCGCGAAATCTTTAGAATTTTTCTCTAATTCCAAACTGATTGAAATGTGTGACTGTAAGTAAGTAATAGGATAGAAATAATTTTAATCTTTTGCCGTCAAGCACAAATCATTTATTTAAATACTGTATGAAAAGTTTATGAAGTGGAGGATAGAAAAACGAGTGGATTCGTTTACGGAAGTATAAACTATAGGTATTTAATAATGTATTTTATTTTTTCGCAATCGTAGTGAAAAGTAGAGTGTTACACACGACGCTAAAACCCATTGTAACTCGGTTTCTATTTATTCCCTCGCTAAAGCTCGGGAATAAAACTACCTCGTATGCAATGGGTCATTTTAGCGTCTTGTATAACAATCTACTATTTTTGCAATTTTATTCAGTCCGTTCGAGCCACCAACCCTGAAAGAACCATGGCTACAGTAAATAATAGGTTATAGAAAACTATTTCATTCTTTCTCTCCCATTCTTCGCCTAACAATACCTGACCGTTGTTTATCCACAGGTACATTCCGACGATGCGCCGTACGAGTGTGAAATATGCTTCAAAAAGTTGAAATACCCCTCTAGCTATACCCTGCACATGAGGACAGTTCACTACGGCATGCCGCACCCTCCACGGAAGAAGCGCACTCGTAACAAGAAAAGCGATGAGGGATTAATTTTAAGTACTTAGTTTTTTATATTTTTAAGTAGTTTTTTTATTGGTAAATGCGTTAATAAATAAGTAAAAATAATTTATTTGAGTTTTATTCAAGTTATTTTCATATGTAGGAAATGTAGTTTGGAATGGTAGGAGGATGGTATGCTATCTTGTAGAAAGGCCAGATCTTCCGGGCTGGGTGGTATTAGGTCCGTGAACCACGCTGTAAACGATTATGGTTGGAAGTTGTATGTTAGCTAAGAAAACTCTGTAAGCTAGATGTATGGGTTGACATCACTATTTTGGTCATTTCTGGTTTCCATACATTTGATAATATTCCATATCAGCGCCATCTAGTGATGAGGTTTATTCTTATGACCGGTCATAAGAATAAAGAATGAAGTATGTGCGAGCGCAAATCCAATATGTTACCTTAGCACGTGCCGGACTACAGCTGGGCCACAAAAAAAAGTCGGAAATCTGACTTTTTGACTATGCCATGATGAAGTCGATAATTTGTCGCCAAAAACCAGAATTTGTCGGTCTTGCGTTTAGGAGATACGTGTGGCTCAGCTGTAGAGACGTCTCTACAGCTGGGCCACACAGATCTTGAAAACGGAAGGTCGTAGCGAAAATCTGATTACTCGTATGTGTAGCCGGTAATTTGTCGGATTTTGTCGCCAAAAACCAGAGTTTGTCGGTCTTGCGTTTAGGAGATACGTGTGGCTCAGCTGTAGAGACGTCTCTACAGCTGGGCCACACAGATCTCGAAAACGGATGGTCGTAGCGAAAATCTGATTACTCGTATGTATAGCCGGTACTTTGTCGGATTTTGTCACCAAGAACCAGATTTTGTCGATCTTGCGTTTAGGAGATATGTGAGGATACGCTGTGAAGACTCTTCTACCTGGATCTTGAGAAAGGAAGGTCATAGCGAAAATCTGATAACTCGAGTGTGTAGCCGTTAGTTTGTCGGAATTTGTCACCAAGAATCAGATTTTGTCGATCTTGCGTTTAGGAGATATGTGAAGATACGCTTACGACCTTTCGTTCTCGAGATACAGGTAAAAAGGTCTCCACAGCTCATCCTCACATATCTCCTAAACGCAAGATCGACAAAATCTGGTTCTTGGTGACAAATTCCGACAAACTAACGGCTACACACTCGAGTTATCAGATTTTCGCTATGACCTTCCTTTCTCAAGATCCAGGTAGAAGAGTCTTCACAGCGTATCCTCACATATCTCCTAAAATTTCCAACTTTTTTTTTGTGGCCCAGCTGTAGTCCGGAACGTTACCTTAGCGCATAGCACATCTGTTGAATGCGACAACAACAATAATGTTAGCGCGAGAGCGACAGGGCGGCCCCTAGACGACATATTGCGCAATATTTAACCCCTTGTAGGCGCGGGAGCGCGCCCTGTTAGGCTGGCCCCAGACCTACCGGTTCCGTTTCTTTGCTTTGCTGTGCTACCTTGCTTGAAAGACCGCCGGCCAACCAGGGTAATTTTCAATCTATCGCATTTTGGGACTAGACCAAATTGGCAAGATAGCCATTAGCTTGGTTTTATCAAATATTATCGCCTGGATTGCGAAGTAGGAAGCTTTTAGGAGATGTGCCACCCTGAACATGGACTCCGATCGTTAAAAATAACTCGATCGCTTATTTATACAAGATGTTTGGTAAAGCCTTATAAAACTGAATATGGTAGATAGGGACCATAATAAAACTGAACAACTTTTACTATGGGACCAAATCTGAAATCGCGAAAAAAAATGAACTGTTTCATACATTTTGATAATTTCGTTATTATTTTTTGTATAAAACAGCAGTTTTTTTTTAAAACGAAAACTAAAACTTCTCATCGCACCCCAGACGACGATATTTGATAACACCAAACTAATGGCTATCTTGCCAATGTGGTCAGGTCAAAATATGCGATAGATTGAAAATGAGCCTCTTGGCCGGCGGTCCATGGTAGAACAGCAAAGCAAAGAAACGGAACCGGTAGGTCTGGGGCCAGCCTTAGTAGATTCTACTAGCGCCTCCACGCTATCGCCGCGCGCGTGATATGCCGCCCGCATCTGGGCCTTAAAAAATAGATACAATGCGATTAAATTGACAATAGACAGTGATCTGCGGCAACTTCAGGGCACTTGCGGTACAAAACTACGGAACGGGACGGGCACGGGGCGGGACGGAACGTGATCCTGACGGGGAGTTTAATGCATACGCAACGTGCTAGTCACGACAGTTGACGTGGTAGTAACGTGCTAGTGTTGTGAAAACAACTTTATTAAAACACTATTTATGAGACTAATTTCATATTTTTCATTGTCAAAAAACAGAACGATCTTTCAATCTAAATAAAGAAACATTTTTCATTCGATTTATATACAAGGTGTTTGTTAAAAGCCTTATAAATCCGAATATGGTAGATAGGGACCATCAAACTTAACAACTTTTACTATGGGGCCAACTCTGAAATCGCGAAAAGAAATCAGCTGTTTCATACATTTTGATATTTTCGTGATTAATTTTTGTATAGCGGGCATCGGAGACCCGTTTTGCTACGCTGAATGTATGTGGAGCGATGGAGGAGAAAATGGATGAGGTGTGTTTGATTATGGAAGAAAAGAAGTTGGATGTTTTATGCGTGAACGAGACGAAAAGAAAGGGCAAAGGAGTCTCAGAACATGGCCCGTTTAAAGTTCTGTGGTCGGGCGTTGCCGAAAATGAGCACGCGAGTATGGGCGTGGGACTCCTGCTGTCGGAAAGGATGATAGAATGCATGACTGAGTATGAGTGTGTTAGTCCCAGACTTCTCTGGGTTAGACTCAAAGTAGGATTACTTCGGATACGCGTCATTGGCGTGTATGCTCCCGATATATCCAAGTCAGCAACGGAAAAGGAGGATTTCTGGAAAAGTGTGGAAGATATCTTGAATGAATGCAAAGATAATGAAAGGATAGTTATGCTTGGAGATTTTAACGGATGGGTAGGTGTGAGAAGAGAGGGATGTGAGGGAGTTTTAGGAATATATGGAGACAAAAGAGTAAATGATAATGGCAGGAGTTTGATTGAGGTATGTTTAGAAAAGAATCTTGTGGTAACGAACACCATGTTTGACCACAAGGAAATTCATATGTACACTTGGCAGAGAGGGGAAAAGAAGAGTATGATCGATTTTGTGATTGTTGATGAAAGACTGAAGGGCAGAGTTGTAGACACCAGGGTCTTTAGGGGTAGTAACATTGGAACAGACCACTTTCTTGTAGTGTCTCGGGTTAGTGGTCTGTTCAAAAGTTGGCGTCATCGTCCCACAGTGTCAACAACGGAGCTGACTAGAGTAAAAGTTGAGAACCTGGATGAAGTGGAAGTGCAAAAGACATATTCGTGCAAATTGAAAGAACGATTGGGAAATGTGGCTGAAGTGAAAGATGGCAAGCTTGAGGAAGTTTGGGAAAAGTTTAAAAAAGGTGTGACTGAAACAGCTGAGGAAATATGTGGAGTGAGTAAAAGGAAGAATGCTCCCCCAATAAACTGGTGGGATAGTGAGGTAAGACAGATAGTGAATGAAAAGAAAAAAGTATGGCAGGATCTGCTGGCCATCAAAGCCAGTAAAAGAGTGAATGCAAGTGTTACAGAAGATGATGTTGATACAGTTGCAAGGGAGTTTAAAAGGATTAAGAAAGTAGTGAAAGAAAAAGTAGACGAAAAAAAGAGAAAGATGAAAGAAAAGTGTGACTTCAAACTCTGTGATAACTTTCGAGACAATATAAAATTGTTTTGGAAACAAGTGAAAACGTCTCGAAGTGGATCACATAAGTCTAAAATGAATGTGATAAGAGATGAAAAAGGTGAGCTAGTGACAGATGAAAAAGGTGTACTACAGGAGTGGATGAAATATTTTGAGAGTTTGTTTGAGGTGGATGGCTCTATGCTAGAAGCCTCGGATAAAAGGGTAGAAGACGAGGAAGAGACAGAAGTGGATGAAAGAGATATATATATGGATGAGATTATTAGTGCAATGAAGAGCATGAAAAAAGGGAAAGCAGCAGGATATGACAGAATTACTGTTGAAATGCTGAGAGGTGGGAAAGAGCTGGTTGCGTCCTGGCTGTGCCTGATCTTTAATAAATGTTGGAACAGTGGCAAAGTGCCGGAAGATTGGCGTAAAGCCGTGGTCGTGCCGCTGTACAAAGGGAAAGGGTCACGGCAGGATGCTAAAAACTACCGCGGGATCAGTCTTCTCAGCATTGTCAGTAAATTGTATGCAAAGGTACTGATTGAAAGAGTGATGCAAAAAACTGATCAGAGTATTTGGGATGTGCAAGCGGGATTCAGAAAGGGAATGGGATGCACGGATCAGGTCTTCTCCTTGAGGTGCTTAACCGAAAAACACCTGGCTAAGCACAAAAAGGTTTACTGTGCCTTTGTGGACCTGGAGAAGGCCTACGATCGAGTTGACAGGAATGAGCTATGGAAGGTGTTGTCCGAATACGGATTGGAGAGCAGACTGATTCATGCACTGAAATCTCTCTATGAGGATTCCCGTGCATGCGTCAGGATTGACGGCGTATACACTGACTGGTTTGGCATCTCTAGGGGTGTCAGACAGGGATGTGTTGCGTCACCATGGCTCTTTAATCTGTTTTTGGACAGTTGTATGAAAGGTCTGAAAGAACGTGACTGTGGGGTTGTGATGAATGGGACTCAAATCAAGTGCCTTCTCTACGCTGACGACCAAGTTATACTTGCGTCTTCTGCGCAAGAGTTGCAGGAAATGATGTCGGTTATGAATGAAGATTTTGTGAGAAAAGGGATGAAAGTGAATGTAACTAAGACTAAAGTGATGGTGTTTGAGAGAGATGAAGAAATGACTGACTGTACGGTAATGTTAGGTGGCGAAAAAGTGGAACAAGTCCGTGAGTTTGTATACTTGGGGAGTTTGTTCACAAGGGACGGAAAGAGTGAGGAAGACATAGAAAGACGAGTGAAGAAAGGAAATTCGGTGAGTGGTGCTATACACTCGGTTATGAGTAGCCAAACCGTTTCTGCAAAGGCGCGAATGGCTATTCATAACGGAGTGCTGGTACCGACACTGATGTATGGAAGTGAATCTTGGGTATGGCAGAAGAAGAATGAAAGCAGAATAAATGCGGTAGAGATGCGATCGTTGAGGAAATATGCGGAGTAAAACTGAGTGATAGAGTGAGCAATGAGGTGATTCGCAAAAGGTGTGGTCTGAAAGATGATATAGTGACAAGAATTGAGAAAGGAATGCTCCGGTGGTTTGGTCACTTAGAGAGGATGAATGAAAGGCGAATCACGAAAGAGATATACTGTGCGAATGTGGAAGGAACGATTGCACGAGGGCGTCCCAGAAAAACCTACGCGGACCAAATAGAGGTTATTATAAAAAGGCTGGTGTACGCAGTGACAAAAACCGCAGGGCATGTATGAAAAGATTGATGGATATGAATGAAGCGAAAGAAGTGTGCAAGGATCGTAGCAGGTGGCGATCCATAGTCTCTGCCTACCCCCATGGGAAACAGGCGTGAGTGTATGTATGTATGTATGTATGTAATTTTTGTATGAAACAGCAGATTCTTTTTTATATTGACAAATAAACAGATCGTCAAAGATTTTTAATAGGGGAATATTGTATTACGAATATTGCCTCTGAAAAATATGTTGAATGCCATTTATTAGAATCTAAACCTTATTCCGATACCTATAGGTGCTCCCTCACCGGGAGCATTCGCGTGTAATGTAAAATTATAGATTCGACTTTGAGCATTACATTACAACACAGATAATATAATACTGTAAAGCATTAATGACAACGCGAAACTCGAATTGCCAACTCCCCTCCGGATTGGTTTGTTTATTTATTTTTATCTCAGTAAATAATGACCTGTTTTTTATTAAACTTTGTTGTTATACTCCTAATAAGTGTCACAAATTAGTTTACGTTAAAAAAAGTGACCCTTTCTCCACCATACCCTTCATTCCGCGAACTTTCTTCCCTAGGCAGAGGTTGCCCTCTTTATCTCTTCATCACTGGAAAATTTCTTCTGTTTAAACTTTTATTTTTATTTATTTTGCCAGGTTAAGAGTCCCCATAAACAGAAAATATCTCTTCCAAAATAATCGATTGAGTTTTCCTCGATTGGTAAGGCATGTAATGACAGCGCGGAACTTGATTTTTTCTCGTGATAAAATTTTTCTTTCAGGATTCGCTTCTTTATTTATCTGTATCTCAGTAAATAATGAGCCGATTTTTATAAAACTTTGTATATATACTCTCATTAAGTGTTACAACTAGTGCAAGTAAAAAAACGCATCCATTGGTTCCTCCAACCCCTCCATTCCGCGAACTTTTGGACCTCCCCTCGTAGGTGCATATAATTTTATCCACGCAGCGTTGTGCAGTTTGAAATTGCACTTTATTACCGTGTAGCGAGAGTAGCTTATTATTTGATGGTCCTCGCGGGGTCCGACTTCTGTACGTTAGTACTATTATATTATTCTGTGGTCAAGGCTGTACGGGGAATTCTTTTGCCTAGTCGAGAAAATGTCGTGACAATGGGTGCATTCCAGCAGGCTAATCGCTGAGTCACCCATAGATCTCCATAGAGTATATTTTAAAACCATGGAAAGTAAAAAATTGAACATTAGAAACAAATTAATGGGATGTCCAAAAAAACCAAATTGGCTGAATATTTTCTTTAGTAATAAGCTGCCTTAGTAATAGACAAAAGTTTCAGAATTTTCAGTAGCATGAAAAAAATCGAAGATACTTTAATTTTTTAACGCTATCGAAAATTCTTAAACTTTATTCTATTACTAAGATTCCTACATATAAAAAGATTTTCAGCCAATTTGGATTTTTTCGGACATTCTATTGATTAAAATGTATACTTTGGTATAGTGCGAATCACGAAAGATGACCACAAATGGTGTCCATCTTCGCATCATAACTCTTGAAGAAAAGACTTAAGATGAATTATATTTTATATATATACAAATATATGTATATTATATAATATTATATGAAATAATATTTCGTCTTAAGTCTTTTCTTCATGAGATATGATGCGAAGATGGACACCTTGGTTGCGTTCAGAGCCTTAGTGCGCGGTTGTTTGGTTGTTTTTTAGCTCACTCTTAGGTTACGACCAAGAACTTTAAATGTCAATGTCAATACAAAGTCTTCCCTTTCCATTTAGAATACGAATAATTTAAACTTTTCTTTATACTAAATCAAATAAAATCCATTTTTTGAGCATCTACCATGATTATTTAAAAAATTAGCCACAAAAACATCAAAATACAAAATAATGTCAAATGACATTGTCATTTTTTCTATAGACAAACGTCAGAGCGTTTTACAACCATCAATTTTGATGGTTGTTTTGTTGCAACGCTCTGACGTTTGGAACGGGATGGTTGTGTCAACCGAACGTCACGCTCTAATGTTTGGAACGCCGCCGTTAGAGCGTTTGGTTGTGGATAGGTTGCACTCGGAGCGTAGGTTCTGAACGCAACCCATTTGTGGTCATCTTTAGTGATCCGAACTATAGGTAACCGATGACTTAGCGGATGGTCTGCTAGAATGCAACTAATGTCAAATGCCACATGCATGCATGCCAATGCCAGGCCAGTGAGTGTAGTTTTTTCGCGCCTGTTTTGACTATTTTATTAAATTTATTAAAGAATTAATATCAATCAAAGTTTATGATTTAATAATGGACGAGAATGATGAGTTATCACAGTTGGAAGAATTACTAAATGCAGATCTATGTGATATTGAAAGTAATGCCACGGAAACCAAAAGCACTGTAAGTGAAGTAAATATCTTTGAAAACGAATGCAAAGAAACTGAATCGAATACGAATAATGAACATCAAGAATCTACCAAGACATCTGCTATTCATGATGGTGACACGGACTCGTCAGACGATGAAGAAAAACGTAATTATACTGAACGTAAGTACAGTGACTACGGCTCACAGATCAAGAAAGCTCTTGACTACAAGGCTGAGGAACATTTGCACAAGAAAATAGACTTTGAAACAAGGCTTCGTCAGACTAACCGAGATGTCAAAGTTGAGCGAAACAGTTCTTTTAAAAAGAAACCTGATTTAGTCCCTGAACAAAATAACAAGAACACATTTTGTGTCCCTGAAAAGAAACCTCAATCCGGAGATGTATTCACCGATCCAGTTTTCGGTATACGTATTACAAAACCACTTATTTCAAGTTCTGCTCTTTTAGACCGCATGCAGGGTCGGGAAGCAATAAATATGTTGAGAATCAAGCGACATGTTGAAAATGAAGACTTGGCAAGAGACTGGGTCACTGCCGGTGTCATTGTTCGTAAAAGCGCAACTAAGAAGTCACAAAAAGGCAACCAATTTGTAATTTGGACCTTGAGTGATCTGAAAGATGATTTAAAAACTATTTCCATGTTTCTGTTTAGGAAAGCTTATAATGACTTATGGAAAACATCAGAAGGCACAGTGGTTGCCGTCTTAAACCCAAATGTTCTGGATAAATCACAAAATAGCAATGATCAAGCGTGTCTCAGTGTTGAAAACCCTGACAGAGTTATGATACTGGGGCAATCTAAAGATTTGGGCGTTTGTAAGAGTAGAAAGAAAAATGGGGAGCCTTGTACAGCATTTGTAAATGTGAGCCAATGTGAACATTGTATTTACCATGTAAAACAAGAATACCAAAAATATGCAAAAAGACAAGAATTACAATCCTCAACTATGGGCAAGGGACTTGTCAATTTACAGAATAAAGTTCTTGGTAAAAGCACCGTCATTTATGGTGGGAAAGCTTATTCAGCGTTAACCACCGGTAACAGTAAGAAAGTGAAGGAGAAGG
The DNA here is from genome assembly GCA_928269145.1 of Agriphila tristella. Taxonomy (NCBI): domain Eukaryota; kingdom Metazoa; phylum Arthropoda; class Insecta; order Lepidoptera; family Crambidae; genus Agriphila; species Agriphila tristella. The sequence continues at coordinate 21,091,528 of OV743442.1, forward strand.
ACCAAAACAGACTGATGTCATTGAGTGACTATTACAAGTCTGAAAGTGACAGTTTAATGATGAACAAAGCACCATGTGGGGCAGGTCCCTTTAAAAATACAAATGATATTCTCCATAGCCCTAAATTCCAGAGGCCCAGCGACCATGAAAGATTAAATAAATTGACTGGTTTAAATTCAAGTCCACAAAGTATTAAAAAAACCTTATCACAAAGTTCTAGCCTTGCTGATCGAGTTACCAGCTCCCCAAAACTTGGAAAAGGTTTTGGACTCAAGGGCAGTGGTACGATAGATCTGAGTATATCTTATGGACAAAGAGCAGCTCAAGCAAAAGCAAATGCAATTAAATTAATTCAGCAAAGTGGTGGAATTAAAAAAATAGACCCAAATAATATTAAAGGAACAGAAGTTGGCAAAAAGAGAGCCCTAGAAAAGTTAAATGATTCTGGATCTGGAAGTGATGAAAATACCAGCAAGAAAGCTAAACCAAACGATGAGGAGGTAAAGAAACCCTTGATGGGAGTGAAGTCTGAGAGATTCAAGAAAATTCTAGAAGCATCTTCTGCTCACCAAAACTTGATCGAGCAGCACGATGACGACGAACAAGAGAAATATTTTAATAAGCTGGAGAAAAAAGAAGCTATGGAAGAGAAAATGCTAAACACATTCAAATTGCCATGTAAAGCTGTAAGGTGTGCAAAGTGCAAGTACACAGCTTTTTCTGCAGCACAGAGATGTAAAGATGAGAGACACCCCTTGAAAGTTCTAGATACCTTTAAAAGGTTTTTCAAATGTGCAGATTGTAAGAATAGAACAGTTTCAATGGAGATAATACCTCTACACTCATGCAGTAGTTGTAACGGATCGCGCTGGGAAAAAGCCCCAATGATGAGGGAAAAGAAAGTCACCTCTCTTTCAGCAGGTTTGTCGATCAGAGGAGAGGAAGAAACATTTATTGGTGGAGTTGTCACTTCAGGGAAAAATATAAATTTATTGATTCCCGACAGCTGAGACAGTTTTATATTTTTTATTCTAGATTATGAGCTTTTTAATGACTTAATTTAAGGGAATTGTTTTGACTGAAATAAAATACAATATGAAAATAAAGCATAATATAATTTTTATTATGAAACTTCCAGTAAATAACACTGAACCATTCCATAAAAACAGTGTCTTCGATTTACAAGATTCTTTATAGCAATCTTGTCACACGGAATAATTGTGGGCTTTTATAAAATTTTACACAGCCTTTGACAATAAATTACTACATACATGTTACAAAACCGATCAGTGGAGCTAACAGTAACATTCAACACCAATGTCCTGTGTTAAGAAAATGTATTTACAAAACTTCATTCAAGCAGTGGTCCAAATGTTGCTCTAATATATTTCAATGTATATTAAAATTCGATAACACCTTCAGGGCAAAACATATATTCACATTTTCTAGTACATAGTATTGCTTATAACTCTGAAAACAGTTGGGATGAACATAATTACAAAGAGTTGAAGATTTCCAGCCCTTGGGTCGAGCCTGACATTTACATCTAGAGAGTGCATTACACTTAAATCTCGCAAATTGGCATTTCAAAGTTGAACAGTATCGAAAGGATAATAATAAAATTATTAAAGAGAAATGGCGATCAACGAGATAGCGTAATTATTGCACAAGTGCTAAAAAAATTAGGCACTTTTATCATTTAAATATACTTTGTCAACAATCGCATGTACAATACTATTGTATTGTACATGCAATATACACTTTTCTATTGAAAGCCTCTGAGTCAAGTATGTACAAATTATTTTTATAAATACATTGCATTGAAATTTGAAATCAACGTGCCTTTACCGGCGCGAATTTGTGGTTAAAATTTTAGGGCTAAGAGATAAGGGTGCAAACAATGTAGGGGGTGGACCACTGCCTTGGTGCGTTCGTTCAGTAAACAAATGTATAAAAGTGTGGCGATCATTCCCACTCGGTGGTGGCGGGCGGCTTGGGCGTCAGGTCGTACAGCACGCGCGATATGCCCGGTACGCTCATCAGCTCCTTGCGCATTCTGTCCACAACCTGCCAACGGAAAAATGGAAAATCGTTAAATTATATTAATTATCCTAACGTTATATAAAAATGTCTTTATTTTAACTTTTTAAGGTTTCCCTGTGTAATGGTAGTTGGGCTTGTCATTGGGAGTAGCAAAATTATTGCTGATAAGAGTCCGTGCACATTTTGCCGCTGGCCGCTCTCTTGCTTGCACATTTAAATTGTTTTCACAAGATTTCTTAAATCGGAGTGCGTAATTGAAAAATGTGTCTCGGCTACTTCTCGCAATATAGGATTACAGATATTTGAACATATATTTTTCAATTTCGAGTTGCTGCTCGTTTTGAACTGTCAAAAACAAAAACTTTTTGTATGTACTTTAGCAATAAAAAACTGAAATATATTTTAAAATGACCGTAACCTTATATTGCGAAAAGTGGCTGAGACACATTTTTCAATTACACATTCAGATTTAAAATCTTGAGAAAATATGAAAGGTAAAATGTGTACGGACTCTTAACAATACCTGATAAACTTAAGTTTGTTTGATTAGTAGGGCTTCACATTATAACTACTCAACCGACCATCATGAAATTTCAAATTTGTCATGGTACAAAAACGGATATAGCATATCTTTCATTAGAAAAATAGGATAGGAAAAGAATTTTTCATGCCGATGAAGTCGCGGGCGGCAGCTAATTTTTCAATAATTTCAATGTTAGTTGGCACTCTTCATAGAAAACATGAAAAGTACTTGAAGGGACGCAGTACTACCGAGTGCCGACTGTGTAGTCGGCCGCGACGATCGCGACTTGGCCGTACGGCCAAGTCGCGGTCGAAATGAATCGGGATCAAAGGGTTAATATTAAGAACCGATAGCCGTTGGGACGGGATGGTTCTAGAATGGCTCGCGCGCACCGGACTCGGCTCCGTGGGTAGGCCCCCGACAAGGGGGACCGACGTGAGGGCGAAGGTCGCGGTGCGCCGCTGGATGCGGGCCAAGCCTAGTGGAGATCCTTGGGAGAGGCCTATGCCCAACAGTGAGGTCGCGCGGCTGATGACTTACGTCCTGAGGCATCGCGTCGGTGGCAGGGAGTGCCGCGACGCCGGTTACGAAGTCTGTGGACATGAAGGGGCGCAGCACTACCGAGCACGCACGCACGGCAAAGTCGAAGTGGACCGGGATCAGAGGGCTAATATAGTAAACTATAGGTACTTACGTCCTGCGGCATCGCGTCGGTGGCGGGGAGTGCGGCGACGCCGGTCATGAAGTCGGCGGACAGGAAGGGGCGCAGCACCACGGAGCGCTGGCACGAGGGCGCGCGCACGGCGGCGTCGCGGTCGAAGTGCACGGGCAGCAGCACCACGGGCATCTGCGCGATGCGCCCCGCGTACCCGCTCGATATCAACACCTACGTAACAACAACAACATTTTAGTTAAAACCATTTATAATTATACTAAGTTTTTGCATGCTGGAAACGGCTAATTGTGAGGTCCAAACATTTTATTAATATCCCTGCTGTACCACAATTACTACGAATAAGGTTTATTTCTATTTCTATAACAACACAAGCTTCCTTACTTGCAGTCCACCCAACCAAGACCAAAAACTGCCAAATAGGGGAAATAATTTAAGACTCCCGCTTTACTACCCACTACTAGCGCCGCCAATACATTTATTTTTGGTTTAGTCGACAAATGCCAACTTAGTTTAAAACGCCAGATTCTACAAATGTCCAATTCTACAAATGCCAACTTCTACAAATGCCAACATTTAGTTGTAATATTTTCAATCACTTTTTGATTTATACTTTTGCATTTCCATATTTTTTTAAAATGTATTTATTTATTTACCTTCTCCATATTTATGTGATCCTGGTAGTTTGGAGACGTTTTTGTTATAAAGGAAAGAAAAAAAAACAAAATTGATTAAAAATACACTAAACGCAAAAAAAGTGATTGAAAATATTACAACTAAACGTTGGCATTTGTAGAAGTGGGCATTTGTAGAAGTTGGCATTTGTAGATTCTGACGTTTTAAACTAAGTTGGCATTTGTCAACTAAACCTTATTTTTATTACTCGTAAACCAAGTCAATATTAAAAAAAACCTAAGATCATGGCCTCTTAAATGGTCTCTAATATTTTTTGAATAATTCTTTAACAGCTTTCATTCTTACTGTAAGTTTTAAAATCCATTTTAACTCAAAAGTGGCCACTTTTGGCAACAATGGATTTTAAAACAAAATTAACGGAAACTGATGAAGAGTTATTTAAAAAATATTGGAGACAATATAGGAGGGCATGATCTTAGCTTTTTTTAAATATTGCCTTAGTTTTCGAGAAATAAAAATAAATGTATTGGCGGCGCTAGTAGTGGGTAGTACGGCGCCTTAAGGGAGTAATTTCGGAAAAATTACACAATAACCAAAAACTCCCACTAGGTACACCTTTTTACTTTCAGTCACCGTAAATATTAAACTGATGTTCTTATTTGCAAACAAAAAAATTGCTGACCAAGCCCATTCATTACAGATAAAAAAATGACTTTAAAGCACCTTTTCTAACAATAAATAACGCAAAAAAAATTGCTATGGGCCACCGTTCACGATTTACGACAAACTAAAAAAGGGACCTTTACAGAATATGGTAGATGGGACCATCAAACTGAACAAATTTTACTAAGAAACTTACTCCGAAATCGCGAAAAGAAATCAGCTGTTTCATACAACAATTAGTAACAAAAAAATGTATTGAAACAGCTTATTTTTTTCGCGATTTTAAAGTTGGTCTTATAGTAAAAGTTGTTCATTTAATGGTCCCTATCTACCTAATATTACCCTTTACTCTGTTACACGTAATTAAAACAATGTTGTTAGTATGACATATAAAAACAGTATTGTAAGTACATATATAAAAACCGACCTGCGTAGCAATGTCGTCAGCTTGCCGAATGGTTGAGATGACTTGCTGCGACAGGAACGTGGGCGTGATGTCCGTCACTTGCTCCTTGATGATACCACCAAAGGCGTAGCACACCCTGTACAATAACATATGATACAATAAGCCGCGTTACGAAATACAGTTCTAACGACCAAAAAAACTGGCAAAATCTGCTAAAGTGTCTTAATCTTGTACAATACATAAATTAGTTTAGTTTATGAGCCTTTTGCTTTTTTTTTAATCTATTTTTATTTAGAGGCTTTTACCTATTTTAGGTATGTCAGCCTCATCATACACTTATCTAAATAACAATCATAAAATTATATATAAGGTAACACTTACACTTAGGTCATTGATACGGAAACATATTGATAAGTTCTTTAAACACCGCAGATTGCGGGTCTGCTAGTATTGTCAGAAATTTCCCTACGTCTAGTCTATTTATCTTATGTTTCTGTATCAATTAATCCCTCGCCCCACTGTACTTGACGCATTCCAAGAGCATGTGTTGGATGTCGTCAGCGGTACCACAAATTTTACAATTTGGAGAATCTATTTTTTGGATGGATAATGACCCGAACGAATACGAAGTGCTGTTATTATGAATTGTCTATTTGAATTATTTATATTATAAAACCATGGGATCTTTGGAGGCTGTTGCTGAATTAAATATATAAAAACCGGCCAAGTGCGAGTCGGACTCGCGCACGAAGGGTTCCGTACCAAAAAACTGCAAAAAAACACGTTTGTTGCATGGGAGCCCCCCTTAAATATTTATTTTATTCTGTTTTTAGTATTCGTTGTTATAGCGGCAACAGAAATACATCATCTGTGAAAATTTCAACTGTCTAGCTATCACGGTTCATGAGATACAGCCTGGTGACAGACAGACAGACAGACGGACAGCGGAGCCTTAGTAATAGGGTCCCGTTTTTACCCTTTGGGTACGGAACCCTAAAAATGCAGTGCTAGTGAGGACTGACAATTTCAATTAGAAATTGGTAATAATTAAACAAATTGTAAATACATATACTATCATTCACGGGACGTGTAAAGTTAAAATTATTGAGTTGCTACGACGCTTTGTAATTGCTATGACTACAGAGCGTAGCTGACGTCGCAGTAGATACTCGAAATATAAAGTAAACAAGGAAACCCACTCGGAACAAATAGACAAATAGATTTCACGCTTAGCACATAATCATTTCAAACAGACCTCGGGTCCTATACTGTAGCAGGCTCCCTAGACAAAGTCACATAATTATGCAAATCTTCGCTATCGTTTCGCTTTAAAAAGATGCGATTTTAAGTTTTGAATATATGAATCCATTCCAAGGTCGCCTCTTTAGCGAAAAGTAATTCCCTGTAGCCTAGGAAGTAGTGGCAAAAGGTCAAATTTTTTCATTAGATGAATTCACTTGGCACATATTTAGCTTAGGTAAAACTGAGCTGATTTAGCACGGTAGCCATCCTCCCCCCCTTGGCAGGTAGTGGGGGGTGATATTCAAAGTTTCACGCCGCCGCACTTCAGATAAAAAATCATATCTCCTTCAAAATACCTATCACCTCGACTGTGGTATCATTTTATGATAAATTAGGGATAGGGGACTCATTTTTGAGACATTTCATGTACAGTTTCATAGAAAAAAGGTAAAATATAACGGATAGTATCAAAATCTCTTTGCTATTTTTTTTATTTAAGAGCCGGTATCTTCGAAAATACTAATTTTGTGCAAAGAAAAAAAATATTGTATTAAAGCAAATTTATCCAGCTTTTAAAAAATATATACTTTATATATAGGTATCGTACAATGTCTATCTGAAAAAAAATCGAACATGGTATGCGACGGTGTTTCCCAACGTTTCCAAGAGCCAGTATTAGATGTTTTATTTCATGCAAAATGTATAGAACACAAACTTAACTCTGTAGCAAGCATAAAGAAATTCATTTTTGAGTCATTTAATTTTATAGACATTGAAAAAATAATATATTGCTAAAAGTATCAAAAAATGTTTTGCTATTATTTTTATTCAACAGTCAGTATCTTTGAAAATACTAATTTTGTGCAGAGAAAAAATTTTTTGACTTAAAGTACACTTATTCAGCTTTAAAAATATGTATACTTTAAATATAGTTATCTTACAATGTATCTCTGAAAAAAATCGAACACAGTATGTGACAGTGTTGCCAAGAATTTCTAACTGCAAATATAAGTTGGTTTTTCATACAAAATGTATAGAATACAAAGTTAACTTTGGTATATTTTGTCGCTTATGTTCTTACGGTCTTACAATCTCTCTCAACTATCCTACGGTCTAATACATACTTAGATCTTTTTGTGGAAGTCATAACGACTATAGAAAAAATTAGACATACGTGTTCTCAGTACGAGCAAGTCATAAAACGACGACGCGACGTGGCGTCAAAAGATTAGATCTCAAAACGACCCAGGTAGGAAAATATTCTACCAAATTAAGTCTAAAGTGCAAATAATGTTTAAATTATAATTATTAGGTACCCCAAGGACCTAGGCATATAAATATATCGTAAAAATGAAACTATTGTTGCATTAAGTATTTTTATACACTTTTGAGCTGAAAAAAATGATTAACAGGCTTATTTTCATACAAACGAGGTAACTTTAAAGCTTTGGTTCTCCGCTTAGGATTAAACGAGATGTTATCTGATGATGGCAGTTTAAAGAATGGATGGCGGAGACTTATAATGCTGAAGAAATCGAACGGATTAGATAAGTCATTTAGCTCAGGGTTGAACTTAAAAAAATATCAAGCGAAAATTTTTAAGTATGGAAAATGTAACACTCAACACTCTAGACGGTCTCTGGTGTAAACGACTCTTCTGATCCGTTAGGTTTCTTTTGCGATCTGTGCCTTCTCCATTCACTCTTTAAATTGCCATCATCACATAATACCCCGTTTAATCTTGGGCGGAGAACCAAAGCTTTAAAATTACCTTGTTTGTATGAAATAGGGCTGTTGTTCCATTTTTCTGCTCACGAGTGTATAAAAATACTCAATGCAACAGTAGTTTTATCTTTACGATATATTTGTATACCTAGGTTCTTAGGGTACCTACCTATTATGATTTAAACACTTTTTGCACTGTAAACTTAATATGGTAGGATAGGACGTTTTCCTACCTGATCGTTTTGAGCTGATCTTTTGACGCCACGTCGCGTCGACGTTTTGTGACTTCCTCATTCTGAGATCAAGTCTGTCTATTTTTTTCAATTGTCGTTATGACTTCCACAAAAAAATTTAAGTATAAATTAGACTGTACGATAGCTGAGAGAGACTATAAGACCGTAGAAACATAAACATCAATGGGCCGCAAAGTTAAGTTTGTACTCTATACAATTTGTATGAAAAACCAACTTAACTTGAAATTAAAGACGTTTGAAAACACCTTCGCATACAATGTTCGATTTTTGTCAGATAGATATTGTATGATAACTATATATAAGTTTGTATGTATTTAAAGCTGAATAAATGTACTTTAAGATAGTATTTTTTTCCTTTGCATAAAATTTGAATTTTCAAAGATACCAACTGTTGAATAAAAAAAATAGCAAACTGATTTTGATAATGTCGTCAATATAGTAAAATATATCACTTTTTTTCTATGAAACTGTACATTAAATGTCTCAAAAATGGCTTCCTCATCCTTGATTTATCACATTATGATACCACACTCAAGGTGGTAGGTATATTGAAGGAGATATGATTTTTTTTCTGAAGTGCGGCGGCGCGAAACTTTGAATGCCACCCCCCCTTACCTGCCAAGGGGGGGCGGATGGCTACCGGGCTAAATCAGATCAGTTTTACCTAAGCTACATATATGCCAAGTGAATTCATCTAATGACAAATTTTGACCTCGCCATACATGAGTGCCACTACTGACCTAACTACTGTAAGGCAAAGAGAAAATTTTGCACATTAAAATACGACGTTTTGTAACGCAAGCGCTCTGAAGTTAGTCATTTCAGTTGTACATAACAATGTACAACTAACAAAAAACACCCATGTGATTAATTTATAGGTGTTTTTTACGTTAGCATTGTAAGTACCTGTTGACGTTGTGGCAGACGCGCGGTATGATCTTGGCGAGGTACAGCATGTCGGCCCAGTCGGGGGGGTACCGCTCCGTGGACAGGGCCACGGTAGCTGTATGTGACACCTGAGTGGGCCATTATTGTAACTACCTGTTGACGTTGTGGCAGACGCGCGGTATGATCTTGGCGAGGTACAGCATGTCGGCCCAGTCGGGGGGGTACCGCTCCGTGGACAGGGCCACGGTAGCTGTATGTGACACCTGAGTGGGCCATTATTGTAACTACCTGTTGACGTTGTGGCAGACGCGCGGTATGATCTTGGCGAGGTACAGCATGTCGGCCCAGTCGGGGGGGTACCGCTCCGTGGACAGGGCCACGTTAGCTGTATGTGACACCTGAGTGGGCCATTATTGTAAGTACCTGTTGACGTTGTGGCAGACGCGCGGTATGATCTTGGCGAGGTACAGCATGTCGGCCCAGTCGGGGGGGTACCGCTCCGTGGACAGGGCCACGTTAGCTGTATGTGACACCTGAGTGGGCCATTATTGTAACTACCTGTTGACGTTGTGGCAGACGCGCGGTATGATCTTGGCGAGGTACAGCATGTCGGCCCAGTCGGGGGGGTACCGCTCCGTGGACAGGGCCACGGCGTAGCTGTACGTCCGTGAGTCACCTGAGTGGACAAAGTATTGTATTAACTTGGTGTCCAATTAGATTTATTGTAAGAAGGGTTTTATTTTCATAATAGCGGCCACGCATGTCCATCAGCCTTTTTTAATGTCCCCACTGCTGGGGCACAGGCCTTCCTTATAAGTGGATAAGGAGGACGGGCCATAACCCACCACGCGGGCCCAATGCGGATTAGTGGGTGTTAACGACTGCAAATGTAGCCGGGACCAACGGCTTAACGTGCCTTCCGAAGCACGGAGGAGCTCAAGATAATAAATTTTTAGCCACCCATCCCATGATCGACCCTTGCGAACGTTGCTTAACTTCCGCAATCGTTGGGCCAGGCGCTAAACCACTGCGCCACCGAGCTCCTCACCACGCATGAAACCTGTGTGAATCGATAGCTAGTACCTACCAATACGAACAAGAATTGTTACACGACCGAATATGTAAAACGTCACGTTTCCGAGTTATAAACTATTAAAGTCGAACTGGTGGCGATACCACTGGGAAGATTTAAAGCTAAAATAAAACATGCACGGGCTAAATCGTATCTAAATTATTGTTTCACGGTCGTCTAGGTCTAGACAAGTGTAAATGTCAACAAGCGGTAGAGAAAGGGTTACCAGCTGATTAAAATTTAACGTAATTAATTTGACATCGAAAATGGACAGCAGCATTCTTCAATGAAAACATGAATGGCAACATGTTCCTACAAGTGAGACTTATGCCTTGCAATGGAGACGCTTCCAATGTTGGATTAATGGGCTGTTATGATGGATAACTTGGACTAAATCTTCACTATAACTACAGTTACCCTGCACTCCGACGGTCCGCAGCGGCAGGAGCGTGGCGGCGAGCTGCGACTTGCTGGAGATCCGCTTGAGGTCCGCCTGCTCCGTGGCGGTCGTGGCGCCCACCACGCGCCCCAACAATGCGTGCGACTTCACGCACATCGATGCGTACTCTACCATTATCTTCACTATCACCTATGGAAAAAAGCAAAAGAAGTTTTATTCAATATAAACCTTTTATAAGTAAAGAGCATTATGTAGTAAGATCAGAGGAGCCTCACTCCACGCTTAAACTTTTATATGCCTTCTGCTCGCACCGCGGACATCCCTAGCTCCATGAGGAATGTCGTGTGTTGGTTGGAAATACGATCAACGCGACAGAAAGAGATGGTTCATACAATAATAGGCACGCAGTGCTGTGCAATTTGTTATTGTACTTTATTGCCGTGCAGCGAGAGTAGCTTGTTATTTGATTGTCCTCACGCAGATAGGCTTCTGTACGTAGTACTATTATACCTACATTGTGGTATGAAAAAAAATAATTGTTCTGCAAGTAACATGGGCCACATACATAAAGATAAAATAGGTAATATCCGCTGCACGTTACACCAGTGTCAGGCAAGCAGAATATGTAGGGAGATATGAGATCTCCTAAAAACTAAATTATCATTAAATCCTTTTACATTTATATTTATCATTACAAAAGTCTAATTCTAAATTATAATTTGTTAAGTACATAATGTCAATAGGGATTTGAATGTAACAAGATAAGATACGACAATCTTTTACCTAAATTCGGGCAACCGTAAAGAGACAGTTTTTCCATTCAAATGTACGAATGAAAAATTTTGCTGACGGGTCACTGGCATTTTGTCTGTCACTGCAGTCTGTGCATCTCTGCTTTAAATGCACAAATTAGAATAAACGATCCAATGAAATCTCGCGAGTGGCAAATTGATAAATTTAAGAATTTGTTGTGGGAATAATCAAAAAACACAGAATAAATAACAAAATCTACGTACAATTATAATTAATTAATCAAGAAAAGTGTGTTATTTAAATCAAAACAAAACACGCTGTTTTAAGAAATTCTTTTTATAGTTATATCTCGAGAAAGCACCAAAATACTATAGTGTTAGAACCTAGTGTTAACATTTCATACCTGTGTCTCGGCGAAATCCCGCTCGGCGTAGGGCTCGTCTTGACAGAGCACGCGCACGGCCAGTCCAGGGCCGGGGAAAGGCTGCCTTTCTAAAGTCGCATTACTAATTTCCCAGTAAAAATGTAAACAAAGAAACGTCACTGTCAAATTGACAAACTGACCCTGATAGTGACATTTTCAGATATTGAAAACCTTTTGTCACTTTTAAAACTTTTTAATTTGTATATTATATTTTGAGTCATTATAAATATAATTTTAGGTTCAGGTTCAGGGTTATTTTAGAGTAGGATGGTAATTAGAAATTATCTTTATAACCTATCATAATTTTTAATGTTAAAAGTTCTTGAAACGAACTGATACGAAAACTTTACTTAGATATTGCCTGTATGTAAACTATCAAAAATACGTAGCATCACCGCCTGTTCCCCCACAATACCAAAAGACAAATGTTACTACTACAGCTACTACTCGTAATACTAATTTATATGAAAATTTATAAAAAGACCAAAGGTTGACAAGACCAAAATTGTGTACGGTTTGCAGTTGATGTGTGCACAGCGTCATAAAATGATTTCTACTATAAAACTGTTATTATGAAATATTAAATTATATTACTCATTTTGATGCAAAACTCATGATTCAGAATATTTATCTAATCTATTTTTATTAGTTTTGTGATGAAAAACCATGTAAGTGTGTTTATTTCTTGACTTAGCAATATACTATTTCTTTTTGTGTTGTTTTTTTCTGGAAACACCTTTGTTTACATTTTTGCTGGGAAATTAGTAATGCGACTTTATAGTGCAAGTAGTGTTAACATATCATACCTGTGTCTCGGCGAAGTCCCGCTCAGCGTAGGGCTCGTCCTGGCAGAGCACGCGCACGGCCAGTCCAGGGCCGGGGAAAGGCTGCCTTTCTACCAGCACCGCGGGCAACCCTAGCTCCATGCCCAGCACGCGCACCTAACAAACAAATCACAGATTAAATATTGGGAATTAAAAATACCAAAAAAAGACATTGTTCTCTAAAATTATTGAAATGATCACAAATCCTAAACCGCCCAGTGATTTGGTGATCATTTACTACGAGGGCAGTTTGATAAGTCCATGACTTTGAAAAGAAGAAATACTTTTTTTTCGTAATTTATTTTTGTATGTTAAAAAGAAACTCCTTAGAAATTTTACACAATTTTTTTCAATTTAGGCAAAAGATTATTACATTTGGAAACAAAAAGCTCAAGCGACTTCTAACTTTTCTTATTGACCCAGTCGACCATCTCGGCGGCACTCATGAAACTCATCGAATAAAGATGCGAATCCTTCCTATTCTTTAGATTTTAGCCCACTTACCAAACATGAATAAATGTCTGAATAAATGCGGGCAAAGATTTCCATCAAGCCTAAAAGTGGTGTCTGAAATGAGCCCTCATTTCAGTTACTACAGTTTTCAGTAGGGATGGGCCGAAGTTCGTTTTACATTCGTTTTAACCGAAATTCGGCAGTCTAAACCGAACTTCGGCATTCGGCCGAATTTCGGTTCATCGAGCCAAATGTCGGCCGAAATTCGGTACTATTGGTGAAGTAACATTATTGAGTATTACTTTCAAGTCTTCTAGTTAAAGGAGAGCAAGTATTACAATCAGGAGTTCGTGGGTTCAAATTCTATGGAGGACGCACATAGTAATTGAATTGTAAACTTTTCCAGCATTGTCGAAAAGGAAATCATATCTCTCGGATATAACTCTGCTGTGCCAATTAATATTGATTTACAGTCTTAAGAGCGAACAGTCGATTTACGACGAAACTTCAATCTTTTAGTGGTTTTGACCAGCTACTTTGCACTTATTGCAAGCTTATCAAATAAAGAAATTTACGATTATGTATAGATAAAGTCTTATACAAGTGTACTGCAGAGGAAAATTACAGTGTTTATTTGTATATTTTTGTTAATAAATAATTTCCGGAAAGCCGAATTCCAAAAGTGATGGTCAGAGCTCTCTTTGAGATACAAAGTTATCATTATAATATGTGAATAACTTTTTTTATATATTTTCATTGGACAGCTTATATGGTCTATTAGTGCACCTCAAAAGAAAATTGTAGAAATTGTGTGTTTTAATAATTATACATTTAAAATAAAAACGGCTCATTATACGTTTTTAAATACAGCTTTTCTATGAGAAAAGGTCGAATTTATTATTTGAAACTACGTTTTATATATCAATAAAGGGTTAAAAAGTAATATTCAATTTTTATTTGATCAATTTACGAGGCTGGTTATTTAATACCATTTTTTAAAGATTACCTAAATAATCACGCGCGCGAAGATCGACGAGTTAGTTCGCGCTAGGGATGTTCGATCCGGGTACCTTGTATCGATATTCTGGATCGCAATGGATCGTATTCCATTGTATCGATCCATGGATCGATCCATTAAAATTGATACGATATTTTGGATCGATCCAGTATCGAATCAAATATTTTAGAAAACTCGAAATTTTTTATCACACTTTATTATAAACGTGATATTAGGTACCTAATGTACTTCTTCTTCGTCGTTAGTAATGTTTAATAAATTAAAACAATATTTTTAATTTTGCCAATATTTAAATACTAAAGTACGCAAAAACAAAATTAAAAGTTGCTGGTTGTCAAAGTGAATAAAACGTTTTTAACGAAGTAAAATTGTTCTCAAACTAAACAAAAAGCAATATAATAGTTATGACGAATTTGATGGTACCTAGCAGGGGCGTAGCGTGCTTTGGCGGGGCCCCGTATAAAAGTTTGTTTGGGGGCCCTTAGGAAGGGTAAAGATTTCTCACAAAAGAAAAAAAATGAATAAAATTAAAATAAATATTTATTAATCATAATTATCTATCTGTCACTTTTTCCAATTTTTTTATAAACAATCCAAATTGAATATACAACGTGTCAGAAAGGGGGTATTAACCCGAAAGGAGGTCAATGTACTCGTGAATCTGAACACCTTCCAAAAGAAAAAAAAAACAAATCGACAAAAAAAAATGGTTTCTTCGAAGAAAATTCGAATGTGCCGCCAACATTTTGTATGGAAAGTTTTTTTTTCTGTTGGTTGATGTTCAGTTTCACGAGTACATTAACTTCCTTTACCCGACCCGCGGCGGGGCGGCGGCGGCGAGCGCGAAGCGCGAGCCGCCAAAAAATTTTTCATCTATTTTTTTTGTTTACTGGTAGTAAAACTACTGTAGAGACTGGTAACTGATAAATGAAGGATATATTGAATGTATGTGGCTGTTTGTAATTAAAATACTCAAAATCAATGGTCCTTTAATCTTTTAAATATTTGGACCCATTATTTATCAACACTTTGATTTTAATCGCGTGTTACATCAAAAATCGGGACAAAACTGATGGGATCGTCGAGACGCGGGACAATATGATCGAAATCGGGACTGTCCCGGCAAAATCGGGACGGGTGGCAACCCTGCCTCCTTGCGGGTTGATACTCCCTTTCTGTTACACGTTGTATACTCTCCTTGCCTATTTTTCGGCCAACTGATTTATGCGCAAGCTTTACGCGGAAAAAAATACTGCATTTTTTTACTTTTTCCAAAAAAAAGTATTTATTTATTTTTGGTTACGCACGTTGGGGGCCCCCGTGGCCCGGGGGCCCCGTATAATTGATACGGCTGATACGGTGGTAGCTACGCCCCTGGTACCTAGGTACATTGAAATATGATATGGCAATAATTGATAAAAAAATTTTTTCATATAAATAATATGAATCTTTTCGCCCGCACTATTTTAAACAAGGGAAAAGTTCGAGTTCAAATATTCTCTAAGTAACTATACAAAATGTTTGGTTAGCTATAAAAAAAATCTTTTAGAAAGCTAATAATATCAACTATTACATAAAACTGTAGGACTTTTAAATCCGGAGAAATTAATATTTTTCGGCAGGGCCATCTAAAATAAAAAGTCAAATTTAAAATGCCGGTCATTCAAACAGAAGAGGGGACAGATCTCAACATGTGGGGGTTTGTCGATGAAATTGATCATATTATCTGCCTTTAAAAGCTCCGACATCGATAACCAAACATAAATACATATTACGATAAATACTTCATACGATTTTTTCGATCCGATCCTCTATGTATGTGTATCGATCCGCCAAAGGATCGAATGCTATTGTATCGATACAAAAATCGAGTGGATCGTAACGCATTGTATCGATCCACGCAAGTATCGGATCGGATCGAACATCCCTAGTTCGCGCTGGGTCATCCCAACGGTAGGACGTATCGCTCGCTTCCCGCGCGCCGGGTCGGTGACCGACCATCTCCATACGCCCGCCCGAGAAATGAGAAACGTACAGTGCAACTGGTGCAATTTGATACTTTTGTGACTGTAACTATTTCTCAGTTCCAATAATGTTTCTTTGATTTATAGTAATGTTGCTTTGAGTTATAGTAATATGTAGTACTGTAGCCCGCGGACATCTAAATCACCAAAAAGGTTACCGCTTGTCTTTGTGTTATTGTTATAGATTTTGCAATATTGTATACTAAAACCGAAGTCTTAAAGATCTTAACCCGCCGTAACCATAGACAGTGATAAATCTAAAATCTCCATTTATGTTAGTTATTTACTTTCGAGGTTACCGCATTGTTTCACTATTGTCATGGTAAACAGATTTGTTCAATTACTACACATATCAGTAAGACCAGCCGTCCTCAACCTTTTTTTTGTGGGGCCACAAACACGTTTCGATCTTGAAGCGCGGGCCGCAAAAATATTTAGGTGTTAAAAAAACATATTGAAAAAAGAAAAGGTGGTCACAATAGAGCCAACTATACAATACATGATTTTGTTACCTTTATAATAAGATGAATAAATAATGAAAAATATTAGAAAAAATCGGCTTACCCGTAGCAACTTAGACGGGATTCGAACCCGCACCCTTAGGATTCCGGCCCAATGCACTACCAATTATGCTACCAAGCCGCTGATGGATGTGGCGAAATTTTCTAATACTTTTTACGTTTCCGCTGAAGATCAGCGCCATCTCACCAATGTGAAGAGAACTACTTCGACATTCGGTTGTAGCACCCTTGCGGGTGCCAGACAATCAATTAAGGTGAAACAGTACAATTTTAAACTTTTAGATTTTTGCATTCACAATGCTATTTTTATATTAAGATGAATAAATAATGAAAAATATTAGAAGAAATCGGCTCACCCGTAGCAACTTAGACGGGATTCGAACCCGCACCCTTAGGATTCCGGCCCAATGCACTACCAATTTATAATATTAGTTATGATGAAGAGTTATGCAATATAGACCAAATTTTGAAAGAGCTAACTTTGAAAGAACTAACGATAACTTTTAAAACTTAGTCAAAGTTTTAAAATTCCAAGTGGGCCAATCACAAAGGCCCGCGGGCCGCAGGTTGAGTATGGTTGAGTAAGACTATGGAAAGTCACCATACGCAAGACCAGTCTGGCCATTTTGATAATAATTTACATTTTAGAGTTACCGTTTCAAATTTATACTAAAGATAATAGGCCCTCTGAACAAACCATAGACCAATTTTAAGACTGTTTCTGTGGCCGGGTGCCTTTATGCACCCGTTTTTTTTTATCAAAAATGAAAATCGTTTCCTATCAATTATTTTTACTTAAATTTATTACTTATTTAGTTTGATGTAAAAAAAGTTTTTTATATCAAACTAAATAAGTTTTAAATGCGTAAGGCGTAAGCCGTAAATGCATTTTAGACGCATTTACGGCTTCGGTATTGTTCTTTTAACACTCTGGTAGTCTTTACTATTTACAGGGGTCGAAACTGGTCAGTAAAGTCAGTGAAAGTCAGTTTTTTTGACTTCGGTCAGTAAAAGTCAGTTTTTTCAAAAAATGGTCAGTAAAGTCAGATTTTTAACTATCTACGTTAATTTTTATACACTTTTTTATTTTTACCGTTTGTTTTTACTGTAAACAGACAAGAGTACAAGATTAATGGATAAAACTCGCTAAAAATCGCTGTAGACAGGCAAAAAGTACAAGATTAGTGGATGAAATTGACTAAAAATCACGTTGCGCGGCCATTTTTTTTACAAAAGGCAAACAAGATTACAAGATTAATGGATAAAACTGACAAAAAATTTTGGTCTCAGGTTGCCACTATTCAGTGTAAATACACTGAACCAAAGAAAATACTTCTTTTTTTTTCATAAAAGTGGCGATTTTCCGGGGTTGTGTGTTGCATGCATGGTATCTCATACATAATATTCGGATTTATAAGGCTATTTATCGCCTGTATAAGAGAACCATTTAATGGCAGGTCGATTTTTTCTAGTTCTTTAGAATTATATATAAAATAACATTGTGAATGTTAAAAATCTCAATAAAAACCCCCTTTTATACTGTAGTGACACATTTAAACATAGAAATTAAGTCAGTAATAGGTCAGTATTTTTGAGTCTTACAGTCAGTAAAATCAGTATTTTTGACACTGCAAACAGTTTCGACCCCTGTATTTATAATAATAGTTATTACTAACTAACAATAACCTACAACGTATTGACTATTTAGAAATGCTTATTGTGTGAGCTTATTTGAATAAAGAATTTTTCA
This sequence comes from Agriphila tristella, assembly GCA_928269145.1. Taxonomy (NCBI): domain Eukaryota; kingdom Metazoa; phylum Arthropoda; class Insecta; order Lepidoptera; family Crambidae; genus Agriphila; species Agriphila tristella. The sequence continues at coordinate 21,109,820 of OV743442.1, forward strand.
CTTTTATTTTCACTTTCATTTTCACATACCCAACTAAACTATTATGTTGCCTCCGGCTTCGTAAAAATAAGTTACCTTGGGGGAAGCACATCCGAGTACCTCCAAAGCTCCTAGGTTTTCTCTCATGTTCTTTTTTGTAATCTTAAGCCAAACACATTTTTTTATGTGTTTACCCATACTTCCGGGTCGTTCCCGATGTTTTTCTTCCTAATCATTTCGCGTACTCCGTTCACATATGCATTTTATTTAATATGACAATTTGCAATGCCTATTGAAATAATGCATACTAAAAAATAAACTCAAAGTATCAACATTTTTGTTCACGCCCGAAGTCTACGCTCGAACTAGCGCTTACGCACACAGACGCATTTGCATCTGTAGTTGTTATTCGCTTGCCTCTCCCGCGCAGAATTTGACTTGCCTTATTTTGACTGCGCGCTCTTAAGTAACTAGGGAAATTAAGTGAAAATCTCAAATCCATTAAATAGGTACCTAATTATTTTTTATGATTTCCTTAAGACTTCAACAGAAAGTATTAATTATCTTTTGACACCATAAAGAAGCAATACAAATTATTAATTATCTTTTGACTACTTAATATGCGTACCATATTACAAAAACCTTTTTTAACCTTTACCATAAATCAGATAAAATTATTTATTATTTTCTTAAAACACAATAAAACGTCACTATTTCACTAACTAGGTAATAATAAACTTAATAATTTATTTACTTTAATTTTACAGTGACTATTAAAACTAAAATAATTATTTCAATTAATTAAATGACAAGAATGCAATTAATAAAAATTTCAGACCGGCATGCGGCAGGCGGTGCGGTGACGGTAAGCGTGCCTAAACAAGTCTATCTCGCGCTGACAAAAACGCGGTCAAAATTACCGAAATTCGGCCGAACTTCGAATTCGGCACATTTGTGAACCGAATGTTCGGCCGAAGTTCGTATTCGGTTAAATTCAGATTCGGCCCATCTCTAGTTTTCAGGCGATATGAAAGAAAAAAATAATGGGTTAAAGAGGTAGGAACTTCGTTGGACTGAATACGCAGAGCTACAAAAATATGATGTAGACAAATAAAACAAAATATGGCGAAAATAGATGTTTCTTCTTCACAAAGTCATGGACTTATCAAACCACCCTCGTAATTCAGGTGGTGTAAAGGGTCACTGACCTCGTACATTGTAGTATTGCAAGGGGTCACTGACCTCGTATATTGTGGTAGTATAAGGGGTCACTGACCTCGTATATTGTGGTAGTGTAAGGGGTCACTGACCTCGTACATTGTGGTAGTGTAAGGGGTCAATGACCTCGTCCTCGGTATATTGTGGTAGTGTAAGGGGTCACTGACCTCGTATATTGTGGCAGTGTAAGGGGTCTCTGACCTCGTATATTGTGGTAGTGTAAGGGGTCACTGACCTCGTATATTGTGGTAGTGTAAGGGGCCGCTGACCTAGTATATTTTGGTAGTGTAAGGGGTCACTGACCTCGTATATTGTGGTAGTGTAAGGGGTCAATGACCTCATCCTCGGTATATTGTGGTAGTGTAAGGGGTCACTGACCTCGTATATTGTGGTAGTGTAAGGGGTCTCTGACCTCGTATATTGTGGTAGTGTAAGGGGCCGCTGACCTCGTATATTTTGGTAGTGTAAGGGGTCACTGACCTCGTATATTGTGGTAGTGTAAGGGGTCACTGACCTCGTATATTGTGGTAGTGCAAGGGGTCACTGACCTCGTATATTGTGATAGTGTAAGCGGTCACTGACCTCGCATATTGTGGTAGTGTAAGAGGAGCTCGGTGGCGCAGTGGTTTGGCGCCTGGACAAGCGATTGCGAAGGTTAAGCAACGTTCGCAAGGGTCGGTCATGGGATGGGTGACCAAAAATTTATCATCTCGGGCTCCTCCGTGCTTCGGAAGGCACGTTAAGCCGTTGGTCCCGGCTGCAATTGCAGTCGTTAACACCCACCATCTGCATTGGGCCCGCGTGGTGGGTTATGTTATGACCCATCCTTCTTATCCACCCATAAGGAAGGCCTGTGCCCCAGCAGTGGGGACATTAAAAATGGCTGATGGACAAGGGATCACTGACCTCGTCCTCGTATATTGTGGTAGTGTGTGGGGTCACTGACCTCGTCCTTGTGGAAGTCCTTGAGCGGCTCCACGACTCGGCCGCGTTGCCTCAACAGACGCACCAGCTCCGTGTCGTTGTGGTGCGTTTTGATCGTAGCAGCGTTATTGCTGCATAGTGACGATGCCGACTCGATCAGATCCGGCCGGAGAGTGCCCTGGCCGAGGAGTACTTGGTCCTCCCTGGGGTTGAAAAGTGACTTTGAGAATAATCTCCGTGATAAACAGATTTTTGAAGTGAAATTATTCTTATGACATATGTTCTAAACCAGGGGTCTTCAAACTACGGCCCGCGAAAGCAGGCCAGCTCGTTCCAACAATACTGCAATTTACAGTATATTGGTACGATGAGCTAGCTAGATCCTGGCCCTTGGGACTTCGTGGAGGAGTTAGTCTTGCTTGCCCTTAAGCTAAAAAGTTTGGAGACCCATGTTCTAAACCAATGGCTTATTAAAGCCTATTTATTTATTTAAACTTATTGCAAACAGTGGAAATAGCATACTTAAAGCTTTAAGACATTGTCTTTGAGTCATTTCAAACTATTTTGGGCAAGAAAACCCTTTTCCGAAATGAACCTCAGATCCCCATAGCCAAATTAATTAGCTTAAAAATCCTATCAATATCAAGTGTAATTAATAATAATAATTATTACAATCACTCGTTTATGTCGACCACTTTGGGAATCCCTGATATAGATGCTACAAAAGAACGTTTCAGAGATGGTTCTAGAGCGTAAGGGCCTGACCACATGACCACGTCACGATGTCATCAACGTGGAACGGTGCGTTGCCGCGGCGCGGTGCGTTATTGCGTTGTGCTAATGAGGTACGGCAAAGTAGACTTTACGACTTTGTTTAAAAGCTCAAAATCAATAGAAGACCGCAAATCGAAAACAAGACTATCCATATTTAGAAAGATACTGGTATTTCTCTAGTACGTAAGTGAAGAATGTATCGGAATTTTACAAGGCACGACAACGTGTAAACGTAAATTTGCCGTTCCACGTTGACGACGTCGTGACGTGGTCTTGTGGACAGGCCCTAAGCTTATTATGGTTATTGCTTTTCGTCGTCGTTGCGTAGCACAGCACAATAGCACATTATTACACTATAATACTGACTGCAGCTGCAGGTCGCGCACTGCCTGCTCGGCCACGCGGATGAACACGTCGCCGATGATCTTGCGCTTGTCGCGGGCGCGCGTTACTACACCTGGAGTATACACTACAATACTGACTGCAGCTGCAGGTCGCGCACTGCCTGCTCGGCCACGCGGATGAACACGTCGCCGATGATCTTGCGCTTGTCGCGGGCGCGCGTTACTACACCTGGAGTATACACTACAATACTGACTGCAGCTGCAGGTCGCGCACTGCCTGCTCGGCCACGCGGATGAACACGTCGCCGATGATCTTGCGCTTGTCGCGGGCGCGCGTTACTACACCTGGAGTATACACTACAATACTGACTGCAGCTGCAGGTCGCGCACTGCCTGCTCGGCCACGCGGATGAACACGTCGCCGATGATCTTGCGCTTGTCGCGGGCGCGCGTTACTACACCTGGAGTATACACTACAATACTGACTGCAGCTGCAGGTCGCGCACTGCCTGCTCGGCCACGCGGATGAACACGTCGCCGATGATCTTGCGCTTGTCCTCGGGCGCGGTGGCGTGGCACAGTAGTGGCGTGTGCCGCGTGCGACCGCCCGCCTCGCGCACTACGGTGCTGCCTTGCCGGAACTATGGACGAAAATATACAATTTGAGCATGAGATCGCCTAGCCACGCGAACGGACGAACGGCGGCGCGGCAGACGAATTCGTTCACTATACATACATATGGCGTGTGATACCAATGAGGATGCATACTGAGGAACTAATGGCGCCACAAGCGTTTGTCCTAAAATCGTTTGATCGGCTGTTTCAAATATCAACTGTCATTTCTGACGTATTTTAACCAATCAAATCCATTGATAGCGGTCGCTTCGCCGCTAGCGCCATCTAGGTTAAGCTTTGCGTGGAGATCCCCATTGGCAGGAGTGCGTTCGGTCGTTTTGGGTGTCAGAGCGTTTTTCAACCACTGATTTTGGTTGTTTGATTGCTGCGCTCTGAGCCACATAACGGATGAAACTACGCTCTGACAGCAAAATTTCACCGAGCCACGGAACTACGCACTAGGATGATTTGATGTTTGACAGGTATCCATCTAAAGCTGCCAAACAGGATAAATCTATCATCCCGCCATTCAATGGGACCTAATTTAAGCAGTTCCAGAAGTACAGTTCTTGCATCTTACGAATGCGCGCGTCAACGCTCTTAAGGCAATGCAATAAGGTTGAAACTCGATAAATTCACGCGCATTCCTGAGTTGCAAGAACTATATTCGATTAGGCAAAGACCTATCAAATATCATAGGCACACAGGCCTCAAGCAGTTCCAAGAGTATCCGATTGGGCAGCGTCACAGTGTTTGAAGATCTGTCAAGATAACGTCGCCATTTAAGGGGCCGTACAATATTAAATACAACGTGTTTGATCAAGGATTTCATACAGAATTACTCACTGACCTGAAAAAAAAATTTTTTTATTGAGGTCACTGGTATTACTTGATTTATCGTCCCAAAAAAATAATGTAGAAAGTAGATTATTGTACGAGCAGTACATTAGGTACTTAATAACCTAAATAAATTGCTGACCGCGCGGTCATTGTCGCGCGGTAACATTACGATTTACATTATATTATTTTAGTGCAATAAACACATTCAGAGTGAACGGTACTACATCTTTTACATGACCTACCTCACCCTGAGTATTGCATTCCGGGAAACATACAAATCCCTACAAACCTACATTTAACAATCATATTGGGCACGAGCCCCAATATTGGTCCTTCGGCCTCTACAGTGAAGTGAAGTGTGTTTATGAAGTATTCTACGGTAGCGAACCGGTCTCCTGGCCTCCCACAAGCGGGTCTCACCAGGTAGATTGAGGAGGGACACGCACATATCGTGGAGTACGTGCATTCGCACTGAACTGAACCACAGCCTACGCTGAAATACAGTTTCAACTGTTGACTACATAACATATTTTTTTGTGAAACATTACAATAACTACAACATTATGGCTTCAAAAAGTGACATGTTATCGCTTTTGCGCCGACAAGAACTGATTGCTGATTGTATGAGCAAGATGGAAACAAACATCAAAAAGGATTCTGCGTCTAGAAAAACATCTGAATACGTTGAGAAACGACTGGAGCTGATTGACGTTTACATCAAGGAATTTGAGGAAAATCACATACAAATCCTTAAGTTTGAAGACAAGACTGCAAATTACTTTACATCTGACGCGTACAGTTTAACTAAAAACTTGTATGAGAAGATACTTACATTATTGCGTAACATAACACCGTATTCGGCGGAGTCAACCTCAGCTAAAACGGAAGAAAGGGGTGGATTTTCGAAGAGTGACGAGTTGATTAAACAACAACAAACCAATTTTCGTGCTTTTTTGAGAGTCGTACGCAGTATTGACATGGAAAATATTACCGAAAAATGGGAAATATTGGACAAACTACAAGCTTTGCAGTCGCGATGGAACATAATTGACCAGGTACATTGGGAAATTGACAATTTGCTAATTGGTTCTGATTTAAACTACGAACAAGATTTTACAAAATACGAACAGATGTACGAAGATTGCAAACGAGATCTTAACCGCAAGTTAAACTCTACTACAAGCCAAAATCAAGCTACTCCTGCTATCGAGATTCCTACTTTTTCCGGGAACTATACACAGTGGCCCACTTTTATGGACTTATACTCTCAAGCCATACACAAAAACAACATGCTGAGTAAGGCCCAGAAAATGCAACATTTGAAGGGAAAACTTCGAGGAGAAGCGGAGCGCATCGTACAACATCTCAACATATCTACTGACAACTACGATACTTGCTGGGAGCTCCTGAACCATCGTTACAACAATTTACAACTTTTATTTACAAAACAAATACAAGTTTTTATGGGGCAACCACCCATCGTGAAAGTGACGTCATACGAACTGAAGCGCCTGCACGACACCAGCTTGGAGACAATTCACGCCATCCACAACCTTGGTGTAGAGACAGCTACGTGGGATCCGATTCTGGTGCATATCCTGACTGAGAAGATGGACCCTGATACTTATGCATCCTACATGGAATCGAGAAAGGAACCACGCAACCTGCCATCCTTTGATGAGCTGATTGCATTTCTGGAGAGCAAGTTTACTGCTTTGGAACCAGTCAACCGCAAAAACAAATCAGCTGGAACAACAAAACAGGAATCTAGTGGAAATACTAGGGATGCGTCAAGGTCAAACCAACTGAAACCTAACAACTTCAACAACAACAACAAGTCATCCCTAAGAACATATCATGCATTCAAAAATACCCCAAGAACTTGCCCTTTGTGTAAATCAAACCACATTTTGATTTACTGCCCAGAATATCAAAAGTTGTCATCGGAACAAAAACTGCGGTCAATGAACGACCTCAACATATGCAAAAATTGCCTCTATTGTCACAATGCACAGAAATGCAATTCGAACAAAACATGCAAGTTGTGTAATAAGTCACATCATACGACATTACACGAGTTACTTGCGAATCATCAAAATCCAAACAAACAATCAAAGTCCGCCTCGCCGATTTCGCAACCTACAGCAAGTCATGTGTCGGGTGATTTTGATGAAATACTTTTAGCTACAATTGAACTAAAAGTTAAGGCTGCGGATGGAACTTACATTCAATTAAGATGTCTTCTAGATCAAGGATCACAAGTCAACCTGATCACGGAGTCAGCTGCGCAACGACTTGGGCTACGAAGACGTAAACAAGACGCAACCATATCAGGAATTGGGATTTCGTCCAACAAATGCAAGGGCACTATACAACTAGTATGCCAGTCTTTGTATAGTGACTACAAATTTATAGCTGAGGCCAAAGTTATGACGAAAATGTTAAACAACTTACCTAATTATACGTTTGACAAACAAGATTGGCCACACTTACAGAACATACATTTAGCGGACCCTAGCTACAACATATCTAGACCGGTAGACATACTTTTGGACGCCGGCGTATACACAGAAATAGTAATGGATGGGTTACTACGCAGCCCTAACAATATTGCTCCAATCGCCCAGCAAACAAAGTTGGGATGGGTCCTCCTTGGCAATGTGAAAACCTACAATTGCCACGTGGTGCTGAACAACGTAGATGAAATTGCTCAATTCTGGGAAGCAGAAGAAATTATGGACGACTGTCACACATTGTCGTCTGAAGATGAATACTGCGAGACACTGTACAAAAACACCACAAGAAGAGGTTCAGATGGTCGATACGAAGTGAAAATCCCGATGAAACCGGGCTTCGAAGAGCTTCTCGGTCCCTCAAAACCACAAGCTCTAGCACAGTTTCGCCAACTAGAAAAACGCTTTGAGAAAGATGACACCTTATCCGAAGCTTACAAAATGTTTATTCAAGAGTACATTCAACTTGAACACATGAAAAAATGCACAACATCGCATGAACCGAGCTTTTTCCTACCACACCATGGTGTTGTGAAACCTGACTCGACGACAACAAAATTGCGAGCAGTTTTCAATGGCTCACAAAAAACAAAGTCTGGTTACAGCCTTAACGAGCTTATGTTAAGCGGACCGAACCTACAACAAGATTTGATGACCATGATTTTATGTTGGAGAAGCTTTGAATTTGTCTATACAGCTGACATAGAAAAGTTTTACCGCCAAGTACGCATTCAAGAAGAGGACCAACACCTTCAAAAAATCGTATGGCGAGACGACAACGCTGCTGACTGTGCGTCCAGAGGTCTACTACCATCTCAGCTGAAATCACACAATCTATGGTGGGAAGGACCTGCATGGTTGAAAGAAACAATACCACCACCTCAAAAACAAACATACGAGACTCCAACTGAAGAAACAAAGAAAAAACAGATTTATGTAATCCAGACATCTGAACAGACAAATAATTTTATTGAAACACTTCTAAACAGACATAGCTCTATGGGACGAATCGTACGTGTACTTGCATGGATATCACGTTTCATTAACCGAGCTCGCCGTAATAACAATGCAAGTGTAATGACCTACTTGCAATTGAATGAATTGGAAAATGCTAAACACATTTTGATGAAAATGAGCAAATGAAACATTTTTCTGATGAGATGGAACAATTAAGAAAAAACATGAAGATAAATTCAAAGAGTAGAATTTTGAATTTATATCCATTTTTGGACTCACATGGCATCATTAGAGTGGGAGGTCGTCTACAACAATCCAACTTAACAGACATGAAGAAACACCCAATCATTTTGCCAAACAAAAGCAACTTAACAAATTTACTTATTGATGAAGCACATAAGATTTCTCTCCATGGTGGTATGAGATTGACATTAACATATCTAATTGCAAACCTGGTCTACTGGAAAGCCTGGTCCAATGAATATTTGACTACGTTACAAACACGTAGCAAATTGCACTACCCTACAAAAAACCTGGAAGTTGGTGACTTGGTACTCATGAGGGACGATCAAACTCCACCCGCTAGATGGCCCATGGCCAGAGTAACAGAAACGCACGCAGGTACAGACGGCCGCGTACGCGTTGTGACACTGAAAACAAAGAATGGCTCGGCGAAGCGGCCCATCACGAAGTTATCACGCTTACTATTAGATGAATCATACGACAAGAACGAAGCCGATGACGTCACACCTCCGAAAATTGTGCCTGAAAAATTGAAGCGAGTCAGAACTACAAAGAGAAGCGTCAGCAGCTTCTTCGTAACACTTCTGTGGCTGTTGTTTGCATGTGTATCTTCGTCCTCACAACAAATGACCAACATAACAACACTCAATCCTGCGAAACTTGTTTATTTTGATAAAATATCAGATATGCAGATTGCACAAGATCACTGGAATTTAGTTATATACTACAACATGACAACATATTGGCAGAGTATAAACAGTATTGAAAAGTATATAACTCATCTGAACAGTCTATGTGAAGGAGATTTCACACCATTTCGCACCATAGCCGCACAGTTTAATCATGAAGTGAATGAGCTGAAACATTTTAATGAAATTCTACAGTCTGAACATGGAAGGCGTGTGAAGAGAGGGCTCATCGACGGAATAGGCTATGCTGCGAACGCTTTGTTTGGTGTCCTTGACGAACGATTCGCTGAAAAGTACAGAAAGGACATCAAGAACATTCAAAACAACGAAAATCACCTCCTAAGTTTGTACAAAGAACACACATCTATTATTGAAGGAGAATACAATCTTTTGAAGCGAAACGAAGAGGTTATGAACAACCAATTGAACATCATCAACAATCATCTTAGAGAGAGTGAAGAACGAATAAAACTGGATCAAAAACACGCTAACTATATCACCGCTACAGCAGTGGCTATAAATGTGATTATTTCCAATATACACAGAGTACAACAACAACTATTGGACTTGGTGACAGAAGTGAGAAATGGTCGAGTAGAAACCCATCTACTTACGCCAGGAGAGTTCCAGGAACAATTGAACATCATCTCAGGACACCTCCCACGTGACCTGTCCGTGCCATGTCTAAACACACATGAGTGCATAAGAAATATGTACAAAATATCAAGAGTAAATGTCAGAGTTACAGAAACATTTTTGATGATGGAAGTAAAACTGCCGATTATTTCGAATGAATTGTACGAGTTAAGTCGAATTATACCTATACATCAAATAGACGGTGACACAATGAAAACAATCATCCCTACATCGGAATACATGGCAGTCAACATAAGAAAAGATTTATTAATAACATTGAGCTCTGACGATTTGCGGTCATGTGTACATTTGAATGACAATCAATTAATTTGCTCATTAAACCTGCCTATTTACGATATAAAGGCGGCGCCAATTTGTGAAGCTCAAATAATAAACAATCGAGCAATATCAAATTGCCGCATAGCGATAACAGAGTGTCGGCATGAGTGGATCCAGTTACACCGCCGTGGCGCGTGGCTATACTCCTGTTGCGAAGAATGCAGCGCGCGCATTTTCTGCCCAGCTGAGACAATGACTCAAACACTACGTCACACGGGCGTCATAACATTATCACAAGGCTGTATACTGAAAGGAAACAACATAATTATCCACTCACATAATAATTTTCAAAGTGAGTTGAATAGAAATGGAGAACAAATAATGGACCTACCGCAAGAATCGGAGGTTAACCAGATCGTTAATGAATATAACGCAACACTATTCCCTGAAAATCATGAGGAAACCATGAAGATCCTGAAACAGAAGATTGACTCCGTCAAAGTCCAACAAGAAACAGTGAACACTCAAATTGATAGTCACGATACCCACCATTATGTCACATACAGCATTTTGACTACAATTATCGTGACACTATTATGTGTTTGGGGCGTAAAACAAATCCAGAAGCGTCGCCGGAACCGAGAGGTGATGGAGCCCCATCCCGCTCCACAAGCGGAACCTGAGCCAGCTCCTCGAGGGCAGCCGCCCGCGCCATCAGCGAGCCGTCGCCGGTCGTTACCACACTTGAAGACAACCGCTCAACAGGACGTTTACGTACCATCGGAACCGTCTGTTATTTTTATTAACAAAAATGTTCATGACAAAGCGACGTCTCCTATGTAAAATAATTAGACTTAAGAAAAATGCTTTTTTTGTATTGCTTATTACATTTACACATGCTTTTTCTGTATCGCTTTTACATTTGTTACCCTTTTACATTATTTACCTTTTTTATTCTTAATTTATACATGATTGTTTATTTTGTTCCTTTCTTAAGTCGGGAGCATGTACGAGCAGTACATTAGGTACTTAATAACCTAAATAAATTGCTGACCGCGCGGTCATTGTCGCGCGGTAACATTACGATTTACATTATATGCCTTGCCGGAACTATGGACGAAAATATACAATTTGAGCATGAGATCGCCTAGCCACGCGAACGGACGAACGGCGGCGCGGCAGACGAATTCGTTCACTATACATACATATGGCGTGTGATACCAATGAGGATGCATACTGAGGAACTAATGGCGCCACAAGCGTTTGTCCTAAAATCGTTTGATCGGCTGTTTCAAATATCAACTGTCATTTCTGACGTATTTTAACCAATCAAATCCATTGATAGCGGTCGCTTCGCCGCTAGCGCCATCTAGGTTAAGCTTTGCGTGGAGATCCCCATTGGCAGGAGTGCGTTCGGTCGTTTTGGGTGTCAGAGCGTTTTTCAACCACTGATTTTGGTTGTTTGATTGCTGCGCTCTGAGCCACATAACGGATGAAACTACGCTCTGACAGCAAAATTTCACCGAGCCACGGAACTACGCACTAGGATGATTTGATGTTTGACAGGTATCCATCTAAAGCTGCCAAACAGGATAAATCTATCATCCCGCCATTCAATGGGACCTAATTTAAGCAGTTCCAGAAGTACAGTTCTTGCATCTTACGAATGCGCGCGTCAACGCTCTTAAGGCAATGCAATAAGGTTGAAACTCGATAAATTCACGCGCATTCCTGAGTTGCAAGAACTATATTCGATTAGGCAAAGACCTATCAAATATCATAGGCACACAGGCCTCAAGCAGTTCCAAGAGTATCCGATTGGGCAGCGTCACAGTGTTTGAAGATCTGTCAAGATAACGTCGCCATTTAAGGGGCCGTACAATGTTAAATACAACGTGTTTGATCAAGGATTTCATACAGAATTACTCACTGAACTGAAAAAAAAAATTTTTTATTGAGGTCACTGGTATTACTTGATTTATCGGTCCCAAAAAAATAATGTAGAAAGTAGATTATCGTACTCAGTTTTGAGATTGTCAGCAACATGATAGTTATAATTTTTCTTAAAGAAAAAAATCATTAAGTGACCTCTAATTTCGTAGTTTTTCAAAGCTGTGCCAACCAATAATAAACCTATAACTTTAAAAGTACAATAAAAAAACCGGCCAAGTGCGTGTGGAATTCGCGCACGAAGAGTTCCGTACCGAAAAACAACAAAAAAATCACGTTTCTTGTATGGGAGCCCCCCTTAAATATTTACTTTAATCTGTTTTTAGTATTTGTTGTTATAGCGGTTACAGAAATACATCATCTGTGAAAATTTCAACTATCTAGCTATCACGGTTCATGAGATACAGCCTGGTGACAGACAGACAGACAGACGGACAGCGGAGGCTTAGTAATAGGGTCCCGTTTTTACCCTTTGGGTACGGAACCCTAAAACGCATTAGATAACTCTTTAGTTTTGTGTTTGACAGTGATCCAAAATAAAAAAATAGTTTATTAGTTATTAATTAAAAACGATAATGATGTCAATTATTTCGATAATCAGCGTTGTATAGTACGGTGAACTTTTCGATTGCGCAAAAACTTCGCGCCGCCTTTCGCCGCTTCGTGGCAGCGCGAAATAAGATAAGTTCATGAAATGTTTCTTGGATAAAGTTGTTCAGTTTAAGCAACTTTATCGCCTGTTTCAATATTGTTATATAATTTGGTTCCACCATATTATATTTTATATCATAGAACTCACCTGATGCGCGGCATTGACGACGTGTAGGCGAACGCCCAGATCCCTTAAGCACCTTTCTACCTTACAGCTCTCATTTTTACGCATAAATCCTGTTTGACAAAATAATTGCATTTTCTCATTTGCATCAACTTTAATTTCCCAATGAAGTACAGTCCCCTAGTATGACCATCTAAACATGATATGTATCGCGTGATAAAGCGTTTTATCGACACTCAACTGTCAAAATACATTGTTTTTTGACAGTTAAAAGTGTTAAATTGCTATATTATATCGCGTTTCGGTGGTCATACTAGGAGGGCAGAAATAAATGCAGATGGTTCACTATATTCCGCAAAATAATCTAAAAAATAATCTATTAGAGAGATAAAAACCTGACAAAAATATTATTTGATTTTTGGTAGTTTATTGATATAATATACTAGCAGTCTTTACTTGGATAAAACACTTTAAAAGGGCTATCAATGGACATAAAAGTACATTGGCATTTCTGTGAACACGGAACCATAAAAATTTAGATAAGTCTGCGTACCATTGTCAATGTGTAAAGCTATAACTTGATCTTCCCGTAGGGCGGTTCTTATGAGCGCCGCGCACACCGTAGAGTCGACACCTCCACTTACTAGCACCTAAAACAAACAAAACACTGAAATCTAAATGGTCTAAATATTTATCTAATCTATTTTTATTAGGTTTGTGATGAAAAAACATGTAAATGTGTTTTATTTCTTGACTTAGCAATATACTATTTCTTTTTGTGTTGTTTTGTTCTGGCAACACCTTTGTTCACATTTTTGCTGGGAAATTAGTAATGCGACTTTAGGGTGTGGCTTATCTGTGCTTTGCGTTTGACCGCAAAATTTAGTTGGTTTGTAATAGGAAAATAAGGGAATTTATTTACAAAAAGAAAAATAAGATTTATCAATATATTGGTGTTTGGAAGAGATAGTCAGTATGTGGTCGCTGCGAGTTATAGTGAAGTGTTGCCAACTCACGAGCACTTTGTTGTCCCCGACGGTGTCCCGTATGTACTGTATGCAGGCGTCGCGGCGCGAGCGCAGCGTGAACGTGCGCGACAGTCCCGCGATGTCGAACAGGAAGTTCGACAGCATCTGCTTGCCCTTGGGCGTTAAGTCCACCTGCATGAATTAAAAAAGTTTAATACCTAGATATACCATACATCAAATACGAAAAAACATGTGAAAACTACGTCCAACGACTTGGGAGTCATAAAAACCAACTAGCTACAGCCCTACTTGACACTAGGCAAACCATAAAGCTACTGAAGAAAACACCACTGGGGCACTGGCTACCATTTGACTGGGGTCATTTTTATGTGGGGGACATCATGTCGTTGGATGTGAAGTTCTGAAATTATTGATTGCAACCAATTTGATTATGGCCTAAAGGTTGATCGCAGATAGAGAAAGTAGAAAAAAAGTATAACTACAAATTTAGCAATTTAATTTATATCTGAGTATTTCCTTCAATGTCAATTTACGTCGATCTGTTGGTGTGTTTTTTTGACTGCAAGATTGATGATTTGGTAAAGAAGAAATTGCCGAAATACGTCGACGATCTTTAGTATGATACGATTGAAAGAAAACACGATAAACACATGCAGACCTTGTGCATTGCACAGTTCGTAAGGGCCAGTAAAGTAAGAAAGTAATACGCCACAATGTATACAGTCCGTACTGAATTTGTTTTGTTTTTAGTCTATAGTCTCATCTCAGGAGATGAAAGTCTCGAAAAGCTGGTCGTTGTTGGTGGAATAGAAGGCAAGAGAGCCCAAGGTCGTCAACCAGGGGCCGTACCAGCTAACGCATCGAACTTCGAAAAGTCTGCCGGGTTTAAAAATTAAAACAGATAAATCGAGCCCCAATTGGGCCAAAACCCTAATGCATGAGGTCACACAAACATCAATAACTTCAACAAATAGTACCTACAAACCGAAATTCCTTACTTCGATTTATCTGTTTTAATTTGAAACTCGGCAATTTTCCTAAGTTCGATTCGTTAGCCGGTACGGCCCCTGATGGTCTGACCAAATAAGAGTAGCAACCTCCTCAAGCAAATTCCATCAAGCAGTGAGAGCAACTATGGATCTAAACCGATGAAGGCAAATCGTAAAAGCAGCCGGTGATCACGATCTTCAGTTATAAGTAGACATCGGATTATATGCACTAACAAAGTGTCAAAATATGCACTGAAAAAGGTCGAGATATGCACTAAAAACCGTTAATATGCCCAAAATATGCACAATGCCAAATAAAAGTAGTGTGTATTTTAATTAAAGTTACAAATACAGCTAACTATTCTTGAAATAATGCATAATTTTTGTGATGCCTTCAAGACTCGGGTTTTTTAAAGCAAAATAGCGTCTAACTTTTTACAAATCTTTTCTGATATTTAATTAGGAAGGACGTTGGTGAGTTCGATTATTGTTTCCAGTATATCTATTGATTTAAATAGAGGCTAGCTTAAATAATTCCCTATACATACCTCCCGCTCCTAAACGAAATATGCACGATTGGGGAAAAAAGGCTAAAATATGCATTAACGTCGTAATTAATATGCAAATGTATAAAATCCGATGTCTAGTTATGAGGGAACGAGAACAAGGAGAGTGTATAGTTACCTCAGGGTGGAACTGCACTCCGTAGAGGCGCATCTGCTCGTTGTATATGGCGGCAATCAGGTGGTTCGAGGACTGCGCGCCCACGCGGAACCGCTCGCCCACCTTCTGTACGCTGTCGCCGTGCGTCAGCAATACGGGCTGCAGTTTCTCTAGACGGCTGGACGAGCCAGAACATACGAGGCCGCATTAAAATATGATGCAACCATTAAGTGTGAATTTGGTGGGGCCTTACTATGAGCTCTTATAGCAGGACTTATATTGAACTACCTTACTTTTTCGTACTATGACCTCAAAGGTTAGTTCAAAAGCAGACCTTAAGCAGTCCTGTTTAAGGCTTGCTTTTTAACTGAATGTCTTAAGGATGGTTTCTTATTTGCTGATGGTAAGCCCCCTGAGCCCTTGTATGAAAAGTGAAGCAAAAAAAACTCAGCTTTCGGATTTATATCCTTTATAAGTTACCTAATCATAACTAAAATCCAATAAAATAGTAACTAATCCCCTAAAGGTAGGGAAATTGCAACTTTTTCGTTATTATAGGTACGATTAGGTTACGTATGATTAGTTTACAATCTGAAAACAGTCAGCCACCAATTTTGGCTCAGTTTTATTTGCTCACTGCGCTTTGTAGGGAGCTATCGTTCTAAGTTATTATTATTCTAATGTTCTACTGTGTTAATCAGAAATTGTCGTCGATCTACTGAATTATGCACCTTATTTTAGAGCTAATAAATCACATGACACAATAAAATTTGTACGATTTTTTCATAAGAGAAAATATGGCGTATAAATCAAAATGTTTGTGCTAATAACAAATCATACTATTGCAAATTCTTTCTTTATCTTACTATCTTGGAATTTCATTTTGAATAAGAAATTAATTAAATTAAAATAACGAGTAAATTAAAAGGTTAGCTTCTTTTGTGTGTTCTACAATAGAAATTAAACTAAGGGCCTACTACGAAAACAAATTAGCGATAATCGAACGACATCTGTCATAGATTTACTGAATTATGCAACTAATAAAACACATACCGCAACGAAAGTACAAATCATGCTCTAGTTTTTGAAGTAGCCCATTAAACATGTTTCTCAAAAGAAAAAAAAAACGTGCTTAGCTTAGTTAACAATTTTATTGGATATTCTTTCTCTATCTTTATCTTGTATATAATCATTATCATTTATTGTGGCTCTCTTGGATTTAATTTTGAAAACCAATATTTTCCCTTTCCTATTGACTCTACAAGTATCCAATATTAGCAATGGAATAACATACAGTTAACAAAGTTGAGTCTCTTAAAATACGGGTTATATAATTTCAACGATTCTTTGAAATAATCAATCATTGAAAGAATATCTCACGCATACCAAGCGATTTTCTACGCCATCAGCGTTAACAATCAATTTCGTAAGCTTTTCATATTTCTATCTACATTCATGGAATGTAACCGCTCAAGTTCTTGTACAGAATTTAATCTCTTTACACAGGAAGAGCTAATAAAAGAATAGATGCAAATGGATCCAAAGCATGGAAAATTAATTAATACTATTTGCAAACCAAAATGTACATTTGCTATTGAATATACTCGCTCTAGTAATAATAATAATTCTCTGACTGATAAAACTTTTTAAAAGAGGTTTTGTATTGAAAGAGATTTTGTCATGCAATGAAATCATCATTATATGATATCCCTGTTATCGACATCAATCATTTTTAATGTCCCCACTGCTGGGGCACAGGCCTTCCTTATAGTTGGATAAGGAGGATGGGCCATAACCCACTGGGCTAAATGGTTAGGATAGATAGGTCCCTGTTAGGACAGGTGTGATAACCAAGCTTATTTAACTAATAAACACATTATTTTGTAAGGAATACTCACTTAAAGAGAGGACAAGTAGTCTCCACTTCAACTTCATACTGGCCATCCTCTCGAGCCTCTTTGCGCAGGACGGAGCCCCCAAACTCTTTATTCAACATTTGCATACCATAGCATATACCTAGGGAGCAAAATTGATTTTTAATAATCACTTCTATTATAGGGGTACATCTTAAAAGACAGTTGTAGCCCGAAGCTGAGCAATCAGGTATATGCCATATTTTATTTTAGTTTTTTCTAATTCTTGAATTTTTATTGATATAGGTACATTATAATATATGTTGATTAATTTGAGCTCTACAAACTGAAGATCCTTATCTTGTCTCTTGATCCATTAAACTCTACAGAATACAATAACTTTATTTTTTTGGCTGCAAACATTACTGACTACTATCACAGAATACATAATAGTACAGTGCCTAGTACTAGTATATATATGTACTAGTGGTTGGTTCCATGAAACCAAATTGTGAAAATCTTCTAATAATTTTTCATTCCAGTTTAAGCATTTGGAAACGATAAATACTTCGAAATGATTCTCGCATCATAAATCAGCCATACTTTACTAAGAATGTATTATATTCTATGCATGGCTACATCACTTGTTAATTCATACAATGCAACAAGTATGACTTATTTAGCGCGACTTTCTTTGTCAAAATATCACCAGCACCCGTACCGCCCAACTCAAAGCGATAGCCAAAGCGATAGCTAGACTCTATCCGTCCTTGTCATATCATAACACGATGACAAGGATGGACTTTGACTCTGGCTTTGGTTGATGACGTCAGTGCACTGTCCGTCCTTGTCATCGTGTTATGATATGACAAGGACGGATAGAGTCTAGCTATCGCTTTGGCTATCGCTTTGAGTTGGGTGGTAGGGCCCCTGATGATCATATAACTTTGGCATTCACAACTGACAATAATTTATTTTACCATCATCACCACCACATGCCAATACTATACCTACTTTACTTATTATAGTACTGTTTTAAGTTTTAGGAATTACACAAACACAATACAGAATGTGAATGTTCCTGGGTCTGTTAAATCACTTGAAACTTTATGATCATGTAGCTAAATGTCTAGCAATACACGTGTTTTTGGTTTATTTAAATCAAGCGAGTAGTTTCGAAGTTTTAAGGGCTTGATTGAAGGAAATGCCAAGCGCACTGAAATATGTGCTTTATTACGTACGAGACGTAAGGTCCACCTGTATGACCAATGACGTCATTGGTCACACAAAATAACAGTATTCTAGACCATATTACTTTTCTGTTTTAAGAGATATCGCAAAAATTTCTTCAGAGTTGTTCATGTGGTCCCATAAGCTATTGGATTATGTGAATTAACAGACCCAGACATTCTCCATTACAATATTGAAAAATAATGTCATTTATCTTGCTCACTAGTCAGCAACGAAAGTGGCTTCTTAAATATTTTGTGTCTGCAATTTTTCACAAATAGGGTTACCATCCATCCGGAATTTTAGACATTCGTCCAGACTTTGTCAGGCTTTGTAATTTGTCCGGCTTTTTAGATTGGAAGGTGTAATACTAGTTCTAAATCTAAATAAAGTAGCTTTTGTATCTCATTATAAGTGAACATTAATGTTTGTATGAGAATAAAACTAATTAATGTCTTTAAACCTAAATAAAACATAGCAGTAGTGTTCATTCAAAAGTGATGTCCCAAAATGTATGGAGTCTGGACGACGTCTATGTATATACCAAAAAAATTGGCAAAGACACGATAAACAGTTTCTAATCATCCAATTTCTCAAAAAGTTTGTTTGTTTTTTGGAAACAAAAAAAAATACAAATCATGGTGGAAGATATCATTTTTCTGTAAGTTATTAAAAAAAAATGTTTGGATTTTTATTAAAATATCTGGCTTTTTGTCAGGACTTTCAAAATTTTGAAATGGTAACCTTAGTCGCAAATATCTCACAGTTTGATACTAAATACACATGTGTAACTCACCTAACACCGGTAATCCTATCTTGAATATATCCGCGTCGTATCTGGGCGCATCCTCCGCGTACACAGAGTTGGGTCCGCCCGAGATGATGATCGCGCGGTAGCCGGCCTCCTTCAGGTGGTAGGCCGGCGTGTCCAGCGGCAAGATGTCTGACTCGACGCATAGCTCGCGCACGCGTCTGTCTATCACCTGTCGACAAGTTAGATCTTGTAGGTACGAGTAGGGTTGCCAACTTTTCTTACAAAATAAAAAGTATATTAAGGTCGCAAAAGAAAAAAAATAAAAAAAGAACAGTATTTTACATTTTTTTGTGTTTTGAATACATATTTCTTAGTGTGTTTCAC
Source organism: Agriphila tristella (assembly GCA_928269145.1). NCBI lineage: Eukaryota > Metazoa > Arthropoda > Insecta > Lepidoptera > Crambidae > Agriphila > Agriphila tristella. Next base: position 21,129,418 of record OV743442.1, read on the forward strand.
ACAACTTATCAATTTTGTGTAATTTTTTAAAGCTGAAAAAGGCTTAGGAAGCCTTTTTCTAATTCCTTCGATCATCTAAGTCAATCTAAAAAACGAGGTCTGCGCTGCACCACGCCTGTATATCTAACGTAGTTTGAGCATTTACTTATTAAACTCTGATGCTTGCTGAAAACAGTATTTTTGCATACTTTTTGTTTGTTCAACAGTAAAAAGTATAATGTAGTGAAAAACAGTATAATACTGTTTTTAACAGTATAGTTGGCAACCCTAGGTACGAGGCAAACATCTTGAAATCGGGTGGGGATTGCGCAGAACGCGTATTTTGGGTATGCGTAGCGGTGAGGTACGCGGCTGGCGGGAGATGGGCGCGCGGCGCGCTATTTGTCGCTCACAAGTGCACACGCGCGAACTTATCCCCACTCCGTCGAAAAATTTTCAAGATATTTACCTCGTGCTGTAAGTTCCCACTTACTGAAAGGGCGCATGACTTACGGCATCACTAAGTATGGGTTTCATGACCATCAGCCATTTTTAATGTCCCTACTGCTGGGGCACAGGCCTTCCTTGTAGGAGGAAGGATAAGGAGAATGGGCCAACCCCACACAGGTCCAATTTTTGTGAGTGTTTACAATTGCAAATGCACCCAGGACCAACAAACGTGCCTTCCGAAGCACGGAGGTAATACATTTTTGGTCACCCATCCCATGACATGAAAGTTGCGAAACTTCCCCAATCACTGGGCCAGGCGCTGCTAAACCACTGCGCCATCGAACTCCACGTGGGTTTCATAAGAAGGCTCAAAGGTCACCCAGCTTGCAATGGAGAGAGCCATGCTTGGCGTTTCCTTGTGCTATGAATGCTGGGTATAGGCCTCCTAAAAGGATCTTCTCTGTGACGTTCGGTCCTGCACTGCATACATCATTGGCTTTCTGCGACATTTACCTGTATGTACATTGATCATCTCATCAGGTAGACTCACCTTTCCATATTGAGATCCTGCATCCAAAATGGCGACTTTATCTCGACCGTGGGTTGAACCGTTGGTACCCCGGTACTGTCCTTCGGCACTGGCTGTGTGCATCTCGCCTCGTCGCCAGCAGCACTGGTTAAAAGAAAACACAATAAATTAGCAGTCATAATTTTGTATGATTTGAAGTCTTTTTGTAAAAACTATTTAAGTTTTGATTTTAGAGACTTGTCACCTTTAAATAGTTTTGTTTACCAGTTCAGACTTCAGAGTAGTGATAAGCTTGATTTCATCTTAATAACACATCTTCAATGAACCTACTTGGACAAATAAAAATGTTTTTTTTAAATATACAAGTTGTTTCAACGAAATTATTTAGACTTTATTATTATTCATTAGCTATCTATACTATTTTATAATTAACGAAACTCGGGGTTGACATTGATGAAATTCTTTTGCTATAATATGCATGAAAAATGTATAAATCAAAACTAAACTGATGTAAAATAAACATGCAAATATCTAGATTTTATTGAATTTAGAATCTAAAGAAAGTACCATTCATATTTGATAATTCACACTACACACGAGAAACTGGACAACATAATAAGGATGTGAGTTAACAACTTATTAATATCTACAATATAAATAAATACCCAAACAATGCTTATTGTGCTGAAACCAAAACAAACAAACCTTCCAAAGAAACTGTCATACCTTCAACAAAAAGTTCCTAAAGCCAAGCATCACAGTTAACGAACCACCAAAAGGAGAAAGCTACAAAATAATATGTCATCATCACTTTTCTGAAGAAAAACTAATTAAAAAAAAAGTAATTCCTTCACCAAATAAACAAAGGTTGATAAAAATTGTGATCTGCATGAGACAAATCGAAGAAAACAAAACAACAAGACTGATCTACTCTTGTGAGTCGACTGCGTTATTTTTAGAAAGCATCCCACATGAAGTGTAAATATACACAATCTTTTATATAGACGTGTATAGGGCTACAGATGTCACAAGTGCATTAGATGGACTAATTCAAAACTTTGTTTATGCTCACTGCAATTATTTTAATTATAATTTTGCAAGAAATAATATTTCTTGTTATTGTAGTTTTCAATTTTATAAAACAACATTGGTACTTATATAAAATTTATTTGGTGAATTATTGTATTTATAAAAGAAATAACTTTAGATAAGATTGATGTGATATATTATATTATAATCTGTAAAGAAGGTGGATCAAAATTGCCCCACGTCCAATTAAGAAGATATTAAATAAATATTTTCTAATAAATAGTTCAATTTTTGAGATTTTACCTTTTTCTGACACCGGAGACCTGACTTTATGACTGTAAGACTACCTTGAGAATATTTACCCTTTCAAATAAAAAAAGAATTGAAAAAAAAAATCGGTTCATAAATACTCATACGAACGAATTTTCATAGTAGCCCCTGAACTATTTTCATTGCAATTTTTTTATATGTTGGTGTAAAAAAATGAAGTTTGTGAGTATGCCATATTTTTATTTACATTTTTATCTTTTTTTTGAGATACGTCAGGCTAGGCCCACTCCGCGCTTTAGGTACGAAGCTACAAGTAGCCAGCGGGTCCGTCCGGACGGACTAATTTCAGAGACTGCCGCGTGCCGGCTGGGTCGCACGTTAGCAGTTCGATTTCGATAGTCACTCAATAATAATATTATTATAACCAAAATGAAGGCATATGACATCGTAATGGGCTGCCTTAATACTAATAAAAAGGATCCGAACCTCACGTGTTTTTCACACTTCCAAAAGTTCCAAACGACATCGAAACGTATTAGTATTTAGTATCCATTTATTCTTAGGTAGGTACTTACTTGTCTTATTTGTTAAACAATATTCACCCAACTATTTACTGAAATAATAATTTATAGATTAGGTAGGTACACTTACCTACTTTCGAAATAAAATTAATTATGAATACAATTTCATTTCGTATGAAAGCAAATTGACTCAAAGTCAGCATGTCTGATGTGGCGTTGACTGTACTTATCCTAGGTTATTTTGAAACATATTTAAGTACCTTCACATTATTTCACAACCTCATAACTTGTAATAAATTAACTACCTGTTATTTAATTATTATATAAAAGAAGAAAGTGAAACCCTGAATTCGTTAGAGGAAATAAGAGCTACGCGATAGAAAGAGAGGCAACTTCTAGGTGAATATAACTGTAGCCAAGGGAGCGGTGTGCAACCTGAATTGCACTTTATTGTGTATGGAATAGAGTTGCTATTTAAATAATTGACTTTGCGGAGTGGATCTTCTGTACTTGTACTATTATGTATTCTGTGGATACGTCACTTTGTTATAGGACGTGGGGCAATTTTGTATGGATTGTGATCCATCTTCTTTTATGAAAAAAATAATGTGGACTAACTATTACTGATTCTTTACAGATTGAAATACACTTTATGATTAATGTTTTTCTCAATATAAATGCAGTTTAAAATCAAAAGTTAAGAATTAAAATAGGTTTTATGAAATATTATTGTGATATCATAGGTTTTACTTCTATTAGGTATATTATTTATAAGAAATAAAGATGAACTGTTATCATTTTTAAGAAATAAATACATTTTAATGTTAAAGTAAAACTAAATAAAAACATTAAAATTATGTAATAATTTAAAGTAGTACCTACCTCACTCAAATTAAAATCTGCACTGGTTGGAACTTGGAAGTGTCAACAATTTAGGATCACATTGAAAGGTTAACAGTTAGGTTATCACAATCCACTGAAGATATGAAAACACAATCTAACTCTAAACAGATATTTGGCAAATGATGTAATTTTAAAGGTATATGTGTTAGAAAGATAGTACAGAGCTATTTACGTGGTAATGAAATATTTATCACAGGTGGACAAAGGGTTATTCACCTACCTTTCTGAAAATGCAAAACATGCTTCAGTATGGGTACAAGTGTGGGACATTTTGTCAATACTACAAAAAACAAGATGATTGAGAGATCTAACGATAAAACACAGATAACAAGGAGATAAACCATCAAGCATTTTGAAGCAGAACCAAGACGGCAGGCCGGGCGTTACGGTTCCCAGTGCGAGCTTTCAAATACAGAGATCAAGTTACCAGCGAGTGTTGGAAAACCACAGGTATTGCACATTCACCATTTATAGCACACTAATTAATAGTATAACTGCCCGTAAGTGTCCAAAAACTGTGAAGTAAAACCGCAATTGACAATACACTCGATAGGTCATAAACCGGAGCGGAGACACAACACAACTTCCAGCGGCCATCGATATCTGCTCGATTTCAACTTATTCTTATACATGGCCAAAGTATATATATTCCATATCACTTACCTAAAAGGAAATATTCGTAATTTTAGGAGAATATGTTCATGAAAAACACGAAAAAATGTGATTCTCCATTCAGCACTACGAATACAAAATTTTAGTACTGAAATTAGCCGCGAGACAGCGCCGCTTTAACATGATGATATGGATGTGATCAGAAATTACATAATTATTTTAGAAATGATAAACTTCTGAATGATCACAAATTGTAGTAAAATAATTCAATTTATAGGAATTCTTTGTAATAATAATGCTAGAAATCAAATTTTAAGCAATCGGACAGAATCAAATAAACAATCAAATTAACCAAAATACTAACAATAATATTTTAATGTGAACGCATTCATAACTTGTGCTTGTCATTCTCAATCACCCATTCCGTTTCACTTCAATCAACTACATTTCTAAAAGTGCAAATTATATTCAAAATCACTTTAACGTCAATAACTTTCGCTGGATTAAACATGATTGTATTTATTTATAAAAATATTCTCTGCTAAAAGAAAATGGTTAAGTTTCAGCTATAAATATTGAACAGTATTGAAAAATTTTGGAAGAAAATTCTGCGTGGTCTGAACAGTTCTCTACTGCGTGTTTCGTTCTATGCATACTTTTCTTAGATATTTTTAATTTTTATAAATGGTTTGACAACCAGATAAGAAAAAAAATCAGTCTGCGTGCATTCTGCGTGAAAAGGAATTACTTTGTTAGGATTTTTCACGGAGTACTTTTTTATATGGATTATTGATGAGACGGGAAGATTTTAATTTCATTTTGGGATTAATTTCATTTATTCATAGGAAGGAAGGAAGGAAACGTAACATAATTTGTTTAAAATGCCAGACCATTTAGGAAATGATATGCGTAAAGTAAAGGATGACAAAGAAGAACCCGAAAAGGAAATTAAATGTAAGTTCGTGTCTTGTGAAATAAACAATAACCTAGTTCACATTGAATTATTCGATTTTATTTAACATTTTAATAATTTCAGCTCTGGATGAGGGAGATATAGCACTATTGAAATCCTACGTAAGTATATCCAACACTTGCTGATTAATTGTTAATATTTAGGAATGACAAGTCGATTTCAATAACCTTTAAATATTGCAGGGACAAGGGCAATACACAAAAATAATCAAGGTAGTTGAAGATGACATACAGACTGTGATGAAGCGGGTGAATGAACTAACTGGCATCAAAGAATCTGACACTGGATTGGCCCCACCAGCCTTGTGGGACTTGGCAGCGGACAAACAGACATTGCAAAATGAACAGCCATTACAAGTAAGTGAAATACAGATAGTTCCTATTTTTTCTATAGAACCTATGTCACCGGGACAAACAGAAAAACACTGACCTTCATCAAACAAGTACGCTGGACAGGCTTTTGTCATGAAATTGTTGAGGGAGGTTTCTAACCTATATGCTCTGCTCTATGGTACATTCGGAATTCAAGCGAGTTTGATTATGTCAATCTGCCTGCACATCTGTAGTTTGACGTATTCATTGTAAAGCCGTGGTATTGAAAGGTTGTCATAGAGTTATATTAGGAAAACTATCTGTTGAAGTGTGATAATGTGATATAAAGTGTGAGAATGCTTAATAAACGCCTGTACAAAAGTCTCCTGGTCTCATTGCCACAACCCTTCAGGTTATGGGCCACACGCTAAGTGGGATTAGAAAGTAAATGAATCATCATTTAAAATGAAATGTTTTTGATATCCAAGTGTATTTTGATATTTCTTGTGGTTTAGTCTGATATTTAGTTAGTTAGGTCTTTGGTTTGGATTATTGTATGTGTCGTCTGAGTTAGGTTAAAGTTAGGTTCCTGGGTTGGGTTAAAGGTTAATGTAACTTGGTAGGACTTAAGAAGTCTATGAGTTTGGCAGGTGATTCGAAATTTATCCTGATGTTGTACTGGTAGGTAGAAAACTGTTTTAGTCAGTATGGTCAGCATGTGCAGCAGATTGAGGGGGTGTGTTGAGGGAGGTTTCTAACCTATATGCTCTGCTCTATGGTACATTCGGAATTCAAGTGAGTTTGATTATGTCAATCTGCCTGCACATCTGTAGTTTGACGTATTCATTGTAAAGCCGTGGTATTGAAAGGTTGTCATAGAGTTATATTAGGAAAACTATCTGTTGAAGTGTGATAATGTGATATAAAGTGTGAGAATGCTTAATAAACGCCTGTACAAAAGTCTCCTGGTCTCATTGCCACAACCCTTCAGGTTATGGGCCACACGCTAAGTGGGATTAGAAAGTAAATGAATCATCATTTAAAATGAAATGTTTTTGATATCCAAGTGTATTTTGATATTTCTTGTGGTTTAGTCTGATATTTAGTTAGTTAGGTCTTTGGTTTGGATTATTGTATGTGTCGTCTGAGTTAGGTTAAAGTTAGGTTCCTGGGTTGGGTTAAAGGTTAATGTAACTTGGTAGGACTTAAGAAGTCTATGAGTTTGGCAGGTGATTCGAAATTTATCCTGATGTTGTACTGGTAGGTAGAAAACTGTTTTAGTCAGTATGGTCAGCATGTGCAGCAGATTGAGGGGGTGTGTTGAGGGAGGTTTCTAACCTATATGCTCTGCTCTATGGTACATTCGGAATTCAAGTGAGTTTGATTATGTCAATCTGCCTGCACATCTGTAGTTTGACGTATTCATTGTAAAGCCGTGGTATTGAAAGGTTGTCATAGAGTTATATTAGGAAAACTATCTGTTGAAGTGTGATAATGTGATATAAAGTGTGAGAATGCTTAATAAACGCCTGTACAAAAGTCTCCTGGTCTCATTGCCACAACCCTTCAGAAATGACAGCTATTTTTGTGCAGATTTGAAAATTGCCATATTGGCGCTGAGAGCAGTAGATTCTACGATGGCAGTAGTAAGTGAACTTGGAACATCTACTGCTCTCAGTGCCGATATGGCGATTTTCAAATCGGCACAAAAAATTGCCATGACAATAGCCTGTCCAGCGTACTTGTTTAATGGAGGTCAGTAGAGAAAAAATATTTCCCAATTGTTCTATAAAACATTTATTATCTAGTTTTCTCAAATTGTTCTATAGAACAAGATAACAGGACTCCTGTCCCCGTAGACAGACGAAACAATATAATTATAATCGCATGATATAGCATTTTATTGACATCCAACTGTCATAATCCATTGTTTTTTGACAGTTAAATGTGATATTTAACTGGTCATTTATTTCGATGGTCATGCTAGGCAGGCTTGATGATTATCAAACTGGCCACTTAAATTAATTACCTACCTACTTCATTCAACATGTTGGTGCACTACATTATTTTGTGTGCTGCAGATTTCTGATAACATGACATTCACAAATTATCAAAAATTCGTGACAAACATTACATGGAACTGTTTTGGAAAAACTATTACCAATTTATACTTATGAGTAAATCAGGGTGGAATCGCAAGTATGCAGTTCTATGGAAAAGGACAGAATTGTCTTATTTTGTCCCGGTGACGTCAGTTATATATAGAGCAAACTAAAAAACTTCTTCTAATAAAAAATACAATTCAAAACTTGACCATGAAATTGACATAAATAATAATATTGACAAAATAATAAAATGGCTCGAATCACATAACTTAAAAATAAATCTCGATAAATGTAATTTTATTCAATTCAATAAAACAAAACAATCTAAATATACTATTAAACTTAACATAGACAAAATAAAGGAAGCGACACAAACTAAGTTTCTTGGTTTAACTATAGACCCGGATTTAAATTGGAAATTACATGTAGACAATCTATGCAATAGAATCAACAAATTTGTATACGCTTTAAGGAAAATTAGGAACGTTACTAATTTAAAAACAGCCGTCATGACCTATCGTGCTTATATCGAATCGATCATTCGCTACGGTATTGTGATATGGGGCAATAGTACAGAAAATAATAGGATATTTGTAGCACAGAAAAAGTGTATTAGAGCAATATGTGGTATTGCAACTGACGTATCTTGTAAACCATATTTTAAAAGTCTTGGCTTGCTGCCGTTACCATCACTTTATATATTTGAAATCTCTAATTTTGTGAAAAAACACAATAATTATTTTAAAAAAGCACTTGACGTAAATACTAGACTTAAAAGAGACCCTAACAGACTTGTATATACTGATATTCCCAGATCAGCTAAATACAGAAAAAGCTGTTTGGCAATGTGTATTAAGATATATAATAAATTACCTGCCAATATTAAGGAAATTAGTTCTAATGCTGTATTTAAAAACAAATTGTTTAGATGGTTGAATGAAAATAACTTTTATGATGTACGGGAATTGTTTGACCTAAAGACATGATTAGAATTAATATGTTTAAGTTAAATTTCATTAATATGTATGATGACACATTGTACGCCTTTAATAGGTTAATTGTGAGAGACTCAACTAAATTATTTTAGTTTGATAAGATCTTATGTAACCACAATTAGGACAATAAAGATGATGATTATGAAAAAAAAAAAATCTAAGGAAGTGTAATTGCAAACAAATATGGCTTAAAAATGGCACCACGGGGCCGAAAAAACACCTGCTCAGCTTTAGTCGGGCCAGCCACGAACCTGGTGACTGACGTTAGTGTTCTTTTCAATAAATTACAGTTTGTATTGTAGAGAAAAGATAGAAAGAGAGAGTTTATTAGAAATGACGTCCTTTATAGTCAAATGGTGTGAAAGATGCAAAAAAGGCAGTAAAAAGATGCAGAAAAAAAACGTATCTTATTTTTTCATTTAAGTATAGAAAATATCTATGAGTATACAAATTATGGTCGCTAATAAGCAACCAGTGTTCAAACGCTTTGTGCTGCTTAATTAAATGCCAGCATTTTTAGCTCTATCCACTTAGTTGTACTTTTTGTGTGGTGCCATTTTTTGAGCAGAATGCTTATTCTATAGATTTTTGTTTGTTGCTTCTATAGAACAAATAGGAACTACCGTGAAATACACTCAGAAAAGAAATTTCTACTGTTTTAAATATAGTAAGTGATTTGATTTTAATTGTATTATTTTTCTGTAGGTGGCAAGATGTACAAAAATCATTAATGCAGATTCAAATGATCCCAAGTACATAATCAATGTCAAACAGTTTGCGAAGTTTGTGGTAGATCTGGCAGACTCTGTGGCACCAACTGATATTGAAGAGGGAATGAGGGTTGGGTAAGTGAAGTACCTACCTACTACTAAGCATTTTAACTTAACATTTAATTCAATTCAATGCACTTTATTGCATTCCACAATGATAACAAGATGGTACCTAGGTAGGTAAAGTAACAGAACATTGTAGACCTAGGGCACACCAAATTATTTGGAGAAGAGTTGAAAGGACGACTTACTTTTTTTCAATTAAATGACAATATTATTATTTAATTTTTTTTGTCTTTATCATTTAAAAATTCTGAAACACTATAGTAGTATTTTTCAAAGAGCAGTACAGTAGAATCCGGATATAACGACCTTCAAGGGACCGGCGATATTATCTCGTACTAACCGGATGACGAACAAAACGGCAGGATTAATACATACTTACCTTATAAATACAACATACATACGTATAAAAAATAGAAAAGTTTGATTTTCCTATTTAGGTAAATAAAACATTTTCTAGGAATCACATTGCTTTATTTTAATTCACCGGCTTCCAATCGATGTATTATTGCACTTTTTTCTTCAATTGTAAAACACTTTCGTTTCACATAACTCATTTTGATGAGTTTTATAAACTTACCATAACAGGTGACAAACACTATGGGATTTACGCGCGCCAATAAGGAGATGTGAAGCGCGCAGGGTAGGGGTGCGAGGTATTTGTGCGTAGTTTGTGTAAACAAAACATCAGTGGCGTGCACTCCATACATGCAAATAAGCACTGCATACCCTGTAGTACCATAAATATATGACCCTAATTCCCTATCCTATTATTTGTAAACTATACTTGTAATTAAAAAGTTATGACCCATCATCGTGCACAGTGTGTATTAGTTTACGCGCCATCTATTTGTGGTTTTTTAAACTAACTTCAATTTAACCAAAAATCACAAGAACAAGAACCAACGATCGGCCGGGTGACAGAGGCGCCAATTTTTTACCGCGTGGCCATAAGCAGTACTACGGGCTGCTTCTTTTTCATAGAACGAATCTCGTGTAGTACACATCAAAAGTGTGACTGTGTGCGTGAAAATGTATGCGCGTGTTTATGTTTTGGAGGCACTGCTTATTTGCAACCCGACCGCGTCATGATTGCATTGCAGAGAAGAGTAGCGTTTTTTAGTTTGCCCTTGCAGTTGCAGTTAGTTTTGCTTTGTTTTGATTGTTTTTCTTGGCGCAACGCAAGTAAATGACTATTTTAAGTGTAATTATTTCGTTAATTTACTGTGAAAAATTCAATAATTTACATGTGAGACTATGCTGGTAAAGTTTGTTAAAATAAATAAAAATTGCCGCTTTATCGGGGTTATCTTTTGAGGATAAAGTTTAAATAAATGTTATTGATTGCAAAAGGAAGATGCGTTGGGTTTGGTTTAAAAAAAATGTTAGGTAGGTTATGAATGCCCCTCGTTCTTTTCATAAAAAGTTTTATTATAATTAATTATAAATAAATAAATAAATATTTGACAACATCACATACATTGCTCCAACCCCAAAGTAAGTAGCTATAGCACTTGTGTTATGGAAATCAGAAACAACGGTGGTATGACACACACCCAGACCTGAGACAATATTGAAAAGTTCATTTTCTACATTGACCCAGCCGGGGATCGAACCCGGGACCTCAAGAGATGGTGACGCCTTGAAAACCGGCGTGCGAACCACTCGACCACGGAGGTCGTCAAATTATAACTGGCTTACTGCTTGTTTACGTACACACAAACCAATTGTATTGTTTTCTATGCATTTTGTTTTCCAATCAAGATGATAAAAATGTTTGGATTTCGTTCAGTATAGGTTGCTAGATACCGAAACAGCTTAGAGTAAGACGGGCTGTAAGACGGGCTGTGACAAACGAAGCCTTTTGTTGCTCGAAGCCGAAACAGTGATAAAATTGGTATGTTTCTTATCTGTGCCTACCCTGACTAAAATCTCTGTGCACGCCACTGCAAAACATTGCACGTTGTTTTAACCGGACGTATATTATCAATATTATCATAAATAATGGTCGCTGTAAGCAGTTGGTCGCTTAATCCGAAGTCGCACTAAACGGTTATATTTTCATAGTACCTAGCTATAAAACCTAACTTGAGTAAACATTATCGTCGCTAAAATCGGTTAGTCCTTATAAGCGAAGTCGTTATATATGAATTCTACTGTATTTGAAACTTTTTTCATTATTTTTATTTTTCTCTTTTACATTAGGTATTGGCTTTTCTTTAGTTATTATTATCAATGTTTTACTGGCATAAGATGGGATATATAGTTGTGGCCAGATGATTAAAGACACCAGTCCATTTTCATACAAACAAGGTGACTTTGAAGCCTTGGTCCTCTGCTTAGGATGGACCTTGCTAGCTGTGATTCAGGGAGTGAATGGAGGAGATTCAGATCGCTATACACACCCAATTGATCAACATTCTAAGAGATATAAGGATATTATGTTAAAAAAAGTGAAATTAGCATAAACAATTATGGAAATCTTGAAACTGAAAACTATTCTTATATCTTTATGAATGTTGATCAGATCAGTTGGGTTTGTATAGCGATCTGAATTTCCTTCATTCACTCCCTGCATGGCCATCTTCAAATCACAGCTAGGTCAATCCTTAGCATAGAACCAAGGCTTCAAAGTTACCTCATTTGTGTGAAAATGCACTGGTGTCCCTAATTATCTGGGCACCCCTGTATGTTCATTGAAATACCAATGTTTAAATAGTGTTTTCCAAACTTTTTCATGGCGCGACCCTCTAAGTAAAAATATTTTGCAACCCACTACCCTCCGCTGTTCTTAACCTGTATTATTTTATTATATTACAAATATTATATCAGTACAAAGAGACTTTGTGACCCTCTGCGACCCCCTTGTGGAGGCTTTGCGACAGTAAGCGAAACAGTAAGCGTCCCTTACTTTAGTTACTTTGAAAAACAGTGGTTTAAATATTGTTTAGTGATAAGGGGGGTGTATTTTAGAGCTTATAGTGAGTATTATAAGCTGATGCACAACTCCCCAAAAATAATGTTCACACTTTTCAGCCCATTCACATAAGGATGTTGAATGGGATATTATGTTGAACAACAAAAATAAAAAAATATTAACCTTGAACCTTAAGCTTTGGACTGTTAAAATGTTCCATAGTAAAAAGACAATGTGATTTCTTAATTCTAGTGTTCCCTACAACCCGTGCAGATAAAGAATGGGACTGTAAATTTCGGCTAACTGCTCTTGTCACGATAAGTGTGAGTGAGAGAACGATATAGCTTTGGTGATATGGTGTGTGAGCAAGAAGTGAACATGTACGGTACCCTTTTCAATCCCATTCTTTAACAGCGCGGGTGGTAAGTGCGGTTTACCATTTCCAGTCCCATTCTTTATCTGTGCAGGTTGTATTATATTGTTTTTGCATGGAAATTCTTTAACATGGCTAAAGAATTAGAATATTTGAAAATCACGTTTCAAGCACAAGTATTTCTTATTTTCTAAGAAATAGGTACATTATTTTGACATTGAATATAAGTTTGTTTCACATTTGTATAATTTTAGAGTGGACCGTAACAAGTACCAGATTCACATACCCCTGCCGCCGAAGATTGACCCGACCGTCACAATGATGCAGGTGGAAGAGAAGCCAGATGTTACGTACAGCGATGTCGGAGGATGTAAGGAACAGATTGAAAAGTTGAGAGAAGTGGTAGAAACACCCCTATTGCATGTAAGTTTACATAGTTTAAAGAGATTGAGAAGTAGGCGAAAGTAACTGCTTGAAGGGGACAACTGGACCATTTTCGTAGCAATTGTCACCCCCTCTGGTGTCAGGGGCGACAATTAGGAAAAAAAAGTGCCAGTTGTCCCCTCTGGCACAAATTTGAAGGGAACATTTGGGAAAAATTTGTCACCCCTGTGACATAGTATTTAATCGGGTAACAATAAATTCCCATTTTGGGTATCAAAAATACTGAATATAGCTTACTGAAATACTAAGTGGGCGACGGATTGAGGGCGACTATAAGAATTGAAAATGGGTGACTTTAAAATAAAAACCGAGTGTTATCAGAACGGGCGACCCAATTTCTATTTGGGCGACAACCTTAGGGCACACAAAACATTTAAAATTTGGCATATATTTTAGTTAGATGTATTTAAATCAGTTATACAGGGTCATTTTTGGACCCCTTTTCAAACTTTGTCAGGTCATTCTATAACAGCAGTACAATCAATTTATGAAGTAAAACAAAAATATTTTTTTTACATTTTCACCCCAAACTTTTCCCTACACAAATTGAAATTGTTGTCACCGTTTGCGCGTCGCACGGTTGACCCGCGCGAGCCCCCCTCCCGCCACCCGCCTTCCCCCGCTCGCGTCCCGTTCGTAACGGTGAGCGTGCGCGCCTAGATTTTTAGGATATAAAAAGTGGTTGAAAACTGTGAATTTAAAAAGAAATAATTTATAATTATCTTGTAACACTTTTTTTACGTAATCTAAGTAATTCCTGAAAACAATTAATAATTTGTTTACTTTTCATGGTTAAGTTCAATGACATTAGTTGAAAGGTCAATCTGTCACTTCATTTTGACGTTTTGCCCGCTCCGTTCCACGAACGCTTTGAGATGTTTTGATGAAATCTTAGTAATCCAAACATTATTTCTTAATTAACAACTTTCGTTTATTCGTTTTCTTATAAAAGAATATAAAATTAAATAAGTAAATTAAACTACATTAGTTCTGCAGTATTTTTCTTCTAAAAAACATGAAACGGAACAAAGCACCGTGTCACAGATAAATTTCTGATCATAACCCTTCTAATAGATTAATCGATTAGTAATCGATGACAATCGATTAGTAATCGCTTTTAGAGTTTTAACTACAAAATTATGATTTTTCGATAGAAATATTTTAATTGAATATTTTATAGCATGCAATTAACTTATAAATAAAATTCTTCACGATTTGAGTCTCGTTCTGGTATTTTCAGTGTTTTACTTTGAGATTTGGCAAATCGCTAGGTGTCCGAAGCTGTTAATTTTTTTTTTATCGTCTGACATGACATGATCATGCACTTTTCTCTTGTTCTTTTTTGGCTCCAAACCATGAAGTGAAGGAAGCAAAATTATCCTTTTTTGAGTCTTAATTTGTAGGGCTGCGGCCCATTTTTATAATTTAAAATAACTTTAAAACCCATCCATGCAGTAAACATGGTAAGAAATCCTTTTGGAAATAATATCATTTCATGAATTGCAAACATGGATCCGTCATGTGCTAAACCGCGTGTTCTTTTGTTCCAGGGTTTTTCTTTTCTTTTTTTTGTTCTTATGTCTGTACATAAGTTTTAACACTGTTTAACAGTGCCTAGTTTTCTGGTCTAATCCTTAGTACCAGCCTCATTTTTGATGTAATCAAACCTTGAATTACACTCAACTTATCATGATGGAGATTGTCTCATATCTTCCATCGCCAATATGAAGTGGTGATCAACGCCTCATACTTCAAGCATCCTGTACTGTTCCGTACCTACTCAAGATGGGAAGTTGTATTTACTGATCAACGGCCTTGACACCAAGAGAGGGACGAAAACCTCACCGATGACATCCTTGGAAAGCTCTTAATTGGTGGAGATTCAGCAGTAACCAACCATCCTACTGTATGTACGGTAACTTTAAATATATTTCTTAACTTAGTGATAAGTTTTACAAGTTAATCTTTTGACCGTAAGCGGGATAAATGTAATAAACGATAAACTGTTCTGAGAAATAAATGTAATTCTTTAAATTCAATCTTTCTCTTTATTTATCTCTGAAATCGCTTGCTGCAGCGTATAAGGCGCCCTTATCTTTTATAAATTCTAATACGCTGTACTCCAGGTGCGGAAGAGCCAACTCCCTGAACATGCTCAAACCTAACTGAGTAAGCCGCATTTCACTTGGGCTTAACTATAACATCTAACGCTCACCCTTTAACTCTCAATAGTCGCCCTGTGGGAGAAAACCGTTACAATCTCACCTAATTTTTTTTTATTACTTCCTTGAACTATTATTTGATTTTGTAAAGGGGTCGCAAAATTACCCTGTATAGTTACCCACTTAGTTTAATAGTCGCCCGCTCAGTAATTCTGTCACTCATTTTCACTGCCAATTTAAATTATTTGTTTCCCAAATATAGTTGCTCATTTCTATTTCTTTTTGTAACCCACTGTTTGTCGCCCGTTTAGTTATTCTGTCGCTAACAAAATAAACCGCTGCTAGGTTTAGTATTTAAGTGTCCCATTAACAGTCGCCTTTAATTATTTCCTGTCACCCATCTAATTAATTCCCCTTTATTATAAATTTATTTATCATAAAGTCTGTTTGTTTGTTACGCCTTCACGTCTTAACTTCTCAACCGATCATCGTGAAGTTTTGCGTACATATTGTGAACGGTACCATTCATACCGAAAAAAGGAATTGTTTCCGAGGGATAGACAAAATACTATCCACGCAGACGAAGTCGCGGGCGGTCGCCAGTTTCCTATGAAATTGATTCTTTTTTCTTATTCACACGTAACATTTCTAATTTAAACGATGCATATTTTTTTTAAGATGCATAAGTTATAATAAGCTGATCCTTATAAAGGATTTGCCAAACTGGATGCATTCTGTGGTCCGGTCAACCTGTACATAGGGTGAACGTAATAATGTATGGGTTGACCGGACCGCAGAACGCATCCAGTGTGGTTTTTAATTCTTTTTATAAATCAACTATGTGCATATAATTCTCAATTCAACAACTTAATTTTATTAAAACTGTCAATATATTTTTGTAGCCCGAGAAGTTCGTAAAGCTGGGCATTGAGCCTCCTAAAGGAGTGCTGTTGTTCGGTCCCCCCGGCACAGGCAAGACTCTCTGCGCGAGGGCAGTTGCTAATCGAACTGACGCCTGCTTCATCAGGGTTATTGGTATGTTTTTTGAAGTTTAGAATGACTTACATTTCAAAATGTCTGATACGTTCCTAGCACAGTCATGGTATAGTACTGTATAGTACCATACCATGTCAGAGAGACCTTTATGTATGAAAGTTTTTATGTTTAAATAAAGTCCGTTCGCTTAGATAGTGTCGGTTCACCCGCAAGCACTTGTGTTCAGAGACAGGAATACCGGTAACAAACACAACCTTTCACTACGGCACTTCATACATACATACACTCACGCCTGTTTGTATGTATGAAGGCAGAGACTATGGATCGCCACCTGCTACGATTCTTGCACACTTCTTTCGCTTCATTCATATCCATCAATCTTTTCATACATGCCCTGCGGTTTTTGTCACTGCGTACACCAGCCTTTTTTATAATAACCTCTATTGGGTCCGCGTAGGTTTTTCTGGGACGCCCTCGTGCAATCGTTCCTTCCACATTCGCACAGTATATCTCTTTCGTGATTCGCCTTTCATTCATCCTCTCTAAGTGACCAAACCACCGGAGCATTCCTTTCTCAATTCTTGTCACTATATCATCTTTCAGACCACACATTTTCCGAATCACCTCATTGCTCACTCTATCACTCAGTTTTACTCCGCATATTTTCCTCAACGATCGCATCTCTACCGCATTTATTCTGCTTTCATTCTTCTTCTGCCATACCCAAGATTCACTTCCATACATCAGTGTCGGTACCAGCACTCCGTTATGAATAGCCATTCGCGCCTTTGCAGAAACGGTTTGGCTACTCATAACCGAGTGTATAGCACCACTCACCGAATTTCCTTTCTTCACTCGTCTTTCTATGTCTTCCTCACTCTTTCCGTCCCTTGTGAACAAACTCCCCAAGTATACAAACTCACGGACTTGTTCCACTTTTTCGCCACCTAACATTACCGTACAGTCAGTCATTTCTTTATCTCTCTCAAACACCATCACTTTAGTCTTAGTTACATTCACTTTCATCCCTTTTCTCACAAAATCATCATTCATAACCGACATCATTTCCTGCAACTCTTGCGCAGAAGACGCAAGTATAACTTGGTCGTCAGCGTAGAGGAGGCACTTGATTTGAGTCCCATTCATCACAACCCCACAGCCACGTTCTTTCAGACCTTTCATACAACTGTCCAAAAACAGATTAAAGAGCCATGGTGACGCAACACATCCCTGTCTGACACCCCTAGAGATGCCAAACCAATCAGTGTATACGCCGTCAATCCTGACGCATGCACGGGAATCCTCATAGAGAGATTTCAGTGCATGAATCAGTCTGCTCTCCAATCCGTATTCGGACAACACCTTCCATAGCTCATTACTGTCAACTCGATCGTAGGCCTTCTCCAGGTCCACAAAGGCACAGTAAACCTTTTTGTGCTTAGCCAGGTGTTTTTCGGTTAAGCACCTCAAGGAGAAGACCTGATCCGTGCATCCCATAATGGGACACTTCAATGTAAACTGCCAAAATCCAAATTCACTTGCGGGTGTACGCCGCACGCGGTATCCTTTGTTTACGCGGCGGATTTTGACAAGAAGCGGCACGTGCAACGGCGGCGCGATAAAAGGGCCTAAGCGAACGGACTTTGTTTATGTATGAAACAAACAATAACTTTAATCTTTCATATAGATAGAAAATAAAACATAGTATTAAAGATCTGATACATTAAATGGAAAAATACCTTTTGGGGAATAAAGAAAGAATGCCGAATATAAGCTTAGGCGGTATTCTGATACACCTCCCCTAGATTACAATACTATAGTGAACAACTTTGTCAAGTTTAGTCTATTGACAAAGCTACACATTATGGGACAAGCATTTAGAGGTGATATTTTATTTTTATTACATTATCGGCATCCTCTTAACCTTAGTTCATAATTCAAAAATAATTTATTCAGTCTAGGCTGTTACAAGCACTTGTGAATGTCATAGAAGCTACACCATCGGTTCGCAAATCCTAAGCGGGAGACCTTGTAACGAGAAGAACCGGCAAGAAACTCGTCAAGGGCTGCTTTTTTCTCCCTGTATATAATACTTTATTTCATGTCTAGTGACTTAGTGAGCGCGTAAGCTTGTGAGGTGAATAAGCTTATGTTTATGCTTTTAGGTTCGGAACTGGTGCAGAAGTACGTGGGCGAAGGCGCTCGGATGGTCCGCGAGCTGTTCGAGATGGCGCGCAGTAAGAAGGCCTGTCTCATATTCTTCGACGAGATCGACGCCATCGGGGGAGCTAGGTAACGGATCAAAACTTATATACTAGAGTCTGGTCAACGAAAGATGAGATTAAATGGCGGCGCCACTTTTCCTGTTAAATTGACGTTTAGAAATTAAGTTATTGGGAACTGACCCCTACTATAGTAGGGGTTGCGCCTTATAAGGCGCAACCAAGTCATCTTTCGTTGACCAGACTTTAGTGGCTCAGTGAGCTGTAGACGTCGCGTTTGTGCGTACCTCAAATTGTATGTTGTTAATTTAATGGATGTCACCAAGTTTTCATAAGTGCTGTTTGGTAGGTATTCTTTTATTATATCTATTTGAAACTAGATGGCGCTTCTAATTTTGAACTTTTTTCGAATGTGTAATTTTTTTACTGGTTTGTTAATTTTTAATAGTTAATTATCGAACCTGCTCACAAAATTTCACGAGAATCGGTTGAGAAATGCAACCTATGTAGAGGAGAACATACGGACAGTCGGAAAGCCGGATAGAAATACAAAAACATTTTAGCCAAGCTGAAGCATAGACACTTCCTTCGCGCTTCGCGCTCGCTCAAATAATTAGTCATTTCTTTCGTAATATATGTGTGAAAAACCATTTGTTATTTTTTATAATAGATTTTTTCAATATAGAATTTGGTGAAAAAACACGCTTTTTATGGGGAGTAAAGAAAGAAGGCTGACCGCAAACTTAGACAGCATTCCGATACAACTCCCCTACATCAATATTAATTACATAATATAATAGTCTTTGCTGTTGGAGCTATCAGTAAAGTCATTCCTTGTACTTAAAACACTTTTTAAAAATGTCTTCTTAATATTAATGTATGTACCATGGGCAACAGCGTCGCTTAACCACTCAGATCAAAATCGCTTGCACGCCGCGCCGTCACAACGTACGTTTAGTTCGTGCAGGGGCGATACGCGCGCACACGAATTTTGTTGCTAACTGGTTAAGCGACGCTGTTGCCCATAGTACATACAATGCGGTTAATTTAACAATGTACAAATGAAGTGGCTAACTTCAGAGCGCTTACGGTACAAAACGACGTATTCTATATGTAAAACTAGCGGCCGCCCGCGGTTTCACCCGCGTGGTTCCCGTTGCCGTGGGAATATCGGGATAAAAATATCCTATGTTTAAAAATAGGCTATCTACTATCTGTGTGCCAAATTTCAACCAAATCCGTTCAGTAGTTTTTGCGTGATTGAGGAACAAACATCCAAACCCACAAACTTACATTTATAATATAGTAGGAAGTAGGATTACTGTTTTCCATACATTCTCGAGTGAAGTTGCAGTGATACACTATTGTCAATTTAATCGCTTTGTATGTTCCCTATTTTTCTTGAACTTTCATTATTAACCGACTTCAATAAAGGAGGAGGTTCTCAAGTAGCCGGTATTTTTATTAAATAGGTTTGATGACGGAGCTGGTGGTGACAACGAAGTGCAGAGAACTATGTTGGAGCTGATCAACCAGCTTGACGGTTTCGACCCACGTGGTAATATCAAGGTGAGAAAAAAAAACTATTTGTTGGTATATTAATAAGTTAAACTCATTTTAAGAGAGAGAGAGAGAGTTTTATCTACTTTAGCCTGCAAAACTAAGTACTACAGAGGTCTATTTTCATACAAACGAGGTAACTTTGAAGCTTTGGTTCTCCGCCCAGGATTAAACGTGGTGTGATCTGGTGATGGCCATCCAGGGAGTAAATGGAGAAGATTCAGATCTCCATACACACCCAATTGATCTGATCAGCATCAGGCACGTATCCAGACTTTTAATTCGGGGGGGGGGACAACTGCATC
Source organism: Agriphila tristella (assembly GCA_928269145.1). Classification (NCBI taxonomy): domain Eukaryota; kingdom Metazoa; phylum Arthropoda; class Insecta; order Lepidoptera; family Crambidae; genus Agriphila; species Agriphila tristella. The sequence continues at coordinate 21,149,907 of OV743442.1, forward strand.
CCGCAAACTGGAGAGTGCCTCGCCCGCTAAATTTGAATTTAGTCCTGTTGTGTGTGTTCCGGATTTCGGGGGGGGATAAATCCCAACTATCCCCCCCCTTGGATACGTGCCTGATCAGCATTCTAAGAGCTGTAAGGATTAGAGTTATCAGTTACAGCATTTCCATACATTTTAATGCTATTTTTGTGGTTTTTTTAAACATATCCAAACAGCTCTTAGAATGCTGATCAGATCAATTGGGTGTGTATGGGGATCTGAATCTTCTCCATTCACTCCTTGGAAGGCTATCATCAGATCACACCACGTTTAATCCTGGGCGGAGAACCAATGCTTCAAAGTTACCTCGTTTGTATGAAAATAGACCTCTGTAGTACTTAGTTTTGTAGGCCAGTGTATTATACAGAGTTAATGAGATTTCTTATAGAATTACAAAAAAAAAAACATCCAAACTATAAGTATCGATGTTATTAAAAATATTTTTAAACACCTTTTTAACTTAGATACAGTTTAAATGTGATACTGTCTATTCCAAACAATATTATCAAAATAGTGACAGCATCACATTTAAACAGTGTCTAAGTTAAACAGGTGTTTAAAAATCTTTTGTAATAACATCGAATAATACTAAACTAAAACATCTGAATTAATAATAACGTGCTGTAATCCAAAGTGTTTATTTCAAAATCTTTTAACTTGTCTCCAATCACCAGGTCCTGATGGCCACCAACCGTCCCGACACCCTGGACCCCGCGCTGATGCGCCCAGGTCGCCTGGACCGCAAGGTGGAGTTCGGTCTCCCAGATCTCGAGGGCCGGGCGCATATATTCCGTATCCACGCGCGGTCCATGAGCGTAGAGAGGGACATCAGATTCGATTTGCTGGCTAGGCTGTGTCCGAATTCTACTGGTGCCGAAATTAGGTAAGTCGCCAGGCGATTTTCACAAGGTACCGTCCCAAAACCCTGAACCTTGCGCTGATGCGTCCAGGCCCCATTTCACCAAATAGACATTTGTCACTGACAATATGTCGGCAATTTTTACTGTCTTTTTTACTTTATAAAGGACAATTATGTTGTGAAACAGTGGATAATTTTTACAAGTCGACAATTGTTACGCAAACTCGACTCAGCTCCAGTCTCATGTCAAGAATCACTGATAAATCCACAAATGTCAGTGGCGTGCACAGAGATTTTAGTCAGGGTAGGCACAGATAAGAAACATACCAATTTTATCACTGTTTCGGCTTCGAGCAACAAAAGGCTTCGTTTGTCACAGCCCGTCTTACAGCCCGTCTTACTCTAAGCTGTTTCGGTATCTAGCAACCTATACTGAACGAAATCCAAACATTTTTATCATCTTGATTGGAAAACAAAATGCATAGAAAACAATACAATTGGTTTGTGTGTACGTAAACAAGCAGTAAGCCAGTTATAATTTGACGACCTCCGTGGTCGAGTGGTTCGCACGCCGGTTTTCAAGGCGTCACCATCTCTTGAGGTCCCGGGTTCGATCCCCGGCTGGGTCAATGTAGAAAATGAACTTTTCAATATTGTCTCAGGTCTGGGTGTGTGTCATACCACCGTTGTTTCTGATTTCCATAACACAAGTGCTATAGCTACTTACTTTGGGGTTGGAGCAATGTATGTGATGTTGTCAAATATTTATTTATTTATTTATAATTAATTATAATAAAACTTTTTATGAAAAGAACGAAGGGCATTCATAACCTACCTAACATTTTTTTTAAACCAAACCCAACGCATCTTCCTTTTGCAATCAATAACATTTATTTAAACTTTATCCTCAAAAGATAACCCCGATAAAGCGGCAATTTTTATTTATTTTAACAAACTTTACCAGCATAGTCTCACATGTAAATTATTGAATTTTTCACAGTAAATTAACGAAATAATTACACTTAAAATAGTCATTTACTTGCGTTGCGCCAAGAAAAACAATCAAAACAAAGCAAAACTAACTGCAACTGCAAGGGCAAACTAAAAAACGCTACTCTTCTCTGCAATGCAATCATGACGCGGTCGGGTTGCAAATAAGCAGTGCCTCCAAAACATAAACACGCGCATACATTTTCACGCACACAGTCACACTTTTGATGTGTACTACACGAGATTCGTTCTATGAAAAAGAAGCAGCCCGTAGTACTGCTTATGGCCACGCGGTAAAAAATTGGCGCCTCTGTCACCCGGCCGATCGTTGGTTCTTGTTCTTGTGATTTTTGGTTAAATTGAAGTTAGTTTAAAAAACCACAAATAGATGGCGCGTTAACTAATACACACTGTGCACGATGATGGGTCATAACTTTTTAATTACAAGTATAGTTTACAAATAATAGGATAGGGAATTAGGGTCATATATTTATGGTACTACAGGGTATGCAGTGCTTATTTGCATGTATGGAGTGCACGCCACTGACAAATGTACTCCAGTCTCATGTCAAGAATCACTGACAAATCCACAAATGTGTCGACTTGTAAAAAAAACCCTGTTTCACAACATACTTGTCCCTAATTAAAGTAACGAAAATTATTGTAAAATTAACCGATTACGTCACGGACAAATGTCGACTTAGTGAAATAGAGCCCAGGTAGTCTGGACCGCAAGGTGGAGTTCGGTCTCCCAGACCTCGAGGGCCGGGCGCTTATATTCCGTATCCACGCGCGGTCCATGAGCGTTGGGAGGGATATCTGAGGGCCTAGCCAAAGTAACATTCGCTAATCTTCGTTATCGCTTCGCTTTCAAAACATGTATGGGTTGGACACAAGGTTTCGTTAATAATCGAATTTTAAAACGTCAAATCCATGTCCTTATTCTACTGGTGCCGAAATTAGGTAAGTCGCCAGGCGATTTGCAACTTAAGGTGGCACCCTGATGGAAGTGGCGCCGCGGTGATATTTATTTAACATTGTAATTCTTACATAATTTTAATAAAACTTTACGTGAATTTTTTGGGCCCATAGTCTAGTATTTTTAGACGGTATCATTACATCCCCTCGTAGTCACTACTAGAAGTAGATAGCAAATATGTCAAAAACGACGTAGATAGCAATTATATTATGTAATAATACCTTCTAAAAATACTTGACTATGAGCCCTATAAATTCCACGATTTAAATTAACAACTTATAATATAATAAAAACCTCTGAGGGCGCCATTTCAGTCAGGGAATCGCCTTAAGCAATAAAGATAATCTATTTATTAATAAATATTGTTTACTAGGTTTACTTTAAAACAGACTTTACATCCTTCCATACCCACCAATCCGCACTGGGCCCGCGTGGTGGGTTATGGCCCATCCTCCTTACCACCCATAAGGAAGGCCTGTGCCCCAGCAGTGGGGACATCAAAAAAGGCTGATGGACATAATCCTTATGTTAAGATAATTTATTTCTAGTACTTTTTCAATTATACAAATGAGGAAACCGTTTCTTCGAAACATCAAACTGAGCAACTTTTACTAAGGGACCAACTCTGAAATCGCGAAAAATCAGCTGTTTCATACAAAAATTAATAACGAAAATATAAAAATGTATGAAACAGCTGGGATTTTTTTTTTCGCGATTTCAGAGTTGGTCCCATAGTAAAAGTTGTTCAGTTTGTTGGTCCGAAGAAACGGTTTTCTCATTTTGCGTTAATTCATTAACATGTTGTATAAATTATCTTAATATAAAAATAGCATTGTGAATGCCAAAAATCTAAAAGTTCAATAATAATCCTTATGTCCCCAGGTCGGTGTGCACCGAAGCTGGTATGTTTGCGATCCGCGCGCGCCGCAAGGTGGCCACCGAGAAGGACTTCCTCGAAGCCGTCAACAAGGTCATCAAGTCCTACGCCAAGTTCTCCGCCACGCCCCGCTACATGACCTACAACTAAACGGTGGTCTTGCCTTGTATGGTCGGTGTTGCCATCACCAAAAATTAGGGGAAAATATTTTGTTCTTTTTTGAGACATTTTGGCTCACCAACTAAAACTTTACCCATGTTATTACAAAAGATTTTTAAGTGTGAGTTGCACCAAAACGCTGTCAAAGTTAAAGTTATCGTCAAATGATAATGCTACCTATTTGTCACGTCAAACTTGTCAAAGGACATCGTGCTGGCTGGCAACCTCTTTTTTTGGCTAACTTTTGCTTAACCGGTACTTTAACAAGCTTGTTATCGTTAAAGTTAGGTGGTGCAACTCAGCCTTAGACACCTGTTTAAATGCGATGCTGTCATTTTTAGGATTCCGTACCCAAAGGGTAAAAACGGGACCCTATAACGAGACTCCGTTGTCTGTCACCGTATCTCATTAACCGTGATAGCTAAACAGCTGAAATTTTCACAGATGATGTATTTCTGTTGCCGCTATAACAACAAATACTAAAAACAGAATTTGTACGGAACCCTCGGTGGGCCAGTCCGACTCGCCCTTGTCCGGTTTTATGACAATGTGTGAGTTGCACCAAAACACTGTCAAAGTTAAAGTTATCGTCAAATGATAATGCTACCTATTTGTCACGTCAAACTTGTCAAAGGACATCATGCTGGCTGGCGACCTCTTTTTTTGGCTAACTTGTGCTTAACCGGTACTTTAACAAGCTTGTTATTGTTAAAGTAAGCTGGTGAAACTGAGCCTAAAAGTCTGTTCATCCTTACTTGTCTTATTTGGTAAACAATCTTCACCCAACTCTTTATTGAAATAATCATTTATAAAATACAACAAGTGGTTTTCCACACAAAGATTACAAAATAAATTGTTAATTATAAATATCAATTTCATAAAGTTACTTACATATTTTTAATTAACGATTTAAGTTTAAAAGACGTATGACAACTGTCATAAACTGTTTACTAAATAAGACAAGTAAGGATGGACAGACAGTATTGTTTGAAAGTGACAGCATAACATTTAAATAGGTGTGTTTAAATATCTTTTGTAACACGGCACGTCTTTGTTTTCTCCGTAATTATCTCTCCATTAACATGAGAAAAATAAGGCAATATCACTAAGCATTTTCATCATCTCGCATTGAAATATTTGAGATGAAACACATCGAGATGGTGAGGTAGGCTCTGTATTAGAAATAAATGTTTATAATCTTAATATTTGCTAATAAAATATATTTTACAAAAGTACATGAGACGTTTCTTATTTTAATCATTCCCGATTATTATTACACATGTAAGATTATCTTTACTCCATTATGATTTGATTATGATACAATTAAACTGAGAATAAGTACCCGGAATCATACGTCATAATGCACTGTATTATTTATTTTGTACTAAATTAAAATCTACAATACCTCAAATTCGAAATGAGCTAAATCTAAGACCACATATCTCTTGCTAACATAGACCATTTACTAAGTAAATTATAAGAGTTAGGTACATCGATCCAACAAAATAAAATAACTAATATTTTTAAAAGAAACTATATTTTTATTTACAAGCTTTTGCTTGTAAAAATGAGCGCCAATATCCATTCGCTCTATCGCTTAAGCCCTAAAAATATTATTTAGATGAAAAATTGACTAGCAAGCATTAGTAACTTTGTGTATTCATGTTTATTTATTTATTACAGGAAGGATCAAATCCAATCGATCATCAGGAATCTAATAGTGAAACGTTCACACAATCATCAAGGTTGACGTCACGGAATATACTCGTAGTATAATCACTGTTGGTTGACACCATGTTTGCAATATTGAGGGTAGGAAGAAAATATCGCTTTCTGGCTATAACCGTAAGCTAGATGACATACTTTATGTAGATACTGTTGTCTGGAAAAAGTGATTTTATGTTACTAATTTCAATAAAGTTTGGCTGTACTGATAATTATACCGAGAGCAAGATTACCCCTTACCTTCTGTCAATAATTGTGTTGTGTTGTGAAACTTTAGTTTTTGTGTAATTTGATTAAAGTGAGTTTTAATATCAAGAAACATGTCTGTAAATGTAAGTACCTATCTAACATTTCTTCTTATCTGGATTTTTATGCACGAAGATATTGGGACCCTTAGATGTTCTCGTGGTTTCTGTTGTAGAAATGAAAGATATGTAATTTTAAAGCTATTTTTCCACTTTTTACTGCCTAAAAAGATATATCAGAGTAGCACACCCTGTCTGCTTCGTACTAACACTGTTGTTATGGCATCAGATTTGGTGAGATGCTTGCAAATAACCAAGTGGACTTTGGAAATGATATTTCAATATCCCAACCGACTTTAAAATGTGGAGGGTTCATTATTGAGCTCGATTTGGTAACTACTTAACCTTTATTCCCATCTGCCCCCTTCAAGCTCCGCCACCAGGGTGGTGGTTGGCACTAATAGGTGGCATTCACCACCCCGGTGTTCGATGGCACCTATTTATTCCCATCTGCAACCTTCGAGGGTGCCATGGTGGTGGTTGGCACTAATTAGTGGCGTTTACCACCCCAGTGGTCGATGGCACCTATTTGTTTCGATCTGCCACCTGCGAGGGTGCCATGGGGTGGTGGTAGGCACTAATTAGTGGCGTTTACCACCCCGGCGGTCGATGGCACCTATTCATACCCAACTGACCCCTTCTAACTTGCCACCGGGGTACTATAACTACGAAGGGGGCAGATGGGAATAAATAGGTGCCATCGACCAACGGGGTGGTAAACGCCACTAATTAGTGCCAACCACCACCCCCGGGAATAAAGACTACTTAACCCTCTGTCAGAATTTGAAAGAAGAAAGAAAGAAAAACAGTTTATTGACCGCGACAGAAGAGAAAACAATGGGAACTAAAAATAATAGATTCTTTTAAACTAGTTTGTGCGCAACCAACTAGGCCCCTACCTCAGCAATGCTACAGTGACATACCGGAGCATGCCACTGCAACGCTGGTATTCTGGAGGAGCCTAATCGGTGACGAGAACGGACAGACAAACAAAGAGCAATAATACTAAAAAAATATTTGCGTATGTTTAAAATATTAAGCACTATTTTATAGCAGAATTTTACCTAATTACCTGTCAAGTAAGTTAATTGAAACTTAACCGGAACTTGTGAAACGGGCCAGCCTATTTTGTTGGCAGGATGCGTATACCGATGTGGTGGAGCTGTGTGCTCTTCTCCAATGCTTGGGGTTCAGTGTGAAGTCTTTGGAAACCAGTGACTCGAATATCAGTCAAGATGGGGGCACTAGAACTGTAGTTATCAATTGTCAGGTAAGTATGCAAAGAAGGAAATATTTGCGCTGAAGAATAAAACAAGAGGCACCACTTTCGATGCCACTGAATGTAACTTTGAATTTGGTAGGAATAAATTATGAGACTCGAAAACTTAAAATGTTGAATTAATAAAAAAAGGTACTATTTAATCGGGTAACAATAAATTTCCATTTTGGGTATCAAAAATACTGAATATAGCGTACTGAAATACTAAGTGGGCGACGGACTGAGGGCGACTAAGAATTGAAAATGTGTGACTATAAAATACAAACTGAGTAACTTGTTATCAGAACGGGCGACCAAATTACTATTTGGGCGACAACCTTGGGGAAAACAAAACATTTAAAATTTGGCATATATTTTATTTAAAAAATGCAACTATTAAACTAATCAAGATGACAAAAATACTATGTTGGGCAACGAACCAAGGGCTTACAAAAAAAACATTGTATTACCTTAAATCAGTTAGATAGGTACCCACTTAGATTAATAGTCGCCCACTCAGTAATTTTGTCACTCATTTAGATTTTTCACTGCCAATTTAAATTATTTGTTTCCCACATATAGTTGCCCATTTTTATTTCTTTTTGTCACCCACAGTTTGTCGCCCGTTTAGTTATTCTGTAGCCAACAAAATAAACTGCTGCCATGTTTAGTATTTAAGTATCCCATTAACAGTCGCCTTTAATTATTTCCTGTCACCCTTTTAATTACTTTCCCATTAAAAATATATTTCGTGTCCCCCATCACATCAGAATTAAGGAATATTAAATTAAATGATAAAAAAAATATGCAGTCTTGCGAGGTGACTGAATTTAAAAAATGATACTTATTTCAGTCGTCGGGTCTGCACGTAGTTCTGGAAAGCCCTGGATTGTCCTGCTCATGTCCTACCAATCAGAACAGCGGTGTGTGGCAGGTGTCCGGAGTCAGCGGTGGAAAACAATTAGACAAGGTAAACAAACTACCACCGCAAGGCGCCTCGAAGTGGCCTGCCAAGGCACTTTAATTTGCCCAACCGTGGGCTGGCTGGATCGCTAGTAGATCTAAGACACTTTCTTCAGATTCCGTTTTCGTCAGAAAAAATATAGGCTGTTTTATTTCTGACGAAAGCGGAATTCCTCTTTCGTCAGAAAAAACTTAATAAAATAAGAATTTATCGAAAATATAACGGGAATTTAAAGTACCAGGCTAGCATGAATGTAAAGGAGGTCTTTTCATACCTGTTCATCAGATCCGGTCAGCATATTCCCTACAACCCTTAACGGGAGTCCTAACTTCCAGAAAAACCAGCCTTAATTTTTTTCTGACGAAACCGGAATCTGATTAAATTCCGTTTTCGTCAGAATAGAAAGAAAACCGCCTATATTTTTTTCTGACGAAAACGGAATCTGACGAAAGTGTGCTAGATCGGCTAGTGGCACTGCTTCCACAACCCTAAAAGTTGTAGCTCAGTGCGCACAGTCTAAGAAATTTTACTCACCTAGAAAATGAATTGGCTAGTCTTGACCTACCGTATAATGAAACCACTTTGTTAGCTGCTTAGTTCACGTTCAGGGTAGCTATACGAAAAAGGCTTTAAACATTAGTATTTATTATACAAAATGCATCTTTCATGCATTCTAGGTAGCTTAGAGTTTTGATTCCTGATGATAGCGACTTTTATAAGGTTCATACCTAAAAAAATTGTTGCCTAAGCATTCTGTTAGGAAATAATATTTATTTTAACAAACTCAAAACCATAATGACAGGCTTCCTCTCTGTAACCATCTAAGTAATGACGATTTTGTTTAATATTGGTTCATCATCGACAGGAATTCGGCTGCACCTTACTCGGGTCTCTCCCGAAGGGTCACCGCGAGAGACTGACGACGGAACTGCGCGAGATGATCCGGTGCATCAAGCAGCACAACGAGTCAGTCGAAGCCGACAAGAAGACCAAGGAAATCAACAAGTCTACCAGCATGATAGAGTTGAATACTCCTGAGAAAGGGTATAAGTTAGCTTTTGCTGGTCAATCTTATTTTCAATTTATTGGGATCTTCTGTACTTTTATGAGGAATTTTCAATTTAGCTGCAAAACACTAAACAGCAAACGCTAAACATAGCTTAGAGGGATTAAAATCATCATCATCATTATCATATCAGCCGCCCAACACCCACTGCTGGGTAAATACCTCCCCCAAGCCCAAGAATCTCCACGACGGTTGGTCCTGCCTGCCCGCATCCAGCGGCTTCCCGCGACCTTCTCCAGTACCCTTAGCACGAACAACCATCGAAAAAAATAACGTAAAAATACGTAATTTTTTTTATGGGAAAGTACAGTGCCATCTATCGCCGTACGCCGAGTACTTTTTTCTCGATAGTTATTCGTGCTAGGGTACTGTACCCTTAGCACGAACAGCTATCGAGAAAAATAACGCGCGTAAAATTACTCGATAGAGACTTGTCTATAGAAAATTTAATTTCGCTTTCGACGGTAGATGGCGCTGAACCAATTTTTCATACAAAATTGCACTATCGAATGATTTTACGCGCGTTATTTTTTTCGATAGCTGTTCGTGCTACGGGTACTGATCGTTGGTCCACCATGTCGGGGGCCTACCCACGAAGCGTCGTCCGGTGCGCGGTCGCCATTCTAGAACCTTTCCGCGCCAACGGCCATCGGTTCTTCTCGCTATGTGTCCCGCCCATTGCCACTTCAGCTGAGCAATCCTTCGAGCGATGTCGGTTACTTTAGTTCTCCTATACGGATCTCATTTCTAATTTGATCGCGCCTCATCGAGCCATGCTTGGTGTGGCACTAAAATACCTAACAGCAATTCTAATAGGCACAAAGAAACATTATGCACAATGCACGTTGTTAGAATTTCTTATAAGTGACTGTACGTACTAAACATTTGCTTTGTTTATGGTTGACGAACACTTGATACTTACATCGATTACGATCAGGGGGGTAATTACGTAACTTTGTTGCAATCAACTCTGACAGAAATCGCAGTTACATCGCTGCTTTAGTAAGAACCCATGTGACAACTATCTTAACTAAAGCAGCAATGCAACTGCGCTTTCAATCGATTTCAATCAAGAATTGTTAGCAACAGACTTACGTGATCAAGGGTCAGATGCCTACTACGCGAAACATCCCGCGTTTAAATCCCGGGGGGTAATTACGTAACTTTGTTGCAATCAACTCTGACAGAAATCGCAGTTACATCGCTGCTTTAGTAAGAACCAATGTGACAACTATGTTACTTAAAGCAGCAATGCAACCGCGCTTTCAATCGATTTCAATCGAGAATTGTTAGCAACAGCTTTACGTAATCAAGGTACAGGTATGGACTAAAGTTTGTGCGATGAACATAAGCATTTATTTACGAGACATCGCCATTAATTATACGAGCTTTATTAAGTACTATGACTGGTGTGATCATTTATTCCTCTAATTTCCAGATTATTTCAACCCAAGGTGGATACTCCCACAATGTACCGTTCCCTGGACACGCTGACAGCCGCGAAGGTCATCAGAGAACAGCCATTGCCAACTCCTGGGCCACTGACCAAACGTCTCATGGCAGACGCATATTCCAACGACGATGCGAACAAAAAAGTTAGTGATGTTTACCTACTTTAATAAACTATCCAAGTAAAATGTCTAAACATGAAATAAAACACTTTTTAACGGATACTAGCGCGGTTTTATTGACCGAAAACCGCGCTAGTATCCGTTAAAAAGTGTTTTATTTCATGTCTAATGAGCGCATAAGCTTGAGAAGTGAATACTACGTCTAACTTCTGAAGAAACAGTCACAGTGTTCGAAAGCGACATCAAACAATTTGGGGTTTTCAAAGAGGCATAAAAATGCTTTTTAGGATCTTCGCAAAGCAACATCAAACAATTTGGGGTTTTCAAAGAGGCATAAAAATGCTTTTTAAGATCTTCGCAAAGCGACATCAAACAATTTGGGGTTTTCAAAGAGGCATGAAAATGCTTTTTAGGATCTTTGCAAAATCTTTATAGGTAGTGAGATGTTTTCGTCGATAGACGGAAAGTAGTCTTAGTAGTCTCGGATGGACCCGACCAAACATCTGACTTTGATCTGAAACCAATAACATATTTAAATGATAATAATATATTTGAACATTATCAATTAACAGGCAATGTGCGGCAGACAGAGTACATACACGTTGTCTTCGACGCCGCCGGGAAGCGCGAGACAACGCAACAAAACATCAAGGTAGGTATGACCAGTTTTATTTATTCTTATGGTAGGTATGACACGAGACACTTGAGCGGAAATATCCGGCATTTAGGTCATACTTACAAACGAAATATGTAGTTGACAAATTAAATAATATTTTCCTCAATTTCAGTCCAATACAAAACCAACAGAACACGTTGTTGGAACATCTAATAGAAGCTGAGAAACGGGCAGAGGATCTGAGGAATAAGCTTTCGTTTGTCATAATGAATTATGTGGATGAGGGAAGAGACGATTCTTCAATATCGTCATTAGCTTTAGACGTATCAAAAATATCTGTTGTAAAGGTATGCGTTTCTTACAAACATATTTGGTTTTGCATGATATTTAAGGCCAGCAGGCAGCACCCTATGAATATTGTAAAATAAATTTTCTAACAAGAATGGTTCACGGAAATTGCTATTCGCAATCAAAGATCTGTCCATTTTCTTGAACTAAACAGAACTCTATTTTTAGGAACCAGCGAAATCACAATTTGCATCAAGTCCAAATCTATCTGGATTGGGAACAGTGCATGAAGATTTTGCTAAAAGTCGTCTGAAACGCTTTGAAAGCACGTCGACATCAAATTTAGTCAAAAAACCAACTACAAACGAGAAGACATCGCGACTACGTCGCATTTCTCCCAATATTTTCAAATCAAAGAAGGACACAGTAAAGCCTGAAAATCCAAAAGTTACAGATAGTAAGGGCAGTAAATTAAACAGTAAGTTTTCAAAATATAGAAACGTTATAATTATTAGCGACAGATAATAAATAATAATAATAATAAATGACACACACCCAGACCTGAGACAATATTGAAAAGTTCATTTTCTACATTGACCCAGCCGGGGATCGAACCCGGGACCTCAAGAGATGGTGACGCCTTGGAAACCGGCGTGCAAACCACTCGACCACGGATGACCGACTGACTTTGAAACTATGTTTAACATATCCAAATTGATAGAAATTAGGTTTTATCTTAATATTTTTTTTTACGTTTTACAGGTTTGTTCAGACCAAAGATAGTTACACCTGTTGCTCGACCACCAGTAGAATCAAGCCCAAATATGAGTGCCAGTAAAAAGAAGTTCAACCATATAAAGTCTACTATACCGAGACCCACACCCTCCAAAAAGGAGTAAATTGTACCAACTTATATGATTGTACATATCTAAGCAGGTTTTTTGTATAGTATGTTCGCCAAAACTTGTAGCTCCGGTAGCCGCGACGAATCAAGCAAGATTAATAAATTACCTTATGCAATAAATTGTGTTCTTACGCTTATTATTTTTCGAATTATTATACCTAAACATTGGCATCCGATTGAAACAAAAAATAATAATTTAATTATTTAAAAGTAACTGATATCTTAAAAATATAAGTATAATAATACTAAAATATTTTCACGACTGCATTAAATAGATTATCCCAATTATTACGATTCAGTTACATCAGAATTCGAGGCAGTTATTAACAGTTTTTCAACTTCTTTCTCTAGATTGTAATTTTGTTTGTTGGCTGACTGTCCTCGTTTTTTTGTTTTTGATCTCGATGATTTACCAACGCTGTTATCTTTATCTTTCTTATCAGATTTTGAGCATTCCTGACTTTCTCCCGACTCCTTTATAAAATTTTCTATTAACTTTTTGGTGCATACATTACCTTTACGAGAATTTGTGTGACTCCTTCTGGTTCTTTTGGGTTGCTTGTCATCACATTCTTCAGAACTATTCATAAGTTCATCAGAATTGGTTTCTTTTTCTAGTCTATCGCTCATTTCTTTTTCTTGACTTTTTTTCGTTAGTTCTTTCAAAGTTAACTTATTACTTCTTAGTTCTTGTTTTCTTTGTTTTTTAGCTAACTTGAGACATATTGTAGCTTTTGGATATCCAGTGAATTGCTGATAACAATCGCCTTTATCTAAAGACGTAAAACTATTAAAGAATTTTCTAGGATGTATATCTTCGCTACTAGCATTTAATAAGACATATGCTTTCTTTAAAAATAGTTTTTTGTCAATGGGGTTTTGAAGGTGAAAAAAGTTTTCAATTTGTTCATCAGTTGTTAACTTTTTGATTGCGTTTCTTTGAACTATATTGTATGATACCACAGCCATTAATATAAAAGCTGCCTCATTGCTAAGTATGTGGTCCCATAAGATAAGCCATTCAGAGCAAGTTAGCACTTCACTAAAAGCTGTCTCCAGTATTTTTAAGGCATATGTTTGGCTTGTAATCCCTGCTTCACAGTAGTAGTTGAGGAGGGACTGGTCATGTTCTGCTAGTATATTTTCTGTCATAGCTAATATACTTATTGGAGGAAATGGTGCATATTCAAACCAAAGTTGGCAATAATTCAAAAGGATAGTGGCAACACACTCAAATAAAAGAAGTGGATCCTTTTGCAGCACTTTTACAAAAGGGAAAACAAATCCTGGTAAAAATTTCATTACAGCAAATAATGGACACCAATGAGCAAGACAGGATAATAATCTCTTCAAATTTTTAAGTGTAGCCAAATTGTGTATAGTAAATTGTTTTTCAATATCTTTGTATGACGGATGAATTCCTTTATCAACTAATGCAGCGTATGCCACTTTGTTTTTGGGTGTGTTCAAAAGAGATCTCCAAATTGCCGATCTAAACTTATCAGGATATTCGCCATATTGCATCAATATTCTTCTTAGTCTAGCACTATCCATACAACTTTTCATTTTCTGTTCAACTTGAATTTTTGATAGAGAGAGGTCCCTAGGGACATATCTATGCGTGGATGAGCAAGGAGTCTCCTCTTTTACTACATCTCCCTTGGCATTTTGAGCCATTTCTAGCACATGAGCTGTGTTATAAATATTTACTTCTCCAAGTTGTAATATACATAAGAAATACTTACCGGTTGGACTGATGGTAAATTTTCGGATACCTGATGATTCAGGAGATATTGTGCCTATAACAGATACTGTTTCCAAGTCCAGTAAGTTCAGCGTACAATCACTGCTAAGAATGGCAAGAATTTTGTTAGCTCCACCGTCAAATACTTGTGGGATAAAGGCTACTTGTTGCGCTCCAGATATGTTTAGCTTTGACAAGTTGATTGACTTCAGGGCTTTCCAAGTATCCATACTAAACAGTATTAACATAGGGGAAAGGCCAGCCATAGCCATGGCTCTGCCGTTCATGGTAAATGCAATACTTTTCATGTGTTTCAATTCACTTGGTATGATTTGTTTCACTGACTTCATACTTTCATGCTTCCATATTTGGACAGTGTCGTTTTGGAAACAAGCTACAAGGTAGTCGCCTCCAGGCATAAACATTATTTGCTGTATCTGAGCTCCCAAGTAAGTATTTAGGGTAAAATACTTAGTGTAATTACGAAGTTCCCAGAGAATAGCTTCAACAGGACTGGCGGTCAATAAATTATTAAGTTTGCTGTTAGAGAATGAAATGTGCTTGACCGGAGCGGTGTGACCTGGTAATGTTAGTGATATATGGCCAGTTTCCACATCCAGAAAATAGATTTCGAAATTATTAGAATTTGCTACTACTAATGTGTCCAGTTTGTTGGGAAAGAAGTGGAGTGCGTTAGAGGGACCGATGCTGGTGATTTTCCAAAATTTAAGGTCTGTGAAGTCGAGAACGAAGAGATTTCCCGCGTTGTCCGCGCACGCCAGTTTCTCTTGGCTGTCGTCGAAGGTGCCTGTTGAGAATCGTATCCTTCGGGTCTCCCCGTTCGATCCACGAATTGTGTGGTGAAGCTGCAGGATAACTCCATCCTTGGGCTTAGGTTTAAGCTTGATGTCGAATTTTTCAAAATTTTCTTTGTCAGTACTACGCTTTTCTTGTTCCATTTACAAGCAAATAGTCGATTTCAGTCACGTTTTACAGCACTATTTGATTATTTACGCTATAAAATCTCAAATTCTTGGCAATTTATTTAAAATTTGGCGGAGGTCAAGCTTTCAAAACAAATGTCAAATTGTCAAAACAAATAGCTGTCAGCCAGCTGTCAAAGCTTAAGTCAATGGTAGTATTCCAGCAGACTAATCGCTGGGTCATCGATCGCCATAGAGTAGAATCTAGCGATGTAAAGTAATAAAATGGGCGATTTTCTGGCAGCTGATAACTTTAGCATAATTTTATGTCGATAAATAGCGCTACTTCAACTAAATATTATTCCCACTAAAGGTCAGAGTAAAGTTCTTCGGAAAATGCCAACGTACCAAACCAATGATCGTCATCTCGTGTGTGCCTTACTCCTTCAGGCTTGTGAGCTTATAAATCCTTCAGTGACGGATAAACAATTTCTTATTTTGGTATTCAGAACAAACGTAACGCTAGAATTTATGAATTATTGACGTTTGAACATGGTCCTCACGAAATGACACTGAAGATCATGGATGCTGGAAATAACAAAAACTAGCTAACGAAAGTGCAGTTTCACTCCATAGATGCTCAGTGACGCAAAAATAAATAAGATTTAACATTCGAAAATCATACAAAACAGAATAGATCTCATAAAATCGTTGTTTAAACGTGGCACACACGGAACCGTGTGTGCCAGTTTTCATTTGTCAAAATATCATGATCGTCATCTCGTGTGTGCCTTACTCCTTCAGGCTTGTGAGCTTTTAAATCCTTCAGTGACGGATAAACAATATCTTATTTTGGTATTCAGAACAAACGTAACGCTAGAATTTATGAATTATTGACGTTTGAACATGGTCCTCACGAAATGACACTGAAGATCATGGATGCTGGAAATAACAAAAACTAGCTAACGAAAGTGCAGTTTCACTGCATAGATGCTCAGTGACGCAAAAATAAATAAGATTTAACATTCGAAAATCATACAAAACAGAATAGATCTCATAAAATCGTTGTTTAAACGTGGCACACACGGAACCGTGTGTGCCAGTTTTCATTTGTCAAAATATCGACAACTAAACCGTTTGGAACCAAATGAAGCAGTCTAGCAGCGTTACGTTTGATAAGTGACAGCATATAAAACTTTAAATCCGTTCGCGTAACAACACATCAATAGGAAAAGCAAAAACAATATTTCGACCCATCAGACTGTGTGGCCCACAATTAATACCGTTACGTTACGTGAATTTTGCGTCACTTAAGATGTAAAGCAGTTTATAGTAATAAGAATTTCCGTCACTGAGGATCTAGCTTTATTTGGAACCAATCACTGCAGTAGTTTCAATACAATTCATGATACAATTTGTATGAGATTTTTAAGATAGGGTGACAACAGTGTACGCACGTTGATGGACAGAAAGGATATAACCGTCCTGTTAATGAGGGCTTTTCAATCAAAATGACAAAAAACTGTCTGCTCGATAGATGGCATTGATAAAAATGTATGTGTCAATGTGTTTTTTTTTAATAACCAAGCTTCGAAGAGTACTTAGGTAGGCAGGTAGATGTAACCCTGAAATGTTTCTTTCTGGGTAGATGTCAGCCAGCGTTCGCTTAAGCCGAAATTAGATGGTTCATTTTTACGTTTATTTTCGATGCTTCATTAGTGAAGCATCGAAAATGAAGTGTCTAATTATGAATTCATCTTTCATCACTGATGTGCCTTTTTGATGAAAGTCACTAGACGGCCGTTCGCTTTCATCTGTATCTGCCTTTCATCAATCATCGGCATCGGAAATTAACGATAAATGAAACGTGTAAACAGCGCCATTCACTGCAGTGAACGGCATGTCGTCAGCCACGTGTTTGTTTTCATTTTAATATGCCTTTATTTTTCGTTTTTCGACGTTTCTCAACCTGCATCAGACAACATGCATACAAGCAATGCATGCAAGCATTTTCTCGCTCTTTAATTAACTACTAATTCTTTAATAAAAATTATCACGCACAACCTGTTGCCGCGAAAGAGGAAAATAGTAACAGACAAACATACAAACACACATGCAAACCCTTACCCCAAATGCATATACCGCCTCCGTTCCGTTCCATCCATCGTGGGTTGTAACGATACGCTGCAGTCTCAGTAAACATCAACACGATACGATGTCCGCAAAAAAATACTTCGTGGTCACCCTAGGTGATCTACATACTAATTTAAATCTCGAATTGCATCGTAAGTACTGCAGTGATTGGTTCCAAATAAAGCTAGATCCTCAGTGACGGAAATTCTTATTACTATAAACTGCTTTACATCTTAAGTGACGCAAAATTCACGTAACGTAACGGTATTAATTGTGGGCCACACAGTCTGATGGGTCGAAATATTGTTTTTGCTTTTCCTATTGATGTGTTGTTACGCGAACGGATTTAAAGTTTTATATGCTGTCACTTATCAAACGTAACGCTGCTAGACTGCTTCATTTGGTTCCAAACGGTTTAGTTGTCGATATTTTGACAAATGAAAACTGGCACACACGGTTCCGTGTGTGCCACGTTTAAACAACGATTTTATGAGATCTATTCTGTTTTGTATGATTTTCGAATGTTAAATCTTATTTATTTTTGCGTCACTGAGCATCTATGCAGTGAAACTGCACTTTCGTTAGCTAGTTTTTGTTATTTCCAGCATCCATGATCTTCAGTGTCATTTCGTGAGGACCATGTTCAAACGTCAATAATTCATAAATTCTAGCGTTACGTTTGTTCTGAATACCAAAATAAGATATTGTTTATTCGTCACTGAAGGATTTAAAGGCTCACAAGCCTGAAGGAGTAAGGCACACACGAGATGACGATCATAAAATATCGACAACTAAACCGTTTGGAACCAAATGAAGCAGTCTAGCAGCGTTACGTTTGATAAGTGACAGCATATAAAACTTTAAATCCGTTCGCGTAACAACACATCAATAGGAAAAGCAAAAACAATATTTCGACCCATCAGACTGTGTGGCCCACAATTAATACCGTTACGTTACGTGAATTTTGCGTCACTTAAGATGTAAAGTAGTTAATAGTAATAAGAATTTCCGTCACTGAGGATCTAGCTTTATTTGGAACCAATCACTGCAGTAGTTTCAATACAATTCATGATACAATTTGTATGAGATTTTTAAGATAGGGTGACAACAGTGTACGCACGTTGATGGACAGAAAGGATATAACCGTTCTGTTAATTAGGGCTTTTCAATCAAAATGACAAAAAACTGTCTGCTCGATAGATGGCATTGATAAAAATGTATGTGTCAAGGTGATTTTCTTAATAACCAAGCCTCGAAGAGTACTTAGGTAGACAAGTAGATGTAACCCTGAAATGTTTCTTTCTGGGTAGATGTCAGCCAGCGTTCGCTTAAGCCGAAATTAGATGGTTCATTTTTACGTTTATTTTCGATGCTTCATTAGTGAAGCATCGAAAATGAAGTGTCTAATTATGAATTCATCTTTAATCACTGAATTGCCTTTTTGATGAAAGTCACTAGACGGCCGTTTGCTTTCATCGGTATCTGCCTTTCATCAATCATCGGCATCGAAAATTAACGATAAATGAAACGTGTAAACAGCGCCATTCACTGCAGTGAACGGCATGTCGTCAGCCACGTTTTCATTTTTATTTTAATATGCCTTTATTTTTCGTTTTTCGAGGTTTTTCAACCTGCATCAGACAACATGCATTCAAGCAATGCATGCAAGCATTTTCTTGCTCTTTAATTAACTACTAATTCTTTAATAAAAATTATCACGCACAACCTGTTGCCGCGAAAGAGGAAAATAGTAACAGACAAACATACAAACACACATGCAAACCCTTACCCCAAATGCATATACCGCCTCCGTTCCGTTCCATCCATCGTGGGTTGTAACGATACGCTGCAGTCTCAGTAAACATCAACACGATACGATGTCCGCAAAAAAATACTTCGTGGTCACCCTAGGTGATCTACATACTAATTTAAATCTCAAATTGCATCGTAAGTACTGCAGTAATTGGTTCCAAATAAAGCTAGATCCTCTTAAGCGAACGCTGGCTGACATCTACCCAGAAAGAAACATTTCAGGGTTACATCTACCTGCCTACCTAAGTACTCTTCGAAGCTTGGTTATTAAAAAAAAACACATTGACACATACATTTTTATCAATGCCATCTATCGAGCAGACAGTTTTTTGTCATTTTGATTGAAAAGCCCTCATTAACAGGACGGTTATATCCTTTCTGTCCATCAACGTGCGTACACTGTTGTCACCCTATCTTAAAAATCTCATACAAATTGTATCATGAATTGTATTGAAACTACTGCAGTGATTGGTTCCAAATAAAGCTAGATCCTCAGTGACGGAAATTCTTATTACTATAAACTGCTTTACATCTTAAGTGACGCAAAATTCACGTAACGTAACGGTATTAATTGTGGGCCACACAGTCTGATGGGTCGAAATATTGTTTTTGCTTTTCCTATTGATGTGTTGTTACGCGAACGGATTTAAAGTTTTATATGCTGTCACTTATCAAACGTAACGCTGCTAGACTGCTTCATTTGGTTCCAAACGGTTTAGTTGTCGATATTTTGACAAATGAAAACTGGCACACACGGTTCCGTGTGTGCCACGTTTAAACAACGATTTTATGAGATCTATTCTGTTTTGTATGATTTTCGAATGTTAAATCTTATTTATTTTTGCGTCACTGAGCATCTATGCAGTGAAACTGCACTTTCGTTAGCTAGTTTTTGTTATTTCCAGCATCCATGATCTTCAGTGTCATTTCGTGAGGACCATGTTCAAACGTCAATAATTCATAAATTCTAGCGTTACGTTTGTTCTGAATACCAAAATAAGATATTGTTTATCCGTCACTGAAGGATTTAAAAGCTCACAAGCCTGAAGGAGTAAGGCACACACGAGATGACGATCATACAAACACGAGCTTTTGTCTTCAACTGACATTAATTTGACAGTTGAGTGGGAGAAATTTGTCTACCACCCTTCGAGTGGTCGAGAAAGATTTGTCGACTTATTTTTTTTTCTGAATTTTTAATTTCGCAATAAAAATAAATCTAAGTTGTCCGTGTTTATATTTTATTAAGGTAAGAAGAGAAGTTACAGCACAAACGACAAAAACAGCTATCCGGAAAGAAAAAAAATGAAAAATTGTATTTAAGTAATTCTTTTTTATTATAAAAAAATTATAAAAAAAGAAATATAATAAATATTTACTACTAGTAAATAACGAATAAGTATTTTTTATTCTTAAATTTTTTCATAAATTTTATAAATTAAAATAATACAATAAATAATTTATTGTAAATAGGTACCTACCTATTCAATAATATTGTTTCCTAATATTACACTTTTTTCCCTTCAGTATTTTTTTTACTTTTATTTTACTTAATTTTAATTTATTTACTTAAAACGTAAATTAAAATTATTTTCATACATTGATTTCAATATTTATTACTAAATTAACAAGTGCGTTGGTCTGTGTCATCTTTTCAAAAATCTCTCAATAAAAGGAAGGCAAACGAACTATATCCATACGGCTATATTTAACTCGGTTTTAAGAGTTTTGCGTCGTGAAACGTATGGAAAGGAACGCCCTTTAAGAGAAATGATGGAAATAATTATAAATATTTACTAGTGGCAACATTATTCTTCTCGAGCTCGAGAGAGCTTTGTCTACGGAAGTGAAAGCTTTTGTGAGTGTCTCTTTATCTTAGAACTTATTAAAAAATAAGTATCATGTTTAAACTAAATCATTTCGAATCATTTCAGATAATTTCGACGTTTATTGATGTGGAAATAAAAATATTATATTTTAAAACTCATATTTGTATTAAAAGACATAAAAAGGTTGTAAAATTCTGAGAGCGAGTCCCACCACTGTGCTCAGCAATCTAGAGGGTCGAGACGACAAGTCTTCGTAGACAAGAGTCCCGTTTGCTCATGCTACGCGTGCAGTTCTGTTTTGTATGGTTTTCGAATGTTAAATCTTATTTATTTTTGCGTCACTGAGCATCTATGGAGTGAAACTGCACTTTCGTTAGCTAGTTTTTGTTATTTCCAGCATCCATGATCTTCAGTGTCATTTCGTGAGGACCATGTTCAAACGTCAATAATTCATAAATTCTAGCGTTACGTTTGTTCTGAATACCAAAATAAGAAATTGTTTATCCGTCACTGAAGGATTTATAAGCTCACAAGCCTGAAGGAGTAAGGCACACACGAGATGACGATCATCCAAACCACATACTCAACAAACTGAAGTTCTAAAGGTATTTTTTTACGTTTCATCCTATGTCTTTTTCTTAAAAACCTACCTACTTAGTTGGTCAACGACACATCTAGTTCTCTTTTATGTAGGTATTACTCTTTTTTCTTAAACTATGCCTTTTGAAAACCTCTCATTGGATGGTAAATAAAATTATTGTATGATGTATGATTAGATAGTAAATCCATGGTTGAAATTTACTCTGTTCTGTAGTCAGTGATCGACGATGACTTAGCGAATGGTCTGCTGGAATTAACCCAATGTTTTTTTCTAGATAGCTGCAGCTCTATCGGCTAAAAAATCCAAGCCCAATTGGTTTGAGTTTTGACATTTGATGACAGGTTACTTGAACTTGCGGTATCGCGTAATTACCTTAACTTAATATTTTTGACGAAGCTAAAGAGTGAAGGTCCGAACAAATTATCGGACGCGGCTTATGGACGCGGCTTACTGCCGCGGCTGATAAGTGTGCACGCTCTCATAACATCCTGCGTGCCAGATAGCTATCGGACGTCCGATGACGTCATATTAGTCTATGGTTTCGTCCGCGACCTTCTACATCCGATAGTTTGCACACCTCAGATCAGCCGCGGCAGTAAGCCGCGTCCGATAATTTGTTTGGACCTTGAATCTTTAGCTTCATTTTCCTATACGATTTGACAGTTATCGGTATCGCGTAAAAATTAAAAAAGAAAAGTCAACCGTGATAGCCCGATTGTAATGTCAAATGAAGCCAAGAGTAAATTAGTCACTGGCTTCGATTATTTTATCAAGATTTGAGCTTAATATTCATTATTATTGATTGTATTAGAGTAATTACTCGATTATTTTTTAATAACGAGCAATCTGCCGTGCTGTGGCAGAAGAGAGAAGCCTTAAACAGATTTTAAAGTGAATATCTTCGTACTCCAATTCTTCCTTGTTTCTACCAAGAAGTTGAAGGTCTACAGCCGTGTACGCCCGGAGATTAATTACATAAGGTACTTTATACGTTAATTGATGTGGTAAATACTTAGAACTCACCTCAATACGACTAATTTTTTTTTGTTATTTTTCAGATTTTGGCTGCATTGCATTAAATCTAAGTGGTGGTTACCAAACCAACAAAACGTGTAGTGCAAGGATCCTTGACCTTTCGCAGACTACAATGTCTGAGTGTGTCAGATATGTATTAAGAAAAAAAATGTTTTCAAGATCACAAGCAACACAAAGGTATGCTAACCACATTAATTACCTATTTGATATGATACAGTTCAATTATGTTAAAATATGAAAGACTGCCTCAAACCTAATTTAACTCTCCAACCGCAACCAAAGAAGGAAAGATATTGATGGCACACAACTAGAGAAATCTAAAGCGCTGCCATTCTTTGAATTTTGTTTTGTTGTTGTTAGTTTACGCAGACCAACATTTTACTTTAAATTACCTTAAATCTAATTTGTAAATAATAATTATTACATTAATTATTTTTAGGAATGAAGCAGATCTACATATTCTTCACATTTTGATGTGACATTTAGTGGTGTGAGTCATGAAACCTGTGCCTGTGTGGAATGTGTCCAGCTGGAAGGGGAGACAGTGGCTTCATGAAGAAGGCTGCCACTTTTGGTTCTCAGGTAGACTATAAAATATTTTATTCCTTACCTATATTATATACTTATACCTCATGGATGGAATTTTGTGACCATAACTTAGTAGGTAATATTTTTATTATGATAGAATTTTGTAATCATTTATTTTATGTTTATTTAGTGAAATAGTTACACATAATACTAAAAATAATGGTGATTTGTTTACAAAAATTTCGTCATTATCATTGCCATAGCATCTTCGTAGATGATTGATTTGTCATACGCTATCCTTCTACATTTTAAGTCAAATATAAGGTACATAATATTTATATGTATTTGTATGTTACAGCCGGTTGATCTCTGCAAATCCATGTGCAGAAAAATTTGAGGAGAGGTCTTTCAACGGAGAAGAGATAAAGGATGCTGTGAATGACCATTGTGATGCCCAAGACAATACAAATTTTCTAATGGAAATACCTCATTAATGATAAATTTATTAAAGTTGCAAGGGACTCATCCATCTGTGTTTTCTTTCAAACTTAGGTAGGTAGATTACTTTCCTTCCAGCCACTCCTCGTATAGGTATTGTGAATGTCAGAACTACGGGATCAAGTCATAATTTTGCATAATTTAAATTCTTCATGTATGTGTCGCAGGCAACTGGCTTAATCAGCCGTTCAATTAGCCGCCTAGCCTTTTCATTGAACGTCGCCGTTTCATCAGCAGCCTAAATGACATCCAGCCAATACATCCAAAACAATATTTAATTAACGGGCTGGCAGATGCTAAGGCCGTTGATTGAATAGGATAACCATCGTGACGAATAGAAAATGAAATATTTTGAAATTGAATTCTTTATTATTATTTAAGTAAAACCCTACTTAATATTATAAATGTGAAAGTTGGTGGGTTTGGATGTTTGTTCCTCAATCACGGAAAAACTGCTGAACAGATTTGGATAAAATTTGACACACAGATAGTTTATAGCCTGGATTAAAACAAAGAATACTTTTTATCTCAGCCAAAGGTTCCCTAGGGATTTTCCAAATGTCCACGCGAACGAATTCGCGGGCGGAGTACTTTAATATCATAGGTGCCTGTTTTGTCTTTTTCTTTCGTAATATTAACTGCTGAGTTTTAACGAAGAAGATAAAACACATTTTAAGAAATCTTCTTGTCAACTACACTCGGCTTCAGAAAAATCGCACCTCTTCGAAAGTAAGTTTAGACTTGCCCACCTGCTATTGCTAGCTAACGTTCTACTGTGTAAATGTTGATATCTATTGAAAGTACATTTAATGAGCTTTCAATTAATATTTTGTTTGATTTAATTAACATAACAGTTACCATAATTAAACGCTTAAGGCCAGTATATTCCAAAAACTCTGTCTCTGTCTTTTTCATTACGTGTGAAAAGTAATGAAAATAACCTCACTTTTTAATTTTTTCAATGTTTATGTTGTTATTTTGAGCATAAAGTAACTTTTTTTAAAAGGAACCGTTGAATATTCTTCTATATGTCATTACCTATTTTTATATATATTTTTCGTGGATAAGGGATTCATAAACTTTAAGTATTATCCAAAAAATATAAATTTAATGAAAATGTTCTTTGTGTTTGCATATTTTTTTAATCGAGTGAAGATACGAATATCGTATTTTTAACCATAGATCGTTTATGAAACTTCAACATTTATTTTTATCTGCTCAAAATAAAGAATAATTGATTGTTTATTTTTGAATCAAAGACTCATCATAATAATTTAGCCTAATTTAATTTGGCCTAAATTCGATAATTTAGAATATACTGGCCTTAAAGCGTTATTGCTTGCGCCGCCATAAAAGGGAAATAATAGGGGTAAATTCAGGAAATGCGGGTAAATTGGCTATTGAAGTGATGGAGAAAACAAACTTCAACAGTTCAATTAAAAGTGGAATACCCAAGGTGGATACTATTGCCCATGAAGTTGCTCAAATATTGCAAAAAAATGAGGCAATTTCATGTTGCTCGGAAACTGAATCTCAGTAATTAGCAACATACACATACATAGCCAACAGTCTCTAGAAACCGTTGAAATACTTGTCGAACGGAATGAATTACTGAAATTCAGTTTCCGAGCAACATTACACTGTCTCATTTTTTTTGCAATATTTGAGCAATTTCATGGGCAATAGTATCCATCTAAGGTATTCCATTTTTTCATTGAACTGTTGAAGTGGGTTTTCTCTATCATCTCGATAGCGAATTTACCCGCATTTCCTGAATTTACCCCTTTTATTTACCTTTTATGGCGGCGCTAGCAATAACGCTTCAAGCGTTTATTCATGGTAACTGTTATGTTAATTAAATCAAACAAATATGAATTATTAATTATTATATAAATTATTATAATAAAACGTTAGATAGCAATAGCACGTGGCCAAGTCTAAACTTACTTTCGAAGAGGTGCGATTTTTCTGACGTCGAGTGTAAAAAAGTCTCAAATGGTAGTAAAATATAGAAAATTCAAAAGCACTTAATTACCTGTTTCTTCGAATAAAGAATTATTCATTTTCATTTTTCTAATACTTAGGTTCATTAAGCGTTTGATTTTTTTGAGAATAGGTAACACAGATAATGTTTAAACTATCAATAAAATAATATAAAATCAACAAAAACATTTAAATGTACAAAAGTTTCAATGCAATGATATTGATAACAAATATTTGTTATAATTGATACCTTGCTAACTTTAAAAGTTCTTCACCAGCAGCTGTCTTTGTCATAATCACGATATTATCTTCGTAAGTACGACACAAGTGTTCATCCAGTACCTAATACATACCTAGTCTTTTTCTGTCCAGAACTCATGGTCACCTGAGCTTTCTCGTTTATCGTTTATAAGTTTTATAACCTCTAACCATAAGAATAAATATTTTTTCTTATGCTCTAACTAAGATTCTTTCTAATGTCTAAATTCCAAGGTTTACGGTGAGATGTTCACAAATTATTTTCATATTTAAACTTAACAATAACATTGTTTACCTCAAACATCGGAACAAACAATAAATTACGAAAAAAACAAAACAATCACTTTGATGGTATTGGTCTGAGTTTATTTCAAAACATTCTTTAAAACGTTCGTTCAAAGATTGATTTGCACTATTTTTTCACCAAACACTTCCATTTCACGATATTTTCGTGTAAACGAAGTGTAAACTTAATTTAATTGTGAAAAGCACCAGAAATCACAGCTGGTCGACGCCATATTTACAGATTTGACAGCAAGCAACATCGCCTCAGCGTGCCTGGTGATAGAAAATGGAACTAAATTACAATGACTTGGCTAGGCAAGTGGTTAAACGTTATCGAACCAAGACATTTGCCTAGCCGTTAAATGAAATGCGGGGATGTTATTTAGGCCGATGATTGAATGGCGCCTGTCAATGAAAAGGCTAGGCCGCTAATTGAACGACTGATTAAGCTAGTTGGCTGCGACATATGTACAACAATCAATAAGAACCTTAATTTTAGTATTATTATATTCTGTACCTTTATTTACTAGTAAGGACCGAAACAGTGTGACGAGGACCAACCCATTCCACCGGACAGTCAGTCGCTAGGCACTCACCTATGGGCCGGCATTTGTGTCGTTGCGGCGGACTGTACATACTATAACCTGCCGCTAGTGCGTTTTAGCTCTAAGGCTCCTATAGACGTCAATGGCGCCCTCAACTTAATTTAATTTATTTCTCGCTAAGTAATTACATAATGTATCGAAAATTCACGTGTGTAGAGATTGAAGCTAAATAATAGTAGCCAATAACAGTGCCTAAGTGGCCATTTTTTGCTCTTTTGCCTACTAAAACTATAATGACATACATTTTACAGAGGTTATTGTTTGTAAATAAACTATAGCACCTTAGCTTCAATCAGTAGATGTGAATATTTAATACATTTTGTACTTAGTGAGCAATAATTAGGATGAGGGCGTCACTTGACGTCTTTGATTGTAGGTACAAAACCGGAGTATTTGCTGCAGCTCCGAGTTCGATTGCTAGCATACGCACAAGTTATAGTTAAAAGCATATCGTCTGCTTACTGGTAAAAAATGGTAAATGCATTTTTGATCAAAAATGAGATATTAATGCAGTATTTGTAATTTTCGACGCTCTTTCTACTGGTAAAATGTGATAAGTGAAAGGACTTTTTAGTGCCAAGTTACGTAACTAAAAATATTATAAATAGCAAAGTATTTCTATAATTCTACTACGAAAACGACGTAAATCTACTTATTAATAGGTTATAATTAAATAGACACAAGTAAAAGATGATGTATAACTTTATTATTTTTTCTTTGTAGATTTAGTATTTTAATTCACGACGTGTACAGTGCGGAAAAATAGATTAAATGCATTTATTTACTTTTTTTTCAACAAAAACTTCAGGCAAATAGATTTAAATACATTTATTGTTTTTTTCTTGACATTCCATTATATACCAAGTTCGTCTTTATAAACTGGTAAAGTATGATAACATACATGTGCTGTTTTTTACCAGTAGGGTAATCACGTAGCCTCTATAAATTGAGGTCTAGCAAATGATAATAAATGCATTTAACACGTTTTACCTGTAAGATCTCTAGTGAAATTCTGGCATTATACGAGTGACACGTGCGTAACTACTGCATTTACCTGATTTTATTTGTAAGTTTCTAAAAAAAATTTGTACTTACCATAATGATTTTCCATAGTAATAAGTTCCACCAGCTTAAAAATCTGTTACAAATGAAATATACAATTTTAAAGACATAATTTTAATGTCACATCAATCAAAATATTGTACGAAACATAATATAACAGCCAACGCTAAAACCAATAAAGAATACCTCAGAAATAATCAAGTATCTGGTCTCAGTCTTCCGAAGAAACTTCGTCAACTGCAGGTTATGGTTAACGGCAGGCTCATCGGTGGCAGGCAAAGACGAAAACCATCCATGGAATTCGACAGGGATAACCCCTTTATAACACATCGCCAATAGATTTTTTTCTTGGCTTTTGTTATAGGCAAAGGCTTTAGATAGGCTTGCTTCATGCGGTTGTTCCTTGTCCCTGCGCCTTTTGGTCTCTGATTTGCAGTCTGCCTACTTATTGTCTAATTTTCAAAATCTATCGCAATCGCTTTCATTTGACAGATGGAGGTGCACATTGCTGCTTTTCTTTGGTAAGTTTTTATTTGTGCCAAAAAGAAGCATCAATGAATCACATCCTGAAAGCGATTGCGACAGATTTTGAAATTAGACAATTAGCCCCCTGGTTTCTTCCCGAGACATCGGTGGAAACAAATTCTTCGGACATGTTATAGTTAAAAACATTTTAGTTGGTTCTGACACAGTATTATAAAGAACCTACCAGTAATCCGACTCTTTTGTTGATAAACGCATGCCGCCACTGTGTAGGTATACACACAGAAACTCCGTCAAAGGTCAGGGTTGTCACAACAAAAACTACTCAAATATATCACATAAAAGTTTGAATTTGTAATAACGAAAGAATAAAAATATAATATAATAAAAAAGTTATTCAATTTGAGGGTCCCTATCAAACCTTGACGTGGATTTACAATTAAACACAGAACAAATCAGTAAGCCATTATGAGACGTTCTGGAATTTCGTTACGCTTCTTAAAACGTACACCCCTTCAAGTAAGAGAGCGCTAACTAGAGGAGATTGCGCTCGCCGACTCTGCCGCTCACTTCCCCGCGTACCCCCCATCGTTGCCCCGCACAAGTACATGAGTCGGACAACTGTTAGTAGTATTAATAAAACTGTAGTTCTGACTTGAGGTATTTAATTCTCTTTATTTTCAAACACTTGGCTGGTTGTCCATTGCAGTCTTTTGACTTAATAAAGATTGTTTCCTCGGCAAATTTCTTGAAATCATAGAAAAAAAAATTGTGTTCAATTTGTTTTGTTCAACAGAACAAATTGAATACTTTTTTTGAGTCTAGACATAGCTACACGGAAGTTGATAGTATGCACAGTAGCATTGAGTCTGCAAAAACCAGACCAAACCAGAGAGTTTAAGTACAATGATTTCTATGATCTCAAGAAATTAGCCGAGGAAACGATCTTTAATAAGCCAAAAGACTGCAATGGACAACCGGTCAAGTGGTTGAAAATAAAGAGAATGAAATAGGTAAGTACCTCAAGACAGAACCAACTAAAATATTTTTTAAGTTTGATAGAAGAAGAAGAATTTGTTTCCATCGATGTCTCGGGAAGAAACCAGACTGCAAGTAACATACCAAAAGGCGCAGGGACAAGGAACAACCGCATGAAACAAGCCTATCTATAAAGCCTTTGCCTATAACAAATGCCAAGAAAAAAATCTCTTGGCGATGTGTTATAAAGGGGTTATCCCTGTCGAATTCCATGGATGGTTTTCGTCTTTGCCTGCCACCGATGAGCCTGCCGTTAACCATAACCTGCTGCTAAACTGATACCTGGATACTTGATTGATTATTTCTGAGGTATTCATTATTGGTTTTAGCGTTTTATGGTTTTATTATGTTTCTTACAATATTTAGATTAATGTGACATTAAAATGATGTTTTTAAAATTGTTTATTTCATTTGTAACAGATTTTTAAGCTGAAAGAACTTATTACTATGGAATATCATTATGGTAAGTACAACATTTCTTTAGAAACTTTCAGATAAAATCAGGTAAATGCAGTAGTTTTTTCGATAATTCCATGAATTTATTCCCCATGCAATTTTTTTTTATTTCATGGCTAACTTTTAATATTAGTATGTACTTTTCATTAAAACTATAAAAAAATAGTGTGAAATATAGGTTTTATTTCATATATTTCAATTACAGGTAAAACCAGTTAAGCGCACTGCCTAGATCAACATAATTATATTTTTTTGTTAAATCTCATCAAATAAGTTCTGCTACAAATATACAGAACGAAAGGTTAATATATTACCAATAATATTTCATATTACATTCTACAACAATTGAATTGAAAGATAGTCAAAAATCTATTTAAACTTTCAAATCTTATTATCTCGTTTCCACAAAATGTGCACTTAACATAGTTTACCAGTAAGCAGACGATATATTGGTAGATGATAAACCTTCACGGCCCTATTAATACTGAGGTAAATTGCCAACAAGCAATATTGCTGTTTAGCCGGGTTGTAAACTTATTCTTGTGGGAGCACACTCACACATCGAAAATCCGAATTCACGAAAGTTCGTCGAGTCGCGTCGACCAATCGCATCACTTAATTCGGCGGCACGTGTAAATATGTATATGTGTGTTTAGATGTAAGTTTTAGTTCGTAAGTCTTTCCTATTTGTCAATGCGCGTCTCGCACTATACCACTAGTTGTAAGTTACCCTTTTTGTATATAATTAGGCTAAGGTTTTACAAAATATACATTCTACAAACGGACTCCGAGACTTTCTCTTCTAACCACTGCCAAATTGGTGACCTGCCGACTAAACGAAGAAAGAAAAAAACAACGCAACCATGCCTACGGATGAGTCGACGAAACCAGCTGAAGAGTCTGTCTCCGAACTGGCTCCCGTGTCACTGCAAGCTCGCATTCCTCATTTCTGGCGAGAGAATCCACGTCTATGGTTCGCGCAGTTCGAGGCCGTCGTCGCTGCGCATAAGCTGGGTGAAGAGCAGAAATACAACCTCGTCATTCCTGTACTGGACCGAGCGGACATCGAACAGATCAGCGACATCATCATCAGCCCACCACCATCTTCCGAAAGGTACAGCACGCTGAAGAATCGTCTCATCTCCGTGTATCAAGAGTCAGAACACCGCCAGCTACAGAAACTACTCAACGGCTTAGAACTCGGCGACCAAAAACCGACTCAGCTGCTGCGAAGAATGAGAGACCTCGGTGGCCCGAAGTTCCCTGACGATGCTCTCAAGGTCATGTGGATGAACCACATTCCAGCCCAAATTCGCGCCGTGCTATCCGTCAACACCGAATCGTCACTCGACTGCCTAGCAAACATGGCTGACAAGATGATCGAGCACACAGAAACAACCATCGCTACAGTAAACAGCACGCCAAGCACCAGCTCATCATCAGACACGCAGTACCAGCTCCTGTCGAAGCAAATTGAAAAACTGACGCTGGAGATCGCCGAATTGCAACGAGCTAGCCGAACGAACTATCGCCGTCCCTTTCACTCACGCCGTCGTTCCCGCTCTCGCTCACGGACGCCGGCCGGTGAAAAGCGCAAGCCTGGTGATGCAAACTGGGAATGTCACTACCACTACCGCTTCGGTGACAAGGCGAAACGATGCACATCACCATGCTCAAGAAAGAAGTCGGAAAACTAGAAACTACATCGACTATGGCGGGCGTCGGTGTTTCTAACTCAACAAGCCACCGCCTCTGCGTTTACGATGTCAACACCCGAGAAAAATTTCTAGTCGACACCGGTGCAGACTTATCAGTATTAGCGGCAAGAAACAAGAAAAATACCACTCCTACGAAGTACAACTTATACGCAGCGAATGGCACGCCGATAAGTACCTACGGAGAGCGAACACTACAACTCAACCTAGGACTTCGACGCAACTTCAACTGGACTTTTGTCATCGCTGACGTCAAGACATCTATATTAGGAGCCGATTTTCTTCGCCACCACAAGCTACTAGTCGACCTGCACCAAAGAAAACTCATCGATAACGTCACTCAACTCTCTGTCAACGCGATTGAAGTGACTACATCGCAACCTACAGTCCACGTGTTACATCGGAAACAAGATACCTACACCGAGATCTTATCTCAATACCCAGACGTACTTCGACCGATGTCTTTGAAGAGTCCACCCAAGCACGACGTCACTCATCACATCGAGACAACGGGGCCACCACTATCCGCACGCGCGCGCCCCTTACCGCCTGACAAGTACAAGGCCGCCAAAGAAGAATTTGAACGCATGATGGAAATGGGTATCTGTCAACCATCGAAGAGCCCATGGGCGAGCCCACTACATGTCGTAAAGAAGAAAAATGGCTCGCTACGCGTCTGTGGCGACTACCGGCGACTGAACGCTGTCACTGTTCCCGACCGTTACCCAATACCACGCATTCAAGATTTCACATATAGTCTCCATGGCAAGAAGATCTTCTCAAAACTAGACCTCAAAATGGCGTACTTCTGGATCCCCATACAAAAAGAAGATGCACCGAAGACAGCCATTATAACACCCTTTGGCTTATTCGAATTCAACTGCATGACGTTTGGACTTCGAAACTCAGGACAAACCTTCCAACGATTTATGCACGAAGTACTGCGAGGACTAGATGACTTCGTCTTCTGTTTCGTTGACGACCTGCTTATCCACTCCACCTGCGAGGAAGAACACAAGAAACACCTTCAGCAAGTACTAGAACGACTCAACTCGTATGGCGTCACTCTCAACATCGACAAGTGTGAATTCGGCAAAAACAAGATTCAATTTCTCGGCTACGAAGTTTCTCAAGACGGTATCAAACCAACACAAGAACGAACCGAAGCAATAGCGAACTACCCAAAGCCAGAAACCGTGCAAGATTTAAGAAGATTTTTAGGCATGTTGAATTTTTACCGCGACTGCCTACCACACCAAGCCGAACATCAACATGAACTGAACAAATACCTACACAATACAAAGAAAAATGACAAGACGCCGATACCATGGACAACGGAAGCAGAAACCGCATTCGAAAAATGCCGCCAAAGCATTCTCGAGGCCACAACTCTCACGCATCCTGTACCGAACGCGCCGCTTTGTTTGATGACCGACGCCTCAGATCGCAGCGTCGGCGCCGTGCTACAACAGAAAATCGACAACGTGTGGAGACCGCTCGCTTTCTTCTCGAAAACCATGAGCGATACGCAACGCCGCTACAGTGTGTACGACCGCGAATTACTAGCGATGTACACAGCTGTAAAACATCTACGACGACTCATCGAAGGAAATGACGTCACGATACGCACAGATCACAAGCCACTATCGTACGCACTAACTCGAGCGCCGAGCACTAGCGACACCCCGCGGCGAGAAAGGCAACTTCACTTCATCAGCCAGTTTTGCTCAAACATCGAGTACATCAACGGCGAGAAAAATCAAGTTGCGGACGCACTCTCTCGTATCGAAGAAATACAACTTTATTCAACAAACATCGATTACAAGAAGTTAGCACACGATCAAAACATCGACGAAGAGCTAAGAAAACTGAAATCGAAATCAAATCTGAAGTTTGCAACTATCAACTTTCCGGACATCGAGCAACCTATTATCTGCGAAACATCTACGCCAAACATCCGTCCATATCTACCGGAAGCTTATCGTTACGATGCATTCAAAGCTCAACACGAACTCAGCCATCCCGGAGTACGAACAACAAGAAAAATTATGAGATCAAAATTCTTTTGGCCTTCTATAAATCAAGACGTTGGAAACTGGGCAAGAGCATGCATCGGATGTCAACGTGCAAAAGTACATCGCCACGTCGTCAGTCCTCTCGGCGAGTTCCCGCAATCGGAAAGATTCGACCAAATACATATCGACATCGTGGGAAAAC
The DNA here is from genome assembly GCA_928269145.1 of Agriphila tristella. Lineage (NCBI taxonomy): Eukaryota > Metazoa > Arthropoda > Insecta > Lepidoptera > Crambidae > Agriphila > Agriphila tristella. The sequence continues at coordinate 21,183,709 of OV743442.1, forward strand.
TCCCTCCTTCGAACGACTATCGATATCTAGTAACGATTATCGACCGCTGCTCAAAATGGCCTGAAGCTATACCTACTCGCGACATAACAGCTGAAACAGTAGCCAAAGCAATCTACGAAGGATGGATTTCGCGCTTCGGATGCCCACTACGAGTGACCACAGACCAAGGACGTCAGTTCGAGTCTTCGTTATTCAACGCACTTATGAAGAAGTTTGGAATAAAACGCATACGAACGACTGCATATCACCCGCAAGCGAACGGTCAAGTGGAGAGATGGCATCGCACACTTAAAGCCGCACTTATGGCTAAAGGTGCACACTCACGTTGGAGCGAAGAATTACCTACCGTACTACTGGGGCTACGCACCGCTTTACGTGAAGACAGCAACGTCAGTCCTGCCCTAATGACCTACGGAACTACGCTACGAATACCATCTGATTTCTTCGTACCTAATCAGTCGAAGATTGAAGACGCAGACTTCGTACGCCAGCTGACAGAAACCATGGCAACTATAGCGCCTACAAGAAAATCACACGCAACGTCGCAGCATCGCACTTTTGTCTACAAAGATTTGGCAACGTGCAGTCATGTTTTCGTACGAAACGACACCGTACGCAGTCCTCTTACGCCACCTTACGACGGACCGTACCAAGTACTTCAACGAGGAGACAAGTACTTCACGATACAGCTACCTCTGCGCACGTCAACTGTGTCGATCGATAGACTGAAGCCAGCGTACCTGTTCAACGACGACGACACAACGACGACATCTGCGAGACCACCAGTGACTACGCACATCACTCCGAGTACCAGCGAGCCCGTCACATCAGCTCCAGCACCATCTCCAGCCAAGAACACTTACGTAACGAGATCTGGCCGAGCTGTGAAGAAAAACGTACGCTTCGCTTGAGGGGGAGTGATGTGGGAGCACACTCACACATCGAAAATCCGAATTCACGAAAGTTCGTCGAGTCGCGTCGACCAATCGCATCACTTAATTCGGCGGCACGTGTAAATATGTATATGTGTGTTTAGATGTAAGTTTTAGTTCGTAAGTCTTTCCTATTTGTCAATGCGCGTCTCGCACTATACCACTAGTTGTAAGTTACCCTTTTTGTATATAATTAGGCTAAGGTTTTACAAAATATACATTCTACAAACGGACTCCGAGACTTTCTCTTCTAACCACTGCCAAATTCTTTATTAATAAGGCAGTCAGGAATTACGTACTGTGTTAGGAGTAGATATAGGAAAGGTTGAATGAAAGCCTTAAGTATTGGAATAAAGAGAATTTTTATATCAATAATTGTTTTTACTTTTTTCAGTTCCCACCTATATAAAGGTATTCACATAAGTAGGTAGTTATAATTAAACAACATTTTCAAAAACATAATAAATTTAATAACTTAAGTATTATTCCTTTTTAAAACTACTATAATTATTAGGTACAGTGTATTATTAAACATAGTCTTTACTACTATAGTTTAATATTTTAACAATATTTAACACAATACTGTTATAAGTATTATAAAAAAAATAACTTGGGTGATATGTATTCTATTTTGAAACCTCTATAGTTATTAGGTACATAGCACAGCCTTCACTAAAGCTTATGAAATATATTTCAATACCAATTTAAAAACTATCAATTAAAAATCATTAACTCTCCGTTTTGCCTTCGCCGTAGTCGGGTAAAAATAGGGCGCAGTCTGCACTCTAGCGCCGCCATTGAAACGAGAATCATAGTGCTTAAATAAAGACGAAATTGTAAATTATATCTCTGTAGTGCACACTCCGAACAAGCTTTGTGGTACTTTTTATCACTTAAACAATATTTTCTAGCCTGTCGTTTAGTTTGATTTTTTTGCTAAAAGTAGCCACTTTGTCGTGGATTCACAATTTCGTCTTTATTTAAGCACTTCTCGTTTCAGTAGCGGCGCTAGTGTGCAGACTGCGCCCTTATTAAATTGACAATAGAGAGTAATCCGCTGCAGCTTCACTCGAGAATGAAGCAAAAGAGAAAATTTTAGGAATTAAAATGTCGTTTTGTACCGCGAGTGCTCTGAAATCAGTCACTTCAGTAGTACATTGTCAATTTAATAATAAACATAAAATAGTTAACTTTTTAACACATTGGCTGCCAAGCGAGTATTATACTTACGATTGCACCTATTTTTCAATTTCATAAAATTTTCTTGTAAGTAAACACATATAACCTCAAACATAGGCTGCATTCCGAATCACACTAAAATCGATGACAGCGCACTAAAATGCGTTCCGAGTCGGTGATTTTGTATGGGTTTGACAGATAACGTGAGCGCTGACATCGATTTTATCGTGATTCGGAATATAGCCATAAACAACAATGGGTACATTCCAGCAAGCTAATCGCTGAGTGATCGATGGCCAATAAATAGAGTAGAATTTTAACCATGGTAAGTTAAAATAAATCCTTACTAATATTATAAATGCGAAAGTCCGTTGGTTTGTTACGCCTTCACGTCTTAACTACTGAACCGATCATCACGAAATTTTACTATACCCGCAAATCGGTAATTTGATGGAACCTTGTCACATTAACATATACGTTAACGTCATCCGCAAATAAAAATGGCATATAACAATAAAATTATAGGTAAGTTAAAATTAACAGTTGAATTATTATTTTCAATAAAATAGGGTCTAGGTTTATAAAAAAAATACAATTGTTTTTCGTTTTTGAAGTTAAAATACGGCCGCCAGGTTCATTACCAATTTGTGGGGATAGTACATACACGTTGTCAGTGGTACAGAAAAACACCTAGGATACCTTTATCCTGAAAAAACGTATTGTTCCCGAGGGATAGCAAAAAACTCTCCAAGCAGACGAAGTCGCGGGCGGCTGCTAGTAACACACTATAAACATAATTATTTCTTTCCCTAATTAAAATGAATACTGTCTCGGCTATCCGATGACTTAGTGGTTTGTCTGCTGGAATGTACTCAATATCGCCAATTCGCCACAGAACAATATCAAATGTTTAGTTCGTATTTTGTCTTGCAATATTGTTTCTGATAACTCTACGTTTACGAGACTATGGGGTAAAATTATGATCAATAAACATAGTTTTGATTGATTTATGATTAAAATAACGCAATCTGAAGCCAAAATTGAACTTAAAAGTTAAAATTGAGAAAAAAAAAATTATGCACAAAACGCACTCATAACATCATTATACACAGGTTGGTCAAAAGTTCTGTTACTGAGTTTCTTTATCGATTACTGGCCATTAAAACAAATGAAAAGAAAAAATAAAAATGACATATTATTGACAGTTTTATAAGCTATAATTCCATACCACACGTATATCATATTTTGTTTATTTTAGTGATGGGCCAACTCGGTTTATTTCCAACTCGAGTCAACCCGTTTCAAAATTCGCGTAACTCGGTTTCAACTCGAGTTAGCCAACCCGAGTTGGCTCGCGGGTCAACCCGCTACGACCCGCGAGCCAACTCGGAAATTTGCGTAACTCGGTTTCAATTCAACTCGAGTTAGCCGACCCGAGTTGGCTAGCGGGTCGTAGCGGGTTGACCCGTTAGCCAACTCGGGTCGGCTAACTCAAGTTGAATTGAAACTGAGTTACGCGAATTTCCGTAGCTGTAAGTGAGTCAAACGGAGTTGCCTAATCGGTTCGGAACCGACCACAGATGGTCAGCAACTGTGGAGACCTTTATCTTTTTGTTCATAGATTAGATACTAGCTAATTAGGTTAGCTTAGGTTTCTTTTCCCGACTGTATGACATAGTCTCAAAGTTGAATACGACACAAAATACACACTCAACACAATTACGAAGCAAAAAGAGCTTATGAAAACCTAACTTTAATATTTGTCTATCCAAACATTAAAAGAAACAAAACAAGTAAACAGTAAAATATAAAAATTCGCCGGTAGTAAGAAAACAGAATTTCGGGTGCTACGGGTAAACTCGGATTAGATCGGCCAACTCCGCCGCCGTGCCGGGCTGAGCATGGCGGCGGCGGCGGAAGCGAAGGTACACAACTCGTGTTCTTAACGGGCTGAATCGAGTTCTTAACGGGCTGACTCGGGTTGACCCGATACAACTGCAACTCGAGTCAACCCGGGTCGGAACTCGAGTTGGCCCATCACTAGTTTATTTCACCATGGAATGGGGGTTGAAGGAGAATCGTGTCGCTGTAATTGCTCTGCACAAATGTGGGCAGCCACCGAATATGATTTTCAAGTTGCTACAAAAGTTGAAAATCAACAAGCAATTTATTTATCGCACTATCCATAGGTACAGTAATACCTTGACCGTCGATGACCAAAAAAGATCAGGAAGACCACGCACCGTTCGGACACCAGCTGTGATCAAGGCAGTGAAGGCGAGAATCACGAGAAATCCCGTCCGGAAGCAAAAGTTATTGGCAATACAGATGACTGTAAAGAGAAGTTCCCTTAAAAAAATTATCAATGATTACCTTGGGCTTCACGCTTACCGTAGACGAAAGGGCCATCTGCTAAACGCACGATTGAAGGCTATGAGGTTAGCACGAAGTCGCGCTCTACTAAAGCAGTACGCACAAAACGGCCATCGAAAAATCTTGTTTACTGATGAAAAAATCTTCACAGTCGAAGAAAATTTTAACTGTCAAAATGATAGAGTATACGCTAAGAATAGTAAAGAAGCCAGCATGATTGCTCCGAGGGTCCAACGAGGTCACCACCCCTCATCAGTGATGATTTGGCTGGGGGTGTCCTATTCAGGGCTAAGTAAGGTTCATTTCTGTGAAAAAGGTGTGAAAACTGGCGCTAGAGTCTATCAAGATACCGTTCTGGAACCTGTTGTCAAACCCTTAAGCCACACTTTATTTCAAAACCAACCATGGGTCTTCCAGCAGGACTCTGCCCCTGCGCACAAAGCAAAATCTACACAAGCATGGTTTCGGGCTAACAAAATTGATTTTATCGCGCAGGAAGAATGGCCATCCTCCAGCCCAGACTTAAATCCTCTGGATTATGCCATATGGCAACATATTGAGGAGAAAACATGTGCTAAGCCCCACATGAATCTCGACTCTCTTAAGCGCGCTATTCTCAAGGCAGTCGCAGAATTGGATATGGTGGTAGTTCGTGCTGCCATCGATGACTGGCCTCGTCGTCTAAAGGCGTGTATTCATGCCAGAGGCGGTCATTTCGAATAATTTTAATACATGATAATCTTAAATATTTGTGCTTTCATTTGGTATATAATTCATTGTAGTATTATTTGTAAATTTAGTATTATTCATGTTTTCCATAGTTACAGAACTTAGTAACCAACTAGGTAGTTGTCTGTATTTGAAGTCAATTGGGCTTCAAGTTCAACATGAATTTTACGCAATACCAAAAATTGAAGGCAAGACTGGTTACATTGGCTTGACTGAAGTCAGGTTACCTTAAGTTAAGAGTAAATAGCCGATAGACCCGCTGGTTTGGAAACAAAGTTCTTTATGCCACCCCTTCTTACACGGCGCTACTGAGTGACAAAGATTCGTACACGGTACTACCAAATTTATTTGAAACCTACACAAAACGCGGTTTGTGTGTTGTTTCGGGATATTATTGAAATGGCTAGCAATTCGAGCGATGAGGAGTTATTACTTCTATACTACATCAGACTGCATCCCACTTTACTCCAAGCTTTCTCGGTCACATCCCAACGCGAATACTCTTTTAATGTGTAATTACACAGACACATATGCTTTTCCACTTCTTGGACAAATTGTATATTTACTAATGGTCATTAATTTTCACTGAACCGCAGCATAGTTTCCAGTTTCCATTAGTAATCACAATCAGTCGACGCGCGACTGCATGACCGGTCGCTGGGTGATTAGTTACTGACGCGTTCCAAACCAGTTTGTGATTGGTAGCGTCGTGTATGGAGCGCCATTGAAATACTAGTGCTGTGACATTTTAGTAACTAGTTGGTGATTAGAGTTTGAAACTAGTTTATTTTGAGTAGCGCCATGTAAGAAGGGCCTTAATGTTAAGGACCCGGGGCACAGAATATATAATCCCGGGGCCCTACCGCCCAACTCAAAGCGATAGCCAAAGGGATAGCTAGACTCTATCCGTCCTTGTCATATCATAACACGATGACAAGGATGGACAGTGCACTGACGTCATCAACCAAAGCCAGAGTCAAAGACCGTCCTTGTCATCGTGTTATGATATGACAAGGACGGATAGAGTCTAGCTATCGCTTTGGCTATCGCTTTGAGCGCCCAACTCAAGGGCTTAATTACTTACTCAACTTAGGGCCCCCGGTAAACGTTTAATCAGACGACTAAACGTTTACCATTGATGTAGGTAACTAAGTATTCATATTTTACAAAAATGTTTCCAGCGCTTTGCCGGCCGCTATTGCGCCACGCTCACGCTTACTCCGCTCGCTCGGCTCGAGCGTTTTTGGTCACAGTTCTAACTTAATGAACTCTTTAAGGCTTTCTCCGTAGAAGGGGTGAACCGACCCCCCTTGTGGGGCACTGCATCCCTCCCCGTCCCCCCTGATTTTTGTCGACCCCCAAACCAACTACTACCAAAATAGGTAGGTATCTATACTATACACCGTTATTATTAAAGTCTTATCTAAAAATGAAAAGGGGTGTTCAGATCAGACCACGTTTATGAACAACTTATCGCGAAAAAAAATATCAGCTGTTCCATAGTAAAGTGCAACATCGACTCGACTATAATGTATGAAACAGCTGATTTTTTTTCACGATTTCGTAGTTGGCCCTATAGTAAAATCTGTTCATTAACGTGGTCTGAACACCCCTTTTCATTTTTAGATATACTTCAAAAATAACGGTGTAATTTTATTTTATAAATACAATGCATTAATTTGGAAAGCTATTAAGAAAGATACAATATTAATCCCTATCAACTTAAATACGCTAGTTACCTTAAGCATTTTATGCACATTATTTTAACCTTTTACACCAAAATAGGTACCTTAGGATGACTTAGGAGTTGTTGCAAAAAATTAACGCGCGAAAATAAATTCAAGCGCGTTTTTTACACCGATGACGGGACGGGACGGGACACGACCGACGGAAACAGACATTTGGAGCGAATGGAGGTGACGAACTGCAAGATATTTGTTTTTTGGGTGTTGTTTGGACTAGGAAAGGACTAGGTTGCATTTGGAAATAAGGAAGGAACCGAAGCGAAGTGAGGGCGGGTCACTAGTATACATATATACTGTGATGACCTAAAGACAAATAAATTGGAAAAGTACATTTTGTACTTTGACCCAGCTGAGGATGGAACCCAGGACATCGATGGTGACATCACACTCTATGAAAACCGCCGTGCAAGCCACTCAGAGGCAGAGCTTGTATCGTGATTCGTGACTCGACCACGAAACTCGTCGTCATAACTGGGATTCATAGGCTCTGTACAATGGGCAACAGCGTCACTAAACCAGTTAGCAACAAAATCCGTGTGCGCGCCGAGTAGTAGTAGTATTAGGTATGTTAGTTAGTAAGTTTTAAATATTTCGGAAAAGGACGAGGTGAATGGTAATTAATAAGTAACATACACCGTTATTTTTAAAGTAAATCTAAAAATGAAAAGGGGTGTTCAGACCACGTTAATGAACAACTTTTACTATGGGGCCAACCACGAAATCGCGAAAAAAAAATCAGCTGTTCCATACATTATAATGTAAGGAACAGCTGATTTTTTTTAGATAGATAGGTACTTTACTTATTATCGTGTCTAAATAACGGAGAGAAACCACTAACATAAAGGAAATAAAGAATTATGAACATCCAGTCACACAATCTTATGCCTCAAACAGGGTTCGAACTTTGGTAATCTTACCTACTTTATTACAAAAAGCGACTGCAAGACATAACATCAAAATTGGTAGATAGTGTTTGTGTGATTGCAGTCTTGATAGTCATAGCCAGCAGTTGAAGTTCAACACCTGCATAAATTATGTTGTTTGTGGCTTTCTAAATAATCTCTTATTGTTTCCAAAACTGTTATTATAATCGCGTTAGTTATTCAAAATGTTACATTTATCTACCTTCACTTGGGGCCACTTAAAGTGTTTATCGAGTCCAGGCGAAGCGTGTTAAATAAAATGGAGCATCGGTTACGGCTTATGACCCCGATTATTTTCAGTCGCGCTGCATTTTCTCCGTAAAGAACAGATCCGTTTTTTCATCTCTCGAGGGAAATGCAAGCTAATTTGACGTAAAGTGATTACGATTACCGTGGTCCCGGAGACCGGCGCCCGCGCAGCACAGTGTCTGTGCAGCCGCGAAGCGCGCTCCCGCGCTCTGCGACAAATTAATCAAAGTGACCGTTACTTTAGCGCGCATTTCAAAATGTAACTATATCGATTACAAATTTAACAGGTCTAGTCGGAAATATCATCGCTGACTTTTCCTAGGAAAGTTGGACGTATGAAAAACAAGACAACACAGCGTGCCGCAGATTATTCAATATCAAGCGCACGGCACGGGAAATCGTCGATTAAATCACGCCGGAATACCTCGCTAACGAACCGTTCGCTTAATAGCGACAGTAAAATGAGTGAGTTTTCTCTGAGATTCCTGGGGCGTTTGGTCCGGTGAGCAGCGGAGTTAGGCTCATGCCGACGTACAGGCTGGTGGAGAGCGCTGGCACGGTGACCCGTATTCTGAGGGCCGTAAAGATGTGTTTCTTGAACGTGCTGCGTCTGCACGTGTCGCAGAGCCAGCGGCAGAAACGCCTTTACAAGCAGTACATGGAGCAGCTTGCTGGGGCTTATGTGGAAAGGTGTACGGATTTGAACACTGGCCACTGGGACCCTAGATACCGATATAGGGGGCCGTCGCCTGACTGGCGGTACTCGATGTCCTGTGACGGGAGCTGGTACGAAGGTGAAGAGCGGTCGTACTGTGGCTCCGACTGCACAGACAGCGGCCGGTGCTCGTCTCCATGCTGCTCAGAGGTGATCTTCAATGGAGGGCAGCACTTCAGTGGCAAGAGGACATCCGGCTATCATGTGTGCCGTCGGTTCCCTATCTGCTATCCTGGAAACTTTGGGTAAGTACAAAATTATTTAGAGGTCTCTTTATGTACTTTTCACAAAACTACCTTATTTGGAAAAGAAAACATGGACTTGTTTACGCGCCCAAATGTACTAATTTCTATAATTTTTGTAATTAAAGTACCTATTCCTTAATATTAAAAAAATTGGAGTAAGCTCCCTTAATTATTGTAACTGACTTTTAGTATACATACATCTACATAATTTTTAGTCATTTACATTCGTTGAGTCGCAAATTAATTCAACAAACATTGAGTGAGATAACTACATTACCGTAATTTTCGAAGTTCTTATAAATAAGATTATCAGTAGGTATCATCATTACAAAAAAATAATAATAGTAGGTAATTGTATGTACTTTACGGCTCTACTTTACCACAACCTACGAGTTTCGCGTCTTCAAAGAAGTAGAATTTAGCCTCGTAATAAATAAAACACCGTAATGTTAAGTAAATGGTAGCAATTTCCCGCAATTTCATACCGTAACTCGACGCAAAGCTCTATAAAAAGCGAGTGTTTTGGTTCACTACAAGATATGTGTACTTACCTAAGTACCCCAATTCTAAGCATTGTGATTATTGATCTTATTATTCTAATATGTTGTAAAAAACCTAAGTCAGCATCAGTTACCTAATTTTATAAAGTTTACAAATTACCTAGTGAATGGTAAAAATGTATTAATCTTACCTAGGTACTTATGAATTTTTGTTTAGAACTAATGCTACTGCTACTACTCTTGTTGCGATAAATAAAAAAATGCATTTATCTTTTGCATATTGCTTAGGAGTGTAGCTTTCCTGAAAACTCGGAAAATTGCTTGTGCGAAAAAAAAATGCTATTAATGAAGTTTTTTTGGTTTTTGAAATAAAATATTTTATGGGATACCTAACTATTAGGGTTAAAAGGTTAATAAATAAGTAGGTAGGTACCAATTTATAGCGATTTAAAAATAGCGATTATCGGGAAATGAAATCGGATTTCTTTTGTGAAACAAGAATCAATTACGAGTATTTTGGATTCTTTAAGCTCAAAACCCACAAAATACAGAGTTTTCATTAACCCACACACCTAAAATGATTATGAATTTATTATAATTCATGCGCTTGTGCGATTATTAAAAAAGAAACCGGCCAAGTGCGAGTCGGACTCGCGCATGAAGGGTTCCGTACCAAAAAACTGCAAAAAAAACACCTTTGTTGTATAGGAGCCCCCCTTACATATTTGTTTTATTCTGTTTTTAGTATTTGTTGTTATAGCGGCAACAGAAATACATCATCTGTGAAAATTTCAACTTCCTAGCTATCACGGTTCATGAGATACAGCCTGGTGACAGACAGACAGACAGACGGACAGACAGACAGACGGACAGCGGAGCCTTAGTAATAGGGTCCCGTTTTTACCCTTTGGGTACGGAACCCTAAAAAGTAAGCGAGTTTGAGACAAAACAGTTTATATAAGTAATTTTTACCTCAGAATTTTTCAAAAAGACTTTCCTCATGACTATTTATATTGTTAGAATACATAATAGTGTTGTTACGTTTTTTGATAGAATAATAATTTTATTGTAATCGTACTTATACGATACTTAACTTATTACGCAATTTTTGTAACTTTTAAGTAGACCCAACTTTCTTTAATACAACGTTATTAGACCGAATTTATTTTAAAGTAAGTAGGTACCCACCATCAAAACCTAGACTTTGTCAAATTGTTAAATTGTCTTGAAGATATTTAAATTTTTTCAGATGTTATGAAATCATGAAACTAAGTAGAACTTCCGAATCATACAAAAACAGTAACAGATCTTTTAAATTATCTCTCTTTATACTTTATTCTATTTACATAGTTTTAGAGAAGGCCGAACTACACTCGGCGTCAGAAAAATCGCACCTCTTCGAAAGTAAGTTTAGATTTGACCACCTGCTATTGCTAGCTTTCTCGGTAATCAGCAACATACACATACATTGCAACATATATAGCCAACAGCCTCTAGAAGCCGTTGGAATACTCGTCGAACGGAATCAATTACTGAGATTCAGTTTCCGAGCAACATTACATTGCCTCATTTTTTGCAATATTAGAGCAACTTTATGCGCAATAGTATCCATCTTGGGTATTCCATTTTTTTATTGAACTGTTGAAGTGTGTTGAATGATATAAATTGAAAGCTCAATAAATGTACTTTCAATAGATATCAAAATTTACACAATATAACGTTAGCTAGCTAGCAATAACAGGTGGCCAAGTCTAAACTTACTTTCGAAGAGGTGCGATTTTTCTGACGTCGAGTGTATAATCTGAATATTATACAACGTGTAACAGAATAAACCAGAATATGGTAAATAGGGACTATCGAACTAAACGACTTTTACTATGGGACCAACTCTGAAATCGCGAAAATAAAAATCTGCTGTTTCATAAATTTTCATATTTTCGTTATTAATTTTTGTATGAAACAGCTGATTTCTTTTCGTGATTTCAAAGTTGGTCCCATCCCATAGTAAAATTTGTTCAGATTGTTGGTCCCTATCTATTAATTTTGTTACACGTTGTTTAATAGTACTAAACGTACTTGTACATAATTTTGTTTACGAGCAAACCGTAAATCTGAGGCCACGTACGCACCGACAGGTGGCTTGCTTAGCTCCTAGCACCTATAGTTACCTAGCGTGTAGCAATGTAAAATAAATGTTCACTAATATTCGCAATCAGCTAGGCGACTAGCGAAGGCCAGCCACACTGCGCGCTTGGCGCCTTCGCTAGTCGCTATACTAGTCCGTAAGCCCGCGACAATATTGCCTACATAATATGACATTACAATGAAATGCATGGCACACGGTCGGAAAAGGTGGTGCTGATCGAGGATCAGAAGATTATTGCTAATAAAATTGGCCGGAAGTTTAAGAAAATCTTTCACTTCCGGTCATAATTAGGGTTATATTTACGTCATGTGATATATCCTACTAATATTATAAATGTGAAGGTTTGGATGTTTGTTCCTCAATCACGCAAAAACTACTGAACGGATTTGGTTGAAATTTGGCACACAGATAGAAGATAGCCTGGATTAAAACATACAATACTTTTTATCCCGATATTCCCACAGGAACGGTAACCACGTGGGTGAAACCGCGGGCGGCCGCTAGTTGCTAGTAAAATTGGCCGGAAGTTTAAGAAATTTCACTTCCGGTCATAATTTTAAGGTTATATTTACGTCATGTGACTATACGCAAGGTGACTATCTAGTAGGCGCTAGGCGCTAAGCAAGCCACCTGTCGGTGTGTATGCGGCCTAATAGCACCCCTTGAGATTTTCTCGCGATCAATATTCATTTGTGCAGCGCATCGTGCAATAGACACGCATCGATGAGCAAATGCAACTTCTTGCTACAAAGGTTAATATACTCTGTGGTACTTTGAAATGTCACTGATAAATGTAATCATTATAGATACTGTAAAAGCTAGGACCTTTTGAACTCACGCATGTTACGCCTGCAAAAGCGTTTTTGATATCTTATTACAATAATAATGGGTATCTAGTTATGTAAACAATATATTTTGATATGGGCTAAAGGTTCGGTTAACTTGCAATTAGCCTACTTGACGGATATTAATGACATAAGTATACGAATTATGTTCCATTATTATATTTACCAAAAAATATGCGATCACAGAACACTTAAAAATGGTGCTGTAAATTTTTAGGTAAAAGTAATTAATTCATTTCATGTTTAGTGAACGCGTTAAATATTATAAATATTAAAGATTTTAAATCAAAGAATAGGTGAAATGTATTCGAATTCTATACTTACATTATTGTAATTAACGGGTATATCATAGTAAGTCGAGCGAGAGATAACTTTATGTCAGTTTAGAATTTTCCGACATAATTATCAATAATCTGTAGGAAACTTGTAAGGTCTTACTTTCATAAAATGCAACATTACTTAAGCTTGTCATTTATATGGAAACTAAATTATACAGTAACCGGGAACGACTTGCAATACTAAACTTTATGGTTCTTGTAATAACATGCACAAGTGTCAGTTACTTGCATCGGCAAGTAATGCAATCGGTTATTAGAGATACGAGCTGCCAACATCCGTAGCATGACGTGTGTAAATGCACTTTAAGATACCGTTTCGAGATTAAATTAAAGCGTATTTTTGAAAATAAACATTAAATTATTAGGAATAACACTTTACATTTAGAAAAGTTATATTATTAAAACGTGTTTAAACATAAAAAGATCTTGAAAAAAATTCACCTACCTGCCTACCTACATAAATAAAAGGTACCAAACCAAGTGAGATTTTTTCAAGACACATGTTTTATTATATAGTTTCTAAACACTAGACCTACTTACTTAATTTAGAATTGTTGCCCCGACACAAACCGATGATTTTTTTTCATTATATTTTAAAACATTACAAAGATGTAAAAATAATAGTTTTATTAGTGTTTTTTTTTGTAGGATAGGGAGTTCACTCATCACGGTGTCATGTAAGGAAAACTGTTGAAAATATCAATCTTTCTTCAAAATTCATTGGTTGATCGATTCAATTAAAATGACTTACATTATGAAAGTAACAGAATTTCTGTACGTAGGTACGTACACAAAAAAAACTACTGAAATGTGATCGTTCGTCACGGTCGAAGAGTTTCTCATATTTTTAGGTCATTTGATGTAACTAAACGTATGCATTACTTGTGCATTGGTAAACTGTTATACCTAATTACCTGTAGTTTCTGCAAAGTATCGGAAAACACATTTGTGACGGATTACACACCGCATCACGCTTCATCACGCAGATATTTTAGTAAAAAATAACGCGCATTGTTGTTGCGCCAGCTATGCGTGGTTTTTATATTAAACTTTAGACTTAAAACTCTTCAAGCAAACCCATCGAACACCTAGGCACTTCCCCCATGTCCTAACCTTTTTTATGCATCACACAAAATGGCTAAAGTTAGGGCAACTTATATCTATTCTGTGGTTAGGGCGAGACGTCCATTTGGCAGACGTACGGGCAGCAACGAAAGTTGCTTAACACTTTGGTACTGTGTAATAACAAGTTTTTTGATAACTGTTTCAAACTGTGAGGCATCTGTAAAAAATATGCTTTGATAAAGTACTAAGGTGTTCAGCTACTTTCGTTGCTGACTGTACCTTTGAAAATTTTAACATTTAATGTACCTAGTGGAGTAGTTTTTAAGCTAAAAAAATCTTTTTCATTTTCATTATCACTTATTTTATTTTATTTTCTATTTTTTAGCGAAACCATTGCAGATTTTTCGCGACACCAAGCATATTGTAAATACAGTTAGACTGTCTGTTAGGCACAAATTAAACCAAATAAAAAACACGACCTCAAATCTTTAATTGAGGAGCAGAAATAGTAAAAGTAAATTCCTAACAATTCAATTTCAGAAACGTGGTAAAGTTTTTGTCAAACTAAAGTCCTAATAATTTCATGCTCGAAATTGCCGATTGATAATGTAAAACGTAATATCTAGGTATCAACGATACTCTGCAAATATTGCTTATAAATTCAAAAATTATCAACTTTGCGGTTGAAAAGTAAGTAAATAACGAATTTACGTCGATTACGTAATAAAAAATAACTAGCGACATTAAATGAAGCGAGCTACAAAAAGTAATGGGTATAAGGCGACAGTCGCGGAACGGAGGTTTTGATAATTTAAAAAAGTAAAACGACAAATTATCGATGCGACAGAATTGCACGTAATCGATTATACAATGTAAGTAGTACTTGACATAGCTAATCGATTTGGGAACTTTACTCTGATTTTCGTCTTGTGTTGTATTTTGATTTTAAACGAAAGTAGATTAATAGATTAATAATTTGACTAGATAACAACTCTTTCAAAGTTTAAATGACATACTTTTTGTGGAATCCGACGAAAGTAAAATGCAATCAAATTGACAATAGACTTTGACTCGCTGCAACTTCACTCGCGAATGTATATGGAAAAGAGAAAATTTTACAGTTTAAAATACGTCGTTTTGTACCGCAACCGCTCTGAAGTTAGTCACTTCAGTTGTACATTGTTAATTTAATCGCATTGTATTAATATAACACAATCGATTTATTTAAACCAAATCTCATCCAAAGCTTCAGCACATAATCTTGCTTCATAGACCTGTACCTTGATTACGTAAAGCTGTTGCTAACAATTCTCGATTGAAATCGATTGAAAGCGCGGTAGCATTGCTGCTTTAGTGAAGATAGTTGTCACATTGGTTCTTACTAAAGCAGCGATGTTACTGCGATTTCTGTCAGAGTTGATTGCAACAAAGTTACGTAATTACCCCCCCGGAGAAATTGTATCATTTAATTTCATAGGAGTTTCAGTTCTGAATTATTTACTTCATGCCCAAAAGTTTAATTATTATGACAGTCTTTTAGTGTTGGTTTTTATGTTCGGGGATTTCCTAAGCTGTGGTTGTTATTCCAAAAAATACCTCGCTAAGAAAGTGTAAGTAAAAACCTATGACATTAATATTTAAGGCAATGCGATTTTCTATTTTTTCATAAATTTTCACTTAAACATTAAGTAAGCCCATTATTTAAATCACCTACTCTTTCTTACTCATATCATATTTACGAACTTTTTCGACTGTCAAGAAAACATTTGCTCAAGAATTTGCAAACATACTATCCCCGCAAATTGGTAATACGATGGAATCTTGTCACATTAACATCCACATTGACGTCAATCCGCAACAAAACATAACATGTATGTAGGTTACAATAAAATTCTAATAGGTAATTTAATATATTAAATTGAATCATTATTTTCAATAAGAAGGTTCAACAATTTTCGTTTTTGAGGTTATAAAATTAAAAAATTATGAGGTCCATTATCAATTTGCGGGGATCATAATGGTAAGCTAGTTACAATTCAAACAAGTCGGTAGATAAATCATAATCGTGTAGAAAGTATCACGTCCGATGCTGGGTAATGGCCGATCGTCGCCGTTGTTATGCTTTTTAACCGACTTCAAAAAAAGGAGGAGGTTCTCAAGTCGACGGTATTTTTTTTTTTATTTTTTTTTTTATGTATGTTTTAACATAGCTTCGTCAGTTGTTACCCGATTTGTACAATTCTTTTTTTAACTCAAAGAACATAGTTCGTGTGTGGTCCCATAAATTTTTTACAGAGATCTGGCCAGTAGTTTTTTCATAATCCTGAAAAATATCAATTATTTAGCTCGCCATCGCACGAGTTTTTATGGAATTTCGGACATAACTTCTTTGTTTATGAACCGATTTAGATGATTCTTTTTTTATTTGAAAGGGTATACTTCAAGAGTGGTCACAATTTAATTTCATTGTTATTGGACTTCGAACTTCGAAGATACATAAAGGAACTCTTCAAAATCAAATAGTATAAGTAAAGTGATTTAGGTTTTGGTAAGGTTATGGCAATCCAAAACAAACCAAATCATGGTTTGCGATGCAACGTTCTGGACTAGACTTGGACTACGATGACATAACGGAACTCCTCAAAAACAAACAGCGTAAATTTGGAAATTGAGTTCTGGGCATTTTACCATTGAAAATATTATAATATAAAGTAAAAAAATATTTACACGCTGCGCTTACATACCTACCACTAAAAAGTTGAAAATAAAAAAGCTTTTTAAAAAAAAAGAAAAACCGCCTTCAAAAAACTGAAAACAAAAACAGCTTAAAAATTAAATACCTCTAAAAAGCAAGAAATAATATTCGAATCATTCGTTACACATATCAATATTAATAAAACACGTCTAATGAAGTCGGGTGGGGCTTTAAGAAAAAAATTAAGTTGTCCTCTAGCCCCACCCGACTTCAATAGACGTGTTTTATTAATATTGATATGTGTAACGAATGATTCGAATATTATTTCTTGCTTTTTAGAGGTTTTTAATTTTTAAGCTGTTTTTGTTTTCAGTTTTTTGAAGGCGGTTTTTCAATTACTGGGCTCAATTCTGTTGATGTAACGTAACAATTGTGTATCAATAGTGTTTCAATCGTTTGCAAGTTATTCTTTTAGTTACAAATTGAATTTAATCCAAACCAGAATAATAAAAACAACATTATTCGTAATAAAAGTATCGAAATCATTTTAAATTTGATTATTACGCTTCAGATCTGCTAATTTCACTTTGTCACCTGTAGATGAAGCAACTGTCTTTAAAATAATTAAGTCTTTATCTAGCAATGCTCAGGGTGTAGATGGAATCTCAAAAGATATGTTAATGTTAACCCTTCCGCAAACTTTGAGCATTGTTACTGCAATTGTTAATAATTCAATAGAATCCAGTACTTTTCCTGATCTTTGGAAGAAGGCAGTGATTAAGCCGATTCCGAAAAAAAGCGATCCAACTAGCCTGAATGACTTAATTTATTTTTTTATTTTATTTTATTTTTATTTCTAGGAAGGCCAACAGCACCAAACAATAATAGGTAATGGGAATTGTATTAGATAGCCAATTAGAGGCCCTCACAAATAGTAATTAAAAAATATTAAATTAACACTTACGAACTAAAATTACACACGTTAAGAGCACTACTATCGCTTATACATCGCTAATATCGCTATTAATGGGAAAATATCTTATTGTAGAATTAACAAAAATTTAAATACTAATTTAAGACCAATTAGTATTTTACCTACTATGTCTAAAGTTCTGGAAAAAATAGTTTGTGAGCAGATGACCGACTTCCTTGAAGCCAATGATATACTCCCTTTAAAACAATCTGGCTTTAGAAAGTCTCATAGTACAACGACAGCGCTTCTCGATGTAATAGATGATGCTTTGGCTGCTCAAGATGTGGGAGAGGGTACAATACTTGTGCTGTTAGACTTCTCACGTGCTTTTGATTCAATTAATATAGATCTTCTCCTGTCAAAGCTTGCTTATTATGGTTTTACCTTAAGTACAATAAAGTGGTTTGCAAGTTACTTGCTCGGACGTTCGCAAAGGGTTGAGCTGCGTGATCGTTTTGGATCTACTGCTTATTCTGAAAATTTATTTCTAAAGTCTGGAGTTCCTCAGGGATCCATTTTGGGCCCTATTTTGTTCATATTATATATTGCTGATATAACCAAATGTTTCATTCACTGTAAGTTTCATATGTATGCAGATGACCTGCAACTCTATTTATCATTTAAACCTGAAAACACAGCAACTGCAGTTGACCTGATCAATCAGGATCTCGCGCGGCTAACAGAATGGTCCAAACAGAACAGCTTATTTCTGAACCCACTTAAATCAAAATTTCTCGTACTTGGCACAAAGCTCCAGGTGAGTAAAATTACAAGTGAAAAACCACGTATCCTAATAGAAAGCGACTGTTTGGAACATGTAGATGTAGCCAGAAATCTAGGTCTTATGATGGACAGCCATTTGCGATTTGAACTACACGTGCTTGGCACTGTCAGGAACTGTTTTTACAGGTTGAAGGTACTATACAAAATTCGGGAACATCTTTCCACTGATATGAGAATAAGATTATGCGATGCTCTCATTTTATCCAAGCTGAACTATGCTGATGCTGTAATTAATAGCTGCTTGTTGTCCCGAACAAAGGCTCTTATTCAACGCGTCCAAAACGCTTGTGCGCGCTTCTGTTTCCCAGTTCCACGTCGTGGGCATGTAACGCCATTTCTTAACAGTGAAAACATCGTTAAAATGGAGGCTCGACGATTACTCCACTTTTCCACGTTGCTATTTGGAATTATTAAGTCTCACCGACCTCGATATCTTTACGAAAAACTGATTTTCTCACAACGCGAAATTAGACTAACTTCAATACTCATATGCCCCATGCACAGTTCGGCTGCTTTTCGTGGTAGCTTTCGTTATGCTGCCACGAAATGTTGGAACAATATTCCACCACCTGTAAAAGCTTCTCTATCGGTTAATTCTTTCAAACGTAAATTTAAGAATTATTTGCTTGAACAACAAAAGGTATCCTAACAGGCGTCTGTGCTTAACTTAAATAACACTATTTTCTATGTAATAAATTTCTCATCATAGTACAACTCATACCAAAAGTAATATGTCTGCAGTTTTTTTGATCCACTGTTCATACTAGTGAAATGTGTGTGAAATAGTATTTTGTAGCTCAATGGTAATATGAATGTAATTAACATAGCCCTATTTATTTTGTTCGGCATGTACCATGTACCTACATACAATTCAAGGTTCCGCAGAATATCAGCGTTGCAGGTGTTGATCATGCTGCAACTTATGCTGAGTGGTAACCTTTTCGGTTTCATAATGTACCTAACATAAGCTCTGATGTACTTACCTACCCAAAATTGTGGAATTGAATAAAGTTCTTTGTATTGTATTGTATTGTATTATTAGATGTTATTTTTAATGCACAACGGGATAGTACGGCCTTCACCTCACTCACCTGATGATAAGTGACAATAAGGTCGAAGGTGGAAGCGCACTACACCCAGAATCCTCACTGAGGAACTGGCTATCTTACCTCTGACTGCTGGAACACAACAGATTTTAAATTGTTGTTATGGCGGCGACAGACTTAGGTAAGATGGTGGTATCTAGCCAGGCGGATTTGGAATAAGCTCTACCACCAACCAAACCGAGTACAAATTGTAACCCCCCCGGGAATCGAACCCGGGACCTCTGCGTCTTACACGCAAATACTGCAAAATAAAAATGGGCGAAATGAAATTAAAATCAACTAATTCATCAATTTTCGATTTGCTTTCACAAGGTTCCATCCCATTCTCATCGCGCGTGGATTATAACAAGAACTGTTGTAACAAACGGCAATACTACTGAAACACCATTCAGATGCGATTGTTACGTTAGCAAAGATAATCGAGGGGGTTTGTAGAGCAAACGGTTCACATTGGCTGCGCCTTGTATTGTGACCACTCGATACGACCAGCTATTAGTGTACAACGATACACTAGGAAAAGATTTTTTTCAGTCTGACTAAGCAATTAATTTGTAGAGACAAACCTTGTGAAGAAATTTCTTGCGCCCGTTCTTCTGGTCAGATGAAAAAGTCTGGAACGGGTGGTAGAAAAATATAGACGATTTTTAACTTTGACTTTGACTCTAAAAACTTCTGAAATTTAGAGGTTCATCATCATCATCATCATATCAGCCGCACGACACCCACTGCTGGGTATAGGCCTCCCCTAAGGATCTCCACGACGATCGGTCCTGCGCTGCCTGCATCCACTGGCTTCCCGCGACCTTCACCCTCACGTCGGTCCACCTTGTCGGGGGCCTACCCACGGAGCGTCGTCCGGTGCGCGGTCGCCATTCCAGAACCTTTCCGCCCCAACGGCCATCGGTTCTTCTCGCTATGTGTCCCGCCCATTGCCACTTCAGCTGAGCAATCCTTCGAGCGATGTCGGTTACTTTAGTTCTCCTGCGGATCTCCTCGTTTCTGATTCGATCACGTAAGGAAATGCCGAGCATGGCTCTCTCCATTGCACGCTGGGTGACCTATTGAGCCTCCTTATGAGACTCATAGTTAGCGACCTCGTTTCACTGCCGTAAGTCATCACTGGCAACACACACTGTTCATAGACTTTCGTCTTGAGACACTGAGGTAAGTCGGACGCGAAGAATTTTCGAATTTAGAGGTTAGTCGAGTTTATCCACTGCTGAATGTACATATTCAAGTAGATATAAGTAACGCAATAAGGAAAAAATAATGTTTTTTTTCAGGTGATTATTGCAATGTACGCTGCAAGATTTTTTTCTTGACGACTGTAGAAAAATAAATTAATATTGTGTCGTGTTTCTTTACCTGCATAGTTTTCGTTGATAGTTATTGGTAGAGAGCAAATGCTTAATTTTTTTGTCTCATAAATAGTGTAAGTACACTAGTTATTTAAGTTTATAATTAGGCATGATGACTATTTTTTTATTTTATGTTACATAAATTACCTCTTAAAAAAGAAACATTGGTAAAAGAATTGTTTCGCTAGCATGGTAGGAAATTTTTTCGGCAGCTATATTAAATATTGTGTTTATCAAAATGGTTTCCTAGACAAATTTGCTATAAATTTTACGGACTAAATAAATGTAAGTATTATTTATTTTAACAAATTTTTATACTTTTTAAATGGACTTGTCCGCCCAACTTTGAAGGGTCGTAAAACAAATAATACGCAATATATAAAACCAAGAGGTATACAAGATACTCTAAAAGTTTAATATGTTTACGATTTTTATTAATATTTCGTTATTTTATTCATTAGTCATCATCCCTATTAAAACTTAAAAACTTAAAAGCCTTACTAATATTATAAATGCGAAAGTTCGTTTGTTTGTCTAGGTATTTTTTTGTTTCGCTTTCACGTCTTAAATACTGAACCGATCATCATGAAATTTTTGCCACGTTATCAGGGGTACAAAGAAGGATATAGGATACCTTTAATCTCGAAAAAAAGTATTGTTCCCGAGGATAGCAAAAAAACTTTCCACGCAGACGAAGTCGCGGGCGGCCGCTAGTAATTTATATTGCTATCTTAATAATACTAAAGCAGATTTTTTGTATATTTGTTTATTTATTAGGAACTCCAGCATTTGTTTACACTATAACTACATGATAACTACTATAATTTCATAGTCATAGCGTTACCTTTGTCTGACAAACTATGCAGTAATTCATCCATCAAACGTTCCACACCGAGGGCTGCAAGGAAAGTGCCGCAGGCCTGTCCGAGCGCAAACAATTTACAATTTTCACTTCAATTTTCAACCTATCATCCGTAGAGAGCGATATTGGAAAACAATTTAAATTGATACTTAAGAATAATGTTTATTTTGTCATTCTACCTACAATTTCAAACTTCTTGTTAAAGTCTGGGGAAAGTTAATTGATATCGGTTTAATACGGGTATTAATAAGGCTAAAATTGCCTTTAGTTAAATTAACTGTCTCTGACGTAACTTAATAACGGTTGTGAGTTGTCATAATCTAGAATCAGTGAAGGGCAAATTAATGAATGAACACTTTAAATTTATTCTGCTACAACCAAATAATGTGAGTGTACCGCCATCTATTGGCGAGTAGCAATTACACGTTATTCACGCTACGTCGTAGTCCGTAGCAGTATAATAGTGCTTTTCTCAACTTTAACTACATTGCAGACTAGATGGCGCTACGTGCCTTTTTTAATGAGTGCTGTGGGTGGAGTGCAAGAAAAAAGAAAATAATAATGTACGCTACGAAGGTTATTTTATTACTTAACTGGCGCCCTCAGAAGTTTTTATTTAATTAGTTATTAATAGAAAAAGATATTAATAATGTTTTACGTGGAGTTTTTAGGGCCCATGGTCTGGTATTTTAAGAAGGTATCACTACATGCCCTCGTAGTCATTCGTAGAAGTAGATAGCAAATGTGTCAAAAACGGCCACTTTTAGCAGTTTTGCTATCTACTTCTAGCAGTGACTACGAGGGAATGTAACGATACCGTCTAAAAATACTAGACCGTCTATCCTAAAAATTCCACGTAAAACATTATTAAAAATTGTTTTAGAATTAGAATATTAAATAAAATCCACCGCGGCGCGGCGCCACTTTCGCTCAGGGTGCCAACTTAATTTAGGAAAATGCGTATAGAGCAAACTGAGCAATTACAATAGTTTTGTTGAGCAAATACTGTGACATACAGTTATATTTTCTCATTAAGTACTTAAATTAAATTGTGAAGTTCATGGTAGGTTAAGGACTTAAGACTTTCTAGGAAAATAAAATTGTTATCAGGGTCCGCAACTCCATCGGCGTGGAATTTCGGAAATTCAAATAAAACACACAGAGTTACCGTCTTTGCAATTGTTTTGCTATTACTTAGGAATTAATAATGGAGGCTACAATTGCTAGTACTGCTCTAAAACATGTTACGATGATGTGTACTTTTACGGCTACCACGCATGTAAATACCGTTACAATGGGGAATGTCCGAAAAAAAATCAAATTGGCTGAATTTTGATAACGTGAAATTTAAAAAAAAAAATTAACTCTCTTCGACTTCACAAATATTATACAAAAGTAACAGCAGAATGGAAATTATACGTTTGCCACCACCTGCCACAAAAACAACATGGTATTAAAAAAGTTTCAAGTTCAAAGTTTTGACATTTTGACATTTGTCATTGTCAAAATGTCAAAACTTTTTATTTTTTATTCTTGTTGTTGTTGTGGCAGGTGGTGACAAATGTATAATCTCCATTCTGCTGTTACTTTTACACATTTGTAAAGTCGAAGAGACTTTAATTTTTTGTAATTTTTCTACGCAACGGAAAATTCTTAAACTTTTTTCTATTACTAAGGGAGCTTATTCCTACCTATAAAAAATATTCAGCCGATTTGATTTTTTTCAGACATTCCCCATTCTAGCTCATTCGGGAAGAGTTTGTTTAATTTTTATTGAAGCTATAACTTAAAGATTCTCCGTTGGAAGAATCCTCCAACAATATAGGGTCGATTCACAGAGATATCCACAAAGAATAGGTTTGGAATAAACCTACTTTTATTTGGAAGTAACAGCATGGATTATGAAAGGTCCTGGATTCATACTAGGGTTCGTTCCCGAGAATACTCGATCCGAAAATTCCCGGGAAATCTTTGGGCTTTGTTCCCGAATCTTAATCATTTTTATTTTGTTTGAGAAAAGCTAATTTTGTTGAAAACTGTCAAAAGTTTTATGATTATTTGATACTTTTATTTGACAGATATTTTTATGATACACATTTATTATTTTGTGACGGCTTTTTTCATTATTTGAACCGAAAAGATATGTAAAAACGTACTTAAATGTAAATTTTTCGACAACCCGAAAAATTGGCCTCGAGAATTCTCGAAACTCGAGAAACTGATTATCTCGAGAAATCATAAATCATAATTTATACTCTACAAGCGATAATTCTTTTACTTCTTGTTAAGTATAGCAAATGGGAACACAGTTGTTGTTATAAAATTGATGCAGTATTTATTGCGATAACATACTTATGATATCAACTTCATTGAACGAGCGAGCGCGAAGCGTTTCCCTTTTAGATTGGGCAAAATGCTTTCGTATGTCCGTCCGGCTGTCCGGTGGCATATGGGTAAAAATAACATTTCAGTCAATTCTCAAAATTTTCAAAAATATTCCAAACGCGAGGTGTACTTACACTTACACGTAAATCATTCGAGAATTCGTATTGAATGTCCAAAAGAACTTCCAATTTGTAAGAGAAAGTATTTTTTAACAGAAAACAAGCTACGTCGAATTTAATTAGTGGTACCTAATTAACACCGCGAGGTGAGAACACCGCGCTGTCATAATTTGATTGATTGGTATATTTGTATGAAGAGAGATTTATGATTAAAATAATTCTTTTATCACAGCTCGCATTGAAAACATCTCTAGACTATCTTTTCATTTAATGATATACTAAGTAATAATATTTGAATATATTCAAATATACAATAATACCACAGTTTAACTTAAACTGTGATAATACTATACTACTAGTACGTTTTTAATTTAAAGGTAATGTTAAGTATTTTCTTTAAAACTTGGGTCACTGATTTTTAGCGGGGATCACTAGAAAGAAAAGCTCGTAAGTATTCAACTCTTTTAACCCGGCTCGGACTGAACACCAGAAAAAGTATTACAATGTGTTACAAATCTATTGTGACTTATATGTGACCATACACAATTCAAGACTATGTATTTTTTGAAATACTAATTATTGTAATTTGTTTTTTTTAAATAATAGACCGGGATGCCACCGACGGTAACCCTACCTCATTGAGTACCAACACGAGACAGTCACTATAAGGAGAGAGACAAAAAGTATCGTTAAAAATTGTTGGTCTGCCTAGGCGCAACTTGGCCGGTTTTGTACAGTCATGAAAAAAAGTGAGGCTAAAATGATGACAAAATATGTCATCAGGTACCACCATTAAACCTTGTTGATACGATGAGGCTGAAAGAGTAAGACTAGAAAAAACTGGTCTGCCGCGCCCCATCTTGGCCACTTAGTCAGTCAGACTGATTTTAGGAGCGCATTGGGGGTTGGTTTTTATGTCATCGAGTACCAACATGCGACCAATGTTTTACTATGGCTTTGACCAACCTCATCCAGCCTCATCGTATCAACATGGTTTAATTGTGGTACCTGATGACATATTTTGTCATCATTTTAGCCTCACTTTTTTTCATGATTGTACAAAACCGGCCAAGTTGCGCCTAGGCAGACCAACAATTTTTAACGTTACTTTTTGTCTCTCTCCTTATAGTGACTGTCTTGTGTTGGTACTCGATGAGGTAGGGTTACCGACGGTGGCATCCCGGTCTATAAGGCATCCTCTCCTCCTTCAATTGCTATACCCTACTGGGTCCATAATGTTCTCTTTCTATAAAATTCCCACCTATATATTTACTTATGGTATGCAATAAAATATTGAATACTGAAGTGGTAGATATGGACCATCAAACTGAACAACTTTTACTAGGGGACCATCTCTGAAATCGCGAAAAATAGGTATATCAACTGTTTCATACAAAAATTAATAACAAAAATATCAAAATGTATGAAACAGCTGATTTTTCCTTGCGATTTCAGAGTAAAAGTTGCTCAGTTTGATGATGCCTTTAGGGCTTAGGAGTTTTTGTAACACGTTGTATAAAATAGTATTATCTCTGTATTTAGATTTCCAATTATTTCTTAAGGTATCTACACTGGCCTGCAAAACTAAGTACTACAGAGGTCTATTTTCATACAAACGAGGTAACTTAGAAGCATTGGTTCTCCGCCCAGGATTAAACGTTGTGTGATCTGATGATAGCCATCCAAGGAGTGAATGGAGAAGATTCAGATCCCCATACACACCCAATTGATCTGTACCCTTAGCACGAACAGCTATCGAGAAAAATAACGCGCGTAAAATTACTCAATAGAGAATTCTCTATGGAAAATTTAATTTCGCTATTCGGCGATAGATGGCGCTGTATTAATTTTTCATACAAAATTGCACTATCGAATGATTTTACGCGCGTTATTTTTTTCGATAGCTGTTCGTGCTAAGGGTACAGATCAGCATTCTAAGAGCTGTTTGGATATGTTTAAAAAACCCACGAAAATAGCATTAAAATGTATGGAAATGCTGTAACTGATAACTCTTATCCTTACAGCTCTTAGCAATGCTGATCAAATCAATTGGTTGTGTATGGGGATCTGAATCTTCTCATTCACTCCCTGGATGGCCATCATCAGATCACACCACGTTTAATCCTGGGCGGAGAACCAATGCTTCAAAGTTACCTCGTTTGTATGAAAATAGACCTCTGTAGTACTTAGTTTAGTTTTGCAGGCCAGTCTTGCCAGTGTATTACATAAACTTGACCATGACTTTCATCCAAGCTTGATCGAAAACATTGAACAGTTATATAAAGACTACGGTAGTTAACATCCGTTTTAATGAATAAATTATTTCGAATCAGACTCTTAAACATAGTGTATACAGTTACCAGTATAAAAATATTGAATTATGATGATGAGCGGTTAGCTAAACAAGAGAACGAATCAAAACGCTTACATTTACGTTTAGATTTAATAAAATCAGAGAAGGGTTACCGAAATTTCTCTCATCATATAAAATTCCTTGATTTTCTCATCTTTACTTCGTATTTTTTGCGATTTTTTTCAGAAAACCAAAAGTATAAATTGAGTTATTTAATCTAGGTCTTAAATTATTCAATAACGTTATAACAATGGCGATAATGACAGATTCATTGACCGAGCGAGCGCGAAGAGTCTCCCTTTTAAGCTTGGGCAAACATTCTACTAATATTATAAATGTAAAAGTTTGTGGGTTTGGATGTTGGATTAGATGTTTGGATGTTTGTTCCTCAATTACGCAAAAACTTCTAAACGGATTTGGTTGAAATTTGGCACACAGATAGAAGGTAGTCCAGATTAAAACATAGGATTAAACTTTTAATCCCGATATTCCTACGGGAACGGGAACCACGCGGGTGAAACCGCGGGCGGCCGCTAGTTCTTTCATATGTCCGGCTGTCCCGCTGTCCGGCTCTCCACTACATGTAGCAATTCTCAACCGATTCTCATGGAATTTTGTTAACAGGTTTGATATTTTTATGGAATTTATAGTCTATTCAGTTTTTTCGAAATTTTTCAGAATGGTGGAGATATGAGAGAAAAAAGTTATTTCAGCTATTTTGAAAAATGTTTTAAAATGTCAAAAACGTTTAGTCTACAGCTCACAAGCCACTACTTAAAAATAAGCCGGGCAATTCCCAGAATAATGAACCCGGCTTGTTTGGAAGGGGTCTGTAGTTGAGTGCCCAACCATTGAGTGTGTATGTGCCCAACCATTGAGGGTGTAGTAAATTAGTATTATATCAATACCTAATTACCGACTTCAATGTTTTATTCAACGAATACCAAACATAATACCTATTATACTATTTGAAAATATAATTTCTACTATTCGAATACTATAACTTCATTATGAAGCATTTCGCAGTGAGCTTACTGGTGTACTTGTGTACTATGGTGGGTGCAGGTTTCACTTTCGTCGGAGCCTCAAAGCTTCAGTAATTGTCTTCGCAAACAGCCATCATTTGTGATGTTTATTTATTTGCTTTCAGAATGCGTAGAAAGTACTTTACTGAGCAGCGTAGATTTCTTGAATTTTTAAACAAAACAGACACGAAATAAGATTTATTTCAAATTCTAGATTTCTGGTTTGAAACCATTTGATTTCCTGTCTGGTATTGAGTGTTCTTTGGCCACGGATGGTCCCTTTACGTTTTTGTTCCTAGTTTTCATAACAAAAGTGTTTCAGTTAATAGGTAACTTGCTTGTTGAGATTCAAGCTGGATCACAGAATAGATATAAGTGCTACTGTACAGAAAGAAAACTCTCCGCCCCGCCCCACAATCATTTACATCACCCGACCGCCACACATATCTATTGAAAAAACGCGCGTAAAAGTACTCCATAGAGTAATTATCTTTTCGATAGAGTATTTTCGCTTTTCGGCGGTAGATGGTGCTGTACAAATTTCCCATACAAAATTACTCCGTCGAATTTCTTTGCGCGTGTTTTTTTCTCGATAGTTGTTCGTGCTAAGGGCACAGATATTACTTTGCTTGTTGGGATCCACGCAATGATTTAGGTATTTTTTTTGAAATTTGTTTGATGTCTAAAAAGGTAAAGTCACAGATTTAACGTTGTCATGGACTAGCATAAATGTTCTTGAACGAGCAGCATTAAGGCGGTTGTATGATCGAAAGTGGCGCCCTCAGAGGTTTTTATTTAATAAGTTATTAATAGAACAATTTTGAATAATGTTTAACGTAGAGTTTTTTAGGGCCCATGCATGGTCTAGTATTTTTGGAAGGTATCACTACATGCCCTCACTGTCATTCGTAGAAATAGATAGAAAATGTGTCAAAAACTACCACTTTTAGCAGTTTTGCTATCTACTTTTAGCAGTGACTACGAGGGAATGTAACGATACCGTCTAAAAATACTAGACTGTGGGCCCTAAAAATTCCACGTAAAACATTATTAAAGTTAAATATAAGAATTATAATATTAAATAAAATTCACCGCGGCGCCACTTTCGCTCAGGGTGCCACCTTAAATCTATCATTGTTTTTGTTGCGTATTCCTTTAAAACACTGGATTAAAAAAAAGATCATTCAAAAAAGTTCTATCTATGTTCCTAGCATTATACATAATCCATCAAATCAAGTGCGTAACATAAAGTTGCATATTTTCAAACCGGTCCAGGGGCAAGGTCGCTTTCGCAGCGTCGCGTCTGCTCGGAAACGGTTTCGCTGTTTGGACCTGTCGCTCGTCACTTGTTCACACAGCACTGAGGCTTCTCAAACTTATTGGGGGCAAAAATAATATGGAGGTAAATATTGATGATAAAAAGTTTTATAGTCTTTAACTGGTGGGAAAATTGTGATAAAAGCTATTAAAATCGAAATCGACAAAGAAAATGGGAAAACTCAATTTCTAATATCTTTGGAAAACTCCTTTTTTGGGAAATCGTGTACAAATTAACCCTTTTTTGTCAAGGTTTTTGGTAGTTAATTATCTGTGAGAAACCGAAATTGCTTTAGTTAGCTGCTCAGATTTGAAGTGTCAAGTGTGTGCTGAGCTGAGGGGCTATTACAAAAAAGCATTTTCGTCCCACTTGAAGGCACTATTGACTCATCATGAATAAGGTTTAATATCGAGAATTGTACGACGAAATTGTGCTGTACTTTTTTGTGCCCTCTGTTGTTGAATGACGAAACTTAATTTTAATTATGCAGAAAGAATACTTCCACCGAACCAAATTCAGACAGTTTTGGTTTTCGTTGTAAATATTTTATAGATAAAACACTTTAATCATCACCATCACCAAGTCATCACCTTGTCAGACAGACTTTCCCGTCATATTTTGAGAACCTTAGGCTTCTAGTGCTTAAGTACAATTTTCTATGACAACTGTGCCATAATGACTATAAATGATATGTGACTCGTTGGAAAATGATCGTATTTAGACATTAGAAAACCTACACGATACCAGATCACTAGGCTATAAAGTAAATTCTTCTAGCTTTCCATCTGCTATGTTAAGCAAAGGAAATGAATCATCTGGAAAAATCTTGAAAATCTTGTGACACGGATTTTTTAAAGACTAGTTTACATCCAGCTTCTATTAAACTACTTTTCTTTTAATTTGTAAAACACTGAAAACTATCCAAAAACACTCCACTTCAAATCAAATATGACTGGTATCGTGACAAAATCGTGGAAAAATCAAGGGGCTCAAGCCCCCCCCAAAATCATTTAGGTCCACCCCAACAAATCTGTTGATTACCATGGTAAAGCCTGCACTCACTTACTTTAAGCCCCTCCCAAACCAAATACCTGGATCCGCCACTGAGTGGTGAAATGGGATATTTTTCACCACTCACTGGTGGTTGAAATGGGAGTAACATTGTGTTATTTGGCCACTGGTAGTCAATTGAGAAATTGGAGTGCCAATCAACCACTGATGGTGGGATTTGGTGGTCAGATGGTCCGGAAGGAAATGTCTGAACAGCTGATCAAGTTTTGTATGAAAAGTCTGTTTTTTGTCTGTTTTTGGAAAAGTTGTAGAACAAATGTTGTTGTTTATGATGTAAAGCTAGGGTTTCCTAGGATAACGGTGCCGTCATATTACGGCCGTCATTCAGCGGCGTAGAACGTTGTCTATGTAAACAATATGGCGCAGTTTCTGACGTTACGCTGCTGTCGCCATATTGTTTACATAGACAACATTTAACGCCGCTATATTACTGCCGTAATATGACGGCACCGTCATTCTAGGAAACCCTAGCTTTAGTTCTTCTCCTGCGAGTTTGTTCTTTTAAAATATTTTTTTTTTTAAATATAAAAGTAATATACGTTCACAAGCACAAATAATGATTTTGTGCTTTTTATAAACAAACCATCTTAAAATAAAGTGAAATCAAAATGTTAGAGTTGCCATTGCTCAACAAATGTGAATAATAAATCGTTGATATTAAAATAGAAACCATACAGATGAGCCATTTCACTTCCACACGGACCTAGCGATGAATTTGAATATTTTCCAGTTTTATGGCATAATGTTACATCGGATATTTTAGCTCGTTATGTAGTAATATGATTAAAAGTGGTATTGATCACTTTCTTCGGAAGAAAGCTGTCAAGGCTATATATTTTGATTTAAAAAATTACTACTGATTTAAACATAATTGAAATGTACACTTTTAAACTTTCGCGTTGCTTTTTATTAGATTAGGAACACAGGTTTTAAACGCGATTTTAACTAAAACATAGGTGTTGAACACTATGTTTAGTTAAAATCGCGTTTAAAACCTGTGTTCCTAATCTAATAATTGAAATAGTTTTTACCAACCTACCTTTCGAATGTTTTACGCTCATTTTTTTAATAGGTTCGTGCCACTGGTACAGATTGACCATAAAGAGTTGAAATTAAATAAAATGGAACAAAAATTTTTCAGTACAAAATATAGTCAGTGTTGCCAAATTATTCGTGTTTTTGACGTGTTTACATAGAAAGTGGCGCCCTCAATTTTTGTCAACTCTTTATGGTCAAGCTGTACTGTAGTCTATGGTAGTCCTCTTCTATCAATACGTCTGTTTACGTTTAGAATAGTTAGATATTAGATAGATTAGAGGAATAGATACATTTTAGATAGAAACCAAAATAGAAAGTCATAGGTTCTCTGTTGATTAATTAGCTCTTTTCAGTTTCTTCGTCCGAATTTGTTTCCCTTATAGCACCCATGCTTTCTCTAAGGTAAAATCAAAATTAGTACAGTGCGAGGCACGTATCTTGAAATTTTTTCGATAGAGTGGGGATAAGTTCGCGCATGTGCTCTTGTGAGCGACCAATAGCGCGCGCCCCTCACCGCTACGCATACCCAAAATACGCGTTTCGCGCAATCCCCACCCGATTTCAAGATACGTGCCTCGCACTGTAACTGAGTTTCTTTTGTATTTTTATATTAAGAGTACTTATAGATGTAAGTATTCTGTGATTCGAGATGTTTTGAGAGGATGATAAGAGGAGATCAATGGCACAGTGGGTTAGTTAGCGCATTTGCACTGCGATTATGGAAGTTAAGCGACATTCGCAATTGGTCATGGGGTGGGTGACCAAAAATTTATTATCTTAAGCTCCTCCGTGCTTCGGAAGGCACATTAAGTCGTTGGTTACGGCTGCATATATTGTAGTTGTTAACACAACACCAATCCGTAGGTACTGGACCTGCGTGCTGAGTTATGACCCATTTTCCATATCCATCCATTACCAAGGCCTGTACCCCAGCAGTGGGGACATAAAGGCTGATGAGGTGTTATTTTGTAATGTTACATGGGTATTTGGCAAAGATACAATGCCGTTCGTTACCGACGAGTTCCGATAAATCTTTTGTCTTCAATCTTTCAGTGCTCTAGATTCAATGAAATGTCACAATCGCTATTGTCTCGCGTCAGTTTGTATGTTCCTTGTTTGTATTTCCACCTACTTACACTGTTGTTGGTGATGGAATAACCCATAATGACCTAATCAGTACCCGTAGTACAAACATCTATCGAGAAAAAAACGCGCGAACTCGACAGAGTAATGATCTATGGAAAATTTCATTTCGCTTTTCGGAGGTAGATGGCGCTGTACAAATTTCCCATACAAAATTACTCTATCGAATGTTTTTACGCGCGTTTTTTTTTCGATATTGAACTGAGGTAATCATACATATAGTATATTAATAAATAAATAGTTTTTTTATCATTCATCATATCAGCCACACGACACCCACTGCTGGGTATAGGCCTCCTCTAAGGATCTCCACGACGATCGGTCCTGCGCTGCCTGCATCCACTGGCTTTCCGCGACCTTCACCAGATCGTCGGTCCACCTTGTCGGGGGCCTACCCACGGAGCGTCGTCTGGTGCGCGGTCGCCATTCCAGAACCTTTCTGCCCCAACGGCCATCGGTTCTTCTCGCTATGTGTCCCGCCCATTGCCACTTCAGCTGAGCAATCCTTCGAGCGATGTCGGTTACTTTAGTTCTCCTGCGGATCTCCTCGTTTCTGATTTGATCACGTAGGGAAACGCCGAGCATGGCTCTCTCCATTGCACGCTGAGCGACCTTGAGCCTCCTTATGAGACCCATAGTTAGCGGCCACGTTTCACTGCCGTAAGTCATCACTGGCAACACACACTGTTCATAGACTTTCGTCTTGAGACACTGAGGTAAGTCGGACTCGAAGATTTTTCGAAGCTTCCCGAATGCTGCCCACCCGAGTTGGATTCGGCGAGAGATCTCTTTCTCGAAGTTGGACCTACCTAACTGGACTGCCTGTCCTAGGTATACGTAATGGTCAACAACTTCAAGTGTAGTGTTCCCAACATGAACTGGAGAGGGTACAACATGGGCATTTGACATAATTTTCGTCTTTTCCATGTTCATCCTAAGACCCACTCTTTGGGAAGCACTACGGAGATCTTCGAGCATTGTGTTCAGGTCTTCCATTGTCTCAGCCATAAGGACTATATCATCGGCAAAACGAAGGTGTGTTAGGTACTCCCCATTAATGTTGATGCCGAGTCCTTTCCAGTCCAAGAGCTTAAAGATGTCCTCCAACGCAGCTGTGAACAGTTTCGGAGAAATAACGTCTCCCTGTCTCACACCACGCTGCAGTTGGATAGGATTTGTGTTCTGGTTCTGTACTCGGATCGTCATGGTGGCATTTTGGTATAAGTACCTCAACACCTCGATATACCTATAGTCCACTTGGCACCTTTGGAGAGACTGCAGCACCGCCCAGGTTTCAATCGAATCAAAGGCTTTCTCATAGTCCACGAACGCCAAGCAAAGTGGCTCATTATACTCCTCGGTCTTCTGTATAACCTGCCGCAGCGTATGGATGTGGTCTATGGTGCTAAAGCCTTTTCGGAACCCGGCTTGTTCGGGAGGTTGGAAGTCGTCGAACTTGCGAGCGAGACGGTTCGTAAGGACTCTCGAAAACAACTTATAGACATGACTCAGAAGCGAGATGGGTCTATAGTTCTTTAAGAGGGACTTGTCACCCTTTTTAAAGAACAAGATCACCTCACTTATGTTCCATGTCTTTGGCGTTCTGCCCTGGACGATGACGGAATTAAAGAGCTTCTGGAGGACTTTGAGTATCGGCTTACCGCCCGCTCTCAGAAGTTCTGTAGTGATTCCATCGTCACCCGCCGCCTTGTTGTTTTTCAGCTGTTTGAGAGCCATACTAATCTCGTACAGGCTGACGTCCGGGATATCTTCGGTATAGTGTCGGGTAAGCTTGGCTCTGGGGTCTTTAGCCTTGCTTTCAACAGGTGTCTGCGTGGAATATAACTGCCCATAGAAGCTCTCGATCTCCCTCAGGATTTCAGGCTTTGATGAAATGATGCGTCCGTCGTCAGTTTTCAGCTTCGTCATCTGGCTTTGCTTAATAGACAGATCTCTCGCGAACACTTTGGAGCCTTTATTCCGCTCGATAGCCTCTTTAATACGATTCGTATTAAATTGGCGAAGGTCGCTCGTCAAAGACTTAGATATCTGTCTATTAAGCTGCCGATAACGATTAGCATCTACTGAACTCTGGAGCCTCATTTCACGTCTCTGATCCATGAGTAGGAGTGTGTGGTCGGAGAGTTTCTTTATCTTGGGACGGCGGGTCTTAAAGAGCTTGGACCCTACCGTACGGACAGTATCCACCACCATGTTGTTTAGATCGTCCACATCTATGCTGTTCTCAAGGGCTTCGAAGCGGTTTTGGAGTTCGAGTTGAAAGCTCTCGGGGTTTTGAATATGGGCCGGCAATGGTCGAATTGTTGATTTTATCAGTCGAGATCTTTCCAGCTTTGGGTTGATATTCAATGTGCCACGTACCAATCGGTGATCGCTCCCCGTCTTAACAGCGTTGATCACAGTGACATCATTGAATATTTGCTTTTTCGTCGACATGATAAAATCTATCTCATTTCTGACTTTACCGTCCGGACTGACCCAGGTCCACTTCCGGCTTTCCGGCTTTCTGAAGAAGGAGTTCATCATAAAGAGGTTCTCCTTCTCCATAAAGTCAGCCAGCATCTGGCCTCTGTCATTCCGTTGCCCAACTCCAAATTGCCCCACTCTCAGCTCATCACCGCATCGTTTCCCCAACTTTGCATTGAAGTCCCCCATCACAACAGTGTAGTGGGTTTTGTAGCTATGCATGGCTTTAGAGATCTCCTCATACATAGCCTCCACTTCGTCATCTTGGTGTGTCGAGGTCGGTGCGTAAACCTGTATAACATTCAGCGAACATCGTTTGGATATTCTGAGTATAAGGTACGCCACCCTGGTCGACACACTTCCGATGGTAATCACGTTGTTGACAAGGGACTTGTGGACGATGAACCCGACACCACCTTGGGACTGTTGGTCGCCCTCCCGGTAGTAAAGCAAGTTACCGGAGTTGAGGATTATCGAGTCCTCTCCCGCTCTTCGGACTTCAGATAACCCGATAATGTCCCAGTGTACCTTGCTGATAACTTCTTCCAACTCGGTTAACTTCGCGTCGGTCCTTAGTGTGCGCGTGTTATAGGTTGCCAGGTGCAGTTGTCGTCGTTTTTGGTAGCCGAGCCGCACCCGGGGATTCTTAGCACCCCCTGCCCCGCCGTTACCGTAGCCGCTACCGTAGCTAGGAATAGCGGGGCTGCCGGGGACTGGGGGCCAATTTTTTGATCCATTGTGCATGGGGGGGGGGGGGGGGTTTGCCATAATCGCCACGCTTGGCAGGCGGGTTGGCGATCGCAGTAGGCCAAGGTTTTTTGGAGACGCTGCTGCCCGTCTCTTGAAGGCTATGCTCCCTTAGTCGCCTTTTACGACACCCACGGGATGATAGGGGGTAGTGCTATTCTAGGCCGGCACATACACGGCATTTTTTATCATTCATTTATGGCAAACTCTGTGGTTGATTGGTCACCGGTTTTCAGTTTCGCCATCTCAGAGGTTTGATCACTGGCTGGGTTTAATGTCAAAAACCCAACTTTTCTATATTTTCTCAAATCTGGGTGTTTGTATGATCTATTTTCATGACACAACTGCTTACTTACTTGGGATTAGGCTTTAGTTAGAGCGGCGTAATTATGTAATGTTGTGAAATAAAAAAAAAATTAACGGATACTAGCGCGGTTTTATTGAAAGTACTTTGGTAATTAGTTTGGTATTTGGTTTGATTTTTGATTTTGCCAACGTTTCGGCACCTTTGCAGCTGCTATGGTGACCACGGCATTTTATTCCATGTCGCGTGAGCGCGTAAGCTTGAGAAGTGAATATGTAATGTTGTCTTATTTATTTAATTTAAGGCGTGTCTTAAAAATATGTATGATGAAGATGATTGATAAAATACATACTTAGGTATTTTTACCGGACAGGCCTCGAAAATACCGGACTGTACGCTTAAATACCGGACATCTGGCAACCCTAGCCATAACCCACCACCGGGCCCAATGCGAATTGGTAGGTGTTAATGACTGCAAATGCACCCGGAACTAACGGTTTAACGTGCCTTTCCAAGCATGGAGAAGCTCGAGATGATAAATTTTTGGTCACCCATCCCATGACCGACCCTTGCGAACAATGAGCAACATGCAACATGCAACCTTAATGAGTTAAACAAAGTTCGGTTTTACAAACATTGCTAAGGGCTCTATTACCAAAAACCGATAGGAAAACAAAGTAAGTGCCGACATAACACCGTTATAGATATCGCGTTACAGATTGACAATCCAAATAAAATATTTCATAGAAACCTAATCCGGATTACCGAAGAAAATATTACCGCAATTTGGGATCTCATATCATGTCAAATTGAACTTTAATACAAAGGCATAAGAGAGAGGTGATCACTACGTAATGTAACATACGTGATACCATCTGCGCGCACGCATTCGTGAAACGGCGGACGGTAAAGACGCGCGCGCCGGCGCGCCATCTAGGTCAGTCTGATGTGTTCGTTCGAAATTCGAATTTGAAGTTTTATTTTAAATTTTCTCGGCAAAGAGAAATACTTCATAATTCGAACAAAAAGTTTGGTGTCGTGCATCCGATTTGAAAAGTGCAGTGCTGTGATAATTAACCAGGCTTTGAAAAAAGTGGATTGTGCTTTTCAAAATAAACGGTAAGTACTTTGCTGAAAATATAGTTACAAAACAAAGTATAGGTATATTTTAATAGAAGGATATATCATAGAGTCGAGAATTGTCTAGCCTTTTTAAGATCACGGTAGATTAGGGAAGCGGTTATGAATGTACGGTGCACGCGATTATAGCTGGAAATGGACCATGCCCGATTTCAGTAGTAGACGATGAATTTATTAACAGCTGAGAATTTATCACTTACATTTCCTCATTTCTTAAAAACAACAAAGTATAATTACTCACAGTAGTTGTAATATAAAGTAAGATAAGTGACTTGAGTTAAAATGAAACAAGTGCCAATAAATAAAGCTTTAGACTTTTATCGTTGTGCATTTTATAAAATGCAATCTTTACATCATACACTTCTGCGCGTATGTATAAAGTTCATAAGAAATAAGTACTGTAGAGTAGAGCATCTATCGAGAAAAAAACGCGCGTAAAAACTTCGATAGAGTAATTTTGTATGGGAAATTTGTACAACGCCATCTAGCGCCGAAAAGCGGAATGAAATTTCCCATAGACAATTACTCTATCTAGTACTTTTACACGCGGCGCACTGGAATCCGTAAGTTTTTATTTCTGATACAATCTTTTACGTAACGGTACTTGCTAAAATTGCTACTTGTTTCTATCCTTTGGATGACATCCTGTTTTAAAGTAAAAGTGAAGATACACTTAATACTTTAAAGAATAATACTTTAATATATATAATTATATTATGAATTGGCTTTGGTTAAAAAATAAAAGGTATTTTTTTATATTTTTTTATTACAGACTAGGCCAATTTAAGAAACTAATTTGAATATTTTAACATTTGGTCGCGTATTAATTTTTTTATAAATATATTTGTCTAGTGGATATGGTCGGCAGGAATGATGTCATTAGTGGCGGTCTTATTAAAAAAGTTAGCAAAGCCAATTGGGGTTTACTCCTAGCCTCGTAGCGAACAATTTAAATAGAACTAGCTTTTACTCGCAACTTTATCCGTGGGGAATTTCGGGAATAAGAGTAGCCTAATCTATCTCTATACTAACATTAATTAAAATTGGTTAAGCGGTTTAGGCTTGAAAACATTCACAAACGGATAGTATGTTTTTTTCATTAAGTTTGACATTGTGTTTAATTTTGAGTTTTTAAAGTTATTCTGGAGTTATGTTCTACTATTAAATTCAATAGTTTGATGAGAATGTAATTAGGTATACAGAATTTGTATTGTTTTGTTACGTAACTACTATTTATCACCAGTTATTTAAAAATAGCGTGCTGTTATGTTACAATAACTTCACATGAACTCGTTTTTGCACCAATCAACTTTAAATTGTGTTAAGTTATTTTAGTTACCTACTTATTTTTTGCCAGCTTCTAATAATATTTTTACAAAAGCCATGTACCTATTTCCTTTAAGTCAAAACATGTTAGTGGAATGATTTTTTCTATGGAACAATTCCTTACTTTCCTTACTAATATTATAAATGCGAAAGTCCGTTTGTTTGTTACGCCTTCACGTCTTAACTACTGAACCGATCATCATTAAATTTTACACACACGTTGTCAGGGGTACAGAGAAGGACATAAGGTACTTTTCATCCCGAAAAAAGGAACTGTTCCCGAGGGATATACAAAATACTATCCACGCAGACGAAGTCGCGGGCGAAAGCTAGTAAAATATAAACCTAATTTAAAACAACCCTTTTTATAAAATATTAGCACTTGGTTGGATTCGCAAAAGGTCGGATTCTCATTTCGCTGGAAGACAGTCATAAAGAAAAGTTTACTTGATTAGCACTTGGTCGGATTCGCAAAAGGTCGGACATGGACTTATACAACGTGTTACAAAAATACCCCTAATACCAAGTATGGTGGATAGGAACCATCAAACTGAACAACTTTCATTATGGGATCAACCTCGAAATAACGAAAAAAAAAACGAGCCAAGTGAGTCTCGGGCCACGCGCAGTAGGGTTCCGTAGTTACCATAACCATACCCTATTTAATACCACTATCATTTTCATCTGCAAAAATAACTTTGTTTTTCATAGTATTTGTATAAACGACAACGTTATATTTGGGGTTTTGGAAAATGAGCTATATCTCTAAAACTACTAAATATATCTCATTCAAACCAATTTTCGTTGATAGTGTTTATTAAGATCTACAACATATTTTTTTTAGATTTTTCACTTTCTTATTTTAAAAGTTAGAGGGGGTAGGGGGGAGGGGCACACATTTTACTACTTTGGAAGTGTATATTTTCCAAACGGTTGACTTTAAAAAAATACTTTTAGAAACCTCAATCTCATTTTTGAAGACCTATCTATAGACACCCCACATGTATATAATAGGTTTGATGATTTTTTTTTCCGTTTCAGTTCCATGTATGGGGAGCCCCCCTTAATCTTTTGTATTTTTTAGTTTTGGAATAAAGTGGCTGTGACATACGGACGGACAGACGGACAGACAGACAGACATGACGCATCTAAAAATCAGCTATTCCATACAAAAGTACAATCCTACTCCATATAATAATTATTTATATGGAGTAGGATTGTAAATAGAATAGAATAATTATTTAAGTATTTTCCATTGGTGCAGATACAGTGTTTTTGTGCAAGGTTTACAATAGGTACATAATGAACAATATTTATAACATTTGCCTGATCTAGGAAATCCTGTGTTACAGGCGATTTGTGCTAATAATATTCACAAAAATTAAAAATGAAATGTAAAGTAATAATGAAATAAATGAAATGTAATAATGAAATGCATGAAACAGCTGATTATTTTTGGGGATTTGGGAATTTTGGGATTTGACACTGTGTATTATACATTTATTAACTTTCCTCTTGAATCACTCGTATCTATTATAAAATACCGCACCAAAATCCGTTGCGTATACATAGAAACAGACAGCGGGAAGCGACTACTATTTAGTGATAAAATTATGTAAATAAATACTTTTTAGATTAGTATAGGTAGTTTATTTACAAACATTCTCTCCGTAATTTGCTGAAGGCTGAGTTGCTTAAGTTTTTTTAATTGTTCAGTCTTAAAATTGTAATCGTATTCTATAAAGAGTTTTTAACTTAATTAAATAGGTCATCGTAAATAGTACGAAAATACTGACCGAGTTCGAGGAGTGGCAGTGTTTTGCTAATTATTTTAAGTGAAGTTAAGTTAATGTTAATGAAGGTTGCAACCAACCAGCGCTAAGTAAACTTGAGCTTGAAACTTGAAAGGACGGAAGGAAACGCTTTTATGAGTATTTTTATCTGTGCCTTTTATGAAACAAAGCATTTTTTGTTACGTCTATTAAATTGTTTCTCATAAGTTTGGTCTATTGTATTGATAAGAGTAGGATAAAATATTACCATGAACTAGTTTTATCGATTTTATTCGTAAACTAGTAATTAAGATATTTTTTGAAGAAAATCGTTAAAGGCCCTTTTAAACAATCACTATTGAGTAATAAAACGCGCGTAAGGTACTCCATAGAGTAATTTGTCTGTGAAAAATTTTATTTCGCTTTTCGGCGGTAGATGTCGCTGTACAAATTTCCCATAAGTACAAAATTACTATAGATATTTTTTTACGCGAGTTTTTTTAGATAGGATGTTGTGCTAACGGGTACTGCTTACAAAGCATTACATATTTTAAAACTAATGGAAATACTAAATCAGAAGTATAATAGAGTTTACCAATAAATATTACAGTCATAGGTATTAAGAAAACTTTTTGTTTTTAAGTAAATGCGTTGATTGCGACACCAGTTGGCCAGTAGGCCCCTTAATTACTCGCTGTACTTAAAACCAATTACTGAAGTGTTTGCA
This sequence comes from Agriphila tristella, assembly GCA_928269145.1. NCBI lineage: Eukaryota > Metazoa > Arthropoda > Insecta > Lepidoptera > Crambidae > Agriphila > Agriphila tristella. The sequence continues at coordinate 21,224,425 of OV743442.1, forward strand.
GTCCATTTACACAATAAGTTATTATACAAATTTCCTCAAAGGTACTCTAGTCAGTATAACTAGTACGTACTAACAAACAAAACGTAGTTAATTTAGCACAGGCGCACACATTTGTAATGCATCGCGGCCTAACTGGAGCGAGCCACGCCGGGGTATTTACCATGTATTATTTACCGTAATTGGCTGGAGTTATAATATAAATAACTTGTTCATAAAGAATACTACCAGTGCTGTTACAATTTTGATATCTTTTTATGATAAGAACTAGAAAAAACAACACAAAGTACTGCTATTCATTTGCACAGCCAAAAGATCGATTGTGGTGGAAAATGTATATTTTGCAAACTCCTGGCTTTTGTGCTCCATCGTATAACCATAGTGTTACAATATTTAAACCATCAACAAAACTCCTTAATGCCAACTAAAGCTGGAAACATATTATCGGACGCGGCTTATGGACGCGGCTGACAGCGAGCACAGTACCCTTAGCACGAACAGCTATCGAGAAAAATGACGCGCGTAAAATTACTCGATAGAGAATTCTCTATGGAAAATTTAATTTCGCTATTCGGCGATAGATGGCGCTGTATTAATTTTTCATACAAAATTGCACTATCGAATGATTTTACGCGCGTTATTTTTTTCGATAGCTGTTCGTGCTAAGGGTACTGATGTGCACAGTCTTATGACATCTAAACTCACCAGATTGCTATCGGACGTCCGAAAGCTTCATGTCTGTTAAAGAAATCGATCGATTAGGTAAGCTCTCTAATGTTTTGCTGATGGCCACATATTGTATTATGTAGTGTTGGCAACACTCGAGCTGTCACTTGCTCGTCAACCTCTTTACTACGCACATCTTATATTTTTCCATCCAAATTTGTGTTTGAATAAGAAGATATTAATTAACTGTGTTTCTTGCGGACTGCCATCCACATTGTGAGTAACAAGCTATCTATCACAATAATAACGTATTGTACAAGTTTAGCTGTTTTTCATTGCTCCTGACAACCTGCCTGCATATCGAAGAAGATCCTGGTCTGATCGTTCCAACAACAGGTTATGGGCCCCAGGGCCTTGCTATAAGCGCTGGATTAGGCCTTGCAAAGCTAAGGTTGTGTCAGGTAGCAAAACGCGAAAGGAATCCGTTCGCCTCAACTTAACCTCGCATCTCATAGATTCGACGCCATTTTTGCCTCATTGTTCCGAGGTAGGCTGTTACGTACTAACGATAACTGGCACGTGGCGATATCATGACGAACACGGAGAATAACGGTGGACGGAATGGAAATGGTAATGGAATGGGAGGCGCAGGCCCAATAGGAGCGATTAATTACCATGCGGTCACACCACTTGACACCACTTTTCATATGGAATTTCCATGTCTGTCAGTTGGATGCGCCCTCAAGTGGTGTGACCGCATGGTTAAAAACCCATTTACATTTTATTATATTTTTATTCATAGGTCTATCTACCAACCTCCATACTCCATTATTGATGAGGGAATCGTACTCATTTTGCATCGCATGTTTCCAATGCATAGCATCAGGACCTGACACGGCCTCCTCGTAAGTTGTCGGCTCATCTAGACAGCCACCTTCTTGGACCAGCAGAGAGACATCAGAGAGATCAAAGTCATCATACCTTTTAGGTGGAACACCACGCGTGCTCCGATTAGGACGCCCAGACACTGAGACTTGTACCTCTGGACTGATCACCGCTTCCTCTGCAACTGGATCATCCTCATCACAAGATGAGAAAGACTCCATGCTTTCTCCAAGCGGAGACTGAAAGCTGGGGTCCTCTGCCACGGGAGAGCTCACAGTACTGTGGTTAGTTCCTTCAGGTGACCTGATGTCCTCGCCCTTTTCTGGCTGGCAGGCTTCTAGCGTTGATCCTGAAACTGCAGAAATGTTCTGATTAACAATATTATCATTATTAAAATTATTCTCATTATCAGAAACATTATTTAAATTATTACATGAAGATACATTCATATTATTTCCACTATAAATATAATATTGATTAAATTCACAAATATCTTCATTATTATTATTATTCAATGTCTTTGCATTATAAAATTGATTTTCTAAAAATATCACAGAACGAGATATAATAACTCTCTTTGGCTGGGATGGATCAACTAGACGGTAACCTTTAGTGGTCTCACTGTACCCTACAAATATATGTAACTGACTTTTAGGGTCTAACTTTGTACGTTTCTGCTCAGGTATGAGAGCATAGGCAATGCAACCGAAAACCCTTAAATGACTTAAGTCCACTTTGGAACCAGTCCAGAGTTGCTCAGGTGTGAATCCCGGTACAGCAGCAGTAGGGCTCCTATTTTTTAAATAGATTGCGGTCATCACCGCCTCTGCCCAATAGCGCTTACCTAGGCCACTTTCCTGCAGCATGCATCTAGCCTTCTCCATTACCGTTCTGTTGAGGCGTTCACTGACGCCATTCTGAGCAGGACAATAAGGTACAGTTACCTGATGGATAATACCTTCCTTTTTCAAGTATTCAGCAAATCTGACATTGCAGTATTCGCCACCGCCGTCTGAACGTAGGCACTTTATAGACTTTCCAGTTTGCTTCTCGACTAAAGTTTTAAATTGAACAAAATATGACATTACCTCTGCTTTTGAAGACATTAGGTATCCAAATGTTTTTCGGGAATAATCGTCGGTGAAAGTAAGCAGATAACGTGAACCTCCCCAACTGCTCTCAGACATCGGACCGCATAAATCAGAATGCACAAGCCCTAGAAGTTGGTTGGCTCGCTTAGCTTCTCCCTTTGGATAAGACGTGGCCATCATCTTACCCTCCAGGCAAGCCACACAGTTCTTCAAGCCATGTTCCTGTTCATCCTGAAATGATACACCAGAAACCAAACCATTCTTCAAAGCATACATACCATGTGCACTGAGGTGGCCGAGACGTCTATGCCAAGTGGTACTTGACACACTTGAAGCTGCATTACAGAGTTGTGGTGGTGGACCACTCTGCTGGTTGGTCCTTACTGTGGAGTTGACCTGCGAAACACACCTACACATTCCAACTTTGTCCAACACAAAAACATTGTTTACTTTGGAAGCAGTGCCTAAAAGTTTGCCATCCTTTTCCCTAATATAACCTTTACTACCAATAAAACTAACTTGCAAACCTTGTTGTGTCAATTGGGTCACAGATAATAAATTATTTGATAAATGGGGCACATACATTACATTACAAAGAGTCAAATCTATTCCATTCAATTGAATATCAATATTACCTACTCCAACGCTATAGATTTTACTATTATTGGCAATGGAAATTTCAGATTTTCTAGATTTAAAATTATACATATTATTCTTACAATTAGTCATGTGCTGCGTACATCCACTGTCGACAATCCATTCTTGAGATAGTTGCTTATCCTTCATAGCAACTAGACTCTGCTGGGGCATCTTCTTCTTCTTGTCTCTTCTAAGCTTGAAGCATGTTGCCTTTACATGCCCTTTCTTCTTACAGTAATGGCAGGACAAATCCTTGGAAATAAAGGCCGTCTGCTGTTCCGCTACTCCGCCGTGTGAAGTGGTTTGTTTCCTAAATTCTTCTTGTAGTAGACGGGTTCTGACAAGCTCGCTGGAAAGTGTGCTGGTCATGCTTGCCGATTCCAGATTTGAAACTAAAACATCATATTCCATCGGCAGTCCGCTAAGCAACAGCTCGGCTATCTCACCATCTTCTATGGTTTTCCCGATGTCTGCCAACTGTTGTACATTTCCCATAATAGCTTCTATGTATTCTGCCATTGAATTATATTGATTGAAGTCTACCCGATGCAGTTGTCGCAGCAATATGACACGTCTATAAAGACTTTTATCTTCGAATATATTTTTGAGGTTATCCCATGCAGTTTTTGGCGTGGTTGCGTCGCGAACGTATTGAATACAGTGAGATTTCACGCTTAAACATATTTCTCCAGTTGTGCGCCATTCCACTTTGAGATTATTGTTTTCGTTAGCAAACTCATTAGATATGGATATAGACCATTTAGATATAACAACAGCCTTTTTAAATGGTGATTTAAAGGAAACCATTTATATGGAGCAGCCTGTAGGTTTTTCTGATAATAATAAAAATAAAGTTTGCCTCCTTCTCAAAAGTATTTATGGACTTAAACAGTCTTCTAGAATGTGGAACTGTAAAATTAGTGAATTATTATCCAAAAATGGTTATTTTCAAAGTAGGTGTGAACCTTGTGTCTATGTAAAAAGAAATGGTAAGGAAATGATAATAATAGCATTGTATGTTGATGACTTATATGTTTTCAGCTCAAAATATTCAAATAAGCAAGAGCTATTTAAGTTATTAGAAGCTAACTTTGATACTAGAAAATTGGGTTCTCTAAAAGACTGTTTAGGTATGAATGTAACTAGGGATAGAAATAAGGGAATTTTAATGCTTGACCAGTCTAATTATATTAAGAGATTATTAAATAAATATGGGATGCAAAACTGCAAATCTGTCTCTACACCTATGTCTGTAAATTGTAAATTAAATAAAGCTGAAAAACCACTTGATGAAAATGTTTATAATTACAGGCAATTAATAGGTCATTTGATGTATTTATGTGTATGTACAAGACCAGATATTGCTTATGCTTGTAGCCTTTTGAGTCAATTTAATAATTGTTTCGATATGTCACACTGGGTATGTGCTAAGCGTGTACTGCGTTATTTAGCTGGCACAATTAATTACGGTTTGTTGTTTACAAAAAGTAATAATTGTAATAATAGTTTAACTGCTTACGCAGATGCAGATTGGGCAAACAACCCTGTAGACAGGAAGTCCTACACAGGTTTCGTTATAAAATTTAATAATGATTCAATAAACTGGGAAGCCAGAAAACAGCGCTGTGTAGCACTTTCTAGCACAGAGGCAGAGTATATAGCGATGGGTGAAGTTTGTAAAGACATTTGTTTCATAAAAAATTTATTGTTTGAAATTTTGAGTTTGAAATTAAATATTACTTTGGTAAATGATAATCAGGGTGCACAGAAGCTGTTACAGATCAAAGAGTTTTCACATAAAAGGACTAAGCACATTGATCTCAGGCATCACTTTGTTAAAGATTTTGTAGCTGAAAATAATGTTAATGTTATATACTTACAAACAGATAAGATGATAGCCGATGTAATGACAAAGCCTTTGAGTTTGGTAAAGCACTCTGAATTTATTAATAAATGTAATGTTGTAGAGTCCAACATGTAGAGACAGATGTTATTAAGGATGGAGTATACGTAAGATTTTGTTAAATTTTTTGAATCTTGTGTAACATCTTCAGGGCTTTATTGTAATATATTGGATATATTATTAGTAGGGCCATTATAGAGCTTAAGAGGAAGTGTTAAAGAAATCGATCGATTAGGTAAGCTCTCTAATGTTTTGCTGATGGCCACATATTGTATTATGTAGTGTTGGCAACACTCGAGCTGTCACTTGCTCGTCAACCTCTTTACTACGCACATCTTATATTTTTCCATCCAAATTTGTGTTTGAATAAGAAGATATTAATTAACTGTGTTTCTTGCGGACTGCCATCCACATTGTGAGTAACAAGCTATCTATCACAATAATAACGTATTGTACAAGTTTAGCTGTTTTTCATTGCTCCTGACAACCTGCCTGCATATCGAAGAAGATCCTGGTCTGATCGTTCCAACAACAATGTCTACGTTTACGTCCGCGACTTGCGTCCGATAATTAGTATTTTCACAGTCCCGATAGTTAGAAGTCGCGGCTGTCAGCCGCATCCATCAGCCGCGTCCGATAATATGTTTCCGGCTTAATGGTTAATGATACTGTGTTATTAATATCTAAAATACTTCATTCAGGGTGGAGCCTTCCCCCCTTGTTCTCAAGTTGTCGCGCCGTACGCGCCACACGGCGCTTTCGCTGTTCGCTGTACAGTCACATGATACCAAATATGGGAAAAACGCAGTCATGACCAGAATCGTTAATACCTATAATAAACATTTTCATCACATTGACCCGTTTATAGGAAATAAAAACACATTTCTGACAAAAGTAAAAATGGTATTTAAAACTAATTAATTGTTCCCATGCTCCTTCCTACCCTGCACGTATCAGCATGTTATGTATCAGCTACATACTTATATTTATCTATTTGTTTATTCACGAAGTTTAGCTGGCCTGGTAATTTTTCTTTTCTTCTTTTTCCTTACTTGTTTTTGCGAGTTGGTTGTTTTGGTTTGTTTTTGCATTAAAATAATTATAGATACTTTGACAGATTGTTAGTTAAGTTAGAGTAAGAGGTTTCTGTCATTTTGACAAAGTAGTCAATAATTAGTCTAATATTTTACTACGAGTACCCACTATGATATAAATGTAAGCAAATTTGTGGATGACGTTTTTGGCCCAATTAATTTTAGCGTAAACTGTGTTATCTTGTATTAGTTAAGAGATGGCTGTTGTTATCCCTTGTAAAATAAAAATAAAAAATAAAATAAAAGTTGGTGGTGAATCATCTGAAACATTGCGTTTGTCAACCGTCTGTTCCCTGGTTATAATTTTATCATATCTAGTCTAATATGGATTTCTTTGTGATGATTTTAAGTATCGAAAGTTTACGTCATTTGCGGAAGCAAACCTAAGTGGCATGGTATGTTAAAAAAAATCTGTATAAATGTCACATTCAAAAGTGGGTTAGCAAACATATCAACAGTATGCTAGGTCGAAGATGACATGTATTAAGTACTGCGATTATGAACTGCAAACATTTTCGTAACGAATGTTTGTACGCACCAGAAGTGTCACTTTCATTCAACAACACAGATTTTTTACGTAACTCATAATCATGAGATTTTCATTTGGTAATGAGACGCATTTTAAATAAATTAACCTTGTGACCTGTGAGATCTAGGGATTTTTGAACATGAATTTAATTGCATTAATTATTACAAAACTTTTAAAAGTATATTGTAATAACACAGAATAGTGGTAATAACACAATTTTAGACTTTCAGCGGAAAATGTTTAATCGAATTCGAAGCACCCAAACTTGCTATCACGAAGGAAATAATGGAAAAACTCTTTCATTAGTGTTGTGCATTTTGCCTTTTCATATTCGGAACTGGTTGGTTTCGAATACAACTAAAATATTTTTTGTCGGTGAGCTACGTTTACTGCCCGTCGCCGTCGTGCCACGGTAGAGGAACCAGCTGTTTTATTTCCAAACTCATGAGACCGAAATTCTCGGTCGGTGGCGGGTGCGAGTGAAAACCGTTTCGTGAGTTCTTAGCCTAGGCTTGAGAAACGATGTGTTGGCTGCAATTTAGTCACCATCATTGGGCTAATTACTTCAGTTTTCTATCCTATTTATAATGCCAGAACCTTACATACTAACACTCGATTGACTAACATAAGAGTCAATGTAAAAGTTCGTAGTTCGCCTTTTAAAAGACTTTCCTCAGAATAGCGCTATCTATTCTTAGTAGATTTATAACGGTATTGTTTAGCGCTGGGTCCAAGTTGCGTGTTCGATGCCAGTTTGGCGCATAACTTTCGCTTTATCACTGAATTGATATATGTGATGCTGTTGAAGACTTTGTTTGTCAATAGCTACTCCTGTCTCATACTGTGGATGATGCCTCCAAGATGATATTATGGAATATCATCTTCTTATAAATAAACATATAGCATAATGTTTTGAATAGCTATGCGATTCCTTCATTGCACTTTATTTTGAACTTGATGAAAGAAATGAAGAATTGCTGCAAGTTTAGATACCTAAGTATTAACTTTTTTGGTGCACAAGATAACAGTGACGTTGATTCAGTTAACTAAATTGACAAGACTAAACTAAATTTAGTTTTCCATTCTTTTCTTTCTCTATAGAAAAGACAAGAACAGAAGGTTAGTCCTGTCAATATAAATTGTCGTATTTTGTTGTTGTTTAACGACCCATGTTTCTGTGGCAATAATGTTTAGTTTCATTGGTAGATCACTCTCTTAATTGGTCAATTGAGAAAACGAAACTAAAGCTAAATCCCAGTTATTCAGTAATTCCTGGTAGATAGTTTCAAGTGTCCAGTGCCGTCAGTTAGGACGATACTGGAAGCTAACAGTAAGTGGCGAGATTGATGGGAGTGCGTTCGGTGTTTGCGCCAATTTCTACGTAACGGGACGCAACGCAGCTGTGATGAACTAGCTTTACGGGCTAAGTGTGCATATACTATGTGTTTACTAATTGTTTTTGAGTTACTTACTGTCACACTGTAAGAAATCGTCATTAATGAACACCTAGCGGGGTATCACTAGATGCGTTGCGAGGGGCACAGATATCAATGCTCAGCTTTTTCTTTAAAAAAATGCGGACGATGTTCGTTCTACTCCGTGACACTATTAGCCTACGAATAAAGTTCAATATCAAGTAAATTGAACGACGAAGTGCGTCCGATTATTGAGATTCTTTTTATCCACGAGGGTGGATTGATAAGTCCATGACTTTTTAATGAAGAAAGACTTTTTTCGGAATATTTTGTTTTATTTCTGTACATAATCTTATTGTAGCTCTGCCTATTCAGTCCAACGAAGTTGTTCCTACCTCTTTAACCCATTATTTTTTCTTTCATCGCCTGAAAACTGGTAACTGAAATGAGGGCCCATTTCAGACACCACCTTTGGGTTTGATGAAAATCTTTGCCCGCCAAGATATTTATTCATGTTTGGTAGGAGAAAAAATCTCACTGGGGTTGAATCTAGAGAATAGGAAGGATTCGCATCTTCATTCGATGAGTTTGATGTCATGAGTGCCGCCGAGAGGGTTGACAGGGTCATTAAGAAAAGTTAGAAGTCGCTTGAGCTTTTTGTTTCCAAAAGTATAATCTTTTGACGAATTTGAAAAAAATGTAGTGTAAAGATGCCTTAAGGAGTTTCTTTTTAAGACACCAAAATTAATTATGAAAAGTGTTTCTTCTTTTCAAAGTCGTGAACTTATCAAACCACCCTCGTAATGTACAGCAGAACAAAACTTTATTTTATTTGATTGTTGTGTATTAAATTTGTCAAATAAAAGAGGTTTAACACTTTATATCTTTACACATCTTTACTGCTTTGCCTACTTCATAAGTAGTCAAGTCATTATACCACAGTTATATAATGTATAAATAGGCATAGTCATTACTGAGGGCCTAGTGCGAGTTGATGTTTTCACTTTTCACTATGAAAACCTTAGAGCATTAAATGCTCTAAGATGAAAACTATCCGATATGCTGCTCATTGTCAATGCGAGTGAAAGAGACAAAGCGTTAGTTTTCGATAGCGAAAAGTGAAAACATCAACTCGCACTCGACCCTCAGAGGTAAGTAATTTTCCTAGAATGGTAATAAAAAAAATTGGCAGCATCTTATTAGACTTAGGTATCAAGGATTAAAATAAAAAAAACCGGCCAAGTGCGATTCGGAATCGCGCACGAAGGGTTCCGTACCAAAAAACGGCAATAAAAAATACGTTTGTTGTATGGGAGCCCCCCTTAAATATTATTTTATATTTTTTTTAATATTTGTTGTTATAGCGGCAACAGAAATACATCATCTGTGAAAATTTCAACTGTCTACCTGTCTACTGTCTATCATTATTAATAACGGCAAAAAACGGCAAAATAATCACGTTTGTTGTATGGGAGCCCTCCTTTAATATTTATTTTATTCTGTTTTTAGTATTTGTTGTTATAGCGGCAACAGAAATACATCATCTGTGAAAATTTCAACTGTCTAGCTATCACGGTTCACGAGATACAGCCTGGTGACAGACAGACAAACTGGCAGACGGACAGACAGACAGACGGACAGCGGAGTCTTAGTAATAGGGTCCCGTTTTTACCCTTTGGGTACGGAACCCTAAAAAGGTTCTCTCATCTCTATTATCGACCACATTTTTTCACATGCATCATGATGTAAAGACATAAAACGGATATAACATTCCACTGGCCCGTAGTTCCACTGTTGAGTTGAGAACGATCGACCACTGCGGAATTATTGGGCTATTACGCGACCACAGAGTAATAATACCCGCCACACTCGACGCATTCCTGCCTCGTGTGAAGACACCATTATAACTGCTTTTTCAGTGGCTTTAGCACAAATAGGGCGCTTTTGGCGCGCTAAAACTCGCAGCGTGAGGCAAAGTGCTTTTTTAATTTCTATTTAAAATAATAAAGAAAAAGAAATAAAGTGACAAGGATGACACTCTAGTAAAATTAATATGTGAGAAAAGGATAGATAGAGTGCTTTATGGTGTCATACATGGATTAAAAAGTAAAAAAATAAAATGCACGGATATACCAAGGAGTTTTAAATAAGGATTGTTAAAAAAGAAGGTTGATAATTCGAAATAAAGAGTATGGACGTAATGAGGTCGCATGTATGAAACAAATATGAAATAGAAAAAATTTATGATTAAATGTTTTATGATTATAAATAAATAAATAAATAAGATGGGATATTAATGAATAAGAGAAAAACACAACGTAATGTGATCAAAACGACGCGAATCTACTTTACTGACTTTATGAATAAAATTTTTCAGCAAAGGTTTGATCGAACCATTTTTGTGATAAATTACAAAAATTAATGCGTCCAACGATAAAGATAGTTGTCTAATTCCAAAAGAGTTAAGTGAACAAGTTTCTAATGCTGAATTAGAAACTTGTTCATTTGGGAGGGTGCCTCGAATGTTGAAGATGGGAGGTTTTGCTGGAGGAAGACATCATTTTGATTTTTAAAATAATTGGAACTGTATTCAAAGATTTTCGAAAAGTCGCATGCCTTAATCAGAAATCGAACCTACCAAATTAGAAAAAAAGCAATCTTTTATTTTTACGATACCGATCTAAAGGGTTACTCGTTAGGATTATTTTTTGTTAAGTAACACAGCATCTTAAACAAAAGAAAGACCATGAAATTTTATATTTAAAGATAATTCATAAAGCATTAGAAAAAAGTAACAAAAAACAAAACGAATTGGCAAAAAGGTCCTGCGAGGAGCTATTGTATTATGTATAAAAAAAAATGCTGAATTAAGCTTTTTACCAGAAAAGTCACGTGAAAATTTTCTTGCTGGTAGAGGTGAAAAGTTGTATGTTTTACACGAGACCAAAATTTTGTTCTGCCTCGTGCCTTTAAATCACTCACTGTGCTCAGTAGTCTATATTAGAATCACGATGATTTGGAACAAATAACTATTTCTGTACCCTTGGTACGAACAGCTATCGAAAAAATAACGCTCGTAAAAAAATTCGACAGAGTAATTTTGTATGGAGAATTTGTACAGCGCCATCTACCGTCGAAAAGCGAAATTAAATTTTCCATAGATAATTGTTCAGGAGTACTTTTACGCGCGTTTTTTTTCTCGATAGATGATCGTGCTAAGGCTGTTAAGGGTAACTCGAATGCGATATACCCATTCTATTTCTACTTTAAGGTGGTACTCTGACCGAAAGTGGCACCGCGATGAATTTTATTTAATACTAGCGGCCGCCCGCCATTTCGTCTGCGTGGACAGTTTTTTTGCTATCCCTCGGGAACTGTACATTTTTTCCGGATGAAAGGTACCCTATGTCTTTTTCTGTACCCCTGTAAACGTTTGTGCAAAATTTTATGATGATCGGTTTAGAACCTAGTTAAGACGTGAAGGCGTAACAAACAAACAAACAAATAAACAAACAAACGGACTTTCGCATTTATAATATTAGTAAGGATTGTAATTCTAATACACAAATTCTAATAAAACTTTAGGTGGAATTTTTGGTAGTATTTCTAGACGGTATTGTTACATTCCCTCGTAGTCACTGCTAGAAGTAGATAGCAAAACTGCTAAAAGTGGCCGTTTTTGACACATTTGCTATCTACTTCTACGAATGACTACGAGGGAATGTAGTGATACCTACTAAAAATACTAGACCATGGTCCCTAAAACTTCCACGTAAAGTATTATCTTTTTCTATTAACAACTTATTAAATAAAAACCTCTGAGGAAGCCACTTTCGGTGGTTTAGCCACCTTAAGAACGAAAATCTTGTAATGTAATTAGGTATGAAGCAATCATTGAATAATTACAAAGTGGAGAGAAAATACAGAGAGAAATGGAATGGTATTTGACCTGCTTCGTACGGTGACTCAGTACTCAGTATCCGACTTGCGCACGCGACCATTTATTAGAGTAGTACGAAACAAGTCGTGTTTTTACTGATAGTCTTTGAAAAATTACTTCGTATATACTTTGATTAACTAGACAAGTAGATTTCAGTAATAAATTTACCTCCATTAGGATTATTTAGTAAAGGAACTTATTAATCCTTTTACAAAGATAAGTTTTGAAAACATACTTGCGATCTAGTAAAAGCAAAAAATCCGTATTTCTTTACAATTTATCCAGATCTTCGTACTTATTAGGGCGATGTCAAAAAATCTTTATCAAAATGGAATCTAGGATCAAAACTTTTTAAGATGACAAGAAGAATGGGCACAAGAAATAGGTTTACCAGAAATCTGAAGTAACGGGCAGATCAATTATTTAAAGTCTCATGGTTCTAGAAGAGTCTTGTGATGTTGTGATACCTGTTAAAGAGATGCAATAACTCAAAATATGCATTTATGTGCATATTAGCTTGCTTATCACTTTTCGAATCCAACCGCGCTGTTAAATCCGAATATAAGTTGGTTTTCTGAATTTCTACGTCAGAAGCGATGAAATGAGCAAAAACGAAAAATATTGTTGGATATACAGTATGTCAATGAATGAACCAAAAATGGGAAAACCTTTTCTTCGGATCATTACACTGAAAAACTTTTACTATGGGACCAATTCTGTTTCATACATTTTGATAATGCCGTTATTAATTTTTGTATGAAACAACAGTTTTTTTTCGAGATTTAAGGGTTGGTTCCATAGCAAAAGTTGTTCAGTTTGATGGTCCGAAGAAACGTTCCCATTTTTTATCATTCATTAACATTAACTATGACGACCAACATTATTGTAAAATACCTAGCCTATTTACTGCAAATAAATATTTCTATTTCTATTTCTTGTATACATCTTAGGAATTAATAGACTTTGTAAGAAAATATTGCGTACAAACTCACGTTTCTTCAGTGGCAGATTTACAGTCTTGTCCGCCCTAGGCCGAATAGTACCAGCCGCCCCTTTCTCAGCTGCCATCATGGGGGGGGGGGGGAGCTCGGAGCCTCATTCAGCAATACAAAAATGCCTATCTCATTTAGCTTAATGTCGGCCGCACGCCAGTCTAAACCATAACAAGTAAAGCCTATCAAATGCGGCAAAAGCTTATCAGATTGTAACTAGGACCACGTTTTAAGATTATAAAAAAGGCAAAAAATCGGCTGCGCATCGCGATTTTTAGTCAGTTCTAACTACTTATCTTGTAATCTTGTCTGTCTTTTACAAAAAAAATTGCCGCGCTACGCGATTTTTAGTCTGTTTCATACTCTAATGTTGTAATCAGTGGTTTAATCCGCGAAATTTAAAAATGCCTGTCTCAGTTTTAGTGCCGCCCGCACGCCTGTAAAATGCCTGTCAAATGCGGCAAGAGTCTTTCATCAGTCCTGTCATCAGTCTATTTTCCACCTCGCTTGGCCCCTAATTTCTGGCCGCTCTAGGCCCGGGCCTACTTGGCCTTAGGGTAAATCCGCCACTGCGTTTATTATTGTTCAATATTGCGTATAGCATTTAAACTTCACAGTTACTGGTTTTACTGCGTTAGTAACAATAAAAGTATACGTAATTAGCAAGGTAACCTTCTGTCGTAAGAGCGCCACAGCTTAAGAATTCGGTGATAGGTAGTAATTATTTTCTCATCGGCTCTTAATTTGTATAATATTGCTAGGACTATAGAAACGGAGGTCAAAAATATTTTCGAAGCCTCATTATTGACTACATTCTCTTGCATTTAGTATGTATAGAGGTATGAGGATGGTTGGTGGTAGGGCTTATTTCAAGTCCGCCCAGCAGCCGGCTACCTACCACCATCTTATCTAAGTCTGACGCCATAACAAAATTTCAAAAATTTTGTGTTAGGGCAGTTAGAAAGAGGAAAGATAGCCAGTCCCTCAGTGATGAGGATTGTAGTGCGCTTCCACCTTCGGCCTCATCGTCACTTAACATCATCAGAGAGCCTAGTGCGAGTTGATGTTTTCACTTTTCGCTATCGAAAACTATAGTTTTGTCTCTTTCACTCGCATTGACTATGAGCAGCATATCCGATAGTTTTCGATAGTGAAAAGTGAAAACATCAACTCGCACTAGGCCCTCTGTACCCTTAGGATGAACATCTAGCGAGAAAAAAAACGCGCGTAAAAGTACTGGATAGAGTAGTTATCTATTGGAAAATTTTATTTCACTATTCGGCGCTAGATGGTGCTGTACAAATTTCCCATACAAAATTACTCTATCGAATGTTTATAGGCGCGTTATTTTTTCAATAGCTGTTTACTGTTACGGGTACTGAAGTAAAATTTTCAGCGTCGTCGTTTGTGTGTATAGCCCGGTCGAGTTAACTCGGGACTAAAAATCATCAAAGACTTTCAAAAAATTGACGACGGTGGCGCGAGGAAAGGAGAAAACGAGAGGGGTCTATCGCGCTTCAGGTCCCGAGTTAACTCGACCGGGTTATACTATAACTTTCGATATGTAAGTACATGCAAGTCAAAGATATTGGTCTGAAATGAAATTGGTCTAAAATGAAAAAAGCCAAAGTATGCTACGAAATGTTACTAAAACCGAGTTTACTAATATTATTCCTTTTAAAAAGAACCAATTCGCTCTAAAAATCTATTATAAAGCCTCACCAAAACATTGTTACACCCGTTACGTAACGGGTGTAACGTAATTTGTTTTTAATTTAAATCTTAATTAACAAGGTTCAGTTAAAAATCGAAGACATTCCCAAAGCCATGAAGCTGTTAGTGCAATAAGTAAGCAACATATTAATTAAACTTTTCCCTTATTTTCGTAACGGGTGTAACATATAAAAAAGTAATATAAACAAAGTAGAACTTACCGATTGACTTAAAATTTTATAGACATAACATTTTTTGGTAGACACCAAGCAGTATCAGTTGTACTCAATATGGCATGAAGTTCGCTTTAACAATGACGTTATATTTAGTTTTACAGTGTCGCCACTTTTAACTCCAAAATCTGCAACGCTAGGCGAATATTTTCTCATGCTTCACCACGAGAAAAAAATGGGAATATTTTTTTTTGTTGGAAATTACAGTTAATTCATATGATTCAATGAATTAAGACTTACTTATGCAGCTAATTATGTAAAATAAGAGTACTTTAAAAAAATAGTATGGTAGCGTTTGACATGGAATGACCCATAAATTACGCAAGCTGTCCCCTTAGCACGAACATCTATCGAGAAAAAAGGCGCGTAAAAGTACTCGATAGAGTAAATTATCTATGAAAAATTTGATTTCGCTGTATGGCGGTAGATGGCGCTGTACAAATTTCCCATACAAAATTACACTATCGAATGTTTTTATGCGCGTTATCTTTTTCGATAGCTGTTCGTGCTACGGGTACTGAAAACGACAATTTTAATAAAAACATAGTCAACACAAAATATTTATATTCGCCACATCTAAATATAAGATGGTTTAAATTCAAACAAACGTTATTCTTTTATACATTGCTACTTTCATTTGTTCTGACATTTAATTTTATTGTAAAATTAGCTTAATGACAATCCTATTTGCGTATGTGTGACCCACGTGTGACCTTTTCGCACTTTCTACAATTTTTAATACAAGAAACAAATGTTAATGATTGTTTCGCGTGGTTATTAACGGTTTGATGCATTTTAATAGAAGGTTATGATAATCGATGATGTAAGAGAAGACATAGGTAACAAGATATATGACGGGATGACGACGGAAATATAATTTTGATAGACATTGAAGAATACGCAATCTTTGAACTTAAATTTTGCAAAAAGTTTGAAGTAAACTTTCTTTGCCCTTGCGACTAAACATTCTTGATAGTTGAATAAATACCTGATCTAGTTAGTGGAATAAATAATAATAATATTTTTTTATAAATGCCAAAAGGAGTCCGTATTTTTTATAGACATTACATATTTTAAACGCTTGTCAACAAATGTCAGACATTTTAGTTTTATTCAAGAAGCTTATGAGGGAGGTATAATATAAGCTTCTTGGTTTTATTTTATTTTGACATGTCGCAGCTTAACTATACCAAAGTAAGTGTGAGTTGCACCAAAACGCTGTCAAAGATAAAGTTATCGTCAAATGATAATGCTACCTATTTGTCACGTCAAACTTGTCAAAGGACATCATGCTGGCTGGCAACATCTTCTTTTGGCTAACTTGTGCTTAACCGGTACTTTAACAAGCTTGTTATCATTAAAGTTAGGTGGTACAACTGAGCCTAAGTGTGAGTTGCACCAAAACGCTGTCAAAGTTAAAGTTGTCGTCAAATGGTAATGCTCCCTATTTGTCACGTCAAACTTGTCAAAGGACATCATGCTGGCTGACAACCACTTTTTTGGCTAACTTATGCTTAACCGGTACTTTAACAAGCTTGTTATCGTTAGGTGGTGCAAAATAATTATGATTATTATTATCACGTTATTTTTTTTATTTCAATAATTTCATAAATTTTTCTGTTGCGCAGAATGAATGGAAAAGCACGCTGCACTTAGTTTTCTTCCCGAATTTTTTATAACCGGCATTTTTAATGTTAGTTTTATTATTAAAGTTAATGGTTTTAGGAAGAAGTTAATGTGTATTAGTTTCAAGTACGTGTTACACTTCTCTAATTTTTTTACGGAAACGCACAATTTACGCGTACTATCACGCGTAAATTGTGCAAATACATTTACCGACGAAAAATAGTGACTACGAGTATGGTATTATATATTATATAACGACTGTGGAAAGGAAAAAATGCTAAAGCGCCAAAATGCTAGTTGTGGGAAATGAGGTTTAAAGTTTCATTTTTTCGAAAAAAAATCATAACTTTTTTGTTATTAACGTGAGCAAATTCATGTGTATGAAAGACCATATTATTTATTTTTTTCCCAAATTTAGGAAATACTCATTAGTTTCTAATTCTATTATATCGCGAAATACTTGTCGCTTAAGCAAAAATACTTATTTTTTTGAGAAAACTCCAGTCAGGAAAAAATTACTTATGTCCACAATATTGTAAGAACCCAGTCAGTGAAAACTGATTATAAGTCGCAATGATCTTTTCTAGGGCAATGACAAAATGCTTAATGACCTTAACTTTAACAGATGCAGTGAAGAAAAGTTTACTCAATTACCCATGTTGGCGATGATTTAACCGAACCCTTTAGGGAAAATTGCTTAAATGCACCAATGCTGTAGAATAAATGCAAACAAGTATTGCTGAACACCAACTCAATTACTCTATATTAGATTTCTTTTTTACTTATCGATATCAGTAATAAGTATTACTATGTTTCAGTTAATTGTCTATTATTTCGCCCTGGTGCGCGGGCTGCTGAAGCAGCCCGCGGGCATCGCCCTGGTGGACTGTAAACGGCGGCCTTTGGAGAGGCTACTGCTATGCTACTGCTCGGCTACTGCCATCCGATCAAATCACATTGGAATTTGTCTGCAAGTTGCAGTGCGGTGTGGTGATGGTGATGCACGGTGAAAATTAATGCTGTATTATTTTTTCTGAAAACTTGCTGGCTAATATTAAAATCATCATCATATCGGCCTCACGACACTTACTGCTGGGTACAGGGCTCCCCCAAGGATCTCCACGACGATCGGTCTTGCGTTGCTTGTATCCAGCGGCGCACCGCGACCTTCACCATCGTTGATCCACCTTGTCGGAGGCCTACCCACGGAACGTCGTCCAGTATGGGGTCGCCATTCCAAAACCTTTCCGCCCCAATGGCCGTCGGTTCTTTTCGCTATGTGTCCAGCCCACTGATACTTCAACTGAAGAATCCTTCGAGCGATGTCGGTAACTTTAGTTCTCCTGCAGATTTCCTAATTTCTGATTCGATCACGCAAGGAAACGCTTATCATGGCTCTTTCCATTGCAAGCTGGGTGACCTTGAGCCTCCTTATGAGACTCATAGTGAGCGACCACGCTTCACTGCCGTAAATCATTATCACTGACAACACGCACTGACTTTCGTCTTGAGACACTAAGGTAAATTTGAAGCGAAGATATTTCAAAGCTTCCCGAATGCTGCCCATCCCACAACTTCAAGTGTAGTGTTCTCAACATGAACTGGAGCGGGCACAACATGCGCATTCGACATAATTTTCGTCTTACCCATGTTCATCTTGAGACCCACTCTTTGGGGAGCAAAGCACTACTGAGATCTTCGAGCATTGTGTTCAGTTCTTCCAAGATCTCAGCCAGTACTATATCATCGGTAAAACGAAGATATGTTAGGTATTGACCATTAATGTTGATGCCGAGTCCTTTTCAGTTTAAGAGTTTAAAGATGTCCTCTGATGCAGCAGTGAACAGTTTCAAAGAAATTACATTTCCCTGCAGTTGCATTGGAATTGTGCTCTAGTTCTGTACTCGTACTCGACCGGATCGACATGGTGGCATTTTCGTGTTAGTACCTGAACATCTCGATATACCTGCAGTCCACTACCCTTGGCACCTCCGGAGAGACTGCAGTACCGCCCAGGTTTCTATTGAATCAAAGGCTGTCTTTTAGTCCACGAACGCCAAGCCGAGTGGCAAATTATACTCCTCAGTCTTCTGTATGACCTGCCGCAGCGTATGGATGTGGTCCATGGCGCTAAGCCTTTACGGAACCTGGCTTGTTCGGGAGGTTGGAAGTCGCCAAACCTGCGAGCGAGACGATTCGTAAAGACTCTCGAAAACAACTTATAAATATGGCTCAGAAGTGAGATGGGTCTGTAGTTCTTTAAGAGAGTCATGCCTTCGGCGTTCTGCCTTCAACGATGACGGAATTGAAAAGCTTCTGGAGGATTTTAGTATTGGCTTATCACCCGCTCTAAGAAGTTCTGTAGTGATCGGTTGTTATTCAGCTGTTTGAGAGCCATACTTCGACGACCTGAGTAGTGCAGAGGTCAACATTATTTGGGTGGGTGATACCAGGGAAGCATCAAAATCGGTAACTTCCCATTGAGTGTCTTGGAAGCGTGAAGTAATTAGTATTACTATGTTTCAGTTAATCGAAATAATGTCAAATTATAACTTCTGTATTGTAATATACGTTGCATCAATAAATCTGAGAGTAGTATTTTCGCTAACGTACTAGATAACGTACTTAATAATAACACAAACAGCTAGCAAAAATTGCTTAAGCGCCAACCGTTCTTACTTCTTAAACCAATGATGTTTTGCTAAAGCGCCAAACCATTGTAGTCTATAAAATGCTTAAATTACTAAATCACCATTACTTTTCAAATTTGAATAAACGAAAATTGCTCAAGTGGTACAAATGAAATAAAGGTGGACCGGATAAAAATTCTTATGCTACATTTGTTACAAAAATAATAAAAATACGTCGCTTTAGTCATATTGACAGCGTAAATTTGTGAAAAATTGTGAAAAACGTTGAATTTTAGAAATGCTAAAGCGCCAAAAAAGTGCTCCGATTGCTTTGAAACCTAGACAGATCGACGCAGAAAAAAAAGCGCTATCCAATGATATATATAACTCATAATGGCCAAAGTGGCGCTTTAGCATTTTTTCCTTTCCACAGTCGATATACTATTATGGTTTTCCATACTAACGAGTGAAGTTCTAAAAGTTTTTTTTAATATAAATCCAATCTGATTTTATTTTAATTTGATATTGTTCTGTAATATTTTTAGTTAACTCGCGGATTTTACTGTCGAATTTACTGTAAGTATAATTTACCCTATTCACCGTGTGTCAGTTAGAATAGAAAGAAAATATGCGTCACATACACGGCGAATAATAGTATATTACCCATAGGTAAACTAAATTCGACAGTAAAGTCCTCAAGTTGAATATTACAGCTTTCGAAAAATATCAAATAAAATCAGATTGAATTTATATTAAAAACCTTTTCAGAAATTAGCTCGTTTGTAAGGAAAACCATTAAAGGCCCTATTTTTTTGAGTAGTAGGTATATCTTATACCTTTAAACGAGCAATTCTTGTATATTTATTTATTTATTTCTGTAATCTCGGAAACGGCTCTAACGATTTCGCAGAAATTTGGTTTAAGGAGGTTTACAGGGGTAAACAATCGATCTAGATTAGTCTGTTTGGGAAAACGCGTGTTTTCGAATTTTCATGCGGTTTTTCTTTCGACGCAGAATATGGTCGCTAATTTCGTCCTGCCGGCCACTGTCCGTCTGGTCCAGCCGATTAAGACGCGGACGGCAAGAAACGAGTGTTACGGGTTCGAATCCCGCTCGGTGACTTACTTTTTTATATGTTCAAGTTTAAATATATATTTTTTATTGTTTTAGACAAGTTTGAAAACATTAAGTTAAAGTTTGAGATAGATAACAATAAAGATTATCACCATTTACAATAAATAGTAATAACCCAGATTTATATTTATATAACTGTGCCGATATTTGTAGGTACAAAGTAAGCGTGTCCCTAAGTGTTTAGCTGCACAAAACAGGAAAAACAAATTTTTTTTTAAAGCTACATTAGTAATTAGGCTTGATAGTTTACTGCAAGAGTTATGAGGTATATTCCTTCTTAGCTGAATAATTGGATGGAAGCAAATCAATGATAGAAATTGTCATCGTAGAGACATAATAACATCTATGTAGGTTAGTGGGTGGGTAAAGATATAACGACGGTTACTTTGTGGTTACTCAGTGATAGCGATACTACTTATATCTTCATTGAGATGATTTCTTTGTAAATAGATCTTAATTAGGGGTTTCAAGTGCATTGTATCTTTTGATTTTTATCACTTTTTGCTATCCTATCTACTCGTATTATATTACAAGCCCCCCTACTCAAATGGCAACTTTCTATTCGTTTGAACGCTACGCTTACTTTCAAAGCTTAAATATGAGCAATAGATGATTAACTCACATGTCGCAAACTTATGTAAACCACAGACTTCGATGTATTGTATGGAATTGTCAAGCTTACGGCACGTAATTTTATAGTTTACTGCTTATTTTAAAGTTTTAATAGTAAGCGTAGCGTTCAAACGAATAGAATATTGGCCATTTGAGTAGGGGGGAGACCTCTTGGAATTAAATTAAACAATATATTGACATGCCTTGCACGCATGTTTAAATACTTACACCTTAATATGGTTTCTTTTAGTTGGTCTGATTATACGCAATCTCACGTTATAGCACGTTATAGATTTCAATCGCTTAACTGTATGTGGAAATGGAACATAAGCTTTAATGGGATAATACCATAATTGTCAGATATCTTCTGCTTTCTTACAATTTTCTTATAGTCGTTTAGTTTCTAAGTTTATATGTTTATCGATAAAAAAGTTGGAAATCTTTTTTTAACAATTCTACGTTAGTTTCATCACTTTCTGGAGTGTTATGAACAGTGTTTTTGTTATAATCTGTACCTACCTACGTAAGTATTTATTAATTTTAGTCTCTAGACTCAATTCCAGCATTTCATTAAATAGTGTGTATTGTAAATTTGTAATTGCTCCCGTAATAATGAAATATTATACATAGAACAACAGTGATTTCCAACAATTGTTATCAATCAAAGATTCCTTTTATAATGTACTAGCGGCCGCCCGCGGTTTCACCCGCGTGGTTCCCGTTCCTACATCTAAACATCCAAACATCTAAACCCACAAACTTTCACCTTTAGCAGTAGAGACACCATTTTTGGATGGTAAATACCTTTCATGGTGTAGGTGAGCACTAAGAAAGGGTTTTGGAAAATTCCCATTATACAGGGTGCTATAGAGTGTTCCAGTTTGTACCTACATGAATTTTTATGAGAAAATTTAAATATGTGGAATGAGGTCTACAGATGAATACCTAGGTATATTGGCAATAT
Source organism: Agriphila tristella (assembly GCA_928269145.1). NCBI lineage: Eukaryota > Metazoa > Arthropoda > Insecta > Lepidoptera > Crambidae > Agriphila > Agriphila tristella. The sequence continues at coordinate 21,246,489 of OV743442.1, forward strand.
ATAATCCGCAATATATAAACTATCTTAATCACGTGAACGAAGTCGCGGGCAAAAGCTAGTCAATTATATAACCCACCCAAGCTGAAGATATAAAAGTTTTCAAATAATCATTTTTCATCTCCACCTAAAGCAATTCCATCAAAAAACTGATACTTTTACTCCAAAATAATAGTTATTTTAAGGTTGTTTCAACCTTAAGGTAAACATTTTGATCCCATTCACTTCTCAAGCTTACGCGCTCACTAGACATGAAATAAAGGTAGCGCGGTTTTATTGAAAGTACTTTGGTAATTAGTTGGTATTTGGTTCGATTTTTGATTTTCCCGACGTTTCGGCACCTTTGCAGCTGCCAAAGGTCCCCCGTGACCACGGCAGCTGCAAAGGTGCCGAAACGTCGGGAAAACCAAAAATCAAACCAAATACCAACTAATTACCAAAGTACTTTCAATAAAACCGCGCTAGTATCCGTTAAAAAGTTTTTTATTTTGATCCCATCCTAGGAAATAAGTTCATACTTTGCTTAACCAGATTTTTAAATGTTTAAAAGTGAAGTGGTTCCCTCTATCGTAGTACACGCAAACTTCTATTGTTACGGTCTATTGTTATGCGTTTGCGCACATGTTCACTCAAATGTGGCAACTATTGTTTGAGTACGGAGTGTATTGTAATTACCACAGCCGCTGCTTGGTGGCGCTACGTGTACATAATATTAGGTATATTTTATACATACGCACATATTAGATATACTTACCTATATTTTAATATCATACAATTATCCAATAAAGTCAAACTAATTTAAAAACTTTAATCTAACCTAAAAATAGGATGGAATGGATTCCAACACCTGGAATCCTCATCACTGAGGAACTGGCTATCTTACCTCTTACTGCCGGAACACAACAATTTTTAAATGGTTGTTATGGCGTCAGACTTAGGTAAGATGGTGGTAGCTAGCCAGGTGGACTTAAAATAAGCCCTACCACCAACCAAACCGAGTACGAATTGTACCCCCCTCCTGGAAATCGAACCCCTGCGTCTTACACGGCTGGGTGAACCATTAGCCCACAGAGGTGGTTGTATGTAATACGCGTATTTGGATTAAGCTAGTAATGTAATTTCATTATCTTTGACTAATCTAAAAAACCCCTGTTCCATCAAAAAAGGCTGTTCTGCAAAATAAACGATAGTTGAAGAAAAGTCTCTGCTTTTCTGTCCACTGAGTTGATGCATCATGCCCCCTACATTTTCCCCCGTCACGTTACGTAAAATCTGTCCTATGATCAAAGTAGAAAAGAAGGACATTGCAATGAACTCAGTTCGACTTCATTCACACGTATGTTGGTTGGTAGACATGTAATTTGTAATTAAACAAATCGAGCGTATGAAAGTGAATCGATATTTCCCAATTTCTCGCGGTGCCTTTTAACTGGTTATTAAAAGTCGAATGTAAATAACTTATTCTTGACATAAACCACTGATGTTGAAAGTAAAAGCCACATGAGAAAGTGAGAACTTGCAGAAAACCAGTTTCCGAAATACTCGTATATTATTATCTAATGTTATGCCAAAGTTACATACATGTTAAGCGTTATTTGCATATTAAATTAGAATGTTTGTAAGATTTATTTGTATTAAAGTGGCACCGCGGTGAATTTTATTTAATACTTACTGTAATTCTAATACATTATTTTTATGAAACTTTACGTGGAATATATTGTTTTAAAAATATTAACGTTATTAGAATAAACTATATCGGGATTTATACTGTGCCGAAATATCGGAGTCCCAAAAATAAACAGCTGTAGGTCATGGCGTAAAACGTGGAATAGGGCTCATAAACGGTAAAATTAACCTCTTAATTTTAAACAGTATCATTACCCACTGCTAGAGTAAATAGCAAAACTGCTTGAAGAGGCCGTTTTTGACACATTTTGTTATCTACTTCTACGAATGACTACGAGGGAATATAGGTACCTTCTAAAAATACTAGACCTAGTTCACGTAAAGTTTTATTAAAATCATTTTCTTTTAACAATTTATTAAATAAAAACCTGTGAGGGCGTTACTTTCGGTGGTATAACCACCTTAAGGCGCTAAGAAGGGTCAAATCCCAATATTCAATTCAAATTATTGAAAGATAACGCGCGTGAAGCTATCATGGAAAAAAAATATAATGTACTTGGAATAATACACAATAGATTTAATTGAAAGCATTTGTAAAAATGTTACCACCTTTGATGTAAATAAATATTCCGTGGACCCTGTTTCTGGTCCTATTTGCAAAATTTCTCGGAAACAGAACATTTGTTAATGTTAAAACCAACACATAAAAATCGGCAATGTTAATACCTTCAATCTGAATTGAACAGATTTTTTTAACTTACTTGAAAGCGAAGAAATTTAATAAAAACCTGTGAAAATTGAGAATTCGGCGCTAGTTCTCAACGTAACTGCCGCGTTGGAACGCGCACTGATTTGAACCCAAAGTGAGTAGAGTTACGTTCGATTTCACACCATCACGGATCGACCCGCTCGGATTGAGGCATGTTAAAGCCTTAAGTAGAAGGTGTAGTAAGTATTCACGAAAACTGTACAACTGAAAACTGTACTTTACTCAATTTTATGTACTTATCTAGAATAAAAAAAATTGAAATCCCTTGTGGTCTCTATAATTAATTTTAGTCTCTATCTCAAACTAAATAGAGCTCCCTAATAAGGAGATTAAATAAATTAATTGAATAGAGATACATAAGTACATATAAATTTAAATTTGGAATCAGTGAATCTAAATACAGACTAAAACCACCCCTTACATCCTGGGTATAAATATTTATCATCACAAAGAAAGTAAATGGGTGAATTGCATACAGAGGGAATTAATTACAATCCTAGTATTTTAAACGTAAACTCTATGTTTAAGGTTTTAAGAGCTATAATAACAGCAAAAGTAAATTAAATTTGCGTATAGAGTCCGTGCGTACACGCATCGTTGGTTACATTCACAGAATAAAGATTTTTTTTCCCCGTTCTGTGGTTACATTAGATGTTCATAAGTACTGTGATCAAGAGATTGATAAGATTTCTTAGAAATAAATAGAGAAATCGGTAAAATGCTTTTTTTTGTATGGAATCAAAATATTATAAGATAAGTTTTAAGATTTGTCATAAAAGTTAATTTGCCTCGTCTATTCTTAAGTTTTGAGACTAAATTTAAAATATTTTTTTGATAAAAGAAACTGTGTGTAATACATGTTTGTGTTGCATATACTACTACTTAGTTGCTCTACTATACCTACTTATTATCTCGTGCTCGCGTATTTGCTTCGGTTGTGTGAAATAATTAGTTGTTTTTAAGGAAACGTCTCTTGAATTTATAAATTAATAAAATAAAGTGTTGGAAAAATCGAAAATTTAAATCTAAAAAAAAAAAGATTTGTACCAGTTTCTTAGTCAAGACAGATCTCTGACCGTAGAGAATTTTTCTACAAATTTTTACTTTGTGTGTTAACAAATTTTCCTTGTTCCGTGGTAGTAAATACATATATTGTAGTATATTTTTCTGTGTATGATGAAGATGTACGAGTTAAGAGAATTATTGCTACAACACGCAAATCATTTACGTTCATGTTTTGTATCTCTTCATCTACATACTGCGTATCTTTGCGGATCAAAATGTTTACAACCTCTTTTTATACGCAAGAAACGTTCGCCTGAATGTGGCGCCACTATCATTCGAATATCGAACAGTATCAACCGCGTACTCTTTCTACGTAGCGCAGTATACAAAGCACTCTTGCGCACATTGTGAGTTACTCGTGCTTTCACGAACACGCAATTAGTCCCACTGTTTATTGAATTGACTTAGTTCTCATTGAGATCTTGAGAGATCATATTGTTCAGTGATTCGTATCCATGGTTACTCGGTGTTAATGTGATGTGGTATATTATAGTGACATTGTTTATAATATGGCTGCTCGAGTGCTTCCGCCGGAAAAAGGCGGCGCGGTTGTCCCATGCGTGTGTTCAAATGTTTGTACTTTTCTTTTGTACTAATTATTTCGTCGCATGCGATTTTGTTCTTTTTAACTGTGTGCGTAAGTTGGTTTTTGTTTATAGTCGGTTGATTGCCTAAAGTTGTTTACTACCGCATTATGTTACGTGTCGGTGTTTGCAAACAAAATGTAAAGCGAGTGATATATAATTTTGTTATTATGACACGGAGTTGAGTTTTTAATTGTCATACTCAACAGCTTAGCTCTTTTCTTACGGCAAATCTATTGAATAGAATTGAATAGGTTCCATCTCCATTTTGTCGTTCCAAGCGAGTTTGGGAACTATAGCTTATTTATTAGAGTGGTTTTATAAGTGCAACTTTTTTTAAATGGTTTAATCTGTAAGAAAATGCCGTGTCCAGGTATTAATAATGCCCAACAAATGTTCTTAGAAAAATATTGTCAAAATTCAAATTTTAAGAAAGTATGGCCTTTCACAGGTGTAAAATAAAACAGAAGGAACTCAAAACAAAACTTGAATTAAAGATAAATTATTTACCTAAGTATTGCTATTTTTAACTAATTCAGCTAAAACTAGTGGCTCTATATAGAGCTGTAGACGTTGCGTTTGTAACATTTTTGATCATTTTGTGGAATGGCTGAAATATGATTTTTCCTAATACCTCCACCATTTTTATAAGTTTCGAAAAATTTAATTGAAATAAAAATCCATATAATTATAGAACTTGCTTACAAAAATCCACGAGAATCGGTTGAGAAATGTGACCTGTAGGAGAACAAACGGACATACGAAAGCAATTTTTCCAAAGCTGAAACGAAGACGCTTCGCGCTCGCTCTACATTTTTTTTAATTCTATAGAGTAGTTAGAAAACTTAAAGTAGAAGTCATTGTGTGAAGTTGTTGGTTCCAGTTGATTCTGTAAGATGGCAGTCGCTTTATTCCTGACTCGGCAATATTATCATCATGTTCTCAGTCATGTTTAGTGAAAATCTATGCTCAGTATTTTATTGGATTTAGGTTTTTAAAATACAGTTTCACTCGTAAGACATAGAACTAGTGGCTCCGTGAGCTGTAGACCTCGCGATAAAATAAAATAAAATGTCGCCATGAAGTTTTCAAAGCACACAGTAGGTACGTGAGTATTCGCAGCTAGATGGTGCTTCTAATTTTGATCATTTTTCAAAAAGGGTAAAAGATATAAAAAATGTGGTTTCAATTACTAGGAAACATCATAATTATTAATGAAAATTAAGAAAAAAAGGATTGTTTTTGTATACAAGCTTGATTATTCTTTAAATCAAATTCAATACACCGTTAATAGAAAAAAATGAACAAAATCCAATACAATCCAAAATCGTAATTTCAAAGGTCGAATCGTCAGAAAATGAAAAATACAAAACTATACCTAAACACCACAAAAAGCTTTAAATGCTAAAACGACGCAGAATTCGTAAGTCTTTTTCAATGGAATCTAAGAAGGGATTAGTAAATATTGCTAGTCGTTTAGCTAATAAATAACGTCAACAAGGTCAACAAAATATCTAGACAGATGACTGTCTCATTTCAGATTTTCTTGAATAACTTTCACAACAGCTCGAAACCAGACGTGCGCCGAGCGATTAAAAATAATTATTGTCAGTTTTTGTGACGTGTCGTACGATATAAATTAATTATGAACGGTTCGCGATCGCTGTAGGGGGACCAGGGTTTCAGGAAAATTAAAGACTTGTTAAAGAAAATATGAAAGAAACAAATGAAAACTAACTGATGCATGTCGTGGCAGCTTGTAAAAAAGACAACACTGTAGCATGTAAGTCCTTGGAATGTATCATTGCCCTGTCTTTGGTGTATGTTCTTGTTAGCTGTCCTAAATAAATAAAATAAAATAAAACATTTATTGGCCTGTGCCTTAGTACAAACAAAGTCAAACTAAAAACAAAATAATAAACAATGGTAAAATTAAAAAAAGAAACAACGTTGGTAGAGAAATTCGATGACCTGATTGGTGCAGTAGTCATCATGCCGGTCTACCACGCAAGAGGTCCTGGGTTCGATTCCCGGCCGGGCAGAAATTGAAATGTTGAATTTTAATTTCTGTGACGGGTCTAGTCTGGGTGTTACAATGTATGTATAATAAGTTATTAGTACACCTATTTATGTAGTATATCAGTTGTCTAGCACCCATATTACAAGCTTTGCCTAAGCAAATCTTGTAATATGGGTGCCCAAACTAATTTGGGGCTAAATGGCGTTATGTGAAATTGTCCAAGCATTTATAAAAACAGTAGGTATACTCAAGTATTTAAAATATAATATTCTTGTATAAAAAGTGTGAGAAAAAGGAATTTAAGTCGTTTTTTTAACCGACTTCACAAAAAGGAGGAGGTTCTCAATTCGATTGATTTTTTTAATCGTTGTTCGCGCGTACCTTCGACATTTATGGACCGATTTTAATGATTCTTTTTTTTTTTTGTTCGATTAATTTTCTTGCGAGATGGTTCCATTTAATTATTTTTTTCAAATCGGTTCGGAAGTTTTCAAGGAATCCTGAAAATATTGATAAAATAATGATTTTGCATCAACTAACTTGACGACTTTGTTATTTATTACCCGAATTTGATGTTTTTTTTGTTGGGAAAAAAAGAGGTACTTTTAGGGTAGTCTTTTTAACCGACTTAAAAAAAAATAAGGTTCTCTCTCAGTTTGAGTATGTTTCTCCGCGAATATCTCACGTTTGACTGAGGCGATTTTCCTACCAAATAATATACCTACGCTACCTAATAGAGAAGGTACTTACAGTAAAAATAAAAAAAATGTTTAAAAAAAACAAAAAACCGACTTCAAAAAACCTGCCTCTAAAAAGCAAGAAATAATATTCAAATCATTAGATACGCATTATCATTGTTATAATAACAACACGTCTAATGAAGTCGGGTAGGGCTTTTAGAATAAAAAAAAAGGAAGTGTACTCCAGCCCCACCCGAGTTCAATAGACGTGTTGTTATTATCAATGATAATGTGTATCTAATTAATTCGTCCAAGGTATCTAATGATTTGAATATTATTTCTTGCTTTTTAGAGGCAGGTTTTTTGAAGTCGGTTTTTTGTTTTTTTATTACATTTTAACCGGGAAGAAGACCAAAAAAGATGTGAAACAGTGTCTGATTTTTGATTACAATTACAATTTTTAATTTATTATTTGTCGACAAACACAATATAGGTAACAAGTTGGTACAAAATAATATGTTATCAATAAATAGAAACTCTCAAAAATTTTTGGGAAAGGGTTATGTCCAGAAATGGACCAAAGAAGTCAAATATAATGATGATAGAAACTGATGCAGCTTATTTTATTTTTTTATACCTAGAAAAAATGCATTTACGCTTCCCCTCCCGCAGGTGAGCAGAGGGTTCTCATGTGGGGCTCGCACAGGAGGGGACCGCAACATTTAACGTTGCAGCTCCCTCCACTACCCCCTCCTGTGGTCCCTCACAGCCAGCGGCTCGATGGGACCCTGGGAGAGAAAATACCCACTAAAAACTCGGTACTTGCCCTCATGTACCGCCAGTTGGCCCTGAGGGTGCCCTGTGGGAGTTGCCTCATTAGACCCGGCGGCGGCCCGGTTTCCCAGGCCCCCACGCGCCTAGCACAGATAAGAACTTGTAGTAAATAGGTAAAATTATTAAATTCTAGCTAAAGTGAGTCTTTCACCATTCAGACATTACACATAAATATAGTTCATAAAAAATTGCCACCCTACTATTTGGTAGGTACAAAGAAACCGATTCGACTGTGACTTATTATTATTGGTGTGTGGCCAAGCGGAGACACGGTATTAACATATACCGCACGTGTCGGCGTGTTCCAAGAATTGTAATCAGCCTTATAACTCAAGGTCACCATAGAATAGGGGTAGGGTTTTGTGACCTAGGAGAGAAAAAATTTACGAATTCCTTGTTTATATTTTTCGTAAGGTCTCAGTAGCGCAGTAGCTTTTGAAAGAGCTTTTGCCTTTACGAGGGCTTGGAACTGTCTTATAGGTAGGCGATCGGGGCGTAGCCATGTCTAATGTTGTAGTTTTATGTTCGTTTGTAACATTTGGTAGTAAGTCATACCATCCACATTTTGAGGTTGTGTTCAGTCCATGAAGCTGAACAACTTTCTCTAAGGAACACATGGTCAAATATGTAAAATAAAAATTGACTTTCCAAACAAATCAAAGAGATCACGTGATCAATTTAGTATGGGATGACCAACATTTTTGTGGCGAAATTCGACACATGTTTCTTAGAGAAAGTTGTTTAGTTTCATGGACTGGACACATCCTTAAAATTTGGATGGTAAGTTCAAAATGACCCGATATAGTATATTTTTTAGAGATGCATCGATACGCCTTTTTGCCGATACGATACCGATACCAATACTCTTATAAATATATCGGCGATACCGATACCGATACGCTTAGTGAATTTGAATGATAAAAATTGTTCTAAAAAGGAAGAAACAAGTATCATTGCAGTCAGGGGACACTGTTCTGTGGTACTCTTTAGAGTTTTTGGCAGTTATGATTTTTATTTTTTTATATTATTTATTTTTTATTTTATATATTTTAATGAAAATTTTTATTATTTTTGAATGTGATTATTAATGTGCCTTTGATTTGACATCCATACAGTAATAATTTAAGATTTTTTTTCCTTATAAAAAATTGTGTCATATGTAGCCGCCATATTGTTTTTTCATCTATTGCCAGTATCACTCGGGACTATGTTAGGATTCTTACGATACCCACACATCCAAATCTGTACCAAAACTATATCAAGTTACGGTGAACTTTGATGCGTGAAACTTGAAAAGTATCGTTGTATCGACAGTAAAAATATCGCCGATGCCGATATATCGGAAAACCCGAAGTATCGCCGATATATCGGTATCGGTATCGGATGCACCCCTAATATTTTTATCAACTCAATAAATCAAGTACTCGACTCGACGACTCGTTCTCGTAAGAACGATTATGAAACTCAAAAATTTACAAATTTTACTTTTTTTATTGATCTGCAGAAAATTATAGCCTGTGGTCAGTGATTTTAATTGTTCCAATAAAAATAATCACCGTTAAAATCAGCAACGTAACCGATTTTCCCTTCGGTGTTCACGGTTAGATTGTCATCGTTCGAGGAACTATGATGATGAGCAGGCAGGCTGTGGTTAGCTACGTAACTTACTTCTGGTTTTCTATTAGACAGCTATCAGTAGGTATGTAAATAGTACAACATAAGGCCTCCCGTGGGGTCGCCTGTCTTGTCTCTCATCTAGGTAGAGGTGATGAATTCTTTATAAATTTCATCGCTTAGGCTCACGAGCAACTTCAGTCCCCCGTGACTACGGCAGCTGCAAAGTGCCGAAACGTCGGGAAAATAAAAAATCAAACCAAATACCAACTAATTACTAAAGTACTTTCAATAAAACCGCGCTAGTATCCGTTAAAAAGTGTTTCATTTCATGTCTAGTGAGCGCGTAAGTTTGAGAGGTGAATAGAAGTCCCTTATTTGCTACGATCCATATATTTCTTATCTAGATTTTCTCTCATACAAGCCTGCCTACATATTATTATGTGGACTTAAAATAAAAATTTTGGAAAAGAAAAAAATACGTGTCTCTTGTTTTCATCAGTAATTTCTAAATAACAAATAAAAACTCAGGACAAAATTTTGAAATGTTGTCATAGTCTGTGAGCCCGCGACAGTATTGCCTACGTCATATGACATCACGATGAAATGCATGGCACACGGTTGGAAAAGTTGTGCTGAGCGAGGATCAGAAGATTATCGCAAATAAAATTGGTCGGAAGCTTGAGAAAATATTCCATTTCCGGTCAAAATTTTAAGATTATATTTACGTCATTGTGACGTCAGTAAGAGACCCGTGTCATCATTTAATGTGCCATGCATTTCATCGTGATGTCATATGACGTAGGCAATACTGTCGCGGGCTCACGGACTATCAATTTTGGTTACTCTCCACATGAGGGTCCATTATAATCGGACGTTGTTCGTCTTACTCCGTAAATCTATAAGGTTTTAGTCCGACTACCGCGATTTTACCGTTGAAAATGGTTATCAGATGCAAATCGCCTGAGACGTATTTTTGGCCATATCTTCGAGGATTTTGGGAGGATCGAAATGAAAATAGTACCAAAAATTGAGGAGTTTATCGAGACACGTGTGAATGTTTGAATTTTGAAAATCTACTGGTAACTTTTTTTGGAATTTTGCGAAATTCCGAAAATTCCGGGGATTTTTTGGGGGATGTTTGTTTACTAAATTGTAAATATTTCGGAAAAAAAAACCGGGTTAAGACAAAATGAAAAAAAGGGTCCTAGGGTATTAGTTCAGCTATCAAATGGCGAAATAATTTTGAAAATCGGTTTATAATTGTGACCTGTAGGTGGTCCCTTTAGATTTGGAATTGTAGAAAAACGGCTGTTTCCGTACATAAAAAGTGATGTAGCTTTATGATTATTGACCGATCGTCATGGTAATAGTGTTAAAAGATGCAGAAGCAGACGAGAAGTGCATTCGTTGTAATTTTGAAAATTGGTTAATATTATTTCGGCTGCGTCGAGGCAGTCAGCGGGCGCTCTGCCTAGTGTCACAACACAATCGTAAAAGTAAATAGGTACTACCTAGGTAACTATAAAAATATAATAAGACTCTGCATTTGATTTGATTTTGGTTTTTCGTAAATTTTTGTGTTCATTTTCAATGCTCCAATTCTTGCGGGGACTGTAAAATCTGTATTTCTTTTGTAATCGGCCCTCTGGCACAGAATAGATAATAGTTCACTTCTTTGATATAGATGGGAGATACTAACTAAAATGGGTTAGAGCCCCATGTCATTATCCAAACGAATATCGAGAACACGGAAGACAGTTATAATTTAATTTTGTGTATAACACACAGTACATTTAATTTTGGTCCGTTAATGAAAATTTCAGATACGTTTTTTGATTTACTACTAAGCTTGTACAAGGGACAATTTCAGTAGAAAAAAAAATTGTTCAACAATTTAGATTTTAGTTTAGTAGGTAAGTCTTGCGACATTATTGCTCTAATTTATAATTTATCAGATACTAACATGACATAACTACATACAAACGCATTCCCACGGTTATGTCCGCACATTAGATGCGCGGTACCCTAAAATCTAATTGAAAGCAAGCACACGTAATACCATCTCCTAATGTTTTGCAACTATGTCGTAAGTGAGATTTTTAACTGTTTAATGATATAATTATGCAAAACGTAACAAGAGTTTTGGAGCGGAAACTGAGATTTCGTGAAATTCGTGAAAAACCGACGTCTTAATAAAGGGATTATGCAATAATTAACTATTAATAAATCCATGCTGGATTTCAACGGGGTTAATTATGATGTTTTCGCTCTTGTTACAAATCTCTGCCCCAATAACTTAAAGCTACGGTCGTTAAAGAATTGCAAGCTATGCTTACTCCATCAACATTGGAGTAGTACTTATTTTTTTTACATTTAGAGAAAAATACTCGTATCAAAAAATATAAAAAATAAGTGAAAGTTACTAGATTTAAAAAACATTACATGGCCACACACCTAAGATTTGTAACTTCTAGAAAAAAAAAGCCAAATATTTTTTATGTAAGTATTAAGGTACTTAGTTGTAACCTTTGAGAGGTGGTAGATTCGACAATCTTGCTTTTTCATCATTTAGTTTCTTTTATTTTATTTTTATTTTATATCATGCACAGAAATTTAATAACTATTAATATAATATAATTATAAATTAATAACAAAAATTTCGTACTAAGTGGCCAACCCTTTCTACCCACCAGGCATCATAAGGTGTCACACACCTATATCAGATTATATGGTCATAGCAGATTAGAATGGTAGCAAACTTTCATAGCCACTTCAGCTCAGCTGAAGTGGCAGTGGGCGGCAGCGCGGCATACATAGCGAGAAGAACCGATGGCCGTTGGGCCGGAAAGGTTCTGGAAAGAACTGCGCACCGGACGACCCCTGATAAGGTGGGAGGACCCCCGAGCGTGAAGATCGCGGGAAGCCGCTTGATGCAGGCAGCGCAGGACCGATCGTCGTGGAAACCCTTGGAGAGGCCTATAGGCCTCCCTCTGGTTATAACCAACAGTGGGTGTCGTGCGGCTGATATGATGATGATGATGAAACCTCATATATACAGAGATGTCGTAAAAGGTGATGAAAGGCGTGGCCATGAGTGATTGCATTTGGCTGATTTGTATAAAACATTGAAAGTAATTATTTTGGTTAATGCTAGGAAGTTAATATAATCTTCCTGATAACGTCTGTTTAATATTATTAATTAGAAAGATTGTGCAATAACTAGATTCAGTATCTAAAACAAGTTTCACAAAATTGTAGTACAGAGAATGTAAACATGATTGGACATGAGAAGTGGTCCGGAAGCACGTGTGTCTATGGTGCAATGAACAGCTGTCAAACTAACAATGCGGCGCTCTGGTGCGAATGTTAATTTCTATCAACAGACTGTATCATCATAACACATGTGGAATGGGAGAAAGAGCGAGGCCGGTGCCCGCGGCGGCAGTCGCTCTACACGCGCAATTCGACATGGTCAACTATACTCGTCTCGTGTACTCTTTGTGACCGAAACGCCAACGCCGGTACTGAAAAAAGCAAACGTCAAACTTTTGGCGGCAGCGGGAGTTTTCGCGCCCATTGACTATGGGGGACTATCGGAACAAGTTTCGTGTACGAAAGTGAATTAACATTTTTTGATAACGTGTCGTGTGAGAGTGAATGTGAAACTGTCGTTGCATAATAGCAAATATTCTTTGATACTTTTGGACATTAATTAATTACCTTTAATTAAAGTGCTTTGGTACGCTTTAATGACTATGGTATAATAAACCGGCCTTGTCTTGAGATGTCACTAAAGATGTTTTGCTTTTAATACTTTTTGTGTCATACGTGGTTTTAAACGGGTCTCCATTTTTTGCGGAAATACGGCTAGCAATTTAACAATAGGTGATATGGGAAAAATCGGGCCGCATCATGTAGAAATTTCTCGGAAAAAGTTGGGAACTGATCCACGCACGTATTTATGGCTGTAATTATTTCGTTTCGTTTCATGCAGTAACAACTTTTATGTATTGTTGCTTTTACCTTATTTGCATGTGGATAGTCATGGACTGGTCAACGCATAAATTAGCCAGCTAGATATACCTACCTATATACCTATTTTAAAGCCTTAAAATCTGATAGATTTTAATATTTTTACGACTGATATCAAACACTTTTACTCGTAGGTCTCTCTGCGCCTTAGGCATTTTTCGCGTCAATTTAAAATATAATTACTTCAGTTTTTGTTTATATTCTATTTTTTCTTTTTCTGTGGTCACTATTATTTAGTTAGAGATTAAGATTTGCATGCATCATGCGTTGAATCGAAAGTCGAATAAGGTATATATCACGCTATCTGAGCGTAGTCTTTAGATCAATCTGTGTTTAAGTTAAGACTCAACACAGATCGTGATTAAGATTAATTGATTATGATAGGTGTACCTAGTTTAACAGGTAAAAGTGAATAGATTCATTTTCTTACAATACACAACTCATGATATGTATTAATTGACAGGGGACGTGAAAAGTGGGGCTCATTGCTAAATGCGATATGTTTTAGAAAACCATTAGGTAAAATAATAAATGAATGTCTTTGGTATATTGTAAATACAGACCATAATATAAGAAATTCTAATTTTAACATGATGATATCGCAGAAACATGTCAAATAAACCCCTGACACACTTGTCTGAAAAAACATGGATTTTAATTTTGGGTTTTATAATTTTAGGTTTAGAAAGGTAAGTTTGTGGTTAGGGTGGTGGATGGAATAAGAAATACCAGAAATAAGTATTTTTTATCACTTTAATTTGCAAGACGATTGAATTTAAACTTTCATATGCTTGCTCTTCAGACATAAATCAATTTCAGTTTAAGAAGAAGGTTACATTTACATTGCTGTCACCGGCTAACTTTCCGAACTCCGTCAAAACTGCCGGGCTTCATCTTAAAAGAGATAAATCGAAGTAGGTACGGAATTTCGTATTGTGCTATTTGCCGAAGTTATTTGGAAGATATAGATGTTCATGTGACCTCATGAATTCGCCATTTTGGCCTGATTGGGGCTCGATTTATCTGTAGCCGGTACGGCCCCTGGCGTCGATTGTGGTATTTTATTTTATTTTCATTGGGAAACATACAGTATTGTTTTAACTTATTCTAAAAACATATTGCTTAGTATACAAAGTAATAGCTCAAACAAAATTCCTTTCTTATCTTGCATCAGTCGCGTGTCGCGTCGTGTTCCTGCACAACTATTAATGAGTTTAATTCATCGTACACCTAATTACGTACATTGACGGAAAGTGAAGTTTTTCACAGTGGACACAGTCGTGCCGTTGGCCAATTACGAGTGGCGACGTGCGCCAAACTAATGTCTTTGCAGGGAAAATTATTGCCGCAAGAAGTTGCACTATAAATATTTGAGTTTTTAATTTAGCTGCAAGATTAGTTGGCGTTTGCATACGCTTTATTTTTAAAGGTTTTTGGATCAAAAGTATGATTGAGTAACTTATAGATACTTTCCTCGATTTAAATAAAACAAGGATGTAGGAATTTAGTTCAAGAAAATTTAATATGAATGAGTTGTGTTTCGATATAGCCTATTACGCATAGTGATTTTACTATCGAGTTCACAGCGTGATACATGCATATTTTAATAGTCATAAATACGCGTATCGGTTATATTTTGGTTAAGTAATCGAACCGTAATCAAATCTCATTCATAAAACGACGTACTGAACCAAACTTAACACCATTCGTCTACCTCTTTAGTGACGGATCTCAAGACACGGTCACATTTCGTGTTACCTAACCGAAACGCAACGCGAATACGGAAGTTGCCGCGTCACTAATTAAAAACGAAATTCCAGCAGACTTATTTTCTGTGCTCTTTCTTAGAAGTGACAGTTAAGTAACGAAAGAACTCCGAACATTCTGAGATGTGTTGAGAAGATGCCTAGAGAACGAGTGAGAGACGACGGCTGCAACGCGATAGCTAGACTGATTAAAGACCTGTGCAGCTGTTCGGAGAACGGGGCGTGGTCGCCGGACATGACGTCAGAGAAACGAAAAGACCCACTGTTGAAGAGCGAGCTGACAAACATGTCAGCTATGCGCCGACGAATCATGACAATAGCAAAGCGGAAAACAAGGGACGTCACTCCAGAACCACCGAAACTCTACGACAAGTCTCTCGAAAAGAAAACTGAAACGCTAACCTCTAACTTGATCAATACTACAATCAGTTCTCAGAGCAGTACGCTTCGAAGGAACATTGATAGCTTTCTACTTTCCCGAAGGATGTTCGCTCTCGAAGAGGACATATACGAGAAGCCTATAACGATTAAAAACTCCACCTGTGGGGAGAACTGGTCGCTAAGTAAGGCCTGGAAGAACAATAACAGTGACTTCTTCAATCGCTCTCCAGTCCTTGACTCCGACCGTCTGATAGACCGAAGTTACACGAAATTAGAAAGAATAGATGAAGTGCCGAAGAAGAAGAAACGGGATAAGAAGTTAAAAGAACAGATTCGTTATGACAGGAACATAAAGAGGCATATAAGGATAAGAGTGATGCTGTCTATGAGGATGAGGAGGTATATGAAAAGAAAGATGAGGAAGCCATTGCAACTGGCTCAGAATGTGAACGTTCCCCCGAGGAGGTTTCCTAGGGGTTCTTCTACTACTTCCAGTTTTGGGACCAGGTCTTATAGGAGTGTGATGACTGATAAACTTGGTGATGGTGCTGTGCTCTTCGATATTCATGAAGCGAGGAATTCCACACTGGATCTGTGCCACGATTACGAGGAAGACCTCGACACGCTAGAGATCGCCTTACGCGCTGGTAATTTTAGGTAATAAACTCATTTCACTTTAATGCTCACAAGTCAAGTGTTAACGTCATAATTGTGTTTCAATCGTGTTTCGGTTTTGGGTCAAAAATCATTTTAACTCAAACACGATTAAAATACGATAATGACGTTAACAATAGCAGACTCTTGGGCCCCTGGTAATGGGTATAGTAATAATCGAAAGCTAGTAGATAGATAATGATTTATTCATAAACCACTACAACACAAAACAACAATAACAGGAACAATTGAGAGATAACTTAAAACTAACACAGTGTCCATGATAATACCGTACCGGAGTGTGCAGCAGTGGCAGTCTGAAAAGGAACTCAGCTTTTGTTCTATAACTACCTTTGCCAATTTAACCAATAATTAAATAAACTAACCCTGTTCTAGTCTGATTTACAAAAAGTTATGGATTTTTTCAAGTTTATTGATAGATCGAATTTAATTGTGTTCTTTGTTGGAAGCGTTGTATTTTTAAAATCCCGCACAACAACGGAAAATAATTAATGGTGTACTAGTATGTCAGTCATATTTGGCTAGTATGTGTGAGTCATTTAAGGTCAACAGACATAAATTGCAAAAAATGGTTTTATTAAAATAAAAATTTTACTTACGTTCTAAGATGTTGTATGCAATGCGTTTTATATTTGTTGCTAGTTGAAGTTTTATAACAATCCACTAATTATGTGATGTAGGTATAGTTTTTGTTGTAAATGTCTTTTCACACGTTTAATAAAAATGTACAATAATAAGTTTATCATGAACAATGATTTTTTATAATCCGAGTAACTGATCTAAACTACGAGCGCAAATCAGCGCAATGGTTTGTGTGTCTAGTCAAATGAGTTTTTTGCTGACCCTCGTGTATTTGAAACAGCTGAACGCTGTCACCTCCGGATGGGGGGGCGGTGTACCGTGACGGCATTGTCGCTGACCCTACGTTTAAACTGAGCCAATGGTTGAATTAACTAGGGTTTTAAATTATGACGAATATGTGCTAAAGGAAATTAGACTGATATCTTCTAAATAAAAAAAAATCTGTATGACTGACTTCTTCCGCAAGTTCTTTCTCTGAGACGCCTCCCAATTTGGTGTTAACCACCAGTTGGTGGTAGATTTAGTAGCTAGATCTTGTTTTCTAATTAATTTTAATAAATTTAGTTCAGTAATAATAATTAAATAAAATCAGAACGCAATTATAAAATAATTTAATAAACTTGAATGCATTTTTATAAAGTTCCGAGCGGTTATTTCACAAAAATACCAGCAGCCTTTTTGCTTCAGTCCTTCCGTGACCACGTTCCCATGGAAAGGTATCGAAAATAATAAAAAAAAACAATTAATCCAAACTTAAAAATTCTAAAATAACATCTGAATTAATAATAATGCACAGTAATCCGTAAAAAGTATTTTATTTGTAATGAACTGTATGCGAGGAAGTTGAAGTGTACCTACACTGACTGTCTAGTCACTGACTGATTCATCATCACACACAAAAAAGATTTTTGGAAATACATGTGTGGTGGACGGAAGCTAGTTACTTAATAAAAGGTATTTTGTTTTCTAAAAATATCTAACGTTTGATGATGAGAGTACCTACTTACCTACCTATTTTTATGAATCATAAAATTAACAGAAAAACATTATCGATCTCAATATGATTCCAATATGAAATGAGTTGCAAATGTTTTGTTTCACTAAATTTAGGATTTTCAAAGGAATCAGTCAGCTACAAATCAGTTGTTTAATTTAGTTTCATACAACCTTGCCTTTGGCCAGTACCTAACACACCCTCGTTTTGCCGATGATACATATAGTCCTTATGGCTGAGACCATGGAAGACTTGAACACAATGCTCGAAGATCTCCGTAGTGCTTCCCAAAGAGTGGGTCTCAGGATGAACATGGATAAGACGAAAATTATGTCAAATGCCCATGTTGTACCCTCTCCAGTTCATGTTGGGAGCACTACACTTGAAGTTGTTGACCATTACGTATACCTAGGACAGGCAATCCAGTTAGGTAAGTCCAACTTCGGTGGGCAGCATTCGGGAAGCTTCGAAAAATCTTCGCGTCCGACTTACCTCAGTGTCTCAAGACGAAAGTCTATGAACAGTGTGTGTTGCCAGTGATAACTTACGGCAGTAAAACGTGGTCGCTAACTATGGATCTCATAATGAGGCTCAAGGTCACCCAGCGTGCAATGGAGAGAGCCATGCTCGGCGTTTCCCTGCGTGATCGAATCAGAAACGAGGAGATCCGCAGGAGAACTAAAGTAACCGACATCGCTTGAAGGGTTGCTCAGCTGAAGTGGCAATGGGCGGGACACATAGCGAGAAGAACCGATGGCTGTTGGGGCGGAAAGGTTCTTGAATGGCGACCGCGCTCCGGACGGCGCTTCGTGGGTAGACAAGGTGGACCGACGATCTGGTGAAGGTTGCGGGAAGCCACTGGATGCGGGCAGCGCAGGACCGATCGTCGTGGAGATCCTTAGGGGAGGCCTATACCCTGCAGTGGGTGTCGTGCGGCTGATATGATGATGATGAACCTTGCCTTTTAGACCCCCTGAACGTCTAGTGTGAACACCTAATTATGGTTCCGTCTATTTTATTTACCAATATTTATAAATATTAGAATACTTACCTAACCTAGTTACTGTGGTGTACATTTTTTTATTTAAAAAGTTAATTTATTAAACTGTCTAACAAAAATGAGGGTTTCAAAATAAGGTTTCAAAAGAGCTAGGTGAATGAACTATCAATTTTACACGTAGAAAATAAACTTGTGAGATATCAGCAGTTAGAAATCACGTAAAAAATTACAGCACGCACGTCGTTGTTAACAAACATTTTTATTTATTTACGTAGGTACCTACTTTTTTATTTACAACAATTACATAAGAATTAAAAGTGTCTATACACAAAATGTTATTTAACAAAATCTGTGACATCAAGGTGACATCTATTATTTAGTTAACATAAAAAAATAACTACAATATATTAACAATAAATAAAAAATAGAGCAACTTTAAACACATTTGGTTGATGGATGACATAAAATCTGACTTTAACGGCAGTTTTATTCAAATCTTGCACTTTGATGAAAATTTAATTAAAATACATCAGATTAAAAAAAAACATTGACGTCTCAACTGAACTCCTGCGTAACAAATGAACTTTACCAAGAATCTTATATTCATATTCTATGACACAACTTTACTTATTGATTTTCTTACATAAATTGATTTAGAGTCAATAACCTTTCGATCTATTGACAAATGTTCAACAAATACGCTAACTCCAACGCATTTATTATTGCAAGTCACATCGTTGTCAAAGATGCGCTTTTACTATCGGATGACCTCTCGCTCTCAAGGTCGGTCGGTTGTGTAACTCGATGTTCTTTCACAGTTCAACCGTATCATATGGATTAGTTATTTCGTATGTGTTCTGTTATCGATAATAGTTATTTATGCAACTGTACTATAATGAGGGGTACATACACTCGACGTCAGAAAAATCGCACCTCTTCGAATGTAAGTTTAGACTTGGCCACCTACTAGTGCTAGCTAACGTTCTATTGTGTAGATGTTGATATCTATTGAAAGATGATCTTGATGAAAAAAATGATCTTTCAATTAATATCTGTTTGATTTAATTAACATAACAGTTTGATTGCGCCGCCATAAAAGGGAAATAAAAGGCGTCAATTCAGGGAATGCGGGTAAATACGCTATCAAGATGATGGAGAAAACACACTTCAATAGTTCAATTAAAAAATGGAATACCCAAGATGGATACTATTACCCATGAAGTTGCTCAAATTTTGCAAAAAAAATTGGAAATGGAATGTTGCTCGGAAACTGATTCTCAATAATTGATTCCGATCGAAGAAACATCTTTTTTCGGCCATTTCTTTGTGGTCAAACTAAAATGCCAAACTAATTTTTTTGCAAAGAAGAATAATTTTTCTTTCTGTTGGACATCGGCTGGAAGAATTTACTTAAAGCAGACTGAAGAAGCTAAGCCTATATTGATTAGCTGTGATGATGACATTCGCAAGTTATCGATGGATTGACTAGGCCATATCTTAAATTTAATCATTTGTTTACTTTTTAAGAGTTTGTTTATTTTATTATTTTTCTATCAAAGGTATTACTTTATTTTTAAAGAAAATACAGCAACATTTCTTATTTTACTGCAACACATCTACATTATTAACACATCACTTACATATTATTTGTTATTGCTTGAACTAAATAACACTCCACACGCCACACACACACACACATTGTTTCATCTCGATAAAATAAAATATAGGATGGGTATATTGAAAGCGTTTGGTTTACTTACACTTTATACTTTTTATTTGAAGCTAAGACTAAAATCTTGTGTCAACAGTTTAACTAAGTATAAAATTCGATAATCAAAATAATCATATTCTAAATGATTTAAATACTTTGAACGAACCAACTTGTAGTCAATTAGACTGCCCTAGCCAATGTAGGCAACTCATTCAATCAAATAATAAGTCATTAGTCGTTTTAACTTTTAATGTTAGAAGCATACACCGCAATCTTGACTCGTTCTTAGTGTTCGTTGCCTCGCTTGATATACCTGTTGATATACTTGTTTTAACAGAATGCTGGGTAGACGAGCTTAAGCCACCACCGCCGCTAAAGGATTTTCAAATGTTTTATACAAAAAAATCATTAAACCAAAACGATGGTGTTGTGGTTTACGTCAGTGAAGGTATTCCAGTGACGGCTAGTGAACTGGACATCGAAGAAGGAAATTGCTTGCTGTTAAATATACAAGACAAATACTCACTAATCTGTTCCTATAGACCACCTTGCTTTAGTAATCCTTCTAAATATCTTAGTTCCATAGAATCTGTACTAGAAAATTTGTCATCGGAAACAATAATATTCACTGGTGACATCAACATTAATATATTGCCTGGTAAATTGACAGCTCAGGGTGCTAACTATTTAAGTCTAATGGCGCACTATGGACTATTACAGGGTGTTAACAAACCTACGAGAGCAGAGTCCTGTATTGATCATTTTATGATCAAATCTTCAAGTATATGGGAAACAATTGTTTTTGATTTCCTTACTGATCACGCACCGGTATTGTTAGTTATTCATGACTCAGATATAACAAAAAATGCACCTAAGACCCAAAAAATTATGATTGACTATAAAGCTATAAAGACTAAGCTGGCAGATGAAAACTGGCATGAATACTACTCGTTAACTGATATTAATGATTCAGCACAATACCTGGTGTCAAAAATACAATCTATAGTCAGTAACAATACAAAAATAGTTAAAATATCACACAGAAAAAGATGTCTAAAACCATGGATTACTTCTGGAATTTTAAGATCTATCCGGAAAAGGAACAAATTACAGAGGCAACAGAAACTATCACTAGACGATGAAAGTAAAAAAATAGCTTACAGTAATTATCGTAATATATGTAACAATTTAATAAAATGGGCAAAGACACAATATTTTCGTAATAAATTTAAAAATAGTGTAGGTAATACCAAAAATACTTGGAACTTAATCAAAGATATCTGTAACTTGAATAAAAAAAATACATCAGCAGAAGAACTCTTACATACTAAAACCTCAGGATCTGATTCTTTGAACGAAATTAATGAATACTTTACTTCTATAGGACAAAAATTGGCAAATAAAACTTTAAATAAATTAGGGACAACTGAAAAACAATTAGAAATGGATGCAACATCCTTAAACTCGCCTATGTACTCATTTTCATTGTTTCCCACAGATTGTTATGAAATTAAGAAAATAATAATGAGCTTAAGATCAAATAGTGCCCCTGGCTGGGATAGTATATCTTCCAATATAATAAAAGATTGTTGCATCTATTTAATAGAACCTCTGACACATTTAGTTAATCTAAGTCTTGAAACTGGTACGTTTCCAGATATTTTTAAAATAGCCATCGTGACACCAGTCCATAAAGCTGGCCAAAAAGATTTGGTAACCAATTACAGGCCAATCTCGCTTATTCCAATAATTTCTAAGATTTTAGAAAAAGTAGTTAACAGTAGACTAATAAGTTACTTAGAAAAATCTAACCTTCTCAGTCCAAATCAGTATGGATTTAGAAGAGGCAAATCCACAGAAGATGCTGTTCTGAGCCTAACTACCTCAATAAGATCTTCCCTTGACAAATCCAACAGGTGCCTCGGTGTTTTTCTAGATTTGCAAAAGGCTTTTGACACAGTGTCAATACCGATTTTGCTGGCACGACTGCAAAACCTGGGTATTAGGGGATTGCCTCTTGATTGGTTTCGATCATATCTAACTCAAAGAACCCAGAGAGTCAAAATCAATGGTCAATTGAGCAGCAGCGCTATTTGCACATTCGGTGTTCCGCAAGGAAGTACACTCTGTCCATCCCTTTTTATAGCTTACATAAATGACCTATGTAAAATGGAAATTAAGGGCGCTGATATCGTGATGTTTGCGGATGACACTGTGGTCTTGTTCCATGGATCTACCTGGAGTGAAGTGCGTTGTTTTGCTGAGACGGGGATGAAGATTGTAACAAACTGGCTGGAAAACAGTCTCCTCACGCTTAATGCTGATAAGACGAAGTACATATGCTTTAATATATCCGCACGTACAAGGCCTAACGACAGCTTTAAGCTTCAAATACATACACATCCCTGTAACAAGCTACAACGTATCCCAGCTTCTTGTAACTGCACATTCTTGTCTAGAGTAGCTAACCTTAAATACTTAGGTGTTATTCTAGATGAAAATCTAAATTGGGTTCAACAAACAAAAGACATTGCAAAAAAGGCAAGAAAATTGATTTACATCTTCAAAAACTTAAGGGAAGTGGCGAGTCAAGATGTGTTGCTCATGACATACAAGTCTTTATGTGAGAGCGTAGTGTCATACTGCATATGCGTATGGGGCTGTGCATCAAAAACGTACCTAATAGAACTAGAGCGCGCACAGCGAGGAGTTTTAAAAGTTATGTTACGTCTTCCTTTCAGACATCCGACCACTGACTTATACAGACAATCCAATGTGTTGACGATCAGGAAGCTTTTTATTTACCAGTGCCTTCGGAGATACCATCGTAAGACCGTACCCCTCCTGCCACCATGCAATAAGAGAGTCATCACAGTACCTGTCCCCACATTCAGAACAGTACTAGCGAAAAAAAGTTATGATTATTGTGCCCCCATGCTGTATAATAAAATAAATAAATGCTACATGAGAACTATTTTGGGATACAACAACAACAAATTTAAGAAAATGCTTTTTGAAAAATTGGAAGAGTTTGACTATGATAGTACAGAAAATCTTTTTATCACAATCTCATAAAATATTAAAATCAATTCTGACCGGACCTACCTACCACACAAAAACATACTTATCCACTTATTCTCTCTTACAATAATAACGCTAGCACATCCAAACATATATACACTATGCGCACACTTACACACACACACACACACATACACACACACACACACACACACACACACACACAAAATACACACACGCGCACACACACACACAGACACACGCACATATTACACACAAAATTCCGTTTCTAATAGCTAAAACAACTTGCTGTATTTACTTACCTTATTATCTTTTGTACTATTTGTTTATCTTTCTTATTTTAAATCTTTTTTTTTTTATATATAATTTATAAACATAATGTACCTACTTATGTCACTAGTTTGGGAAGACATTGAAGTCTGTAACACAGTTTATACTACCACGGGCTTCAGTGACACATTGTAATTTGTACAACTGAAGTTTATAAAGAAATAAAGATTATTATTATTATTATTATTAATTTGGCCACGAGGAAACTTAATTCCTTGTAGCCAAACCGTAGTTATAGTTTAATTTATCATCCGCCTGTATGGAGGAAAAACTCTGTAGACAATATACGTACTGCCGAGTCTGGCCATAATTACTTAAAAGTACATACCTAAAAAATCCCTAACGCGTTGTTCGACAGATTCATATTTTGTTTTAATTCTCTTGCAGCTCTGCGTATTCAGTCCAACGAAGTTCCTACCTCTTTTACTCATTATTTTTTCTCTCATCGCCTGAAAACTGTTGAAACTGAAATGCGGCTCGCATTTCAGTTCAGATATCACCGTTTGGCTTGATGAAAAACTTTGCCTGCCAAGACATTTATTCATGTTTGGTAGGAGAAAAAAAATGGGCTAAATCTAGAGAATAGGAACTATTCGCATCTTCATTCGATGAGTTTTGATGTCATTAGTGCCGCCGAGAGGGTCGACAGGGTCATTAAGAAAAGTTAGAAGTCGCTTGAGCTTTTTGTTATTTTTGCCGAATTTAAAAAAAAAGATTGTGTAAAGATTCCTAAGGAGTTTATTTTTAAGATACAAAATAAATTATGAAAAAAAAGTATTTTTTTTTATTTTCAAAGTCATGGACTTATCAAACTGCCCTCGTATATTATATCACTTCTTTATTACATATTGTTGGGGTTTTCTTTGCCCCGCTTCTCCACTTTGCTTCTCTACATTGTCTTTAATTGGTAACATTGCACTTTTCTTGTCTCAACACTAATTTTTCACCATAACTTGGTGAATTAATGGCAATAGGTAGTTAATAATTATTGCAATGTATTTCACTGTAAAGGCTAAACAATTCAAAGTTGAATGTGACAAAGTATAATGTACTTACAGTAAAAAATACAATTAATTAACCTAATTTTGTAAGAATCGATCGATGTGTAACAAATCGAATGATAATAATAATAATAAAAGACATAATTATGTTTCCGAATTAATTAAGAAGCACCTATTAATATTATTATGTTAATCCTCTCAAACTCAAAATGTCAAGATCAACTAGGTCAATTAATTAAGTGTTAATTTAAAACGTTAATAGTGGAGTTAAAATAAATTATGACAATGATTATGCAACTAAAATTGGATTAATCAAATGAATTTAAATGTAAAGAAATGGCTTGCAGCGCCACCTATTGCGGAGTGGAAATAACGCTACGTAACGTAATGTAAACAATAACTAGAAAGTATTTACACAAGTTCTACTACGCAGCGCTAGAAGGCGATAATGTAGTTAGCACGCGTTGATGTCTTTTCTATTGGAATTTTGTGCGAAAACGGCGGCATTTCATACAAACTTTCATGTCCTAATTTTGAAAATTAATGATCCGATTTTAATGAAACTCCATATTTATAAGCAGGATACATACATATGTCTAAAAAGTTAGTTAAGAACTATTTGGAAATGTCTAATTTAAGAAAAGAAAAATTTCAATAAATAGTATTACAGTTAAATTAGACCGATTTTAAATTTTCCATCGAAACAGAAATATCCAGTACTATCCCCGTCAATTGGTAATGCGCTGGAACCTTGTCACAGTCACACCCACATACATCGGCGTGATCCACAACTAAAAATGACATGAAACAAGAAAATTCTAACAGGTAATCTAGTATATTAATTATTGAATTATTATTTTCAATAAGATAGGGTATAGGTATATAAAAAATTACAATTGTTTTTCGTTTTTGAGGTTAAAATCATGGCCACCAGGCGCATTACCAATTGACGGGTAGGGGATTACACCACTAGCACGAACATCTATCGAGAAAAAAAACGCGCGTAAGAGTACTTGATAGAGAATTATCTATGGAAAATTTAATTTCACCTTTCAGCGGTAGATGGCGCAGTACATATTTCCTATACAAAATTATCAAATGTTTTTACGCACGTTATTTCTTTCGCTAGCTGTTCGTGCTAAGGGTATGATATTTCTGTTTCTATGGAAAGGATTATGCCGATTTTTCTATACAAGCTAAGCCATGATGCGCTTTGATGAAATTACCAACATACTATAGTAATTTTATACTGATTGCGTGGGAAGAATGTCATTAAAATATAATGCGGGAGAAAAGAGAAATCTCAATCTCAAGGAGCTGTTTACAGTTATAATTGTTTGACATTTTCCTATTATATGACATTTCAAAGTCAAAGTCAATGAGATATGTATGGTTAATGCGCATCATGCCCCAGAATCCAGCATGATCCTTTAAAATGGGTCTAATTTAACTGTAAGTAATACTATTTATTTAAAATATTTTCAATTAACATTTTAGATCAATGGATTCCGCTTATGTTTATTAAGTTTCATTAGAAAGACTTAATACAACGCTACAAATCAAAGTTATTGTCAAAATTTATGAACTTTCAAAACCATAATTACTTACATAATATTTTATTATTTTAATACGGAGAAATGAACATGAAATATTAGCATCGTTGTAGACTCGCATAATAAAGTTTTGCAGATGAATTAATCAATGAATCAATAATATGATTACATTATGTATTGACCGGACGCATTCTTCATTCCTTATGTAGATTTGTTGATTTTTCCGCTTGAATAATTCCGTTTGCTACCGGGTGAAGTCCTCAGTGATTTTATAATGACTTAAAATAATTAAACACACAAGTCACTTTTTAACCGACTTCAAAAATTTTAAAAGGGGGAGGTTATCTATTCGTCACGTATATTTTTTTTTATATGTATGTACACCGATTACTCGAAGGCGGCTGAACCGACAACCAACATGAAGTTTGTTCCCAAGTTGGTCCCATTTTTTGAAATTTTAAAATCGGTTCCGTAGTTTTCAAGTAATCTTGAAAATAGTGTCGTTTTCGTTACCATTTTATATGAATTCAGACGGATTTTCAACCATTACTTTTTTGTTTATGAACCGATTTAGATGATTCTCTTTTTGTTTGAAAAAAAAAAACACCTTAAGGATGATACCATATTAATTTCATTGGTATTAGACTTTGGATTTTGAAGATACACGAGGGAACTCCTCAAAATCAAATAGGAACTGTACAGTGATTGAAATATTGGTATGTTTATGACAATCAAAAACAAGTTAAGTACTCTATTGTCAAAGACGTTCTGGACTAGAGTTGAACTGCGAAGGCCCAACGGAACTCCTGTGGAAATTGAGTTACTCGGGGTATAGCATTAAAAAATGTGAAACATTAAAGTTTTATTTTATAAAATCATCGCTTACATACCTACTACAAAAAAGTTTAAAATAAAAAAGCTTTTTAAAAAAAGCATAACCTCCTTCAAAAACCTTAAGAAACAGCTCAATAAAAAGTAAAAAATAATGTTCAAATCGATTAATTAAAACACGTCTATTGAAGTCGGGTGGGGCTTTAAGAATATAAACAATACAATAAGTAAAAAAAATACTTCGACTTCAATTCACGACTTCAATAGACGTGTTTTAATTAATCGATTTGAACATTATTTCTTGCTTTTTATAGAGCTGTTTTTTAAGGTTTTTGAAGGAGGTTTTATGCTTTTTTAAAAAAGCTTTTAACCAACATAAACGTTGAAGAACAAAATTTCGGGTTCTAATTATTTGTCCCAGTTTGAAAACATTGAAAATGTTTATGTTTTTGTGATCGAGTATAGTGCCTATGCTCGCAGATATTATTATATTAAAATGGTGTAACATTTTAATTTGTATTTTCACAAACAAAAATATTAATACTTTTTACTGCTAATCAGTCCATTTAATTGCAGCATTGTTTTTAACATTGAAGAAAAACCAAATCAATTATTAGATTCCTGATTTGTGTGTTTTTTCCAGGAGCGGTCGGCTAGCTGTCGAAGGTTGGTGGTGCGGGCGGGCCATGCCGGCGGGCGGCGGGCGCGCCAACAACGGCGCGCTAGCGCTGCACTACGCCGCGGCGCGAGGCTGCCTCGACTGCGTGCGCCTCTTGGCCAACACCACCCCTGATGTCTCGTGAGTACACACTTGTATACAGCCACTCTGGGCGCGCCAACAACGGTGCCCTAGCGCTGCACTACGCCGCGGCGCAAGGCTGCCTCGACTGCGTGCGCCTCTTGGCCAACACCACCCCTGATGTCTCGTGAGTACACACTTGTATACAGCCACTCTGGGCGCGCCAACAACGGTGCCCTAGCGCTGCACTACGCCGCGGCGCAAGGCTGCCTCGACTGTGTGCGCCTCTTGGCCAACACCACCCCTGATGTCTCGTGAGTACACACTTGTATACAGCCACTCTGGGCGCGCCAACAACGGTGCCCTAGCGCTGCACTACGCCGCGGCGCAAGGCTGCCTCGACTGCGTGCGCCTCTTGGCCAACACCACCCCTGATGTCTCGTGAGTACACACTTGTATACAGCCACTCTGGGCGCGCCAACAACGGTGCCCTAGCGCTGCACTACGCCGCGGCGCAAGGCTGCCTCGACTGCGTGCGCCTCTTGGCCAACACCACTCGTGAGTACACACTTGTATACAGTCACTCTGGGCGCGCCAACAACGGAGCCCTAGCGCTGCACTACGCCGCGGCGCGAGGCTGCCTCGACTGCGTGCGCCTCTTGGCCAACACCACCCCTGATGTCTCGTGAGTACACACTTGTATACAGTCACTCTGGGCGCGCCAACAACATCATTAAAAGTGCGTTCGTGCTGTAAAACGCTGTAGCGCGAGGATGCCTCGACTGTTAGAGCCTCTTGACCAACACTACCCCTGACGTCTCGTGAGTACACACTTGTACACAGTCACTGGGTGCACAATGAAAAGTTCGCTCGTGTTGTAAAACGCTATGGCGCGAGGCTGCCTCGATTGCGTCCTTTAGGCGCAATTGGTCCAATTCGCGATTGGTCCAATTCACATTATTCGCGGTTGGTCCAATTCGCAGTTGGTCCAATTCGCGGCTGGTCCAATTCGCGGTTGATCCAATTCGCGGTTGGTCCAATTCGCGATTGGTCCAATATAAAGTGTATTTCCAAAATTAAACAAAATAACACATTTAATAGTAATCGTGACTAATTAGGTATCGCAACCGATTAATGCAGTGCACCTCCTGGCCAACATTACTCTTGGTATATCGTGCGTGAGTAACTTGCCTTATTGAAATAGCAATATTTACATATAAAGTTTAAAACTTACAATATTTTTTCCACAATCTGAAATTCTCCTATTTGGAGAATGGAGAAGTGTTTCTCAAAAGCCTATTATTGATAGTACCTATTTGAAAGCTTGGATATGTAGTTAATTTGGAAGATATCATTATCAAGAGCAAAAACATAACGGAATTAAGTCGGTGAACATATTACGATCGAACGCTACGCATCTCATCATTTGAATCCAACTTCACAGTTTATATAATAAACTCCAATCGACCATCTAAGTTGGAAGTTCCTATAATCATCCTACACGCAAACTTAGTTTTAAATTATAGGTTAGACGGTCACACGCAGGCTTGATCGACCACAACTGTTGGTCTCAGTTTTTGTCCACTGCGTTACTAACTGTATGGGTAACGGACAGCAACCGATCGAGATAGATATATTATTATGGGATTAATGTTAGTGAAGCTGTTAGTTGGCACGCGCGGGTGATGTTGCGTAGTGATTATGGAGATGCTCTAAGTTTTATGAAAATGTGGTGTATGTTATTTATCAGATATAAAAGAATAAAGGTAGTTTTTCAGTAAGGGTCACTTTTTCAGTTTCTGCATGGATTCTTTGTTTTTATTTTTCGCGATTTATCCTCATACTTATGTACTAAGAGCTGGCCCCGGAAATTGGTGGACAATTTACAGAGCGACGCAATCCCTTTGGTTAGTTAGCCATACTATCATTATTAACAGATCCGGGCACCTCGCAGATTTTCAGTGGTGGGGGTGCAAGCCAATCATGTATCTAAATCAAATATAACATTGCCAGGAATTTTGACTGGTGGAAAAGTGCTGGATCTGTTAATAATGATAGTAGAAGGTGCCCGGATCTGTTAATAAAGATAGTTTGGCTAACTAACTAGAGGTATTTCGTCGCTCTGTAAATTGCCCACCTATTTCCGGGGCCTAGCTCTTAGTCCATTATGTAAGCATATAATTAATCACTAGTCACGGTTTTTTTCGATTTTTTTTCTTAATATGAATAATACTGAACTTCCACTGGTTGTAAAAAAAAGTTATATCAAATCTGATAATATAACTAAAAAGCTTTTTAAAAAAGCACAACCTCCCAATTTTTCAATGGTATATCCCGAGTAACTCAATTTCCATAAGAGTTCTGTTGGGCCTTCGCAGTTCAATCATAGTCCAGTAGGTCCTTGACAATAAATAGGTACTTAACTTGTTTTTGATTATCATAAACCTGCCAATATTTCAATCACTGTACAGTTCCTATTCGATTTTAAGGAATCCCCTTGTGTATCTTCAAAATCCAAAGTCCAATACCAATGAAATTAATATGGTATCATTCTTAAGGTGTCTTCTTTCAAACAAAAAAATAATCATCTAAATCGGTGCATAAACAAAAAGTAATGGTTGAAAATCCGCCTGAATTCGTATAAAATGGTAACGAAAACGACAGTTTTTTCAAGATTACTTGAAAACTACTAAACCGATTTCAAAATTTCAAAAAATGGGACCAACTTGGATACAAACGTCATGTTATAACGTTTGAATCATTTCAATCGGTTCAGCCGTCTTCGAGTAATCGGTGTACATACATATAAATAAAAAAAAAATACGCGACGAATAGATAACCTCCTCCTTTTCAAATTTTTGAAGTCGGTTAATAATACAAACAAATTGTTTTCGATAAGTACATAAGTGCGAACGAAACGCTCTTCAGAGAAAGCGTTACGTTTTGATCTTATCCGTGGCTGTGTATCTAACAATCTGAGCACCCAATGGAATAGTGGGCAGGCGATAACCGTGGTCGGTGTGTCGGAATGTGGTAGCGGTTGTCAAGTGGTACAGTTTGCAATTATTTTATCTTTAAACGTTGGAAAACTAAGTGACACATTAAATCATTTACTTAACTGTTGTGTAGCATGCTGTCCTTTTTTAACACTGGGCATAGACTTCCTCGAAGCCTACTCTCTTTTTTTAATTAGGTCAATGTTTTAACAATGGATAGCTATTCTTTCTTTTCAAAAAAGGTTATACCTACTCGTCTATAGGTACTATAACCATCAACCCACCTACAAAAGCTCGTCTTATTCGACAGTCTAATTTGACCGATTTCTTTATGGTGAGGCACTTCTTTGAATTTCGTAAAAGCCCTTTATTGAATCGAAACTCGAATCGATGCAATTACGATGCAATGTTCAAGTATGATCTTGCTATAAGAGAGTGCGAGAATCACATTACGACGAATTCGAGTAAATATTTACCGAACTAAGGACCTACCCAGTACTTAAACAGATAAAAACAATGTATGTTCTAATAACCACGGTGATAGCCAACAATGGGTTAATTCCATTCAATTAACTCCACCTACCGGTAGATTTCGCAAGCTCGTGAATACTGTCGAATTAACGGAGCGTCGCGTTGTGAAAGATTACTATTACTAAGTACTTAGTATAAGGACATCACGTGTTTCGACAGTTCTAGAAAGGTTGTCTTTACACGGGTTAAGATCGTAAGTGTAGCATGTAGCAAACATAAACAAAGTAGTAAAATATTATCATAAAACCATAAAAATCAAGGATGAGGACGAAAGTAGTATGTTTAGTAGGTGCTATTGTATATTCTGTGATAGTACCTACTGAACATGAAAGTCAAAAGACAATGACATGTATTCAGGATGTCTCTATATTTCATTATTGGCAAGTGAATTAGCTAGCTGGCTTACATGGATCACGTTGGGCTCGTTTCTAAAATCTTGAAAAATATGAGGAGTAATATAAAAAGGAGAGTTCTTAACATTTATCTTATTTTTTTTATATTTTATGTTTAACATTGTTATTATCTCAATGAAACAATAAGTTATTTGTAGAAACTGTCAATGTTTATGTTTAGTTAGTTGGCTAGACTTTATCTAGGCTGAAGGATTGGCCTTGCACTCGGCAGCCTCCTGGCCACTCTAGCGGAAAGTGACCTAGGTCAAATAGTCTGTAACTAGTAATTCTGTAGTCCGTTTGAAGATAACTACTTAACGGAAAATTTTCACATAAGTATCATAAAAGCGTATAAAACGAATAGGGGAAATGTGTGGGCGAAATATGATAGCGTACGATGTTCCGAATAAGGTTCAATACCAAGTAAATTGAACGACGAATTGCGTCCGACTATCGTCATTCTTTTTTGTAATAGGCCCTATGGTTTGGCAGTTTTTCCGCTCGGATTGACGTAATAAGACCCATATTTTATTAAGACTGCAACCGTATCTATAGTCGTGGGTATATTGTTTATTCAATTTTATTTATACGGGCGGTTTGGTAATATATAAAGCCGAATGAGATAGGGTACCATACATACAATCCTGAAAAATTATTTCAAACCTTGAAAACGAATGATAAATTTATATTTCAAAAAAGTGATTGTTTTCAAGATTAATTATAATAATTTTTCAAGGTTGTGTGCATGGTACTATGTGCCATATATTACCAAACACCCTCTGAAGTACACTTACTATGTAATCTCGTGATTAATTCAAAATGATAAACCGCATTTATTGTTACACACAACTGATATTGAGTAATAAGAATTAACAGGTATTATTGTGTAAAAAGATTCCTAATTATTTTATACTATTCTTCATACAGATCTATTTTTTTCATAAACGTATAGGAAAATAATTTAATTACTAAAGTACAATCAAATTATTGACATTGACTGCTGAAAAAAAAGATTTATAACTGATTAGGCTCGAAAACTGATCCAAGTGTGATGAAAGAAAAACATTAATTATGTGTGATAAGAAAGCGCGCAACTGGGTAACTAACGCCAGGCACTGCGCTTAATGTAGGGGACATAGTGGTAAAGATTAGCGGTATTTTATACTACTTTATTTTCAAGTAACACAGAGGAAAATTGGAAAGTCTCGTCATTTTTATGGATTCAGGAATATGTTGACATACGATAGAGCCATAGCCTTTTATCACAACAACAGTAGGTTTGGCATTCATGAATAGAGTTTGAAAGACGGATTTTTTAAGGAAAAGCCTTATCTTAAAATTTCGATCTACTAAAGTGGTTCTAGGCCTTTCCAAAAATGCGCCATATTACTTACTAGTAGTTGGCTGATAGTATTGAATCAATCAAAATAAGCCATAAATTATAATAGCATTATTAGCAGTGTCGTTTTAACAACATTAATACCTCGTACTTAATACTAGGTATTAGGTCCCTTATTGAAATAATGCTCAAAGAAGGAACCGGAACCCTTTCGATTTTGAGCAACGATATCTCGTATGATCTCTTGATGCTATGAATGTTTTTTTTGCATAATATGGAATAGGGTTTCCCTATCAAATAAACTATTTATCGTATATTTTTCTTTATTTTCATTCTGTTAATACTAAAAACCCAAACGCACGAAGGGGTTTTTAAGGGGTTCTTCGTCAAAGGCTATGAAAACGCTACCCGTTCCGCTTATCACCACACGCATCAGTCTCGAAGGAGGCCCAGTTAGCCAGTATGCACCAGTAGTATGAGATGTAGCTCTGCGCGCGCTCGTAGTGAGTGCATGCGCGTGAGTGCCAAACGCGATAGTGAGTGCGTCGTGCTACGGATTTAAGTGGGTTCCTTATTAAATCGTGGCGAAGAGGCATTTCAAAAAGGACTAAAATATATTTGCTTTGTTGACTTTTTAGTTGGTCTTTAGTGATCGTCTTTTTGCAATATTTTGAATTAAGTATTTAGTTTTGCATGGTGTCAATCTTAGTTTTTTTAATAATGTTACTTATTACAGGAAGGATTTCTTAGATCTGAATCTTTTTCACACAGTTACTTACTTAGGTATTGAACTTTTAAAATCTATATTATTATTATCAACTTAATACATACTTATTTATAATCAAGTTTACTTTTGACATTGTTAATATTGTGTAGCACCGGTCTACTAAAAAGAATATTATTTATTGTTAGATTTGATTTGATTCATGCATTTCGTAATGTAACGCAATAGCAATAAAAGTGTCCTCCTCATTTATATTTTACTAGCTGTCGCCCGCAACTTCGTCTGCGTGGAGTTTTTTTTACTATACCTCGCGAACGAAAAATTTTTTCGGGATAAAAGGTACCCTGTGTCCTTCTCTGTAGCCCTGACAACGTGTATGCAAAATTTCAAGATGATCGGCGTAACAAACAAACAAACGGACTTTCGCATTTATAATATTAGTAAGGATTAAGTCTTTCGCATCTTCTTTAATTTACTTTCTGGTTAATTTTCAAAGAGAATTTTCATGTCCCGCGTTGTCGTTACGGCATTTTAGTAACAATTTTAGTCCTTGACCTCCTAATAAGCAATATTAATAACAAAACAATGGTCGATGCATACTGACCTCCTGACACGTGTCACTGCAACATCAGTATCGAACCATTGTAACATTGTTTATCACAATTTAATTGTTTGCGGCACTCTTGACCCCGTATAGAACCTGAAGCGTCAGATATTAACCCTAGCGAATTGAATACATTGAAGGGTTAACCAGATTTCCGGCAATTAGTTTAAACTTCAATTAGAATAGCCAAATTGTTAAGTATTGACTGTGACTTTATCTATTTTCTAAGAGTGCGTATTCTTAAATTAAAAACCGGACCAGTTTTTGACTTATTATTTGTGAGAAACAATTCAGTTTTGTGATCTATCGTATTGGATATATGGTTGTAACTATCATTGTTTCAAAAAGAATTAGGTTACAAGTATATTTAAATAAATAATTATTTTAGTACAGTCTAGAAAGCTGAAATAATCCGTTCATATGTAATGTTATCACAAAATTTTAAAGTTTTTGTAGAGGCCCATAAATATATTTTTCCGTTTATCTCTGGATATCACTTAAGTTTTAACAGTTTCAAAAGTATTTTCAGATCTTATAATATGCCTCATTAAAAAGTAAATAGACAATACACGTAAAATCAACATCATGGGAGAGGTAATTCACAAAATGGAGATTTTAAACAAGTCGAATTACTCCCGTGAAATTATATGCGCAACTGGGTGAGACGAATCACGAGTTTAATGTGGTTCAAATTAACATATAAACTCTCAAAGAAAGTAAGAGCAAACAGAGTAAGACAAGAAACTGATTCGCAATTTAGTTAACTTTTCCCGTGGATTTATTGATAGCAGTTTAGGTTACGTAAGACAAGTACTTACGTAGTTCTGCGGGGCTTTTTAATGCAATTGGTTGATGGTAAGGCACAATTCAAGTCCGCCCGGCTAGCTACCACCATCTTACCTAAGTCTGACGCCATAACAACAATTTAAAAATTGTTCAGTGGTAAGATATCCAGTTCCTCAGTGATGAGGATTCCGGGTGTAGTGCGCTTACACCTTCGGCCTTATCGTCACTTAACAAATTGAGGCCAAGCATTATCCCGTCGCGCATGAAAAGATAGGCAGAATAAAAGCTAAAGTTTATTTTGAGCGACGGCATCGCTTTTTACTCACAATGATTATGCTGTAAATTTATTGATTTCCAGGTTTTTAACATTCAATATTTTGTCATGTCATATTAAAACTTTCGCTGCAAGTGGAGGAAAAAAGAAAGATTTTAGTTTTTATCCCTATCAAGAAAGTAAAACTTTCTTCCTTTCTAAATAATCCTAACTTATGAATCTACTAACACTGCCTAGATGCACTTCTCTGAACCATTAAAATTAAAATTCACATTCAATTGGTCAGACACGAATTCTAAATGCTGTAAAAGAGGTTTTCTTTCCCATTTTCTCAGTTTTATGCCGGTATTGACTGAGAAAATGTTAAATAATAATGTTCACGTATTCAATCGCATTACTGCGTTATCCTATCTACTTACACTCGATATTATTTTGTCACACTTTTCCGAACTATTAAAATTGCCAGTATCCATCATTCACTTAGTCAGACGCGAATTCTAAGTGCTGTAAAAGAGGTTTTTTTCCATTTTCTAAGTTTTACGGCAGTATTGACTGTTTTTTTTTTAAATAATAATGTTCACGTATTCAGTCGCATCACTCCGTTATCCTATCTACTTACACTCGATATAATTTTGTCACACTTCTCCGAACCATTAAAATTGCCAGTATCTATCATTCAATTAGTCAGACACGAATTCTAAATGCTGTTAAAGAGGTTTTCTTTCCCTTTTCAAAGTTTTATGCTAGTATTGACTGAAAAAAAATTGAAAAATAATGTTCTCGTATTCAATCGCATCGCTCCGTTAATCTATCTACTTACACTCGATATAATATTGTCACACTTATCCGAACCATTAAAATTGCATTCAATTAGTCAGACACGAATTCTAAATGCTGTAAAAGAGGTTTTCTTTCCCATTTTCTAAGTTCTATGCCAGTATCTACTGAAAAAATGTCGAATAATAATGTTCTCGTGTCCAGCCGCACCGCACAACATCCTATCTACTTACACTCGATATAATAATATTGTCACACTTCTCCGAACCATTAAAATTGCCAGTATCTATCATTCAATTAGTCAAACGCGAATTCTAAATGCTGTAAAAGAGGTTTTCTTTCCCATTTTCTAAGTTTTATGCCAGTATCGACTGAAAAAATGTTGAATAATAATGTTCCCGCATCCAATCGCATCGCTCCGTTATCCTATCTACTTACATTCGATATAATTTTGTCACACTCACACCTTTCCGAACTATTAAAATTTCAAGTATCTATCATTCAATTAGTCAGACACGAATTCTAAATGCTGTAATAGTAGATTTTATTACAAGGGAGCAAAATAATATTTTTACGGCGAGGGCGCTTTTTTGAATCCAGAGCGAAGTGAGGGATTCTAGAGTAGAATCCCGAGCGTAGCGAGGGATTCTTCAGTAGAATTCTGAACGTAGCGAGGGATTCAAAGTATGTCGCCCTCGCCAAAAATATTTTGCGCCCGAGTCATATACTCTACTTTTCATCCCCTTTCTATGAGAAAATAAATAGGAGACTGTGTTTATGTAATTAATGAAAATGTTCTTTATTTAAAAAAGACACGTGAAAAGTAAAAATAATGAGGGGTTTTCAAATTGACATTTAAAAAAAAAGAAAAGTAACTATTTGCCTCACTAGATGGCGTTGATGGTAAGAGGAAAGTCAAAATTGGCTTTTAAAAATAAACGGCCAACCAACCGGCCAGTAAGCATGTATTGCACTGACCTCTATTATACAAGGAGGTCAGTTACATCTGCCTGCCTACCTGAGTACTCTTCGAAAAAAAAACACTTTGAATCCCCTATTTTTTTCAACGCCATCTATCGAGCTTACAGCTTTTTGTCATTTTGAAAAGCCCTCATTACAAATTTATAGTTACGTTTGATACACTAGCGCAATTTTCAAAAGTTATTGTACTAAGTACGTAAGTATGTACTAATTACAAGAACACAGACTTAATTCG
This sequence comes from Agriphila tristella, assembly GCA_928269145.1. Lineage (NCBI taxonomy): Eukaryota > Metazoa > Arthropoda > Insecta > Lepidoptera > Crambidae > Agriphila > Agriphila tristella. The sequence goes on from OV743442.1 coordinate 21,283,957, forward strand.
CGCGCTTATGTTTTTTTTTTCAGTTTGCGCGGGTTATCGCGCCGCGGCGACCTCGCCGCGCCGTCTATACAGCCAGTCAATACATACCAGCCGGCGGCGGCGTTCGAATTCTTTGAAAGATACATGTTCTAAATTCAAATCTCTTTTCCTCCCACTAAAAAGTTCTTACCAGAAAAGAGCTATTTTGGTCCCACTTATATAGGAACAATGCATCCTTTTTCGAATAGAAGGGATGAAAAAGAGGTTTTCTTTCCCATTTTCACGTATTCAATCGCATCTCGCTCCGTTATCCTACCTACTTCCACAACCACTGAAATGAGGTGTATCACGCAAAGCTAATCGTAGATGGCGCCAGCGGCGACCTGGCCTCTTTCAATGGTTTTGATTGGTTAAAATACGTCAGAAATGACATTAGACATTCGAAACAACCAATCAAATTATTTTGGGACTGTCGCTTGTGGCGCCATTAGTTCCTCAGTATCAGACCCCATTGCCAGTATCTACACGAATTCTAAAAGAGGTTTTCTTTCCCATTTTCTAAGTTCTATGCCAGTATTGACTGAATAAATATCGAATAATAATGCTCTCGTGTCCAGCCGCACCGCTCCGCTGCCGTTCAGTTATGCTCGGTTTATCCGATTAACTGTCAAACGGAAGATAAAAACAAGTATTTGTAGAGAGCTGTAATTCGGTTAGATCGTTGGGGAGTCTTGAAAATAGTTTTTAATTTATTCGCTTCTTAATGCGGTACTTTCGCTTTGCGTTTAGTTTGAGAAATGTTTCGGGGTTTTTAGCGATTAAGTGATGTACCTAGCTAATATTAGTTTTTGGGAAGATAAGATTATGTAAATATCAAAAAGAAAATTTGATTCTTTTTTGGTGCTAAAAAGAAAAGAAAACAATTGTAAATGTGCAGTGTTTTTCAGGTATGATAAGTAGCTTGAAGTTTTTACACGATCTTATGAATCAAGATTTTCTTCATCCATATTGATTTACATTTAAAAACTCTTTCTATTGTTAATAATATTGGGTAGTTTCACCCAGTAAAGTTTCTACAGTTTTTTAATTAAAATTACTTGTAAATAAAGAGGTCTTTACACTCAAAAGTTAACACAAGCAAATCCAAATAAACATTCAAACCGAAATTCTATTCAAGTCGTGAAATCTGCAAGCGAACGAACAGAAACTGTGTGGCGCTAGTGGGATGTGAAGTGACAGATTAGTGCTGAAACAAGATGGCGACTTGTCCCCGGCCTAGGCCTGCGCGGTCTTCGTCTGCGAGGCTCAAGTATTCGAAGACGGTCCCTGCTAGTGTCATCAGGTAATTTGTCACAATTCCTATCATAGCTGTGGGATTTACACGGAGCAATTTTTCGATAGATTTTAGTTGACTATAGAGCTTTTCATCGACAATTGCTTGTAAAATCGAATCGCCACATTATTTAAATGAGGTGGAAATCAACCAGAAAATTCACCGGAAAATCGACCCGTGTAAATCGCACATTATTAAGACTATTATATCTTTTCCTAATAAAGAGGACATTCTTTGTTAAATCGCATCACCACATCATTTAAATAAGATGGAAATCGACTGGAAAATTGACCGAAAAATCGACCCATGTAAATCCCACATTATCAACTTTTCCTAATAGGGAAGGACATTTTGGTTGGTGAGAAGTACCTAATGGGTTTAAGGGAAGGATAAAAGTTTTCTAAGTGACCGCTATTTTTCTAAATAGACACAGTACCTTTACCTTCATCTCTGGTAGATATTTTATTTTATGTACTCAGCAAGTTTTTTTGTAGGACATCATTTTATTTGTTTCTGAACACCAAAATGAAGCTAAATCGTTATTTAGGTTAAACAAAAAAGCTTTAATGTTCACACATTCGTAGACAGTGTTTCGACATAAATACATATACAGAATAACGAACTTAGATCGCTCTGATAAAATATATTCTCATGTCAGTCGCGATGCCATGCATTTGGAATGTGTTGAACTGTTGGTGATAAGAAGCTGTCGACCTTCAGTTTATTTATTTACTTTAAATTAGGTCAAACAAAACTGACACGCAGACTTGTCAACTAGGTGTCCATAAAGGTGCAAATACACTGGGCTTACAACACCCCACGTACGTGATGAGACGCCCGTCAGGAGATCGGTTGAAGCACACTTATCTTATAACCTAATCCCACAACGTATGCGTCAGATTTCGTGTTAATAAACGTCATGACACGTGTGATGCGTCAGTAAGGATGAAAGCTGTTTTCGATATCGTTAAAAATATTGAGACGACGATTGACGCTTCTCTAAAAATGTAAATAACATCACATCGGAGAGCGTATACGTCATGACATAAGTTCAGAGTGCTTCTATCACTGACGTTATCTGACTTGTCGCGTCACGTGTGACAAGTGTGCTTCTAACGTGACATTACGTAAGTCCAATGTATTTTCACCTTAAGGCTGTATATTCGCATTCCAAAGAAGTTATCTAAAGAATGAAAGCATTACTATTGATGTATGCTTTAGTTTTAGGAAGTAAAATTCTTAAATTAGTGCCGTATAGAGAGAAAAACATAATAAATTATCAGGTATTTTAAAACGAAGACAATCTGTTCAAGTGGAATTTCAAATTAACTAGTCAGAGGCATTTTTCACAAACGTTTTAGCTGTAACAAATAAGAACACGACTCATATTTATTTTTTCACTTGAATAGAATAGAATGTATTTATTGCATTTCATGTGGTACAGTGGATCTTAAAATTATGTTGGTGCTTACACATGAGCCCTGTAAGGACATAACAATATTAGTACTTAAAATTAAATTCAAACTTGTTTGAAATGTATTACCTATCTTAAAAACACCTAACGGAAAAAATAAACAAAAACATAACATTCTGAAAAATAACATAACATTGTTGTTTGTATTGTCAAGGAGTGCACTATAGAAAGAAAATAAAAAAAAAATAATCACGGAGAAAACAAAACATCAAAAATACTCAAATCGGTATACTTTGACGTGTTTTTTACTATAAAGATTCTAAAGCATTTTTTATTTTTTAGGAATAATAAGGTATTTGTCTAATGTATTACGTGTTTTGTATATCCATATAACTATTTAATAATTTAATAGGAATTTTCAAAGCTTGCCCTCATTACGGGTCGCAGTGTTTTTATGATCATTTGTATTGAGAACTTTAAAATGGAACGTGATCCGAATAGGTGTACAGTCTTGAGACCCCACAGGTTTAATAATTATTACTACTCGTTTAAATATTTTTAAAACTTTCATAATATCTGTAGCACAAAGACATTACGAGGTAGTAGTTTAAGATTGATTTATTTGCAACACACATCATTATTAAAATAGTCACATAACGGTTACTTAAGACTTGAGGAAGCAACTATACGCCTTCATCTACATAGTTAATGAGGCTGATTATACATAGTACCAGGGTCGGATTTAAGTACTATGGACCCCTAGGCTCATTCTGTGGTACGGGCCCCCCGTCTAGTAGTAATCTTGTAATTTTGCAAGTCTATTGTAAAATATGGCCGCGCAGCGCAGTTTTTTTTGTCAGTGTAAGCCACTAATTTTATGATTATGCCTATCTTTAGGAAAAAAACGGCCGCGCAGCGCGATTCATAGTCAGTTTCATCCACTAATCTTGTAATCATGCCTGTCTTTCGTAATAAAACGGCCGCGTTTTTTGTCATCGTCATACATTAATATTGTACTCTTGCCTATCTTTAGTAAAAAAGTTTCGATTTATAGTCAAGTTTTATACACTAATCTTATGATATTGTTTATTGATTGTAAAAAAAAGGCCGCGCAGCGCGATTTTTAGTGTGTTTCAGCCACTAATCTTGTGATCTTGCATGTCTTAAGTGAAAAAAAAACGGCCGCGCAGCGCGAACTTCAGTTAGTTTCATCCACTAGTTTTGTAATCTGTGGTTTCATCCGCGTAATCCAAAAATGCAAAAAAAAATGTGGTGCCCCCTTGTGGTGCGGGGCGGGCCCCTAGGCTGCAGCCTATGAAGCCTATGCTTAAATCCGGCAGTGCTTAGTACTATTAGTCCAGATGCACACAGTTTATACAGCCATGGTATCCTTACTAATGTCACAGAATATATAATAGTGCTAATATCACAGGATAGTAGTACTAACGTCTAATATTATAAATGCAAAAGTACGTTTGTTTTTTTGTTACGCCTTAACGTCTAAACTACTTAACCGATCATCAAAAAATTTTGCACACACGTTGTCAGAGGTACAAATAAGGATACCTTTCATCAAGAAAAAAGTTCTCTTTTCGAGGGATAGCAAAAAAATTACAACGCAGACGAAGTCGCTGGCATTGTTGGTTGGTCTTGGATTAAAATATCCCTTTTTAATTTGGCCGTGTGGTTAAAAAACTATTGCTGGTTTGAATCTCGCAAACAACATATTTTATATACAATAAGATATTTGAATTCGAACAAATTGACATAAGCTATAGTATTATATTATCTGTCACATGAGTAAATATTTGTTATTATTTCGACCATTTATAATTTAAAATAGTCTTTGATTTTTTTATACAATAATTTTATTTCTAACCATATAAACAGACGTACGAAACTATATTAATTATTATTATATCCCTAATTGTTTTACATTCCGTAAGGCCATGATCATACTCGTCTTATTAAGATTATGGTTTATTAGATTTAGTAAAGTGATTCAATATTAAATCTGTTTTCATTACTGTTTGTAATGAATTAGCGAGATGCTCAATTACTGCAGATGAATGCCCATACTGTTATAATGAAAATGCAACAGGCAGGAACACCTGCATTCACGCCATCTAGCGGAGCGTTCCGTTCTGAAACGCACGCAGCTCAGATTTATCAATTTTAATGATTTCTATGTTATATTGTACTTTTAAGACTAGCTAGAGTTTATGCATAACGGAGTGCAGTGTTATTTATAAGATCACAACACTTTTTAATATGTATCTTGCATGAAAATATATGCTGCTGATATTGATTATTTGCCAATAGATGTACTTAATGCTTAAATCAATAATTTGATAACGTTAAACAAAATAAAAGAATGAATAATAAATGTTTTCAATTGACGGGAACAAACTTATTCTCGTTCCGCAATAGGCATGACGAATTTTTATTTTATTTTATGTTACATAAATTACCTCTCAAAAAAAGAAACATTGGTAAAATACTTATTTCGCTAGCGTGAAAACTGCCCGAGATATCACAGTTTAAAATGCACACAAATTGGACTCACCCGAAAACGCTCCATACTAACGGCTACCCTAGTTATGACGTCACGCCTAGGTGTTTGTATGCAACGCGTAGGAAATTTGTTCGGCAGCTATATTAAATATTGTGTTTATCAAAATGGTTTCTTAGACAAATTTGCTATAAATTTTACGGATTAATTAAAGGTATTATTTATTTTAATACATTTTATAATTTTTAAATGGACTTGTCCGCCCAACTTTGAAGGGTTATAAAACAAATAATACGCAATATATAAAACCAAGAGGTATACAAGCTACTCTAAAAGTTTAATATGTTTACGATTTTTATTAGTATTTTGTTATTTTATTCACTAGTCGTCATCCCTATTGCTAAAAAAGTGACTTTTCTTACAGCGCCATCTAGTGCCGAGTAGAAACAGTGGGAAAATGAACTAGGAAAAGTCTGTTTACATTGTTAGATAGGCATTTTCTCAAACGATGCGTTATTAATTAGTACTGGTGTATTTGACCTTGTACATTGTTTTCCGATTGCTGTGTTTCTAATCGATTAGGTGGTTGTGTTGATGGCTCTGAGAATGTTGAGTGATAGCTCATTGTGAACTTGGAAAAAGTTCGGAGGAACTAAAAAGTGTTGTCTAAGAACTCTATCACTCGTTTAATCAACTTCGCCAGTTGATACGTTATTGTAGTTGGAAAAGGTGGCACCCTGAGCGAAAGTGGCGGCGTGCTGAATTTTATTTCCTTACTAATATTATAAATGCGAAAGTCCGTTTGTTTGTTTGTTACGCATTCACGTCGTAACTACTGAACCGATCGTCATGAATTTTTGCATACCCGTTGTCAGGGGTGCAGAAAAGGACATAGGGTACCTTTCATCCAGAAAAAAGTACAGTTCCCGAGGGATAGCAAAAAAACTATCCACGCAGACGAAGTCGCGGGCGGCCGCTAGTAATATTATAATTCTAATACACAATTTTAATAATGTTTTACGTGGACTTTTTAGGGCCCACAGTCTAGTATTTTTAGACGGTATCGTCACATTCCCTCGTAGTCACTGCTAGAAGTAGATAGCAAAACTGCTAACAGTGGCCGTTTTTGACACATTTGCTATCTACTTCTACGAATGACTACGAGGGCATGTAGTGATACCTTCCAAAATTATTAGACCGTGGGCCCTGTTTAAAATCTTTTTCTATTAATAACTTACTAAATAAAAACTTTAGAGGGCGCCACTTTCGGTCATATATCGTTTAAATCAAATGTCAGCTTTAGGATAGAAAAGTGTGTTTTTCATATTTTTTGTTACAATGTGTAGGTGGTTATTTTAAAAGTTGTATTTTTCTTTTTCTACTAAAAACTATGTTATTTGTAAGATGCTTCGAAAGATATAAGGTTATTTCGCATTTTCAAAGCATTTTTTTATTGTACCTAGCTATCATTACTTTCTTATTTGTGGTTAACGGTGTTGGTCTCACAATTATTTAGTTTAATTAAATTATGTATACTTTTTGATGTATTTATTACACATTGTGAAACCGTTTGTTAACCTCAATAAATGAAAAAAGATATCCTTAGATCTTAGATGCATCTTTACGCAAAACTGGTTAAATGTGAAACGTTAATTTATTGGACGGCATCAACGATATTCCATTCCTAACTATTATTAGGGTTTTTACGAGTATTTATCAATAAGAGAACACAATAGAAGGCGTTGAAACTTGCAGGCTCTATATTTTGTTTATTTGGTTTGGTTAGTTAGGATGCACTACGCAATACAATAGCAAAGCTGAATGTGGCACATGCCGTTTGACAAATCACACGACACTAAATGTCAAGTTGTATGACAAGTCTTGGGGGACTTTCATAGTGGGCTGCGTTTTGGGGGAGTTAAAAGTGTCCCACAAATGCCATTGTCATGCAATATCCACAGTATAGATTGATCGAAGGACGGCATTCACTGCTTTTATTTAAGAACGGTTAAGAAGGGTTAAAGAAAATAATCTAGGTAGGTAGATATTTTTTTAAGATAAATAATATTATTAGAAAAAATACTAGAAAAATCGACTCACCCGTAGCACCTCATACGGAATTTCATAATATATTAATCATCTTAATATGAAGAAGTTGTGAATGCGTAAAACCTAAAAAAAAAAAAATTTTTTTTCAATTTTCAATTCAATTCATTTCAAAATTCAAGGTACTCCAATATTAAGTAATTTCGAATTATTTAAATAAATCATTACAAAACGATGGTTGTAATAATTTACATACATTTAGAAATTACAGTATTATCCACTAGTTATATAAAAACTAATAAATCTGGCCCGTTTCAATGATACACATATTTTCTACACGCTCAGCACATGTGTGGCTTAATTCACAAGCGTACAAATTTACTATGTTATGTTCGCTATTTGTTACTTTTCTTACAACTTACAAAGTTAATACTGGTAATATGTCAGTTGTACATTTCTTGTAGAGCTCTTTCTTATTTATTTGTATAGGTTTGGGTCCTATAGTGGCCATCTTCAGAATTCAAAGATCTAAAGGGTTCGTCTACAGCGATAAAATAATAATAATAGTTTATTTGGAACAAGTTACATTGTTAAATTTTAGCATTGTACGTTAATAACCGTTAAAGTTATAAAACTGTGTCGCAGCACTAACGCCCGTCTCCGGTAATAACAGGGACAGCGTTCCAATAAATAAATAACACAAACGCACTATTTGATGCTTAGATAAAGTAATACACTAAGACTGTCTGAAACACAGCAATATAAGTAAAAACTTAACAGCCCTATTTTCAATGTACTACACAAATGCCTCACTCAATACATGTTTGATTGTAATTAGTGTGCAGTATAAGAAAAACAAGTGCTATCATGAACGTATCTTACGTATATCTACCCACCCCACAAAACTAATGTGAAATGGGTCGGAGGAAACACTAGCTATACTAACATGCGAATCACATCGTGTCTAGCCTTGCACTGGCGACGCATCGCAGCGTGATAAAAGGGGCGGGGCGATAGGCGCCCGTGTTTAGATAACCGATACAATAGGACAATGCAAAGCTACTGTTCCAGTGCAGAAGCTATACGAGTTTATGTTACAATAACTTATTAAATTTTACTATTTGTAAATTTAATAAATAAATATCAGATGACCTCACACATGTATTTATAGGTAAGTATATATTATATAGTATTACATTATAATTTGTTCAGTAGTATATTTATTTGTGTCTAAAGTGTAGATTTATTTAGTCGTTTTTGTTAAGAGCAAGTGTGTTCCAGACGTAGTCACATTTTTTTTTATTCCGATAGATATATATATATATATATGTTTATATATTATAATTATTATATAACTTAATAGTAATCAAAACTTTGCAGCGCATTTCGTATTTATATGCGAGTTTAGTCAGCCTCATTCATCCAATTCCTTCAGAATTCTATTACAATAAGATCTTCAGTGTCCGCGTACGAAAGTTTCCGCAACCAAATCGTGGTGCGTGCTTTACATTCTTTTAGTGTGAGCGGGTAAATATTTAAAATTTTGTTTATTTTGTTATAAAGGCGAGGGGAGAGGCAATAAAAGTTACGTCTAAAAAGATCCAACCTACTATATTCATAACGACATACTATATCCACTCTACGCTTATTTTTTATAAGATCAGGATCATAAGGCATTTGTGAATGTTTGCGTAGTAGCACATGCAAGATGAATATTTGACGCACTGTTAAAACTCCGGTGTCAGCGTATAATTCATAAGTAGGATACCGGATTGGATTAAACGTCACCACTTTCAAGACAGCCCTTGCGCTCTTTCAAGACGCAACATATGGGTTTTATTAGCCCCACCCCATATAGTTATACAGTATGACAAGATAGATTGCCCAAGGGCAAGGACCAGCAAGCAGCCAGGCAAAATGACCTTCAGGCTGCATTTGTGGCCTGATCCGGGGGTATTGCGGAGTTAGAGCAGGCTATATCACTATTCGTTAGCTCTCTTGTATCCCTCAATAGTACTATTAGTTGAACTGGGGTACAGCTCTTATAGCACTCTAATCTGGTCTAATCTAATCTTATTAGCGCTTTAATCTGGGGCTGCTATATGATGCCAAATAAATGATAGATAAATAACGGGTACTTTAATTATAATCATTTTGTTTCATGAATTAAAAAAATAGCAACTGTACGCGTATTACGTTGACTGGAGTCCCTGCAAAGCTGCATGACACCTTTTTTTTTAAATTAACAATTAACTTTAACCTTTTTTATTCTAAAGGACCTTTTTCCTAATGAAAATTCGGTCTCATTGCCATTTTCATGAGCACTAAAAAAGTTTAATAAATAATTCGGTAATGTTCGGCTAAAATAAGTTTTGGTTTTAAAAACATCCGCCGATTGTTAAGCTCAAAATTTTGCCCGCGTGCTATCGTGAGTACGTTGAGTTTTGATATTTTTGAGGGATTGCAGTGGAATACGTCATTACCAAATCAAAGGTCTCATCTTCTTATGCCTTGTACCATACCCGTTTCTCCGGCGTGACGATACTCGCTACATGACGAGGCAACTCCGGACACTTTCTCTGATACATTTTGTACGTATTGCTCGATTCCGATACATGGTTTTGGATCGTTCTAGAAGGAAACATTGCACTTTGATAAGACCTCGGTCTACGAAAAACATAGATACCACTCGAGAAATAGATCTTATTATTATTTCTAGCACTGCCACTACGAAATTGACTTCGCTGTTTGATTCCGTTTATAAAAACCTATAAAGGAATCTTAGGTATATACAATTATTTTGTTGTCCAACATCTGTCTGTGTGTTAAAACCCTTTTTATCAAAAATGAGTGATACAAAAACCAATTTCGTAAACTTAGCTAAACTAATTACTAACCAAAAAATTAGTACAGTGCACTTACTCCGATGTTTTAGATCATTCGCCTATATACCGGTCCCGAGCTGTTTAAATATTGACTTTCGAAGTCAATTCGATAAAAAGTACGGCCATTTTTGTGTCATTTTGCAACTATTAAAAAAATTATAACCATGGCGTTATTTCCAATAGTCATAGTTAATGAAAAACAGAAAGCAAGGTCTCCCGACACAAGTAAAGGAAAATAAATCAAGCGTCTTTCGGATTCCATATAAAAAGACAATGAACCATAAACACTTTAAATATTGGTCACTTTTGTTAATTAGTAAGGCTAATCGTCTAAATTCTCTTTTTTAAAATAAAAAAAGGAAATCTTAACTTCCACTCCAATATTAATATTCGCATTTCTCAGTCTTTAAACCTAAACTCAATGTATAATCAACAAACTTTTGAAAAATTTGGTAGGTAACGAACGACAGCTGACTGACATAGAGAGCTACATTACTAACAAACAGCTGACTCTACATTACTCTCACAAAGACAAAACTTAAAAATTCCAAGGTTTGATGACAAGAAACTTATGAATAACAAAACACTTATGAATAGTAATCATTAAAAAAGACAATAAAGTGGTACTATAATAAACAATGTAGTGTCATTACACTCCGAGAAAATGCACAGACAAGTGCACTTTCGCCTATTCTAAGTGGGAATCAAAGTTGTAAGCTCAGTCGAGCGACGGCGCGTGCGCTTGATACATGCGAACTTTCAACTTTAAAGATTTATACGTGAAATTCAAAAGTAAAGGCGGTTTAAAAACTTTTTTATTACGAAGAAGTTTTTAATAACGTTTTTTTTTAATATTGTCTAGTTTTTGTGTCTGTGAAGTGTTAAATGTGAATTGTTTTTTGGTGTTTATTGAAAGTGATTGGAGTTTTAAGAATGATAATGAATTAAAAACATATTCGATTTCGCAAATCAAGGATTTTATGTATATTTTGTTTAGCGTAGATGTTTGCTTTGTCCTTGTTTGTTTGTTACTGTCTATAAGTCTTTGAATCTCAAAAATTAATACTTTTTTCAAACTAAAGGTTATTTTCAGCTAGGTTTTTTTGCGTTTTCATAGTTCCATTGACAAAGATTAGGTAACCCAGAAATTAATTTTCAACCAAAAAACTTTTGAGATGTTAAGTGACATTAGTGAACAGTGTTAGTAAAAGTTGTCACAAGTGATAAACATTTTCAAAATGACATTGCATCATCAACACCCACCGTACGGCAAGGTTGCTAGCAAGTTCTTCGGGAAGAAAACGAAGAAGAAAAAATATGCTAAAGTGAAATCTGGCACATATGCAGGCAGAGAACGGTACATATGATTACTTTTATTTTTTATTTTATTTTACTTAACATCATCACATCAGCCTTTTTTAATGCCCTCATGGCTTGGGTACAGTACATGGCAATAGATGGCTGTGGTACTGGCTTTCTTTATAGAATAAGGAAGATTTTACATAATATACCTAGGTCGGTATTTACAATTAATTAAAACTTGAGCAAAATACGAAGAATATGAATTAGGAATAAAACACTTTACGGTTTACAGCGTGTATATTATTTATTCAGGTGTTATTTTAGAATTATTTAGTTTGGATTGTTTTTTTTTATTTCTCGACATTTCGACACCTTTTTAGGGGCCGTGGGTGACTAAAGCAAAAATTTAGTTTTTATTAATATTACAAAGGCGAAAAATTCTCTATTTCTTACTTTTAAAGCTGAATAATTTTGATTTTAAGGTAGACTTGACATTGGAGAAAACATAGTTATACTATTATTCTTGAAGTTTTCATGGGAATAAAAAAATCCATGTGGATGTCGATGCGAAAAAAAATAATGTTAAAATCTCTTCATTCAAGATTCAACCCAATGTCAAAATTATCGTGGTTCTTTTTTACTCAGTGTGAATAAATTTTATTGCTATTAAATTCAATATTTTATCAAATACAGTCTGTATACTAATAAAGACAGTCAGTATACTATTAAAGTCAGTAATTATAGAGAAATTGGATTAGGGGCCCAGTAGAGGTTACAGCAATTAAAAGAGGAGAGGATGTCTTATATATTCCCGGTACAAAATAGGAAGACAACTTTTTATATTTGTCTGGAAGAGTTCAGCCTTATGTTGACATTTTTATAGTTAAAAAATCTGGGCTCTACTGCATAACTAAATTGAAATAAATTTTATGTAAATATTGACACTTAAAGTCCCTATATTTATGGCTTCCTTGTTGATTTGTTTTTCGCAACGAAGCTGGTCTCGTGGTAAAAAATTGCCAAAAATAAAATCATCAAAATAGGGACCTTAAATGTTAATATTTACATAAACTTCATATCAATATTCTTAAACGGTAGAGGGGCTGAACTACATAAAATCTCTCTATATCATAAAATGTTACATAAAAAAATAATACAGCTAGGTATAAAATTGTTAAAATCTCGGGTCTAAATAGCTATAATTACGCATGTTAAACTATGAGTACGATGATTATAATTATATTTCTCTTCCATAATACAAACTGCTTTATCTTGGGACAAGATCAATGTTTTAAACTCTTTGTAAGCATGCCGTGACAAGGTATTAAGTAACAGATGCTGTCAGCATTATCTTCCAGTTAGCCCATTATTCGGTAAATTGGACAATATAATACACATACGTAACAGAAAAACGTGTATTACTTACCACGCTTGGAATGGGTTGACCTCACATGATGTCATAGAAAGTAGCTTTTACATGACACGGCAATTTAAATTTTGTTGTTGCGTGGAAAAGGTCGGGTAGTGTAAACGGAAGGTATCGTAAAAGGTAATAATTAAAACGCTAGTTTTTTTACATTCTCTTAGGTAATAATGTTGCTACAAAAAAAAACTGTTTTATTGCTTTAGGGCTTTTGTAGTCAAAGATTTTATTTATTTATAATAATTACAATGAATGTGAACAAAAAATGGCTAGGTCAGATAGGTTGTTACAGCTTTTTATTTCACTCGGAAAACAAATAAATTAATAAATTAATCGCGGTCATTTCAGCAATGGTTGGATTTTCGTTATAAATGCAAGCAATTATGTCAATAAAGGTTTAAGTTTTTAAAATGATAAAATAATTCGAATCTTTGACATTGAAATATGTATTTGATAGATAAATAAAAAAAAAATAAAAAAAAAAAAGCCTTTTATTTCTTGCATAAACCGATTACATTGCAATATTCATAACTTGAAAAAATATTATTTTTATTACTTAAGTAATTTGATTTCATTCATAGTTTACATTAAAATAAAATATTGCATATGCATGGTACTTTTAATAGATATTAAGTATTAAAAGACCAATGAAATTGTCACAAACAGAGAAAATAATGACTTCTATGATTTAAAATATTTAACAATATCTTGATATTATATCGAATTATGACCATGATAGTAAACTATCAGTAAAAATAAAGTCCTTTCTTTAGCTTTCTTAACATTAAAAAACATCTTGAAATTGACTCTTTTTTGTGAGCAATAACGGGTGACCGGACAGGTTGTAACTTAGCCAAAACTTATTTTTTTCGCTTATCGTAAATGGAATAAGTTAGTTTAGTGTTCAAACATTAGTACTATAAACATTTTGTTATATGAGTGTTCACGGTTGTTAAATGAACAAAGAAAATGCTAGTATGAAAAATGCAAATTTTTGAAAATTCTCCATAGAAACTAACTATTATATTATTTGATTGATTACTCAAATATGGAATATAGTATAATTTGTTGTCCGCTACTAAAGATACTACAGCAGATCTATCAATTACTAATTTTATAGGCATCGTTAATATTATCGCTGTTTTATTTATTGTTCAAGAACTATAAAATGAATAATGAAAATCAGTCGTAAACTAGTCTTACGTTGTAAAAGACTTTTATTACAAGACAGCATTCGTAAAGCGGTGAGAGGAGAGAAAATAAAAGTGAAACTCGCGAGTTGTATCGATACATCGATTTAACGATGTTGCTGCGATTGCGAATACTCGATTCAATTATGGTTTGTCTGTTTGTGAAGATCTCGATATAAATAGGGATTAAAACTTAAATGTAACATGAAATAGTTTCGTTTCTGTTCCAATTTTATACTGCATAAGTAATTGTTACAGTAATAAGTTTCGCTGTTAGAAAGCTTACCGAGTAGTTTTATCAGTAGTACTAATGGGATAATTTCCTTCCCAATAGAGTTACCTATAGTAAGACTATATTTTTCCCATTTGTCTTACTGTCAAAATTTCAAAGTCATAGTCCTAGTAATCGATAGACAATATCTCAGTATTTATGTTACTTGTTTCACACATTTCGACATTTTACACAGGTAAACATCTTAGTTAGGTCTAACCACGTAAAAAAATCTTTGTTCTGCGAGTCTAGCCTGACTTAGATGGCGTAAAATTAACATAAAAAAAAACAGATGGTAAATAATCTATAGTACGGTTATGGTATCTATCAATAGATATCATATCATTACCGTGTCTATTAGTCTAAACGTTATGACTTAGTTAATAATAGTTTAATACAGATCATGTTCTATAGTGCATTTACATTTATAATGGACATTATGTACGGAAGTGTGGGGATAAGTTTTTTAAAGAACGGATATATTGTTATAATAATAATAAAATATTTATTGACTGCAATAGTAGTTTATGATACAAGGTTGGTAAGAAGTTTTAAAAAACCTTAACAACCGTGTGCCATACTAGCATACTACGTTTTTCAATACATTTGCGAGAAAACATTATAGGTACTACTGAAATTTTAATCTATACATATAATAAAACTGTAAATTCTAAATATTTGTGCGCGAATTACGCAAAAACCGCTAAACAAATTTTGATGGATCTTTCACAATTTAGTAGATTGAGGTTCAACTTAAAATCTAAGCTATGTTTCATCAAATTCAGGTGGGTGGAACCAGGGAAACAGCTTGAACTCTCCGTAGTACTAGCTTTCATACACTAAAGGGGTCATTTTAAACTGGTTGCATCAATACGTTTCTACTGTCTACGCGGATGAAGTCGCGGGCAGAAGCTAGTAGAAATTAAAAAAACGTTCGTAAACAAAATCGCACGGCGCCGGCGTGCGGTAAAATCAACTTTCCGCACGCTTTACTAATCCGTAAACAAAAACGCACGGCGTGCGGTAATAGTACATTACATCCGAGAACGGGAAGCTAGCGATTGCATTGTCGAGGATGGTTTGAAGCCCGAGCCGCAGGCGAGGGCTTTAATCATTCGAGGCAATGCAACTAGCTTCCAGTACAAGGTTTGTATAATACTTTACTCACGAAATGCGAGGAAATACAATTTTCTTTGTAAAAATGTGATATTTAAATTGGTTCGCGTGGTCATGTTTACTGACCGGTCATGCAACCATAAAGTTTCATAAAAAGAATGCTAGCTGATAAGTTCTACCGATTTGAATTTGGAACACTTACTTCGCGCACTCAGTGCGGGAAGTAAGTATTGAATTTCATTTCCGCACTGAATTTCAAATTTAGAATGTGATGAACCAGACCCCTACGGAAATGTTGAACGCCCCGCATTCTTTTTCAAATGGAATGATAACATTTCAGAGCATAAGTGAGTAAAATCAACTTACCGCACGCTCGACTGTCATCGTAAACTTACATTTTCGAGCAACTGTATTGAAAAGATTATATATAACAATTTGAATTTCTTTGCCTCCTGAACTAGGTATTACACCCTGTATGTCAGGATAATATTTGTTGTACCTATGTGATTCGTTGTGGCTACACCTTGGGCTAGGTACACTCAGTGTGGATTCCGAAGAAGTACATAGTACTTACTTCTTTCTTGATTACTACATCATCCTCCTGTCCTAATCCCAATTTATTTATAGTGTTCTACACAAAATAAAATTTTGAGCTCGTAGAACGACCACTATTGGGGTCGGCGCAGCATGTAATTCATACTGCATTAGGTTTTGGCAAAGTTTTACGGTCGGCCGCCTGCCTGACACCAACCCTCCTCGGCAATGCTGTTGTTGACAGTTTCCTCGCTGCCATTCGAGTGACCCTTTGTGCGATGGTCTGTACCAGGTCCCTATAACTTCTCTCTATCGCCTTCTACGATACCCACGGGATGAGATGGGACAGTCCTATTCTTAACCGTCTTGATTTTCTTGATTACAACATACTTATTTTCTTTCTTACTTAATTACTTAATAATTACTTGATTTTCTTTCTTGATTACTACATACACATAAATTTTTAGGTCATGTGGGTCGCTTACTGTTTTTTTTGGAAGACATGTTAGCTCCAAAAGTCACGCAATAGTAAAAGCAACGCAAGCTTGGACAAATTGCTAGTGAGAAATAAACTCAAAAAAAAAGTTAATGCGTTTTCTGTTGCGTTTCTGAAATTATATAAGAAATTGGTAAATTTTTAATAGCTAAAAGAGACAAATAGCATGTCAAAGTAACAAAGAGTTAAAAAATTCCAATCTCAAGTCGAAACAATATGTTTTTGACACTTGGCATTTGTACGAAAAAGATTTATAATTTAGTCGAAGTTACCTACTATTGTTTTAATATTTTCTCTCACGAGATTATTATCAGAAGATTTAGTAAGAAGTTGTCTAATGGTGCGAAGTTATTAACAAATAAGGCCGAATTCACACTAATAGCTCAAAAGATAAAGTTTACCTGTCGTTTTGCACGATAGCTATGTGTAAACTGTAAAACTCATTAAAAATGTTCACTGCGTTTGCGGTAAAACAAACATAAAATTAGTTAAAAAATATCAAACTTGGACTGACTACAAATTCGTGAAATGGTACCAAATTTTATCATTTTTGTTAAACATTGAATATGCTCTCGAATTCTTCGAAACATATTTTTCTTTTTCAGTATGTTCTGTCTATATTTCTTGATGGTATTCTTGATGGATGGTACCTACTCTATTTCTTGAGGTATACTATGAGTTACGAGCGATTCGATTAATTATAAGTAACAAAAAATCGCAAGTGTGCGTACAACCTTAACGTTACGTCGCTTTACGTAACAAATATCGTTATTACAATCCGAATTCATCTATTCATATTTCGAAACTTTAATGATATCGTAATGATAGATTTACATTACTTGTATAATAATTTAAACACGGATGATCGCAAATAAGTCGAGCAGTGTCATTTATTTAGATCTAGCGGCCGCCCGCGACTTCGTCTGCGTGGACAGTTTTTTTTGGTATCCCTCGGCAACTGTACGTTTTTTCTGGATGAAAGGTACCCTATGTCCTTTTCTGCGCCCTTGACAACGTGTATGCAAAATTTCATGATGATCGGTTCCGTAGTTACAACGTGAAGGCGTAACAAACAAACAAACGGACTTTCGCATTTATAATATTAGTAAGGATATGCAATGCAATATTCTCTAAACTTTGAAAATTAATTTTAATATTGGCCAACTCTACCCACATGAATATACAAATCACAAATAAGATTATCTTGAAAGAGTTATTAAAGTATTTCAATGTTAAACTAAATAAAGGTTGCACTCATTCTTTTCAAATTGTGTTATGCTTGTCGGTAACTTCATGTGAATTAACTTGTCTGGTCTGACATAATATCATCAATCTTTACAGAACCTAGTTGTATGTAAAAACTATTATTCAAAGGATGTTTTCGTGTTAGTGACTGTTAAAATTAAAAAATATTACAAGCAGTTGTAAGATTATGTTCGTTTATTTATTACAAAAAGGATTGGTGAAAATGATTCCACCATAGAGTAAGATAATACTTATACTAACTTTATGGTTACTACTGACTATTAAAGCCTTTAAATAATCAAAGGTCAAAATCAGCCTTTCAAAACTTAGAAATGGTTGTATCGTCTATTAAACAAACGAAATGCAAATCAGTAATTTGTTTTTAAAAAGCGAAGACGATGTTTACGAGTTAATTCTAACATAAACTACATTCAAATTGAATCATGGGTTAAAGTCTTGGACGAATCAACCACTCGTCCAAGGTTAAAGTATGAAATTGCCAATTTTTTCTCACACACAGAGGCTCTCATATCTTCTATCTATGATGTTAAAGATGCTATAGTTACTTGTTATTATTTCGAATTATGATCCTAACGGCCCACTATCTTGCCCTTGGCCCAATATTTAGTTTTTATCCTGAACGTTAAAAAAAGTAGGTATCATAAAAGTGGCTCCTTTTTTCGTTAGGATAAATTACCATTTAATTCGTTGTAACTTAGCCGATATTTTTTTTTTCACTTAACATAAGTATGTGGAATAAGTTAGCCAAGTGTTTTAAACATTTGTGCATAAAAGTTTTAAAACATTACCATTCATGGTTGTTAAATAAATAAAGACAATGTAAGTATGGAAAATACAAATTCTTTAAACTCCATACAAAACGGCAATTTCATACTTAAACCTCTAATATTATGAAAAATGGTTCAAAACACAACCATGACCTACAGGTGTAAAGACACAGGAAATGTTTCAGACTCGGCAGCCAAGGTGATTTTATGTAACAGCAAATCAAAGTGTGGAATTAATTTCCGGTTAGCTAGTCTGAATCAAATTTATTGCTGTGTAACATAACATTACCAGACTTTCTTGTTTATATCTGTTTGAATTCAGCAATAAAGTTGATGATTTGTGTATGTATTTATTACTACACAGGAAATTTTTAATAACATGTGAATCACATGTTGTGATAGCTACCTTTATAAGTATTGAAATTAAAATATTAAACTTACCGTATAAAGTTACGAAAGTGAAATAAATGAAAGCAATAAGAAATTTTAGACACAATTAAGAGAAAAGCAATTTAAACATGACCCATAAACATTTTTTGACTATTGATCATGTCATTTCAATGGAATCAAAATGGAAATCTTATAAGTTAACATCAAGAAACCTTAACCATGTACGTAGAAGATTATTTATAAAGATAATTAATTTAACGGAAAAAATACTAGAAAAGATCGACTCACCCGTAGCAGCGGCGTAGCATCCCGACTGAGCTGCTACGGGTGAGTCGATTTTTTCTAGTATTTTTTCCATTAAATTAATTATCTTAGTTAATAAATATTCTTGTTAAGGTAGTAACATGGTTAAGGTTTCTTGATGTTAACTTATAAGATTTCCATATTAATATAAATTGTTTACTGACAAAACTTAACGATTTGTTACGCAATTTAATTCCAAAAGTTATTTTTTACAGCATTTTATTTGAATGAATTTCGTAATGTTTCTTGTGATTGTTAAGTTTGACTGCAATTTACTATAGTTTTTAAACAAACGCGGATTTTAAGGAATACCACATCCGATTGGTTATAAGAAGTCATGTACAGTCTATGTACGAAAGTAGCTTTCGTAAGTAGCTTAAAGCAACTTTTTTGATCTAGCTTAAAGCAACTTTGTCATAGCAACTTTTTGGATGAAATATTTATCAAAAAATTGCTATGACAAAGTACTAAACTACTAGTTGCCGACCGTACCAAGAAATGTATACCTATAACTTCGTTTCTTCTTCCACAGCGCCAACACAGCCATGGACAATGACGTGACACCAGTATACCTGGCAGCCCAGGAGGGCCACCTCGCAGTCCTCAAATACTTGGTGCTGGAGGCTGGTGGCAGACTGGACGCCAGAGCTCGAGATGGGATGCTGCCCATACATGCCGCGGCACAGACTGGCTGCTTGGACTGCGTGAAGTGGATGGTGAGTCTGTGCTTATGTTCTGACTCACGTTTGTTTAATGCTGATGATGGAGGCTCAGGAGATCAAGAAGATAGCAATGTGTAGAGAGGAGTGGACAAGACTTCACCGACAAGAGTACAGCTGGTAGAAGACGTAAACACTGCCAAGCACCATGCTCCAACAAGCAAAAGTAGAAAAATCTCGCAAAAAATCATTTGTAGATGCGTTGAAGTCGTTGTGTCAAGATTATATATATATCTCCGATATATATCTCTCTTATATATATATGTCTCTAAGACGACCTCTGTGGTCGAGTGGTTCGCACGCCGGTTTTCAAGGCGTCACCATCTCTTGAGGTCCCGGGTTCGATCGATCCCCGGCTGGGTCAATGTAGAAAATGAACTTTTCAATATTGTGTCAGGTCTGGGTGTGTGTCATACCACCGTTGTTTCTGATTTCCATAACACAAGTGCCATAGCTACTTACTTTGGGATTGGAGCAATGTATGTGATGTTGTCAAATATTTATTATTATTCTTATTATATCTATCTTTTTACAAAAAATCTATCGTAGTAGTGTTCTCCTGGGAAACACCCAAACTATATTAGTATAATTTTATAGATTTGTCTTTTGATTGATCCATAGTACAGGCAAAAAGTACTATGGTTCAAAGGGCAAATCTAACGTCATTTGGTTGCGGTTGAATGGATTTTCCAAAGAAAGTTGGCCTCTAGCTCTTTCTTAGACTATTAACTGTCTGTATGCATTTTCTTATTGAATAAAAACATACATCAAATCTATATTTACCCACTGCTTCCGTCTCACTGTAAAAAGTGTCTAGGAAATCCTCCAGCAAAACGTTACCGTTTTCACAGTACCGACTTATAACCTAATACCGATGAACGACGCGAGTATTATCGCAGAATAGAGAGGTATTATTGTGCTCCATCGTTTTCCTGCAGATTATGCACTATGATTGATCTGAGGTCATTGAACTTGGCAGATTTTCTCTCGTGGATTCACGCTATGCACCATCCGCCATGCTTCCAACTAGAAAATTAGCTCACATGTAGCCATTAACTGTCGAGTATTACTGTTATAAATGATAGAGTAATGTTGCACAAGATTTTGAACACGGTAATTGGATCGATGGATTTTTCAGTTTGTAAAGATTTTTCAAACTTTATTTTTTCTTCTACGTTATCAAATTACTTTTAAAATAATTATGTTCTTACGGAATCACTGACTGATTCATCATCGCACAGTTCCAGTAAGCCTATTTTGCAACTTTGACGCCTTTGACGACAATATTGAGGGATTTTTATAGAAAGTTATCACATTGATTTTTATTGTAGCAGCAATGTACTCAGCCCATGCCAACCTCGGTTGTCCACCGAAGCTGTCAGAGTTACATAATTGACTTACAGCTACACAGCTCAAATTCATGAGCATCCCATAAGAATGGATTTATGAAAATTCCGAAGGGAAGTCCGCCAGTCTCATTCCATGCCAGACTTAGTCATGGGTGGAAGTATCTAAAACTAGATTTAGTCCTTATCATGGTAGTTTCGGCACACATTTATCTATCGCCTATCTATCGGATTAATACGTTTCGTATAGCCGTTTTCTATTAATTTGATATTTTTTCTAGCACCAATTTCGTCACGATAAGGTCTTTAGGCTACAGAGAGTTTTTTTATCTCAATTATTTGATTAATAGAGGCGTGATTCCTACGATTAGTTTTATCAGTGCTCCAATTAAGAGAAACCGTTTGTTTTACATGCGAGTGTTCGCGGCGATATAAATAATGACGATGAATTACCGACTTTCAGACCATAAATCTCACTCTCTCTAAGATTAATTAAGATTTGTGATTGTTACAATGTTTTTAAGCATAGGTAGGTACAAGATAATAATTGCAACATAAAAATTACACTATATACGAGTAGCTTCCGTCGCCACGACGCGACAAAATATTTTTAGTTAAAAAATTTGTTTTCTTGTTTCATCATTATCATTAAACAATTAACATTTCGATGGCGGAGTGACTTTAGATTATGGCGGTTAAGCAACTATCGCTAAGATCAGTTTATTTATTATATGGGGCATCAAAAATGTATCAAAAGTGTAAGATAACTATATCTTGAGATTCGCAGTGCTTCTCTTTCGCCAAGCAACGGCATGTATTTGTATGCCGGTTTAGTCCCGTATGCTCGGCTTGGGCCTGGTGGGTTATGTTATATCCTATATTCTTCTGTGGAAGTTATGTGTCCCACCAGCAGTAGGATGGTAATAATTATGACTTAATTTATCCAAAATTAAAACACCATAAAAGCAATGAACTCTAATCCACCACGCATTTCCGATGGTTGGGTGTCAACGATTAGTAATGATGGCTTAACGTGCGTATCGAATCACGAAGAAACTCGACACAATAAATTAGACACCCAAGGTCCACCAAGTGCAAACGTTGCTCAACATTTGCAATCGCTGTAGACACCTAATATTGAATCAAAATATATTAGACTTTACCTATAGCTAAGCATTTATAAAAGTCAGAAGCTACAGCCAAGCCATCGATTAACTTAAAACCTTGTTCTCCTGATTAGACTCGTATTATAGAATCAAACTCAAACTCAAATCTCAGCTCGAGTACAGTTAGAAAGAGATGGCGCTATATGTGATGTATAGCACCATCCCTTTCTAACTGTACTTAAGCAGAGCTTTGAGTTTGATTCTATAATACGAGCCTAAGAATCGGCTAAAAATTCAGCAAGGGCTACTTCCCTCCCCCCCTGTTTTGTTTCATAAAGTCATAGATTAAAAGTAATCACGTGATTTCAGTATACCTACCGACTACCGTACCCGTAACATCACATAATATGTATAGTTCGTATAAAACAAAACACTCCTTAAAAAAATCGAGATTCTTATACCCTCTTGGTTTCAGATTGTAGAACGAGGTGTGGACCCAAACGCTAGGGATGGGGATGGAGCCACCCCCCTTCACTTCGCGGCGTCCCGGGGGCATCTGTCTACAGTACGGTGGCTGCTGAGACACGGGGCACGGCTGCACCTCGACAGGCATGGCAAGAGCCCCATTAACGACGCCGCAGAGAATCATCACTTGGAAGTAAGAACTTTTTTGGATTTATATGGCATTTTGGGCATCTTTTCGTTTGTGGCTGAAACACTGGGGATGGGGCAAACTTCCTCCACTTCGCGACATCCCGGGGGCATCTGCCCACGGTGCAATGGATGCTGCGGCACGGGGCACGGCTGCACCTCGACAGGCACGGTAAGAGCCCCATCAATGACGCCGCAGATAATCATCACTTGGAAGTAAGACCTCTTTTGGATTTACTTCTTAACATTTACCAATTTAACGTTAACCAAAAGGCAGGTGAAGGGGAAGGATGGGGAAACCACATTCTGAGAGATATTTTTAAGCAAGTACAATTTTCAGAAGAAACCCTTTCACCCAAATCTTCTAAATGAAATTCACGTACAGAATTCTGAGCAGAACTATTTATTATTTAATTTCTAGGTGATTTTATTGAAATTAAATTTATTATTTGATATGACGTTGGTGTGAAAATTGCCATTAACTAAACGTGAAATACAGCAAGAATGGTAGGTATCAAGAACACTTCTTTAACTGTACCTATCTATTGAGACAAGAGATTAATGATAGTAACATTACCCAATTAGTACCTCCTCCTTACTTCGCTTAACAAGCCAATTGCATCACATACGAATTTCGCATACCTTACAACGAACGCTCTAAGTTATGAAGGTTTTCTATTTTGTCAATCCGCTATTGTTCACAAGACACTTTTCGAAGTGACACAATCAGTTATGTCCATCGGGCGATATCGATTTCATAATAATTGCAATATCACTTGTTACAATTCGTTCATATGTGTATCCTTGAGATTAAAGAGAATGGAGAAATAATCCACTTAGTGTTTTAATTTGGAAAGCAGCAATGTAGTTGTAACATTTTGGGCCATTCAACTATGTTATTGCTGTAGCACCTTCAGTTGCACGATTTGATTTTGTGACGTAAAAGAATAATTCCTCAAAAGACATAAACATTGCAATGTCTAGTTTTGATTCGCGTGAAGTCTTCTTCAAAAATGTTATTTCGATTGTCTATAAATTAATTTTGATGAATTTCCCACCGTAGTATTTATTAATAAACGGAATAATTATGAACTACTTTTAGTACCATTTTAGCTTGATCTTTACAATCATCTTTTCCTTCATGATACGCAACAGCTTCTTATAGTGGCAAAGAATTTATAAGCGGCAATTAAAGAATGCTATTACATTCTTCAACCAATGATATAATGAGTCTGATTGATATAGCAAAACCATGCAATAAGTACTTCCAGTTTCATAATACCGATAACACACTCGTACTTGCCTGTGAGTTGTGACGGTATTTAATCACCAGGAAACGAACTTAACCAGCGTGAAGAGCTAACCATAAACAAAAGACATTCATAATTGAAACACCTGCTCCGTAATTATACGGTGCAATCACTTTCTACCTTGGCTATGGTCAGGGTATAAAGACAATAGAGCAAAGCTCACGTTTGGAAAGTATCTGAGCAGTCACAGTCTATGGATTTACATTTGAATGTAGATGAGTATGCGCTGACGAGTTGTTAATTAATAGGTGTTCCGGATTTTTCAAAATTGATAATTGATATAGAGCACCTTTCTAATAAGTATTATTTACCTATGTAAGTAAAAAAACAAATAAAGTAAAATACTATTCAATTTAATACAGTTTCATTTAACGATTAACATTAATACAGGGTAATTTTGCTACCTCTTTACAAAATCAAATATAAATTCAAGGAAGTAATAAAAAATAAATTGGTGAGATAATTATGAAATAATTATTTTTAAATTCACAGCTTTCAGCCAGTTTTTATGTCCAAAAAATTTAGCGTCGCGAGCGGGGGAAGGCGGGTGGCGGGAGGGGGCTCGCGCAAGTCGACTGTGCTATGCGCAAACAGTGACAACAATTTCTATTTGTGTAGAGAAATGTTTGGGACAAAAACGTAAAAAAAAATTTTTTTTTTACTTCCCAAATTGATTGTACTGCTGTTATAGAATGATGTGACAAAATTTGAAAAGAGATCCAAAAATGACCCTGTAGAAATACAAGGTGTTTGGTAAAAGACTGGACAACTTTTAGTATGGGACCAACTCTGAAATCGCGAAAAAAATATCAGCTGTTTCATACATTTTGATATTTTAGTTATTAATTTTTGTATGAAACAGCTGATTTTTTTTTCGCGATTTCCGAGTCGTCCCATGGTAAACGTTGTTCAGTTTGATTGTCCCTATCTACCATTTTCGGCTTTATAAGGCTTTTACCAAACACCTTGTATATTATGTACTTTGAAATTATAAGAAATCTGTGAAACTGTGGTAAAATGATAACGCCGTAGTTTAATTGTGTTAAAACTCACTACAACAAAAAAACATACTTGTCAATACGAAGTTGTATGATGTTCATAAAAAAAAATATCAACAACGGTATATAGTGCTTGACCATCATCTCACCTGATGTTAAGTGACGATAAGGCTGAAGGTGGAAGCGCACTACACCCGGAATCCTCACCACTGAGGAACTGGCTATCTTACCTCTGTCTGCCGGAACATAACAATTTAAACATTGTTGTTATGGCGTCAGACTTAGGTAATGTGGTGGTAGCTAGAAAAAAGCCCTACCACCAACCAAACGGAGTACAAACTGTACCTTCCATAAATCTACTAAAGGAAAAAAGTTACCAAAATGGCAATGACCTTTACAGGCATTATTTTAAAACGACAATATTAATGTGATTCATCCAAATCATAAAAAATGAGGATGAAAATCAGACTTTGTTAACAATATTCCATTCAGAATTAGATATGGTTAAACATAGTGTTACAGACGTTGACATACAAAATGTATACGATTATATACCATGATACAATGGGATAAAGTTCAAAATCATTTATAATCGAGGCTTCATCAGTGCATTGACTTTTCATCAGGATGTGATGATATTCAAAACAGTATTGTTTGACATTGCTAGGACTTTTCCGAATGAAATATCATTTTAAGTAAAGTACGGAGGCTTTTAGTAACACGAAATGGAATCCAAAATTTTGGATTCGATGTCTCTTTCAGCACAATTATTATGGACTTTTAACATTAGACTATGATCAAGAGCAAAACCAAAAATCACACGACTTATTTTCAGTACGAAAAATAAAAACTAAGAATATACACATTTTATTCAACTTGAGTGAGGACTTTTTTCATATTTGTATGTTTTTTCCGCACGCAGGATTACATCAAATCATGATATGATCCTGCTTGCTGGATATAGCTACTATTTCTGCCAAATATTAAAAACGCATATTCTGTCTTAAGTGCCTGAACGTGTTGGTGGCTGCTGGGGCCGGAGCGGACAACAAACAGCTGGCGGCATACAAGGCAGTCCACTCCTGCGCATGTACACCAGGAGACGCGAGAGTAAGTAAAGCTAACTACATTTTCAAATCAAATTAAATCCTGATGTTCAGGGGGCTGTCTGATTTCATAATCTATCGCAATCGTTTTCATTTGACAGATGAATTACATTGCTATATTTCTTTGGTAAGTTTTTATTTGTGCCAAAAATAAGTATCAGGGTAAGGCCGTAGATTTTGCCACTTAGTAACATAATTAGTAGGTTACGGTAACGTATAAGTAACATGAAGGTACACGAAAGTATGAAAAAATACCGTTAAATTAACGTTACCGGTAACATAGAAATAAGTTAGAAGTAACGTATAAGCGACATTTTTTAGGATATTTTTGGCCATAAATCGATAAATCGGGCTAAATTTGAAACAAAAACACACGTCGCACATTCCTTATTCACTTAAGGATATTTTTATATAAAATAGGTGTAATAAAAACTGTTATTTACCTTGGAAATCGTGTGAATTCCCAAAAAAAAATCTCTGACGACACACACCTGTGCACATTTGTTCGAATCTACAGTAAACAAAATGGCGTCTTTTTCTTTTTTATTGATCCGCACAGACATTTAGTATTGCCAGTGTCAAATACAAAATATTACCATTAAAGCTTAACATTGTTTAGAGGTGAAATAGTGGTAACATACAAAATTGTAACATACAAGCGAAAATACGGAGACAAACATTTAAATTGTGATAATTTCATGAAATAAGCTTATTCTAAAGATCAAAATTATGATTTAGCTGCTTATTTTTGTGTTATTTATGTTAGTTCTTGTTAATTTGACTTTCAATAGAAAGAACTACAAAATTTTTAGTTCTGCGTGTTTGGATGCGTTAAAAACACAACGAGTTTTTTTGCGAAATTTGGGGACCTGGCTAAATTGAAATCACTCTAGTTATTAAACTATACGGAGTATTGTAACTTTGAAATGAAATTGTATGATTTAGAGAGCTACAAAACATAATACGAGTGCTAAAATTACAAATTACTAGT
Organism: Agriphila tristella; assembly: GCA_928269145.1. Lineage (NCBI taxonomy): Eukaryota > Metazoa > Arthropoda > Insecta > Lepidoptera > Crambidae > Agriphila > Agriphila tristella. Next base: position 21,311,411 of record OV743442.1, read on the forward strand.
AACTTTTTTTTTATATGCAATCAAAATACGAGACATTTTTTGGTTTCAAAAAGTGGCAAAATCTACGGCCTTACCCATCAATGTATCACAACCCGAAAGCGATTGCGATAGATTTTGAAATTAGACATTAGATAAGCTGGTTGGACACCATGAATTTAGCGAATAATACTTGCTAGAAAGATCATTATAGACTGTTTTATTATCATTTAGCTCACTTAAGCGATCTATTGGATTGTTGCTATAAAAATACCATAATGAAGGGCTCTAATGAGATAAAAGTCTTACATTAGAGCCAATCAGAGAAAGAAAAAAGAAAGAAAAGAAACAGAATTTATTGCAATCATGTTAATCGTAAAATTATTGAAATTGAATTAATTCTTACTTAATTACATTACAATATCGCCATTTAAAACTTTGAGAATCGTTTTTATTTTCAAATGGACGTGTTAAAAATCTGCAAACCTTACCATAGTTATTTTATTCAAAAACTCTTAAGTATATTTCTTGACTTTACTCCTCTAACGTCTATCTTTTCAATTTCTAGTGTGCTCTTCCAAATTGTGTCAACACCGGCAGCACTCGCTCCCCCTTCTACCTACACGCGCCAGAAAGAGAGCGTCGCAACTCAGGCCAAGAGAGGAGAGGATCTCTCCCTTCCACCATTGGCTCCATCAGCTCTGCCAGGTCTGGACCAGCCGATGGCCTGTATGTGAACCCGATGCAGAGGGCCACCTCCACCACGGCGACGCATCACTCTTCAGGAGAGGAGAGTTCAGGTGGGTGTAGAAATTTATTGTCATTTCTTTATTAGTTATTATAATTTAGCTAACCCCAAGTTAAGTTCGACTTAAGTCGTTCTACAATAAGTAACATTACGTGGATTTTTCATTAAGTTTCTTTTATACAAAACAAATACAGCCAAATCGGTCGAGTCGTTTTCAAATGATTCTTTGTCTTGAAGTTATGTTGATTACACACACGTTACACTAAGTTTGTATGCAATTTTGACACAGAAGTCTTTATAATCCTTCTTACAATTTCTTGAGTTTTTCATGAGCTGACTTACAAAACCAAGATATCTCTAGGAGAATGGTAATAAAAGCTGAGTTTGCTCTATTTTCCTAACGCCTGGAGGTAAGTTTTTAATGTTTCCTCATTCAATGAAAAGAAGGTAGGTACATAAATGACGAGAAAATATTTAAACTATAAAAGTACTTACATATGTTTTCCAAAAAAGTAAAGATTTTTGTTCGTTATCACAAAAAATATACTTATAATTAAAAATGTTGTCCTTTGCATAACCCGCCAGGCGTTAGGAGGCTATCAAACCACATCTGCGCCATATGGCTTAAAGAAAGCACATACACAAAGCGGTAATAGGTGTTATATGAGATTATCCAAATTGGTTTAAGTGTGAATCGACGCGCGCGCAATTAACAGAGCGTACAATTAATACAATTAAACAAGGGGTGTAATAATGATGTTTGATCAGAAACATTAATCAATATTGAATAAAATCTATCCGACTATCAAAAAGATAATGCATGTACATTATATTTTCCAAATTAAGATGATTTTTAGTTTTTAAATTACCAGAAAAACAACTAAATATAGCTATAAATCTGTGTTAACCTTGCAGATACTTTGTTTTTAAAGAGTTTCTTATCAAACAAACGAAAACAAATCAAAAAAGTATTTAACCTCTATTTGAGGAAGATCATAATATCATTGCCAAATTTTTATCTCAACACAACAACCCTACAGCGTGAAATATTGATCAGGAAGCGCACGCGCATGTTTAGGTAACGCGGTCGCACATCACTACACAGTTGGCTTCCTGATGCCGAGCCGTTCGGACGTGTCGGCTAATTGCAGTTTTCCGATGGAAAACCCGTTGAACGATGAACGTGATTAGCAAAAGAGATTTGTGCCAGGAATGGATAGCCTGCAGTGATTTTGTGCGTTATAATGAATACGGTGTGTGTTTTTAAGTTAACTAAGATTTATTAGTATTCCTCACTCATATCCTTCACTTTATAAATATATAAAATGAGGGTTGATTGTAGGCTTGTATGAAATTTTAATCGTTTAGGTAATTGATCCATTATCTATAATCATGAAAAGATCTATAGTAGGTAGGTACAAGCGCTGAAAAATTGCTAAGAAACATAAATCAATAACTTGTTATTTCATAAAAAATCGAAAACTGATTGCATAATAAAAATATGAACAAATATTCTGCACAGAAAAACTTGACTGAAGTATAAAAGTTTTTCAAGTGAAAGTGAATATCTTACTTAGTTGATATTCACTTTCACTTGAAAAACTTTGAAAATTGTAAGTCTTATTATAAATTAAATACCTACTTGAAAAGAACATATTATGTGTACTTCAATGTAAAACTACAAAACTGAGGGTTTGGTAGTTTTACATTGTACCTTCGGCTGCGCCTCGGCTCGGGTAGACATTTGTCGGAACTCTTTGCAATGACAGGCTTTCCGCACTCGTAATGAAATATACTATTTTGTACATATATGACCCTATGTTTCTTAAAGAAAGTTGTTCATTTCATGGACCGAACACATCATTAAAATTTGGAAAGTGGTTAAAAAAACACCTTGTATAACTCTATTAGGTATATGCAAGTTTACCCAAATCTCAAATTGCTCCCCAGCCTGCTCGGCATCAGACGCAGACTCGGGCAACGTCGGGGGCTGGTTCCTCCACGGCGGATCCAACAACAACCCCGGGGCTCCAGCGGCGCTGTACCAACGCGTGAGGGACCTGTTCCACACACGATCGCCGGGGCCCAGGGTCCCTGCTGAAGGGCAGGAGGCTCCGATTATGACAGGTGGGGGTTCAAGATTAATCTTAATGTACTGTGTCTCCATATTATAGTTCGCGAGGCAGCTTCGGGATGTGAAGACGCGCTACCTCGCGAGCCAACGTAATCTTTGCTGTGCGACTTAGGTAGGAATTAAGGCTCCATTATGCGGAATCACTTGTCTCTGTCTTTTTCTTTACGTGCAAAGAGTATGGAAAATAATCTCACTTCTGTAATTTTTTCGATGTTTTTCGTTGTTTTTTCATCATCATCTTGAGCACAATTATCTTTCTTTAAAAAAAGTTATTAGAGTAACTACACAGTAAAGTGTACTTTGATGTAGAAAACAATAAATTCCAGCTATATTTTTTTTTTTTTTTGTTGGCTTATCTGCGATCAGTCTCTTGACTATGAGCAGATGTGATGTAGTCAAATTGTCTTGCAGGAAGAGTACTCCACTGAGTGCCCCTCCATTCCTTATTTTTCTATCATTCGCCTGACAGTGACAGCTCAATGATGTGTTGTCGTTTAAGCCTCTTGGGGTAATTTATAGTGGTCAATTGCGCTGCCAGGCGGTTGGGATGTGTGCTAAGGCGGTTTTTGTACTTGGTTGAGTACAGTTTAATTTCCTCATTGACCGAGTTTATCTTGAGTTCAGCATGCAGCTCAGTAGTCTTAATAAACCACGGCGCATTAGATAAATTTCTGAGAATGCCATTCTGTGCCCTCTGTACTATTTCAATGTTGGAGTTACAGGCTGATCCCCATAGCTGTATGCCGTATGTCCAGATAGGTTTTAGGACGACCTTGTATATCAGGAGTTTGCTGTCTGTGCTTAACACCGAGTTTCTTCCGAGCAGCCATTGTAGGTTTCTGTATCTGAGGTTAAGCTCATCTCTCTTTTTTTGTAAGTGCTTTTTCCATGTCATTCTCCGATCCAAATGCATACCAAGATATTTAACTGTATCGTTGTGTGGTAGACGTTTTCCTTCTAGCGTTACAGGTGGACAGTCTCCTTTACGAAGTGTAAATGTGGCTTGAACCGATTTTGAGGCACTGGCTCTGATTCTCCATTTTCTGAGCCATTCTCCAATTTTGTCTAGATCCTCCTGGAGGAGCTGGGATGCTTTGTCTGGGCTATTACTGCTGGCAAGTATAGCAGTATCATCTGCAAATGTGGCGGTTAATACCCCGGTTGTTTCTGGTAAATCTGACGTAAATATCGTATAGAGAACGGGCCCCAGCACAGATCCCTGGGGTACTCCAGCTTGTATTTCATGAAAGTCAGACGTATACTCACCGTCTTTTACGTAGAATATTCTTTCAGATAGGTACGATTTTAGGATCCCGAAGAAGGGGTGTGGCAGTAGTCTCTTTATTTTATATAGTAATCCTTTATGCCAAACCCTATCAAATGCTTCCCGCTATAATTAACGCCATAAATATGACCCGCGACAAAAGCGCTTTTGATGATATTCTGATATTTTTATAATCATCTGTGAGGTTTATACGCAATTTAATACTTGTAGCTACTAGATAATTTCTTTAGCTTGTCGTATGTTTTTTTTGTGGCTACAACTTTACGTTTCTACATAAAAATATGGCCCGCGCAAACCATGTTTTCCTATCATGCACCCTTAAGACCGCTCTATGTGAGAATTCGAAGAGCATTCTCCCGAGCAGCCTTGCAATGTTGATAAACGGCATTGTCGGCATTAGATGATGATGTAGACGAGTGCTCGTGCAAAGCTCTTACATGCTTACATTTTAAATATATCGCCACTTGTGTTGATGTTATGTTCATATTATTACGAGGTGATTAAATAATAATTACTGAAGCTTGCGCGTTAATCGGTGGTCTGTTGTCTAATCATATCTATGATTACAGCAACTCTCGGAAAAGGATCTGCCTGTCGATTCTGTAACCAAACTCGAATCTCACTTCACTGCGCGAGGATTTTAACTCATAAATGAGATAATGAAGGCTGTTTTTAATTACAAAATATTTTAGATAGCTACGGTAGCTACCTAAAACCTTTCGCAATCGGGAAAGTAGCTTATATTCTGCTAATTTCTAATAACAAATTTACGCGAGGTGAGGTGAGGTTTGAAGTGCGATGCGAGTTTGGTTACATAATCGACAGGCTGCAATTTAGGTACTGCACGCAAAAATAAGCGGAACATGGTTCTCGCAGTTAAGTCTAGAGAGAGATAAATTTTCTAGTCAAGCGAAAATTCAAAACGTGCGCTAAGATTATACTCTCAATAAAGTTAGAGGTAAGATAGCCAGTTCCTCAGTGATGAGGATTCCGGGTGTAGTGCGCTTCCATCTTCGGCCGTATCGTCACTTAACATTAGATGAGGTGAAGGTCAAACACTATCCAGGGGCCGTACCGGCTAACGCATCGATTATCGAAAAGCCTGCCGGGTTTCAAATTAAAACAGATAAATCGAGCCCCAATGGGGTTGGCAACGCAAAGCTAATTGTAGATGTCGCTGCGTACGCTTGTTCCTAAGACAGTACTTTGGATTGGTTAAAATATGTCAGAAATGACATTTGGCATTTGAAACAACCAATCAATCAATTTTGGTACAACCGCTTGTGGCGCCATTAGTTCCTCAGTTTCCATCCCCATTGGGCCAGAATGGCGAACCCCAATTCATGATGTCACACGAACATAGATATCTTCCAAATTACGCCAACAGAAAGTACAAAACGAAATTCCTTACTTTGATTTTTCTATTTTAAGTTGAAACTCGGCAGACTTTTCGATAACCCTTTCAGACCTGGCCTTACATGATTGTGTGGTTTACAAGATTCAATTTTGTTCAAAAACTATTTATTCTATATGAACGGGCTCGGCCTCACACGATTGCGCGTGAGCCGAACTTTTACCTTGTGTGTGAATTTCGCGCGTCGGGTGAGTTGGCCAGCCGGCAGTGACCTGTCTAGTACTGCGATTTTTTTCAGTACCGGCTTTGGTGAATGTAAGTAAGAATAACATAAGTATTTCTTTGTTATTAGTACAGTTTTTTGCACGTAACATAACTTTAATGTTTTTTCCACCGACTTTTATGATTTTTTACACTGTAATTGGTACTTTATCTACAATGACGAGTTACCGAACTTTTTTGACACAATTGTATGAAGTGGGGCCGACGGCTATCTCTCATCGACCCAGGGTCGACCAAGGGCTGCTGGAGATAATCGACAACCAGAGTTTCCTGAAATGCCCAGCTCTTCAAGATATCGTCCAAAGCCTTAACCATCCGTTAACAAGCAAAGAGATGGTTATAATCACTGGCCAGTCATGGATACCTTGAAAGAGCTTAGAGTCTGCCGCGCTTTAAAGGGTACCAGTAGAACACAATGTCGTTGCTATAAATATGACGTTTATCTGTGCCTTACAAAGAACAGAAGTTGCTTTTTTTATTTCCATAACTAAGGTTTTACTTGATCGATCTAAATTATAATTACTTTCTGTCTCAACTGAGTCTGAATTAACACTTTTGAGACTGATTAGTACTGATAAGAGGTAATTATTAAATAATTTTCTAGTAATATTTATAAATGGTGCACTTATGAAATTGAAATAATGTTGATTTTTTGATAATAAACAATATATTCGTTAATTATAATTTTGTTTTATTCCAAACACATCATAAGCTTGGGCCCCTATTCATACAATTGTGTGGGCTACAATTTTCCAAGATGGCGGCCGGAAAATGGAAAATCGACCTCAGATTTGCAATCAGCGGCTCATTTTATGGTAGGTGTGACTTTTTTTCCGGACGAATTCTGTCTAGTTTTGGCGCAGGTCTGAAAGGGATAATCGATTCGTTAGCCGCACATTAATATTTGGTACAAATGCTTGATTTGTTTGTACAGTAAAAGCCGAGGTGCACGGCTCCACGGAGGCGACCCCGGCGCCCGAGCAGTCGGACAGCGACAGCGGCGCCGACGCCGCGCGCCGCGACCACCACTACGAGGACATTTACATCCCCAGGGGAGAACAGCAGAGGAGGAGGTACGGAACTAGGAAGCTACGAGAAATCACTTGTTTTTGCCATTTAGATCGTCACTTCGTCTGCGTGGAAAGTTTTCCTATCCTATCCCTCGGCAACAGTCAAAGCTTTTGATGAACTATAAGGTTATACCAAAATCAAAGCAGTGTTCTAGGTCCCTTCTTGAAAAAAAAATCACTCAAATTCATTACCGATGCAGATCTTGGCTTATTCTTAGATCATGCAACACCAATAAACATCTTGTATGATGATGGGTAGGTCACATGTCTCTATCAATTAAGTTACTGTCACTATGCATTTTATAATACTTAAGTAGGGTTTGAATATAGAAGACCCCACAAGAAACAAGACCTAATCAGCGCAAATAAAAGCTCCGATAGATTGGCAAAACAAAAAAAACATCACTTCATGACTTTTACGCCTGTAGCACACGTCTGCCGCGAAACAATAATACTAGGGAAACTGCAGTAGGTTCCGCCATGCATTGTTAGTTGTACGGCAAGCGAAACAGATACGAAACAGCCTGTTCTAACGCATAGATTTGACTATGATGCTGTCTCTTTCACGCGCGATTCCGTCCGATCAGGGGGTCAAGTCTGCTAATGTTTTCGTCAAAATCGTAGTTCAATGGTGTTCTAATGGTAATGCTTTTTGACACCGTTCTTGTTTCTTAAACCCAAAATCAAGACGCAAAATGTTTCAGTTTTGGGTTTAAGAAACACAATGTGTTTTGTTTTTGTGTTTAAGAAACAAGAACTGTGTCATAAAGCATTACCATACAAACACCATTGAGCTACGATTTTGACAAAAACATTAGCAGACTTGACCCCCAGCTAGGACCGTTGGCCCGCCTCCGCCGCGAAGATTATGACGCGAAAGAGCTATGTAGGCAGATGTGATCGTCATACAGTGACGGTCAAATGATTAAAGACACCAATCGATTTTCATACAAACGAGGTAACTTTGAAGCTTTGGTTCTCCGCCAAGACTTAGCTGTGATCTGATTATGGCTATCCAGGGAGTCGATGGAGAAGATTCAGATCGCTCAACGCACTCAATTGATTTGATCAGCATTCTAAGAGATATAAGGATATGTTTGAACGACCGCGAAATTAGCATAAACATGTATGGAAATCCTAAAATTGAAAACTCTGATCCTTATATCTCTTAGAATGCTGATTAGATCAGTTGGGTGTGTATGGCGATGTAAATCTCCTTCATTTAGTCCTTAGATGACCATCATCAGATCACAGCTCGAACAGTCCCTGGCGGAGAACCAAGTCTTCAAAGTTAACTCGTTTGTATGAACATCGATTGGTGTCTTTAATCATTTGACCGTCACTGTATGACGATCACATCTACCTACATAGTTGTTTCGCGTCATAAAATTCGCGGCGGAGGAGGTGGGCCAACGGTCCGAGCCGATGATCGGGTGGAATCGCGGGTGAAAGGGACAGCATCTAGCTGTTTCGCTTGTCGTACAACTAACAATAATGGCGGAACCTACTGCAGTATCGCTGGTATTGTTTCGAGGCGGAGCTGTGCTACCAGGGCGTTAGGAATTAATGTGACTGCCAATATGACCCTTAAGATATTCTGTGAGCAATACATAAGGTTGTTATTATCGCGGGCAGGAGCAGCTCCCGCGACTCGGGCAGCCACAGCCGGCCCGGGAGCGCCGCGCTCATCGTCGACTACACCACCAAAGACGACACGTGCGTTTACAATTTATGCCAGCACTACATATTGGCCCATGATGGCCACAGTTCATCGAACGTTGACGGTTTTGTAACAAATTCTTTAAAGAGGTTCTTTCAAAAGCATCAATGTACCTACGTTACATTGTGGCTAAATTGTGTCGATTATGGACGAATATGAAGGTGCAGCCTAGCACGAACATCTATCGAGAAAAATCGCTCGCAAAAGTTCTCGATAGAGGACTTGTCTATGAGAAATCTTATTTCGCTTTTCGGCGGCAGATGGCGTTGTTATTTCAATTTTTCAATTTTCCCATACAAAATTACTCTATCGAATGTTTTTACGCGCTTTATTTTTTTCGAGTTGTTCGTGCTACAGACTTATGAAAATCTTTACCCGTAGCACAAATATCTATAGAGACAAAAACGCATGTAAAAATTGATAAAGTACTTCAGTTTGGGAAATTTGTACAGCGCCATCTATCGCCGAAAAGCGAAATAAAACTTTCCATAGATGATTACTCTTTAGAGTACTTTTACGTACGTTTTTTTCTCGATAGATGTTCGTGCTAGGGGTACTGTAATGGGAAATGTATGTTAGATAAACGATGTTTAATTTTTTTCTGAGGGAAGGCTATCTATTCTATTGCCTGCTTGTGACTGTGGCTTTAGCTTCAAATTAAAATTTATATATAGGGTAAAAGCAATCTATTTTTTTACTTCTATAGAAAATGGGATCTAGTCCTTTTTCCTCTTTAATTTAAGAGCCGTGCTTTTGTCGGTGTAGTTTTCTCTACTACTCCCTTCACATTACTATCTTCTAGATCTCCTAATACGACGCGATATCAATCGTTTTCCTTATTTGCTCCACATACCTAGGTTCTTCCAGATTCTTTCTACTTCTCTGTAAAAAGTACTAGACTTTCACAGACCATCAGACCATTATAAAAATTCATTAGATGGAGAAAAGAAATTTTCTAACTTTAGCTTTCATCAATATTAAACTTTATGTTGCCTCCCCAACATTATTCTTATTTGATTGTTTTTCTACAGATCAAGCAAAGCATACGAGGAAGTGTCTCCAGTGGACTCCCAAACGAAATCTACGATAGCTGGCAAACTGGCGGCTCTCACACACAAGGCACAGAACTTTGTAAGTGTTCGTTAATTTTGGATTTAATTAGAAAGTTTTGATGATGATGATGATAGCTTGAAACGTATACTCCTGAACGAATCTTTAAGTTAAGGCCACATTAAAATAAAAAAAAAGTTGTCAGATTTGATAGAACCTATGAAACTGATAACTTCCTTGAAGTTAAGGATACTTTAAAGATTTTAGCTAAGAAGCCTTTGAGTAGGTATTCGGCCATCATGTGGGGTTATTATAAGATAGTAAAACATAACTAAAATTCATGACCCTACTTAACCATTTTATACGATAACAATAGTTTTCGCTATAGTATGTATCCTAATGAAAATCTTCCACAGTGGATCCAAAACTCATTAAAGTCAAAATAGCTTTTAGAATCGTCTATATTTTCCTACCACCATTCCAGACCTTTTTAAACTGACAAGAAGAACGGGTGCATGAAACTTATCAGCTTTAACAGGAATAACTTGATACTGATAATTAACCTGTAAATATTTCGAATGAAAAGTCTATACGAACACTTTTTGTAGCAAACAATACACAATTTTTAATTATGTTGTATCATCCCAGGCCAACCGCATATCATCGGCGGCAGGCAGCCGACGCGCGTCCGTATCAGAAGAAGCGGCAGTCACGCAGACGTCACCCTCAGCATCATCGGGCGTGTCGTCGGGCGGCAGCTCGGGGGACGAAGCCCCGCCACCGCCCCCGCCACCCCCCGCGCCCCCCGCACCACCCGCGCCCCCACCTGCTGTGTTGGAGGAACCGGCGCTGAGACCGTCGGAGCTGAGAGGCCGATTGGGTAAGTCGATTAGTCTGGTCACCATGCCATCAACTGTGGGCAGCTGCCGCGCGTCCGTATCAAAAGAAGCAGTCACACAGACGTCGCCATCAGCAGCGCCCCCACCTGCTGTGTTGGAAGAGCCGGCGCTGAAGCCGTCGGAGTTGAGGGGCTGATTGGGTAAGTCGATTAGTTGTCACCAATATCTGCTATCAACGACGGGCAGCAGAAAAGCCAATGACGCAGGCATCGGCATCTGCATCATCAAGCTTATCGTCCGGTGGCAATTTGGGGGATGAAGCATTGCCCTTGCCGCCACCTGCTGTGTTAGAGGAACCAGTGCTGAAACCGTTGGAGTTGGTCTATTAGTTTTGTCACAAATATCTGGCAGGAGTCTCGATGCAGGGACTACTTCTTGGGTGTCGAAGACCATTATTATCTTCAGGGTGAAATGAAACGTACCTACTTATCACAATGACAACTTGGTGAGTGGTAAATAATTCATGCACACGGACTCAATATTGTAGACAAAACGCAACTGCAAGAACCTGCAACGGTGTTCTTCACATGATATCAAAACTCGCCCAATTTTTGCCACTGTGATATAGTGTGGTCGTGATACGTGATGCAAAGAGACTGATAGTGCAAGGTATGACGAACACAATTGTTCACTACAGTTATTCGACTAGCTTGTTGCATACCACTCTTTATACTCACAACAAACCTCAAATCAAAATCGACATTTGATATGAAGACAATCTTCAAAGTCTTACTCTTTAGGTTAATAAAAGAAGATATTTCTTTTGAAAGTCGTGAATATCTAGAGTTCATGGATATTGCAAAAGTGCCATACCTACATGCAACGGAATTCATTAAGTTCATCATCATCATCATACTTACTAGTTCCACTAGATTTATTAGGAAATATTGCAGAAGACGAGGAGGAAGTAACCCCGCCGCCACCTCCGCCCGTGCCCCCGCCCCCGCCCCCGTTCGCGATGCTCAAAGACTTGATGTTCAATCCCATGAAACTGAAAGCCAAACTTGGTGAGTCGCGACATGTTCAAGCTTTGCCTTCGCATAAGCTTGTTCTTCGCGGCTTCCTTCTCAATTACATTGTTCATTTTCGACGTTGTCTTTGAAACGTGCTTCTGCGGTCGAATCATTACATTGGTACCTATTCTAGAAACTGGGTCATCTGTTCATCATTGCTGTAATGTTTATAGACTTTTATCTACTTCAACTGCTTGCTATATTCAGTGTATAAAATCGTCGTATTTTGATGTAAAATTGTCGTTGTTTTTAAGATTTGCTTCTGCTGTCGAGTCATCATCGTAGCATTCTATCGATCGATAGATCATCTGATTGTAATTACCGATGCTCTTTATTGTCTCTTGATCACATTCAACTGCCTGCTATTCTATGTAAAATATAACATAATGTAGACCATAATTCCTTACTTTAGCTAAGCTTCCTTCTTTTGTTGTTATTGCATTTGCCTTACGGATGTTAGGAGTGTAAACTTTTATCTATATTATGCTGTAATCATTTTCGTTTCATCCATATTTCGTTACCTTTTAGATGGAATTCATGTCTTTTTGATCTCATTTCGAATAATCATTAAGTTTTTCATGAAATCGAGCAAAATAATCATCGCTTCCAGTTTTCGTAGCAGCTTGCAGTATTGTCACACATATAAATTTTCCCTCAGTGTTGTTATGTTTCATAAAATCAGTTTGTCAATATATGCTTTTTCTTTCGGCATATTCAAAACAGGCTCTATCATATTACCTCCCAAAGGGAAGCTTAGTTCTATTAACCTTTATATTTCTACAAAACATAGCGTACGAAGATCCTAAGGTAAGTGAATTTGTAAATACCTATTATAAAGTAGTTTCATGATTGTTGATAATTAACTTCGATCATCATGATTTATAGTGCGAGGCACGTATCTTGAAATCGGGTGGGGATTGCGCGAAACGCGTATTTTGGGTATGCGTAGCGGTGAGGGGCGCGGGCGGCGGGAGAGGGGCGCGCGCTATTGGTCGCTCACAAGAGCACATGCGCGAACTTATCCCCACTCTGTCGAAAAACACTCTGTCGAAAAAATTTCAAGATACGCGCCTCGCACCCTATGTCTCCCACCACGTCACCGACCAGCAGCGTAGAGTACCATGATCAAAGGAAATATTGTTTAAACGACAGCAAATCGCGTTGTGTACGAGAATGATACGTTCTAGTGTGCAGAGCAGACTCTGTCGGGTTTATGTCGTGTCTGATAAGTTCATGGCACGGTCAATGTATGGAACGGGTACCTAGTGGTCAAAGGCCTTAAATGAGACAGTTGAATTACCATAGAAACAACTGAGGTACCTACAATGCATTTAATTGAAGATGCAATGACAGATAAAATGTGGAAAGTTTGCTTTGCTCGTTCAAGATTTTAGTACCTATTAAGGGCCCCTTATACTGAATTAAGGATTCTAGATGGAGTAATTTTAATAGTAAACACCATTTAAAAGAAACAAGATGCAGTAAATACCGAAAGTTTCCGAATAAGCCGCTCTTAAATGTATACAAAAACGCAATCATATTATATCGTTCCGGCTTTTACTAGCATTTAATGAAAACTTATGTAAGCCATTCGATTCAAAAACCCTATCGTCGATGGGCGTGCAAGACCGCGCAAGAGTAGTTTGCAATACCGCGTAAAATTTCTTTTTAATTTTACAGGGCGCAAAAAATACTTAATATCGCCATTTAAATAATTTTTTTTGACTGAACTTGTTTGTAGTTTCTTTGAGTAGGTATTGTTTTATAGGAATGCGACGTAATTTTACGAAATTTACCGATAATTTAATAAGATTTTTACGTAATATCCCCTCTAAGCCCTTTTTGAGACTTTCGTAAATACACTGCTCTTACGCGATCTTGCACGCCCATCGATATGTATTCTTTCTCTACCAGTCAACCTTTGGGAAAAAGATATCCATCCAATGCGGTAAAACATACTTAACTACATACGCTATAATAAATATAAACATGCACATAAATTAAATATATTTCAGCAATTAGTAATTATAAGTAAATAGTTATTTTGTATACCAAAGAAAGAGATATAAATAAAATACATATGACGCTGATTATGCGCGCACTTAGTATGTTCGTATTTTGAGAAGTTATCGTAGTAGTGCATCCATTTTTAAACAAAAGCCGAAAGTTAAAGTATAGTTAATACGGCATTAAATGAGATATTAAATTAATTCTTGTTTTATGCTTCATAACTTTAAATGACTGCCTTTCTAAACTTAACATTAAGTCATGGATTGGATTGAAATGGCTCTGTGAAAGTTAATAGTTTTAATATCACATTGCAATCAATCTAGATTTTAACTATATTAAAAGATTTATCACTTATTTTCAACTTATTTTGAACAAAAAGTAAGTAACTACTATTTACATAAGAGTCTAAAATAAGGAGCTAAGTAAAATGCGGGCAATATCACGCTAAAATAACAATAGATAAAATTTAAACTAGGTACCTAAATCGTTACCGTATCATTTTGATTATACAAAGAGTTACAAAAATGAATGAATGAATATACACTTTATTGTTCACCATACTGAAACATACAAGGACAGTACAAAAAATGGAACAATTGGCAGCCTTATCGCTGAAAAGCGATTTCTTCTAGGCAACCATTAATAGGGAATATGCATAAGTAACCGATTTTGATTAAATTGAGCTTGATCGCTGCGGACACTTATAAAAACATGATGGAACAGGAAAAAAATAAAAAAAATATTATTTTAGTTTTATCACACGATGAAATCAGGGGAAAATAACATTTTTTTTTTCATTTTCGGATATAATGCACTTTACAGTCAGATAGAATATCGAATAAGAAATAATATTTTGTATGACACATATGTACTTAAACGCAAAATTTAGGGAGATAATTGAAGATTATTGGCTAACTCCATATTAAACGCGCCGAAACACACCTGAAACGTGATGTGTGACGTCACCGTTTTGTATGGAGCGTTTTCGGCGGGTGCTGCTGCGCGCTAACTTCAAGTAACTATATCACGAGAACAAAACGCAAGAGAAAAGTTTTAATATTACAGTTAATTTTCTCACGCATTATACTTTAGATTAAGATTAAAAAAAAAATGATGCATATTCCCTATTACATTGAAAAGAAAGAAAAATAAGGAATGGAACAAAAAACCCCTAATGCCGAATTTGGTAGATTGGGACCATCAAACTGCACAACTTTTACTATGGGACCAACTCTGAAAGCGCGAAAAATCTGCTGTTTCAAACATTTTGATATTTTGTATGAAAAAGCTATGTTTGTTGCGATTATAGAGTCCGTCCCTATCAAAGATTCGATTCAGTCGTTCAGTTTGGTGGTCCCTATCTACCATATTCAGCTTTTTTTGTAACACGTTGTATAAATAGTAATATAAGAGTCCAGTGCTCTGCAAAAGTTACATTTTGCAAATCTCCCCTATCGCTTCGCTTTCGAAAGATGTACACATTATTGTTAGGTACCTATAATATTTGACGTTTAACAAACCTGTATCGGGATTCAGCACTCGCAGCACGAACATGTATCGAGAAAAATAACGCGCGTAAGAAAAATCGATAGAGTAATTTTGTATGGGCAATTTGTACGGTGCCATCTATCGCCGAAAAGCAAAATAAGATATCTCATAGACGAGTACTTTAAACGCGCGTTTTTTTCTCGATAGATGTTCGTGCTAGGATAGCACCACTTCTAGCACGAACATTTATCGAGAAAAAATATCTGCGGAAAATGTCATTTCGCTTTTCGGCGGTAGATGGCGCTGTACAAATTTTCTTTACAAAATAACTCAATGGAATGTTTTTACGCGCGTTTATTTTTCTCGATAGCTGTTCGTGCTAAGGGTACAACGTCCAAAGGGTATATCGTCGATTGCGGTCAAGAAGCTTATACCCACAATGGAGATTGCACGCCTAGTAACATAGTGAAGATTGAAAAAGACTCTTTAGTGACGTCACGGCGTATTGCTATCTCTTTCTTTTCGTTTTACAATACGTTTTCGTTTATCACGAACGAACGAACGACGAACAACGAACACGTATTGTAACACTAAAGAAAGAGGTTGCAATAAGCCGTCACGTCACTCAAGGACATTTTTTCTATCTTCACTATGACACTGGCCGTGCAATCTCCATTGGAGGGAGGTATAAGCTTCTTGATTGCGGTGCCAAAATGTACGTTGTTAAATCGTGCTTGGGTCAGAATGTCAAAAAATTGTACTTATGTCTTTCGATAGCTAGCCAAAACTATACTCGTACCTACATCTAGTGTAGGAAATGAAGCGATCTTTTGTATGGAGACCCCAACATTAAATCCTCAGTCGATGAAACTTTGCAGGGATGTAATATAGTATGTATATACCAAAACCTATCGTACAAATATCCAACAACAAAAAAAAACGATTTGGATGATTAAATAAAATATGTTTCATTTCAGTACTCTTAGCACGAACAGCTATCGAAAAAAATAGGGGAATATATAATTGCACTTTAAAAATAATGTAACACACTTTAAAATGTTTAGCTTCAAAATTTATTGAATGAACTTTAAAAATAATGGGTTCCACTTTAAATATGCTGAGCTTAAAAATTAATACTTTGCACTATAAAATTAATTGTTTAGCTTTAAATTTAATACTTTACACCATACAAATTAATTTTATAACTTTAGTACTGGTAAACAGACGACTAGGTGCGACGACGAGCGCGCGCAGCGAGAGGGGAGCTGAGGAGGAGGTTAGGTTCCATTGTGACCAACAACGCTAGAACCTAGAAACGACTTGATAAGACTTGCTATCCCATTAGTCTGACATGGTTTGACAGAAATTAAATGATTTCGGAGTTGGGACACAGTTATAGTGCAAACCATTATTTTTGTAGTGATAATATTAATTATAGATCTATTATTATTTTAAAGTGCAAACCATTATTTTTGTAGTGATAAGATTAAATTAGAGGTCTATCATTATTTTAAAGTGCTGATATACAATTTTATAGCGGTTTTCATCAAATTTAAAGTGCTATTAAATATGTCCCAAAAAAATAACGCGCATAAAATCATTCGATAGTGCAATTTTGTATGAAAAATTAATACAGCGCCATCTATCGCCGAATAGCGAAATTAAATTTTTCTTAGAGAATTCTCTATCGAGTAATTTTACGCGCGTTATTAAGTAGTAAGGGTCTGATACTGTAAAGTTTCGTCTACTGAGGATTTACTGTGGGGGTCCACTACCTTCCTTTCCTACACTAATCTAGCGATAGCGAATCACGAGAGAAATTGACATTGGCTACAGGACATTTTTTTCATTGAGTACTAATATCAACATGATATGTTTCAGAATAACTTTTATCATTGCAAATTAGCGAGATCGAGCCCTAGTTCTAATGACAACGTTTCAATAAATATCAACTTTACTATCCAAATCAAGATGATAAATAATAGGTCTTTTCTTATTACTTACCTATGAAATTTCCGATATTTTTTCATCAACAGAATGGTCATAATTCGATATAATATTCAAGCAATTGATCAATATATTTTTAAAACATAGAAGTCATGAGGTTTTCTGTTTGCAAAAAAACCGCAATTTCATAGTTACAAGACCTTTTACTAACATTGTTTTATCTAAACGTAAACGCAATTAAATTCGAAACGCAATGAAAAGTAACATTTCCATTGTACTAATTCAATAGCGGCACATTTTACTATTGCACAGCACTACTGTCACGCCACGTAAAAGTCATTGCTATTGTTTTCGCATCGGAATCTAACGATTCAGGGGGGTTACTCCCGAAACACGAACGAGGTTCTGCCCCCCTAGCATGACCGAAGAAACACGATATATATCGCGTGACATAGCGTTTCATCAACACTAAACTGTCAAAATCCATTGTCTTTTGATAGTTCAATGTGATAAATGGCTATATTATCGCATAAACTTAAAAAATCTGTTATTTTAGTACATTGAAAATGGTTGCCATGGTTTCCATTGTACTGTTTTGAGGGTTACTTAGATCTCAACCTCGTGCGTGTTTCGGGAGTAACCCCCCAGATTATAAATTTTTGGAATTGGGTCTAAGATCTGAGTTTTGTTTTTGATTGCACGATCATTGAGTGATTACGGTAAACACGAACTTAATTTCAAAAATAGATTATTAAAATATAATGTGTTCACAATCTATGACTACAGTGAGCTGTAGACCTCGCAAATCTGTCTTTACATAGTTTAAAACTGAATTAAGTGGATGAAAGTGAAATGTGATTTTTTCAACTTTTTCAACCTCCATCCATATCCTCAAAAGGGGACATCGGTAATTTATGTAATATGTACTCGTACTTTTGAAAAGTTAATAAACGTTTATAATAAAAAAAAATATCTCGCCTTTTCGAAAAAATTCTAAAAACTGAATCGACAAATAAGGGGCTATCCATAAATTACGTCACACGAATATCATGATATTTGACCCCATCCCCCTTTCCTTGTCCCAGCTGGTCACATTAGTGAGACCCCCCTCCCTAGTATGACGTCACATATTTTACAATTTTACATCTAGAAATAATTATTCAATTAAGACAGCAGTTCCGAATTTTTTTTTATTTCATTTTTAATAATTTTGAAATGTGACGTCACGAAATTTCGGACTCCTCCCACCCCCTTGTCACACAATGTCACACTTCGTTGACCCCCTCCCTCCTCCTTAACGTGTGACATAATTTATGATGACTAAGTAATTCCATATAATTATCGAACTAGCTCATAAAATTTCACGAGAATCGGTTGAGAAAGCTACCTGAGAGGAGAATAGCCGGACCGGACATACGAATTTTTACCCAAACTAAAACGGAGACGCTACGCTCGCGCTTTGCGTTCGCTCGTTCAAAAAATGGAACAGAATTTATATGAAATTAGAAATTACTCATCAAGTATATTCCCCCTACTATTCTCAGGTAGGTATTTTTTTTAAAGGATTTTAGTAAAATTTTTATTACACTTTAATTCTCGGCGACATAATCCGCTGCAACTTCACTCGAGAATGTATGGCAAAGAGAGAGGCTGAAGAAAGAAAGAAAGACAGAAAAAACCAAAAAACCTACCTCTAAAAAGCAAGAAATAATATTCGTAATAATAAAAACACGTCTATTGAAGTCGGGTGGGGCTGGCTGGAGTACAGATTCCTTTTTTTATTCCAAAAGCCCCACCCGACTTCAATAGACGTGTTTTTATTATTACGAATATTATTTCTTGCTTTTTAGAGGTAGGTTTTTGAAGTCGGTTTTTTGTTTTTTTAAACAATTTTTATTTTTTTTATTTTAAGTGTAGGTACCTTGTAGGTATATTATTTAGATAGTAAAATCGGCTCAGCCAAACGTGAGATAATTGCGAAGAAACATACTTACATACGGGTCAACTGAGAACCTCTTTTTTTAAGTCGGTTAAAGAACTACGCAGATATCCCTCTTCCAACAAAAAAATAATTATCTTATTCAGTTCATAAACAAAGAAGTAATACGACCATTATCATCGAGGTAATTCACACAAAATCATACCGTTTTCGTGCTTTTTTCAAGATTACTTGAAAAGTACTGAACCGATTTCCAAATTTTAAAAAAATGGGACCAACTTGGGAGTTCACCTAATGTAATAACGTTTGAATCATTTTAATCGGTCCAGCCGTTTTCGAGTAATCGGTGTACATACACAAAAAAAAATATACAGACGAACAGAGAACCTCCTCCTTTTTGGAAGTCGGTTAAAAATACATTTATTTGAGAATCACACACAGTACACAAAAAAGCCTAAGAAATCACGCTGTCTCAAAACGGTCCCGAAGTTGCCGCAGATCCACTGTCTGTAGTCAGTTTAATCGTATTGTACAAGTTATTTTCCGGAGAGATTGAGCCATTAGCATAAACGAAATTATTTATCTTGTCAACATAGACAAAAATAAAATTAAAGAAATGGAAAGTGAAAAAATTGCAAATTCAATTCTAAAACACGGGTGCGCTTTACATACACTTTATTGTTTTGGATAAGACAGAATTAGAACGAGACTAACTGGCCATTACGCTGGTAGAAAGTGAATATACTTTAATTACCGGTAGCTTACTCTTCATAAATATTTAACCTAAACGTCGGGTTATAATGAAATAATTAACTGAACAGCTGGGGAAAATGCTAGGTTTGACAAAAAGATTGTCACGTTAGACTCAATATTACGGGAAAATTTAATGAAAATGTTTAAAATTACCCCTTTTTAATTATAATATCGACGCTTAAGAACCAAGACCATCTACACTTTGGCGATTTTTACTTTGTAATGGAGTTATTTTTATGGGTGATTTACGCATCGCTTCCTTTTATCAGTTCTCTCAAATTCGCATTAAATAAGGAACATGAGAAAATACCAATACCACCCAAGTAACAAATTTTAACTAATACTTAATATTATTTATGCTATCAAACCTCTCCAACTAACTTATCCGTTCCTAAAATCATTTGTACTTATATATTTTTTTGTATGACCCTGAAATATTTGTACCCAGAACTATCCTAGTTTATTCAGAAAAGTATCAAATAACGTCGTATTTTCGTTTGGAGTACCTAAAGTTCACAAAGTGTTCTCACCCAATTAAATGTAGGGAATTAGTAAGAATTATTTTCTAAAATATTTCTTCGTAAATTCCAAAACAAATAAAACAGCATCATCAAATTACGAATAGGATAATGCGGAAACGCCGCTGTAGAAATTCACAGTAACAACTACTTTCTTACATAACAAATAAGTAATGCAGATCTAAGCTTTCGCATTCACCCATCACCATTACTTATCCTTTAACATTATGATATGTAAAGGCTAACTTACACAATCAACTTAAAAGCGTGTTTCATGTCTATAAGAAGTCAGGTACAACCTGTAATTTTCTCTTATCTCTCGTTAGCAAATTATAGTTTGTTCTATATTCTTAACTTAATATGTATTGTGGCGAGACTACGTACTTATTTTTATGATATAATCCAATAACTTATCATCTATTAATAAACAAGATGCAATTACTTTACATTTAACTGTGTAGATAGAGAGTCTGTAGTACATTTTCTAAGTTTGATTAAGTAAAATAAAGTTTTAAATTCAAGCGATTGAAAGCAATTCAAATTAATTTATTTCCAAGCGTTCTTTATACAATATGAAAAGATTAAGATAAAATACAACTAGTTTTTTCAGTGCTGTTTAGCACAAAATAGATTACACATTCGATTTACATTTTTGTGGACAGTTAAAGGCCGTGAATTTTATGTTATATTTTATAAAAAGTAGGTTCTTTTCACTAGAATTGTATAAGGCTGGCCCCAGACCTACCGGTTTCATTTCTTTGCTTTGCTGTTCTACCTTGCTTAAAAGACCGCCGGCCAACCAGGGTAATTTTCAATCTATCGCATTTTGGGACTAGACCAAGTTGGCAAGATAGCCATTAGCTTGGTATTATCAAATATCATCGCCTGGATTGCGAAGTAGGAAGCTTTTAGGAGATATGCCACCCTGAACATGGACTCCGATCGTTAAAAATAAATCGATCGCTTATTTATACAAGATGTTTGGTAAAGCCTTATAAAGCTGAATATGGTAGATAGGGACCATAAAACTGAACAACTTTTAGTATGGGACCAAATCTGAAATCGCGAAAAAAAATGAGCTGTTTCATACATTTTGATAATTTCGTTATTAATTTTTGTATGAAACAGCAGTTTTTTTTAAACTAAAACTAAAACTTCGCATCGCAACCCAGACGACGATATTTGATAACACTAAACTAATCGCAATCTTGCCAATGTGGTCTGGTCAAAATATGCGATAGATTGAAAATGAGCCTCTTGGCCGGTGGTCCATAGTAGTACAGCAAAGCAAAGAAATGAAACCGGTAGGTCTGGGGCCAGCCTAAAGGTAATAAAACGAAGAAAGATTATGACAGTTAACAAACAAATAAAAATTCAATAATTTAAAAAAAAATTGAAAACACGACTGCCCTGCCAGGAACGAATCAAAAATTTAAATAACAAGTGTCATTGCAGTCGGAAGACGTTCTGTGAAACAATTTTTAGTCAAAGTCCCCCCGACTGCAATGACACTTGCTAATATTAACTTATTAGTTGTTTTTAATATTATTGTTTTTTTATCATACGTTTTAATGACAAATTATACCAATAGTTTTAGAAGTGATCATCAAGGCAATATAAGCAAAGAAAAACAAAGCAAACATTATGACCTTTTTTAAAAAATCTGTTGACAGTGTCACTCAGTCATATAAACATACATGAACCCAACACAATACACTCTTATTTTGGGTAGCCGTATAAAAACAACAACCTATTCCATTATATTTCATTACAAAGTCACCTATAGGTTAAAGATTGAATGATGACTTATAAAGGACGTATAGCTTTTCCGAGCTCATTCACAAATGCTAGGTCAATTTGACCACAGCGGGTGTTAAGACGTAACCGTCATTTCTGCATTTATGTTGTTGTTAGAAAGTTGAAGTATTTACAATGAGGCAATAAAACGTTTTCTTTAACCATTTTACCAAACAAGTGGTGATTTAGCAGCTTTACCAACTAACCATAAAGATCTAAACAACATAACCATCAATGGAAAATTCGGATTACGATTTTCCTAATTTTATTTTTCGTGATAAAATTAATAAAATAACTGTAGAAATAAAAAGAAAAAAAAACACTTAAGAGTGATACGAACAAATGTAAGAATATTAATTTCTACTCGAGGAAAACCATCGAGCTCCAAAATTAGGTAAAATTCAAGGAAAGTGTTTCATGTAAAAAAGAAATAAATGGGGTTGCGTAACCCTAAAAGGTCAGTGAAAAACGTTCACTGCATATTCATTTGGTGAATGTTTGTGCGATTAACATCAAAATCCCTAGCACGAACATCTATCGAGAAAAAAACGCGCGTTAAAGTACTCAATAGAGTAACTGCCTATGGGAAATTTAATTTCGCTTTTCGGGGGTTGATGGCGCTACAAGCATACAATTTTTTTACGCGCGTTAGTTTTCTCGATTGATTTTCGTGCTACGGATACTGAGTGAATGAACGTTCGAATTTTAAGTGAGATTCGAATATTTAGGGTTGTTGCATATCAAGAATTTTCTATTATGATTATAACATTTCAAGAATTTTATATTAGGAATATAAAGTTCTTGTTCCATATTCGTCCTATGACGTCTCGTTTCTATCGATTTTTCAATCCACTAAGGAAAATGATTAGTTTCATTGTTAGAATCTGCCTTAAAAGAATGCTAAGACTTTTGTTTTATTTTGTCTTGCTTATTCATATTATAGCATAAAATACAATAGCAAGAATGAAAGATAAATAAAAGATTATCACTGTAGACTGTAGATACATCCGTAGTTGAGAATACAAACGATAACCAAAACATGAAGACGGTATGAAGTGAAGAAAGCACCTACGCACCAGATGCATTAATTAAAGAGTACACTGAAAGAGTGTCTGAAAGTGTTGCAGTCTGTTTATGAAGTTGGCAATTAAACGAGTTTGGATCGGGGCCGCGCGGGCTCGTTGTCGGAGACAAAACGACTTTGTGTAGTCGCACTTGTCACAAAATAAAAACTAATTTGTGACTACAATTATTTGAGGCAATGGCATTCATTCCGATAAATAAAACACTATTTTTTGATGCCAGTTAAATGCAGGTAATCCCTGTACAGTAACAGTACCCGTAGCAGAAAAATCTATCGAGAAAAATACGCGCCTAAAAATTCGATAGAGCATTTTTTGTATGGGAAATTTGTACCGCGCCATCTACCACCGAAAAGTGAAATGAAATTTCCCATAGAGAATAACTCTATCGAGTACTAACCATAATAATCTATCGATACATACGGCTAGTACCAATAGCACGAACTATTACCCTTAGCACGAACAGCTATCGAGAAAAATAACGCGCGTAAAATTACTCGATAGTGCAATTTTGTATGAAAAATTAGTACAGCGCCATCTATCGCCGAATAGCGAAATTAAATTTTCCATAGAGAATTCTCTATCGAGTAATTTTACGCGCGTTATTTTTCTCGATAGCTGTTCGTGCTAAGGGTACAGCTATCGTATAATTACTCGATAGAGAATTCTCTATGGAAAATTTAGTTTCGCTATTCGGCGGTAGATGGTGCTGTACTAATTTTTCATACAAAATTGCTATTGAATGATTTTACGCGCGTTATTTTTTTCGATAGCTGTTCGTGCTACGGGTATGCCAATATTTTTTCTTGGTAAAGTGCCTCTTTTCGTAATTAAAGTATCTAATACAATGATTACTCGCTGTAGGCTCTACATTGTTTATTTCATTCCGGCACTAAAGACACTTTACTTACTCCATCGTAAGCGTCTGTGTTATCGTCAATATCGTCATCAATTTTGCAACTAACTCCGTAAAGCTTACATTAAACTCTAAACTGCTTCTAATAACATTTTGTTCCGCAAAGACATCGGATTTACTCGCTCGTGACTAACGGTCCGAAGCAAAAGGATTAATTAATAAGTTTAACGAAACATTTTGCTTTAACCCATACATAAAGCCCTCGTTTCGCAAATAGGCCACAATTCACAAAGTGTACAGTTTTTACGCAAATCAATTTCGCGAAATTATTTACATAATATTCATTAACGATAGGTACTTTGTTCAACGAGCCGTGGAGTGTTGTAAGGCCAATCTAGAACTTTTATATGGTCAACAGTTATGATAACTATCTTATCAGTGGTCATTGAAGTGTTAAAAGTCGTACATAATTGTTATGTTAACTTAAAGTGTTAGGTAAGTAATAGAAAATTGGTAAGGTGTCTCAATAAAAATTGTGGGAAATCCAATCTTAATTTTCTCTTCAATTATAACAAATGTGTACATTTCAAAACTATACAATTTGTCACTAAGATAATGAAATAAAAATAGAAAAACAAAAACAAATAAAAATTAGAAACACGATAGCTCTGCCAAAAACGAACTAAACTGATAAATCAAGTGTTATTGCAGTCGGGAGATCGTTCTGTGAAACAATTATTAATCAAAGAGGTCCCGACTGCAATGACACTTGTTATTTAACTTTTTAGTTCGTTTTTGGCTGGGCAGTTGTGTTTTTTTTACACTAATTAAAGGATGGATAGTAGTTGGTTCTGCTATTATAATGCAATCTGGATTGATGCGCGATCAACAACTTGCAGCTAAACTCTGCAGAGACAAGTATGTCGGAATGTATCAATCAAACGCACGTTAGCGGCCGGAATGCGGTGCCAATAATATGGTGTCGGTCGTGCAGTTTCATGTAACTGTATTTGAAACCATTTTGAATATTGACGGAGGAATATCGAGCGCAAAATCTCAAAATAAGTTCCACAAGTATTATTGTTCTTTCTTTACCCACCAGGCCCAAAACTGAGCTTTAAAAAAGTACTTATTTAAATATCAGTAATTTTGTTCAAATCGCTATGCAGGGTTATTTGTAAAACACTAACAATATCACAGGAGTAGATTATTAACATCATAAACAGCAACATTTGTTCTACGACTTTTCGAAAACAGCAGAGAAAAAGCTTAGAATTCTAAGACAAAAAGCTACTTTCCATACAAATGTCCGAAAGGCTGTTCGAGATTTTTATGAAAAGTCTTTCTTCACAAATAACCCTTTTCTTTACAAATAACCCTGTATAGAGCTACTGCCCCCCTACTCAAATGGCCACTTTTCTATTCGTTCGCTAACTGAATGCTTAAAAATAAGCAATTAGACGATCAAGTCACACGTCGCAAGTTTATGTAAATCACAGACATTGTTGTATTGTATGGAAATGACAAGCCTATGACAAGTAATTTTAGATTTTATGGCTTATTTTTAATTTTTAAGTTAGCGTTCGAATAGAAAAGTGGCCATTTGAGTAGCCCCCTAGGACCTAAACCTCATGGAATTTTTATGTTCCAGTAGGTAGATAGTATTTAGATCCCTACATAGTTACTACATAACTATAGACCGGCGGGCTGATTATACCACCTAGCGACTGGTTGCAGTTCACAGATGATCGTGATCCATTGCTACTTCTTTTTGGGTTAAAAAAATCATACCAAAGAAAATTGGCAATGTATGTCAAATGCAACCGGTCGCTAAATAGTTTCTTTTTAGATAATCAGGGTGCGGGTACTGACTGAAACTTTACAAAGTTTTCACTGTATTTTGTTTCTCTGCATTTGAGCTTTCCACGTTTTAGTTTGTGCTTCAAAGTTACATGTCATCTAATAATGCAATATACTAACATCTAACTAGTTTTGTTACTTCACAAATACCACTTTATGACACTCAATTGCCAGCAGAATTTCTTTTTTTCCGGAGTGACATTGCTGAGAGTCAGTGACAGCGCGTAATTGACACAGTTTTACGGAATAGGTAGGCTACTTTAATTTCAGTCCGATCTGCCTGTCGATTCTGTAACCAAACTAGAACCTCACTTCGAATCTACTTTACTGTGCGGGTATTTTAAATCTTAAATTATATTATAACAATATGCCGTTTAATCACAAAAGATTTAAGATAGCTACGGTAGCTACGTAAAACCTTGCTTATATTCAGCTAATTTCTATTTTCTAATAACAAATTCGGTTCGAAGTGAGATGTGAGTTTGGTTTCAGAATCTACAGGCTGCTTGTGGAGACGATTCCATTGTATTATGCTTTTTCAGAACTTGTTACCAATTTTTAGCTACTTTTTCAGTTTTGAGAAACTGTAATTTCGATTTATGTAACAATTTGTACCATTGCTGTTCAATACAGATAATAATGCAATTTAAGATGTTTTTCTCAATGATTAAACAAAAAGTAATTAACAGCGATGATACAGACTGTTTTGTGTACACCTAAGGAGATGATAATGATATTTATGAAAAAAAACGCGAATAAGTAAAAGGAATGTCAAGTCATTTCCAAGCATCGAGTGTACGCGGTGCGAGCTGCGTGCGCGCCGATGCGCGGACTTTCTCTCCCCACTAACAGCAGCCATTTTGCAGCGGGGCGGCGCGGCTCGGCGGCGTCAGAAGACGAAAGACCTCGCGGGCCAAACCTCGTGAACAAGCAGCCGGCTTTGCCGTTTGTGCCTCCAGCGTTTCCACACAACGCGCCTGACCGCTTGATCAAGCCATCGGAGTACTTGAAAACCATCACGGCGCCGTGCAAGCGGGACGACAGCGCGGCGGAGGCGCGCCCCCCGCCTCCGCCGCCGGTCCCGGCCGACAACGTGCCTCCGCCGCCGCCACAGCCACCTGCCATGACGGCTTCCCAACCCCTAGCTGTTATAAGCAGCGCGGAACTATCAGCTGTGAGACTCCGCGCACCAGCGTCAAAAACGCTATCAGCGCCACCTCCTGCCAGATCAGTCAGCCTCCAATGCCTTCCGAGCGCAGCCGACTACCGAAGCGCGAAAACGGATCTAATAGAAGAACTAAAGATGTCGAAGGATATAACTGGGATTAAAAAGTTGAAGGTGGAGAGAGCGAGACGGGAGAGCCTGCAGGACAAGGAGACGTTTACGGAATTTACGAAACGATTCACAGCGGAGAACTTCGTTGATCAGGTCAGTGGCTACTTTTTTTTAATAATCTTTTGATAACTTTGAATCGTTTCGTTTCGTTGACTGTGTTTTTTATGTCACGTCATACCAATACAATACAATTCCCAAAATTATTAAGTTAATCAGTGAAATTTTTAAAAGAGTGACGAATATCTATCCAAAATCTTCCTCAATTCAAAGATTGTCAAGTCATAAAGTCATCATAAAAGAAAAAGTGCAGATTTCAGCTGGGTATCAACAATGGTAGACACTTTAGATGCATCATGAATAATGCATTTGAATGTTAATTAGCGCTCGTAAATCTAGATCATTCTCTTTCGGAATCTGATTAAAAAGTTTGTTTATTACTTGACGTTTACAAAACAAAACGACAGTCAGAACATTATGGACTCTGTAGTTTTAATTACCTTCAATCAATTATGAAAGACCTAAAGCAGTTTAACTTCATCCAAATTCAGTGGTTCGTATACTTAATAATTTAAAATGTAGTGTAATGTATGAAATGCTTTAGGGTTTGACACATCTATAAACAAATATTTTGCTACTATTCATGGCAGCTTAGTAGGTATAGTAGAGCAGAATGTTTAACAAGAAAGTAAAAAATAAATAACCAAAATGAACCACACGAATGAGTTTAGTAGTGACAAATAAAAGATTTTTAGTAAGTATAACAAGCAACTTCCTTTAAATTCAATTACTGCAATTTTCATGAATGAACAAAAAGAATATAATAAAATTGACAAGCCAGGTCAGGAGTTAAGTATGTACCAACTAGACGTGTGCGCCGATCGGCGTGGCGCACGCCGCCGGTCATTTAGGCCACGCCGCCGCCGCCGAATTATTCATCGGCGTCATCGGCGTCAAAATCCAAGTGTAATATTTGTAAGAAAAAAGTACAAAAGCTAAAATAACTTGCATCTACATATCGACGGCGAAGTGCCATTACCTACTAACAATGATGCCTTTGAATTTAAAACGTTAAGGAAGTTTATTTCTCGAAAAAGTGTCAGTTAGGTAAGAGGTACTTCGCCGTCAATATCTCATCAAATTTTATTCTTTTCCTCTCTTTTTAGTATAAGTTTGATTGTTGCTCTATAATTTTTTTGTTATTGTGATTTTATAATAGTATTTAGTCATCATTATCATATTAGCCGCACGACACCCAGTGCTGGGTATAGGCCTCCCCCATGGATCTCCACAACGATAGGTCCTGTGCTGCCCGCATCCAGTGGCGTACCGCAACCTTCACCAGATCGTCGGTCCACTTTGTCGGGAGCCTCCCTCGGAGCGTCATCCAGTGTGCGGTCGCCATTCCAACCTTTCCGCCCCAACCGCCATTGGTTCTTCTCGCTAATGTGTCCCGCCCAATGCCACTTCAACTGAGCAATCCTCCGAGCGATGTCGTTTACTTTAGTTCTCGTACGCATATCCTCATTTCTGGTTCGATCATGCAGGGAAATGCCAACCATGGCTCTCTCCCTTGCACACTGGGTGAGAGCCTTCTTATGAGACCCGTAGTTAGCGACCACGTTTTATTGTAAAGTAAACACTGGCAACACACACATAGACTTTTGTCTTGAGACACTGAGGTAAGTTGGACTCGAAGATTTGTCGAAGTTTCCCGAATGCTGCCCATCCGAACTGGATTCGACGAGAGATCTCTATTTCGAAGTGGAACTTACCTAACTGGACTGTCTGTCCTAGGTATGCGTAATGGTCAACAACTTCAAGTGTAGTGTTCCCAACATGAGCTGGAGTGGGTTCAACATGAGCACTCGACATGATTTTCTTATCCATCTTCATTCTAAGACCCACTTTTTGGGAGGCACTACGGATATCTTCAAGCATTGTGTTCAAGTCTTCTGTGGTCTCAGCCATAAGAACTATATCATCAGCAAACCGAAGGTGTGTTAGGTACTGGCTATTAATGTTGATACCTAGTCTTTTCCAGTCCAAGAGCTTAAAGATGGCCTCCATCGCATCTGTGAACAGTTTCGGAGAAATAACTTCTCCCTGTCTCACACTTAGCTGTAGTTGAATGGGATCTGTGCTCTGATTTTGTACTTGGGCCGACATGGGCGCATTTTTCTATACCTAAGTGCCTCAACACATCGATAAACGTAGTCCACTTGGTGCACCTCTGGAGTAGCAGCACTGCCCAGGTCTCAATCGAATCAAAAACTTTCTCATAGTCCACGAACGTCAAGCAAAGTGGTAGATTATACTCCTCGGTCTTCTGTATAACCTGCCGCAGCATATGGATGTGGTCTATGGTGCCAAAGCCTTTTCAGGCTTATTCGGGAGGTCGGAAGTCGTTGAACTTGCGAGCGCGACGATTCGTAAGATTCGTATTCTTCAAGAGGGTCTTGTCACCCTTTTTAAAGAACAGAATCACCTCACTTATGTTCCATGTCTTCGGCGTTCTGCCCTCAACGATGACGGAATTGAAAAGCTTCTCGTCTTATATTCTACTTATTTAGACTATCCACGCCGATGACGCCGCCGCCGCCGACAATTTAGAGGCCAGACGCCGCCGCCGGTCAAATGACCATCGGCGCACATGTCTAGTACCAACCAACAACAAATAGTTATACGACATTAATCAAAGTTATACAGTTACATAAATGTAGGTGTAATGAACTGTTACAGTAAAAATGTAGTAATCATTGCAATATCTACTGAGAATACTATTCAAAACGAAATGGATACGTGGGATCATGCATAATAAAGTTTTTAATGAGTCATAGTGAAAAAAGTTTTGGTTTGAATTCGAAGGTCCTTTATTTTGATTTAGAACTAATACAAGTACTAATAAATGTAATAAACTATGCTTTAACAGGTCAATTAAATCTATATACGGAATAATGCATGGATTAATCCATATTCTTACTAATATTTTGTAGAGATGGATTGAATTGTGGAAAAAAAGGCCACAAGCTAATCTACTATACCCCGAAATTATTACGGAAAAAAATAAATAAATTTAAAAATATTAAAAACACGACTGCCCTGCCATAAACGAACTAAAGAGTTAAACAACAAGTGTCATTGCAGTCGAGGGACCTTATTATGGAACAATTTTTGATCAAAGAGGTCCCCCGACTGCAATGACACTTGTTGTTTAACTTTTTAGTTCGTTTTTGGCAGGGCAGTCATGATTTTATATATTTTTTTTAATTAATATATTTTTATTTCACACATTTTAATGACATATTATATAGTTTTGGAATGTGCTTATCAAGGCCTTTCATTTGATGCCCATATTGTAATAATAGAAGAAACATTTTTTTTTTCACAATTGAAAATAGCGTCGTACAGTCGCCATATTGATATTTTCTAAAAAAATATAGACAGTGTCACTCGGGATGCTGTAAGGATTCTAACGATACCTCATTTATCCAAATCAGTTCAGGCATTTAGAAATCATGGTGGAATAAAGAAACTCACATACCCACAAACATACATGAACCCTGAACACATACATATACACTCTTTTTACTTTGGGCAGTCGTGTAAACAATACCCACGCGCAGCAGATAAAAGCTAATCTCTATATTGAGTTACAAACCTATATTCGCTTCTGTACTATCTGGGGGTCCGAGTGATTTGTTTACAGTTTATTTGAACAAATATATACGTATAGGCGTGTGGTGTGATTAGTACTGATATACACAATGGACTAAGAGCTGGCCCCGGAAATAGGTAGGCAATTTACAGAGCGACGAATTCCTCTAGTAGTATGTTATACTATCATTATTATTAGATCCGGGCGCCTGGCAGCTTTTCAGCGGTGGGGGTAGGAGTGGTTGCAATAAATAAATAAAAAAATAAAATAAAATAATTTTATTTCAGATACATCCATATATAGTAGTAGTAGTAGTATAGTAGTAACAATATAAAACCTTATGAGCTATGTTAGTAAACCTATTCTATGTATTAAATTCAGTTTTTTTTTTTAAATTTTAATTAAGAAAATACCCTCCCTGCCCACTAGCACCACCGGGCACAGCCACATGTAGGTGCACCCAGTGCCTCCAGATAGCAATAAAGGGGCTTGAAGAAACGATTGAAAGTATACAATTTACAGAGACCTCTGGATTTGGTGTGGTATCATAGCCAATCATGTATCTAATTCGAATATAACATTGCCAGGCATTTTGGTTGGTGGAAAAGTGCCTAGTGACTCTTTTGCGCATTTGATGCCGCCTGGCACATTTTTTGTATAGAAAACTGCAAAGTGACAAATTCTAGACGCAAAAAGACTATTGTTTTCATTTGTACCTATTTACCTGTCTATGAAATCTAGTACAGTATGGTCGTTCGAACTATTTCAGCCAGTTTACGCTCGATTGCACTACTGACATTAATAAGAAGAGATCTCGTCACGACACGTGATGCGTACCTCGCCAGGGTTGTCAACAGCAGTGGAATATTTATTTATATTGAGCTTTTAGCAGAAATAAAAACTTATCTCTAGTTATGAAGAAAGTTTTTTTGACAAGCACAAACAATAAGTACAATTAGTGATTTTATAAAGTTTAATATTTTTGCTGATACGGCCTCTCAGTTTCAAGCAGTTGAACACAGCTTATTCAACTGACTGAACTGTGCCTGGTTTCTGACGCAGCTGTAGTGAAATGTTAGTTTGCGTAGGAACATATTTTTTGTTTTTAGTTTAGGTATTCGGGTGGGAATTAGAAGAGTTTTTTTTTAAATTTCAAGCTTAACATTTGAAAATTGTGAATGCTATAAGGACTTATTCAAAAATATTTTTTTAGTGTTTTCATTGTAACAATTACATGTCAAATAAAGAGAAACATAAGTGTCTAGTAGGTATGCTTATTAGGATTAGAAGCATCACTACAGTTCAATTACAAATTAAATACCTGTTTCAATAGTTACATAAAGCTATCTCATGTCTTTTTGCGATTTTAAACGACTTGTTTGTCTGTAATCAGGAAATATACTTTCATTATTCAACTCGAAATTAATTAGCAATCTAATAATGTAGGTAGTTGAAACGAAAGCTGTGTGTTGTAATGTATGTTTAGGAATCAAAGTCAGTCCATAATATATATTTTGTTACGAATATTTTCAATTTAACACGGCAAATACCTTAGTCTTCTTTTATCTAGGTTTTTTGATTATGGAAAGTGTTTTTGTCAAATATTACCTTTTTTAACTTTTTTTTTTAATATTAAATACTTTAAAGACTATACTAGACAGTTTTAGCAGTCAATTAAAATATACGTTACGTTTATATTAAGAAATAATTTCAATTATCAAACATTTATCCACTTTCGATTAATTTTATAATGTATCATAATGCCATAAGTTAAAAGATCACTCAAAAATGAAATTGATAGTCTTAGCGTGTGACAACCCTATGAAAGTTACATCCGGGCAATAACCCACTGGTCCACTTGCACCCTTGTCCACCCCCACCTGTCCAGAAGCGAAACGCAAATGCGATGATTTCCGTTTTATTATTATACAGGCTGCAGCTTTATTCACTCTTCAAAATAAGGAATTGTTCAGTCCATTAAACAGAACAACTTTCCCTATGAAACATGTGTCGAATAAGCCACAAAATTTTCGTCATCCCTTACTAAACTGATCACGTGATCTCTTTGATTGTATGGAAAGTTTTTTTTTACATATTTTATTTATAGAGTTAATAAAAAGACACCCTGTATATTCTTTATTGCACTAATTAATAATTGTTACGACATATCATAATGATAATTGTGAGCAAAGGTGGGGTTATCTCTAAAAGAGATCTCTTTCAGCCAACCTAAGAAGTGTCAGATTTTTTAGGAGTTGACGAAGATGCCTTAATGTGAAGTAACGTAAATAAATAACTTGAATGCAATCAAGGGAAAAATGAGATTCAAAAGAAATTCCCACAGATAACAACTATAAATATAATCGCTATTATTGATAAGTAGACATTCGTCAATTTTAACACAATATTTATTGTACAATGCAATTAAATTATCAATAGACCGTCATCTGCGGCAACTTCACTCGAGAATTTATGGCAAAGACTAAATTTTACAGATTAACATTAAGCGCTCTGAAGTTGGTCGCTTCTGTTGTAGCTTTCAGAGATTTTAATGTAGAGTCATGGTAGAGCCCCTTAATTAAATTATCGTCATAAATACAGAGGAAATATCACTAGTCAAAAATAAATAATGAAAGAACAGGTGTTTTTTTTCAATTGGTAAAATATCATAATGAATATCAGAGCCATGAATGAATTATGTGTAAGATTATTTAAATTACTTTGTTCTTTCCTTGTAATTATACAATTGTCTAATCCGAAATCAGAAGAAAACAACAGTTTTTGTTGGTCCTTCTTTTCATAGCAAGGAAGAGTAGATTTAGAAGAATCTAAGAGCATATAGGTAGTCTGTTCTATAAACTTTTAACAGCTGAAATAAAATACTTTTTAACGGATACTAGCACGGTTAATTGAAAGTACTTTATTAATTACTAACTAATTAGTTGCCATGGTTTGATTTTTTATTTTCCCGACGTTTCGGCACTTTTGCAGCTGCCGTGGTCACGGGGGACTGAAGTTGCTCGTGAGCCTATCCTCAAGTGATGAATTTATAAATACAATCAGAAATGTATATTAAACCAAAAAAAAAACATGTCTAGTGAGCGCGTAAGCTCTTAACAGCTATAAAACTTGAACTGCAAGCTGACTAAACTTGCAGTGACTTGCAACTTGACTAAAATTGAACTTTCCTAATATAGCAAAAGTTTTCTTCTTGCGTCTACATAATAAGTATGTAAGGTACATTGTTTTCAAAAATTAAGTTTCTCATATCAGACCCTAAGTACCTGGGTACAACCGAGCTAAAGATCGGTTATTACTATTTATTATAAATGGTAGTGTTTAGGTGATAACAAAAGTGCTTTAGCTACTTATTTTCGATATTCGTATTCTCAACCTTACAGCACTTGTCACAGAGAAACGCCATCTATTGTCTATAGCTCGTGAGCTTTGTAATAATAATAATTCCGCGAGGCGTAGTAGTTACTTTTTATGGCATTAGCCGAGAGATGGCGTCACACAACGTATCCGAAAAACTGTGTTTAAAATTTGTATCGGTATTTTTTTTGTTTTGCACTATTGTGTCACAAGTCTCAATAAAATAGAAACTCGAAAGCAACATTAATTATTATTTTTAAACTTGTCTAAAAACAATAAAATTAAAAAATATAAATATATAAACTTGAACATATAAAAAAAAAGTAAGTCACCGAAGAAGAAACGAGTGTTCCAAGTTCGAATCCCGGAACTTGGAACACTCGTTTCTTGTGGTCCGCGTCCTAACCCGCTGAACCAAACAGACATTGGCCGGCCGCGGACGAAATTAGCGACCATACTCTGCGTCGAAAGAAAAACGCATGAAAACGCGAAAACGCGCGTTTTCCCAAACATACGACTAATCTAGATCGATTGTTTACCCCCGAAAACCCCTATATACCAAATTTCAGCGAAATCGTTAGAGCCGTTTCCGAGATCACAGAAATATATATATATATATAAAAGAATTGCTCGTTTAAAGGTATAAGATTATAATAACGTATCGGATAACATTGACAACAAGCTAAAGCAGCAAGATCGTCGAAGTTGAATATTTTATTTCGATTAATTGTACAGTAAACTTCAAGCTAGTTAGCAAATGATCATTAACTACATACCTATCTGAAGTAAGGGGGCGTCCATTAATCACGTGATGTTTTTTTGGCCAATTTTTAACCCCCCCTCCCCCCTGGTGATACATGGTGAGGTTTTACGTTAACCCCCCCCCCCTCTAAATCACGTGTATTTTTATTGGTACAAAATAATCTCAATAATTTTCAGTATACACACACAGTTTTCGGTTAAAAGTCACACGTTCAACGATAAAAATTAATACACGTGATATCTCACTACACCCCCCCTTTCGAGACTCACGTGATTAATGGACGACCCCTAATTGGCCGTCCTTGGTAGACGAGGTAATAAGAGTCAATAACTCAATTTATAAACCTAACTATGATAGGCAACACAACAAAACATGAATCAGCTTTCTTAGAAAAAGTGATAGGCTCAATTTTAAGCTTTCAGTCCGAAGTCCGTGTGCTTTCCATCTCCAGTGCATTAAAAATTAGATCTGGGAAAGTTCACCAACTTTAACCGTCTGTTTTGACTTTCTTATGTGTGGAAAATGAGAGAGAAAATGTCAAAACATAATCATTATATGATTAACAATTGATCGGCTGGTAAAGTAGTCGGTGAACTTGGGACTGTCTTACCGTGCGTATATTGAGTACAAAACTATGTCAAAAATGTTAATAACTGACAAGTTGGTTTTACATGTTAATGCAGTGGATACGCATGGTTAAAATACCGTAAGGCCGAATACTCAAAGGCTTCATAGCTTAAATCTTTAGTTAAGGTCTCCTTAACTTTAAGGAAGCTGTCAGTTTCATAAAATTCGTACAACTTTTTACCATTGAAAATGGTTATCAGTTGCAAATCGCCTGAGACGTATTTTTAGCCATCACTCCGAGGATTTTGGGAGGATCGAGATGGGAATAGTACCAAATGTTGGGGATTTATCAAGACATGTGTGAACGTTTGAATTTTGAAAATCTACTGGTAACTTTTTTTGGAATTTTGCTAAATTCGGGGTTTTTAGGGGGTGTTCGTTTACTAAATTGTAAATATTTCGGAAAAAAAAACAACTTAAGAAAAATTAAAAAAAGAGTCCTAGGGTATTAGTATAGCTATAAAATGGCGAAAATTATTGAAAATCAGTTTGTGACCTGCAGGTGGTCCTTTTAGATTTGGAATTGTAGAAAAACGGGTGTTTGTTTCCGTACACAAAAATTGATGTAGCTTCTATGATTATTGACCGATCGTCATGATCATAATAGTGTTAAAAAATGCAGAAGCAGACGAGAAGTACATTCGTTGGAATTTTGAAAATCGGTTAATAATATTTCGGGCGCGTCGAGGCAGTCAGGGGGCGCTTTTGTGACACGAGACGAAGCCGAGTGTCACAATCGTAAAAATAAATAGGTACTACTTAGGTAACTTTAAAAATATAATAGGATTTTGCATTTGATTTGATTTTGGTTTTTCGTAAATTTTTGTATTCATTTTCAATGCTCCGATTCTTGCGGGGGCTGCAAAATCTGTTAATTATTGAATTTAAGATGGACTTAACTTTAAGAATCTTTTGAGTTATATCTCTTAGTGTTTGACGCTTGAACATGTTTAATGAGCAAGAGATAATAAGAATTAATTATTCTGATAGTACAAACGTATTGGAAGATTTGATTAGAAAAAAAAAATTGTAAAAAGTTCGATAAAGTTGCGTTGCAGTTAACTTAATTTTATTAACATTTATTAATGATCTCGCTTCTACCTTAACATCCTGTACAATTTCTAAAAATCTAGACCAAGTAAAGTTTTTAATTAATCAAAGATTAAAACGGACGCAGTAAACTAAGCTCGCACGACTCTCTTGCATAGTAGTGAAAGCGTGAAAATGGCGGCAGCGCGTTCACTAAAAATAAATATATTTTTCATTCAAAACTAACTTAATTGATATCATACATAAAGCCACTTTCGCTAGATTCTTATTTGTTTAATAACAATGGCGATCGTCACAAACGGCGGTGGGAAAATGATCGATTTTGCATTTCGTGACGTAAAGTTACGTTATAACGGAACGTTATGAATAGATCCATTGTGGATTATAGAACTTTCGATAATTTAAGTTGATAATTATGACTGATAGTGGAATTAGTTTTAAATACAACAAGTCAAACTGTAAGACACGATTCTTTTCGCTTTCAAGAACAATAATTACGTACCTGCTTATTTGTTTTACGTTTCATAATGTTATATAACTTTCAACTATTTAAGTAATGTTATTAAGCTCTAACTAAACTGT
Organism: Agriphila tristella; assembly: GCA_928269145.1. NCBI lineage: Eukaryota > Metazoa > Arthropoda > Insecta > Lepidoptera > Crambidae > Agriphila > Agriphila tristella. The sequence continues at coordinate 21,348,580 of OV743442.1, forward strand.
ACGATTTAGGTATAGATTCTCTATTATCATTTTCACCAAATTAGCTCGCTTGTCGCCGTTTGATGAAGCTGAAATCGAGCAGGAAATTGAGTTCAAAACATAATTAACCCATTATTGTAAACTCGTCCCTGAAGATAATTCATCATCAGAAAATCGATAAAAAAATATATGTAAACTCGTCCCGGGTAGCATTTTAAAAATAAATTAGCTTTTAATTATTTTTATCTATTGTAAACTCGTCCCTGGTGTTTTTGTAAGGAATTTTCGTATAGACTGCAGAAAAATCAAACACTCAACATAATAAAATCATTATTTATTTATTTTTAAATCACATTTTGGATAACATAATTAATATATAGGTACTTATATATGGTGTAACAATGTACTGATTAGCACATATATAACTAGCATATAAAACAAAAAAATATAATATTATGGTTTAGTCATATATAATTAAAAAAATCGCAGTCTTAATGATAAAATTCACAAAGGTGTAACAATGTGCTGATTGAGTTAAATCTTAATGCCATGAAACAATAAAATAATGATAATAATGTTAATAAGTTATATTTATCTAATGACCACCGAAATATTTTTATATTTAATATTTGCGCAAGCGCATTTAAAAAGAGATAATAGCGTGCAAGTCGGCTGCCCTACGCAGAAGTCAAGTAACTCTTAAAGAAAAAATCTGTTAAAGCAAAGCAAGTCGCATCTACCATTTTTTTATTTTATTAAAATTCAGTTTAATTCGGGAAATATGGCCAATAATTTGTTTAAAGAATCTTTTTCCATTTGCAAAATCTACGCTCAAACAAAGTACATTTCCCGTTTCTAACTTAAAAACAAGCGAGTCTTATCAAGATACTTGTATTCAAAATAGATTAGCAGATATTTGATTTCTATGTATTTATTTTATAGTATTAAGGACTATATTCTATGGCTCTATGCAAAGCTGAAAACAATCATCTACTAAAAGTACAATAGAGAATCTAAGTTACTTGTTTATAGCGTAGAATATTATTGGCAAATCAATACATATTTATACGCAGAAGCTCTCCTGTAAAGTTTGTCTGGAATGAGATACTTGGATTTGGTTTAGGGCAGCCGAAGTGCATAACAGGTTTATGCGTAAAGGCTGGCTGGAAGAGGTAGGGGGGGACGGAGTCTGCCACGCGGTATCTTATTTATTACTGTATCTTATTATGATCTTTCAACGCTTCCCGCTCTCCACACCCCTCTCAGTAGATGCGTCCATCTATCATGGCGTGGCATTGATAAACATTTACCTATTTTAAAAAAGTACCAGGGTTACATAAATCTAGAGAAGGGTAATTTTTATATCCCGAAGAAAAGGAAATGATAAAAAATAGTTTTAAATGTAATGTACAAGGGTTACATAAATCTGAGGATCTCATAGCAGTCAAAAGGCGAAAAAACTTCAGTGCTCCCCGCATTCCACGAATCCCCCTTCAGTAGATGCATTCATCCATCTTGGCGTAGTCAAAATTATTACTTTGAAATATTTATTAGCGGCCAACTTGCTTGCTAACGGTACTTCTTGCAAATATGATATAAATCAATAATAGGGACGAGTTTACTATACCATGTATGTACCTGGGACGAATTTACAGATAATTTTTTTTATGAGGGACGAATTTACTTTCAATGTATGGAACTTTTCAAATCGTGACGAGTTAACATACGGGACGAGTTAACAATAACCCAATTAAATCAACCCCTTATAAGATAAAAGTACCTACCTAGTTGGTTACTAAGTTCTGTAACTATGGAAAACATGAATAATACTAAATTTACAAATAATGCTACAATGAATTATATACCAAATGAAAGCACAAATATTTAAGATTATCATGTATTAAAATTATTCGAAATGACCGCCTCTGGCATGAATACACGCCTTTAGACTACGAGGCCAGTCATCGATGGCAGCACGAACTACCACCATATCCAATTCTGCGACTGCCTTGAGAATAGCGCGCTTAAGAGAGTCGAGATTCATGTGGGGCTTAGCACATGCTTTCTCCTCAATAAGTTGCCATATGGCATAATCCAGAGGATTTAAGTCTGGGCTGGAGGATGGCCATTCTTCCTGCGCGATAAAATCAATTTTGTTAGCCCGAAACCATGCTTGTGTAGATTTTGCTTTGTGCGCAGGGGCAGAGTCCTGCTGGAAGACCCATGGCTGGTTTTGAAATAAAGTGTGGCTTAAGGGTTTGACAACAGGTTCCAGAACGGTATCTTGATAGACTCTAGCGCCAGTTTTCACACCTTTTTCACAGAAATGAACCTTACTTAGCCCTGAATAGGACACCCCCAGCCAAATCATCACTGATGAGGGGTGGTGACCTCGTTGGACCCTCGGAGCAATCATGCTGGCTTCTTTACTATTCTTAGCGTACACTCTATCATTTTGACGGTTAAAATTTTCTTCGACTGTGAAGATTTTTTCATCAGTAAACAAGATTTTTCGATGGCCGTTTTGTGCGTACTGCTTTAGTAGAGCGCGACTTCGTGCTAACCTCATAGCCTTCAATCGTGCGTTTAGCAGATGGCCCTTTCGTCTACGGTAAGCGTGAAGCCCAAGGTCATCATTGATAATTTTTTTAAGGGAACTTCTCTTCACAGTCATGTGTATTGCCAATAACTTTTGCTTCCGGACGGGATTTCTCGTGATTCTCACCTTCACTGCCTTGATCACAGCTGGTGTCCGAACGGTGCGTGGTCTTCCTGATCTTTTTCGGTCATCGACGGTCAAGGTATTACTGTACCTATGGATAGTGCGATAAATAAATTGCTTGTTGATTTTCAACTTTTGTAGCAACTTGAAAATCATATTCGGTGGCTGCCCACATTTGTGCAGAGCAATTACAGCGACACGATTCTCCTTCAACCCCCATTCCATGGTGAAATAAACAAAATATGATATACGTGTGGTATGGAATTATAGCTTATTAAACTGTCAATAATATGTCATTTTTATTTTTTCTTTTCATTTGTTTTAATGGCCAGTAATCGATAAAGAAACTCAGTAACAGAACTTTTGACCAACCTGTGTATAATATCTATGGATCTTACAGTGGAACCAGGGCGCTTGTTTATCTAAACTTTATTAGCATGACTGTACTGGACTGAGGAATTGCATAAATTGACAAGTGAAGTAAAGTGATGAGTTATAGAAACTGAACAATTTACTAATTTCGAAAAACTGACGAATCAAGTAAACTGACCAGTTTTAGAAACTGACGAATTAGGGAAACTGACGAGTGATAAGCCTATCTGCTACTGAAGTTTTCAGCTGTTTCTGAAAAAAAAAGACAATCGCCTACCAATCGTTGCAAGCTAGACGAATATTATCTTCGCTTATTCTTTTGAGGAGCTCCATGGCGCAGTGGTTTAGCGTCAAGCCGTTAAGCCGTTAGTCCCGGCTGCATTTGCAGTCGTTAACACCCAACAAACCGCATTGGGCCCGCGTGGTGGGTTATGACCTTGGACGAATAATTCGTCCAAGGTTATGACCCATCCTCCTTATCCATCAATAAGGAAGGCCTGTGCCTAAGCAGTGGGGACATCAGAAACGGTTGGCCTGTGGCTAATAGTACCCATTCGTAAGGGTTCACGTTTATGATTGCTACTTTCCTAAAGTTATTGAAAAATCTACCAACACCTCTTAAAGACTTTCTTAAAGAAAATTTAGTTACTTTAAAAAATATCCGACTTTGTAATTATTCGGTGTAATTTTTCGATTCATCCGCCAAACGTGCCAGCTACCATAAATATGTGTGTATATTACACTTACTGCGCGCGCATCGGAGAAAATAATTTCACAGCAACCGATTCTAAGAAATGTTGTTAGCAATTTAATTTATGCTGAGTCAGTTGTTTTATTTAGTTAGGCAAATTTGAAATTGACTTGTAGGATTTCTTAGGCTTTTTTATTTAACTAAGATTATCCATTGGTCAACAAGCTAAACTCTCTTAGATGCTCTTAGATATAAATATTGACCGAAATATTGTTTACCTACACACAATTTGTTAATCTAAGGAGCTGCTTTAAAATAATGGTATCATGATTATCTAAAAAAAAAACAAATACTCAAAAGATGATTAAACTTTTAAAATTAACATGAGAATTGTGAAAATAATGGTCTCTGCTATGAAAATATGATCAAAAAATCATGTTCAGTTCAAAATATCCTAGATGAAAACGGGGAGAGAGATTTTGAGTAAAATATCCGAGTAAATAGGAGTATTTAACCGCCTCTGTTGTCTAGTACAATTTGTACTTGGTTTGGTTGGTAGATAGGGCTCATTTCAAGTCCGCCTGGCTAGCTACCACCATCTTACCTAAGTCTGACGCCATAACAACAATTTAAAAATTGTAATAATAATAATAGACACTTTATTGCACACAAGACAGGAAAAAAATTACAATAAGACACAAAAACAGAAAGAAAGCACACAAAAGGCGGCCTTATTGCTAAATAGCAATCTCTTCCAGGCCACCTTGAGTAGTAAAGAGATAAGAAGAAGAGGATTTAAGGGGAGTGGGTGCAATTATGGAAAGAGATATCAGATATAGATAGATATAAAGAGAGGAATCCTACTAATATTATAAATGTGTAAGTTTGTGGGTTTGGATGTTTGTTCCTCAATCACGCAAAAACTACTGAACGGATTTGGTTGAAATTTGGCACACAGATAGTAGATAGCTTAGATTAAAACATAGAATACTTTTTATCCCGATATTCCCACGGGAACGGGAACCACGCGGGTGAAACCGCGGGCGGCCGCTAGTTATGAATAAACTTCCAATTCAAAAGTGTTCAAGCAATTCAAGCGGCAGTTAAATTTAAGATAGCCACTTTCTTAGTGATGAGGATTCTGGGTGTAGTACGCTCCACCTTCGGCTTTATCGTCACTTAACATGGTTAGGTGAAGGTCAAGCACTATCCCGTTTACACGGGATTGAACAATTCGTTTTTAAAAGATTTGTTCGAGAAAATAACAAAAACCAATCTTTAACCGTTAGAGTCACGGTCACTGAAGATCGCGTGTGATGTAACGCGCTATAACAACTATAAATAAATCTAACGGTTACTTATAAGAACGCCACTAATTGGAAATAATATTTATGAAAACAGCACAAAATAATGTTAAGCATATTTATTTAAATCAGTATGAATGATTTATAAGTTTTTTTTATTACTTAAATACAGCTGCTCCCTACCACATTTTAAGTAGGACTTTTTTGTCTAATACAATGTTTCTTTTCTAATTGTTATTTCTAGTACATTTCAATATTTCTTATTTTATAGCAAAATTTATGGATAGGTACCTATCTATTTTACTATTTTCAATATTTATACTCCTACTTTTGTTGTTCCTACTTTATGTCTTACTAATTATCTTAATTATTTTACATTTTTTAGAAATTAAAATAAGAAAAACTAAAATTAATAGGGGTTTGAATTTTTTTCTATCACACGTAGAGCCCATGATTTTAAAGATTCATATTAGAATTTTGATTTTTTTGTTAGCAAAAAATAACATTTTATCGTAACTTAGTTACTCTTTTTTTTACCACATGCACGTCGCATTAGTAATTTGGTATTACAACATTTCAACATAAAACTTTTAACTTAGCACACCTTAGACATATGTTGGTAAATAATACATGATGAAAATTTGTGATCAAGAAAATGCAATTCTTAAAAAAAACATATCTTATACAATAAGTACAGTGTCTGTTGTTGACATTTTTAAATCAATATATTTGATCTGATCACATAATAAAAAGTATAGAATACACGTAACTGCTCGTCTTCTTTTAATATATGATCCTTCGATTCGGATTTCACTAATTAGTTATTATTAATATGAAATAAATCACTATGTTTACTATTTTGGTCTGACGTGACATAATTTATAGCATTATTAATATTCGATCGTTTTTGAGTTGCATAACGATTATAAACAGTTTAGTTCAAAGACAGGTAGGTATTGAAAGTAACAGAACTTAGATGGGCTTTTAAAATATAAATATTGGTTCTTTAGGATACTGAATAATCATCAACATTATTATGTTAATAAGTAACTTACAGTGTCCAAATACTTATGAAGTCAAATTGGTGAATTTTTTTCTTGTTACTTGTTAAAATTAGTAAGCAGCTGTTGCTGTTTACTGAAGGATACAAAAAAGTGAGACCAAAAGAAAGTACCTATCTTAAATTTTGATAAGTGATTGAATATTGCGGTTACATATGTAAGTAAAGCCGTAAAGACAATTTCACTGGTTTTTCCAGCGTTTCCACTTCTTCAGAAGAATACACATTCCTACGCCATCTATTTCTCATTTAGTGCTCATGATATCTTTATCTTCCGTATGCTGTCGAACATCGAATAAGCATCGACTGTGTAATAATAACTTGTATCCACATCACGAGATTTGTGAGGCAGCCTCGCGTTGTGTTTGTCTTGGAGCCAACGTGACGTTGCCGTGCAACTTATCGCTCAATGAGAGTATTTGACGAGCAGCGTTGCGAGCAGTGTCGCGACAAGTCTCGCGATGTCGATACACCTCAATTGCCACCTGGCCACGCGAACCTGCGACGGCGACGCGACATGCGATTGTCTCTTGTATTGCACATTTGACAAGCTCACCGCACAGCTGTTAATTCCCAATTTGCGGTATCAGACGCTATGTTTTACGAATTCGTGAGTCGCGTCGCCGGTCAACGCTCAGCGTAACCAGGGATCCTACCGGCTAACTTTTAGAACTTCGGCGGGTCTGCCGGGCTTCAAATTAAAACAGATATATCGAGCCCTAATCAGGCCAAAATAGCGAACGCCAATTCACGAAGTCACACGAACATCTATATCTTCCAAATAACTTCGGCAAATAGTACGATACGAAATTCCTTACTTCGATTTATCTGTTTTAAGTTGAGACCCGGTAGACCCGCCGAAGTTCGAAAACTTCGTCGTTATGGCCCCAGGCCTCGTAGTTAGAATTTCGCATGAACACGGGCGGCTGGTCGACGGTAGGGTTGTCCGCAGGTCCCGGAGCGTGACGCGGCGGGGAACGTGATCCCCGCGTGGAAGCGCCAGATGCTGGCCAGGAGAGCGGCGGAGAAGGCCAGGAGGGACTTGGAGAGGGAGCTGGCGGGAGAGGCGGAGAGGAGGAGGGCGGCGTCCGTGCCTGCGTGGAAGAGACAGCTTCTACAGAGGAGGGAGGAAGCTGAGAACAGATTAAGGTTGGAGTTTTTCTTTTTTGATACTTACCTATCTTTTATCCAAGGCTTTACTGATCGAAGCTTTCTATCTTGATTCTTGAGCTTCTATTGAGATATTTGCAGCAAATTATTGCATTGTTGAGTGATTTTATTTGATTGTCTTCTTGGAAGAGGTCAGGCAGACATACTGGCAGCAAGTACTGCATTCTTAATTCAGTAAAATAACGGATTCCCAAAACATTAAATGCTTTCTATCTTGATTCTTGAGCTTCTATTGAGATATTTGCAGCAAATATTGCATTGTTGAGTGATTTTATTTGATTGTCTTCTTGGCAGAGGTCAGGCAGACATACTGGCAGTGGCAGCAAGTACTGCATTCTTAATTCAGTAAAATTACGGATTCCCAAAAACTAATAAGCTGTAATTTTGCATATCTGACTTTGTTGTGATTATAAAACACTAATATTTACGAATACAAAAAATACAGCTTGTTTTTGTATCAAGCAAAAAGTAAAGAAAGTACGTAAAATTAGAAATTTTGCTAAAGCAACTAAATAAATTAAAATTTTGGTCAGTAAAGTAAAAAAATAATTAGTGAAAATTAGGTAGTTGGATACATTTACAAAATGACAGCAAGCCATTTAATCTAAAAATAAAAAGAAGAAAGACCGCTATTGCAAATTATTTATATTTCGTCATACTAGCTCCCGTAATTTTACTGAACTATCTTTCTTAAGATTCATATTAAGACGAAATAAATGGTAAAAAGAGAGATGCCGTTTGTTTTCCAGAGAGAACTAAAAAAAAATCAGATACGGTCATTACTTATTCATGTTTCAAGTTTCTTGCGCCCGTTCTTCTTGTCAGCTAAAAAAGTCTGGAACGGGTCGTAGGAAAATATATGGACGATTCAAAAGTACTTAATAATTTAGTTTATTTGAATAAAGCTTGTTTGACTTTGGGCGTAACGAGGGGGGGGGGGGGATTTGGGGGTTCAAATCCCCCGAAATAAAGACTTACTAAGTAAAATACTTTTTTGTCGATCTTTTTTTTACTTGGACCGATCCCCTCAAAAAACTGGCATTGACCCCCTCCAAAAAACCAAAGGAAAGAGCCTCTTATAACTACTATGTTTTGTATCCACAGACAATCCCTCTACACCCCAAAAGTGGAGGAGACAAACGGCTCCAACGGGAGCAACGGCGAGTGGCGCGCGTACCCGAGCGGGACGCAGCGCGCGGTGTCCATAGACAACATCTCGCTGTGCTACGACACCCCCTCGCACCCCGTGCGCGCCCCCTCGGAGGCCAAGCTCACCTCCTCGGACCACTGTAATGGTTGGTATGGTATTATTCTATATGTAGAGCTAAAGCAGCTTTTTAACCAGCATCAACCTTGAGCGTACTCAAACGGCACGCAGCGAATGTCCATAGACAACATCTCGCTCTGCTTACGCCCCCTTACACTTGCGCGCCTCCTTGGAAGCCAAGCTTACCTCCTTGGATCACTGTAATGGTTGGCATGGTATTAAGCAGCTCTACATTCGTGAGCTAATAATGCAGCTTATTAACCAGCACGAATCTTGAGCGTACTCAAACGGCATGCAGCACGTGTCCATAGACAGTATCTGTGTCCATAGACAACATCTCGCACTGCTTCGACACCCTTTCTCACCCCATGCGCCCCCTTTCGGAGGCGGGAAATTTGTACAGCGCCATTTACCGTATACATTTTCCATAGGTATTACTCTATCGAGTACTTTTACGCTCGTTTTTTTTTCAATAGCTGTTCGTGCTACTGTACTGATTACCAAAGAGACCTGAAAATAGTTTTGCTTATCTTTTACTCAGTGCATCCTTCAATGCCTCCAATATTCGCTGTGTATTATAATTACATCACCTTCGCGTTATTCTCACAGACAGACGTAATTTTTTTTTTTAAAGTTGGGCATTACTTATTTTGTACTTTCTTCAGACATCCTTCCTAGAGGCTGAACATGTTTTCATTCACAGGATCTACTTAAAAAGATCTGCTCATTTCATCAGAAATGAGATTAACATTTACCCGCTGCGTTAGCCGGAACATATTCTGATTATGAAAGCCATGAACCATAAATCCGTGCACCTTATTAAAATCCGATCGAATCCGTATCGGATCAGATTTGACCGGTCCGATTACTAATTTTGTAGGGTAATCCGACTTTGATTTAGGTGTTAATCTGCAGTGGTGAAAGTGAGAGGATTTGATTCAGTTATTATTACCTCCAAATTACTTTTTATGTAACATCCAATAATTTGCAAATGTATCAATGGATTGTTTGATTTATGTTACGTAGATGAGTTATTATTATTGTTGCGGATTTTCTCATGTCTCTTGTTTATCTTAAGCTTTCATCATCTTTAGAAATCAAAAAGAATTTTTTGAATGCTGTCAGAAATTGGACCATCATAATTTACATCCTACGTAACATTAGGTATAGTAGCCACAGAGGAAATAATCTCTACGTTTTAATAGTAGCCGGCAAACATCTTGAAATCGAGTGGGAATTGCGTAGAACGCGTATTTTGGGTATGCGTAGCGGTGAGGTACGCGGGCGGCGGGAGAGGGGCGCGCGCTATTGGTCGCTCGCAAGTCGCGAACTTATCCCCAATCCGTCGAAGGAGCGTCAAGATGTTTGCCGGAATCTGTAGTATACTGATTTAAAGTTAGCTCAGCATTCAAATATGTAATTAAAATGATAAAAAAATTGCCCTGTTTTTTTAAATAAATTTCTCTTTACAGGCCACTCGATGTCAAATGGAAAACACGACGATGAAGCTGAAGATGAAAGCGCAAAAATTATACCATGGCGAGCACAACTCCGCAAGACAAACAGCAAACTCAACCTACTCGAATAGATAGTTACTTTCATGGTCTAAGAAAACAAGGTCTGGCATTCCGGGAGTAACACAGGCTTACGCCACTATCCAGTTGAGCGACTAAACCGTAAAAGTGTGACGTCACATAATGGCGGAGTTTTGGTTTTGACATTTTTGGTAAAAAAACAAACACCTGAAGAAGGCAAGTTTCTCTTCTTGAGACATGGAATTACACCCAGGAGCAAAACAATACGGCATAATACTTAGTCCTAGCACCAATATAACTCAATAATTTATTAACAAAGCAAAAGTGCCAAAGACCTCGTATTTGTTTTTACCCAAAACGTCATAGTTTCCACGGTCAAGGAAAGGATTTTTTTCTGTCATTACAAGATAATACACTTCGATTAAAGATGAATGAACGGTATTTTCAATACCAATAGCGGAAATGACGCAACTTGTGTTGACCACGTCACTTCCTCTGTCTCGGAGTGCTATACCTGGCGCAGTATGTTATGTACCATGGCTACTTTTGCCTAGTTCCAAATCACGCCAACAGCACTGTTAGCGTATAATCCATTAAATGGAGTAGGTATACAAATACCTTATTTGTGTAATATTTTGTGACTATTTAATTTGGTTGGATTCGCGCTAACAGCGCTGTCAGCGTGATTCGGAACGCGGGGTTTGTAAGCTCGGTCAGTGTTGCTAGGTTTTAATATCTACTATTTTAGTAGTTTCCACGTACGATTTTGCAGCAACGCCATAACTGAAATGCATTGTATCCGTTGCTTCGTTTGTTTAAAAATTAAAAGATAAAGAAAACAAAATACTTTATACAACAGAAAACGTTCGGTTAATTTAGTGAGTAGGTTATAAATAATTAAAAATAGATAAACGAATTGTATAATTTTTAATAGTTTACGACTTGAACTATTTCACAATATTGAAACTGTAGAAATACTTGAATATTTTTTTGATACATTTTCATATGTAATCAATTAAAATATATTTTTACTTTCTACTTTAAGCATTGTAGATACTTAACGATATATCAATCGTGGAAGATGTTTATCTTGGAGATTTTTATCTCAATGGAACGAAAGTCATTTAGAGATTATGTATTTTTCTACTTACAATTTAAGTGATTTAAATTAAGCTTTTCATATCAAACATAACACACTCTAAATTATTAAGAATTTCAAAAACAATATTTGGCTTTAACGTTGTAGGCTTTTGAGCCTTTTATATAATAAATAATATATTTAAAAAAGAACAATTATTATAAGTTTTTAACATGCAAGTGATACCAATGTTGCAATACTAGTGTAAGCATATTAACGGTGGGCTTTTGCAATTTTGTACGTCCATTTTTAAATATATAAGTAATATATAGATTATTATATGTGTGAATTTATATAGTATGACAATTTAATGTAATGTTGTTAATAAAATGCTGTTTTGCTTAAATTTTGATTTATTTCTGTGTGAACGTGCAATCAACATTTCCAACCACAATCAACCCACCTTTTATTTTGGGCATATTCATCAAACAAAATTGTATAAATTCATTAGCTATGTTTATTATCCCATTAAAAACATGTTAAGTATTTTATATAAAAAAAATACGGATCATACGGACCAATTTTAAGTCCATTATTTAAATATGATGAATAATACGAGTAGAATGGAAGTAAATTAAATAGACACCTACCTACCTAAGTGCCATTCCTTCCATTAGGCTAACTTTCACCATAAGCACCCAGACCTGGGATATAACATAGATAAAAAGTTCGTTTTCTAAATTAACCCAGTCGGGGATCGAACCTAGTATTCTTATACGTAGCTATAAAGTGTATCTAATTATTGTTCAACATTTTAAGACTCCATAATTTTGCAATCACGTTACGACTGCAAATCGGAATTACCGTAACACAGTAGCGAGAAACGAGGTAACTTTGAAGCCTTGGTTCTCCGCCAAGGATTGACCTAGCTGTGATCTGATGATGGCCATCCAGAGACTGAATGAGGGAGAATCAGATCGCTATACAGACCCAACTGTTCTGATCAGCATCGTAAGAGATATAAGAATCAGAGTTTTCAATTTCAGGTTTCAATATACTATTTTAAGCTAGTTTCGCGGTTTTCTGAACATAACCGTAAAGCTCTCAGATTGCTGAGCAGATCGGTTGGGCGTGTATGGCGATCTGAATCTCCTCCATTCACTCCCTAGATGGCCATCATCAGATCACAGCTAGGTCAATCCTTCGCGAAGAACCAAGGTTTCAAATTATCTCGTTGTATCAAAATCGACTAGTGTCTTTAATTTATGTGACCGCCACTGTATATAAAGAATGTTAAACCTTAACATTGGCAGTATAAACCAAGTCATAAAAGGCGATGTTTTTAAGTGCATTACATATTGATGTGAACAGGAAACGCCATAAAACATGATCGTAAAATGTATTGAAACTGGAGCAGTATCAAAATGGCACATTTAAAAATATTTCCAGCTAAAGGTGAGGTTTTGATGGTTCAAAAAGTTGGAATATAATCTGTAATACCCAAAACCATACAAAAATAAATAGTCAAATTTCTTAACGACGAAATTATAAAACGCAATTTATATAACGCTTATACTATACATAATATTATACTCTTAAGTCCTCCACAACCTATCTTACCAGTTTTAAAAATTCGTTATTTTTTCACAGCATTATGGATGATTGCAATATTGATATCCGACATCAATACATACCAAGTAATAGAAGAAAAGGGTGTTCTGCCGAATCTTGAAACTATCATCGACTTAGTTCAAAATATTTTACGCTATAAAAGCAATACTACTTTTAATTTTAATCCTGTATTTCGAACTGCCAAACTTTCTAGCATAGAAAACTTTATCAACAGGAAAATTGAAGAGTTAATGCCATATATGCAAGATAACGAGGAAAAGTCGCTTGAAATTGAAAATGAAAATAACAGTAACATAACACTCGATGGAGACGACGAAACTACTATTATAGAATTCGTTCCTCCTAGCGGTGAAAATAAAAAATTAAGAAACGACGCACTAAAAGAAAATGACTTGTTAAAAACAGATATAGAGAAGTATAAGAAAATGAGAAAGAAAATAAAAGCAGCATTGGAGATGGAATCTGTTTCTGCGAAAACACAGAAAATGGTGACTAAAACGTTGGATAGTATGATAGCGCAACTTATAGGCAACAAATGCTCATGGAATAGATCCCCGAAGGGCATAGAGGAAGAAAAGAAGACGTTATTGATAGCTCGCAAGTGGAACAAGCAGTGGTCACAATTTAAAAAACAGTACTTGAGGTACGCAAGATCTAATACTGACACATCTAAGCTTCCTGCAATGAAACTCTTAAATTTTTTCGAGCAGTTCCACGATTTTCTATCCCACATAGTTGAAGATACAGAGAAAATATCCGATCGATACAAAATAGTCTGTCAGTTTATAGAGCGCAAGGAGGGCAACGATAAAGCCTTAAGAAAAGGTGGCAAAGATACTTGTCAAAGTTTTAAACTATGTTCGGGTGAGCTGAGTAGTTTTTTGAATGACTTGTATGAATCTATGAATAACACAGCAGTAAGCGCTTTTAGAAACTACGGTTCAATGTATATCAGAGACTTAAATACTGCCCAAAGCGGTGAAAAAGATGCTGTGGTAATGACTGTAAATGAAATTGGCGATCTAGTAGAGCACAAAATAGAAAATATTTTCAAAAATGTAACAGGAAAACTTAAGTTTGACAAGAATAAAAGAATGCAAAACAACATGAAAACGATAAAACGTTACATAAACAAATTGATAGACAATGCTATTAATGACATTAAAAATAATTTAGGAGAAGATTTGCGACCGCTAGGCGAAAGACTACAGGTTTACATTACAAAAGATTTAAGTGTCAACGTGGATTTAGATTTAAACAACTTAAGGGAAGATTTGAAAGGCAATATTTGTGAAAAATTTTCGAGTTGTAATGGTAAATTTGATTCGCGAAGGAAAAATTATGGTTTAACGCTGGGAGATTATACTAAAAACAGCGTATACGTTAAAGTACAATTGAAACTTGATAAAGATATAAAGGATAAATTAGTATCACGTTTTGGTCAGGAAACTGAAAAGCACTTAAATATTCCAGAAACTCATAAAAGTAAGCATAAAAAGCATAAGAGTAAAAAACATAGGGTGCATAAAAGCAAAGAAAATTATTCGAAGCAAGAATATACAAGAATGGAATTAATAGAACCTGATCTTGAGAGAAAACATTTTGATTTAAGTGTTACCAGAACAACACATCACACTTCTAGCATTCCCAATATCACAATGAAATTAATAGAACCGTATCTCGAGAGAAAACATTTTGAAGCAAGAGTTACCAGAACAACACATCAAATTTCCACCATTCCCAATGTTACCCATTTGAAAAATGGAAATTCATCCACTACTTTTCCTACTTCAATAACTACAGTAATCACAAAAGCCAGTACTGTAACAAGGAATGTTGTGAATAAAACACACGCCATTTAAGTTTATAAAACGATGAAATCGAAATTTATTTACAAATCAATTTACAGCTTCCCTTACAATTAATTCTTTAGTTAGAAACTAAGACAGTCTTAAAAATATGTAATAATGGTTTGAAAAAAAAAACAATCTTCTTTATATGATTGCATTACAAATCTTTTCTCACGCAAAAACTAAAGTAATCCAACTCAGTTTATTGTTACCTACTTAAAACGAAACTATAAATAATGGGTCATCCAAATAAAGGCTGAGATTGAAGCTTTAATCACTATCCTTTTGCATTCTGATATTAGATATACATTATATTTAAACTGAATAAGTTGTTAATTAAGATTGAAAAAAAGAGTTCAATTCGAGCTTTTTTCTGATCTTAGCCTTAATCTTTAGCCTGTTACCTTTGCAGGATAGCTTTTATTTCAGAATGCTTCATTAATTATCCCTACCCATTAAACAATCTATTTAGTACAATGCGATATCGACAGTAGGGGGCCGTTCAAGTATTACGTAAGCTCTATGGGGGGGGGGGGGTGGGGGGTCTTTGTTTTGCTTATTTTGGATGACATGGGGGGTAGGGGAGTCTAGATGATTATTACGTCAGTTATTTACTTTTTTCACGAATGGCAACCCTCACATGCTTGAAAACGAAACGCATTTTCGGGGATAACATTATAATTTAAAAAAATACATTTATAATAGGCGTGACGACAGTATCAAATAATCAAAGATTTAATTATTTTAGGGGATAATAGACATTAAAAGAATGTAATAGACTGATTTTGTTTTATTAAGACATCTGAGATTAACTAGATTTTTAATAAATTAAACGATTAAAATACTGCAATCGGCCATTTTGTCTGAAACACCAGTCACAGCGCATGACGTCACGCCTAGGTAAACAAACAAACTTCACTGTCACTAGTGTTACTGGGCCGCTCGAAAGTTGTGTCAACCGAACGTCAATGTTTCATTGTTTACTTAGGCGTGACGTCAGAGCGGCGCCATGACACCTGTGAGCTTTTTTCGCGCGCTATTGAAAAAATATTTAAAAATGGCTTTGAACTTTGTTAAACCCTTGTTTATTACCGAAATAAAGTTTTTTTCGTAAATAGGAGACATGTACCTACATTACGGATGAGGATTTCAAAATCATTCGTCATGCCTAACATGGGGGGAGGGTGTAAGAGCTTTGCTTAGTTTTGCTGACAAGGGGGATGGGGGGGGTAAATAATTGTAATAAATCTGCTTACGTAATATTTGAACGGCCCCTAGACAGTGATCTGCGGCAAATACACACGAGAATGTAATGGCAGAGAGTAAATGGGTTTGAACCTCTTAGTATGAGAGGCTGGCATAGTGGTCCTAAAGCGCAACGCTTTCGAGATAATCCGGGGAATAAGTTTGGATTTTATCTAAAGATCTTTAACATGGATTAGGACTTTATAGCATAAGATATTTTTTGATCGTGTATAGATCCCCTATCGATATATAGGGTCTTTCTTAAATAGTGCACGAAATTTTAAACTATTATTACGGTACCAACATTGAAATCACGAAAAAAAACCAGCTATCCCATACATTTTGATCTATTCGATTTTAAGTTTTCTATGGAACAGCTGTTTTTTTTGCCATTTCAACGTTGGTACCATAGTAAAAGTTATTTGTATGCATGACTACATTGACCCCTTAAAATTTCGTGCACTATTTAAGAATGACCTTATATACAGGTTAAATCGTGCGCTGCTATATTTTCGAAATTTCCATCGAAAATAAAAATGATTACCACTATGCCAAAATGTTCAAAGTCTTTTTTACAGATTTAAATGCATCGTTTTTGTAGCAAAGACAAATTATTCGGATGTAACTACATAGTGTAAACAATAGGGAAGTGTTGTACCCTACCAGTGGACCAGGCGATGGTGAGGCACGCGCCGTCTGAGAAGTTTTGTTGGAACGACAATGTTGAAGGAAGCTCGTCGTCTATGCCGTTTATGAAGCAACTGCAAGGAAATTATAAGTATTTTACAAGTGAATAGCAATTATTTCTAACACACCAGCACCTAGTATGGCCACCGAAACACGATGTTATCGCGCGATATAGTTTTATCGACACTCGACTGTCAAAATCCATTGTCTTTTGAAGAGTGATAAATCGCTATCCTACCTAATCTAGTGTAGGAAAGGAAGGTAGTGGACCACACAGTAAATCCTCACTAGACGAAACTTTGCAGCATGAAAAAGTTTCATAAATGAAACGTATTTTTTAAATTATCCAACGTATTTTTTTTTTGGATATTTTTACATAGGTTTTGGATCATATTATATTACATCCCTGCAACGTTTCATCGACTGAGGATTTAATGTTGGGGTCTCCAAACAAAAAATAGCTTCATTTTCTGCACTAATCGCTGTTCTCCCCCAAGGTTACACAAAGAAAACTAAGAACATCAAAATTACAGAGCATTCTTCCAAAAAACTAGGTGTATTTTTCACTATGGGACGTTGGCGGTTTTTCTGTGGAAAACGTAAAAGGAGATTAAAAAAAAATGTATCATATCATATCGCGTTTCGGTGGTCTTGCTAGGGGGGTAGGTTTGCACACTCATAATAATTACTACTTTTATACTGATGCCATGCCAGCTACCAAACAGCAAAGATTAATCGGAGCGATTTATCTGTGCAGTCTTATCGAAAGTGTGAACATGACAAATCGAGAAAATAATAGAGAATTTGTAAAAAAAACAAATTGGCTGAATATAATTTTATAGGCACGAATAAATTCCCTTATTGGTGGAGGAAATAAGGTCCCGTGGTGATTAGGGAATAATCTCCATTCGGCTATTACTTCCGTATTCCGCACATTTGCAAAGACGATTTTTTTTTCACCCAACCTAATGAAACTTTTTTCTATTAATCATCATCATCATCATATCAGCCGCACGACACCCACTGCTGGGTATAGGCCTCCCCTAAGGATCTCCACGACGATCGGTCCTGCGCTGCCTGCATCCACTGGCTTCCCGCGACCTTCCCCCTCACGTCGGTCCACCTTGTCGGGGGCCTACCCACGGAGCGTCGTCCGGTGCGCGCGAGCCATTCCAGAACCTTTCCGCTCCAACGGCCATCGGTTCTTCTCGCTATGTGTCCCGCCCATTGCCACTTCAGCTGAGCAATCCTTCGAGCGATGTCGGTTACTTTAGTTCTCCTGCGGATCTCCTCGTTTCTGATTCGATCACGTAGGGAAACGCCGAGCATGGCTCTCTCCATTGCACGCTGGGTGACCTTGAGCCTCCTTATGAGACCCATAGTTAGCGACCACGTTTCACTGCCGTAAGTCATCACTGGCAACACACACTGTTCATAGACTTTCGTCTTGAGACACTGAGGTAAGTCGGACGCGAAGATTTTTCGAAGCTTCCCGAATGCTGCCCACCTGAGTTTGATTCGACGAGAGATCTCTTTCTCGAAGTTGGACCTACCTACCTGGACTGCCTGTCCTAGGTATACGTAATGGTCAACAACTTCAAGTGTAGTGTTCCCAATATGAACTGGAGAGGGTACAACATGGGCGTTTGACATAATTTTCGTCTTATCCATGTTCATCCTAAGACCCACTCTTTGGGAAGCATTACGGAGATCTTCGAGCATTGTGTTCAGGTCTTCCATGGTCTCAGCCATAAGGACTATATCATCGGCAAAACGAAGGTGTGTTAGGTACTGGCCATTAATGTTGATGCCGAGTCCTTTCCAGTCCAAGAGCTTAAAGATGTCCTCCAATGCAGCTGTGAACAGTTTCGGAGAAATGACGTCTCCCTGTCTCACACCACGCTGCAGTTGGATAGGATTTGTGTTCTGGTTCTGTACTTGGATCGTCATGGTGGCATTTTGGTATAAGTACCTCAACGCCTCGATATACCTATAGTCCACTTGGCAACTTTGGAGAGACTGCAGCTAGTCTACTTTTCTATTAACAGGGGAGCTTATTTCTATCTAAAAAAATATTCAGCCAATTTGTTTTTTTTTCATACATTCCCCACTTCATTTGCACAGTCAATCGGCGGCATACACGTTCTATAAAACTGCGCTAACAGACTGCACAGATAAATTGTTACGATATATCGTGGTCGTTTGTAGCTGGCATAAGATTGGTACAGGAATAAGATATATTGAGACAAGGAAAAGAGAGACCCTAGAGCCAAAGCGTAAAAAGGCTAAATAAGTTAAAATAGTTGACACATACCATGGCGTGATCTTCAGCTGCGTCATCAGATGTGTGGTGCAGAACACAGCGATCAGCGGAGACTCCTCAAAGAGTATCGCCAAGTATCTGCCCGTTGGGTCCCAGCACATGTCCAGGATCGGCCCACCAACTATATCACCAGAATGCAGTTCCACTTTCGTCACATCTAGGATTGGTATAGCTTTACTGGTTTGGGCACCTGAATGAAAACGGAGAGATAGTAATCATAAATACATTTCTGTACAAATACCATTACAGTAGGTAAATTTATTTATTATGTGTAGTTCTTTAGCTTTATTTGATAAAGTTTTAAAGTATTTTAAACAAAGATCGTTTAAGCTTTAAAAAACATTAAGGGTGAGAATATAGCGAAGGTAAGCCGTTCTACAAAAATGTTATGATCTGCATTATAGTGGATCAGTGGGGTGGGATTTCGAAAAGGTAAGCCGATGGGAATTGGCTTTTATGAACCCTTCACCACTATATCCTAGTTGTTACCCTATACCTATAAATAGTTTAAGACAAATTTAGACGACTTTGTCTACGTAGAAAGTTTTTTTGCTATGCTTTGGAAACAATACTTTTTACAGTATGAAAGGTACCATATGACCTTCTCTGTACCCCTGACAATGTGTATGTAAAACTTCATGATGATCGGTTCAGTAGTTACGCCTTCACGTCTTAACTACTGAACTGATCATCATGAAATTTTACATACACGTTGTCAGGAGTACAGAGTGAAAGTGAAAGTGAAAGTGAAAGTGAAATATATTTTATTTAAATAAGCTCACATAATAAGCATTTTTAAATCGTCAATTCTTTTACCCTACCACCCATTATGCCGTCTTTTAACTGACAAGAAAAATGGGCGCAAAAAACTTGTCAGCTTTATCAATCAGATGGAACGATATTTACAAATATGTATATCGTTTCCAGACTTTATATTAACAAAGATTAACAAATAAATAACATTATTGAATCAGCTCATTTCTTAATGAGTTTCAAATTTCTTAATCAATTTACAGATTTTAAGCTAAATTCAAAGTTTGAACTTGTTATTCAGTCTAGGCTGTTACAATAAATAAAAATAAAAGAAAAACATACAATTCAATATGCATTAAGATAGGTAGTCAGAAGCAGACCCATTCCCACTGGCAGCACCAGTTCCCGAACATGACGCATGAACCAGCCATCTCTTCGCTCAACCATATTTGAGCCTCATACGACACCACCGCAGAAATGATTAAAGAGAGCATGACATACTAAGACTACCTATGTTAAGGCATCGAATTGAAAATTTATATCCAAAAGCTTTTCATAGGTCTTTCACTAAACTACTGACTATAGAAAGTAAAAATATTGCAATTAAATAAATCAAAACAAGGTAAGCTATTAAGAATTATATTTTTTGAGTAAGAAGTGCCATAAGGTACCTTTCATCCCGAAAAAAAGTATTATTCCCAAGCAAAAAACCATTCCACGCAGACGAAGTCGCGGGCGGCCGCTAGTTATCTAATAAATGGTTGATAGTAATATAATAAATAATTATTATGGACGTTGGACAGTAAATGAATTAAAGTTCGAATTGAAAAAAAAAGAAAACCAAAATATGTTGAAAGAAAAATGGAAATTTACGATAATTCGCTTCCAACATCCAAATATTGGTAGCAACCACATATAAAACAAGAAAATGACAGATCTACACTAGCTAGCGCCAATTTGATGGAGGTGAATCAACTAGTAGGTAGACAATTTATGAATCAGCCAAATTGTCCTGCCATTATATTTGGATAGTGGATATAATATCTGACATGACTTCTTACCGCTCAGCAGCCCCGTGTTAGCCAGTGCATATACCATCGGCTCTCCTTTAGCAGCGAACAGCAGCAAATCGTCGGGCCCCCAGCAAGCTGCCACGACGCGACAGCCGCGGGCGCACCAACGCTCCGGCCTCCAACGTTTGGTATCCCAAACCCTGCAATATTATTGATAAGTAAAGGTGCAAGTTGGAAGCACGCGACACGCGACGTGAGGCCGCGACGTGTCGCCGCCTCATGTCGCTGCGATCGTGAATTCGAACCCGACCGCACACCGCAGCAGCACATACCATGGCGTGATCTTACCTATTTTTATCCAAATATTAGAGGAGCTCGGTGGCGCAGTGGTTTAGCGCTTGGCCGAGCGATTGCGGAAGTTAAGCAACGTTCGCAAGGGTCGGTCATGGGATGGGTGACCAAAAGTTTATTATCTCGAGCTCCTCCGTGCTTCGGAAGGCACGTTAAGCCGTTGGTCCCGGCTGCATTTGCAGTCGTTAACACCCACCAATCCGCTTTGGGCCCGCGTGGTGGGTTATGGCCCATCCTCCTTACCACCTATAAGGAAGGCCTGTGCCCCAGCAGTGGGGACATCAAAAAATGGCTGATGGATGGATGGATCTTTTATAATACTGTTCATATAGTTTTTGTGAGATGCATAGTACCATATGGGCAACAGCGACGCTTAACCACTGCTAAGGTCAAAATCGCTTGCACGCCGCGCCGGCACAACCATACGTTTAGTTCGTGCAGGGGCGATACGCGCGCACACGAATTTTGTTGCAAACTGGTTAAGCGTCGCTGTTGCCCATAGTACAATGCGGGATATTGGGCCACGAGATTGTAAAGTTTATCATCAGAATCGCTTTTTTTTTGCAAATTCAACGTTTTGTAGCTCCAAATTCAGCAGCACTATTGTGCGGTCGGGCGACACGTCGCAACCTCACGTCGCGACATCATATCGCACGCTTCGGAAGGTATTTCATAGAAACACATACAAATTAGTAATCGACGCGACATGAGGCGGCGACACGTTGCGGCTACATGTCATGTCGCGTGCTTCCAACTTGCACCTTTAAGGTTAAACAGTAACACTGGACTCGAAACTATGGGCCAAATAGATGACGTCAGCGTCATAAGGAAAGTTTAAGGCGCTTTCCTAACCGAAATTGACGCCGCGGTGAATTTTATTTAATATTGTTATTTTAATACACAATAGGGTATTTTCCACATTTTTGAAAACTGCTTATATTTAAGGATTGGAACGAACAATTTAACAGAAAAATAAAAATTAATTAATTAATGTCTTTTTTTCTCCATTAAACCAATTAAAATCAAATTTATTTTTAATTGTTTTGAATTCACCGCCAAAACGCTCGGTTCACTGACATCTACTGAGTGACGTCAACACTGCTAGAAGTAGATAGCAAAACTGCTAAAAGTGGCCGTTTTTTACGCTATCTACTTCTACGAATGACTGCGAGGGAATGTAGTGATACCTTCTAAAAATACTAGACTATGAGCCCTAAAAATTCCACATGAAGTTTTATTAAAATCCTTTTCTATTAACAAATTATAAAATAAAAACCTCTGAGGGGGCCACTTTCGGTTTGGGAATCGCCTTATACATAGCATAGTTTCCCAGGATTTTTGCATTTTTTATGAATTATAAACCGATTTTAGAAATTCTTTAATTAGACTAATATGTGTAAGTGCAAAGAATGCAAAATAATGAAAAATGGATTGCCTTTCACTCTAACTAAATTCAGCCAACAGTCAACTTTCTACATCATACCTGAAAATGATAGAAGAAGTAGCAGCAATGACTTTGCTAGCGTCTAATGACCATCTCGCAAATACAATTCCACCACCGGCGACTCGGCGGAGAGGCACAGCCGTTTCCATTGCAACATCCCAAACCAGCATAGAAGTGTCTGCTCCGCTGCAGCTTATCAAGAGATCACCATTCGGAGACCAGCTCACGTCAGTGACTGGACTGTGACCTGATCTGTAATATTAAATTAAATTGTATAAAAAAAGGGCCCAACTTTTTTGTTTTAATAAAGTTTATAAGTGATTCAAGAAGGAACATTGTTGAAAGAAATTGAATACTTATTTTCAAAGAACAAAATTCATACTTCCTTACTAGTAGGTATTATAAATGCGAAAGTAACTCTGTCGGTCTGTCTATTACGCTTTCACGCCTAAACTACTGAACCGATTTTGATGAAATTTGGCACAGAGATAACAGTAGAGCTTGAGAAAGGACATTAGCTACTTTTAATCACGAAATAAGGGTTGAAGTGGTTAAAATATGGGATGAAAGTTTGTATAAAAGTCCTTCGTTTTCGAAGCTAGGATTTACAAATTTTAATGTTTAGGCTGACAATAAAAAAAAATTGGTATAGTGGTGGCCGGATTTTATTAGAAACACCAGTTGATTTTCATACAAACTAGGTAACTTTGAAGCCTTGGTTCTCCGCCAGGGATTGATCTAGCTGTGATCTGATGACGGCCATCTAGGGAGTGAATGGAGGAGATCCAGATTGCTATACACACTCAACTGATCTGATCAGCATTCTAAGAGATATAATTCTGAACCACAGATAGATGATCCAACAAAAAGTTACATAACTATTCAGTTGTTAATTTGGTACAGTTATAATTAATAGCTATGGTTTTCATTTACCTTTTTAATACAACTGCATTGCTTGAAGATGGCTTCGTAAACAAAGAATTTGGGTCCACAGTCCACACAATTACTCCTTGCTCACATCCTACAGCTATTTCTGAAGCTGACAGCGGCCTCCAGCACAACGAAGACACGTGCCCTTGAGCTTTGCACTTTAAAGTAGACACAAACAGTACTTCAGAACAATAAACACGGACATTATCATCAGCAGTAGCTACTGCAATTTTTGTTGTATGAGGATGCCATGCCAAGCACTTCACTGGCACATTACCCCAATTCCTGGTTCTTGAATAATTAGAAACAATTTTAGGCCCTATGTCTTTCAAATGGGGTTGAAGGAAATATCTAAATGCGGTGAACACATTTGCCACTTTTAAAACGTAAGACGCCGTAACTGCAAGTAGAGGGACGTCACGGTTTACTGCAGGGTCGGCAGCTACACTCAACGCCTCCAAAAAGCCTTGCTTATACCACACACTTGTGATTTTCTTAAGCAAATTGTCCTCAACTTCAACATACATTGAAATGTTTTCATCTGTACTTCTATGGTGGTGAATATCTTTTGTAACATTGATCACAGGATGCTTTTTGGTCTGAAAAGAGTAAATTGAAATTTAGATATAGGATAGGATTATCATCAGTATTTTGAGTTTGTTTTGAGGAACAAAAAGTTAACCTCACCGTATTTGTAAAAGTGGTTAGGTTGCCAAACCGAGCATTACCACAACAGTATACTTCATCTATTTTACAAAATGCTATTTCTTCTGGTGCTGGTAAGTCAGGAAATCCATGAAAGGCCGACATTATTTCAAAAATATATCGAAATGTAAATAAAACAGAAACCGGCTAAAAACTTCAAGACAAAAGAAATTCAAATCAAATTTCTGACATTGACTTGACATATGTCAGGATGACATTAAGGCCGCGTTCCGAATCACGCTTACAGCACTGTGAGCGCACTAACGCCCGGTCCAAATCATGCTTACAACGCTCACGTAAGTCAAAGTGACGTCACAGATGACGTCATCGCATGTGCTAACGACGCTCAGCGTATTCCACCAAAGCACTGTGAGCGTAGTCGGTGTAGCTGTCAAACTTCCTTGTCAAAGTTCATTGTTGACAAAAAATACGTGGTTAAATTGTGAATCGTTGTGGATGTTGTGGTCATTATTTGTGATTTTTACAAAAGATGGCTGAATTTATTGAACTGCAGGTGTTTTGTAAAGATACGAACGAAATAATTATATTAAACTGATGTTGAAAGAGCTAGCAGTGGTAATAAGTATTTTGAAGCTTTGAGAGTTTAAAATTGGTTAGTAAATAATTGGTCTCAGTTAAGGAACTTAATTCGTATTCATTATTGCCTTTTTATTTACCTATCCCTTAGAATACATATTTACTTTACCGAGATTAACCCATTTGAGGTTATGTTGTTCTAAACAATCCAACGTTAGCTATGTTAGCGCTCTCACAAGCGGTCCAAATCAATAGTATCGTGAGCGTGCTGACAGCGTGCTAATGATTCGGTCCGGCACAGAATGACGTCACACGCTCTGAGCACTGTTGGCGTGATTCGGAACGCGGCCTAAGTGCATTCCAGCAGACAAATCGCTAAGTCATAATCGCTAATCGCAGACAAATCGCTAACCATGTAAAGTACAGTACGAGGAAAACATCTTGACACTTTTGACGGAGTGGGTATAAGTTCGCGCTTGTGCACTTGTGTTATGAGTGACCACTAGCGCGCGCCCCTCTCCCGCCACCCACGTACCTCACCACAACGCATACCCAAAATACGCGTTCTGCGCAATCCCCACCCGATTTCAAAATGTTTGCCTCGTAACCAACACTTTTTTCGGAATGAAGGTTACCCTATGATGTCCTTCTCTGTACCCCTGACAACCTTGAAATTTCATGATGATTGGTTCAGTAGTTAAGACGTGAAGGCGTAACAAACAAACAAACGAACTTTCGCATTTATAATATTACTAGCGGCCGCCCGCGACGTTTTTTGCAATCCTTCGGGAATAAACCTTTTTTTCGGGATGAAAGGTACCCTATGTCCTTCTCTGTGCCCCTGACAACGTGTATGTAAAATTTTATGATGATCGGTTCAGTAGTTAAGACGTGAAGGCATAACAAACAAACAAACGGACCTTCGCATTTATAATATTAGTAAGGATAGAGTCTGGTCAACGAAAGATGAACCGGAAATGGAGGCGCCACTTTCCCTGCTAAATTAAAGTTTAGAGGCTAAGTTATTGGAAACTGAAGGTCCAAACAAATTATCGGACGCGGCTTACTGCCGCGGCTGATCTGAGGTGTGCAAACTATCGGATGTAGTAGGTCGCGGACGTAACCATAGACTAATATGACGTCATCAGACGTCCGATAGCTATCTGGAACGCAGGATGTTATTAGAGTATGCACACTTATCAGCCGCGGCAGTAAGCCGCGTCCATAAGCCGCGTCCGATAATTTGTTTGGACCTTGAACCTTAAAATAAGGCGGAAAATTAGTTCCATTTCCAACCGAGACTCATCTTTCGTTGACCAAACTCTTGGTAAGGATTACTGCCGGTACTGTCCTTACCCGTTAACAGGAACATGTGTCAAGAAAAAAACGCGCGTAAAACTATTCGATAGAGTAATAAATTATCTATGGAAAATTTCATTTCGCTCTTCGGCGGTAGATGGCGCTGTACAAATTTCCCATACAAAATTGCTCTATCGAATGTTTTTTTTTTCGATCGGTAGCTGTTCATGCTACGGGTTCTACTACTACTACTAACTCTACATTGAAAATGTAATCCTACTAATATTATAAATGTGAAAGTTTGTAGGTTTGGATGTTTGTTCCTCAATCACGCAAAAACTACTGAACGGATTTGGTCGAAATTTGGCACAGAGAAAGTAGATAGCCTAGATTAAAACATAATAATATAATACTTTTTATCCCGATATTCCCACGGGAACGGGAACCACGCGGGTAAAACTGCGGGCGGCCGCTAGTTTAGAAATAAAGCTAAAAATAATTTAGAAAAAAGTATTCATTCGATAGACTTATATTATATTATCTATGGATAATTAAATTTCGCTTTTTGGCGGTAGATGGCACTGAACAAATTTTCCATACAAAATTACTCTAAAGATTTTTTAACAGGATTTTTTTTCTCTATACAGATTACAGGGTAATTTTGCGACCCCTTTACAAAATCAAATATAAGTTCAAGGAAGTATTAAAAAAAAAGTTGGTGAGAGAGTTTATGAATTATTTCTTTTTAAATTCACAGTTTTCAGCCACTTTTTTATCCTAAAAATCTAGGCGCGCACGCTCACCGTCGCGCACGGGGCGTGAGCAACTATTAGTATTCTGTGGCGTTAGCGAGGCAAAGCGGGTGGCGATGGCGGGAGGTTTTTACCTGACAAAATTTGAAAAGGGGTCCAAAAATGACCCTGTAGATGTTCGTACTACGGGTGCTGGTGCGAGTGTAATTTCTAGTATATTATTAAGTAGTTTATAAAATGGCATTGTGAATGCTAAAATCTCAAGTACTCCCTGAAAACGAGACACAATAGATTGTCTAAATATTGTTATCCGGTTGCCGGAAACCGCTCGGGCGTTGATGAATTAAAAAAACGCAATCATCTGTAAAAATTATTTAGGTACTTTCCACACTATAACACATTCTCCAGTCTACGTGTGGTATAATGAAATTAAACTTCGTAATTCGTAAGCAACGGTGCTGTTTCGTAATTAACTATGAAAATACAGTCTTGTTTTTAAAATTTGAATGAAAAAACTGTTAATTGATTTTCGCATTGCCGTTGCGATTGTCGAACAAAAGCCTTTGATTACGCGAGCGGAGTTTTAAATTAAAAGAAGTGTTAATACCAGTTTAATTTGCTTACTATGGTATTTTTGGGTAAGTTTTAATGCTGAAAATTGCATTAATTCATATAAGGAGTTTCATTGAAATAAAAAAATAAAAAATATTTATACAATAACTTCAATTAAGTAATTGTTTTGTTTGAGGTGTTAAAGTTAGATAATTTAATGGATGTGATTCATTCCTTAAGGTGGCACCCTGAGCGAAAGTGGCGTCACGATGAATTTTATTTAATATTATAATTCTAATACTTACATAATTTTACGTGGAATTTTTAGGGCCCCCAGTCTTGTATTTTTAGACGGTATCGTTACATTCCCTCGTAGTCACTTCTAAAAGTAGATAGCAAAACTGCTTAACAGTGGCCGTTTTTGACACATTTGCTATCTACTTCTACGAATGACTACGAGGGTATGTAGTGATACCTTCTAAAAATAATAGATCATGTGCTCTAAAAACTCCACGTAAAACATTATTAAAATCGTTTTCTTTTAATAACTTATTAAATAAAAACCTCTGAGGGCGCCACTTTCACAATTAACCGTAGCACGAACAGCAATTGAAAAAAATATAAAAAAATATTAAAAACACGACTGCCCTGCCAAAAACGAACTAAAAAGTTAAACAACAAGTGTCATTGCAGTCGGGGGACCTTTTTATGGATCATTTTTTGATCAAAGAGGTCCCCCGACTGCAATGACACC
The DNA here is from genome assembly GCA_928269145.1 of Agriphila tristella. Taxonomy (NCBI): domain Eukaryota; kingdom Metazoa; phylum Arthropoda; class Insecta; order Lepidoptera; family Crambidae; genus Agriphila; species Agriphila tristella. Next base: position 21,376,585 of record OV743442.1, read on the forward strand.
TGTTGTTTATTAACTTTTTAGTTCGTTTTTGGCAGGGCAGTCGTGTTTTTAATATTTCTTTAATTTATTTATTTTTATTTCACACATTTTAGTGACATATTATATAGTTTTGGAACGTGGTCATCAAGGCCTTTCATTTAATGCCCATATTGTAATACCCATATTGTAAAAATAGAAGATTTATTTTTTATTTTTTCACATTTGTTTCACATTTGAAAATGGCGTCGTACAGTCGCCATATTGATTTTTTCTAAAAAACATATAGCCAGTATCACTTGGGATGCTGTAAGGATTCTAACGATACCCCATTTATCCAAATCAGTTCAGGCATTTAGAAGTTATGGTGGAATAAAGAAACTCACATACCCACAAACATACATGAACCCTGAACACAATATATGTTACCGTTAGAGTACGGAATTCGTTAATCTGCAGATTAACTAGTCAAACTGCAGAATAACTGGTCGAGTCAGTTAAAGTGCGGAATTAAAAAAAAAAAAAAGATTTCCGCACTTTAATTAATCTGCAGATTAACGCATGCTACACCGTTAAAGTGAGGAATACAGTAAGTGAAATAGCCAAGGCTTCAGGAAATTGAAGTGAAAGACCTACATTGAAAGTTTATTTTACAAAAACTTCGTTTCTGGCGCTTCGCCGGCCGCTCCCGCGGCACGCTCGCTCCGCTCGCTCGTCTCGCGCGTTTTTGGTACCAATACCATAAGAATAAATAAAACTTACAAGAACGGACACTCCCGCTCCGAACGGGCTCAAGGTCACGATATTACCGCGTCTGTTAAACAGAATACTCAGTCAGGCTGTCTGTCACGGCTGACGTCGCAGAACGCGCGTTTGCCTGTTTTTGAGTTCCGTAATCTTTTCTCTGTGCGTAAATCTTAGAATTAAATTGTATTACAATGGCGCCAAGTTATTGTGCTGTGTTTGGTTGCAAACAATTCGAAAACAATGCCACAAATTAAGTTTCTTTAGTTTTCCCAAAGATGATATGAGGTAAGTACCTAATATTATCAAAATATTATTTCGTTTTCGTAGTACCTAATTAATAAAAAGGACCTGACGAGTATTTATCAAAAAAGATGTACATTTGTGAAAAAAACATCGTCACACAAGTTCTGTGGCAAAATATAAAATAAAAGGATTGAAGAAAATATCTACCTATACCTATACCTATTCATAATTGGGTTTGGGTTTGGATTTCGTTACGTATTGAAACACAACGAAACAGTAAGCAGATCAAAACCTAAAAATGTTTTAGAAGTACATTTTAGTTCAAAATTTAATTTAATTTCCATACTAAATGTTTAGGTATTTACTTTATTTATACAAACTCAGGAGTAGGTAAGTACTTGCTTACCCAGAAAAAGTGATTATTTCATTTTTGTATTTACTAACTAGAATAAAATAATGATTTTAAACTAAAGAAAAACTCATATTTTTGCGATATGATCTTTAAACGTTAGCAATATTTAACAGTAAGCAACCCTGGCGAACACGCTTGGACGACAGCGGGGCGTAGCGACGTGAAGGGGGAAGTAGTTATATAAATGGCGGCATTTGGGACTCGCACAAAGAAGAGTATTGTTTATTCTTATGCCAATACTAACCTAACCTAACCTAATAAACACGTTGTAACTTTTTCCACGGCGGGGGGCTTGGCCCCCCGAGCCCCCCCTTCCCCCCGCTTTTGGGTCTACCCCCTTTTATGTTATTACTAATTTTACTTTAACTGATTAACTAGTTAAAGTTCGGAAATCGTCTATTTAAAGCAATCTTTGTTTGAATTAGTAGGTACTTACAATACTTTGAAATCACAGCAAAGCCATGATCAATTTTGGATCTACTTTTCTGCGGTTCGTGTGTATGAAATTCCTATAAAAATACTTATTTCATTGTTATAAACATTACCTACTATTTTATTGAAAGGTAGTACTACTACCTAAAAAATATAAAAAATCTAAGATTTGTTTTGAAGCCACGTCAAACCAAACCTGAGAGTTCAAACTGAGACGCAATTACTGCGACTGATAGGCACGAAATTTTAGTTTAAATGACTTTAGGCGAACTTTTATTTTATTCAAAATTAAAAAAGTGTGCGATGCCCGACTGATTCGCGCACCGCCGCGCCGCGCTAAGACACCTCCCGCCGCCTCCTATCGTGATACCTTCACGTCGCCTACACTACATCTACCTATAGTAAAGTCTATAAAGAACGTCATTGTTCCTCGTGTTCCCCTACCTATAGCAATTCTCCAAATCTGATCTTCGTATCTCAAAGCTGCGAAGTTCCACAGGGCTATGACACCCGAGTAATACCACACGGCGACGCTACACGCGCCGCTAAGGGGGAGCATACCGCCCCCCCTATGACTCCCACAAAAAAATATAAGACATAAAATGTTTCTCATCTCAATACTCTCTAGGCGTGCGTGTCTCTCAGTTTTTCGATCTTTGACCTCGTTCTCGTTCACGAGATATCGAAGATATTCCGAGGAAAGGTGTTAAAAAATCAAGGTTTTTTTTTGTTTTTTTTTTCAATTTTCGAAAAAAGTTTTCTACTTTTACGAAAAATTTTTTCGCCATCTGTAAGCCATTCAAATTCTGCGTCTTTTGAGTCCTCATACGTCCTCATGGCCCTAAACCACTATATACCACGGGGCAAACACCCTTTCAGCGAAAATGGGGCCCTACCGGAGCGAACGAAAAAACATTTTCGATGTTAAAATTCCGCACTTTAACTGACTCGACCAGTTATATCTGCAGATTCACTAGTTAATCTTAAATTAACGAATTTCCGCAGTTTAACGGTGACATTTCCGCACTTTAACGGTGACATATTATACACTTCTTTTGGGCAGTCGTGTAAAAAAAGTAACGCGCGTACAAAAATTCGATAGAGTAAGTTTGTATGGGAAATTTGTACAACGTCATCTATGTTAAGCGAAATTAAATTTTCCGTAGATCTCTGTCGAGTAATTTTACGCGCGTTATTTTTTTCGACAGTGCAATTTTGTATGAAAAGTTAGTACAGACAGCGCCATCAACCGTCAAATAGCGAAATAAAATTTTCCATAGAGAATTCTCTATCGAGTAATTTTACGCGCGTTATTTTTTTCGATAGCTGTTCGTACTAAAGGTGCCTTCCCACGGTGCGTGCTACCACGCACCGCACCGAGCCGCACGAGGGCGAGCACGCATAGATCCTTTGAAGTTACCGGCGAACGCGTCGTTTCCCACGGTGTGTGGTCTTGTCTGATGCGCTCTCGTGCGTCTACAGACGCACCGGTGGGAAGGCACCTTAAGGGTACTGGTAAAAACGGACTTGCTCCACCTGTCATCGCTTCGTCTTTGGAGAAAAAATACGCGCGTAATACGTGCTGATATATTTTCGCTTTTCGGCGGTAGATGGCGCTGTATACTTTTCCCATACAAAATCACTCTTTCAAATTTATTTATGCTACGGCCAGACTATCGCGCTGTTGCGAAGCTTTTTGTTGCCGTGTTGTGCAATTATAAACTAATGAGTCAAGGGTGTAAGTTTATTTTCATGAAAAATCTTCAATTTATTTCCTTTAAGGGTTCATGATAGGAAAACATGGTTTGCGTGGGCCATATTTTTATATAGAAAACGTAGTTGTATCCACAAAAAAACATAAGACAAGCTAAAGAGATTACCTAGTAGCTACAAGTATTAAATTGCGTATAAACCTCACAGATAATTGTAAAAAAAACAGAATATCATCAAAAGCGCTTGTCGCGGGTCATATTTTTGGCGTAAATAAAAGCGGAAACGTATTGAATTCTACATCAAAGTACACTTTAATGTACTGACTGTGAAGTTGCTCCAAATTTTTTTTAAGAAAGATAATTGTGATAAAGATAATGATGAAAAAACAACGAAAAGCATCGAAAAAGTGCAGGAGTGAGGTTATTTTCCATACTCTTTACATGTAAAGAAAAAGACAGTGACAAATGTTTTCGCTTAATCAAGCCTTAAGTCAAATTAAAGTATGGCCCTGGGGTTACGAGCGTTTTTTCTCTCAATAGATGTTCGTGCTACGGGTAGCTCGTCAAATAACTTAACTACAACTATCATCCTTATTTATTTTCACCTTTGCTTATTTCTGTCACAAAAATAGATCAAAAGACAACATAAAAGTTAGTTAATTTAGGAAAAAACAACCTGTTGAGTGTTTAGTTTGATTTACCTAATCGCGCAATACAAACTTATCTTTTTTTCCCTTAATGCGATGAAAAAATTTTTCGACTTAGTGATTTGTATGCTGTGAAGAGACATTTAAATACACTGCATTTTAGAAAGAAAACAACAATCTCGGTTCCTGTGCCTTTATTGCGATGAAATCAGTTTTTCAAATTAAAGATTTGTATGCCGGATTTATTTTCTATGAAGAGACATTCATACACTTAATTTTAGAAAGTAAAAAAATCTAATGTGTCTCTCTGTAAAAATGTGATGTGAGTGAAAAACACTATCTTTTCAGGAGTCAATTTGGTGCTGTGTGTTGCCATCCAAGTGATTAGTGCGTCAAAATCGATAGTTAAGTCTGGTCACATACAGTGTTTCTTTCCGACAAAATTCTTTAATCCGTCGGTACTAATTTGCCCGACTACCTACAAACAACACATTTTTCGCCGGGGAGGCACTAAGGCAGCTCCAGGGGGGCACGGCCCCTCCGGAGTGGTACCTGAAAGAAACACTGGTCACATATTTCTGGAAAAAAGTAAAGGTATTCGCTTGGAAAATAGTCAGCCTTTGATAAAGGTGGGAAAAGGTTTTTATTTGATTAATTAGACTTACGACATTTTGCCTTTAGCTTTGAATTTATTTAATTTCGTGTCTGTTGAAGACTGATCGACATTCCGTACACCTATGCTATGCACTAAAATAAAAAATACGAGTGTCATAAACACAACTTCTACTCTACTTCTTGTCTTATAAAAAGTAATATAGGAATTCTTAGTGCGTTCGCTGCGTGAAGCGGGATCCGGCGTGGGGCGACATAGATTAGAGCCTACTCATGCACTGCAAGCATTTGTTCGTTAGAAAACCAGCAATCTATATTCCCGCGGGTATGGATTGAAATGTCGAAAATTCATAATACATACGACCGAAATATCGACGTATAAAACACCTATTTTCAAAATACCGAAAATTCTAAATGTCGATATTCGATAGACCGAAACTTGAAAGATCGATTATCAAATGACCGATAGTTCAAAATCCCGAAAGTTAAAATGCCGAAAGTTCGAAATCCCGAAAGTTCGAAATCCCGAAAGTCTGTTTAGGTCTATTAGGTGCGACGACGAGCAAGCGCAGCGACTGCAGCGAGCGAGGAGGAGGTTAACTTCCATTGCGACCAACAACGCACGAGCCGAGCGAGCGAAGCTAGCGTGCCGCGGCAGCGGCCGGCGAAGTGTCAGAACCGACCTGCTGGCATATAACCTTCAATTTACCTTCGGGTATTAAGCTCCGGTATTTATTTTACGTAAAATGTCCTCACGGGATTTCAAACGTTCGGCCAAACAATTATTCGGCCTTTTAATTTTCGGTCTTTCGTCCATAGATTTTGTAAAATTCCGGCTTTTCAACTTCGGTATTGTAATGCATACCCTGTGCCTGCGGCGGGATTTTGCTTAACGCAGCGGATACACTATAGGTACTTAAATAAAGCAATTTTACACCGGTATTAAAAACGAAAGAAAACATTAGAAAAGTATGGTGTTGGTGAACCAAACACCCTAAAGTTTGTTAAAAGCTAAAGGTATTAGAGAACCAAACACTTATAAGCTTGTTAAAATCTGAATTAATTTCATAGAGACTGGTATTCAATACTCGCCTCAGTGGAATGCAGTTCAAATTGTATCTATACGTACTTTGTAAGTAACAACTTTGCTTTTACAACTTTTTAGCAAAAAATGCGCCTACATATCTGTTTTTTTCAGCGAGTGATAGTGAAGTCAAGGGATCCATCACGACGCATGGTGGAAGTGGCGAGGGTGGAGATGCGCCATGGAGCGCAGAAAATGGAGCTCGTGACGTACCCCCCTAAGTTCCTTCAGGCTCGGCTGAACACGCTACTAAAGTTGAAGGCAAAGCGGGTGGCAAATGGGAAATAATATTACCAAATGGACGATTCTTCACTTCTGTACCCTTAGCACGAACAGCTATCGAAAAAAATAACGTGCGTAAAATCATTCGATAGTGCAATTTTGTAGGCAAAATAAGTACAGCGCCATCTACCGCCAAATAGCGAAATTAAATTTTCCATAGAGAATTCTCTATCGAGTAATTTTACGTGCGTTATTTTTCTCGATAGCTGTTCGTGCTAAGGGTACTGTACTCTTAGCACGAATAGCTATCGAAAAAAATAACGCGCGGAAAACATTATCTTTGGAAAATTTCATCTTTCGGCGGTAGATGGCGCTGTACAAATTTCCCATACGAAATTACTCTGCCAAATGTTTCACGCGCGTTATTGTGTTTGGATACTGATGTTTAGTCCATGGCCGAGTTTTTTTTTGTATAAGTATGGCAAACAAAATTTTTGCCAACCCGTAGCACGAACAGCTATCGAAAAAAACTTGCGTAAAAAATTCGATGAAGTAATATTGAACGGGAAATTTGTACAGCGCTATCTACCACGAAAAGCGATATGAAATTTCTCAAAGATAATTTATTCTATTGAGTACATTAGTGCGTTTTTTTTCGTGCTTACAGTACCTTAGCACCAACATCTATAGAGAATAAAACGCGCGTAACAGTACTACTCGTTAGAGTCTTATCTATGGAAAATTTCATTTCGCTTTTCGGCGACAGATGGCGCTTTATAAATTTTCCGTACAAAATTACTCTATCGAATGTTTTTACTACGCTAGTTTATATAATAAGTCTATGGTTTTTACGCTCGTTATTTTTTTGATAGCTGTTCATGCTAAGAGTACCACGAACACCTATCGAAAAAAAAACGCGCTTAAAATTAATCGATAGAGAATTATCTATGCGTCGATGGAAAATTGAATTTCGCTACTCGGCAACAGATGGCGCTGTACAAATTTTCCGTACAAAATTACTTTATCGAATGTTTTTACGCGCGTTATTTTTTTCGATAGCTGTTCGTACTACGGGTACAGGTAGAAATTCAACGTTTAAATTTTCTGGTGACAACTTTAAAAACACTTTAAAATAATGTAGCTATCTTACACGGGATTAATAAAATATATATAAAGCGTCTTGTTTGTGTTTTATTTTAATTCCTATGGGAAAAGAAACTTTGTAAAGTGGTATAAGATGCATTGTAACAATACTACTCAATATAGCGGAGTGAAACGATACATGTGCGATGGTAGTTAGCAAATACGATCAATTTGTTACTGCGGTCCCACGCTGAGAGGCAAAGATTAATTAATTGCCATTAGATGGTAAAGGTGATAAAAATACCTTATTGTATGCCTACGGTCGTAAAGGTAGGCCGGCCGTAGTACTTTATTATTCAGAGAGATTTTATTTAGAGCAAGTTTATTTAATTACGTAATAGTATGTTCTTATTAGCATCAATATTTTGTAATTTGTAGATTACGAAATTATTTTTATTTGTGTATGCAAATTAGCCATAAAACTTTACACTTTCCATAAAACGCACTTCATGAGAAATTGAGAATCCTCACCCACTAGTGTAGGAAATGAAGCGATCTTTTGTATGGACCCCCCAACATTAAATCCTTACTCTATTAAACTTTGCATGGATGTAATATAGTTTGAACCAAAATCTATGTACATATATCCAAAAACAAAAATAAATCGATTTGGATTTAAAATATAATTATGTTTCATTTATGATATTTTATGATACTGTAAAATTTCGTCTACTGAGGATTTACTGTGGGGGTCCACACCTTTCTTGCCTACACACAGAAACTACACTGAGTGAGAAACTACCATGAAGACACATTTAATAGGCACCGAACTCCTCGCGCAATTGATTAACAAGTTAGGACTGATTTTTCAATGCCCAGATAAAGTTTTATTCGTTTGATACCTTGAAGGTTTAATAACGTATTGTACTGCCAATTCGAAATCCAAAATCGAATCGAATCAAAATCCAATCGAATGCCAAAAAAAAATCGTTTGTCATAATGTTGTTTGTAAAAATTTTTGAATTGCTTTTATTTTATTCGGGTAATAATTTAATTTTCTGATATCTGCAATCTGAGGATTGAAAAATCAGCCCGTAAAATAATCTTACGGGTATAAAGCTTCTTATTCAAATGGATGTTGTGAAGTAGAGTCTATTTAAAAAGTCAGTTTACATGAGAAATTAATAAATTATTTACAAAAACTTATACTGGTAACCCTGTTGGTGCTGTCAAAATTCTAATGAGGGCTTTTCAAAGTGAGAATTAAAAAAATTAAAATAGTAACTATTTGAATCACTAGATGGTGTTGATACCCTTCGAAGCTTCGTAAAAAAATCACATTGTCACCTATTTTTATCAACGCCATCTATCGAGCGTACAGTTTTTTGTCATTGTGAAAAGCCCTCATTGTAAACATAGCTTTACTCAATTTTATTTAAATGGGTATTGGTGGGGTGGTTGGGGATTTAGGTGGGTATTAAAATTACCCTCGAAATTACCCATGTAAACTGACTTTTTTAGACAGACTCTATAGGCATTGAAACTTCAGTATCGCTTCTGTAACTGACAGTTGTCTATTCTTTGCATTTGCAAATGTCACCCACGGAGCGCAGGAACTGAGTCCAAATGCTTATTTTTCAGGCGACACTATGCTAATTTGCACATGTGGTGGCCAACGGGGTTGCTCGGGTTTTCTTTAAATATTCCCGGCGTTGCACGGCACAGTATAAAACGTAATCCCAGGGAGACCCGATCTCTAGTTCCATTTCGTTCGTATCTATATTAAGATCGCCTTCGGTCGGCCTCGCTTCACGATGCGTGCGCGCATACAGAACGCCCGCACAATAAAAACCAAACGTAGTACATATTATATTTTTCTCTCGAATTCGACTTTTCCGGGGATCACTTGACCGAGTGATACCGGAAAAGATATTAAAGTGATTAAAAATTTGAGTTTCAACAGTTGGAAAATGGTAAGTTGGTTGCAAGTTCAAAAATAGAATGTGATCTTGAAATTTTGGCTCGCCGGACTATTAGTGTTTTTCCTTGCGAAATGCTCGCGTAACATATTATGAAAAGTGTTAAAAGTGTTTTTTTTCGGTTCTTTAAATTGGCATTCTCTTAATTTCCAGTCTGTGAAGTGATTAAGAAAGTGAATAAAGAAATCGGAAGGCAATTCAGTCACAATGAAGTTCACAATTGACGTGTTGGGGATATTTTTGAAAGTAGTTGTTAGGGTAAGTTTTAGCATATAAAAATCATCTTCACTTTCATCTTTTAATAGGTTCATTTTCATCATTTCACTACAAAGAAGATGACCACGTTCAATTGACCACTTGAGCGTTTTATTGCCAAAGGTTTCTTTCACAATGAATACCTAAACCTAGCACTAACATCTATCGAAAAAAAAGCGCGTATCTAAACGTACTCGATAGAGTAATTGTCTATGAGAAATTTCATTTTGCTTTTAGGCAGTAGACGGCGTTGTACAATATATCCCGAAAAAAAATTGTGTATCGAATGTTTTTACGTTATTTTTTTTCGATTTGACGTGTTATTTGCTAATTCCCTTGAAAGACAGTGATTAATTAATTAAAGCATACTCGTTGGACCGGAATAAAAATAAAAAAACAACAATAATTGTCTTGAAAAAAAAACGTCGATTTAACTACTAACAACTTAACATTAAACAACTTTAAACATACATTCCGAAATAAACAGTAACGAAGGTATTTAGAACCTAGTACAAACTGTCCTCTAAAACTAATTTCAATAGATTTAGTCTTTTGTTTTGTAGAGGAAGGAGGTGCGTTGTTTTTTTAATATACAAACGCTTTTTTTCTCACTAACCTTTGACCTTCACAACACCATTGTTTGATAACCTTCGGCTTGTGTGGACGAATAATGCGTGTGCAAGTTTTTTTAATTAGGCTCTACATTCAAACAATTTGTATTATTTAAAATAGATTTGCTTTTGATCCCAACCTAGCCCAAGAGCCAAGTGCCTATAATTACCTTTGGCTATGAAGATAAAGGTCTAAATGTACTCGGAAACACTAATGAAGATTTTAGTCAATCAGTTTTCATCTCTATATTAATGACAGAAATGTTTTACCATAGACAACAGTGGCGGTTAGCGGGACAGGAATGTATGATATAGGCGTGATACGAAATTAAAAATGCAGTCACCTATGGATTCAGCGTGATGCGTGACAATTCGAGAGTCATCTAAGATTGTAATAGGTACCACGCGGTCTAAAAAGAGTTTTAAAAAATTTAAAAATGTAATATTCATAACAAATACATTTTACAACAATACATACCTACATTACTTCGATTCCAAAGTGCGTAGTCAAAGCACTTGTCTACGCCAAAGACAAATAGCAACCCACAGATCACATTATCTCATGTTACCCCCGTCGTCGGCGCCGAGCTACCTACTCTGTGTAATCAAAGACATTTTCCGTGCGGCCATATTTTAATTAATTCACTTCCTTTCTGAAAACCATTGTAGAACCACGCAGTAAGATTTCTGTCATAAAAAGTCATCTCTTTTATTTGTAAATTGTTCCTTTATCGCCAACAATTTTTGGCGCCCGAACACACTTGTATTATGGAATTCAGAGACAACGACGATGGTACGGTCAGCAACAAAAATCACTTAACACTTCTGTACTTTGTCATAGGTAGCAACTTTTTTGACAGATGTATCACAGTTTTAAAACATTGATAAAAAAGTTGCTTTGAAAAAAGTATTAAAGTAAGCTACTTTCTTTGTTGACTGTACCACACTTATTCACAATCTCATGGATTTTCTTGAGTTCACATTCTCTACTTAGATACGTAAAATGACATAATAAGTGAAGTGTTATGAATCTTTTATATATTTTGGCACAGTGCCCAAATGTCTCATGTTGTTCCCTAATAGAAAAATACGTTGACACTATAATTTATGAAGAAAATCTTTCGACAGTAGTTTGCCATTTTGAAAACGATTCAGTTAAATACCAGTTATTGACTATGTTATGTTGAATGTTGAACGATGAATAATAAAAATGTCAAAAAATATAATTATGAAAAATTAAACTACAGATAAAAGATTTTTTGTTTATTAGCTTGCCATTTCAATCCCTCAGTTCATTTTGCTAACCAATTAGATATTTTGCTGACTAATTAGATATGTTGCTGACCAATTAGATGTTTTGCACTTGCTGACGATTATAAGATTATTTGGAGATCAAGGTTTGCTGTACCCTTAGCACGAACAGCTATCGAGAAAAAAAACGCGCGTAAAATTACTCGATAGAGAATTATCTATGGGAATTTTAATTTCGCTATTCGGCGATAGATGGCGTTGTTCAAATTTCCAATACAAAATTGCACTATCGAATGTTTTTCGCGCGTTATTTTTTTCGATAGCTGTTCGTGCTAAGGGTACTGTACCCTTAGCACAAATAGCTATCGAGAAAAATAACGCGCGTAAAATTACTCGACAGAGAATTATCTATGCAAATTTTAATTTCGTTATTCGGCGGTAGATGGCGCTGTACTAATTTTTCATACAAAATTGCACTATCGTATGATTTTACGCGCGTTATTTTTTTCGATAGCTGTTCGTGCTACTGGTACAGTACCCTTAGCACGAACAGCTATCGAGAAAAATAACGCGCGTAAAATTAATGAATCTCACAATTTTGTATGGAAATTAGTACAGCGCCACTACGTCCGTAAACGGAACTAAGATTTGGAAGCACGAAACATTTTGACTTACGGTATCGAGCAGCCTTCGAATCGAGATCGAATAGTAAAATTACAACTTGTATGGAAATCGGTAGCACGAACCCACTTTTGACAAACGGTATCGAGACACTCGCAAGCTGGCTATCGACAACTTACTCACTGACATTTTTTCAGTGAGAGACTTTTCGAGCGACTTTGTATTATTTATTATTAAATTTTAAATGCATGTATGTAGTAACAAAAATTTAATTTGGGAACTATGACATGTCTACTGAATTATCCACAGGCAATATAACTTAAATTGTTCTCATTAGACATAGAAATTTGAAAAATAAAAATCTCGTCATTTTACGCTATCCACGGTGTCCCCCACACCCACCATACCTTTATTTTAGCAATATTTTAAAACTTACCTACAAAACTCAAATAAAACTATAGAATACGGTGTTATACGTATAATATTTGTTTTCAGACACAACATCACACAGTTTGGATACCTACAGTTAATTAATTAAGATTCATTTAGATATTAAAAATAAGACCTTATTACTATGACGAAAACTAACTAGGTATAACAATGCAATCTTAACAAAGTCTCTAATTTGTCGAATCTTCGAACACTATAGGCACAAATTCCGATGAAATTCACATATTTTCATAGCACGTCCAAAGGTTTTATTGTTTATGTGTAAACAATTTATTATTCATTGACGATATTCCATTGTTATTCTTCAAGTTCACAAAAAATCTTCAATTAGAACAATTTGATGAATCCTTACTAATATTATAAATGCGAAAGTCCGTTTGTTTGTTTGTTTGTTTGTTACGCCTTCACGTCGTAACTACTGCACCGATCATCATGAAATTTTGCACACACATTGTCAGCGGTACAGAGAAGGACATAGGGTATCTTTCATCCCGAAAAAAAGAATTGTTCCCGAGGGATAGCAAAAGAACTTTCCACGCGGACGAAGTCGCGGGCGGCCGCTAGTAAAATAATAAAAAATAAAATAAAAATAGTTTTCATTTCCCAATACAGAAAATAGTTTGAGGTGAGACCCCCCAGAAAGTAATGGAATACTTGTGTTGGGGGTGTCTCGCTCGTAACCTTAGTGCCTAATTACAAGGTGGGAAAGACTTAGTGTCCGGGCACGAAAACTGCGACGGCGGAGCGGCAGCGGGGCGGCGCGACAGCGGAGCGGCGGCGATGCATTCAACAGTATGGCACAGTATGGAGACGCGCACGAAACGGGCGGTGGCAGAGCGGGGCGACGAGCGATGCACGGGCGGGAGGAGAGCGACGAAAACAAATGAACAAACTAGTTGGATTTGGTAGCTCGCGATTGCAGTAGTGTTGTGTTGAATAATATAATAGTGTCTGTTTGATTACTAGGTAGTACCTATTTATTCAGTAATTTCAGTATGGATATCGGCATCTTGGACATCATTTAAAAAACACAAGATAAGCAAAGGATCCGATTTTGAAACTAGTTAAGTAACGCCTATAGACCATTTTTTCGAACTAAATAAAAATTTTAGACATAGGATATATCTTGTCCTTTGAATATTTTTCGGTATTGATTTAACAAGAAATTGTTTCCATAGCGACATCACATTTCACACATCAATAGAAATTAAAAAAATAAGAAGTTACTTTAGTGGTAAACCGTGGTCCTACCAGTAGGTCAAATCGGTAGGTTCACGGGCCCTTAATGGTATTTAGCCCATCTGTCACAACACTACTAGCGCGGCTGACCGACCGCTAAGTTTCGTGCCCACGTTCTCATCGCCCCGCCCCGCCGCCGCTCCGCTGCCGCGCCGCCCCGCCACCGCTCGGCCGCCGCCACTTTCGTGTCCGGACACTTAGACTACTAAGTAACTTAGCAACTAAAGATTCAAGTAGGTATATAGTGTGTGTGTGTATGTGTGTGTGTGTGTGTGCGTGTATTGTGCGTGTGTGTGAACAAATGTGTGAATATAATTAGTTTTAAGAATTATTTGATTATTTATATGCATAATTATAACGGTATTTTAAGATTTAAATTTAACTATAATTAAGTTATTCTTTCCAAAATCATTTCAGTTTCTTCATATTCAAGGGTCTTTAGCCACTCCGTCAAAAGTTTTTTGCATTTATATGTCAACATTGGGTAAATATTGTTTTCCATTCTACGATTTATAGTGTTATAAATGTGAATACTTTGACTAGGATATTGACGTCTAGCAAACACTGTGCGAGTTGGAAGTGGATTTGCTACAATGTCATTTCTTCTGGCTAGTCTAGACTCTAGTGGGATCAAAGGGTAAATTTTTATGTAATTGAAGCGATATGTTCAGAAGATACAGTTTTCTTACAGATAACAGACCACAGAGCCTATACAGATCTCCGGTAGGGTAACGGTATGGTTTAAAATACATAATTTTTATGAGTGATCTTTGAGCTCGTTCAAGTTCAAGTAATTTACATTTAGTGGCACCTCCCCACAGCGGAATGCAATATGTCAATACGGATTGTACCAAGGATATGTATATCCTGTTTAGGAGTTCATTATTCATGACGTAACGCAGCGATTTGAAGATCCATTTAAGCTTGCCGATTCTTTCAATAACCAAATCAATCTGTAAATGCCATGACAGTCGCTGATCTATTATTAACCCCAGATACTTAGTATTTGTCACCTTCTGAACGCAAGACCAGTCACAATTTGTATTAGTTCGGAAATCTTTACACCCGTGTATATATAATTGGAAATCGTCAGATGGTTGGGTTTGTTGACTTTGAGTGAAGCAAACATAATTTGTTTTATTTAGATTAAGTGTTAGAAGATTGTTGTTGAGCCAATTAAATACCTTAGCCAAACCCGATTCGGCCCTGGTTTTCACAGCTTCCCAGGAGCTGTCAGAAAATACCAGAGCAGTATCATCAGCGTAGCAGAAAACTTGCCCACCAACGTTTCCCAGTTTACACAATTCGTTTATGTAAACTAAGAAAAGCGTCGGGCCAAGGACGCTACCCTGTGGTACTCCATACGTCACACACTCTTCGTTGCTCTTAAAAGAGTCAATTTTAACCAACTGATTTCTTTCTGTAAGATAATTCTCAAAAAAGAAAGAGCAGTACCTCTTATGCCGATTTCTTCAAGCCTCTGAACCAGGATAGGCACCGAAACGGTGTCGAAGGCTTTTTTCAGGTCTAAGAACACAGCGAGACATTTGTTACCTTTATCAACCTTATCTACAATTAGAGTTATCAAGCTTTTAACTGCGTCTTGCGTTGATAAACCTTTTCGAAAACCGTACTGTGAACTAGACAAAATATTGTGAACGCACCTTGCTTCAATGAGGGCTTGATAATTGGATTGTGTCAGGTTAAGCCTCGATTACATACGCCGATTTAGCTTCCTAGCTAGGAACCAATTTCGGGTTGCCACCCGTACTATATGATAAAATATTGTACAATTTTTTATCTCAGCTATAATCCGTCATTGCCAGTTTTCATTTTTCGCTGACGATCTTAAACTTTTTAAATGTATCGAGTCTTCTAGCGACTCGGCTCTCTTACAAGATGACTTAATAGAGTTCTGAAGTTGGGAGCGGAACTTTGAAATAATTGTATATTTTTAATATAACATTCTGAAAACAACTTTGCAAGTTTGTTTTGATCTTCTTGAAATAAATGTATTCAAGAAAAATACTGTTTTTACCTAGAACTCAAGTGAGGTAGCAATATTTATTACTTATTCAAATCGTAGCTACCATTTTTATTATCTTTTACATTACATAAATGTACATAGATAAAAAAGGAAGTATTTTTTGATCAGTACCCGCAGCACGAACAGCTATCGAGAAAAATAACGCGCGTAAACTTACTCGATAGAGAATTCTCTATGGAAAATTTAATTTCGCTATTCGGCGGTAGATGGCGCTGTACTAAATTTTCATACAAAATTGCACTATCGAATGATTTTACGCACGTTATTTTTTTCGATAGCTTTTCGTGCTACGGGTACTGATCAAAAAATACTTCCTTTTTTATCTATGTACATTTATGTAATGTAAAAGATAATAAAAATGGTAGCTACGATTTGAATAAGTAATAAATATTGCTACCTCACTTGGGTTCTAGGTAAAAACAGTATTTTTCTTGAATACATTTATTTCAAGAAGATCAAAACAAACTTGCAAAGTTGTTTTCAGAATGTTATATTAAAAATATACAATTATTTCAAAGTTCCGCTCCCAACTTCAACGGCAATGTATAGTTAGTTGCCAAGCGTCACTGACTGAACTAAGTTGACGAACTTAGGATATTGGCTGTTCGCTGTACGTGGCTGGCTGTGCTATAGTATTGTCAAGAGGTTATATAGAGTCATTTTGAACTTACCATCCAAATTTTGAGGATGTGCTCAGTTTATGAAACTGAACAACTTTCTCTAAGGAACACATGGCCAAATATGTAAAAAAAAACGACTTCCCATACAAATCAAAGAGATCACGTGATCAGTTTAGTATGTGATGATTAAAATTTTGGGGAGAAATCCGACACATGTTTCTTAGAGAAATTTGTTTAGTTTCATGGACTGGACACATCTTTGAAATTTGGATGATAAGTTCAAAATGACCCGATATAGACTGTGGTATTGCGTAGACTATACCGGGTGTCCCAAAACTTTGCCACATGGAGGGAAAGTACCTTAAATATTGAAGATAGGAAATTTTACTAAAATAAGACTTCATATTGATTTTTAAAATAATTGGAACTGTATACAAAGATTTTCGAAAAATCGCATGCTTTAACTAGGAATCGAACCTACCAAATAAGAAAAAAAGCAATCTTTTATTTTTACGATACCGATCGAAAGGGTTACTCGTTAGGATTATTTTTTGTTAATTAACATAGCATCTTAAACAAAAGGAGGACCATGAAATTTTACATTTAAATTTTAATGATTACGTATTGTGCCAATTTGTATAGGAAATAATGCGATATTTAAAAAAATCTTTGAATGCAGTTCGCATTAATTTTTAAAATAAAATGAAGTCTTCTTTCAGCAAAATTTCCTATCTTCAATATTTAAGGTACTTTCCCTGCATGTGGCAAAGTTTTGGGACACCCGGTATACTTATACTTACTATATGCTATATGCTTACTATAGTGACATTTATTGCTTTCTCTGTGGATAAAATATAATGCCAGTGTGTCAAGCCTTTGTTGCTCAATATTAAAAATATTTTTAGAAAATGTAGATTTAGTTTAGAATTCAAAGGATCGAGACCTACGGCCTAAGAAGGATATTAGGACTGTTTTTTTTATTTACTTTATTGTCTTTGGAGAGCTTAAGAGCTTATTTACAAATAACAGCATAAAAGTAACACGTATAGTTATTGCTTTCTCTGTGCGTAAAAGCTAATTACAAACTTCCACAAAAAAGATGAGGTGTGGCCTGAAAGTATTTGATGGCGAAGCGGGTAACTGCTAATAAAAATTGAATAAAAATTATCTAAATTCTATTAAGATTATTAAAATAATTAAAAAAAAACGGGCCAAGTGCGAGTCGGACTCGCGCACGAAGGATTCCGTACCAAAAAACAGCAAAAAAACTCTCGTTTGTTTTTGTTGTATGGGAATTGGGAATTCCCCTTAAATATTTATTTTATTCGGTTTTTATTAATTGTTATTAGAGCGGCAACAGAAATACACCATCTGTGAAAATTTCAACTGTCTACCTGTTGTCTTTATTAATATAAAGCAAAAACGGCAAAAAATCACGTTTATTGTATGGGAGCCCTCCTTAAATATTTATTTTATTATATTTTTGTTATAACGGCAACAGAAATACATCATCTGTGAAAATTTCAACTGTCTGGCTATCACGGTTCATGAGATACAGTCTGGTGATAGACAGACAGACAGACATACAGACAGACGGACAGACAGACAGATAGACGGACAGCGGAGGCTTAGTAATAGGGTCCCGTTTTTACCCTTTGGGTACGGAACCCTAAAAATGGACTCGACTGTACCTACTTAACATAATACATTAGAGTCCATTAATATGTTGGCACGTTTGACAGGATATTGACTTTTATTACAAAGGCATAAAGGTTGACAAACTGTCAAAAGTGCCAACATATTAATGGACTCGACCGTACCTAGGTACTGCCGGTGTAAGTAAGTTACTACCACAGTATAAAAATTAGCATTAGCATTAAAACCTATCCAAATGTTTAATATCATGACCGGTATACAAATGCAACACTTCTCTTCTTATGTTGCTTAGCGGATCCAAACTCGATTGCATTCTACATAAATGCAGCTTTGTATAGACGGGTGTATTCCGTTTGCCGAGCTCTAATCATGAGATGCGGATACCTTTGCGATTGACTAAGTGAAGTGCACATGTGTGTCTACACCTGCACTGCAACTGAGTTAGTTGGAAACATAAGGGAATAAACTGCTAACGTGCCCTTTGCTATCAAAAAACGATGCTCTAAGTTTTTCCGCTTTTCCGAAACAATTTTCGCTAGCATAAGTATATGGAAGGACTACGATGCCGAGCAGTGCGGAAGCGGTCGAGATGATTTTCTTTCTAGAGCGAGAAAATCATCTCGGCCGCTTCCACTACTTTTTACTAGAGTGAACGATGTGCCTGAGTGGAGTGATAGAAAGAGAGAAGCTACGCCGGCAGGTGTAGCCTACGGCTCCGGAGAAGTGTGGTGACGGATGAACCAATGTAGCTTTACCTTATTTACCCATCGAAAAAAATAACGCGCGTAAAGTAATTTTGTATGGGAAATTTGTACAACGCCATCTACCGTCGAAAAGCAAAATGAGACTTTCTATAGAGAATTGCTCTATTTTTTCTCGATAGATGTTCGTGCTAAGGCTAACAATTTCATTAATAATTTTAATAACATCCCTTATACTTACATAAAGTTGAATTGTGGTAAAAACTTTTAACGTCACCCAAAATTTTATATTCTAAAACAGTGCGTTAAATGTGCAATAAAATCCAAATATTAAAAAAATATCTCTAAACTTATGTATTTTGGCTTAGTGTGTTCTCTTGTTCCGTCGTCGTCGTTTCAATCATTCAGCGTCTGTGTAAACATTTCGGCATTAATTGACTAAATTGTAGTATTTATATCACAAACAAATAGGTAGAAAGAAGACACAAGTCTTATCTGTTTTGAGTATTTTAATAATTTTAATTCTACCTTTATTTTTTCTTTCTTATCGAATGAGGATTAGTGGCCACCTCTGGTGTTAGAGTTTATCAAGCCGCCTGTAAGGCCTCTAACTTGGCTTAACGACTGTTATCTGTACCCTTAGCACGAACAGCTATCGAGAAAAATAACGCGCGTAAAATTACTCGATAGAGAATTCTCTATGGAAAATTTAATTTCGCTATTCGGCGATAGATGGCGCTGTACTAATTTTTCATACAAAATTGCACTATCGAGTAATTTTACGCGCGTTATTTTTCTCGATAGCTGTTCGTGCTAAGGATACAGATGACAACAGCCGGGACCGACGGTTTAACGTGCCCTCCGAAGCACGGAAGCGCTCAGTTGAAATACCACTTTAACGGTCACCCATCCGACACCTGGCCGGACCGAGCGTTGCTTAACAAACGTGATCGAGTACGATCAGTCAGTCAAGTTCCGCCATGAGCGCTTCTACCTTTATTAGCGATATGGGAATTATCTATTCATCGAATGTTTACGGGCGTCATTTCTTTCGATAGCTGTTCGTACTAGGGTCTAGGTATCTCGTAATGCTATCGTAACTATTTCGATACCTTAATAACTTCATTAGTAATTTATCTTTAAAGTCTTCCTTTCAGCAAATACATGTTTTGAGCAATGTATTACTTTAGTCGACAGTTTATATTTAGGGAATTAAAGTTTAACTATTATAAGCTCTTCGCTTCGTATTATAAGCTCCAATTCCGTTTTCCAAGCACTACGGATAATACCCACGTCTTGGAAACAAACAACTCTGGGATCGAGAACTACGGGCAATCCAAAATACGGAATTGAATGTGTAGTGTTTGTTTAACGCTAGTTCAAAGTACACACCAATTAAAAACAAAGCGTATATGTAGTAATTAACGTTATTATAATTGTGTATTATTATAGCCATCCGTGACCAGTACCGTTAGCTCGAACAGATTTCGAAAAAAATAATGCGCGTAAAACTCGAGTAATAACTATGGAAAAATTAATTTCGCTTTTTGGCGGTAGATTGCGCTGTACAAATTTCCCATACAAAAACACTATCGATTTTTTTACGCGCGTTTCTTTTCGATAGCTGTTCGTGCTAGGAAGAAGGTTAATTCTATCGAAGAAAAAACCCGAATAAATGTACTCGATGGAGTATTGTCATTGTCAATGAAAAATTTCATTTGCTCTCCGGCGGTAGATGGCGCTGTACAAATTTCTCATACAAAATTACTCTATCGATTTTTTTTCCGCGCGTTTTTTTTACTCGATAAATGTTATACTTACTGACCACGGTGCTTGGAAGGGTTCCGAAACGGAACTTTGTACTAATGAATAATCCTACAAATATATAAATATTTAAGTATACTTAACCTCTATTTTAAGTACGAAATACCTACAGCAAACGGTGCACAATATAGGCATTTTCTCACTGTCAGCGAAAAGTTGAAGAAAATATGCGTTGAAATCCATAAAAAAATGTTTCATTTCATCATTAGTATGTTTGAATTAAAACTCCTCTGACAAAAACACCAAAGGAAAAATCAAACTAAAACATAAAACGCCTTTTAAAACTTGCGTAAAACAATATCAATATTTAAGTATACTAAGACTAACCTCTTTTTCAAGTACGAAATACCTACACAGCAAACGGTGCACACTACAGGCATTTTCTCACTGTAAACGAGATGTTTAAGAAAATATGCGTTGTAATCAATAAAAAATGATTCATTTCAACTTTAGTATGTTTGAATTAAAACCTCTCTGACAAAAAACACCAAACGAAAAACCAAACTAAAACATAAAACACTTTTTAAAACTCGCGTAAAACAATATCAATATTTAAGTATACTTAACCTCTATTTCTAGTACTTACGAAATACCTACATCAAACGGTGCACACTACAGGCATTTTCTCACTGTCAACAAGAAGTTGAAGAAAATATGCGTTGTAATCCTGAAAAAATGATTCATTTCAACTTTAGTATGCTATAATTAAAACCTCTCTGACAAAAAACACTAAAGGAAAAATGAAACTAAAACATGAAACACTTTTTAAAACTCGCGTAAAACAATATCAATATTTAAGTATACTTAACCTCTATTTCAAGTATGAAATACCTACAGCAAACGGTGCACACTACAGGCATTTTCTCACTGTCAACGGGAAATTTAAGAAAATATGCGTTGTAATCAATTTTTTTTTAATTTCAATTTTAGTATGATTGAATTAAAACCTCTCTGACAAAAAACACCAAAGGAAAAACCAAACTAAAACATAAAACGCTTTTTAAAACTCGCATAGAGTATCTTAAGTTTTACTTCATTATAACGTGTTCATTTCAAAAACTTTTCCTTTGCTATGAAACGACAGTCAACTTTTACAACTAGCTTGAAGCTACTTAATTAATGAAAATCGTAAAGAAAACTCATTTCGGAGAAATGTAAAAATTAATACGTTTCATAAAAGCTGTTCGTCTGCAATCTGTTGCTATTTTTAGAATTATGAGCTCCATGATTCTTTATAACCTGTAGCGAGAAACATGATGTTGCAATGAAACATTTTCTGTGCAGTGCATTTGTGTTGTGTAGGTGTGTAGATTTCTATAAATACAGTACCCTTAGCACGAACAGCTATCGAGAAAAATAACGCGCGTAAAATTACTCGAATCTCACAATTTTGTATGGAAATCAGTACAGCGCCACTACGTCCGTAAACGGAACTAAGATTTGGAAGCACGAAACATTTTGACTTACGGTATCGAGCAGCCTTCGAATCGAGTTCGAATAGTAAAGTTACAACTTGTATGGAAATCGGTAGCACGAACCCACTTTTGACATACGGTATCGAGACACTCGCAAGCTGGCTATCGACAACTTACTCACTGACATTTTTTCAGTGAGAGACTTTCAGAGCGACTTTGTATTATTTATTATTAAATTTTAAAAGCATGTATGTAGTAACAAAAATTTTATTTGAGAACTATGACATGTCTACTGAATTATCCACAGGCAATATTACTTAAATTGTTCTCTTTAGACATAGAAATTAGTAAAATAAAAATCTCGTCATTTTACGCTATCCACGGTGTCCCCCACACCCACCATACCTTTATTTTAGCAATATTTTAGAACTTACCTACAAAACTGAAATAAAACTATAGAATACGGTGTTATACGTATAATATTTGTTTTCAGACAACACATCACACAGTTTGGATACAGTTAATTAATTATGTTTCATTAAGTAGATATTAAAAAAATAAGACCATAAAACTTTGACGAAAACTAACTTACCTATAACAATGCAAACTTAACAAAGTCTCTAATTTGTCGAATCTTCAAACACTAGGCACTAATTCCGATGAAATTCACATATTTTCATAGCACGTCCAAAGGTTTTATTGTTTATGTGTAAACAATTTATTATTCATTGACGATATTCCATTGTTATTCTTCAAGTTCATAAAACATCTTCAATGAGAACAATTTGATGAAACTATGAAACATTGTAGTTTACTCCTCGGTCATAATATCATTTCCTCGCAATTGTATTAGGTATTTATTAGCCGACACAGATAAATCATTTTAGACAAAAACAAAATAAAGAAATGGCTTCACGGCTTTTTATTATTTTAGGTTATATTTTTCATTAAATCACAGGATGAGAAAGAAAGAGAGAAAGAATAGCGACACTTTTCTTTTTCAAACCAATCACGGGCAAGGTGCAAGGACCGTTCAAAAGCATGGGCAAAATCATGCACATTTTAAAAATTATTATAATATTTGCAAATTAATTTAAGTTATTAAATGAAATTAATATTGTTAACAGTTTTATTATTAATAATAAGAATAATAAATGTAAAATTATGATGATAAACAACTTGATTGAATTTTAATTTACATATTTATGATTTACATAGATATATAACATGGTTTTTGAATGCACCTTGCTTCAATTGGATTGATAATTGGATTGTGTCAGGTTAGCTTTATTTATCGCTACTATCGAGTTGACGTTAGCAAGCTCTGTAAAATTCGTGCTGCCGATTTTGCTAGCTTTCGAATCGAGTACGTTTTCGAGTAGTATTTTCTTACGCGCGTAAGATTTCTCGATGGCTGTTCGTGCTAAGGGTACTGAACTGTTTCTAAAAATAAGTTTAAAGAGCTTTGTTATTTCATATTAAACTTCGTATTCGGTTCGGCGGAAAGGTTTTGGAATGGCGACCGTGCACCGGACGACGCTCCGTGGGTAGGCCCCCGACAAGGTGGACCGACGATCTGATGAAGGTCGCGGGAAGCCAGTGGATGCGGGCAGCGCAGGACCGATCGTCGTGGAGATCCTTAGGGTAGGCCTATACCCAGCAGTGGGTGTCGTGCGGCTGATATCATGATGATGGTGATTTGGTTAAAAAAGCGTTAAAAACGAAAATGTACAGTCTCATAATCATCAACCTAATAGAGTCGAGATTTCGAAATGAGGTTTTTGTATGGATAGAATATATTGCCATACATAACAGGAAACAAGGAATGAAATCGCTTTTCGCACAAAGTTTAAAGGGTGTAGAACCCATAGCATGAATATCTTTCGAGAAAAAAAACGCGCGTAAAAGTACTCGATAGTTTTGTAATGTGGTTCGATAATTTTGTATGGTAAAATTGTATAGCGCCATCTACCGCCGAAAAGCGAAATTTGATTTTTCATAGATAATTACTCTATCGAGTATATTTACGCGCGTTATTTTTTCAATAGCTGTTCGGGCTGAGGGTGCAGAATTACTAACTAAAGTTTTTTTCATTATAATAATTATAGAAAACAAATAATTATTATTTGTCTAACTACCTACGCGCTTCACACTGGAAACAAGTTTATCACAAAAAAATATTTTTCAGGTAAACAAAGTGACGTTTGCACCATTAGTGGTGTCAACTCTGTTTATACTTCTGACGTCACTTCTGGCACACTGCGCGCGACGCCTGGTGCAGAAAGTAGTGCAGGAGCCGTTTGTCAAACTACTGCTGGAAGAGGCCATCGCAGCTGCAGAACTATGCGGGTGTTGCTTCGAACTTATTATTGGTAAGGATGTGTTTTGTTCACACTAGGATCCGTAGCACGAACAGCTATCGAAAAAAATAACGCGCGTAAAAACTTTCGATAGAGAAATGTTGTATGGGAAAGGTCATTGGGCATATTTGACCAGCTTGATAAAAGTTTGCGTACAGAAACCAAACCGGTTTTGAATTGAAGAATTCAATTCCACTTTTCAAAATATGTATTATTTTTTTATGTACCGACCGGCAGAAAAAGTTATTTTACATTATGTGTGTTAGTAAATGTTTAATATTATTATTATCAAACGTTTGTCAATAAAACAGAGGTTTTTACTTTCAGCATTGTGAAAATGTATGGTACAAGCATAATAAACGTTTGTATTGTCTTTATTTATTTTGTTTTATTTATTATTGAAATGCTATGATATAATGATAAAAAAATGAAACATAGCCTGCAAGAATGCGACCACTGAGTAGCAGAAACATTTACCTAAATTTTTAGCCCTATTTCGTTTGTATACGCCGTAGGTCAAACGATCAAATAAAATGCCCAATGACCTTTGTACAGCGCCATCTACCGCCGAAAAGCGAAATGAATTTTTTTATAGATAATTACTCTATCGAGTAGTTTTTGTTATAAAATAAAATGCTACTATTTTCGATGTCTTTATGGAAAGTGACATGTTGGGTTCACAATCAAAATTCGCATGTGATTTGCTATTTTGAACAAAACTTCATTACTATTCTTGATTCGGTGCTTTTATTTATAAAATCCAAGGCTTCAGGGACTAGCATCATAATATCATGCTTGATGCTATCATAAGAAGCCAAGAGCAATCTGATGAGCTCTGAACCATAAGCTAGAACACGCTATGGTTTTGGATTAGATCAGGGACAATTACTATGGCTTATTAAAATAATATTAAAGTATCTATATACTAAGTTTAAAATTTATAAAATTTAAACAATAATAGAATTTAATATGGCTTAACGTATTGGTCGCATGTAATCTAAAAAGAACACCAACTTGTCTACATAATTATTCTTTACAAAGAAGACGCATCTAGCCTTTCTGTACCCGTAGCACGAACAGCTATCGAGAAAAATAACACGCGAGCCTTGTCCACACTTGTATCATTTTGGCGTATCAGATCACCGTATCTTTGACATACATCGTCTCTTTGATACAGTATTACTCCAACGTACCACCAACTAAACTAGCGATGTATGCTAAAGATACGGTGATCTGTACCCTTAGCACGAACAGCTATCGAGAAAAATAACGCACGTAAAATTACTCGACAGAGAATTCTCTATGGAAAATTTAATTTCGCTATTCGGCGATAGATGGCGCTGTATTAATTTTTCATACAAAATTGCACTATCGAGTAATTTTACGCGCGTTATTTTTCTCGATAGCTGTTCGTGCTAAGGGTACTGATATGCCAAAATGATACAAGTGTGGACAAGGCTCTAAAACATTCAATAGAGTAAATTATCTATGGAAAATTTCATTTCGCTATTCGGCGCTAGATAGCGCTGTACAAATTTCCCATACAAAATTGCACTAGATAGAGCACCAAATTATTATTATGGAAAATTTCATTTCGCTTCTCGGCGGTAGATGGCGCTGTACGAATTTCCCATACAAAATTGCTCTATTGAATGTTTTTACGCGCGTTATTTTTTTCGATAGCTGTTCGTGCTACGGGTACCTACTGTTCGTTCTACGGGTACAGTATTCCTTTTATCAATAGTATCGAGACTAATGTACCTAAATACAATTAATCTCAATTTATCTTAAAAATATAAAAAAAATAATAAGAATGATGCCTCTACAGTTCTATTATTATATTATGTGCCCCTACCAAAAACCTAATTTTAAATTATCTAAGTTAATTTCGACGTTTATTTCTCGATAGATATTCGTGCTGCGGCTGATTTGCCATCGTGTTCCTAAAAAAATTTGATAGCAATTGAACTTCAACGATCGTGCAATTAAAGAACTCAAACAGTGTTCAACGGTTTCTAGATTGCAAGGCAGACTTTCTTTAAAGTTTGTCTTTCTTGTTTGCTAACATTCTCTTAGCTTAGCTTAGTTCTTACTATAGTTGGATTTTGTTGCGATAAGAATTTGCATTTATTATGCTGAAAATTTCCCGGAGTTATAAAAAGTATATAGAGAAACTTGTCGTCTTTTTGTAGAAATGAATTTGATACTTTGTTAAATACAAAAAATACCTTTTGAATAAGTTTCTTATTGAATATCAGTCACAGAGTAATTTCGTACTCCTGTGTAAGAAAGTTTAAAATTAAATGTACTATGGGCAACAGCGTCGCTTAACCAGTTAGCAACTAAATTCGTATGCGCGCACGCGCGCGTATCTCCCGATTCGCCCCTGCACGAACTAAACGTATGCTGTGACGGACGGTGGAGCAGAGTGTGCAAGTGATTTTAACTTTACGAGTGGTTAAGCGACGCTCTTGCACATCCATGGTAAATAGCCATTGGTTATTACATATAAATACCTTCGTCATTTGTTGACGTCCGACCTTAAGGACAATGATGACATAGAAAGGGAGCGGAGGGCGTTATCAGTCAGAGCGAACATGTTGGTCCCAGGTTTGCACGCTGTTCACGTAAAGTTGAAATTACATTGTTTCGAGCTTTTTGCACATCCTTTTACACGTGCAGCCTGTGGTCCAACTACACACAAAGCGCTTATCACGCCCTCCGAGTCCAATATAAAATGCGTTCAGGATGCTTTTGGGGTAGCGTCGCTCCTGCAGTGCATCTGGGATGTTCGCAGAGGCCAGCGTCGAATGTTTCTACTCAACTATGCAAAAGATGTGCTTCCCTGGTGCGCAGGGTGCGGGGGAGCCCTAACAGCATCCTGGTCCTGCACGCGTAGCATGAGCAAACGGGACTCTTGTCTACGAAGACTTGTCGTCTCGACCCTCTAGATTGCTGAGCACAGTGGTGGGACTCGCTCTCAGAATTTTACAACCTTTTTATGTCTTTTAATACAAATATGAGTTTTAAAATATAATATTTTTATTTCAACATCAATAAACGTCGAAATTATCTGAAATGATTCGAAATGATTTAGTTTAAACATGATACTTATTTTTTAATAAGTTCTAAGATAAAGAGAACACTCACAAAAGCTTTCACTTCCGTAGACAAAGCTCTCTCGAGCTCGAGAAGAATAATGTTGCCACTAGTAAATATTTATAATTATTTCCATCATTTCTTTTAAAGAGCGTTCCTTTCTATACGTTTCACGACGCAAAACTCTTAAAACCGAGTTAAATATAGCCGTATGGATGGATATAGTTCGTTTGCCTTCCTTTTATTGAGAGATTTTTGAAAAGATGACACAGACCAACGCACTTGTTAATTTAGTAATAAATATTGAAATCAATGTATGAAAATAATTTTAATTTACGTTTTTAAGTAAATAAATTAAAATTAAGTAAAATAAAAATAAAAAAAATACTGAAGGGAAAAAAGTGTAATATTAGGAAACAATATTATTGAATAGGTAGGTACCTTTTTACAATAAATTATTTATTGTATTATTTTAATTTATAAAATTTATGAAAAAATTTAAGAATAAAAAATACTTATTCGTTATTTAGTACTAGTAAATATTTATTTTATTTCTTTTTTTTATAAATTTTATAATAAAAAAGAATTACTTAAATACAATTTTTCATTTTTTTTCTTTCCGGTCAGCTGTTTTTGTCGTTTGTGCTGTAACTTCTCTTCTTACCTTAATAAAATATAAACACGGACAACTTAGATTTATTTTTATTGCGAAATTAAAAACTCAGAAAAAAAAATAAGTCGACAAATCTTTCTCAACCACTCGAAGGGTGGTAGACAAATTTCTCCCACTCAACTGTCAAATTAATGTCAGTTGAAGACAAAAGCTCGTGTTGGTCATGCTACGCGTGCTGCACGCTGCAAGATTCGACTCACAGAACAATGGCTTGTCTACACCGAAATGTCACTTTTGTCGGGTTGAGATTTTTTTTTTTTATTTTTATTTTATTAGTCTTTGGAAGACCAACAGCAAGACAAACAGAATAATATCTTAAATATAATAACAGTCAGCCAATTAAAGGTCTTCACGTTTAGGAAACATTCTTTTAAATGTGGATAAGTGTGGACAATAACAAATTAGCACTTAAAAAACTTAATCTAACACTTACTTAATACAGATCTAGACAGTACCCACACTAACTAAATAGACTAGGTACAACTACGTAAAGAAATCCTCACATAATAGACGCCTCGCAGTTGCTAAACCAGAGTAATAAATATCAAACTCTTTGAACTTGCACAAATCATTAAGACTTTTGCTTGCTCGCAGCAGGAAGGAGTTTCGGCGGTAGTTTGACGAGACGGGCGGCACACGGATAGGGTTGTAGTGTCTAGCAGACTTAGATGGGATATAGAAATTCAGCTTTGACAGAAGCTCAAGAGAGTCAACTTTGTTACATACAGGGTGGCCCAAACGGTGACACTAAAAATTTTTTTTTTGATTCCTCACATCTAGTTGTACCCGGAAATACCCTATGTATGTTCAGCGATTTTTTGTAGTTTTCGAGCTATGATTTTTTTTTTTAATTTTGAGATTTTTTTACTTGACAGACTAAAATTTTTTTTTTACCGGAAATTATACATCTTTTTTTGAATTTTTTTTTTGTTACATAGACCTCATGACTTGTTCTTTAACACATAAAATACCCAGCTTCCTGTCATCAAAATAAGTTCCAAAAATATTGACCGACAGTAAAAAATTGAGGTAAAAGCAAGTCATAGTTAAAATTTCAACTTTGAATTAAAAATTAAAAAAAAAGGTTCCATGACTTTTTAGTAATTTTAAAAACTTAACAAGACCCTAAGCTTTAATTCTAATTAAAAAAAAGTGGTGCTTAATAGGCTTTTTTTAGCCGAAATCTGCCTTCAAATGTACAAAGGTAATTTATTTTAAAAGCACTCATTGTTATTATCTAAGGTTAATTAGGTTTGATATAACATAATAATTGACATTTAGTATAGTTTATAAATTTAGAGTTCTAAATTAGTTTAGTGGTAGTTAGTATGTTGTCACTTCAACAGCACAAGTTGGTCTTTGTACAAAGAAAATGGTCTTTACCTCCAACCGGTTTATCTTTAGCGACATCATAAATAACAATAGTTCTGGCAGACACTAGAATCACAAACAATAGACTTCCCGCGCGCCGAACAAAAGAAGGGGGACCAACACAGCGTCGTCTATAAGCACGTCCTCTCTTTCTCATCTAGGCCGTCTTGCTCTATCTATCTTGCTGTCTTGCTCTATCTATCTTGCTATCTTGCTCTATTCATCTCATGTCGGTCGCATTCCTCCCTCCTTCACCTCAGTTGTTCACAGCTTTCGCTCGTGTTACTACTACTCCTGGTTTTGTTTTCAATTCTGATACAACTACTCTCGCTTGCTAACTGGACTCTGATTCTTCCTGTGACTGATTTACCTGTGCTTGTGTTTCGGACTTTGATTACCTACCTTGTGATTTGGACCTTTGTGCTGCAACATGAGCTATTCTTTGCGTGAATACGCAGAGATGCACTATTTTTACGGTGTTGCCCAAGGAAATGCTAGTTTGGCAGCAAGGCTTTATCGAGAGCAATTGGAACGGCGAGGAGAACAACGGGAGCATTACCCGAATTACAGAGTATTTCAAAATACTCACAATACATTTATGGAGGGACGAATTCCTGGACGTTCATCTCAGGAAGGAATACCCAGAATGGATCCAGATATTATGGATCAAGTCGTGGAACAAGTGGAAAGGGATTCATCGACTAGCACCAGAGCAATCGCAAGAAGGACTGGTGTACCACGAACCTCAGTTATGAGGATACTGAAGTCAGGTGGGTTAATTTCATCTTGTCTTTAAACCTCATAATTACGCACCCATTAGCTCGCCCACTATGCCCACGTGCTATTTTTTTTAGCTGTAATTATTGTGACTTAAAAAAAATAGCACGCACGTGCTTTATGAGCGACTTTTTGTAGCACGTGGTCTTTTTAAGTATTGAACTCTGACTGAATGTGTATTTGGCAACAAAATAATCACTCGCTAGTGGGCGAGAAAGCGTGGTACATACCAGTGATTATCACTAGCCTACTATTTGGTGAAACTGAAAAAAGACTATCTTACCTATGCTTTGAATTTACAATTTCGGTGTTTTTTTTTTCAGAGGGATACCACGCTTTTCATATCCAACGCGTGCAACAATTGCAACCTGCAGATTATCCAAGACGAGTGACTTTCTGTGAAACAATGCTTCAAAAAACTCAAGACGATCCTGATTTCTTCGACAAAATTTTGTGGACAGACGAATCACGCTTTGAAAGAACCGGAGTTTTCAATATTCATAATTATCACAGTTGGGCCATTGAAAACCCACACAAGGCAAGACCATCCAATTTTCAAACAAGGTTTAGTGTAAATTTGTGGTCAGGAATTGTCAATGGGGAATTTATAGGACCATTTGAATTGCCGGCTAGGTTGAACGGAGCGCAATATTTGGATTTTCTACGAAATAGCTTGAACGGTTTATTAGAGGATGTGAATCTACTAACAAGAAGAAGAATGATATTTCAAAACGATGGTGCTCCGTGCCACTATGCTAGAGAAGTACGAGAGCACCTTAACCAGACTTTTCCGAGACGGTGGATTGGGCGTGGCGGCCCGATTCCTTGGCCTGCGCGTTCACCAGACTTAAACCCCATAGATTTTTTTCTGTGGGGCTATTACAAAGAGATGGTTTACGCAAACGAAACAAACACTGAAGCAGAGCTGCGTCAAAAACTAAGAGAAGCAGAAATAAAAATCAAAGAAAATACTAATGCTTTCCGAAATTTAAAACAATTTTTTTTAAGGCGATGTAGGTTGTGCATTGAAGCGGGAGGGAGACATTTTGAAAACTTATTCGGAAATAAATTTAATTGTTGAATTTGTAGTAATTGTTTTATTTAATATGATTTATCCTTAAAATAACCAAAATAACTATAACTAAATGACATCGATGTTACCGCTTCGTAATAACATACTTTTAAAGGTTGTTTTTAATTCTTTATTCAATAAACAGTACCATTTTAAACTTTATTTTGGTAAGAATCATTTTGTGAATGACAAAATAGCCAATAAAAAATCTTAGAAAATTTCACCTTTGTGCATTTGAAGGCAGATTTCGGCTAAAAAAAGCTAATTAAGCACATTTTTTTTTTAATTAGAATTAAAGCTTAGGGTCTTGTGAAGTTTTTAAAATTACTCAGAAGTCATGGAACCTATTTTTTTAATTTTTAATTCAAAGTTGAAAATTTAACTATGATTTGATTTTACGTCAATTTTTCACTGTCGGTCAATATTTTTGTAACTTATTTTGATGACAGGAAGCTGGGTATTTTATGTGTTAAAGTTCAAGTCATGAGGTCTATGTAACAAAAAAATAATTCAAAAAAAGATGTATAATTTCCGAAAAAAAAATATTTTAGTCTGTCAAGTCAAAAATTCTCAAAATTTTAAAAAATAATTCATAGCTCGAAAACTACAAAAAATCACTGAACATACATAGGGTATTTTCGGGTACAACGAGATGTGAGGAAACAAAAAAAAAATTTTTAGCGTCACCGTTTGGGCCACCCTGTATAATTTTCAGTAGGTAGGTTACGTCTGACACTTCTCGTCTTTTGGATAAAGGAAGAAGGTGAAATTTTGAGCATAGGTTTAAGTAATTATTCGAATCATATGGAATCCGCAGGCGGTAACATAAAAATTTTACAAGATCGAGATACTCATGCTCGCATTTTACAACCGTAGACTCGCATTGTTCTTTGTCGTGGCCTAATGTCAAAAGTCGACAAACACGAGCTTTTGTCTTCAACTGACATTAATTTGACAGTTGAGAGGGAGAAATTTGTCTACCACCCTTCGAGTGGTCGAGAAAGATTTGTCGACTTATTTTTTTTTCTAAGTTTTTAATTTCGCAATAAAAATAAATCTAAGTTGTCCATGTTTATATTTTATTAAGGTAAGAAGAGAAGTTACAGCACAAACGACAAAAACAGCTGTCCGGAAAGAAAAAAAATGAAAAATTGTATTTAAGTAATTCTTTTTTATTATAAAATTTATAAAAAAATAAATAAAATAAATATTTACTAGTAGTAAATAACGAATAAGTATTTTTTATTCTTAAATATTTTCATAAATTTTATAAATTAAAATAAATAATTTATTGTAAAAAGATACCTACCTATTCAATAATATTGTTTCCTAATATTACACTTTTTTCCCTTTAGTATTTTTTTACTTTTATTTTACTTAATTTTAATTTATTTACTTAAAAACGTAAATTAAAATTATTTTCATACATTGATTTCAATATTTATTACTAAATTAACAAGTGCGTTGGTCTGTGTCATCTTTTCAAAAATCTCTCAATAAAAGGAAGGCAAACGAACTATATCCATCCATACGGCTATATTTAACTCGGTTTTAAGAGTTTTGCGTCGTGAAACGTATAGAAAGGAACGCTCTTTAAAAGAAATGATGGAAATAATTATAAATATTTACTAGTGGCAACATTATTCTTCTCGAGCTCGAGAGAGCTTTGTCTACAGAAGTGAAAGCTTTTGTGAGTGTTCTCTTTATCTTAGAACTTATAAAAAAAAAAGTATCATGTTTAAACTAAATCATTTCGAATCATTTCAGATAATTTCGACGTTTATTGATGTTGAAATAAAAATATTATATTTTAAAACTCATATTTGTATTAAAAGACATAAAAAGGTTGTAAAATTCTGAGAGCGAGTCCCACCACTGTGCTCAGCAATCTAGAGGGTCGAGACGACAAGTCTTCGTAGACAAGAGTCCCGTTTGCTCATGCTACGCGTGCTGGACATGATTGCGAGCAGACTTGACTGCTCGAATAACAATCGTTGCTGTGTCATATCAAGTGGCTTGCCAAAAACATAATAACAAATCCTAAATATAAATACTAACATAGTTTATAAGAAACATTGTTGCTAACAAATGAGTTATTTTTAATTACTTGAATAAATAAATAATTATTATTATAATATTTTGGTGAATTGTTAGGCGATCTTGCCTAATTGAGTAGTTGCGTCAAGGACCTAACTTCAAATCCTGGTAGGGCTTAATTGTTTGTGTGTTGAGCGTAAGCGTAAGAATTTAATTTTGGTGTTCCAGTGGCAGATAATTTCGGCGTAGGGACGTACGCCATATTCCTGTTCCTTCTGACGATCTGGTGGTCCATGAACTGGGGTGATGCGACAGCTTGCCCCTACACACACATCGAGGATGTTATTGAAGGTAAGAGATTTAATATTGGTGACTTTTTTGAACAAATAGCAAAATCTCATATTAGAAAATTAGCTGTTTAATTTTAATCAATTGCTAAAATATCAGGAAAGATATTTAAATTCAATGTCGAGGTAACTCTTCACATTGATAAAATAACGCTGGCTTGCAGTGTAAGAGTGATAAGATTTTGACGATGCTACTAGTGACTCGGTAGCTCAGTTGGTGCCAGTACTCTCGCATTGGACCGGACTTCCAAAGGTCGCGGGTTCTATTCCCGCATGAGACAATCCTGGAGACGAGTCGACTTTTTTCAAGTATATTATTTAGTATTGTATAAAAATATCAAAATGTTTCAACACGGTGACTTCAAGTTTATTGAGCACAATAAAAAAAGCGAGTAAGTGCCTAAAATTCTTAACCGAGTATTAAAGAACTAGGGGGATGAGGTTTAAACACACCGAGTCCATTCATTTTCTGAAGTAACAGGCGGAAAAATCCTTTATATTTTATTACATACTACTATGCACTTGGTATTGGTTCTTATCGTGGATTCGTTAAAAATATTCTTACCTATGTTTCTTTGAGAATTTATTTCATCGCTACGAGTAAAACAGTATTGACTAACTACTATCTTTATTGGTTTTCCTACAAGTTTTTACAAAATAAACAGAGTTTAGAGGCATTATAATTTTTATTTATTTTAATTTCCAGGCAAAGGTGATGTTCGGAAAGCACTATTGAAAACTTGGGCGGAATTGACAGGCGGTCTTTTGGTGTTCAAATATGTCCAGATGTATTGGGCTCTGGAGATATCCGAGACGCACAAAGACAAAGCTTATGAGGACTGCAAAGCTGATTTACAGGTACAAAACTTACTTTACGCTTTTAACCAGCGATTTTAACTACCAGTGGCCTGTTTCATAAAGATTACAATTGTCAGCGACAGGTGACAGGTGACAAGTCGACAATTCGACAATTGTACGTTTCATAAAACATTTGGTCTGACATATTTGTCGTCGGAAAAGCCGACATATTTGTCAAATTGTCGCGACAATTCGACAATTTAGCGTTTCATAAAAATTTACAGGTGACAATGAAAATTCGACAAATTGTCGAGCATTTTCCGACAAGTGTCGTTTATGAAACACATAATTGTCAATAAGCAATTACAAACTTGTCGAATTGTCCCACATTTTTGACAGGCACCCTTGGGCTGTGTCAGGATTAGATGACAAGTGTCGACTCATGGAGGAAATCGATACTACTTAAGTAAAAATGCTAAATTCTAGTAGTAATAGTAGTAGTGACAGTGATGATAATTATTTGGAAGAAAATAGGCGGAGGAGAGAATAATTAGAGAAAAAAAATAACTTTCCTTTGGAAGTAACCGACTTTGCTTTCTGTATTAGTAAAGTGGCGGTAGAATATATTTTTAATTAGTTGGAATAAAAATTGAAGCATTGAAGGCCATTTTCTAATGCATTAAGTTCTTCCCTAACTTGGTATTAACATTTTGTATGCCTCCGTCATGTTTGCGTCTGATTGAATATCA
This sequence comes from Agriphila tristella, assembly GCA_928269145.1. Taxonomy (NCBI): domain Eukaryota; kingdom Metazoa; phylum Arthropoda; class Insecta; order Lepidoptera; family Crambidae; genus Agriphila; species Agriphila tristella. Next base: position 21,411,707 of record OV743442.1, read on the forward strand.
GTGTATGTTTTGTTGGTACGTAGTATAGTATATTAGAGGGTATTAATTAAAAAAAACACAGTTATTAACCAATCGTTAACAATGATTTACCTGTCACTGACATTTTTTTAATGACACCGACAATGATTTACCTGTACCGACAGGTGTTTTATACAAGACTTGTCATGACTATGGTTTTATGAAACAAACGGAAAAAAGTGTCAATTTACCACTGAATTCTTGTATACAATTATAAATATGTTCAGTTTTATGAAACGGCAATTGTCGTGACAATCCGACATATGTCATGATTTCTGACAAATTGTCGACTTGTCAAGCTTTATGAAACAGGGCCCAGGGTATTACAAGCTCTTAAAACTTGTCAGTTTAGTATAATATATTAATATAAAATAATATAAAATATTAATATATTAATGAATTATCCTAATATAAAAGCATTGTGAATGCCTTTAATCATCCGAATAATAGTGAAATGTCTATTAACTTTAACGCTAATATTGTGTGTGCCCTAACAGATTTTGTGCGCGTGAGATACAACTAATATTATATTATTTTAGATATTTCTCTTATGCACCGAAATCCAAATCTGCGATCAAGTGATTTCAGATATAACAAGACGTGCCATATTAAATACCCTTTCCAGACAAGGCTGCGTTGTTTATAGACGTAAGCTCAGAGTCCGTTAGGGCACATACTGGTGTTGATACACTGAGTTCATGAACCCAAAATGGGAAAATAGTTTCTTCAGTAACGCGCGTAAAATTACTCGATAGAGAATTTTCTATGGAAAATTTAATTTCGCTATTCGGCGATAGATGGCGCTGTACTAATTTTTCATACAAAATTGCACTATCGAATGATTTTACGCGCGTTATTTTTTTCGATAGCTGTTCGTGATAAGGGTACAGTACCCTTAGCACGAACAGCTCCCTACCTATCGAAAAATATTACGCGCGTAAAAACATTCGATAGAGTAATTTTGTATGGGAAATTTGTACAGCGCCATCTACCGCCGAGAAGCGAAATGAAATTTTCCATAGATAATGACTCTTTCGAATAATTTTACGCGCGTACCATCAAACTGAACAACTTAAAGTACCCATAGAACCAACTCTGAAATCGCAAAAAAAACAGAGTTGTTTCATAAAATTTGATATTTTCGTTATTAATAAAATGTTTGTATGAAACAGCTAATTTTTTTTCGTGATTTCAGAGTTGGTCGAATAGTAAAGTTTGATGCTCTGAAGAAGCGAGTATTTCCATTTTGGGTTCATTCATTAACACGTTGCTTAACTAACCTTATCATTATGACATCTATTGAAATAGTTTACGAGAAATACAGTCAAAGCGTTTCATCAGTATAGAAGATATTTTTTTCTGCCTAGGTTCCAGTGATATATGGAGCGGTGGTGGAGGGCGTAGCTACCTGTCTCTGCCGGTTAGCTTCCAAGACCTTAGGGGACTTGAACCCACGGTTTACAACCGCCATTGATGCTTTCATTGGAACCTCATTGGTCGTTGCTGGTAAGATGATTTATCTTTACAAGTATTCTGTATTACACAAAAACATCACTTACATTTTGACTAAAACATTGTCCGTTTGCTGAAAATTATGCTTTAGTAACAATCAATCACTTGTTAATCACATTTCTTACATACACATTTTACAACTCTCATTAATACAGTTGTATGTGATGCTTTTATTGAAAATACAGAACATAATGCTTCATTTCCACGCAATGTCACGATTAGAAATGTATTTTTTTGCGTTAGTGTCTTTTGGATCATAAATACTTTATTTATAAAGTAATTAAATCTTTAAATGTGGCTCTAAAATCAAATTAACTTCGATTATTTTACTAACTGTTATCAAACCAATGAGAACAGTAGCCACTTTTAGTTCTCTACATCCGGACTTAGCATTTAAAATAGCTAGAAAAGCTTCACAGCTTGGTGAGATCTCATTAAAATCATCACATGCCTCATACTCTCAATCACTTTTGCAGGAGTCCTCACTAGGCACACGGTTTTCGTCTACCGGTATCAGGACACTAGTGCCAATGCGGACTTAAGCGTGTCCATCTTTTGCAAAGTACATTTAGGAAAAGGTACATCGTAAACTAAGTGTCCACTAATCTCTGCTGCATGGTCACACATCTTTCACAAAACCCATTGGATCATGTCATAAAAACATTTCGCTTTCATCACAACTTTCATACTGAAAATTTTTCGTTTCGGTAGACGCTTATTTAGGTGTTAGTATTTGCTTAGAAATCATACATTAGTCACGTCATCTGCAATCACAATTCGTTCATTAAATGTTGTATAGACCCATTTTGATTTAAAAGGAGCAAAAAATAATTTTCGATTACAAGACCTAATATTTACTAAATTAAATAGGGACCCAAATGTTTATTTTAATAAAAAAAAAAAAGTTTCTTGAACGTTACAATCTAGCTTCATCAAAGATATTGATGAAATGATTAAAAATGATGATGCAAGTAACGACTTAAAAACAATGATATTGCCTTCGTAAAAATAAACTCTTAGGAGTGTTTATCTATTGATTCTATTCCTTTTTTCAGCTTTCGAATATTCCGGTGGATATTTCAACCCCGTCCTCGCCACGTCCCTGAAAGCTGGATGCGAAGGACACACGCTGCTGGAACACGCGGTCGTGTACTGGATTGGTGCATGTGTAGGATCAGTCCTATCAGTCTATATGTATAGACTGCCGATAGTACAGAAGTACATCAGAGGCACAACCTCTACCGAAGTCAACGGCGATAGTATTTGGGCAGACAAAGAAGAATAACACTCATTACCTACACTCTACTGTCTTTGTTCAAATTCTTATTCCAGATTCTTTTGTAGTCTTCTACGTCTTTCTTATCTATAGGAAGATATGCCTTTGTGACTGGACTTTCTTCGACTCATGAAAACAAGAAGACTATTAAGGAACATAATTTTTAACTTTTATTTATTAACTTTTTTCAAGTGATACCTTACTCTAGTCAAATTATATCGATAAGTAAAATTAATGCCAATCAATACAAAATAATGTACTCAGTTGCTACATTTGGTAATTAACTATTATTTTCAACCATCGCCTTATCATTACATTTGATATTAATTACCAGTTTATATTTTGTTACATTTTATGTTTTAGTAATTTGGTACCTAATGGTATTTATTATGTGATTTACAGCGACTTTTTTACTATGCTTCCAACGAAACCTAACCTTAATGTGTTCCAAAAATATAATAAGTGCTACGTAAACCTGTTGTAAATAAATCTAATGTTTTGTTAGATAACTGTGTAGTTTTTTTTTATTTTAGCTCTTTACCAGATAGGACTTTAACGTTTATATTTTGATCATCTCACTGGACCTTCTATTTTATTTACTACCACACACTTTTGATATTTTGTAAACTTTTTTTTGCTCATAGTCCTTTGGGTTTGTTATTATTTAATTAGTTTTATATTTTTAACCACAGAATAATAATAAGAATAATTTATTTGCAAGCATTCACAGTACAAGAAGTTGTAAAATAAAATGGCTTGTGCTCATGTGATGCACCAGATACTATAATTTTTTTTAGTTAATTAGTAGAAAACAATTATTGATCAAAAAATTTCAAGTCAGTAAGTTAAGTTAATATTACACCCGGATCGAAAACTGAAAATTTAAATATCTAAAAAAGTGATCTTAATTACCGTCTCCTTGAAAAAAATCTCGGTCAAGAAAAAATTAATGACAAATGACCAAGTTATATGTAGGTAGTCGGTACTAAAATGAACTCTGGTGCACTAGGTATGTACAGCTATTTCCGAGTATTATATTCTCTTATTATTTGGCTCACGTTTTTGCATTAAAAGCTTTTGGCGTTCGTTCCATCTGAACATTTATTTCACGACTACTTTCAGATTTCAGAAAATCCAAAGTTAGAATATTACCATACCTATTACCATACTTTTATATGTGGGCCTTGTTTTCTTAGGAACGAATTTGGTATTATTCGATTCAAATTTGAAATAAGGTTCTCGGAATTCATGAAAATAGCAGTAAAGTCAAAAGAACGAAGTAATAAAAATATAAAAGTTCGTATTTTATAAGTAGTTAGGAATTATAACAGTATTCGAATAAACTATCTCCCTCTGGCCACGTGGTCCGACTGCCTTTGTCCTACTGATCGGACGACATGAACTTTTTTCCTTTTGGTTCGATTATCTTTTTCCATTTGACACGTTTTAATAAAAGAGATCATCAGTTTTTCGTTTTAAAAGAGTTGGTTGAAAACTCTTGTACATATAAAATAGGATAAGAAAGAAAAAACTGATTTAAGGTGCGTAATTATATCATTTACTTTACAGAACAAAGTGATTTGTATCTCTCCTTAATCTGTATAACTTTCAGGAACCAATTATTTGTTTATTGACAACCGGCATTTCATCCTAGCCACCATTTTCTCTCTCAAACAATTAAAATTGGTTAAATTGGTTAATAAGATACCTATCAAATTCATTAAATCAACGCTATCCGTAAATCATCGATGGATATGGATACTTATTACCCTTATGGAAATTAACAGCGGAATAATTCAAGTTCCAGTTCGGCACGCGAATCAGATCTGGAGGCGTAAAAGTCCCATATGGGTGAGGTGGTCGATCACCAATTAGACCACCATCACCAATTAGAATCTTCTTCATTAACGGAACCATTTGATTTTGGAATACATGCTGACCATGGAAAATACCTTTGTACGTCGGCTTTATCGGTTTTATGAAAGGTAAATCATAGTCTTGCACATACTGACTGCTATGATACTTTAGAAATAGGCCCAACGGTATTGTTGTTGTTCGTCTCTGTCTTCTAAACAACGGCTCCTCGTCTGGAATCATTAGGAGTATAGGAGGACGTTTCAGTATATATTTGCCTTTTATCTTCTCTGTTAAGATGTCAATGGGAACTGCTGGTGCAATTGTAGTTATTCTTGTGTATACTGAAGAAAAGTTATAACGATTTTCTTAGAAGTTAATATTATTAGTTTTCATTTACTTATTGAGTGAAAATATACTTACACGTCAAATAAAGCAGCCAACTACCAACATAAAACATTTTGAGAAGCATTTCTATCACATAATATTTTAATACACACAATATTGTGAAAGCAAAATATGAAAACTGAAATGGAACGAAACCTTATCGGAAAACTCATTTCCTATTTGAAGGCGGACGATAATATTTCGATGTGGTGAAATTTTCTTTGAATAATATTGAGGTTCTATTCATCTTATTAAATTATGAAATATGAAAGCAAAAACTTTGGTAGGTATAAGTGATTTATTTTATTAAACATTGATTCAATTGTATTGGGACGACGTGGTGAGCAGAAACCTATCCAAAATTTAGTACTTAGTCCACAATTCCTGAGTCACTATAAACAATGTTTTGAGGTTTACAAACCACTATTAGAAACTTAAATCATCTGAATCTGACATTTTACTCATAAACAATGGTTAGGTATTTATTTATACATATCAATAGTAGGTATAGATTGTATTGTTAAAGAAGTGTTTCTTTTAACAAGAATAACTAAAGGAGACTTAATACATACTGATATTTTTTATGTATTGGTCAAATATTATATTCCATGCGTTTTATATCTGTTCTCTCTTCTTGCTGTTATTTCTACAATAAATACAGTAAGAGATACAGAACATCCTATCAACCATACAAAGAAAGCTCCTGCACATCCTGCTAATGTGATACTACAGCCAATCCCACAACTGTAACTATAGCTCATAATATTCTTCGTTGCACTTTCCGCTTTTGCCTCCACTAATATACCTAAAGCTTCATGGTACAATCTCTCGCTTATACCAGCTTCTCCAAGTCTTGTCATAATCTTTTGGAACCTTTTTGTTATACTAACATTTTTCCGGACAGCCATTTCATGGTAAATAGTTAGCATATTCTCAGGAACCTTTAACACTGTAGCTTCATCATTCACTACATGTTCTGCTTGAAATGCTATAAACAAACCATCCACTATCAAGGTCACACCATTCTGTTCTAAACTTTTAATTTCACAATCGGTGAAGTATTCACAATCCTTTGAAGAATTGGCAATCGATTCATATTGTTTATCTATAAGGAAATATTTGGATTTAGGATCCAAAAATAGGCGAAGATTTGATTTGTAGATGTCTTTGTTAGTTTTATACGTAGTGGGAGGGCTGATAATTGTAAGATAGGAATACATTTGGATATTTATATAAGCAGTTAGATGTAAGCACATTATTAGATAAAAGAAGTTTATAATCCTGTGCTTATAAGTCTTTGCCTTATAGAATGTCGAGGAGCCAATAAAGGTGCCCCAACTGTATAACAAAATGTTGGCAGCCGGTAAAGGTTGCTTATCGAATATGCAAAGCATGTACCATGTTATGCAGTAACAGAAATAGAAAATGATGAAAATATATGCACCCTTGACTTTACTCATTAAATTCTGCCATGATGGGTTCCCTCGTCTTACGGGGTACATCCAAACAAACGCTTGTCTGCCATACACTCCTGAATACTCCACAACGTCACCGTATATTCTGAACAGGCCCCCTGCGCAGGCGTCGAGAGTGCCGTTTAAGAGAAATTTCAAAAAATTTACACGGTTTTGACTTTTTTCTTCACTTTTGAACAAGTAATACAACTCAAGGGTAAAATTGAAATACTTTGACATAATTTTCATAATTTCAATATCACATCCTTTGATGTCTTCTTCTTTCAAAGGGTCCATTAACTGCTTTGTGTCTTCTTGTTTGATTTTTGCGAATGGAAAAGTTGATGCCATACCGACTTTGAAAGGACATGCCATCATATTCTGAGGTTCTTTGTTTGGGAAAATCGTTTGATTATCCACTGAAGCACAACTAGATATAACAGTAGATGATTTTATTTTTTTATTTATTATTAAGAGAAACAAACAGCTGCTTTTACTCAGGATGACATGTATGAATAACAATGCAATAGCCAATACAGTTTCCACAATTAGCATTAGCAGACATGCAACAGTATTGAACTATTATTCGACTTATTTATAGTTATACTTAACTTACTTAAAAAAAATACAATAAGTGATACAAATATTGATGTTCGTACATATATTATGATTAAGCGAATATGAAAACACAACAAGGTTACCTGCAACAATCGCTAGCAGTTATTATTGCAAAGATTTACAAAATTATCTATTTAATGGACAACAACTTTGTCTTAAAAGATTTAGTATTTTCAAAAAATATATCAATATCCTTAAATTTGTTATTATAATTCCTGCATGCGCGAACCAAAAATCTATTTTTAGCATATTTAGTTTTACAAAATGGAATTCTAAAAAGTGTTTGCGTACGTAAGTTTTGTTTTGAACAATATAGTGAAATACGGCTTAATAAGTAAGGAGAATCAACCTGGTGATTTAAGACTTTATAAAGAAATACCTGATCACGTATTGATCTACGATTGTCCAGGGGCTTCAAACAGTTTTTAAAAGTGTTTTTAAATTTATATTTTAATCTTTTTATAAATTTATTCTGTATACGTTGGAGTGCATATATATGCGTTTGATACTGTGGGTTCCATACTACAGATGCGTATTCGAGCGAAGATCTTACGAGCGCATTATAAAGTAAACATAAAGTACCTGGTGCCTGAAATGTACCACATTGTCTAAATATAAAACCAAGCATCCTATAAGCCTTTGCTGTTACGTTGTCAATATGACATTGGAACAACATTTCACTATCGAGCGTAACTCCCAGGTCTCTCACCTCGGTCACCCTAGGTAGTATTTCATTATTTATTGAGTAAGTGTGTACAATCTTTTTCTTTTTTCTGGTAAAAGATATAATGTTGCATTTTTGTGTATTTAAGAAAAGTTTATTAGTTTTGCAATAATCATGTAATGCATCTAGATCTTGTTGTAAATCATAACAATCTTCAATCGACTTTATTACTTTGTATATTTTTGTGTCGTCTGCATATAGTAAACTATTTGAGGAACGGAAACATACATTTATATCATTTACAAATATGTTAAAAAGCAAAGGACCGAGATGGGAGCCCTGGGGCACGCCCGACGTGATAGGGATGAAAGTAGAAGTATGTCCCTTGACTGCAACGGCTTGACTTCTATTTCTTAGATAAGAATCGAGCCATCTCAGGAGGCTGCCGTGTACACCAACTGATTCCAACTTTTGGATTAAGATTGAATGAGAAATTTTATCGAACGCTTTGGAATAGTCAGTGTACACGGCATCCACCTGGTGGCCCTTGTCCATAGAGTCAAGAACAAAGTCTACAAACTCGCATAGGTTGGATTCAGTTGATTTTTTGCTAATAAACCCATGCTGATTGTTCATTATTGATGATCGTATCAAGTTGGATAAACAGTCGCATACTATTTTTTCAAACAATTTTGGGATTATAGATAGCTTTGAAATTCCTCTGTAATTTTGAACGTCATGAATATCGCCTTTTTTGAAAATAGGGGTTATTAAACTTTTTTTCCATTGGGAGGGAACTATACCTTCTGTAAGTGATTTGGAAAAGAGTATCCACAAGGGGAGCGCCAAAGACTTTCTGCAATTTTTTAGGAATATTGGCGGCAGCCCGTCCGGTCCACTGCCCTTTGAGGTATCTATAGAAGACAGATACTTCTCAACCACTTCTACAGTCAGATGAATATTAGAAATATTAAAATTATTATTTGAGGAGGAACAATCAGCAGTGCTTAATGAGGATGATGGTACATCAGGTTCAAAGACTGACTGAAAAAAGTTATTAAATAAATTACAGATACTTTGACCATCGTTTGCAATGTTGTCTAATAAGAAAACTGAATCTGGAATTTCTGAGCTCTGTTTTTTTGATTTAATAAATGTCCAAAAGTGTTTAGAATTTTTACGAATATTTTCTTCAGATTTACGTAAGAAGCCGTCATAACACGATATTTCAAGTTCTTTTTGTTCTATTCTCAACTGATGAAACCTGTCATAATCGCGACTTCTACCATACACTTTCCATCTTTTATGAATTTTTAATTTCTTTTTAATACATTTTATAAGTGTTTTTGAGTACCAAATAGGGTAACGCATGTTCTGACCGCTTCTTTTTATAGGTACATTATTTTTTACGATGTCGTTTAAAATCGAATAAAAGTTATCTACGTCTTGTTCTATGCTGTTTGATGAGAGTAGGTGAGACCAATCCAAACCATCTAATTTGGAGCAAAGAGTTGCGTAATCGGCTGCATAGAAACGATACATTAATCGTGAGGCTGGTTTTAAAGCGGCTGGGGGGGAACACGTACGCGTTTCCACGCACAGAGCGGGGTGGTGGCCATCCTCGGGGACCAACGGCGTACCTCGACGTACCTTGCATTCGAAGCTGGCGAACACTAAATCTAGTAATCGACCGTTCTTATTGGAAACATTATTGAACTGGTAAAGTCCTGTTAAGTTGATGAACTCATATGTATTTTCAATTAGATTGTCGGAAGTGGGGTTGGTTAAGATCATGCTACTATGAGTCGAAGATTGCGCCCATATACCATTTGTGATATTAAAGTCCCCTAATACGATAGTTTCGTCCTGGGGGTGGTCTAAAATGAGATCGGTCAGATATTCGTAAAAAGCAAGTTCAGAATTCCTTTGTTCCGGTCCATGTGGAAAGTAACAGCAAAAAACGTGTAACAATTTCTTTTTTAAGCCTGTACTTAACGCTATTTTAACGTATGTTATGTCTGCATCGGACATACGCGGCAAAGGGCGACCCGGTCGAACATCAATAGTAATTTTTTTGTCGACAGCGATTAAAGTACCACCACCTGTTGACTTACCTGCCGCGTCACAGTCACGATCCGTTCGATACACATTATACCTCATATCGAATAGTTCTGCGTCAAAAATTCCTGGTAAAAGCCAAGTTTCACTAATGCAAACCATGTCGTAATTAGCACTCGTAAGGTTCCTAGAAAACACATTAGTTTTTGTCCGAAGCCCTCGAACATTTTGATACATTATATTAAATGCCATTTTAAATTAAAAAGAAAGAAAAAATGGACGCAGGGTAAATATATTCTGTGCCTATAAGCGTGATAGATACCTCTAAATAAACCACAAACATTGTTATCAGAGTGAGTGAGGAATAAAAATAAAAAATCTATATTTCGATACTTATGATAGGGATGGGTTACAAAATAATAATTATCTTCGTGATTAAATAATTTTGATGAGGGTATGTATCGCGCTAATCTATCGAGACCATTCCACATGCGTAATCTGTAATAAAAACAAGTTGATTCTCCGTTCTGTTTGTTGAGATCACAGCGAAATAACTTTGAAAAACATTTTATTATATTAGAATTAAACCAAGTATTCCAGAAAATTAACACATAATAATCATAGGGCACTAGGGTTATGTTAACATTAATAGTTAGTTTGCGCCAACATCTTACTTTTTGTAAATTAGTACTGATTTTATTATGCATTTTACTACGTTACATTATAGGAAACAATCATTAAATACTATATGGAAAATATTAATTAGGTAATGGCAACGAGTATTTTTAGGTGAGGTTTTTTAAAACACTTAAGTTTTTCACAAAAACAGAGTTGGACGTTTCATTTTTACGAATGTAGATACGCCCGCTACGTATCCAGACAAATTTAAAATTAAGTTCTTTAGCTCGAATTCTTGCAGCGGCGTGTAAGGATTTATTCTCAGGTGATAGGTTTTCTGTTACGTACACTGGTAGCTTGCGTTCTTGGGCAATTCCAAGGTGTGAGGTGTTTAATTTATTATCCTGGTGCTCCTTATTGTATTTCATGACTGCGGCTAGAAGAGTGTCACGAGTACGTGGCGTGTTGAATTTTACCAGGATACTACGCGGGCGAGCACTAGATATGTTTTGTTTGGCAATTCTAGCACAATAGACAATTTCATTTTCGTTAATATTCACATTCGTTATCACACCGACCTGCTTCACAATGCTTACTATATTTTCGGACTTAAATTCGGGGACACACTGGATTTCCAGATTGGCGGACCTATTCAGCTGGTCAAGTAGACTGACCCGGTCAGTGACAGCAATTAAATCTGAACGAAGGGTCTCATTTTCCTTCCTCAGTGACTTCACTTCGGCATTAACTGTTGAAAATTCATTACTTATTTTGTCAAATTGAGCACTCATAAAGTTTAAAGATTCTTTAAATCCACTCATTTGGTCTGACAGATCTTTATAGCGCGAGTTAAGGTTGGTGGTGAAGTCACTTAGACACTCTTTTATCACGTCGCGCATCTCTTCACGTATAATTTCACGTATGTTACGTGAGTTAATATCGGAAATGGGCACCGGAGACGATCTGGAGGACGACGTCGAATCATGTTTTTGTCCTTTGCGACGCGTGCCGACAAATGTAAGTTCAGCTGAGCCAGTTGGTGTAGATGGTCGAGCTGAATTGTTCGTATTCTCACCCTTTCTCTGTTTACATAAACAATTAGGACAATTCCAAGAACACTTGTACTCCTGTGAAAGTAATTCGTAGGCATCACCGTCATTATTGAGGCATAAAAAGTGATATTTATGCGTGCAACGCTGACACGTTAAGTATTCAGTGTTGGCTATCTTTTCTTGGCAGGCTGCGCATTGATTCATTGTGGCAGGATTATATCCGTCCGCGCGATAAAGATGGCAATTATTGTGAGCGATGTTTCACGGCACAGAGGTGAGGGGTCCCCGCGCTAGCAGCTCCCGTGCGCGCCTTCGGTTGCAAATGAGATATTTTTTTCGTTAGAACACAATGCACTGATATGCAAAAACAACACTTATTATAACGGGTTGAAGTCGAAGTTTACTTTATGATTATGATAAAAAATATTAGATAACTGGACGCACGTCTGCTTCGTACCAAGCTCGAGCGACGATGATACATCATATTCCATTGTACAATCAGTAATATTTATTTGTGGTATGAAAGTAAGCACATCATAATTATTATCATTTGTAAGTTTGAGGAATGTCATTTCATATTTACTGATTTCACTAGATATGCGATGAAGGGCGGTGTTACAAGCTTCTGAAGAATTGAATATAATAATCAAGTATCTGACATCTTCATTAATAGTTTCAAATGGTTTATCCAACATTTTGACACAGTCGAATAAATATTTAATGGACAAAACATGCCCTTTTAGAAAGTACATTGACTTTGCATTGATGTCCTCATCAATTATTCTGGGAATATTAAATTTGAATGTAAAATTTATGATTTTACTGTAAAATATTTCAGATCTTTCATTAGTTGTAACTTCATCACTTTCACTCATTAAAACTGTGGGCGTATATTCAAAATTTGAATGAATGATTTTATTTAAACAGTCTAAAGCTGACTTATCATTATTATCATAATCCAAATCAGATAGTATTTTTATTTCACTGAAATAGCAATGTTGAACAATAGATGCTAAAGCTACAGTCCATAGAATTCCAGCAAGCATTATTCAACTATCTTTTTTTTTAAGTAAAATGAAATATTTCAAATAACTTGATGCACAGTAGGATAAAAATACTTTTTAATTTCAAAATTCGTCGCTGAATTTGTAGTGAAAAGTTTGAAATGCTTAAAAAGAAAATGTTGAAGACAACACAAAGAACTTTTTATCTCTTAGCGTCTCGTCTTGTAAATGATAGTTTCAGCATTTTAGTAAAGCTTTTAGAGCGGGAAGGAGGCGGGCGAACTACATTTCACCGCTTTAAATACTATAATTTTACAACGACTATTAAACGCGGAAACAGGAGACGGTAACAGAAACACATTAACTGATGTAGGTTGGTTGTGAACACTGAAAATGTTTCACGTATCGATAATTGTAGCTATTTACTACCTCTGGAATGGAAGTAAACTTGTAACAATCTTTTAGAGACGAATATTCAAACCAGTCTTAGCTAAGGTCTTTGTTTGAGGTCTCCTTTCTCAGACTAACTAATTCTTTCAGCGAGGAAATTCTTGCATTAGCTGAAGCTAAAATATAGATACTATACATATTGATTGAAATTCCTTGCGTTTCTTTCTGATATTATGAATGCTTTTACAGTAAGTAAATTACCTATCCTTAATACGCAAAAATGATCTTAATATATAAAATCGTAAACTGAATGACTGACTGACTGACTGATCTATCAACGCACAGCCCAAACCGCTGGACCTAGAGACTTGAAATTTTGCACACAGATACTTTATACAGTGTAGGCATCATAAAAATCGATATAGATGTCGTTATTGGGGTTTTCTGGGATGACGATTGCAAAAATGACATTTATTTTGAAGTCCAACACGGTGGACATGATTTAACCCCTAAAGGGGTGAAAATGGGGTCCAAATTTTGTATGGAAAAATAATATAAAATAGACATTACAACTTTAAACTTCGTAGGAGCACATCTAAAAATAAATAGGCAAATATATATTTTGTTATTTTGAAAATCAACCCCTAAGGGGGTAAATGGGGTGAGTAAACATAAAAATCGATATAGATGTCGTTATTGGGGTTTTCTGGGATGACGATTGCAAAAATGACATTTATTTTGAAGTCCAACACGGTGGACATGATTAAACCCCTAAAGGGGCAAAAATGGGGTTCAAATTTTGTATGGAAAAAGAATACAAATCGAAATTAAAACTTTAAAATTCGTAGGAGCACGTCTAAATATATATTTTGGGATTTTGAAAATCAACCCCTTAGAGGGTAAGTGGGGTGAGTAACATAAAAATCGATATGGATGTCGTTCTTGAGGTTTTATGGGATGGTGATTGCGAAAATGAGATTTATTTTGAAGTCCAACGCGGTGGACATGACACATATGGACCTGGACCTGGACATGCACATCCAGGGAACGGGAACGGGAACCGGAACGGGCACGGGCATGGGAACGGAACGGGACGGAACGGAACGGAACGGAACGGAACGGAACGGAACGGAACGGAACGGAACGGAACGGAACGGAACGGAACGGAACGGAACGGAACGGAACGGAACGGAACGGAACGGAACGGAACGGAACGGAACGGAACGGAACGGAACGGAACGGAACGGAACGGAACGGAACGGAACGGAACGGAACGGAACGGAACGGAACGGAACGGAACGGAACGGAACGGAACGGAACGGAACGGACCGGACCGGACCGGACCGGACCGGAACGGAACGGAGTGGAGCGGAACGGAACGGAACGGAACGGATCGGAACGGAACGGAACGGAACGGAACGGAACGGAACGGAACGGAACGGAACGGAACGGAACGGAACGGAACGGAACGGAACGGAACGGAACGGAACGGAACGGAACGGAACGGAACGGAACGGAACGGAACGGAACGGAACGGAACGGAACGGAACGGAACGGAACGGAACGGAACGGAATGGAACGGAACGGAACGGGAACGAGACGGTAACGGGAACTAGAACGGGACGGGTACGGGAACGGGAACGGAAGGGGTACGGGACGAGTACGGGACGGGATCGGACGGGAACGGACGGGAACGGAACGAAACGGGAATGAAACAGGAACGTAAAGGGGACCGAAACGGGAACGAAACAGGAACGAAACTGGAATGAATAGGGAACGGAACGGGAATAGAACAGGATGGGAACGGGAACGGGAACAAGAACCGGACGGGAACGGAACGGGAACAAGAACGGGAACGTAAGGCGTACGGGATGGTTAGGGGACGTTTACGGGATGGGAACGCAGCGGGAACGGAACGGAACGGAAACGTGGAAAGGGAGCGGGAGCGGGAATGGGAACTGGAAGCCTTGTGCGAGGCCCGCCACACGCGGCAAATGTCTTGCCTCGCGAGGCAGCGCGCTTGATGGGGACTCGCCTAATCGCGTAAAAATGTCTGGCCGGATCCTGGTTGAAGGTTCCTTAAAAGGATTTCGTCTAATATCCACGCGGACGAAGTCGCGGGCAGAAGCTAGTTTATGTTATAAGTGAAACCTTGAGCAGCTCATTGCGTCACATTACGATTTCAATCTTTGGTCACATCACACCAATCGGTCGTCGTATTCAAATTGATTTATAAGAAAACAAGAGATTGGAATAATAGAAAATATCGTATTTCACAAATTGCTTAGAAGAGATTTTGCTATTTGACGCCCCCAGAAACAGGTAAGTAATTTAATTCTGTACCCTTAGCACGAATAGCCATCGAGAAAAAAAAACGCGCGTTACAAAATTCGATACAGCCGCTTTGTATAAGAAATTTGTACAGCGCCACCTACCGCCGAAAAGGAAAAAGAAATTTCCTATAGAAAATTATCTATCGAATACTTTTACGCGCGTTTTTTTTCTCGATATCTGTACCCTTAGCACGAACAGCTATCGAGAAAAATAACGCATGTAAAATTACTCGATAGAGAATTCTCTATGGAAAATTTAATTTCGCTATTCGGCGATAGATCGCGCTGTATTAATTTTTCATACAAAATTGCACTATCGAATGATTTTACGCGCGTTATTTTTTTCGATAGCTGTTCGTGCTAAGGGTACTGTACCAATTTTGTATGAAAAATTAATACAGCGCCATCTATCGCCGAATAGCGAAATTAAATTTTCCATAGAGAATTCTCTATCGAGTAATTTTACGCGCGTCATTTTTCTCGATAGCTGTTCGTGCTAAGGGTAAGAAAAAACACGTGTTAAAGTACTCGATGGAGTAAATCTATGAAAAAATAAATTATGCTTTTCAGCGGTAGATGTCGCTATACAAACTTTACATTCAAAATTACTCTAATGTTTTTACGCGCGTTATTTTTTTCGATAGCTGTTCTTGCTGGGTACAGAAAAGTATGAAAAATATCTCGCTCCGAGTTAAATTCCAAACCGATTAACAACGAGAAATATAAGCTTCTACCGGCGAACTAAAATCTATGGAAGTGTAATTGTGTGCAAACAAATATTGCTTAAAAAATTGCACCACGGGGCCGAAAAAGTACAACCCGCTCAGCTTTAGTCGGGCCAGCCACGCACCCGGTGACTGACGCTAGTGTTCTTTTCCATAAATTGCAGTTTGTATTGTAGAGAAAAGATAGAAAGAGAGATTTTATTAGAAATGACGTCCTTTATAGTCAAATGGTGTAAAAGATGCAAGAATAAGGCAGTAAAAAGATGCAGAAAAAACGTATCTTATTTTTTCGTTTAAGTATAGAAAATGTCTATGAGTATACAAATTATGGTCGCTAATAAGGAACCAGTGTTCAGACGTTTTGTGCTGCACGATTAAATGCCAGCATTTTTAGCTCTGTTCACTTAGTTGTACTTTTCGTGTGGTGCCATTTTTTAAGCAGAATGCTTATTCCATAGATTTTAGTTCGCCGGCTACCACGGGGATTCATTAGGGTTAAAAAAAAGAGATCGCTTCGTAACGAAGATCCGTAGTTTCATTTGAAAGTTAATTAAAAGTAGAGTTTTGTTTTTTAACAAAAGGAAAAAAGGATTGAATCGATTTAACGCTTACATTTTGTTGTGCACGAGTGTTTTTACTTTGAGCTTGGTATTTTAGAATTTTACTAATTTAACACTCCAACTATGAATGTCTAAAATAGGTAGGTACATGCAGTAGGTATGTAAATTAAGTAAATGGAGTCCTTTTAGCTAGGCTATGTGTAGGTACTTTGGTTAAGAAGAAGCCAACCAACAACGGTTCAAGTTTGCTATAAGTGATTTATTAAAAAAAACGCATTTTTAAAAATAAATTTAACACACTGTACAGTGTTGAGTATTATTTTCTTTAGGGGGCGTCCATTAACTACTTTGGTTCCACATTTTGGTGGTTCAATAGAATTAAACAAAAATGTCTTATATTCATGTCTTCACAGACACCGCAACGTACATCAAATTCTGATTGTTATAATATAAAGGGAGCCATTGTTTTCGCATAATGGTTTTATATCTAATTTGATTTGGCATAACGGATTTGGCATATTTTTTTGTCATAATAATACTTTGGCATAATTGCTTTTTGAAAATGAAAAATGAAAATGAAAAAATGATTATTTCAACAATTACACAATACATGCTTTTTGGCATACTATTTATATAAGCATAATAATCATGTAGACTAATATCTTTTCGCATAATGTTATTAGGCATATTGTCTATTCGCCTAATATTATTTAGACATAATAATCAGAAACAATAAGAATACATAGTTTTACGTACTTATTTATTTTCTTGCAAAAGGGGTATGCATTAAAATGCCGAAAATTCATAATACGTTCGACTGAAATATCGACGACGTATAAAATACCTATTTTCAAATTACTGAAAATCCAAAATATCGATAACCGATCGACCGTAACTTAAAAATCTATAGTGAAAGTGAAAGTGAAAGTGAAATATATTTTATTTAAATAAGCTCACATAATAAGCATTTTTAAATCGTCAATTCTTTTACCCTACCACCCATTATGACGTCTTTTAACTGACAAGAAAAATGGGCGCAAAAAACTTGTCAGCTTTATCAATCAGATGGAACGATATTTACAAATATGTATATCGTTTCCAGACTTTATATTAACAAAGATTAACAAATAAATAACATTATTGAATTAGCTCATTTCTTAATGAGTTTCAAATTTCTTAATCAATTTACAGATTTTAAGCTAAATTCAAAGTTTGAACTTGTTATTCAGTCTAGGCTGTTACAATAAATAAAAATAAAAGAAAAACATACAATTCAATATGCATTAAGATAGGTAGTCAGAAGCAGACCCATTCCCACTGGCAGCACCAGTTCACGAACATGACGCATGAACCAGCCATCTCTTCGCTCAACCATATTTGAGGGAACGTAACGACCCGCCTCATACGACACCACCGCAGAAATGATTAAAGAGAGCATGACATACTAAGACTACCTATGTTAAGGCATCGAATTGAAAATTTATATCCAAAAGCTTTTCATAGGTCTTTCACTAAACTACTGACTATAGAAAGTAAAAATATTGCAATTAAATAAATCAAAACAAGGTAAGCTATTAAGAATTATATTTTTTGAGTAAGAAGTGCCATACATACAGACAATATAAAACAGATCTTTTATATACGAGTTATACGACGCCCTTAATACAAGCAGACAGAAGCAGACCCATTCCCACTGGCAGCACCCGTTCACGAGCATGACGCATGAACCAGCCATCGCTTCGCTCAACCATATTTGAGGGAACGTAACGACCCGCCTCACACGACACCACCGCAGAAATGTTTGAAGTGAGCATGACATACTAAAGCTACCCATATTAAGTCGTCGAGTCAAGAAGCCAGAAGTACGTTTTTAAGTAGATAGGATACTTCTCACAATTTTATACTTAGAAAAGAAAATCACGATTCGATAGTTAAATGACCGATAGTTCGAAATCCCGAAAGTTAAAATGCCGATAGTTCAAAATCCCGAAAGTCTGTTTAGATCTATTAGGTGCGAGGAGGAGGTTAAGTTTCATTGCGACCTACAATGCACGAGCCGAGCGAGCAAAGCGAGTGTGCCGCGTAAAATCATTCGATAGTGCAATTTTGTATGAAAAATTAGTACAGCGCCATCTACCGCCGAATAGCGAAATTAAAATTTCCATAGGGAATTCTCTATCGAGTAATTTTACGCCCGTTATTTTTCTCGATAGCTGTTCGTGCTAAGGGTACTGTTCATGCTAACGGTACAGAAATATAAAGAGAAAATATGTAAGTAACGTACGTACTTAAGCTCTCATTTGTAAGAGTTTCTGTCAAGAAGTAACGAAAAGTATTAAAATCTTCCGATTCAGCCATAAGTTCGTCTTAACTCTCAAAGTTCGATCGATCCCCTTGAGGAGTAGAAAACGCTTTATTGAGATGAAAATTTCAAAGTTTAAATAAGTGGATGAAAATACTGAGAATATATCTTTGCGCAGACTCGCTCCACTAATCCGATTATTTTTCAACTGGAAGTGTTTGCAAAACACACTTCCAGTCCGGGATAGGTTGAAAACTTTGGAGTTTTTGGGTTAAACGAATTATCAAATATAATTAGCGGACGATGCTCTCGATTCGACGGTAGAAATTGGGACTTAAGGCGTGAAATACATAGAAGCGATGCGGCGGAGATAAGGCGCAGATACGGCGGCGACGGCAGCGATACGTGTATTTGATTGGCCGAAAGCATCCGAAAATCTCACATCTGCACCGTATCGCCGCCGTATCCGTGCGGCGTCGCTTCTGTGTATTTCACGCCTAAGACCGATGCTACACGAGCGGTTCTCCCTCTGAAGAAATTGGCTGCGTTCAGACGATAATACACGATCCGACCTCAACCCGAACTCAATTCAATCGCAGCTCACTCCTTCAAATACATCGCTTACAATTTTGAGTTTTATGACACATTAATAAGTTCCGTTATATTTTGTCCCCGCGCTCAACCGGTAGGCTGATTATCTAAAAAGAAACTATTTAGCGACCACCGGTTTCATTTGACATACATTGCTACTTTTCTTTGGTATGTTTTTTTTAATCCAAAAAGAAGTAACAATGGATCACGATCATCTGTGAACTGCAACCAGTCGCTAGGTGGTTTTTAATTAGATAATCAGCCTACCGAACTAACCTCAAACTCACGACCGTGAACATTACACAGGAACATATTAGTGTGTCATAAGACTCAAAATTGAAGGGCACAGGGGAAAAACATGCAATTTCACAAAGACAATGAACTGTACCCTTAGCACGAACAGCTATCGAGAAAAATAACGTGCGTAAAATTACTCGATAGAGAATTCTCTATGGAAATTCTAATTTCGCTATTCGGCGGTAGATGGCGCTGTACTAATTTTTCATACAAAATTGCACTATCGAATGATTTTACGCGCGTTATTTTTCTCGATAGCTGTTCGTGCTAAGGGTACTGAGAAATTGCTAAATTAATATTTTGATCCTTGAAAAAAGGTACTGCACTTGCTCTGTATCAATATTTTACTATGAATATTACTCCGTGACTATACATGTTACTGCAAAGTGTGTTTTGGCGTTTCGTTCTACCAAATTTATACTTCATAATGCCATTGCCAGTTCAAAAAACATTAAAATGTGACATAGCATGTTTTTCCCTTGTACCCTTCAATTGTAAGCGATGTATTTCAAGGTCGGTTGCGGTTAAGGTGAGTTTGAGTTGAGTTCGGGTTGATTTCGGGTCGTGTGTTATCGTCTGAATAAACCGCAGCAGACATAATTTATAAGGAAAGTTGTACCTATGACGCAATCTACACTGCGGGGATTTCCGCCGCATAGTTAATTGTGTCTGCTGCAGATTTCCGCGGCGGAACCGCTCGTGTAGTATGAGCCTTTTAATAAACAAACGAGGAACTCGATGCAGCAGTGGCGTAGCTTTAGTCTGTGATTGCGGCGGTGAACTAATCGCTAGGGTCAGTGATTGGATGGGTGACCAAAAAATTATTATTAAATATATATTTAGTGAGTTTCCTGGGTGAAAGTTGATGGATGGAGAGGAAGAACCGCGAAATATGTGTTGATGTGATTGTGTAATGAATTTATGAAATGAATGAGAAGTGGAATTGAAATAAATGATATAAATAATTAATTATTATGAATGATAGGTATACAAGGTGTCTGGAAATAGCCTTATAAAGCCGAATATGGTAGATAGGGACCATCAAACTAAACAACTTTTACTAAAGGACCAACTCTGAAATCGCGAAAAAAAATCGGCTCTTTAAGTATAAATACAATATATAATAATAATTTAATATTTTTATTATATATTGTATTGTAATTTAATATATAATAAAAATTTGTTATTTTATAATATAATAATAATATAAAATAATAAATACAAGTAACGAAAATATCAAAAAGTATGAAGCAGCAAATTTTTTCGTGATTTCAGAGTTGGTACCTACCATAGTAAAAGTTTTTCAGTTTGATGGTCCCTTTCTACCATATTCGGCTTTATAAGGCTATTTCCAAACACCCTGTATGTTGTGAAGTATATGAAAAAGATATAGGTACAAATAATATCTCCTAATTCACTATTGAAATACCAATTGGTCTGTCAAATCTACAACAGACAGGCAAATTATTTTACGATTCTCATCCGAGGCATCCGTTACTCAAAGATTCAAGGAGGCTTTCCAACAAAATACTAGTCTTTTTTTCTATCTTTTTGTGTATACAAAATTTTATATGAATACGAAACGAATGATCTTCTGACAGATTGCCAGGTAATAAAAAAGAAAATAGCTTTTCCTCTAAATGACGCGTAGAACGCAAATAATTTATTTATTTTGCATGATGTTGTTTTCAATTACTTACTCGTATTCAGCGTTTCCCAGTAGTCTTAACAAATACTTAAAAAAAACTCGATAGCTGTTTGTGCTAAGGGTACAGTAAAGCTCGTTCGCTTAGATAGTGTCGGTACACCCGCAAGCAAATGTGTTCAGAGACAGGCATACCGGCAAGTTTTTGGTAATGTTACTGATAATGGTAACAATATCGTTATCGGTATCGATAATTATTTCAGTTGTACTATTATAGTGTGCGGCAGGGGGAGGGGGTCATGTTTTTAGATAATGGTGTCCGTCCCTACTTGTGTTTATTGTAATAAAATACGAATACAAATAATACACACAAGCGAGGTGGAATGAGAATTTTAATGAAAATTTAAATAAAAAAAATTAGACTATGTACCTAGTATTCTTCATCACTTGAAGTGTCGGAGTCATTATCACCTGTATTTATAGTAATAGATCCAACATCATCACGTTCCGAATCCATACCAAAATATCGATTTTCTTCTTTAATTGCGTGATCTACACAACTTTTGTGTTTACATGTTTTACAAAACACCCGTCTTTTTTTTGTTGGTTCACTTAAAGTTTCATCTTGAGGCACTTCACTGTCCTCCCAAAGACGAAAAACATTTTTAGTATACGTAGCAGAGTCAACAAACACAACCTTTCACTACGGCACGGCGCTTCGATGTAAACTGCCAAAATCCAAATTGACTTGCGGGTGTACGCCGCACGCGGTATCCTTTGTTTATGCGGCGGCATCCTTTGACAAGAAGCGGCACGTGCAAAGGCGGCGCGATAAAAGGGCGACACTATCTAACCGAATGCGCTTTACCCGTAGCTCGAACATCTATCAAGAAAAAAAACGCGAATTAAAAAAATCGATAGAGCAGTTTTGTATAAAAAATTTGTTTAGCAATCTACCACCGAAAAGCGAAATGAAAATTTCCATAGACAAATTACGAACCTACGAGTGGCAGTTAATTTAAAAGTGTCATTCATAATACAGAGAGAAACGCCCTAATAAACTCGCCAATACGTGTCTCAATTTACACCATCTTTACATTTTGTTTACAGCAAATATTGTTTTCTGCATCACTTTCAGCGCGAAGGTATTTACATCAAAAAGAAGGTTTGCATGAAAAATTTACAACGACGACCTTATTTAGGTTCGCTTAGAGCTGATAAAAGACTTATTGTGCATTCGGAGTCATAAACTGGATTAGTGATGGGACTCGAATCAAAAAAAATATTCGAATCACCCTTAAGTGGTTCGAATTCGATTCGAATTTGACGATAATTCGATGATGATTCCAATTAGGTGATGATTTTAATAATTTGAATCAGTGTGATGATTCGAAAGATTCGAATCAATTGAAACAAAAATAAAATATCTTAGAATTTTCAATAGGTAGGTACCTAGAGGTAGGTAAGTAATATAAATTATAGAGACATACAAGCAATGTACTCAATAATCCTACTAATATTATAAATGTGAAAGTTTGTGGGTTTGGATGTTTGTTCCTCACTCAACCACGCAAAAACTACTTGAACGGATTTGGTTGAAATTTAACACACAGGTAGTAGATAGCCTAGCTTAAAAAATAGGATAGTTTTTATTCCGATATTCCCACAGGAAAAGGAACCACGCGGGTGAAACCGCGGGCGGCTGCTAGTGGTATATAAAACAAAAACAACTCAATGTTTACAATAATTGTTACGCCATCAAAGATTCGAATAAACTGTGAACTGATCAGGTGATGATTCGAATCAGCCAACCGATTCGAATTAGGTGATGATTCGAATCAGCATAAATACTCATTCGAATCGAGCTTGGATCGACGTGATTCGAATCATTCAATTCAATTGTGGTTCGAGTCCCATCACTAAACTGGATCCTTGTTCAGCGGAATACATGAAAAGTAAATAAAACGTGCTTTGGAATACATTGGTGGAAAGAATTTTAGTTTAGGACGAGTGGACGATGTAAACAAGGGTTTGACTTTACGCTTTTTTTGTGTAGAAGTTTAATTAACGTTAGCTTGTAGGGTTGTTTACTCAGCAACGGAAATTGCTGAATAATTTAGTGTCTTATTAGCAGCCACTCGCGGTTTCACCCGCGTGGTTCCCGTTTCCGTGGGAATATCGGGATAAAAAGTATTCTATGTTTTAATCCAGGCTATCTACTATATGTGTGTCAAATTTCAACCAAATCTACTAGGTAATATATATTATGTGCTAATGTTTCAAATTCTGAGAAACATCTGTCAGAAAGTTGCTATAATCAATAAAAGTTTAACGACATTCGTAATGGACTGTACCCATCTCTCATTTTTTTGCCCGTGACACTACTGCGTGGCACTACCAGGGGCCGTATTATGACCTCTTATTTCCAGGCAGTTTTCTGACTGGCTATCAATCTATCTCTTTTATTTGCTATACGACGAGAAAGAGATGTCACTACAGCAATTTATAAACCTGGCAGGATTTAAGAGCTTGTAATACGGCCTCAGTAGTGTCATGGGAAATGTTTCTTTCCCGTGACTCTACCGGTAGTACCATGGGTAAAACCATAGAAATAGAATGCCAAAGAACAACAATGTCAATAAACAGGTGATCCGAAAAACTAATGTAGACATTATATAATTATGAGATACGTAAAATATGACTTACATACATAAAATTTGACTATATTATGGCAAAGGAAATTAATAAACTGTGAAATAGGGTATTAGAATTGTCACTAATACTGTAGTCACTTCAGAGGGTTATCCAACTCTTAAATAAAACCACGATGTAAGTATTCAAATCACTTGGTATTTATTCCTTGATAACACTGAGTTCGGGCATAGTTTCCACTAGTCAAGTGCTCACACGAGAATGCCCGTTCCGAGTGCGGTGCTGGCCTTTTATAAGCTTCCCCCACTACCATTATTACGAATGTCGATCGGTGGCGTGATGTTGTATTCAAGCGTTGTCACTGCTACGCCACTAGATGGCGTGATGTGGCAGCATTAGTCAATGATTGTTACAGTCGGCCATCCGACTCGAAACGAGTCCTCTCGTTTACAGTTACATAAGTAGTTATAGTTATTATATCTATAAAAATCTAAACCTTTACTGAAAAAGATAATTAACTACATCATATAGACCTGCAAAAATAAAATTATCATTTGATATTTAATTATATTTAAGAATCACAAATATTAGCTTTCTTTATAATCACATAACAATATATATACATATATAATATACATTATACATACTTATGTGTATAGGCACTTTATATTTTTCTAACTGTAAGTGATTAAATGTGAATCACATTTTTTTTTTCAATAAAAAGTTTTATTTTGTTGTGTTTTTTATTTTATTTTATTTGTACAATCTAAGGAATCATGTAATTTTAAGTATAACAATCATGTTTCATAGGTGATAATAATAAACCATGCTTCCGAAAAGAATCAACATCTATTTATTAACTAATTCAAAATTCTATTCATGTCTAACCATGCCTGAAAAATTTCTAACTCACATAATATAGCTTATTCTTCCGTTGATTCATTGTCGCTAGAGTTATCACTCGTTGGGTTATTATCGAAACTAAGCCATGGAAAAATCTTATCAATTGAAACAATTCCTTCATAACGTTTACCTTTTCTTGTTAAAGGAGTATCCTCTATAACGAAACGATCATTAGGCAATAACTTTTTAATTCTATAAGGACCTTGACATTTGGATTCGAGTTTCTTAGATTGTCCCGCACTCCCTACTATAGCTCTTATTACTCTAACAAGATCTCCTTCTTTATATTGGGTACTCTTCTTTCTATTCCTATCAAATCTTTCTTTGTTTCGATCTTGATTCTTATCAATTAATTCTTTAGCCTCACTTCTTAGGTCATCTAAACTTTCATTTATAATGCCTTCTTCTATTTCCTCAATAACCTCATTTAGTATACCTTGTGAGGGGTTGTTGACTTTCTTACCAAATAGTAATTCTGAGGGAGTCTTTTTCGTTATTTCATGCACCGTAGAATTAATTCCCATTTGAACGTCTTGGACATAATCATCCCATTTATCTGGACTTTTACCATGAGCCATTGCTCCTAAAGCAGCGAGGATCGTACGGTTGTAGCGTTCCACCTGTCCGTTAGCGCGAGGTGTAGCTACCGAATTTAAGATGTGTTTGATTCCTGATTTCTGTACAAACGATTTAAATTTCTTGCTAGTAAAACTAGTTCCCCTATCTGTTATTAAGCGAGTAGGGGTTCCGAAATAGCTAAAGAGATTTTTAAATACTTTAATACTTGCTTTACTTTTAGTGCTACGTACTGGCGTCAAGTTGACATATTTTGTGAATGAGTCGACGATTACCAACAAATACATGTTTTTACGCTTACTACGCACAAACGGCCCTAAATGGTCGGCATGTATTGTGTGGAAAGGAATCTCGATTTTTGGAATGGGGTGCAGTTCCCCTTCCTTTGCTCCAGATGGGAGTTTATGATGTGCGCATTCCAAGCAAGCTGACACGTATTTCTTGGTAAACCGTCGCATCTTAGGGAACCAATAATAAGCGCGAAGCCTTTGCAATGTTTTTTCAAATCCGAAATGTCCCACATCGTCATGGTTTGCTTTTAATAACTGCCAACGAACGCCCCTAGGGACGACCCAGCGTATTGTGTTTTCATCAATTACGCGGAAAATTTTGTTGTTCTTTAATTTATACTCTTTATGTATCTTAGCAACTTTGGGAGTTGAAGGGTCTTCAAGTATTTCCCTCAACAATTTGATTTCAGAATCCCCAGACTGAACAGTAGTTATCCAATCTTCAGTACTAACCGACAAGATATCTAATGTATGTGGTTGTTCCGTTTCCATGGATACGGGCATTCTGCTGAGTGCATCCACGTGAGCCATCCTTTCTCCTGATCGGTATTCAATTTCACAATCAAATTCTAAGAACTGAATCCACCACCTTGAAATACGTGGTATTAAGTCTCGTTTAGTGAAGGTTGAACGCAGCGCGTTACAATCTGTGACGATTGTGAATTTGACACCGATCAGGTAAATTCTGAATTTGCTCAATGAACTCACCACAGCTAAAGTCTCGAGCTCAAAGGAGTGTAATTTTTGCTCGTCAATAGTAGTCTGCCTGCTATAATAGGCCACGGGTCTCCAAGGATCCGAGCCTAAGCGCTGCATTAAGATACCTGCCAAGCCCATTTTGCTTGCATCTGTGTGTAATTGCGTCTCAGCTCTGTGATTATACAAGGCAAGTATGGGTCTTTCCACTAAATGGCCCTTTAAAGTCTCAAAAGCGTCTCCTTCGACATGAGTCCATCTCCAGACGGTATCCTTCCTCAAGAGACTGGTCAAAGGTCTCGCTATCAACGCGAAATCTTTAACGAATCTTCTAAAGTAACTCGCCAAGCCTAGAAACATACGGATTTCATGTTGATTAGTAGGAGTTCGGAACTTGGACACAGCTTGGACTTTTTGGAGACCCGGCTTTACGCCCTCCTTGCTGATCTCATACCCCAAAAAATCTATGTTAGTTTGGAAAAAGTTACATTTGTTCATTTTTAAAGTTAAGCCACTTTTTTGAACAAGAGTAAGCACTTCCTCCAAACGATTTAATCCCTCCTCAAATGAGCTAGCCGGTATCAGAATATCGTCCATATAAATTACCACATATTTAACACTGGCAAGTACTTTATGTATAACCCGTTGGAAAACTGCAGGTGCGTTTGCCAACCCGAAAGGCATACGAACAAATTCGTACTGCCCGTCAGGCGTGACAAACGCGGTCTTCTCAATAGACTCTTCTGCGATGGGTATCTGGTGATAGCCTGACGCAAGGTCAAGCGTAGTGAATAGTACCTGTCCCGACAGTTGGTCGAGCAGGTCTTCGATTCGTGGAAGAGGGTAGTGGTCCCGTTTGGTCTTATTATTAAGTGCGCGATAGTCGACGCAGAGTCTCTTCTCACCAGACTTTTTGTTTACCAAAACGATGGGGCTCGCATACGGTGAACTAGACTCGCGAACTATCCCGCACTTAACCATTTCATCAATCATACCCTGTACGTGAACTCTTTCTGAATGTGACATTCTGTAGGGTCGGTAGACAACTGGTTGTGAATCCTTAAGTTGGATCACCATCTCAGCTTCCGAAGTATAACCCAGATCCCGCATACTGGTTGAGAAACAACCTTTGAACTTGTCTAAGAGATCAGCGAGTCTTTGCCTCTCAACGAGAGATAGACTCTCCCCACAAGAGATAGCCGACTCGTCGACCTGGGATTCCTTATTAGTTATCACTTGGAGGATTTGTTTGGTTGCACCTAAGTATCTAGCTCGAGTAACTAAGGAATCCTTCATTACAGACACAGGTTTAGTACCCAAGTTTTGCAACAATAGTAAGCACGTCCCTGAATGAATTTCGTATTCGCCCGGTAAAAGATAATGTTCTTGCCCCAAGCATCCCCTCACCGAGCCACCAATATATACGTTCCCGTTAATTTTATCATCAGTTTTAACCCGTATCGTTTTCATTTCACCTACCCCTATAGTTGCATCGAATTCGGACTTCAATAAAATTTTAATGTTATCAAATCTAACTTTTTCAAATTTCAAGTCTGTTGGCGTCTTAATTATACGTACACTTGGTCGCTCGGTAAAGGTATGCCCTAATAGGACTGGAC
Source organism: Agriphila tristella (assembly GCA_928269145.1). NCBI lineage: Eukaryota > Metazoa > Arthropoda > Insecta > Lepidoptera > Crambidae > Agriphila > Agriphila tristella. Next base: position 21,439,801 of record OV743442.1, read on the forward strand.
TGTTTATCAAATGGTCATCCACAACTAATGTATCGACGTTCTTTTCAAGCACGCCCTGTACCTCTATAGTAATTTGAGCCATGCCTAATGGTGAATATGGTACGTTTCCTAAGCCGCGTAATAATGGACCGTCAACAGCTGACCAAGACATTTGCAGTTTTTCAGCGTCTGTCTTACGAATCAGAGTCGCTTCGCTACCCAGGTCTACCTGACAAACTATTGGCTTCCCGTTGATTTGAATTGCTATTTTATACTTGTTATTCGTATTGTCATCCGATAAGCCAGGTGTAGTGCCCATATAATCACATGTTAAAGCAGGTTTATCCTTTAAAGGGACAGGTATTCTGTCCGTTGAAGGTTCATCCATAAGAACTCTCAAAACAGTTTTGTCTTTTTCTGATTCGAGTTTTGAGCTTTTCTTAGGACAATCGGAAATAACATGACCAATCAGGCGACAATACGAACACTGGATGATAGGTTTTGGACATTTTGCACACGGGTGCCCTTTTTCCTTACAGTTAAAACACGTGACAGTGTCAGAAAATTGCCGCGGTTTAGGCTTATTAGAAATATCGCTTATTTTATTTAGTGGTCGGTTAGCAAAAATATTATTGCCAATAGTGGTACGCTTATCTTTTCTATTGTCTAGATTACTATCCTTTACTGGTATTTTAAGAGTTTTAAAGAACTGTAAAACTTGCTCAGGTTTTTCAAATTGAGCTGCTTGGGCTCCTACTCTAACACCTCTATCGTCTAACCCATGAACTAAACAATCTATTGCTTCCTTGCCGAAAATTTTGCAGCGGTTTAACAAATTAATTTTTGAGTAGTAATACAATTCGAGTGACTCCCCAAATCGGGCCCTCTTAGCTAGCATTTCAGTTAGTAATTCTGCATAATTTTCGGTTGCCGGAAAGGATTCTGTGAGTAAAACCTTCCATTCAGACCAGGATCTTTTAAGAGACGGTAGGCCTTGATACCACAGCTTAGCATGTCCACTAAGCTTGGGCAAGGCATAATGAATGGTTTGTCTTTCGTCCCACCCGTATATCTCAACACATTCATCAACCTTGCCAAGCCAAACAGTGATCGGTTGCTCTTTACTTAAGGGATCGAATTCCGGTAAGACATTGTTCAGGTTAGGAAAACTGTTACGCTCGTTACCATGACTTTTAAATGCTTTTAGAAATTCTTTAAGGAAAATAGATGTTGACTCACCTGACCGGTAATTGTCCCTTACTGGGCTCCGACGTGCGTCCCTGCCAGGGCTCCGAAAATTGTCCCTTCCAGGGCTCCGGTACTTGTCCCTTCCAGGGCTCCGATATTGGTCCCTTCCAGGGCTCCGATACTTGTCCCGTCCAGGGCTCCGATGCTTGTCCCGTCCAGGGCTCCGATGCTTGTCCCGTCCAGGGCTCCGGTACTTGTCCCTTCCAGGGCTCCGGCTTCGTTACTCGTTCCTCCCAGGACTCCGATATTTGACTCGTTCAACAATCTGATAGTCATCTTGCCTTCGTCTCCGGTCGCGGAGCTCTGAGTCTCTCTCTTTTTCCCGTTCCCGACGTTCACATTTGAGCTGACTTTCTAAAACATATAAGCGCTGTTTTTCCAATTCTAGCTCCTCACGTAATTTCCGGTTAGACGAACTGCGACTTCGCGTACGGCTACGACGTCTTCTTGAACGGCTACGTCCACGGTCATCCTTCGAGTTTCCATCATAATTTCTCCTTGGTGTGGTCAAAATTTGACCGGACCTAAAACTCTGGCGGTTGCTTTCATGTATGTCAGCAGTAGTTTCAACTCTTTGTAATATGGGGCTCCCTGAACCAACTGAATCTTCATCACACACGTCTTCCATATCCATGTTGGTCAGTGTCGGTCTGAAACTTTCAAAAGCGGTATTAGCAATCTTGTAGCTTAATGCAGAAATGAATAGTGGTACAGAAATGATTTTTCCGTCCAGCGGCTAGAGGTTGGCTAAATATTTTAATTATGTAAGCATTTTGCTTGAAGGTTTCTGATTTGAAACGTAGTCCATGTTCCACAAAAATAAACTTTGTAGGCATGTAGGTACGACAACGTGGCACGCTTCAATTCCAATAAGTATATAAAAATCTGGCATAATCATTAGTAAGTAAGGGGGATAAATATATCGCATGTAAAAAAACAATATAACTTATTGTTTAGCTTATGCAGAGGTATTGAAATTAAAAACAGCTTACAATCCCTGAATTAAAATTCTACACATCCCCGGAGAGTAGCCCTGGCATGATGTGTAATTAACCAACGACTACATGCAATCCCAAGGAGTAGCCTTGGCAGATTACATGCAGAGGTATTGAAATTAAAATAACTCGAAATCACTAAATTAAAATTTTACACATCACCGGAGAGTAGCCCCGGCATGATGTGTAAGTAACCAACAACTACATGCAATCCCAAGGAGTAGCCTTGGCAGATTACATGCAGAGGTATTGAAATAATAGAAAAAAAACAGTTAAAATCACTTCATTAAAATTTTAGGCGTTCACTTCTAAGATTGGAAAAAAATTGCAGAAAGAATAGAGAAAAAAAAGAAACCGGTTCATAAAAAAAAAAATATTAATACAAGGTATAAGCTAGATAACTAGCCTACGCCCTCTACCATGTGGCCGACAAACAAATGTCTTTTATTTCATTTTAATCTAAATACAATTAGACGTGTAGTAAATATTCATGGGGATTCATAATAGTATTGCAATGAGGACTCAACAAATATACTAAAAACTGTAGGCTCGATAGATGGCGCCGATAAAAAGTTAACTGTCATCTGTAGAAAACGTAGAAAAAATAAAATTTTCAAGCCAAAAATCAGGGAGGAGAAAAAAAAAACACTTTGCGTACCTGGTTGTCGTGTCCCGCTTCTGAGATGTGAAATAGGGTATTAGAATTGTCACTAATACTGTAGTCACTTCAGAGGGTTATCCAACTCTTAAATAAAACCACGATGTAAGTATTCAAATCACTTGGTATTTATTCCTTGATAACACTGAGTTCGGGCATAGTTTCCACTAGTCAAGTGCTCACACGAGAATGCCCGTTCCGAGTGCGGTGCTGGCCTTTTATAAGCTTCCCCCACTACCATTATTACGAATGTCGATCGGTGGCGTGATGTTGTATTCAAGCGTTGTCACTGCTACGCCACTAGATGGCGTGATGTGGCAGCATTAGTCAATGATTGTTACAAAACTATGTTCCATACTGTTTTCTTCGTCGATAAACGAATAAATATAGCGAAATTTGGTTTTAGAGAAATGTGTGGCAATATCTTATATTTACCTGTGAAAAGTGTGATTGCTTGGATTGATTCTTTTTGTCACATCACAATCACTAACAGAACAAGACCTTGGTGTCTCCACGAAACCCTTATTTAAAATTCTAATCAAGATTACCAAATATTTTAAAGAAAATGTGATTGCTCTTTTGCTAGGCAGGACGCTAGGGGCTCTTACTGTAAAAAATGTTGGCACATGATGTCACTTGATCCTTTGTCTCTTTTTTTCACAGACCGTGTCCGTATAATGTTAATTTCTCTTTTCCACGCTTTGTTGGTCTTCTTGAGCGCTGCGAATTTTTTTTATGTCTATGGGTAAAACTATATCTTCCATCCCATGACACTACTCGATGCCAGTTGAGTCACAGAAAATCTAACCAAAAAAAAAACCCTTCCGTGCGTGAAAAAATTAGATAAGTAGAGCAATTTTAAATAGAAAATTTGTACAGTGCCATCTATCGCCGAAAAGCGAAATTGAATTTTCCAAAGATAATGATAACTCTATTACTACGTTTTATATTTTGCTAGCTACTAATGGAAAATCATAGACTTAGAAAATTTTTCGCTATACTTACAGTGGAATATTAAGCTTATGTGGAAAATATACAAATATCATAACAGAATAAGCAGGGACAATTCTCTATGTGATAGTTTGTTCCAAATAAAAATTTAAAAATATAGGTAAGAAAGAAAGAAAAATATCAAGTCTAGTTAGCACTTCTCCCATATCTTCGTCTGTCTCAGGTGCTTGCATAGAATAGAGTGAATTCATGATTTTGAGTTTTTTTATTTAGGGATATTATTAAAAATCATGTCATTCTCGTTGCGTGAATCAAAATGTTTTTTTTCAACGAAGCAAAGTTGCTGATTATACAATTTCCATTTCCATTCCACTGATTTCCACTGGCAGTATTAAAAGGATTTTTTTAATATTTTTTTATTACCAATCAGCGTTATTATTTCACACGTTCCTGAAATTCCGTTCCACGAAATTCATTACCATATTTGAAGCTGATGTTTTTCAGCGAAAACCCTGAAAAAACCTTACACAAACATCAAAAACGATTGCATATTTTACATAGTTTTTCATGCGAATAAAAAATTTCAAAGGTACATACGACAGCACATCAAGATAAGCAATAGAACTGCGAAAACACTATTCACTTCTTAAGCTTACGCGCTCACTAGACATGAAATAAAACACTTTTTAACGGTAATTAGCGCGGTTTTATTGAAAGTACTTTAGTAATTAGTTGGCTTCGTTATGGGTTAGTTATTACTTATTTGCTTCAGTCAGTTCTTTTACGCGGAAGTCAAAACCCATTCTTCATGATTATCATTTCAATGGAGACCGAGTAAACAGGAAACAAAGTTTGAGGGACTTAGGTGTGTATTTCGATCAAAAAATGTTACTTTCAGATCACGTTGAAAATACAATTAATAAGGCATATAGGAATTTGGGTTTTGTTCTTCGAGTGTGTAGGCCATTCACTAATGTTTCAGTAATTAAGCTCGTTTATTTTGCTTATGTGAGAAGTATACTAGAGTACTGTAGCCCCATATGGTCACCCCAATACGCAACATACATAAGCCGTTTGGAGCGAATTCAAAAAGTTTTTGTTAAGCACCTTAACTTTCGCTGTCGCAAAGCAATTGATAATTATCATGATAGTTGCAAGGAGCACGGTCTAATCTTTGGAGCAGAGGCGTATAGTATTGGATATGGGTCTGCTTCACGATATTATAAACAGTAGAGTTGACTGTCCGCTCCTTGTATCTAAAATATTATTTCGTACTCCTAAACGTCGTACGCGCAATACTTCACTTTTACAAGTCCCACAATGCCACACTAACTATTTTCGAAATTCGGTTATCTTACGACTTATCCGTACGTATAACGCACATTTTCGTAGCATCGATCTTTTTTCAAATACTAAACGCACATTTAAAAAAGAGGTTAAAAAGGTACTTCAAGAAATTTAATAATTTAGTTTTTCTTTTTTCTTTATGTAATAATGTTTGCAAAATAGACAAAGGGCAAATACAATATGTTGTACTATAACTGTTTGATTTAAATTTTGTTTAAGGGTTTAATTTTCTGGTAACAATACTGTTATATTATATTACTTACCAACGACATAAATTATTACTGTTAATTTAAGGGAAACCTATTATTGGCTATACTAACTAACATGTACCTAATGTTAAGTAATTTTGTTAATACGCTGTTGGTTTTCTTAATAAAGTAAAATAAAATAAAGTCCCCCGTGACCACGGCAGCTGCAAAGGTGCTGAAACGTCGGGAAAGTCAAAAATCAAACCAAATACCAACTACTTTCCAAAGTACTTTCAATAAAACCACGCTTTGTATCCGTTAAAAAGTGTTTTATTTCATGCGAAAATACTTTTATTACTAATGGCATAAAGACGGTCTCAAGGTCAATATGTTACCTGTGTAGTTTGGTGTAGCACGAACATCTAAAAATATTCGATAGAGTAATTTTATACGGGAAAATACAGCGCCATCTACCGCCGAAAAGCGAAATGAGATTTTTATAAAGAAATCCTCTATCGAGAAAAAAATGCGCATAAAATCACTCGATAGAGTATTATTTATGGAAAATTTCATTTCGCTTTTCGGCGATAGAAGGCGCTGCATAAATCTCCCATTCAAAATTACTCTATCGAATGTTTTTACGCGCGTTATTTTTTTCGATAACTGTTCTTGCTACGGTTACCGATTACTACAGCGCCATCTATCGACGAATAGTGAAGTTAAATTTTCCATAGAGAATTCTCTATCGAGTAATTTTACGCGCGTTATTTTTCTCGATAACAGTACCCGTAGCACGAACAGCTATCGAGAAAAATAACGCGCGTAAAATCATTCGATAGTGCAATTTTGTATGAAAAATTAGTACGGCGCCATCTACCGCCGAATAGCGAAATTAAATTTTCCATAGAGAATTCTCTATCGAGTAATTTTACGCGCATTATTTTTCTCGATAGCTGTTCGTGCTAAGGGTACTGTTCGTGCTAAGGGTACTGTTATGTACCTATTGAAATGCTCAATGGTGCTCGGTTGGGCAAACAAACGCCACAAATATGGAATAAATATTTTAATAGTCAAATCAACCATGTTTTTTATGTTAAAGAGATTTAATTGAATTTTTTTTTGAATGTGGATAAAATAAATTTTAATTCAATTTTGGTATGATATAAATTTTTTATTTTTCTTTGTAACCATTATAGTTACTAGCTAGTCGTCTCGACTTTGCTCGGATAGTTTATCATCAGCAAATTATTCTAGCTTAAAAAACTGCAAAAAGCGGGGATAACTCTAATATTTATCATTTTTTTTATTCCTTAGTAAAAAAATATGTTTTAAAACGAATGTATTAATAATTAATGTAGAAAATATTAAATCTCTTTTTGATTTGCGTGATATTAATAACGGATACAATTAAATCTACTGACATGTTAGATTATAATAATGATAAATAGATTAAAATGATCTAACATTATCAGTAGATTAAATTGTATCCGAGCTAATATTGTAAATCCGAAAGTAACTATATGTCGCTATTGTTCCTAAAATTTCAATGAAAACCAAAATTTCACGCGTATAAAGTTGTGTGCAAAAGCTAGTACATAATAATGTTGTGTTCCGCATGATATGCGATAAACAAGGTTGTTGTACCTATCTAATTAATTTTGCATCACATCACAATGCAAACCGTATAATATACCTGATTGCGTAGATAAACATCACATTGGCAAACAAATTCACGATAATTAATTAATTTATGAGCTGTTAATGTTGACAATATGTATTATTAAATGATACTGGATATCAACAACGGCTTATGTAAAGTAAAAGCGATAAAGAAGACTCTCTGAAAGTCTGTTTACATGAGAAATTATTAAATTATTTATAAAAACTTATACTGTAACCCTGTTGGTGCTGGCAAAATTCTAATTGTAAACATATTTATTTATTTGTTTAGATGGGTATTGGTGGGGTGGTTGGGGATTTAGGTGGGTGATAAAATTACCTTTGAAATTACCCATGTAAACAGACTTTTAGACAGACTCTATCTGTTTTTTCAATAGGTACAGTTACTCGAAAACGTGTGCTTTCGATGACAGTACAGCGTACGGAAAGTTGTTTTTACCGCACGCCGTACGTTTTTGTTTACGGTTAAGTACAGAGTGCGGAAGTTGATTTTACCGCACGCCATGCGTTTTGTTTACGATTTTTTTATTCTATTACAATTTAAGTAGATACCAATAAGATTTTCTCTTAAATGTATGGAAAAAAGGTTGTATGATACACGGTTGTTAAGGTTTTTTTAAACTCATGATGATTACATTATGATTATTTATACGACTAGCGGACGCCCGTGGTTGCACCCGCGTGGTTCCCGTTCCCGTTGGAATATCGGGATAAAAAAATCTATATTTTCATTTAGGCTATCTACCATCTGTGTGCCAAATTTCAACCAAATCCGTTCAGTAGTTTTTGCGTGATTGAGGAACAAACATCCAAACCCACAAACTTTCTCATTTATCATTAGTAGGATTATAAAACGTCAACTCGTTTGAAAATCCTCCTTACCAACCTTGTATTATAAACTACTATTATTGTGTTACCTATAATATAATAATCTTTAACAATAGGTAAGTACAGGGTGTAAGAAAATATTATGTCACAGTTAATTAAACTGCACCGTTTACTAGGTAAAAAGGCTGAATGATACTTAAATGACTAATGCGTAAGTTGACTGCGATAGACAAACCAAACGAAGTACTTAAAGTGAGCATCTTTTCTTATGAGAGCAACTCCAAAATTGCTATATAAATCAAAGGCGTAAACAAAATTATTACTATTTGTAGATGGCAATTTTTTAAGGAAAACTTTTTTGCTGTTCAATATTACGTCCCTGAGCTAATATTTCAGTTGCCTAAAACTCATATCAAACTTAAATCTAAACTTGTAAATAAACGCGCCGTGTGTACCAATGGCGAGCGAATTATTTTATTTCAACAAATAAACTTTCGCACGTGTGGATGTTTTTTTTTTATTTAAAAGATGTTCCGATGTATGCCGTTTTAATAACTACCGCGTTGTTCCAATTCAATTGTGACCTATTTTATTTATTATTTATAATACACACATGTTCTCCATATCACTACATACGAGTATTAAAACAACTCCTCTGCTGCGCCTGTCTGTCTGTTCGCGAAAAACTCAAAATAATGCTAATTTAGGTAACTACTGCAAAGTATTTGTTTTCTTTTTGGGTTTGGTTAAAAGGTTGTAATAGGGAATATGCATCATTTTTTTTAAACTTAATCAAAAGTATAATGCCTGAGAAACTTAACTGTAATATTAAAACTTTTCTCTTGTGTTTTTTTCTCGTGATATAGTTACTTGAAGTTAGCGCGCAGCAGCACCCGCCGAAAACGCTCCATACAAAACGGTGACGTCACACATCACGTTTCAGGTGTGTTTCGGCGCGTTTAATATGGAGTTAGCCAATAATCTTCAATTATCTCCCTAAATTTTGCGTTTAAGTACATATGTGTTGTACAAAATATTGTTTCTTATTCGATATTCTATCTGACTGTAAAGTGTATTATATCCGAAAAAACAATATCGTTATTATCCCCTGATTTCATCGTGTGATAAAACTAGGATTATACATTTTTTTTATTTCTTTTCCTGTTCCATCATGTTTTTATAAGTGTCCGCAGCAATCAAGCTCAAATTCATCAAAATCGGTGACTTATGCATAGGTATTCCCTATTGGCAAAAAAAGGAAGGAACGGAAGCGAAGCGAGGGCGTGCCGCTAGTTAGTAATAAATATCTACATAACTTTGGTTTATACTTTCCATTGCTAACAAGTCATAACAGGATAAATAAGTCACCAAAACAGGACAATTATAAAAAAAAGGATTTTCATACGCACGCCGACGGACTAACGTCGACTAATTTGAATTATGAATGCGTGTCGTCTCGTGTCGTATACGATTTTAATGAAAAAAATATATAAAAATATCCCGTCTAAGTTGCTACGGGTGAGCCGATTTTTTCTAATATTTTTCATTATTTATTCATCTTAATATAAAAATAGCATTGTGAATGCAAAAATCTAAAAAAAAAAAAAAAAAAGTTTAAAAAAATATAGTTAGAATTCTAAAACGTTATAAATAGGTACTATATATTGCTGTTAGCATTTCAAAAAGTTGTTAATTAAATTCTTTTTGGTCATTTAAAATTGCGATCTTCTTTTGTTTTGGTGATAATTCCGAATATTCCGATTTTAACTAAGAAGTTATCTTTAACATTATTTGATTAAAAAATTTAACAAGACAATTTTGTGGCAAAATGTTTTTAGAACCTTTTTTTTTCGAAATACTCAGCAAAACTCTGAAAATGAAAGATGCTATTATACAGCTCATAGTTTCAATTTTATATTATCAAAGCCGTTATACAGAAAAGATGAAGTAACTTACTAATTAATTAAAAATTAACATTAACTTTGTAACAATTAAAATTTCTGGCTAACGGGTAATGATTAAATAAAAGAAAATAAACGTTTAAATGAAAACTTTTATTAAAATAAAACGAGAAAATAGTATTGAGAGAGTTTTAAAATATAGGGCGTGGGTATAATATTCTTGCAGCTCACTTGTTGCACTGGCAGAAGGCCTTAAATCACAGTATTCTCACTGAGTTGAGAGTTTACATACATAAGTTATAAAACAGAAGTCAAACAGAACAAGGTATTTAAAAGAGATCTGAATATTGCTATCTTTCAAAATGGATTTACAATATATTAGAACAGTCATAGATCATTAAACAACAGGAAATCTTATGATTAAAAGAGAAACGCTCCCTAGATTAAGGCAATAAATTACAAATTAAATATGAGTAGGTTGGACAGATGATAGAAGAGAAGAGAAGAGGTGAGTATGGGCGCCACACGCTTGTGGATGGCTCACAAACGTGAATAGTAGTAAAGGGTATATTATAAATAGAAGTATGAGAACGTTTACACCTGATGTTCGTCTTCTGATGGGGTCTCACGATCACCGGTCACTCAAGGTGGAGGGTCAGATAATGAGGGCTTGGCGATGTTGCCGTCTGCTTAGCAGCACTCGTCTCGGATGGGTGATTCCGTCAGAATTTAAAAGAACTGTAGAGGAAATAGAAAACACAGCGTTATGACACAACAGTGACATAAAATAAATGTCAGTAGACATGATTCCCGTTTAGCAGATAAGCTTACCCGGACACTGATGATTTGAGGACAAATGTAATAAGCAGCGGTGATGCGGCTGGATAAATAACACACACACAGCGTATGAGAAGTATTCTCAATCACAATACACTTGGGCGCACACGCAGCAAGTTAGGTAAAAATTCAGAGAGAGCGAATGTCCCCACTCAAAGAAATCTGGTTCTATTTATATCTTTTACTTTTTAGTCGTGCAATTTCGCGAATCATCTACCACATTCCAGAGACAGTGAGAAAAAATCACAAAGACTGGCATACTTCTAGAATGAGCAGATTTTTGTCTATGGTTAAGAAGATTGGTTAAAGAAAAATAAAGAATTATATGAAATAAAATAAAGGAAGGTTCGTAGATTATTAATAACTAATTACTTCCACTGTGCGACAGATATTTATTTAGTTATTGATAAAAGTTTTTAGGAATCATAGACAATTGAGATTGTTTTTATTTGGAACAGATTGTGAAAGCAGGAAGCTACTTCACGCTAGATGTCAGTTTTGAGTGCTATTGAATGAATGAGCCGACAGGGCGGCTATGCACTTAGGTGTGAGAGGGACGGTACTATACATGCGAAAGACTGCCACTCCTTGACACTAGATAGCGCTAAAGTTATGATGAAGTGTGGAATCCCAACACTAGGTGGCTTTATGAAAAGAAGAGATGCAAATAGCTAGACATCCCTGCTAGAATGAAAAGGAAAATATTTATTTGGATGTTTGCTCGTGGCATTAGTTCCGCTATTCCTCGCAAGATTGAGCCAATGGTCAGAGAATTATGATTTTTATGTTAATAAAATTAAAATGTCATCATCAGATCGAAGTATTGTTTGTTGATGAATTTAAATCTACATAAAGTGTAAAAAGAAACTAGAAATTATTGCGTGGAATAGGGTTAATGAAGTTGTATGTACCTTGCAATATGGGATGTATGAAAAATGTTGTGTAATGATGTGAAATAGTGTATAAAGAAAACATAAATAAAGGTTGGTATGATTCAAGTATAATATGAATGTAACCTATCAAAAATGATGTGTTACAATACCTCATTAGTTGAGAGAAAAAAAAAGAAAAAAAAAGAAACTGGGATGAGGTGAGTGAAGGACAGTTCACTCTCCCCACACAGCAAAGAAAAGAAAGCGAAAGCGTGAGGAAACATGAAGTGAATAGATAGAACAGGAAAGGAGCAAGAGGAGAAAAAAATTGTAGAGAAAGGAAAGTTGTGTAGAGCAGGAAAAGGTTTTGTAGAGAAAGAAGATGGATAGCACGGTATAGTAGAGTAGGAAAGTAAAGAAAGTTGTGGGTTGGGAATTAAGTAAGGAAAGGAAAGGGCAAAAGGAAACAAAAACAAAAAATACATAGACTACATTCCAGCTGTTGGCGTAAACAAATAAGTTATTTAAATAAACGGAATACATAAACAATATAGATAATTGATTTCGACGGTGGGTCTTACTTCTGGCCTATATACCATGCGCCCTTGCCGAAAATTTTAAAGTGTGCGTATACTAGATAAATATGGATATGCATAAATAAATGGAGTGCCGATGGCCTATTTTAAGAGTCGCAGCCGCTCTGATATATAGATGAGTATAATATACTAGTGTGATAAGAATAATCTGTTGTCGTTAGGGCTTATTTTTACAGAGTTACAATCCGCTCTGAGCAGTAAGGCTTTTGATTTTTCATTTATGGGATTACCAGCCGTCCCATAGAATAAACTAGATACTATAAACTTAATATATATATAATAAAAACATACAGAAAAATAGAGTACATAAAAGAATATATAATAGGGTTAGGTAATGGGTATGGTAATGGCGAGGGGATGATGAGGGAAAATGTGGGATATGGAGATGGGACTTTTAGTCGGCTCTTACGACACGCAAGGGGATAACGATGGTACTATTCTTTCTCCGGCAACCATACGGATAAGGATGTATGATAGGGTTGGGTAAGGTGATGGCGAGGGGATGATGAGGGAAAATGTGGGATATGGAGATGGGACTTTTAGTCGGCTCTTACGACACGCAAGGGGATAACGATGGTACTATTCTTTCTCCGGCAACCATACGGATAAGGATATATGATAGGGTTGGGTAAGGTGATGGCGAGGGGATGATGAGGGAAAATGTGGGATATGGAGATGGGACTTTTAGTCGGCTCTTACGACACGCAAGGGGATAACGATGGTACTATTCTTTCTCCGGCAACCATACGGATAAGGATAGAGATGGTGTGTAGAGGCAGAGCTAGAGATAGAAAAGAGAAAAGTACTCGTATATGAATTAATACATAAATGAAATGAAATAAGAAGAAACATGTGTAGTTATATAGGTACGGATTTTAAAATGTCCTTAATGTGCCAAGTGCCTAAATCCTTGGATGTGTGAAAGTCCTTCAGAATGTATGTAAGAGGAGAGATCTTCTTTTTTACAATACATTTAATGAATTTAGGAGCAAGCTTTGCAGTGAAAAATTTATTAGCATCAGAGAGTGGATACTCTTTCTTCCATACAGTCTGGCCCTCCTGATATTGAATATCACGCCTATTTTTGTTGTAATTAATTTTATATTTGGAGTAGGCTTTGGACATGTTGGAGTTTACTTTATTAAAAATGTCTTTAAGATGAGGCAGAGTAGATGCGTATGAAGTCCTATCGGTAAACAAAATATCATCTTCTTTAAGTGGAGAGTTAGGGTACCAGTCACCAGAGAGTACAGCTTCGCGGCCATGATTTAGAAAGTACGGGCTAAAACCAGTGGATTCACTAACGGCTGTGTTGATAGCAAATTCAATTTTTGGTAATTCTTCAGCCCATTTTCTGTGGTCTGTACCTACATAGGAAGATATGGCCGTGACAATGACACGATTAGTCCTTTCAGAAGGGTTGTTTTGTGGCAGGAACCTACAGTTATAAAAAGAATTGGGAACTTTATATTTCGCAACCAAATCTTTCATGGCATTAGAGATATATTGGGGTCCGTTGTCCATGACAATTGTTTGAGGAATCCCATGCTTCATAAATATATTGTTTTCAATAATAGAAACTACTGTCTTGGCAAGTGAGTTCCTCATCGGAAATATGCATGTATACTTAGTGAAAACGTCGGTGACTACTAAGATGAATTTGTAGCCCTGATAAGATCGTGGTAGGGGACCCATTATGTCGCTCGAGATTATTTGCCAGGGACGTTGGACCTGTTTGGGATTTTTCATGATGCCTGGGGGACCTTCATTCGTGCTTTTATAAGCCAAGCAAACTTGACAATTTTTGATATATTTCTTGACATCTCTATGTAGCGATGGCCAATAGTAAGATTGAGTAAGACGTTTCAAAGTCTTAAAGATACCTAAATGTGCTGCACTCGGGTGGTCATGACATTTAGCTATGACGTCATGCCGCGATTCGAAAGGAACCACGAGTTTCCACTCACAGTCAGCAGAGAGAGGGTTGGAATTTTTCATCCTTTTATAAAGACGATCAGAAATCAGTTTCCAATCAGAGAACTTGTGGGGTGAAGATTTGACGTCTTGTACTTTCTTGAGGTACCAAGAGTCTTTAGTAGTAGAAGAAGAAGTAAGGGAGTTTTGAGACGGATCGTCATCAGAAGTGACATTTACGGGAAATGAACGAGAAAGAGCGTCGGCCAAGGCATTATCAGAGCCCCTACGATACTCAATTTTAAGATTAAATTGAGAGAGCCGGACCGCCCATCTCGCCAATTTTCCCGTAGGAGATTTAAGACTAACAAGCCATTTCAGACTACTATGATCAGTATAGACCGTAGTGGGGAAGGGAGAGCCTTCAATATAACCCCTAAATTTTTCTAGAGCAAAGATTAAAGCATTGAGTTCCTTTTCAGTTGTGGCATGGTTTCTTTCTGGTTTAGTAAGAGAACGGCTAGCGAAGGCGACAGGATGTTCCTTATCCTCGTCATCCTTTTGGGAGAGGACACAACCAAGACCTAAATCAGAGGCGTCGGTAGAGATGATAAAAGGTTTATCAAAATTAGGTATAGAGAGGATGGGTGCAGATACCAAACGTTGCTTAATCTCGTTGAAGGCAAGGAGAGCTTCTTGCGGAAAACTAAAAGCTTTGCCTTTAGGCTGTTTTTTAATTAGGTTATTTATAGGAGAAGTTACTAATGAGAAATTATGGATAAAGCGCCTATACCATGATGCCATGCCTAGGAAACGTCTGACTTCTTTTTGGTTAGTCGGTACAGGGTATTCCAAAATGGCCTTAACCTTGTCACTGTCAGTGCGTAGTCCGTGTCGGTCGACGATGAACCCTAGAAACTTAAGGGAAGATCTGCAGAAAACTGACTTTTCAAAATTGATGATGAGACCTACTTCTTTTAAACGTTGATAGACGCGTTTCAATAAATCGACGTGTTCGTCATATGAATTACTAACTAGGATTATGTCATCAATATAGGTGAATAGACGACCAGCAAACTCAGGTCCAAATACTTTATCCATAAGTCTCATCATTCTAGCAGATGCATTTACAAGTCCGAAAGGCATGCGGCAAAATTGGAAAGCCCCAACTCCAGGAATAGAGAAACTAGTCTTTTCCCGGGAGTCTGGGTGTAAATTAATCTGAAAAAATGCGCTTTTCAGGTCAATAGAGCTTAGAAATTTAGCATTATTAAGAGAATCAAGTATGTCTTGGATACGTGGCATAGGATATGAATCTATTTTGGTAACACTATTCAGCTTTCTACTGTCTAGGCAGATCCTTAAGTCTCCGTTAGGTTTGGGTACTACTAAGAGAGGGGAATTCCAAGGTGAATTACTTTTTTCAATAACACCCATTTTCAACATATCATTAATTTCAGCCTCGACTCGCTGTTTATAGTGAAATGGTATAGGGTAGTATTTTTGTTTCACTGGGGAGTGATCACCAGTATCAATGACATGTTCTTCAAGATCAGTGAGACCTAAGTTGTTAGAATCAGCAGAAATACTTTTAAAATCAGCGATAATGTTATCAATCTGAGATTTCTGTTCAACCGACAGATCCTCATAAGCATGTAAGTGTGTGTTTGTGTCAATTAAAGAGTTAAAATCAGAAGGACATTGTGAGTCAGTCGTATACTCCAGAATATCCTGACATAGGTTAAATGCCCTAAGAAAATCTACACCTAAAATAAGAGGACTGTTAATATCTGTGCACACATTGAGAGTAATTAGTCTTAGATTCGACTTGTAAGTAATAGGTATCGTAATGGATCCTAAAATATTAAGATTGGCGTTATTGCCAACTCTAAGAGTTTTAGAAGATGGCTGAAGATGAGTCTGTAGACCTAATTCCCTAAGCGTCCCTAGCGCATCACCGCTGAGTATCGAAGTTGATGCACCAGAATCGGCCAAGGCCAAGCACTCTGTTCCCAAAATGTTGACTTTGATAAACGCTCGGTTGTCAGGCAAGTTTGACTCAAAAAGCGGAGCTATCTTCTGAGAGGAGAAAAAGTTTTTTAAAAAAATTAGATATTCTTGCCATTCCTGGTCAGTAGTATGTTTAGTTTGTTTAGAAGGTTTAGGTTTAGGAGAGAGAGAGCATGCTACTGACCGCTTATTCAGTTTTTTGAACAAGTACAGTCGTGAGTAAGCACGTTAGGTTTTTTACATCTAAAACATATTGGTGTATTGTATACATTACATTTTGAATAGTGATGTTTGCCACTACATTTTAAACAAGTGACACCATCTTTTTGTAGCATAGCGGAATCGTTAGCATTGTGGGAGATGGTAGCAACATTTCCCGATAAAGATTTTTGTTTAATAAACGGTTGATTTACCGATTTAGTAAGATTAGATTTCACTGTGAAACCGGGAACAATAGCAGTACTGCCAGAATTTAAAGCACCTCTATTCTCACATCTGTACTTTGCTATGTCTAGCCTGGAGCACACTGATTTGAGTTCCGCAATCGAAGAAAAATCATGAAGAGCTAATTTTGCAATATAGAAAGTGTTCATATTTGATAATATTATTTCCAACTTCTCAGCTTCCGAGAGTGGTTTTGATAATTTAGAGAACTCATAGAGCATGAGATTAATATAAATTTTTATGTCTTCAGATTTTTCTTGTAATCTGCCTTTTATTTGCAGTAGAAGTCGTCTGTCATAATCAACAGGTAGAAATTCCTCTTTTAAATAATCAAAAAGTTGAGAAATAGAAGTTATATTGTCCCTGTAACCGCGGAACCAAATCAATGCATCGCCAGTAAGCAGATGTGAGAAGTTTGAGAGCAGTTCATGGTCTTGGGCAGAGCAGGAGGCAGCTAATTCTTTAATTTTAGTTATAAATTCTAAGACACAGGTGTGTCCGTCAAAAATTACACCCCATTTTAATATTGGAGAATTTCTGGGAGAGGAGTGAGAAGGATAAGGAGGAGGGATATGGATGGATGAATAACACACACACAGCGTATGAGAAGTATTCTCAATCACAATACACTTGGGCGCACACGCAGCAAGTTAGGTAAAAATTCAGAGAGAGCGAATGTCCCCACTCAAAGAAATCTGGTTCTATTTATATCTTTTACTTTTTAGTCGTGCAATTTCGCGAATCATCTACCACATTCCAGAGACAGTGAGAAAAAATCACAAAGACTGGCATACTTCTAGAATGAGCAGATTTTTGTCTATGGTTAAGAAGATTGGTTAAAGAAAAATAAAGAATTATATGAAATAAAATAAAGGAAGGTTCGTAGATTATTAATAACTAATTACTTCCACTGTGCGACAGATATTTATTTAGTTATTGATAAAAGTTTTTAGGAATCATAGACAATTGAGATTGTTTTTATTTGGAACAGATTGTGAAAGCAGGAAGCTACTTCACGCTAGATGTCAGTTTTGAGTGCTATTGAATGAATGAGCCGACAGGGCGGCTATGCACTTAGGTGTGAGAGGGACGGTACTATACATGCGAAAGACTGCCACTCCTTGACACTAGATAGCGCTAAAGTTATGATGAAGTGTGGAATCCCAACACTAGGTGGCTTTATGAAAAGAAGAGATGCAAATAGCTAGACATCCCTGCTAGAATGAAAAGGAAAATATTTATTTGGATGTTTGCTCGTGGCATTAGTTCCGCTATTCCTCGCAAGATTGAGCCAATGGTCAGAGAATTATGATTTTTATGTTAATAAAATTAAAATGTCATCATCAGATCGAAGTATTGTTTGTTGATGAATTTAAATCTACATAAAGTGTAAAAAGAAACTAGAAATTATTGCGTGGAATAGGGTTAATGAAGTTGTATGTACCTTGCAATATGGGATGTATGAAAAATGTTGTGTAATGATGTGAAATAGTGTATAAAGAAAACATAAATAAAGGTTGGTATGATTCAAGTATAATATGAATGTAACCTATCAAAAATGATGTGTTACAACTTTACAAGCAATCTTTTAGTTCAAAATTAACATTTAACCTAAAAGAGTTTTAGCGGGCAGATCCACTTTTACCATTAACAGTCAAAATAAACTTTTCCCGTTAAGTATTTAAACATCAAAAAGAAATCAATTGTATACTTATTATCAAAGCCGTTATACAAAAAAGATAAAGTAACTAACTAATTAATTAAAAACTAACAAGTGTCTTAAGTCTTCATAAAGACAACTTTTTAACTTTTCAAGTTTTAGATCAAAATTAACATTTACCTAAAAGAGTTTTAGCGGGCAGATCCACTTTTACCATTAACAGTCAAAATAAACTTTTCCCGTTAAGTGTTTAAACATCAAAAAGAAATCAATTTTATACTTATTATCAAAGCCGTTATACAAAAAAGATAAAGTAACTAACTAATTAATTAAAAACTAACAAGTGTCTTAAGTCTTCATAAAGACAACTTTTTAACTTTTCAAGTTTTAGATCAAAATTAACATTTACCTAAAAAAGTTTTAGCGGGCAGATCCACTTCTACCATTAACAGTCAAAATAAACTTTTCCCACAGCAAAAAGAAATCAGTTTTATATTATCAAAGCCGTTGTACAGAAAAGATAAAGTAACTAACTAATTAAGTAAAAAATAACAAGTCTCTTGTTAAGTCTTCATAAAGACAGATTTTAACTTTTTAAGCAAACTTTTAGTTCAAAATTAACATTTACCTGAAAGAGTTTTAGGGGGCGGATCCAGTTCTACCATTAACAGTGAAATTAAACTTTTCCCGTTAAGTATTTAAACATCAAAAAGAAATCAATTTTATATTATCAAAGCCGTTATACAGAAAAGATGAAGTAATTAACTAATTAATGAAAAACTAACAAGTGTCTTGTTAAGTCTTCATAAAGACAACTTTTTAACTTTTCAAGCAAACTTTTTGTTCAAAATTAACATTTACCTGAAAGAGTTTTAAGGGGCGGATCCAGTTCTAAGTATTTAAACATCAAAAAGAAATAAATTTTATATTATCAAACCCGTTATATAGAAAAGATGCAGTAACTAACTAATTAAGTAAAAAATAACAAGTCTCTTGTTAAGTCTTCATAAAGACAGCTTTTTAACTTTTCAAGCAAACTTTTAGTTCAAAATTGACATTTACCTGAACGAGTTTTAGGGGGCGGATCCAGTTCTACCATTAACAGTGAAATTAAACTTTTCCCGTTAAGTATTTAAACATCAAAAAGAAACCACTAATTCGTCTTCTGAGGCGGCAAGTCTCGAATTCTTTTCACCCCACTAATTCGAGTTTAAACAACTCCGCATTCTGTGGGCGAAAAACGACGGTAAAATTTTAAGTTCGCAATTAAGCTTTTAATTTTAAGTTATGCGAACGCATTTGTGTGAACTTTTAGTTAGCTTTAGACAGGTTTTTTAAAGTCAGACTTTTGAAACGTTGTCTAGCTTCTTTGTAGCTTATTTTGGGAACAGAAGAACAAGAAAATAAAAATTTAACTAACAAAATACGGAATAAATAATATTGGGTGTCTGCCTTAAATTAAAACAATTTTGTTTTAATCTGGTGGCTACTGATTTTAGGTGCTTTAAGACGAATATTTTTAGCTCTCAGCCTTAGTTTAAGTTTCATGTGAGTGATTAATAAAAAGCTTATCGTCAAACCAAATCTCTGTACAAATTGAATTAAACCATGCAATAGGGAATAGGGAAGGAAAATCGGTGACTTATGCATATAAGTCACCGATTTTCCTAAAATTGAGCTTGATCGCTGCGGACACTTGTAAAAACATGATGGAACAGAAAGAAAAATAAAAAAAATGATTATTTTCGATTTATCACACGATGAAATCAGGGGAAAATAACGAAATTTTTTTTTCGTTTTCGGATATAATGCACTTTACAGTCAGATAGAATATCGAAAAAGAAATAATATTTTGTATGACACATATCTACTTAAACGCAAAATTTAGGGAGATAATTGAAGATTATTGGCTAACTCCATATTAAACGCGCCCGAAACACACCGAAACGTGATGTGTGACGTCACCGTTTTGTATAGAGCGTTTTCGGCGAGAGCTGATGCGTGCTAACTTCAAGTAACTATATTACGAGAAAAAAACGCAAGAGACAAGTTTCAATATTACAGTTGATTTTCTCGCGCATTATACTATTGATTTTGATAAAAAAAAATGATACATATTCCCTATTACTCACTTTGAAAGAAATCTCAAATGGCAAAACACAATGCATGGATGGATTGCTATAGAATGCATGCATCCACAAGTCTCGACACTTGTTCAGCAAGTTTGAACTTGTTTCAAGCAGGTAGATTCTTCATTCGTAAGATGATATAGTAGCACAAGTGTTTGTAAGTAAAAAACCCCAAAAATCTTTTACCCTTAAATTCAAGGAACAGAGTTCAATATCAAATGCGAAAAGTCTTCTTGTTGGTGATGATTTGGTGTTAAAAATGTGGGATAGGTTTACATTTCTTTTTAACGTAATAATGGGACTTCCGCTTGCACCCTCTCCTTAAAAAAATTTTTGGTTTTTTAAAGTAGGTAAATAGGTAGCGATAATTATTACGTGATAACCTTATTTACCTACAGGGCTTCCAAGTAGCCAATAAACGTGTCCTTTTTACTTTTATTTGCTAAAAAGAAGATTCTATAGTTTATCCAATCCAAGTCATCGAGCTTGAGAGTCAGCAAGGTTCATAAAGCGGTTGACAATTAGCCATAATTTGTGGCTGCTCATAATATAGATGACGCAGATCTTAAGCCTCTAATCACGATCGAGCTATGCTGTGCTATATGCTATGCTAGCCGTTAGTATACAATACAGTTGAGAGTCAGCGGGTTCATAAAGCGGTTGACAATTAGCCATAATTTGTGGCTGCTTTTATAGATGACGCAGCTCTTAAGGCTCTAATCACAATCGAGCTATGCTGTGCTATGCTATGCCAACCGTTTGTGCAAAAGACCAATGTTTGTCTTTTTAACGGACTATGAACTGCGAAGACCCAAAACTCCTTAACAACAAACAAAATGTGAAAATTAAGTTACAAAGGGTACCTATAGGTATACCATTTAAAAGTGTGAAATATTAAAACGTTTTATTTATAATATCATCGTTTACATACCTACCACAAACAAGTTGAAAATAAAAAAGCTCTTAAAAAAAGAAAAACCACCAAAAAAAAGAAAATTATTTCTTGCTTTTTAGAGCTGTTTTTTTAAGGTTTTTGAAGGAGGTTTTGCTTTTTTTAAAGCTTTTTATATTTATTTTGCCCATCTTAGTTTAAACTTGGCCATGCCCAACGTGATGTGTTTTGTGAAGCTGTGCTCTGTTTAACACATCAAAGGGATGACGTAACTCATGCTCATCATTGTAATTTGAATGGAATCTTATTTAATTTGAATTTATAAGTTAAGAGGCATAGTTGCCCCTCATGTTTGCTGTGCCCTAACAGGGCGCCAATTGTACTGTATCTGCCAATTCTGTAATATTTTTTTAACCTGTCAATTGCAAAAAATCTTGACATCTACCAGTCTTCATCATCGCTTTGTGTACATTTGTCTATATTGACAGTTTAGCACAGCACAGCACAGCTCGATGATGACATCCCACCCTAATTCCCGTTCCACAGATTACAGACGGTGATAAGGGACAATGTATACAATACATAACCTCTCTGTTGTTACTGTTGTCTACGACCAATTTAACTTTGTTAATTGCGGGTCAAGTTTGTCCAGCAAACTTGTTTGAGTGTGTCATACTTTTAGATGAAACAACTTGCGACTTTATTCTGTAACTATTACGATTTAACGTTTAAGGTCCTTCCAGTCCTACATCTTTTGCGATAGGCGCTTATTAATTACAATTAAATGTGTGTACTGGTATGGATGCTGACAACAATTTTACTACACTTAATAACAATTTAATCATGATTCAGACCAGACTATGTTCGCTTTACAGAGTGTGCTCTTAGAAGAATGATGGTGGATTATTCTCAATCTTATTACTAATACTTAAATGAAAGTTTTTAAAAACAATTTCTCAATTAATTTCAAACAAGTTATTAATTTCAGTGACGTTATTCAATCACGCCATTGTGATTTTAAACGAAACTTTTAACTGTTTGCATCATCTCAACCGCTCAACCGTTTTGTCGCAAGGTTTTTTTGTTGAATCTACGCAGGTAAGAAACTCCTGTGGGAATATTGACAAAAAATGGGCCTTCACAAGTAATGTGGGAAGTTCTGCTAAAAATTAATTGGTTTAAGTAGGTAAAGCAACAGAAAAAAACGTTGGAATCCAATTGTTTGGACGCACTCATCATTTGAGATGATTTCATAATTTTATACCAATTATTTTAGTGATGAAACATGGACATGGAATGTGCCTAATTAATGTGTTTTAATAAGAACAAATATTCATAATACAATTAAATACTTATCTCTTTTAATCTTGTCTATACTACTTGTTATCTTATATGGTGCTAATTATGGAATATATTCGCAGAATTTTACAAAAAACTTCTTTTAAAATACTACAACAGGTTTCAAAATATGCTTAATGCCGCTTATTGTAAGTGAAATAAGACGATATTCCAACATTTAAAGCTTCGATAAACCTCTCTGCTGATACATAATTAATGGGCTCATATTTTTATTTCACAGTCCCACGGGAACTCTCCGCTAACGAAGATGGCAACAAAAGCCCTGAACAATTCTTTTAAAACAATGAGCTTTCTCTCTCCTTTCAACTCTAAATAAATGGCGAGACAAAACAACCCCTACATTCTTGACTATGCACTATTGTTCAAATGCTGCACTTTGCTGCAAACTGAATATAAAAATTTCACGGCCCAATCATCTTAATGTATACGACTATTTTTCTCTTTCGTCTTCTGTAGGGATGGTCTCGCTGTCTCTGTCTGTTCGAAATCCTAGACGCAGAGCTGATATCGACGCAGTCTTATCAGTGGGGTGTGATTAGGGCATTAGTAGTTGTATGTTTAGCGAGATACAGCTGAATTTGGCTTGATACTATCTGGTCTTCGAGGTTGTTCACATACCTGAATGGACCGTAGCTCGTAGTATTCGAGAATGGAACAGCGCACGCCGCACATTCACCAGCCGCAGCCAGTATCGCGCTGGCATTTATACGAAGAGGTTGTGCTTCTCGATCGAGCACAGCCGGCAAACGCGTGTGTGCTCTAATAAACGAAACGAAAGTGACTACCGATAGTTTAGCTCTCACATATTAACCTTCGGAGTGAAGTTTAAGAGAATGTGTGTTATGTTATAAAGTGTTCCCGATATTGAGACCGGATCGAAATTGTCTTGAAGGTATGTCAACCTGTCTGTTTTGTTTTTAATAATTGCCTATAAGGAGCGGATAAGAACGATTTTCTTTTGGTATGCAACGAGAACCGGTTTATCGTCCGGTAAACCGTGGGAAGCTATCCTATTTGCAAATGTTTGATTGCATTATTAACCAATGTATTTAAGTCGAACATTTTTTCTGCTGTTTCGATATTGCGTGGTTTATGTCTATCGTTTTTTGGACGTTGGAATTTTATTTTGAATTGCGATTACCTATTTTTTGTTCCCATTTTTGTATTCGTGCGAGATATCTTTTCTTTAACATAATATTTTGCTAAATTTATGAATACTACCTAATTATCACATAAATCAGCAACTTCCTTTACGATTCAAACACTGTTATCATTTATGTCACTAAACATACCATTATCTTTGTGTGTGTACTTATATAGTTTTGGTATAGATAATTGCTTTGTTTGATAAATGTTAGGTCTCATTAAGACCCAGACAGTATTCTATCGGTGAAATGAAGATCTTGGACTCGGCATGGAAGATTAATGATCATAGAAAATATATTTCGAGGAAAGAAATGGCCCTTCATTCGGCATCAATAGACGTACCTATCTTAGAAAGATTTATTTCATTCTTGTAGAAACCACAAAATAACCACTTTATAGGTACTTTATGTAGTAACCTACCTTGATAATACACTACCCTACTATGAATATTCTTATACCTTTAAACGAGCAATTCTTGTACCTATGTAAATTTATTTCAGTGATCTCGGAAACGGCTCTAACGATTTCGCTGAAATTTGGTATATGGAGGTTTTCGGGGGTAAAAAATCGATCTAGATTAGTCTTATGTTTGGGGAAACGCGTGTTTTCGAGTTTTCATGCGTTTTTCTTTCGACGCAGTATATGGTCGCTAAGTTCGCTAAGACAAGTTTAAAAAAATGAAGTGTAGATGATCTCCGTACTTGTGGTATGGTCTGTGTTATCAACTAAACACCACCGTATTACAATAAAATAGTAATAACCAAGCAAAGCTTAGTCGCCCAGATATTTAGGGGTTAAAGCATGAAATTGCCGTTTTGTATGAAGAAATTTAGGAGAATTCGCATTTTCCATACTAACATTTTCTTAATTTATTTAACAACCATGAACGTTAATTCTTTAAAACTTTTATAAACAAATGTTTAAACACTTACCTAACTAATGCCACATGTGTTAAGTGAAAAAAGTAAGTATCGGCTAAGTTACAATGAATTAAGTGTTAATTTCTGCTAACAAAAAAAGGGTTGATACTTAAGGTACTTTTTTAATGTTAAAGAAAGAAAATAAGAAGTATTGTTATTGCTGGTAGTTAGCCGTCATGATCATAATTCAAAATAATAACAAGCAACTGAAGCATCTTCCACATCAAAGAAGATATCAGAGTGGCTGTGTGTAAGAAAAAAAAAAAAGAAATTTCATGCTTAAACCCCTATTTAAATATTACAAAAAGTTTTTACTCAATTAACCAAAAACATAATTTAACAATAATATTCCTAAGCAAAGCTTTTGGTAATGAAATGTAATTTTATTCTTTATTCATTATGGTAGATGAAGATACGAATACTTTGTGTGTTTGTGTTTCAAATAAAAGATAAGTAACGGCTAAGCTACAAAGAAAATGTTTGCCAACAAAAGAAATCTTGAAAAATAGAAGTCGTGAGCTTAGTAATATATGTGTGAGGAAAACTCGGAAACTTCTTATAAATACTTATACCTATAAGTACCTACCTAACAGCCATATTTTTATACCAACACAGTCTTAACTGCTAAACTCATAGAAATAGACATTTAAACATAGAAAAAAAAATCGGACTAAAAACATTAAAACGGACTAAAAAGTAAAAAATAAATTCTTCTGTACATATTTATAACCCTACCTACAGAAATTTTAAACCTAAAAACGTGGGGCGCATGCTAAAGACAATATGGATGATAAATTTTACAAAATGCGCCCAACGTTTTTAGGTTTAAAATTTCTGTAGGTATAGGGTTATAAATATGTACAGAAGAATTTATTTTTAAGTCTCTAGCTCATCGGGAAGGTAGTATAAAATCGTTCGCAAACTTTGTGGAGAAACAAACAGACAAACAAACAAACAAACCAACGAACGAACACATAAACGAGAAAGCAACCTAATAAAAACGTGTTAAAAAGTGCGGCTGAGTTGAGAGGAAACGTTTATGTGTGTGCTCATTAGATACATTGAGTGATGACGCTTTGAAGCCATTGTTTGTTACGAAATACTTAAAAAGTAAAAATTTTGATAATTTTTCATTGAAAAAAAAGGAAATAACGAATAAAATAGGATTTCATAAAAAATAAAAAAAAATTGTGACTTTGCACTTCAATATCTTCGTAGCTATTGGTTTCTCAGGTATAGTCTAACAGACAAAAATGGTCCTGATGATGGGCGGAAAGTGTGGACTTCGGCTTCATCGAGGGTCTTTTTACACCCGTTATGTGTAGTGTAATCTTGCTATTTTGTACTTGTGTTCTTTGGAAAACAAGCGATTCAAGTTTGTTTCATTATTAAAATTAAAGTGGCAGATAGCCTATCCAGGACCTGTTAAGGCTGTCTGTTATGTTAAAGGATTAACTTAATAACTGGCTTTCATTCTGATGTGTACCAAAATTATACAAAACCAGCATAAGCTAAAAGGGTCTGACATATTTTATTTAACTTTGGTATTCAGCAAAACAAAAGCTTTAACAGTTTTTTCCTTATGTCAACACTAGGGTTGCCAACTTTATTTGGATCAAATATCGCCGTGTTAAAGGCAAAACCGACTAACTCGGCTAAAAAACACAATTCAAAATGTTGAGTAAAATTGATTTGAAATTTGTACACTGAAATTTCACTGAACGCGGAGTTCACTGAAATTTTGAGCGCTAAGATTCAATTACATTCAAAAAAAGTAAGTTTCCGTAACTCAAAAGACATAAGAAAACCCTGGATATCTGAAAATTTGCTAAAATGCATTCGAAAAAGAGACTTATTACACCAAGAAGCAAAAAAGAAAGAAAACAAAAATGATTTAACTATACAGTTAAAATACAAAAATTACAGAAACTGCTGCAACAACACTATACAGAACCTAAAAAATGCACATGAAAGGGAACTCTTAGATCGCGCAAAGGGAGACAGTAAAAAGACGTGGACTGCTGTTAAAAATATATGTAATTTCAAAACAAAAGACTCGTCAAGTGCTAACTTGCTTTCCGCACAACAAGAACCTGTACACTCACTGAACGCGGTAAACAACTATTTCTGCACTGTAGGTGACAAATTAGCAGAACAAACAATTGCGCGACTTGGAAAACCAGAACCTGAACTTGTCGATATGAACCATACCCTTGATGTTGGTAATTCATCCCCTAGCGATTCCTTTTATATTGTGCCGACAGATAAAGCAGAAATTAATAAAATAATTACTAACCTGAAAAGCGACTCAACTCCTGGTTGGGACAACATTAATAACCGAGTTCTAAAGAATGCCAAACACTGCCTTGCACCTCCCATAGCTTTCTTATGTAACCTTAGTCTGCAATCAGGAATGGTGCCCTCTGAAATGAAAATTGCAAATGTGTGCCCAATTTACAAGTCTGGAGAAAAACATCTTGCAACGAATTATAGGCCGATATCTCTGCTAACTGCTATATCCAAAATATTAGAGAAAGTCATGAACTTCAGACTCTTAAAATACCTTGAGGACAGGAAAGTACTGAGCGGAAATCAATATGGCTTTCGCAACAATAGATCGACGGAGGATGCAGTAACTAATCTAGTTGATTCTGTCATTAATAAACTGGATAATGGTTACAGATGTGTTGGCGTCTTCCTCGATCTCGCGAAAGCCTTTGACACCGTCTCAAGGCCCATATTACTTAAAAAAATGGAATGTCTTGGTATTCGTGGCACGGCACTTGACTGGTTTAATTCTTATCTCACTGATCGCAGACAAAGGGTACGAATCGGTGACCACTACAGTGACTACGCTGGTACCAAATTTGGAGTTCCTCAGGGCAGTGTGCTAGGCCCGACTCTGTTCATCATATACATTAACGGTCTCTGTGCGCTGAAGCTGGATAATGCTGCAATATTCACCTACGCAGACGACACTGCAATTGTTTTTCACGGCAAGACTTGGCAAGACTCACATACCGCTGCAGAATCGGGCATGAAAACAGTTGCTAACTGGTTAAACCATAACCTGCTTACTCTAAATATGGAAAAAACTAAAGTTATCAACTTCTCTGTCACCAAACGCACGGCCGCTCCATGTCACATCCCAATAAAACTCCACAAGTGTAGGGACGCGCACACAAGTTTATGTAATTGTCCAGCTTTTGAAGAGACGAGCAACATAAAGTATCTGGGTGTTTACATTGATCAACATCTGACATGGACTAAACAGATTGATTATTTATGTTCCCGGGTGAGAAAACTAATGCACATTTTCAAAAGACTACGATCTGTTGCGGATGTTAACTTGTTGAAAATGTTATATTTTGCTCTTTGCCAATCAGTCTTGAGCTATTGTATAGTAACATGGGGAGCAGCTTGTAAGACCCACCTTATAAAAGCCGAACGGGTTCAAAGAGCTACCCTGAAGGTGCTATATCAGAAGCGAATGCGCTATTGTACTGACACACTTTACAATGAAACTGGTATGTTGAGAGTGCGACAATTATATGTCATGGCCGTTGCGCTAAAATTTCATAAAACGTCACCGTTTACTGTTTATAAAAGTCAACGGTCACAAAGGAAAATAAGATGGAGTAAAGAGAGGTGCAGGACAACATTTGGAAGAAGATCATTTCTGTTCATGGGGCCACATATTTATAATAAAATCAATGACTTACTGGATGTGATTCAGTTATCGAGAAGTAAGTGCAAAGCGGTATTGAGCAAATGGCTTCTGAGTTTAGGTTATACGCAAACCGAACATATTTTATCTATTTAAAAAGGTTCCCAAATCAAAACACTTCTAACACTATACACGTGCAAATAAACAAACACAATCACACACACACACACACACAACACGCACACACACACACACAACACGCATACACACACACGCAAATACACACACACACATATATGATATATATTCATAATGGTTCTTGCTAACAGTATTTAATTGCAATTTTCTTCATTTCTCTTGCTTGCTGTTGTTATAACAATAAGTAATAATTATTGAGTTCATAATCCATGTAAACCTAATCTGTACGAAAGAGACTGGCTCCTGCGACACAGGGAATCCTAGTGTGGGAACCAGTGCTACTTAGCTGTGTAAAAATTGTTTTGGCCAATAAAGATTTTTATTATTTTTTTTATTATTATTATTATTTGTAGGCTAGTTTATTATTAAAATATAGAGTGTGTTTGTTTTCAGTTTCAATTAGGTTATTCGTTGGTTCTTCGTATTCAAATTAGTAAAAAAACAATTTGATAATGTTTATAGGATTAGACACAATATTATACGTAACTATAATGGAGCCCTAAATAGTCTGTTTTACCAAATTTAATTATATTTAAAATTATAAATTATAAAATTATAAAATTTTGGCAATTTTATAATTGCCAAAATCACCCACTTAAATGACTTTTCATATAGTTCTCATGTTCCTATGTAGATAACCAGAACAACTCTATTATTGAATTAAATATAAAGCCAACAAGTAGCAAGATTTTGTAAAAAAACCTAAAAGATAGTTGGTTTTTCTTCTATATTTCAACGTCCAAAGCTTATTGGATTTTTTGTAGCAAAGTGAACTATTATTATTTGCAGTTCATAAATGTTTAAATATCAAGTTTAGTTTAGTTGAAGTCAAATAAAATAAACAAATGTATTAAGAGCCAGTCAATTTATTTTAATTTCCAAACAAAAAAGTTAATATTTAATTGCTCTGTTTTCAAATGCAGTTTTCATTTTTTCGAAACAACCGTTATTCTTCAGGAATAACTCCTTTTGTACAGAGCTTTAGATGGTTGCTTTTTTGGAAACCTAGGGTTTTTTTAAATGTAGATATTCAAGCGCTTGACCACTATCACGCCTGCGGGGCTACTCAAATGGCCACTTTTCTATTCGTTCGCTAACTTAAAAATTAAAAATAAGCCATAAACACCAAAATAACGTGTCGTAGGCTTGTCAATTCTGTACAATACAACAATGTCTGTGATTTACATAAACTTGCGACGTCTGACTTGATCATTCATTGCTTATTTTTAAGATTTAAGTTAGCGAACGAGTAGAAAAGTGGCCATTTGAGTAGCACCCCTGGTGGCGCTATGATGCGACCTACTATGAAACGCGTTTGCCTAGAACTAACCTATTCACTCGCGACTTGAAAGCCCTCAGATTATACCTATCAGGAAACACAGACTCTTACGAGGAGTTCCACTCTCTAGCGGGTGCTAGCGGTACGGATGATAAAATTCAAACTAAAACGCTTAGTGCGCGTCTTTGGAAAACCTATTCAATCCGGCAAAAACAGTGGCGCTGATTTGTACGTCTGGTAGTCCAACGGAAGAAGGGAGATGGCGGAATTAGTTTGTGCAATTCCGCTTCACTCTCCTCCATGTATCCGATAAAAAACCGATAAGCTTGCAACCTTAATTGCGTATATGCTCGAAGCTTTTGAGCTTATTACAGAAAAAAAGTCATTACCGATGAGTTTCTTGGCCCTCCGCTCGATGGACTCAAGCGTCTGGAGCTGCTATTTGGCGGAGCCATCCCAAAGATGAGAGCAGTACTCCATACATGATCGAACTTTCGCTAGGTATAGATGGAGCAGCTGTTCCGGCGTACAGTAGGTACTTTTTCACCTTTGCCAGAACGCCAAGCTTTAATATCAAAAAAAGAGCCAAAATCGAATGTTGAAGTTAATGATATGCCGAGAAGGGCTAGTTGTCTAATAATCGGCAGGGATACAGGGGGAAAGTAGGGTCAGGTCGAAATTACTTCTTTTAGCAGAAAAGAAAACAGACACGCCTGGTTTTTTAATGGATTGAACCTGACCAGATTGGCATTCGGAGACTGTCTGCAGTGATAGGTTCATACGTCTGGATATCTCCCTGAGACACTGGACCTGTTCTGCACTGGCTCGAGCATCAGATATGTAGTTCTCTACAATGGTGCTGTCATCTGCGCGTCCCAAAATACTGGGTTAGCAGGTCATTCATATGTATCAGGAACAGCGTTGCAGAGAGTACCGATCCCTGAGGGACTCCGACATTGATCGCCAACTGGTCGGATTAGCAACCATCAATGTTGCCATCAACCGATGACCGATGATGGCGAATCAACCGATCTCTCAGGATGTCTGATATCCAGACACATAAACTGGTGGGAAGTCCATATGATGAAAGCTTGCCAATAAGGCTATCATGCCACACTGTCAAAAGCCTTCAAAATATTAAGAGAAACGGCGAGCACCTCTCCGTACGTCTCGATGAATTTGCACCATTTGTGAGTGGCGTATGCTAGAAGATCTCCGGTGGACCGGTTTTGGTGAAACCCGCATTGACGGTTACTGAGGAAGTTGTTTGCTTCTAGAACGTATCTAGAAGCAAACAGGAGTCTATGGTTCAGTATACGTCCATTATCTTGCAGAGAATGGACGTGACCGAGATGGGCCTGTAATTGGCAGGGTCAGCCCGATCCATTCACACATCCACTGTCATAAATAATCTATGATTGTCTTTTGACAGTGAAAAGTGATAAATCGCTATAATCATATTATTATCACGTTTCAGTGGGCCAGCTAGGGGTTGCAGGATAACATTTTCAAATCATTGAAATCACTGTACTTCATCTCATTTACAATGTAAAGTTTCTTTGATAGTCGCTTTTATTACAGGGATATACGACTACGAGCACGTCGAAATATATTTAACCATTCAGTCATTGAGTATACATTGGTGTATTTTTTTGCAGATTCAATGCAACTATGTATGAAATCATTCAAACTTTCATAGTCCGATAGATATAAATACGCGAGCATGTGTCTATATCTCCGAAAATACGAATTAAGTATAAGTAGTCGGTTTTGCTTCTAGACTATCTGCACAAAAACGCTTAAAAGACAAAGAGTTCCCCTTGAAAATACAAACTAATTTTCAGTAATCGGTTTTGTCTCTAGAGTACTTGTGCGAATGTCTTAAAAAGTCAAGAACCAAAACTAACTAAACGAACATAACATTTATTACCACTAGATATTAAGACGATGTCTATAGATATTCCATAAAAGAAAAATCGAGTATTTCTATTTGTTATAGTTTGCCTTAAAAATATTGAGATAAATTAATATTTATCTCTGAATATTTGCTTTTGGTCCATTAAAACTCACAAAATATATGAAATAGTTGCTTTTAGATCTCAGTAACTCCGTAATTATACGTCCCAGGAAATAATTGATTTTACCACTAGATAGAGAATTCAAATTTGAACGACCTAGTGTAAAAAAGTGAAAATCGCCAAAATTGCCAGATAGTCGGTTTTGCCTTTAACACGGCTATATAGTAGTTTCAAGATTTTTAGTGTAAAAATATAGTAGATGGCGAAAAAGTCCAAAAAAATATAGTAGGTTGCCGTTATGTATGGTGGATTTTAAAGAAGTTGCTTTTTTCATACTTTAGTAAGTAACTAACATTTTTATCATTTATTCAACAACCATATATAGACAAAATGTTTAATCACAAAAAATATTATGCAAATATTTATATGCATGTATAAGTAATATATTTTTTGTTGCTTTTGTTTAATTTATTCACTTGAAAAAATTTTGTAGTTTTGCCTACTATATATATTTTTTCAAAAATATAGTAAGCGAGCCCTCAATATATGAAATATAGTAGGATAGGTACAATTATGAGGAGCGTCGGAACAAAAACCGATTTTTTTACATCAAAAGTGGTAACATTTTTATAAATGCTTTCAATTAAATCTATTGTGTATTATTTCAAGTACTTACATTATATATTTTTTTTCCATGATAGCTTCAGGCGCGTAATCTTTCAATAATTTGAATTGAATATTGGGATTTGACGCATGTTAACGCCTTAATGTGTAAAATTAACTCTTTGCCATACATTCTCGAATGAAGTTGCAGCCGATCACTGTCTATTGTTAATTTAATCGCTTTGCATTAAACATATTTTCAAAGTAAATTTTTAAAAGTAAATTCAGAAGTATGCTGCTGAAATTGATTTTCACATCAAAGTAAAATTGAAAATTGTTGTTAAACCTTTATAATTTTAATAAATATTTATTGTGAGACTAAATATTCAGCTCGAGGAGCCAGTTGGCGCAGTGTTTAGCGCCTGGCCCGGCGATTGTAGAGGTTAAGCAACTTTCGCAAGTGTCGATCATAGGATGGGTGACCAAAACTTTATTATCTCGAGCTCCTCCTTGCTTCGGAAGGCACGTGAAGCCGTTGGCCCCGACTGAATTTGCATTTGTTAACACCCACCAATCCGCATTGGGCCCGTATTCTGGGATTTGCCCCATTCTCCTTATCCAGTCGTAAAAAAGCCTAGCCCCAGCAGAGGGGACAATAAAAAATTCACAGATTTTGCAGCCCCCGCAAGAATCGGAGCATTGAAAATGAATGCAAAAATTTACGAAAAACCAAAATCAAATCAAATGCAAAATTCTATTATATTTTAAATAGTTTGAAGGGGAAAAGATACAGCTGAAAATTAAGGAAAAAGTACATGCACTCACGTGCTCGTAGAATAACTGCAGTCCTGGATACAATTTCCCAAAACTATTTCATTGTTAAAGCCAGACCATTACTTTTCCGACACCTCATAACTGCCAATCAAATCAATCCATTATTTCGTAGGTAGGGCATGGAATACCGGAATGATTTTCATACCGGTATTGATACCGGTATTGAAATTTCAAATACCGGTATACCGAAATTTCGGTATTTTTTCGGTATTTTTTTAAATACTGCTAGTTACTGTTTAAATGATTCCAAGAACGATTATTAAGTCTAATTTGCGGAAAGTGATTAAAGCTATATGTCAGAAACACTCAAACTATTTACCAACTCCCTAGAAACAACAAAAGGTATTAAGTATTAATAAGTATTAATCCTAGGTATTAAGAACTACAGACCCATCTCACTTCTGAGCCATGTCTATAAGTTGTTTTCAAGAAGAGTCCTTACGAATCGTCTCGCTCGCAGGTTCGACGAATTCCAACTTCCTGAACAAGCTTGTGCTATACAGAAGACCGGGGAGTATATTCTGCCACTTTGCGTGGCGTTCGTGGACCATAGTCCACATTACAAAAACATTAACGTCATAATCAAAGGCTTTCTCATAAGAAAACCGTTGATTGGATATAGAAACCTGGGCGGTGTTGCAGTCGGTCCTAAGGTGCCAAGTGGACTACAGGTATATCGAGGTGTTGAGGTACTTATACGAAAATGCCACCATGTCTATCCGAGTACAGAACCTGAGCACAAATCCTATTCAACTGCAGTGAGGTGTGAGACTTCATCATCATCATCATCAGCCTATCATCGTCCACTGCTGAACATAGGCCTCCCCGAGTGCACGCCACTGAGCACGATCCGCGGCTATACACAATTACACATCCAGTTTATGCCAGCCACCTTTCGAAGATCGTCGCTCCACCTTGTCTGAGGGCGTCCCACACTACGTTTGCCGATACGCGGTCTCCACTCAAGAACTCTTCTGCCCCAGCGGCCATCGGTTCTACGGCTAATATGGCCGGTCCATCCGGTGGGCTATGTCGATGACTAGTTCTCTGTCGGATCACCTCGTTCCGGACCCGATCTCTCAGAGAAACTCCGAGTATAGCCGTTTCCATAGATTGCTGAGCGACTTTAAATTTGTGAACCAGCCCCACAGTGAGTGTCCACGTTTTGGATGCGTATATCATGACAGGCAGGAGGCACTGGTTGAAGACTTTCATCTTTAGACTCTGTGGAATAGGCGACTCAAAGACTCGACGAAGTTTCCCATATGCTGCCCAGCCCAGCTGTATCCTTCTGTTGGCCTCTCTCTCGAAGTTGTTTTTACCCAATTGCAATGTTTGCCCGAGGTAGACATACTCGTATTTCGTAACAACTTCGAGATGACCACCTTGTACTGCAATGGACAGGTGTGGGTATGAGACAGGGAGATGTTATTTCTCCGAAACTGTTCACAGCTGCGTTAGAGGACATCTTTAAACTCAGACTGGAAAGGACTCGGCATCAACATTAATGACCAGCACCTTCGTTTTACCGATGAAAGAATTCTTATGGCTGAGACCTTGGAAGACCTGAACACAATGCTTGTAGATCTCCGTAGTGCTTCCCAAACAGTGGGTCTCGCGATGATCAGGTTGTACCCGCTCCATTCCTGTTCATGTTGGGAATACTAGCCTTGAATTTATTGACCATTACGTATACTTAGGACAGGCAGTCCAGTTAGGTCAGTCCAACGGTCCAACTTCGAGTAAGAGATCTCAGATGGCAGCATTCGGGAAGCTTCGAAACATCTTCAGGCAGTGAAACATGGTCGCTAACTATGGACCTCATAAGGATGCTCAAGGTCACCCAGCGTGCAATAGAGAGAGCCATGCTTGGCGTTTCCCTGCGTGATCGAATCAGAAATGAGGAGATCACTAGATGAACTAAAGTAACCGACATCGCTTGAAGGATTGCTCAGCTGAAGTGGCAGGGGGCGGGACACACACACACACGGGGGCGAGAAGAACCGATGGTCGTTGGGGCGGAAAGGCTCTGGAATACCGACCATGCTCAAGACGACGTTCCGTGGGTAGGCCCCGATAAAGTGGACCGAAGACCTGGTGAAGGTCGCGGGAAGCCGTCGGATGCGTGCAGCGCAGGAACGATCATCGTGGAGATCCTTGGAGGAGGTCTATGTCCAGCAGGGAGTGTCATGCGGCTGATATGATGATTATGAAAACATTAGACGAACAATTACTGAAAGCAATATCATTAAATACCCCTTTTTAGCGAAGTACCTAAAATGCACAATGCCTATGATACTAGCTAGCATGTAGTGTTTTGCGAAGGTGTTTTTTTTAATCGTGATTATTCGTGATTCGTGTCATATAAAAACGCATCTGCAGTATTAGCGACACTATAAGCTATAGAAATTGAGCGTTTTGCATAGTCTTTAAGCACTGTTGCAAAAATATATAACTTTTTCGAAATACCGGTATTTTTCCTCAAATACCGGTATCAAAATACCGAAAAAATTTACCGATATACCGGTATTTCGGTATACCGGTATACCGGTATCCATGCCCTATTCGTAGGTAAAGACCGTGAACCTATTTACTTTTACGATTGTGACACTCGGCTCCGCCTCGTGTCACAAAAGCGCCCGCTGACTGCCTCGACGCAGCCGAATTATTATTAACCGATTTTCAAAATTCCAACGAATGCATTGCTCGTCTGCTTCTGCATCTTTTAAAACTATTACCATGACGATCGGTCAATAATCATAGAAGCTACATCACTTTTTATGTACGGAAACACCCGTTTTTCCAGAATTCCAAATCTAAAGGGACCACCTACAGGTCACAATTATTAACCGATTTCCAAAATAATTTCACCATTTGGTAGCTAAACTAGTACCCTAGGACCTTTTTTTCCATTTTTTCTTAAGTCAGTTTTTTTTCCGAAATATTTTCAATTTAGTAAACAAACACCCCCCAATAAACCCGGAATTTTTGGAAATTTGCAAAATTTCAAAAAAAGTTACCAGTAGATTTTCAAAATTCAAATGTTTACACGTGTCTCGATAGAAGTTCGTCTTTCTGCCTCCATTGCTTTTTTCACCATGCCATGACATAACATGACGCTGATAATTATTTACCGTAACTAGAAAGTAGGTACCTATTGATAATGATAAGCAATTATCAATTTATTCGTGTGTCACAACATCGTATTTTATTACTCGATTCGCGTTGCTTATCTTTTAATATCGATTTACACATTTTTAAATGGCAGTAAGTAGCTTCTAAATGTTTCATATTATGATAAGAAGAGCAAATATTGTGTTTGCCCTATTTATTAAAATAAAACAAAAATAATAATAGTTATCTTTATCTTAAAAAACTCGTCGCTAATCGGTAAGACACAAATATTCCCCTTTGAAGAAAAAATTAAGAAAATTGCGCGGAAAATGAGAAAATTTAAGAATACTTAACCTTAAATTATTTTGGACATAAAAACTTTTTTAATGTAACCTTATGACTTTAAAAAATTTAAGAATAAGAATAATTATTCTGGACAATATAAACTTTTTTAATTGACTTTGACTGACTGAGTCGGAGTTATTTTATTGATGAAATACATATAAAATAATTAATTAATTATTTCTTACAAAAAGGATCTAAGAAAACTGAATTTCTTAGTGCTCTTTACGGTTAGTTCAGAGCCATCACGCCTAATATTAAATTGGTAGGTAAGTTTGGATAGACTAACATACAACATAACAAAGAAATTTTATAGTACTTAAGTTTCAGCAGCAATGTATGAACAGAGCCAGTCGAAGCATAATTATGGTGAAATTCAACGGATGTGCCACATTTCAGCTTTCACTTTCAGCTTTACAATGCCTGGCCCTTTTAGGCAATGTATGAAATATAATGAATATTATTGTCTACTAGCGGCCGCCCGCGGTTTCAACCGCGTGGTTCCCGTTCCCGTGGGAATATAGGGATAAAAAGTATCCTTTGTTTTAATCTAGGCTATCTACTCTCTGTGTGCCAAATTTCAACCAAATCCGTTCAGTAGTTTTTGCGTGATTGTGGAACAAACATCCAAACATCTAAACATCCAAACCCACAAACTTTCACATTTATAATATTAGTAGGATTTCACACATTACCTAGGCAGTGTATATGTTACCGGTAATGTGTATAATCCGGCAATGCCTAGGCATAGTATGCAATGCTTGAAACGATCAGGCAATGTATGAAATATTAATCATTTTATCCATTGTCTAGGCAATGACTAGGCATTGTTAAGACTGCCTGCTGGACTCCCACCCTACGTTTGCCACGCGGTCTCCACTCAAGAACTCGTCTGCTGTTGCGAACAATGAACTGAGGCCGGTTTTTGATGGTAAATGTGTGCGTACAAGGGGGCGGGCGGGGGCCGGGCGGCAGGGTTTTATATGGAAAACCAAGGCGTAGTTTCGTAACACGTGTGTGCGTGAACAGTGTATGTACACAGCCAAGGCGTAGTTTTACAGGCCTCACCGCTTTGTTCGGAAGACTCCGTCTTACTTTTTTTATTTGGACTGAGCACTATACGAATTTTTTGGTTATTCTAAGTAGGTATAAACTTATTCTTCGTTTATTTGTACGGTAGGATAATTATAAATTTATTTTTTTACAGAATTTTGTACGATATTATCTGATAGGTTTGATAATTGTAACATTATCAGGAACCTGTGTCCCTAATTTTTTGTTTCTGTCCGCGAACTTTCATCAAGTAGGTCAAATATGCCCTAGGATTCTTTTATACTGAATGAATTGTAACTATTGTAAGTGCTTTGTACTAAAATAACACAGTAAAATACTAGATGCCCGCCTAGTACATCAACAATCTTGGCGGGAGCCCACACGCAATTTGGTAAAATAATATCGATACAAAAATAGATCTATCAAGTGGGCTTCACTCAGCCATTTAGCTTCGCGTTATAAAATTTCGTGCTATAAAACTTCTTCGTTGTTTTACTTTTTAACCTTAACAATCTACTTAACTTTTTTGGTAAACATTCGGAAAATAACATTTATGTTATTTAACCGCTTCTGTGGTCTATTGGTCACGTGTCATGTGAGCGAGGAGGGTTCATTTATTGTATTCGGTTTGATTGGTCCGGATGGCTACCACCATCTTACTTAAGGCTGGCCCATAAAGTTAATATACCTACGGAATAGAGGAACAAACATGAGCTGTCAATCGAAACCGAAATTGATTTACATTTGTGTGTGTATTTTTTTTATGTATTAGTCTCAGTGATGAAATCTTGTCACTATTGATATAAATATCGATATCGATAGTATTAATTAACAGCCATAGATTCAAAATAAATGGGATAGAATTTTGCACGGGTGTCCTAAAATTACGATTCTGATATGAATTATGACTATTAGAAAAAGTTCAGGAGATATTTAAAATCATTTATTTAACATAAAAAAGATAAGAAGAATGTTTTCAGTTCGTTACAGTTAGAAGTTGATTTTTTTTTTCTAGGAAGGCCAACAGCACCAAACAATAATAGGTAATGGGAATTGTATTAGATAGCCAATTAGAGGCCCTCACAAATAGTAATTAAAAAATATTAAATTAACACTTACGAACTAAAATTACACACGTTAAGAGCACTACTATCGCTTATACATCGCTAATATCGCTATTAATGGGAAAATATCTTATTGTAGAATTAATAAAAATTGAAAAAATGCCTACCGATCGTATTTCTCGCACTGGTCGTACTTGTGGTGAAAAGGTCAAAATCAAAAGTTCTACACAGTTCATTGAATTTATCGCTAGCACGCCACATAAACTCATTCTGCCTGTAATTAGTATTGACAAGGGGCAAGAACAGAAGGGAGTTATTTCTGAGGGACTTTGAGGGAACTCTAAGTGATATCTGAGACAGCAACTCGGGACAGTCAATAGAGCCTGATGCAAATTTTAGCAAAAACACTAAGTCACTAATAGTACGACGTAATTCCAATGGCAGGAAGAGATGCTTCCTACATAGGTCGTGATAATTACTAGAAGAATAAGAATCCTTTGTACGGTAACATAAAAATCATATAAACTTTCTCTGAATTTGTTCTATACGCGTTATATAGATATTATACATAGGATTCCAAACTTCGCTGGCGTATTCTAAGATGCTCCGAACAAAAGAACAAAACAAGATTTTTAAGGTTTTGATACTGGAGAATTCCTTAGCACAGCGCATGAGAAACCCAAGTGACCTCGATGCTTTAGCCACAACACTGTCAATATGGGAGTCGAATAACAATTTGGAATCGTGCATTACACCCAGATCACGCAGAACTAACTGACGCTGCAGCAGAGCACCCTTAAGAGTGTAGTCAAAGAGAACTGGATTACGTTTGCGACTAAAAGAAATATAAGAACATTTAGAAGGGTTAAGATCAAGGTCGTTAGCTAAACAGTACCTCTCGAGCCGAGCCAGGTCTGCGTTTAGGGCCATCGCATCATCCCGTGTTCTAATTTTCGCAAATATCTTCATATCATCTGCAAAGCAGAGTAACTTGGAATGATGGAAACATGAACCAATGTCAGCGATAAAAATTATGAAGAGCAGGGGGCCTAAAAGTGAACCCTGAGGTACCCCACTAGGAACCTTAACCCAACTAGATATGTAATTATTGGCCACCACAGCCTGGGATCGATTTTCGATGTAAGATGTGAACCATCTTAGGAGGTCACCACAAACACCAATTCGCAAGAGCTTCGAAATTAGAATTTTGTG
The DNA here is from genome assembly GCA_928269145.1 of Agriphila tristella. Lineage (NCBI taxonomy): Eukaryota > Metazoa > Arthropoda > Insecta > Lepidoptera > Crambidae > Agriphila > Agriphila tristella. Next base: position 21,479,739 of record OV743442.1, read on the forward strand.
ATGTATTCTGTCAAAAGCCTTGCTATTAATTGATTGAGATAATATCCATAGATTTAGAACGCTCAAGTAGACGGACAGTGGTGCGAGTGAGAAACCGTTTCTTACGGCTTATGCGATGTGCGAGAAAGAGTTGAAAAAAAAGACAGCAGAACCTAGTTTGACTTCATTTATCATCTTTTATCATCTTAGTGAAAAGCGTCCACACGATTATTTTGTTATTTTGATTGCGATCGGGTTGATTTGGCTCTTATAACTACATAAATCAATAATGGTGTCGTGTTCTGTGTTGAATTGTTATTTTACTTACGACAATAACCCAAAGAAATACTTATTTCACAGGTAAATATGATTGTACAAGTACCATTTTCATATTTTAGTTGAATATATTCTCAAAAACACTAAATTATATATATATATGAATGGTTCTTTTAAACGCCTATTTCCTAAATAAAGGCTGATTTCTAAACATTATGACTCTATAAACGTAGGATGACACTGTGCGTCTAGGCTTTATATTGACCTGTAACAAAGACAGAAATGAGTGTCTACTGAGTGAGTTAGTGAATATGCTGCTATTAAAAATGAAGCTGAAATTGCAGTTGTAATACTTACTTAGAAATAAAATAGTATTATTATTTTATAGTATCATTTTATTAATGCTTACCGGAACAAACTTAGATGGAACTGCAGATTTTTTCAAAATCCGACAGGTATATTAACTTTATGGTAGGTATATAACACCGACTACGAAAGTAAAATACGTAGTAAGCTTTATGTGTCGTTAGCTTGTTGCTTTCAGCTTTTGCTCTGCAGGGAGAAAATGGCGTCGCATCTGGAAATATTTTTCCTCAAAATGCTTACTGCATAGATATGAAGTTTTCTTTGGAGTCCAGTTTGGACTGCCAATTAATGTAAGCCATGCATTTTTTGTATCTAAGTTGGTAGGAAATCTGAAATATAGTTAAATTACTTATGATGGTATTCTAATAGTCAGAAACTGATACCTATGGATCGGCTTAAGTATCTTAAATGGGATTACATTCCAAGATGATTATTAACTAAACATCATATAAGTACTTTTACAACAGTGAAACATATTCGTTTACCGCGTGATGCGGCGTGATAGACAATCGACAAAAAATATCGATAACTTTATGCACCCCTACTGTAAAATGAAAATTATTTCTTTACACAAAATATTCGTTAATTTTGCATTTTGTCTAGCCGATCTTTGCTTCTTACAAAAATAAGTGTTTACAGAAGAGAATAATCACGCTCAGTGCTAAAATTTCGAAACGTATTGGCAAAAATAAACACGAAGTTAGGCGGGGTCGATTTGGAATAATTTACCTGTGATATGAACATTTTTCTGGGTTATTTCGATGTGTTGTACTACAATCAATCACTGAACAGGGCACCATGTTTCCGAAGCATTATTTCGCAAAAATGTCCACGATTTCAAGAAAAATCGGAAATATTTTCAGAACTCAAATTCTCAGCGGGCTGATAAGTGCTGACAAACTGTCAATAAGTTGCGAAAAAGAGTTCTGCACGTCATAATCACGCATTTCTTTTTATCACACATGTTGCTGATTAGTGACATCTCGCTTGCTCAGCCCTTTGTTACTCTATTCCGCTAGGTAATATTAACTTTATGGGCTGGCCCCAGACCTACCGGTTTCATTTCTTTGCTTTGCTGTGCTACCTTGCTTGAAAGCAAACCGCCGGCCAACCAGGGTAATTTTCAATCTATCGCATTTTGGGACTAGACCAAATTGGCAAGATAGCCATAACCTTGGTGTTATCAAATATTGCGATACTGGATTGCGAAGTAGGAAGCTTTTAGGAGATATGCCACCCTGAACATGGACTCCGATCGTTAAAAATAAATCGATCGCTTATTTATATTTATACAAGATGTTTGGTAAAGCCTTATAAAGGTGAATATGGTAGATAGGGACTATAATAAAACTGAACAACTTTTACTATGGGACCAAATCTGAAATCGCGAAAAACAAAAATTAACTGTTTTATACATTTTGATAATTTCGTTATTAATTTTTGTATGAAACAGCAGTTTTTTTTGAAAACTAAAACTAAAACTTCGCATCGCAACCAAGGACGACGATATTTGATAACACCAAACTAATGGCTATCTTGCCAATGTGGTCTGGTCAAAATATGCGATAGATTGAAAATGAGCTTCTTGGCCGGCGGTCCATAGTAGAACAGCAAAGCAAAGAAATGAAACCGGTAGGTCTGGGGCCAGCCTTAGTCTGACGCCATAACAACAGTTGAAAATTGTTGTGTTCCGGCAGTTAGAGGTAAGATAGTCTCATTGCTGAGGATACCTGGTGTAGTGCACTTATTACGCTTTCAGCCTTACGTCACTTAACATCTGGTGAGGTTAAGCACTATCTCGCTGTGGATAAAAAAACAGGATACTCACTCATCACTCTAGATGAGTCCTAATTTTTAATGTTATTGTATAATAATCTAAAAAAAAACAGTGCGAAACTGTGGAGATATTTCTTAATTTTATTGTAAGATGGGTCTTTCACTCATTAAAAAAGGGGTTTGATTCAATCCAAAGTGGTTTGTGAAAATAATATTAACATAATGTTGAGGAAATTCAGATGTTATTGTTGCTCAAGTAGATTTAATTAGAATTTTTATTATAATGTTTTTCATTAGGCAATCACATTTTCGAGGAGATCGATGGCGCAGTGGTTTAATGCCTGGCCCAGCGATTGCGGAGGTTAAGCAACTTTCGCAAAGGTCGGTCATGGGATGAGTGAGCCATTTATTAGCTCGAGCTCCTCCGTGCCACAGAAGGCACGTTAAGTCGTTGGTTCTGGCTGCATTTGCAGATTTTGCAGTCGTTAACACTCACCAATCCGCATTAGGCCGCGTGGTGGGTTAAGGCCCATCCTCCTTATCCACCCACTAGCGTCCGCCCGCAACTTCGTCTGCGGGAAATGTTTTTTTACTATCCCTCGGGAACAATACATTTTTCGGGATAAAAGGTACCCTATGTCCTTCTCTGTACCCCTGACAACGTGTATGCAAAATTTCATGATGATCGGTTCAGTAGTTAAGACGTGATGGCGTAACAAACAAAAAAACAAACAAACAAACAACGGACTTTCGAATTTATAATATTAGTAAGGATATGGAAGGCCTGAGCCCCAACAAAATGCCTGATGGTCATTCACATTTTTTGTATCCATGAAATAGGTAGCAGGAATGTATTAAGATCTGCGAATGAATGAAGAAGGTGAAAAAAGATATAAGATGAAAAGTTTATAAGATTTTCTTGAATTAAATGATATTTATTTCGCTTTAGTTTTTCAGGGGTAGATGGCGCTGTACAAATTTCCCACACAAAATTCTTTTAACTCCCCCAACTTTTAACTCCCCCAAAACGCAGCCCACTATGAAAGTCCCCCAAGACTTGTCATACAACTTAACATTTAGTGTCACGTAATTTGTCAAACGGCATGTGCCACATTTCAGCTTTGTAACTGTATGACGTGCTACATCCTCAGGTATAGATGATCGAAGACAAAATTAATCGAATATTTTTTCGCGCGTAATTTTTTTCAAAGAAGTTGTCGTGCTACAGGTAATGGTCACAGGTTCCCTAGGGTCCAAACGATGTCGCGGGCGGAAGTTAGTATTTTAATATTTACTAAATAAGTAAATAATTTAACCCGGAGGCGCAAGGCAATAAAAGGGAGGAAATCCTTCTTTTATCTAATAGAAAACTATCTTCGACTTTATCAGGCTTCACTGAACCCCTCATCAACCTTTTTTTATTTTGATAAATGTGATTTATTTGGAAGGTTTTATCGCACTGTTTTCAGGTATAAGTTAGAAACAAATAAAGAAATAGTACATTATGAGACAAGTTAGCTTAGGTTACTCATTGCACACAAGGCTGTGGGTTGCAGCCTGAGCCGTAGGCGAGGGCGTAACTCAGCCGAGTGTGCAATAAGTAAAAGCTCACGAGTTTCATACGACGTTTTTCAACACATTTGCGAGGAAAAAGCAAAGTAATTTGCCACACAGCAACAAATACGACAAAAACAAAATATGATAATTATGGGTAAAGGCGCGCAGTTTTTTTTTTGTTTTTTTCACACGCCCAACGCAAGAATATTTAACATACTGCCTACTTCAAAATTATAATTTTAAGTGATAAATTGCAATTATTTTAATATTTTATAACAAAATATTGTGAATTATGAATAATTTGATAATAATAAATATTTCTTTGATATGATTTAGGAGATATAGTGACAAGAATTGAGAAAGGAATGCTCCAGTGGTTTGGTCACTTAGAGAGGATGAATGAAAGGCGAATCACGAAAGAGATATACTGTGCGAATGTGGAAGGAACGATTGCACGAGGGCGTCCCAGAAAAACCTACGCGGACCAAATAGAGGTTATTATAAAAAAGGCTGGTGTACGCAGTGACAAAAACCGCAGGGCATGTATGAAAAGATTGATGGATATGAATGAAGCGAAAGAAGTGTGCAAGGATCGTAGCAGGTGGCGATCCATAGTCTCTGCCTACCCCCATGGGAAACAGGCGTGAGTGTATGTATGTATGTATATGTATGTATGATTTAGGACTTACACATTTATTTATTCCAAAAATGTATATGAATTTTCAGCAACATAAAACCTCTTTGTTGTCACTAAAAAAATAACTCCATTACCCGGTTAAATTTGTAGGGATTTGTAGGGATAATTCTATAACCAACTAGTGTTTTATATATTATTGCACGCGTTTGTTATAGCTCGGTTTATGGCCCTAAAAGCGATGTATTAGGGCTCACTTTACGAGCAAGTGTGTTGAAAATGTACTGAATAAAATGACTTTAAATTTTGAACTTAGCTTGAATCACTAAATAGTTAATGTTATTTATTTGTCAATGTTAACATAATATCTGGAAATGATATACATATTTGTAAATATCGTTCCATCTGATAAAGCTGCCAAATTTTTTGCGCCCATTTTTCTTGTCAGCTAAAAAACGTCATAATGGGTGGTAGGATAAAAGAATTGACCATTTACAAATGCTTATTATATGAGCTTATATTTTGAGTAAATAATTTTTCAATTTTTTATTATGTAACATAATTTTCTATAACGCTTTGAACGCAAACGTAGTTTCAGACGTAGATAACAGATATATACTTATTTACTTTCACATTTATAATATAGTTTGGATGTAGGTTTATATATGTCTAACAAAGGACTAAACAGAGTGTTTAATATTGAATAACTACGATCTTAAGGTTCCTAAGCCTTTATTTACTGTCTCAGGATTAAGACGACTAATCTACCCTATGAGGGATTGTTTTAGTAACAACTCCCATTTTGTAAGAACACCTGGGACCAATGACGTCACGGGAAAGGCTGATTGCTCAATTATTTTGAATGAAATAATAGTGTTACATAAATTCTAAATGGAGATACTTCTTAGGCACTTAGTTATGTTAAATATCGGTGAGAATTTTAGCATATTAAAAAAACCTATTATATACCTACTTATACCTGCACTGATAGTGACCGTTAGTACCTATACATTGAAATAAATACTCAATGATTACATTACAAAATTGTTTTTCATTCGTTTCGGCACATTTCGTAGTCACAAGATTTCTTGCTTAAAAAAACTTAAAATCTTTAAACTACCTAATAGCCCAGTAAAAATCTACATTTAAATCGCAAAACGCGATGTAAAGCTGCATTTTTGGTATGTTATTTGGACCCCTTAAGGGAGTGTGGAACCATGTTTTGCAAGCAAAATAAAGTTGTGCTAGCTGCGTTATACGTGAAAAACTGCATTTTATTAACACGTTTTTATTAGGTTGCTTTCGCGTTTGTTTCTCCGCAAAGTTTGCGAACGATTTTATCCTAGCTTCCCGATGAGCTAGAGACTTGAAACTTTGAACATAGGTTAGAATTGGAAGGCAATGCAATATTATGGTATCATTGAGCTGATCTGATGATGAAATCGGAAGTAGGCCACATGAACTCTATGATGAAACCATACAGCCCCATCGTGTTTGGGCTCGTTAGCATCGTCTTGACGAGTACTCTAATGGGAGACGAGGTCCAGGGTCTGATGATGAAGCCGAAAGGTCATGCCATAGGAACTCAATATTGAAACCGTGCAACCCAATCAAATTTGGGCTCGTTTGAATCGTCTTGACGAGTTCTTTGTTGGGAAATAGTTTCCGGGGTCTGCTGATGGAGCCGGAGGAAGGCCATATAAACTCTATGATGAAACCATACAACCCCATCGAGATTGGGCTCGTTTGAATCGTCTTGACAAGTACTTTGTTGGGAAATAGTTTCCGAGGATCTGATGATGGAGCCGGAGGAAGGCTATAGAAACTCTATGATGAAACCATACAACCCCATCGTGTTTGGGCTCGTTAGCATCATCTTGACGAGTACTCTAATGGGAGACGAGGTCCAGGGTCTGATGATGAAGCTGAAAGTCCATGCCATAGGAACTCAATATTGAAACCATGCAACCCCATCGAGTTTGGGCTCGTTTGAATCGTATTGACGAGTACTTTGTTAGGAAATAGTTTCCAGGGTCTGATGATGGAGCCGGAAGAAGGCCACTGGGACTCTGTAATTTTGTAATTTCTCAGAAAAAAAAAAATTCACGTGCATGCAGTAAAATCTAAGCCCGCTTTCTAAGTATTATATTATTTTATACTACTAGCTTCCGCCCGCGACTTCGTTCGCGTGGACATTCGAGAAAATCCTTAGGGAACCTTTAACCTGGATAAAAAGTTTAATATCCTGCCTTGCTAGGTAGCCCGCTTGGTGTGAACGTGCCTTGCGCGCAGCAGGCCTCTGGCTGGTAAGCGCGTACTATATCGACCGAGTGCGATGTCGGGCCGCATCCTCACGCGCAAGTGGCAAACGCCCTGCCTGCAAGCGAGGTACGTCCACACCAAGCGTACTGCCTAGCGAGGCAGGACGTTAGAACATAGAATACTTCGTATCCTGGTTAAAGGTTCCCTTAGAATTTTCTCGAATGTCCACGCGGACAAAGTCGCGGGCGGAAGCTAGTATTTTTATATTTATGAGACTGTGAAGTGAGCATGTTTGTATGAAAATAACGATTAGGCTGTTAGATATGCCGGTGAGTGTCAATGTTACAAGCATCATATCTCAAAAACTATTAGACATAAAGAGCTGAAAGTTGGCTTTAATTGTTTGAAATTTTAATACACTTTCAAATTGATGTAGGCAACTAATGTCAAAAGCTCATAGTTTTTTAATAAAACTGCAAAAACTGAAAAATAATGCAGTTTTTCACGTATAAAGCAGCTAGCACAACTTTTTTTTGCTTGAAAAACATGGTTCCACACTCCCTTAAGGGGTCCAAATAACATACCAAAAATGCAGCTTTACATTGCGTTTTGCGATTTTAGGAAAAACATTTGTAAGAATTTACTGGCCTATAAAACTCTGATGAAAATACGATTGATATTAGCATGAAACTTCATTCAAATACAAAAATATTCTGCTCAAAAGATAATAGGATAGGGGCTACTATATTATTATGGTTTTCTATACACAAGAGATAAGTTCTGAAAAGTATTTTTATAACAAATTCAATCTGATTTTATTTGAATTTGGTATTGTTAGGCTGTAATAGTCTACTTGCGGACTTTACGGCCGAATTTTAACCGACTTCCAAAAAGGAGGAGGTTCTCTGTTCGTCTGTATATTTGTTTTTATTTTTTTTTTGTGTATGTCCACCGATTACTCGAAAACGGCAAAACCGATTGAAATGATTCAAACGTTATTACATTAGGTAAACTCCCAAATTGGTCCCATTTTTTTAAATTTAGAAATCGGGTCAGTAAAAAAGGAGGTTCTTAGTTTGACCCGTATGTATGTTTCTACGCAATTACCTCACGTTTGGCTGAGCCGATTTTACTATCTAAATAATATACCTAAAAGGTACCTACACTAAAAATAAAAATTGTTTAAAAAAAAACAAAAAACCGACTTCAAAAAACCTACCTCTAAAAAGCAAGAAATAATATTCGTAATAATATAAACACGTCTATTGAAGTCGGGTGGGGCTTTTAGAATAAAAAAAGGAATCTGTACTCCAGCCCCACCCGACTTCAATAGACGTGTTTTTATTATTACGATGTATAATTTCTCCTATTCGCCGTGGGTTCGCGTATTTTGACATCAAACTCTAATTTATTTCTATTCTTACTGACATTCGGCTAATAGGAGAAATTATATAGTAAAGTCGATAAGTTGACTATTAAGCTTTCGAACAATATCAAATTTAAATAAAACCACATTGAATTTATATATTAAAAAAAACCTTTCAGAAATTAACTCGTTTGTATAGAAAACCATATAGTCTTTTTCATACGTACGAGTCTATTTTTTTAGTAGTAGATTTTATTAAGCAATTTATATATTTTATCTGCATTTTTCAGCCCAATGTAATAAAATACGAATAGAAAACTTATTATAATGGAAAAATACGAGGTTTTCTTTCGATGCATTGTCATAATGATAAAGGTTTTCGTCGTAAATATTCTTTTACGATACGATTCCAATCTTAATGTGCTATTTGAAAGATATCGATATGCAGCACTCAGTTTCATATGAAAATTTATGAACAACGTTGGTAACGATTTCAGATTGCTGCATTAAAATGAAAGTTTGAGATCTAGTCTTTGGTATAGTGTTACATTGTGTATGTTAGTTTATTACTATGATATTTTATGTATGTTTATAACTCTAGCTCAAATACTTTGTTCCAGCTATTTTGCAGTTGCACCTTTCTCATATTCTGCCAATATTTTCTTATTACCAGACTAATCTATAGGGTGGGTACGGAGCATCCAGTTCCTACGCCAATGAAAACACCTATCTCGAAAGTCAAGAAATCATAGAGATTTCAAAGTCATTTGACTTGGATGTCGAAGATCACTGACAAAGATATTTGGCTGCAATAGAGGATATTAGTGTCATTTTTAATAGAGATTTGTGATCCCTAAAGCTAGGGTTTCCTAGGATGACGGTGCCGTCATATTACGGCCGTCATTTAGCGGCTTAGAACGTTTGTCTATGTAAACAATACGGTGCGGTTTCTGACATTACGGTGTCGTCGCCATATTGTTTACATAGACAATGTTCTACGCCGCTAACCGCCGATTGCACTTAACTTAAGGATCGCCTAAGTCTTTTCCTAACTACAACACGACCAAATTAAAACGGTGTCATAAACTTAGCTGTCATGTAGTTGTCATTCTCCTAGTTATCTTGGTCGAGTTTTAGATAAGAAAAGACTTGGCGATTCTTAAGTTTAGTGCTTTTGCACCTAAATGACGGCCGTAATATGACGGCACCGTCATTACACATTAGTGCGCGAGAATTGGCCCTCATCAGGACCGATCGTTGTCGTATATCTCTACGCTGATCTCTTTGCAGGATTTTACGACTGATGATAAATTACAAACTGTTTTTTTAATATTAGTAAATAAATCTTATCAAGTTGATAAATGCATTGCACAGGTCGTCCGTTAAAACCGGCCACAGAAGCAGTGGCTATCTAGGCGAACCTGTCTGCATTTGTAATTACCGGACGTGAACAGTTTCATATTGAAATAAAACATTTCATTTGGCACATAAAACAGTAAGAGACAATCTTATTTTTGGTACCTACTAAAAAGGTCTTGAAATCTGTATCCTAAATAAATACGCTATGACAAAATCGCAATTGCTTTAATTGAAAAAAAAACCTACATTGAAATAATCAGCTTAGTTAAGTAATTTTAAAAACAAAGATAGCTACAAGATTTCGCAATGCTCTAACTAAAAGTCTAAATAAACAATTAAATAGCTTGACTTTCCTTCCTGTTGACATTTTGGCAGCGTCTTTACATTCCAATGAATCCACCACGTTTATGAATAACAACTTTATGGCTGACTAGCGGCCGCCCGCGATTTCGTCTGCGTGGACTGTTTTTTTGCTGTCCCTCGGGAACTGCACGTTTTTCTGGATCGAAGGTATCCTATGTCCCTTTCTGCACCCCTGACAATGTGTATGCAAAATTTCATGATTCATGTTCAGTAGTTACGACGTGAAGGCGTAACAAACAAACAAACAAACGGACTTTCGCATTTATAATATTAGTAAGGATGGCTAACAGAATAGCCATCTTCAATATACAAATATTTAACAGCCCTTTTCTGTACCAAGAATCGAATTAATTTTCGGGAAATATTATTGAGAAACAGGAGAAATCGTGAAAGATTTCCTCGTGTAAGGTTTCGACTAATTTTAACCCGGAATATTAAAATTACAAAGTAATGGCACCAACATTATTTGTCATTAATCCTTTGTCGGCATTTACTACACTGGAAAGTACTAGGTTAGGGAAGATCTTAAAATTTAACTAAGTACCTACATTCCATTCCATTTCGTTATAGACTTTTCAAATCATTAAAAATTATCAAAATATGTATACAGGGTAATTTTGCGACCCCTTTACAAAATCAAATAATAGTTCAAGGAAGTAATAAAAAAAAATTAGGTGAGATAATTATAAATTATTTCTTTTTAAATTCACAGTTTTCAACCACTTTTTATATCCTAAAAATCTAGGCGCGCACGCTCACCGTCACGAACGGGACGCGAGCGGGGGAAGGCGAGTGGCGGGAGGGGGGCTCGCGCGGGTCGACCGTGCGACGCGCAAACGGTGACAACAATTTCAATTTGTGTAGGGAAAAGTTTGGGGTAAAAGGTAAAAAAAATATTTTTGTTTTACTTCATAAATTGATTGTACTGCTGTTATAGAATGAACTGACAAAGTTTGAAAAGGGGTCCAAAAATGACCTGTATATTATCACCAATATGTAACAAAATTCGTGAAATGGCAAACAACCTATTTTTATTACGTAATATTAGAGGAATTATTTTGTAGGATAGGTTAATACCTATCCTATCCTACAAAATAATTCCAATGAGAATGAATGAATTGCAATGAGACGGGGTTGAATTTAAGGTATTCATCAAACAGCATGTAGTCACTGTGTTTTAATTTAATTTTCAAGTTCATAAAACCAATTCCACAGTTTTCACGCTGTTTATCGTAGGTACTATTTGCTTCAAAACATGATTCTTTCAAACAAATCATTTCAAATCTTACTGCCACTGTAATTACTTAGGTAGGTATAGCGAAAAGCTATTCGTAGTAATAACATCGTGACAGCTCTATTATCACCGAATCCATTTGTCACGCGTCACAGTCTAGAATCCTAGTACCTATCATACAGATTTCCATTACACACAGGTGTACTGTACCTAAGTCAAGAAGCTTATACCTCCCTCCAATGGAGATTGCACGGCCATATGTCATAGTGAAGATTGAAAAAAGCTCCTTTAGTGACGTGACGGCTTATTGCAACCTCTTTCTTTAGTGTTACAATACGTGTTCGTTGTTCGTCGTTCGTTCGTTCGTGAGAAACGAAAACGTATTGTAAAACGAAATGAAAGAGATAGCAATACGCCGTGACGTCACTAAAGAGTCTTTTTCAATCTTCAGTATGATACTAGGCGTGCAAACTCCATTGTGGGTTTAAGCTTCTTGACCTAAGTAATAACTTTGTTCACTTCATGCTTATGAACGCTTTCGTTCGCTCGGTACGGTGTGACAGTTGGATTATGCTGCATGTCTGTACGGACAGCATGTTTAGTTGATGCTCTGTCGGCTACAGCTCGTGTGAATTGACTTATATGCGCATCCTACTTTGTTATTGTTACAGTAAAGTTTATGTGAAACTTGCTATTTAAGGCGACACTTTAAGCAACACTAGGGCCACTCCCGCGTGTAAATACACAATTTATTAAAAATCCAAGCTAATGGTCTCCTCGCAAAATATCCATTGTTCACACAAACTCGGTAAAAAATAATTGTTTGCAGTTTTTATGGTGAAAAAAGCTAAAAACGGTCGTCATCGGTCGTTTTGTTTTTCGTCGAGAAAAACCACAAAAAAATATCTGTAATTAAGGCCCATATTTTTAAACCATTGTTAACATTGAGAGCTATCTTGAGGTCGTACCTGAGATGCTGTTCCTATAAGCGTCTCCGCAGACTACAGATCAAACTGGCGGCCGATAGTTGGCCAATAGTTGATTTTGTATGAAGAATCGGCCGATACCGAATCGTTCTAGTGTGCGCACTTGCATACACCTTCATACTGATTGAGAGCCCGACTAAACTGTCGGCCGATAGAAAGTCTGTAGTCTGCGGGCACGCTAAAAGGAGCATCTCAAGTATGATCTTAAGATAGCTCTCAACCTTGAGAGCGGTTTATAAACACGGGCCTAAGTTTGTGTGTTTATAAAATAACAATTGATATTTTAAGAGATCATCAGCTTGGATTTCTAATAAATTTTGTATTTGCACGGTAAGTAATTTTTTTTTCGGGAGTGGCGCTAGAGTTGCAGTAATGTCGCCCTAATGTAGATAAAAGCTAGTGTTTCCTAGGATAGCGGTGCCGTCATATTACGGCCGTAATATAGCTGCGTTGAATGTTGTCTATGTAAACAATATGGCATCACCGTTACGTCACAAACCGCGCCGTATTGTTTACATAGACAACGTTCTAAGCCGCTAAATTACGGCCGTAATATGACGACACCGTCATCTAGGACAGGGGTGGCCAACAAGTCGATCGCGATCGACCAGTCGATCTCTGGAGACCGCAGTGCAATCCATCGCGAGAGACATAACAATAAGTGCTTTGCTTGTGGTAGCAAAGCAAGTAGCAACAGAGCGGTACGGGAGGCGGGTGCGACGGTTTTGTAGTAAAAAATACCCCAAATATGAAAATGCTTTAAGTCAATCTCAATAGGCCAGGAAATTTTAAAGTAGATCACAGCCCTAAACAAGTTGGCCATCACCCCTGATCTAGGAAACCCTAGCTTATTATCACAGAATCTTTATGAACGTTGCGCGATGGTGTGTGGTGTGATGTGATCCGTCTTACAACGACCTCAGTCAGCATCCCAATGTCTTTCTTTTTTTATTCTGTCATGACATGTTATGTAAGCAAGTTCAAGCAACCTTTCGTCACATTAAGGCAGAACACGTTTCTCACCCACGGCTTTAATTAACTTTTTCACTCTAATTAAATTGCTAAGTCTTATTACAACTTTGTTTTTACGTGCGAACACTGTCCTACAATCAGCCATGTTTATAAGGGTTGTCTCTGGGAGTATTATGGAGCCAATTTATAGAATTTGTCTGGAAATTACTCCCATCTAACAGTAAGACAACAAAACAGAATATTTTTATACGTATTTCTTGAAATTAAAATAACATATGAAAATACTTTTACAATTATTTTTTGTTTCTAAATAGGCATGTTGACTATTTTTTTTTATGTTACATAAATTACCCCTCAAAAAAAAGAAACATTTGTATAAGAATTATTTCGCTAGCATGAAAACTGCCCGAGATATAACAGTTTGAAATGCACAAAATAGGACTCACCCGAAAACGCTCCATACTAACGGCTACCAAGTTATGACGTCCCGCCTTCCTACGTTGTATGCGACGCGTAGGAAATTTGTTCGGCAGCTATATTAAATATTGTGTTTATCAAAATAGTTTCTTTGACAAAGTTGCTATAAATTTTACGGACTAACTAAATGAATTATTTATTTAAACAAATTTCATACTTTTTAAATGGACTTGTTTGAAGGGTCATAAAACAAATAATACGCAATATATAAAACCAAGAGGTATACAAGCTACTCTAAAAGTTTAATATGTTTACGATTTTTATTAGTATTTCGTTATTTTATTCATAAGTCAACATCCCTATTGAAAGAAAGTGCTTTGCAGTAAGTACTGTGCGTAATTCAAAGCATAAAATAGGTTAGCTTATTGCTTAGATTTTTATACAGAACTAGCGGTCGCCCGCGACTTCGTCTGCGTGGAAAGTTTTGTGCTGTCCCTCGGGAACAATATTGATTTTCGGGATGAAAAGTACCCTATGTCCTTCTCTGTACCCCCGAGAACGTGTATGCAAAATTTCCTGATGATCGGTTCAGTAGTTTAGACGTGAAGGCGTAACAAACAAACAAACAAACGGACTTTCGCATTTATAATATTAGTAAGGATAATAGGTAAAAATACCTAATAAATACCGAATAAAAATTCATCCGTAAATAACGGGTGGCGCAAAAGTAAAGACCCTATTTGGTTCAGCTATAACATTTTTTCTAAATTAGAAAACTAGATTTAGGTTTTTTTAAATGTATATTTGTGCCATTAAATTTCGTACCATTAGGATTTAAAGATGATGTCTTTTAAATGGTGACCTCCAGAGTTGATACACATTTGAGCCCTATTTATGACATTTTGCATAACTTGCCGTAACACTTCCTGCGATATGTTCGTTATTTCTTGACGAATGTTTTCTTTTAGAGCTGCGAGAGTCTGTGGCTTGTTCACATACACCCGAGATTTCAAAAAACCCCAAAGAAAGAAGTCTGGACTGGTCAGATCGGGTGATCTTGCAGGCCAAGGCAAATCGCCAAAACGAGAGATAACTCGGCCTGGAAAAGCGTCCCTCACTAAATCCATATTTATTCCACGTTCTTGGGGAGTAAAACGGTCCATGTTTATTTTCAGTGTATTTTATATTTGTTCACTACACAATTTTCAACAACAGAATGACAGAAAATGTCATATAAAAAAAATAAAAGTATTTTCTTTAGTGCCAGTACTTTTGCGCCACCCGTTACAAGGTCATTTTGTGTTCACCATCCAAATTTTGAGGATGTGTTCAGTCCATTAAACTGAAGAACTTTCTCTAAGGAACATCAGGTCAAATATGTAAAATAAAAATCGATTTTCCATACAAATCAAAGAGATCACGTGATCAATTTAGTATGGGATAACCAACATTTTGTGACGAAATTTGACACATGTTTCTTAGAGAAAGTTGTTTAGTTTCGTAGATTGGACACATCCTTAAAATTTGGATGGTAAGTTCAAAATGACCCGATATAGATTCATATTAAGTCTGTTTATTGCCTTTTCATCAAATTTGTTAATAGCATTTTTACATTTAATCAATTTGAGGAGCAAAATGTTAATTTATCACAGTTATAAATCACCTATAGAAATCAATGTCTCTTTTTAGACACCATAATTTATCTATCTACTAAAACCCACGTGCTAATTTATAGTCTTATTCTTATAGAGACAAAAAATTCAGACAGATTTGAGGAGTGTGGCCTCAAGCATCCGGTTAGCCCACGGAGTGAGTAAGCTGTGACGTGGAATTGTGCGCTAAGGGACAGTGTCCATGGAATTTGTATCACTTCTATTGATAAATGGATTAAGATTTATTTTAGTTGGTAAACCTAGCGACAGCTCATTATACCCGTATCACGAACAGCTATCGAAAAACATAACAAGCGTAAAAACATTCAATAGAGTAAATGTTGTAATGGTGCACGCACAGCGCCGCCTACCGCCGAGAAGTGTAATGAAATTTTCCTTAGATAAACTATCAATTATTTTTACTTGCGTTTTTTCTCGATAGATGTCTGTGCTAAGGGTACAGGACACAAATACAGCTATTACAATCTTAGAGCATTAAACCAATGACAAATTAAGTTAACAAAACTGGCTTAGATATAGATTACAAGCCAAAACATTTTAGATATTTTCGAGTTGGCTAAATTGGTATCAAGGTAGAAAAAGATTGTGACTATTATAAATTAAATGTTAAGATATATATTATGTATTATTCAATGCCATGCCGTAAATACTTTCCTTCGTTGGTAGAAGTGACCGAAAAGAACAAGAAAGTATCTGATTTTCAGCCTCAAATGAATATTTGTCATGATAATAAAGAATTGCTTTGACTTTTTGAATGTTATCTTCTTACATAATCAGTTTTATTTCTTTGCTAAAAATAATTATACTAATGAGCAAATGTTTTTAAAAATCCTCTCATTAATAACTAATGGTCGCCCGCGGCTTCGTCTGCAAGGACAGTTTTTTTTGCTATCCCTGGGGAACTGTACGTTTTTTCTGGATGAAAAGTACCCTATGTCCTTTGCTGTATCTACCCCTGACAACGTGTATACAAAATTTCATGATGATCGGTTCAGTAATTAAGACGTGAAGGCGTAACAAACAAATAAATAAACAAACAAACAAACGGACTTTCGCAATTATAATATCACAGTAAGGATAAGGTAAGGCTTAAAAAAATTTTCAGTACCTACTTAGTTTAACCAACTTTATATTTTATTCTGTGGTCAAACTTGGACACTGTCCCTCGGAGTATGTTGTTGAGTTGCATTCCTCGGCGTGCGTGGTCGTCGCGTGTCGTTTGACAAGGACACTTTAAAACCGCGCAAACAGCCACAGCTCATTACGCCCTGTATGGTATATTTACTTTACGTAAGATAGTTAGGTATGTAAAACGCGATATGAAGAAAGAGCGCGTGCAATTTATGAAGAAAAACTGGGGGCCTACTCAAATGGCCACTTACTACAATTAACGCTAGTAGAATAGAAAGACAATGTATGGGATTGACATATGTCACGTGATCAAGCGTAACGAATTTGTTGATTCGTACTCAAATGTACAATGTTTCTATTTGATCAAATAAAACTATGATCTTACCTTAAATTAAACAAATAGTCGTCCATCGGATGCCTGTGACTGTTTTACACACATAACATTGCATTATTGTTAATTTAAAACCATAAGTAATCCAAAATCAAGTCAAATCATATTGCATAAAAATATTTCTAAGCGTTTCTCTATACAAAATCCTACGCTTAAACGATATCGACACTAATTTGGTACTCAAAAGTACATTAACATCACAAACGCTTGTTCCATTCTACAAACACAGAATACATAGAACTAAAACACCGATAGTCTCGTCTCATGACTTTGGGTGCATTCTAACAGACTATTCGCTGAGTCATCGATCATTTTTCAGAATCGACTAGCATGGAAAAAATAAAATTCGTCCTAGTTATTTTCAGCCCCTGATTTTTTCAGCACGCATTAATGTACTGCACATACGAGATGACGATCATATTATACTGCCATTTCTTTCCATGGTTAAAATGTACTTTATGGTGATCAATGCATTGAGATAAATATACAAGAGAAGCACTTACCGCGCCAAGTTGAGGACACTTCGGATATGTCAGCTGACATATGTAAAGATTATGTCAAGCCAGTCCTCAGTGGGAGGCCTACAGAGAAACAGCTCTTCAAAATGGTCAAAATGCGTAGTGAAAGAGTGCGCTTCGAGGTCAAAAAAACTTATCACATCAAAGAGAATTACTTTTTACGCGATAATTTATTAGTTTTGTATTACTATTAACGTTAAAAACGCAAAAAAAGAAATAAAATAAATCATACCATAATTTAGGTTCAGTCCTACCGCTAAAAACATCGTTTTAGTTTTCCCATTTTTGGGGAGAATTAGTGATTAAGAGCGCTTATTCTGAACACTAGCGCCGCCATTGGAAAAAAAATCATAATACTCAAATAAAGACGAAATAGTGAATTATCGCTCTGGAGTGCACTCCGAACATACTTTGTGGTACTTTTTATCACTGAAACAATATTTTAGGGCCTGTAGTTTAGTTTAATGGACTTTTATTGCTATAAGTGGCCACTTTTCGCAATAAAAGTCTATTAAACTAAACGGCAGGCTAGAAAATATTGATTAAGTGATAAAAAATACCACAAAGCTTGTTCGGAGTGCACTCCAGAGAGTTAATTCACTATTTCGTCTTTATTTAAGCACTATGATTTTTTTTCGAGTGGCGGCGCTAGTGTGCAGACTGCGCCCTCTTAATGGATAGGTGTACTCCGCTACCTCTGATGTTACATACACTTCTGTTATATCATAAAAGAAATGTTTTGGTAAATTATGTTTTCGTTTATAATCACATTTGTGCTATTTTTACAATAACTTTTTAAATCATAGAAAAAAATACCCGGCATTTTAAACTAGAATTTAAGTCAAATTGAAAGCAAAGGAACCTTTTTGCCGCGCGTTGCTTGGTATGTGTCCCACAGACACAAATTCTTTGTGCCACAGAGCACTGGGTGATCCATCAGTATTTAATCAGGGGCACAGAATAATGATACTACCAGTATTCTAACTCGAGCCTGTCATTGAAATACGTAACTTGAGCCGCGCGGTACGTCAACATACGATAGGGCTGCCTGCATCTATGTACAAAACTAGAAACAAACTCAAGTAGGTAGATGAAATAAAGTTAACAGTACCTATCTTCACCTACTTGAATTTGTCTCTAATTTCGTGATTGTATGTTATATTTTAGAAATAACGATGATAGCGTGTTAGGTTGCCTAATAATTCAAAAGGTTATCATTTTGCTTTTAAATTATATTTTGTCATATACAATTTATAATATGGTTTGATATTTTGGTAATAAGCAAATACATAAAGCTTTTTTTTTCCTGTGGCAACACCGACGGCACCAGTTGTCAAATTTTGCTCCCGTATTTAAATTTAAAATATTTTAATTATTAGCATAATAATTGTGGCTAATTCCATTGAATCACGTAACATTTACGTATAAAATTAAGTGTAGTGAAAACCAACAGTGAGTTGTTTGTGTATTTTGTGTGTTTTGTGACGTCGAACTACGGTCACTTTCACTTACCGGTATGACATGACATTGCATTTTTATCTGTAAATCATTGTTATCTCTTTCAAAGTAGTAATTTTTGTATGTGCTTTTAGTCTAATCTGTTCAGTTTATAACTAGTAAGGCTACATTTAAGGCCGATAGTGTAGTGTTATCATTTGGATAACCTCACTATAGTTGATTAAACATCCCCTTGGAATTACTTAGGTTTAACAAACACCTTTTTATTTTCACAATGTTGACCCGTAAGGCCGCATCTCGCCAGGAGGAGGCTAAACTCCATCAAACCCTACAGGAACTAAAGGCCACCAAGGAGTTGGTTAAGCAACTGCATTTGGAAAGAGATGAGAATGAAAAGGAATTGTTAGATGTGCTTCAAAGCAATACACAACTCAAAAAGGAAATGTCTGAGTTACATTTGTTACAACAGAATATGTTTGAGGAACGTAATAGGTTACAAACTTTAATCGATGGGTTCGACCAGTGCAGAGATGAGTATGAGAAGGCCCTCAGACTCATCTCTGGACTGGAAAAGCAGCTACATGACGCTAATAACCGTATTTATAAGTTAGAGTCAGAACAAAACCAAGCGGTAGTCACTCAGAACTTGAGTCTTTACGATGAGTTAGTCGGCTGTGACCCAAAACTTGTTTCTCCCTCACTTAACCATAAGCCAACAATCACAATTGATTTAACTTCTGAAGACTCAATTAATTGCACTATGAGTCAGGCAATGGTTGGTTGTAGTAGAAACAAGCTAAAGAAATATGTAAAAATTAACAAGTATATTTCAAAAACAAAAAAGTTACTAAATAAGCAGAAACACTTTCTCAAAAATATTAGTCACATTAGAGAGCGTAGACAACTAATTGAAAAGCTGGATACATGTCAAATTATAATCAATGAGAATAGACTGACATATGAAAATAACATTGCTATGTTAAATACTAAAATTCACTCATTACAGGAGTCATTATCCAGGATGACCCAAAATTATGACCGTTCCAAAAAAGAGATAGGGGAATATATACTGGCACTTAAATGTTTATCCACCCCCTCTCTGTCAGAAAACCATTCAACCCATAATGATAGCTCCTTAGCGTCAGGCCTAGATGCTCGGGACCATTTACAAGACCAAACAGTGTATGAGCCCTTAATCTCAGAACATGTAAATATTTTAGCAAGCACAAGTGAAAATAATTCCTTTACCACTAACAAATGTTCAAACATTATGTTGTGTGATGAAATTGGAAAAGATTTAGGCTACTTATTCAATAATCAATTGGGAGAAAAAGTTTTAAATTATTGTATACCGGGTGCGACCCTACATGACATTATGAGAAAAGTAATAACTCTAAACTTAAATGAAAATACCAATTTAATTATATTAGTTGGTCAAAGAGGTAATGTAAACAAGAAGGATCTCATTTCATACTACAATAAGTTATGCAGTTTAAATATAAATAAATTTGTATTGTTTACACTACCTTACAGTGCTAGCTTGCCACAGGAAGAAAATAATATCAGATATAATTTAAATTTAACACTAAGCAATATGACTTATTATAATAGTCAGAGATGTCACATAATAGACATAAATAAATTAATATTTAATTTTAAATTGACAAAAGATAAATATTATCTTACAAATTATTTTAAAAGACAAGTAGCTTTAGCGCTATCATTTTATTTTAAACATTTAGCCAAGAACTTGGCTATCACTTCTGCTTCTATTGAGCAGAATAGTTTTGACATTTTAAATGTGACCTTGGAATCCGTTCCAAGTAATAATAATACAATTTTTACTCCTGCTCCTATTGAGCAAAAAATTGTTGACATTAAAAATAACACTTTGGCATTTGTCCCAAGTAATTCTTTTATTAGTAATTTAAATTACATAATAAGACAATAGAGGAAGTCTCTAGCCGTGTAATGACTAAGGAAAAGCCTAAATATTTAACTATAGTTCACCAAAACATTCAGGGCTTTTCTGGCAAAGAATTAGAATTAGAACTTTTTTTAACTGAAAAAAATGTTAATATTTTATGTGTCACTGAGCACTGGCTTAAGGAATATGAATTAATTACAGGATTTCAATGTTATAAAATTGCTAGTTCATTCAGTAGGAAATCCACCACTAGAGGGGGATCTTTAATAATTTTGCAAAACAATATGAATTTTAAGGAACGAAAAGATGTGATATCCCTCTCTATTGAACAACACGTTGAACTGTCATGTGTGGAATTAGATCAGTTGATAATGATTTGTGTGTATCGCCCACCAACTGGTAACTATCCTCAATTTGAGTCCGCTATGGAGGACGCTCTAAAATTAGTCATCAAAAAGAATAAAAAAATTGTGGTGTGCGGTGATTTTAACGTAGACATCTTAAAGCCGTCCTCAATTGCAAGTAGGTTTCTGAATTTGTTTAAGTCCTTCAATTTAGCAAACACCTTTTGTGAACCTACAAGAATCACTGCTACATCTAAAACTTGCCTAGACAATATTTTTAGCAATTGTAATGTACTTGATAAAGAAATAATAAATTGTATTCGTTCTGACCATAGCGGACAAATAGCTTCCCTTGAGCACCATCATGTTCCTCATCAGTGTAATATAATTTGCAGACCTCTAACTAAAAATAAATTGGAAAATTTTCATAATAATGTCACTGCCAAAACTCTTTGCTTACCTAGTAATGATAATCCCAATACTCATTATGATGATTTATTTAATTTAATTAAAGTAGAATTTGATAAAACATTTAAGCAAAGATCTATTAAATCCAAAGACTTTAAAAAGAAATTTAGTGATTGGGCAACACCAGGCATATATGTTAGCAGAAATAAGTTGTTTGAATTATATGGTCAGAAAACAATTTCAAATGATCCCGAATTTCATGAATATGTAAGAAACTATTCAAAAATGTTTAATAAAGTATGTACTTTAGCAAAAGCAAAATGTATATCTTCAATAATTCATCAGTCAGATAATAAAATAAGAGCCACTTGGAATATTATAAATAAAGAGACTGGGAAAACTAAAAATAATGACCGTGAATACTCATTAGTATCAGACAATAAAATTATTGAGTCAGATGAAGGAGTGGCAACAATTTTTCAAGATTTCTTTTCTAAAATACCTATTGCAACTACCAGTAATTTAAATTCATCTCCAAAAATTGCTGTCTCCCTCTTGGAATCATGTGTTGATAAGTGCAATAATGTATTTAAATTTAGACATATCAATAGTGATACCATTCTTAAAACATTTAATTCAATAAATATAAAAAAGACTGAAGATCTCTGGGGCATTTCAACTCACATAATTAAGTCTATAATAACTACTATTGCTCCCCATCTTGCTTTTATTTTCAATAAGTGTGTTGATGAAGGGATATTTCCAGACTTAATGAAATATAGTAAAATCATCCCTCTTTTTAAATCTGGGGACAAAAGCGATCCCGCTAACTTTAGACCCATTTCCATTTTGCCAGCACTAAGCAAAATTTTTGAAAAGATCATTTATGATCAATTATTAGCACATTTTCTTATCAACAAACTACTTCACGAGAAACAATTTGGTTTTACTCGTGGTAGATGCACAACTGATGCTGGAATTGCACTTCTCAAACACGTCTTTGAAGCATGGGAGAGTAAACAAGATGCAATTGGTATATTTTGTGATCTCTCTAAAGCATTTGATTGTGTCAGTCACAGTACTTTATTAGATAAATTGGAACATTATGGTGTATCAAAAAATGCAGTAAGCCTTATGCAATCGTATCTGTCGGCGAGAACCCAAAAAGTTGTTGTAAATAAAACAGAATCCTATGAAGCACCTATTACTATGGGCGTGCCGCAGGGATCGATATTGGGTCCATTGCTTTTTCTTATTTATATTAATGACCTTCCTTACTATACTAAAAACTTATGTGAAATAGTACTGTTTGCTGATGATACTTCTTTAATTTTTAAAGTTGATAGAGGATGTAACTGCAGTGACGATGTAAACAGCACTCTTTCCAAGTTGATGCATTGGTTTACTATTAATAATCTGAAGCTTAACTCTAGTAAAACTAAATGTGTCAAATTTTCACTTCCTAATGTGAGGCAGGTTCATATGACTATACATGTAAATGGCGAAGCAGTCGAATTTGTTGACTCAACAAAATTTTTAGGTATTACTATAGACTCGCGGTTGCAATGGGACCCTCATATCGATATCCTGTCAAGCAGACTTAGCTCTGCTGCCTTTGCAGTCAAGAAAATAAGGCTTCTGACCGACATTGAAACAGCAAGATTGGTTTACTTCAGTTATTTTCATAGTATTATGACCTACGGTTTGTTGTTGTGGGGCTCAGCTGCTAATATTAATAACATATTCATCTTACAAAAAAGAGCAGTGCGCGCTATATACAACTTACGGTCTAGAGATACTCTTCGTGACCTATTTAAAGAAATTAAAATATTAACGGTAGCTTCCCAAAACATCTATGAAAATATAATGTATGTAAAGAAAAATTTAGATAGCTTTGTAAAAAATAGTAATGTTCATAAACTCAATACAAGAAACAAGAACAAACTTGCTGTTCCAAGGCGCAGACTGCATAAAACCGGAAGCTCTTTTTTGTGTAGATGTATTACCTTTTATAATAAGATACCAGAACAAGTCACAGAACTGCCCTTGGAAAAATTTAAAAATACTGTTAAATCCAATTTAATGAGTAAAGGTTATTACACTGTTGACGATTATTTGAAGGATAAAAAGGCATGGGCATAGCTTTTGTATTGTTAATTATTACTCTAATACCTCAGTATTGATTAGAACAAGTCCGGAATTCTTTCATAGGTCTAGATAAAAGTCCTTTAATTAAACTCGAATCGTGATTTTCTTTTCTAAGTATAAAATTGTGAGAAGTATCCTACCTACTTAAAAACGTACTTCTGGCTTCCTGACTCGACGACTTAATATGGGTAGCTTTAGTATGTCATGCTCACTTCAAACATTTCTGCGGTGGTGTCGTGTGAGGCGGGTCGTTACGTTCCCTCAAATATGGTTGAGCGAAGCGATGGCTGGTTCATGCGTCATGCTCGTGAACGGGTGCTGCCAGTGGGAATGGGTCTGCTTCTGTCTGCTTGTATTAAGGGCGTCGTATAACTCGTATATAAAAGATCTGTTTTATATTGTCTGTATGTATGGCACTTCTTACTCAAAAAATATAATTCTTAATAGCTTACCTTGTTTTGATTTATTTAATTGCAATATTTTTACTTTCTATAGTCAGTAGTTTAGTGAAAGACCTATGAAAAGCTTTTGGATATAAATTTTCAATTCGATGCCTTAACATAGGTAGTCTTAGTATGTCATGCTCTCTTTAATCATTTCTGCGGTGGTGTCGTATGAGGCGGGTCGTTACGTTCCCTCAAATATGGTTGAGCGAAGAGATGGCTGGTTCATGCGTCATGTTCGGGAACTGGTGCTGCCAGTGGGAATGGGTCTGCTTCTGACTACCTATCTTAATGCATATTGAATTGTATGTTTTTCTTTTATTTTTATCCTAGACTGAATAACAAGTTCAAACTTTGAATTTAGCTTAAAATCTGTAAATTGATTAAGAAATTTGAAACTCATTAAGAAATGAGCTAATTCAATAATGTTATTTATTTGTTAATCTTTGTTAATATAAAGTCTGGAAACGATATACATATTTGTAAATATCGTTCCATCTGATTGATAAAGCTGACAAGTTTTTTGCGCCCATTTTTCTTGTCAGTTAAAAGACGTCATAATGGGTGGTAGGGTAAAAGAATTGACGATTTAAAAATGCTTATTATGTGAGCTTATTTAAATAAAATATATTTCACTTTCACTTTCATACAAAAAGTGATCTGTAATTATTAACACTTAAGCCGCCGCGTAGATCACCGGTGACTTACGCTTAAAAATTGTTTTATAATTTTATTTTCCCCCAAAGAAAGTTCTAACCTTTTTTGATATTGTAGGTATATGAAATCTGAAATTTTCTAGAAACGTTTTTCTTATTGTTAATTTATTTTTAGTTTTTAATTCATGAATTGTATAAAACACTAGCGGCTGCCCGCGACTTCGTCTGCGTGGAAAGTTTTTTTGCTTTACCTCGGGAAAAGTACTTTTTTTCGGGATGAAATGATGTACCCTATGTCCTTCTCTGGACCCCTGACAACATGACGTAATGCAAAATTTCATGATGATCGGTTCAGTAGTTAAGACGTGAAGGCGTAACAAACAAACAAGCGGACTTTGGCATTTATTATATTAGTAAGGACTAGCGGCCGCCCGCGACTTCGTCTGCGTGGTTAGTTTTTTTGCTATCCCTCGGGAACAACTCTTTTTTCGGGATGAAAAGTACCCTATATTCTTTTCTGTACCCTTGACAACGTGTATGCAAAATTTCATGATGATCGGCTCAGTAGTTAAGACGTTAAAACGTAACAAACAAACAAACTATAATTGTAAATCATTGTGCATCATTGACTTTGAACTAGATTTAATTATGATGACGCAGATGCTATAGATACTCGCCTGACGTTAATAATGTAACACATTATCATTCTTTTTACCGTTTGGTTTATTTAAACTCTTATGGTTTATTTTAAACAGCACAATATACTCCATAGTTGCAATTCGCCATCGTGATCACAAAATACGAAACCACCGTTCGTTCGTCACTGCGGCGCATTCGCGACTGTACCAGCCCGAGAGCAGCCCGAACTCGAGGCGCATAGGTGTGGCTCGCATTTCGGCCGTTAGTACTAAGTTAGAATACTGGTAGTATCATTATTCTGTGTCAGGGGCCTATTTCATACGACAACCCCAAATTTCATGGGTCAAATTCTAAAGTTTACCCTGTCTTATTTTGATCAGTAAAAAATATATTAGTTTTGCATGAATTAATGATTATGGGGGGTAGGGGGGTAAAGTGGGAGGGAGAAACTATGCTTCAGTGGCGCTCCCACTCCGCGGAAGTACATAGTTATAGAGATTTATATTATGCATTTGAAATTTCAACTAACAAGTTCAGTCGTGATTATCTCGGAAACTATAAACTTCCGCTGGAGAGGAGTTGGACAGGGGAGGTCACTTTCATCCCCCCTTCCCCCCAAACCACAACCCGAAATTCCATGGCCCATATTCTAAAGTTTACTCTGTCTTCTTTTGATCTGTAAAAATATATTAGTTTTGCATGAATTAATGATTATGGGGGGTAGAGGGGTAAAGTGGGAGGGGGGGAAACTACCCTCCAGTGGCGTTCCCACTCTGTGAAAGTACATAGTAATAGAGATATATGCATTTGGAATATCACCTAACAACTTCAATCGTAAATATCTCGGAAACTATGAACTTCCACTGGGAAGGAGTTGGACAGAGGAGGTTTCTTTCATCCCCCCTTCCTACCCCCCAAACCACAACCCCAAATTCCATGGCTCATATTCCAAAGTTAACCTTCTTATTTTGATCAGTTAACATTTTAGAAATAGCTTTATATGAATTTAAGGATATGTGGGGATAGCGGGTAAGGGGGGAAAAAGATACCCTCCAGTGGCACTCTCACTCTGCGGAAATGCATAGTTATTGGATATACGCATTTGAAATTTCATTAAAGCTTACCACAGTACACACACTTCCACGGAGAGGGAGTGCCACTGGAGGGTAGCTTATCCCCCACCTAACCCCCCCTATCCCTCATAATCATTAATTCGTTCAAAACTAATATATTATTTTACTGATCAAAAGAAGACAGGGTAAACTTTAGAATATGGGCCATGGAATTTAGGGTTGTGGTCTGGGGGGGAGGAAGGGGGGTTGAAAGTGACCTCCCCTATCCAACTCCTCCCCAGCGGAAGTTCATAGTTTCCGAGATAATCACGATTGAAGTTGTTAGTTGAAATTTCAAATGCATATATCTCTACTCTATAACTATGTACTTCCGCGGAGTGGGAGTGCCACTGAAGCGTAGTTTCTCCCCCCCACTTTACCCTCATACCCCCCATAATCATTAATTCATTCAAAACAAATATATTATTTTACTGATCAAAAGAAGACGGGGTAAACTTTAGAATATGGGCCATGGAATTTGGGGTTGTGGTTTGGGGGGGGAGGAAGGGGGGATGAAAATGACCTCCCCTGTCTAACTCCTCCCCAGCGGAAGTTCATAGTTTCTGAGATAATCACGATTGAAGTTGTTAGTTGAAATTTCAAATGCATATATCTGTATAACTATGTACTTCCGCGGAGTGGGAGTGCCACTGGAGGGTAGTTTCTCCCCCCCCCCACTTTGCCCTCCTACCCCCCATAATCATTAATTCGTGCAAAACTAATTAACCGTTATTTTTTAAGTATATCTAAAAATGAAAAGGGTTGTTCAGTGGTTGGCCTCATAGTTAAAAGTTATTCATTCACGTGGTCTGAACTTCAGACCACGTGAATGAATAACTTTTAACTATGAGGCCAACCATGAAATCGCGAAAATAAAATCAGCTGTTCCATAGATTATAGTCGAGTCAATGTTGTACTTTTATATGGAACAGCTGATTTTATTTTTCGCGATTTCGTGGTTGGCCCCATAGTAAAAGTTGTTCATTGACGTGGTCTGGACAACCCTTTTCATTTAAGATATACTTAAAAAATAACGGTGTATTTTATTTTACTGATCAAAAGAAGACAGGGTAAACTTTAGAATATGGGCCATGGGATTTTGGGTTGTGGTTTGGGGGGGAGGAAGGGGGGATAAAAGTGACCTCCCCTATCCAACTCCTCCCCAGCGGAAGTTCATAGTTTCCGAAATAATCACGATTGAAGTTGTTAGTTGAAATTTCAAATGCATATATCTCTACTCTATAACTATGTACTTCCGCGGAGTGGGAGTGCCACTGGAGCGTAGTTTCTCCCCCCCACTTTACCCTCCTACCCCCCATAATCATTAATTCATTCAAAACAAATATATTATTTTACTGATCAAAAGAAGACGGGGTAAACTTTAGAATATGGGCCATGGAATTTGGGGTTGTGGTTTGGGGGGGGAGGAAGGGGGGATGAAAATGACCTCCCCTGTCTAACTCCTCCCCAGCGGAAGTTCATAGTTTCTGAGATAATCACGATTGAAGTTGTTAGTTAAAATTTCAAATGCATATATCTCTATAACTATGTACTTCCGCGGAGTGGGAGCGCCACTGGAGGGTAGTTTTTCCCCTTCCCCCCAATTTACCCCTCTAAATCTGAAATCGGCCCTCAAACATAAAAGTTAGCCGTCATCTTGGATATTTTAATATTTTCAACATTGCGTTGTTATTTTCGTGTCAAAATAGTACCCAAAAACCGAGTTTCATTGAAATCGGCCCCCAAACATGAAAGTTAGCCGCTATCTTGGATTTTTTAATATTTCAACATTTTCGTGTTAAGATAGTAACAAATACCGAATTTTACCTTAATCGGCCAATCGCCATCTTGAAATTTTTATATTTTCAACATAGCTTTACTGTTTTCATGTCAAAATAGTACTAAGAACCGAGTTTCATCGAAATCGGACCACAAACAAAAAGTTGGCCGTCATATAGCTTTTGTTATAAAATACTTTCATTCTATAGCCAAATTTTTCTTGTTTTCATTGATTATTTTGGGGTAAAATTTCACATAGGAGGCAACACAAATTTTCTAAAAAAAAAAGGGATGTATTTAATAGCACTTTAAATTTGATGAAAACAGCTATAAAATTGTATATCAGCACTTTAAAATAATAATAGACCTATAATTTAATATTATCACTACAAAAATAATGGTTGCACTTTAAAATAATAATAGATCTATAATTTAATATGATCACTACAAAAATAATGGTTTGCACTTTAACTGTGTTCCAACCACAGACAGTGGTCCCAACCATCGGTCCCAACTCCGAAACCATTTAGTTTCTGTCCAACTATGTCAGACTGACCACTGTTAAAATGAGATGGAAAGATGAAAACAACTTGTGGCATAATTCATATACACCATCAGGTCGGTTCTGGCGTTGTTGGTCACAATGGAACCTAACCTCCTGGGCTCCTCTCTCGCTGCGCCCACTTGTCGTCGCACCTACACGTCTGTATACCAGTGCTAAAGTTATAAAATTAATTTGTATGGTGCAAAGTATTAATTTTAAAGCTAAGCAATTAAATTGTATAGTGCAAAGTATTGATTTTAAAGCTTAGCATATTTATAGTGGAAACCATTATTTTAAAAGTTCATTCAATAAATTTTGAAGGTAAACATTTTAAAGTGTGTTACATTATTTTTAAAGTGCATATATATATTCCCCAAAAAAAAATGCATGTTGATATCGCGGTCTTTGTCTAATTTTGTTATGGTCTTTGTCTAATCTTGGCGACGGTATTGTTTTTGGGACGTGTGTGAGTGAGTCAGATATATGTTTACTTAAAAATGTTAAGTGGTTTCAAAGCTCCGTCCTACACTGTTAAAAAGTTACAAGCTTTTTGTGGCGCGTGGAAGTGAGGTTTGCTTCTCTTGTATATTTATCTCGATGGATCAATGACTCAGCGATTAGTCTGTTGGAATGCACCTAATGTCAATGTACTTACTACGTGGACCACGTAACGTGGTGATTATTTCCTCTGTGTTGTGTAAAAATTTTAATGTGTTTATTATTATTACTAAACTAATTAATTAGAATAGTATAGTACCTACCTAATTTTCTTTATAATAATCAGCAATCATATGCCATGGATACCTATAATAATAAATAAGATATATTTACTTAGTAAGTAAGTAAGAACTTTATATTACTTACATCAAAATACCACACTTTCGTATGGACTTATCAATCATAACTTACATTTATTTCAGTTCAAGATACCTACAATACTTACGGAATATAATGGGCAAGAAAACATGACTCTCTTTTCTGACCAAAGGATGAAACAAACAAAAAAGTGATCAAGAATGCTGGTAAATAATAAGTATATAGTTATAATGTTACGGCTAATACCCGAAGTGCGGCTAAAACTAGGTGTAGCCGATAGGCCTATCTATACCCAGCAGTGGGTGTCGTGCGGCTGATATGATGATGATGATTTTTTTTAACAGATAATACAAATAACTTTCTTCATACCCCAAACTACACATAGGCTACACATAGTTTTAGCCAGCTATTTGGGTACTTCGAGTATTAGCCGTAACATTATATACTGACTACTTATTAGATCAAAATACCACTATGGTTTTTAATAAGTCTTTTTTTATTTACCTAAATTGTTATTAACCCAATCTTATTGAATTTCAGATACATACAATTCAATAGGTATATTGACATTGCAGAATATAATACACAAGTACCTTTTAAATTGGCTAGAAAAGATGTTATAAAAACTAACCCTTGGACACCGAACGTGCCCGATGGTGCACAGGAACAAATGCTGAAGCTATTGAACAAAATTATAGTACCTAATGAATATTTTGCTCCAAGCGACAAACAAGACTATGAAACTTTAGGTACTGTAATAATAAAATAAAAAGGAGCATGATGGAAAAGTTCTGGCTGTACTGTACTTTGTGCTTTAAAATCATATACCTAATTGTATTGGTTTAGATATAATTATAAAATAAAATATTGACTACCTACCTCTAACCTTTCATTTTGTGTACTATCTGTCACATCTACAAAACAAAAAAAAAATTCAACAATATGTTGTTGTTTCTTTGACTTATGACATATTTTTTATACACTATTTTGTTTGCCATTGTATCAAATTATCAATGCTTTCTCTGTGTTGTGTTTGTGATAAAATACATTAGTACAAAGTTTCGCTCACTTATTACACAGCCCATTAGCTTGCCACAGTTTCAGAAATCATCACTATAATTGTCTTTACACTTCTTCTTTATCTTCTTATAATATAGGTAGTGCAAATTTTATTTTGAACGAAAATTCAAGAAGAAATTATCACAACCTGAAACAATAAAAAGTACTTAATTGAAAATTTGAAATCATTACATAGCTCAACTAATACTTCATTTCCATGCTACATGAAAGATAAATGTTAATTATAAGGGAATCATATTTTATTGTGATTACTGACTAAAGAAAGGGAAACTAATGAAAAAAGATTTTACATAATTAGGTATTGTACCTACGAGTAACTGGAACTAATTTATACTTACGAAATGACAACCTTCAGGCATTGGCAGGAAGGGGGTGGGCCGTGCCCACCCCAGAAAAATACCAGCTATAATACTTTTCTATTGCCTTTCAAAACTCCAACACGGCTCTAGTCAAGCACCCTAGACGTTAGTACTACTATATATTCTGTGACCCTAGGCTTTGCCCCAGAACTAGAGGCCCTGCCCCACTGGAAATAATCTTTAGATACGCCAATGCCTTCAGGCTTTTGTAAAGAAGAATACTCTTCAAAATACCTACTGCATAATTTATCAATTAATTCTAAGTACTTACTGATGATTAGGGATTTTAATTCCGAGGCCCCACGCCTTAAATGGCCTGCTTCAGTGCTTCTTACACAGATCACTATTATGATTTATCTTCTCCATTAGTTTTATTGGCAGGAATCACAGGAAACACAAAAACCCTTTTCAAAATTGAAAATAAGACACGTGTCGTACGACTATTTGTTTCTTTCTACAGGGTATGGGCGTTCGCTTCGATTTAGTACGATTGCTGGCTATCGTCGGCAAATCTACATGTCAAAATAGCCATTTGAGTACCATTTCTTTCTGTCGGAGCGAGCGTAACGTTAAACACAGATCATACAGTATAATACAAGAGGGGCACACTTGGAACAATGCAAACGGTCGAAACAAAAGTAGCGTCATCTCTGAATCTTAAGCATCAACTTTCACAACAAAGTCTTCAAGTTTGCCAAAAAAACTTCAACTGGTTATAAAGTAATTAAAAACAAAATTATATTAAAAATATGAAAATGAAAATCGTTTTTGAGTTTGGTCATGGTGCGAATTACAATAATAATGATAAAATTCGACACCCGAATTAATGACCCAGTCCAGTAGCGTAGCGGATTACCACCACCTCTGTTTATTTACATGACATTACTACCAAGGTAATGGTACAGTCAGTGGCACGAATCATGAATATTTTTCGACGGAGTGGGGATAAGTTTGCGCATGTGCTCTTGTGAGCGACCAATAGTGCGTGCCCCTCTCCCGCCGCCTGCGCCCCTCTCACTGCAACGCATACCCAGAATACGCGTTCCCCGCAATCCCCACTCAATTTCATGATTCGTGCCACTGACTGTATCTATCAGTATTCCAATTTCAACAATACTCGGTACACGAACAGTCGCGAATGCGCCGCAGTGACGAACGTAATATACCTACGAACTAATTATTGTTTGAAATACAAGTACTTACTTACTATGGTAAATTGCAGATTGTGCTGTTTGTATTATATTTATTATTTTATTACTCCAGCCTGCCTAGCATGACCGATTTATATCGCGTGATATAGCATTTTATCGACACTCAACTGTCAAATTTCTTTGTCTTTTTGCCAGTTCAACGTGATAAAACGCTACATCACGCGATATAAATCGGTCATGCTAGACAGGCAGAGATGACATGTTTAAATACCCGGAGTCCAAAAAATAAGATTTAGTATACTTTTATTAAAATTTTTTTTTTACTATAGGTATTGCCTACTAAGTACGGCTCGAAGGATTTGAAAATAATTTGTTTCTCTCTTTAATATATAGGTATTTAGCATTTTCAGTTTTTTGTTTTTACTGTTAGTTTTGTTAACCTAGGTACCTACCTACCTATTTCATTTTCGCTATAATATTATGGATTCTAAAATATTACGCAGGTTATACGCAATTACAAAACTAGAAAGATACGAAAGTAGGTACTTAGCTGAAATTAACATACTGTAGCCGGGTGTATCGTGCGACAAAAGGTCTCAATTTAAGGTTGCCACCTGTACTTTATTTCGGGGTTATTGTACTCTCTACTTTATGAGGAAAATAAATTAGGTACGTGAAAATACTTTATTTCACAAGATTTGCTTAAATATTGCCAAAAGTAATAAAAAGTATGTTTTAAAGGTAAAAATAAATATTACTTTATTTCCATACAACATACAACGTACTTTTTACTAGCTTTAGCAATCAATATACTTTATTAGTTCAAAAAAGGTGGCAACCCTAGTTACAATATTAATAGATATTTACCGTGCTACAACATTTATACCGTTGTACGAATACCGAGCCAAATCATAGTTGTTTTGTATTTTTTTGTTTTGATTTGTTCTTTTTCATTAATATTTTCTATTTTGTTATAAATAAAGATATTACAAAAAAGTAAAATAAATATATAATAAGAAAGAAAAAAATACATTTTCAGCTATTAAAATTTCATGTCAGTAGTTCCGCATCGATTTCCAAAGGCGCTAGTGGACTCTTTGAGTTACTCTGTGATACAAGCGTTTGAAGATTGAATGCAGGGACGGGTTGGGTACCAAAATAATATCGCTTTCGCCGAGTCGAAGAAACATGTAGAATATAGAAACGCTTATAACGTTTGCCATTTGAGTAGGCCCCCTGGAGATATTAATAATTGTAAGGGAGAATCGGGGTAATAAAATCTCACATTTTTTTTTAATGCACAACGGGGTCGTGCTTGGCGTTAACCTAACCTCAATGTTAAGTGACGATACGGCCGACGACGACGGCCAATTTTATTTGCGATAATCTTCTGATCCTCGCTCAGCACAACTGTTCCGACCGTGTGCCATGCATTTCATCGTGATGTCATATGACGTAGGCAATACTGTCGTGGGCTCACGGACTACGATGACGATATGACCGAAGGTGGAATCGCACTACACCGGAATCCTCATCATTGAGGAACTAGCAATTAATTAATCGCCTTGTTTGTGTTTTGTTTTGTTTTAAACGAGTTATTCCCTGGCATTTTACTGTTCCTACTTTTTAGGGTTCCGTACCCAAAGGGTAAAAACGGGACCCTATTACTAAGCCTCCGCTGTCCGTCTGTCTGTCTGTCACCAGGCTGTATCTCATATGAACCGTGATAGCTAGACAGTTGAAATTTTCACAGATGATGTATTTCTGTTGCCGCTATAACAACAAATACTAAAAATCAAATGAAATAAATATTTAAGGGGGGCTCCCATACTACAAACATGTTTTTTTTGCCGTTTTTTGTACGGAACCCTTCGTGCGCGAGTCCGGCTATATATTATATTTTATAATTTATTCCGTCCGTTGTGACAACATTTGAAATAATTTTCTCTCGTTTCATTAAGGATATCAATCACCCGGTGAACTTTTACATGAGCACGATGTTCGTTGATCGATTTGCTTGATTTTAAACCTTAATACATGATGTCATAATGTCATGTACATAATCGGACGAAAATCTTAAGCTTATCGCGCATGCTTTTTTGTAATAGACCCTCAGGTATCAATACAAAATATCTGGAATCTCTGACGGAGTTTGCTACGGATTACTTTGATTAAACATTGGGATCGGCAGGGGCGAAAGCAAAAATGGGTTGAAGAAAAAAAATCCAAATACGACAGATTCAGATGAAATCTTACCCATAAAATTAATTTGACATAAATAGTGAACTTAGATTGATATACGTGACGGGTTTTTTCACGTCCCGGACGGAACGGGGCGGTTTATTGACATCGTTGCATATAAAAATAATTTAATAAATCTACGTGACGAGAACACGGCGGGACGGGACATGGACGGAACGGAAAATTTTACTTAAGTAGGTAAGTATTTTTACATATTAGCATCATTCGCAACTAAACACTTGTACTATTATGTATTCTGTGACTATAATATGACTATGTTTTTTTAGTATATTTACAAAGTCTATTGGGTTTTCGACAGAAGCACCGCTATAGCCACAGAGTTAACAAAATCTTCTGGCCTTCCATCTTTTGTTTTGTGGCGTTAAGAATATGAGCTTAGCCCGGTTTGGCCCGAGATTGCCTGTACAGAATATTTATGTGTGCGTGCACGGAAAACCGCGATTTTTCCGAGTGGTTTTCATATTTTGCCACTTTATATTTTGTGAGCATACTTTACAGTGTTCGAGCGTTGTGAAATAAATCAAAAGTGATATACAACCCCTGTGATAGTTTTTAATGGTTCGGAAAAGAGTTTTATTATTCCGAACACAACGCAAACGGAGTGGAGGTAATTTATATAATCCGAGTGCTTTTCCGACGGTTAAACAGTGGTTTGGATTGGAGTTTAAAAAGTAGATTTAGCTTTACTAATATAATAGCTTTACCAAAATAATTGCTTAGGTTTTAACAGAGTTAAGATGAATAAATAATGAAAAATATTAGAAAAAATCGGCTCACCCGTAGCAACTTAGACGGGATTCGAACCCGCACCCTTAGGATTCCGGCCCAATGCACTACCAATTATGCTACCAAGCCGCTGAGGGATGTGGCGAAATTTTCTAATACTTTCCACGTTTCCGCTGAAGATCAGCGCCATCTCACCAATGTGAAGAGAACTACTTCGACATTCGGTTGTAGCACCTTTGCAGGTGCCAGACAATCAATTAAGGTGAAACAGTACAATTTTAAACTTTTAGATTTTTGCATTCACAATGCTATTTTTATATTAAGATGAATAAATAATGAAAAATATTAGAAAAAAAAAGAGAGTTTTAACAGAGTTTTTAATTTTGTCTGACAGTATTTTTTTCTTTTATTTCGGTTAATATACTATAGTGAATCATAAATTTCTTGGCTGTCTGTCTGCTTTGAGTAATGAATGCGGCATCTACAGTTGTCTGGTAAAATAGACATTACATTTATAATAATGACGCCAAGAAGCCGAGTTCTTGTATGTAAAGTGAGGAAAAACGCATAGATTCCTTGAATAGCACGAAATACTAGGACATTGAAAATGAAATTCAGGCATAAAGAAATAAACTACCTAAATGAAAAAAAATTTTTTTTAAATCCAAAAATTTTTTTTTTTGAAAAAATTTCAAAATATTCCAAAAATCCTCCATTTACCACATACAACAATATAAACTCTCATACACACCATACTTCTATACCCAGTACTGTATAACCATGATGCGCTCCAACTCTCTCGCCGAAGTACTTTTCGAGGGCGCACCAACAGCCCGTATTTTTTTTTTTTAATATTTTGATCTCGTTCGACAGCCAACTAAGTACCCTAGGACCGTCTTTTTATTTTTATTTTAAATTTCCGTGACATCTGGCCCAAAGTAAAAATTAAAAAAAATGTCGGTTTTTCGTGTTGGATTTCAATTTTTTTTTAAATTCCTTCACCATCTGATAGATCTCGTCAATCAGCGTCCTTTGACACCCTATTTATCTATGAACTACCAATAGCTTCTATACAATCGCCGTGTCGCACTAAACTCCCAAATGGGACCTAGTACCCAGCGATCTAAAAGTCATTTTCAATGACAAAAAGTTTTTAGATTTATATCCTTCATACGTTACTTAATCGTAATAGGGTATTTTCCAAATTCTTTAAAACTGCTTATATTTAAAGATTGAGACGACCGATTTAACAGAAAAATATTAAAAAAATAATTAATGTCTTTTTTCTTCATTAAACCAATAATGTTACTACTACGTCTACTGTGAGACGTCAACTTTGTGTAAACAATTTTAACACCTATGTAGTCTGTGTAACAATTTACTCTATTGTTTACACAAAGATGACGTCACACAGTGACGACGTCGAACCAAGGGTTTTGGCGGTAAATTCAAAACCATTAAAAATAAATTAGACATTATGTAATAGAGAAAAAAGACATTAATTAATTTATTTTTATTTTTCCGTTAAATCGATCGTTCCAATCTTTAAATTAAAGCAGTTTTCAAAAAAATGGAAAATACCCTATTAGAATCCTATAAAATAGTAACAATCTCCTAAAGGTAGGGAAATTAAAACCTTTTCATTCTTCAGTACGATTAGGTAAAATATGAAGGATAAACATCTGAAAACTGGAACCATTTTGGCTCATTGTTTGCCTCTCTTTTGACAGTGCGCTTTCTAGGCTAATGTTTTAGAATAACAACTTATTTTAAGACATTACAAATTTAATGTTTATTGAACCGAAAATTCAGGGAATGGCAAACACGATTATGCCAAAGCTAAAGCAAAGCTAAGCTGAAGATAGCTGACCTGCCCCTGCCCCCCTTCTCAAATGGCCACTTTTCTATTCGTTCGCTAACTTAAAGCTTAAAAGTAAGCAATTAGACGATCAAGTCGAACGTCGCAAGTTTATGTAAATCACAGACATTGTTGTATTGTATAGAATTGACAAGCCTACGACACGTAATTTTGTATTTCATGGCTTATTTTCAATTTTTAAGTTAGCGAACGAATAGAAAAGTGGCCATTTGAGTAGCCTGCCCTATCCACTGGTTTACCTTAAATAGAACAGAATTTGTACGAAATTAACCTGCAAGTCCTATAACTGGAAAATATCTGGAAACTTGGAAATAATTCCATCATTGGCTCAAACACTTTTGAACTGTAACTGTCATTTAAAGTTCATTGTCTGCACCTTGACAATAAAGTATGGCGGCATTTTAATTGCAGTCGTCATCATACGGGTACCCTTATGTTGTTTGACATTTGCTGCAGGTGGACATTGTATAAGGTCAGGCACGCGATGCCTGCATCAACGTTACAATTACTACGTAATAAAGGGGAAGCATACCTGCTATTATACAATTTGTAACAGAATTAATGCACCATAATATGGTAGATGGGGACCATCAAACTGAACAACTTTTACTCTAGGACCAACTATGGAATCGCGAAAAAAATCTGTTGTTTCATATTTTCGTTATTAATTTTTGTATGAAACATCTATCTATGGTTGCCTGGAAGAAATTGCTTTATCAGCGATAAGGCTGTCAAGTTGTTCTAAATCTGTATTTTTCCTTGTAATGTTTTTAGGGTTCCGTACCCAAAGGGTAAAAACGGGACCTTATTACTAAGCCTCCGCTGTCCGTCTGTCTGTCTGTCTGTCACCAGGCTGTATTTCATAAACCGTGATAGCTAGACAGTTGAAATTTTCACAAATTATGTATTTCTGTTGCCGCTATAACAAAAAATACTAAAAACAGAATAAAATAAATATTTAAGGGGGCTCCCATACAACAAACGTGATTTTTTGCCGTATTTTGCTCCATATTGATAACGACTACAGGTAGACAGTTGAAATTTTCACAGATCGTGTATTTCTATTGCTGATATAACAACATATGCTAAAAACACAATAAAATAAATATATAAGGGGGGCTCCCATACAACAAACGTGATTTTTTGCTGTTTTTTTGGTACGGAACCTTTCGTGCGCGAGTCCGACTCGCACTTGGCCGGTTTTTTTATTATGGTGAACAAAGAAATCTACCTGTCTATCTATTTTTGTTTCTTGATTTCATGGATACCATTCTTACAAGTCAAATATAGTTGGCACGGCCAAATCAAATCAATGTGTAGCAGTTCGATATACTTAGTACTTACTTTATTGATATCGGAAATAAATATCAAAAATTCGTACTCAGCTCAGCACCACTTTTTCAGGAATGTTAATAAGTAATCTTACATTTAAATAAATAGCTATATATACGTACTTTGTACATAAATTTTAAATTCAAAAATAATTCTTCCATCGCTAAGTTTGATACTTGACAAGCGTCATAAAATGGCCAAGTATTTTTCGGCACCTTCACCTAAGGGCTCGTTCGCACCATCCATCAGAATATTAACCTCAATCCATAATTCCTTTTTTGTGTTCTAGGTTACGATCCTTCTCGCATCGATCATTTTCACTTAGCAGCGAGGGACAATTTTTCCACATGGATGCTGTTTTTTAGGGTTCCGTACCCAAAGGGTAAAAACGAGACCCTATTACTAAGACTCCGCTGTCCGTCTGTCTGTCTGTCTCATGAACCGTGATAGCTAGACAGTTGAAATTTTCACAGATGATGTATTTCGGTTGCCGCTATAACAACAAATACTAAAAATAGAATAAAATAAATATTAAAGGAGGGCTTCCATACAACAAACGTGTTTTTTTGCCGTTTTTTGGTACGGAACCCTTCGCGCGTGAGTCCGACTCGCACTTGGCCCGGTTTTTTTAAACTGTTTATTGGGTACAACATCAAGTAAACTTCTGTGTTATGCTTTAAGTGTTTCTAATGTTGGTCATGATAAGAGCAAAAACATATGAAGAGTGTCATATTAATGACTAGCGGCCGCCCGCGACTTTGTTCTTGTTGCTGTATAAGAAGAAACACCCACTAGATATTAAATTAGATTCTCAAAAATGCAACTGTGAAAACCGCATCCAATTCCGTGTAGTAGTTTATGCGTGATGCGTGTAGGTGCAAACATGCTTACAGGCAGACAAAAATTCTGAAAATAATTGTTTCAACTTTAAGACCCCTTATTTTATTTTTTCTTCATTTCGCGTATGTGTCATTTCGCGTGTGTGTCATTTTGCGAAATCAAAATGTGTCATTAAGTGTAAAATTTGGTATGTTAAAAGAGACTGAAATGGTTTGTAGTTTATTTCTATAGAGAAAAAATAACTTACAAAATTGTGACATTTTGAATTTTCGTAAGATATTTTGTTTTGTTTTCGGTCTGCTTCAAGGTTAATAACTTCTGAATCGTGACTAATTAAAATACCTTGTTGATAATAAAAAAAACAGCTGTTTCAGATACTAAATTTTTTTGTATGAAAGAGTTATTTTTTTGATACTTGACAAGCGTCAATGTCTAGTAAAAATAAAGTTAAATAACTCTAAATAACTTTTAAGAAAGTCAAATTCAAAGTCAAAATGGCTTTATTCAAATAAACTTCATAATAAAGCACTTTGAATCGTCTATATTTTCCTACCACCCGTTCCAGACTTTTTTAACTGACAAGAAGAACGGGCGCAAGAAACTTATCAGCTTTAACAGACATAAGTAACTATATTTACAAATTTAAACATATCGTTACCAAATACATTACAACATGATTATTGACATCAAAGTACTTAAGTATAACTCGTGACTAATATTAGTTACCCTTGTTAACAAATGTTTTAAAGAAAATCTCGAATTAATTTCCTCGGGCACTGCCTAAGTCGGGGCATTAGTTACCGGCCTTTAATTCGGGCCTAATAATTGATTCAATTTATTTCCCCGTATATCTGAGCAATAAGCTGCCTGTCTCCTAAATCGCCCTCTTTGCGAGGAGGTAAAGGTGAAAGGGATTTTCCTATTTAGGGACAATGTACCGTGCAGGGACCATGTTAAAGTAATGTGTGCCTTGATGAGATTGCAGGGCGGATAAGAATCCTTTTGTTTCGCAGTCGAAGGTTTTTGGCGATTTTTTTGACTCAAACTGTTTAAGATAAAAATGTACTTTCATTCTTTAGATTACGATCTCTCATAGATAGTGAGTTTAATATTTAAAAGATTATATATACTCGTAAATTACGCATTTTCAGATGTTTGCATCTAAGAATGCGTAATTTACGAGAAGATTATGACATATATTTACGAGCAACATTTCAAGAGAAATAACCTTTATTTACGCAATTTGCATAAAAATGGAAACAAAATAAAATATAATCATAGTATGAATTCATTAACATAAAGTAAATTGCAAACGGCCGTATCATTGAAATCAACTTTTAGAAGCACTATTTCTAAGTAAGCAGTTTTTTGAACTTTTGGTTTGCTTTTATTAGATCAAAATATGTATACAGCGTTTAAACTAAACATAGGTGTTTAAATACCTTTGTTTAGTTTGAACGCGGTTAATATCTTTTCAGCCCGTGACCACGGCCAAAATTCGGTCAAAACGTTGGGAAAAGGTTGTTTTTTTTTTCATATAGGTTTAGTTTAAACGCATTTAAATATCTAATTTGGTATAAGAATTTCACTAATCATAGGTAGCTTCCTGATACTACCAGAATCCATGGAATGCTCTGAAATATAATTTACGAAATATACGAAAACGTAAATAGCTCAGGCTATGAATATTAACAACTCAATTAATTTGAAGATTCCCTCCATGGTTTATTAAACGTCTATCATAGTTTGAATATTAACGTTGTCACTTAGATCATTTTGACATTAACGTAATCAGAGTATTCTTTCTATATAAATAATAATTGATTGGTATTTGAAGTGGGTTGAAGTGTTTGTATAAAAGTGGGTTCGTTGAATCGAACGTCTCCAAACTTCACCTCTTCGGCTTTTGACCTTTGACATTTTGAACTGTAGTGCAAAGGGGATTGAGTAGGTTATCTAAGCAGCCTGACTGAATAGCAATGTTATGATGCATATCATATCCAGTGTAAACTCCATTCCTATAACCCAAAGGTATACAAATAAGAATAAATAAAAGCTTTTTAAAAAAAAAGAAAAACCGCCTTCAAAAAACCTGAAAACAAAAACAGCTTAAAAATTAAATACCTCTAAAAAGCAAGAAATAATATTCGAATCATTCGTTACACATATCAATATTAATAAAACACGTCTATTGAAGTCGGGTGGGGCTGGAGGACAACTTCATTTTTTTCTAAAAGCCCCACCCGACTTCATTAGACGTGTTTTATTAATATTGATATGTGTAACGAATGATTCGAATATTATTTCTTGCTTTTTAGAGGTATTTAATTTTTAAGCTGTTTTTGTTTTCAGGTTTTTTGAAGGCGGTTTTTCTTTTTTTTTAAAAAGCTTTTTTATTTTCAACTTTTTAGTGGTAGGTATGTAAGCGCAGCGTGTAAATATTTTTTAACTTTATATTATAACATTTTCAATGGTAAAATGCCCAGAACTCAATTTCCAAATTCACGCTGTTTGTTTTTGAGGAGTTCCGTTGTGTTTTCGTAGTCCAAATCTAGTCCAGAACGTTGCATCGTAAACCATGATTTGGTTTGTTTTGGATTGCCATAAACTTACCAAAACCTAAATCACTTTACATATCCTATTTGACTTTGAGGAGTTCCCTTGTGTATCTTCGAAGTTCGAAGTCCAATAACGATGAAATTAAATTGTGACCACTCTTGAAGTATACCCTTTCAAATAAAAAAAGAATCATCTAAATCGGTTCATAAACAAAGATGTTATGTCCGAAATTCCATAAAAACTCGTACGATGGCGAGCTAAATAATTGATATTTTTCAGGATTATGAGAAAACTACTGGCCAGTAGCCTTAGCACGAACAGCTATCGAGAAAAATAACGCGCGTAAAACTACTCGAATCCT
The DNA here is from genome assembly GCA_928269145.1 of Agriphila tristella. NCBI lineage: Eukaryota > Metazoa > Arthropoda > Insecta > Lepidoptera > Crambidae > Agriphila > Agriphila tristella. The sequence continues at coordinate 21,521,822 of OV743442.1, forward strand.
ACAATTTTGTATGGAAATTTGTACAGCGCCACTACGTCCGTAAACGGAACTAAGATTTGGAAGCACGAAACATGTTGACATAAGGTATCGAGCAGCCTTCGAATCGAGTTCGAATAGTAAAGTTACAACTTGTATGGGAATCGGTAGCACGAACCCACTTTTGACATACGGTATCGAGACACTCGCAAGCTGGCTATCGACAACTTACTCACTGACATTTTTTCAGTGAGAGACTTTTCGAGTGACTTTGTATTATTTATTATTAAATTTTAAAAGCATTTATGTAGTAACAAAAATTAAATTTGAGAACTATGAAATGTCCACTGAATTATCCACAGGCAATATTACTTAAATTGTTCTCATTAAACATAGAAATTTGTAAAATAAAAATCTCGTCATTTTACGCTATCCACGGTGTCCCCCACACCCTCCATACCTTTATTTTAGCAATATTTTAGAACTTACCTACAAAACTCAAATAAAACTATAGAATACGGTGTTATAAGTATAATATTTGTTTTCAGACAACACATCACACAGTTTGGATACAGTTAATTAATTATTGTTTCATTTAAGTAGATATTAAAAAAATAAGACCATACAACTATGATGAAAACTAACTAGGTATAACAATGCAAACTTAACAAAGTCTCTAATTTGTCGAATCTTCAAACACTAGGCACTAATTCCGATGAAATTCACATATTTTCATAGCACGTCCAAAGGTTTTATTGTTTATGTGTAAACAAATTATTATTCATTGACGATATTCCATTGTTATTCTTCAAGTTCATAAAAAATCTTCAATTAGAACAATTTGATGAAACTATGAAACATTGTAGTTTACTCCTAGGTCATAATATCATTTCCTCGCAATTGTATTATTTATTAGCCGACACAGATAAATCATTTTAGACAAAAACAAAATAAAGAAATGGCTTCACGGCTTTTTATTATTTTAGGTTATATTTTTCATTAAATCACAGGATGAGAAAGAAAGAGAGAAAGAATAGAGACACTCTTCTTTTTCAAACCAATCACGGGAAGGTGCAATGACCGTTCAAAAGCATGGGCAAAATCATGAACATTGTAAAAATTATTATAATATTTGCAAATTAATTTAAGTTATTAAATGAAATTAATATTGTTAACAGTTTAATTATTAATAATAAGAATAATAAATGTAAAATTATGATGATAAACAACTTGATTGAATTTTAATTTACATATTTATGATTTACATAGATATACAACATGGTTTTTGAACGCACCTTGCTTCAATTGGATTGATAATTGGATTGTGTCAGGTTAGCTTTATTTATCGCTACTATCGAGTTGACGTTAGCCAGCTCTGTAAAATTCGTGCTGCCGATTTTGCTAGCTTTCGAATCGAGTCCGTTTTCGAGTAGTATTTTCTTACGCGCGTAAGATTTCTCGATGGCTGTTCGTGCTAAGGGTACAGATCTCTGAAAAAAATTTATGGGACCACACACGAACTATGTTCTTTGAGATAAAAAAAGAATTGTACAAATCGGGTAACAACTGACGAAGCTATGTTAAAACATACATAATAAAAAAAAAAAAAAAAATACCGTCGACTTGAGAACCTCCTCCTTTTTTTGAAGTCGGTTAAAAATGGTATACGGTCGATCGGGCCAAGGATAAAGCCCCCCTAGCCAAAGTAACATTTGCAAATTTTCGCTATCGCTTCGCTTCGAAACATGTATGTATTTGACGTTTTAAAATTCGATTATTAACGAAACCTTATGTCAGTCCCATACATGTTTCGAAAGCGAAGCGATAACGAAGGTTAGCGAATGTTACTTTGGCTAGTACTGTGCCCTCTGTACCCTTAGCACGAACAGCTATCGAGAAAAAATCACGCGTCAAAACATTCGATGGAGAAATTTTGTATGCGGAATTTTGAAAGCGCCATCTAGCGCCGAAAAGCGAAACTAAATTTTCAATAGAGAATATTCTATCGAGTACTTTTACGCGCATTTTTTTTCTCGTTAGCTGTTCGTACTAAGGGTACAGATTTGACACTTTGCATCCAATGTTGTTTTTTTTTTTTTCTAGAGAAATATTTGGTCAGTTAAACGGTCAAAATGTCGATCTCTCAGTCATACATTTTTGCTAGGTCGATCTCCTTAGGGGTGCCTGTACATCCTAAGGAGATCGACCTAGCAAAAATCGGGCACCCCTGCTATAAAAGATTACCTACTGCTTTCTAGTTGTTTGTAGTGAAGAAAAAATGTGAATAATCTAAAAAGTCGAATGAGTTCGTGTCTGAATGACATTGTCTTAAATTGTCTAAGAAATTATTAAACTTTTGTTACATTTGTTATTACTTTGTTGATCTTATCTGAAAATGTGGCGTCTGTAAGCTTGAAGTCACAAAACTCTATTGAAAATTAACATATTAGCTGAAAAGCTGTAGGTACTGAGAACTTTGTTTGTAAATAATGGTGGTAACTATACAACGTGTTACAAACATGCGAATAAAGCCAATATGGTAGATAGGGACCATCTGTCTGTACCCTTAGCATAAGAATATATTTATTTGGTTCTGTCTTTTCGCCGAAAATTCTTTGGCCGATTATCACTTCCTAACTAAAGTTACACAGAATATTATTTCGCCGAATAATCCTTTGCCAACTGTTATATAATATTTTATTTCCCAACCTCACAGTTACCAACTGTACGTTTGGTCTGTTTTTTATAATGACACTTTTCAAAATGCCAACATTCAAGTAGCAGACTTTTAGTTAGCGCAATATTCATTAATTATTTATTATTTACCAAATGTTTTATTAAGTAGGGTTTCGTTTAGTAACTATGGAATATAATGGTAAAACTCATCATACTAAACATACATAATTATTATGGTTACCATACTAACCTAACCTAATGAACTTTGACGCTTTTTTCATGCGCCCCCGTCCCCCCGCTTCAGGTTGTGTCACTAATTTTGTTGTCACAAAAAATTTGGGAAAATTCGTAAGCAGCCGAATAATTGGCGATTTTTAATAATTTATTTCTCGAAAACTTCTAGGTTGCTTCAAAAAAGAACTTCACTGAAAGACTTCTTGCTCGTGTAGTTTCAGTCAAATATTATTTTTCTTCAATAATTCTACCAAATGAAACGTTGTCATACAAAAATTTGGGAGTCGTTAGTTGTCAAAGTGAGACATTGGCCAAACAAGTGAATTTCGGCCAAAAATAGTTCGGCGAAAAGGCAGGACACCATTTATTTATTCTTATGCCCTTAGCATGAACGAACATCTATCGAGAAAAATTACGCGCGTACGGGATTATCGGGATAAAAAGTATCCTATGTATTAATCTAGGCTATCTACTATCTGTGTGTCAAATTTCAACCAAATCAATTCAGTAGTTTTTGCGTGATTGAGGAACAAACATCCAAACCCACAAACTTTCACATTTATAATATTAGTAGGATATGATATAAATCTGACAACTGAGCTATTTTGGCTCAGTATAAGTTGCCTCACTTCGCATATAAGGACACGGCTTCTAGGTGTAATTATTCTAAGAGTAATCCATAGAAAATGTTATTCATTTCAAAGTTTGACCCATAGTAAAAGTGCTAAAGTTTGATAAATGACCTCAGCATATTTTATAAAGGTCCTCGACCCTAAACGATCTTTTAAAGGTCGTATTGTAAATATTGTAATTTACATTTTAACCGCCTTTGGTCTAGCGATTCGCCTACCCTTGACCTAGCCAAGAACCATCCCGTTGTGCAAAAAAAAAAACACGAGTTGTGGTCTCTTAATACGCCATAAAAGAAAAACTTTGCCGACCTACAATTAGAATGTACTTTTGCAATTAAGTATAATTATGCGGCAATTCTCTTTTATTATGTCTTACGTGAGGTGCCTCCGAATCTAGTTAGGAATGAATTAAGGACATTAACTTTATTGGGGTGGCCAAGTTTATTAAGTTTGGTTGGGAAACAAAAAATAAAGACAACCTTTTCCAAATTGTTTAGGGGTCAAATTGTCAACTCAGAATCTATCTCAATGGGGAAGGCAACTGTCAAAATGGCGCTGCGTACGCTTGTTCCACGAGAACTATGAAAACAAAGGACTCTATTTAAAAACAAATCGTTTTTTAAGCTTTAAAATGATTAAATTCTGTGTTATGGGCTTTAAAAATGTTTGTAAGAATAAACACGTCTTAATTTGGCTTTAAATTCCGGCATTTGCATTGTATTTTATATTAATTTTTGGTCAATTGGTTCTTATTCGGTAAAAAAATACAAAATAAATACCTATTTTCCCATATATTTTGTTCTGTACCCTTAGCACGAACAGCCATCGAGAAATCTTACGCGCGTAAGAAAATACTACTCGAAAACGTACTCGATTCGAAAGCTAGCAAAATCGGCAGCACGAATTTTACAGAGCTGGCTAATGTCAACTCGATAGTAGCGATAAATAAAGCTAACCTGACACAATCCAATTATCAATCCAATTGAAGCAAGGTGCGTTCAAAAACCATGTTATATATCTATGTAAATCATAAATATGTAAATTAAAAATCAATCAAGTTGTTTATCATCATAATTTTACATTTATTATTCTTATTATTAATAATAAAACTGTTAACAATATTAATTTCATTTAATAACTTAAATTAATTTGCAAATATTATAATAATTTTTAAAATGTGCATGATTTTGCCCATGCTTTTGAACGGTCATTGCACCTTGCCCGTGATTGGTTTGAAAAAGAAGAGTGTCGCTATTCTTTCTCTCTTTCTTTCTCATCCTGTGATTTAATGAAAAATATAACCTAAAATAATAAAAAGCCGTGAAGCCATTTCTTTATTTTGTTTTTGTCTAAAATGATTTATCTGTGTCGGCTAATAAATACCTAATACAATTGCGAGGAAATGATATTATGATGACCGAGGAGTAAACTACAATGTTTCATAGTTTCATCAAATTGTTCTAATTGAAGATGTTTTATGAACTTGAAGAATAACAATGGAATATCGTCAATGAATAATAAATTGTTTACACATAAACAATAAAACCTTTGGACGTGCTATGAAAATATGTGAATTTCATCGGAATTAGTGCCTATAGTGTTTGAAGATTCGACAAATTAGAGACTTTGTTAAGTTTGCATTGTTATACCTAGTTAGTTTTGGTCATAGTTTTATGATCTTATTTTTTTAATATCTACTTAATGAAACATAATTAATTAACTGTATCCAAACTGTGTGATGTGTTGTCTGAAAACAAATATTATACGTATAACACCGTATTCTATAGTTTTATTTGAGTTTTGTAGGTAAGTTCTAAAATATTGCTAAAATAAAGGTATGGTGGGTGTGGGGGACACCGTGGATAGCGTAAAATGACGAGATTTTTATTTTACAAATTTCTATGTCTAATGAGAACAATTTAAGTAATATTGCCTGTGGATAATTCAGTAGACATGTCATAGTTCTCAAATTAAATTTTTGTTACTACATACATGCTTTTAAAATTTAATAATAAATAACACAAAGTCGCTCGGTAAGTCTCTCACTGAAAAAATGTCAGTGAGTAAGTTGTCGATAGCCAGCTTGCGAGTGTCTCGATACCGTATGTCAAAAGTGGGTTCGTGCTACCGATTTCTATACAAGTTGTAACTTTACTATTCGAACTCGATTCGAAGGCTGCTCGATACCGTAAGTCAAAATGTTTCGTGCTTCCAAATCTTAGTTCCGTTTACGGACGTAGTGGCGCTGTACTAATTTCCATACAAAATTGTGAGATTCGAGTAATTTTACGCGCGTTATTTTTCTCGATAGCTGTTCGTGCTAAGGGTACTGAACGTCTACTGTCTTAGGAACAAGCGTACGCAGCGACATCTACAATTAGCTTTGCGTTGCCATCCCCATTGGCGCAGGAGCGAGACCGATTCGGCAGATTTGGCTTAAAAATCACTAAATTAATTCGTAGTAAATAACTATAGCGATTAAAGATAAGCATTTATCTTATTACACGATTTTGAATATTAATGATACAAATTATTTGAAACAATTTCGACTTGACATGTTGTTTCTAAATAATTTCGATTTTAAGATTTTTTAGAGGTATTTTCGAAATTAAAATGTTTTCAGCCAAAAGCACTGAATTGTGTTTCTGGTTCTATTCGTGTCTGGAGAAAGATATAAAGAAAATATACCTTAATTTCTCTTTCCGCGATCTATGGCATTACATTAAAAAGTGTTTATTTTTGGACGTATAAAGTGTTGTTCTTTTATATTTTCATTTTTGCATATTATTATCATTTAAATAACAGTCAAATACTTTACTGACGTAGAATACACAAAATCATTATGTACCATCTTGCACTAAATTTGTTTAGAGTTTCTGTATTACCTACCTAGTCCTAGATAATAACTTTGGGCGTCTAATTTCTAGTTATTGTGAAAGTTATCGTCGTTAGCCGAACGCTCGAGTCGCTTATCGAACTTTTAGTCATAAAAGAGATTTAAATTTAAACAACAGTTTATAGTTAAACTCTCGTTTATTATAAACACAAGTAAAAGTACAATCAGGAACAAATTTAGAGACGGTAAAAATGTAATTAGTACCTACGAAGCATTTATTAATCTTCATTTGAACAAAAAATTGACAAAAAAAATCAATTTGGCAGTATATAGGTACGTTATTAAGCGAATAGAGTTTTATGTGGGCATTGAAAAATCATCCCTAAAAGATAGAAAATCACTGTTAAGAAATATATTTTTTTTTATTTGGTAGGTCATGCGGTCAGAAATATTTTTGTAATATAAGTTTTAGTTAAAATAAAAAAACAATCATTTTAGTCACAGAGTTTTCCAGAATCTTTTTCTTATCACACACCGGAAATTAAATAATTTGTATGCTAACTATTCCACTGTTTTTTATGCAATCACAGAATTGTAATTTTAAGAACAATTTGTTTTAACTGAGCTCATCTAAATTAGGCAATTTCCTCTAACAATTTATCCAATTTAGTAGTATTAAGGTAATCAGTAAAATATACCGTTTACTGTAAAAGCAAATTAAATTAAAGTGTAATTTTTACGGTATTTCAAAACAAAAGTGGGTATAACATTTGATGAACCTATGTACTTATTTGATTTTATAATGTAATTATGACTTTAGGTTCTCTGACTGTGAAAACTTTAGAATTTTTTTCTTCCAAAAATCATATTATTGTACATTTTTTTATATTTATTTCATTATTTTGTATTTTGTTACAGGTAAATATTCGTGAGAAAATTAAGAGCGTCGACAAAAAGCTACTAACCAGGTATAGGTATTTTTCAATGCTGAAAAATCACTGAGAGATGATGAAAAAATATAAAAATTTAAGTAGGTAAGATCAACTTAATAAAAAAAACTCATTTTTTTATTTTATTGAATACTACTTACGCCATATTAAAATGGTAGTTATAATAAAATTAAATATAATTTAAACTTTAGACTATTTACTTAGCATTGAAACAACACAGATAGTTCAATCAACTTAATACAAGTACAGCCGCTCACAGAAATGTGGTCGGAGTGAAATCGTTTAGATTGAAAGCTTATTGCAGTGGCTCCGCTCTGGTGGGGTTTTCAACCTTAATTACGTATAAAACGCATACTGATGACAGTGGTACAGATATGCTTACATGTCTTAAAGAAATTATTTTATTTCTTTAAATGTGATTCAATGAAGAAATGTGATTTTTGGAACCTAAAAAATTGTCTATCACTGTTGTCTGAGGAGAATTGATAAACAGTGAATAGTCAGGGTTTCTAAACTCATCACAGCTCGCGGCTCTATTGACAACAGTCCCGTAAGTACCTCAAAACTCAGTGGAGTAAATGACGATTGCGAGAATCAAGTGACAGTTGCTTATTCCGAGACGTTTTCATTATAATAATTAATATCTACTCTATGTATGAAAATACCAGCGTATATTGGTGGATCTTGTGAGTGGAAAATACTCCTCAATATCAGACCAAAGGTACCCACGCGTAAAATCCTTCACCCACTAATATAACACCTAGATCTAAAGATAGTTTCCTAAAAAGCGCACTGTTATAAAGTGAGGCAAATAAAACTGAGCCTTAATGGCTCCGTTTTCAGAATTTATCCTTCATACGTTACCTATTCGTAATTATAAGTACCAAACAGTTTATAATACTGTGCTTTAGGGGATTAATTACCTACTAAGTTATACCTACTATTTTATTGGATTTTAATTCTGCAACGTGTGAAGGATATAAATCTGAAAATTGAGCCATATTAGCTCAGTTTTAGTTGCCTCACTTTACATAAAGGACTCGGCTTCTATTCTAAGTGTTATTACTCGTATTCTAAGACAGCACCTATCATCGAGCTTCCAAGGAGGCGGTTTCATTCCTTTGGTATATTTTAAAGCGTCTTTTCTTCGCAACAGTACTTAAACTCAGTGCCTTGCGGGCACTTTCAATTTGCCATTGTCTTTGAAACTAGTGTGTTATTCATGGACGTCGGGGCTTGCTGTTTTTCTCGTCTCTTGCAAATAAATTGTAGATTATTTAAATCTCTTTTGAAATGAATGTCTAGAAAATAAATGTCTAGAATCGCATCACGTTCCATTTTTAAATTTTCAATACAAATGATCAAAACAACTCTTTGCGAGACCAGTAAAAAATATGTCAAAGTGTACCCATTAGAGCATTTTTTAATATTTTATTTCTCTGTGATAAAATCATTTTTTTAAATTTTCTCTCTGTAAGGCACTTCTTGACAATACAAACAATAAATAAAAAATTAATATGAGTTGTATTCTTATTTTTTACAGCTGAAACGTTGGTGAAAAATACCTCAGACAAGCAAATTTAAAATTCCACTTGAACAGATTGTCTTCGTTTTTAAAATACTTGATAATATAATATGGTTTTTCTCTCTATACGGCACTAATTTAAGAATTTTGCTTTCTAAAACTAAAGTTTACATCAATCAATAGTAATGCTTTCATTTTTAGGGTTCCGTACCCAAAGAGTAATAAAAACGGGACCCTATTACTAAGCTTCCGCTGTCCGTCTATCTGTCTGTCTGTCTGTCACCAGGCTGTATCTCATGAACCGTGATAACTAGACAGTTGAAATTTTTACAGATGATGTATTTCTGTTGCCGCTATAACAACAAATACTAAAAAACGAATAAAATAAATATTTAAGGGGGGCTCCCATAAACAAACGTTTTTTTTTTTGCCGTTTTTTGGTACGGAACCCTTCGTGCGCGAGTCCGACTCGCACTTGGCTGTTTTTTTTTTTTTAGATAACTTCTCTGGAAAAACGCTAACTTCTCTGAAATGTCTTAACATTTTTATTTCACTCTTAACATAAAGCTGGATACTCACTTGTTTAGGTTCGTGAACCTCTTCGCTCTCGGTGCGGGGGTTGTGCGCAAACGCACATATACCACATGTGCGCATATTTATATGTGGCCACACATAGATGGCGCTGTACAAATTTTTCATACAAAATTACTCTTTCTAATGTTTTAATGCGCGTTATTTTTTTGACTGTTCCTGCTAAGTGTACTGATTTTCATGCAGTTTTCACAATTAGATAAAGTGATTCGTTAGGAAGGTTTAGTTATTATTTGTCAAGGTTTTGTGTAAATTGGTTGAACTATAAGGCGTGAAATACACAGAAGAGATGCGGCGGAGAGACTTTCGGATGCTTTCGGGAAAGGAAATACACGTATCGCCGCCGTATCAGCGCCTTATCTCCGTCGCATCTCTTCTGTGTATTTCACGCCTAGCGATGATTGTTGGAAATGTCGAAAAAGTCAAGCTGCCTGAGAGCTTTAATCGAAAACGCTGCCTACTCCCTTTGAGATAGATAGGTATAACAAAACAATGTGGAAACCTAGGTATACACTTTTTGGCTTTTATAATAAGCATATAATGTGCCCAAGGGTTTTTTTAAAGTAGGGAAAAAACATTTTAAACATTAATATTTATGTACAAAATCAATAGTAAGCATATACTAACAGTTATCGGAAGCGAGTACTAAAAATAAAAACGTGTTAAAACTTTAAAACTGTAACAACATGGTAACAACAATTCGACCGGCCGGCGGCGGCAATTGTATTTTTTTCATTAAGTTGGTACCTATATCAATTTCGTCGCAGTAATCATATTTTCTCCATCTCTGAGGTTACGTAAAATTAATTAAGATTAACCATCTGCTCCAGTTAACATAATGCCAAAAGTATCACTTAACCAATAATAAATCTCACAATCACGACCAAAGGACATTTTGTAAGTGAGCCGTACGATACGGGCGCGCTGGCGCATTGCGCGGCATTGCGCAATGTGCGCGAAATACAATGGCGCACTTTCACCCAATTTATGGGGTCGATGACCTGGTATTACGATCATGCGATCATTCATACGTAGAAGCAGCGTGGAAGCCTGTTAATGAAGTCGGGTTGGGATTTTAGAACGAAAAAAGTAGTCCTCAAGCCCCACCCGACTTCAATAGATGTGTTTTATTAAAATTGATATGCGTATCGTATCTAATGATTTGAATATTATTTCTTGCTTTTTAGAGACAATTTTGATGCGGTTTTTGTTTTTGTTTTAAGGTTTTTTGAAGGCGGTTTTTCCTTTTTTTTAAAGCTTTTTCCAGCCTCCAGTGGTAAGGTTTACTAATTTTTCAGCTTGTTAGTAAAAATTCTGGGGTGGGCCCCAGACTATTTTGGGGTGGACACCCCACTTCCCCCCTACCCCCTTTCTACGCCTATGAAGCCTATGTGTTATTGGTCATTTTTATTAAGAGAAATTGGTGGGAAATCTGCTGGTAATAACATTGGGTGTGTTGACGCTGAGAACCTTTTAAGCATTCCGTAACTCAAAGGAAAAAAAATAACTCATAACCCTAACTAATAACTCTTATAAAATTTGACCTTGTCTTTCTGTCTGTCAAAGCTTCCATAAAACGAGTAAAGACTTAAAAAAGCTTATTAGTTTAAAAACAAGAGCATAACTTCAAATTTAATTATAACTTAACATTTCTGCGTATTCTAGAAGTATTAACCTAAATTAAATATAAATACTACGCCTTTGAATTCAACGGATACTAAATTCTAAACTAGCGGAGCTTATTGTTATGATCGTCATTTCGTTAGTATTATAGCTAACGTAATTTATTACTTATTTCCGTATTTAAAATAGTGCTTACTTAAACTTTTGCTGCCACTACTTATAGATTTTCTTTCAGGCAAATACTGCAAAAGATGAATTAAACTCGCAATTACAGTTTTTATTTTATTAATAAAAAAAATAAAAAACACTTTATTGCACACTAAGATTGGACATTTTGCAAAGAAAAACAACAAACAGAGAAAGCAAACAAAAAGACAGCCATTTTGCTAAATAGCAATTTCTTCCAGAGGCCGTATTACAAGCTCTTAAATCCTGCCAGGTTTATAAATTGCTGTAGTGACATCTCTTTCTCGTCGTATAGCAAATAAAAGAGATAGATTGATAGCCAGTCAGAAAACTACCTGGAAATAAGAGGTCATAATACGGCCCCAGGCAACCTTGAGTAATAGAGTGAGAGAGGAAGAGGACAGTGGGGAGTGGCTGCAAATATGGGGAGGAGAACAGATATAGATATACAAGAATAAATAGAAAGAAATGAAGTTTTCTATCTTATGAAGCGATAATAAGGAAAGAAAATAAAATAAATTATATAGAAGAAAGGAAATGTCTTCTGTCTTGATCGCGAAAGGAACTCGGAGAACGAGCCTCCTGAATTCTGATACCCTCCGGGAGTAAATTCCACAGACGTACAGCATGCACAGAGAAAGAATATGAGAAGAAACTAGTTACTTATATTTTATTACAGTTTATATTACTATTAAGCATTAACTAAGTTAGTACAATCTTTATTGAAGAAGACTTAATCTCAAGTTACTTAATAGAAACTTCACATTTCCATCAAGCAATAATAAAGAACAAGACATCCATAGTCAGATACCTAGTTTATCCTGTAAGTTAAAATTAATATCATATTTTACCTTCTTAAAGATTATAAAATATCAAAATTAACTAGATTTAGGTACTAACTTAATTAGCTTCCATGTTTCAAAACTTCTGAAAAATCAGATTTTTCCATTAATCTGAAGCCAATTTATCAAAGTGCCTGCCAATTTAAGTAAATTTATTAACCAATCATAACTTTTCTCGATTGGTTGACTGGCAAAAAATGGCCAATATACTTAATTGATCTTTTAGTAAAGTTTTTTAAGGGACATAGATAAGGAAAGCTGAGTTTATACTCAGCTTTCCGGAGCATATCCTTCATTCGGGAATTCACAGCGTTAGGGGGATCGAACACTTTCTGCCTTAAAAAACAATAATGATATATAACCAAAAACTATCTGATAAGAAATATAATGTTTTTTTTAATGTAGATAGTCAAGCGCTTGACCGCTATCACGATAATGCGACCTGTGATGAAACGCGCTTGCTTAAAAGTAACCTATTCACTCGCGACTTGAAGGCCCCCAGATTGCATCTATCGGGAATCACAGACTCAGGCAAGGAATTCCACTCTCTAGCAGTACGGATGATATTCGAAGCAAAACTCTTAGTGCGGGTCTTTGGAATAGCCACATGAAAACAGTGGCGCTGATTCGTACGTCTATTGGTCAGATGGAAGAAGGGAAATGGCGAAAATTACGCCGCACACTCCGAAATGTATCCAAAAAAAACTGATAAGCTTGCAACCTTCTGTCTATGGCCGAAGCTTTTTAGCTTATTACAGAAAAGATTGTCTTTGCCGATGAGCTTCTTGGCCCTCCGCTCAATGGATTCAAACGTGAGACCTGATATTTGGGGGAGCCATCCCAAAGATGCTATTGTTATTAAATATCTCGAATCTTTAGAATATCTTTGACAAGTATCTAGGTGTAGGTACCTACTGGTAATCATCATACCTTATTACAATAGATAGGCTGACTGCGTCATTCTAAACCTTCATGTAAAGTTCTACGAATAATCATATTCATGTCAGTGTCTACAAACTTAAGTGAAAGTTTGAGCCACATGCGATAACATTAGCGTCGCGCCGCTGAAGTCTTAAGACTTGAGCCTTTACACATGTGTAAGCCCCCTAAAACCCATATTATACAGTGGAAATAGCGAATAACGTTTGTTCTGAGCTTTCGCTACTTTTCTGATATGGCGGCGGCAGATATATTTATGAAGGTAACTAGGAATTTATTAAGGTCTCTCTTTGTTTTGTTGTGAACGTAATATCTTAGTTTTTGTGAAACCTGTCTGAATAGTTCAGTAGGATCTACTATAAAGATACTTTTAGGGCATTGTTAGAAAAAATACTATTCTCTTATTAAAATTAACCGGTCTTGCAACTAAATGTTTTTGGAAAAGTTAAAGTAAATAGACGTCGTTTTTAATTTCAATTCCACGTTAGATTTTTTTACGATAACATATTTTTGTGTGACCTTTAGACCCATCTGCTTATCACACGCTCTTGTGGAAAATATCAAAATATAATTTTAATATTTATCTTTCTTTGAGAAGCTTTAACGACCTCAATGGTGCAGTGGTCAACATGGTTACCACGCAAAAGATCCCGGGTTCGATTCCCGGCCGAGCAAAAATTGAAATGATGAATTTTAATTTGTGAGATTATGGATGTTACCGTATATAATAAGATATTTAAAAAGTATATCAAGCTTTGCTTAGTTTGGGAGCTAATATATGGCGGGCGCTGTGTAAAAAAATCTTTTACCTTGTCTCTAAAGACACCATCTCGCAAAGTTGCAACCCCAACAGTTCTTGACCTATAGAACAGATTCTCAATGTGGACGATGTTATTGAAGTATCCAATCAGCAACTTGACGCCACAACACGAGGACATACCTACGTTTTTTTCTATGAATAAATTAAAATAATATAATTTAACAGAAAAAGTTATCATAATCAGCCTATTTTATATCCCTACTGCTAAAGCACATGCAGGCACAGATAATATTTTACAGGCCTTGCGCATGGATGTATGAGAAGGTGCCCAATATCTCTGCAATTTTGTAAAATTTCTAAAAGTTGAATCGACAACAAAACCCCCTCAGGACGACTTTGAACCTGCTCACAAAATTTCACGAGATTCGGTTGAGATATGCGACCTGGGGCCCTATTTTTGAATCGCTCGGCTGGCGTCGAGACTCTATTTCGAACGTTTGAGCCATATGTCGAACGAAAATCAGTAGAAACGAGCGCTAGACGCCAATCGAACGATTCAAAAATAGGGTCCCTGTAAAGGAGAACTTACTTACTAAATCTAAAAACTCTATTAATTATTATTATTTTTTAGGAGGTATTTAAACTTTTCTATCAGAAATATACTTAAGTTCCTACAGCAGCTTTTCCTTTATTTAAATCAAATACTCTTCTACTATAAGTACCGATTGAATACAATACATTAATGATCATTAATATACACAAAAATGTGCCCTTTACCGATTTCAAACAAAAAAGTCAAAAGTAAAAGAAAAATTTCAGATAAAACGATTTTGGATGAAATAATACGCAATCCTTTTGTTCCGTAAATCTAACCGGTAGAATCATTTAATGCAGGATGCTGATTTTTTCTTTAATCCTGTCCTCCTCTTCATTTTCAAAGGCAGTTCAGAAAAAGGTTTCCTTGAATTGATGACTTCTGTGACGTGAAGCGCATAATAAATGACATTACCTTAGTGACATTCTTAGGAACGTAAAAAGTTCAATCCCTTATTTGTCTTACGTAAAATAATATACTTCGCTACACACTTTTCCAACAGTAACCCTAGCAAAAAAAACACGTGTAAAATTACTCTTTTGAGCAATTGTCTATGAAAAATTTTATTTCGCTTTTCGACGATAGATAGCGGTGTACGAAATTAGTCTAGGTATATATAAGAATATTTTTACGCGGGTTTTTTTCTCGAAATATGTTCGTGCTACTTTTATAATTTGAGTAGCAGCAGTATGGGATTCGGTAGCCTTCTATAAAAATAAACTCAATTCAGGTCTTCATCACTATATTTTATTTTCCACCATCACGTCACAACTGACATAAAGTCCAGTTCTTTTTGACAATCTTCGATTCTCAAAATAACATAAAACCGCGTATGCCAGTATTAAACGTACACAGCATAAAACGCCCCCATAATAGTGGCATCGTTATTATTGTTATTACATAAAATAATTATCTAAGCTAAACCTATGTCACGAGAAAATTTAATGTGCTTTGGTGCCGCCAGAGCTTTAGTTAAAATATCTGCTATCATCGTCTCGGTCGGCATGTAAAGCAGGTTAAGTTTTCCTCGTTCTATAACATCACGTATGTAGTGATATCGAACACTAATGTGTTTCGTTCGCTTGTGATAAACAGGGTTTGTGGCTAGTTTTTGTGCTGACTGGTTGTCATTGTATAATGTTACAGAGTTACATACTACTATTTCATTAATGAAGCTTTTCAGATACACCGCTTCTCTAGCCGCCTCACTTATAGCTATATACTCCGCCTCGGTGGACGAAAGCGCTATACAAGACTGTTTGTAGCACCCCCATGAGATAGTATTACCACAAAACTTGTATACATATCCCGTGTAAGACTTTCGATTCAAATCTGAACCCCAGTCTGCATCAGCGTAGCCATCTAAATTAAAGTTACAGTCATCAACCTTTTTAAATATAAGTCCTAACTTTTTAGTACCCTTTAGATATCTAAGTACACGTTTAGCAAATTCCCAATGTACACTTGTATAACAGTTATTAAATTGGCTTAAATAGGATATAGCATAGGAAATATCAGGTCGAGTAGTGACACTTAAATACATTAAACTACCTATTAGTTCCTGGTAAGGTAACTTTTTGCCTCCAACACTAGTACAATCACCAGTGTCAATAGAATTAATATTTATAGGCAAAGGAGTTTTTACAGACTTGCAGTCAACCATGTTAAAACGTTCGAGTAGTAAATCGATTTTGTGTTCTTGACTTAAAATTATAGTACCTGATTCTATATCTCTGTCAACTTTAATTCCAAGCATATTTGAAACTTTACCTAGGTCCTTTATTTTAAAATATGAACCTAGATGCTTTTTAAGGTTCGTTACTGTATCCACATCATTGTAAAATACGAAAAAGTCGTCTACATATAGAGCTATTATTGTGAGAAACTTACCTGTCCGTTGGATAAATATGCAGTCCTCTTGCTTGCACTGTTCAAAATTTAATGACAAAAGTACCTGTTTCACTTTCTGGTACCACGAACGTGAAGCTTTTTTTAGCCCATATACTGCCTTTTTAAGCTTGTAGACTTTGTTTTCATTGCCTGATGCAATAAAACCTTCTGGCTGAAGCATATAAATATCTTCTTTTAACTCTCCATTCAGGAACGCTGTTTGAACATCAAGATGATCTACTTTTAAGTCCATTTGTGCAGCTAACGAGAACAGGATTCTAATCGAACTGTGTCGTACTACTGGTGAAAAAATTTCATCGTAGTCTTCACCATATCGTTGAGTGAACCCTTTAGCAACTAATCGTGCTTTATAGCGTGTAATATTTCCTTCTGCATCGCGCTTTATGGTAAATATCCACTTGTTCTTTACTACGTTTTTATCAGCTGGTCTGTCAACAAGTTGCCATGCATCATGCAACGCGAAAGAATCTAACTCTTCTTTCATGGCTTGTATCCATAGTTCTTTATCCTTAGATTCCAAGGCTTGTTTGATGGTTTTGGGTTCTGAGGAACTAGCCAGGTGTGCATCAGCTTTGTCAAGACAATTGTTTTGTTGACATGTTTTTCTAGATCTTAAATTGTATCTTGGTTCAACGTCAGTTTCTAATTCACCTGATGGACCACCATTGATAATATTATCCAAGTCAGGCTCAAGCTCCGCCTGAATTTCTGTATTTGAATTTACTGGAACATGCTCCGCCTCAATCGACGTACTTGGGCAGATGCCATCTGTACAGTCGTTTTCTGAAATTAATAAAGGTATTATATTATTTCTGATATTGTAGTTTGGTCTACCAGGAAACATTTTTTCATTGAAAACTACATCTCGCGATATAACAACTTGGTTGTTTTCTGGGTTAAAAAGCCTGTAGCCTTTTACATTATCCTCGTAACCAATGAATATAAGTTTTTTACTCTTAGGTTCAAGTTTTGAACGCTTATGTTTGTTGACTAGGGCGAATGCCTCACAGCCAAAAACTCGTAGATGAGACAGACTGATCTTCTTTCCTGACCATACCTCTTCAGGAATTTTACCTCCTAAGCGTGTGCTTGGTGATAGGTTAATCAAATACGCTGCAGTTTTTACCGCAGGTACCCACATCGTCGCATCTAAATTACCATTTAGTAGTAAACATCTAGTCTTTTCAAGTAATGTACGGTTTAATCGTTCAGCTGCTATGTTTTGTTGAGGGCAATAGGCTACAGATTTTTGATGAATTATACCTTTTTCTTTAAAAAGTCTATCCATATTTGAATTAATATATTCTGTGCCATTGTCTGAACGCAGTACTTTTACTTTTGCATTGCACTGATTTTCTACAAGATTAATAAATTGTGTAGTATACTTACATACTTCACTTTTCTTGGTAATTGGATACACGAAGACTTTCCTTGTGTGGTCGTCTAGAAATGTAAGGATGTATTTGTTTCCTCCGAGAGATGTCACCGGCATTTCGCATACATCCGTGTGAATAAGCTGTAATTTTTGTTCTACAACCTGTTTATTAGGGTTAGAAGGATACGGATTCCTACATTGTTTACTAATTATGCATATATCACAGCTATCCGGAATATTATTTATTTTGAAGTCAATGTCATTTACTAAATGTCTAAGTGACTTTAAACTGTCATAGTTTATATGACCCAACCTTTCGTGCCATAGTGTAATGTCATTCGAAGAGGTTGAATAGCTATGAATTTTATTTACATTTGCAAGTTTGTAAATTCTCCCTACTTTTGGTGCAGTTAAAATTACTTTACCGGAACTTATTATATTACAACCAGTTTTTGTGAATACAATGTTGTTTCCTCTCTCGGTTAATTGAGGTACAGACAAGAGATTGACAGCTAACCCAGGAACAAACATAACTTCTCTTATTGTACAAGACTTTTCTACTCCTAAGACATTAAAATGAACTAACACATCACCTACACCTGTACACCATAACTTGTCACCATTAGCTACACATACTTCCTCGTTGGTAACTGAGACGAAAGTTTCAAACCAATCTCGTACTCCAGTCATATGACTTGTAGCTCCAGAGTCTAGGATCCACGTAGTTGAATCTCCCTGTATTGCATTACAAGCTAGAAGTTGCATATGTGGTTGCGACTGTGCTATCAGTGCAGTACGGCAATCTTTAGCTTTATGTCCACGCTTCTTGCAACGGGAACATTTTGGCTTATTGTTGGACACTTTCTGTGCCCCATCGTAAGCATTGCCATGTTGGTTAGGTTGTTGTGGAATAGATTTTGATGAA
Source organism: Agriphila tristella (assembly GCA_928269145.1). Classification (NCBI taxonomy): domain Eukaryota; kingdom Metazoa; phylum Arthropoda; class Insecta; order Lepidoptera; family Crambidae; genus Agriphila; species Agriphila tristella. Next base: position 21,540,398 of record OV743442.1, read on the forward strand.
CTGGGTTGATTTGCGTAATCAAAGTTTTTGTACTTACGATTTCCAAGCTTCTTAGAATGTAAGCATTCATTGTTACTTGCAATGTCGTTTCCCGTCCAAATTTTGTCTTGTAACAGTTTAGTTTTCACTAAGTCAGACGTGATTTGTATACATGAATGTTCGAGAGCCATGATCATTGGTTCGTACGAATCTGGTAGTCCTTGTAATAATAAGGCAGCCAAAAACTCATCATCTAAGGGTTTCTTCATGTTTTCCAGTTGTTGAGCCAAGGACTGAATAGCATTAACATATGCTTCCATGTCTGTGTGGTCTATCAACTTGACAGACAGAATAGACCTTAGTAATTTAAGTCTCCTGTTCAAACCTTTGTCATCATAGGTTTTCTCAAGGATTTCCCATGCTTCTTTGGCAGTTTTTGCTTGCATGAGATGAGAAAAACAGCTCCTTTCAACACTCAAGCATATCTTGGATAAGGCTTTGTCACTATCCCTTTTTCGGGCTTCGGGTGTAGACTGGTCGTCTTTATCATACCCTATGATCGATCTCCATAAGTTGTCGAAAACGAGTGCATTACGCATCACAAATCTCCACTCTTGGTAATTTGCGCGTCCTTTGAGTTTATCGTAGTTCATTATTGTACTCGACAAATTTCGGTTTTCTGACATTTTTGTTACTTACTCAATTTTACCTTTTATAGGTAAAACCCATAACCTTTTATAATTTGAGTAGCAGCAGTATGGGATTCGGTAGCCTTCTATAAAAATAAACTCAATTCAGGTCTTCATCACTATATTTTATTTTCCACCATCACGTCACAACTGACATAAAGTCCAGTTCTTTTTGACAATCTTCGATTCTCAAAATAACATAAAACCGCGTATGCCAGTATTAAACGTACACAGCATAAAAGCTACACTTAGAGCAATGCAGGACGAAGCCGGCGTTGCTCTAAGGTGCTACGGGTACTGTACCCGTAGCACGAACAGCTATCGAAAAAAATAACGCGCGTAAAATCATTCGATAGTGCAATTTTGTATAAAAAATTTGTACAGCGCCATCTACCGTCGAATAGCGAAATTAAATTTTCTATAGAGAATTCTCTATCGAGTAATTTTACGCACGTTATTTTTCTCGATAGCTGTTCGTGCTAAGGGTACTGATTAAAAATTATGATTAATGATAACTTCTTCGAATAACTTCAAAAAACCGTCAAATAAACGACGAGAGAGCATCGATAAAATGGCAACAAAAATGACACATTTGCCCCAACTCCCGAAAAGAACTAAATAAGTAAGATCCGTTACGATAAATCCGAAGATCCTTAGGGCGAAGACATAATAGTTTCATTTGTATTCGAAACGGGGACTCCTGGAAATGGACCGATGCCTGGAGCGCTCCCGATGTAATTTGGGAACTCGTTTGGCGATACTCATTGAGTAAATCACAGCGACTTTGCGGAATATCGTAGGTATACTTTTATGTCATTTGATGAGAGCTCTACAGTTCAAAGTTCAATGAGGAGCTCGGTGGCGCAGTGGTTTAGCGCATGGCCCAGCGATTGCGGAGGTTAGGCAACGTTGGCAAGGGTCGGTCATGGGATGGGTGACCAAAAATTTATTATCTCGAGCTCTCTGTGCTTCGGAAGGCACGTTAAGCCGTTGGTCCCGGCTGTATTTGCAGTCGTTAACACCCACTAATCCACATTGGGCCCAAGTGGTGGGTTATGGCCCCTCCTCCTTATCCACCTGTAAGGAAAGCCTATGCCCCAGCAGTGGGGATATTAAAAATGGCTAATGGACAGTTCAATGCAACTTTTTTTTTCAACATTTTACATTCAATAATACATTCAACATTTTTCAATACAGTCGAGTAGAAAATGTGTGCTTTCAATGACAGTACAGCGTGCGGGATATTGATTTTACCGCACGTCGTGCATTTTAAGTTGATTTTATCGCACGCCACCGTGCGTTTATGTTTATGGTTTTTTTTTAATTTCTATTACAATAATTTCAGTAGGTACCTGTAATGTTCCCGCAAATGTATTGTAAAACGTCGTATGGTACACGGTAGTTAAGATTTTTCAAAACCCCTTTACCAACCTTATATATCATAAACTACTAGGTATATACTTATTTTGTGTTTATTTAAGACGCTGGCAGTTTAGAGGCCGCCAGAGTATAATAGCACCAAGTCTTTACACTAGGGTAGGGGATGGCAGTAACTATTTATTTAGTAATGTTTGCTAGGGGTGTCATAAAAGGCGACAAACGACAAAAATAGGAAGCCGCATTTTCTGGCCCAACACTACGATCTCCAACGCTCTCCAAGCGTAGAGAATAGCAACATCTTTCTAGAGGAGAGGCCTACATCCTGTTATGGACTTTAATGGACTATTATGATGCCTACTGACCTAACTGAACAGTCAGATATGTGAATAATGTCCTGTATCACGTACGGAACCCATTTGTGTCATCTGGGCTCCCCTTAGGCATTTAGTTACGTTGTGTGTCCTACAGTATTTTATTAAGATAAACTTTAATATCTGTTTTGTAATAGCTACATTCTGAATGTTAAATGATTAGACATTTAATACAAAATCCTTTATGTCCTTTGCTTTATTACTTAACACAACCAATTGACACGCACACACACACACACACACAGAAACACTGTTTATTTTTTAACATGTGTTATATTGAGCGTAAAATCAGTTCCATTCCTGTCCTGTATCAGAAACAAAGCTTCCTCAGTAAATACGAGGCGAATAAAGCTCGTTCCCTAAGTCAACTGATTACACCGTAACAGATGGCTGTCCCGAAAAAGGGCCTAACTCGATTTGCATCGAGGCTTAATTTGCGATTCGTCGTAATTTACGAGCTCTTTTTACAGGACTACGTTATAACTGGGCCATTTGTAAGATACTTTATGGACGGACTGATAGCGAGCTTTTTTTGATACTAGAACAGACTTTGTATGCTACAATGGAGTTGAGCAGAGCTTTGAGTAACGTAATGGCGGGGCTCCATGCAAAGGCTTGCTTGATGAGCAAAATTTAAGCGCAGATCACATTGCGAGCCAATTAAGTCAAACGAAGCTCTCTGTAGTTCGCGGTGTGAGCTCTAAAAGACGGTAACAACATGAGCGAAGCGAAATGAACTTTGTTTCGCTCTCCAATATGGCTTGCGCTCAATCCGAGCATGGCAAGCTACAAATATGATTGATATTGCCAACCAGTCCACTTTCTATAATGAACATAAAAACAACGAGCACGTGCATTCTGATACCGAATAACTTTATGGTAAGTGAATTCACAATTCATATTAATGCAACTCGTTCTTAACATAAAATTGTTGAAGTTTGGATTCGTTAATATTTTTAACCGACTTCGAAAAAGGAGGTTCTTAAAGGCAGACTTGCTTTTTAGAGGCAGGTTTTATTAAAGTCGGTTTTTTGTTTTTCAAACTATTTTTAATCTTTCAAAAATAGTAAGTCTACGTGTCCGGGCACGAAAATGGCGGCGGCGGGGCGGCAGCGGGGCGGCGCGACAGCGGAGCGGCGGCGATGCATTCAACAGTATGGCACAGTATGGAGACGCGCACGAAACGGGCGGTGGCGGCGCGGGGCGACGAGCGATGCACGGGCGGGAGGAGAGCGACGAAAACAAATGAACAAAGTAGTTTGATTTGGTCGCCCGCGATGACAGTAGTGTTGTGTTGAAACATATAATAGTGTCTGTTTGATTACTGGGTACTTATTTATTATTATTTATTTATTTAAAAATATTTTACAATAAATATATCTAATAGGGTCAGTTATTCTACGGAACATAATAACCTATAGAATTCAGCACTGTGATATATCTAATCAAATTTTATATTTTTCGGTATTAATTTAACAAGAAATTGTTTCCATACCAACATCACATTTAAAACATTAATAGAAATAAAAAAAATAAGAAGTTTCTTTAACATACAATTTAGGTTTGTCACTACGATATTCTAAAAAGCCCTAGTCCAGTAGGACCACGAGCACATAGTGGTATACCGTGGTCCTACCAGTAGGTCAAATCGGTAGGTCCACGGGCCTTTAATGGTATTTAGCCCATCTGTCACAACACTACTAGCGCGGCTGACCGGCCGCTAAGTTTCGTGTCCACGTTCTCATCGCCCCGCCCCGCCGCCGCTCCGCTGCCGCACCGCCCCGCCACCGCTCGGCCGCCGCCACTTTCGTGTCCGGACACTACCTACTGGCCAACTAATTGTTTAGTGTACAGTAGGACGCTATAAACTTAAGTCCATGAGGCTATTTTAAATAGCAGAATAGATAATTGGGAGTGTTGTCCCATGAGCGCGATAAAGTTAGACAAAATAATAAAATAGCTTTAGGTACTTTGAAGAAACCAACTCTGGATTCGGAAAAAACAACAACAATTTCATTATCATTAAATTTAAATTGGAAGAAATTGCCATTAAAGAAGTTAAACCTAAATCTATTCCACTAACATAAACTAACGTTGCAGTTCCGAGAACACAAAATACAAAGTACCTACTTAATTACAAAGATGCCTTATTGCTGTTCCTGGGATGCAATAAACGAGCATATCTGGATAAACTGTATAAGATAGGCACTATACACAACATTAAATGACCTAACCACACCTATTTTACAGTTAATTGCTTTCTAGCAACCGCCTGCGACTTTATCTGCGTGGACATTTGGAAAATCCCTAAGGATAACTTATGACGGGATTTTAATCCAGGCTATAAACTATCTGTGTATACCTTTCATCCAAATCATCAGATTGAGTAACAATCATCTAATAGTACATTATGATATAAGTGCGGTAAGTTGAAAATTACAGCTGAGGCGATATTGCTAGCCCGAGCCGTAGGCGAGGGCTACAAGAAAGCAGAGGCTGTAATTATCAAAGCGCACGTATGTCATACGACGTTTTATAACATATTTGCGAGGAAATAAATAAAACTCGGACTTTGCATTTTTGCTTGTTTTCCATAATGATGAAATTTTGATACACTTGTAAGTATTTATCGGTCGATTTTTCTGCCTTTCACTTCGATTGTGAGGAAATCAAACAACAATAAAGTAAAAAAACAAAAATTAAAAAAAAAAAACATTTTTCTTAAATTTAGTGACAAATTATATCATTTTGGAATGTGCTCATTTGATACCCATTTCATTTGATACCCATATTCAAAAATTGAAAAAAAAAATTATTTTCTTAAATTTTACTGACAAATTATGTAATTTTGGAATGTGCTCATCAAGGCCTTTCATTTGATACCCATATTCAAAAATCGAAAAAAATATTTTTTTTTCTTAAATTTTAGTGACAAATTATATAATTTTGGAATGTGCTCATCAAGGCCTTTCATTTGATACCCATATTCAAAAATTGAAAAAAAAAAAATTTTTTTCTTAAATTTAGTGACAAATTATATTCAAAAATCGAAAAAAAAAATTTTTCTTAAATTTTAGTGACAAATTATATAATTTTGGAATGTGCTCATCAAGGCCTTTCATTTGATACTCATATTCAAAAAAAAATTTATTGAAAAAAAAATCATATTCTTAAAGTAAATTTCATTCATAAAATGTTGACCTCTTTTCTGATATCAAAACTCTTTGCTAAGATTTAAAAAAGTACCGTTCGTTTTAGACGAAGCATCTTGATAAACCGTGCGTTTTACTTTACATTACCGCACAAGTTCGTAATGAGATACAATACGATATTGAAATTGGCGTAATAAGAGACCCTTTACGAGCAAATATGTTATAAAGATTTGAAACTATGTTTAAGATTTTTCAGGTTTCTTCTTTTAAACATTTTTAGTTGGTGCTTTGAATAGAAAGACTGTCACTTGTCTAAGGGGCACAAATGAAAGTAAAATACCAATTGTATTAGTAACTTTAGCTCGTAGCCATTGGCGTGTAGGAATAGTTAAAGCAATATCAGTTAAGTTGAAATCAAAATAGACAGAAACTCTATAAGGTGGCGTCGTATCAAGACACTTGTGGTTTTTGTGGTCGAAACAAGTGTACCTATGTTGTCTTTGAGAGTATTATCAAGTTACAAGAAAGACTGGGATTGTGAAGCTGTCTTTTGTTTTGATTGTTAACTGTAGACAGTTTATTTGTCGATGGTTTAACGGTGGGCTACTTTGGCAGCGAATCGCAGGTTGAGTAGCTATGAGATATTATTAGACTCACTATGCTGTGACAAGTACAAAAAAAATGTTGGCGTAATAAGTTAAAAATTATAACTGTGATGTGTGAAAGGAAAGAAAATAAACTAGTGGCTCTAGCAGCTGAGCTAGCTCTACCTCGCTTTAAACAATCAATCTCCACTAAATTGAATGTTTTTTTATTAAGTGAGATAGACTTGTCGTGCCTGCTACATTGATTTTATTTAATTTATGTATTTTGAAAATAATAAATAAGCTCTCTCTATTGCTGCGCCCTTCCAGGGTGTCACATGATCTGTATCTATGTATACATATACATGTAACATCATTACAAACTTTGTGACATGCAATAAATAAATGAAATGAAATGAATACCTATTGACAAACAAACGTAATTTTTGCATGTGAATGTGATACCCTCTCACAAATTTTTTTAGGCTCGTTTTTAGGGTTCCGTACCCAAAGCGTAAAAACGGAACCCTATTACTAAAACTTCGCTATCCGTCTGTCTATCTGTCTGTCACCACAGGCTACAGCCTGGTAACATGAGATACATCTCATGAACCGTGATAGCTAGACAGGTGAAATTTTCACAGATGATGTATTTCTGTTCCCGCTACAACGACAAATATACTAAAAACAGGATAAAATAAATATTTAAGGGGGGCTCCCATACAACAAACTTGATATTTTTGGTGTTTCTTGCTCGCAAAATACTAAAAACAGAAAAAAAATAAGGGGGCTCCCATACAACAAACGTGATTTTTTTTTGCTGTTTTTTTGGTTCAGTACCCTTAGCACGAACAGCTATCGAGAAAAATAACGCGCGTAAAACCATTCGATAGTGCAATTTTGTATGAAAAATTAGTACAGCGCCATCTACTGCCGAGTAGCGAAATTAAAATTTCCATAGATAATTATCTATCGAGTAATTTTACGCGCGTTATTTTTCTCCATAGCTGTTCGTGCTAAGGGTACAGAACCCTTCGTGCGCGAGTCCGACTCGCACTTGACCGGTTTTTTTTTCGTTGATTTTATTTTGTTCTGTTGTTGATAAAGGTACCCGTAGCACGAACGTCGAACAGCTATCGAAAAAAATAACGCGCGTAAAATCATTCGATAAAGTTTGGGAAATTTGTACAGTGCCATCTATCGCTGTAAAGCGAAACTAAATTTTCCATAGACAGTTATTTTGCTCGATAGCTGTTCGTGCTAAGGGTATTGTACCCATAGCACACAGGAACATCTATCGAGAGAAAAACGCACGTAAAAGTACTCGATAGAGCGTAATTGTCTATGAGAAATTTAGTTGCGCTTTTCGGCGTTAGATGGCGCTGTACAAAGTTCCCATACAAAATTACACAATCGTTTTTTTTAACGCGCGTTCGGTTTTCTTTCGCGATAGCTGTTCGTGCTAAGGGTACTGAACTTAATAGGGTAATTCGTTCCCGAAATCCTCCTGTAACGTTTCACATGTCCCGATTGTCTGTCTCTTTCCAATTGATGGGGAAATGTCTCACTCCATTAGGCTAATCTATCTCGCTTTAACTTATTGCTGTTCGCTTCTATTGACGACAGTATAAAAGCAAATATATGATTTACTCATAGCTATTTATGTTATGTCCTGTTTAATAACCTTTTTTTTCTTACAGGTATGACCAGTTATGAAACAGCAGATACGCAAGGCTTAGGCGACGGCAACGTAAACTGGTATTTTTATTAGCTAATGTTTTCCAAGAAATAGCGCGTTTTTTATACGTCAGTACCTACACCTAACACGAACATCTATCGAGAAATAAAACGTACTCGATAGAGGATTTGTCTATGAGAAATTTCATTTCGCTTTTCGGCGGCAGATGGCGCTGTACCAATTTTCTATTTTTAAGCGCGTTATTTTTCTCGATAGATGTTCGTGCTGTGGGTACAGTATACTTAGCCTTAGCACGAACTTCTATAAATAAATAAAATAAAAAAAACTTCTACAGAGTAAGTATAAGTAACTATGTAGTTGCTCCGTGACCAGACCTCACGTTAAAAAGTAGGTAGCTCAAATTGTGTGTTACCTTACTCTATTGAATGCTTTTACGCGCACTATTTTTTCGATAGCTTTTCGTTCTAAGGGTCGTCGTCACCTTCATTATCAATAATTTTTATAAGACCACTGCAGGAAAACAGGCCTTTCTTACGATAGATAAAAGGACGGGCTGTAACCCACTATGCAGTCTGAATGCGATTTAAAGACTATTAAAGACTGCAAATGTAACCGGGATTTTGAAGTGTTTCCCGAAGCACGAAAGACCTCGCGACGCGATACAAAATTTTTGAATACTCATTCATCCAATGACCGACACAAGCAATAGTTGCTTATCCGCCGAAATCACACTCTCAGTCGATCGAAAGATCGTTCTCTTTCAAATATGGTTGAGCGAAGCGATGGCTGGTTCATGCGTCATGCTAGTGAACGGGTGCTGCCAGTGGGAATGGGTCTGCTCCTATCTTAACGCATATTGAATTGTATGTTGATTGTAAACTTTGAGTTTATCTTGTACCCTGCTTAATTTGATTAAGTAATTTGAAATTCATTAAGAAATGAGCTAATGAAATAATGTTATTTATTTGTTGATCTTTGTTATTATAATGTCTGAAAACAATATAAGTACATATTTGTAAATATCGTTCCATTTGATAACGTTGACAAGTTTTTTGCGCCCATTTTTCTTGTCAGCTAAAAGACGTCATAATGGGTGGCAGGGTAAAAAAAATTGACGATTTAAAAATGCTTATTATGTGAGCTTATTTAAATAGAGATCTTTTTCATTCATTCATTCATTCAAGGACAGTTAAAAAACTTATTCGTTTATCGGTTTTATTAAAATCGCCGGTGATCCGAAAAGGTTAAGTGATCCGAAGGTATGTTTGCTTAGTCAATATTTTCGATCCTTCCAAAACAAGTAACGACTCTTCTATATACTGTCTGCTCCCACAAACAATAAGAAGGGTAGACAAACATACCGAGATACAATATTATATGATGACTTTACCTTATCCAAATAAAAACCCTTTCACGATATCTGACGGAAACAAGGATAAGTATACTTGGATTTTTACTTAATATTTACTGGAAGTTATTGATATTGACACAAAATAAACAACCTTGGATAATAATAGGATAGGAATGGAAGAGAATAAAACATCCTTACTAATAATATAAATGCGAAAGTCCATTTGTTTGTTTGTACGCCTTCACGTCTTAACTAGTGAACCGATCATCATGACATTTTGCACACACTTTGTCAGGGGTACAGAAAAGGACAATAGGGTACCTTTCATCCTGAAAAAACATATAGTTCCCGAGGGATGGCAAAAAACTGTCCACGCAGACGAAGTCGCCGGCGGCTGCTAGTTATACGACACCATAAAACGTGTTACAAAATAACCCCCTTATGGTAAATATTATGGTAGATATGGACCATCAAACTGAACAACTTTTACTATGGGATCTACTCTGAAATCGAGAAAAAAATCTGCTGTTTTATACATTTTCATATTTTCGTATAAATTTTTGTAGGCAAGAGTTGTTTTTTCGCGATTTAAGAGTTGGTCCCGTAGATAAACTTATTTAGTTTGATGGTGCCGATATCCATTCAATATGGTAGATATACCTTTTGGCATTAGGGGTTATTTTGTAATACGTTGTATATGTCAACACTACATAACCTCCGAATCAAAAATTATACCTAATATAAAGAAAATTTCCAGGGCCGCCAAATGTTATTATAAATTATTTTCCAATTAACAAAATGACTCTCTTCAGTCAATCTATTGAAGAGCCAAAAAAATGATTGATATCTAATAGTAAATCAATGAACTTTTTATTACAATAACAGTCATATTAATTACAGGAAAATTGCACAGTGTTCATGTCGAAAACCAAAAGATCACTTGTGTGTAATATTGAACGTGACACAAATGCCCAGTGAGCCGAACGCGAGAAATTAATCAACTCGACTCGTTTGACATAGCGCTTGTGGCGGTGACAGTTCGTTATAGTGACCCTCCACTATTGAATTGGATAAAAACTATGATCGGTAGCTAATGTAAAAACGACTTTAATACGCTAAAAAAAATTATGATAAATTCATGTAGTTTGCGTTTAGAAAATACAAAGGTAATGCTCCTGGTATTGCCGTTTTGCGTTGTTACCATTTCGTGTCCATTTAACTTATTTACGGCATTTCATTTTGGAGAAAAACCGTTTTCAATGAAAACAAACAAATGACACTCGTTTTTCTCGCGAGTAATGAGCATAGCGATGTGATGTGATATTTCTCGCACCGTGCCGTACCGCGCTCAAAATCAATTCCGCGATATATCAAAAGAGTCAATCAAATTTATTGGCATCGCAGTCGCAGCAGGCGCACAGTGGACCGATGCCAAAACTTTCTGGACAAAAAAACTTTTGAAATTACGAGAAAATGTTTTCGCATCCTCGCCTGGATGGGACGAGACTTTTAGAGATAAACTCTTCCTGTTTCCTCCTCGACGTTATGAGACAGCGGCGAAAATTGTGAAATGTTTTAGACGCTCGTTGGAAAAAATGTCTTTGAGATTTCTTGAACCGTGAAATTTTTTGGCGCCCCGTGAAATGATATGAAAATTACGATACTTTATAATATACATTATACTTTTTTCAGTTGAATTTAGAATAAAAGATTTTTTTAATGGAAAAGTGGTTAAGGTAAGATAACATTTTAGTAAAGTAATTCAGTTACTTAATTTGTTTCTATTTACAAAATAATTATAAAATTACTTAGTTTCGGCAGTGAGGATCAGTAACGATTTTTGTATAGTGGCTTATCATAGAGCTTATGCCACCACATGATTAACTGTGAAGAAATGTTTGCGATATCTCTTAAACCTGAGAAATTGAACGAGCTAAAACACTGTTATTTTAGGGGGTCTTTATGACGTCATCGTGACGTACGCGAACCTTGTGCCGTACGTGATAAAGCACATATTGCATAGAGTTTGGTATTTCCTTCAAACCCTTAATAACTCAACCATTTCAAAACGGATTTAAAAAATCTTTCACTAAGTTTCATAGCTATTAATATGATTTTATATTATATCAATAAAACTATGATAAGCATGCGATGTTCTATTGACTCACGAATAAGAGTAAATTTAACGACGAAGTGCGTCCGACTATCGTGATTCTTTTTTGTAATAGACCCTCTGTTCAGTGCAAGTCGACTCTTTCTTGCACATTTTTGGGCTAACACACTTTCTTTTGACTTACCTACAACATACTTCTGTGAATTGTGTATACTTGTGTTTACCCACGGAAACTCTGAAAGAAAATCTTCACCTAACATCCCGGAACTCCTGAAAAGTTTCCAACATTTACAAGCATCTGCCATTCCGTACCTGATTACAGCTTAGCTCTTTTACAACGGCTGTGACTTATTTGAAGGTTCTTGTTGGCGGCTCGCCAGACGCTGAAATATAGTGAGCTTGACAAGCTTTTGTTTTTAAGCTGCAGCTGTATATTAGCTGGATGGATGTCTACGCTGTTTGAGATATGGCGGACGATTGGCGAGAAATGTGATAACGAATTTGAAGTCGTTTGTACCGCTTTTTCGTTTACCGTGGACTTTTGTTTCTCTTGGGAATTCAGAGAAATAAAGCCTTTCCTCTCCAAGGTCTTATGTAAAAAAATAGGAAATAATCACTATGTCCAAATTAATTTGTGAAAAATATCGCCCTTTGTTAAAAAGGTAGGCAGATAGTATGAAAAACTTTCATTTCATTCTTTAAGTATTTTTATACCCAATATGTCATATCTAAATGTAAGTGCCTGTATGTCACTCAAAATGTGAAGTTCCTCAATAAATGATAGGTATGTATAAAGTTAACGGACTTTTATAAAAAATACTTACTTACATCAAATTCCTGACTATTCTAAACGATACAATGGAATGATTGGTAAACAAAATTCAATCTGAATAATACCTATGTTGTCCAATGTCAAAAGAGCTTTATTTCCTGAGCTTCAGAGTATAAATCAGTGTGACCCAGCGGTGCAATGGTTCACATTGGTGGCCGGGGTGGCCAACCGATACCTTGATTTATGTCGGGACTTTGATATATTCCTGACACTGTGATTCGTACGAGATTTTATCACAGTTCAAAATAAATAGAATCTGCCAAAACATATTTTGTTAAACATTTTATTTTGACATTGTTCGTAAAATAGTCTGTAAGTACCCTTAGCACGAACAGCTACTTATCGAAAAAATTATGCGCGTGAACACATTCGATAGCAAAATTATGTATGGTAAATTTGTATAGCGCCATCTACCGTCGAAAAGTGAGATTAGATGTTCCATTATCTTTTACGCGTGTTTTTTTTTTCTCGACAGATGTTCGTGCTAAGGGAACTCTGTTAGGTTTAGGGAAACCAAAAGGATACAACTGTTCAAGTTTAAAAAATATTTATTATTTATTTGAACTCGCAAGGTGTGTTATAATATACGCGTGCGATTCCACGCAGAGCTTAGCGAGCAGTAAAACACAAAGATGCGGGGGTTGCAATCCAAAGTTATAAAGGGCTCGTTTTAGAAACTAATATTTACAAGTTACAAAGAGATCGAATATTGTGTTGATACGAGATAGATTTATTTTTGTTTATTCCAACAGCCAGAAATTAAACTTGACACATAAAAATGTAATTTGCTATAAAATAAGTATAAAATCTAAAATATTACCAGACCACCAATAGTGTTCGAAGGTCCTAAGTCCTAATACTCCGGAAGGCTTTTTTCCTTCAAATCCTTTATCTAAAAAAAAAAATATTACATGATTTTGATAGTCTTTCTAAAAGAACTGTGAATCACATTACTTACTTATCTGTGATTTTTCGAAACATTTTGTGGAAAATACTTAAAATTTTAGCAATATTTTCGGTATAGCCTACTACCACGGAAGTTATCAATAACTTAAAAATGTACTTTTCTAATAATATATGTATAATTTGTATAATAATGTAATAATTTGGATATTTCCAAATCATTGCCATAGAAAATCTCAATCATTTAAAAAAAAAAATTTTATAAAATATAGTAATAAAACTCTTATAAAGTATACGTAATCCAAACTGCATTTGCAAAGTATCGGAGATCAGTTCCAGGGCTGCCAAAATCTCATCTCATTATTTTAGGATTACTCAAGAAAAATGGCGGGAAAAAGAGATCTACAGCAAAAAGGTTTTATATCGCAGAACCATATTTCACCAACGACATCTGGATGTCGGAAACTCTAGCCAAAGGATTACGCGCAATGGATTTCCAACTTTTAATGGTATTTTTTTATTTGTATGCCAAACTTTTGACTATTTTTGACTTGCTATTAGTTTACCTCTAATAAAAAATCTTTATTTAGTAAAATAGGTATAGGTACCAAACGTTTTCTAAAATTGCCGTTCAAATGCAATTTAAGAAAATTTACGAACCCAATTTGCTTTTCCAGAGTTACGTTAGTTAAGTCCTCGCGCAATAAATTAATCAACGACTTAAGCAAGCACCCACTAATAATTTAATTATTTAATTAGGTGATCTTAACACCTGCTTACAGGTTTCAAACAAAATAGGCATAGTCAACTCACTATGCAATTGTGATTTTATTTTTACTAAATCAGTGCAGTACCACGCGTTTATTTTACCATTGCCGCTACTTCCCGGTAGTTTTTTTAACCACAAAGAGATAATGCCTTCACCTCACCGGATTTTAAGTAACAATAAGGCTGAAGGTGTAAGTGCACTACACCCGAAATCCTGCCCATTGAGGAACTGGCCGGAGCACAACAGGTTTGAAATTGTTATTGCGTCAGATTTAGGTAAGATGATGGTAGTTAGCCAAGGCGGACTTGAAATAAGCCCAACAAAACCGAGTACGAATGTACCTCCACCTGGATATCAAACCAGGAACCTCTGCTTATTTCACGTTTGGGGGTATCACTAGAACACAGAGGTGGTTGAATATACACTAATATCACTTTTGAACTTTCGCGTTGCATTGTACTTAATTAAAATTACAGGAATTAAACGCGTGCAAACTACGATAGGTATTTTCACACTTACCTATTTTCCCGACGTTTCGACCGAGTTGCATCGGTCGTGGTCGTGCGTTTAATTCCTGTAATTTTAATTAAGTACACTAATATCAGTCTATATTCTGTAGCTACGTGTGATGTGTGACTACGGTGGCAACCCTGTTCGATCACCATCGGTCACTCCGGAGCCCGCTCGGTTTCACTTCCCGTGCGGCTGCAATCATTCTTGAGGAGAAAGTTGCGATGAAAGCTCGTACTTTACTCTGATAATACTGAGTATCGTTAACGTTTTTGTACAATTATTATACGGTGCAATATTGTATTGACAACTTTACTTTAAGTTCTGTCAAGTTGGAGATTTTCTTGAACAACTTTTGCGTGTTTAGTGTTTCTGCCGTAGAGAAGGAAGAACGTACAAGTTATTTCAAAGTTGTAAGTTCAATATTTGTAAATTTTTATCATTATCACCCATTTTTATCCCACCAAGTAATGGTCCCGACCATAGAGGAAATAATCACTACGTTTTAGTCCCGACCATAACGGTATAGTGAAAACACTGACGTCTATTATACAAGTGTATAATGTGAAAAATATTTAACTTATTATCAAGTAATAATAACAGTCAATAATAGTTGTTTTTGGGAATGCCTGTTCTTCACAATCAACAATGTCAAATTTAAAGAAAAGCTAATACTAAAATCAATCATACAATTTTATTATTAATAACCGCTAAATAGCACCGATTTTACTTAACTTAAAAGTAAACATTTCATCGTTTGAATTCAATTTCCAACGAATATCAAATATCGATGCATCGAATCAATCCCATCGAACTATACTTCCCAACTGTATCATGTGAGACAGAGAAATGATACTCGTGAAAACTATATTGGAACGTGTGCAGCAATGGTTGAAAGCTGAAAGAAAATATAAACAAAAGATGTTTGGTACGGATAGGACGTTCGTAATCTTGAAGAACGGCTTCTAGAAAAAAACGCGCGTAACGAGTTGAAATTAAATAAAATGGAACAAAAAATTTTCAGTACAAAATATAGGTAGTCAGTGCTGCCAAATTATTCGTGATTTTGACGTATTTACATAGAAAGTGGCGCCCTCAATATTTGTCAACTCTTTATGGTCAAGCTGTATGGTCAAACTCAATGGTCAAGTTGTTATGAAAAACTGCATTGCACTTTAGGCGGTAGATGGCGCTGAACATATTTCCCATACAAAATTATTCTATCAAAAGTTTTTCCGCGCGTTTTTTTTTTCTTCTTAGATGTTCGTACTACGTACGGGTACTGTTTAAGGATTACTTCGTTTTAAAAATTATTGTCAATAATTTTTTAACCTACTCTCTTAGAGCCTATCCTCTACACTACACCGTTAATTTTTTTTAAGTATGTATATCTAAAAATGAAATGGGGATTTCAGACCACGTGAATGAACAACTTTTACTATGGGGCCAACCACGGAATCTCGAAAAAAATCAGCTGCTCCATAGAAAAGTACAACATCGACTCGACTATAATGTATGGAACAGCTGATTTTTTTTCGCGATTCCGTGGTTGGACCATAGTAAAAGTTGTTCGTTCACGTGGTCTGAAATCCCCTTTCCATTTTTAGATATACTTAAAAATTAACGGTGTATAAAGATTTCTAACATAAAGTTCGCATTTTCTATAAGAAGTGTATTAAAGAGACGCTCGTCAAAGGAGGAGCTGTTTCAATTGATGAATGATTTCTCGGTCGTCTGTAGGATTTTGCTCCCGATTTCTCATTCAATTCCGAAACTTTTCTTATCCCTCCCGATATCAATTTATTTAAGATAGGGTACCTAATATTTTTACGTTATATTTCGAATCTTCAAAATATATGTTTAGTCTAAGGTAGTTATATTAACACCAATTACAAAACTAATATCTTTCTAAAATCCTTACTCGAAAGTCTGTTTGTTTGTTTATTTTTTTTGTTATGCCTTCACGTCTAAACTAGAGATTGCAACCCGGTATGTTTCTCAACCCGGCCGGGCCCGGTAGCATCGCCGCCCGGGCCCGGCGGACCCGGCCGGGTTGATATATTAGAGACGAAACCTATAAGGTACTTTATGAAAATTTGCTGTTTTTGAATGGAAAAAGACAATGATTCAAGGCTACGAATCAATATTTATTTTAAACTAGCAAATCAACAATAATCACTATAATCACTCACTCAAAGTCTCAAAATCACTGGTTTAATACAGAACTGATTACTTTTTTACTGTCTTATGGACGGAATAGTAACATTAGTATTAGTAATTATTAATTTTTATAAGTTTAAGTAAGCAGGTCTTTCTCTTTACTCCTTATAGTGTCTATTTGAAAACAGTATCAGAATAAGAAACTAATAACGCAGCTCAAAGTCAAGTACTAAACTTATAAACTTAGATTATATAGATAGATAAATTTTGGTAGCTTTGTTGGTAAATAAAACAAATTCTTATTTGCCAAAAGCAAAATATTATGTGTTTTCTTAAAGTTTAGCTATTAAAACCAGTGAGTGTTACCAATTTTCTATGAGTTGGCGCTCCCGCGCTGCGGTTTTTATACCTACCGGGTCCGGTGACCGGGCCCGGTAAGAATGGCCGGGCCCGGTGGGTGTCAAAAAGGGCACCGGGCCCGGTTTGCAATCTCTAGTCTAAACTACTCAACCGATGATCATTAAATTTTGCATACACATTGTCAGATTTGTTAGGGGTACAGAAAAGGACATAGGGTACCTTTTATCCAGAAAAAATTATAGTGTCCGAGAGATAGTGAAAAAACTGCCATGCAGACGAAGTCGCGGGCTGCCACTAGTCTTTGAATAAATTCCTCGTCGGAGTCGATCGAAGATAAGATGAACTATCTGCTATTAATTTATAAATCTTTTTAGTAAGCTTACACAAAAATACTTAATAACGTTTTCATCATCATCATCATCATCATCAATATCAGCCGCACGACACCCACTGCAGGGTTAGGGGAGGCCTATGCCTCCCCTAAGGATCTCCACGACGATCGGTCCTGCGCTGCCCGCTTCCCGCAACCTTCACCAGATTGTCGGTCCTACCCACGGAGCGTCGTCCGGTGCGCGGTCGCCATTCCAGAACCTTTCCGCCCCAACGGCCATCGGTTCTTCTCGCTATATGTCCCACCCATTGCCACTTCAGCTGAGCAATCCTTCGAGCGATGTCTGTTACATTAGTTCTCCTGCGGATCTCCTCGTTTCTGATTCGATCACGCAGGGAAACGCCGAGCATGGCATGTTTTCATACATATATCGAAAACACATTTTGCTTGTTTGTACACGACGGTATGACGTCGTTTAATGTCAAGATTGTCAAGAACAAAGCTCTAATATTTACGTTACTTAAGTTCTGACAAAGCGAACTATATTCAAGTAATGCAGGCCCAAAGAGGTACAAGCCAGTAAGTTTCTTACATGATAAGTCTGAAATGAAAATGAGTCTAGTCGAGCAATAAAAGTAAGTGGTAGACTGTCGCTAGCTCTTTTCATTGCGGAAACAACTACAAATAAAGAGTGGGTCTGTATTTATTAAATTAGTTTAATCTTAGTTTAAATTTCCTACACAAAATTGCTTGCATTATATGAAACTCGCCCATGAATCTGACGCGGTCTGAGGAATCACAGCTATGAAAGAGTTTTTATTTAAAGTATTGTGACGGACGGCAAACGACGTTATATACTAAGAGCTAGCCCCGGAAATAGGTAGAGAATTTACAGAGCGACGAAACCCCTCTTGTTTGTGTGCTATACTATCATTATTAACAGATCCGAGCATCCAGCACATTTCCAGTGGTGGGGGTGGGAGTGTTTGGTTGGAAGGTATACAATTACAGAGCTGTGGATTTGGTGTGGTATAATAGCAAGTCAATCATGTCGCGCATCAAAGGTGCGCGAAAAGTGGTAAAATTTGACGCCGCCTGGCACTACTTTCCCACTAGCCAAAATGCCTGGTAATGTTATATTTGATTTAGATACATGAATGGCTTGCTATTATACCACACCAAATCCAGAGTTCTGTAATTGTATACCTTCAATCGGTTTTTCAGCCCCTTTGTTGCCCAACCACTCCCAGCCCCACCACTGAAAAGCTGTCAGGCGCCCAGATTTATTAATAATGATAGTATGGTACAATAACAGGAGGGGTTTCGTCGCTCTGTAAATTGACCACCTATTTCCGGGGCTAGTTCTCAGTCCATTAGGCAGCCATTACATGGTCATGCAAGCGTCAGTCAAATTCCATCAGTCATGAATTACGTTTGACTGATTGACTGATGGAAAGAAGAAATCACATCATGCAACCATCAGTCACTACATTACACGGTAGGTTAACCGTCAGTCACAGCCCGTGACTGTGGTTAAACTGACAGCAAAACCTAGCGTGTAATGGCTGCCTTACACTGACGCATTCGCTTGCGGCAGCGAATCGCTACAACCTTCAACTCGAAAGGAAAATTATTGTCGTCATTACAAAGCCATTTACTGTTTTGACGACTTCCGGTGCATTTTGGGTCAATAAGTCACTACTGCACCACGGTCGTCGTCAATATTATAGGTAGTTTTATAAGTAGGTATTCGGTGTATTGCCTTAGTTATGTCAATATGACCCAAGAAGTTCCTGAAAAGCAATTTCGTCAGCACAACCTCAACACGTGCCCAACAGCCGACAAAGTGCGCAAGTTTTTTTATTTTGGCTGTTGGCAGTTGTAAACTTCTCCAGTGAAGATGCTCTGATTTTTTTGTTGTGTGACAAAAACTGTAATCTCGGGAGCGTGTAGGGCGGTCGTAAACACTTTTGTTGTTAAAACGCTTACCTTTTTCCTTCGGTCGTAATAAATTGGGTCAATTGAGAGGTTTGTTATGTGCACTGTAGATTGTTGTTTGCAACTCACTCGTCATGCTTTCGTTGGTAGAATTACTATTTATTGTGGTGTTATTGTTTTAAAATGGTATTTACAGCAAATTATCGATAGGTGCATTTTCTCTTTTTAGGGTTCCGTACACAAAGGGTAAAAACGGAACCCTATTACTAAGATTTCGCTGTCTGTCTGGCGCTGTCACCAGGCTTTATCCAATGATACTCGTATATCAAAACAAAGTTTTGATATGTCATTGGCTGCAGGTACGTATCCAGACTTTTAATTCGGGGGGGGGGGGGGGATAAGTGTATCCCGTAAACCGGAGAGTGCTTCGCCCGCTAAAATTGAATTTAGTCCTGTACTGTGTGTTCTGGATTTCGGGGGGGGATAAAAAACAAGTTTGTTGTATGGGAGCCCCCCTCAAATATTTATTTTATTCTACTTTTAGTATTTGTTGTTACAGCGGCAACAGAAATACATCATCTGTGAAAATTTCAACTGTCTAACTATCACGATTCATATGAGATACAGCCTGGTGACAGACAGACAGACAGACAGACGGACAGCGGAGTCTTAGTAATAGGGTCCCGTTTTTACCCATTCGGTACGGAACGCTAAAAACAGAATAAAATAATTATTTAAGGGATCCCATACAATAAACGTGTTTTTTACGGAACCCTTCGTGCGCGAGTCCGAGTCGCACTAGGTCGGTTTCTTTTTTACCCACGACGGACGGAACGGAACGGAGGCGGTATATGCGTTTGGGGCATAAAGTTAATCTTATTAACTTTATGGTTTGGGGTTAGAGGTTGTGTGTTTTTTCTGTTTGTTTGTTTGTGTGCTACCATTTTCCTCGGAAACTACTGGGCCGATTTAGATGCGGTTTTTTGTTAAAACGATCACATGGACCAAAACTTACAGCTTCTCACATGTTCATATCTACAACTGCAGCAAGTATAAAAAGAACATTATGAAAATTAAATAAGTTGTGATTAAAATTGTACCTTACAAATAATTTCACATTAAAAAGCAGTGTAAATATTTTATCTCTGAGCAAATCTATTTGATATTGATTACGTTTTCCATGTTAATAAATATTTAAGTTATTTAGAACAACTTTTAGTACGCATTCCTCTCTCATCTACATATACTCTGCGAAACTTGCTGAGTGTATCTTCGTGTTCGAGTTAAAAAGTTTGATTAAAACCTTTTCGATGTTAGCTTGGTATTTCTAAATTCTGTGCGAACCTTTCTCAACAAACAAAGTCAATTTCGTAATTATCTTCTTAATTAACATTGTTTTTTATTTGTTTCGTGTTAATTAAGGCAAACAAATGTAATGTAAGGAACATACGCAATAGGGAATATGCATCAATTTTTTTTTATCAAATCAAATGTATAATGCGTGAGAAAATCAACTGTAATATTATAACTTTTTTCTTGCGTTTTTTCTCGTGATATAATTACTTGAAGTTAGCACGCAGCAGCAACCGCCGAAAACGCTCCATATAAAACGACGTCACATGTCACGTTTCAGGCGCGCGTTTACTATGGAGTTGGCCAAGAATTTTCAATTATTTTCAATTATCTTCCTAAATTTTGCGTTTTTTCCCTGATTTCATCGTGTGATAATGATAATACTTACATTATTATTTTTTATTTTCCTGTTCCATCATAAAAACATGAAAACGTGTCCGAAGCGATCAAACTCAAATTTATCAAAATCGGTGACTTATGCATATTCCCTATTATACCCCAATCATTTACGTTTCTTTGTTCAAAACAGAGTGTGATTCAGTACCCATAGCACGAACAGCTATCGAGAAAAATAACGCGCGTAAAATTACTCGATAGAGAATTCTCAATGGAAAATTTAATTTCGCTATTCGGCGATAGATGGCGCTGTACTAATTTTTTATACAAAATTGCACTATCGAGTAATTTTACGCGCGTTATTTTTCTCGATAGCTGTTCGTGCTAAGGGTACAGTTAAAATTATTGCGCTGTGACATGTATTAAGTTCAACAGTTTTCGATACCGTTACCAGTTAATATTAAAGTCGTATTAATGATACTGAATGGGTAAAGCGAATAAACGATATTTACGTTATTCAGCACTACTCGACGTTCCAAATTTACTGCGTACCGCCATTATTCATCTGTATGTTAATTTGGCGGAACTCGCTTGGCACACACATGCCACACAAAGTTCGGGAAGACACCGAATGACGGCAACTACTACCGTAATTATTCGCTAGGGTTGGCACCTATTAGCGTAAATAAATATTGTTATACGTAAATTACTAATGTCTCGATCCTATGAAGTAGGTAGGTACTTTGAAGGTAACACGGAAGATAGAAAGAAAAAAAACTAGAGGAAGGAATCCCAAACGATGGATCAAATATCCAAGCTCCATCAGTTCTAGCACAAACATCTATCGGGAGAAAAAACGTACTTTAAAAATCAAAAGAGTAATTTTGAATGTCAAATTTGTACAGCGCCATCTACCACCGAAAAGCGAAACGAAATTTATTATAGATAATTACTCTATTGAGTACTTTTAACTTCGATCATAGATGATCGAAGACTTTTAAGCGCGTTTTCGTCTCTATAGATGTTCGTAGGCGACCGATAGAAACCTATTTATCGACAAGATAACACGTTCTCAGCAAGAAGATAATGACTTAGAGGAGAATAAAAGGAGAATACTTAAAATGTCTTTCTATGCGGAGCTTTTTGTTAGCAGCTTTCTGTTAAAAACATTGATATGAATCCATGCGAATGCTTTCTCTCTCACTTTATTTGTAGTAAGAACTTTTTCTCTCAAGAATGTGACCTGTTAACTCCAACAGCGTAGTTCTACATTCCAAAAGTTCTTGACGAAAAGCGCAGTTAAGCGCAATAAGGGCTAAAATACGATAGCAAAGCGGCCAGCGTTCTAGCCAAAGATACCAAAACAATGCTAAACACTTAATTTCCGCTTCCCAATAGGACTGTCAGGAAAGCAATTAAACGTTTGAACTAAGCTTGAATAATATGTTTCAAACGTTTCTAGTAGGTAAGTAAATAAATAATTGGGTAAACTTCCAAAATAATTACCTATTGAATAAAAGATATATCGATAAATTATCTCTTATATAAAAGTGAAGGGAGTGACTGACATACTATTGCCCAGGCCAAACCACTGAACCTAGAGACTTGAAACATAGATATCTATATATACATAGATACCTTATACAGTGTAAACACCCACTAAGAAGGGATTTTTGGAAATTCTACCCCTAAGGGGTTGAAATGGGGGTACAAAGTTTGTATGGAAAAAAAATAGACATTACAACTTGTAACTTCGTAGGAGTACTTCTTAAAACAAATAAGCAAACACATGTTTCGTGGTTTTTCGAAACTCAACCCTTTAGGGGGTAAACGGGGTAAAAAAGCCCGAAATCGATATGGGTGTCGTTATTGAGGTTTTATGGGATGTTGATTGCGAAAATGATATTTATTTTTAAGTCCGACATAGTGGCTTTGTTTCAACCCCTAAACGGGTACAATGGAGTTCATGTTTTGTATGAAAAAATAATATTAAATAGACATTTTGACGTGTAACTTCGTAGGCGTACTTCCTTTTAAAAACTAACAACAGCAAACACGTATTTTGTGATTTTACGATAATTAACCCCTTAGGGGGTTGATTGGGTAAATAAGGGTACACCGTATTTTGTGATTTTCCGATAATTAAACCCTTAGGGTAGATGGGGTAAATAAGAGCATACTGGAGGTCTTTAAAAGATCTGCCTATTCAACCATTAACAGCATGCAAATATTATTTTAAAATAAAACTAACAAGTACTTAAGTACAGTTAAGAAAAACTAAAAAAGTATACTTAAGTAAGTATACTTTTTTTTCACAAAAATGTGAAAGATTAATGTTTGGATGTTTGTTGCTCAATCACGTAAAACCAGCTAGACGGATTTAGAATAGCACACAGATAGTTATAGCTTGTGGTATTGATACTTTTTATCTCGGCCAAAGGTTTTCCGAATGTCCATGCGGACGAAGTCGCGGGCAGAAGCTAGTTTAATATAAGTTTCCTATTCTAGAAAACAATAATACCTTGTAAGTAATAAGTTAAAACAGAGACATGAACTAGCTTACAAAGGCACAACTTAAGTTGCCGTATTTCCCGTTTGCTAAGACAGCGAAACTCAGAAACGCGTCACTGCTTCGCTTAGGGTTGACACTTACAATGGTTTTGTGTAAATATAATAAAGTTTAATTACCTATGTCGTAAGTAGTTGACTGTTCCGTAGTATCTAGTATCTCTACTTAGGCAGGTACTTGTATTATCCTTCAAAATATTTTATATTTTAATATAAAACTTAATAAGATATTTTGAGATAACACTTAATAAGAAAATGCAATCGGAAACTGGCACTTGGGTGTTCTAGCATTTGGTCACAATGTATGAAAATATAGGCAATAATAAATAACTAATATTTTTATTTTTGAGGTAAAAAAGCGAATATTATATGTGATTCGAATCGAATATTAGATGTGGTCAGATTATTGTATGTGGGTATAATGTTCAATATCCTTAATCTATCTTAAACTAAATCGCTCAACTATATAAACCACCACCTACACACATATGAAATCCTCTATATCTCTATGAAAACAAGACGAGAGCGAACAAATAAACAAGCTCTTACTAAAGGCAAATTATCGAGTGGGCAAAGTTCGGGCTCTGCAGCCGAGCTATACAAAACTTTGAGTCGACAACCCTGAGAACCTCACTGACAACGTTAGGAGGTGACACCCGTCGACGCCTCTTCACGACTTATTTTTCGATTGCCTTTATCTATTATTTGGCTATTCTGGGACCTTATATACCTACTATCATGTTATTATATTGCCTTTATCAAAGTCGAAGTCAAAAATAGCTTTATTTAAATTAACTAAATTATTAAGTACATTTGAATTCCTACCACCCGTTCCAGACTTTTAATTTTTTTAGATTTATCTTTGTGATATCCTCCATCTTTGCCCATTTTTTTTTATTTTTGATGATTGTGAAAAAAGTATGTACCGTAGAGAATTAGAGATACCGGAGTCGCATATTTGGTATTCAGAGATAAAATTGAATAGAACAGAAAGGTAAAAAAATGTTCATAAGTAGTATTTTCACATAATTGAGTTTAAGAGGTGGGCTAAGTTATACGGCAATGTGCCCATCTTAGCAAATCGGGAATTCTGAAGCCAAGCCATGAGAAAAAAAGGTGGGCAATGTTGTGTACACATGTTATTTTCTAGAATCTTCATACAAAAAAAATTATAGGACAAAAGGGAAAATATGGAAGATGACGGTATTTGGCTATTCTGTGACCCGATTCTACTATCATAAATTTTGATTTAACTAACCATTAACGCCATTGCAGTCAAAGCACAAATGTGTGTCAAAAATTCAAAATGTGGTTTTTAATTTTCTCATCAAATCTAAAATTAAATTATCAGAGTCAATGCGGAAAGAGAACCGTCATGGGATTTGTGCTTGATAACCGTTTTTGTCATGTTGACGGCACCGTTAACGTCATTATAGTACAACTATCTCGACTTATTATTATATCATGATACTAGGGACCCGCCCTTTTAATCAATAACATTTTTCGAAATGGTTGAAATATGTTATTTTTTGGCGAAAAATTTCAAGAACTTAATCGACAAAAATGGTTTTATTATCGAGTTCACAAATATTTCACGAGAATCGGTTGTGAAATGCAATCTATAGAGGAGAACAAACGGACAGCCGTACAGTCATACGAAAGCATTTTTGCCGAAGCTGAAACGGAAACGCTTCACTCACGCTTCGCGTTCGCTCGGTCAATTAAATAAATTGTATCATAACTGAAAAAAAACTTTGTTATATCTGCTTCTAAATCGTTTCTCAGCACAAAAGTACCTACCTTACCTACCTTTTGGGTCTGTTTCATATTTATCGTTGTATCTCAAAGCTGTTGACGACTCAAGTTATTTACAGGCATTCACAAACACATGTGTATTCTTTTCCCAGCTAATACATCAACAAAATAGACCAGATAAAAAGCTATTGTGCTCGCGTCTCACTTATAGGGAATGTCTCGGGAAATAACATCTGCTAAGAGAAAAACTCTAAGCATTCTTCCCATATTTCTTGCGAAGGAAACTTTCACAAGTTATTTTGTAAAAAGGAAATTTTCTGAGACGAAGAGCTTCATATGAAGTTGTTTGTTTGTTGTTCAAAGTACGCGGAATAATGTATACAAGTGTGTGTGGATTTTGGGAGGTCTTGTAAAGATCGGGGCGTTAGACAGAATCAATTTTTTATATTTATTCTATCAGAAACTGCCAATAACATCAGACAGAAACTTCGCTAGTAAAAACAATATGGATTTGAAATTTAAAATCTATCAAAAATCTACAACATTTTTCATTTTACAATTCGTTATTGCTTTGAAAGACCCGTATTTAAATAAAAAAAGGTCTCAACTCAACTTTGAGAGCTTTCTTGAGATAGTAATAATAATCATTGACTTCCATACAATGTTATTTTTAGTTAATACAAAACCTCTCGTGGGGTTGATCAGACCATCAAACTGAACAACTTTCATTATGAGACCAACCTTGAAATCACGAAAAAAAAATCTGCTGTTCCATACAAAAGCACAATCCTACTCCATCGAAATGTATGAAATAACAGATTTTTTTTTTCGCGATTTCAAGGTTGATAATGAAAGTTGTTTAGGTTGATGGTCTGATCAACCCCATGAGAGGTTTTGTATTAACTAAAAATAACCTTGTATATTTCACAAAAAAAAATTGTCATTATAAAATAGGTCTTTGAGATGCCATTTTTATAGTAACCGCATCTCAGGTAGGTATGATCTCAAGATAGCTGTCATGTCAACGTTTGGAGCGGTTTATAAATATGGGCCCAGACTACAGGGCTTGAGGTCGTGTAAGTAACTATTTTTTTTATTATATTTAAAAAGAAAAGGTACCTACCTACTTCTTCGATATACCTACACTCCCTAAGTTCCATCCTCGTGGAGGCTTTTAAGAGCCTATCACATAATATGGGTTACTATGTCAAGCAAGAACTGAAACATTCTGCCGATGCGGCCACTTGTGTGTTATTCTTTATCCACAAATCTTGACTTTCATTTAATAAAGTATTTCTGAAGGGGGATTTATAAAGAAAAGGATAAAAAAACTTCAGTCAAATTGGTCACGTGTCACATTGGTAAGTCCAAAACAATTTTTTTTTATATTTGATAGTTTCCTTAAGTTTGGAATTGAATGATTGTTACTCGTATCAACACTAGATAAAAAAAAAACACGATTGCCCTGCCCGAAAAAATGTAGAACAAAATTTTTATTTTAAGAGGTCCCACCCACGACTGTAATGATACTTGTTTTTTTTTACTTTTTTTATTTTTGTTTTTTTTGGACAGGGCAATCATTTTTATTATTTTTATTTTATACATTTTAGTGACAAATTATATCATTTTGGTATATGCCTTTCATTTGATAAATCATTGGAAAAATTTAAGATTATTTTTCCACATTCCAAAATGGCGTCATTCAGCCGACACATTACTTTTCCGAATAAATCTATAGCCAGTGTCAGTCAGGGTGATGTAAGGATTCTAACAATGCCTCACACTTAACCAAATCATCAGGCTATACAATACAATATTTTCATATATGAACCCTGGCTTAACACAAGACACACGCTTTTTCGGGCAGTCGTGTAAAAAAGCCTGGATTAGGACTTTTTCATCTGTATGGTATGATTCATTTTTATAGATAAGGAGCTTGGGGAAGCTAGCTCGTAAATAATAATTAAGCTCAGACGTAAATAGAGATCACTTCCGAAAGCTAGGGTTTCCTAAGATGACGGTGCCGTCATATTACGGCCGTAATTTAGCAGCGTAGAACGTTGTCTATGTAAACAATACGGCGTGGTTTCTGACGTTACGGTGTCGCCGTATTGTTTACATAGACAACATTCAACGCCGCTATATTGCGATATGACGGCACCCTATCCTGTGGTGTGACGCCAATGGATAAAATAAGAAATGAGTATGTCAGAGGAAGTCTGAAAGTAGCACCAGTAACAGAGAAGCTGCAAGGAAATCGTCTGGCTTGGTTTGGGCATGTTATGAGAAGGGATGAAGGGCATGTTACTAGAAGAGTAATGGATATGGATGTTGAGGGCTGGAAAGTAAGAGGAAGACCGCAGAAAAGATGGATGGATTGTGTGCGGAATGATATGAATGTGAAGGGAGTGGATGAGGAAATGACGAGTGACAGGAAGGAATGGAAGAAAAGGACGCAATGCACCGACCCCAAATAAATTGGGATAAGGGTAGGAGGATGATGATGACGGCACCCTATCCTAGGAAACCCTAGCTTAAGTGCTACGATCCTTACTTATTTTTCTATCGCTTTAACTCTCATTTTATTATAAAAGTGGTACCTAGCTTATTATTTTCAAAAGCCAGAACCTTATAAAACTAAATTAAATTAACTTGCAAACTTATCAAAAAGAGTCAGTCCACTTCCAATGACCGGCTTATTAATCGGACGCAGCTGCCATACCAATTACGCTTTATTGACAATTCCAGAAGGGACGACTCTAATGAAATCTTTCAGAGAACTTTTCAAGAGAATACTTGTTTTATATTCAGATACAACTGTACAAAGATTGAAAGAAGCTTTGAAATAATCTAAAGCTTTTGCATGAACTGAGTGAAAAAGGATTTCCTCCCACATTGATCGTACCCTTAGCACGAACAGCTATCGAAAAAAATAACGCGTGTAAAAACATTCGATACAGTAATTTTGTAAGGTCATTGGGCATATTTGACCTGCTTGATGAAAGTTCGCGTACAAAAACCCAGTTTTAAATTGAAGAATTCAATCCCACTTTTCAAAATATGTATTATTTTTTATGTACCGACCGGCAGAAAAAAGTTTTTCACAGTATGTGTGCGAGTATATGCATGATGTTATAAAACTTTTGTTAATAAAACAAAAGTTTTTACTTTCAGCATTGTGAAAATGTGTGGTACATGCATTAAGCGTTTGTATTGTCTTTATCTATTTATTTTATTTTATTTTTTATTGAAATGTTATGATATAATGATAATAAAAAATGAAACATTGCCTGCAAGAATGCGACCCATATCACTGAGTAGCAGATACATTTATCTACATATCTAGCCCTATTTCGTTTGTGTACGCTAAAGGTTAAACGTTCGAACAAAATGCCCATTGACCTTTGTATAGCGCCATCTACCGCCGAAAAGCGACATGAAATTTTCCATACATAATTACTCTTTCGAGTACTTCTACGCGCGTTTTTTTCTCGATAGATGTTCGTGCTAGAGGTAGGTAGGTACTGTTTATGTTTATCATCACGTCCATGTGGCCGACTCAAAAGTATTATATAATCTATCCTATATGCAAATACAATATAGAAGTCTTTGCCTATATGACTTTTTTTCAGGTGTACAAGTACTGTAGCTTGGGAAAAAAAACAATAAAGAATTTTCATGAATTTAAATTCACGACGCGACATTATTTTCATTTAATGTACTACGCGCAAAACTTTCAGAGGAGCGTGGTATATTATGTATTCTATTTTCTGTGCCGAGGTCGTTAGTTTATTCACTACGGTTGACATTGGAACTGAATGTCCTTTTAGTCCGCCTTTTGTATCACTAAATGTATACCTATGTACGCACCCTGAGCGAAAGTGGCGTCGCGGTGAATTTTATTTAATATTATTATTCTAATACACAATTTTAATAATGTTTTACGTGGAATTTTTAGGGCCCACAGTCTAGTATTTTAAGACAGTATCGTTACATTCCCTCGTATTCACTGCTAGAAGTAGATAGCAAATTGCAAAACTGCTAAAAGTGGTCGTTTTTGACACATTTGCTATCTACTTCTACGAATGACTACGAGGGCATGTACTGACACCCTCTAAAAATACTACAACATGGGACCAAAAAACTCCACGTAAAACAATATTAAAATCTTTTTCTATTAATAACTTATTAAATAAATACCTCTGAGGGCACCACTTTCGGTAGTACAACCGCCTAGAAAACAATATATGTATGTATGTATATGACAATATGGCTATTCATGAGACATTATTTATTTGTTACATGTTAACATATTTGCTATTAACTTGTATGGCATTTATCTAGTCTAGACATAGACATTAAACAAAGATTAAAGACTACTTAGATTCAGACGACAGTCAGAATCTCGTTCATAAAGGTTACAGACAACATAGTTAAAATTAATGATGGCTGCGAAGTGTGAACCTGCCTTAAGGTCTTAAGATAGATGGCAACGACAATAATCCTTGGAAATGAGGAAACTTTTTATGTTCCTCTAGAGACTTAATAGGGCAAGAAAGATGTTTTATAATAGTAACAAAAATTCACAAGATTTTTCAATCACTTATTAAATTTACTTTGAGTTCTAATAACTAAGACAAATAAATAGGGAATTGTTATGAAAATAAATACTTCTATCAATATACTTTGAGAAATCCCCTTTAATTCTCAACTAGCGACCCGCTCTCGCTTCGCTTCGGTGTAGTGTGGAATTTGACACCATGTATTATACCATATAAACCTTCCTCTTAAATCACTCAATCTATTAAAAAAAACGCATAAAAATACGTTGCGTAGTTTTAAAGATTTCAGCATACATAGGGATATAGGGACAGAGAAAGCGACTTTGTTTTATACTATGTAGTGATATTGGTACTCTTGAGCTACTTGCGTAGTCGTTTCGGATTTATATTTTTTACGCATAAAACTAATAGGAAATTCACGGATGGCTAGAGTCACGACAAAGCTCATACAGGGTCATTTTTGGACCCCTTTTCAAATTTTGTCAGGTTATTCTATAACAGCAGTACAATCAATTTGTGAAGTAAAAAAATATATTTTTTTCCTTTTTTACCCCAAACTTTTAACTATACAAATTTAAATTGTTGTCACTGTTTGCACATCGCACGGTCGACCCGCGCGAGCCCCCCTCCCGCCACCCGCCTTCCCCCGCTCGCGTCGTTTGCGCGAGGGTGAGCGTGCGCGGCTAAATTTTTGGACATAAAAAGTGGCTAAAAACTGTGAATTTAAAAAGAAAAAAAAACATAATTATCTCACCAAAATTTTTTTATTACTCCCTTGAACTTACATTTCAATTTGTAAAGGGGTCGGAAAATTACCCTGTATATCTAATTATTAGGAAGGTTATTATGAATTTCTAAGTTCAGAAAATTACGAATAGAATAGGAGTGAGTGCAATAACACCCTTTTTACTATAATTACTTATAGTATATTATGTACTTATAGTAGTTGAGCCAACAGTGCCCCTAGCACGAACATTAGGGCTAAATATGTAGATAAATGTATCTGCTACGTAGTGGTATATATGGGTCGCATTCTTGCAGGACATGTTTCATTTTTTATCATTTTATCATAGCATTTCCAAATAAATAAAATAAAATAAATAAATATAGTCAATACAAATGTTTATATGCTTGGACCACACATTTTCACAATGCTGAAAGTAAAAACTTCTGTTTTATTAACAAAAGTTTAATAACATTAAACATATACTCACACACATAATGTGAAATAACTTTTTTCTGCCGGTCGATACATATAAAAATAATACATATTTTGAAAACTGGGACTGAATTCTTCAATTTAAAACTGGTTTGGTTTCTGTACGCGAACTTTCATCAAGCGGTCAACTATGCCCAATGACTTTTCTCATACAAAACTACTCTATCGAACGTTTTTACGCGCCTTATTTTTTCGATAGCTGTTCCTGCTAAGGTTACTGAGTAGAAAGAACAAGGAATTTTTCAACTGAGTGCTCTATTCCAACTTTCAAAGAAGGAAACAATTTCCGATTGAAAATCAGCGGTTAATTAGAAACTAAACTCCTGGTTAACTGGCCTGTAGTTCGAACTAACTGCGAGTACAGTCGGAAGCGGAACGTAACTCTTTGATAGCTTAAGCAATTATTCCCAGTTGAGTACTAAGCACTTTTCACTTTTATAGATGTTTCTAGTTCTAATAGTATAGTAGTTGGAATGGGATTACCATAGAACTTTGAATTTAATCATTATTTAGATTAGATAACTCAGTTTTATAAAGATAGAGTGATGAATATATAAAATACATTAACTATGTGACTTTGATTATTCTAAACCTGTCTAATCTAATAATTATTTATTTTCTATTTATAACTGCAGTTACAGTGTTTTTGTACAAACAACGCTTGACTGGATATATTGGTGCCAAAACGTCAGGAAAATAAAAAATTAAACCAAATACCAACTAATTTCCTAAAAACCGCGCTAGTATCCGTTAAAAAGTGTTTTATTTCAGTTTAAAAGTGTATAATATAACATTTTACCATTTAAAATGGTTATCAGATGCAAATCGCCTGAGACGTATTTTTGACCATATCTCCGAGGATTTTGAGAGGATCGAGATGAAAATAGCACTAAAAGTTGAGGAATTTATCGAGACACGTGTGAACGTTTGAATTTTGAAAATCTACTAGTAACTTTTTTTGAAATTGTGCAAAATTCCAAAAATTCCGCGTTTTTTAGGGGGTGTTTGTTTACTAAATTGTAAATATTTCGGAAAAAAAACTGACTTAAGAAAAAATGAAAAAAAAGGTCCTAGGGTATTAGTTTAGCTACCAAATGGCGAAAAAATTTTGAAAATCGGTAAATGATTGTGACCTGTAGGTGGTCCCTTTAGATTTGGAATTCTAGAAAAACTACTGTTTCCGTACATAAAAAGTGATGTAGCTTCTATGATTATTGACTGATCGTCATGGTAATAGTGTTAAAATATGCAGAAGCAGATGAGAAGTGCATTAGTTGGAATTTTGAAAATTGGTTAATATTATTTCGGCTGCGTCGAGGCAGTCAGCGGGCGCTTTTGTGACACGAGGCGGAGCCGACTGTCACAATCGTAATTAAAAATAAATAGGTACTACCTACCTAGGTAACTTTAAAAATATAATAGGACTTTGCATTTGATTTGATTTTGGTTTTTCGTAAATTTTTGTGAGTAGATTAAAATTAGGGTACCTAGATCAAAAAAGATCTAGGCACCCTAATTTTAATATTTTTTTGTCTATTCATGATTGCATCCACCTATTCATCGTACCCAGGTAATTGTTATTATTTTCCAGTCTGATACTCTTGTTGTCTTTAGATGTAGAAAACTTGAATAAACTATCGATAATCATAAATTCAATATAAGATTAATATTGATTGATTCATTCGATTCATTGTCAGTATTATTTTTTTCTTGGCGCAGTATTTAAAAATATTTGCTTCGCATGTGAAAGGAGAGTGAACGCAGTGATATTTGCAACCACGCTTTTATGTCTTGCGCCTTATTATAATAAGGTGTCAGTAGGTACTAGTTAAAGACACGTCATAATAAATAAAGTACTAGATATTTATACTTATTTACTTATGAGTAAATACTGTCAGTCAAATTTTTTAATACATTGTTAACTTTAAATTGTACAAAGGGAATTATTAAAATAAAACACACGAGTAGTTTGATTGAAATAAATTTATTCAAGTAATAACAACATAAGATATATTTTAGTCGCAAAACGAAAGTTTAAAAGTGACGGTAGGTACTTATAAATATATTTCACTTTGTTCGTTCGTTTATCCTTGCTCTATACTGTCTTGGATTTGTGCTATTATGTTTTTAGTGCCTGTGTAAATACTGTCTAGAAAAATATTCTCGACAACGTATTGTGTACAAATTTTAGCATCACAAGTGCACACTAAACTTCTATTCGTGAGCTGGTTCGCATCGTAAATTTCAATCCGTATTATTTTTGAAACTCTGCTTTTATGTGGTTTTTTAATATAAGATTGAGGCAGGTGACTCTTCTTCAACTTCTTTTTTGTACATGTAGCTGCTTCACCTTGAGGAGTATACTCCACTGCTCCAAGCGTCCGATTTACAGGAATGAAATTGAATAATTCATTTGAATCCTGAAAATAATGAATAAATATAAGTAGTTAAGTACTCAATTAATGACATCACATACACAAGTATTTATTTTTAATGTTAACGTGACTTACCTCCATTGCTTGCGACTGACTCTGGCGTTCCGCTAATAAATTGTAGTATTTTTTTTAAGATGCTTCACATTCATATAGAAAAAAAAATGTCATTAAGGTTCATTATATGTAAAAATATAGCAGCGACAATATTATGATGACAAAGCAAAATTAATATGAAACTACAATATTCCAACCACATAACTGAAACGTCACTAAATGATTAGATATTTATAATACCTATTCTATATAAAGGCGAAATATTGTTTAAGTCATCAATTTTAATTAAGAAATTTTCATGAAGTCATTAGCTAAGTTAAACCAGACTGTTGAAAACTAAACTGATCTAAGTAAGCAAGTACAGTTAACAGCACGATAGGACATGTTGACCTTGAGACCGTCTTTATGCCGCCGGCGCCGTACTGTAGTAGGAACTTACATACGTACGTTTTCTTCATGATGTCGGATATCTAGTCCATCCATACTCATACTGTTTTAATGTAGGTATCATCTCTAAGTAATATTATTAAATGTGAAAATGGGTTGTTTGTTCGTCACGCTTTCACATCTCAACCAATCATAAAAAATTGCATACACGTTTCACGGGTACAGAACGTAGGCTACCTTTTATCCAGAAAAAATATTGTATGTATAGAAAAGCAACTGTTCGCGCAGGCGAAGTCATGGGCGACCGCTAGTTATTTATAAGTATGGTTCTTACAAGTTCGCGTTAAATAAACACTTATATTAGTCACTGATCCAAGTTCTATTTATCATCTATTAATGCATAAAAAAAATCAAGAGAAAGAATCGAACCTGAGCCATTCTTCTGTCCGAGTGGCTACTCTAATTACTAAGCTATTATGACATTAGTTGAAATCATAATTAAATTCGATAAATTTTTGACGAGTGTAAGCTACGGCCAGGCCAGTTAGCCAAGCGCGGTGCATTCGCCTCGGATTGTGAAAGGTACTAATTCGATTCCCATCTAAAATAGGTACTTGATTTTTATTCACTAAATTTATTTTCAACATAAAACTTTATTAGCTAGTTAATACAATTTCATATGAAAAAAAACAATGTATCGAGCACCGAACCGATCACACCGGCTGACTGAATGTAACCACTGAGCTATTATGGCTATATCAACCTAACTTGATTTATCGAAACTTGCTAAAGTTATATACTTACCTACCTTATTCAATAAATAATTTAAGGGTGAGGGTGACCTATGTTTTTTGTAAAACTATTACAACTAAGAATCATGACGAGTGAGTGCTCTAACCATTGAGCTTTAATGGCATTTATTTCTACGACAGTTAACAACCGGCTTAGCAGAGTAGTATCATACAGACCTAAAGGTCTCGGGTTCGAACTCGAAGAGGTACATAAGGTAAGCATGTGTGATAAATAGTGAACACACATGCAAACATATAGCTAAGTGGTACCTAATATCAAATAGACTAGCATATAAACATAAAACCTAATACCTCAGCGTTTTTACATATTTGGAACCTGTGATTTTACTAATAAGGCTTAGAGTCCACGTGGACCTGTATTATTTAAGCCCGACAATTATCTCGTGGTAGCACAGAACAGCTCCTGCCTCCTAAGGGACAAAGCCTCCGGTGCCCAGTGCTCTAACAGTTCGAATCTGCAGTGAAGATAATTATATTAAAAAAATGTAAGTACCAACTATTTTTATTGTCCTCGTTAAAAGTTTGTAGACTGACGGACCCATTGGCGCAGTGGTGCTGAGCCAGAGTGGTGAACCAGAGGTCGTGGGTTCGATCCTCACCCGGGACAAACACTTAAGTGATAAGCATTTATTTGTGTTTGCTCCGTGTCTGAGTGTTATTATAATTAGTGATCTCTCAGTGTCCTGGGTTCGATTCCCGGATGAGGCAAGTACGTTTATGCTGAAAATAGGATTAAATTGTGTTTATATTGCATTCATGTTATCACTTATGAGTGTCGAGTAGAGATAATTAATTTACCTACATATTATTTCAACTTAGTCTGTTACATACTATAAACATTGAACAAATTAAAATGTAATTGTATTTTGTTTACAGGTCTGAAATTCTCGCCAAGGATCTTTTCTTGTCAAGTGACTCAGAAGAAGAGTCACAGCCACCACCACCACCACCTGTAGAAGAAAAGAAGGCTAAGCGTAAGCCTAGCAAACCGCTCGAGGGAGGATCAACCACCAAGAAGCAGAAGATAAAAATCAACCCAGTCACTCCGCCCGCTCGTCTCACCGCACACGAGCTATTCGGCAGTGACGAAGAAGACACCGCTTCACCCAGCTGCAGTAGAACGGGTAAAACACTACCACCGCTATATTCATATTTAACTAAGAGGCAGTCAAAGGGCTGCACAAGACAGGTCAAGGAAATGTCCCACGGAAAATTTTACATTGAACTCAAAGTCTATGATGCCGAGGAGATCAAAAAAGTGCAGCCGATCAACAGATGGCGCTACGCTATAACCACAATTAAGACTCGCATGAGTGATGATAAGGAGCCGTGGCGGTTTATTAAAGGCTTCATGAGAGAGGCTGAAAAAGACTTTAAACATTGCCCCGCCACTCTGATGGGCATGTATGAGAGTTAGTTATTAGTGAAAAAGTGCCTAATTTTATTGTTTAAGTCCCTATCATATAAGTATTAATTATCATCTTTTTATTTTTCGTAACTTTATAATTATAATGCATCCATTATTATACTTAATATATCATAAATAATACATTTGAATTTTATTTTTTTTCACAGCTGTATCACCCAACAGCATATCAAGATCTCGAAAGTTAAAAGACTGTTATGAATGTAAAATTTTAATACCAGAAAATCAGTATCAATATCACATGAGAACTAATATGCATAAAGCAAATTGTTTGTTGAAAACACAATTCAACAATATTAATATTATTGCAACTGCATTTAAAAACAGACTGTTAACATATCGCCTGAACGTCGCTGAGAATGAACAGTACCTCTATCCAGAGACTTTTCTCAGCGATAAACAGAAAGATATTATAAAGTTAATTACGATGACATTGAATGAACACAATTCCATTAAATTGAATTTTGAATTGTTTGCTAACTTTATGCTACCGACATCAGATGAAATTTGTCTGAAGTCATTTAATGTGAAATATTTCATTGTTTTTAAGAACACTGATTTATATGAGTTATTAATAGACGTATCAAATCAAATTAAAGCAAAATTAACTGAGTTTCAACACAGTCAATCTGGCTGGATGTATGTTTCTATGAGTCATCTTGAAATAAACATGAATAAATATTCACCTATGAGAGGTGGGACATATGTAAGCCTACCCTCATCCATTAAAAATACTAAAAGTTGTATTAACATCCAGAATCAAGATAATTGTTGTTTTTTATGGAGTATAGTTGCAGCAATATACCCAGCAAAAAGTAATGTATGCAGAACTAATTCTTACCCACATTATTCTTCCGTTTTAAATACTGAGGGAATGAGCTTTCCTCCAACAGTAAATGATATAAAAAAATTTGAAACAAATAATCCTAACATAAGTGTTAATATTTATGGCTTAGAAAAAAAATGTACAGTAACTGGACCTCTTTATCTTACGAAAAACAAAAAAGAATGTCATGTAAATTTACTGTACATTGAGCAAAACAATAAAGGTCACTATTGTCTAATTAAAGATCTAGTACGCCTAGTAAAGCGTCAAGTTACTCGCTTTAAAGGCAAAGTTTACTTATGTGAAATGTGTTTACAATTTTTTAGTAATGAAATGAAATATAAATCTCACAATTGTACAAAAATTTTATCAGTTTTACCTGAAAGAAATACTGTTTTAAAATTTCAACATTATGAAAGACAGCAAAAAATTAATTTTGTTATTTATGCTGATTTCGAGTGTCTGTTGGTTGACTGTAATGAAAAAAACACACCATCCAATACTCAGAAAATTAAAATACATCAACCTTCATGTTTTGCTTATTATATATGTTGTTCTCATAGTAAACAATTAAACAAGTACGTTTCATATCGAGGTGAAAATTGCGCAGAGATTTTTGTTAAATGTTTAATAAAGGATGCAAAACGATTACACAAAATTTTAATGAATAAAAAAGGCATGACCCCTTTAACTAATGAGCAAGAGACACAGTATCGAAATTCTACAGTTTGTCATATATGCAAACAATTATTATTGAATGACAAAGTTCGAGATCATGATCATATTACATCTGAGTACAGAGGGGCGGCACATTCTCATTGTAACCTGATGTACCAAGTTTGTTCATTCATTCCTGTTGTGTTTCATAATTTATCTGGGTACGATTCACATTTATTTATTAAAGAGTTGGCAAAGTATGAAGGCTCTATAAAAATAATACCAAAAACTAAAGAAAAGTATCTCTCTATAACGAAAGTTATAAAAACAGAAGAATATAACCAACCAATTCAAATAAAATTTATTGATTCTTTCCAATTTCTCAGTTCTAGTTTAGATACATTAAGTAAAAGTTTATCTGAAAACGATTTTGTTAATTTATCTTTAGAGTTTAAAGATAAAAGACAATTTGAGTTATTAAGGAAAAAAGGTATTTATCCGTATGATTATGTAGATTCTTGGTCTAAATTTGAAGAAACAAAACTCCCTTTAAAAATTAGTTTTTTCAATAGTTTACGTAATCAACATTTAAGTGACGATGAATATAAACACGCTCAAACTGTTTGGAAAACATTCAATATAAAGTCCCTAGGTGAATACACTGATTTATATTTAAAATGTGACGTCCTATTGCTATGTGATATATTTGAAAAATTTAGAAATACAAGTTTACATTATTATAATTTAGATCCTGCACACTACATTACATCACCAAGTTTAAGTTGGGATGCAATGCTACTTTTTACTGGTGTTGAACTCGAGTTAATTAACGATTTACAGATGTATGAGTTATTAGAGAGAGGAATACGAGGCGGGCTAGCACAATGTACGGTTCGTCATGCGGAGGCGAATAATAAATACTTACCTTATTTCAATGATTTAAATCCTAGTAGTTATTTGATATATCTTGATTGTAACAACCTTTACGGTTATGCAATGACCAAAAAGCTTCCTATTTCAGACTTCAGATTCTTGTCCCAAGATGAAATTAATAACTTAAATGTAATGAATGTATCAGATGATAATGATTATGGTTATATATTGGAAGTAGACTTGGCTTACCCAAACTATTTACATGATAAACATAAAGATTTACCATTTGCCGTTGAAAAGTTAGTACCACCTTATGGGAAAACGTCGAAATTGATTGCAAATCTTTACGATAAATGCAATTACGTGATTCACTATACTCACTTAAAAGAATGCTTGAAAAACGGTTTAATTTTAAAAAAAATTCATTGTATACTCAGTTTTCGTCAGGAAACTTTTCTAAAAAAATATATTGATCTCAATACAACCCTCCGTCAAAATTCTAAAACAGCGTTTGAAAAAGACTTCTTTAAACTATTAAATAATTCAATATTTGGAAAAACTATTGAGAACAAACGTAAACAATCTGATGTTAAATTAGTAACAAAATGGAAGGAAACTACAAATAAAACAAATAAACATCTAGATGCTGAAAAACTGATTACAAAACCAAACCTAAAAAGTATTTCGATATTTTCTGAAAACTTTATAGCCGTGGAGTTGAGTCGTGATAAAATTTTCTTAGACAGACCCATATATATCGGGTTTACGGTTCTAGAATACTCTAAGCAGCATATGTATCAGTTTCATTACGACTTTATAAAAAACAAATATAAAAATAATGCGAAACTATGTTACACAGATACCGATAGTTTATTGTATTTAATATACACTGAAGACTTTTATCAAGACATGAATAACGAAATTTCAAAATTTGATACAAGTAATTTTAATACAGACAATCCGTATCAAATTCCGCAAGTTAATGCTAAAATTCCTGGATTATTCAAAGATGAGATGGGTGGTGATATAATTACTGAATTTACAGGTCTGAGACCTAAATTATATTGTATAAATAGCATGAAAACTAGAATTAAAAAAGCTAAGGGTATATCTAAAGCAGCTGTGAATGACTTGGAACTGAGTGATTACAATGAGGCGTTAACAACTAATAAAATGCTCAGATGTAAAATGAATATGATAAAATCAATAAAACATGTATTATTCTCTCAGCAAGTAGATAAAAAAGTTTTAGACAGAAATGATGATAAAGTACAAGTGCTTAATGATCAAATTAATACTTTACCGTGGGGTCATTATGATTCTATGTTTTTAGATTATTCTAGTGATACTTAATATAAGATTGTATTCCGATTAATATAACTACTCACACTTAAGTTAAGTTCAGTGTTTAAATTTGTATGTAGTATTTATACATTATTAATGTTTGATTTTAATGTATGTTGTAATCTTTGATTGTCATATTAACGGTAAAGTGATGCAAAGAATAAAATTTTATTATTTTAAAAAGTCTTTTATTTTTTTCCCGAAACTAATACGATAGATTAATAAATTAAAAAAAGGTTTATATAATTCAGCACTACTACTTGAAGTCATTGTACTGAATGCCTTGAAACACTGCGGTCAAGTTCAAATACCAGATGAAATTTCTCAAACAAAAACAGACGTTAAAATTAGAGTGTATCTGTCCTCCACAACCAAAGGAACCAAATCGACATGGTGATTTATTACCGAATAGTATCCGTTGTATTGTTTGTGGCCCGTCGAATTGTGGGAAAACCAATGTTATGATAAACCTTTTGTTACATGAAAATGGTCTTAAATTTAAACATATTTACATATACTCAAAAACAGCCTTTCAACCGAAGTATTGCTTTTTAAGACAAGTTATGGAGCGGATACCTTGCTCCAAATTAATGATATTTCATGACAACAAAGATGTGATTTCACCCGAAGATGCTTTTACAAATTCAATAATGATTTTTGATGATGTCGCATGCGAAAATCAGATAAATATTCGCAATTACTTTTCCATGGGCAGGCACAGAAAGATTGATTGTTTTTACCTATCGCAAACTTATTCAAAAATACCCAAACAGTTAATACGTGATAATGTAAATTTTCTAATCATTTTCAAACAAGACGATATTAATTTAAAACACATCTATAATGAACATGTAACTACAGATATGAGCTGGTTGGAATTTAAAAAACTTTGCAAAACGATATGGTCGGATATATTTAGCTTTTTAACGATAAATAAGGACTGTCCTCTTAATGATGGAAGATATAGAAAAGCCTTTGATACATTTATTTATTTATGAATAAAATAATGAAGGTATATAATAAGGCAAACGCTTGAAAATCAGTTAATTGATTTTAACTATCAACAAAGAACGGTTGTATATAATCGGACTTAATGGATGCAGATGTTAAGAAACAACTGATTAAATCAGTTGAAAATATAAAAAATAAAATAAAGATGATGAAAAGTGAAGAAGATAAAGCTAATTTACAATACAAAAAGGTATTTAAACCTATCACAGATAATTTGGACTCAATTATTAAAGCTGATGACAGAGATCAACCTACATTCAATGTTTCCATTGATATGGGCAATCATGACAAATTAGAAGATCAAAATTCGATTTTAGACTATGATAACTTTAGCAAAAACGTACAAAAAGATTTAGATGATAGCTCAGAATATTACGACTATACTGATGAAGATAGAAGTCCTCCAAAAAAAATTAATGATACTCTAATGTCACTAGAAAAAGAAGAATTGATGACTAAAAATATAAATGTGCCATTTGGAATACGTGGGCAAAGTAAAAACTTAATGATGGGAAACACCAAAGTGTCATTCTCTTCTACAAGCGATGCCAAACAGTCGAATAAAAACTATATAGTGAGCATTGGTAATAGAAGCTATGAATTAACACCAGGATTAAAAGAACTACTAATGCGTAAAAAACCTAATCTTAAAGCTGTTACTGAAAAAGATAAAATAACCTATAAAGACATACTTCATTACACAAATGCTCATAAAAGAAACTTTAGCCAGAACGGCCAAATTAAGGGTGACAAAGGTTTAAAATATCGTCACATTATTAAACCACTATTTTCTCAAGAAAATAATGCTAAAAGTAAAGAGTCAAATGATGAACTGAACACGAAAAGCGGTGGCTATATACCAAAGTATAAAACATATAAAAATAATACAGATTACGTATTTTGGGACGATCCCAATGAATTGATTGAAAGGTTAAAAATATTAATTGCTTCCAAATGTGCTGGTAATACTAATCATGATAATGAAATTTTATCAATCATTGAGGAACTTAAGGAAGCCGGCATTATAAAAGAATAAAAAAGACTAGCCCTTATAAATTAATATTAGTTACAAGAAGGATATAGATCATGAGTGTTGCCAAAATTGTGAATCAGTTTAATAATACTCAAAATAAAAATTCGCTTAGAGAAGTGCCATCATCACCGCCAAGAAAATCTATATTAAGTACCACCATTGACAAAAAATATATTGATCAATTTAAATTTGATATTTTAAATGAAATTGTTAATTTAAAGAAGCTGAATCAACTTTTGACTGAAAGAATTAAAAAACTGGAAAGAAATATATATATCAGTGATATAGCAGGAAAATTTAACAAACATTATGAGCAAAGCAGATGTCATAAACGAAATCTGTAGAGATGCTCGAGTTAATTATCCTAGAAGAAATGTCTTTCTTAAAGATATAGATGATCTTTGGCAAGCAGATTTAATAGACATGCAAACAATGTCAAGAGTAAATGGTGGTAATAAATACATATTAGTAGTTATTGATTGTTTTAGTAAATTTGCATGGGCAGTTGCGCTAAAGCAAAAAAATAAACAACTTGTATCTAAAGCATTTAATAGAATAATACAAGATGGACGTATTCCGAAAAACCTACAAACTGATCATGGAAAAGAATTTTATAATGACCAGTTTCAAAATATTATGAAAAAGTACAATATTAATCATTACTCTACATACTCTACTAAAAAAGCCTCTATTGTTGAAAGATTTATTAAAACTTTGAAGAGTAAATTGTACAAAGAATTTTACTTGAATGGAAATTATAAATGGAATAACGGAGTTCTCAATAATAAGATATCTGAATACAATAACTCTAATCACAGAACCATTGGTCAGCCTCCAGCTACAGTTTGTCATGATAACAAAGCAAAAATAATGCAAAGGTATATAAAGTTGGCTCAATTAAGAAAATATATAAAATGTGCAAAATTTCAAGTAGGTGATTATGTGAGAATAAGCAAGCACAAAGCATGTTTCGATAAAAGTTATACACCTAACTGGTCGACGGAAATATTTAAGATTTATAAAGTACAAGAAACGAATCCCACTACTTATTTAATACAAGATTCCAAACATCGACCAATACTTGGAGCCTTTTATCCTCAAGAACTACAGAAAACAAAACATCATGATGTATATTTAGTAGAAAGAGTTATAAAGAAAAAAGGGAATTTAGTTTATGTTAAATGGCTAGGTCTCCCGAGTAGCGAGAACAGCTGGATTCATAAAACAAATGTTTTGTAAATGCATTTTTTAGTTTACATAAGTGAAGTTACTTATATAAGCTATTACCCTATATTTTCTTCTCATTCGATGTCAGTTTACGAAACGGTCTAGACTATTACATTTAAATACGATTATTTTAAAATTTAATAAAATGAAAAGGAAGCGATGTTCTGAAACTTTACCTAACACATATAAACGATCAAAGAATAAAGATAATAACTATAATAATAAAGATGTGATGTCTCCAAAGAAAAGTTTGAAGAAAACGTTTCAAAACATTGTTTCACATACTAAAAAACGCATAAAGAACCTAAAACCTACATGCAAGAAAGTTTTGATGAAATTAGCACATGCTACAGCACAAGAATTAGCTTCGGACTCTCCTATAAATATACCAAGAATTATACCCTTACCTAAAACTGGTGGGTTTCTTCCCTTAGTCCCGATATTTGCTGGTTTATCTGCTGCTGGTAGTTTAGCAGGAGGTGCTGCTGGAATTGCTAAAGC
This sequence comes from Agriphila tristella, assembly GCA_928269145.1. Taxonomy (NCBI): domain Eukaryota; kingdom Metazoa; phylum Arthropoda; class Insecta; order Lepidoptera; family Crambidae; genus Agriphila; species Agriphila tristella. Next base: position 21,583,898 of record OV743442.1, read on the forward strand.
CATAAATGAATATAAAGCAGCCAAAAAACAGTTGATTGAATTAGAGAGACACAATAAGCAACTAGAGGCGGTGTATATTGGGAAAGGAGTACACCTAAAACCCTACAAAGATGGACTAGGCATTTACGTCACCAAGAAAAAAAACTGATTTCCAGGCTGCCCAGAAGAGCTTTGACTAATATTGATATTATAAGGCATTCGCATCACATTCCCTTTTTCCGAGGTGTATTTATGAGAGATGAATTGCCATACAAGCCAAATCGAACAGAATGTGGTGTTATAAATCTTGATACCTCCGAAAAATCTGGAACTCATTGGGTAGCCTACGCAAAATTAAATGACTACATCGAGTATTTTGATAGTTATGGTAATTTAAGACCGCCGAAGGAATTAATACAATATTTAGGACCTAATATTTATTATAACTACGATAATTTACAGAAAAATAATGTATATAACTGTGGACATTTATGTTTAAAATTTTTAAAAAAATTCTGGAAAAATAAAAAGTAATTTCTTATTTCTAACGTTATTGTAGGTATTCTTTTCAAATACTTACCTTTCAACCGTATATAATATAAGTGAGAATAGCATGATATACATTAGTCTTTCTTTGTTTGTGATAGCAGCCGGATGAGATCTATTAAACTCATCATAATATTTTAAGAAGCATTAAGGCCTCACAAATTTTTACCACCTACATAAAAGTACCATGATAGTATTTTATAAAATTCAGAAACCAGGAGGCAGATGTAATATTCCGCATTCTGTGCTGAAAAGAGTCAGACGTGTCAGCGTAGTGAAAACAAAAAAAATATCTAAAGAAAATAAAAGATTTTTGAAAGATCTCGGTTTTAAAATATAAAATGTTGCAAATCACAGATCTACCGTATCATGATAACTCGATAGAGAGTTATGAAATTCATAGTTATAATCCTTATAGTAACAGTTTCAAAGATAATGATGAAATAAGAATTCCTATTCACCAACAAGATACGTACGTTCTACCGTCAGGAAGCTCTATTTACATAGAAGGTTATGCGCGCATAACTTCCAATGATCCAAAAGTGAAAAAAGATGTTAATTTTATTAATAACCCACTCTTGTATTTGTTTCAAGACATAAGATATGAATTAAATGGTATTGAAATTGATCGCATAAAAAATGCTGGAATTACTACAACAATTAAATCTTATGTATCTATGACTGGAGGAGAGAATAAAGCAGCAGCAGTTTGGGGATGGAACTTAAATGGTACACAGATGAAAGATGGTCATTTTAGTGCAATTATACCATTAAACAAACTATTAGGGTTTGCTGAAGATTACAACAAAATAATAATTAACTGTAGACATGAATTAATACTGCATAGAAGTAGTAGCAATGAAAACTGTGCGATTTTGGAAAAAGATGATAATATAGAAATAGAAATTCAAAAAGTTCAGTGGCGCGTCCCTCATATAAAAGTAGCTGATCGTAACAAATTGTTATTACTTAAGCGCTTAGAAAAAGATCAACCTATACAGTTAGCGTTTAGAAATTGGGATCTGTATGAATATCCCCTACTACCCAAAACTACTAAACATTCCTGGTCAATCAAAACTGCATCTCAATTGGAAAAACCAAGATTTGTAATCTTTGGTTTACAGAGTAATAGAAAATTTAATAAAGCTAAAAGTTCGGCTATGTTCGACCATTGTAAAGTAACTAACGTAAAATTATTTTTGAATTCACAATATTTTCCATATGATTCACTTAATCTGAAATTTGAGGAGGGTAAGTACGGTATATTATATGAAATGTACGCCAATTTTCGTCAGTCTTACTACAACACTGGTGTTGATCCGTTACTTCAATTAGCTCAATTTAAGGAAAAGGCCCCGTTGTTTGTCATTGACTGTTCAAGACAAAACGATTCGGTTAAAAGTGGACCTGTTGATGTACGGATAGAAATTGAATGTTCAGAACTTATACCTGATAATACAACAGCTTATTGTCTGATAATAAACGATCGGCTATTTGAGTACAGACCTCTCAGCAACATCGTAAGAAAATTATCATGAATTCAATAGTAGATGTACAAGGATTCAAGGACGATCGAAACCAGTTTATAGTCAAAGAAATAGCAATTCTCTGGAACAGACAAATAATGACAATGGTGATAAAACCGCCATATCCGTTTTATGAATTGACGAAAACAGAACGTTTGCGTGTAGCCTGGATAGAAAGAAATAGAGGAATTTATTGGAATGAAGGAATGGTACCATACCAAAATTATAAAAATCATATAGACAAGCTTTTAAACAAAAACTGTCGCATTTTTACTAAAGGATGTGAAAAAGTTTCCTGGATAAAAGAGATATTAAATATCGATAACGTATATAATTTAGAGGATAGCGATTGTCCTAGTTTATTAACCCTGTATGAAAAATATTCAACCTCGTCTAATATTGTAAGCTGCATTAATCATAAGAAAATATGTGCTCTCAAAAATGTAATCTGTTTAGACAATTGGTGTAGAGAACAAAATCTACTATTTAATCAATAAATATGTTAAGATAATAATACTGTAACTTTATAAGTCTGTAAAAAAAACTGATTGTTACAATATAAGTAGGTATTCAGTATCATGTTAATTTAAGTTATAAACTAGAATAGTTAGTGGTTCCGAGGCTAAAGTTCATGTATCATATTTTATGTAAAATATTGTATTGATAATAAACTGTTTTATTGAATACTCTAGTTTTTTTCATTACTATTGACACAACGCAATCAAATAAGGTAGTAAAAAAATGTAACTTAAAAAAAATACTGACAATTAAATAGTTCATGTAGGTTTTCTAGATCTAAAGCCAATAGGTAGGTATACAATGCAAGAGTGTCAGGCTCGAAAATAATAACAATTACAATGAATAGATAAATTAAATTATGAATGGATAAAAAAGATTAAAATTAGGGTGCCTAGATCTTTTTTGATCTAGGTACCCTAATTTTAATCTACTTTTGTGTTTATTTTCAATGCTCCGATTCTTGCGGGGACTGTAAAATCTGTGAATTTTTTACTGTCAGCAACTTTTGATTATTATTAATTTAAGCTAGCAATTTACCTCGATAGCTTGAAAATCAGCACAAGTCCCAACAAGAGAAATGAGACAAGTACAACTAATGATTGATTCGTTTTATTACCGCTATCAAGCGGCGGGACATGATGGGTTATTCTATCTCGCATTAACTTAGCGGTACTTATATGCTATGATTAGAGTATTTTCTTGGACAGGCAGTTAAATAATACAAGTTATCACAAGGCCTAATATGGTTAAGTGATTGTTTCTTCATAACAGTAGGTACCCTTAGCACGAATATATGTATGAGAGAAAAAAACGCGCGTAAAATTACTCGATAGTAATAGGAAATATGCAGCAATTTTTTTTTTGTATCAAAATCGAAAGTGTAATGCGTGAAAAAATCAACTGTAATATTTAAACTTTTGTCTTGCGTTTGTTTCTCGTGATATAGGTACTTGAAGTTAGCAAGCAGCAGCACTCGCCGAAAACGCTCTATACAAAACGGACATGATTTGTGACGTCACTTGTCCACTTGTCACGTTAACTGTGTGTTTCAGGCGCGTTTATTATGGAGTTAGCCAAGAATTTTCAAATATCTCCCTAAATATTGCGTTTAAGTACAATGTGTGATACAAAATATTATTTCTTATTCGATATTCTATCTGACTGTTAAGTGCATTATCTCCGAAAATGAAAAAAATATATCGTCATTCTCCCCTTATTTCATCGTGTGATAAAACTATTATTTTTTTTCGTTTTTTTTCTGTTCCATCGTGTTTTTATGTGTCCGCAGCGATCAAGCTCAAATTTATCAAAATCAGTGACTTATGCATTTTCCCTATTACCTATGGAAAATTTATTTTCGCTATTGGCGCTGTAAGTACATATTTCCCATACAAAATTACTCTATCGAATGTTTGTACGCGCGTTTTTTTTCTATAGCTGTTCAGTGCTAAGGGTACCTACAAATAATGCAGATGCTTTTTTTAAAAGATGCATATAAGAAATCTCAATTCTTGATACCTAACTTTTTAACATCGAAAATGAGCCTCAAAATAATAAAAAGAGCATAAAGTTTTTATTTCGTTTCGCGGTTGTCGGGATGATAAAGGCCGGCTGTTCACAGCTCCTGAAAGTTAATTAAGCAAGTTTCTTCAGGAGTTTGCTTGCCAAGTAATAGCTGTTCTTGTAGCTGATAGGTTTATTTTAAGGCTGTCTTTAGTGCGACAGTTCAGAATAAACGACAATAGAATAGGGTTTAGCGTTTGATGGTATTTTAATTAAAATTTAAGAGTACAGTGGACGACACATTAACTTAGTCAAAGCTGTTAGATCTCCTGTTCGATTTATCAGTTTCTTAGATACGCTATAGTCCGTGAGCCCGCGACAGTATTGCCTACGTCATATGACATCACGATGAAATGCATGGCACACGGTCGGAAAATTTGTGCTGAGCGAGGATCAGAAGATTATCGCAAATAAAATTGGCCGGAAGCTTAAGAAAATCTTCCACTTCCGGTCAAAATTTTAAGATTATATTTACGTCATGGTGGCATCAGTAAGAGACCCGTGTCATCATTTAGTTTTCAATCGTAGAGAGAGTAAACATAAGTCTGTCAGTTCTGAAATGGCCGGCACCCTGATTATCTAAAAAGAAACTATTTAGCGACCGGTTGCATTTGACATACATTGCCACTTTTCTTTGGTATGTGTTTTTTTTACCCAAAAAGAAGTAGCAATGGATCACGATCATCAGTGAACTGCAACAGTTGCTAGGTGGTTTCTAATTAGATAATCAGCCCGCCGAATACCTTAAACTTAAAATTTTTTTTTAGTCATTTCAGAACTGTACATTTGTACTCGGTTTGGTTTGGTGGGAAGGCTTATTTCAAGTCCGCCTGGCTAGCTACTACCATCTTACTCAGGTCTGACGCCATAACAACAATTTAAAAATTGTTGGGGTCCTACAGTTAGAGGTAAAAGAGCCAGTTCCTCAGTGATGAGGATTCCGGCGGGCTGATTATCTAATTAAAAACCACCTAGCGACTGGTTGCAGTTCACAGATGATCGTGATCCATTGCTACTTCTTTTTGGGTTAAAAAAAATATACTAAAGAAAAGTGGCAATGTATGTCAAATGCAACCAGTCGCTAAATAGTTTCTTTTTAGATAATCAGGGTGCGGGTGTAGTGCGCTTCCACCTTCGGCTTTATCTTATCGTCACTTAACATCAGGTGAGGTGAAAGCCAAACACTAATCGCGTTGAGCATTAAAAAATAAATAAAAAAGAGAATTTCATAGTGTAGTGAATTTCTTTAGACATTTATTTAATATAAAATCGAATCTTCTAAAATCGAGAGTTGATCGAATCCTATCGCTCAGCTACGTCACGTAAATCCCAACGTAAGCTATCAAAATAGGCTGTACCATTCTTGATAGGGCTCCAAAGTATTTGCTATCGAGTGGCTTCCATAAATCAAGCCGAAACTTTTTTCACTCGTCTGGGAGTAAACGGGCCGTTTTTACCCCAGTATAAAAAAGCAACCAGTATTATTCCTCGCCCTGGACTTGTCTTGCGGCTTCTTTATGCATACGTAACATCCACACGGGTACACCGTAGCTATTAAGGTAGATAGATAGAAAATGTTTATTCAGCAAAACAGTTACAAAAAATATAAAATTAACATCAAATTTAATTTTTTTTGCTGAAACGGTAACATCTCAGCTTATGCCGCTGCCTGAAACAGTGGCGCTGGTTTTCAGATGTAACCGTGGTGGTGACAATAATTACTTATACATATTTTCTTGGAATTTTTACAGGAAAAATGCTCGTAAAAGTACTTGATATAGAGACGTAGAGCTGACGTTGTACAAATTTTTCATACAAAACTCTAACGAAAATTTTAAGGCACGTTATTTTTTTCTATAGTTGCTGTTCGTGCGAAGGGCACTGCTGTATACTTGTTGCACGAACAGCTATCGCAAAAAAAAATCACGCGCGTAAAAACACTCGTTAGAGTGATTTTGTATGGAAAATTTGTACAGTGCCATCTTCCGTTAAAAAGCGAAATGAAATTTCCCATCGAGAATTTTATTACTCTATCGAATACTTTTACGCGCGCTAAGGGTATCCTAAAAATAGGTACATCCGTAAAAGGCAGATATTTTTTGGCTTGTCGAAATGCGTTCGTCATACGTTAAACCAGTCATTTCACGAAGAGGCTACTTATCGATCTTTAACATAAATATCGACATAGTACCTACCGAGATTTTTAGCGCGAATTTTTATACGAAGATAGAATACTGGTTCTTATTTATACTGTGGTTCTATCCCGGGAGCGACGACCTTGAAGTTTTTATGTCTCGACTTGATGAAGGTTTCAGTAATAGTTTTTCAAACTAACGTTTCATGAGATTAATAGAAATAGTTTAGATAGTTTTATGGAAAAAAGTAAAAACATCTAGCTAGATGCTAAAGTGCCCTTCGTATGACTACTATAGTGTTCTTTTCACTCTCAACGGGTACAGTACCCTATCGTGAACCGTAGCATGAACATCTAATTGAAAATGTGAAGGTGCCTAAAAGTGTATGTATGTATGAAAATGTAATTTCGCTTTTCAGCGGTAGATGGCCCTATACAAATTTCCCATACAAAATTACAATATCGTTTTTGATTTTTTCTCGATAACTGTTCTTGCTACGGCTACAGAGATTGTATACATACTGTGTTTATCGTAGAATTGCTGGAATCTTAACCTGGCAACACAAACCGAAGCCGGTAGAAGCCATTTTGTCGTTGAGCTTTGAAAAGTCAATGGTTCTTAAAGAGAACTCATTAAAATATATCACTCCCTCTACCATTCCCTAAGCACAGGCCATTTGTCCAACCGAGTGGTTCCCTTTAGTGCATTTTGAACAACATTTTTCATCAATATAAATTTAACAGAAAACATTCACTAATGGTTCATAATTTACAGGCATTTCTGAGACAAAGCAACAAAGGGATAAACTTGAGTGGAATTTCTCAAAATATTAGTACCCTAAAACATATTTCTTTTACGTTCTTTTATCTAAGTGAATGGCGGAATAAAAGACACAGTTTAATTTACCAAAAATGTGAAATGTAACCAATAAAATAAGGTAATTTTAACATTAGAATGGTTCAAGTGGATAATAAGAATACACACACATAACTTGAACTTTGACTTTCTGTCAACATAAAAGGAAGATATAAAAGACTTTGTTAATAAACTCTAGCTCGCTGCGAGTTATGTAAAGATTTTTCTGCTCAGCGTGCATTATCAGATTTACTTATTGATTGCTTCACGGTATGACCCATTGGAGGTTTTATGCTCAACAAAATGAAAACTCCCACTGTGTCTCTTCTCGGCTGTATGTTACACATTCACAATACTGTACTAATTTATAAAACGCCCCATTGTTTCAGGTAACTCGTCCGAAGCAATCTCAACACGTTGCTCCGAGCAGAACAGATGTTGCAAGTACAAAATGTGAACGTTAATTCTATTCCGGGTATCATTTATTATGTCCGGATTATCTGGAAGCTTGCCCACTGTGCGTTTCATAGGCCTTTGTAGGCAATTTAAAAATTTTTCGAGACACGTGTATAAATTGTGGATTTATGACTGAGAGCACTTTTGTAAATTATTGGTCGTGATTTTGGCAGTGTTATTTTTTATTGAAAATATGATAAAATGGCGAAATTGAATGCTTTTATACAAGGTGTTTGGTAAAAGCCTTAATAAAGCCGCATATGGTAGATAGGGACCATCAAATTGACTAACTTTTACTATGGGACCAACTTTGAAATCGCAACAAAAATCTGCTGTTTGTATGAAACAGCTATCAAGCTGTTCAAAAATTAATAACAACAATATCAATTTTCGTTATTAATTTGTGTATGTAACAGCTGATTTTTTTCGCGATTTTAGAGTTGGTCCCATAGTAAAAGTTAGTTGTATGGTCCCTCCTTATCTACCATATTCGGCTTTATAAGGCTTTTACCAAACACCTTTTATATGGTAGCCAGCCACAGTAAATCAATTTAATTAAAGTAAAAAAATTAATCATTTTAATAAATTAACTATTCGTGTTCTTAATTTCTTAAGTCACCAATATAAATAAAACAACCCCAAATTACTATTCAAATTTTATTATTTCTTGAAGAAATAAACTCTAAGATATGTTATAAACTGTATTTTTCTTTTAATTTGTTTTTAGACAAAGTAAATATGTGAAACATATATACGAAACAGTGAAGCACGAAATAGGTTTTTCATTTTCATCACACAATTATTGGAATAGAGCAAAACCCGCACAGTGGTGAAACCATTAAGTATAGCAAGAGAAAATGTTTTATACTCAACCCTGTTTTATTCAGCAGCTGTCGGTTCGTTCAGCCACAAATTAAATTTACACGGTCTGTATACTGTGACCAACATTAATTTGGTCACTGAATTTAAAAAATGAAAACTTAGCGGGGATGAAAATGTTGCGAAACCCGAGCGAGTGGGAAACGGAAGTCAGACATATTTATCGGGTTTTCATCTAGCTTCAACTAAAAGTTTTATTTTCCCCGATTGCTAGTAAAAAAAACTGTTACTTTTAATTTACCAATGAAAAAATTAAAAGTAGTAAAAAAATTTGTCCTATGAAAAATCGTTACCCTTTCCAGTGGCCATCGTTTCTCTCTTTCACTCGCATTGACTGTGAGCAGATTATCCGAAAGTTTTCGTTTGCGAAAACAGTTTGCTGATACTCATGGTAGAGCCTTTGTAGGTACGCTTCGTAGCACAAACTGCTATACCTATATCGAAAAAAAAACGCTCGTTAAACATTCGATAAAATATTTTTGTATGGGAAATTTGTTCAGCGCCATCTATCGCCGAAAAGTGAAATGAAATTTTCCATAGATAATTACTGTATCGAATATTTTTACACGTGTTTTTTTAAGTATATGTATAGGTACTGCTGCACCTTGCCATCGTCAGGTAGAAATAATATTGATAAAGTGTTCATTAATATAATTATCCATTCATTGTATATAATAATTAAAAAACATTACTTAAAAATGATAAAATGGACACAATAGTAAACTGGTGGGAGGAAGTATTCCAAAACACTGACAAAGGGTTTTTCTTTAGTCTTTTTTTAATCTTCTTAAAACCTTTTCACTGTGTGAAAAGTAGTCTGCCACTTTCACATAAACAAAATTATTTATACGACGATACTTTTATGGCTTATTACCATATATTTTACTGTCAATGTCGGTAACAACATTTAAAAGCGAAGCACAGGAGTACACTTTGGTACAAAGCGTAAATCTTCCCAAAGATAAGAAATATTGTTGTGAAAGTCAAGGCTCAGTCGTGAATGTCGTGATTCAAAATGAACAGGCAAATAACGCGCCGTTATTTCTGTCGTTATTCTGTCGCCATTTCCCGCCTTCGCTGGGTTTTAATCATAACAAATGTTATATGTATACTCAGTATACCTAAGTGCCATAAAAAAATTGATATGTACTGTACATCGCCCTGGGATGTCATTATAATTACGCAGTAACTGCACGCAACTATACACAGAACGAAGGTGTCGTAGTGTATTATAAAAGTTCACTTAATTTAATTGTGAGTGAGTCTATCTTATCTGATGCTAATAGTCTGACGATAAAATTAAACCATAATAGTGTCATAATAGCCGTATATAGACCAGCTGGCTACAAATGCTTAGATAGGTTTATGGATTCGCTTGACAATTTACTCAATTCTTATTCTGGCCATAATAACATTATCTTGATAGGCGACTTAAACGTGGATATCTCACCCAATAGTCGCGACCCTAACCTATCATCGTACCTGGATCTATTGGCCACGCACGGAATCCTGCCGGGTCATAATTTGCCTACTCACAACAAGACCTGTCTAGATCATGTTCTTCTAAAGACTAAATTGAGTGCATATTGTTACGTGGTAGAAACTAGTCTTACAGATCACGATACCCTGGCGTTTATACTTGAATTAAAAACAGAGAATCTCAAGTTTCCTCAAAAAATAATGCGTCGTATCAATTACGAAAATCTTGACAAAGCTATGGCTGATACTAACTTCGACTATATCTATAACAGTACAGATCCACATTCAGCAACTTCATATTTCTTATCTACTATTAACGATTTAATAATAAAAAACTCTACCTCATTCAAAACTTCTAATCGTAAAAAAATAATAAAACCCTGGATAACATCAGGTCTTCTACGTTGCATCAGGAACCGTGACAGATTAAATAAAAAACTGAAAAAAAATCCTAACGACGAGAATCTAAAGTTAACCTATAAGCGGTACAGGCACTTCTGTAACCAGTTAATAAAGAAGTTAAAAAGAAAATATGAAACTTCTGAACTTTTATCTGCCTCCAAAACCAGCAATAAAAAGCTTTGGGACACGATCAAGAAGATAACTAACTCGACCAAGAAAAAAACGACCTCTGATGATCTCATCACCTCTTCTGATCCATTAGCTAGTGTCAATAATGTGAATCAATTCTTTGCAAATATTGGTAAAAGTCTGGCCGACAAAATTGCTACTTCTAACGACCAAATTTTACACAACTCGAACGTATCCCACCCTCATTCGTTTGTTCTTCTCCCAACCGACAATGCGGAGATTAATAGTTGTATCCTCAATCTAAAGAATGACTGTGCGGTTGGTAGAGATTGTATATCTGCTTCATTTCTTAAGCGATACAGAGAGATATTAGTACCGCCAATAACATCAATATGTAATCTTGCTTTTAAAACTGGTGTATTTCCTGATGACCTTAAAAAGGCGGAAGTTCATCCTATACACAAGGGCGGTGACGGGGGCTGTGTCAACAACTATAGGCCTATTTCAATATTACCAACTTTGTCTAAAATTCTTGAAAAACTGATAAACCGGCGCCTTATAAATTACCTAGAAAAAAACAACCTCTTATCACCCAACCAATTTGGGTTTCGCACTGGCTTATCAACAAGTGATGCTATCCATACTCTTACTAACTCCATTGTTGCTAACCTCGACAACAAACAGAAAGTAATAGTAGTTTTCTTGGATTTGGCCAAGGCTTTTGACACTGTCTCCGTCCCGCTCTTACTAACTAAATTAGAGAATTTGGGAGTACGCCAAAATCAACTAAAATTACTAACAAGTTACCTGTCCAATCGTGTGCAAAGGGTGAAGATTGGGGACTTCTGCAGTGATGATTTGCAAATGACTCATGGGGTTCCTCAGGGTAGCATTCTGGGGCCAACACTGTTTTTGAGCTACATAAATGATTTGTGTAACCTAAAAATACCTCATGGAAGAGTTATAGCATTTGCGGATGACACAGCCCTCTTATTCAGTGGTAACACATGGGATGAGGTTTTTCGATCTGCCCAGGGGGGTTTTAATATGGTGTCAACGTGGCTGAGAGAAAACAAACTTTCCCTAAATGTAGATAAGTGTAAATTAATCCCTTTTTCCTTAATTAATAACACTGCGCCTATAAATTGTGATATTGTCGCACACAGCTGTAAAGATCCTGAAGAAGGGCTATGCAATTGTCCATCTTTAAACCAAGCGGATGCAATCAAATACTTAGGTGTCATAATCGATAAAACCTTAAGTTTTCATCAGCATGTAGACCTGATTGCCTCTAGATTAAGAAAATTAATATATATTTTTAGGAATCTGCGTCACATTGCCAAGCCGCATACCCTGAGAATGATTTATCTTGCTCTCTGTCAGTCATTGGTAACCTACTGCATTGGCATCTGGGGTGGCTGCCCAAAAACAACTCTTCTTAAACTTGAACGGGCACAACGAGCCATACTGAAGGTTGGTTATTCCCTACCGCGTCGCTACCCAACTTCAGATTTATACCAACTTTGCAAGGTGTTATCAGTTCGTAAGCTTTTCATTCTCAATACCATTTTAAAAAAACACTCAGAAATTAAATATGAACCTTCACTGCTCAAAAATAAGAGGCGTAAACATGCTGTTACTACCGTTCCTTTTTGTAATACAAAATTTGCACATAGGCATTATTATTTTCTCGGTGGATACCTGTACAACTGTGCAAACAAATTGTTATCCATTTATAAATTTAATAAAAACCAGGTTAAAAAAACAGTTCAAAACTGGCTTCAATCTATGGACTATAATGAAACTGAAACTATTTTACATACACCATCTTAACTACTTCACTCCTATCTCAATTGAACGAATAGTCTTAAACTCTTATTATACGGGTACTGCAAAAGTATCTATTAACATTTTAAACTTAAACACACTTACTCACACACCCAAACATACACATCTACACACACACAAACACACACACAAACACGCACATACAAACTCAAACACACACACACACACACACGCACACTTTATAATTTTATTGAATCAAAATTGTACTCCTATTATAATGACGGTACGTAGTATAATATAACTATGCGTAGGTATAAATGCTTAAAAATTTTGTGTCTTTTTAAAACGGGGTGAGAGCCTGGAGATCTGTAATACAGGCCCCTCGGGGATCCTAGTATGGACTCCAGTCTCTCACAAAGGTTTTATCTGTAAGCTTTAGCTCTTAGTATAGTTACGTATTATAAGTGATAACCTTTGTGAAGAGTAAATAAACAATATTTATTATTTATTATTATTATAATTATTATCAAAACCAATAAAAAACATAATTAATAATTATACAACGTGTTACAAAATAGCCCCTAATGCCGAATGTAGGGACCATCAAACTGTAGGTACAACTTTTACTACGGGACCAACTCTAATATCGCGAAAAAAAAAATTGCTGTTTCATACAAAATAATAACAAAATATCATACATAAAACAGCTGATTTTTTTCGCGATTTCAGAGTTGATCACATAGTAAAAGTTGTTCAGTTTGATGGTCCCTATCTACCAGATTCGGCATTAGGGGTTATTTTGTAACACGTTGTATATTTTTCCGAAGAAAATTAATAAATCATTAATATTCTAACGCGTGAAAGCACTAAACTTAAGAATCGCCTAAGTCTTTTCTTATCTACAACTCGACCAATTTAACTTAGCGAATGACAGCTACATGACGGCTAAGTTTATGACACCGTTTTAATTTGGCCATTTCGTATTTAGGAAAAGACTTAGGCGATTCTTAAGTTTAGTGCAATCGGCCATAAGTACCTACCTAGCTCATATAAATGGCAATTTAGGATTATAGGATTCACGTCATTTCGAATGTCATTCCATTTTTAAACCAACCAGATATTTTTAACAATGTTTATAGAATAATGTTACAAGGCTTTTACCATACAAACTCAGAAAGCCACAAAAAGGGTATATACGAATGTTATTCTTTGACCTAATGGTCGAATCCTTTCTCCGAGTCAATTTGGCATGTTTTTTTTTGTATGACCCACTGTGCAAAGTGTTGAGAAAATCACAACACATTTGTAAGAAAAAACTTTTTCTTATTTAATAAACATTTTGCTTTCCCGCGATTTTATAAAAATTTACCATCGCTATTAGCAGGATAAGATCCCTGAGCTCTTATATGCATATGCACAGTGACTGTAAAATACAATATTACAGGGGATCTCGTGCTGATATATAATAAATCCCTAACGCCATAGTCAAATGCTGAAAGGTATATTCAACTACATGGCATGGCTACGAACCGTTAGGCTGCGTTCAGACGATAACGCACGACCCAACCTCAACCCAAACTCAGCTTAAACTCAACTCAAACTCAACTCACCCGCAGCCTACTCCTTGAAATACATCACTTACAATTTTGAGTCTTATGACACATTAATAAGCTCTTTTTTTATTTTGTCGATGCAACTGCACACTCTCCGCGCTCAACCCGAACTCAACTCAAACTCAACCCGTACACAACCCAAACTCAAATCAAACTCAAACCGAACTCAAACCGAACTCAAACAGAACTCAAACAGAACTCACTTCAAACTCACCTGGACATTACACAGGACCTTATTAAAGTGTCATAAGACTCAAAATTGTAAGCGATGTATTTCAAGGTGGGCTGTGGTTGAGGTGAGTTTGAGTTGAGTTTGAGCTGAGTTTGGGTTGAGGTTGGGTCGTGCGTTATCGTCTGAACGCAGCCTTATAGTCCTGTTTCCACCGAGTCGCTTCATGTTTCAAGTCGACTTGCGTCAAACGCGTGCAATATTGATTGCTTCCAAACCGTGCGCTTTCACGTTCAACTTTCTGCCATACAAATTTGAATTTTTTATGAGATGATAGGGCATGCGCTGCCTCTGTTGAAAGTGCAAGAGGAAAGCAAAAGAGTACGGTCAGCGTGCGCTATTGAATGCCTTGAGGCATGCGTCAGATGAAATTGGAAGGAAACGGGAAAGCGATCGTATGAAGATACACTTTTCAAGAGTCCAAGAGTCTGTAAGCACAAAGCATGAACACTGCAGTACATTATTATTATACTCCTAATTATTACGAGCAAACGAAGCGTTTTCATCGCACAATGACACATTTCTATTGACTGTCGTGCGATGACTTGCAAGCTTCAATTAGTAGCACACTAAAGAAATGTGTGTTTAATCTCGTCGTGCGACCTTAACGCATCGTTTGCTCATTACAATAAGACGCCTAAGACTTACTATTACAAGAAGATACACTGTCGTACAATGCATTATGACACTGAGCCATCTCGCGTGCTCAATATTAAGCTCTTATACCGGCTTAGCAATGCACCCGATGATATGAGCGGCACGGCAGTGGCACTGCCAAGTTTAATACGAGGATCAACTGCAACTTAGAGTTTACCGACTATTTAATGCAACGTCTAATTGCTTTTAAGTGTAAGAAGTTTAGCAAAGCTTTCTTCCACTAATTTGCTTAGGAAATAGAATAATTATTTTGATGAAAATTATGCTTTATCCTCTATATTTAATGAGGAGCTCGATGGCGTGGCGCAGTGGTTTAGCGCCTGGCTCAGCGATTGGGGAGGTAAAGCAACTTTCGAAAGGGTCGGTCATAGGATAGGTGACCAAAAATTTTTTATCTCGAGCTTCTCCGTGCTTCGGAAGGCACGTTAAGCCGTTGGTCCCGGGTGCATTTGCAGTCGTTCACACCCACCAATCCGCATTGGGCCCGCGTGGTAGGTTATGGCCCGTCCTCCTTATCCACCCATAAGGAAGGCCTGTGCCCCAGCAGTGGGGACATCAAAAAATGCCTGATGGTCTATGCTTTATCCTCATCATTACTGGCGCCATATTGGGCTTAATTGCAGTAAGGGACGTTTTGACGGGATATGATCATGGAGCTTCTCGAGTGTTACAGGTAGTGTCTAGCTAGACACACTATGCCGAAGTTACAAAACCGAAGATCAGCGGCAACGCTTTTAATAAGAAAAAAACGCTACGTGATTTTCAGCAGATGTGTTGCTAGGCATTCACAAAGCATTGCAGAAGTAACAGGCCGAACTTCAGTCGCGTAAACACAAGGAGAGTCTCGCACGCGAGTCTCACACGCGAATGTCGATTTCTTCTAAGCAATAATATTATTGCCTAGAAGAAAGCGCCACTCGCGTGCGTGAAAATCTCCTTGTGTAGCAGCTTCCTAACTTCGGCATAGTGTGTCTAGATATTTATTAGAAATTATTACGTGTTCATTCAAATGGAAAATTAGTATGGATGGAGACTAATAATATGAAACACATCACAGACTTTTTGACCGATAGTAGAAGTTTTAAGTTAGTAGTTTATCATCACACTTGAGCTTTATGCGATGTATATGCGATGATGTTACAGTCACTTAAGATATTATACCTATATGTCCAAAATATTATTTTAAAAGCAATATTTACTAGAAAGACATAAAGAATAATTGAATACAATAAAACAAGACTTTGAATAAAGGTGAAGAGGTAAAACAGGCTATACATACATAATATCACTGTCTGAAAACAGTAAGATAAAGATACGAGTATCTCGAAACTGGCCGTATTACGGAGAGATTTGGAAATGTTTCCACTATGTAGTTTTGCGAGTTACATTATTTAGGTAGACTATGAAGTACAGTTTCAACAAAAACTTTTCTAACAACAACAATTTGTTATGTTCATTTTTCCTCGCGATAAATTGTGAAGTGAACCTTTTTTATTTTTATTTGAACTTTAACTTTTAGTTAGATCTATGGCAGAACAAAAAATCTTTTAACTAACGTTAAGTGGTGATTCGATTACCCTACCATCGTCAATAGAAAAAAAAAACATTTAATCAAGAATTCATTATAATGTAATACCTAAGAAAAATAAAGATATAGATTAGTTGCTTATGATTTTCCTAAACAACTTTATCACTGTAGCCAAAAACTAAGTGGCCCTCGTTCATACAACCCTGATTCAGATGATAGACTTTCTTTCATTGTTTTACGTTTAAAAGAGAATAAACTAGAAGTAAGTAATATTACGTGGCGTAGTAAAGCTTGTCATGTCCGTGATTTACGCTTAAATAAAACGCTTCTTTTGCTTTATGTTAGCGGTAAAACGTTTAGAAAGTTGGACATGGAAGTAACAAAATATGTTAGCACGTATAAAGCAAAGTTGTACCACGAGTACGGAACATAAATATTACCGGCGATATCGAACTCATGACCTTAGTAGTATATACAACCACTAAGTACCTAGCTAATTCTCAATTCTTCTTTAAATATATAGGTATAGCAATTTCTCCAAACAACCTCAATACAAAAAGGATTTGCTAAGAAAAATAGCCGCGATGCCTTGACTTTATTCATAAATATTGCCCAATATATTTTCTCGGATAATGTTAGACCCTGAAATTTTTTGATTTGACCTTTATTATGAACTTGGAAAGTCAACCGATTCTTGCAAAGTAAACAGATGATTTATAGATAATTTTTAATCACACTTCGAAACGGAAGACATAATAAGATAGAATACTAAAACCTATGTATACTTATATACAAACAAATAATTCTACAAAAAGTCTTAATGCACTTCAACGTTAAATTTTTCAAGGAGTTTGCAGCATGGAAGTCAGAAGTCCATGTTTATTCCAAAACCGAAACGAACCCTCTTCTGTTTGTCTATGAGAGTGCTTCCAATAATCCGCAGCACCCGAATCTCATTGTGTTCTTCTTGAAACAAAATATCCTTTTGGAAGGTGAACCCACCACAATGTAAGGAATCGACGAAAATTTTCAATTCTGAACCGTTGTGATATTTTTTGTGCAGAGCCACGCCTACCGTTGTAGGCCCTTGGGTTCTCTCATTCACTATTGTAGCTATTCGTAGGTCAGGGGCAAATTGCTTGAAAATACAGGCTTGGAAACCCGTCTTGGTTACCGTACTGGATATAGTAAACGAAGGCTTTTCGTACCTCGCACTTAATGATAGGTCTGGTATGGCAGGCAAAGACACCGGCCTAAAGCATAGCTCGGTGCCTACACTAAAATCTGGGACGATCTTATAAGTCCATTGAGTGACAAACCGCAGCGTGTTCGGATCCACATCTTTCACGCAGCATGATATGGAACCCACAGAGTTTTCGTGTTCCCTCTCAATCACCACTTCTGTTTCGGACGACACCAAATCCTTTATCTTAGACGTCAGTCGCATTTGGTAGAAACCGTTTATTATTTCAGAATACGTAGCTGTCGCTGAACCAGACGAATCGACTATAAGTCCTTCCTCAGCGTTTTTTGGCTCCATTTCTTTATGGATCAATTGATTGAAGCACTTATAAGATTCTTTGGTTCTGCCGTAATTGTACTGTTGGACCAGTTTGACTTTATCCAGCATATCCCTGAGGACAATCAGCTTTGCACCTGTGAAGCAAGTCGGGAAAACACTCTTAGCTTCCACGTGAACGTCACTGAGTCTTATCAACTTAGGTTTCGGTTTTTCAATGAGAACAAATTCTTTTTTCTTCGGCAGCAGTTTCTGAAGGCTGGTGACAAAACTGCTGAGTTCCTCTTTGATTATGTCCTCGTTTATGTCCATTGTTAGTTGATAAAAGTTGTCGGTTTGCTGGGTAACAGGCCAAACGTCATTGACCTGTCTGGTTGTATTTTTAACTGGCGTTGAATGGGTGGCGTGTCCGGCCAGCGATCGCCGCAAGGAGACTGTATTTATATTAGTTCATGGTTCCCGCTTAGACGGCGCACGACGCGAATACGTGATTTCCGACGGAGATTGTGCCTGTAAAAATTTTAGAAAATATTCTAATAACGTCGTTAATGCAAAAACATGTGTTGAATAAAGTTTGACAAATGTATCGAACCTCTATGCAAACCTTTATGGAACATTCGTATAGTTTTTTAAAACCACAGAGCAGGAAAATTATTAATTTACTTGGTGAAGTGGTAAATTGAACAAATTTTTGTTCTGTGGCTTAACACTTCTGTTCTGTGGCTTAAGAATGTTTTACGCTAAGGTTTTACGTTAAAGTGTAATTTTACCAAAACCAAGTATCCCACGATAATCGTTTCATAACATATCAATAAATCACAAGGGAGTTTATTGTAAAATAAAACATAATATTATGAACACGAGAGAAATACTCATAATATTTCGTCCCAAAAGGCAAAGCCAGTTTAATATCGTTAAATACAGCACCTGATACGAAAACCGGGGTCCCTAGGGATCGAGACCCTTTTAACAAATTGTTACAACTGTATGATCTTGTGGGTCTACTGAGAGTCGAACAATCTACTATGTTTCTGTAGTATGTTAGGTTTTAAAGCTCCAAGGATAGGGGAATCGAGGGAAGATTATTACAAAAAAAACCTTCATTTAAGTCCTTTGCTACGAACCTTTATTCGGTGGAAATTAACGTTCTGTATTATTATAAAAGTAAGTAAAAAATACCTGTTACAATATTAAATTCAGTATTCTTTTTTGTGGTTAGCAATATGTTAAATGTTAAATGTTCGATGATCGAAGTTGGCAAATCTAGATGAAAGTACCGACCACAGAGGAAATAATCACTACGTTTTAGTACCGACACCAAAAACCTATTTTATACAAAAAAGTAACGTAAAAACGTGTCAAAAATAGTGTTAATAGGATGCATAGCCAACCTTTTCTGCTCTGTGACATGCACATATCTTCCAAAGACCAATATTATGCTCTTTGCATGAAATGTTGCTGTTGGTGTACTGGTAACAAGAATCCAAAGAAATTATAAGTACTTCGTACGAAGTACTTAAAATTTCCTTGCATTGGTAACAATCACATGACAGACCATACAATAAATACTATGATAACAACCAATGAATTTAAACTTAAATTAAATTTAAACCTAATATAAACAATTCTTGGTAACCATAGTGTTAGGGTTTATTCATTTCTTTAAACTAGTAACCTTTTTAATTATTTTCTAATAATGGCAACTCTATAGTTTGGCGGTCAATTTAGCTTCACTGTGATTGGTCGGTGGGGTTTCCCGCCAAATATTTAAGTTAGTATTTCTTTTAATTTTTCTGTAATGGCAACTCTGTGGTTTGGCGGCTAAGCTAGCATCAACGTGATTGGTCGCTGGAGTTTCTCGCCAGATTATGAAAACAAATGATTGGTTGACGCTTGAAAAGAGCGGCAACCAATCGGAACTCGAGAATTTCGCGCTAAAAATTATGAGAGTATAAATGCGGGGAGATGACCATTTTTGCACATTCTTTATCACGCTGTCAAAAGTATAGGTTCTCTATGTTAAAACGTTTTGAAATAGTAGTAAAGAAAAGTGTTAGATTTGTGTTATATTTGTTTAAAATACAAAGTGAATAAATTTATTTATTTGTCCAAGTGGTTTAGTCTCATTTTAAAATAACTGATCCTGTTTGATTATAATAGAGAATGTCAAAATGTCATTTTCAAAAATGTATGCGGCTGCATCCAAGCTGCATCGTATTTTCCCATAAACTTAATGCGAAAAACTTTCTAAATCTACTAGTTTTCCATTTTTCGCTATTTCACCATTGATTAATTATACAGGGTTGAAAAAAGACGGTAGTTGGAGGAAAAGTTTTATTAATTTAAACTATTAGTTTTTACTAACTTACTCTATGAGGAAAAGTACTCTAAATATTGATGATAGCAAATTTTACTGAAAGGAAACATTTCTTTTTTTTAAATAGGTAAAACTGCATTCAAAGATTTATGATAAATGTCAAAATTTGCCATCATCAATATTAAGGTAGTAAGTAGGTGTACCTACTTTCCCTCCAACTACCGTCTTTTTTTCCACCCTATAATATCATGCAAAGTTAGTTTGACTTGTAAAATACACAAACTAGAGCAGTTCGACCAACTTATCATTTATTAAAGACAATCAGAATATTAGAATGTTCAGGCATCGGAAATGTTAAAAAACAATACTTTCTATAAAGGTACAATTTATGGACCGAGCGGCGAAGCCTCTTAGCTTCAGCTCAGCTTGGGGAAAATTATTTCGTATGTCTGTCCGCTGTCCAGATGTCCATTTGTTTTCCTTTACCTACAGGTTCCATTTCTCAACTGATTCTCGTTAAATTTTGTGAGCAGGTTAAATTATTATATAGAATTCTTTTGTCGATTCAGTTTTTCTAAACAAAAATCATTACCTACCTATTCAGCTATTTCAAAAAATGATCAAAATTAGGAGCGCCATCTAGCTTCGAATACTTAGATAGTAAAATACCTACCAAACAGCACATAGTACTGCTTATGTAAAAAAACTGGCCAAGTGCGAGTCGGACTCGCGCATGAAGGGTTCCGTACCAAAAAACGGCAAAACATCACGTTTGTTGTATGGGAGCCCCCCTTAAATATTTATTTAATCATGTTTTTAGTATTTTTGGTTAGAGCAGCAACAGAAACATATAATCTGTGAAAATTACAACTGTCTGCCTGTAGTCGTTATTAATATCGAGCAAAAAACGGCAAAAAAATCACGCTTGTTGTATGGGAGCCCACCTTAAATATTTATATTATTCTGCTTTTAGTAGGTATTTGTTATTATAGCGGCAACAGAAATACATCATCTGTGAAAATTTCAACTGTCTAGCTATCACGGTTCATGAGATATAGCCTGGTGACAAGTCAAGTCAAGTCAAGTCAAATAAGCTTTATTCAAATAAACTTAATTATTAAGTACTTTTGAATCGTCTATATTTTCCTACCACCCGTTCCAGACTTTTTTAGCTGACAAGAAGAACGGGCGCAAGAAACTTATCAGCTGTAACAGCCATAAGTAACGATATTTACAAACTTGAATATATCGTTACCAGATAATTACAACAGGGTGACAGGATTATTGGCAACAACATAGACTTATTATATTAT
The DNA here is from genome assembly GCA_928269145.1 of Agriphila tristella. Classification (NCBI taxonomy): domain Eukaryota; kingdom Metazoa; phylum Arthropoda; class Insecta; order Lepidoptera; family Crambidae; genus Agriphila; species Agriphila tristella. The sequence goes on from OV743442.1 coordinate 21,605,330, forward strand.
ATTACTTCAACAAAGTACTTACAGTAGCAAGTTATGTGTTACATCATTTCCACGCATTTAGATCTTTAAGATAATCGTCTACTTTATAATAACCTTTACCCATGAGCGTTTTTTTAACATGGTTTTTAAATTCATGCAAAGGAAGATCAATCACTTGTTGTGGAACTTTATTAATGAAAGCTATGCCTTTCCCCATAAATGAACCTCTAGTTTTTGCAAGCCTAAATCTTGGAACGGCAAGTTTATCTTTATTTCTTGTATTAAACTGGTGAATATTGCTGTTTTTAGCAAATGAATCATAGTGTTTCCTTACATAAACTAAATTTTCATATATATATTGACCTGCCAAAGTTAAAATATTAATTTCTTTAAACAATTCTCTCAAGCTATCTCTTCGCCGAAGATTATATATGGCGCGAACAGCTCTTTTTTGGAGTACAAAAATATTTTCAATACTGGCAGCTGAGCCCCACAATAGCAGTCCATACGACATTACGCTATGAAAATAACTAAAGTATACTAACCTTGCCGTTTCAATATCAGTTAAAAGCCTTATTTTCTTAACAGCAAATGCCGCTGAACTAAGTCTACTTGACAAGGCTTCAATATGTGGATCCCATTGCAGTCGGGAATCTAGTGTGATACCTAGAAATTTTGTGCTCTCGATAAACTCGACTTCATCGTCATTCAAATTAATATTTAATTTTGTCTGCTCAACATTAGGTAATGAGAATTTAACACATTTAGTTTTTTTGGGGTTAAGTGCTAAATTATTACTATTAAACCAGTATGAAACTTTAGAGAGGGCACTATTTACTTCGTCCGAACAGTTATTACCTCTGTTTACTTTAAAAACTAAAGAAGTATCATCCGCAAATAGTACTGTTTCACATAAATTATTCGCGTAGTTGGGAAGGTCATTTATATAAATTAGAAACAGCAATGGGCCCAATATTGATCCCTGTGGCACACCCATATTGATGGGGGCTCCAGTAGACTCAGTTCTATTAATCACTACTTTCTGAGTTCTATTGTACAAATACGATTTCATAAGACTAACTGATTTATCAGAGACACCATAATGTTCTAGCTTCTTTAATAGTGTTTGATGATCAACGCAATCAAATGCCTTAGAAAGGTCACAGAAAATGCCAATTACATCTTGCTTTTCTTCCCAAGCATCCAGAATATGTTTGAGAAGTGCAATTCCAGCATCAGTAGTACTTTTACCCTTGGAAAAACCAAACTGATTTTTATGAAGTATATTATTGTATGTGAAGTAATCTAATAATTGGGAATATATAATTTTTTCAAATATTTTACTAAGTGCTGGTAGTATAGATATTGGCCTAAAGTTAGCTGGGTCACTTTTATCCCCAGATTTAAAAAGAGGAATCAATTTACTATTTTTCATTAGATCAGGAAAGACCCCTTCGTCAATACATTTGTTAAAAATAAAAGCCAAGTAAGGGGCTAGTATATCAATTATTGATTTAATTATGCTTGTTGAAATGCCCCAAAGATCTTCTGTTTTTTTAACATTAATTGTTTTAAAAGCTTTAATGATATCTGCACTATTTATATATTTAAAGGAAAAACTTTCATTGCACTTATCAACACTAGACTCCAGAAGGGAGACAGCGATGTTGGGACAAGCACTAAGAGTACTGGTAGTTTCTACAGGTATTCTAGCAAAGAAATCTTCAAAAACTTTAGCGACCTCATTGTCAGATTCAAAAGTTTGATCACCAGTTTTTAAACAGAAGGAATTTATATTGGATTTTGATTTGCCCGTTTCTTTGTTAATAATATTCCAAGTAGCCTTAATTTTATTGTCAGCTAATTTAATTTTATTTGCAAAGTACTTGGACTTTGCTAAGATACAGACTTCTCTGAATGTTTGTGAATACTTCTTGACAAATTCAATGAAGTTAGGATCACTAGAAGTAGCTTTCTCTGCATAAAGTTCGTATAATTTCCTTCTGCTCTTATATATGCCGGGTGTGGCCCAGTCACTAAATTTCGTACTATCATTACATTTGATGACTTTTTGTTTAAAAGTTTTACTAAATTCAGTTTGAACTATGCTAAATAAATGATTATATAGGTTATTGGCTTCAAAATTTGGTTCTGGTAATGTTTCAATTTTACTTGTGACATTGGTTCTGAATTTTTCAATATAGTGTTTTTTTACTGGCCTACACATTATTTCCCGTTTAGGCGGAACATGATGGTGCTCAATGGAGGCTAATTGTCCACTATGGTCGGATTTAATACAATTTAAAATTGATTTTTCAATGACATTACAGTTACAGAAAATATTATCTAAGCAGGTTGCCGATGTGGGTGTGATACGCGTTGGTTCATTAAAAATATGTAGCAAATTAAATGATTTAAATAGGTTTATGAACCTACTCGACAGTTTGGCTATTTTAGGGTCTAAGATGTCGACATTAAAATCTCCGCAAATTGCGACTTTTTTATTCTTCCTACAAGTTATTTTTAAAACTTCCTCCATAGTGGACTCAAACTCAAAGTAATTCGCTTTGGGGGGTCTATATACGCATACTATAATTATTTGATCAAGTTCCACGCACGATAACTCAACGGTTCGTTCAATTGAGAGGGATACTACATCTCTACGCTCTTTACATTGTAAACTATTGTGTAGAATAATAAGTGAACCCCCTCTTATAGCAGATTTCCTACTAAGCGAGCTAACAACTTTATAATTATCTAAACTTAAAAGTAATTCGTGCTTTTTCAACCAATGCTCAGTAACACATAACACATCAATATCTTCAGAGTTTAAGAATAAGCTTATTTCTAAATCTTTGCCAGAAAAGCCTTGCATATTTTGGTGTACAATTCTTAAACACTTTGGCTTTAGAGGACGCCTCTATTGTCCTAGATGGTAATTTAAATGTGAAAAATTATTATTACTTGAACTAAGTAAAATGTTATAATTATTTTTATTTGGAACAGATTCCAAAGTTGAATGACTAATGTCAATAGTTGACTGCTCAATAAAAGCAGTTGTTTTACTAGCCAGATTATTGGCTAAATGTTTAAAATAAAAAGATAGCGATAATGCTATTTGTCTCCTAAAAGAACTAGGCAGATAGAACTTATCTTTTGTCAAGTAAAAACTATTAAATAATTTATTGATGTCAATTATGTGTAGCTGTTCACTATTATGAAATGCTACCGTATTCAATGTTACGTTCAACTGATACCTAAAGTTATTTTCCATTTGTGACACACTTTTGCAATAAGGGAATGTGAACAAAATCACTTTTTTTACTTTTAAAGACAATAAGGAATTACAACAAGCTATCAGTTGGTGTTTGTTCACATTACCCCTATTTCCTATCAACATTATCAAATTAGTGTTTTTATTAAATGTTTTTTTAACAATAATTCTCATCAAGTCATCCAAAGTTGACCCAGGCATACAATAATTAATTATGTTTTCCTTAGTGTGTTTTTGAATTAATTGGCCTAAATTCTTACCCATCTCATCGCAGAACATAATTGTTTCACAACAGTTTTTATCAGAAGATGGATTATTTTTTGTTGAGTTTTTCAAATCTTTACAAGTGTATGAGACCTCTGGTTCTGGTTCACATACTGAGTGGGTAGTTAAGTTAGTTGGGTTATTATCAGAAACTTTAAGCTCACACACTGAGTGGGTAGGTAAGGGCTCTGGGGCATCCTGGACAACTGCATCACACTGTTGTCTTACAATAGTATTTTGGTTAAAACAGCTACAATTCTGTTTTTTGCCAAGGGATTCGAACCGGTCTGTATTATAGTTACACATGTCAATCATGTCATTTGCAGCTAGCTTTTGGTAATTTAGCTGTTTGCGAGAAAAATCACTTAAATTATTGTACATTTCCCTGAGTGAAAGTTCCAAATTATCAATTTTTTCACTTAATTGATTATTTACCTTTTCACATTCTTTACTGTTATTACATGATGCCCTATTAATTACATCTAATTGCCCTAATAATTGCTTACGCTCTTTCCTCAGCTTTGAAAATTGGCTATAATAATTTTGTCTTTTTATCAACCTTTGAGTTTTCTTAATATATCTATTTAAGCGGATATATTTTTTGATTTTCTTTCCACTATTAAGTTGACAATTATTTCTAATGCCAACAGATTTGTCATTATAGTTATTACATGCCAAGGTTGAATTGTCATAATATATTGCAGAATCACATTGATGTAACTCGCTAAACAGGCTTTGAGAATGCTTCTCTTCTACAAAAGTTTTATTTTCTTTTTCTAACTCTAAAATGGTCTTTTGAGCAAGAGACAAACTAATTTCAAGGTCGGTAATGCGACTCAATGCCTGTTCATGACAGACAGACAGACAGACGGACAGCGGAGTCTTAGTAATAGGGTCCCGTTTTTACCCTTTGGGTACGGAGCCCTAAAAAGAACCTCGTGGTGACATCTATTAGATTACTTTTTAAACAACATAAAATTTTGAGCTACTATTTAACGCTCAAACACTGAGCCACTAGTTATAAAATGTTCCTAACTAAACTATAGGCTCTTTATTGCATTTTTAACATAATTACATAGGTGAATATAAGTTATTTACAAAGGTGGGTTTATTTCTAAAATAGATGAAGATCTACCTATACCAAAATGGGAAAACTAAATTTACTATTATGTACCTTTTCAAAGCTCTCACTCGAAACTACTCACTTTAATGATAGCTGAGGAATACCGTTTGATATTATGTAAATAAATTCCTAGATCCTTGTCATTCAAAAACTTCAAATAGCGACATAAAAGATTTGCCTTTTATATTACTAATGAAAAGTACTTTATATGAATAAAGGTACCGCATTTTAATAAACGAAGTGTTTCTCTTTAAAGCCTTACGACTAACTTATCTTTGGCGTTTATCCTTTACTAGCGGCCGCCCGCGACTACGAAGTTTTTACGCAGACGACTGCGTAAAAAGTTTTTTTGCTATCTCTCGGAAACAATAAATTTTTTGGGGATGAAAGGTTCCCTATGTCCTTTTCTGTACCCCTGACAACGTGCATGTAAAATTTCATGATGATCGGTTCAGTAGTTAAGACGTGAAGGCGTAACAAATAAACAAACAAACGGACATTTTGGGTAATAAAAACAAAACATCTGAAGCAAGTTTCTCTTCTTGAGACATGAAATTACACCCAGGAGTAAAACAATACCTTGTGGAAAAAAAACCTCAAAAAACCTAAAAACAAAAACAAAAAAAAGGCTTCAAAGTTTAATACCTCTAAAAAGCAAGAAATAATATTCTAATAATTAGTAATGCATATCAATATTAATAAAAACGTCTAATGAAATCGGGTGGGGCTTTTAGAAATAAAATAATTTATTGAAAAAAAATATTTTTTAAAAACACGTTTTTAAAACGGTCTAAATTATTACAAAAAAAATCGGACTAAAAATATTAAATCGGACAGGTGAAAACAAACTAAAAAGTAAAAAATAAATTCTTCTGGAAATATTTAAAACCCTAATAACCTATACCTACCTACAGAAATTTTAAACCTAAAAATTTTAAACCAAAAAACGTGGGGCGCATGCTATAGACAATATGGATGATAAATTTTACAAAACGCGCCCCACGTTTTTAGGTTTAAAATTTTTCGGTTTAAAATTTCTGTAGGTATAGGTTATTAGGGTTATAAATATTTCCAGAAGAATTTATTTTTTACTTTTTAGTTTGTTTTCACCTGTCCGATTTAATATTTTTAGTCCGATTTTTTTTTGTAATAATTTAGTCCGTTTTAAAAGCGTGTTTTCAAAAATTTTTTTTTTCAGTAAATTATTATTTTATGCTTTTTAGTTAACGAGCTAAGACTAAAAATATACAATCTCCTATCGGAGCACTCGTCAAAACAATTCAAACGAGCCCAAACTCGATGAGGTTGCATGGTTTTATTACAGAGTCCCAGTCCCCTTCTTCCGACTTCATCATCAGACCCTGGAAACTATTTCCCAACAAAGAACTCGTCAACACGATTCAAACGAGCCCAAACTCGATGGGGTTGCTTGGATTTATTACAGAGTCCCAGTGCCTTTCTTCCTGCTCCATCATCAGACCCTGGAAACTATTTCCCAACAAAGAACTCGTCAAGACGATTCAAACGAGCCCAATCTCGATGGGGTTGCATGGTTTTATTATAGAGTTCCATTGGCCTTCTTCCGGCTTCATCATCAGACCCTGGACACTATTTCCCAACAAAGTACTCGTCAAGACGATTCAAATGAGCCCAAACTCGATGGGTTTGCACGGTTCCAATATTGAGTTCCTTTCGCATGGTCTTCCTGCTTCATCATCAGACCCTGGACCTTATCTCCCATTAGAGTACTCGTCAAGACGATTCTAACAAGCCTAATCACAATGGGGTTGTATGGTTTCAGCATTAAGTTCTTGTGGCCTTCTTCCAGTTCCATCATCAGATCAGCTCAATGACACCATAATATTGCATTGTATTCCAGTTCTGACCTATGTTCAAAGTTTCAAGTCTCTAGCTCATCGGGAAGCTAGTTTAAAATCGTTCGCAAACTTTGCGGACAAACAAACAAACAAACGAGAAAGCAACCTAATAAAAACGTGTTAAAAAAAAGAAGTTGTCTTCCAGCCCCATCCGACTTCAATATAAGGTTTTTTATTTTAAACTTTTTATTAGTAGGTATGTGAGCGTGTAAATATTTTTTAACTCTATATAATATTTAAGTAGAATTGTAAAATGTCCACATCTCAATTTCCAAATTCACGCTGTTTATCTTAGGGAGTTCTGTTGTGCCTTCGTAGTACAAGTCTAGTCCAAAACATGGCATCGCAGACCATGGTTTGGTTGGTTTTGTATTGTCATAAATCTATCAATATCTATCACTTCACATATCCTATTTGGCTTAGAGGAGTTTCCGTGTATCTTCGAAGTCCAAGGTCCAATACGAATGAAATAAAACGACTCTTAAAGTTACCCTTTCAAACAAAAAAAACATCATCTAAATTGGTCCATAAACAAAGAAGTATGTCTGAAAATTCGTAAAAACTCGTGCGACGGCAAGCTAAATAATTGATATTTTTCAGGATTATGAAAAAACTACTGGGTGCTACTGGCTAGACCGCTGTAAAAAAAATACTTATGGGACCACACTTGAACTACGCTAGTACTCATGATTGACCTATGTTTTTTGAAATAAAAAAGAATTGTTTAAATCGGTTTACAACGCCAATGTTATGGTAAAACAAAAAAATAAAAAATACCGTCGACTTGATAATCTCCTCCTTTTATTTAAAATGGGTTAAAAGTAAATGTAGCTTACTTCCTCAAAAAAAATGCAAGATGAACCGCCCGTGCGCCCGCATAAAAATGCACATGCACACCACAAAATATCAGTGCACAATACCTGCATTTAGCAAGACAGCAACACACCTTGCACCTTTACCAATTAGACTACTCTACAAAACAATAAGGCGTAATACTTAGTCCTAACACCAAAATAATTCAATAATTTGTACAAAGCAAAAGTGCCAACTTTCTCGTCTTTTTACCTAAATCTACGTCATATCTTCCACAGTCTTTATGTAGATTCATAGAGATATGACTTTGTAATTTTTCAATATGGACCAAAAATCTTGAAATTAAATTTAGATTTTAATGAAAAGGTCCTATTAAGATTGCCTTAACGGTCTAATTGGACTTCTCGAGAGAATCGATCCAATCAAATGGCTCTTCAACCCTTTAGATATTTAGAAGGGTCATAAAATTTTAATGCCCCGACTGCGAACGACTTTCAGTTCGTTATTGAATTTCAATTACATTGTTTCTCAAGCAGTCTTTGTGTATTGTCGTAGGATATTCGTACAAATTAGGATCTTTACAAAAATCCTAGTGATGATTAAAAAAAAACCCGGATAATTTTAATCTGAGACAGATTTTTATAATCTTAGGAGACTAGTAGTACAGTAATTTTTAATTTTTTTTACAAAAATACAGCGTAGCTTAGTTGAATCGCGAAAGACCATCACTTTGAGCGCGTTGATTGGCTCACGTCAACCTTATGGACAGACGAATGCTCTGATTGGCTAATTGGCTACATATAGTCCAATAAAAAGTCATGTTCTTACCAATCAGACTGAAGATGTTATAAATCGACTCTTAGATTATCCAATCAGCATTCAAGTTTCCGATTGTCCGAAACAAACTTTAGGATTTTTACAAAGATCCTAAAAATTGCACGGATGATTGCATAAATCCATCCTTTATTCCAATTATCTGGTCCTTTCCAATCGACCTAGGATTTTTGCAAAGATCCGGTTTTTACGATTATCCTACGACTTCGAATTCTGCCGACTTTTTTATTTCTTTCTTTTTCATCAACCTATTTGCATCGATATAAACATTTTGAGATATATATTTTTGTATTGAATGACAATCTTCATTACACGTTGTTTGTTTATTTAGTTTTACAATGTTATTACATTAGTATGAGCAAATGAGCATATTTAAACAAAATGTTGTTCAATATTACAAGTTAGCTTAGGTTGCTCATTGCACACAAGGCTGTGGGTTGCAGCCCGAGCCGTATGCGAGGGCGTAACTCAGCCGAGTAAGCAAGAGCTGACGAGTTTCATACGACGTTTTTCAACACATTTGCGAGGAAAAAACAAAATAATTTACCACACAGCAACAAATACGACGAAAACAAAATATGAAAATTATGGGAAAAGGCGCGCAGGATTTTTTTTAAAACGCCCATTGCAAGAATATTTTGCGAGCCTTAGGCTAGTTATATAGTATTGCTTTCGATGTTACAAAAGCCATCTTGAAAAATCTGCCCATATATGAGCAGTTGATTTTAAAGTTAAAGTACCTTTATTAAATGTATGTGTATTCGTTTTCTAATTAAAAATTGCCTAATAATAATAAGACAGAAATTTCATAATAACATATATATCATATTATCGTCTGGGTAACAAGTAGCTAAGTCCCAAAACTTAGCTGGTTTTTCCCATGAATTTATGTTTTTGAGGCCCATGAAAAAGTTAAATAAATATCAATCATTAATTCATAAAAAAATAAAGCTATAGAAAGAAACGTCACTGGCCAACTTTATTCTAAAGTTTTTAACTCTCGTTTCCTTTTTTGTAGGGAAGAAGTGGTCAACTCACTGGACTTAGCTGGTTATTTACTCTTTAAGTAGAAATATAGCAAAACATTTTCGGATTTATATTACAGAAAATAAATCCTTACTAATATTGTAAACTAGCTTCCGCCCGCGACTTCGTCTGCGTGGATAGTATTTTGTCTATCCCTCGGGAACAGTTACTTTTTTCGGGATGAAAGGTACCCTATGTCCTTCTCTGTACCCTTGACAACGTATCTGCAAAATTTCATGATGATCGGTTCAGTAGTTAAGACGTGAAGGCGTAACAAACAAACAAACAAATAAACAAACAAACGGACTTTCGCATTTATTATATTAGTAAGGATGCGAAAGTCCGATTGTTTGTTTGTTACACCTTCACGTCTTAACTACTAAACAGATCATCATGAAATTTTGCATACATGTTGTCAGGGGTCCAGAGAAGGACATACCTTTCATTCCGAAAAAAAGTATTGTTCCCGAGGGATAGCAAAAAACTTTCCACGCAGACGGTCGCGCACAGCCGCTAGTTTAAGATAAAATGGACTTAGCCGGCCCTTCAATTATTAAACAATTAATTTTGCTTACTGTATATATCCGATTTTCTCATTTCAATATTAGACGAAACGGAGTTATTTGAACGCAGCTGATGCCTCATTTGTTAAACAAAATTAAACAAATTGAAAGCTATCGTGTCTCGAATGGCGGAATAATTACTGGATCTTTATTACTTTTGTTTCTATTTAGAATTACTGCAGATAAGTTTGCTCGTAAAATTGAACTCGACGATTTAGGGGCGTTAAACAGACGTTTATTTGAAAAATACTTGATTAATTAATTTACTTCCCTGTTTAATCACTTGTGTTTTGTTAAAAAGGCAGTGAGCCGAATTGTGTTTGGTTAATTTGAAATATTATTCGTTAATCCCGTCCCGACCATTAATATTCTTAGCGAACTGTAAAAATGCCTTTTAGATTCTTTTTACACCCAAAACGATAATATATATTACCTACAATAATATTAGAAGTCTTTTAAAATAAGTAAGTAAACTTTGATCATAAATAAACATACCTACAACCAGTGGCGGATCCAGGAAAGGTAAGAACAGATTTGTTGGGGAGGACCCAAATGATTTGGGGGGGGGGGCTTGAGCCCCTTAGCCCCCCCCCCCCCCCTGGATCCGCTAGTGCCTACAACATAGAAGTCTTTTTTGTAAATAAAAAATAAAAAGAAATGCTGTTCGTTAGTCTGGCTAAAACTCAAAAACGGTTCGACCTATTAGAATAATATTTTTTTTGTTTTGTTCTCTAAAGTACTGGGGTAGTTAAGAAATAAAAAAAATAGGAAAACCATAAAGAACAGCTAAAATTATCGAAAATTCAACATTGGAAATTTTCTATTGAATTAGATATTTTGTTTTCTTTTGACGCAGGAGATCGGTGCAATTGGTGAAGTAAAGTATACATAGTATTGCGTTCGTTTTAGTATTTGGCAGCTCTTATTAACTAATTAAATAGACGGCGCTGGTTGTCAATATTTTAAAAGTCTCACTGTCTTATTCAGAGTTCGTTCGTTAAACTAGGGCCAAAGTTAACATTGCGTTAGACTGCGGACTAACGCCATTTTAGCGCAAATCGTATTCAGAGTGACAGTTTAACGTTTAGTCCCACCGTTTAAATATTAAAAGGTGCATTGTGATTGGTTTACAAGAATTAAACCAGGTTTTGTTAGAACAGTCTGGCACCCCAGTTTTGTGAAACATCTCTGAACAAGACACGAAGTGACACGAAGTTCACTGGACCCTAGTCATAAGTAAAGTCTCTGAGCACAATCACAGAATAGATAATATAGTACAATATAATAATGTTCTCTAAACCATAATCCGAACAATGCCAAGCTAGGTATTTCATAACTTTCATTTAAAATGTTGTATGCATCAAACTATAACTGTCTTATTCAGAGATGTTTCACAAAACTTGGGTGCAAGACTGTTATAACAAAACCTGGTTTAATGCTTGTAAACCAATCACAATGCACCTTTTAATCCTTAAACGGTGGGACTAAACGTTAAACTGTCACTCTGAATACGATTTGCGCTAAAATGGCGTTAGTTCGCAGTTTAACGCCATTTTAACTTTGGCCCTAGTTTAACGAACGCACTCTGAATAAGACAGTAACAGTATAAAGGGACGCAATTTCCTTTACCGCAACGAATGTTACTGTCCAATACAAAAGCGATCGTTATGTAAAACGGAACGCTATCTTGAGAAAGCTTGCTCCGTTACCAATGGGGTTGGCAACGCAAAGCTAAATGTAGATATCGCTACGTACGCCTGTTCCTAAGACAGTAGACGTTCAGAACAAAATGTGTGGGAAAATTGGTATTTATTTTGTGGTTTTTTTTTACCAAAAAAGACCCATTGACCCAAAATGGATATAAAAGACTATTCTACAATGCAAATGCCGGAATTTAAAGCAAAATTAAGACGTTTTAATTCTTACAGAATTTATAATTTTTTTTATATCCAGATTTTTCGGAAATTTGTAAGTGCCAACATTTTTAAAGCCTATAAAACAGAATTTAATCATTTTAATTAAGAAAAGTCCTTTGTTTTCATAGTTCTCGTGGAACAAGCATACGCAGCGCCATTTTGACAGTTGCCTTCCCCATTGATAATACCTACCGATCTCTACAGGGTGTTTGGTAATAGCCTTGTAAAGCCGAATATGGTAGATAGGGACCATCAAACTGAACAACTTTTACTATGGGACCAACTCTGAAATCGCGAAAAAAAAATCAGCTGTTCCATACATTTTGATATTTTCGTTATTATTTTTTGTATGAAACAGCTGATTTTTTTTTCGCGATTTCAGAGTTGGTTCCATAGTGAAAGTTGTACAGTTTGATTTTTTTCCATATTTTCTCTATCTCCATGTTTCCACCATATTAGGCTTTATAAGGCTATTACCAAACACCCTGTATATAGCTAATATCTAATGTTGCCTTGATATAGAAATAACTGGACGATCGTTTCTTCTTATAACATCGAATAGCGTTATCACAGCTTAGCGAAATACCATTTTAATTCTTTCACGAAATTTTCAGTGAGAATCTATATTTATTTGAAAAACTATATTTTTTATTAAAATTCTAATCTATGGATTATCTACTCGATTTTCATGTTTTTATACGTAGCATTAAAAAAACCTACAATTACCTGCTCTAATAAATTTTTTTGCTGTTTTTTTAATTGATATTTTTGAATATTTTCTCAGAATTCAACATTTCAAAGGATCAACCTTTTTCTATTTTTTCTTAGATCTAGTTGGTCCAGGGAGGTATGGTAAACATAGGTACATAAGTACTGTCATAAAAATTCACAAAGACAGTATAATTTTATTACGCAGTATATTTTATTACTTTACGATTTTTCCTTAAACCATACCGAGTTATATTTCAAGATTGAGAATAACATTACGATTCTAAAACCTAGAAAAAAATATGTTTTTTTCGCTTGTTAACTCAATGTGTTTTTTCACCTTAAGGGTAAACATTAGCACGTTACTCGCAATTGTAGGAGGATTGTAGGAGGGTTCCCAAGATTTTAGGTGTTACACAATATATTTTAGCGTGTTCCGATAACTAACGGCAAATGAACTATGTTATCAAAGCAAAATTATCTCAATGCAATATGCTTGTAGTATTTGCCGAATACCACTTTAGTGTATACTTATTCACTTATTTGTACACACTAAAGTTATTTCGGCAAATACTACAAACATTTAATAATAATAATAATAATAATAAAAAATAATTTATTGTCTTTTTGTTTACATGGATACATGAGTTAAAATAATACAATCCACGACAAAAGGAGATAGCTCAGCTTGTGTTGGTCTTGACTTAGATCTTGACCAACGCTGTTTTTAAGCTATTCCCAACTCTAAGATGTAATGCGAGTTACAGGATATGCGGACTAAATACAATTCTACACAGTAAAACTAAACTAAAAATTAAAAGTTGTTTTTTTTAAATTTAAATGATGTTAAATATGTTTACAAAATAGGTAGTCGTTAATAAATTTGTTGCGGAATTACAGATTAGACAAATACGTCGGGCCAAAAGGGGGGAAAAAATCTTTAAGCAGTAAATTTTTTTGACTTGCATGTTTCAAGTTCTCACCAGCAATTTGTTTCCGGAGCATTTAATGACATAATTTTGCTTTGATAACATCTTAATATATAAAATCGTAAACTGAATGACTGACTGACTGACTGATCTATCAACGCACAGCCCAAACCGCCGGACCTAGACTTGAAATTTTGCACACAGATACCTTATACAGTGTAGGCATCCACTAAGGAAGGATTTTTGAAAATTTCATCCCTAAAGGGGTGAAATAAGGGATCAAAGTTTGTATGAAAGTGCCTCAGTTTTGAAGCTATGATCTTAAATTTTTGTGTTTAGGCTGACGATTGAAAATTAATAAAAACGGGTCTCAGCGTTTTTCAAAATTCTACCCCCGAAGGTGTCAAAAGGGGGATTAAGTTGTGTATTGAATAAAATATTTAATTTTCGAAGTAAACATCGCTAAATTTATAATTTAGGCTTATCGATGGAAATTTAACGCAATGTATATTGTTATTGTTAGTATTTCAACCACTATGGGGATGAAATGGGGGCGAAAAGGGGTAAAAACCTAAAAATAGATATGGATGTCGTTATTGGGGTTTTCTAAGACGACGATAGCAAAAATGACAATTATTTTGGAGTCTAACACGATACGATATTAAGTTTTAACCCCTAAAGGGCTGAAAATAAATTTCGCTTGGAAAAATAATAAATAATAGACATTACAACTTGAAACTTCGTAGGAGCATGTCTAAAAATAAATAGGCAAACATATATTTTGTGATTTTGGAAATCTACCCCTAAGGGGGTAAAAGGGGTGAGTAAACATAAAAATCGATATGGATGTCGTTTTTGAGGTTTTATGGGATGGTGATTGCGAAAATGAGATTTATTTTGAAGTCCAACACGGTGGACATGATTGGACCTGGACATGCACATCACGGGAACGGGAACAGGCACGAGCACGGGAACGGGAACGGTACCGGAACGGGAATGGAACGGGAACGGAATGGGAACGGAAAGGGAACCGAACGGGAACAGAACGGTAACCGAACGGGAACCGAACGGGAACCGAACGGGAACCGAACGGGAACCGAACGGGAACCGAACGGGAACTGAACGGGAACTGAACAGGAACCTAACGGAAACTTATCGGGAACGGAACGGGAAATGGAACGGGAACGGAACGGGAACGGAACGGAAAAGGAACTTAACGGGAACTTAACGAGAATGGAACGGGAACTAGAACGGGAACGGAACAAGACCGGAACGGGAACGGAATGGGAACGGGAACGGGAATGGCAACCGAACGTGTACCGAACGGGAAACGAACGGGATCGAACGGGAACCGAACGGGATCCGAACGGGAGCCGAACGGGAACTTAACAGGAACGGCACGGGAAATGGAACGGAATCGGAACGGAACGGGAACCGGAACGGTCCGGAATGGGACCGGATCGGTCCGGAACGGGTACGGAACGGGTCCGGAACGGGTCCGGAACGGGAACGGGAACCGAACGGGAACTTAACGGGAACGGAACGGGACCGGACCGGAACGGGAACTTAACGGGAACTTGCCGGGAACTTAACGGGAACGGAACGGGAACTGGAATGGGAACGGAACGGGACCGGATCAGGAATGGAACGGGGAAGGAACGGGAACGGCACGGGAACGAGAACGATAACGGAACGGGAACTTAACGGGAACGGAACGGGAACTGGAACTGGAACCGGAACGGGAACGGGAAGCCTCGTGCGAGGCCCACCACACGCGCCAAATGTCTTGCCTCGCGAGGCCGTGCGCTTGATGGGGACCCACCTAATCGCGTAAAAATGGCTCCGGATCCTGGTTGAAGGTTCCCTAAGGATTTTTTTTAATATCCACGCGGACGAAGTCGCGGGCAGAAGCTAGTAGTTCATATAATAATTGCGGTAAAGCTAGGGTTTCCTAGGATGACGGTGCCGTCATATTACGGCCGTAATTTAGCGGCGTAGAACGTTGTCTATGTAAACAATACGGCGCGGTTTATGACGTTACGGTGTCGCCGTATTGTTTACTTATACAACATTCAGCGCCGCTATATAACGGCCGTAATATGACGGCACCGCTATCCTAGGAAACCCTAGCTTTAGCTGTTGTAGTGACACGCTAAAATAATATGTTGTGAAAAAGCTAAAATGCTGGAAAAGCACGTTATATGCCTACAATAGCGATTCGCGTGCTGTCGCGTGCTAATGTTTAACCCTAATCCTTATTGTGAAATCAATTAGCACACATTTGGCGGAAGCCGCCGACTCGGTCTTTGTTAATTATTCTTAGAACATTCCAGTTCATTGTAATAGAATTTGGAACAATTAGGACGCTTTTTTCTTTGGTCCAAGTACTTACATAGCGAGTTTAAAGAAACTTTTACTTTTACTAGAATTGTTTACACTTTGCATTCTTAACATACTTTTCAATTTGTATTTAAAATTAAGTCAATTATTATGACTTTAAAAAAATAAGTACCTAAATGTAAATTATTATGACTTAAAAAAATTAACTTTAAACTCTTTTAAATATACTTTACATTATATTTTAATGCCATTATTATATTTAGCTTATTTATTATAGTATATTTTTATCTTCAACGGGTCTGTGCTTGGTTGAAGACCAACGGCATTTCATACAAATTTAGAATTCCTTCTTTTTCGATATGAATAAACCGATTTTAATAAAACTTCATAGGTACACATAAACAGGATACATAGGTCTAAAAAAGTTAGTTAAGAACATTATTGAAATTTCTTATTAAAAAAAAAATGGAAATTTCTGTTTCTAAATCGCTCTAATTTAGCTGTAACAAACACTATTTATTGAAATTGTTTTCAATTAACTTTTTAGACCAATATATTCTGCTTATATGTATGAAGTTTCATTAAAATCGGTTCATTCATTTCTATTAAT
This sequence comes from Agriphila tristella, assembly GCA_928269145.1. Lineage (NCBI taxonomy): Eukaryota > Metazoa > Arthropoda > Insecta > Lepidoptera > Crambidae > Agriphila > Agriphila tristella. The sequence continues at coordinate 21,621,586 of OV743442.1, forward strand.
AAGGACTTGAAAGTTTGTATAAAAGGTGGAATTGCACTGCTCCCGGAATCCTCACCACTGACGAACTGGCTATCTTACCTCTAACTGCCTGGAAAACCAAGAGCTATGAAGTTATTGAGGGCCAAAAAAAATGTTTTGCAAAATTTTTATGATATCTTACAAAAATAATGTAAAAAAAAGCGTTTTAATATCTTATTTGATTCGTTATTTCCACATTTTTGTCCCAGGAATTTTTTTTTTGTATTTCGAAACAAATCACTCAATGTATCTCATGAGCACGCACATAAACGCTGCCTTTCAACTCGGCCGCACGCAGCAATGTAGCATACACTCAGGCGTGGTCTGTTGTGTTGTACGTGTTACTTTGCGTGGTAATGTATGCAATGCTTTTTTAACACCAGAAATTCAAATCGTTTCCCAGCAATAATTTTGAACAGAAATGTTCCTGATGATGGGCAGAATACGTAGACCACGGCTTCGTTGAGGATTTTGTTACACCCGGTATAACATGATTTTTTTTGCACTAGCTTATCCTCCCATACATTTCCCGTATGATATAATAATTTATTATACTGCGTTCCCGTAGAACTAAAGACATGTGAAAATTGTGCAAATTAAAAAAAAGCGTGCTATAATAGCAGATATAACGCCATTCCTAAAACCTGCTGCAGGATTTAACGATTATGTTTTCAACTTTGAAACCGACGATGAAAAACAACGTCGTTCTGTTTTATGACGCCATTTTGTTTGTGCATAAATGGAATACTGGTGTATCCGTACCAGAAGAAATATTTTTCGCTTTGAATACGAAACTTAACACTTATTAAGACTTCGTTAAGTTGCTTTTCTTGCTAAGTATACCTTTATGTCACTTTTTTCTAGTTTCATGACTAACAAATTCATAAATAACAGTAGCTTTTTTGTTCCTTAGAAATAAAATAAGAAAGATGCACCATTTTTTCTGTTTGGCTGTTTTTTTTTGTTCACCGATTTATACATTAGGAATAATTATGTATAATTACCTACTATCGACTACTTACATACTTTTAAAAGTTGTGTTTTTGTTTGTCAGTGAGTCTTTATGTAATACCAGAGAATACATAATAGTAATACTTTATTTATATGGAGTTCATCATATTTTTAGAAAGATCGAGTCGGCAGTTTTTCAGAATCCTACATATATTTAAATAGTTACGTACCGTACGAAAATTTTTTTCCCTTCTAAAAATCAACCATTTTCAAATACATTGCTTATAATAAAATTAAGACCTTCATATAGCATTGTATGTCAACGCATCCTCCTATCCTTCAAAAGAAAATGTATTGAAAGTAAAAAAGACACTTCGCTGAGGACAGGATTCGAACCTGCGCGGGTAGAACCCATTGGATTTCAAGTCCAACTCCTTAACCACTCGGACACCTCAGCTGTTGTATAGACTCTGCAAATTAAAGAATATAATATAAAGAAACCATAACACTCGGTTAATTTCTAAAGTACGTAACAATAAAAGTGATGGTTACGTACTGAGTAAATATAAATTAAAGTCAATTGTTCTTAAAGTGAAGAAAAACAATTAGTCAAGTGCGAGTCGTCGAATTTACGTGAAAAGAAACGAAAAAGGTATCATCGTTATTTTTTTCTTCTCTTGAACATGAATTGTAACTTACACAATTCATATTAAACCTTAAGCTGGGTACCAACAGGTTCGCAACTTCGTGCTCCGCGAACCTATGTTGCAGGTTCGCGGAGGTCAATGTGGATTGTGGACGTTATTGCGAACTTCTATCTGCTCCCCCTTTGTGTTCGTTCCCCCTAAGTGGGTACCCACCCTTATATCTGTGGCTTGGCGAACTTTTACTTGCTCCTCTTTGCGTTCCCGTTTGCATCGGATCGCAAAATACGGAGCGCGCACCGAGGTTCGCAGGGACGGCCTATGAAAATGTTGAGTGCTTTAGTAGTACTATATTATGTATTCTGTGGTACTGTGTCAAATTAATGACAGATAAGGCAAGGAGTAAACAGTGACTTGTTAGTATAACAGAAGATTCAATATGACACAGTTCTAAGTATGCTCATAAGAATAAATAAAACCCGTTTTATTTATTCTTATGGTAGGGCTCAACATTTTCAGCGGAACGCGGAGGTTCGCTAACCTAAGTGGGTACCTAGCTTTATAATAACCTATAATATATTTAATGACGTCCTTTTTAAAATTTTACTTTGTTTGGGGAATACAGCATCATTGAGAATTAAGGTCCCTATACCCACTACACCGTGCCATACCATGATCGTGCTAGGAACTTAACGAAAAGCGACACGATACGCTCTACTACGCCCACTGAAACAGATCGACACGGGTTCTGTGTCCGTATACATACATCCCTTATGATGCCCGTATGCAATCCGTATGGTGCACGTATGCAATCCGTATGGTGCCCGTATGCAACATCCGAAACCGTTTTATTTTGCTTTTATAACGGTCATCACACGCTGTTACAACCGGCTCCGCAACAACGTCGCGTGTCATGCACAGAACAAAGCGTGTCAGCACCGGCAAAATATACTCGCCGACAATTTTATTGTTGGTGCACCGTGCCACTAATATTAATGTGAAAGTTTATGGGTTTGGATGTTTGTTCCTCAATCACGAAAAGACGGCTGCACATGCACAGATTTGGATAAAATTTGACACATAGATAGTTTATAGCCTGGATTCAAACAGGATACTTTTTAACACGGTCAAAGGTTCCATAGGGATTTTCCGAATGTCCACGCGGTCGAAGTAGCAGGGGGAGGCTAGTAGTGTCATACTTTTCAATACAAAGAATATTTTTACCATTGAAAATGGTTATCAGATGCAAATCGCCTGAGACGTATTTTTAGCCATATCTCCGACGATTTTGAGAGGATCGAGATGAAAATAGTACCAAAAGTTGAGGAATTTATCGAGACACCTGTGAACGTTTGAATTTTGAAAATCTATTGGTAACTTTTTTTGAATTTTGCAAAATTCCAAAAATTCCGGGTTTTTTGGGGGGTGTTTGTTTACTAAATTGTAAATATTTCGGAAATAAAACCGACTTAAGAAAAAATTAAAAAAAAGGTCCTAGGGTATTAGTTTAGCTACCAAATGGCGAAATAATTTTGAAAATCGGTTAATAATTGTGACCTGTAGGTGGTCCCTTTAGATTTGGAATTGTAGAAAAACGGGTGTTTCCGCACATAAAAAGTGATGTAGCTTTAATGATTAGGGTATTTCTTCGAAATTTCATTCTTCGACTGATTCATCTGGCCAAAATGAAATTTTACTTTCAGCTCTGTAACACATGTTCATATGAAAATAAGTATACTAAAGAACATATATTTGAATGAGGGACTCGTTTTTATAAAGTAGTTTTGAAGATATCAGCGTTAAAATATTTTGTGCCCATATTAATCAGAATTTGTTACAGATGAATCAGAAACAGAAATCAAAATAAAAAGTTTATGTATATAAGCTCTGTATTAAGAAAATAATAATATTTTAATAACTACTAATAATCTGTTTTTATGAAAACAATTATCAGTGATCATATCACGGAATAAAATCTGGTCAATTCAACAATAATTCTTGTGAAACATTTCTGCATTCTGCGAGTCTCCTTTTCTCCTTCTTTTTATTTTATTTTTGGCACTGTTGTGAACTGCAGTGTCTGCAATATTAAAATAACAGAATTTAGAGAAAAATTTTGATTTATGAATAAATTAGTATAATAATTAAGGATGATTATTAATAAAAGTGCCATTTAATTAATACCGATCTCAGTTTAATTACAATATTGCTATGCTAGTAATCAATGTACCTACTGATATGATTGTTAATTGTAACTATTCATTATTAATTATTAACTAAGACTAAGACATATAAGATATAGATGTAAGAGTGGAAATAAAATAAATAAATAAAAAAAAAATATCAAACGTATCATATACGAGTATGTAGAACAAGTTTATACTTACTCTTGTGATTTTTTTTATTAATTAAAAGGTTATAGCTAAGTACATTGATAATTAAGACAAAAACTACTGACTTGTACACGATTAAAAACGTTTTTTTTTGTGCTGTAGGGGGGTAGAACTAATTAATTTAATGATTCATAATGATATTTTGACCATATGAATCAGGCACAGATAAATCATGATTTTGCCTACAATCTTGCTTAACTCATCATACATACAGACTTCAGCATTGTCATTTTTCTACACGAATCTATAACTAAAAAGCATCACACGAAAGGTAGATTGAAGTTGTAAAACTACAAAATTTTTTTTTTATAAAGTAGGCATTGTAATCAGAATGCCACCCGAACCAAGCACAGATGAATCAGATATTTACCTTCGTAACACCGGGATCTAAGCCAACCAGCCCCACGTTCACCTTCCAGATCTTCCGTTGCACAACTGGCTTCCCCCCGCACGGGAAACCAGACTCCCTTTATCATTATCTGACCAAGTATGGTCAAGTGAAGCTGACGCCACATTAATCAGTTTTATACGCCGGACATTTCTTATTTATTTATTTATAAATACACGGTACAAGGTATTTATGACCAATACATATTTTTTTTTGTAAGAGGACAATTCATTTCCTTTCGATAAGATTATAATTTATACTGATTTATCCTAGGGAAAATGTGGCATCGACCATTTTGTTCCGGAAAATGGCAAACGGACGCGCCATATGAATCAGGAGAACAAACTTCAAATATTTTTTTGTTGTACCTTAACTGCAATTATTTCAAAAATATTTGTTCCAGTTAGTAATAAAGCTAAACTGTACAAATAAAAAATTACAGGCCGTTTTGTTAGTTGGTTACAGAAATATAACCACAGACATCGAAAATTTTGTCTCTGGAGAAGTACCCATTATTGACCGATCGTCATGGTAATAGTGTTAAAAGGTGCAGAAGCAGACGAGAAGTGCATTCGTTGGAATTTTGAAAATAGGTTAATAATATTTTGTCTGCGTCGAGGCAGTCAGCGGGCGCTTTTGTGACACGAGGCGGAGCCGTGTGTCACAATCGTAAAAAGTAATAGGTACTACCTAGGTAACTTTAAAAATATAATAGGACTTTGCATTTGATTTGATTTTGGTTTTTCGTAAATTTTGGTGTTCATTTTCAATGCTCCGATTCTTGCGGGGACTGTACAATCTGTGAATTTTTTGTCTGACTCGATCCTAGCACGGCCATGGATTAAGACTGTGGTCATGGTATGCTACGATGTAGTGGGTTCTGGGTAGAGACCTAAATTAATCACTATACAACAAAAAAAATAAGCTCTATCTGGGAAAAAGATACAAAAAAAAAGTCAAGAGTTTTTAGAACTCAGAAACTTGTTTATAGGGGAATAAAACTTGGAAAACCTCAACAAAAATGGGAACTTAGCTTCGCTGAGGACAGGATTCGAACCTGCGCGGGTAGAACCCATTGGATTTCAAGTCCAACTCCTTAACCACTCGGACACCTCAGCTGTTGTATAGACTCTGCAAATTTAAGAATAGGTTAAATCAACATCTACTTACTTTTAGATATGTATGTACTTACTTTACTGTTACGCATTGAGTTAATTTAAATAATTAAAGTCGATTGTTTTCAAAGCAATCAAATTTTACTTTGTTCTGAGAGCTGACAGCATCATTTACAATTTACCTTAAATACTAACAAGTTAATTAAAAGCCTCTACAAATGAAAGCTATGTACACAATACAAAAAGTTTTTAAGTTGTCAAAGTGTCTTGGAAAAATCATAGAACTAAAAATTAATTACTCATCAAAATTTGCTGTAACTGTTTTATAGATAATTATTTAGATAACTTTTCATGTAAAGGAAGATTTATGATACTTAGAAAATCCCTACAAAAATATACCAATTATTAAGCTTCGCTGAGGACAGGATTCGAACCTGCGCGGGTAGAACCCATTGGATTTCAAGTCCAACTCCTTAACCACTCGGACACCTCAGCTGTTGTGGTTGTACTGAAAATAACTGTTATTTTCATTCAAATACAAACTTGATTATATATAATGAAATTAAGTTCTATTGTTGAAAGTGGCATAAAACAAAAAAAATAAGTATAATTGTGTAGAGTAGAATATTGAAATTAAACTACGTAATGTTTACAAACTAACTTTGTTGTTAATGATAAAATTGACGAATTTATTTAGAAACTAGCGGCTGCCCGCGACTTCGTCTATGTGGAAAGTTTTTTGCTATCCTTCGGGAGCAATACTTTTTTGGGATGAAAGGTACCCTATGTTCTTCTCTGTGCCCCTGACAACGTGTATAAAAAAATTCATGGTGATCGGTTCAGTAGTTAAGACGAAGAAGGCGTAACAAACAAACGAACTTTCGCATTTATAATATTAGTAAGGATAAAAAACTGATTATTATGCTTTTTAATATTGTTAAATTTTGAGTAACCTCACTGCAAGGACACGGGCCTTCCTTAGTTTTACCTTCCGATTCGAAGCACGCAGGAACTCGAGATCACATTTTTTTTCAACCACCGATGACCGTCGCAGTTGCAGGTCGAATCCACTAAGCTGCGCTATGGAGCTTCGTGGGAGCTTCTTTTAATTTACATGGTTTAAAAACCCTTATTTTATAATGGTGTTTTTGCAAAAAGAAAAGTTTATCACATCGCTGAGGACAGGATTCGAACCTGCGCGGGTATAACCCATTGGATTTCAAGTCCAACTCCTTAACCACTCGGACACCTCAGCTGTTGTATAGACTTTGCAAATTAGAGAATAGTTAAAGAAACATCTGGTTGTCTGTTTATTTTAGACATACTCACTTGATTCTTACGCACTGAGTTAACATTAATTAAAGTCGATTGTTTCCAAAGCAATTAAATTTTACTTTGTTGTGAGAGCTTACAGCATCATTTAGGTACAATTTATATTTGTGAATATTGTTTAAAACATTCATAACTATTTTTACTTCGTACAAACTCTTTAAATGCAACAAATGCATTTAATCATTTATCATTTGGTGTACTATAGTGTATGGTTATTTGTATGAATCGTTTGAAGCTGAGGTGTCCGAGTGGTTAAGGAGTTGGGTGTGTAATGAATGACCTAAATTTACATGCACTAACGATCAGAGGATATAATAACATTTCCTATAATTTCATTTGACATACCGATCGAATAATATAACATACGGTTAATATAATTTCACTTGACCTAAATACATGTGATATAAAAATTATTTGACATAATAATCATTTGATCTAATTAACAGATGATATAAAGCACATTTCATATAACATTCATTTACTCTATTCAACATTTAAAATAATTTTATTTGACCTATGATTTAAATGCTTTAAAAACAAGCATAGCCAAAAAATATGATTTCATTACTTATATATTGTATATCTACACCCACGCTTTAAATCCTCTATAAAGGGTTCTGAAACAGCTTACTGCCAACATTACAGTATCGCTCCGCTGCGAGTGGTCAAAACACTAACCTAACCTACCTGGTGCATTAAGTTTTTATTTATAGTGGGGGGCCTAAGGCCAGCCCCCTGCACCCCCTAGCAAGCATTTTGCAAGCAAGCACCCAACATGCAAGCAAGCATGCAGCGTGCAAGCAAGCATGCAGCATGCAAGCAAGCATTCAGCATGCAAGCAAGCATGCAGCATGCAACCAAGCATGCAGCATGCAACCAAGCATGCAGCATGCAACCAAGCATGCAGCATGCAACCAAGCATGCAGCATGCAACCAAGCATGCAGCATGCAACCAAGCATGCAGCATGCAACCAAGCATGCAGCATGCAACCAAGCATGCAGCATGCAAGCAAGCATGCAACATGCATGCAAGCATTGTGGAGCTCCGCTCGCTTCGCTCGCTCCGCTGCGAGTGGTCAAAACACTAACCTAACCTAACCTACTGGTAGGTGCATTAAAAGTTTTTCTTTATAGCGGGGGGCCTCAGGCCCCCCGACCCCCCCGAGCAGGGGGGCCAGCCCCCCTGCACCCCCCGGCAAGCATTTTGCGAGCAAGCATACAGCATGCAAGCAAGCATGCTGCATGCAAGCAAGCATGCAGCATGCAAGCAAGCATGCAGCATGCAAGCAAGCATGCAGCATGCAAACAAGCATGCAGCATGCAAGTAAGGATGCAGCATGCATGCAAGCATTGTGGAGCTCCGCTGCGAGTGGTCAAAACACTAACCTAACCTAACCTACTGGCAAGCTACATGCATTCTTGTATGATTGCTTGCATGTCTAGTCATTGTTATGTTATAATATATCGCCGCTATACAACGAAAACCAATTAAATCGATTTTTTTACAAAAATGATGCGAAAACCCATTAATCGCTAAGTCCTATAGTTTCGCTTCTGTTAATTAGATAACCAATTATTTCAAGCATTGCCAAGGTTTGTTTTCAAATACAAAATATTAAACAGAATAAACTTGACTTCTGACATATTTGTCTCCAATGATTGTCAGTTAACTGATAAAATTTGGTTTTTTTCAGAGACACCTCAGGAATTATTCTATTTTTCCCTCAGTAACAACCATTTTCTAAGATTTAAATCTCCATACTAGATTAAAATGATCAAATAAAAAGCTATTAAAACAGTTTAATTTATTTTACCTGACGAATTCCATATTAACTAATACAATCTAATCAACTAAGAAAATATTGTATATCCAGATAATTGGTTTTCTCTGACATTTCTCAGACGATAATTTATTCACGAATGCATCCTAATCTACAGCGAAAAACGATTCCTTAATATCTTCGGATAATGACTAACGGTAATAATGATCTTGACTGACAGACAGACGGACGGTTGTCCGTCCATCTATCTGTATCCCTTATCTTGGGAACGTGTGGAGGTATACCTACTCAAATCTACAGTTCCTAGAAGCTGTGAAAAAATCAAAAAAGGATACGGCCGTTTTTGCCATAAAAACACATATTCAGACGCTTACAAGGAAATCTATACTTTCCGTTGACCTAGAACTATGAAATTTGGAAAGTAATATCGTCTTATTCTACAAGTATAAATCTGAAATCTATACATTTGTAGTTAAATCGGCAAAATCTCGGAAAAACTGCGAGACTCGATTCCTGAACTAATTATAATTATTAATTGTACGGAACCCTCGGTGGGCGAGTCTGAATCGCACTTGTCCGGTTTTTTATTAGGTGTTTTGTTTATACTGTCCTAATTATTTAAAATTTTAATCATAATCATTTTAATGTCACATTCTCAGTTTTACCTAACTAGAATATGAAAATGCTTAGTCATCCTACTAATATTATCCTACTAATACCTATATTATAAATGTGAAAGTTTGTGGGTTTGGATGTTTAGATGATTGTTCTTCAATCACGCAAAAACTACTGAACATTTTTGGTTGGAATTTGGAACACAGATTAATATTTTTTCCCAATTAATATTTTCCCGTGGGAATTTCGGGAAGTTCTTTCCAAGCAGGATTATCAAAGGTTTCAAAGGTACATTTTGTATTCAATTTTAGACGTCTAGCTCAATAATACTGGCTTTGCTTTAGTATGTCAGTCAGTCGGTCGGTCCGTCATTCGTAAGTCGCTTTTTCTTTTATTTACATTAATTTCTTGGTACCTGTTACTGGCATTTGAAGCGTGTTTTTATTGTTATTTGAACTAATCAAGCCAATTTGTAATTAATTAATTATTTCGAGCTATAAATTTGATAACAAATGAATGTACTAAAAAGCTAATAAATTACTTGCTTAACTTTTAGGTTCCTAAATTTTCTGCAGGGAAAACCAATTATCTTGATACATTTTCACTTGTAACTTCACAAGGGACAGCTGCATAGGTATATTTTTATCATGGTTAGTCTAAATTAACTAAAATTAAGAAGTAATTTCTCGGGATTTTCTGTATTCCTAATACTTTTGAATTTATAGACATTTATCATTTCTCAGGGAAAACCAATTAAATAGGTGACCTTGTGACAATTATTGTAAATTTCATTACAAAGCAATAACCTTTTTAAATCTCAAAAGATAAGTTTAAATAGAACATTTACCAATGTACTAATGCTATGAAGTAATACTAACAATATAATACTACAAAGGGTATTTTCAACCCCATAAACATTGTAATCGCGATATCTCCGTTTGCACTTTTTATGATTTAATTGGTTTTCGTTGTATAACGGCGATATGTATGCTATTGATGTTATTACATTAAAAATTAGTGGATTTGAAAATTAAGCAAGCATCATAATAACAAAAGCTAGTTATTTCTATTTTATAATAAAAGTTGATTATAACATGTAAAATTAGATCAAATGATATGTTTAAGAAATGTAAGTTAGATAAAAAAGCAATATATCAAATGATACTTATGGGATATAAACGTTAGAGCAAATGTAAATATGGCAAATAATAATGATGACAAATGAATAATAGGTTAAATAAAAATTATGTCATTTATTTTTAGGTCTAATAAAAATTAGATGAAGTCAACGTTAGTGGCATTGAAATTAGATTAACTGTTTTTATGGCAACCGAATCGCACCCTAAGGAGTTGGACTTGAAATCCAATGGGTTCTACCCGCGCAGGTTCGAATCCTGTCCTCAGCGAAGAATTAGTGCTATTTTTAGTTGAGATATTCGAAGTTTTATTAATCTTTCTATACCTATAGGTACACTAACGAGCTATAGTTAGAAGCCTCCACAAATGAAAGCTATGTACACAAATTACACAATACAACAAAAAGTTGTCTAAAAATCAAAGAAATTATTTTTGTTTGAAAGAATTTTTGGAACTTAAAAACTCTTTTATAAGGAAAAATTTATAAAACTTGGAAAACCTCAACAAAAAATTAGCACTAGCTCTTCGCTGAGGACAGGATTCGAACCTGCGCGGGTAGAACCCATTGGATTTCAAGTCCAACTCCTTAACCACTCGGACACCTCAGCTACAAACGATACATACAAATAACCATATACTTTAATACACCAAATGATAATTAACTGCATTTGTTATATTTAAACAGTTTGTACGAAGTTAACATAATTATGTCTTTTGTCTTTGCTTGCAGCATGTCGAATATTTATTGTTTAGGATGGATAAGGTTGATGGGACATAACCCACCACGCGGGCCCAATGCGGATTGGTGGGTGTTAACAACTGCAAATACATCCGCGACTAACTGCTTAACGTGCCTTCCGAAACACGGAGGAGCTCGAGATAATAAAGTTTTAATCACCCATCCCATAACCAACCTTGTGAAAGTTGCTTAACCTCCGCAATCGCAGGGTCAGGCGCTAATAGTCCGTGAGCCCGCGACAGTATTGCCTACGTCATACGACATCACGATGAAATGCATGACACACGGTCGGAAAAGTTATGCTGAGCGAGGGTCAGAAGATTATCACAGAAAAAAATGGCCGGAAGCTTGAGAAAATCTTCCACTTCCGGTCAAAATTTTAAGATTATATTTACGTCACGTGACATCAGTAAGAGACCCGTGTCATTATTTAGTTTTCAATCGTAGAGAGAGTAAACATAAGTCTGTCAGTTCTGAAATGGCCGGAATAACTTAAAATTTTTGTTTTTTAGTCATTTCAGAACTGACAGACTTATGTTTACTCTCTCTACGATTAAAAACTAAATGATGACACGGGTCTCTTATTGATGTCACATGACGTAAATATAATGTTAAAATTTTGACCGGAAGTGGAAGATTTTCTCAAGCTTCCGGCCAATTTTTTTTGCGATAATCTTCTGATCCTCGCTAAGCACAACTTTTCGGACCGTGTGCCATGCATTTCATCGTGATGTCATATAACGTAGGCAATACTGTCGCGGGCTCACGGTCTATAAATCACTGCGCCATCGAGCTCCTCGAATGAGAATCTTTATTAGCTGTGTAATTCTATGAAAAGATTTGCTACATTAGTTAGTAATTAAGCTGCATTAGTTAGAACTCTGAAGAAGGGTTTCATTCTTGAGTGACTCGAAGTATAGAAAAACTGAAAATCTTTGTCTCTAGATGTCTCGCGTTTTTCATACAATTTTTTAACAAGTTATCGCTTCTTCTTTACCAATACTCTCCTTATTTTAACACGCCTTTAACGGTAACCGTTAGGAGCAGTTAGTTGAGCAATTGGAGTAGGTACACCATGGCTTCGCAAACATTCCTTGACCAAATGTTATTCCCTTACAATAGGCGTGACGACAGTATCAAATAATCAAAGATTTAATTATTTTAGGGGATAATAGACATTGAAAGGATTGAATTGACTGATTTAGTTTTATTAAGAAATCTGAGATTAACTAGATTTTTAATAAATTAAACGATTAAAATACTGCAATCGGCCATTTTGTCTGAAACACCAGTCACAGCGCATGACGTCACGCCTAGGTAAACAAACAAACTTCACTGTCACTATACTACAGTATGGTACTAATACTACTACTTTTTGGTAATTTAAATGTATTACGGGCTACTGTACTACTAGTGTATGCTAGTGTCACTGGGCCGCTCGAAAGTTGTTTCAACCGAACGTCAATGTTTCATAATGTTTACGAGTCATAGAATATGAATATAAGATTCTTGATGTTTACCTAGGCGTGACGTCAGAGCGGCGCCATGACACCTGTGAGCTTTTTTCGCGCGCTATTGAAAAAATATTTAAAAATGGCTTTGAACTTTGTTAAACTCTAGTTTATTACCGAAATAAAGTTTTTTTCGTAAATAGTAAACGTGTACCTACTTTACGGAAGAGGATTTCAAAATCATTCGTCATGCCTATTACAACTAAGTAGTCTATTTAAAACACTGTTGAACGGCGCGGCGCTATAATACCAATGCAATGCAAATGCAAACCAAGGCAAATAATGCCATTTTCTACTTTTCTGCCCTTACCTATCTTACATTATAACATACAACATTATTATACTAACAAAATGTTAAAAGGCCCAATAAACCTTTCACTACTCAATAAAAACTAAAGAATCAATTCTCTTTTACAACTTTCCCCATGAATTAAGGAGAAAATACATTCGAATGACCTTTCGCCCACTTAAAGTCCACTCCACTTGAAATTCTTGCCAAACACCTAATCCCTCGGAACCGTAATAAATTAAATACACCTAAAACAATAGTAAGGAACAATGTTAAAATTTATAGCTGAAAAAAAGGTTTTCGCGAAAATTACTCATTTATCGCTCTTGTTATGTCAATGAGGCTTTTCAACTATTTTTTTTTATCTTACTCTATGCTTTTCAAATTTTCAAAGAACTGTGTAGCTTATACCTTTGGATAGCGTTGATAAAAATGTAAATGTGGCAATGTATTTTTTTTAATAAGCTTCAAAGAGTACTCCGGTAGACAAACAGATGACCCTTAAATGTTTCTCTTTGGGCAGATGTCGGCCAGCGAGCGCTTAAGCCTCGATTACATACGCCAATTTAGCTTCCTAGCTAGGAACCAATTTCGGGTTGCCACCCGTATAAATAAGTTCAATTTTAACAGTAAATTTGCACAAATAACGGAAAAGTCAACATTTTTTATGATTTTTTATTTTCGAGCTACAATCTTAAACAATGTTTACTTTTCCGTTATAGTGTAGATTCGATTTTAAAATCGAACTTATTCTACAATATTTTATTGTGGCAACCCGAAATTGGTTCCTAGCTAGGAAGCTAAATTGGCGTATGTAATCGAGGCAATGCCTCAGCTGTTAATTTTTAAAAGTCAATTTAGACACTTTTCTTTCCATCAATATCTAGTGAGGCAAATAGTTCCATTAAGATGAATAAATAATGAAAAATATTAGAAAAAATCGGCTCACCCGTAGCAACTTAGACGGGATGCTACGGGTGAGCCGATTTTTTCTAATATTTTTCATTATTTATTCATCTTAATATAAAAATAGCATTGTGAATGCAAAAATCTAAAAGTTTAAAATAGTTACATTTTTTATTTTTTAAATGTCACTTTAAAAAACCCTCATTGGGAGTTTCATTAAGTAATTCTAATGAGGTAATACCATATTCAGTTTCTGATTTACTTTAGCAAACTTGCCTACTTTAATCAAGTAGATACTCAGTAAATTGATGTGCCCGTGAAACTATCAGATTTTATTTCTTATTGTTATTTCTAACCAGTTTCCACACCATAAGCGTTTTTAAGTTGTTTTTAAAAGCAGCTTTTATTACAGGTAATACATGATTTGTTAAGCGTTACTTACTCCCATTGGAATACTGTACCTATGGCACAGAATATATACTCTCCTATGGTTAAGTCACTAGCTTTTAATCCAAACTTCAAATTAGATTAATAAAATATATTGTGTGTAATGCCACAAATTCCAATCTATTTTGTACAAAAAACGCGAGCAAATAGATTAAGTAATTTTGTATGGATAATTTGTACAACCCCATCTACCGCCGAAAAGCAAAATGTAATTTTCCATAGCTTTAACACTATCGAGTACTTTTTCGCGCGTTTTTTGTCGATAGACGTTCGTGCTTGGGGTATTGAATATCTAAATGATTCCCTCTGACAGCATTATCAAAGCACATAAAAATCGTTAATTCCCGTTCGATTTCATGGAGGGCCTATTTCTCCGCTCGTAAAATTACTTCCGAATCACCGATAGATACTTGAGTCCCTACCTGCGGATTTACGATTCCTGCCTCTTCACTTTTTTACTGCAAAGCCTTTGTTTTCATGCTGAATTTCATTTACTACTTCTTGTAAGTTATACGATTGTTATGTTCTGAAAAGAGCTCTTTGCCATTTTAGCGAGCTATGACGTACTCAATTTTAATTACAGTGCTCTTAGCACAAAAAGCTATCGAAAAAAAAAAACGATAGAGTAATCTGTACGGCGCCATCTACAACTGAAAAGCGAAATGAGAAGTTCCATAGAAAAATACTTTATCGAGTAGGTACTTTTACACGCGTTTTTTTCTCGATAGCTGTTTGTGAAAAGGGTACTGACTCTGCGTAACTTGTTGCTGGTTATCGGGTAACATGATTCAATGCAACGATATGACAACAAGTCTATCCATATTTCCGTCGATTATTATTATCAAAGTAAACCGATGGCCGTTGGGGCGGCAAGGTTCTGGAATGGCGACCGTGCACCGGACGTCGCTCCGTGGGTAGGCCCCCGACAAGGTGGACCGACGTGAGGGTGAAGGTCGCGGTGCGCCGCTGGATGTGGGCAGCGCAGGGCCGAGCGTCGTGAAGATCCTTGGGGGAGGCCTATACCCAACAGTGGGTGTAGTGCGGCTGATATGATATGATGGTTTGATTATCAAATTAATGTGATCGAAACTACTAAACTGTTTTTTTCTTGTCCACAGTTGAAAACCCCACGATGTGGTCCGGCAAGAAGGTTTCCGAGGGTTCCAATTCCAGTCCAACCTCTGAAGAGGAGGTGAAGGTGGTCTTAGTGGGAGACACTCAGTGCGGGAAGACCTCGCTGGTGCAGAGATTCGTGTCTGACACCTTTATTGAGGTAGGTTGACGATTTACCAAAGATAAATAGATTTGGGTAAAAACAAAGTCGAGAACGTTGGTCCTTTTGCTTTGTTAACAAATTATTGGGTTATTCTGGTGTAAGGAATAAGTATTATGCCGTATTGTTTTGCTCCTGGGTGTAATTCCATGTCTCAAGAAGAGAAACCTGCTAACTTCAGATGTTTGTTTTTACCCAAAATGTCAAACTCTGCCATTATGTGACGTCACATTTCCACGATCTATTACGATGATACGTTACTATTACGAGGGGGGAGGACGTATCCTGCTACGTCTACACCAGTGCGCTTTTATGTTCATAGGGCGTTTTCATCTGACGCATGCAGAAGTGCCATAATAGCGCATGCCCTATACTTCACAACAGGAACATCAAAAATAATACTGCAAGCGTTTGACTTGACTTTGAATTTGAAAATTGAAGACGCAAGGTGAAATTTGATAGCACTCTGGTTTGGACGTAGCAAGAAGACGACCCGATGGTGACCAGTAAAACATACTTGTTGCAAATCGTTCGAAATCTAAATAGCTAATAATGCTAACAATGTTGTTAGCATTGGCTATTATTAGACCGTGGAAGTGTGTCCCAAAAAAACCGCACATTTTGTATATATTTATCTCTCCGATCGAGAGGTATCAAAAATAGGTATGTGATTCTATTTTTCTAAACGAAAATACTCCACAAAATACTTACATTTTAACTCGCTTTAACGCCGCCGTTGAGAATCTTCCATCATCTATATTTATCTTTAAAGCTCAAACTGATTATCTCGAAAGCCAAATTAAGCGTCTTGAAGATTTTGCCTCACAATTCAATTATAATATTGAGATATTAAAATTTGCTGAAATTTTGCCTCGCCAACATTTCGAACATCTGATAGGAACATCTTTCAGTGTTCTATTGATATTAATTTATACAGCCCTAAGATACTGTTACAGCTGCGTCTCATTTATCAAGCCCACAATACCAGATAAACTCGATGAATAATATAGTTCTTCATTTCAGTGGTTAACTAAATTGATTGTTCTAACAAAACTTTTTTGAGTTTGAAAAAAAGCATTAAAAACTTTACAGTACGGCTAAATTTTCTGAAGCCCTTTTCTGACACTATACCTAAGAAACTAATCACACTATAGTGGCAAAATTCAGTCCCTATTTTGGCAGTTATGTAAGTTGGTGGTAGGGCTTATTTTAAGTCGGCCTGGCTAGCTACCACAATCTTACTTAGGTCTGATGCCATAAAAACAATTAAAAAAATGTTGTGTTCCGGCAGTTAGAGATACGATAGTCAGTTCCTCAGTGGCGAGGATTCCGGGTGTAGTGCGCTTCCACTTTCGGCCTTATCATCACTTAACATCAGGTGAGGGCCAAGCACTATCGTTGTGCATAAAAAGTATCTAGACTTGAATTTTAAGTGTTTTACTTGCTCCAGTCTTGTGACCTATCCAGTGAACTAAAATCTATGGAAGTGTAATTGCAAACAAATATTGCTTAAAAATGGCAACACGGGGCCGAAAAAGTACAACCCGCTCAGCTTTAGTCGGGCCAGCCACGCACCCGGTGACTGACGTTAGTGTTCTTTACAATAAGTTGCAGTTTGTATTGTAGAGAAAAGATAGAAAGAGAGAGTTTGTTAGAAATGACGTCCTTTATAGTCAAATGATGTAAAAGATGCAGAGAAGGCAGTAAAAAGATGCAGAAAAAACGTATCCTATTTTTTCGTTTAAGTAAGTATAGAAAATATCTATGAGTTTAAACATTATGGGCGCTATTAAGCAACTAGTGTTCAGATGCTTTGTGCTCCATAATTAAATGCCAGCATTTTTAGTTCTATCCACTTAGTTGTACTTTTCATGTGGTGTCATTTTTTGAGCAGAATGCTTATTCCGTAGATTTTAGTTCGAGGACCGATCCAAAAAATAAATTGACTTCTAACCTAAAATCGACAGGTCAAACTTACCTCACCAGCTTTTCGCAAGGTTGAAAAAGTCATTAATATCGACCCGTTTCATAAACACCCCTCTGCTATTAATAGTAAGGAGAACAATAAAAGGATGAGTCATCCATCAAATTTGCTAGCGGGCACACAATTTAGCGACATGTTTTGACTTGGAGGGCTCTTTATGATTTATAGATGTTAGTCAAATTGTCTGCAATCCGCTTAACTGAGGAAGGTATACAGCTGAGTGGTACGATAAGAGATGGTGCGAAAATTATCGATAAAAATTTATCACTTTATCCTCTAATTAATTAAACAGCATAGAAGCCGTGCCCTATGTTCTTTTTTGTACCCTTAAAAACGTTTATGTAAAATTCATGATGATCGGTTCAGTGGTTAAGACGTGAAGGTGAAACAAACAAACAAACGGACTTTCGCATTTATAATATTAGTAATGTCATTTGGACACAATAAGATTAGTACTGATATGAAGTAAAAGTGGAAAAAACTTTTTTAAAAACACGTTTTTAAAACGAACTAAATTATTACAAAAAAAATCGGACTAAAAACATTAAAACGGACTAGCAAAAACAGACTAAAAAGTAAAAAATATTTTTTTCTGTAAATATTTATAACCTACCTTACTACCTACTACATTTATACCTACAGAAGTTTGAAATCTAAAAACGTGGGGCGCATGCTAAAGACAATATGGATGATACATTTTACAAAATGCGCCCCACATTCATCATCAGACCCTGGACCTCATCTCCCATTAGATTACTCGTCAAGACGATGCTAACGAGCCCAAACACGATGGGGTTGTATGGTTTCATCATAGAGTTCCTGTGGCCTTCTTCCGGCGTCATCATCAGATCAGCTCAATGACACCATAATATTGCATTACCTTCTAGTTCTGATCTATGTTCAAAGTTTCAAGTCTCTAGCTCATCGGGAAGCTAGGATAAAATCGTTCGCAAACTTTGTGGAGAAACACACAAACAAACAAACAAACAAACGCGAAAGCAACCTAATAAAAACGTGTTAAAAAATAACATATCTTACAGAATGCTCATTCATTACATTATCTATTTATGAATGGGAAGAAATTTAATGACCACCAAAAAAACCATCGTTACCCTAAACAGCCTCATCCTAAAAAAATATAATATGTACAAATAAATAAAACCTGTACCAAAATTTTTCGGGCTATTTAAGTCATGCCTGCACTACAAAAGCTTTTCATAACCCAAAAAGGCCACGCGTGCACCAAATTTAAACTAGCAAAGTTTTGTGTCATTACTACCCAAATATATCACTACGTTTGCTATAGAAATAGAATAGAAATAGAAATATTTTTTATTTAAATAGACTTATTACAAGTTCTTTTAAATCGTTCAGATTTTTTTCCCTACCACCCATTCGGGACGTCTTTTTGCTGGCAAGAAGAATGGGCGCAAGAAACTTATCAGCCTCATCAAAAGTAACGATATTTACAATTTATTATATCGTTACCTACCAAATACAATCAAAATAAAAAAATAAATATAAACATAAAAAGGTATATTATATTGATGGCAAATTGGCTGAGTAAATAAATGAATGCAAACTAGGTATGTTTTTTTTTGGGGCCGTTATTTTATTGAAAGCTCTAAGAAGCTCAGCCTATAGTAAACACTAGCTTCCGCCCGCGGCTTCGTCCGCGTGGATATTAGAGAAAATCCTTAAAACCTTCAACCCGGGATCCGACCAGCCGTTTTTACGCGATTAGGCGGGTCCGTCCCCCCCCCCCCCCCACCAAGCGCGCTGCTTGCTTTAATCGCGTAAAAACGGCTGGTCGGATCCTAAGGATTTTCTCTAATATCCACGCGGACGAAGTCGCGGGCGGAAGCTAGTTTATTACAATAATCAGAATTGGGTCCAAAGATATTATTCCCGTTTCTTTTCGCTTTCCCGTTCCCGTTCCCGGCCCCGTCCCCGTCCCCATCCCCTAGGGTTGAGTCCACTGTGTTGGACTTCAAAATAAATGTCATTTTCGTAATCACCATCCCACAAAACCTCAAGAACGACATCCACATCGATTGTCATTTTTACTTACCCATTTACCCCCTAAGGAATGATTTTCAAAATAACAAAATATGTGTTTGCCTATTTATTTTTAGACGTGCTCGAACTAATTTTAAAGTTGTAATGTCTATTTTATATTATTTTTCCATCCAAATTTGAACCCCATTTTCACCCCTTTAGGGGTTAAATCTTATCCACGGTGTTGGACTTCAAAATAAATGTCATTTTCGCAATCGTCATCCCAGAAAACCCCAATAACGACATCCATATCTATTTTTAGGTTTTTTACCCCATTTCACCCCTATTTCATCCCCATAGGAGTTGAAATACTACCAATTACAATTTACGTTGCATTAGATTTCTATCCATAAGCCTAAATTGTAAATTAAGCGATTTTTACTTCGAAAATGAAGGATTTTCTATACACAACTCTATCCCCCTTTTCACCCCTTCAAGGGTAGACTTTTCAAAAAGCTGAGATATGTATACATTAACTTTTAATTGTCAGCCTAAACACAAAATTTGAAGATCCTAACTTCTAAACTGAGGGACTTTCATACAAAATTTGATCCCCTTTTTTACCCCCTTCGGGGATGAATTTTGAAAAATACTTACTTAGTGCACCCCTAGACCTTATAAGGAACCTATGTGCCAAATATGGAGTCTCTAGACTCAGCGGTTTGGGCTGTGCGTTGATATGTCAGTCAGTTTCTTGTTTTATATATTTAGACTAGCTTCCGCCCGCGACTTCGTCCGCGTGGATATTAGAGAAAATCCTTAGGGAACCTTCAACCAGGATCCGACCAGCCGTTTTTACGCGATTAGGCGGGTCCCCACCAAGCGCGCTGCCTCGCGAGGCAAGACGTTTGCCGAGTGTGACGGGCCTCGCACGAGGCTGCTTGCTTGGTGGGGACCCGCCTAATCGCGTAAAAACGGCTGGTCGGATCCTGGTTGAAGGTTCCCTAAGGATTTTCTCTAATATCCACGCGGACGAAGTCGCGGGCGGAAGCTAGTTTATTACAATAATCAGAATTAGGTCCAGAGATATTAGTAGGTATCCCGTTCCCGTTTCTTTACAATTTCCCGTTTCCGTTCGCGCTCGCGTTCCCGTTCCTGTTCACGTTCCCGTTCCCATTCCCGTTCCCGTCCCCTGGGGCTGAATCATGTCCAGCGTGTTGGACTTCAAAATAAATGTCATTATCGCAATCACCATCCCATAAAACCTCAAAAACGACATCCACATCGATTTTCATGTTTACTTATCCCATTTACCCCCTAAGGGATGATTTTCAAAATATGTGTTTGCCTTTTTATTTTTAGACGTACTCCTACGAATTTTAAAGTTGTAATGTCTATTTTATATTCTTTTATCACAAAATTTTACAAAATGTACAAAATTTTAACCCCATTTTTAACCTTTTAGGGGTTAAATCATGTCCACCGCGTTGGACTTCAAAACAAATGTCATTTTCGCAATCACCTTCTCATAAAACCTCAAGAACGACATCCATATCGATCTTTATGTTTACTCACCCCATTTAGCCACTAAGGGTTGTTTTTCGAAATCACAAAATCTATGTTTCTCAATTTATTTTTAGACGTGCTCCTACGAAGTTTAAAGTTGTAATGTCTGTTTTATATAAATTTTCCATACAAAATTTGAACCCCATTTTCACCCCTTTAAGGGTTAAATCATGTCCACCGCGTTGGACTTCAAATAAATGTCATTTTCGCAATCACCTTCTCATAAAACCTCAAGAACGACATCCATATCGATCTTTATGTTTACTCACCCCATTTAGCCACTAAGGGTTGTTTTTCGAAATCACAAAATATATGTTTCTCAATTTATTTTTAGACGTGCTCCTACGAAGTTTAAAGTTGTAATGTCTGTTTTATATAAATTTTTCATACAAAATTTGAACCCCATTTTCACCCCTTTAAGGGTTAAATCATGTTCACCGTGTTGGACTTCAAAATAAATGTCATTTTCGCAATCGTCATCCCAGAAAACCCCAAAAACGACATCCATATCTGATTTAGGTTTATTTACCCCATTTCACCCCCATTTCATCCCCATAGGGGTTAAAATACTGCCAATAACAATATACGTTGCGTTAGATTTCCATCCATAAGCCTTTATTATAAATTTAGCGATTTTTACTTCGAAAACGAAGGATTAACTTCTAAACACAACTTCATCCCCCTTTTCACCCCTTCAGGAGCAGAATTTTGAAAAACGCTGAGACCCGTATTTATTAATTTTCAATCATCAGCCTAACCACAAAATTTGAAGAACCTAGCTTCAAATCTGAGGGATTTTCATACAAATTTTCATCCCTTATTTCATCCTCTTAGGGATGGAATTTTCAAAAATCCTTTCTTAGTGGATGCCTACACTATATAAGGTATCTATATGCAAAATTTCAAGTCTCTAGGTTCAACGGTTTGGGCTGTGCGTTGATATCTCACTCAGTCAGTCAGGACTTTGAATTTTATATATACAGATTTTACGGTAGTATCGGTAAACCTTTAGACCTTGATTTATATTTTTTGGGTAAACAATGATTTTTTGGATATTAATTTACTTTATTAGGATAAAATTTTGTAACATATTTGGATAATTTTTTTAAATAAAATGGGAGTACATATTTGGTGCATGCGTGGCCTTTTTGGGTAGCTCGGCGATTATTCTGACGATACTTGCTTTTTTTAGGTTAGCAAACTTTACGTTTATTGGTGATAATTTCATATTAAAATGGGGATTAAATTCTGGTAAGTACTTACGATTTTTTGGGCAATATATTTCATCATTTCTGGTGGTTGCTTAAACCTAAGCCTTTATGAATACGGGACTTGTTTTTAGATGCATGCAGTTGACCAAATGTTTTAATCTAATTGAGGAATAAAGTTGTAAGAAGAAGGAAGTATACGCTTAAGGGATTATTGTTATTTATGTATGTACGTTCGTTCTAGCCTCATTAACATATATAGTTTCCAAAAAATCATATTAAAATTTGCTAATGATTTGAAGCAGAGCAGTTATAGACAAAACATTTTCATCGACATATCGATATCGTTATTGAACCAATCGTCACAACACTATAAAAACCAAATCCGATTGTCACGTACTGGGCTTTAGCCGAGTTAAATGGGTACAGGGACGGGTAATGTGTGCAAACGCTCTGCTGTTTATGGTCCCTCCCTACTCTGTGTTTTAACGGTTTTTGTAAATACCTAATTTGAGGGGAGGTGGGAAAATCCGGCAGGCTGATTATCTAAATAGAAACTATTTAGCGACCGGTTTCATTTGAGATACATTGCTACTTTTCTTTGGTATGATTTTTTTTAACCCAAAAAGAAGTTGCAATGTATCACATTCATATGTCAAATCAAACCGGTCGCTAGCTAAGACCAAATAAAAAAGTAAGACGGAGTCTTCCGAACAAAGCGGTGAGGCCTGTAAAACTACGCCTTGACTGTGTACATACACAGTTCACGCACACACGTGTAACGAAACTACGCCTTGGCTTTCCATATAAAACCCTGCCGCCCGGCCCCCGCCCGCCCCCTTGTACGCACACATGTACCATCAAAAACTGGCCTCACTTCATTGTTCGCAGCCATTCGCAGCGCTCCATCTTATTTTTTTATTTGATCTGAGGTCACTAGGTTGTTATTATTAGATAATGAGCCTACGGATCTGTTCTCGTGTACATACAGTATTATTATAAAACTGTTACAGGTAGTGGCAGGGAAAGGGTTCCTAGCTAAATAAACAAATACAGTAATTTTTATGTCGACAACATCGAGATCAGACATTTTTAATGTCCCCACTGCTGGGGCACAGGCCTTCCTTATGGGTGGACGATGAGATTGGGCCATGACCTACCACGCCGGCCCAATACGGATTAGTGGGTGTTAACGACTGCAAATGCAGCCCAGACCAACGAGTGAAGTGTGCCTTCAGAAATGTGCCTTCATTGTGGAATCACGGAAGAATTCGATATATTCAATTTTTCGTCACCCATCCGATGATCGACCATTGCGAATTGCATTGAACAATTGCTTAACTTCTGCAATCGCAGGGCCAGGCGCTAAGCCCTGCACCACCGAGTAGAATTATTATGTATAAATATAATTTGGGTACTTAATTTAACAATTTATTTCGGTAGGAAAAAGGAAAAATGCCTTTAAGCTTTGTAATTTTCATGTTATTTTGTGTCAAAATACGCTTGTCTTAATAACAAAATGAACAATCAAAAAACGATACATAAAAACATATTTTAACCCTCTTGCAGTCGTGTAAAAAAATCATTAATAATAATTATTATCTTTTCATGTGAAACCAAATTTATAGAAACTTGGCTGAATTCTGAACTACTCTGCTGCCCCCGTATTACAACCACTTAAAACCTGCCAGTTTTCTGAATGGCTATCAGTGCGCCTCTTTTATTTGCTATACAGCGAGAAAGAGATGAAACTATAGCAATTCATAAACCTGGCAAGTTTTAAGAGGTTGTAATACCCCCCCAGAGCGTCCTATAATTGAATGCATAATCTGGCCAGCCACCCAACTAACAGACTAATATAACCATTTGGCTTGCCTTCGATACTTTCAATACTACTGGTTTTTTCAATTACATGCATGGAATTTAGCCAATACTAGCGTTGAAGACATTTTACCTCACATTTCATGAACCAAGAACCTTCGCGGTACGGTCGCATAACAATTCAAAAAAGTTTCATCACAATCAGATGTTTTTTTTTATTTTTTTGACACAGCTAGTGTCCGACAGAAACTCTCTGGGTTTACGCAGAAAAGAGATAAATCCAATCATATGAATAGTTTAGGAATATACAAAGATCCGTTTTCATTTTCATAGATTATTTTAATGTAAAGCACTCTAAAAATTTAAGCCCTGTCACATGCTATCCCCGTCAATTGGTAATGCGCCTGGCGGCCATGATTTTAACCTCAAAAACGAAAAACAATTGTAATTTTTTTATATACCTAGACCCTTTCTTATTGAAAATAAAAATTTAATAATTAATATATTTTATTACCTATTAGAATTTTACTGTTTTTTGTATTTTTTAGTAGCGGATGACGTTGATGTGTATGTTAATTTGACAAGGTTCCAGTGCATTACCAATTGACGGGGATAGTAAAACTCAACGATACGATCCAATTTGGTGGATAGCATCCCACTGACTTCCATTAAACAAGTACGCTGGACAGGCGAACGTCACCAATCGTTTGATCCGATTTGAAAATCGCCATATTGGCGCTGAGAGCAGTAGATTCTACTATGGCAATGGTGAGTGTACTTGGAACTAATTAGTTCCAAGTACACTCACTGCTCTCATAGTAGAATCTACTGCTCTCAGCGCCAATATGGCGATTTTCTAATCGGCACAAAAAAGTACTGTCATTTCATGACAATAGCCTGTCCAGCGTACTTGTTTAATGGAGGTCAGTGATAGCATCCCGATCTAGTCATTTGTTTCTGTCACTGAACGTTGATTCCCTGGCGTCCGTCGAAGCCTGAAAACAAAGGTGTGATGCTGTCTATCGGTGATTATATTTTTAACAACTAGAGTCAAACAAATCAATTCTCTTTTTTTATGCACAACGGGTTAAGCTTGGCCTTCAGCTCACCTGCCCCCCTACTCAAATGGCCAACCAGGGTTTGAAATTATCAAGATAAATATGCTTCTTGATAATTATCCGATAATTATCAAACAGATATTAGCCTCGCAATCCTTGTTTGATTGATATTAAATATCATTATTTACGTTTGAAGCATGTAAGTTTAGTAAATAAACTATACCAGAGGTGCCCAAACGGTCGATCGCGATCGACCGGTCGATCGCGAGAGGTTTTAAAGTCGATCGCCAAGGATTACAGATTCGACACTTTGCACCCAATGTAGTTTTACTTATGCATTTTTTTTTCAAAAACTGTCAAAATGTCGATCTCTTATTCATTAATAGTTGTTAGGTCGATCTCCTTAAGAAAAAGTATGGGCACCCCTGAACTGTACTATACCCATTTTCTTTACAATAAAGTTAATTTTTCATTTGCGGTCATAATTTCGCGACTTAAAATTTTCAAACCAAAGTAATTACAATTAAATTTGAGTGGCATGTGCATATTATCCTCATCAACCTCGACTACATTAACTGGATGAGGATAGTCTACCTATATCTGAAGAATGAAGAAATATTTGTGATTAAACTTATCAAAGATAATTATAAACCCATATTGATCTTGATAATTATCATTATAATTATCAAAGATAATTATCACTTCAAACCCTGTGGCCAACATTCTATTCGTTCGAACGCTACGCTTACTATTAAAACTTTAAAATAAGCAGTAAACTATAAAATTACTTGCCGTAAGCTTGACAATTCCATACAATACATCGAAGTCTGTGATTTACATAAGTTTGCGACATGTGAGTTAATCATCTATTGCTCATATTTAAGCTTTAAACGTAAGCGTAGCGTTTAAACGAATAGAAAGTTGGCCATTTGAGTAGGGGGGCTGATGTTAAGGACGATAAGGCCGAAGGTGGAAGCGAACTACACCTGAAATCCTCATCACTTAGGAGCTGGCTTTTGGTTATTTGGTTAACTGAGGATTGAAAAATCACTAGAGCTGCCAAGAAAATGAAAACAGTAAAATTAGTTGTAAAGAGTTAATTATCTGAAAGCCGGTATGTGATTAGGAATTGCTCATGTAAGGTTGTTAAAATTACATTGCTACTTCTCACCAATAGGGAATATGCATAAGTCACCGATTTTGATGAATTTGAGCTTGATCGCTGCGGACACTCATAAAAACATGATGGAACAGGAAAAAAAAATGTATAATCCTAGTTTTATCACACGATGAAATCAGGGGAAAATAACGATATTTTTTTTTCATTTTCGGATATAATACACTTTACAGTCAGTCATAGAATATCGAATAAGAAACAATATTTTGTATGACACATATGTACTTAAACGCAATATTTAGGGAGATAATTGAAGATTATTGGCTAACTCCATATTAAACGCGCCGAAACACTCCTGAAACGTGATGTGTGACGTCACCGTTTTGTATGGAGCGTTTTCGGCGGGTGCTGCTGCGTGCTAACTTCAAGTAACTATATCACGAGAAAAAAAAGCAAGAGAAAAGTTTTAATATTACAGTTAACTTTCTCACGCATTATACTTTTGATTAAGATTAAAAAAAAAATTGATGCATATTCCCTATTACCCGTCACATTATGCTTAAGAATAATAACTATTATAAAAATTACTAGCGACTCGCCCTAGCTTCGCTTCGGTGTAGTGTGGAATTTGACACCATTTATTATACACATAAACCTTCCTCTTAAATCACTCTTTCTATAAAAAAAACCGCATTAAAATCCGTTGCGTAGTTAAAGAACTATGCATACATAGGGACAGACAGCGGGAAGCGACTTTGTTTTATACTATTGTAGTGATGCTATCGTCTTTACCTAAAATACAAAAATGTGTCACATAATATGAATGAAAGTGGGCACAAAATATCTTAAACCTGGTTCAGTATTGGCTTCATAAAGTGTAAGTTCTTGTAATATTTTCCAGAATATCGTACTCCAAAATGTATAGTCCATTTGGACTAATAAGAGTTGGCAGCCATCCACTCCCCTCCCCACTTATCTTGACCCCCCAAATTCAAGAGTTTGTGCTGGCTACGAGGTCCAATTTTGTTGGATTTTATATCCTATGAAAGTACCTCGTATTTTCCAACGATCAAAACTTTATCTTCATTTTATTGACGAATACTGCAAGGTTGCCACTATCAGTTATTTATTATAGGAAATGCTATGACACAAGACGTGCATTTAAGGTACTAAATAGATAAATTAGATAACCTATTGTAAATAACTATTAAAAACGACTAAGTACATGACAAAACTTATTACTATTAGAATAGTTTTTTATTCCAGAATCAGATATTTTCTGTAAAACTGCTCCAATCTTCAAGTTTTACCTAAAATAAAACAACTTCACGTATAGGTAGGCGTTATATAAGGTCCTTCTGAAATAGTGCACATCATTTTAAGGGGTCAATGTACTCATGCATACAAACAACTTTTACTATGGTACCAACATTGAAATCGCGAAAAAAAAATCAGCTGTTCCATACATATTGATATATTCGACCATAGTAAAAGTTGTTTGTATGCATGAGTACATTGACCCCTTAAAAGTATGTGCACTATTTCAGAAGGACCTTATATAATTATAATCTTATTTTTCAATTCGTCACGTGTATGTATTTTTTTAATAATATGTGACGAACATATTAAAAAATATACGTGACGAATTATTAGTAGCTACTTACCTATTTCCATATTGATTTATACGTAAAGGCACTGAATTCAAAATAATACTTACGGGTAAAACTAAAACTGTATCTTTTGCGATCAACTACCTATACATTTTACATTATCACTAAGCTCAGTCACCATCGAAGAAAGCCTATTTATTTACTCCCCTACAACCATTATAGAGCCTCTAGGAACTTGGTCAAGCGTTTCAATAAATAAATAACTCGATATCGCACAAGCGACGACCCTATAAACTGTCGAAGCCGCAATAATCTCCAGCGCAGCGTACAAGTCACGTTTTGTAGTGCTATTACGAGTAACCTCGCTTGTTGTGGACCGTTGGACTGCTAAGTAATCGTTGCTGCGATAACCCCACAATAATAGCAGACGATTGCATGCTTAGTGGTACGATGCTTAAACTGCGATACTTTTATGGCTGGGTTTCCGACTTTCATCTCGTTGGATGAAAAGGACCATTTTCCTCTGCATTTTATTTTTATTTTATCTCATAAAAATGTTTTACTACATTGTCGACTGTTATATAAGTTCAGTTTAAACTTGATTTTTAGGGTTCCGTAGCCAAAATGCCAAAAATCGGAACCCTTATAGATTCGTCATGTCCGTCTGTCTGTCTGTCCGTCTGTCTGTCTGTCCGTCTGTCTGTCTGTCCGTCCGTATGTCACAGCCATTTTATTCCGAAATTATTAGGATTACACAAATGAAACTTGGTAGGTAGATGTATTCTGTGAACCGCTTTACGATTTTGACAGAAAAATAAAAAAATAAAAGATTAAGGGGGGGCTCCCCATACATGGAACTGAAACTGAAATTTTTTTTTTCATCCAACCTATACGTGTGGGGTATCTATAGATAGGTCTTTAAAACTGACATTGAGGTTTCTCAAAGTCAACCGTTTGAAAGATAGACACTTCCAAAGTGGTAAAATGAATGTCCCCCCCCCCCCCCCTTTAACTTTTGAAATAAAAAAGTGAAAAATCTAAAAAAATGTATGCTGTAGATCCTAATAAATACTTTCAAAGAAAATTGGTTTAAACGAGATATATTGATAACTTTTAGAGATATAGCACATTTTCCAAAACCGCAAATATAACTTTGTCATTCATACTTACAAACACTATGAAAAACAAAATTATTTTTGACGACGAAAAATGAATGTGGTATTCAATATGGTATGGTATAAGGTAACTACGGAACCCTACTGCGCGTGGCCCGACACGCACTTGGCCGGTTTTTTACCGTAAGTCAATTGTCGAGTCGAATAAAATATGTCTAATTGACCGAGCGAACTCGAAACGTCTCTGCTTCAGCTTGGGAAAAATGCTTTCGATGTCTGTCCGTTTGTTCTCCTCTACAGGTCGCATTCCTCAACCGATCTTCGTGAAATTTTGCGTGCAGGTTCAGTAATTAAGTAGCTATTTATATTTTTGTCAAAAAATTTTTTTTTCGAAAAAAAGCACATTTTACCCATTGGAAATATTATCAAAAATGACACAAACGGGAATTAGTCTACTGCTCACAGAGCCACTATAAATTAAAAGGAAATGATCTCAATATTTATATTATTGACCGCATTATTTAAAAATAAATTACAATAGGAAATTACTGAACTACAACTTTAGTATGAAGTTACAAATTAAACCTTAAATAGTTAGTATACCTACCAAAAAATAAACCGATTCAATTAAGCCATAGTAAAATAATAAACACACACACAGTATACTACAATATACTTAGATACTAAATTGGACCGTAGTATGTACACTTGCTATCAAATGTATAAGCCCTTAGCATAGAGTAATTGCAAACATAGAAGTGTTTACTCAACTTGAGAACATAAGAGGAAAAGTACGAGACTATATATTGCTATGTTTTAACTTTGCGTTACTCATACCTATAGTAATATTTTTTTTACTTTTCCTAGACCCCGTGACAGCCTAATCTAGACTTACCTACCTACCTGTTATTTTTTCAGCCTGAAAGCCTCATAGACTTATTATACAAGGTGACTGGTAAAAGCCTTATAAAGCCGAATATGGTAAATAAATAGGGACCATCAAACTGAACAACTTTTACTATGGGACCAACTCTGAAATTGCGAAAAAAAAACAGCTGTTTCATACAGAAATTTATAACAAAAATATCAATATAACTAATATCTTTTACCAAACACCTTTAATTACGCCTTGTTTTGCTCTGGTTTTTTCTTAGCTAATTTTTAAGCTAATTTGGTAAATAATTCATTAGTTTGAAATATCACATCCTAATCCAAACACATGTTTACAAATTACTCAATTTATTTCCCATTCCCATGCCAGTTGTTTAAATTTATTTGGTCTATGGTCCAAACCAAGTTGGGCTAGACCTAAATTAATTTAATTAAGCCACTTTCGAACCATTTGCGAACACTCGAATGCTTCTCCTTACTCCATTGTACCCTTTAAGTGGTCAACTAACTAATTACTAATGGAATTCCTAAACTAAGAACTTCTTACTAAAGAAGAATGAATTAGAATTTCACAAAATGTAATTAACTAGAAAGATTTTTCAATACAAGTGTACAAGGGCTTTGTCACATTACATCGTTAATTCGCTTTAATACAGCTGTTTGTTTGTTTTACTAAGATCTAATTTGACATGGTTCTGCTTTGTGTGAATTTCTGTTGTTGAATAGCAACAATTAAGTAAACATCGGCTTGAACAATTTAGTTCATTACGTTACTGTAAACGTTGCTTGCTTAATTGTTTTCCAACAAAGACGTTTTCGGTCGTTAGTACCCGACGCGCTAAAAAAAATTCGATAATTTTGTACTTATGGGAACAGGACTGGTGTATTATTAGAAAATTCATATCCTACTAGCGGCCGCTCGCGGTTTCACCCGCGTGGTTCCCGTACCCGTGGGAATATCGGGATAAAAAGTATCCTATGTTTTAATTCAGACTATCTTCTATCTGTGTGCCAAATTTCAACCAAATACGTTCAGTAGTTCATGCGTGATTGAGGAACAAACATCCAAACATCCAAACCGACAAACTTTCACATTTATAGTATTAGCTATTATGTATTCTGTGGTATTAGTGGGATGTTTTATTCTCACCGACAAAAAAACGGCTACTTACCCGTTATGTGTCGTGTTATTGAAAGAAATGAAGAAAGAAAGAAAAAAATACATTATATGAAAAAACGTTGTTTTATTTCTTTTGAAAAAGTTTTGAAAAATGTGTTATAAGTACATGGCTATAATTTGTAAAACCAACAACCAAAAAACAAAAACTACTTTTCATACAAAATTCAGACGTTTGTATGGAAAGTCGTTTTGGCTTTTTTCGGAAAAGTCGTAGAACAAACGTTGAATTGTTAATGACCTTAGTATTTACTCCTGAGAGGTTGTTGGTGATTTACAAAATAACCCTGTATTATTTTACTTAAAATTAAACTAATGAAAACTTAAACAGTTTCTAGAAAGATCCATTCAAAGTGCTATTCCGAAACGAAACTCACAACTCACTTCAGAAGTCACCTCACGTCGCACGAGTTTGATATAAGAAATAATATAATAATATACTAATTTATTAACTACAAGAGATTTCAGATTGCTTCTGTAGTTATCTAATTTTAATTTTCAATTGATAAAGTAACCTACTATTATCTAATTTCGGTGAGGTGACTTTCGTTTCGTAGTGACTTGCGAGTTTCATTTCGGAATCGCCCGGCAGATTAACCAATGTTTCATTTGATTCAATTTGCTAGCTTTTGGTGCGGTCGCCGGCGAGATCAATCATTCTGTTTGAGCTACTTGTTTTGATAATAAGCTTTCATCTTAGATAAACCTCACACAATCAATATCAAAGATTGCACTTATACGCCTTTTGTAATGGCATTTATATTGAGGGTTAACTTTTCTAGAGGGGTAAGACCATAGAAATAGAATGTCAAAGAACAACAATGTCAATAAACAGGTGATCCGAAAACGAATGCATACATTTTATATGAGATACGTAAAAAATGACTTAGATTCATAAAATATGACTACATATGGCAAAGGATATTAATAAACTATGTTCCATACTGTTTTCTTCGTCGATAAACGAATAAATGTAGCGAAATTTGGTTTCAGAGAAATTTGAGGCAATATCTTATTTACCTGTGAAAAGTGTGATTACTCGGATTGTTTCTTTTTGTCACATCACAACACAATTACTTAGAGCACAAGACACCATGACTCCAAGATACCTTTATTTTAAATTCTAATCAAGATTAACAAATATTTTAAACAAACTGTGATTGCTCATTTGCCAGGCGGGACGCTAGGGGCTCTTACTGTAAAAAATGTTGGCACATGTCACTTGATCCTTTGTCTCTTTTTTACACCGTGTCCGCATGATGTTAACTTTTCTTTTCCACGCTTTGTTGGTCTTCTTGAGCGCAGCGAAAATTTTTCTATGTCTGTAAGACGGTGGTAGCTAGCCAGGCGGACTTGAAGTAAGCCCTATTACCAACCAAACCGAGTACAAATTGAACCCCTCTGGGAAGCGAACCCGGGATCTCTGAGTCTTACACGGTTGAGCGAAACACTAAACCACAGAGGCGGTTAAAATTGATTATTATGTTTTTAACCTACTCTTTCGAGGATGTTGGTGTTTTACAAATAACCCTGTCTGTAATTTAAAATCAAACTAAATTAAAGCTTTGAACATTAAACAGTTACAAAAACATCTATTCGGTGTATCGGATTAAAGCCGATGTTTCATTTGATTCAATTTGCTCGCGTTTGGTGCGATCGCCAACGAAATCAAATCAGTCTGTCCTTGTTTTGATTGAAATAAGCTAGCTTTCATCTTAGATAAACCTCACACAATCAATATCAAAGATTGAACTTTTACGTCTTTTATAATGTTTGGCATTTATATTGAGGGTTAACTTTTTTAGAGGCGTTAGACTTGGTAATATGGTGGTAGGTATCTAGCCAGGCGGACTTGAAGTAAGCCCTACCACCAACCAAGCCGAGTACAAATTGAACCCCTCTGGAAATCGAACCCGGGACCTCTATGTCTTATACGGGTGAGCGAAGCTCTAGACCACAGAGGCGAGATCAATCAGTCTGGAGCTCCTCGTTTTGAAATAAACTTTCATCTTAGATAAACCTCACACAATCGATGTCAAAGACTGAATTTTTACGCCTTTTATAATGTCATTTAAGTATATTGAGGGTTAAGTTTTATAACAATTTAGGATAATTACAATATATAGTTATTTAGCAATAGTTATTTAGCAATCAGAGTATTCACTTCTCAATCAGAGTAGGTATATTCTATCGCTTTTCACTCTCATTGGAAAAGTCGGTTAGGTATTTTGAATTTTACTGTAATGCCTGCATAACATTACTATTATACCTACCATAATATTACTTTATTGAATTATTATTCAAATCTCGTTTTTAGGAACTGAAAACTTAAATAAAAACAATAAAAAACCGATCAAGTGTGAGTCAGACTCACGCACAAAGTGTTCCGTACCAAAAAACAGCAAAAAATAACGTTTGTTGTATGGCAGTCCCACTTAAATATTTATTTTATTCTGTTTTTATTTTAGTATTTGTTGTTATAGCGGCAACAGAAATATATCATCTGTGAAAACTTCAACTGTCTAGCTATCACGGTTTATGAGATATAGCCTGGTGACAGACAGACAGACGGAAGGTGGAGTCTCAGTAATATGGTCCCGTTTATACCCTTTGGGTACGGAACTCTTAACAAAGCTAATAAAAACTGAACCAAATTAACATCCAATATTATATTCTTGAAGTGGGTGCTCAAAATATTACCCAGCCCTGCATACATTATCGTTATAATTTCAATTACCATATTGTCAAAATGGCGGGAGGGCTAATGAACATTAATAAGGAGACTGAATAACAACGTGTTATAACAAATTATGTTATAATTTTATATTATGTTGGTAGTACAACGCATTTTCCAAGCTGTAAAGGAATTTCCAAGTTTCAAGATCAAATTGTTGACTTTGTATGATCACGTGGTTTTTTAGAAGTTTTTTTTTCTTTCTCCTCAGTAATTAAACTAGTGTTTTAAGTGCCAATGTCAGCTTATCTATGCAGCAATTTGCATTTCTCCAATATTTTAATAATCAATAATATATAATAGAAAGTCATTTATTATTACTGGTATTTAACAAATAATTGTCTCTTTAACACATTTTATAGACACTTCTCATTTTATGAGTTGATAACGACCTTTGTTCTTTATGAATAATATAACGAAAAAAAGCCATAACCTCTGAAAAAGGTCCTCTAATTTAATTACGAAGTTACGAACCCTTGTAAAATTCGAAGTTTATACCGAAGAGACCAACCACCGATACATCAAATAAACTCCCACGAGAAATTATTAACAAAACACCGAAACACCAGTAAATTCTCTTTGCCTTTCAAGTATAGAAAAAAAAACAAATATCCTCGCAATGCCAAACTACTTTTACCCGCGCCCCCAATACCATAGAGCAAAGCATAGACAAGAAATAAAAAGTTCGAGGCGCCAGAATGCTCGGAATGTGTTAACAATTCATTGGAAAGAAAAAAGTTTCCTAATAGGACGGCGGTAAAATAGCAAGGCGGACCGCCCGGCACTACTTTGATCTATTTGAGATACAGGCTGCTACAAAATTGATACATTAAATTGTGTTAATACTTAACCGAAATATTTCTGAGCAATGGGTGACTTGAATACATTGGAATACATTGCTTGATAGTTGTCTAATTATGAAAGAAACCAATATTTTTTTGGATATATTTTCGACCATTTTCTTTATTAGTGGTATACTCAAAGTCAATACTTTTGGTTATAACCTTTGAAATGTTGGGAATATGCTACGCATAAACCAGTTCAGTACAGTCAGTGTCAAAACTTAAAGATTAAGTAAGTACAGATGTTTTTGACAGCTTCATCACTAAAACGTTCTCAAAAATCAGAACGCACGGTAACAAAATTGATCACTGAATGTTACCAAAATTATCATTTTGGCTGCTTCAAACAGTTTGGGGCAGACTGGACAAACCATTTATTATATTCAACAAAATTCTGTCTATCTGTATGTAAGTATAAAAGAAAATATTCGTTTCATCTAGCTATATTTGCAACAGCCTGTAGCTGCCAGCTCGGCGCTCGAACCACTGAATGACCACCCATTGAACTGCGTTCCTTCTCGGAATCTTTAATAAATGTGCCTTTTTACAACCGTGCTAGAGAACTAGTGAAATACCAGTTCCAATATCCCACGGCTTACGTTGCGCTGGGCAGCATGAAGTTGATTTGGAACTATTCTGAATTAAAGTTCTTTGTTTGCTTAAGTAGTTATTTTTAATTTTGTGACGTTTTGCCACAGTAGTAGAGTCACCCATGGGACATTTAAATCATGGAAAAGGTTACCGTTTGCCTTTATATTATAGTTATTTATAACACAATTATAATGCTAAATAAAATACAAGTTTTACAGATCGCAACCCGCTGTAACCTATTATATGATCTCCAAAAGGGTTTTTTTTCGAGGCTTACCGCATGGTTTAGCTATTGTCGTGTTCTACAGCTTTGTTTGATTGCCACTGACAATAGTAAGACCATGGAAAGTGGCCATACACAGATTTAAAATTAAAACTAAATAAAGTCCAGCCATTTCCAACTGGCCATTTCTCTGTGGCAATCGAACAAAACCGTAGGTAGAAAATGAGAATAGCTAAACCATGTAAAAAAAATACACTTTTGGAGATTTTTTATTTAACATAAGGTAACGACGGGTTCCGTACCAAAAACGGTAAAAAAACACGTTTGTTGTATGGCAGCCTCCCTTCAATATTTATTTTATTCTGTTTTTAGTATTTGTTGTTATAGCGGCAACAGAAATACATCATCTGTGAAAATTTCAACTGTCTAGCTATCACGGTTCATGAGATACAGCCTGGTGACAGACAGACAGACAGACAGCGGAGTCTTAGTAATAGGGTCCCGTTTTTACCCTTTGGGTACGGAACCCTAAAAACCAACATAATGACGTGACAGGTTAGACACAAAAAGTCAATGTCAATATGATTTTGAGCCTCAGAATTTGGCCCGTTTTTTAAAAAACCGGCCAAGTGCGAGTCGGACTCGCGCACGAAGGGTTCCGTACCAAAAACAGCAAAAAATCACGTTTGTTGTATGGGAGCCCCCCTTAAATATTTATTTTATTCTGTTTTTAGCATTTGTTGTTATAGCGGCAACAGAAATACATCATCTGTGAAAATTTCAACTGTCTAGCTATCACGGTTCATGAGATACTACAGCCTGGTGACAGACAGACAGGTGGACAGCGGAGTCTTAGTAATAGGGTCCTGTTTTTACCCTTTGGGTACGGAACCCTAAAAACCATAATGACGTGACAGGTTAGACACAAAAAGTCAATGTCAATATGATTTTGAGCCTCAGAATTTGGCCCGTTTTTAGGGTTCCGTACCCAAAGGGTAAAAACAGGACCCTATTACTAAGCCTCCGCTGTCCGTCTGTCTGTCTGTCTGTCTGTCACCAGGCTGTATCTCATGAACCGTAATAGCTAGGCAGTTGAAATTTTCACAGATGATGCATTTCTGTTGCCGCTATAACAACAAATACTAAAAACAGAATAAATTAAATATTAAAGGGGGGCCATACCACAAACGTGATTTTTTCTGCCATTTTTGGTACGGAACCCTTCGTGCGCGAGACCGACTCGCACTTGGCCGGTTTTTAAAAAAAAACTTAACGTTGAGAGCTATCTTGAGATCATACCTGAGATGCTGTTCCTATAAGAAGGGCATCTCAAGTATTATTTAAGATGGCTCTTAACGATAAGAGCGGTTTATAAATAAGGGCCTAATTTCATAATCACGTTTGACAAAGGCCTAAAATGAAAATCCATTTCGGAATTATCGAAGCTTAATAAAACTAGCTAAGTGCAAATCGAATCGCAAGGACCGCCCAGAGGGGATCATTGGCGCACGGTCCACTACACTTGGGCTCACTTGGGGTCTATGCCAGACAACGGCCTGGAGCTAAACCTATTAGGAAATATTGGACCTCATTCTAAGGGCCTACTTCGGAAACCAAACGATAATCGGGTGTTTTACGCTTCGTGGCATTACCATTTAAAATCCAAAATCAGGGAAGTCGATTTTTTTCACGCACAATGGGATAGTCTTGGTCTTCACGCACTCAAATGCACTACACCCGGAATCCTCACCACTGTGCCTACTGGGTTGGTTCCAATCACTGATTATAGTTATAGTAACTCTGATAGACTGTAATAAATGTTTTTATTTTTATTTTTTTACTGAGGAACTGGCTATATCTTACTTACCTCTACTGCCGGAACACAACATTTTTAAAATTTTGTTGTTATGGCGTCAGACTTAGGTAATATGGTAGTGATTAGCCAGGCAGACTCGAAATAAGCACTATCACCAAACAAAAAAATATACGAAGATCGTGCGTTTCGCCATTTGCTTTTTTCAGTGGCTGAGCCGTCTATGCCATATCTTTATTTATTTATTTTATTTGGATCGTCAACAGAGTTAGCAAGATTACGATACAATACAGTTCTTTCTTTCACACACCAAAAATTTGGATTAAAACACATAAAAAATGGATTTTTATTTTAACAAAAAATTAGGTAGGGCGCATTAGATAAAAGGTTGGGAACCCCTGTGTTCGAGGAACATCAAATTGTACTGAAACATTTTTCACGAGTCTTTAAATTTTATTATCATTAACTTGTTTGATTCTCTCCGTTATTTTGAATCTAATGATAGCAAAGAACCTATGGTTAAAGTTTCTCATAAGGTGAAACAAAAATTTACGATGTCAAAAAAGTAAAAAAAATAAATTATAAAAATAAAAAAAAACCGTCTGCATAAAAAGACAAGTCCACTGAAAAGATGGAAACAAGATTAAATATTAAAGGCAACATAATAACATGCAGTCGGAGGCATGCATTAAGAAAGTGACGTTATGAATGATTTGAATTACTATATGCCTCCGACTGCATGTTATTATGTTGCCTTTAATATTTAATCTTGTTTCCATCTTTTCAGTGGACTTGTCTTTTTATGCAGACGGGTTTTTTTAATTTTTATAATTTATTTTTTTATTTATATCTTTTTAGTTATTATATATTACGGTCTTGATATACCTTTTTGAAATCCTTACAATAAGCCCTTTAATTTGACACCCATATTACAGTATTCTAAAAAAAAAAATTTTCCCACTACGTATATTAGTACCGTACCGCCGCCATGTTGTTTTTTTTATAACGCCACCTTCTTAAGAACACTTGGGCTGATGAGACAAATCGAACGATATCTTAATTACAGAAATCCATTCAGCCGTTTGAAAGATATGAGGTAATAAAGAATATTACATACAAACACACATACAAACATACTTACATAGTTACATACAAGATACGCGCGAAAAACATAACCGTTTCTTTGCAGTCGGGTAAAAACTAGATGATTTTCAATACCATGCTCTTAAAAAGAGTATTTTTCATGATTTTGATCTATGTAGTAGGTAAGTAATTGTATTGATTACCTTCCAAAACCGCACATAAGTATTCCAAACGAAATCCACTTAAGAACTCAATACAAGTTTACAAACACTGCTGTGTTAAGCTTAAATACACTTTATTACTTAAGCGGTAAGAGAAAATCCTGCTCGTAAAGCCGCTCGCACGTTTGTATTTTTCTTGTTGGCTTAGCGTTTTGTATTTTACTTGCACAAGCGATTAGCTTTTTTGTTTGTTGTTCTTAATCACGATCCGTAATTATCACGTTAAACGCCAAGGTGGAATTGGTGATTTTTGTAAAAAAACTTTTTGCTGTAAATTTGTTTCTTATAACCGGATACGTGTACAAATAATTTTATTTTAATATCTGAAATGCAGTTTTTGAGTTATTTTAAAAAAACTGACTGAGGTCACCCATGACCCCCATGGCGCCCTGTGACAGAAAGTTAAAAAACCGTTACGGCAGCGCCGCGCCGCCCACTATGCCGGTCACCCCCGCGCCTCAGTCTGTCATGTATGTTTTAATAAAGTGTACTGATATAAATAATATTGTTTTGTTTTATTCCATAAACTAGCTTTTTCTCTTATAGGTACATAACTTTTCCGTCGGAGTGGTAGTTTCCGAGAAAACATAGGTAGTTTTTCAATCTATCAATCATTCATAAAGAAGCTATAAATTTAGTATATATTTATGATGATTATCCACATGGTTTATGCCAAACATTTTCTGAATAATTTCAGAACATTTTCTGAATAATTTCAGTGACAAACAATCACATTAATCACAAACAAAAAGGATTCGCAAAATTTTTACATTTTTTTTTCATACACTGTCTTAATTTCATAACTTCCGTCTGTGGCACCTAAGTCCCAGACGAAAGTTTTATACTTGGGCGCCATGCCGGTCATCTCAGTACACCAAATAGCTACAAACTAGCGTGTACGGCGCAGGGCAATCTCTTGAAAACAGGTCTGACTTGAGGTCACTGGTGACCCCCAAGGCGTACTGGGACAGAACATATGAGGTCACCAGTGACCCCCATGGCGTTTAACGTGTTATTTAAGATCTAATTTCAAATATTACTGAAAAATACAAATGGTTTTTTGAGAGGGTTAACCGTCGTCTTTTTTTACTTGTTCTACACTGGCCTGCAAAACTATAAGTACTACAGAGGTCTATTTTCATACAAACGAGGCATTGGTTCTCCGCCCAGGATTAAACGTGGTGTGATCTGATGATGGCCATCCAGGGAGTGAATGGAGAAGATTCAGATCCCCATACACACCCAATTGATCTGATCAGCATTCTAAGAGCTGTAAGGATAAGAGTTATCAGTTACAGTTACATTTCCATACATTTTAATGCTATTTTCGTGGTTTTTTAAACATATCCAAACAGCTCTTAGAATGCTGATCAGATCTATTGGGTGTTGGGTGTGTATGGGGATCTGAATCTTCTCCATTCACTCCCTGGATGGCCATCATCAGATAACACCACGTTCAATCCTGGGCGGAGAACCAATGCTTCAAAGTTACCTCGTTTGTATGAAAATAGACTTCTGTAGTACACTATATGTATTCTGTGGTAGTACTTAGTTTTGCAGGCCAGTGTATTTGGTAAACAATCTTAATATTCGTATCGCCTTGTAGCAAGATTAGTTTTACAATCCGAATCGAATCTTCGTAAGTAATTGACGTAAGCTTTGTCGCTCACCATAGACAATAATGACATTTTGAACTGTCAAATTCATACACTTATTGTCACGCATCTATTCTATTAGAATTATCGAAAAAATAGTTTTTTTTCATCGTTTTTTTTTATTAAAACAATTTGAAAAGCCAAGCATTTGCCATTTTTTATGTCTAGGCATTCTGAGAAAATAACAAACCACATAAAATCATAGCAAAAAGATAGCAAGTGCAAAAAAAACCTTCCAAATCTTGAATTAAGTATTAATAATTTTAACTTAAGTACTTATTTATTAAAACCGTTGAAGATAAAGGCCATAATCGTAGACTAACAATCACCACTAAAACGCCATATTTTATCTTCAAATGAACACTTGTTAAAACGTACCATTAGTGAAAACTCCATTCATAACTTGTTCTCAACAGTGTGATTGCCTTAAAAACCACAACGCCTTTACTGCCTTTACAGAACTAAATCCACATTTTAGAACGCAACGCCAATTTACTGTGACAGTGTTGCCACGGCAAATTGAACTTTAGTGCGACGACATACATGAAATATAGAGTGTCATGTTATAGTGGTTTACGTTCTCGTATCTCTACGCGTTCGTCGATTAGGTTTTTTGCTCGTTTCAGCGAATCTACAATTCGAAAATGGAAGGGACCGCGCTGAGAAAAAGTAGCACTTGCCTATGGTCAATAGGGTTTCTTTTTTCGCCGGGAATTCACGTCATTGGTACCTAGTAATGTTCTTTAGACAATTTAGCATGTAATGTTTATCGTTTTATCAAGAATTACGTGTCCATCTTGTAACATGAGGAAAAGCGGAGAATCATTTACTGGCACTAATGCTTTTCTTTTATTTTTAATAAATAGCTTCATGAGATTTTCTGTGAAAAGCTAAAAATAACGTAATTGAATTATGTTTAGTAAAGGAAATCTTATAAATTATTCCTGCCTATATAAAGCACCTTAAGAAAATAAGAAGAAATATTTCCAGTGTTTACAAAGATTTACCTTTATTAAAATAAATCGTTGTATCATGACTACAAAACATTTTACAATTTTTATTATGTTGAAAGTTGAAATAATTGAATGAACTATTATTTTTATTTAAGAATTGCTCTGTTTAAAGCGAATGTTCTCGAAAGTCTGACAGTTGATGTGATGATGTGATTTTTTGCTTCAGTCTGTGATGGAAGATGTAGAAAAATAAGAATTCATTTGTATTTTGTTTTCATACGATTCAGAGTTGATGCCGAATTTTAAAGAATAAGTAGGCTTAATTTTTAATTAAAAAAGTAAAGATAAATGCAATAGGTAAGTACTATAAGTACTTTTAAGTACTATAAGTACTTCATTAAAAACTTTTTGCGTTTTACAGGTTGAATCCAAAATCGCGCCAAAGCGCTGCATGTTTTGAGTACCAG
Source organism: Agriphila tristella (assembly GCA_928269145.1). NCBI lineage: Eukaryota > Metazoa > Arthropoda > Insecta > Lepidoptera > Crambidae > Agriphila > Agriphila tristella. Next base: position 21,663,252 of record OV743442.1, read on the forward strand.
TGTAAATTTGTTATTACATTATGAAAAAAACATATTTAATTTTTTTTGCTTAACCAAAAAAGGAGCTGAACAAACCTTTTTCACCAACTTGTATGAGTCCATCGATACTTGTATAGCATAACCAACATCCGCGAAGGTTACTTAACTTTGCCAGCGGCTCATTATGCATAATTCCCGCGCTAGTAGAGACACCTTGGGTTCAACTTTGCCCGGACTTGTCGTACTTTTTTGCTTATTTTAAAACTGTGAGAAGATAATATAATGTTTTTTTTTAAACTGACACAAGTTATTCGGCATTTATTAGTTTAAAAGCGAACTGAGATTTGTCATGTAGAATTAGTCTCTATAGTTTCATGAGCATTTTTTTAAGTTGTTCGTGCTAATGAGTTATTGCAAACGGTAAACTGGTATCGGATAAACTGCTCATAGTCAAAACGAGTGAAAGAGAGAAAACTATAGTTTTCTATAATGAAAACAGTTTGCAAAAACTCATCATGGTAGGCAACACTGTGGGCGTATTATGAGGTCGCGCTTATACACTCAATATCGACTAATAGTTGGCATTTGTATGACAACTTTTAGTTTGTAGATACCGCCAGAGGTGTTGTGCCAAATTGCACACAAAATTGCCTACTACAGTTGTTATCGAGTAAGTATAGTAAACGTAACGGTGGGAAACTCATAATACCTACAATACAGGAACTGTGGCCCTGCGTCCTCGCAGACTACAGACTAAACTGTCGGCCGATAATTGGGTCAGGCCTTTAATCAGTATAAAGAAGTATGCAAGTGCTACTACGATTTGGTATCGGCCGATCCTTCATATAAAATCAACTATCGGCCAACTATCGGCCGCTAGAAAATCTGTAAGCGGACACACTAAGTGCTTAGCGTGCCCGCAGACTGCAGACCATACTGTCGGTTGTAGTGTGCGCACTTGCATACTTCTTCATACTGATTCCAACTATCGGTCGACAGTTTGGTCTGTAGTCTGCGGGCACGCTTAGTGTCGTCAGCATCACTATCGGCTTCATTTGACTGATGGATGTTACACATTGCTACTTCTTTTTGGCACAAATGAAAACTTTCCCAAAGAACAGTAGCAATGTGTCACATCCATTTGTCAAATTAGCGATGCCGACGACACTTGCGCGATAGACCCATTGGTAATTTTTATAAGTATAGATTTTCATGGTCACCTTAGTCTCAAAGTTTCAACGACACATCTTAATCCCGGGGCTAATGTGCGTTACGCATAATTTTAATTAAGTTAATCATTGAGTTCCTCCCTTCAAAGGAAATGTGTGTTTCTGTGAAATTCCCTTTTACGCCTTATTTAGTCTATGAACGACCATTATTACGAGAATTTTGAAACTGCCTTATTGCTCAACTGTACTAAAATTATATTCATTGTGTACTTTAGATATTTGTCTTATTTCTTATGTATGTGTGACTCAATTTTATTGAGTTTTGTTAGTAATCTTTACTAGATTTTGCAATGTTGTTGATTAATGCTTCATTTTCTTAAATTAATAATTTATATAACTTTCATCATTATGGCGTCTGTTTTATTCTGTGAAAATATTATAATCATCATCATCATCATCATCATATCAGCCACACGACACCCACTGCTGGGTATAGGCCTCCCCTAAGGATCTCCACGACGATCGGTCCTGCGCTGCCTGCATCCACTGGCTTTCCGCGACCTTCACCAGATCGTCGGTCCACCTTGTCGCGGGCCTACCCACGGAGCGTCGTCCGGTGCGCGGTCGCCATTCCAGAACCTTTCTGCCCCAACGGCCATCGGTTCTTCTCGCTATGTGTCCCGCCCATTGCCACTTCAGCTGAGCAATCCTTCGAGCGATGTCGGTTACTTTAGTTCTCCTGCGGATCTCCTCGTTTCTGATTTGATCACGTAGGGAAACGCCGAGCATGGCTCTCTCCATTGCACGCTGAGCGACCTTGAGCCTCCTTATGAGACACATAGTTAGCGGCCACGTTTCACTGCCGTAAGTCATCACTGGCAACACACACTGTTCATAGACTTTCGTCTTGAGACACTGAGGTAAGTCGGACGCGAAGATTTTTCGAAGCTTCCCGAATGCTGCCCACCCGAGTTGGATTCGGCGAGAGATCTCTTTCTCGAAGTTGGACCTACCTAACTGGACTGCCTGTCCTAGGTATACGTAATGGTCAACAACTTCAAGTGTAGTGTTCCCAACATGAACTGGAGAGGGTACAACATGGGCATTTGACATAATTTTCGTCTTTTCCATGTTCATCCTAAGACCCACTCTTTGGGAAGCACTACGGAGATCTTCGAGCATTGTGTTCAGGTCTTCCATGGTCTCAGCCATAAGGACTATATCATCGGCAAAACGAAGGTGTGTTAGGTACTCGCCATTAATGTTGATGCCGAGTCCTTTCCAGTCCAAGAGCTTAAAGATGTCCTCCAACGCAGCTGTGAACAGTTTCGGAGAGATAACGTCTCCCTGTCTCACACCACGCTGCAGTTGGATAGGATTTGTGTTCTGGTTCTGTACTCGGATCTTCATGGTGGCATTTTGGTATAAGTACCTCAACACCTCGATATACCTATAGTCCACTTGGCACCTTTGGAGAGACTGCAGCACCGCCCAGGTTTCAATCGAATCAAAGGCTTTCTCATAATCCACGAACGCCAAGCAAAGTGGCTCATTATACTCCTCAGTCTTCTGTATAACCTGCCGCAGCGTATGGATGTGGTCTATGGTGCTAAAGCCTTTTCGGAACCCGGCTTGTTCGGGAGGTTGGAAGTCGTCGAACTTGCGAGCGAGACGATTCGTAAGGACTCTCGAAAACAACTTATAGACATGACTCAGAAGCGAGATGGGTCTATAGTTCTTTAAGAGGGACTTGTCACCCTTTTTAAAGAACAAGATCACCTCACTTATGTTCCATGTCTTTGGCGTTCTGCCCTGGACGATGACGGAATTAAAGAGCTTCTGGAGGACTTTGAGTATCGGCTTACCGCCCGCTCTCAGAAGTTCTGTAGTGATTTCATCGTCACCCGCCGCCTTGTTGTTTTTCAGCTGTTTGAGAGCCATACTAATCTCGTACAGGCTGACGTCCGGGATATCTTGGGTATAGTGTCGGGTAAGCTTGGCTCTGGGGTCTTTAGCCTTGCTTTCAACAGGTGTCTGCGTGGAATATAACTGCCCATAGAAGCTCTCGATCTCCCTCAGGATTTCAGGCTTTGATGAAATGATGCGTCCGTCGTCAGTTTTCAGCTTCGTCATATAAATATTATAATATTTATATTTAAATGCCCTATAATTTAATACCCGATAAAATTTATTTGTGATTTTTCTGACCTGATATCCATGGGCTATGTTTTAAGTTTGAAAAGTTGTCCTTTGCAAGTAATAAAGAAATATGCAGAAACTGAATTTAAAAAATATTTTGAACATAAACATTCAGACGTCTTGCAAATCAAAAAACATAACCACATTGGCTCTGATATTTCTGAAAAATCACCTATTTCTTACATTATGTTTGTTGAATTGAATAAAATGGTAGCAAAATGCGGATGTCATTTGCGAGTTTCCCACGCCATCAAAACCAGTTTATGTTGAAACTCGAGTAACTTAAAACCTCTTTGTATGGAAGATCTCACAAACTTGGATTCGAGACCACCAACAACGTATGTACGCTGACCAGCTGACGTTTTTAATATAAAACTTTTTCTCTGTACCAAAACTTTTGAGACATGCAGCTGAGTCAAAAATAACTACTTTCTCGCTTGTTACTTTAGGAAGCCACGTATAACGTGGATGACTTTTTCGGAGTTCGTTAATGTTTCTAAAAAAAAGTACGCAGACATGTGGAAGCTATGACGTAGTACTACAAAGGATTTGGGTAAAAACATAACCCTTTCTTTGCAGTCGGGTAAAAACAAAGTCGAGTTGGTACTTTTGCTTTGTTATCAAATTATTGAGTTATTTTGGTGTTAGAAATAAGTATTATGTTGTATTGTTTTGCTCATGGGTGTAATTCCATGTCTCAAGAAGAGAAACTTGCTTGCTTCAGATGTTTGTTTTTACCCAAAATGTCAAACTCCGCCATTATGTGACGTCATACTTTAACAGTCTATACTATTTTCTGTTACTTTTATTTTACTCAAAAATGCTTGTAATATGGTCATTATTTTGACAACCTTCTTTGAACAAAGTCGAGGTTGCCGCGCTACTCGTACTATTATTATTCTGTGGCCGCGCTCCTCCGATGGTGACGCAACAAAGTTGTATGGGATTTCATTATTGTCGAGTTTTAGCCACCAGCAATTTCCTTTGAGAATCCATTATTGTCGAGTTTTGTTTCAAACATAGTTTTTTGTAATTTTTAACATTTTTGTCATTTTAGACCAAGTCTTGTAAATAGTGCTTTACACAAAAATGTCAAAAATGTAAAAAAAAAATAAAAAATGTCAAAAATATCAAAAAATTACAAAAATGTCAGAAATGTCAAAAATTACAAAAAATACCAAAATTTCAATTTTTGACATTTTCGTCATTTTTGTAATTTTTGTCATTTCTGACATTTTTGTAATTTTTTGTCATTTTTTATTTTTTTTTGCATTTTGACATTTTTGAGTAAAGCACTACCTATACAAGACTTCGTCCACAATGACTGCACTGCTGGCCACGCTATGATGGCCTCAAGCTGAGCTTAACTACGCTCTCCGCCTTCAAGCTTGGTCATCAAGGGCTGCAATGCTGACCGCGCTGTGACGGCCTGGACCTGCGCTAAGCTACACTATCGGCCATCATCATCGCGCTGCCAGCAATGCGCAGTCATTATTGACCGCGTCAGTAATGTACTATAATTTGAGAAAATTTTGTATAATGAATCATGAATAATAAATGATGCTAGATGAGATAGTACTATTAAACGCAATGGAGTTGCGGATTCAAAATGTAAAAAAGTATTTTCAATGTGACAACTAAAACACATTAATAATTAACATAGGAAAAAATATGATAAACGAATATTACTGAAAAAATCCATAAATTAAAAAAATAATTTTCCCGTACCGGGAATCGAACCCGAGCCTCCTGGGTGAAAGCCAGGTATCCTAGCCACTAGACCATACGGGAGGTGATGAGATGAGCGAAATTTATATTTAGTAGACAGTCACACTCATAATCTTGAACGATCTTTTTAAATATTGTAGTAAAAATAAAACACATTTTATCTAATCGTATGAAAAATACAAGGTCACAAAATATATACCTACTTATTTTATTAGGTAGGTATTCACTTACTTTTTACATTAAAAATACATACTTATATGATTCGCAATGTAATCACAGAATACAGTCCGTAATATTGAATGTCTAAAACTCTAGGCTATTAATAAAAAAATATGTATCACCGCCGTTATTTACATTAAAAATTGACTTGAAAAGTCTCTGTGCTTATCTATGCGATCATTGTGCTTGTGCACAAAAAAACTATGTTCCTAGGCCGCAAGCCACAAACGCCTTCGTCTTTCTTTCAAAACTATCAGCTGCGACCATAAATTTTTGGCGCCAAGTACATTGTTGACCCCCAGTTGACACTCTTAACACCCGGCTGGGGCTCACCAACACCGGCCATTAAACTTGACTTATAACACCTAGGTTGAGAAATATTTGCCATAAACACAAAATGGACGCTAAAGCTTAGAAATATTCTGGTACAAAATGACTTTTAAATCTATTCAAACGCTCGTAACGACTTCAAAGAAAATGTGCAAAATGCTTGCTGAATTTTCTAGTTCATTGGTCCGGAAATTATTAACTTTTTTTTATTTGTAGTTTTATACTGAAAAGTGTTGAGCACCTAGGTATTCTTAGATTTACACAAAACAAAACCTAATTACATTGGATTTAACGAATGTTTTTTAAATTGTTTCTTTCTATCCTTTGCTACGGCTTTTTCATTTTGAGAGTACCTAGCTCTTTGCTCGTTGATTGGTCAAACTCATGGTTAATGTAGGTAGTAAACATTATTTTGAAAAATAAAATAGGAATCAGAATTACCATTAGAAAAAAAAGGGGAAAAAATATTCTTTGTTCTGTGGAAAAAATGGACCTTGCGCCGTTGTCAAGCAGTCAGGCCGAAATCAAAAAAGTTTTGTCAGTCAAAATGCCATATCCAACAGCTAAATAAAAGGTTCCTCTACAAATCGGGATGTAATTTTTTACATTTTTCAAGTTTTTCAGAGACGAAACCAGTTAAATCACGTTTTCTTTATCTAAAAAAAAATATGATACCTAGGTATATACTTAGAATAATAATACCTAGAAGCCGTGTCCTCGTATGCAGTGAGGCAACTAATACTAAGCCAAAATGGCTTAGTTTTCAGATTTATTTCCTTCATACCTTACCCGATCGTAACTAAAATCCAATAATATAGTAACTAATCTCCTAAATGTAGGAAAATTGAATTTGTTTTGTACTTATTCGTTATGATTAGTTAATAATGGAGAAAAAAATCAGAAAACGGAGCCTTTTTGCCTGTTTTAGTAGCCTCACTATTGACAGTGCCTTTTGTAGAGAACTATCGGTTTAGGTGTTATCATTCTAAGCCTATATACAATAGGGAATATGCATCAATTTTTTTTTAATCTTAATCAAAAGTATAATGCGTTAGAAAGTTAACTGTCATATTAAAAATTGTCTCTTGCATTTTTTTCTCGTGATATAGTTACTTGAAGTTAGCGCGCAGCAGCACCCGCCGAAAACGCTCCATACAAAACGGTGACGTCACACATCACGTTTCAGGTGTGTTTGGAGTTAGCCAATAATCTTCAATTATCTCCCTAAATTTTGCGTTTAAGTACATATGTGTTTTACAAAATATTGTTTCTTATTCGATATTCTATCTGACTGTAAAGTGTATTATATCCGAAAATGAAAAAAAAAATATCGTTATTTTCCCCTGATTTCATCGTGTGATAAAACTAGGATTAAGTATACATTTTTTTTATTTTTTTTTTTCCTGTTCCATCATGTTTTTATAAGTGTCCGCAGCGAACAAGCTCAAATTCATCAAAATCGGTGACTTATGCATATTCCCTATTGGGGTGTTTTCGAATAGGTACTTAGGTACCATAAGAACTGACCCGTAGAACACGAAAAACCCGCCAGAATTGTTTATTTTTTGTCAATATCATTGCTATAATGCATAAATAACTCAATAACGACACTGCATTAATGTTGACCTCCTCATAACAAGGCGAAATAACAAATAAAAAGGAATATTTTTGCATAACTGTCTCTCCGCATAACTTCGCCAGTTTATGGAGTGTTTCCATAAACTTCTGGCTTCTGTATTTTTCCCGTTATTTCATGCCTTTGATGTCTGCACTTTATCTGTGTTGAAGTTAAAGTTTCAATTTTGTGATCAGCAAAGCTATTTCTATGAATACATACTCTGCATTTCGCATTCCTTTAAAATGTTTATGCACATTGTCAAAAATGTGACAGTTGTATTTTTAGGGTATTTCAAAGCCAGTTTTTCAATTTTATCGGTCTAAAGTTAGTACTTATATTAATTTTATGGTTTGGGCTATTATTAACTAATACTATTTCCCGCACTAGTGCGGGAAGTAAGTATTGAATTTCCGCACTTAATTTCAAGAACGTGTTGAGCCAAACCACTACCTACGTAAATGTGAAACCTCCTGCATTCTTTTTAGGGTTCCGTACCCAAAGGGTAAAAACGGGACCCTATTACTAAGACTCTGCTGTCCATCTGTCTGTCTGTCTGTCACCAGGCTGTATCTCATGAACCGTGATAGCTTGACAGTTGAAATTTTCACAGATGATGTATTTCTGTTGCCGCTATAACAACAAGTACTAAAAATGGAATAAAATAAATATTTAAGGAGGGTTCCCGTACAACAAACGTGATTTTTTTTGCTGTATTTTGGTACGGAACCCTTCGTGCGCGAGTCCTTCTCGCACTTCGCCGGTTTTTAAATGAAATGATAATATTTCAGTGCATAAGCGAGAAAAAAAAGCTAAGATTAAATACATTAGACGACTTTCTCGTCGAACTAATCTACCCGCATAAAAAGTGGCGCAGTAAAATCCTTTTTACGCAAAAACTACATAATATAACGACTAGAAATCGGCCGTTCCGCATTCAGGAAGCGATCTTACAACCCAACAAAATTTAATAGCCCCTCTCTCTGGCGTCTCTTTCCTATAGGTACCCATTTGCAATAAGGGCTCTCTAAGAGCACTCTATATAATATGGCCGGATTATAGTTGCAGAACATTGCACTTCAACTATGGTCCAAGTGTAAGGCATCAGCGAATCAACAATTCAATTAGTTTCAACTTTAATTTATTTTTTAATGAATTTTTAGATTTTAAGCATTCACAATGCTATTTTTATATGAAGATAATTAATATATTAGAAAAAATACTGGAAAAAATCGACTCACCCGTAGCACCTCAGACGGGACTCGAACCCACACCCTTGAGATTCCGGCCCAATGCACTGAACAATAGGGAATGTCCGAAAAAAATCAAATCGGCCGAATATTTTTCTATAGGTAGAAATAAGGTCCCTTAGTAATAGAAAAAAGTTTCAGAATTTTCGGTTGGGTAAAAAAGTTTTTAAAAATCAAAGTCTCTTCGACTTCACAAATGTATGAAAGTAACAGCAGAATGGAGATTATACCTTTGCCGCTAACTGCCACAAACACAACACGTATTTAAAAAAAAAGTTTTGACATTTTGTCTTGAAACTTTTTTTTTAATACCATGTTGTGGTTGTGGCAGGTGTTGGCAAAAGTACAATCTCCATTCTGCTGTTACTTTCATACATTTGTGAAGTCAAAGAGACTTTGATTTTTTGAAATTTTTTCACGTAACCGAAAATTATGAAAATTTATTCTATTACTAAGGGACCTTATCTATCTATATCCTACCTATAGAAAAATATTTAGCCAATTTGATTTTTTTCGGACATTCCCCATTACGCTGTTAATTTGTTGCTTGTTGCCTTTTTTTGCTTTTAACTGGTGTTCTTTGGGTGTTTCTCTGTAATGTTTCCAAGTAAATAAAGATATTTCTTTATAAGTACAAAAACTGTAGAAGTGACTGATTGTACCACGTTAATAATCAAACTTTAAAGTGCTCAAGTTGATAAAACATTACTAAATAATTGATTACGGCCTCTGTTAACTACCAAGCAAACAACGTCAACATACACGGTTAACGTATTTCTTCCCTTTTCCAATCTAATCAAATATGTGCAGTTAAAAGTAACAATGTTAATAATTTTTCAATATGTTGAGGTTGCTTTGTGTCCCAAAATTTTACAGACTTTTGGATTCAGAGTTCATTCATAGATTTACACGCGCGTATTCAAAAGAGATTATCGTGTTTACGTAAATCATGAAAAGAATGAATGCGTCTCCGCACGCGTCTAGCTATCTTTGTGAGTTTGCCGATTAATCAAGATTTTTTTCTACGATAACCTACCTTTTATCTGCACGCACATGTACTTATATACTCAGTAACGTGGTCAATCCCCATTTCATTTTTAGATAACTGCCACGTTCTTGTTTAAATCATTTTTTATTGAAAACTTGCACAGTAGTTCCCGGTAACATTATTATGTGTTCTCTCTCTTTATTCAATACCTAGTTGTCGAGCAACTTTTTATTTTGTTATTAACGCTTCCGCTTTTGAGTTGAACCTTACAATCGTCACAGTTGATTTAAACTCTCTCCTAGAGGCTGTGTCCACGCCGAGCAAGGTAGGTACTTGACATTCATTATTGTAGGAAATAAACCTCATGAATCATTTATTGAGATACTTAGCTCCAAGCAAACTGACGGCACAAATGATTCCCATTAAAAGTTAGGAGTTGTAACAAAGTTGAATGTTGGATGTTTGCACTCAAGTTATGGGGAAGCTTAATATCATACTTAGCTTAGTATTTTACTGTGACAAGTTTGTAGCTTTACTAAAAATAGGTGGCGTTGGCTTTTATTGCCCTGTTGCTCTAATAACAATAAAATTATTTTCATATGTAAGTATATTAAAATGGATGACTTAGGTACTAGTCTGTGTAAAAAGATTACTTACTATAACTTTTAATTAGTAAGTAACATCTATTTAGTGAGTCAAAATTGTTTTGTTAATAAGTAAAAACTTTTTAGTTAGTAAGTAAATATTTTTACTCATTTATGCTCCTGAAATGTTATCATACCATTTGAAAAAGGAATGCGGGGCATTCAAAATTTCCGTAGGGGTCTGGTTCATCACATTCTAAATTTGAATTTCAATGCGGAAATGAAATTCAATCGTGCACAAGTGCGGGAAGTAAGTATTCCAAATTCAAATCGGTAGAACTCATCAGCTTGCATTATTTTTATAAAGCTTTATGGTTGCATGACTGGTCATTTAACATGGCCACACGAACCAATTTAAATATGACATTTTTATTAAGAAAATTTTATTGCCTCGCATTTCGTGAGTAAAGTATTATACAAACCTTGTACTGGAAGCTACTTGCATTGCCTCGATCCTCGATAATGCAATCTAGCTAGCTTCCCGTTCTCGGATGTAATGTAATGTAGGTACCTACTATTGATTAGAAAGTAAAACCTTTTTAGTTAGTAAGTAAAAACTTTTTAGGTAGTAAGTTTTACATAATGAGGATCAGTAACGATTTTTGTTGTGGCTTATCAGAAAGCTTATGCCACCGCGTGATTAACTGTGAAGAAATTTTTGCGATATCTCTTAAACCTGAGAAGTTGTACGAGCTAAAACATGCTAAAACACTGTTATTTTGGGGGGTCCTTATGACGTCATTGCGACGTACGCGAACCTTATGCCGTCCGTGATAAAGCACATATTGCATTGAGCTTGGCATTTCCTTCAAACTCTTATAACTCAACCATTACTAAACGGATTTCATAAAATCTTTTACTAAGTTTTATAGCTATTAATATGATTTTATATTATATCAATACAACTATAGGATTCAAACCTGTTACTGATTCTCATTCTCATAGATCCGTCGGGAAATTCGATGAGCAAAATTTATAAGCTCTTTTTCTTCATTTAAGTAAATTATTTCAGAAGATGCTACATAACTCTATTATTTATTTTGTTTCCATAATGATACAAGCTTACATTACATAACTTTTTTTTTATTGTTACAGGCCTACACACCGACCGGGTTCGAGAAATACGGTTACACGTGTACGGTAGCCGACTACAAAGTCAACTATTCTATTTGGGACACATCAGGTAAATTCAAACACTAAATAAAACAAATATTAATAAAATAAAAACTTAAATCTAGCGTCCACGCCACTGTCTCGCAACGATGTAACGTACGCATCGCATCAAACGGATGTTAGTAAAATACTAGTATAGTATTCATCATCATCATCATCATCATATCAGCCGCACGTCACCCACTGCTGGGTATAGGCCTCCCCTAAGGATCTCCACGACGATCGGCCCTGCGCTGCCTGCATCCACTGGCTTCCCGCGACCTTAACCAGATCGTCGGTCCACCTTGTCGGGGGCCTACCCACGGAGCGTCGTCCGGTGCGCGGTCGCCATTCCAGAACCTTTCCGCCCCAACGGCCATCGGTTCTTCTCGCTATGTGTCCCGCCCATTGCCACTTCAGCTGAGCGCGATAGTATTATCTGTGGTAAAATAAAGTCATACAAGTTCATTTAATCGCAATCCACAAGGTACGAATAAAACGCAGCTGATTTGTACCCGTAGCACCAAAGATAATGTAAAAAAACTAGCGTCGTAGCACGAACAGCTAACGAAAAAAATAACGCGCCTTAAAACACTCGATAGAGTAATTTTATATGAGAAATTTGTACAGCGCCATCTATCACCGAAAAGCGAAATGAAATTTTCCAAGAGGTACGGTACAGTGTATCCCTAGCACGCATCTATCGAAAAAAGGCGCGTAAAAGTACTCGATACAGTAATTATTTTGAATGGGAAATTTGTACAGCGTCATCTATCGCCGAAAAGCGAAACTAAATTTCCCATAGATAAGTACTCCATCGAGTAATATTTTTTTTTCGATATTATGGCGTGCTAAGGGTACTGTGCCCTAAGCACGAACAGCTATCTATGAAAAATTTCACTTCGCCTTTCGGCGGTAGATGGCGCTGTACAAATTTCCCATACAAAAATACTCTATCGAATGTGTTTCCGCGCGTTATTTTTTTTCACAGCTGTTCGTGCTACGTGCTACGGGTATGCAGCAATTTGACGTTTGATTCGATAGATTCACAATGAGTGCGTTCCATATACTATGCCGATCGCGTGAATGAGTGGACGCATAGCTTTATATCTGGAAAAATATTTATTCTTATGAAAAGCCCGTGTTTTAGTTAGAATGTATTTATAAACTTTTCGTGACTTTTGTATTCAAATGTTTTTGTGGTGGAAACTATGAAATTCCAGTGACTGGTTTCAGAGTCGAGCCCAATCCAATATTTACTTTAAAAGACTCACTGGCCAACATTTGCATTCGAAGTTTGAATTTCAAACGTGGAACAAAAATTCCCGCCGCTCTCTGCTACAGTGATTTTATTTCATTCCATGATTTCAGTGAGCTACTTCGCACAGAGGGTCCTTTTGCTCTTTGCAGTGCAAACTGCGCTTGACCGATTTTTATAGTGCTCTTTTACATATATTTCCTCTTTCGACGTTGGCTTCGAATGCTTTTAAATACTTTTAAACATTGGTATTCACTGACCATTCAATTCTTTCCGACTATTAAAAATAAGTGGGTTCTGCTTCAGAAAATTCTTATTTTGCTCAACGTTGCTTTTTATGCAAAAACAATCGATTTTTTGGTTTGTCTATTTTTATTTTAGAGTGAACAAAAAATGCGTCTATGAAACAGAGGGCCTAGCCAAAGTAACATTCGCTAATCTTCGTTATCGCTTCGCTTTCGAAACATGTATGGGATTTTTTAAATTCGATTTTTAACGAAACCTTGTGTCAGGTTTCGTTAAAATCGAATTTTAAAACGTCAAATCCATACATGTTTCGAAGCGAAGCGATAGCGAAAATTTACAAATGTTACTTTGGCTAGGGGGGTAGGTGCGACTTTTGTCTCTCTAAACGTAAAATTATTTGAGATTGAGAGTAACCTTTTTGTACGCATCGCATAATATTTATTCAGCTATAAAAATGACAATAAAACCTGCGAACATGTGTGTGGAGTCGGCCCGCCATACACGGCACGAAATTAAATTTGAAACGCATGTGTGCTAGCTTTATGTCCTCGTAAACACTAGATGAGTGCGCGTACTGTTTATTTATGTACTACATAATGCAACATTGAAGCGAATCGGCCGTTGCAAAAACCACTTTAAGTGTTGGTGACAAAGTCTTTATTACCTTATTGCAATGAAATTAATACTTACGATACTTTGACGAAAGTTAGTGAGTAATTTTGGTGAATTTAACATTACTTTTATTAAGTATATATTTTAAGTTAGTGGCTGTACCCAACTTTTATCTTTGTGTTCAATTTTTTCTTTTTTTTCATACACTAGCGACCGCCCGCGACTTCGTCTACGTGGTCAGTTGTTTCTCTATCCCTCAGGAACAGGTTTTCGGGATGAAAGGTACCCTATGTCCTTCTCTGTACCCCTGACAAAATGACAACATGAAATGAATGCAAAATTTCATGATGATCGGTTGAGTACCTAGTTCAGACGTGAAAGAGTAACAAAAAAACAAACTAACAAAATTACTTTCACATTTATAATAACAGCTGTTCTATCAAGACGGCAGCGATTGCAAAAGATCCCAAATTCCTATTCACTTAATAAATAAATTAAAAACAATCCAAAAAAGAACCAAATAAGTTTTGGATTTGGATGCAGTATGTCCGATGAAGGCCCAATTAGGTAGATTAAGGTCTGACAGAACGAGAGTACCGCTCTCTCCAATTAGAAAAGGCAATTCAGTTAGATAGCCCAACTACCACTTCCGTTCCGTATTAGAAATAATCTTAAAATTAGTTTATTAACTATTATGAGTTTATGTTGTACTTAATCACAATAATTAGGAATAATTACTTAATGCACTAATCATAATGATGATGGGATTATAATTTGTGAGCTAGATGAATGTTCATTATTGTTAATGAGTGCAAATAAGTTGACCCTTAGCACGAACAGCTATCGAGAAAAAAGTGCTTAAGTACTTGATAGAGTAACTCTCTATGGAAAATCTCATTTCGTTTTTCGGCACTAGATGGCGCTATACAAATTTCCTATACAAAATTATTGTGTTGTGCGAGCGAAGCGTCTCTGCTTCAGCTCCCCTTTTTAATATATATGTTACGGCTAATACCCGAAATGCGGCTAAACCTAGTTTTAGCCGGCTAAAACTAAGTGTAGCCGATAGCTGTTGGCTAAAACTAGGTGTAACCGATCTGCTTTACTCCTGTAGGTCCTGGGTTAGGTTAGAAATTTAAATTTCGAGGTTATTTTTTTTTAACAGACAACAGAAAAAACTTTCTTTATATCCCATGCTGCACCTAGTTTTAGCCGGCTACACCTAGTATTAGCCGCGAGCAAATCGGCACACCTAGTTTTAGCCAACAGCTAGCGGCTACACCTAGTTTTAGCCGGCTAAAACTAGGTTTAGCCGCACTTCGGGTATTAGCCGTAACATTATACTATATCTATGCTTCAGCTTGGTCAAAAATTATTTCGTCGAACAGAGAACCTCCTCTTTTTTTGAAGTCGGTTAAAAACATCGGATTGCAGTAGATTGTGCTAGATTGTCAGTCTACCATGGTAGATTGACAATCTACCAAGATCTACTGCGATCCGATGTTTTAACCGACTTCAAAAAAAGAGGAGGTTGTTTTTCTGTTCGTCTGTATGTTTTTTTTTGTTTTTTTTTCAAATGTCCATCCGGATGTAGTCGCGGGCGGAAGCTAGTTAAAAATAAATATTCGGTTAAAAATATCGTATCGCAGCAGATTGTGCTAGATTGTTTTTTAATGATTTTTCGAATGTCCACCCACGCGGATGTAGTCGCGGGCGGAAGCTAGTTAAAAATAAATGTGTACTACATTTTTATAAATATCCCAAAAGTAAGTACTATAATGTTTAAATGTTTTGAAAATAATACTTATACCTCGAAAAAAAGGTGCCAACCCTAAGCCAGACCAAGCCAGATTGACGTAGATTGACAATCCAGCACAATCTGATCACGCCAGATCGCGCCAGACCGCGCCAGATTGAAACAGATCGCGAACAACGTTACACAATCAATCTCTGTCAATCTTTGTCAGTCTGGCGCGGTCTGGCGTGATCAGATTGTGTGTGTAATGGGTGCCTGGCACCCATTACACACACAATTTGTTGTGGGAGATTGTCAGTCTACCATGGTAGATTGACAATCTACCATGGTAGACTGACAATCTAGACGAACAGAGAACCTACTCTTTTTTTGAAGTCGGTTAAAAACATCGGATCGCATTAGATTGTTCTAATGCGATCCGATGTTTTTAACCGACTTCAAAAAAAGAGTAGGTTCTCTGTTCGTCTGTATATTGGTTTTTTATGAAAGCTGAACTGATTTGGATGAAATTTGGCAAACAGTTTATAGTCTGGATTAAAACTTATATTTTTCATCTCGATCAAAGGTACCCTAGGCATTTTAATTATTTTAAACATTGAAACTAATTTATAGTACTTTTGGGAAATTTATAAAAATATAGCCCATATTTATTTTTAACTAGCTTCCGCCCGCGACTACATCCGGATGGACATTTGAAAAAAAAACAAAAAAAACATACAGACGAACAGAAAAACAACCTCCTCTTTTTTTGAAGTCGGTTAAAAACATCGGATCGCATTAGATTGTGCTAGATTGTCAGTCTACCATGGTAGATTGTCAATCTACCATGGTAGACTGACAATCTCCCATAGTAGATTGTCAATCTACCATGGTAGACTGACAATCTAGCACAATCTACTGCGATCCGATGTTTTTAACCGACTTCAAAAAAAGAGGAGGTTCTCTCTTCGTCTGTATATTTGTTTTTTATGAAAGCTGAACTGATTTGGATGAAATTTGGCAAACAGTTTATAGTCTGGATTAAAACTTATATTTTTTATCTCGATCAAAGGTACCCTAGGCATTTTAATTATTTTAAACATTGAAACTAATTTGTAGTACATTTGGGAAATTTATAAAAATAAAACCCATATTTATTTTAACTTTCTTTCCGGCCGTGACTACATGCGCGTGGGCATTTGAAGAATCCCTTAAAAAATATACAGATGAAAAGAGAACCTCCTCCTTTTTTAAGTCGGTTAAAAATATTGGATTGCAGTAAAAGATGATAAAATTTGGCACACAGTTAGTTTGGTACCCTAGGAAGTACCTACCCTATGTATGTACCCTATTTTTAATTTTTAAAGGAAGCTAGTTAAAAATAAATGAGGACTATATTTTTTCATAAATTTCCTATAAACCTACCTACTATATTTTTGGCAATGTTTTGAAAAATACTATTTTACCTTGATGTTATTACTATACCAGGCTATAAACTATACAAGGTGTTAGGTAAAAGCCTTATAAAGCCGAATATGGTAGATAGGGACCATCAAACTGAACAACTTTTACTATGGGACCAATTCTGAAATCGCGAAAAAAAATCTAATGTTTCATACAAAAATTAATAACGAAAATATCAAAATGTATGGAACAGCAGATTTTTTCTTCGCGATTTCAGAGTTGGTCCCATAGTAAAAGTTGTTCAGTTTGATGGTCCCTATTTACCATATTCGGCTTTATAAGGCTTTTACCAAACACCTTGTATATGATGTGTGTAAAATTTCATCAAAATCAGTTCAGTCTTCTGAAGCTGATCTGATTTGGATGACATTTGGCACTCAGTTCATAGCTTGGTAATATCGTATTAAAATTTATAAAAAATCGTATTAAAATTTATAATACGATATTACCAAGCTATGAACTGAGTGGCAAATTTCATCCAAATCAGTTCAGCTTCAGAAGGCTGAACTGATTTTGATGAAATTTTACACACCTGTGTGTGTAAAATTAAATATCGATATTTATCTAACCCTAACTAATCAAGGCATAAAATGGGTGCTAGACAACAGATTTTACTAGGTACTTACTTACTTTTCGAAATAGTTAGGTACTTATTATACGCAGACCGTCACAGAAATTAAAATTAATCATTTCAATTACGTCCGGGAATCGAACCCGGGATCTCTTGCGTGGTAGACTGGCATGTTGAATACTGCACCACTCAGGTCAGTCAAAATTAATGCAAAAAGTTGGCAACCCTGCCAAAGCCCACCGTGGATCGTGGTAGATTGTCAATCTACCAAGATCTACTGCGATCCAGATCTCGCTGGATTGACCGTGTAACGTCGCAAACCAACCGCATCAAATTCCATCAATCTGCGGTTTTGATCAGATTGCACCAGATTGACGTGTGTAATGGCCGCCATGTTACGTTTCAGGCGCATTATTATAGATTTAGCCAAGAATTTTCAAATATCTCCTTAAATATTGCGTTTAAGTACATATGTGTCATACAAAATATTATTTCTTATTCGATATTCTATCCGACTGTTAAAGTGTTAAGTGCATTATATCCGAAAACGAAAAAAAAAATTCGTCATTTTTTATTTTATTTTTTATTTTTATGTTCTATCTTGTAAGCGATCAAGCTCAAATTAATCAAAATCGGTGACTTATGCATGTTCCCTATTTTGTGAGCAGGTTCTATGATTTGTTTTTAAGTCGAGCCAGTTTTTCCAAATTTATCTAAAAAATACACCGTCATTTTGTAGTCGTTTTAATTAACTTAAGGGAGTGTTCTACTAATGGAACTAAACATTTTTGCCAAAGAAACATGGGTCAAAAAACGACAAAAAAATTTGACTTTCTTATACTAATAAAATGTTTTAGCTGTCTAGTTAGTATGGGAGACCCAAAATTTTTTGTCGTTTTTCGAACCATGTTTCTTAGGCAAAAATGATTAGTTTCATTGGTACAACACACCCTTAAGTTAATTAAAACGACTACTTACAAAATTACGGTGTATTCACCCATTTCGAAAAATGATCTAAATTAGAAGCACCATCTATTATAGCTGCGAATACTCCAAATAATATAGCAGCACGTTCTGTGTTTGCTTTGAAAAAATCATGGACACTTTTTTGGCAAACTTAACATAAGTTTTTTTAAAGTTTAGATATATTTCGTTATTTTTCTCGTTATTTATGTAAGTACTTAGAATAATTACACCTAAAAGCCGTGTCCTTGTATGCAAAGTGAGGCAACTTATACTGAGCCAAAATGGCTCAGTTTTCAGATTTATATCCTTCATACGTTACCTAAGCGTAACTAAAATCCAATAATATAATAATAAATCTCTTTAAGGTAGGGAAATTGAAACTGTTTTGTACTTATTAGGTACAATTATTTAATAATGGACAATAAAAATCTGAAAACGGCGCCATTTTGGCTGTTTTTGTTGCCTCACTTTTGACAGCACGCTTTGTAGGGAATTTTCGTTCTAGGTGTTATTATTCTCAGTGTAAGTAAGAAATTTTCATCAAATTTTCGGAATCATTAGACAAGTACTTCCAGGGGTTAGGAGGCTAATAGGGAATATGCATAAGTCACCGATTTTCCTAAAATTGAGCTTGATCGCTGCGGACACTTGTAAAAACATGATGGAACAGAAAGAAAAATAAAAAAAATTGATTATTTTCGTTTTATCACACGATGAAATCAGGGGAAAATAATAATAATAAATAAAATAATAAATATTTTTTTTTTTTCGTTTTCGGATATAGTAATGCACTTTACAGTCAGATAGAATATCGAAAAAGAAACAATATTTTGTATGACACATATTTACATAGACGCAAAATTTAGGGAGATAATTGAAGATTATTGGCTAACTCCATATTAAGGTGCGTCCAGATATGTTCTTTTGATCGTACCGTACCTCCGTTCCGTACCAGCGTTCCGATCAAATAAGTCTGGACGCTACTTTTGCCCGTTCCGTACCTCCGTTCCGTACCACCGTTCCGATCAAACCGCCGAACGTCGCCGCGATCACGTCCAGACTAGCGCCGTACCGTACCTCCGTTCCGTATCAACGTTCCGATCCAATAGTACAGCAGCCCGTAGTAAATTTAAATTACGAAAAAGGTTACCGTTTGCCGTTGTGATATAGTTATTTATTACAAAATTATAGATACTTTAACAGATCGCAACCCGCCGCAACCTATATTTGTATATCTCCAAAAATGATTATTTTTTATTTTTCGAGGTTAATCACATGGTTTAGCTATTGTCGTGTTCTACAGCGCTATGTTTGATTGCCACTGATAATATTAAGACTATGAAAAGTAGCCATACACAGATTTAAGACCAGATAAAGTCCATCCATTTCATCTGGGTTATGGCGAGTTGCGATCTGTAAAACTTGGGTTAAAGTATCTATAATTTCATAATAAATAACTATATCACAACGGTAAACGGTACCTAACCTTTTTCGTAATTTAAATGTACTACGGGCTACTGTACTACAACCTCCGAACGTCGGCGTCGCCGCGATCACGTCCAGACTAGCGCCGTACCGTTCCTCCGTTCCGTTTTTCCTTTGAACGGGGCGAAAAAACCGACTCGCGATGGATCGGAGCGTACCTGTCGGCGATCGAGACGGCGTACCTCCGCACCGTTCCGAACATGCGTCCAGACTAGCGTTCTTTGTTCGCGACGCTCAAGAGCGAGAGATACGGGTACGGGCAAAAGAGCGAGAGATTCGAGGTGGATCGGGGCGTACCTGTTCGGCGAACGGAACGGCGTACCTCCGCACCGTTCCGAACATGCGTCCAGACTAGCGTTCTTTGATCGCGACGCCGATCGGAACGGAGGTACGGTACGGGCAAAAGAACATATCTGGACGCACCTTTAAACGCGCCCGAAACACACCAAAACGTGATGTGTGACGTCACCGTTTTGTATAGAGCGTTTTCGGCGGGAGCTGATGCGTGCTAACTTCATGTAACTATATTTCGAGAAAAAAACGCAAGAGACAAGTTTCAATATTACAGTTGATTTTCTCACGCATTATACTATTGATTTTGATTAAAAAAAATTGATGCATATTCCCTATACACCGTCATTTTGTAGTCGTTTTAATTAGCTTAAGGGTGTGTTGTACCAATGAAACTAAACATTTTTGTCCAAGAAACATGGGTCGAAAACCGACAAAAAATTTTGGATCTCCCATACTAACTAGACAGCTAAAACATTTTATTAGTATGGGAAAGTCAAAATTTTTTGTCGTTTTTCGACCCATGTTTCTTGGGCAAAAATGTTTAGTTCCATTAGTAGAACATTCCCTTAAGTTAATTAAAACGACTACAAAATGACGGTGTATATACCTACAACGTGTTACAAAAAAACGCCTAATGCCGAATATGGTAGATCATCAAACTGAACAACTTTTACTGTGTTTCATCATACATTTTGATATTTTCGTTTTTTTTTTTTACGAAACAGCTGATTTTTTCCGCGATTCCATAGTTGGTCTAATAGTAAAAGTTGTTTAGTTTGATGTTCCCTATCTACCATATTCGGGATTAGGGGTTTTTAGGGTTCCGTACCCAAAGGGTAAAAACGGGACCCTATTACTAAGACTCCGCTGTCCGTCTGTCTGTCTGTCACCAGGCTGTATCTCATGAACCATGATAGCTAGACAGTTGAAATTTTCACAGATGATGTATTTCTATTGTTGCTATAACAACATATGTTAAAAACAGAGTTAAATAAATATTTAAGGGGGGCTCCCATACAACAAACGTGACTTTTCTAATGTTTTTTTGGTACGGAACCCTTCGTGCGCGAGTCCGACTCGCACTTGGCCGCTTTTTTTTGTAACACGTTGTATAACCGCAAAGTTTTCCTCAATTATTTATCGTATCAATGCTATGTTATGTCATCGCAATATCCGATAATACCTCAATATATAGGTATGTTATTTCATCGGCAATATTTCGCTGAATAACTATTGCACTGTAATTTTAGCGATCACCAAATATCCGCTTTGAACCGCAATTCATGGTTGTCGGTTTGTGCGCTGAGCTGAGCGTGTTATCGGCCTATACTACACTGGTGGCCAAAATAATGGGGTACCTATTATTAAGTTTCTTGCGCCCGTTCTTCTTGTCAGCTAAAAAAGTCTGGAACGGGTGGTAGGAAAATATAGACGATTCAAAAGTACTTAATAATTAAGTTTATTTGAATAAAGCTTATTTGACTTTGACTTTGACTTATTGATCTAATAAGTATGACATTTAGAAAAAAATCTATAAAAAAAATCATTAAAATAATAATTTGTAAGCAGCTACTTTACTTTACTCTACTTTCCCAATGAAATTGAAGACAAAAATAACCTTTTAATTCAAACAAATATTACAAAAAAATTACACATGATGGGCTCCGTGGTCAAGTGGTTCGCACACCGGTTTGCCATCTCGGAGGTCCCGGGTTCTATCCTCGGCGGGTCAATCTAGAAAACGAACTTTTCTATATTGGCTCATGTCTGGGTGTTCGTAGTTCCACCGTTGTCTATGATTTCCATAACACAATTGTTTTAGAATTAGGGCAATGTATGCAATATTGTCTAATATGTATATTTATATTTATGTATATTGTACATTCTATAACTGGTAGATTTCAAGATTGCATTTATATGCAACGAATTCAACTATTCAAATAAACTACTTAGTATACCTCGCGCAACGTATTAAGAGCGCTCGGCAGTGTGGAGGGGGTATGCGCAGTATCATTTTTTAATAATAAATTACTACTGCGCATACCCCCTCTACATTTGCCGAGCGCTCTTAACTCGCCGCTCGAGCTGTATTGACGAACATACACGCTGTTACTCTGTTTTTCTTGAATTCCATAACAAACACACGCCACGTGGTGCTAAAAATTGATCCGAATAATTCTCTCGCCAATGTACCGACTTCGATTCCAGCAAATATAAACCTACGGATCACTGCCTTCAAACAAATCGACACAAATAAGCGAATGTTATGGTTTCGCTCATGTGATTTCCAATAATATTAAACGAACATTGCAAATTCTAGATGAAAATTCGAAGAGTTATTGAAAATAATAATGTTATTTAAATATATTCAAGTAAACCTAAGAAGAGCTAATAGGTATTGCGTCATCGGTGGTGGGTGACCCTGAAAATGGTTCTCACATGAATATAGGTACCTACTTAAAGATAGAACCAATCTATTCTGTGGTAGAACGTAGGAGTTTGTTAGGTAGGCATGCCATTCATAATTTAAATTCTAGGTGACAAACTTTAAAAAACTTTAATCATTTGGTTCCCGCAGTGGGGTGGTCCCATTCATGATTACAAGCAACTTTTGCAACGGGGCCAACTCTGAAATCGCGAAAAAATATCAGCTGTTCTAAACATTAAGATCGTAGGTACCTATTGCACTTTTGTATGGAACAGCTGATTTTTTTTCGCGATATCAGAGTTGGCCCCACAGACGTTAGTACTATTATATATTCTGTGCCCACAGTAAAAGTTGCTTGTAAGCATGAGTGGAACCACCCCACTGCGGGAACTAAATGATTATAATTTCAGCGTGTATTATTAGGTACTGGATATTATAGTTTATAACATTTTTGTGATTTAAGATTGAGCTTTCGACTTTATTACTTTCACATTATAAAGTATCTACTGAGTGAAGTAGCAAGATGTTTATTTCTATAAATAGTAATTACAGTAAAAAGGTTCCTTTGTAATACAGGAAAATATTTTCTTACGTTTACCAGTTTATAAAAAAAAATATTATACGTATACAAGGATATTTGTGAAATACCAATAACCTCGCAAGAGTCGATTACTAACATCATCGACAACAACATTTGTTCGATGACTTTTCCGAAAACAGACATAAAAATCGACTTTCCATAGTAATGTTCGAACAGCCGTTCAAGGTCTGTATGAAAAGTCGTTTTTTTTGTTTGTTTTCGAAAAAGTTGTAGAACAAAATTTTAATGTTGTCGTTTTTGATGTTAGTAGGGTAATCTAGTCCAGCGAAATTGTTGTTTTTTTGTTGGCGAAATATGCTGCTAGTCCTAAACAATATACTTAACTACTGCATTGCATTAAATTCGAAAATTCAAATTATAAATTACCTATTATAATTGTTTCCAAGTTATTTCGTAGTCAACGGAGTGTCCGAGGTGCTTTAAAATTAAAAAAACATTTTCGTTATTATAACGTAGTTTTAAGTTTCCAAGCAGTGACCAAGGATATTTTTATGATATCCCTGGCCTTTTGAATTTATTCATGAATCGCGTTCGCCTTATCTGGCAAGGAATGCTCGGGTACTCTGTATTCAGATAGACCGCATATTCTAATAAAAAAAAAGAAAAACCGCCTTCAAAAAACTGAAAACAAAAACAGCTTAAAAATTAAATACCTCTAAAAAGCAAGAAATAATATTCGAATCATTCGTTACACATATCAATATTAATAAAACACGTCTATTGAAGTCGGGTGGGGCTGGAGGACAACTTAATTTTTTTCTTAAAGCCCCACCCGACTTCATTAGACGTGTTTTATTAATATTGATATGTGTAACGAATGATTCGAATATTATTTCTTGCTTTTTAGAGGTATTTAATTTTTAAGCTGTTTTTGTTTTCAGTTTTTTGAAGGCGGTTTTTCTTTTTTTTTAAAAAGCTTTTTTATTTTCAACTTTTTAGTGGTAGGTATGTAAGCGCAGCGTGTAAATATTTTTTAACTTTATATTATAATATTTTCAATGGTAAAATGCCCAGAACTCAATTTCCAAATTTACGCTGTTTGTTTTTGAGGAGTTCCGTTGTGTCATCGTAGTCCAAGTCTAGTCCAGAACGTTGCATCGCAAACCATGATTTGGTTTGTTTTGGATTGCCATAAACTTACCAAAACCTAAATCACTTTACTTATACTATTTGATTTTGAAGAGTTCCTTTATGTATCTTCGAAGTTCGAAGTCCAATAACAATGAAATTAAATTGTGACCACTCTTGAAGTATACCCTTTCAAATAAAAAAAGAATCATCTAAATCGGTTCATAAACAAAGAAGTTATGTCCGAAATTCCATAAAAACTCGTGCGATGGCGAGCTAAATAATTGATATTTTTCAGGATTATGAAAAAACTACTGGCCAGATCTCTGTAAAAAATTTATGGGACCACACACGAACTATGTTCTTTGAGTTAAAAAAAGAATTGTACAAATCGGGTAATAACTGACGAAGCTATGTTAAAACATACATAAAAAAAAAAAAAATAAAAAAAAAAATACCGTCGACTTGAGAACCTCCTCCTTTTTTGAAGTCGGTTAAAAAGTGATTTGAATCTTGCTCTGGGTATAATAAATCTAGGAGTTAAGGATCATTCACACAGCTCGTCACTTCAACGGTCAGTCTTCTTATTATTATGTTTGTTTTAGCAACCTGCTTTTCTCTTGGAAGTAATTTTTGCCAGTGTCAAGTGTTAAATAGTTCAGTGGTAGCTATTCTTTCAGTTTTCATTAAAATGCGGATGCATTGCATTCCAATGCTGCTTGGATTTAGCACCAAGTTTATCAAGATAGTTTACTCGGTTAGTATTGCCGAGGGAACCACCACTACAATAAAAGTCTCAGCTTCACACAACCAAGATCGCGCCTATTTCCATTATCCCACATATTGTTCAGTTGCGTAAACACTTGTACCACAAAACTGCTCATATTTTAAGACAATCCACTATGAATCAATTTGCAAATAATTAAAATAGACACCAAACCGAACTCAACAAAATGCCGCCTTGAACTCAACGGTCAGTCTTTAATTTCAATACAATTTTGGACAGTCACGTGGCGCGTCAGTCACCGACAAATCAAAACTTATATTGAAAGGAGAGAACATTGTGATCCATTTATTTGTGACCTAACCTAAGGTCCGACAGGAAAGAGTCGTATCTTCGTACCTATCCCAGTTTTTTTACACATTAACAGCCGAATACTCAAAGTTTTCTTAGTTAAAACCTTAAGTTAAGGTCTCCTTAACTTTAAGGAAGCTGTCATTTTCATAGAGTTTCTGTCAAAACTGACAACTTTTTAGAATTTAAGGTGACCTTAACTTTAAAATTAGTTTTGAGTATTTGGCCGTAAGTGTAAAATTAATATGTATTTTTTTATAAGGCTTAAGTACATATTAATATATTGCTTTGTTTATCTCTAAGGTGCAGTATTAAAGTGCTGATAATTATTTAATAAAGAGCAACCTATCACAGTTAAAAAAGTTATAATGGTAATGATCCATACAAAATTTACCTAATCCCAACAGGAAAGAGACGTATCCCGTTTTTTTGTGACAATAAGTGTAACGAATATATTGACTATATATTGAACATTTATACTATACTTACCATCCAAATTATGAGGATGTATTCAGTCCATGAAGCTGAACAATTTTCTCTAAGGAACACATGGCCAAATATGTAAAAAAACGACTATCCATACAAATCAAAGAGATCACGTGATCAATTTAGTATGGGATGACCAAAATTTTGTGGCGAAATTCGACACATGTTTCTAAGAGAAAGTTGTTTAGTTTCATGGACTGGACACATATCCTTGAAATTTGGATAGTAAGTTCAAAATGACCCGATATATTGACTGACCGTTGACGTGACTGAGCTGTGTGAATGATGCCTAAGAATTAATCTTGAAAGGAGCTAACTAACTTTCGAAAAATAAAATCTTCCTAATAACATTGCATTGCATATCACATATCCTGATCCTGCCTCTTTCCATCCATTAGTGGTTTATTTTAGATTTTTGTATGCCTAAAGTACTGGCCATTATCATCAATTGTTTAATTTGTGACCAAGTATCTTCATAGGTATCATGAAATTGAATTGAATAATTTAGACTGTGACTCACGACCTTTGTAAGCTCAGCATGAGACATTATTACCGTGGTATATATTACAGTGTTGCCATGCTATACTGCAGTGTTACCAACCTACCGCCCACCTTTGACGTATTGCCCCGATAATGGGCCATCGACTTAGAATAATTTGATCAATTAGTGCCTACGCAAGCTAAAATACTAACGTTCGTATTTTGGCTTTCGCAGCCCATGAAAAATCATAAAGTTAGATCTTTCAAGTTCAACTCTATGGAGAAAATTTATTTCTATGAAATTATCTGACAAATTTTTGATTTGAGAACTTAACGAGGACTTGTTAAACTAGCTCTTAGATATGTAAATAAGTTTAACTGATTTTTAACTAAACAAATCCTACTAATATTATAAATGTGAAAGTTTGTGGGTTGGTATGTTTGGATGTTTAGATGTTTGGATGTTTGTTCCTCAATCACGCAAAAACTACTGAACGGATTTGGTTGAAATTTGGCACACAGATAGTAGATAGCCTGGATTAAAATATAGTATACTTTTTATCCCGATATTCCCACGGGAACGGGAACCACGCGGGTGAAACCGCGGGCGGCCGCTAGTAAAATATAGTGTTTGTAATAAAAGATCGAAAGGGATTTTACATCGACTGAAATGAAAATATTTTGCGCGCTCTATACAAATTGAACACAATTAATGTTTATTCAAAACATGAAAAAAAAATAGGACGAAAGAATATCAAATTGTTTTTGTTTTTTTGTAATAAAACTTTCGCAAATTCGCAAATTCGCAATGTAATAAAAACAAATGATCTGAAGATAATTTAATATTGTTTATTTAACCCGACGAGCGAGATAAGTAAACCTACACGACGAGATATTTCGGATAATATTTTTAAATTTTGCCGTATAAGTCACAGCCGAAATAGCTCAGTTGGGAGAGCGTTAGACTGAAGATCTAAAGGTCCCCGGTTCAATCCCGGGTTTCGGCAAGATTATCTTTTTACTGGATGTTATATAATAAATAAAACAAAATTGACATTTAAATTATTAATAGATTTAAAACAAACGAAGTAGGTAGGTATATGTGTGAAAAAATTCCGAACTTTTTCCTAAACCTTTCCGAATTTTACTAAAAGCTTTTTTTTTTATATTTATCTTTTTTATAGGTAGGTATATAAAATTCTAAGCAAAGCAGTGTAAAAGTTGGCAGCCCCCGTTTTAATTTGTAATAAATGCGCGTCATACGCTCCAAGGGCCCTATTTTTTTAACGATATATTCAAGTTTGTAAATATCGTTACTTATGGCTGTTACAGCTGATAAGTTTCATGCGCCCGTTCTTCTTGTCAGCTAAAAAAGTCTGGAACGGGTGGTAGGAAAATATAGACGATTCAAAAGTACTTAATAATTAAGTTTATTTGAATAAAGCTTATTTGACTTTGACTCAAAAATAGGGCCCCAGAGTTTTTATTTACCTCAAGCACTCAGTTTTGGACATTGCTGAATAAACTGGTTTCCATTTCGGCATCCGGTTGCGTGTGGTGCGCGCTTAATGTTCTGGAAGCCCTGTGATATTGCTATATGCTATATTTGTGTGTTGGCACCATTATTATACCAGTATGTTCATTTATGTTCTTGTAAAGAAGATAGAAGAAATTTTTGAGTGTTAGCACAGTGTTGACTGAAAAAATATTGACGGCAATAATATCAACATTTTCCAATAAAATAATTGTTCTTACGTGAAATTTAAGGAGCAATTTTTGTTATTAGTTTTGATTAAGTATACCTAATTCTGAATGTTTATTTGGTGCGATGTGATTTTCTTTTGTTATTCTTTAAAAGCTTAGAATGCCAATTGCCAATCGGGTTTACTAACCTAGAATAAAGTATTAAAATAACGCCTCTAATAAACAACTGGCTGATTAAACTAACACGATAACGTTAATGGAAATTGTGAGCTGAAAATATACAACACGTTGCTATTTTTACTTCGGGCTATTGCCCTCCCATTTATTAGTTTTAAATAGTTAGAAAATGAGGCAATGTTGAGGAACTCGATGGCAGTGGTTTAGCACCTGACAAAGCGATTGCGGAGGTTAAGCAAATTTCGCAAGGGTCAGTTATGGGATGGGAGACCAAAATTTGTGCACTATTTGTTCGAACAAATCAGCTGTCTATTAAAAATAATGGAGGGTTTCCACGCAGAGATATGCTCGTCGAGAAAACTCAAACATGAGGACCAAAAAAGTTTTAGGTATAACGCGTTGTGGGGATATCTACCAAAACACTAATTTACATTTGTTTCAAATCCACTGTGACGAAAATTGCAGTCTGCTTGAATAAGTCGAATTTAAATGGGACCAACCAGACCCTTTAGGCTGGCCCCAGACCTACCGGTTTCATTTCTTTGCTTTGCTGTTCTACCTTCTTAAAAGAGCGCCGGCCAACCAGGGTAATTTTCAATCTATCGCATTTGGGACTAGACCAAATTGGCAAGATAGCCATTAGCTTGGTGTTATCAAATATCATCGCCTGGATTGCGAAGTAGGAAGCTTTTAGGAGATGAGAGACTCCGATCGTTAAAAATAAATCGATCGCTTATTTATACAAGATGTTTGGTAAAGCCTTATAAAGCTGAATATGGTAGATAGGGACCATAAAACTGAACAACTTTTACTATGGTACCAAATCTGAAACCGCGAAAAAAATGAGCTGTTTCATACATTTTGATAATTTCGTTAATAATTTTTGTATAAAACAGCAGCTTTTTTTTAAACTGAAACTTCGCATTGCAACCCAGACCACGATATTTCCCAAGTAACAAAATGTGGTCTTGTAGTGGTTCCGGGGCCAGGTCTATAACAGGCTAGTAAAAAGTTATTACCACGGAAAAGGGCCCATTTTATACGCGTACTTTTGCTAATAAAACACTCCTAGTAGACTTGGCGAGCACCACTTAGACCAATAATACACTTATAGTTGGACTAGGCAGAACTATCTGCTCCTGCGAAGCCAGCTATGAGCATCTAATGGAACCAGGCAGGCGTGTAACGTACTCCACGCTTCTATTACTAGCTACTTCAAACATTTGTGAATTGTTGTTGTATTGTGTCAGTTGTAGAAAAAAAATAAAAAAATAAAGTAAAGTTTATCTATTTTATACAATATAATGTATTAACAAGTAAGTATTTCGCACGTAATATTATACGTTTATAGATGTTTGCACGGCAAACGCGTAAGTATTTTCGGTGAAGTATATTGTGTTTTACATCTCAATTTTTGTTCGCCTTGTGAACATGGCGTATTTACTAAGTAATGTTTAAAAATAATATTAGTTCTAACAGCATTGTCGCGCCATATTGTGACGAAAAAATGACCGTGAAGATGCGATAAATATTAAAAGCTTAAATGGACTTCACGAAGATATCTTTGGACACTAACAGTTTTACAAGAAACCTTTATATAGAAATCAGGTCTATAACAGCATTCGAGAGTCCACAATAATACCAAGTACACTTACTCTTAGAAGAAACCACTTTAGAACTAATTCACTTATAATTGGCACATAAAGTTGACTCATACACCCCTATAAGGTCAAGTAACAAATGCAAATGGTTCTAAGTGCATTTAGTTCTCTAAATTACTATTACTGGCGTATGATTCTTATAGCGGATTTATAATTACTTCTTCTAGGCGATTATAAGTGTAACTTACTGGAGCAAGTTTTCTCAAGTGTATTTATACATATGCAACACTTTTATAGGCCATCTTAGCCTTTATTGCGCCTATAATTTCGTTCTGTACACGATTATAAGTCAACTTATAAGAATAGATGTACTATAAACCCAAACGAACTCCGTGTAACCTGTTATAAGCTTGGTAGTAAAACCTGGAACCACTAAGAGAGACGTACTAGTGCTGTGAGCCTATAAACTGTGCACTACAGGAGAACTTTGCTACTTGGGTTGATAACGCCAAACTAATGGCTATCTTGCCAATGTGGTCTGGTCAAAATATACGATAGATTGAAAATGAGCCTCTTGGCCGGCGGTCCATGGTAGAACAGCAAAGCAAAGAAATGAAACCGGTAGGTCTGGGGCCAGCCTTATTCTCGCCGAGTTCACATCAGAGGGTCTATTACGAAAAGTTTAATGCGACACACGCAGCTGCGTCCGTGCTTCGTTTTGATTGTTTCCTATTACAAATCACTTTCGTATGCGATATCGCGAAGTGATTGCGTGAGTTTGACAGTTTCTCTCTAGCGTATCCGACATCGTTCGTTTAGTAGTATATGGGCTACGATAGCCAAATTCAAAATGTTTGTTATAACTACAACCGACGAACTGCGGACGATTATCGTGGCCAAGTGACTGCGTTACGCAGTTGCGTACGTTATTTTCGTAATAGGCCCCTGGATCGAATAAATGACAAAACTGCTAGGTATTATACATTGAAAACGGTTTCCATCGTACCGTTTTGACGTTTACTCGATTCCTCAATATTCTCGACATCGGGAGCAACCTCCCTGTCTGTTGAAGCGTATTCTTGTATGGTCTGTGGTTGAAGCTAATTACGATGTTTCCGTACTTCTAGGGACGACGGCGTACGACACGGTGAGGCCGCTGGCGTACCAGGACGCGAGGATCTTCATGCTGTGCTTCAACGTGGCTGAACCGGAGTCCCTACACACCGCCGCCGTCAAGGTAAACTGTCCATCAGCCATTTTTAATGACCCCACTCCTGGGGCACAGGCCTTCCTTATGGGTGGTAAAGAGGATGGGCCATAAGCCACCACGCGGGCCCAGTGCGATTGGTGGGTGTTAACGACTGCTAATTTAGCCGGGACCAACGGCTTAACGTGCCTTCCGAAGCACGGAGGAGCTCGAGATAATAAATTTTTGGTCACCCATCCCATGACCGACCCTTGCGAACGTTGCTTAACCTCCGCAATCACTGGGCCAGGCGCTAAACCACTGCGCCACCGAGCTCCTACTTAAACTGAGTAATCTTTTTTAACAGAATTATCATCATTTACGGCCAAATACTCAGGCTTCTTAAGTTAAGGTCTCCTTAACTTTAAGGAAGGTGTCAGTTTCATAGAGTTTCTGTCAAATCTGACAACTTTTTGAATTTAAGCTGGCCACAAATTCGTTTGCAAAAAATATAAAACAGAAAAACCGATCGCAAAATGTCGCGGTTTTCCTATGCACGCACACTGACATTTCCTACTTCCTATAGATAAATAAAATAAATAAATAAAAATATATTTATTTTCCATCACACAATGGTTGGTTACACAAAGCACTTAACTTACTAATAGTAACAAAAATAAAGAAGCCATTATGTGAGGACTGATGCCCGAGATAGGTTTTTAAAAAAAACCCGTATTACAGGGGGGTAATTACGTAACTTTGTTGCAATCAACTCTGACAGAAATCGCAGTTACATCACTGCTTTAGTAAGAACCAATGTGACAACTATCTTAACTAAAGCAGCAATGCAACCGCGCTTTCAATCGATTTCAATCGAGAATTGTTAGCAACAGCTTTACGTAATCAAGGTACAGGTCACCAGTGCCCCCAACATGGTATAATAATTTCATATTATGAGAGTTAGGTAGTTAAGGTGTGAGCTGTGTGGATGTTTGTTAAAGAGTGAACCAGTACCTATTATATTTAGTCTCTGAAGTGAATGTAGATAACATTAAGTGTGTGCATGAAGTTTGGGTAGTGTTGTGAGTAGGGGTGAGTGTGTATGTGTGTGTGGGTGTTTGTGTGTATGATTGTTATTCGATTAGGTTTGTGCCTTATATGGGAGCTTTATGATTTGTGCAATCGTGAAAAACAGTAATAATAGTTGTTTTTAATATACATATTGTTGGTTGAAGTGGTTTATTATTTAATAATGAGCAGGAAGTTCTCGGTGTCATCGTAGTCAAGAGTCAGGAGCCATTCAGTTATAACTGTTTTACACCGAAAGCCATGGAGAGGGTAGATTTCCAAGATCTTGTTCAACTTATTATAAATGACCGGGCCCAGAAAACAGAAAAATTGATGAGAGTGAACAGTGTTTAATGTTTGGGTACGACAAACATTATGCTTTACACGCTTGCCCTTCATAAGATTTGGGTCGTAAGGTAACTGGGAATGTTGCTTAAGCGCTGTCCGGAGAATGAATAACTGTCTTACGGTAAGCAGATAATCTCAGGCCAACCCAAACTTTCCAAGAAGTTCCTAGAACACAACAAAACAAATGACGGAAGTTTTACACGCAGACTTTTTATTTTGTGCCTAAAAGCTATTGCTTTGCCTCAAAGTGTGAGATACGTTTCAAACACAAAAATTACATCGTTTTATAAACTGTCGTGATTACTTTATTCACGAAGAGAGCTTGAAATAGGCAAAAAATATTAGTTTCAAATTGTGGATTGCGTTTGAAAGTGCTAAACTAACTAGGAAAAAATATTAAGTACCTACTTATAGTTAAGTACATAATAGTATTTGATTTACGATTCGATAATTTATCAAATCAATGGGAAGGATTAATTTCAACTGAATAGAGAGCATCGACTGTGATTAATTTAGAAACGTAACATAATAATTCATCAGTCTCCAATAATTGGTTGAGAATTCAATTAAACGAGGTCATTGAACCCTGTTTACTTGTAAATCACGAGGTAAATACTAATCACAGAATTCTCTCCTAAAATTAATTATTCAATAAAGGCCTAATTGAATTGGATGAAACAAAGCAACATTTTCAATTTATATTCGGACTCAGTTTAGGTGAATATTGAACTTGGGGTTCTTCGCAGTACATAAGGTCATCCGTAGTCAATAAGTCTATGTCCGTAGTAGAGTTTTTACGAAACCGATGATGTCGTTTTGTTTTTAATTTAATCAGCCTTTATACAGACTGGCCTGCAAAAGTAAGTATCACACAGGTCTATATTCATACAAACGAGGTAACTTTGAAGGTTTGGTTCTCTGCCCAGGATAAAACAGGGTGTGATTTGATGATGGCCATTCAAAGATTAAATGGAGGAGGCCCAGATCGCCAAAGAAACCTAATGGATTAAGAAAGTCGTTTAGCTCAGGGCTGAACTAAAAAAATAACAGGCTAAAAAGTATGGAAAATTTAATACTAAAAAGTCCGTACGGTCTCTGGTGTAAACGACTCTTCTAATCCATTGGGTTTCTTTAGCGATCTGGGCCTCCTCCATTTACTCTTTGAATGGCCATCATCAAATCACACCCTGTTTTATCCTGGGCGGAGAACCAAAGCTTCAAAGTTACCTCGTTTGTATGAATATAGGCCTGTGTGTGTGTGACCACAGAATACATAATAGTACAAGTGATACTTACTTTTGCAGGCCAGTGTAGGATTTTGAATGGGATATTTTTAATTGACCATCAGCCATTTTTTATGTCCCCACGGGGCACAGGCTTTCCTTATGGATGGAGGAGGCTGGGCCATAAGTGACCACGCGGTCCCAATGTGGATTGGTGGGTGTTAACGACTGCAAATGCAGCCAAAACCAACGGCTTCCGAAGCACGGATGAGCTCGAGATAAAAACTTTTGGTCACCCATCCAGTGGCCGACCCTTGCGAGAGTAGCTTAACCTCCGCTATCGCTCCGCCACCGTAGCTTCTCGGTGGCGCAGTGGGGCAGTTTTTATTGGGTGACTGGAAATAATAAAGGGCTACTTAAATACTAGACCGGGCAGCGGCATAAGATTATTTATTCTTATGGCAGCGGTTTGTTTTTTTTTTGTGACAAAAAATAGCTGTAAGGGCGACAAACTGTGGATTACAAAAAAAAAACTTAAAACGGGCAACTACCTATAAATGTGGGAGATAAAATTATAATTTAAGTTAACAGTGAAAATTCTAAATGAGTGACTAAAATACTGAGTGGGCAACTATTATACAAAAGGTATTTAAGCTATCCAACGTGGTATTTTTACACGACTGCCCAAAGCAAAAAGAGTGTTATGTGTTCAGGGTTCATGTATGTTTGTGGGTATGTGAGTTTCTTTATTCCACCATAACTTCTAAATGCCTGAACTGATTTGGATAAATGGGGTATCGTTAGAATTCTTACAACATCCCGAATGACACTGGCTATATTTTTTTAGAAAAAATTAATATGGCGACTGTACGACGCCATTTTGAAATGTGAAAAAAAAATTTTTTTCTTCTATTATTACAATATGGGCATCAAATGAAAGGCCTTGATGAGCACATTCCAAAACTATATAATATGTCACTAAAATGTGTGAAATAAAAATAAATAAATTAAAAAAATATTAAAAACACGACTGCCCTGCCAAAACGAACTAAAAAGTTAAACAACAAGTGTCATTGCAGTCGGGGGACCTCTTTGATCAAAAATTTTTCCATGATAAGGTCCCCCGACTGCAATGACACTCGTTGTTTAACTTTTTATTTCGTTTTGGCAGGGCAGTCGTGTTTTTAATATTTTTTTAATTTATTTATTTTTTGTCATCTCGATTAGGTTAATAGTCGCCTTTTTTAAATAAAATAAAATAATGACAATTTTTTGTGTGTTTTGTGTGTTCTAAGGTTGTCGCCGAAATATAAATTTGGTCGCTTAATAATTAAAGTACCTACTGCCCGTTCTGAATAACTAGTTACTCAATTTGTATTTTAAAGTCACCCATTTTTTATATCAGTCCGTCGCCCACTTAGTATTTCAGTACGCTATATCATGTTTTTTCTTTTTTGCAGTGGTACAGAGAAGTGCGCACCCACGGAGGTTCAGCACCAGTGGTACTCTGTGGATGCAAAGCGGACCTCAGGCACGACAAGGAAACTGTCACCATGCTGTCCAAGCTCAAAATGCACCCTGTCACAAGCGAAGAGGTATTTAATTGCTCCCTCTTGTTTCACAAGAAGGCCTTTTGGTTGTTCAAAAGTCTATAATAGACCGTGGAAGTGTGACGTCACACAATTGCAGAGTTTGACATTTTGGGTAATACCAGGGCTCCGTCACTCCGCGCGCGAGTATGAATCGCTCGGCGTCCTCTGAGAGGACAAATTTCATACATCAGAAAGGATAAGACCTACGCGATAGAAAGAGAGGCAACTACTAAGTGGATGTTTTGGAGCGAAGGGAGCGTTGTGCGACCTGAATGACACTTTATTGTGTCGGGGCTAGAGTCGCTATTTATTTAAACGATTCTGCGGAGTGCAAATTCTGTACGTTAGTACTATTATCTATTCTGTGGTAATACAAACATCTGAAGCAAGCAAGTTTCTCTTCTTGAGACATGGAATTACACCCAGGAGCAAAACAATACGGCATAATACTTAGTCCTAACACCAAAATAACTCAATAATTAGATAACAAAGTAAATGTGCCGAAATTCTCGTCTTTGTTTTTAACCAAATTTACGTCACAGCTTCTACTGTTGATATTGAATTCCTCTAACTCTGATTAAGCCCCTGTTGTAAACTTTAAAAATGTGTTTATTGTACTTTTGTAATGGTCTATGACAGAAAAAAAATTATAGCTTTTTTCCACTTAGATTTCATGTAGTTTGTGAATAGACGTAGAATTTTCAAGACTTTGCTACTTTGTACAAAAATATTTACATTTATGCGTTCTAGTTGTCCAAATTCTTTCGACAATTGAAAAGGTCATATCAATTGTAGCTAACTGACCCAATTAGTTTAGTATCTTATTTCATCTAGTTTGTGATTTTGTGAATTAACTATTACTTGCTATGCGAAGATTGAGAGATCATGTTTCATTTAAGTAGATATACTTAGGTGCCTAACAGAATAAATAATAGTACTACCTATAGTAGAAGTGGCAATACAATTGATCTTATTTTCCTGCTTAATAGTAGTTTATGAAACCGACACATAAAGAGGGGTATTAAAACACGAGTGTGTGTTTAAAAACCGAGCCGCAGGCGAGGTTTTTAATAGTATCACACGAGTGTTTTAATACCTAGTTATGTGCAGTTTCATACACTACTTTATCTACACTCATACATTTGGGATTGAACCTACTCAATAAAAGATCAACGTTAGAAAAGAGAGAGAGAGACTTTGTTTGTATCAGCTAGGTACCTACCTTGTAATAAGTCATTTCCTTAGCTGCATCTAAAATATCGGGCAGAGTCCATTTTTTTTTCACAATTTAAAGCACGAATAAAAAAAACCTACAAAACTCAGTAAGTATAACAAAATGTAAAAATTGAAATCAAAACTTTATTTGAAATGCTTTAGAAATGGCGCGCATTCCATTAGAAAAAAAAGAGATGAGTGCATTCCAACAATTTAATCGCACTAAGTCATCGATTACCATAGAGTGCATTTTAATCAATGAAAATATGTGGGAAAATATCATTGTTTTTTTTTAATGTTACGGCACTGCCTTCTTTTTGGATTTGCCCTGTATCGTAATGAGAAAAAAAGTTATTTTATGATGCAGTTGACTGCATCGTAATGAGTTTATTTTTTAATTTTACCTATCCACGAAAATAAAGTACGTATTTATATTACCTTTTTTGAATTCATATTTGGAACATTACGTTGTGAGTGTAGATAAAATTCCTTTCGTTTCTTAAAAGCCTGGTTATTTCACTAAACAAAAACTAATTGATGAGTTTTGCATTTTAGACATTGTTAGTATCACCTTTCATTTACTCGTTTACGTTTCAGTTATTTAGCTTTTGAATAATTTACCAGGTGTACGAAATTCCCGTACCTAACCAACTAATTGGATTCTTTTGGCAGTCTCAATGAATTGAGTATTCAACGCCTGGCGACGAACACCTTTCGACAAATTCCTTTACTATTGAAATTCACGATAGATCTTCAATTATATGACGGGAGTGAAATAACTAGAATTCCTTTTGACGCAAAGTTTATACTATTTATAGGTAACAGAAATTCTGAATAAATTAGTTCTTAGTTCAAAGACAAATTAATCCAATATCACAGAATAAATAATAGTATAAGCGTCCAATATGTACCCAAGTGTCTAACTAAAAGTAGTAAAATAATCATTACCTGTTTAGAACGATACAAGAAGATCCCTTCTCGAAGATACGGCCTCATATAAAGTTATAATTATCATAATAAGTAAACCCTGTTTCATTGCCATAAAGGTTATGCCTCATGAAAGATATTATTAACTAAAGTAAACTCTGAATTTCCTTTTGTTAACCGGGACCATGCACAGGATAACCTTGGCCTATTGTGAGGCAATTTTATGGCAATTAACAGATTCTTTTTTTACAGGCACTAACAGTGGCGAGGCAGCTGGGAGCGACGACCTACGTAGAAACATCAGCCAGGGCATCCAGCAAAGGAGTTAAAGATGCCTTCGAGGTGGCGGCGCTTGCGGCGCTAGGGAAGCTTAATAAGCAACAGATCAAGCAGCAGGTATGAATGAAGGCACAAAAAAGCTATAGTCGCGTATGCTAAAGAAAAATCATTATAAAACGTTATAAGTTACTATAATGTGAATTCTAGTTTTTATGGAAAATAATGTCGTATTTTAACGGCAAAGAATAGTCTGTTGACATAATTGAATTTTAAACGATTACTCTTCCATTGATAACTAGATTACTAGATTATGCTTCAGATCAATAGGTGGATTTTATTCTAAAACGCCGATGACGGATCTTTAAAATAAAACTCCCTAATTGATTTTTTTGTTCCCAGAAGCAGGTGGGACGCAGCAAAAGCAAGCGAGACCTGAAAGCCGAGCTAAAGGGGAGAGCGAAAAGTTGCTGCGTCATGTGATCCGTGGCCGGCCACCCGTCGCGGTGGCCGCACGACTGCTAGGCGACCACCGCCCTTCCTCCTTCACCCCTGGACCAGTTTCTATACTACTGGAAAAGTAGCGGGCCTAATGTTGCGCCTTGTGTTACTCCCAAATTCTCTCATCGAATCGTGCTGAAAGAGCATGTTCTTTGAAAGGTCACTAAAAAGTGAAATGTTAATGAGACTTTTTTATATTCAAATTACGTGTAATACTATGTATTCGAATGCATCGGACCTAATCTTTAGAATTTGGAAGGATTGAATGTGATTGAAAGGAATGGATGGATCTAAAGATATTTAGATCTTTGAGATGTCAGTGAAATAAAGGTGCAATGATAAATAACCCCCGGGGTTTCAGCGTAAGCCTGTGATAAAATAAAAATTAGAAAAAATGAAAATAAATGGAATAGAAGAGAATAAGCACATTGAATTTTAGAGGCAGTTAGACGCTGAAATCGATTATGTATTGAAATTAAAAATTTGTGGTATTTACAACATAATTATTGTTCTAAAATTGTAAACAAACAATACATAGTAGATAAATAAGTGTTTTCATATACATTAAGAGAACTTAAGCATACTTGATGTTTTTCTATAACTGTAGCATTTTCAACATAATATTATAGGTAAAATATTAAAAATGCTATGTTGTTATTTTGTGTAAGACCAACGTTTAATTCTGTAAGACGTGGAAGCTTATGTAGGTAGATTAATTAAATGGTCAATATGATTGATTTTGAAGCTGCAAGCTGACTTTCTTTTGTGATATAGTTACATACGT
The DNA here is from genome assembly GCA_928269145.1 of Agriphila tristella. Lineage (NCBI taxonomy): Eukaryota > Metazoa > Arthropoda > Insecta > Lepidoptera > Crambidae > Agriphila > Agriphila tristella. Next base: position 21,701,896 of record OV743442.1, read on the forward strand.
AATGTAAATGGAAAATGCACAATTATGGACAATACTATAAGTTACGGAGGTCCATTTGATAGATAGTTGACGTCCATATTAGCTATTATAGACGATAGCAATTTGTGTATAAATGGTTAATGTTACTATTGCTTGCATTACAGTGTTTCTTATTTACAATAAGTATAGGTATATCAACATGATTTCGACACTTCAAAAACTGCTGATTAAGCATGTTATTCTCTTTGAAATCCACGATCATTCTTCATCAACTTAAGTACTTTTATTTGGATTCAGAATAATACTTGTCTTTTATAAGCACAAAGAGGAATCAATTTTATTCTTGTACTTTAACACTAAGTTATATTATCATGCCTTAGTCTGCAGTATGTTTAAGAATTCACATAAGTTTAGTAGGTATGATTATGTTTAATATCTAGTAAGAGGATATTTGACTATAATTAACAAAAGAACATACGCTTGTGACGAAATTGGGTACATTATGTCTAATTTCAACCTGTATTTTTTTCTACAGTCAAATACCTAAAATCTAAGTTGTATAAATACCTAATTATTTTGGAGTTTTTATGTATCGTAAGTCGATATAAAGCTTTAAATTCAATGTTAGCTTTAATTATCGCGTAAAAGTTATATTTACTATTTAAAAACATGTAGTTTTAAATCCTTTTTTCATTTGTAATTTTATTTCCATTAATATATTTTTGTTTAAACGATAGATCTTACACATATCATTGTAAGTTTCATATTTTGAACATTAATTTAAAACTCGGCCTGTAAAAGGTCAGAATTAAAGTATATTTTTAAGACAAAAACTACTGTTTAGGATATAAAATTGTTTGATTGTATGTTTTTTTAAAGTAACCTAATGTAAAAATGTTTTAACTCGATAGTTAAAGGACATTAGGACACTTAAATGTTGTTTCTAGAATATTGAATATAGCGTTCAGTGTTTTTGAAAGTGTTTTTTTATTTATCATTCCTAATCATTATACTACATTTATATAAAATCGGAATAGTAACACTAAAACAAGACGATATCGCAGCAAAGATACTTATGCTCGAGGGGTTTAGAAAGAAAAACTCTAGGAGAGGGAGGGTGTAGTGTCACATGTACTTACAATTTTATTCGTTGAACGATTCGATTCTGAAAAAAAAAAGATTATGTAGGTACCTACTTTGTAGCGAAAAAAATGCACGAGATCTTGGGGGAAGGACGGGTTAAGCCGCGATTACATACATTACGCCGATTGGAACCAATTTCGGGTTGCCACCCGTACTTGACAATGAAATATTTTATAATAAGTTAGATTTTAAAAGTGAATTTACACTTTAACGCAAAGGTAAACATTGTTCAAGATTGGAGTTGAGAATCTAAAATAAAAAATCATAAATAATGTTGACTTTTCCGTTATTTGTGCAAAATTGTTAAAATTTAACTTATTTATACGGGTGGCAAGGCAACTCTATTGGTTTCTAACTAGGATGCTAGATCGGGATATGTAATCGCGGCTTTAGTCTAAACATCATACTTGCCAAAAATCATTAAACCAGTAGTAGTAGTACTTGCAAAATTCGCGTTTGTGATATTTTTGAACATTTCTCGAAATGGCTGAAAGATTCTATTTTGAAAATTTTCGAATAACAGATTTAAAAATTCCATATAAGTAATTTTCGACCAAGCTGAAACGGAGACGATCAGTATTTGATGAAGGCATCGATCAGTTGAATATTCAGTACATTTCTGACACTAAAATATTCTGAAAGACGATAGCAGAAACTTGCTACACTATTTATTTACTCTGGTACATTCGTATGTCTAAATGCAAGGGTTCTCAGCGTCACGTACGAGGCGACACCATAACGGCCGATACGTGCCACCTAGGGTTGTCAACAAAAATAAAAGAAATAAGTAGTTATTTGTTATACAAGTGACCAAAATCAATTTGTGCTGCGAGTGCCGACTTTAAATCACGAACTAGCGACGTAGGCAAAAATCGATTTTGCAGTGAGTTTTTACGTGCCAAAAGCGCCCTTTTGAAAATGGTATGTACATACCATAATCAGGCATCGGCAGAAAAAGAAAGATAAAGCAACAACCACCACGTGCCGTTATTTTTTTCATAAAGATACTCGTACTGTACTATTTTTCCTTTATATTTATAACAAAAATGTTATAAAAAGTCTTCTCTAAAAATTCACTAAACATATGAACATAATATTATCCTCTAATATTCCAGCACTAGTAAATTATAAAAAAAGTATAGTGGCAGCCCTAAAGCCGCATCCCATCTGCTGCGACACCCCTAACATAATAAGGGCGCATCGCGCTAAATAAGTTTCCCCTGAATTTTTCCCACACGTGTCCTCATGTTCCTTTTGTAATATTAACACTATATTGCTAACCTAGCGTAAAAGGAAACTGACTGTATATACTTAAGTATAGGAATGATAAAATGAGAAGGAAATAGTATTATATAATAATGATAAAATTACATTAATGGAAATAGAAAAAGCATTATAATGCCGAATATGGCAGATAGGGCTCATCAAACTGAACAACTTTTACTATGGGACCAACTCTGAAATCGCAAAAAAAATAGCTGTTTCATACATTTTGATATTTACAGAGTTGGTTACTAAGTTCTGTAACTATGGAAAACATGAATAATACTAAATTTACAAATAATGCTACAATGAATTATATACCAAATGAAAGCACAAATATTTAAGATTATCATGTATTAAAATTATTCGAAATGACCGCCTCTGGCATGAATACACGCCTTTAGACGACGAGGCCAGTCATCGATGGCAGCACGAACTACCACCATATCCAATTCTGCGACTGCCTTGAGAATAGCGCGCTTAAGAGAGTCGAGATTCATGTGGGGCTTAGCACATGCTTTCTCCTCAATAAGTTGCCATATGGCATAATCCAGAGGATTTAAGTCTGGGCTGGAGGATGGCCATTCTTCCTGCGCGATAAAATCAATTTTGTTAGCCCGAAACCATGCTTGTGTAGATTTTGCTTTGTGCGCAGGGGCAGAGTCCTGCTGGAAGACCCATGGCTGGTTTTGAAATAAAGTGTGGCTTAAGGGTTTGACAACAGGTTCCAGAACGGTATCTTGATAGACTCTAGCGCCAGTTTTCACACCTTTTTCACAGAAATGAACCTTACTTAGCCCTGAATAGGACACCCCCAGCCAAATCATCACTGATGAGGGGTGGTGACCTCGTTGGACCCTCGGAGCAATCATGCTGGCTTCTTTACTATTCTTAGCGTATACTCTATCATTTTGACGGTTAAAATTTTCTTCGACTGTGAAGATTTTTTCATCAGTAAACAAGATTTTTCGATGGCCGTTTTGTGCGTACTGCTTTAGTAGAGCGCGACTTCGTGCTAACCTCATAGCCTTCAATCGTGCGTTTAGCAGATGGCCCTTCGTCTACGGTAAGCGTGAAGCCCAAGGTCATCATTGATAATTTTTTTAAGGGAACTTCTCTTCACAGTCATCTGTATTGCCAATAACTTTTGCTTCCGGACGGGATTTCTCGTGATTCTCGCCTTCACTGCCTTGATCACAGCTGGTGTCCGAACGGTGAGTGGTCTTCCTGATCTTTTTCGGTCATCGACGGTCAAGGTATTACTGTACCTATGGATAGTGCGATAAATAAATTGCTTGTTGATTTTCAACTTTTGTAGCAACTTGAAAATCATATTCGGTGGCTGCCCACATTTGTGCAGAGCAATTACAGCGACACGATTCTCCTTCAACCCCCATTCCATGGTGAAATAAACAAAATATGATATACGTGTGGTATGGAATTATAGCTTATAAAACTGTCAATAATATGTCATTTTTATTTTTTCTTTTCATTTGTTTTAATGGCCAGTAATCGATAAAGAAACTCAGTAACAGAACTTTTGACCAACCTGTGTAGATTATTAATGTTTGTATGAAACAGCAGATTTTTTTTTCGCGATTTCAGAGTTGGTCCCATAGTAAAAGTTGTTCAGTTTGGTGGTCCCTATTTACCATATTCGGCTGTATAAGGCTTTTATCAAACACCTTGTATTTCATTTACTGGTATCAAGAAATACCAATTGGGAAGTCAATTTTTTCAAATGTTTTATGTAGGTATTTACTAGTTCTGATAATTATAATACCTGCCCCCTGATTTTGTAATTTTTTTTATATTTTTTTTTATTTAGTCACTTTATTGTACTACAATAAATTAATGTACAAAAGGCGGACTTAATGCTAAAAGCATTCTCTCCCAGTCAACCCTTAAGCTAGGGTTTCCTAAGAAAGCGGTGCCGTCACATAGCGGTCGTAATTTTACGGACGTAAACGTCACTCAGCGGCCGTAATTTTACGGCCGTTTTAACGGTGATGACACGTGGAAAGTAACAACACCGGACAACAGCGTTACGGCCGTAATTTTTTAAAAATCGAACTAGGTAGGTATCTGAATTTTTAATAAGAATGACAAAAGATAATAAAAATGTCAAAATAAATGTATACGTACACATTTGAATTGCATTAAATAAGGAAATAAATATTCAATTATGTCACATCATATTTAGTAAATTAATTAATAACGATAGGTAGTTCAAAGGTACCAATATTTAATACCTATAATAAACTAGGTAGGTAGATCTTTTGAGAATAAAAAATCTTTATTTTTTATTCTCAAAATATGTACCTACCTAGCTTAATTTAGGTATTTACTGGATCTTTTAACACAAATAATTGACTACAAATACCTATTCAGTGAATTGTTTACATATACCTGATTTATTTAAAATTTCGCCAATTTCCCGCCATAAATTTTGTTTATATTGGGTTTTCCTAAATTCTTTACTTTTTATATTATAAAGGACTTCATGATAACGGACGAATTCTATTAAAATTTCGTCGTCTTCGTTGCTCCAGAAGGAATTCATTTTGTTACCGCTATCTCGCAAAAAAAAAACGTTTTCGATCTGTACCCTTAGCACGAACAGCCATCGAGAAATCTTACGCGCGTAAGAAAATACTACTCGAAAACGTACTCGATTCGAAAGCTAGCAAAATCGGCAGCACGAATTTTACAGAGCTGGCTAACGTCAACTCGATAGTAGCGATAAATAAAGCTAACCTGACACAATCCAATTATCAATCCAATTGAAGCAAGGTGCGTTCAAAAACCATGTTATATATCTATGTAAATCATAAATATGTAAATTAAAATTCAATCAAGTTGTTTATCATCATAATTTTACATTTATTATTGTTATTATTAATAATAAAACTGTTAACAATATTAATTTCATTTAATAACTTAAATTAATTTGCAAATATTATAATAATTTTTAAAATGTGCATGATTTTGCCCATGCTTTTGAACGGTCATTGCACCTTGCCCGTGATTGGTTTGAAAAAGAAGAGTGTCGCTATTCTTTCTCTCTTTCTTTCTCATCCTGTGATTTAATGAAAAATATAACCTAAAATAATAAAAAGCGGTGAAGCCATTACTTTATTTTGTTTTTGTCTAAAATGATTTATCTGTGGACTGTGTCGGCTAATAAATACCTAATACAATTGCGAGGAAATGATATTATGACCTAGGAGTAAACTACAATGTTTCATAGTTTCATCAAATTGTTCTAATTGAAGATTTTTTATGATTGATGATATTTATGATGATTTTTGAAGAATAACAATGGAATACCGTCAATGAATAATAAATTGTTTACACATAAACAATAAAACCTTTGGACGTGCTATGAAAATATGTGAATTTCATCGGAATTAGTGCCTATAGTGTTTGAAGATTCGACAAATTAGAGACTTTGTTAAGTTTGCATTGTTATACCTAGTTAGTTTTCGTCATAGTTTTATGATCTTATTTTTTTAATATCTACTTAATGAAACATAATTAATTAACTGTATCCAAACTGTGCGATGTGTTGTCTGAAAACAAATATTATACGTATAACACCGTATTCTATAGTTTTATTTGAGTTTTGTAGGTAAGTTCTAAAATATTTCTAAAATAAAGGTATGGTGGGTGTGGGGGACACCGTGAATAGCGTAAAATGACGAGATTTTTATTTTACAAATTTCTATGTCTAATGAGAACAATTTAAGTAATATTGCCTGTTGATAATTCAGTAGACATGTCATAGTTCTCAAATTAAATTTTTGTTACTACATAAATGCTTTTAAAATTTAATAATAAATAATACAAAGTCGCTCGGAAAGTCTCTCACTGAAAAAATGACAGTGAGTAAGTTGTCGATAGCCAGCTTGCGAGTGTCTCGATACCGTATGTCAAAAGTGGGTTCGTGCTACCGATTTCCATACAAGTTGTAACTTTACTATTCGAACTCGATTCGAAGGCTGCTCGATACCGTAAGTCAAAATGTTTCGTGCTTCCAAATCTTAGTTCCGTTTACGGACGTAGTGGCGCTTTACTAATTTCCATACAAAATTGTGAGATTCGAGTAATTTTACGCGCGTTATTTTTCTCGATAGCTGTACCCTTAGCACGAACAGCCATCGAGAAATCTTACGCGCGTAAGAAAATACTACTCGAAAACGTACTCGATTCGAAAGCTAGCAAAATCGGCAGCACGAATTTTACAGAGCTGGCTAACGTCAACTCGATAGTAGCGATAAATAAAGCTAACCTGACACAATCCAATTATCAATCCAATTGAAGCAAGGTGCGTTCAAAAACCATGTTATAATCTATGTAAATCATAAATATGTAAATTAAAATTCAATCAAGTTGTTTATTATCATAATTTTACATTTATTATTCTTATTATTAATAATAAAACTGTTAACAATATTAATTTCATTTAATAACTTAAATTAATTTGCAAATATTATAATAATATTTAAAATGTGCATGATTTTGCCCATGCTTTTGAACGGTCATTGCACCTTGCCCGTGATTGGTTTGAAAAAGAAGAGTGTCGCTATTCTTTCTCTCTTTCTTTCTCATCCTGTGATTTAATGAAAAATATAACCTAAAATAGTAATATCGTTGCTAAAATAGCCATTTCTTTATTTTGTTTTTTGTCTAAAATGATTTATCTGTGTCGGCTAATAAATAATACAACTGCGAGGAAATGATATTATTATGACCTAGGAGTAAACTACAATGTTTCATAGTTTCATCAAATTGTTCTAATTGAAGATTTTTTATGAACTTGAAGAATAACAATGGAATATCGTCAATGAATAATAAATTGTTTACACATAAACAATAAAACCTTTGGACGTGCTATGAAAATATGTGAATTTCATCGGAATTAGTGCCTAGTGTTTGAAGATTCGACAAATAAGAGACTTTGTTAAGTTTGCAATTGTTATACCTAGTTAGTTTTCGTAATAGTTTTATGGTCTTATTTTTTTAATATCTACTTAATGAAACATAATTAATTAACTGTATCCAAACTGTGTGATGTGTTGTCTGAAAACAAATATTATACGTATAACACCGTATTCTATAGTTTTATTTGAGTTTTGTAGGTAAGTTCTAAAATATTGCTAAAATAAAGGTATGGAGGGTGTGGGGGACACCGTGGATAGCGTAAAATGACGAGATTTTTATTTTACAAATTTCTATGTTTAATGAGAACAATTTAAGTAATATTGCCTGTGGATAATTCAGTTGACATTTCATAGTTCTCAAATTTAATTTTTGTTACGACATAAATGCTTTTAAAATTTAATAATAAATAATACAAAGTCACTCGAAAAGTCTCTCACTGAAAAAATGTCAGTGAGTAAGTTGTCGATAGCCAGCTTGCGAGTGTCTCGATACCGTATGTCAAAAGTGGGTTCGTGCTACCGATTCCCATACAAGTTGTAACTTTACTATTCGAACTCGATTCGAAGGCTGCTCGATACCTTATGTCAACATGTTTCGTGCTTCCAAATCTTAGTTCCGTTTACGGACGTAGTGGCGCTGTACAAATTTCCATACAAAATTGTAGGATTCGAGTAGTTTTACGCGCGTTATTTTTCTCGATAGCTGTTCGTGCTAAGGCTACTGTTCGTGCTAAGGGTACTGTATCCTACACCGTCATGACGGCCGTCACAAAAATGGCGGCACCGCTTTTTGACGTCGCTGTCCAGCACCGCTCTCTAGGAAACCGCGCCGTATTGTTTACATAGAAAACGTTCTACACCGCTAAATTACGGCCGTAGTATGACGGCACCGTCATCCTAGGAAACCCTGGCTTTAGGGAACAGATAGGCACGAATGCGGTACATTTAATGTATAAAATAAAATACATACAGTATGATAAATACAATATATACCTACATATAATATATATATATATATATACCTATTACAACAAATCAGAATAATTATATAATAAAAAGTAAAGCAAAATTGATGATGATGATTTTCACATTATGCTCATTATAAGTCTTCTAAAAGAAAAGCGTGAACCTTCTTTTTAAAGGATAACTTGCTGGGTGATCTCCTGATAGCTTCAGGAAGACCGTTCCAGAGACGCAAAGCATGGAGAGTGAAAGATTCGGACATATACCCGGAACGAAACAGAGGAGTGGAGAGAGTGAGAGAATTGGTAGAACGAAGTTGGCGATCATGAGAGTCGCAGAGAAATTGAAACTTGCATTTAAGATAATCGGGAGAATGAGGACTAGGTATTTAAGATAGAATAGAGAGTGCAGAGCAATCTTTGCTGTCTGCGCTGACGTATGGGAAGCCATTTAAGCTGAGACCGATAAGAAGAAACGTGATCAAACTTGCGAAGGCAAAAGATTTTTGTTGCACTATTGCAATCAACTCTGACAGAAATCGCAGTTACAATGCTTCCTTAGTAAGAACCAATTAGACAACTATCTTTCTTAACAGCAATGTAACTGCGGTTTCAATTAATTGATTTCAATCGAGAAGCAACAGACTTAGGTAATCAGCCCCCTGTTATACTTACGATTTTATACATAATACTTATCTGAAATTCATATATTTTCTAACAAGAAAAACAGTATAAAGGACATCATCCATTTTGGTCCAAATGTGAAATTGCCGGCCAAAAAGCAAAAGTGCTTTATTCTGATAGATTTTGTCCACCTAAGCATTTCTTATTATGGCACCGAGGCTGTAGCACCGCTATACTAGATTTTAAATAAGTTCAAAAAGTCTGTTTTTTTATAAATTTTGGCACAAATGTGAAAATGTCGGCCAAAAAGCAAATTCTGATAGATTTTGTCAACCTTAGCATTTCTTATTATGGCACCGAAGCTGTAGAACCGCTGTACTTGATTATAATTGAGTTCAAAAAGTCTGTCTTTTCATACATTTTGACACAAATGTGAAGCGGTGCTACAGATTCGGTGCCATAACAAAAACTGCTTTTAGATGGACAAAATCTATCAAAATAAAGCACTTTTGTCTTTCGGCCGGCACTTTCATATTTGGACCAAAAATGTATGAAACGTGGATGATATCCTTTTGATACGTACCTATAAGTACAGACAGACCTACTACAAAAACCATAGTATACAGGGTGTTAGTAAGCGAAAACTTTCAGGTCATAAGTCGACTCTTGATTCTGAAAATATCTGAAGTGGAATTTTCCGTCGCATAATTTATGAAAAAATTTGAGTTTTTTTTCTATCACACAGAGTCTGTATTAGTTGCATAGAACATATATTTACAGAAAAATGATTAAAATACCTATCAAAATTTTATAAACCCGCAATGTACAATTGTTTACCCGCGATATAGCTGTCGAGTTGTTACGCGTACAACGAAAAACCAAAATCTACATCTATCTATAAATCTATATCAATCTACAACTGTATAAGTACATTTACGAAAAGTGGTTCAATAGAGAAAGTAGCTTTCTAAGGGTAGAATCATCCCTTAAAGTTGTCGCTAGGGACTTGTACTATTATGTATTCTGTGGCTAGGGTGCTACTAACACCCTGAATAGTATAACAAACCTACTACTGACATTTTTATTACAAGAAATACGTTTCATCCGGAGCGGACGACAGTAATATCGCAAAAAGTCTATCCCATCTTTAGTGGTTTAGTTGCGGCAAGAAATGTTCATCACGTAAAAAATGTCAAAAAACAGCACCCTCTTAACTCGGACGATATCCGAGTTTGCCGCCAAAATTTATCTCGTAATTTACAAAAGTTTTTATTAAAAATAAAAGAGGCAGAGGAATCGTGAACATTCTGCCGTCCGCGACCAATGATACGCCGCTGACAATATTAGGGTCTCGGTTAGGACGTGACTGTATTTCGCGAGCTTTTGCCTTATGTTATTAAAAAAAACTCCTTAATATTCCTGTGGAAGCGGCTATGTTTGAGTGTTCAGTGAATAAAGCGTTTGAGATACGGGCTTTTGAATTAGTAAGTTAGAAGGACCTACTTATTAATTCCAAACAACTTATGTTTGACTTGAAAACATTGAGCAGACATTTATTGAATTTTGTACTGCAAGGTAAGAATACCTAACTGACATTATACAAGGTGTTTGGTAAAAGCCTTATAAAGCCGAATAGGGTAAATAGGGACCATCAAACTGAACAACTTTTACTATGGGACCAACTCTGAAATCGCGAAAAAAAAATCAGCTGTTCCATACATTTTGATATTTTCGTTATTAATTTTTGTATGAAACAGCTGATATTTTTTTTGCTATTTCAGAGTTGGTCCCATAGTAAAAGTTGTTCAGTTTGATGGTCCCTATCTAACATATTCGGCTTTATAAGGCTTTTACCAAACACCTTGTATAATGCGGTTAATTCAATAATGTAGGTACAACAGAAGTGGCTAACTTCAGAGTGCTTGCGTTACAAACGACGTATTTCAATGTGTACAATTTTCTCTTCGCCTTACATTCTCGAGTGAAGTTGAAGCGGTTCACGGAAAAATGCATAAGTCACCGATTTTGTTAAATTTGAGCTTGATCGCTGCGGACACGTAGAAAAACATGATAGAACATAAAAATAAAATAAAAAAATGAATTATTTTAGTTATATCACACGATGAAATCAGGGGAAAATAACGATATTTTTTTTCAATTCCGGATATAATGCACCGAATAAGAAATAAAATTTGTAAAACACATATGTACTTAAACGCAATATTTAGGGAGATATTAGAAAAGTCTTGGCTAACTCTATAATAAACGCGCCTGAAAATGGTCTGAAACGTGACAAGTGACGTCACAAATCATGTCCGTTTTCTATAGAGCGTTTTCGGCGGGTGCTGATACGTGTTAACTTCAAGTAATTATATCACGAGAAAAAAATGAAAGACAAAAGTTTTCACATTACAGTTGATTTTCTTACGTATTATACTTTAGATTTTGATACAAAAAATATGCATATTTCCTACTACCCGGTCAAGTTTACAAAAGGAGAGGGGTCACTTTCGCTTCAGGGGGCCTACTCCCACCTTTTTTATAAGTAAGCTTATATCCAGCAAGCTTGTTACAAGCTCTAAATGATATCACTCAAATTCGTACCACGACATCAAATAACAATCTTGTTTTGTGCTGGGAATGAACGAATGATTACACATATATTGCTTGGAAAAAGCAAAAAAATTATGCTTTGAAAATAGTATACCATTTTATAAGAAATATATGTACCTGGAATAAAACTTTATGTATATGTATGTAACTAGTTTCCGCCCGCGACTTCGTCCGCGTGGATATCAGAGAAAATCATTTGGGAACCTTCAACCAGGATCAGACCAGCCGTTTTTACGCGATTAGGCGGGTCCACACCAAGCGCACTGCCTCATGAGGCAAGACGTTTGCCGCATTTGGCAGACCTCGCACGAAGCTACTCGCTTGGTATTAGTTATTCTGTGGCTTGGTGGGGTGCCTAACCTCGTAAAAACGGCTGGTCGGGTCCTGGTTGAAGGTTCCCAAATTATTTTCTCTAATATCTTCGCGGACGAAGTCGCGGGCGGAAGCTAGTTTTTTACAATAAACAGAAATGGGTCGAGAGATATAAATATCCCGTTCCCGTTTCTTTACCCTTTCCCGTTCCTGTTTGGACCCGTCCCCGTTCGGTGCAGTGCAGTTCCCCTTAGTGCTCGTTCCCGTTCCCAATCCTGTTTAGAATTGAATCCACATATTATGTCTCCTCTCCCTCTCAATCTCCCTCTCCCATTCCCCTTGCCGTCTATTTGGGCGACAATAAATTCCCATTTTGGGTATCAAAAATACTGAACATAGCGTACTGAAATAAGTACTAAGTGGGTGAAGGACCGAGGGCGACTACAGATATTGAAAATGGGTGACTTTCAAATACAAATTGGGTAACGGGCGACCAAATAACTATTTGGACGACAACCTTAGGGCACACAAAATATAAAAAAATGGCATTTATTTTATTTAAAAAAGATGACTATTATCCTAACCGATATGACAAATAACAAACGAGAAAGCAGCCTAATAAAAACGTGTTAAAATACCATGTTGGGCAGCTTAAATCAGTTATAATAGTTACCTACTTGGTATAATAGTTGCCCACTCAGTATTTTTGTCACCCATTTAGAGTTTTCTCTGCTAACTTAAATTATTTATCACCCATATGTAGTCGCCGGTTTTGAGTATTTTTGTAAGTTAGTCGCCCGTTTAGTTATTTTGTCGCCCAAAAAATAAACTGCTGTCCAGTTTAGTATTTAAGTATCCCATTTACAGTCGCCTTTAATTATTTCCAGTCACCCATTTAATTAATTCCCTTTTTCATGTCATCATTCATAACTCGTTCACTCAATCCGTACCATAAATCCGTACCATGAGCTGCCTTTTTGACAACTAGCGATCTTGTTCTACGTCAATTATGTCAAATCTAGCGATCTTTCAGCGATCTTAAAAAGGGTGTTTTTGTGCGACACAATCAACATGATGGAGTATTTTTTTTCTATGATTTAAAGTAAAATGTTCCAAAAGTAGATTGTTCATAGTGCACAATATGCATATTTTACTCATATTTCTAGGCATATTGAGTGAACTTTCTTTAAAATATGACTAATAAATAAGTTATCTTTTACAATTATTTTTAGATGACAAAATAATGGTACGAAATAACGAAGATTTACTGTGAAGAAAAAGGCGTCGTATTTAACTACGCCCAGAATGTGTTTTTTTTTTTAACTTGATGATTATTTGTTCATCGGGTGATTTCATTTGTAGCAGAACCAGCTTGTTCATAACCTGTGCGACAATTGGAGGCTTGTGATGAAAAATCTCAAATTCTACTGGTATTTTGTTCGTGAGTTTTGTTTCTGTGAGTGAGCTTGTGTTCCTATAAATCTACACAACTTCCTTTTAAAATAAAACAGTACATGTATTGTATTATTGCCTTTTTATTAATCTCTTCTAATGGGAACATATTACTAAGACAAGTTGTCCCTACTAAATAAACAAAATCAACATTAATTACAGCACGCCCACCTATGATAGTGCTATGTTTAGGTAGGTAGGTACCCTAGATTTTTTGTCGTATAACATGCACAAAACCAAACTACAAATTTTACAAAACCAATTTATAAAAATAAAGTCACGGCCCTTTTGCTAAGGCTAGCTATAGCTAGCGCAATGGTACAAAATAAATAAGAGCAAAGAAAATGATTACTTTATTACTTGATATGGGTATTTATTTATGATATTCACTTTTCAAAATGAAACATCTTTTCTATAAGTATCTAATAAAATTGTCACAGTATTGTTGTACAAAATTATCCTTTTTAAGTCGGAAGCTTATGGCTTTTATGGGTTTATCACCGTATGATTCCCTGGCAAACCTGCAAATAACCAAAAATAATGTAAGTAGGTAGTCAGATACTCTAACATAATTCAATCAAGCGGTTACGAGCACTTCAGTATAAAACGACTTATTTACACTAGGTACTTGCTTATAAGACCATAAAACAATAAATATAATACACCAATTTACTTACATGAACTTAAAAGACGTTGTGACGATATTCAGCTCTTTGGAGTAGAATCCTATCCTGTTGACTGCAAAAGTATTAAATAGTCCACTTTTAAGATATCACGTGTGTGGTTGATTTATCAATAAATTATTAATACGTGGTTATAAATTATATCAATCGAAGGATTATAGCTGTTTAGTGTTTAAGTAAATATTTTTTTGATTACTATTTTTCACGAGACGAGTGACATATTTACGCTACGTATGACATAAGTAGGTAGGTACCTCTTTGTTCATGTCTATTGTTGAAACCACAGAATAAATAATCACTACATAGCGTATTTTTTCCTATATCTAAGCAAGGTATAGACAAATTATTAGTAAAATTATTCGTTCTTTCCCAGTACTTTGCGGGAATAATATAAGGTTATTATATTATCATAGTTTGTTTGACAGAAATGTCATGGTACGAATCTATGTAGAGCTCATAGCTCATATCAACATCGCTGGAAAAAAGATCGTTTTGAAAAAGGCTGGTTTAAACAAGCTGTTATTGCTTTGTCATTATAACACATTACATTTTGCATTAATAATTTTCATCATCAAGACTTCCTCATCACGAGCACAGGTAAGTCTTTGTTATACAAACGAACGGCTTCCACAGTGTGCGTCAAAAATCTTCTAAAATATTTTGTTGTTCAGTGTGAAAGTGTAGTATTTATAGTGTTCGTGTTCACTCTGATGATTTATTTAAAAATAATAATTAATTACGCTTTATTGCACACAAGTAGAAATATTACAGAAAAGGGGACAAACATACAAAGAAGAAAGTATAGAAGAGGCGGTCTTATTTCCAATCAGCAATCTCTTCCAGGCAACCATTGGGTGTAAAATAAATAGAAAATGTGAAATATAGGGTGCAATGATAAAAAAAGGGAAGAACAAGTGTGTTGTATGAATACAAACAACAGTTATACCTAAAGATAAATACAATTAAAATAAAGGAGAAAATAAATAAATGGTCAATCAGAAGAAGAGGAAAGGAAATGCCTTCTAACTCTATCTCTAAAGGACTTGGGAGTCTGAGATTTATGTTTACACGGACAGTCGCCATCAGTATATCGTAGCAGACAAGGTGACCAAATACTTTTGATCAGTTTAAAATGTCAATAAGTTCCATGCACTACAATACAAGTTACCTTTACAAGTTCTGATGGTGACTGTGCGAACCAAATAAATATTCGTAAATGTTCGTGTTCATCATGCTCTTGTTCGTTCGTGTCTACACGCCTTAATAATTTTGATTCCATCCTGCCTGTCACTTTTATGATCGCCAAAAGATCACTAGTTTGACGTATTAAAATGTATGCTTAGGGTTGCTAACAAGAATCTTATATTAATAAGATTCTTGGTTGCTAACCAACATAGTATCGAGCGTTATTTTTCTTTTTCATGGGTAGTTACAAAATAAGTAGGTATCAAAAATACTTTACACTTAGATAGACTTACTTAGACGTATTAACGCTTACGATTATAGGAAGAATGTTAATGTTAGGTATAAGAATGTGACGGATTTCTGTGAGCGTTAGAATGGCTGGTTGTCTGTATCGATTCACGTCAGGCTGGAGACCAAAAGTTGCTCCCTATTTGCTACCATTTACGATTTACCTACAGTCTAATAATTGCTAAACTTTGAAACAAAATAAAGGGACTTCAAAATGACCAGCCATTCGGATATCAGGCATAAGAATAAATAAAACTTATTCTTATGTATCAGGATAGCCGGTCAAATCCCGGTTGTGTAAACTATTCAAATTCTGGGCACTCGTTGACTACACCATTAACTCTAAAAATTCATGTTATTGGTATCGACAAGTTGACATTCTTATGACAACTTTGTTTCTTCCAGAAAAAAATGTTATAGAACTTGTAAAAGATAGTTACTTACTTAAACTTACGTTGAGTTGGCAACCTTAGATATTTTTTGACAAAGAGTGAACGAGTTAAAGATGATCGCAACAAAATCGCTAAGAAATTTGAGGTAGAAACAACCTTCTTTATAGGACGTCGTGGTACGAAAAGTCAATGTAAGACCTAAAAGACATTGCTATAAGAGCTCGTTGTAGGCCCCCAGGTGCCGAGTTAACTAAACATTTATTCTAAAAAATAAAGCATTCAATTCAATTAAAAAAAAAAACCGAAGTGACAAAGTTTTCATGTCGAGTGTCGCTCGCTATACTCTGCTATAGCAGGAATTCGGTTGGAGTAGTTAGTTAATTTAATTGCCATCCTTTTAACAACACTGGGAACACTCCCGACACGACGACCCAATTCAATTGCAATAAAAATGATTCGGATTGCTGCCACATAACAGCTGCCCAAAGGTTTGAAATTGGAATTCGCAGGAAAAAATACGCTGAGTGATTCCAATCAGTCCTTTCAAATCTGTACCAATCCTTTTAACGTAGATAATCCTACGCAGTTCCATTATATTTTTAACCCAAATAGTTGCAGATCCCGGGTTCCGGGTTCTGTACCCTTAGCACGAACAGCTATCGAATCGAATCGAATATCGCGCGTAAAAACATACGATAGAGTAATTTTGCATGGGAAATTTGTACAATTTCTACTTTTTATCCCGGTCAAAGATTCCCTTGGGATTTCCGTATGTCCACGCGGACGAAGTCGCGGGCGGAAGCTAGTGAGCTGATAACACGTCAATGATGAAGCTATTATTAAAGTGAATATAATATAATATAATATGTGAAATAAAGTATAAACACCAACGATTCGTTAAAAGTAACAGACACCTACGGTTAAGGAAATAGACCCTATCTCAAGCGACAAATAACTTCCAGTTGATCTCCCGGGACGATACGAAGACATAACAGCCGCAGGAACTTTATGACACCTCAGCTTGTGTGGCAAAACGAAACCAGTAGCTGACGAACATCTATCGAACAAAATAACGCGCGTATAAACATTCGATGTAGTAAAGCTAGGGTTTCCTAGGATAACGGTGCCGTCATATTACGGCCGTAATTTAGCGGCGTAGAACGTTGTCTATGTAAACAATACGGCGCGGTTTCTGACGTTACGGTGTCGCCGTATTGTTTACATAGACAACATTAAACACCGCTAAATTGCGGCCGTAATATGACGGCACCGCTGTCCTAGGAAACCCTAGCTTAATTTAGTATGAGAAAAGACATCATCCATTTTGGTCCAAATGTGAAAGTGCCGGCCAAAAAGTAAAAGAGCTTTATTTTGATAGATTTTGTCCACCTAAGCATTTCTTCAGCACAGCTGTACTCGATTTTAAATAAGTTTAAAAAGTCGGTCTTTTCATACTTTTGACACAAATAGAACAGACAAAAAAATATAACAGAGATAAAAAAAGACAAACGAAGCGGTGCTACAACTTCGGTGCCATAATAAAAATTGCTTAGATGGACAAAATCTATCACAATAAACCACTTTTGTCTTTTGGCCGGCACTTTCATATTTGGACCAAAAATTTATGAAACGTAGATGATATCCTTTGTACACCAGCGCCCGCTGAAAAGCGAAATGAGATTTCTCATAGACAAATCCTTTATCGAGTGCTTTTACGCGCGTTTTTTTTTCTCGATAGATGCTCGTGCTTGGAGAACAGACAGTTTCATCTAAACAATAAGTTGAAATATCATCACGACAAACGGGCGACACGATTCTGTTTTGTGTGTGTCTAATTTTTCAGTGAAAATATATCTAAAGGCACAATTAAAATTGAAAACATAGTTTAATTTCATCGTGAATTAAGGCCCTGTCCTAATTGGCCGTATCGGTCGTGCGATGGTGCGGCCGTCCGATGAAACTGGTCGTGCGACACTGCGATCAAACCTAGTGACATCTTATATTGAATGTCCTAATTGACGGTCGCGCGATCATGCGATGCGTAGTTCAGTTTCATCGTACGATGAAATCGCAACGCATGATGTGTGATATGTTTTAAATATTACATCAGAAACATCCTACTAATATTATAAATGTGAAAGTTTGTGGGTTTGGATGTTTAGATGTTTGGAGGTTTGTTCCTCAATCACGAGAAAACTACTGAACGGATTTGGTTGAAATTTGGCACACTGATAGTAGATAGCCTGGATTAAAACATAGGATACTTTTTATCCCGATATTCCCACGGGAACAGGAACCACGCGGGTGAAACCGCGGGCGGCCGCTAGTAGGTAAATATGACAATATTTGCTTTAAATTAATCTTCATTCTGTCTTATACCTTCAATACTCATCTATTTATAATCAAAACTTTATTTTAAAATATCTATTTTATAAAGTAAACAAGCAACGTCGTTCCATTACTGAAATTGAAACAAGTGAATATCAAACAATACAGCCGACGACCACATAACAACCACATTACATTAAACATTGTCATTGCAATGTTACGATGACTCGATTACACTCGATACTGTTTGCTGGCACATCGATTTAATCGCGATTGCGGCTTGATCGGTGCGTCCGAGAGCGTGAAAGAAATGGGACATTTGTTATTTTCAATGTGATTATATTATGCACATACTTAGTTGCTTCCGAAAATCATCTGGGATTTAAATAAAATAATAAAACAGCTGCTTACATTGCCGTTCATAATTCAATACTAACTAGGGATTTATTAAATATACCGCACATATACAGCCAATCTGTTGCACTTTAAAACCTGTCAAATACAGTCACACACCAAAACAATACATGTAGGGTCAATGCGATTAACTTAACAATGTGCAACAGATGTCAGAGCGTTTTCGGTACAAATCTAAGTTTTTTATGTTTTTTTTCCTTTTCCATACATTCCCGAGTGAAGTTACAGCGGATCACTGTCTATTGTGAATTTAATCATATTGTAAACACTCATACACAAAACTATAACAATACTGGATAAGCTCAAAAAAATGCCACGTAAAACTCGGCCTGTCTATTATTTTGCTAATGTCAACATTTTATTTACTAAATCAGGCGTCACTTGGCAGAATGGCGGAAGCCAAACCATTGTGAAAAAAATAAATTATATGAGGCTAACATCCGCAAAAAATATATGCAAGATGCACCGCCCGCCCGCCCGCAAAAATATGCACTTGCACACCACAAAATAATATTTCTTTTTCACTATAATTGACATGTTTTCATTTTTTACAAGGTACCTTAAATCGAAAACCATTTCGAGGTTTTTCAATTTCTGACACCGTACATAATTTTTCGGGGCTTTTGATCAATAATTTAACGAAATATGTAGAAAAAACACTGTATCATCGAGATAAAGGAATATTAAATATTTAACTCCTTTGCGTGAAAAAGTTGTGTGATTTTATCTTAAAAAAATAATAATCATAAAAACTGTCGCTGTCGTGTAGACTTTGGTTTGGCACGTAAAACAGTGTTTGTTTGGGCATTCAATCACAGTATTTTTGCAGGCAGGAACTACACATGAGATTATGGAATCTAATTTACGAATATCTTTATTTATTATTGTTGAAAATAAGGTAAAAATAGCGACAATAAAAGAAAACAACCTCGAGCAAAAGATAAACAAACAAACGTCATTACCGTCCATAGATTAGATTGGCAGGTTGACGTCATAATGTTTTTTTTTATCCATATGGGCAAAGGATATTGTCCGCCAAAAATCCTTTAAACGGCACTTACGCTCTTTTAGAATAGAAAAGTTTTCAAATTAATATTACGTTGACTTAAAATAAAAATTTTGGAAAATAAAAAAATACGTCTCTCATGTTTTCACCAGTAATTTCTAAATAACAAATAAAAAAACAGGATAAAAATTTTGATATGTTGTCAATTACGCTGTTGATGTAGTCAATTGTTTTTATTTAGCGGTCAGAGACTCCCTCGTAGTTGTATCATAGCTAGGAGCCAGTTTTCTTGCAACTAATGCCCTGGGGATCTCGCAATCAACGCCCCAATTGGGTTACGATTGCGGGAAGTGTGAACAAAGCACTCGAGAAACAATCGGTAGAGGAGAACAATAAAACGACTTTTCAGAGAAAAACTTGCTAGTTAGTTAGTATTTGCCTTGTGTAGTCAAAATTAAAGGCAATTTCGTGTCTACTACTATACTACACTATACTATACTATACACTATAGCTTTTTTTTTAAAGGAGATGCACCTATTTTAATTTAAAATAGAATAGAATTCGTATTAAAAAAAAGTTAATATTGTTCTATTCTGCATCAACGAAGCTGTTAGCAGCGTTGACACTTAAATATAATTAAAAAAAAACGAATTTGAAAGTACCTAATGCAAGTTTTGTGGAGTTGCGGTCCAATTTAGTCCCATTTAGAAGCTGGCTTCTTACTGGGAGTAAAATTGTCCCATTTTGAAGCTGGCTTCATACTGGGAGTAAAAGTAGTCCCATTTCGTAGCCGGCTTCGAAATGGGATAATTTTACTTTCAGTAAGAAGCCAGCTTCAAAATGGGTTTTTTTCCGTATCGAAGCCAGCTACAAAATCTGGATACGAAGTGGTCCGAAGGGGATTTTTTCTAGTATTTTTTCAATTAATTAATTATCTTAGTTATTAATTTTATAATCAAACTCCTACACCATGGAAGGCATATTCCATAGTCTACCAATAGCTATTTATCTTACGAGTTTTAGATAGAACCATTTTGTTCTGTACTGTATAATTAAATTAATATTATCTTTTTACATTTAAAAGCAAAAAGTGGCCACATTAGTCAATTTTACTTGCTACCATTACAAGTACTACAGTGAAATATATTTTACTGAGTTTATTGTTTGTAAATAAACTATAGTAGAACCTATGACGATTGACGACCTCCGTGGTCGAGTGGTTCGCACGCCGGTTTTCAAGGTGTCACCATCTCTTGAGGTCCCGGGTTTGATCCCCGGCTGGGTCAATGTAGAAAATGAACTTTTCAATATTGTCTCAGGTCTGGGTGTGTGTCATACCACCGTTGTTTTTGATTTCCATAACACAAGTGCTATAGCTACTTACTTTGGGATTGGAGCAATGTATGTAATGTTGTCAAATATTTATTTATTTATTTATGCTTCAATCATGACATGTAAATTTTCGATACAATTATGTACTTAGCGAGCAATAATGTTAATTAAGATGAGGGTGCCACTTGAGGGATATAGGAGCTTTAAGTTTCAGATTCATAAACTCGTAACCATCCTGTAAGTAGCTGAATAATAATAATGTCATTAAACCATTTCCTCACGTCTCTTCAAACATTGTTTTAACTCAATAAACCAAGTTACATCTCATTCCATCCGCTGGGACCGCATTATATTGTCACTGAACTTTCCAAAACTTCCATCACCATTTCAAGAAATTACTCTAAGGCTAAATAATTTATTTCATCCATGTCCTACAAACTCTGTAAGAATAATAAAATAAGTCCAAATAAAACTCTTTTGAACTGTCAGTTTCTATAATACAATCATTTCCGTGGGCCATCCTCGTCTGGAGGCGTCATTACCATGTACACTTTTGTGAGTTTTGTGTGCTTTTGTCATTCCGTTCTCCCATCGAGTCCGTGGCCTTTATTGGCGGACAAAATTATTATTGCGTTCACAGTATGGTACTTTTTGAATAATCCACCTTATTCCTGCGGCCGTGGGATTATTTTAAAATGTATTTTTATAACAATATCTCGGCAGATGGAGTCATTATTTTTTGTCGTCTTCCTCTCATTCGCGCTAATGAGATTTTGTGATATCGCTGCCTTATTCTGATGAAAATTCGTTTATTCGTAATTAAGGGGCCACGTTTTCAGAGGCTCGCAGTTTTGTACATTTTTTCTTTTGTTTTGTAACTTAATGTCTTTTTTGTGTCTGTTGCGAATAATTTTGCGGTCAAGTACTTTTAAAAATACCTATAAAACTTTTCACAGAAATGTAATTTAAGTTACAGAACCACTACAGCTAAGTACATTATTTTTCTAGAAATTTTCTCAATCAATAAAAAAGTTAACGATAAATTCTGGTTAAATTAAAATAAAAGTGAACAGAATTTCTATGAAAATCTATCAAATTATTTAATTGTAACTTTTGCAAAAGCTGTGAAACGGACCCATTATTAGTTGGAAAAGTTCGCGGCCTTTTGTATACTAAAAATAATAAAGATGGAAAAACATCTTTATCATCAAAACTACAAGACCTGAATTTGCAGAACCATATTTTTGCTGTAGTAGGTATTCGACAAAGCGTCTTCTCCATACATTACAAAACTTTCTTTGAGCACTAGCAGTTTTCATTTTTATTCGTTGCAAAACGTAAGTAGGAAACATAATTAAAATATGAAAAAGCAAGACAATATATCAATTTGTTTTAATTTTACCACTATAACCAGAAAGTCAGCTGGCAAACAATAAATAACATGCCTGCCCAAGTTTAGTATTGCCAGAAATATAACACTCAAAATTCATGCTTCAAAAAGGCCGCAAATTTTTCGACTAACTATTACAAGAAATCTTCTTACAGAAATCTTTAATACCAATCCCTCATTTATTCGCATGCAAAAATTGCACTTTACTCAGTCGATAAAACATAACTTACCGCTATTAACATACTCATAACTGTATATCACAGGAATCATTACACATGCAAATATTAAGCCAGAATTCCATTTACGGCCCGTACAAGTCCCGATAAGTCCCACCGGGCCTTTATCCCCTTGGGAACTCATTACACGAGTTATTGCCGCAATTCCACCCAATTAATCATGGTATCACGTTCCATGTGTTACTGGTATTAAACGTTTGCGCTTAAATTAATGTGGATATTTTATGAAGACAAGGTTTCAGACCTTGGACTGGAGCTGAAAACCTAAACAGTGTTCCAAAAATCTCTAAAGCCGAATATGGTAGATAGGGCTCATCAAACTGGACAACTTTTACTATGGACCAACTCTGAAATCGCGAAAAAAAACATACTTTTCACTCCTCTTGCTCAAAAAGTCCGTCATTGTAAGGTACAAAAGTCAGGATAAAATAGCATAAATACCCCTAGGGGATAAAGTTTTTTCTTTTTTAATGTTTGTCTATTACCAATGAGCCTACTAAAACGAAAAAGTTTTTATTCATAGATAGAATAATCACACATTTTTATTTTTGAAAATGGAACTTAAAGCAGCGATCCCTTCAGTAGAATCATAGACTTATTTATACTATAAGAAATCGATAACACGTGCGATTTTTTCAACGCGCGTTTTTTTT
Source organism: Agriphila tristella (assembly GCA_928269145.1). Lineage (NCBI taxonomy): Eukaryota > Metazoa > Arthropoda > Insecta > Lepidoptera > Crambidae > Agriphila > Agriphila tristella. The sequence goes on from OV743442.1 coordinate 21,725,094, forward strand.
ACCGCCCAACGGGAAAAGGTACCAGAAGACTTCTCAGGTGGGTGTTCGCACGGACGATGACGACGTTCCACGGGAATAGTTACCTTACCTTATGTCCTGGCCATAAGGTATCTTTCCCGTGTCAGCGGTAAAAATATCGCGCGTTGAAAAAATCGCTCGTGTGAACGAACTCTAAGGTTAAAAAGTAGAATGCGTGCATTGTGCGTGCTTTTGTACGTTACAATGACGGACTTTTTAAGCAAAAGGAGTGAAAAGTCTTTATTCATAATCACTGATAATCACGAATAAAGACTCGCTCGACTTAATACTGTTTCTCATTTTTATTTTTGAAAATGGAACTAAAAGCAGCGATCTCTTCGGTGGAATCATAGACTTATTTATACTCTGTGACTTTAAGTTTCAATCGTAGAATGCGTGCATTGTGTTTCTTAGCTGCTACAGTAGAAATTAATTAAAAAAAGGCACTGGCGCGAAATCTTTATAATTTTTCTCTAATTCCAAACTGATTGAATTGTGTGACTGGAAGTAAGTAATACTTAGGAATGAAATAATTTTAATCTTTTGCCGTCAAGCACAAATCATCACAGTTATGAAAAGTTTATGAAGTGGAGGATAGAAAAACGAGTGGATTCGTTTACGGAAGTATAAACTAGGTATTTAATATTGTATTTTATTTTTTCGCAATCGTAGTGAAAAGTAGAGTGTAACACACGACGCTAAAACCCATTGTAACTCGGTTTCTATTTATTCCCTCGCTAAAGCTCGGGAATAAAAGTACCTCGTATGCAATGGGTCATTTTAGCGTCTTGTATAACAATCTACTATTTTAATATTTTCGATATACGAGTTTCAGAGTTGGTCCTTTGGGAAAGTTGTTCAGTTTTCTGGTCCCTATCTACCATATTCGGCTTTAGGGTTTTTTAGTAACACGTTGTATAGGTAGGTAGGCAATTTTCTAAGTACATACCATACATACAACCCCAGAAAATTATTATGAACACAGAAAACCACCACATGGCTGAGATTTTTGTATGGAAACTTACAATCCTACACGCAAATAGACTACTGTTTTCTAAAATCATTCCTATAAGCAAAACAATTTCATTCCAGGGTTGCCACTAAGCAGTTTTTTTGCTGTGTTTGTTATTATCAGGACAATGTTTGTATGAAAGAAAATGTAGAGACGGATAAAACGGAAAGATGGAAAAAAACATTTTTTCTCTTTTTCGTCATTTAAAAATCGCAATATAACTAATAGATGGCGCCACCCATGCGAAGCCAGGGCGGGGCAGCTAGTATTAAATACAAGTAAAACAGCGGTAGTCTGCGGTAGTAGAGAACTATGGCGGTACGGTCTGCAGGGAAATTACAGGACGCGGGCTGGGTGGCTAATGAGCTGCGCTTGCTGACCGTACCACTGGGTGCAGCGAGCTGTGCAAACATGCCGTTTGAAATTGCACTTTCTGCTTCTGAAAATTTTCATTTATTTTGATAAATAATTATAAGATTACCTTCATATTCGGTTTTTTTTATTCATGATGATATTTTGATTTCATTATGAATTCAAAAATTCATAATGATAAAGCTCTTCCGCCCGAAATTTACTTCGCGCGGTGTATAAGGATCCCTTACGGGAAACTAGGATAAAAGCTATCCTGTTTATTTATTTTATTTTATTTTATTTTAAATATCTTTATTGTACAATACTAAATGGTACAAGAGGCGGACTTAATGCTAGTAGCATTCTCTACCAGTCAACCTTTGGGAAAAACGATATTCGCGAATGCGGTACAGGATATATAATACATGTAATATACCTATATAAACATCTACCTACATACAATATAATTACAAAAATATAGACTACATACATTACAATAATATATAATATTATAAGGAAAAGGAGTAAAACATGATGACGTCACTTTTCACACTATGAGGATAATCCATTCAAGACAGTGTTATAAACTTTTTTTTTAAAGAAAATTTGTTCGGAGATCTTCTGATTGGTTCAGGGAGATCATTCCATAGGCGCGAAGCTTGCAGAGCGAAAGAATCGGACATATAGCCAGAGCGGAAGAGGGGGATAGAAAGTGAAAGAGAATTAACAGAACGGAGTTGACGATCATGTGAGTCGCAGAGATATTGAAACTTACATTTCAGATACTCTGGAGAATGGGGATTATTGAGGATAAAGCGTGCAGAGCAACCTTTGCTGCCTGCGCTGACGTATTGGAAGCCAGTTTATGTCCATCAGCCATTTTTAATGTCCCTACTGCTAGGGCACAGGCCTTCCATATGGGTGGATAGGGAGGACGGGCCTTAACCCACCACGCGGGCTCAATGCGGAGCCGGGACCAACGGCTTAACGTGCCTTCCGAAGCACGGAGGAGCTCGAGATAATAATTGTTTGGTCACCCATCTCATGACCGACTCTTGCGAACGTTGCTTAACCTCCGCAATCGCTGGGCCAGGCGCTAAACCACTGCGCCACCGAGCTCCTGCTTATACAATATGTTAATTCATGCTTTTATTGAACTATCTGTGTACCAAGCCAACATACAAACTTTCACATTTATGATATTACTAGCTTTCCGCCCGCGGCTTCGCCTACGTGGACTACAGGTTATCGTGTGGACAGAGACCCGTGCCAAGCAGCGGGATAAAAAGTATGTCCTTCCCCAAGGTCCCACCTATATCCGTACCAAATTTCATCAAAATCGGTCTCACAGTCTGAGCGTAAAAACGTAACAGACAGAATGAAGTTACTTTTGCATTTAAACTATTACTAGTACTAATAATACTAGCACAACTGTGGTGCTAGCACAGTTTTACAATCCATAAAGCTGTGGTACCTACTAGTATGGAAGTATGGACTGACGGCCACCAGCGACATCACTCACTGCGTGGAATAAAAAAAAAACAGGTCAGTGCTGCGTGGACAGTTATTTTTTTATTTAAACTTTTTAATAGGTACCATATTTTTTCCATATTTTGCTACCTATACAGATTGTATTATACAACGTGTTACAAAAATACCCCTAAAACCGAATATGTTAAGTAGATATAGGGACCATCAAACTGAGAGCCTAGTGCGAGTTGATATTTTCACTTTTCACTATCGAAAACTATCGGATATGCTGCTCATAGTCAATGCGAGTAAAAGAGACAAAACGATAGTTTTCGATAGCGAAAAGTGAAAACATCAACTCGCACTAGGCTCTCAGTTTGATGGTCCCTATATCTACTTAACATATTCGGTTTTAGGGGTATTTTTGTAAAACATTGTATTGGATAGCATTATATTGTGTGATAAAGTGCCTTTTTTCATAATATTTTATTATGGGTTTTTTATGAGTCACCTTACTTTCAGTCGAGTAGGGTGTTCTACGCCTTTAATGGGGTCTTTATCAATATAATCCTGTAATTTAGTCGGCGATTTTTGTAAATTATTGCTTTTTTAACGTCACTTCACTGAAATGTTATATTCAGAGAGCTGGTAATCTGTGAAAGCTTTTAATTAGCTTTTAAATATCTATTTCTATAATTAACTTGTAAATGAGGCTGTAAGCTCCCCAAGGAAAATTTTCACTTTTAAGTACATATAATCAAGAACATGTATTTAATGACGAAGTATTTTTATTTGTACTGCCTAAGCACCAGGAAAGTCAGTAACGGCTGGTTTTCCTTACCATTTATTTTTTTTTACTTTCACACATGGCACACTGCCCTTCGCATATCTTTTCAGCTATCCTAAGTCTCAAAGGTTGTCTGGATGAGATCGCTCTTAGCGATAAGGCCGCCTTTGCTCACCATAGTTTTAAATTTTATGTTACTGTATTTCCTGTAATGTGTGTGCAATCTAACAAAAGTGTTTATCTATCTATCTAACATTATCATCTGTTCCCAAAGTTAGCGTAGGTAATTTAATTTTTACACTAGGCATTTACCATGGATTAGTTACTAACGCACTCTATTGCCTTCGTTTAACAAGAGAAGTATCTAGTCTTAGGTCTTTACGCAATTACCGATATTTTGTCACATAGGTACATAGAAAATAAAAACTTCTATGATTTAAACTATTAAACAATATCTTGATATTATATCGATATATGACCATGATAGTCAACTATCAGGAAAAATAAAGTCCTTATATTTAGCTTTCCTATCATTAAAAAAAGATCTTTTAAATTACACATTTTCTCAAAAAAACCGGCCAAGTGCGAGTCGGACTCGCGCACGAATGGTTCCGTACCAAAAAAACAGCAAAAAATCACGTTTGTTGTATGGGAGCCCCCCTTAAATAATTATTTTATTATATTTTTAGCATATGCTGTTAAAGCAACAATAGAAATATACGATCTGTGAAAATTTCAACTGTCTACCTGTAGTCGTTATCAATATCGAGCAAAAAACGGCAAAAAAAATCAAGTTTGTTGTATGGGAGCCCCCCTTAAATATTTATTTTATTCTGTTTTTATTTGTTGTTATAGCGGCAACAGAAATACATCATCTGTGAAAATTTCAACTGTCTAGCTATCACGGTTCATAAGATACAGCCTGGTGACAGACAGACAGACAGACAGACAGACAGACCGACAGACAGACAGACCGACAGACAGACAGACCGACAGACAGACAGACCGACAGACAGACAGACAGACGGACAGCGGAGGCTTAGTAATAGGGTCCCGTTTTTACCCTTTGGGTACGGAACCCTAAAAAAGTGACCGATGGGTTTGTAACTTAACCAAAACATAAAGATATATATATGCCAAAACTATTATTTTTCGCTAAAACGTAAATGGAATAAGTAGCATAGTGTACCAACATTAGTACATAAAAGTTTTGTTACATGAGTGTAAAATGCTAGAATGAAATTTCATGAAAATTCTCCATACAAATCAGCAATTTCATAGTTAAAGACATTATTAATTTGAAGCTGGAGAAATGATGAATGCAAGTGAAAAGCCAAGTTTGTGTCATTAGAATGTAGACTGTTTTCGTTCAATTTACATTTTCACAAAGACTCGTTAAATTCAAAGGTTTATTTTAAATGAGACGAAGTTGAAAAGCTATTAATGACCAACGCGGTCTGAATAACAAGGGAATCTTTATTTGATTTCGTATTTGACTTAAATTCTTTGGGTTTTTTAATATTGTTAATGTTAAGCTTAAGATGTCATGATAACTTTTATCTACTCTCATATCGTAAAATTCGAATTATGAATTTCAAATCGAATTTATATTGACATACTTTTTACACGCAATACCGAAAAAATATTAAAAAGTTATTTTATAACATACCTTCGCTATACTAAGCAATGTTCATAGATGTAGCAAATCCCTTCGGTTTGGCAATGTTATAAAATAACTTTTTTTCTCATTACGATACAGGGCAAATCTAAGAAGAAGACAGTGCCGTGGCATTAAAAAAAACAACGATTTTCCTAGCGAAAAATTTTCTAAGTCTATGATTTTCCCACATACTTTCCATGATTAAAATGTACTCTATGGTAATCGATGACTTAGCGTTGTGATTAGTCTTCTGGAATGCACTCATCTCAGTATTTATTTTTCAAATTGAATACGCGCCATTTTTAGATTTAAATTTTTACTTATGCTTAAAACTGTCGTAGTAGTGAGTGTACTGAGTGAAAATATGAATCCACCCGATATTTTTTAGATGCTGCGACGGAAAAACGTCTTACTTAACCTAGGTAAGTGCTGTAGAAAAACTATTTACTTACTCTTTTTATCATTGATATTTTATTTTGTAGGTTCAATTGGTTCATTCACAAATTGTATGAGAGTAGATAAAGTAGTGTATGAAACTGTACATAACTAGGTATTAAAACACTCGTGTGATACTATTAAAAACCTCGTCTGTGCGGCTCGGTTTTTAAAAACACACTCATGTTTTAATACCCCTCATTATGCGCCAGTTTCATAAACTACTATTACCGATAAATGTATCTAAAGGTACTAATGTTACAAAGACCTAAAGTTGCAAAGTTTAACACTATAGAGGTTTCAATACTACTTCAATAAACTTCACTATACCTATATTACTCAACCAAATTTCAAAATATCTTTCATCAAAAGAAAGCTAGCATAATATTATCACAATATCCCCTATTGACATTAGAATTTACTTACTTATTTTGCGGGAGTTCCCGCAGGAAGTAGAATTCCAAGTCGCTGGCGGGGAGGAAATAGTTAATTTAGGTATATTCTTGATTAACAGATACTGGTGAATAATTAATTACAAAGAGAAAGCTACACAACGTTGTGTTGTGTAACTTTGACCTAAAATTGCGACAAAAATGCGACAAAACACTTTTTAGAGCTAATTGGTAAATAACCTACTTACGAAAATTATTTTAAAACGGTATAATAACGATGTTCCAAGTTCCATCCAACCCATGACATTGAAATGAATAAAATATAAAAAAAAAAAACTAAAAGATTATAAAACTAGTGGCTCCCTGAGCTGTAGACCTCGCGTTAAAAAGTAGCTCAAATTGTATGTTGTTTATAAAATAATCTAAAAGATGTCGCCATCCCTTTTTCCACGCTGTTCACGAGTTTTTCAAAGCACGTAGTAGGTACGTGCTGTTTGGTATTATTTCGTAGGTATATTCGCAGCTAGATGGCGCTTCTAATTTTAATCATTTTTCGAAATGGTGATTTTTGGTAAATTTAGAAAAACTGGCTAAATTAAAAATAATTATATAATCATCGAAACTGCTCACAAAATTTCACGAGGATCTGTTGAGAAATGCGTCCTGTAGAGAAAAATGGACAGCTGGAAAGTCGGACTGAAATATGTTTTCTTACATTTCTCTGTCATTATGAAAAATTTCAAAAATCTGGCGTTACAAAAAAATTCTATGTAATTTTCGAACCTGCTCAGAAAATTTGACGAGAATCGGTTAAGAAATGCGACCTGTAGAGGAGAACATCCAGCGCCAGAAAGCCGTACTGAAATACATTTTTCTTACATATCTCCGCCATTACAAAAAATTTAGAAAAACTGTCTCAACTTAAAAAAATCTATATAATTTTCGAACCTGCCCACAAAATTTCATGAAATTCGGTTGAGAAATGCGACCTATAGAGGAGAAAAGACAGAGCCGGAAAGCTGGACTGCAATATGTTTTTTTTACATATCTCCGCCATTTTGAAAAAAATCGAAAAAGTGGCGTGACAAAAAAATTCTATATCATTTTCAAACCTGCTCACAAAATTTCACGAGAATCGGTTGAGAAATGCGACCTGTAGAGGAGAACATCCAGCGCCAGAAAGCCGTACTGAAATAAATTTTTCTTACATATCTCCGCCATTACGAAAAATTTAGAAAAACTGTCTCAACTCAAAAAAATCTATATGATTTTCAAACCTGCCCACAAAATTTCACGAAATTTGGTTGAGAAATGCGACCTGTAGAGGAGAAAAGACAGAGCCGGAAAGCTGGACTGCAATATGTTTTTTTTACATATCTCCGCCATTTTGATAAAAATCGAAAAAGTGGCGTGACAAAAAAATTTTATATCATTTTCAAACCTGCTCACAATGTAGAGGAGAACAGACAGCGCTGGAAAGCCGTAAAACCTGTTTTTTTAACATATCTCCGCCATTTTGAAAAATTTAAAAAATATGGCTCGACAAAAAAATTCTGTATAATTTTCGAACCTGCTCACAAATTTTCACGAGAATCGGTTAAGAAATGCGACCTGTAGAAGAGAACATACAGACATACGAAAGAATTTTTGCCCAAGCTGAAGCAGAGACGCTTCGCTCGCACTTCGTGCTCGCTCGGTCAACAACTAAAAACAGGCATTTGGTTTGATGTCGGCAAGCGAATTTTCGTTTCGTATGATTCATGAACTCGTATGTAATAAAATTACCAAACTGGATATTTAGCTTCTACCTAGTGCGTTGAATGGAACATACTGATTCTATCTCTTGTAGAAAGCGAGCGGATAAAAAAAATTTGAAGAATTTTTTGTGTATTAATTAACCGGTTAATTATTGGTTAAAGTGTTTCTTAAGTTGTTTTGTATCATCGGTCTTAAGCAGGATAATCAGGTAAAAATATTTTTACTCACTTATGCTCTGAAATGTTATCATTCCATTTGAAAAAAGAATGCGGGGCTTTCAACATTTCCGTGGGGGTCTGGTTCATCACATTCTAAATTTGAAATTCAGTGCAGAAATGAAATTCAATACTTACTTCCGCACTGAGTGCGGGAAGTAAGTGTTCCAAATTCAAATCGGTACTTATCAGCTAGCATTCTTTTTATGAAACTTTATGGTTGCATGACCGGTCAGTAAACATGGCCACGCGAACCAATTTAAATATCACATTTTTACGAAGAAAATTGTATTTCCTCGCATTTCGTGAGTAAAGTATTATACAAACCTTGTACTGGAAGCTACTTGCATTGCCTCGAATGATTAAAGCCCTCGCCTGCGGCTCGGGCTTCAAACCATCCTCGACAATGCAATCGCTAGCTTCCCGTTCTCGGATGTAATGTACTATTGCAAATTATAGGTATATTTTCCTGTTCTCACATTACTGATTTCACATTATTTTTACTCATCGGAGTAAAATAATGTAAAAAAATCTGTTTGAAAATATTTTTCTAAAAGCTAAACGTTTGCCATTGTTCTATTAAAAAAATACTTTGATTATCCTACTAATTATATTATAAATGTGAAAGTTTGTGGGTTTGGATGTTTGTTCCTCAATCACGCAAAAACTACTGAACGGATTTGGTTGGAATTTGGCACACAGATAGTAGATAGCCTGGATTATAACATAAAATACCTTTTATCCCGACATTCCCACGGGAACGGGAACCACGCGGGTGAAACCGCGGGCGGCCGCTAGTATTAAATATCAAGCGTAGCATAAAAATATAATTATCAATGTCGAATGTTGAAATGAATGAATGAATGCATAATAAATGTATAGATAGCTTGTTTTTTTATTTTCGTTAATGCGGTGACGTCAAATGTTATTTAGTTTCCAGATACAAGGAAAATATGGCAGCACAGCTTAGTCTCGTACTGCCAGTTATAATCGGCAACTTCGTGTTTTGGGGTATGGGATCTGCCGGTAAGTCCACAACTGACAAACCTCTGTAGCATGACGAGATGGAAGGTTTTTATCTAGGTCATGTACCTAGTGTCAAATGCCAACGTAAACGTTTTTAAATGTTCAAACGTGACTAGTTTAAATTCAGTTATTATCATAGTACCTAGGTAGATTAAAGTCTGACATAATTTTTAACTTATACGCGGTAGTAACGTTTGCATATAACACTACCTTACACTAACAGACTATCTATTCTGTGCTTACGGTTCGGCCACAGCCCGCCGCGGCGGGCGGCGCGGCAAGCGCTGAGCGGCCGCCGTGGCAACGAGCTGAGAGGCCGACAGCGAGATAGCGCGCAGTGAATATTGAATTCGCTTGCCACTGTGGGCTGTTAGGCCTCAGGAGGCCACTCGGAGGGATTCGCCACACCATGTGTTATCTATATATACAATTATGATAGCACAGCTATGTGCGGAAAATTCTTACAGTAGAAAACACTCCATTCCATGCTACCCTTTCACCAATCTTCCTGTATCCTGCATAAGAGAACTTTAAAAAAAACAGGCTAAAATTTCAGAGCTGTTCCTCCCGAACCTGAGCGAAGCTTGCTTCGCGTGCCTCTGCTACGTAGCCACCTCATGCGACATGAGCCACAGATGCACTGGAGGTTCCTGCGGGCCTTTCAACATCTCTAGGGCCTACTGGGCAGAGGCTGGCAAAGTCACTCTGCCTAATGATGACCCTAACAGAAACCTTGGTGAGCAAACATTTCATTTTTCTAAATCTGACAAAAATTTAGCATTTATTTAGCCTATAATTTTTTCCAGTGGACTTTTTCGACTGCCTCTTCATACGTAGCCACTTTCTGAGACATGAGCCACCGCTGCACTGTAGGTTGCGGGCCTCGCAACATTTCTAGGGTAGGGTCTACTGGATAGACGCTGGCAAAGTCACTCTGCCTAATGATAACCCTAACAGAAACCAAGCAAACCAAGCAAGAGAAAAAGTTAGCGGAGAAGAATTAAAATTAAGTTTAGCTCTCAAAAGAAAGCTTTTCTTTCTGACAAGCAAATAGTTGTAGCGTAATAGGGGGCGGCCTATTGGTGCTGAACGCGGACGCTCAGACAGCTAGCGGAGAGCCTGGTGATAGCCACCACCTGTGACATACCTGTGGCCTCTCAATATCTCTAGGGTCTATTGGGCAAACGCTGACAAAGTCACTTGCCGGATTACCCTAACAGGAGCCGGGAACCTTGAAAACATTTTATAACACTAGCCAACCTTAGGCAGATTAGTTGTCAGAAGTGAGGCGTTTCTTCGCCTATCTCTGCTGCGATGGCCATCAGTCTTGTGACATCTCGAATCACTGTACCGGATGTTACAGCGGGAATTTCTCCACAGTCTACTGGGCAGATATTAGCAAAGTCAAGCCGTTGACAGAAGTAATAACGGGTGTAACAAGACCTTCAACGAAGCCGAAGTCCACGTATTCCGCCCATCATCAGAATAATTTTTGTCTTTTAGACTATACCTGGGAAACCAATAGCGACGAAGTTATTGAAGGTCAAAGTAAAAATATGTTTTTCAAAATTTTTATGAAATCTTATTTTGTTCGTTATTGCCTACTTTTTGTCCAATGAAACATTATCAAAATTTTAAGTATTTCGTAACAAACAATGGCTTCAAAACGTCGTCACACGATGTATCTCATGAGCACGCACATAAACGCTGCCTTTCAACTCGGCCGCACGCAGCTGTGTAGCATACACTCGCAGGCGCGGTCTGTTGTACGCGTTATATTGCTTGGTAATGTATGCAATGATTTTTTAACACCAAAAATCAAAATCGTTTCCCAGCAATAATTTTGAACAGAAACGGTCCTGATGACGGGCAGAATACGTAGACGTCGGCTTCGTTGAAGGTCTTATTACACCCGGTATAGTTATGTTGTAAGCTGTGGTATTCTGCTTAAGGCGACGACGTCGACGCCGTCGTCTCGTTTTAATGTCTACTCGTGAATGGCCCTTTTTTAACTAGACCCTTTCATGAGCCATGTAGCTAATAGGATGACGACTTAATAATTAGTCAAAATAGGTCAACAGATGTTCCTTTCCTACTGTTGCACTAACTAAGCCATGTCTTTATTTTTAGGAATGGATCTAATAATGTAAGCGACTGACGGTGACGCTCAACATTGTGAAAGGCGATTTACTAAATAATCTATGTATCCTAAATTCCAGTTTTGAGAATTATATTTCCTTTATTTACAGCTTGGCAAAGCTGCGCCCGCGACTTTCATTGCTCCACGAATATCATTCTTGGTTATCTGGAAAACTATGGTAAAGTACGTATCACTTTACACCTGTCGAACTTTATTATAGTGTATCTATTCTTTTAAAATTGTCGATTTTTTTATTCTGAGTTTTTTTTAATTAAGAAATTATTATGACGGTGTGAGGCCGGCTAATCCAACAAATCTAAACAAATAAAAACGCTCTAGTATCCGTTAAAAAGTGTTTTATTTCATATCTAGTGGTGCGTAAGCTTGAGACGCGAAATCAGACACAATTTGTCAGCAGTTTGTTTGATCAGCCAGTGTTGGTTGCCAACTACCGATATAATGTGTACAGTGGACATAACACTTTTTTGGCTTCCAGGACTGCAACGACGATGGAGTGACCAACTGCTACGACTACATGATGATCAACGGAAACGGGGGGGATGACTGTCACGCCCCCCTCAACCGTACTGAAAATGGACGAAGGTGGCTCGCTCGCTTCGAAGATTGTCGATTTTAGGATGTTACACCCACTACACTCCAACAAACAATAAAACATTGAATGTGATCTTTGTATCGTATTCGATACGATGGGATTTTTGACATTTATTAGGTGTGCTTCGTGCTACGAAAGATGAGACTTAACCCACTATGACCACGTGGTTCGTCTTGCGTAGTAGATGATGATGTCTTTAGCCGCTAAAGAGACCCATAGTCGAGTGGTCATACCGCTAAAATTTAGCGTTATGACCACTCGAGTCGGCCACGAGGCCACGACCTTGGCCTAGCCGCGGCGGCCGGCGGGGTGCTGCGAACGAATTCAGCAATCACTGCGCGCTATTTAGATGTCGGTCACTTAGCTCGTCACGTCACGCAACGCACGACAGTGCAGTGATTACCAAATCCGCCCGCCACGCTCGTGGCCGAGGCGGTAAAGTGCGTGGCATAGGAAAATCTTGGTGCCATCGCCATCGGGGCGGCACGCAGCGTAAAGAGCGGTATTCCTCTCATCTTTGGAGTGAAATACACAGAAGAGATGCGGCGGAGATAAGGCGCAGATATGGCGGCGATACGTGTATTTCCTTTGCCGAAAGCATCCGAAAGTCTCACATCTGCCCCGTATCGCCGCCGTATCCGAGCCGCGTCGTCGCCTCTGTGTATTTCACGCCTTTCGTAGCACGCACTGTTCAACGCGTGAACAACGCGCGGTCCATCTATGACTTCAATCGTACTATGTCGTATACTCATTTCAGCTACTCAAATGTAGGAAACTCTCACGTATCGTGTCGTATCGTATCGTATATAGTCCATAAACCCGCGACAATATTGATTATCTCAAATAAATTGTCCGGAAGATTGAGAAAATCCTTTACTTCCGGTTAAAAATCACTTTTGAAGGACTTCCGGCCAGATATGGCTTGGCAGACTTATTTATTCTCAAACACACTATTATTAGAGAGAGTTTACATAAGTCTGTCAGTTCTGAAATGGCCGAAAGTACTTAAAAGACGGTGCCAAAGATGGTCACCGGATAGCTTTTCCTACGTCATGTGACATCTTGACGAAAATTATTATAAACGTTTTGAAATAATAGTGTGTTTGAGAATAAATAAGTCTGCCAAGCCATATCTGGCCGAAAGTCCCTCAAAAGTGATTTTTAACCAGAAGTGAAGGATTTTCTCAAGCTTCCGGTCAATTTAATATGCGATAATCTTCTGTTCCTTGCTCAGCACAACTTTTCCCACCGTGTGCCATGCATTTCATCGAGATGTCATATTATGACGTAGGCAAAATTGTCGCGGGCTTACGGACTAATACACGTTTTGTAATGAAGCAGTTCAAATTAATTAGTTAAACTGTTAAATCCAACGAGTAATGTGATATTATTTATTTATTAACAAATGAGAAGTAAAAATAAATTATCTCAGTACAAAAAAATGTACCAAGTTTTTTTTATAAAGTGTTGCCTGTCCAGCTGTCAATACCTACAAAGTAAAAATTTATGTAGTAAATAATCCACATCGCATATTCCCAACTTCGTATTGTATTATGACTAAATCGCGTAATGACATAGTAGCAAAATGCCTACTTTTTGAAAGTTACAGTCGAGAAAAAAACCACTGGGATACATAAATTTTATTTCTAGTTAAAATCTACCTCCGACCTTCTTTTTAACTTAGTTAAAAAGTAGTTAATCAATGCAAGAGCTGACAAATTACGAATATCTACTAACTGCCCTTTAAATCCAGTCAACGAATGGCTCAAAAGGGGCGAGAGCGGGCAACTAAGCAATTCCTTCAGAAACTTGTTTAGGGTGCTTAGGGAGTGAACATACTAAAAGTCCCCCAGTCTAGGAAGTGAGCCGGTGGAGGGAGTTTAAAGGTTTAAATATCTCTAAAATCGTGCGTCGTAGAGAAAAGTGTTCTTCTACCTAATAAAAGCTTAAGTAATTCTCTAGACTTTTATTCCATACACTTTGTTCTAATTATAGGTCATTTTGTTACGGGAATTATTTAGTTGGATGACTGGAAATAATTGAAAGCGACTTTTAGTGAGATACTTAAATACTAAACCTGGCAGCGGTTTATTTTTTGGGTGACAAAATTACTAAACGGGCGACAAACTGTAGATAACAAAATTACTAAACGGGCGACAAACTGTGGATAACAAAATTACTAAACGGGCGACAAACTGTAGATAACAAAATTACTAAACGGGCGACAAACTGTGGATAACAAAATTACTAAACGGGCGACAAACTGTAGATAACAAAATTACTAAACGGGCGACAAACTGTAGATAACAAAATTACTAAACGGGCGACAAACTGTAGATAACAAAATTACTAAACGGGCGACAAACTGTGGATAACAAAAATACTGAGTGGGCGACTAATTGTACCAAGTAGGTAACTGTAACTGATCTAAGCTGCCCAACATGGTATTTTTGTCACCTCGATTAGGTTAATAGCCGCCTTCTTTGATAAAATATCTGCCCAATTTGAAATGTTTTGTGTGCCATAAGGTGTCGCCCAAATAGTAATTTGGTCGCCTGTTCTGAATAACTAGTTACTCAATTTATATTTTAAAGTCACCCATTTTTAATATTTGTAGTCGCCCTCAGTCCATCGCCCACTTAGTATTTCTACATTTAGTATTTTTGATACCCAACATCGTAATTTATTGTTACCCGATTAAATACAACCCTTTTGTTAGGTAGGTACAGGTCAAAATGACCTGTAAGTTCCTGAACGAGTAACTCAAAAACGGTTGAGAATTCAAATAAAGTGTATTAGAATTAACAAGTTATTTTTTATAAGTAAATTTAAAAAAAATATTTTAAAATTACTTATGTTATGACAAATAATGTAATGAGCAACATAGATGCTAGATCTATCTCAACCATTCAACTACCTTTGGCCAAAGTTGATTTGGCCCAATTTGACATCATAATAATATCTCCACACACTACACTGCAAGCAACAGGATTCTACAAGCCGGTTATAAGACAGCATAATTTGCATTATTAGTAGAGGAAAGATTAAAATTACGGTTTTGGTGGTTTGACCGAGAATCACCAATAGTATCAGATGCGTATCACGCACGAATCGCATAATATTGTCGCGCTTAACCTTCAAATAAAACATATTTCAACCAAAGTTCAGTGGAAAAGTTATTTTAGTTTAAGATATAATAGGGTAAGTACTAATTCATAAAGCTTTTTTTAAATTTCTAACATGATTATTTTAGCAAAATGGTTCAGAGATCCTAAGAAAAAAGTTTCACGATTATCGGAGTCGAGTCGCTTAATTGGTTTTGCTTTTTTATTTATTTTGAACCTTCTTACTAATCCCTTATGGCCTTATTAATAAACGAAAAGTAAGTTTACTCCCGGTTTAACCAAAAAATATTGCTTAGCAATATTACTCCTTTACGTTTAATGTCTCTAAGCCTCATATTCCTAAGCAAACGTTTTGATTAAACAAGGTGTAAAGTTACTCTTCGTTTATTAATAAGTGGGCTAAGGTCACGCAACGGAACTCGATCGAACTATTTCAGGCTACGGAGTTTTTTAAGGTTTTTGGAGTAGGCTCAAAAACCTCCAGTATGAAATTATGATTTTTGCCTTTCATGACTAACGTAATATAAACAATTGCCAATCGTCTCTCAAATCGATATAAAGTACCTTTTCATTATAATACTGTGTAATTATGTAGCTAATAGTGACGTTTACACATTGTATTTTTTCAGATAATAAGAAGAAACAGTATGGTCGTACAATATAGAGTCGTTCAACCAGTTTGTCTGTTCGTCATCTTTTGGACGACGATGTCAAACGGTGAGTTGGATCGGAAATTATGTTAAAGTGACGTCACTATAGTAAAGTTGAACTAATTAGTGCGAAATCTTAAGGAAACCCATTTGGAAAAATACACATTATACTTTTCTTTTTTTCTTGGAAAATCGTGTAAAAAATTCACAGATTTTGCAGTCCCCGCAAGAATCGGAGCATTGAAAATGAATTCAAAAATTTACGAAAAACCAAAATCAAATCATATGCAAAATCCTATTATATTTTTAAAGTTACCTAGGTAATACTTATTATTTTTACGATTGTGACGCTGACTGCCTCGACGTGGCCGAAATATTATTAACCGATTTTCAAAATTCCAACGAATGCACTTCTCGTTTGCTTCTGCATCTTTTAACAATATTACCATGACGATCGGTCAATAATCATAGAAGCTACATAACTCTTTATGTACGGAAACACCCGTTTTTCTAGAATTCCAAATCTAAAGGGACCACAGGTCACAATTATTTACCGATTTTTAAAATTATTTCGCTATTTGGTAGCTAAACTAATATATAAATAATATATAATATACCCTAGGACCTTTTTTTTCATTTTTTCTTAAGTCAGTTTTGTTTCCGAAATATTTACAATTTAGTAAACAAACACCACCCAAAAAACCCGGATTTTTTTGAATTATGCAAAATTTCAAAAAGAGTTTCCAGTAGATATTCAAAATTCAAACGTTCACATGTGTCTCGATAAATTCCTCAACTTTTGGTACTATTTACATCACGATCCTCTCAAAATCCTCGGAGATATGGTCAAAAATACGTCTCAGGCGATTTGCATCTGATAACCATTTTCAATGGTAAAACATAGTCCTTAAATAAAAATAAGTTGGAAAAAAACCGTTTGAGAAGTATCAATGTGATTAATAGTAGTTTGTTATACAAGGGACGTAAGTGAGCTATTACAGAACAAGATCCAATTTGGCGCCCGTGCGAGCGCTGCTCGCAAAGGGCGCTAATGGATCGAGTGCACCCGAGATATTTAGACGCACGAGCGAGCGAAGCGAGCGAGGGCGAATATAGTTCGAGGGTGTAATAGCTACTTACAACCGAGGTAAGCATACTACTTTACATCATTCATGCGAGGTAAATTTAGTAAAAAAAATAGAAAAAATATATATATATAAATAAAAATAAAACGTACAAGGTTATTTTTAGTTCATTGAAAACTTTTCGTGGGGTTGATTAGACCATTAAACTGAACAACTTTCATTATGCTACCAACCTCGAAATCACGAAAAAAATTCAGCTGATCCATACAAAAGTACAATGTCTACTCCATCGAAATCTATGAAACAGCTGATTTTTTTTCGCGCTTTCAAAATGAATCTTATCGTTTTATGAAAAGAATTGTTTGACCAAGGAGTTTTGCAGCCCGTCTTACTCTAAGAATGGCACCATATTCATTGTTTTTTTTTTTTCAGTAAAAAGTTTCGTCAGTTTATAATATAAGAAAAGAGATTGGTTCACTAAGGAATTTTAAGTGCTTGAATTGTAAAGTGTACTTTACAGTTAAAGCATTCACCATGCTTGAATTGTAAAGTGATTTGAAAATGGAACTTTCTATCTTAACAATGCACTGTGTTGCACATGCCAACTTATACGGCCTCTTACTATACTAGTAAATCCTAGTTGCCGAGCAGTATGATGTAAAATATCTAACAAGTTACTGATGGAATTAATCCAAGCTTTAACATGAGTCGTGAACATTATCAGTTACATAAATGGGGTATTCAGACGGGACGATTTTCTGGGTGACTTGCTAGCCGTCATATATAGGGAATTATGATATATACTTATCAATAGGGAATGTTAAACCTATCTTAATTTTACAGTTTTCTAATAACTTTATTCAATTTAATGGATTTTTTTGTTTTTTTTTAAGTTGTTATTTTGTTTTAAATGTAGATATTTAGTAACGATATAATTTCTTTGTGAATATCGTTACCTACTTCTGATTTCTGACAAAGCTGATAAGTTTCTTGCCTCTCTCTTCTTGTCAGTTAAAAAAGTTTTGAATGGGTGGTAGGAAAATATAGACAACTAGCTTCCGCCCGCGACTTCGTCTGCGTGGATAGAATTTTGTCTATCCCTCGGGAACAGTTCCTTTTTTCGGGATGAAAGGTACCCTATGTCCTTCTCTGTATACCTGACAACGTCTGTGTAAAATTTCATGATGATCGGTTCAGTAGTTAAGACGTGAAGACGTAACAAACAAACAAACAAACGGACTTTCGCATTTATAATATTAGTAAGGATTCAAAAGCACTTAATTTCTAAGTTTATTTGAATAAAGGATTTTTCATTTCATTTCATTTCGGGGATTTTTATCGACAATCCATTGTAAAATCCAATCACCAACTCATTGAAATTAGGATTGCGATTAGAAGTGATTGTCGATGAAAAAAGCTAATTGACTAAAATCGACCAGCGATAAGTCGCCTGCAAAGTCGACTCGTGTATCGAAATACCACAATAGCTACATCAAAACTATCTACTTACATGCCAAATGAAAGATAATTTCCTAAACAATATTTTTATCCAATAACCATCTCGGTCGTTGATTCAATCTAAGTAATGTTTTTGAATATCTAAATTCTTCACTAATTGGACGCGAGGAAAACTGGAAATGCCATGTCCTTGCACAATTCGCCTTTCAATTTATTTGGACATTTTTAATGTCCCCACTGCTAGGGATCCTTTATTGCGGATTGTTAACGAGGATGGCCATACATAACCCAGCACGCAGGCCCAATGCGGATAGGTCGGTATTAACGACTGCTAATGCAGCTGGGATAAACGGCTAAACGTGCCTTCAGAAGCACGGAGGAACTCGAGATAAACATTTTGGTCACCCATCCCATGACCGACCCTCTGCGAAAGTTGCAATCGCAGGGCCAGGCGCTAAGCCACTGAGCCACCAAGCTCCTCTCAATCAATCAATCAATGTCAATTTATTTATTACTAGCGGCCGCCCGCAACTTCGTCTGCGTGGAAAGTTTTTTTGCTATCCCTCGGGAACAGTACTTTTTTCTGGATGCATGGTATCCTACGTCCTTCTCTATACACCCGAGAACGTGTATGCAAAATATAATGATGATCGGTTCAGTAGTTAAGACGTGAAGGCGTAACAAACAAACAATAACTTTCGCATTTATAATATTAGTAAGGATAATATTAAAAAAAACATAATAAAGTAAGGATAACAATTCCTTTAAATTCCAGGGCAGTTCATCTCAAACCTCAACAACGCTTGCTTCGCCTGCCTCTGCAACGTTATGTCGGAATGCAACATGACGCTCGGCTGCGATGACGGATACTGCGGGCCTTTCTTCCTCTCTAAGGTCTACTGGGCCGATGCTGGGATGGTCACGTTGCCTGATGACGACCCTGAGGATAGTGGCGGTGAGTAAAACCTAATACATTTGTCAACATCACAATGTAAACTATACTACATTGCTCCAATTTTCCAAAGTAAGTAGCTAATGCAACGCTTGCTTCGCCGCCTCTGCAACGTGATGTCGGAATGCAACATGACGCTCGGCTGCGATGACGGATACTGCGGGCCTTTCTTCCTCTCTAAGGTCTACTGGGCCGATGCTGGGATGGTCACGTTGCCTGATGATGATCCTGAGGATAAAGGCGGTGAGTAAAACATATATTGGTCAACATCACAATGTAACCTACCCTACATTGCTCCAAATTCAAAGTAAGTAGCTATACAACAACGCTTGCTTCGCCTCCAACTGCAACGCACGTGATGTCGGAATGCAACATGATGCTCTGCTCCAGTGATGGATAATGGCTTTCTTCCTCTCTAAGGTCTACTGGGCCGATGCTGGGATGGTCACGTTGCCTGATGACGACCCTGAGGATAGTAGCGGTGAGTAAACCCTAATATATTGGTCAATATCACAATGTAACCTATACTACATTGCTCCAATTCCAAAGTAAGTAGCTAATGCAACGCTTGCTTTGCCGCCTCTGCAACGTGATGTCGGAATGCAACATGACGCTCGGCTGCGATGACGGATACTGCGGGCCCTTCTTCCTCTCTAAGGTCTACTGGGCTGATGCTGGGATGGTCACGTTGTCTAATGACGACCCTGAGGATAGTGGCGGAGAGAAAAACCTAATATATTGGTCAACATCACAATGTAACCTTGCTCCCATTCCAAAGTAAGTAGCTAATGCAACGCTTGCTTCGCCGCCTCTGCAACGTAATGTCGGAATGCAACATGACTCTCGGCTGCAGTGATGGATACTGCGGGCCTTTCTTCCTCTCTAAGGTCTACTAGGCTGATGCTGGGATGGTCCGTTGCATGTGACAACGCTGAGGATAGTGGCGGTGAGTAAAACCTAATATATTGGTCAATATCACAATGTAACCTATCCTACATTGCTCTGATTCCAAAGTAGCTAACGCAACGTTAGCTTCGCCTGCCTTTAAACGTGATGTCGGAATGCAACATGACGCTCGGCTGCAGTGATGGATACTGCGGGCCCTTCTTCCTCTCTAAGGTCTACTGGGCTGATGCTGGGATGGTCACGTTGCCTGATGACGACCCTGAGGATAGTGGCTGTGAGTAAAAGCTAATATATAGGTCAACATCACAATGTAACCTATACTATACATTGCTCCAATTCCAAAATGAGTAGCTAATGCAATGTTTGCTTCTCCTGCCTCTGCAACCGAAAAAAATTACGCGCGTAAAAGTACTCGATAGAGTGATAGAGTAACTAATACAAGAAATTTAATTTCGCTGTCCGACGATAGATGGCGCCGTACAATCAATATAAAAAAGCATTTCCCATACAAAATTGACAACATATCAAAATTTTTATCCTGTTTTTTGGTGAAAACATGAGACACGTATTTTTTTAATTTTCCAAAATTTTTATTTTAAGTCAACGTAATATTAATTTGAAAACTTATCTATTCTAAAAGAGCGTAAGTGCCGTTTAAAGGATTTTTGGCGGACAATATCCTTTGCCCATATGGATAAAAAAAATCATTATGACGTCAACCTGCCAATCTAATTTATGGTCGGTAATGACGTTTGTTTGTTTATCATTTGCTCGAGGTTGTTTTCTTTTATTGTCGCTATTTTTACCTTATTTTCAACAATAATAAAAAAAGATATTCGTAAATTAGATTCCATAATCTCATGTGTAGTTCCTGCCTGCAAAAATACTGTGATTGAATGCCCAAACAAACACTGTTTTACGTGCCAAACCAAAGTCTACACGTTTACAAGTGGTGTGTTGCTTTAAAGTTTTATGGAAATTGAAACTAATGCACTTCAAAACAAACTGTATTTATTAAACAAATTCAAACGTACACAATATCTTTTTATTTCTAAAAATAAAATGTTTCGCAGAAGAATTCAGCTTTTGCAGCATGATGAAGTCCATTTTGGTAAGGTTGCGACTGTCTGCTATTAAAAATCTATAGCGACCTAACGTGCGGCTATATCTTTCGCTAGCGGGCCAAACAATAAAACTACTTTGTTGGTATCCGCACGTAGTGATTATTTCCTCTGTGGGTATCCGTAATGTATTGCGCTCAACACAGACAATATTCTTTACACAAAGCTTGAGGCAAGACAAATATTAATCAGAAGGAATTATAAAATTTCTTCTCATGACAGAACGAGCGAAGCAAATCAAAGACGTATCCGTAGAGAGCAAACTGTGCATCGCAGTTTCCAGCCAATGGCCAGTGCTGTCGCTACAAATCCTTCAGAAAACTTGATATTTCGATAGATGTTAAATTTAACCAAAATACTAATTCAAGTTAAAAATATCATGAATACATTCAAAACAAAACTAATCAAAGCATAGACTTATTATATTACTATCAAAGTGAAAAATATTTTGATTCTTGACACCGACTTTGACATAAATTGTAACCTTGACAGCGACAGTTTTTATGATTATTATTTTTTTAAGATAAAATCACACAACTTTTTCACGCAAAGGAGTTAAATATTTAATATTCCTTTATCTCGATGATACAGTGTTTTTTCTACATATTTCGTTAAATTATTTATCAAAAGCCCCGAAAAATTATGTACGGTGTCAGAAATTGAAAAACCTCGAAATGGTTTTCGATTTAAGGTACCTTGTAAAAAATGAAAACATGTCAATTACATTCCTTTCTTATTCATTCTCTGTGCATGCTGTCCGTTTGTGGAACGCACTTCCAGAGGGCATCCGTAAAGCTCGTACCTTAAGATCTTTCAGCGATCAAGTTAGAAGACATTTCACTTCTCCCACCTAATACCACTTTTTCTCATATTTCCCTTTCAACTTTTCATTTTATATACTTACTTATTTTCTCTCTCCATGTTTTAATTATGTACATCTATATCTGTTATCCTTCTAGTATTTTGCACCCACTCCCCATCTGTCCTCTTCCCCTTAATATTTTTCTACTCAAGGTTGCCTGGAAGAGACTGCTACTCAGCAGTAAGGCCGCCTTTTGTGTACTTGTCTATGTTTTTTTGTCTGCTTCTTTGTAATGTCTTTTTCTAGTGTGCAATAAAGCGTTATTATTATTATTATTATTGTACGCTTAGGAATTCACAGGCCAAAAGTGACCCGGTCCTTTAAGGCTTGCGTGGGGATATGGATCCAACACGTAGAGGCCATTTTTAGCGACTTTAATCTAATATGCGTGTGGTACACCTGCTGGATCTAATCTCTGACTACATCAGTTTAATATACTCAGAGACTATCCCCAGCAAGTGGACAGGAACTATGGAATCCACTGGTAAATGACTACTGGGCTATTGGGTTGGGATTTGGATGGACTAGGATTTGGGCTATGGAAAGAGACTACCGGACACCTGCCTTATCATAGTCTCCGGACTGAAAAATTGGCAGGCGGTGACTAGCCAAAGACTAAATGGGCCCTCCAAATTAGCCGCGATGGCAAGAGAGCAACATCGGTGTCCTCGGCTGCAGGGTGTAGAGAGGTGTGCACCGCTTTCTACCCACTGTACAAGCGACAGTGTGCCAACTCGCGTCTTATGCATGTTTCACTTCCACCCTGCGAGCGTATAGCTCTAACGACTCCACCCTGGACGGCCAACGAAGGCGAGCCAGGGGCGGGAGTCCGCAGGCCCCCTTGGGGTCCACCCCTGCTGCGGGGACGAGGGCCTGGATCGACTCCCGGGAGCACTCGGGTCCGTGGTGTCGCTACTCACCAACAGCTCGCCACAAGCAATTATTATTAAGTATATCTATTTTAACGTGCGTTTCTTTTCTCGATTGGTATTCATACTAAGAGTTACCCTTATTAGCACGAACATCTTTCGAGAAAAATAACGCGCGTAAAAGTACTCGATAGAGTAAAATTTCATTTCGCTTTTCAACGCTAGATGGCGCTGTACAAATATCCCATACCAAATTACACTATCGAATGTTTTTACGCGCGTTACTTTTTTCGATAGTTGTTCGTTCTACTAGGTACTGTACCAGTAATACGAACATCTATCGAGAAAAAATGCGCGTTAAAAAATTGATAATAGTAGATTATACAACAAGTGAAAAAAGAAGGAATTTAGTTCGAGGTACTATGTTGGATCCCGAGAGCAGCGAAGGATTCTAGAGTTGAATCCCGCACCCTGATTATCTAAAAAGAAACTATTTAGCGACCGGTTGCATTTGACATACATTGCCACTTTTCTTTGGTATGTTTTTTTTTAACCCAAAAAGAAGTAGCAATGGATCACGATCATCTGTGAACTGCAACCAGTCGCTAGGTGGTTTTTAATTAGATAATCAGCCCGCGGAGCGTAGCGAGGGATTCAAAAGTAGAATCCTGAGCGAAACGAGGGATACAAAGGACCGAGATAAAAAAATTTTTCACGAGTTGTGTACCTACTCTACTTTTTACCATTGGCTGCGAGAAAACATAATAGCAGTACTTACACCTATAGTACCTATTTATAGTTATCAAATTTTATTATTTAGGTAGGTAATCGGTAATTTAACCGTTAGAAAATAGTGAAACTGTAAGTTTTCAAATGACGTAAAACAACCATGCTATGAGGGAAATTACGAGATCAGTCTGACATCAGTCCATTTCATCAGTTTGTATAGACTTTGAATTTTTACAGACTGAAGATCGTACCAGACTGATGGAATGGACTGATGCAAGACTGAACATCTAATCTCCCTCTAATATAAAGAAAAGAACCCAAAGATAAGACGCTAAAAAGAACCTAATTAATTTGGGAAGATATTTTTTTAGAAAAGAACCCAAAGATAAGACACTAAAAAGAACCTAAATAAAATTGGCGGGATATTTTTTTTATTTAATTGTAAAACTATGGCTATCTATGGAATAGCTCCATACTTTCAGCACGTTTTATTTTTTTCACTTCTCATGCTCGTAAAGTTCGTCTTTATGTTGGGTATAGGCTGCATAAAATCGCTTTTTATGCTCTAGTGCATAAAGTAAAATCTTCGTCTAAGTCTCAGACTTTAAGACAAAGGTTGTCAGGTAAACAGCCACACACGCAATTTAATTTCGTTGAATTAACTTGTTATTTCATTGTTTCTTTATTTTTTGTTGTGTTATAATACTTTTTTATTTTTTTAAATGGGTATCAATTTTATTGAAAGGTCTTGATAATTTTTTTTTTTAATTTTTTTGAATATGGGTTATCAAATGAAAGGCCTTGATGAGCACATTCCAAAATTATATTTTTTTTACAAAAAAAATTGTTTTTTTTTCAATTTTTGAAAATGGGTATCAAATGAAAGGCCTTGACAAGCACATTCCAAAATTATATTTTTTTTGTAAAAATAATAGTTTTTTTTTCAATTTTTGAATATGGGTATCAAATGAAAGGCCTTGATGAGGACATTCCAAAAATATATATTATGTCACAAAAAATTAAGAAAGAAAAATTTTTTTTTTTTAAATTTTTGAATATGGGTATCAAACGAAAGGTCTTGATGAGCACATTCCAAAAATATATAAGAGATTTTTTTTTTAATTTGTACACTATTGTTGTTTAATTTCCTCACAATCGAAGTGAAAAGCAGAGTGTATAACTCGTACATAAAACCCATTTTACCCTCGACTTGACTATCCACCCTCGCCTGCGGCTCGGGTGGATATATACGTCTCGGGTAAAATGATGCGTTTTATGCACTTGTTGTACAATCTACTATTTTGTACATAATTCATACGATGCGCGCTTGTTCCAAATTCAAAATATTTTTATTCACTCGGTGAATAAAACAGCGTATTATTCACTGTTATCGTTGAATTAAACGCACTTTTTCGAGTGGCAATGGTAAAAAGTAATATTTTGTATTGAAAATTTACAAGTTATAAATAATTTATTTTTTATTCTTTCAGCCTGGGAAGATTGCGCCAAAGACTATCGTTGTGCCAAGAGGATGATTGGCCACTACCTCCAGAAATATGGAAAAGTAAGTATTAGAAATTTGAATTGAGGAGCTTGGTGGCACAGTGGTTTAGCGCCTGGCCCAGCAATTGCGGAGGTTAAGCAACGTTCGCAAGGGTCGGTCATGGGATGGGTGACCAAAAAATTATTATCTCGAGCTCTTCCGTGCTTCAGAAGGCACGTTAAGCCGTTGGTCCCGGCTGCATTTGCAGTTGTTAAAACCCACTAATCCGCATTGGGCCCGCGTGGTGGGTGGCCCATCCTGGCTCATCCTCCTTACCACCCATTAGGAACGCCTGTGCTCCAGCAATGGGGGCATTAAAAATGTCTGAGGACAAGTATTCGAATAAAGCATATAAAGACAATTTAAAATTAGGCCGCCTGGTTACTAATATAAAGTAGTATCGGCCCTTGCTGAAATCTCATCATCATCAGCCACTTTTGACGTTTTCACTGCTGCGTACAGGCCTTCCTTGAAGGTGGATAAGGAGGATGGGCCATGAACCACGTGTTGGTGGTTTTTAGCGACTGCAAATGCAGTCGGGACCAACGTTAGGTCTCTGCCCACTACACCGTACTAATACCATGACCGTGCTAGCTAGGAACGTATCAGGCAAATAAATATTATTTGTATTAAAAGTATGACAATATTCCCACTAGACCGTTCTGTCACCCACCAGCCATGCACTTGTCATACTTCCAATACAAATAATTTGTTTTTGCCTGATACGTTCTTAGCACGATCATTGTATGGTACGGTGTAGTGGGCAGAGACCTTTAACGTGCCTTCCGAAGCAAGTAGAAACTCGAGATACCTACTTATAACCACAGAATAATAACACCTAGAACGATAGTTCTCTACAAGCAAAGCGCCCTGTCAACTTAGTATTAGTTGCCTCACTTTGCATACGCTGACACGGCTTCTAGGTGTTATTATTCTAAGCTTATAACACATATATTTTGACAACTCAGACCACGACCAGCCCTTGCGAAAGTTACCGCTGCAATCTCATATTAGTGTTATTCTTTCCGATCTGCAGGACTGCAACGAGGACGGAGTGACCAACTGCTTCGACTACCTGATGATCAACGGCAACGGGGGGACTGACTGCACCCCCCCGCTTAATACCACCGACTACGGCTTGGAATGGCTTGAGCGCTACGAGGGATGCCGGCTTTATTTAGAATAATAAGAAAAATAATCATATTATATAATGAGAAAGGACGTAGAAATTAAGGAATACCTAGTTACCTTTTTATACAAAGTGTCTGTATGGTCACTTGTACTATTAGTTATTCTGTGGTATGGTGGTGTAGAATCGTAGCTGCCATACAAATGTGCTGATTTTGAGTTTTGTTAGTTTTTTAGTTAAAAAATTCCAATTACTTTGGAAGATAATGTAAATTTTAGACTTTTTAATACCTAGTAAGGTTAAATAAATTATTTATTATTCTATTTTTTTCTGTTATATACAAATTCCTACTACGTCATAACGTCACCTTGCAAGAAAATTATATCAGTATTAAGAATTTTTTATTTTATTTTAGCAATCACAACGCTATTTTTACACAATACTAAATGTGAGTTGCACCCAAGGGCGTTGCCAGGGGTGGACAGGGGGGGCAGCGGCTCCCCCCTAGAGGTTAAAAAATGTAGCCAACTGCAATTGACTTGCTTTTCCGATATATCCTGCATAAATAAACTTGAATAAATTCACTAGGTGCTCTTGACTGTACCTACAATTAATATTATTTTCATCTTCCTTAATAATAATAACTTGCCCCCCCCCCTGGGCAATGGGCTGGCGACGCCCTTGGCTTGCACCAAAACGCTGTCAAAGTTAAAGTTATCGTCAAATGATAATGCTACCTATTTGTCATGACAAACTTGTCAAAGGACATCGTGCTGGCTGGCACTAGCGGATCCAGGGGGGGGGGGGCTAAGGGGCTCAAGCCCCCCCCCAAAATCATTTGGATCCACCCCAACAAATCTGTTGATTACCTTGATAAAGCCTGCCCTCACCTACGTTAAGCCCCTCCCAAACCAAAATCCTGGATCCGCCACTGCTGGCTGGCAACCTCTTTTTTGGCTAACTTGCGCTTAACAGGTACTTTAACAAGCTTGTTATCGTTACAGTTAGGTGGTGCAACTGAGCCTAAATCCTACTAATATTATAAATGTGAAAGTTTGTGGGTTTGGATGTTTGGATGTTTGTTCCTCAATCACGCAAAAACTACTGAACGGATTTGGTTGGAATTTGGCACACAGATAGTAGATAGCCTAGATTAAAACCATTGAACTGTATGTAAACTAGAATGGACAGATCTATGGCACAAATTGTCGCAGCGATTGCAAAGATGGCGGCTACGCATGGACAGTGCAAGCGTGAGTTGTCAAAGAAAAAGTAGCATGCACACAGATGCGACACATTCTTCATAATGATTAGGATATACCTACTTGTTTAATAATATTGCATAAAATTATAGTAAGAACGCAATTTAATTAGGTAATAGGTACATGTTAATACTTACTCGAAAAATAAAAAAAGGAGGATGGGCATTGAGTATCCGCACTTAAAACAATTATTTGGTGTCGTCGAATAGATTTTTTATTAGGCAAATATAAGGTACTATATGGAAGGAAACATGGAAAAATATTTTTCCATGTATCCATTGTAATAATAATAATAATGATTAGGATATACCTACTTGTTTAATGAAATTGCATAAAATTTAATAAGAACGCAATTTAATTAGGTGATTGGTACATGTGAATACTTACTCGAAAAAGGAGGATGGGCATTTAGTACCCGTATTTGATGGCGTCGAATAGATTTTTTTATTAGGAAAAATATTTCTATTGCAACATGGAAAAATATTTACTAACCCAGATCCTTGTCTGAAAACCGCGGAAAGCTCACAAAGTGCTAGTTCTAGTTGATATCATAATAATCGCATATACGATATTATTATAAAAAAATGCAAATGCGATTTTACATATACTCTGCTTTATCTGCTGCTTATAATAATTACTCTGTCATAGCCTTAAAGAAATAAAAGAATTGAAATAAAAATCTATAATTTCAATTAAATCTTATAAAATTGAAATTAAAAAGGGAAGATAAGGCTCTAGCTAGCATAGCTATTGGTTCATGGACCACTTCCTATACAAATTTTCCCACTCTCCTTTCTCATAGACAATTACTCTATTGAGCACTTTTACGAGCGTTTTTTTTTCAAGATAGATATTCGTGCTAGGGGTAACGTAGGTACACATTCGAACTCACTATTTGCTTTGCCACTCGAGCGGGATGAGTAATTGCGGCAATGGAGCACAGTTGTTCTGTGCACGGATGTGCCTCGACAACAAAATACAGTAGGGATTTAAGATTAATAATCACTTTTAATTATTTTTTCTTTTTTGACAAGCCCCTGGACATATTTTTCGCCGGACAGCGTAAGTTAAATACCTACACTGTGGCGGCGCGCGGCGGTGTTGTCCTACATCATAGGCAGTTCTTAA
This sequence comes from Agriphila tristella, assembly GCA_928269145.1. Taxonomy (NCBI): domain Eukaryota; kingdom Metazoa; phylum Arthropoda; class Insecta; order Lepidoptera; family Crambidae; genus Agriphila; species Agriphila tristella. Next base: position 21,753,790 of record OV743442.1, read on the forward strand.
CGGAATATAATAATATACTTATATTGTAAAACTGTGCTATTAGTTCACCTATCCTAGTTTAGTACCTACGTGTACAATCTGTATAGTTCACTTTTCATAATCTATGATTTTCATACAAAATGTCGGCTCAGTAGAAATAATGTATAAAAGATGAATAAATAATGAAAAATATTAGAAAAAATCGGCTCACCCGTAGCAACTTAGACGGGATTCGAACCCGCACCCTTAGGATTCCGGCCCAATGCACTGTGCATTGGGCCGGAATCCTAAGGGTGCGGGTTCGAATCCCGTCTAAGTTGCTACGGGTGAGCCGATTTTTTCTAATATTTTTCATTATTTATTCATCTTAATATAAAAATAGCATTGTGAATGCAAAAATCTAAAAGTTTAATGTATAAAAATTAGTTTTGGTTGGTTTATGTTGATGTTTTGTTTACTTACCGATGATAAGTCACTACACAATTTTTTTGCTTCGTAGTGGCACGATTTTTGCACGTCTTCAACACACAGGTCGGCATTTTTATCGGCACAATTACACCGTGCGTTCGCGGTGAGCGTTGGCGAGTGACTAAATGAGTTGAGGTCAATTGACCTCAACGCGTGGAGCAAAAATCGGGGCCGCGAGGTCGATTCTATACATACATTTCAATGATTAAAACATAGAATACCCTATCGTCATAAAGCTAAACTGCACTGCATTTTTATAATCCTGTTTCGAGACACTGGCCAAAGCGAAGTGGCGCAAAACCGGAATCATACGTACTATGGGCAACAGCGACGCTTAACCAGTTTGCAACAAAATTCGTGTGCGCGCGTATCGCCCCTACACGAACTAAACGTATGGTTGTGCCGGCGCGGCGTGCAAGCGATTTTGACCTTAGCAGTGGTTAAGCGTCGCTGTTGCCCATGGTACAGTCACGAGCAATAAGATGTACACACCATAGAACTTTGTCACATCACGTTTTGAATAACCTAGGTATAACATTATCACACTGAGATATATCGATTGAATGTGACATAGTTCTAAAGTGTGTACATTTTATTGCTCGTGACTGTACACCCCTAGCATAACATCTATCGAGAAAAAACGTGCGTAAAAGTACAAGATAGAGTAAAAGTACCTACAGTCACATTTGTCTGACGCCACGTGTTAACACGCCTTATATGGACGTGTTGAAAGATAAGTGTGCTTTTAGTGCATACATTTACTATGAAAAGTGAAGTCATCTGACGGCGGCGGCGTGTAAAGACGTGGCGTCAGACAAATAAATGTGAACGCACCCTAATTATTGTCTATGAGAAATCTCATTTCACTTTTCGGCGGTAGGGCGCTGTAAAAATTCCCCATACAAAATTACTCTATTGAATGTTTTTACGCGCGTAATTTTTTTCGATAGCTGTTCATGCTAAGTTTACAAGTACCCTTAGCTCTATCGAGAAAAGAAACGCACGTAAAATTTCTCGACAGAGTATTTGTCTATGAGAAATTTCATTCCGCTATTCGGCGCTAGATGGCGCTGTAAAAATTTCCCATACAAAATTACTCTATCATTTACGCGTGTTTTTTTTCTCGATAAATGTTCGTACTACGGGTACTTATACCGCCTCCTCAGCGCAACACTTGCAGTGTTAAATTGCAAAGTATATTGCAGCAAATGTAGCTCCTGGAATATAGTCAGCAATGTATTGCGAAATTGTATTGCTGCACGCATACCGCTGTTAGTATTTCAGCTATAATTTTAAGCTAGATGTATTTTTTTGCCCTTTAACAAGCCCCATTAAATAAACAAAGTTAATGCAATGCGATGCGCACCTTGCATTAACTAGCGTACATACATTGCATATTCCTCCGGTCACTGCCAAGGTTCGGCTAAAACACTATTCATTCTACCACGTACGATGTAAGGTTCAAAATCACACATCAATTGTATTTTATAATCCGGTTCCGAGGCACTGCCCGTAGTTGCAATAAACCGGATAAATAGTGTCCGGAAAATGTTTCGATATCGGTATCATCAATTGGTATCACTAGTACCCATAACACGAACATCTATCGAGAAAAAAAACGCGCGTAAAAGTACTCGATAGAGTATTTTATTTATGGAAAAAATCATGTTGCTCTTCGTCGGTAAATGGCGCTGTACAAAGGACATCAGGCACATGAGACCCAAAAGTGTATAAACATAATTCTGTTATCTATAAACACTTTATGTTACTAGAATCATAAAACAGCAGCAACATTATTTTTTAACTCCTTCATTTAGCTTTAATTAATTATTGAAAAAAAAAGCATATCAATGAAACGGACATCTTTGTCAGCGATTTCACAAGTCTCCCCTGAGTATATTTGTTCTGTGGCACAAGAGAAAATGTCTGCCGGCTGTCTGTCAACTGTCAAAAGTGTTTTGTTCACAGATTATCCGTTTGATCTGGTTCCGACTCGTACATTGTGGTGCTAATCTGTATCACTAATGTTACGTGCACACTACCGTGATATGGCAATAATTATGGCCATAATTTTCCTTATTCCTATACGCATAAGGTTCATCAATGGTCATAATTGTTGGCATATCACGGTAGTGTGTCCCTAGCATAACGCAGCTAACGAAACGTGTTGTCGTGGTGGTGTTGCTATGTGTCGGGGTTACCAAAAAAAATACTTTCAAACATAAATAACTCTTAAAACATAAATCTTCGTAAAAATCTGAATATTTTCTATGAATTACTAAATACATGCCTACATTTTGGAAAATACAGAAATGGTATACATTCTTTGGTTTTTTTCTATGGGACTCTGCCTGATGTCCTTTCCCATAAAAAAATTACTCTATCCAATGTTTTTACGCGCGTTATTTTTTTTCGATAGCTGTTCGTAGGTACTAAGGTGTACTGGTGTACCCTTGTATCGGTCTGTTTTCGGAAAAGTTGTAGAACAAATTTTAATGTTGTTGTGTATGATATTAGTAATCTACTCCTGCGAGGTTGTTGGTGTTTTACAAATAACCCTGTAGAGTATTATAGTACTCACGTGTATCCCATTTCAAATTAAACTTATGGCTTAAGTCTTTTCCTAACTACAACACGACCAAATTATAACGGTGTCATAAACTTAGCCGTCGTGTAGATGTCATTCGCCTAATTATCTTGGTCGAGTTGTAGATAAGAAAAGACTTAGGCGATTCTTAAGTTTAGTGCTTTTACACCTTAGCCATTTTCTAAAGTAACTATATGAAAAATCTTTATACACCAAATAAAAAATCGTGACACCTAGAAAAATGGTTTTGGTATCGTTTCGGTATCCACTTTGACATCTCTATATAAAGGCAAAACATAGTAATAATCACCTTGGTCAACAACATTCTGTATCCACCAGCGATAAAAAGCAGACTGTACAAGCGGCCATTTTCAAATTTCGTTTTCAAAAAGTTTCCCGTGATAGTGAAAGTGTTTTGATTATCGTACTTGGTGTGTAAAACTCAACACAAGTGACAATTTCACAAGTTATTCTGAATTTAATTATTATTTACTAAACCATGGTTCTGACAACTGGTTTTCCCGGTATTTGAAATCGTCTGGTGAAGCAGGTAATATTAAATATTTTTGAATAACACTTTTTCATATTACATTTCAAATAATAGATTTGTTACTATTTATCTTGGTGACAATGTCGAACACAAATTCTAGAGCCATAACATGCGTGAAAGTATATTTTACTTTCCTATTTTAGCTAGTTATGCACGGAAAATAATTATTGGGATGGTTGGCCGAACCCTACATATTTCTAAGGGCCCGGACGTCAGTTACTAAGTTACCCCCTTTACAAATGACTTTCTATTCGTAAATAGGCAAGGGGGCTGTTAAAAATTTTGGTACCTAACTACATACAAATGGTTGACAATTGACAATGAACATAAATTGTCAATGTCTGTTATTAAAGTACCTATTACCTATATAACGAACATCAGTAACGATGATATTATATTATTATTAAGTAATGCAAATTGGAGAATTAATAGTTTTTATACGAGAGCGAGTTATATGATTTTCCTTATTTCCTTGTGAAGTAAGACCGGTTTTAGTCTTCACCACCCATCCTCATTTAGTGCAAATTATCATTTGAATATTAACATGTGTGTAATATTTTACATTTATTATTTATCTTTTATATATTTAAATACTTATAAAAAGTGATCGTTCACAGGTATAAGATCAAATATTTTTTCTTTCGACACAAAATAAGTAAAATGTAATCTAGGCTATCTTCTAACTGTGTGCCAAATTTCAACCAAGTTTTTGCGTGATTATGAGGAACAAACATCCAAATATCCAAACATCCAAACCCATAAACTTTCACATTTATAATATTAGTAGGATTTGAACAGTGCCATCTACCGCTGAAAAGCGAAATTATTTTTTCCATAGAGTTTTACTCTATCGAATACATTTAGTTAATCTTCTTTTCGGCGGTAGATGGCGCTGTACAAATTTTCCATACAAAATTACTCTATCGAATGTTTTTACACGCGTTATTTTTTTCGATAGCTGTTCGTGCTATACTGAAAAAGAAAAGGTGGCGTCCCTAGACACCCTTAACAGAAAAGGTGGCGTGCCCTGTCTATCAAAACTTTCAGGTCTTGGACTTTTTAAAAACAAGCATTTTCCTTATGAGAATAATTATTCCACATATCCGTTTACCAAAACACTTTAAATTAAACGTTAGGTACAACAGTTTTCATACAACAGTTTATTTAACTAATATTATCCCCGTCAATGTTAATGCGCTGGGACCTTGTCATATTAACATCCAGGTTGACGTGATCCGCAACTAAAAATGACATGAAACAAGAGAATTCTAATAGGTAATCTAATATGTTAATTATTGAATTACTAGCTGATGCCCGCGACTTCGTACGCGTGGACTTTATGACTCCGGCGTATGCATATAAATATGAACTTATGTAGTTAGATAAGAAAATACTTGTAGCAGTGTTATAATGTTAAAAGTTACTAAATTATTTTTAAGGTGTCATTTTTATATTTTGTATAGTTAAGCTGGATCATTATGGTTCTGCATCGGGTGTTCCAGATCTTCGATTTTTATACCTCAACAAAAAATGCTCATCAGGTTGAACAACTTTTGCAAAGGTGTTATTTTTATATTTTGTATAGTTTAGCTGGACCATTATGGTTCTGCATCAGGTGTTCCATTTTCCAAAATCAATTATACCCTAAGTTATGCCCAGCTTAACAGCTATATAACAAAAAAAATTTCGTTCGAATCCGTTCAGTATTTCCGGAGATTAGCGTGTTCAAACAGACAAACAGACACACTTTTTTTTGTCAAATTCTTACTCTATTACTATGTCTCCATCGCCCCAAATATATATTTTTTAAATATAAGTAATGTACAGACACACTTTTTCTACTGTTTTATTATATGTAAGGATAAGGATTATTTTCGATGAGATATGGTCTAGGACCTAGACCATATCTTCTAGGTATATAAAAAAATTACAATTGTTTTTCGTTTTTGAGGTTAAAATCATGGCCACCAAGCGCATTACCAATTGACGGGGCTAGTACGTTTTCACGTTCGAAATACCTAGTTAATCAAAAAAATCAAAACTTGTAAAAAAACTTCCAACTTGATAAAAACTCAATGGGAAATCCTCGGTATTTCTGAGGTTGTCCGGCGACTCTCCATTCCGTGTGTCATTTTTTTATAAGTTTCTTGTAGTTATAAATTATTTGGAAAAAGACCTAATTGAGATGAACTTGTAAAATAAGTATATACTTGTAGATTTGTAAGGCACATCCAGCTTTGGCACCAGGAGGGGGTCACATGTCGAGGGAGCCGTGGTCAAGTCAAGAACTTATAATTTAATTTTGATAACAATAGAAGTAAAAAGTAGGTATTTTATTAATGTACGTGTAAGTAAAAAACAGGTAAACTGGGCATTTAGGGCATTGGCAACTTGCGTGGTGAGTAACAACAGCTACATTTTCGATAGAAAAAATAAAAAAAAATTAGAATGAACTTATTGGGCCTGTTCTTAGAACACTTTTCTATAAAACTAATAAGGTCATTTTGATTTTAGTTACCTATTTTTTCTATCAAAAATGTCGCCGTTGTTATTCACCACTCATGTTGCTATTGCCAGATCGAAAGTTTAAAATATCTGGAGAAAATTTGAATATGTCGGGATTTTGCGGTTGTTGTCGGGAGAAATAAATATATAAAATTAAAAATGTAACTTAAATGCCTGTAAGTATATAGTAAAAAAAACGGCGATTTTTAGTCAGTTTCATCCACTAATCTTGTAAATTGTGGTCTTGCCCGTCTATTGAAAAAAAACGGCCGCGCAGCGTGATTTTTTTTTAGTCCAGTTTCATGAACCAGTCTTGTAAGTTGTGAGCTTGCCTGTCTATTGAAAAAACGGCCGCGCAGCGCGTTTTTAACCGACTTCAAAAATTTGAAAATTAGGAGGTTATCTATTCGTCGCGTATATTTTTTTTTTATATGTATGTACACCGATTACTCGAAGACGGCTAAACCGATTGAAATGATTCAAACGTTATAACATGAGGTTTGTTTCCAAGTTGGTCCCATTTTTTGAAATTTTGAAATCGGTTCAGTAGTTTTCAAGTAATATGAAAAATACTGTCGTTTTCGTTACCGTTTTATATGAATTGAGACGGATTTTCAACCATTACTTTTTTGTTTGTGAATCGATTTAGATGATTCTTTTTTTGTTTGAAAGAAGACACCTTAAGAATGATACCATATTAATTTCATTGGTATTGGACTATGGATTTTGAAGATACACGAGGGAACTCCTCAAAATCAAATAGGAACTGTACAGTGATTGAAATATTGGTAGGTTTATGACAATCAAAAACAAGTTAAGTACACCTATCTATTGTAAAGGACGTTCTGGACTAAAGTTGAACTGCGAAGTCTCAACGGAACTCGTGGAAATTGAGTTACTCGGGTACTCGGGTGGTATACCCATTGAAAAATTTTAAACATTATTACGTTTTATTTTATAAAATCATCTCTTACATAGGTACCTACCACTAAAAATTGTAAAATAAAAAGCTTTTTAAAAAAAGCACAACCTCCTTCAAAAATCTTAAACACAGCTCTATAAAAAGCAAGAAATAATGTTCAAATCGATTACCTAATTAAAACACGTCTATTGAAGTCGGGTGGGGATTTTAGAATATAAACAATACAATAAGTAAAAAAAATACTTCCAGCTCCACCCGACTTCAATAGACGTGTTTTAATTAGGTAATCGATTTGAACATTATTTCTTGCTTTTTATAGAGCTGTGTTTAAGATTTTTGAAGGAGGTTGTGCTTTTTTTAAAAAGCTTTTTTCAGTCAGTTTTATCCACTAATCTTCTAAGTTGCGATCTTGCCTGTCTATTGAAAAAAAGGCCACCCAGCGCGATTTTTAGTTAGTTTCATCCACTAATCTTGTACTCTTGCCTGTCTATACTATAGTAAAATAAAACGGCCGTGTAGCGCGATTTTTTGTTATTTTCATCCACTAATCTTGTGATCTGTGGTTTCTTATGCGAAAATTGTTTTCTAGAGAACTTTCGGAACAGCAGTTTATTCCGGAGATTTTTAGATTTTTCGGGAGTTGGGAGACCACTTGAAATTCCGGGAGAATCCGGGTGAATCCCGACCATCTGTGAACACGATTCAATTGGTTTTTGTTCACGTCACTAGTAGACCTGAAGTGGCAACAATAATTTTACTAACTGACAGTTCGAGCTGTCCAAACACTGCATCGACTTACGTGTCGGAGTATAGTCCAATAATAAATTCAAATTTTCGATGCGTTCGTTCCCAAAAGTTTGCCGTCATACAAAGTTATTATAATATATTAAATTAATTAAATATTGAATGTATGTAGTTACATAAAATCTGTATGGTGACAAAATATATAAATAAAATCATTATGTTCAATTAGTGGTTCACCTAAGTCCTGGAACCAGCTCAGGGGGGGGTCATGACCCCCATGACTCCCCCCCCCTAGATCCGCCCTTGGTAAGGCACTGGTTCAATTCTACTCTGCCAAATGACTTGTAGACAATCTCTACCCGTAGCACGAACATTATATCGAGAAAAACACGCACCACAAAAAAATTAAAAAAAATAGAGCTATTTTGAATCGGAAATTTGTACAGCGCCATCTACCGCTGAAAAGCGAAATTAAATTTCCCATAAATAATTACTCAATATAGTACTTTTACGCGCGTTGTTTTCCTCGATAGATGTTCGTGCTACGGGTAAAATCGACATAATTTAAATCTTGATATAATATAAATAAGTAGGAAAATAAAAAACATTCGTTAAGGAGCTTTTTTTAAATATTGACTTGGTTTACGAGTAATAAAAATAAATGTAGTGGCAGCGCCACTTTCACTACCACCTCGCCTTAAGGTGGTTGTATGAGCGAAAGTGGCGCCCTCAGAGGTTTTTATTTAATAAGTTATTAATAGAAAAAGATTTGAATAACGTGGAGTTTTTAGGACCCACGGTCTAGTATTTTTAGAAGGTCACTAGATGCCCTCGTAGTCATTCGTAGAAGTAGATAGAAAATGTGTCAAAAACGGCCACTTTTCGTAGTTTTGCTATCTACTTCTAGCAGTGGCTACGAGGGAATGTAACGATACCGTCTAAAAGTACTAGACTATTAGGCCCTAAAAATTCCAGGTAAAACATTATTAAAATTGTGTATTAGAAATTAAATAAAATTTACCGAGGCGCCACTTTCGCTTTCGGCGGTTTATGAGTTATTGGTGTGTCGTGTATGAGTATAATATATTATAGCGTCAGTATTTATGTAGCGTCAATATAATATACTAGCTTCCGCCCGCGACTTCGTCCGCGTGGACATTCCAGAAAATCCTAAGGGAACCTTTAACCAGGATACGAAGTATTCTATGTTCTAACGTCCTGCCTCGCTAGGCAGTACGCTTGGTGTGGACGTACCTCGCTTGCAGGCAGGGCGTTTGCCACTTGCGCGTGAGGATGCGGCCCGACATCGCACTCGGTCGATATAGTACGCGCTTACCGGCTGGTAACATTGGTGTGAACGTGCCTTGCGCGCAGCAGGCCTCTGGCTAGAGGCCTGCTGCGCGCAAGGCACGTTCACACCAAGCGGGCTACCTAGCAAGGCAGGATATTAAACTTTTTATCCAGTTTAAAGGTTCCCTAAGGATTATCTCGAATGTCCACGCGAACGAAGTCGCGGGCGGAAGCTAGTAGTATAAAATAATATAATACTTAGAAAGCGGGCTTAGATTTTACTGCATGCACGTGCATTTTTTTTTTCAAAAAATTACAAAAGACAGACCCAAAACTCGACTCTTTATTGTTTACCTTTAAGCCATTGACCATTTTACCGTGCCAGATGTGGGAACACCAGGTCCAGGTAGTCGTCGTTCTAACAGTATAATTCCCCAAAGATATTGTTACAACGAATTCATCGTAAACTCTTCTTAAAAACTTAAAAGTCGTATCTTTTGATAGAGTGAACCGATTGCGATGAAATAAAGGCTAAATTACTTCGCAAAATACATAGTATATTTCTATGTAAACATCATTACGATTGAGTTAGCGCTTTTTAAGTTATTAGCGCACAAACATACAGATAAACAGACAAACAGATAAACAGACAAACAGATAAACAGACAAACAGATAAACAGACAAACAGACAAAAATTTCAAAAATGATAGAAATGGGTTTTATAGGTTGTTATCAAACACCCCAACCACTTTTTTTCAAAATATTTTCTTTGTACAGACACAACTTTTCTACAGCTTTATTATATGTATAGATATGTAGCGTCAGAAGAGAATTCGAGAATTGCCTTGCATCCGTTTTTAATTCTTATGAATCATTACTGTAAACTAAGTATAAATAAAATCTGTTTTTACAACAGAACCGGATTTTCGGAAGACGTCATTACTAGGTAGTTAGGTACCACATAATACTTAATTATGATAATTTCGACTATTTTTACCCACGACGGAACGTAGACGGTATACCTATGCGTTTGGGGTGAGAGAATGTGTGTGCAAACCATGTTACCATTTATCTCCAAAGCCACTGGTCCGATTTTAATGCGGTTTTCAGTGATGGGTTTTGATTTGATTGGTGGATGTTCTTAAATAGGTGTTACGGTAACAACTCACCAAGGGGCGCTGCAGTAAATATTTGCTTGTGCAAAACCAAAACTACTAGTCCGATTTGGATGCGGTTTTCAGTGATGGGTTTTGATTTAATTAGTGCATATTCTTAGATAGGTGTTACGGTAACAACTCGGCAGAGGGCGCAGCAGTAAACGTTTGCTTGTGCAAAACCAAAACTACTAGTCCGATTTAGATGCGGTTTTCAATAATGGGTTTTCTGTAATGGGTTTGTAGTTTGTCGGCGATGGTGCTTGGTGTTATGGTGTTGATTTTCCGAATGGTTTGATCGATTTAGATACGGTTTTTAGAGTAGATAACGAATGATTTTCGTTAAAAAGTTTAAAACAAAAACCAAAATTGAAAATTTTGAAAAACCCACGACGGCTAAAATTGATACTCTTAATTGAAAAAGAGTTAAATAAGTTTTACGAAAATCCCCCAACTAAAAGTGATGTAGCTACCAGTGGCGAAGGGTCCATACAACCCGATTCCCATCGGCTTACCTTTTAGAAAGCCCACCCCAACTATTCACTATGCAGATCATAACATTTTTGACTTTTTTTGTATAACGGCTTACCTTCGCCATAATTTCACCCCTCGCCACTGGTAGCTACTATACATATTTATGCACCTACTAGCGGCCGCCCGCGGTTACACCCGCGTGGTTCCCGTTCCCGTGGGAATATCGGAATAAAAAGTATTATATTTTTTAATCTAGGAGGGCATTTCTACAAACGGGTATTATTTTTTTCTCAATTCGGTGGTTGAATTGAAATTTGGTTTTTAGAAGTAATTTAATAACGAAGATTGAAGTTTATTCCATCCTGAATCTGAAAATTACAATGGCACCAGATTTTGTGAAGTAGTTTATGAGAAAATTTAAGCACCTAATTGAGAAAGCATCGAATTGAGAAAATGAATCATCGAATTGAGTAATGGCCCAGCGAATTTAGAAATGGTGTTACCTTATATAGAAATAATGTATGTGGAATGATCAAATATACAAATACCTAAAACGTTTTTGATTACTGATCGCTGGTCTAATAGTCAGTTGGTTAATTTTAGGTTTGAGTGCCTATATTAATGTTTCTAAAATATAAATGAATATCAAAAGGGTTAACAAAATAGTAGGTACTGAATTAGTGTAACAAATGACGGTTTGTCATGTTCATTTAAAAAAATATATTACCCGCCAGTGTGGGGGTAATCAAGCAAGGTCTCTATTTAATATTGGCTTTCCAAAAACTGGCGTTTTATAATAGGTCTGACAATTTGGATTTAAAATCACTATTCTTTTTGGGGATGTTTTTCATTTTAATATTTCTAGTTTTCAATGATCTCTGGCTGATTTGTCCAAAGACCTGATCGCTGTTGCCAATTTAATTATTCATCTACATGACAAAATTTGTGCTTTATTACTTGAACCAGTAACTGTTTGACTTTCCTGTACTCTGCAAATTACAATTTATTGATGCCTGTATGCTGCCCATGATGATATTCTACAAATTTATGCAAACGATCTTCTTGACAGCAGCTTAGTTTTCCCATAGCTAGCTTTTTATTAGATACTAGCGGCTGCCCGCGGTTTCACCCGCGTGGTTCCCGTTCCCGTGGGAATATCGGAATAAAAAGTATTTTATGTTTTAACCTAGGCTATCTACTATCTGTGTGCCAAATTCCAACCAAATCCGTTTAGTAGTTTTTGCGTGATTGAGGAACAAACATCCAAACATCTAAATATCCAAATCCACAAACTTTCACATTTCTAACATTAGTAGGAAGTAAGATAAGATGATTTGCATTCTAAACTACTTGATTGAATGTCCCACAAAATTCTATTTAGATATCTAGATTTTAGAGATTTTTTAAGAGAAAGATCGGGCATTTTTTTGGTATGAGAAAACTAAGATGCTGTCATGAAGATTGCTTGCATAAGTCTGTAGAATGTATGCATTCAGGCTTCTATGAATTTAAATCTGCAGATTACACAAACGACAGACAGTTTCCAAAAATATTCAAAGGTAAGTTAGATGTCAACAAAAATTCTTCAATAAAAAAAAATTGAATCAAGTAATAAAGCACAAACTTTTTCATGTAAAATAATTAAAGCAACTGGTTATCAACACAGCAAGCAGTTCTTTGGATAAATTGACCAGAGAACCAGAGCATGTAAAAACTGGAAATATTGAAATGAAAAAAGTCCCGAACAAGAATAGTGATTTTAAATCAAAATTGTCGGTTTTAGATCTATCAGAAAATGATAGTTTTGGAAAGCTAAGATAAACATAGAGACCTTGATAATTACCCCAACACTGGTTGATACTAACTTTACTGAGATGACCGTAAAATAATTTTAATTCTGAAGATGAATATGCTATACTGTACGATATTATATTATTTACTTTTAAAAGTGAATATTGAGATAACTTTCTAGGAAAACAAGAATTCAAGTGATCTCTTGTCTCTGATTGAATCGGATATTTTGTTATAAAGCTTGAAGTAAATATACATAATATGCCTTAATCATAGTTTTTGATAAGTGAAATCTCAATTCGATGTAATTTTTCTCAATTCGATGCCCCATTTTCCAAGGAATTGAAATCCACTGAATTGAGAAAATAACATAATTCATCAAATTAATTGTAAATGTTATAAATTACAGCATTTTCTACGAAAAATACTGGAAGATGTCAATTAAATATTCAATTAATTTAGCACAAATCTCATTAAATACTTCATAAATAAAATTTATGTCGTCCACCGATTTGAGAAATGACCCGAACCCAAAAACACCGAATGACTTTGAACCTTCGAAAAATGCTCCTCAATGCAGCAGTCCTCCCGTCCACACTGCTTAGCTGCTCAGGCGCAGCTGCTGGGTGGCGGGAATCAGTAATGTGCGTTCATACTGTACGTAGTTAGTGACTTAGGTAAGGAAAACTAAAATTCACCGAATTGAGGCACACGCTGGCGACAAAATTAAAATGTGTTATTGTGTTAAAACCCAAGGCTTCGCATTAAATATAATTACAAACATGCCTTTATTATCTATCCCTTGTTCTGTGAATGCTGGAATTATAATGAACAAGTTATTATTTTAAGAGTTATGAAACAATGACCAACAAATTCTGGAAAGGCGACACGCCATTTTAAGCCAAATTCTGCCCGTTTTCAAACTTTAGGAATTTTTTTTGGTGCTTTATAAATCCTGACGGTCTTTTGGATATGCTCTCCATCAGACCAAGAGTCCTACTATTAATACGTGTGATTTTTTTCAAGTATGTAATTAGATTTTAAATGTACTTTTTTCGCTAGAGTAGATCAATCGGTACCTCCCGTAGAAATGCCCCTATCTACTATCTGTGTGCCAGATTTCAACCAAATCCGTTCAGTAGTTTTTGCGTGATTGAGGAACAAACATCCAAACCCACAACTTTCACATTTATAATATTAGTAGGATTCATAAATTACAAACGCAAGAAAAATCCCTCGGGGGCTGCCATTGCCATCTCTCTAAAGTAACTATTAACATAATTAATCACAACTGCAAAATATTAGTTCATTTTGGGGCAGGTCATGGCAGCCCCCGGCGGATTTTTCTTGCGTTTGTAATTTATGAATAGGTGGATAAATATGTAAAGTACCTACATCACTTTTAGTCGAGGGATTTTCGTAAAACTTTTTTTACTCTTTTGAAATTAAGGGTAACAATTTTAGCCGTCGTGGGTTTTTAAAAAAATTCAATTTTGCTTTTTTGTTGTAGTATTTTTTTAGGCGCCATATTGTATTGATAATAATATAATAATATAATAATAAATAAATAATATATTGTATAGATTTGCTTGATTCTTCACAAGCGTCAGTGTTATTATTTTATACATACATAATTATACGGGATAGACCCAAGACCATTTTTAAAAGATATTTACTCTCTCGAGTACTTTTTTACGCGCGTTTTTTTTTCTCGATAGATGTTCGTGCTACGGGAACAGTACCCCTAGCACGAACATCTTTCGAGAGAAAAACACGTGCGTAAAAGTACTCGATAGAGTAAAAAATTCTCTTTTAAATAATTTCATTTCGCTATTCGACGGTAGATGGCGCTGTACAAATTTCTCATACAAAATTACTCTATGGAATGTTTTTACGCGCGTTATTTTTTTCCATAACTGTTCGTGCTAAGGGTACTGAACATTATGGTCTCTCGTAGCATGCTTGCACTGTCTTTGTTGCCTGCGTCTATGTAGGTACCTACCCTAATGTTGTGTTTAGTAAATTTTGAGTATTCAAACATTACCTTTTCTGAAACTTGCAAAGGACAGCATTAAACCCTAAAACATACCCAATGGACATGGATATGACATGTCTTAAAAATCACTTATTAACAAAGCGTTATACTTTCCAGATCACAGGAGGAAGCAAAATGGTGGATACACAGTACCGACTGGTTCTACCAGTTTGTCTGCTAGGTGCCTTCGTGTTTTGGATCTCGGGGTCGACCGGTGAGGCGAGACGTTTATTGTAATGTAACGGAAATACCTACTAATTTTCATGTCATCGAGACACAATATGATACGATAAACATGTTGAGGCAGTAGAAAGAAATAATAATTTTAACAGTGATGTAATTTTATAATTTAATCGCCTCTATGGTCTAGCTAGTGGTGAGCTCATCCGTGTAAGACGTAGGTCACGGGTTTGAATCCCAGGAGGGTGTACAATTTGTACTCTTTTTCATTGGTGGTAGGGCTTATTTCAAGTCTGGCTAGGTACCACCATCTTACTAAGTCTGACGCTATAACAATTTAAAAACTGGAACATATCCGGCAGTTAGAGGTAAGATAGCCAGTTTCTCAGTGGTGAGGATTCCGGGTGTAGTGCGCTTCCACCTTCAGCCATATCGTCACTAACATCAGTACCCTTAGCACGAACAGCTATCGAGAAAAATGGCGCGCGTAAAATTACTCGATAGAGAATTCTCTATGGAAAATTTAATTTCGCTATTCGGCGATAGATGGCGCTGTATTATTTTTTCATACAAAATTGCACTATCGAATGATTTGACGCGCGTTATTTTTTTCGATAGCTGTTCGTGCTAAGGGTACAGGTGAGGTGAAGGCCAAGCACTATCCCGTTGTGTATAAAAAAATATAACATCAGAAAAGACATGCTAATATGTTTCAAGAGACAGCAAAAAGAAGTATAATTTATCATTATCATTATCAGCCGAGTGACACCCACTGTGGGAATAGGCCAAGATCTCTATCCTTATGATTATGACTCAAACTCACCGACAGAGACAGAAAGTTTTTATTATTCAACTGCGGTTTGTAAACCTGTATTACTCCCTGCGACAGACAGTTTCTATTCCAATTTTACATCATCATCATCATCTCGTTCTATCTTCATACAGAAGTTTGGCGGTCAGTAGACAATAGTTTTTGCGATCCGATGTAGCATCTTTTAACTGACGATAGCCAAGTAATATATACTTATGGATGTTGACAGATAGTAATTTTACAACACAAACGTAATCTCGATTCCAGGACAATTCATCCCGAACCTGAGCAATGCGTGTTTCCAGTGCCTCTGCCACGTGTCGACTCTGTGCGACATGTCCCACGGCTGCACTGCTGGCTACTGCGGACCATACAACATCTCGAGGGTCTACTGGATAGACGCTGGCAAGGTCACGCTGCCGGACGATGATCCAGAAAGGAACCATGGTGAGATAACAAACAGATTGCAAGCTTGCCGAACAGTGCCCTTAGCACTGGTTGGTCAACATCTACGACAAAGAGAATGTAAAATCACTACGTTATTATATAAGAGACGGGACTTCATACAAAATTTTTAACACGCCAAATGTCAAAACAGGGTTCTTTTAACGTTGCTATCACTTTCAAACGTATGACGAAAGAGTGAGATAAATATAGCCGCCATTAAAGTTCTACCCCGTTTCATAGAGTTTTTTGATAGATGATGATGATGATGATGATCTACGAGAAAAAAACTCGCGTAATTTCAATGAGATTTTTTATGGAAAATTTGTACAATGCCATCTAGCGCTGAATAGTGAAATGAATATTTTATATAAAACTCTATCAAGTACTTTTACACACGTTTTTTTCTCTATAGCTGTTCGTGCTAAGGGTACAGTTCGAATACTGTTCGGCAGGCTTGCAGTATGATTGTTAGTTCACCATGGTTCGTCTCTAGATCGTCGTCCGGCATGATGATAATATCATAACTAGTATATCTACTTACTTTAATTATAATATGGTGAATGGGCCATGAACTGTAAAATATTTAAAAATAAAACAGAGTTACCCAAAAAACATTTACAATACTGATTATGAGTTGGTATCAAAATACATGGATATCCAATAGTGTGTGCAGCATAAGCTATTAATGAAGATTGCAAGATTATAACAAAACTCCTGATCCAACCAAGCCCTTGTAGTTTCAACAAAATTTTAATAACTTTTCCGTTTCATATTCTGTACTTATCGGAATGGACCCAAGGTTGCCGGAAGAGATTGCTACGTAGCGTCTAAAAGACGTCATTATAGTAGAGAAAAAGAATATTTGTATATGTTTATTTTGTGAGCTTATTTGAATAAAAATATCATCAATAAGGTCGCCAATTGTATGGGTTCTTGTTTTTCTGATTTTGTTTAATTGTTATATTTCGTATACAATAAAGCCTATTATTGTTATCTTCTTTCAGCTTGGGAGGACTGTGCCCGTAGCTATCCTTGCGCCAAGAGGATTATTGGTGGATATCTACAAAAATTCGGAAAAGTAGGTAGCACATGTTTATTTTTAATCCGACAAATGTTTTCATGTGCCTACACGTACCTATGCTGCCACACATTTTGATTAGGGTGTAGAGTTTGTGAAGTTAGGACTTGTAGAGTCAGCCTTTCTATTGTCTAATTTAAAAATCTATCGCAATCGCTTTCAGGATGTAAAACATTGAAGCTTCTTTTTGGCACAAATAAAAACTTACCAAAGAAATGCAGCAATGTGTCACATCCATCTGTCAAATGAAAGCGATTGTGATAGATTTTTTGAATTAGACAATTAGCCCCCAGGGCGTCTAGAGTAATAAGCTTAGCTCTACATGAGATCAGAGGGCCTAGCCAAAATAACATTCGCAAATCTTCGTTATCGCTTCGCTATCGAAACATGAATGGGATTGACATAAGGTTTCGTTAACAATCGAATTTTAAAACGTCAAATCCATACATTTTTCGAAGCGAAGCGATAGCGAAAATTTGCTAATGTTACTTTGGCTAGGGGGGCTGTACCTACCCTTAGCACGAACAGCAATCGAAAAAAATTACGCACGTAAAATCAATCGATAGTGCAATTTTGTATGGAAAATTTGTACAGCGCCATTTACCGCCGAATAGCGAAATTAAAATTTCCATAGATAATAATTCATTCTCTATCGAGTATTTTTACACTCGTTTTTTTTCTCGATAGCTGTTCGTGATAAGGGTACAGATAAATATTTGTCAGTGCAAGCCATAGGGTCGTCTTGGCAACAGATTTTTACATGAAAATGTTTTTGATGGGGTAAAATATATTTTTGCATCATTAAGCTGTCTATGTTAGGTCATGGACTAGTCCATGGTTAGGGAACGTACCCATACTACGTGACCCTTTAAGGGGGGAGGGGGGCCTAGGTTTCGTCACGTAGTCAATATCCTCTATAGAAATCTAGTACTTTTTCGAGCTGTATTCAAAATCAAATAGAAAAATTATTGTATGTAAAATTATGGCACACACTCTTGGCTTGGCGTTAAAGGCATAATTGATAACATATTCGTCAATTTTCTTAAAGTCCTGTATAAATTCCAGGACTGTAACAGCGATGGAGTAACAAACTGTTACGACTACATGATGATCAACGGTAATGGGGGGTACGGGTGCACCGCCCCCCTCAACCGGTCCGTCAACGGCCGCCGGTGGCTGCAGCGCTACGAAGCATGTCGTCTGTAGAGCCATCACCTACTTCAATGCATTATGATAAGGATCTCATTATTCTATCGCCATATTTATATCCGATATTCTCTATCGGCCCATCTTTGGACACTCATATTCAAAAAATAGTCTGTGTGATCTATACCATGGTACAGTTAATTTACTGCAACAAGTATAGCGTTCCGGGAAGGAAGTGACATGACCCTTGATCACGTAAGTCTGTTGCTAACAATTCTCGATTGAAATCGATTGAAAGCGCAGTTGCATTGCTGCTTTAGTTAAGATAATTGTCACATTGGTTCTTACTAAAGCAGCGATGTAACTGCGATTTCTGTCAAAGTTGATTGCAACAAAGTTACGTAATTACCCCCCTGGTCTACACTAGCTTACGTCATCTCCGCTATCGGTATTGAAAATTAGGTTGATTCATCTTTAACTTAAACTAAGTACTTTGTTTGAATTTAGGTAACCTATAAACGATAACAATCTATGGAATTTACCTATTTTATTTTATTTTTTTTAAAATTGGACATCTGCTGCAAGACATATTAGTTGTTTCCAAAACACTTAAATACAAAAAGTATCACTGTAAACATGTTTTGAAGGTAGGTACCAAGTCCCGTCCACGAATTTTCGCCATAGGTAGGTAACTATACAATTTTAAAGTGTGAAGGCGTGTTGAAAACTCATGGTAGGTAACTGATCATACCTCATAACATATTAAATTTTATACACATCGCAAATCGCAACAGGACAACTTTTTTCATAAATAATGCATCCATCCTTCAGATAGAGTTCATATAATATAGCAATGTGAACGAAAAAACTCAGTGAAATGTCTGTTCCAAGAATTTTTAAATCATATTCTAATGAATTTAAAGTTCTTGGTCTCTGTCTTTATCTCTTAAGTAGTCGAACCATAGAATATTTGTTTTTACATTTAAGCAAAATTGGTTCTAAAGAACCCGATAACCCACTGACGACGTATGTAGACGACGACGTATGTCCTTCCTATTCTATAATGCCAATTCTATATGGCCAAAAGCTAGTTGTTAAGCTTTGCATGGAGCATAACATCAATAAAAAAAATTAAGAAATCTTCATGATTTACAATATCTAAGCTTATTATTTAAGTTTATCATAGAATTGATCAAATTTAAGTGATGTTAGCGTGGCTCTAACGTTATTTACTAAAATACTTATTTTTAAGGATTATAAACGATATACTACTAAGATGCAATCGTTTTATTTTCATGCCTTTCAGTTTTAGATTACCAGTCACAATTTAGTATTAAAAAAACTTGTATTTAATAAACACTTTTAAGTGTCTTGTAATTCAAAAGATATTCGAGCTTTTCTCTTTTATTCAGTACCCCTAAGGGATACGTAGAGAAAAAAACAAACTCTCGTAGAAGTACAATACTCGACAGAGTAATAAACATCTATGGAAAATTTCATTTCACTTTTCGCCGGTAGATGGCGTTGTACAAATTTTCAATACAAAATATCTATCAAATGTTTTACGCATGCGTTATTTTTTTCGATAGCCGTTCATGCTAAGAGTACTTTTACCTGATTTTTTCTAAAAAAACACAAGAGGTGCGTGCACAGCATTTATTTTAAGCTTCGTTATCAAAGCTTGTTGTGTTTTCAACATTTTCCTTATTCTGTTGTCTATTTTCCCCTCATTATGGTCGCGTCCTATTCAGAATATTCATCTACACACAGCCTCTCACCGCGACCCCTTTATGTAATGTTAGCACCAAATACAAAGTCAAGACAGTAGCGCCACCACTATGGCTGTATTGGAAAACGCTACCTAACGTCATTTCATTTGTATTGTTGCGCCAGCACCTAGGAACTTTTAGATCGAAAAAAAAACGTGTCAAATAGTAGACTCGATAGAGTAATTATCTATAGGTACCTATTACCTACCACATTTCGCTTTTCATAAAACTAAAAAATCACATAATCTATCAAAAAAAAAATAACGCGCGTAAAGACATTCGATAGAGTAATTGTGTATGGGAGATTTGTACAGCGCCATCTACCGCCGAGAAGCGAAATTAAATTTTCCAAAGAAAATTACTCTATCGAATACTTTTACGCCCGATTTTTTTTCGATAGATGTTCGTGCTAATTAAGGTTACAGTACATGTAGCACGAACATATATCGTAGAAAAAAACGCGCGTAAGTACTCGATAGAAGGTAATTGTCAATGGAAAACTTCATTCCGCTTTTCTGTACAAATTTCCCATACAAAATTATTCTATCGAGTAGGTACTTTTCAGCGCATCTTTTTCTCGATAGATGTTCGTTCGTTCGTCAAAATCCATTGACGTGATGAATCGCTATAAATATCATATCGCATTTCGGTAATAATGCTAGGAGAGTTGGTATTAGTTTTACCCAAAAGAGGTTAAATATTACAATGTTTCAAAGCAGCTAGCCTGAGGATGGGCCATAACCCACCACGCGGGCCCAACGTGGATTGGTAGGTGTTAAGGACTACAAATACAGCTGGGACCAACGGCTTATCGTGCTTTCCAAAGCACGGAGGAGGAGAATGAATTTTTGGTTACCCATCCCATGACCGACCCTTGCGAAAGTTGCTCAACCTCCGCAATCGCTGGGCCAGGCACCTAGCTCCTCAGCTAGGATATGGAGCGGTGCAAATGAGAATGAATATGCAAGGCACACAAGACACGAACATAATGAGAACAGGGGCAGGCGACCAATGCATCTTACATTACAATGAGTTGAATAATAGAGAGATCCTTGTGAAGGTAGCCTCATCAACTCATCGACTCTAAGACCCGTATTTATAAACAGCTCTCAACGTTGAGAGCTATCTTGAGATCATACTTGTGATGCTCTTCATATAGGAACAGCATTTTTCAGGTATGATCTGTACCCTTAGCACGAACAGCTATCGAGAAAAATAATGCGCGTAAACTTACTCGATAGGGAATTCTCTATGGAAAATTTAATTTCGCTATTCGGCGGTAGATGGCGCTGTACTAAATTTTCATACAAAGTTGCACTATCGAATGATTTTACGCGCGTTATTTTTTTCGATAGCTGTTCGTGCTACGGGTACTGAAGATGAGATGACTCTCATCGTTGTGAGCGATTTATAAAGGGAAGAAATTTAATGACCACCAAAAAAACCATCGTTACCCTAAACAGCCTCATCCTAAAAAAATATAATATGTACAAATAAATAAAACCTGTACCAAAATTTTTCGGGCTATTTAAGTCATGCCTGCACTACAAAAGCTTTTCATAACCCAAAAAGGCCACGCGTGCACCAAATTTAAACTAGCAAAGTTTTGTGTCATTACTACCCAAATATATCACTACGTTTGCCATAGAAATAGAATAGAAATAGAAATATTTTTTATTTAAATAGACTTATTACAAGTTCTTATAAATCGTTCAGTTTTTTTTCCCTACCACCCATTCGGGACGTCTTTTTGCTGACAAGAAGAATGGGCGCAAGAAACTTATCAGTCTCATCAAAAGTAACGATATTTACAATTTATTATATCGTTACCTACCAAATACAATCAAAATAAAAAAATAAATATAAACATAAAAAGGTATATTATATTGATGGCAAATTGGCTTTAAATTGTAGCCATTAATAAATGAATGCAAACTAGGTAATGTTTTTTTTTGGGGCCGTTATTTTATTGAAAGCTCTAAGAAGCTCAGCCTATAGTAAACACTAGCTTCCACCCGCGGCTTCGTCCGCGTGGATATTAGAGAAAATCCTTAAAACCTTCAACCCGGGATCCGACCAGCCGTTTTTACGCGATTAGGCGTGTCCCCCCCCCCCCCCCCCCCCCCACCAAGCGCGCTGCCTCGCGAGGCATGACGTTTGCCGCATGTGGCGGGCCTCGCACGAGGCTGCTTGCTTTAACCGCGTAAAAACGGCTGGTCGGATCCTAAGGATTTTCTCTAATATCCACGCGGACGAAGTCGCGGGCGGAAGCTAGTTTATTACAATAATCAGAATTGGGTCCAAAGATAATATTATTCCCGTTTCTTTTCGCTTTCCCGTTCCCGTTCCCGGCCCCGTCCCCGTCCCCATCCCCTAGGGTTGAGTCCACTGTGTTGGACTTCAAAATAAATGTCATTTTCGTAATCACCATCCCATAAAACCTCAAGAACGACATCCACATCGATTGTCATTTTTACTTACATTACGGGGGTAAGTAAAAATGACAATCGATGTGATAAGGAATGATTTTCAAAATAACAAAATATGTGTTTGCCTATTTATTTTTAGACGTGCTCGAACTAATTTTAAAGTTGTAATGTCTATTTTATATTATTTTTTCATCCAAATTTGAACCCCATTTTCACCCCCTTAGGGGTTAAATCTTATCCACGGTGTTGGACTTCAAAATAAATGTCATTTTCGCAATCGCCATCTCATAAAACCTCAAGAACGACATCCATATCGATTTTTATGTTTACTTACCCATTTACCCCCTAAGGGGTGGATTTTTAAAATCACAAAATATATAATTGCCAATATTTATTTTTAGACGTGCTCCAAGTAATTTTAAAGTTGTAATGTCTATTTTATATTATTTTTCCATACAAAATTTGACCCCATTTTCACCCCTTTAGGGGTTAAATCATGTCCACCTTGTTGGATTTCAAAATAAATGTCATTTTCGCAATCGTCATCCCAGAAAACCCCAATAACGACATCCATATCTATTTTTAGGTTTTTTACCCCATTTCACCCTTATTTCATCCCCATAGGAGTTGAAATACTACCAATTACAATTTACGTTGCATTAGATTTCTATCCATAAGCCTAAATTGTAAATTAAGCGATTTTTACTTCGAAAATGAAGGATTTTCTATACACAACTCTATCCCCCTTTTCACCCCTTCAAGGGTAGACTTTTCAAAAAGCTGAGATATGTATACATTAACTTTTAATTGTCAGCCTAAACACAAAATTTGAAGATCCTAACTTCTAAACTGAGGGACTTTCATACAAAATTTTTACCCCTTTTTTACTCCCTTCGGGGATGAATTTTGAAAAATCCTTACTTAGTGCACCCCTAGACCTTATAAGGAACCTCTGTGCCAAATATGGAGTCTCTAGACTCAGCGGTCTGGGCTGTGCGTTGATATGTCAGTCAGTTTCTTGTTTTATATATTTAGACTAGCTTCTGCCCGCGACTTCGTCCGCGTGGATGCTAGAGAAAATTCTTAGAAAATCTTCAACCAGGATCCGACCAGTCATTTTTATGCTTCCCGTTCCCGTTCCCGTTCCCGTTCCCGTTCCCGTTCCCGTTCCCGTTCCCGTTCCCGTTCCCGTTCCCGTTCCCGTTCCCGTTCCCGTTCCCGTTCCCGTTCCCGTTCCCGTTCCCGTTCCCGTTCCCGTTCCCGTTCCCGTTCCCGTTCCCGTTCCCGTTCCCGTTCCCGTTCCCGTTCCCGTTCCCGTTCCCGTTCCCGTTCCCGTTCCCGTTCCCGTTCCCGTTCCCGTTCCCGTTCCCGTTCCCGTTCCCGTTCCCGTTCCCGTTCCCGTTCCCGTTCCCGTTCCCGTTCCCGTTCCCGTTCCCGTTCCCGTTCCCGTTCCCGTTCCCGTTCCCGTTCCCGTTCCCGTTCCCGTTCCCGATTCCCGTTCCCGTTCCCGTTCCCGTTCCCGTTCCCGTAACCGTTCACGTTTCCGTTCCGTTCCCGTTCCTTCCCCCCCCCCTTTCCCGTTCCGTTCCCGATCTCGTTCCGTTCGCGTTCCATTACTGTTCCGTTACCGTTCCATTCCAGTCCCGTTCCCGTTCCATTCCCGTTCCGTTCCGTTCCCGGTCCGTTTCCATTCCGTTCCCGTTCCGTTCCCGCTCCGTTCCCGTTCCGTCTCGTTCCGTTCCCGTTCCATTACCGTTCCGTTCCCAATCCGTTCCCGTTCCCGGTCCAGGTCCCGGTCCCGGTCCCGTACCCGTCCCCTCCCCGTTCCCGTTCCCGTTCCCGTTCCCATACCCGTCCTTGTCCCCGTCCCTTGGACGAAGACTTCAAAATAAATGTCATTTTCGCAATCACCATCCCATGAGACCTCAAGAACGACATCCACATCGATTTTCATCTTTACTTACCCCATCCCTAAGGGATGATTTTCAAAATAACAAAATATGTGTTTTGACTTTTTATTTTTAGACATGCTCCTACGAATTTTAACGTTGTGTTGTAATATCTATTTTATATTCTTTTTTCATACAAAATTTGAACCCCATTTTCACCCTTTTAGGGGTTAAATCATGTCCACCGTGTTGAACTTCAAAAAAAACTCATTTTTGCAATCACCACCCCATAAAACATCAAGAACGATATCCATATCGATTTTTATGTTTACTCACCCCATTTACCCCCTAAGGTGTTGATTTTCAAAATTACAAAATATTTGTTTGCCTATTTATTTTTATATGTACTCCTACGAAGTTAAAAGTTGTTAGTCTATTTATTTTTCCATACAAAATTTGAACCTCATTTTCACCTTTTTAGGGGTTAAATCATGTCCACCGTGTTGGACTTCAAAATAAATCTCATTTTCGCAATCACCATCCCATAAAACCTCAAAAACGACATCCATATCGATTTTTAAGTTTACTCACCCCATTTAGCCCCTAAGGGGTTGATTTTCAAAATCACAAAATATATGTTTGCCTATTTAGTTTTAGACGTGCTCCTACGAAGTTGAAAGTTGTAATGTCTATTTTATATTATTTTTTCATAAAATTTTAACCCCATTTTCAGCCCTTTAGGGTTTAAATCATGCCCACCGTGTTAGACTTCAAAATAAATGACATTTTTGCAATCGTCATCCCAGAAAACCCCGATAACGATATCCATATCTATTTTTAGGTTTTTTTATCCCTTTTCACCCCCATTTCATCCCTATAGGGGTTGAAATAATAACAAAAACAATATACGTTGCGTTAGATTTTCATTCATAATCCTAAATTATAAATTTGGCGATTTTCACTTCAAAAATAAAGGATTTTCTTCAATACGCAACTTCATCCCCCTTTTGAGCCCTTCGGGGGTAGAATTTTGAAAAACGCTGAAGCCGGTATCTATTTATTTTCAACTCTTAGCCTAAACACAAAGTTTGAAGATTCTAGCTTCAAAACTGAGGGACTTTCATACAAACTTTCATCCCTTATTTCATCCCCTTAGGGATAGAATTTTCAAAAATCCTTCCTTAGTGGATGCCTACACTGTATAAAGTATCTATGTGCAAAATTTCAAGTTTCTAGGTCCAGCGGTTTGGGCTGTGCGTTGATAGATCAGTCAGTCAGTCAGTCAGTCAGTCAGTCAGTCAGTCAGTCAGTCATTCAGTTTACGATTTTATATATTAAGATTTTACGGTAGTATCGGTAAACCTTTAGACCTTGATTTATATTTTTTGGGTAAACAATGATTTTTTGGATATTAATTTACTTTATTAGGATAAAATTTTGTAACATATTTGGATGAAATTTTTAAATAAAATGGGAGTACATATTTGGTGCATGCGTGGCCTTTTTGGGTAAATCGGCGATTATTCTGACGATACTTGCTTTTTTTAGGTTAGCAAACTTTACGTTTATTGGTGATAATTTCATATTAAAATGGGGATTAAATTCTGGTAAGTACTTACGATTTTTTGGGCAATATATTTCATCATTTCTGGTGGTTGCTTAAACCTAAGCCATTTATAAACACGGGCCTTAGTAGTGATCTCTACGATTGTGATGAATGATGATGAATATTAATAATTGTCAAAGAATTTAAACACCCACTTGAGTAAACAGGTGAAGTGCAAATCAATTATGCACCGAGGGTCGATATAGGTACGGTATTTAAGTTTGTAAATGTCGTTACTATTTACTAGTGATGCAACGAATACGAATATTCGTATTCGCCGAATAGTAGATATTTACCGAATATTCGTATTCGCCGAATATCATCACGAATATTAAAAACAAACTATTTGTATTATAACTGAACGCAAACCAAGTTACAGTTTGGCTGTGCATCGTGTACCTATCCGAACGCACCTAATACGCACTATACTGTTTGTATCTTTTGACGTGGATTCCCCTTACATTGAATGAATGAACGAAGTCGAGTTGTCAATAGTTACTTGTTTGCTTCATAGCATAAAATGCCTAAGAAGGTACAAATGTTGTGCTTTATGAACAAAACTTTGTCCGTAGTTAATTTCAATTATTAAATATCTTAGTAAAAAAGAATAGTGTGTATTATTCATTATCATTACCTTGTGTCTTGTCAGTGCAGGCGGTTTCCGCAACTCGACGTCTATAGCGCCTATTTTGCGTCGGAGGATGGATCACTCCAGCCAGCCCAGCTCAGCCAGGAACGCTCCAAGGGCTTTCACGTTCGTGATCGCTTCCTGGACGCTGCCCGGCGAACCGAGGTACCTCGCCCGGTAAGGGGCCACCCCTCTGCATTCCAGCAGAACGTGGGCGGCTGTTTCTTCTTCCTCCATGCATCCTCTGCATAGGGGACTGTCCGTGACACCTAAGTTAAAAAGATGTCTGTTAAATTGTCCATGACCAGTAATAGCACCTGTTACTAGGCGAAGTTGCGGTCTGCACAGTTGTATCAGGGACCTGGATAGACGAGCGTCCACGCGCGGTAGAGCGAGTTTCGCCTGTCTGCACGAGTCCAGCGAGCTCCAGTTCTGTTGGTGTAGTTCTATGGTATGTTCACGGATCTTACTTGCAAACCAGCTGGTCGGGATAGGCACGATCGGCTCTGGGCCAGTAGGCGCCGAACCAGATGCGCGTCTAGCCAGTTCGTCGGCTGCATCGTTTCCCCGTGATCCACTGTGACCTTTGATCCATTGGATAGTAATAGTATTAAGTGTACCTACTGTATTTAGGGCGTGGTGACACTCAAGTAAAAGGCTCGATGTGATGCGACTGCCCTGGAGAGCCTGTAGAACAGATTTGCTGTCAGAGAGAATTAAGATGTCGCGGTCTTTTACCTCTCTTGTTAAAGTTATCATTACCTTGTTGAATTATTCGTATTCGTATTCGCCGAATAGTAGGTTTGATATTCGTATTCGTTAAAGTAATATTCGTTGCATCACTACTATTTGCCTATTTCTCTTAAAGTTAATAAATTTCTTGCGCCCGTTCTTGTATCTGCTAAAAAGTCTGTAATGGGTAGGAGAATATTATTATGGACGATTCAAAAGTGCTTAATTTTTCAATATCCTTACTTAATATCATAAATGTGAAAGTCCGTTTGTTTGTTTGTTTGTTACGTCTTAACTACTAAACCGATCATCATGAAATTTTGCATACACGTTGTCAGGGGCACAGAAAAGGACAAAGGGTACCTTTTATTCCGAAAAAAAGTATTGTTCCCGAGGGACAGCAAAAAAACTTTCCACGCAGACGAAGTCGCGGGCGGCCGCTAGTATTTGAATAAAGATATTTTGGCTTTGAAGCTTAAAGCAAAATCATAATTTTAATATTTTTGGTTTACCTTCTCTCCTAGCAGGGGCTACGTATGAAATTTCTTGTTTCTAATTCAACTTGTTAGAACCATCAAAATAATTTGATTTAACTTTTCTGCTGACGATTGAGGGACGATTTCTCACTAAATTCATCTCCTGCTAAAACTTTCAGCTATTTTTCAACAAGTTTTTCAGGAAATGTGTTTCGTTCGTTATTGCCGAGGGCTCGTGATTTGGGGGAACTCCAATTTGTGGACGACGTCTCGTCAAGACGTGGCGTGGCGTCGTGTCGAGTGACTGAATATTCAGGGGAGACCAGCCGACTTAATGAGCACAGGGACGACGAAAAACTGTATATCGTCGGCGGGCTGTGAAAACCTCGTATGTGCATTTCTTCAAATTTTAGAGAAAATGCAAAAAACTGAGAATTTTTCACGAAGTTCTCATTTACATCAATAGATGCCACTACACTAGGGAAAAAGCATCAATTTTTTTTTAATCTTAATCAAAAGTATAATGCATGAGAAAATTAATTGTAATATTAAAACTTTTCTTTGCGTTTTTTTCTCGTGATATAGTTACTTGAAGTTAGCGCGCAGCAGCACCCGCCGAAAACGCTCCATACAAAACGGTGACGTCACATAATATCACGTTTCAGTACCCTTAGCACGAACAGCTATCGAGAAAAATAACGCGCGTAAAATTACTCGATAGAGAAATATCTATGGAAATTTTAATTTCGCTATTCGGCGGTAGATGGCGCTGTACTAATTTTTCATACAAAGTTGCACTATAGAATGATTTTACGCGCGTTATTTTTTTCGATAGCAGTACCCGTAGCACGAACAGCTATCGAAAAAAATAACGCGCGTAAAATCATTCGATAGTGCAATTTTGTATGAAAAATTAATACAGCGCCATCTATCGCCGAATAGCGAAATTAAATTTTCCATAGAGAATTCTCTATCGAGTAATTTTACGCGCGTTATTTTTCTCGATAGCTGTTCGTGCTAAGGGTACTGTTCGTGCTAAGGGTAGGTGTGTTTCGGCGCGTTTAATATGGAGTTAGCCAATAATCTTCAATTATCTCCCTAAATTTTGCGTTTAAGTACATGTGTTATACAAAATATTATTTCCTATTCGATATTCTATCTGACTGTAAAGTGCATTATATCCGAAAATGAAAAAAAAATCGTTATTTTCCCCTGATTTCGTCGTGTGATAAAACTAAAATAATTCTTTTTTTTATTTTTATTCCTGTTCCATCATGTTTTTATAAGTGTCCGCAGCGATCAAGCTCAAATTCATCAAAATCGGTGACTTATGCATATTCCCAATTATGGAATCTGAGTTTCTTCGACGTAGACATGTATTACGAGGTTTTCTCACGAAAAACAGCTAAAAGAATTTTTCACTAAATTTGCGACTTACGGAGTTTTTACAGCCCGCCGACGATATACCACACTACCACTGTTTGTAGTACCTACTGTATCCCTAGCACGAACATTTAACGAGAAAAGAAACGCGCGTAAATACATTTGAGTAGGTAGGTAGGTATTTTTTACTGGAAAATTGTACAGCGCCTTCTAACGAAGAGCGAAATGAAATTTTCCATATATAAATTTACCTAGGTACCTTTTGAATGTTTTACGTGCGTTATTTTTTTCGATGAAAGGTACCCTATGTCCTTTTCTATACCCCTGACAACGTGTATGCAAAATTTCATTATGATCGGTTCAGTAGTTAATACGTGAAAGCGTAACAAACAAAAGGACTTTCGCATTTATAGTAATACTAGCGGCCGCCCGCGACTTCATCTGCGTGGACAGTTTTTTTGTTATCCCTCGGCATGGACGAAAAAATATTCGTCCATGCCCTCGGGAACTGTACGTTTTTTCTTGATAAAAGGTACCCTTTGTCCTTTTCTGTACCCCCGACAACGTGTATGCAAAATTTCATGATGATCGGTTCAGTAGTTAAGACGTGAAGGCGTAACAAACAAACAAACGGACTTTCGCATTTATAAAATTTAGTAAGGATAAGTAAGAATTGTAATGTCACGTCCCTTGGTTGAAACTGATACAAGTTTTAATAAAATATTATAAAGCCAGTATTGAGTAACACATTTAATAAAGAAAATCCATTCAGAAACGTTCAAGCAACCTTGTGCTAGTCATACACACTCCATCCACGCACGTAATTTACTTTCAGCTCAAGAAACGGTGTTGAACCTAACACATTTTATCCCAGGGCGAAAGGGCGAAACCACACTATCTGTCTGAACTAATCCAGAAACCATGCTCACAACTTCTCATCGTCAAATTATTTATCTACACCCGTGTTTTTAATACCCTATAAAAGGTTCTGATTTCTGATACAGCCCGGACACTCCATAAAACCGCTCCGTTATAACTATCTATTACACAGATGACGTTTTGTACGCGCGTAACTGTGTGTGTTAGACTAGGGCTACTACGGCAGGCTTAGCGATCTTAAAATGACAGTCGCATCGCTTGATTGTACAATTATTGCTATCAAAACGCAAATTCGTCCGGAATCGTGTTTTTTTGAATAATTT
The DNA here is from genome assembly GCA_928269145.1 of Agriphila tristella. NCBI lineage: Eukaryota > Metazoa > Arthropoda > Insecta > Lepidoptera > Crambidae > Agriphila > Agriphila tristella. The sequence continues at coordinate 21,784,066 of OV743442.1, forward strand.
TTATGTGAAATTTGTACAGCGCCATCTACCGCCGAAAAGCGAAATAAAATTTTCCATCGATAATAATTACTCTATCGAGTACTTTTACGCGCGTTTTTTTTTCGATAGATGTTCGTGATAGGGGTAGGTACAAAAGACTGTAACCTGAATATGTCATAGCTAGAAGCCAAATCTACCCAAACTTATTAAATATACCTACTTGCCGAGCGCGAGATGGCGAAGTTCGAATCCCAAAGCAGACGGCTGTGTTATACCTACAGAGTGTTGAGTAATTGGAATGCTGAGAAGGAATTATAATAAGAGCCAAATTCACCATTGATTTTAAACGCGATTAAGATCACATTTTACGTAATGTAGTTTAAGTATCGAGTTTGATACCCCGTTCCCCGTTTATTCCAAAAATCAATTTCACCAGGTCATTAAAAAAATTGAATCAAGATTTAACAAGGCATTTTTTATAACATAATTGTAAATTTTTGTAACAAATTTTACTTTTTTGTTATGACAGTGACAGCCTTAAACTTGTTTTTTGACAAAGCGCGTTTAAAATCAATGGTGAAATTGGCTCTAAAAGCTACTATACTTAAGGGTAGGTACCTACCTACTTCATGTATGATAAAAACTTGGAATTTGTGACATAATTTTCATTAACAGAAAATGTTAAATGGTAGTTTTTATTTTTGTAACAATAAATCCGTAATGCCGAATATGGTAGATAGGGACGACCATAAAACTGAACAATATACATTTTAATATTTTAGTTACGTACCTATTCATTTTTGTATGAAACAGCTGATTTTCGTCGCGATTTCTAAGTCGTTACTAGGTACCATAGTAAAAGTTGTTCAGTTTAATGGTTGCTATTTACCAATATTCGGATACGGACGTAACACATTAGTATAAGTAAACTTAAAAAAAAATTCACAGATTTTACAGTCCCCGCAAGAATCGGAGCATTGAAAATGAACACAAAAATTTACGAAAAACCCAAAATCAAATCAAATGCAAAGTCCTATTATATTTTTAATGTTACCTAGGTAGTACCTATTTATTTTTACGATTGTGACACTCGGCTCCGCCTCGTGTCACAAAAGCGCCCGCTGACTGCCTCGACGCAGCCGAAATAATATTAACCAATTTTCAAAATTCCAACGAATGCACTTCTCGTCTGCTTCTGCATCTTTTAACACTATTACCATGACGATCGGTCAATAATCATAGAAGCTACATCACTTTTTATGTACGGAAACAGCCGTTTTTCTACAATTCCAAATCTAAAGGGACCACCTACAGGTCACAATTATTTACCGGTTTTCAAAATTATTTCGCCATTTGGTAGCTAAACTAATACCCTAGGACCCTCTTTTTAATTTTTTCTTAAGTCAGTTTTTTTTCCGAAATATTTACAATTTAGTAAACAAACACCCCCCAAAAAAGCCGGAATTTTTGGAATTTTGCAAAATTTCAAAAAAAGTTACCAGTAGATTTTCAAAATTCAAACGTTTTCACGTGTCTCGATAAATTCCTCAACTTTTGGTACTATTTTCATTTCGATCCTCTCAAAATCCTCGGAGATATGGTCAAAAATACGTCTCAGGCGATTTGCATCTGATAACCATTTTCAATGGTAAAAATGTGTTTTGTGATAGGCAACTTTTTCGCCTCATTCTTTTGTGAATTTTATAAAATATAATATAAGTACATAGATGGATTTGAGGAACCGACATATTACGTGTAATCGGAATGTTTATAAGTAAATAATAAAATAAAACATTTCTTAAAGTTTTCAATGCTGAAATTGTTTATACGATTCAATACTGTAAATACCGTGAAGATAAGCGGAGTCACAGGATTTTACTAGTCACAAAATTTCCATAATATACCATAGTAGAATCAAACGCCCTTCCGGTTTCCGAGTCCTCGCGAAACAGAAATGACCTGCCACATAAATTAGAAAGGCAGACAGGCAGGACACGACAAGTATTGCCAGAAAAAAATAAATGAAAAATTAGGCAGCGGAACGTAGGAACGAATGCCGTTTCGCAACCCTTTTTATTAAATATTGTAAATGATGTCATTGTTAGCGTAATCTATGTGAGAGAAAAGGTTGCGTTTAAATATGGAACTCAATTTTGTTTTAAATAAAAAAGGCTTCATAACACCAGCTTTACACAGGTAACGTACGTAACACACATACGAAAACACGTAGGTAACACACACGTATCACAACAGGCCCTATGACTATTGAAACGCGACAACACCAATGGATGTTGACAGTTGAGTATCGATAAAACAATATCACGCGATATAGGTAAAGCTAGGGTTTCCTAGGATGACGACCACTAGCGGATCCAGGGGGGGGGGGGGGCTAAGGGGCTCAAGCCCCCCCCCCAAAATCATTTGGGTCCACCCAACAAATCTGTTGATTACCTTGGCCTGCCCTCACCTACGTTAAGCCCCTCCCAAACCAAAATCCTGGATCCGCCACTGATGACGACGGTGCCGTCATATTACGGCCGTAATTTAGCGGCGTAGAACGTCGTCTATGTAAACAATACGGCGCGGTTTCTGACGTTACGGTGTCGCCGTATTGTTTACATAGACAACATTCAATCTGCTATATTACGGCCGTAATGTGACGGCACCGCTATCCTCGTGTTTCGGTGGTCATGCTAATTGCTACTAGGACAGTCGTCTAAGTAGGTAGACCATACTATTTTTTATTTTCACTTACACTCAGCTAACTGTTTGTTAATATACAAGGTGTTTGGTAAAAGCCTTATAAAGCCGAATATGGCAGATGGGGACCATCAAAATGAACAACTTTTACTATGGGACCAACTCAGAAATCGCGAAAAACAAATCAGCTGTTTCATACATTTTAAAATTTTCGTTATTAATTTTTGTATGAAACAGCTGTTTTTTTTTCGCGATTTCAGAGTTGGTCCCATAGTAAAGTTGTTAAGTTTGATGGTCCCTATCTACCGTATTCGGCTTTATTAGGCTTTTACCAAACACCTTGTATAGCTTTAGTTAGCTGAGTGTTTAAAGTTTATTAATCTTTTTTTTTCAAAAAAGATTTAAAACTTTAGCGTTTATTGATGTAAAATAAATTAAGTCAATGTTAGTATGGAAAATGCAAATTCTTTAAAATTCTCCATACAAAACAGCAAAAACGTCAATTTTGTAGAAGGTTAAAAATAATGCCACCGCCTTTTCGAAAACTACTACGTATTGAATGTCCCTAACTGAATTATATGGCGACTAAACTTCACGCTGTGCAGTTTGCATCGATCTACAAAGAAATACTTATCTATAGAAATATCTTTAAATCGATCGAATACGATCGATCGATGCAAACTGCAGAGGTATTCTTCGTAGCGCACCCATTTTAAACGCACCTAAAGTTGCGCACCTATATTATTCCTCGTTGCGTACCTCTTAGGTGCGCAAACAAAATCAAAATTCAATGAAAGGTGCACAACGAGGAATAGTTTAGGTGCGCAACTTTAGGTGCGCTTAAAAATGGGTGCGCTACGCGGAATACCTCAAACTGCATAGTTTGAAGCTTAGTCGCCATTGTTATTCAGTTAGACTTTATTGAATGCAATACGTAGTTTTCGAAAAGGCGGTTGCATTATTTTTTAACCAACTTCAAGGAAGTTATATTTACCACTCAAACCACAAGAAATATCTATAGATATTCGATCGATCAATGCAAACTGCATAATTAGCACATTAGTTTAGTCGCCATTGTCAATCAGTTAGTTTACGATACGTAGTTTTTGAAAAGCCGGTTGCATTCGTTTTAACCAACTTCAAGAATGTTGTATGAATTCACCACTCAAACCACAAGATATTGCAATCTGCATATCATGAAGTTTAGTCGCCATTGTTATTCAATTATTTAGGCACATACGATACGTAGTTTTCGAATAGGCGGTTGCATTATTTATTTAACTAACTTTAAGAAAGTTATATTCTTCAAACAAACTACAAAAAATATCGATAGATATTCGATCGATCGATGCAAACTGCATAGCTTGAAGTTTAGTCGCCATTGTTATTCAGTTAGGCACTTTCACGCCACGGACGTCTCCGACTGCATTTATTCGAACAACTGAGAAACAACTGTTAAGAACTCCTGCTTTGAAAGAATTTGCAACTTTAAACACAGAACTGAAAGTACCTACTACTTATAAAATAAAACTGTTTTAATACTTATCGAGTAGGTATACCTACTTATTTGGTAAAACTGCGGAGTTTCTTAGCTAGTACAAGTTTATAATAAAGTAAAATAAGCTTAATTTAGTATAGTAGGCTTTTTTATGCACATCACATGCAAGCAAAACCAATTAAAATTATATAAGTTCTACAAGTATCAAAATTAATCATGCGAAACCAATTAATTTGTACGTATTAAAATTAATTTAACGAGAAAACAATTTCCACATTATTGAAGATTTCCAATAACCGATAGTTTCATCCAAAAAATACCTATTCTTCGCTTAAGGGCCCTATCACATTTTTTCGTCGAAATTTCGATTTTGACGGATTTTAGCGATACAACCTAGAGAAACCTTTGGGTCTACCAAATACATTTATATGTGTACGCGACAAAAAGTAATATGATGATTCACAGGAAAGTTAAAGGGTTAGAAAGGAAAATGAAAGTTGGTGAACGATTTCTTAGAGTCAACTTTGAACATACACAGAAAGACAAACAAGTACAAACAACAAATAAAAGTATGAAATTTGATTTTATTACGAAGTAAAGATTATTATGATATAATTTTTACGTAATAATAATAATGTATCTAGGAGAAATCCACAGTTAATTCTGAGCTTTTTTAAGTAGTTTTATGTTTTTTGATTGGGATTTTTTTCACATATTCCATACATAATTTCAAAATTCCGAGGCCGCTATGAAATATTCGACTATATAAGAGATAACATTCAATTTTTTTTATTTCAATTGTTTAGCACAGTTGTTCAATCCATGAGCTGAAAAAAGTGCCTTCGCGCATTTTATGAAAATCTTTCTCTGCAATTTCGGGTTTCATTATAAAGTTAAGCAAATTTTCAAAAAAGGGAGGCCGCTATGAACTATTCCAATAGCTATTCTGCACCATTCAATAAGTCAAAAGTGTCAATGTATTTTTGTTTCCGAGATCGATAACTCCAAAATTGGCCGTTTTACGCAAAAATCACAGTCGAAATGTAATATGCCTCTTAACATAAAATCGAATTTATTTGCATAAATTACCATAACTTTGTCGTATACCCTCACAAAACTTATCGTACGTGATAATAGAAACGAAATTTGACACTTGTTAGATAAGCACTGCTGGTGTAGTGGTATCATGCAAGATTCCCATTCTTGCGACCCGGGTTCGATTCCCGGGCAGTGCACACTTTTTGTTATATTTTAACTTATTTAATTACGCGCATGTGCAGAAGATAGTACTTACTTATTATTACTATAAGTATAACTTTTGCTACTATAGTAAATTATTTTTTACTGTTAATTTTCTCAGGTTAGTAAAATGTTCTCGGTCCTCCCCGGTCAAGTTTTTCTATTAGGCAATGATAAATTGTAAAAGAATAAGTAGGTATTTTGAATATCGCCCGCAGGTAGGGTTACCAGATGGAAAAATCAAAAGTCCGGAGAAAAGGCCTGATTTCCATTGAAAAACCCTGAGATTTGTAGCAGTTTGAGAATAAGGTACGGCGGGGGGGAGGAGGAGTAGCATTCACAGGTTTTTAAAAGAAAAATATCCAATTATAAAAGAAGGTAGAGAACCTACTGAAGTGTTTTGTTTAAAATGTACTGTAATTTATGGAAAACTCTTAAAATCCTGAGATTTACTGAGATTTTCAAAATCCGGCCGCAATCCTGAGAAACGTCCAAAAATCCTGAGATCTCAGGACAAATCCTGAGATATGGTAACCCTACCCGCAGGCCGCCGGCCGTAGCCGTAGCAGTTTTCGCGTAGTCGCGTATTCTTTCGCCCGTTATGCGGAATCATTTGTCTCTTGTCTTTTTTAGGGTTCCGTAGCCTAAATGGCAAAAAACGGAACCCTTATAGATTCGTCATGTCTGTCTGTCTGTCTGTCTGTCTGTCCGTCCGTATGTCACAGCCACTTTATTCCGAAAGTATTAGGATTACACAGTTGAAACTTAGTAGGTAGATGTATTCTGTTAACCGCTTAACGAATTCAACATAAAAATAAAAAATAAAAGAATAAGGGGGTCTCCCTATACATGGAACTGAAACTGAAAAAAAAAATTTTCTTCAAACCAATACGTGTGGGGTGTCTATAGATAGGTCTTTAAAAATGGCATTGAGGTTTCTAAGACGATTTTTTTCAAAGTCAACCGTTTGAAAGATAAACACTGCCAAAGTGGTAAAATGTGTGTCCCCCCCCCTCTAACTTTTGAAATAAGAGAGTGAAAAATCTGAAAAAAATATATGCTGTAGATCTTAATAAACACTTTTAACGAAAATTGGTTTGAACGAAATATAATAAATAGTTTTTGAGATATAGCACATTTTCCAAAACCGCAAATATAACTTTGTCATTCATACCAACACTGTGAAAAACAAAGTTATTTTTGCAGACGAAAAATAATAGTGGTATGAAATATCGTATGGTATAAGGTAACCACGGAACCCTACGGCGCGTGGTCCGACACGCACTTGGCCGGTTTTTTTTTTCTTTAGGTGTAATAAAGAGTATGGAAAATAACCTCACTTCTGCACTTTTGCGGTGTTTTTTGTTGTTTTTTCATAATTATCTTTAGCACAATATCTTTTATAGAAAAAGTTATTAAAGCAACTACACAGTACGTTAAAGTGTATTTTGATATAGAATTCATTACGTTTCCGCTATTATTTACGCCAAAAATATGATCCGCGAAAAGCGCTTTTAATGATATTCTTTTTTTGTACAATCATCTGTGAGGTTCATACGCAATTTAATACTTGTAGCTACTAGATAATTTTTTTAGCTTGTCATCTGTTTTTTTTTGTGGCTACAACTTTACATTTTTTATATGAAAATATTACCCGCGCAGACCATGTTTTCCTATCATGCACCCTTTAATTGTATTGTATCGTTCTAGTAAAAAAAAAATCTTTTTAGGGTTCCGTAGCCTAAATGACAAAAAACGGAACCCTTATAGATTCGCCATGTCTGTCTGTCTGTCTGTCCGTCCGTATGTAACAGCCACTTTATTCCGAAAGTATTAGGATAACACAGTTGAAACTTGGTAGGTAGATGTATTCTGTTAACCGCTTAACGAATTTAACACAAAAATAAAAAAATAAAAGATTAAGGGGGGGCTCCCCCCATACATGGAACTGAAACTGAAAAAAAAATTTTGTTCAAACCAATACGTGTGGGGTATCTATAGATAGGTCTTTTAAAATAACATTGAGGTTCCTAAGACGATTTTCAAAGTCAACCGTTTGAAAGATAAACACCACCAAAGTGGTAAAATGTGTGTCCCCCCCCCCCCTCTAACTTTTGAAATAAGAAAGTGAAAAATCTAAAAAATATATATGCTGTAGATCTTAATAAACACTTTCAACGAAAATTAGTTTGAACGAGATATAGTAATTAGTTTCCGAGATATATCATATTTTCCAAAACCGCAAATATAACTTTGTCATTCATAGCAACACTGTGAAAAACAAAGTTATTTTTGCAGACGAAAAATAATAGTGGTATTAAATATCGTATGGTATAAGGTAACTACGGAACCCTACTGCGCGTGGCCCGACACGCACTTGGCCGATTTTTTCAATATCACTTCTAAATATACTCCTCGGTATACTAAATGACGGCTGATTTTTTTGGCCATTTAAAAAAAAGTTTAAATGTATATGATGCATGATATTTTTGTTTAGTACCTACCTATATAGAAAATCGCTAGTCATTCTTAAGAAATCAGGCGTAAAGACGCTCCAGCTACGCCAAACTTCGAGAAAGAAATAATTCGATCGCTTCGAGTTAAAGTAAATATAAGTAAATATTTTTTTATTCTTGAGTGACAGACAGTGCATTTCCATAAACAACCACTCTATATGCTGCCTCGGGCAACTTCTGGGAACTGTCGGGTTCCGTATTCTATTATTTTTTTAGAAAAAAAAGTACCTACCGTTTCCCTTCTTTTCCGTAGCTTCATTTGTTGCGCCTATTTCATAATTTATTTAAATAGACAACCGTTGAGAAATCTTGATTTCTACATACTTTCCTACATAATATTTTACCAGAAGCGGATTTTCCTCCTCGCCAAATGTTAGGTAGATAGATATATTGCAGAAAAAATATACTTTTCCTATAGCTGACTTTTTAATACAAAGAGCTGTATCTGCGATTTGTTGTCTACACATAGAAATATAGGTACTTAATTATCAATTTTTTACCCGCCCACTGCCTTTTTTCAGAAAACTAACTAGTGCAGGTACTTAAAGTGGATTAATGTAAGTAAGTAATCTGGTTTCTTCTATCCACGTAACATTCGGTGGAGTCTGTATGTGGTCTGTATACTTACAGAATAAAAAAAACAAATAACATAAAATAAAATAGACAAAAGAGCAATATTTAAGTTCAATTGGGTTGGTAAACTTTTTCGAAGAGAATTGTTTTATATATTTTTTTGATAGCACAAGTTTGAAGAATAAAGAAAATAATATTATGATTTTTTTATTTCATCTTGTTAATCAAATATATTTTTTTATATTATTATCGCGATAAAATTTCAAACGAACGGCTGAACACGAAGTTCCCTAGCATTTACTGATAAAAAACTAATTGACAGGACAGATTTGACAGAAAGTGACAAAGAGTAATCCAATTATTTTACTCTTTTGTACAATTCCCATACCTTTGAAAGAGATGTGGTGCAGAGGATTAAACAGGTATTAATTGCCTTCAGAGAGCTTTATACGTTTGTGGTGATCACGTAAATATATGTATATCTCCAAACTTACAAAAGAGTTATTTTATTTATTTTAGCTGACTGTGACTAACATGACAACTAGTTGACATTGCCAATGCCAAACTTTCATTTTTTTTATTTGAGCAAAAGCATTAGGTACGCATACAGCCGTAATAGTGATTTATTGTACTATGTTGTAAATTTTAATTTAAAATTATTATTTAAATTAAAATGACGTATTATAAAAATTCCGCAATTGGTTATTCCTGACTCCAAAGCCAAAAGCTACCAGAAAATATATAATTCACAACAGTTTGAAAAAGTTTATCAACCCAATTCCATCTCTATGGCACACATAACATCATTCAACGCCACGAAAAGCTAACTTGGCTTACGAAGGCATGCGAAGATTACCGCTTTTCCCCTTCCTAGCAAAAGAAGTTCAATCATGATACTTACACGAGATGGCGCGAGTAAAGCCATAACAATTAGAACGAAATCGTATTGAAAAGCTTTGAAAGTTTCTAAAAAGATTTTCTTAATTTTCTCGAAGTTGCAATCATAGTGGTAAATTATGTAGGCATCCAATGAGAAAAACAAAATTGTAACTAAAATTAAAGCTTCATTTCTCGTCCGCTAGGAGCGCTGGTGTCGCTAACAACTTCCGCATGCGTACAAGTCTTCCTTTATCTTCAATGCCTGAAATTCATGAATGGCGACCCTACATAACCTGTCGGCTGTAGTATTAATGTAATTCGTTAATTAATGTTAGAAAATGTTAGCCGTAACGTTTAATAATAAGAGCGAAGAACCAATTAGGTAGTGTTGTGACTAAAATAAGAACATAGGATTTCCCGCTAATTTTGACAATAAAGAAAAAAGTAAGTATTATTTTTCTTTTTTTCAGCGCGTTACGCAAGAATTTCTCTAATTTACTGCCTAAAACTTGAAGCTCGTAATATATATATATATAGCAAAATGTTGTTTTGTGCGCTTAGTGTGGTAGTCATGGCGTAATTCCCTTGAAAACAAAACTGCGGTAATTTTATCGATTTGACACTTTCACCCGTATACCTAGCTACCTACCCGTTTTGTGAATGGTATTTAGAGAGAACCAACAAACCGACATCACAGAATACATAATAGTCCGACATAATGACCTTATCCAAATATTTATTTATCTTAATTTTTTTGATTAAATTTAAAGGTCAACTTGTTTTTATTATGTTTCCGTTTGTAAATGACTTCCGAATAAGTAATTGTTGTTTTTGTGCAGTAAAGAAAATATATTAATTCTTCGAATAGCAACGTTTTACAAAAAAACCCTGAAGCCGAATAATAGGGTACCAAGTAAAGGGCCTATCTAACTGAACAATTTTTAGGTACTACAAGGGTACTACAAGGTGTTTGGTAAGCCTAAAAAGCCGAAAATGGTAGACAGGGGACCATCAGACTGAACAACTTTTACTATAGGACAAACTTTAAAATCGCGAAAAAAAAATTAGCTGTTTCATACTAAAATTAATAACAAAAATATCAAAATGTATAAAACAGCTGATTTTTTTTATCGCGATTTCAAAGTTCAATGGTCTCTATCTTAATATATAAAATCGTAAACTGAATGACTGACTGACTGACTGACTGACTGACTGACTGATCTATCAACGCACAGCCCAAACCGCTGGACCTAGAGACTTGAAATTTTGCACACAGATACTTTATACAGTGTAGGCATCCACTAAGGAAGGATTTTTGAAAATTCCATCCCTAAGGGGATGAAATAAGGGATGAAAGTTTGTATGAAAGTCCCTCAGTTTTGAAGCTAGAATCTTCAAATTTTGTGTTTAGGCTGACGATTGAAAATTAATAAATACGGGTCTCAGCGTTTTTCAAAATTCTACCTCTGAAGGGGTCAAAAGGGGGATGAAGTTGTGTATTAAAGAAAATCCTTCATTTTCGAAGTAAAAATCGCTAAATTTATAATTTAGGCTTATGCATAGAAATCTAAAGCAACGTATATTGTTTTTGTTAGGATTTCAACTCCAAAGGGGATGAAATGGTGGTGAAAAGGGTTAAAAAAAACCTAAAAATAGATATGGATGTCGTTATCGGGGTTTTGTGGGATGATGATTGCAAAAATGACATTTATTTTGAAGTCCAACCACGGTGGACATGATTTAACCCCTAAAGGGGTGAAAATGGGGTCCAAATTTTGGATGGAAAAATAATATAAAATAGACATTACAACTTTAAACTTCGTAGGAGCACATCTAAAAATAAATAGGCAAATATATATTTTGTTATTTTGAAAATCAACCCCTTAGGGGGTAAATGGGGTGAGTAAACATAAAAATCGATATTGATGTCGTTATTGGGGTTTTCTGGGATGACGATTGCAAAAATGACATTTATTTTGAAGTCCAACACGGTGGACATGATTTAACCCCTAAAGGAGTGTGAATGGGGTCCAAATTTTGTATGGAAAAATAATATAAAATAGACATTACAACTTAAAACTTCGTAGGAGCACATCTAAAAATAAATAGGCAAATATATATTTTGTTATTTTGAAAATCAACCCCTTAGGGGGTAAATGGGGTGAGTAAACATAAAAATCGATATAGATGTCGTTATTGGGGTTTTCTGGGATGACGATTGCAAAAATAACATTTATTTTGGAGTCCAACACGGTGGACATGATTTAACCCCTAAAGGGGTAAAAATGGGGTTCAAATTATGTATGGAAAAAGAATACAAAATCGAAATTACAACTTTAAAATTCGTAGGAGCACGTCTAAATATATATTTTGGGATTTTGAAAATCAACCCCTTAGAGGGTAAGTGGGGTGAGTAACATAAAAATCGATATGGATGTCGTTTTTGAGGTTTTATGGGATGGTGATTGCGAAAATTAGATTTATTTTGAAGTCCAACGCGGTGGACATGATACATATGGACCTGGACCTGGACATGCACATCCAGGGAACGGGAACGGGAACCGGAACGGGCACGGGCACGGGAACGGGAACGGAACGGAACGGAACGGAACGGAACGGAACGGAACGGAACGGAACGGAACGGAACGGAACGGAACGGAACGGAACGGAACGGAACGGAACGGAACGGAACGGAACGGAACGGAACGGAACGGAACGGAACGGACCGGACCGTAACGGAACGGAACGGAACGGAACAGAGCGGAGCGGAACGGAACGGAACGGAACGGGAATGAGACGGTAACGGGAACTAGAACGGGACGGGTACAGGAACGGGAACGGAAGGGGTACGGGACGAGTACGGGATGGGATCGGACGGGAACGGAACAGGAACGGAACGAAACGGGAATGAAACAGGAACGTAACGGGAACGGAACGGGTACGAAACAGGAACGAAACTGGAATGAAACGGGAACGGAACGGGAATAGAACAGGATGGGAACGGGAACAAGAACCGGACGGGAACGGAACGGGAACAAGAACGGGAACGTAAGGCGTACGGGACGGTTAGGGGACGTTTACGGGACGGGAACGCAGCGGGAACGGAACGGGAATGGGAACGGGAAAGAAACGTGAACGGAACGGGAACGGAACGGAAACGGAACGGGAATATAACGGGACGGGAACGGGAACGAGAACAGGATGGGAACGGGACAGGAACGGGATGGGAACGGGAACGAAAACGGAAGGGGTACGGGACGGTTACGGGACGTTTACGGGACGGGAACGCAAACGGGACGGGAACGGAACGGGAACGGGGAACGGGAACGGGAGTGGGAGCGGGAACGGAAACGGGAACTGGAAGCCTTGTGCGAGGCCCGCCACACGCGGCAAATGTCTTGCCTCGCGAGGCAGCGCGCTTGATGGGGACTCGCCTAATCGCTTTAAAATGGCTGGCCGGATCCTGCTTGAAGGTTCCTTAAAAGGATTTCGTCTAATATCCACGCGGACGAAGTCGCGGGCAGAAGCTAGTCTCTTCCCAAGTAGCACATTGGCTGATCAAGTGTCGAATTATACACCTACATAAGGTTAAAAGTGCGATTAAAGATGTTTAAAGGTTTTGGTAGCTTCTCAAGGCTGATATGTTGCATTTAAAAAAGTTATTTATTCAATAATCTGTAAAAGGCACTCCAGAAATACTTAATTAAGCTATGGGCTATTTAAGAGTTCATAATACATGTTTTACTACGTTTGCAGCTGAAAAGCGGCGTAAAGAAATTCTTCTATAATGTTTTTTGCTGTTGAATGGTCTAAAATTAATCCTTTCTAACACCAACTGGTTAACAGTACGTCTGAAAGGTATTGTAAAGTTAGAAGCTGTGCATTGATCTTGAAGGCATCTTTTATGACGCTTTTGAGCTACATGTGGTGTAATATAATACCACTGTAAGGTTGTCTGGTTAAGATCATTAAGGAAATACTTTCAACAGCCTGTTGCTGCTGAAATTACGCCTAAGTAGAAAATAATAACTCTTCAAGCTGAAGAAGTGTTTCAAATCATATATTTATACAGCTTTATTTGAGAAACTGTTGTAAACCATTTTTCAAGCGCTTTGTAATTCTCAAAGAGTTAGAATGTAATTTGTCTATACTATTAAACAGTTTTTGGCACCCAATTACACCACATTAAAGTTCGTTGCTGTTATTGACTTCATTTAACAGCTTTTCTACCTATCTGTTGCAAAATTTATTATTTTGATTACTAGCTAGTATTCGAATAAACTACGAATTCAAGGTTTATAAGTATTAATAATTAATAATGGACAAGCCTTGGTCGACAAGAAAATGGAATGGTACCAAATTTACAAGAAAACAAGTAATATTTTAGACTATACCTACCTATAAGATAAATGTTAGTTGGAGGATGATTTTCTTTTTGATAGAGGACCCCTAACTTGCTGCAAGATATAGTTGTTGAAATACAACATAACTCATAAGTCATTAGAACGGCATTTCCAGAATCCATGTATGAACTAAAAGTGTAAATTAACGTCTCTTATACAGAACACGAGCAGTCTATGGCTGATTAATGGTATTTTGTTCAGCAAATAGTGTCACAAGATAATATTTTAACGATTAAAGCTGAGCACCTCATGGACGCCATAACTAACCTAAAAATAGCTTTTTTTATTATTTTCTCAAACATTCTTAACTGCAAGAATACGCCTTAATTTAAGCTCTTACTTCATTGGCAATTTAAAGAAACCATTTTTACTAAATATCTCATTTAATTTTCCATCATAATAGATTAAAACTTTTGCACTCGTAATTTGTCCACATATTTCCTAAGTTAAAATCTAATTATTCGAAGGGCGCATGAAAATTTTGTAGTTAATTGGTATTAACTTCACGATGTAGTTGCACTCGCATCCTGAACGCATTTGTATAAACTGCGCATTTGTAAAACTTTCTAACATAAAATATCCCAGTAGAAATGGTGGACGATGATGGAAGATTGAATATAGTTAACTTTACACCATAACTTTTAACAGTCCTTTACATACTTAATTTATTTTAAGATGACTTGCTAAGAACAAAGACGTTAAAAAAGTTTGAATAGGGAGTTGCAAAAGGTTAGAAGCTGTTTAAGAGCTGGTTGGGGGAGTCCTGCACAGAATTTAACTTTTTACAGTGCTTTATTAATGCTCTATTAAAACTTAAATAAGCCTGACCGATGCTTCTCTCCAGCCATTGTAATACCAAAGGCTGTATAATTTGGGGCCCTTTTTAGCTGTTTAAGCGCTTAAACAGCTTTAGTACAGCCAAATTGGTATACCCTTAAACAGCTTTAAGATTCGATGGCAGCATTAATTAAGCACTTATGCAGCATTTGTGTGCTACTTGGGTTATATAAAACTGAAGGGGTGACTGACATATCAACGCACAGCCCAAACCGCTGGGTCTAGAGACTTCAAATTTTAACCAAAGATACTTTATACAGTGTAGGCATCCACTAAGAAAGGATTTTTGGAAATTCCACCCCTAAAGGTGTGAAATGGGGGTTCAAAGTTTGTATGGAAAAAAAATATTAAATAGACATTTCAACTTGAAACTTCGTAGAAGTACTTCTAAAGACAAATAAGTAAACAGGTGTTTCGTGGTTTTCCGAAAATCAACCCTTTAGGTAGTAAATGGGGCCCAAAAAAGCCCAAAATGACTGACAAATCAACGCACAGCCCAAACCACTGGACCTAGAGACTTGAAATTTTGCACACAGATACTTATACAGTGTAGGTATCTACTAATTAACGATTTTTGAAAATTCCATCCCTAGGGTATGAAAAAGGGATGAAAGTTTGTATGAAAGTCCCTCAGTTTTGAAGCTAGGATCTTCAAATTTTGTGTTTAGGCTGACTATTGAAAATTAATAAATACGGGTCTCAGCGTTTTTCAAAATTCTACCCCCGAAGGGGTGAAAAGGAGGATGAAGTTGTGTATAGAAGAAAATTCTTCATTTTCGAAGTAAAAATCGCTAAATTTATAATTTAGGATTATGGATGGAAATCTAACGCGACGTATATTGTTTTTGTTAGTATTTTAACCCCTATGGGGATGAAATGGGGGTGAAAAGGGGTAAAAAACCTAAAAATAGATATGGATGTCGCTATCGAGGATTTGTGGGATGACGATTGCAAAAATGACATTTATTTTGAAGTCCAACACGGTGGACATGATTTAACCCCTAAAGGGGTGAAAATGGGGTTAAAATTTTGTATGTAAAAATAATATAAAATAGACATTACAACTTTAAACTTCGTAGGAGCACGTCTAAAAATAAATAGGCAAATATATATTTTGTTATTTTGAAAATCAACCCCTTAGGGGGTAAATGGGGTAAGTAAACATAAAAATCGATATAGATGTCGTTATTGGGGTTTTCTGGGATGGTGATTGCCAAAATGAGATTTATTTTTAAGTCCAACACGGTGGACATGATTTAACCCCTAAAGGGGTGAAAATGGGGTTCAAATTTTGTATGGAAAAATAATATCAAATAGACATTAGGTACAATACAACTTTAAACTTCGTAGGAGCACGTCTTAAAATAAATAGGCAAACATATATTTTGTGATTTTGAAAATCAACCCCTTAGGGCAAGGGTCTTCAACCCGCGGCCCGAGGGCCGCATGCGGCCCGCGGTTGCATTCTTTGCGACCCGTCATTATATTGAAAAAAAATAAATTCACATGTCTTCAAATTATACCTATTTACAGATTTTTTATCAGAGAATACTAGGCCCTTGACTTCAAAAAGGTTGAAGACCCTTGCCTTAGGGGGTAAATGGGGTGAGTAAACATAAAAAGCGATATGGATGTCGTTCTTGAGGTTTTATGGGATGGTGATTGCGAAAATGAGATTTATTTTGAAGTCTAACGCGGTGGACATGAAACATCATGAACCTGGACCTGGACATGCACATCCAGCGGACGGGAACGGGAACAAGGACGGGGACGGGAACGGGAACGGGGACAGGCACGGGGGCGGGAACGGGAACGGAATGGGAACGGAACGCGAACGGGACGGGAAAGGGACGGGAAATAGACGGGAACGGGAAGGGAACGGAACGGGATCGAAACGGGAACGGAACGGGAACGGGACTGGAACGGAAACGAAATGGGAATAGGCACGGGAACGGGAACGGGCATGGGCACAGGAACGGAACGGGAATGGGAAGGGAACTAGACGGGAACGGAAAGGGAACGGAACGGGATCCGAAAGCGAACGGAATAGGAACGGGACGAGAAAGGGACGGGAACTAGACGGGAGCGGGATGGGAACTAGACGGGAACGGAACCGAAATGGTACGAAAATGGAAAGGGAACGGAACGGGAACGGAACGGGAACGGAACGGGAACGGAACGGGAACGGAACCGGAACGGAACGGGAACGGAACGGGAACGGAACGGGAACGGAACGGGAACGGAACGGGAACGGAACGGGAACGGAACGGGAACGGAACGGGAACGGAACGGGAACGGAACGGGAACGGAACGGGAACGGAACGGGAACGGAACGGGAACGGAGCGGGAACGGAGCGGGAACGGAACGGGTACGGAACGGGAACGGAACGGGAACGGAACGGGAACGGAACGGGAACGGAATGGCAACGGAACGGGAAGCCTCATAAGAGGCCCGCCACACGCGGCAAAGGTCTTGCCTCGCGACGCAGCGCGCTTGATGGGGACCCGCCTAATCGCGTTAAAATGGCTGGACATGGCTGGACGGATCCTGGTTGGTTCAGGTTCCCTGAGGATTTTCTCTAATATTCACGCGGACGAAGTCGCGGGCAGAAGCTAGTCTACCATATTCGGCTTTATAAGGTTGTTACCAAACACATTGTATAGGACCAACTCAGAAATAGCGAAAAAAATCTGCTTTTTCATACATTTTGATATTTTCGTTATTAATTTTTGTGATTTTATATTAAGGAAGGAATAAAGCTACCTTTTCCGCCAATAAAATACTTAGAATAAACGTATGTATGTTTTCGTGTTCTTACGAAATCTGGAAGCCTATAACCAATTTTTTGTATGGAAGTTTATAAACGTGAAACTTCTACCAAAAGTACCGAAATACCAAAATAATTGTTGTTCATAGTCTAAATCATCAGTTACTTTATTTTAGACTAGCGGCCGCCCTGCTTCGTCTGCGTGGAAAGGATTTTTCTATCCCTCAGAAACAATACTTTTTTCGGGATGAAAGGTACCCTATGTCCTTTTCTGTACCCCTGACAACGTGCATGCAAAATTTCATGACGATCGGTTCAGTAGTTGTGACGTGAAGGCGTAACAAACAAACAAACGGTCATTCGCATTTATAGTATTAGTAAGGATTAGGTATTAATTAAAATGTACATCAATATTGATTATGTTTTTTTCAATTATCAAGTCCTATAAACCGAGATCATTCACCCTTTTATGGGATTATTGGGATCAAATAAAAGATAATTATTTTCTGCATTAAAAAGTGGGATTTTTAAGTTAAAACGCTTTTAAATCACAATTTTTTATCATTAGAGTACTATTTACTTCCATTTTTTTCACAAAATACTTCAGAAAACAACTTAATGTTTTTGTAATAATTGTTTTTCTAAATATAAAACAATTCTTGACTGATACTATAAGTACCTAAATAAAATGTAATTAGCATTTTTTAATTATGAAAGTAATTAAAAATGGAACTGGGGCAACGCTGGGACATCTCTTTTGTCATTCGGTCTTATTGCTTTCAATCTTTGACGATTTTCTACAAAAACTTGACATCCAATTTCTTCCAACAGTTTCGCCATGTCATCAAGCCCGTTTCCGTACACCTGTGAGTTATGCGGTGCGGAGGGGCTTACAGACGAGGGTATGCGCTCCCATACCCTGGAGGCTCACGTCGCAGGTAGACCGGATTGCCCGTTTTGCGACTGTGCAGTACCACAACCGCAATTAGTGGGACACGTGCAGAGAGCCCATCTCCATTATCTTACTCCGGAGAGGGAGCTGATGGCCTTCATAGATGACCAGAGTCCAGGGTGAGAAGATATTTTTTACATACCTACACTTGATAAATTACTAGATTACATAAAATTTACTAACGCACCGCAACTTTTGGCTTGTGAACTGCCTAGACAAGCAACCAATTTGGGATGTCTGCTCCGGACAAAACTTGAGTACCTATTTACTGGTGTGCCACTACATAAAAGTAGAATAACAGCCTCCGATTCTATCTCTAATAAAATTACAGCCTGTCGATTCTGTAACCAAACTCAAACCTCACTTTCACTTCGAATCTTACTTCACTGCGCGGGAATCTCAAGTCATAAATAAAATAATGATAGGTAGGTAGGTGGCTGTTGAACCTTTTGCAATCTGTAAAGTAGCTTATATTCGGCTAATTTCTATTCTAATAACAAACTCACGCGAAGTGACGTGAGGTTCGAAGTGAGATAGTTTGGTTACAGAATCGACAGGCTCGTCCACAGAAGTGGACTCTTCTACGACATTTCTCTTCATCTCGGTTTTGTATTTCTTATAACCGTTTTAAATTATCATCATCATTATTAACATTTTCTTACAGTTACGATGATGACTCCAAAATGACCACTACAGACAGTTGCAGTTTCAATACTCCAGGGTCCATAAATGGATGGCACAGTCCAGACACCTCATCGTCATACCACAACGGTGCAATATCTAAAAACATCAACTACCAAAATGGGTTTCAAGAAAAGGAGAGCTATAGAAACGACAAAGAATATAAGAGCGAAAAAGATGACGATAGATACTCGCGGTCGCCTAAAAATATTAATCTAGCAAATGGGTTGAAGAACATTAATATTAGTAATGGTGTGATACCGAAAAAGACATTTAGTAGGCAAAATTCTAATGAGGGTGATGTAGTAAATGGTTATGATAGAAAAGGTTTGTACCTATCTAAAGTTGTATAAAAATACGTACCCATGCGGTGATTGCCACTTAGGTTCGTGAACCTCCGCCACAGTAGAATCAAATATGCCTCCGCGCTCCGCGAACCTGGAACAGTGCGCCATAGCAAACATTTTATTTTCACTTTGATTAGCGTGTGCGAACCAGGTTCAAGGTATGGGCACATTGGTCTAACGCCACGTGTTCACACGCCGTATTTATATGGACGTGTTATAAGATAAGTGTGAACCATACATTTACTATGAAAACCGATGTCATCTGACGGCGTGTTAACACGGGCTAACACGTGGCGTCAGACAAATCTTCACAGTCACACATGTGTTCGCACACGTACAGTCAGTGGCACGAATCATGAATATTTTTCGACGGAGTGGGGATAAGTTCGCGCATGTGCTCTTGTGAGCGACCAATAGCGCGCGCCCCTCTCCCGCCGCCCGCGCCCCTCACCGCAACGCATACCCAAAATACGTGTTCCGCGCAATCCCCACCCGATTTCATGATTCGTGCCACTGACTGTACACACTATGGCGTACTGATGCAGCACAGAATAAACAGGTTTTTTGATGCAGGTTCGCGAAGCGCGGAGGTTCGCGAACCTAAGGCGTACCTATTATAAATGTTATTATTAATGCATAACTAATTTTCAACAAATTTTAATGAAATTGTGTTTACAGGTGCTCATTCTAGTCCGAGTCACAATAGCAGTAGCTATGAAGGCTCACCTAATAAGAGTAAAGTAAGAAAATAGCAATCATAATAATTTAATATCATTTTTTTTCTGTATTGGTAATTTTTTTGACTAAAATTTCTTGACTAAATTTAACATTTATTTACAGTTAGCAATGGCAAGCGCAGGACAAGGTTCTCCACTTAGATCACAATTAGCATTGAAACTTAAACCTAATACACCTAAGAAATCAGCACCCACACCAAGTCCGACAGTCCAGGTACGCTGTAAAAATAATAAGTTTCTCAAAAAAAAGGGTTGAAATGATTTAGATTCCTTTGCCTCAAAAAATTCAGGCTTTGGCTACTACAAGGCTACTACTAACTAATGACGAGGCAGTATGGTCCGTGACCTTAGCCTATTTAAAAAAATGACCAATGACAGTTTGTCACTGTCACCAGGGGCTTTTCACTTAGTAGGTACTTGACTCACTACAAGGGAACGCGGCCTAAAATTTTAGTTTCCGAACTATTTGCTAGATGGCGTTCATTTTTCGTTTGTTAAACTGTCGATAGATGTCGCTATCCCGTGCTGAATCGCGGTATCGTGTGTCTTTTACAGTTTTATATAGGGAAAGGTGATTTTAAATAAATTATTTTTTTAAGTTTTCTTCATAAAATGGAGAAACTGACCGATTAGGTACCTCCCTAAAAATTACAAGTCAAATAATTATACTGAAGATACCTACTAGTACCTATATATATTATCGTAGTCGTACACATTTTGTCACATTTCGCTAGATGGCGTTGATCATTGGGTCTGACTGATAACTCTATCTCTAGTATAATAATGTACTCTATGACTGTCACTATCAAAATCATCTGTCCGTGTCCGTGCCCTACCCGCGATTTATTTGTTTGAAAACTATTTCATTATTTTTACCAATATTAAATTAAATTATCGCGTAAACAGTGATTTGTTAACAGCATCAAACGTTTCTATCGATATTACAGTGCTTACTCTGCGATTTTAAGTCAACATGCCCGAGAAAGTTAGAAGAACACATAAACCGCGCTCATTTCGACCTCACGTCCCCTTCTGTGATGGGGAACGCGAATGCTAACTCAGAAAACCCTACACTGACTGGGAACAACCCCACGCTGATGCTGGATAACCCTACGTTGGCTCTGAGTGCCATGGCGTTGTCACCTGGACCCCATGGATCTTCGTTCCAATGCCCCATTTGCGAGAGGGAGTTCTCCAATGTTTCTGATGTTGAAGTGCATGTTAATGTTGAGCATCGAGACATTTTGAGTCCACAGAAAGCGGTAAATATGTCATATATCTCTAAAATCATCTTTAACTATCCTCTAGAGATTTAATTCTTGCCTCAGCCCCTTGATTTTGTAACTCTTCTGATTAAAACTGACAAAAATTGCAGTTATTTGCTGCTTCAAGTAAGGCAGTTATCACATTGATTTTTACTAAAGCAGCAATGTAACTGCAATTCCTGTGAGTTTCAATCAGAAATTGATTGCAATAGGTAGAGTTACAAAATCAGCCCACTGATTTACCTTAGTCAAATTATAATAATAATACCTTAGTAAAATTAATATTGTAAAACGACAGTCTAAAAATACATTTTGGTATGCATACACAATGCATTCTATTTTAAAGACTATGGTCATTTAGATCACAATATCGAGGGAGTACAGTAGTTAAGCTTAGCACTCGCTGCTCAAGCAACGCACACATAGACACCTCTCACCGACACTATAACCGGTATCTCAAATGTGTTCAATACATTATGCAGTGTCGTCGTTCAGTGAGTCAATGTGTGTGTGCATTGCTTGAGTGTGTGTAGTGCTAAGCTTAACTTCTGTTAGTCTGTCAATTTTGTGGTTGGTTGCAGTGTAATTAATCATGGTTCTGACATTTAGTTGTATTCTAGGACCAAATGGACAATGCCTCTTGTGAAGACGTCGTGATGATGGAGGAGAGTCCTGTCAGCAACTGCCCTGTTTGTTGCCAGCCGCTACCACTGTCACAGCACGAACTGGTAAGAAGATTGACTGTAACAATTTTGGAATTTAACCAGCATTGTAGGTAGGGACCGGCAAGGGGGGCGACTGCCAGGGGCGCAACCCTCGGGGGCACACTTTGCTGACCCATAGCTACAAAAAGGGTCTTGACTAGGGAATTCGATCCCGGCCCTTATTTCTAATCGCGGGATTTCGGGATTACAGTTGGCCAATCCCGGGATTATTTCGGGATTGAAAATTAAAAATAAAAATATTGAAATCATACAAAAATCGGCTCTATAATCAACAAATGAATATAGACAAAAATAAACATATTAAGATTTATCAAAAGAAATAACACTTCATCAAAATTTTAACAAAAACTAACATATTTTACGTTAAAATACACACCTAGCTAATCTAATCACTAACTAAACAAACTAAGAGTCAAACTAAGTCTAACCAGACTTTATGTCTGGTTAGTTTGACACTCTTTAGTTATTATTTTTCAAGAATGGATAGGTTCTCTGTTTTCAATCAATTAGAAAAATGTTTATCTAACAAACTACGCAAACAAAGAAAATTGACAATAACCTCTCTTAACATCTACCAAATAGACTGCTTTCATGTAAAATCTTAGTTAGTATTTAGGTAGGAAAGTAAGTTTCTTAATAGAAACTATTTGAAACTAATATTCATAAGTCACATAATGTCTCATTTCTTTTAAATATGATGAAAACTTATCTTGAAGAATGTTCATACATTCTTGTTCAGTAGCAGTAAAACTACCACATAACCCAGTCAGAGTTGTTTGTCTATCATTTAAGTTCAAAATAAATAAAAAAATCCAAGAAACCATCGCAAATCCGCTGGGTTACTTTGTGTTGCTTGCTTGGAATGCTGCTTGAATGAAAAAGAAGAAGGTTTTCTTGTATTTTATGTTAAAAACGATAGCCAAGCAATTTTATTGAGAGCACTGGCACTAAGCGCTTCGCTTCCCGCAATATATTTGCAACTTTTTTAAATTATACCAATCCCGAAAATCCCGGGATTATGAAAACTTGATCCCGAAAATTTCGGGATTGAAAAACGGTCGGGATCCCGGTTTTCGGGATCCCGGGATCGAATCCTCTAGTCTTGACAGACAGACAGATGGCTAACAAAGTAATCCTATAAAGGTTCCGTTTTTTCCTTTTGTGGTACGGAACCCTAAAAATCATAAAGGTGCAAAATTCAAATCCTGCTAATGCTAACTGCGCTCATTATCCTAGAAGTATGTCTTGAGGCGCAAATTCAAATCTTGCCAAGGGTTGCTCATGATCCTAGATATAAGTCTTGGGGCCCAAAATTCAAATCTTGCCAGGGGCGCTCATGAACCTGATGACGATACTGAATTTAACTCTATTGTTAAACAAGTACAGGATAGTTGACTCAATTTTTCAACGTGTGTCCCCATTTTCAGATACAACACATTGAAGAACACTTTGAGAGGGGCGAGGAGGGGGGTGCGGTGGCGCTCACAGCGGCCGAGAGGGAGGCTCAGAGAAGCAGGGAGGAACACGAGTTTCAGTTATTGAGGGTGATATATTATAGGAGTTTTGCTAGCCTATTTAACACATCTAGCTATTCACTACAGAAATTTTTCTATTTAAATTTTATCCTTTTAGTAAGTAATAAATTATGATAATTTACTAATAAGTTACTATCAACATCCCTTTTGTACTTGTAGCACAAACATCTATCGCAAAAAAATTATGTGCGTAAAAACATTCTATAGTAAATTTTGTAAGAAATTAAATTTGCATAGCGCCATCGATCAATCTATGACAAGTGAAATAAGATTCTCACAGACAAATCCTCTATCGAGTAATGTACTAGGTACATTACTCGATAGACGATGACGCATAAAATGTGCGTCATTTACGCGCATTTTTTTTTGTACAGTACGAGGCATATATCTTGAAAACGGGAGGGGATTGCGCGAAACGCGTATTTTGGACATGCGTAGCGGTGAGGGGCGCGCGCTATTGGTCGCTCACAAGAGCGCATGCGCGAACTTATCCCCACTCCGTCGAAAAAAAATCAAGATATATACCTCGTACTGTACTGACGATTTTAAGAATTTTCTATTATTTATTTGTTTGAAAAATTAATTATATGCAATTTTTTGTGCATGCCTACAATAAAACAGATTGTAATGTACAGTGCGAGGCACGTATCTTGAATTTTTTTCGACAGAGTGGGGATAAGTTCGCTCATGTGCTCTTGTGAGCGACCAATAGCGCGCGTCCCTCTCCCGCCGCCCGCGCCCCTCACCGCTACGCATGCCCAAAATACGCGTTTCGCGCAATCCCCATCCGATTTCAAGATACGTACCTCTCACTGTATATTGGTATAATCCCCGCAAACTGCTAATACACGTAATCTTGTCATTTTAACATCTATATTAGGTACATTGATGTCTCCGCAACTAAAAATGACATGTAATAAGAAATTCTTAATAAGTAATTTAATACGTTAATTTTTGAATTATTATTTTCAATAAGATAGGGTCATATGAAAAATTTGCAATTGTTTTTTCCTTTTTGAGGTAAAAATAATGGCCGCCAGGTGCATCAGCGATTTGTGGGGACAATATTTTTCTACTAGTGCACAGATGGTTAAAATACTTATACTTTACCTTTCTCCCACCAAGGCTCAATATGGCATGGAAGAGGATGAAGAAGGGTACACAAACCGGGCCACCAACAGCTTGAAGAGAGCCGTGTATAGCGGAGCCCTATCTGTTGCTGGCTACTACGAGCGCAGCGTGGGGCTGCGCAAGGCCTCCGCCCTCGGGAGGGATACGGGATCCTCGAGAACTGACGGTAACCTTTTTTTTTTGCTAAAGAACAATTTGATCAAGTTGACGGTTGATTTCATAGAAATTCAGATTCATTTTTATAGAAATTATTGTTCAATGTGTTGTGAAACAGGTAGGTTTAAATGATATAATTATTGTTCATACATTATATTCTATAGGTGGTAGAAAAGACGGTTTTGACACGGTTGGTTGAATTTCTATACTTTTATATGATAAACCCTTCTTCGGACTTTTTAATAATAATAATAATATAAAATTTATTTCAGACATATTACATCCATATTTGTTAGTATTACTTAGACTATGTTAGTAACTTTAAAACAAAATAAACGAGAATTTTATTAATTTCAATTTAAATTAATTTAGATATTTACGTGACCCGTACATGTGCATCTGGGTCCAATGCCTAGCGATAGGGCAGTCTGGTTTATCCTTTATTGCAATCAGGATGCTGTTAGAGCTTCCCCGGACCCTGTGCCGCATAGAGGCAATACGCTTGCGAATAATGGCGAAAAAGTCATCAATTCGGGCCTCCGCAAACATACCTGACGCACTACAGTATCGGGGAAGACCCATCAACATCCGGAAGGCATTGTTATATTGCACGCGGAGTGCGTTAAAAGTCTTTTGCGTGTACTTGACCCACAGGCTACAGGAGTAAAATGATTGGCAAAAGGCCTTGAACATAGAGATCTTCACTTCCCGTGTACGCTTTGCAAACCTGCGGGCCAGCATGTTGCATCTGACTGCCAACGCTCTCCTCTCACGCTCTATATCACAATCATCAGACATGTTCTCGGTGACAATGTGCCCCAAATATTTAAATTGTGATACTCTGCTAAGGTCGGTACCTAATAACTTTACAGGTGGCACAGATGAAAGTGTACGACCTCCCTGAGCTTGGAAAACAAGAAGTTCGCTCTTTTTGACGTTATAGAGGAGGCCGTGGGCGGAGGCATAGGATTCACATATTGCTATCAATTTTCTCAGGGCACCCACCGAAGGACCCAGCAACACCATATCATCAGCGTAACTTATATTATTGACCATAACGCCATCGATAGAACAGCCAATGTTGGCGCTGCTAAGCTCCACGATGAGTGCATCCATGTACAAATTAAATAGTGACGGAGAAGATAGTCCACCTTGCCTCACACCACACTCCATTATATATTCTTCAGACAACTCACCCGACCATCTGACCTGATTGATTTGATGACCGTACCAATATTGAAAAGTCTTTGTTAATTCCGGTGGGAACCCGGAGTCCTTCAACTTCGACCATAATACGTCATAATCAACCAGGTCAAATGCCCTGGATAGATCCAAAAACGCAGCATAAACCGGCGTTTTCCTTAGGGTATAATACTTGACGGTATGCTTAAGCGTCAATATGGCACTTTCAGTCGAAAGGTTGGGTCGAAATTCAAATTGTGCATCATTAAGTTGTAAATTTTCGTCCAATTGACGCCCAAGCAGACCATCAAGTACCTTAGCTAACACAGTGGCCAAAGAAATAGGTCTATAGTTTACTCGGTCAGAAAGATCACCAGTTTTATTCTTAGTGATAGGCACCACAATAGTCCTCACAAGATCAGCAGGCAAATAAGAATGACTAATACACAAGGTATACAAAAGAGACAAAACCCTAGGGAGGTGTGGCCCCGCGTATTGCAGGTGTTCAATACTGAGACCGTCGTGCACCGGCGACCTGCCACGCGTCATCTGTTTAATTATGGATCTAACAGCTGACGCAGATAATCGAACAGGTATACCTTCCACGACGGTCTCAACATCCCTCCTGTCAGCCGCAGGCTTAAGTTTCGGTCGCGCCTCGAATTGTTTCTTAAACAGATTTGCTATCTCTCTTGGATCAGAAACGCCATCCACACTCACTGGTACAGGTGGTTTTGGGTTCAATTTTTTAGTCTGTTTCCAGAACTTAGAGAAGTTTTTGTTACTGTGTTCTGAAGCTAATATATCCATTCTTATTTGGTCCTGTCTATTTTGACAAAATTTCAGTTGTGATTTAAACGATTTCCTAGCGATACACATTTCATTATATAAACGACCCGTTCGCGGCTTACCATACCAACACCAGTTAAAAAACGCCTGCCTAGACCTTAAGTGTGCCTCCCTTACATATCTATTCCAACCGATAACGGTACAACCACGCTTTTTATAAAATGTTTGGCCATTAGAAAACTTAGCTGCCTCCGTCAAAGAATCCACAATACTACGATACAGATTATCTATTACTATCCTGTGTCCATTCTCATTACACATTTTATCACAACACTTCCCTAACTCAGCTGGAAAATCAATTTCTCTTAAGTTTTCATGACACTTTTTGGTATAACTTTCTATCTGAGAAGGATCCCTATCACCCCAGATGACTTTATTTGTTAATTGGTCACTCGACGGAAGAGGGATAGATCGTCTAATCCCGTTCAAGTTTACTGTGAACATTATAGGCAAGTGGTCCGACCAATACGTATTATAAAGAACATCAACCTCATCAATAGAAGACCAGGCCGCCTCAGTGACTAAGCAATGATCCAGCCAGCTAGTTGTGCCGTGTACATCGCTAATGAAGGTATAAGTATCAGAATCAATGCCCAACTTAAGAAAATCCGCACAGTTCCACCTTAGCTCTGTACAAAAACTCTGCAATTCCCTTCCAAATAATTCTCTAGGGTCAGCATTAAAATCTCCCAAAATGTAAACATTTTCAATGTTAGAGTTTTCCACTATTGCCGAAAGTTCACCCATACATTCACAAAACTCGGATAGGTTCTAATTAGAATTAGTAGGCATATAAACGCAAATTACTAACAGTGTTCGGCCTGCTAGATTAATTTTTACCGCAGCGATTCTATCATTACTACATTGGATAACAGAGACTGAGTCAAACATGGCTTTCCTCCAAAGAATGGCAACCCGTACGGACGCCCACGGTGTATTTTGGTTGAATCCATGGATGACTTACCGTAAAATGCAAAATCGTTATCAATTTCTCCTAGAATTGGAATTTCATAGTCGCATAACCAAGTTTCCTGCAAAGTAATTAAATCAACAGAT
The DNA here is from genome assembly GCA_928269145.1 of Agriphila tristella. Lineage (NCBI taxonomy): Eukaryota > Metazoa > Arthropoda > Insecta > Lepidoptera > Crambidae > Agriphila > Agriphila tristella. Next base: position 21,812,074 of record OV743442.1, read on the forward strand.
TGGCACAATGTTCTTATAGATTCCATAGACCTAATTACACTCTTACAATTAAAACTTATAAATTTACTAGACATTGAATTATTTGTACAATTCATAATTATTAAATTAAATATTGTTTACATTAATTGAAAATACTGACAACAACAATAACAAATAATTGGAAAAATTAAATTTTATTCACTATTTATTATTAATATTATATTCATTTAATAATACATCCTGTATTTGAGGACGTGCCTTTTCTAAATTTCGCTTATTATTAAACGTAACATACCTACGAAATAGGACCCCGGTTGGCCATAAGTTTTCATCCATAAACAATGACAACTTATCTTTAGGTATATAGAACTTATATGCTACATAGTCTTTTTTTAATTTCATGTTTACTTCCTGCAAAAGCACATCAACACCCGCTTTACATTTAATATAATAAAAATATCGATCACAGATGAGTTACGATCAATGTTATAAATATAAAAAGGAGTTTTTACTTCGACAGCCCGGAATTTACACTCCACTCCAATGTCGGCCTTCCCTTTCATACCAACAAACCGGTTCCTTAAACGCTTCCGTTGCACTGTATGCCAATCGTCATTAGGTGATTCCACTTTCCACTGGCCCTCGCGAACAATGTCCGACATTAACTTACGCTCACAGTTAATAGTGATTCATATTCAAATTAGTTGTTTGTTAGTCTGTTTGCCCATTGGCAAAGGCCTCCTCCATTTGGCGCCACGATTTCCTTTCTACGGCCTCTCTGGTCCAAGTAGGGCCAGAAAAGACGTCTATACTTTTACCATAACTGAAATTAATGGAAAAAATTGTCAATTCTAAGTGATTAAAAACGTAACAATAGTTGCATTTCCTCACGACATAAAAGTGCAATATTCGGCGTGTTGTGATCGAGGGATATTCTTTGGCAGGGTGCACCTTCTGAACCCTTAAAACATTTTAAGAAGGGGAGCCATCTTGGATTTTTGTATGGGAGGGAAATAAAATACAATCTTTTTTGTAATTTCCATACAAAAAAAATCACAGAATTCTTAATCACAGATATGTGATTAACAATTCTGTGATCTGTCAAAGCTGATAAGTTTCTTGCACTCGTGTCAGTTAAAAAGTCTGGATCGGGTGGTAGAATATAGACCAGGGGTGCTCATACTTTTTCTTAAGGATAATTTCATAAAAATTTATGAATAGTGATCGACATTTCATCCTTATATGTAAGTATCAAATTACCGTTTAACCCACCAAATATTTATCACATTTTTTTTACTATCCTTGGCGGTCGACTTTAAAATCTCTCGATCGCGATCGACCGTATGGGCACCTCTGATATAGACGATTGAAAAGTGTTTAAATTATTAAGTTATTTGAATAAAGCCATTTTGACTTTGAACAGGCATTCTGGAGCGGATAGCGGCGCTAAACGCGCAGAGCCCGAGCATCGCTCAGACGCTGGTGTGCGGCGGCGTGGACCACTACGCCAGCACGTACGGCGACCGCGGCTGGGGCTGCGGGTACAGGTAACCAATCCTTGGGGGTCTTCAGTGCGACGCGGATGACCTTCGCCACGGGTCGCCAAACTTTTTAGCATAAGGGCCAGACTAACTCCTCCACAAAATCCCAAGGGCCAGGATCTAGCTACCTTATCGTACCAACATAGTATAAATTACAATGTTGTTAGTAAGATCAGCCCCCGTATTACAAGCTCTTAAATCCTGCCAGGTTTATAAATTGCTGTAGTGACATCTCTTTCTCGTCGTATAGCAAATAAAAGAGATAGATTGATAGCCAGTCAGAAAACTGACTGGAAATAAGAGGTCATAATACGGCCCCTGGCCTGCTTTTGCGGGCCGGATTGTTAGTGCTCGCGGGCCGGAGCTGGCCCGCGAGGCGTAGTTTGGAGACCTCTCACCTACGCAACCAATGGCACGCGTTTGAGGCACGACACCGATCACAAAATTAATTAATTATACTAAGAGCTGGCCCCGGAAATAGGTGGACAATTTACAAACTGACGAAATCCCTCTCGTTAGTTAGCCATACTATCATTATTGACAGATCCGGGCACCTCGCAGATTTTCAGTAGTGGGGGTGGGAGTGGTTGAGCAACAAAGGGGCTGAAAAAGCGATTGAAGTTATACAATTTACAAAGCTCTGGATTTGGTGTGGTATAATAGCAAGCCAATCATGTATCTAAATCGAATAAACATTGCCAGGCATTTTGACTGGTGGAAAAGTAGTGCCAGGCGGCATCAAACTTTACCACTTTTTCGCGCATCTTTCCGGGGTTAGCTCTTACATCAACATAACCACCTACTCGCTAGCTACGCTCGCTCGTCGTTGCACCTAATAGTCTGTTTACCAAAGGTGCTAACATAATTATTCCATCAGGTGCGACGACGAACGAGCGAGGAGGAGGTCATGTTCCATTGCGACCAACAACGCACGAGCCGAGCCGAGAGAAAAAAAAAATAAAGCAATAAAAATATTTCAGATTTTCTTTCCATAACGTTAAAAAAGTAATAATATATAAATAAATAAATCATTAATTTCCTCATCACACAATAGGTTTCTTAAGACTAGAACATATTTGAGTGAAATACATGTAGACCTGAAGTGTGAGAAGCTGGTGCCCGCAATAGGTTTTAAAAGAAAACTGGTTACCCAGGTCACCAGGCCACCCCCGCAAAAGCATACAATTGTGTTCTGCTAATGGTATTTGTAAACCTATGTGAAGAGATAGCCTAGGTGGTATTAATTATTGCATGAAAACTTAATGTATATAACTTATAGAACTAGTACGTACTAAACATTTTAAATAGTAGCAGAATTTTGTGGTTGTATGTATGAGTGCTTGTGTGTGTGTGTGTGTGTGTGTGTGTGTGTGTGATTGTGTAATATGTGAGTGTATATGAGCCAATGAATGTTATTATATTTGCCGATATTACTCGAGTCGAAAGGAGAAGCCAATGTTATTCATTAAGTTTTTATTTTACATTTGTTTATTTAAGTATTTATTATTTTTATGTGTGCAGTAGGTAATTTAGATTTTTATTTTAGAGGAATAAGTAAGTTTTCAGTCTTTTGGTAGTCCTGTTCTTTTAAGTAGTTTGTGATCGTTACTTTACATCTGGTTCTGGGGAGGGGATAGATATTAAGAATCCCATTTAACTTATTATAAAGGTAGTTATCCCATTTAATTTAGTATAAAGTATATTATAAGTGACTCCAATTTCATATGTAAACCGTTGATAAATGTTGGGTGCAGAAACATGCAGATGGTGCTATCCTCCCTACTACGGCACCCGCCGTACGCCGCGCTGCTCAGCGACGTGACGGAGTGCGGCGGCGTGCCGTCCATCCCGCGCCTGCAGCTGCTGGTGGAGCGAGCCTGGGCCATGGGCATCGACACACAGGTATACTGTGACATAGTATATGTATGTCACTGTAGTATATGACGCAGCGACGTGACGGAGTGCGGCGGCGTGCCGTCCATCCCGCGCCTGCAGCTACTGGTGGAGCGAGCCTGGGCCATGGGCATCGACACACAGGTATACTGTGACATAGTATATGTATGTCACTGTAGTATATGACGCAGCGACGTGACGGAGTGCGGCGGCGTGCCGTCCATCCCGCGCCTGCAGCTGCTGGTGGAGCGAGCCTGGGCCATGGGCATCGACACACAGGTATACTGTGACATAGTATATGTATGTCACTGTAGTATATGACGCAGCGACGTGACGGAGTGCGGCGGCGTGCCGTCCATCCCGCGCCTGCAGCTACTGGTGGAGCGAGCCTGGGCCATGGGCATCGACACACAGGTATACTGTGACATAGTATATGTATGTCACTGTAGTATATGACGCAGCGACGTGACGGAGTGCGGCGGCGTGCCGTCCATCCCGCGCCTGCAGCTGCTGGTGGAGCGAGCCTGGGCCATGGGCATCGACACACAGGTATACTGTGACATAGTGTATGTATGTCACTGTAGTATATGACGCAGCGACATGACGGAGTGCGGCGGCGTGCCGTCCATCCCGCGCCTGCAGCTGCTGGTGGAGCGAGCCTGGGCCATGGGCATCGACACACAGGTATACTGTGACATAGTATATGTATGTCACTGTAGTATATGACGCAGCGACATGACGGAGTGCGGCGGCGTGCCGTCCATCCCGCGCCTGCAGCTGCTGGTGGAGCGAGCCTGGGCCATGGGCATCGACACACAGGTATACTGTGACATAGTGTATGTGTATGTTAGTGTAATATATGACGCAGCGACGTGACGGAGTGCGGCGGCGTGCCGTCCATCCCGCGCCTGCAGCTGCTGGTGGAGCGAGCCTGGGCCATGGGCATCGACACACAGGTATACTGTGACATAGTATATGTATGTCACTGTAGTATATGACGCAGCGACATGACGGAGTGCGGCGGCGTGCCGTCCATCCCGCGCCTGCAGCTGCTGGTGGAGCGAGCCTGGGCCATGGGCATCGACACACAGGTATACTGTGACATAGTGTATGTGTATGTTAGTGTAATATATGACGCAGCGACGTGACGGAGTGCGGCGGCGTGCCGTCCATCCCGCGCCTGCAGCTGCTGGTGGAGCGAGCCTGGGCCATGGGCATCGACACACAGGTATACTGTGACATAGTGTATGTGTATGTTAGTGTAATATATGACGCAGCGACGTGACGGAGTGCGGCGGCGTGCCGTCCATCCCGCGCCTGCAGCTGCTGGTGGAGCGAGCCTGGGCCATGGGCATCGACACACAGGTATACTGTGACATAGTGTATGTGTATGTTAGTGTAATATATGACGCAGCGACGTGACGGAGTGCGGCGGCGTGCCGTCCATCCCGCGCCTGCAGCTGCTGGTGGAGCGAGCCTGGGCCATGGGCATCGACACACAGGTATACTGTGACATAGTATATGTATGTCACTGTAGTATATGACGTGACGGAGTGCGGCGGCGTGCCGTCCATCCCGCGCCTGCAGCTGCTGGTGGAGCGAGCCTGGGCGCGAATTTACAAAGGCTATACTATTTCAGTCACGAGTCAGACTCTAATGGTTGAGCTTTTGTTTATGCATATTACTCAACAATACCTAAACTATTTCAGTAAAAGAAATGACTCAAATGGATTAGCTTTTGCGTTGATATTTTCAAAGAAAATGCACGGACAAAACCTAGTACGGTATTATACATATTCACTCAAATAGTTAAGCTTTTGTCCTAGTCGAGTAGAGTCTCACAGCCTTGTTTATCGCGAATTAAATTATTAAAAAAATTAAAATACTCGTTTTTATTCTGTATTTGATTGACAAAAAAAACGAATCTTCAAACGAACATTTATTACGAAAGAAACAGGTACACACTCAACACTTGTTGAGAGTACTTACAAATAAAAATAAAATATATTTTCCTCTAATGTAAAATACAAAAGGCAGATAATTATTTTTATCTACACCCATGCTTTAAATCCTCTGTAAAGGGTTCTGAAACGGTTATCTTACTGCTAACATTACGATATCCGAGCGAGAGGAGGTCGCGCTTCGCCGCGCGCGCCCGCGCGAAGTGTTAGGTACATTATGAAATTCAGTACAACATTATAACACACTTTCGGAAGATATCATGATGAGGAGGAGTAAAGTCAAAGACAAAGTCAAAGTCAGAACCCTGTGTAGAGTATACATATCATGGGTGTTATTAATCCATATGTATTAAATTAAAATATTGTTGGTTTCCCAAATAAAAATATAAAAAATATAAAAATGGGTGTTAATAAGGTCTTGTATGCAACTGTACTTAATTAGGTATTAAAACACTCATGTGATACTATTATAAACCCACATTCGTGTTTTAACACCCCTCATTATAGTACAGTTGCATAAATAACTATTATCTTCACTCACAACGTAAAGTTCCATATGGGTTCAAAAAAGATAGTATAAACACGTACTTTTGTTCATGAATAAAAAAAACCATCACAGTTCAACATTCTGCATCATAAAATAACTTTTTTATTTTTATAGCACACTTTTACTTTTTAATTTTAATAAAATAATAGTACTAACCACAGACCATAAAACAATACTATGTAGTACTAACGTATGGGCTCTAGTATTAATACGGTCTGTGGTGCGGGGTGCGCCATTTACAGAAAAGCCATTTTTAAATTTTTAGTTTACATTAATGAACTGCCTAAATTAATAGATGACCCTTGCGTTTTATTTGCAGACGATATTTCCTTGCTTGTATCTTGTCAAAATAACATAAATTTAAATGGAAAACTTACAGACCTGTTCAATAAAATAACTAACTGGATGACACAGCACAATTTGGAAATTAACTTCCCTAAAACAAAACTTGTAACATTTCACCCGCATCAAAAAGATAGTTTGGAAGTAAATTTCTCTTATAATGGTCTTAAAATAGAAAGCGTAACTCAATGTAAACTGCTCGGTTTAGTCATTGACTCACATCTGTGTTGGAAAGCCCACATAGCTACAATCAAAACTAAGTTATCAAGTTTTTCATATGCGCTAAGTGAAACAAAAAAAACCACTAACTTAGAAACGGCTAAAGCTGCATACTTCGCATACGCACATGCATGGTTAAATTACGGCGTCATATTATGGGGATGTAGCTCAGATGCAACCACAGTTTTCACAGCACAAAAAAAGCTTATTCGAATTTTAGTAAACATAGACCCAACAGACAGCTGCAAACCATTTTTTAAATTACTCGAAATTTTACCTTTACCGTGTATCTATATATTAGAAATTTGTAAATTCATACGAAAACATCCAAACTACTTTACAAAGAGGCAAGACATTTCATCACGATACACATCACGACATGGCCACAAGTTAATGATACCAGTACATAGGCTTCGAATGAACTCATCCAGTCCACTCGAAATGTCAATAAAAATACACAATAAATTACCGAAAGAACTAACAGAAGAAAAAAGCTACAGTATATACTTAAAAAAGCTACAAAAACTGCTCTTTGAAAAATGCTACTATAGTGTTTCAGAATTTTTAAATGATAAAGACCTAAAAATTTAAATATTTAATATTTAGTTTAATTGAAAAATTTAATTGAAAAAAAGTAAGTCGTCCTCTCAACTCAACTCCTCTCCAAATAATTTGCTGTGCCCTATTCAGGGCCTACAATGTACTTTGTTATTTTACCTACCATCTTGTTATCATTGTGGAATGCAATAAAGTGAATTGAATTAACTGTTTGTTGTACTGTTTTTATTCTTGCTTTAAAATGTCTGATAGCGGTGAATGTGAAGATTTGACTCTGCCCAATATTTTAGATGCAGCGACGGAAATGACTTCTATTGAAGGTACCTAATACAAGCAAAAGTCGGTCAGTGTTAAGGTCAGCCATTGTTGTAGTACAAGTCATCACATCAATAGACTATTATTTGTCTGTAATATGCGATCGAGCGCCATTGCTATTTGTTTTGCTTTAATAAAAATAAATAATTATAATTTTGTTTTATTAAATTCTTAATAGGACATTTATGAAATATGTTGTTATATATGAAAAATATATAACAGGATGATGAAGCGAAACTGTATGTATTGACAAAGTTTTTGTTTTACGTTAACAAAACCAACTGTTGAATAAAAGGTATATTTAATAGTTAGACTTATATCTTTATATTATATTGAAGTCATCCATAATTCCACTATAAAATCATTATATTAAGGTTTTTTAAAAACTTTTTTAGACCAACAAGTTGTTTAGATGTTATAATAATGTCTTTATTTTGATGATATTGTCTTAAAAAAAAACCTTTTTACGACTGAAACGTTCTTACGACTTACCATTATATTACTGTTACTTAATTGAGTTGAAAAAACGTTTATTCGAGGTTGTAATTAGACTAGTTAGACGACTTAATCATCAGATGTACTTTGTCTATAAGAACGATAACAGAGTTAATAACCAATATAAAACTTAAAGAGTAAGTAAGTAGTACATAACCCTTCATTTATACGACTTGTTTGCTTGTACAGTACTAGGTTTTGTCCGTGCATTTTCTTTGAAAATATCAACGCAAAAGCTAATCCATTTGAGTCATTTCTTTTACTGAAATAGTTTAGGTATTGTTGAGTAATATGCATAAACAAAAGCTCAACCATTAGAGTCTGACTCGTGACTGAAATAGTATAGCCTTCGTAAATTCGCAGCCTGGGCCATGGGCATCGACACACAGGTATACTGTGACATAGTGTATGTGTATGTTAGTGTAATATATGACGCAGCGACGTGACGGAGTGCGGCGGCGTGCCGTCTATCCCGCGCCTGCAGCTGCTGGTGGAGCGAGCCTGGGCCATGGGCATCGACACACAGGTATACTGTGACATAGTGTATGTGTATGTTAGTGTAATATATGACGCAGCGACGTGACGGAGTGCGGCGGCGTGCCGTCCATCCCGCGCCTGCAGCTGCTGGTGGAGCGAGCCTGGGCCATGGGCATCGACACACAGGTATACTGTGACATAGTGTATGTGTATGTTAGTGTAATATATGACGCAGCGACGTGACGGAGTGCGGCGGCGTGCCGTCCATCCCGCGCCTGCAGCTGCTGGTGGAGCGAGCCTGGGCCATGGGCATCGACACACAGGTATACTGTGACATAGTGTATGTGTATGTTAGTGTAATATATGACGCAGCGACGTGACGGAGTGCGGCGGCGTGCCGTCCATCCCGCGCCTGCAGCTGCTGGTGGAGCGAGCCTGGGCCATGGGCATCGACACACAGGTATACTGTGACATAGTGTATGTGTATGTTAGTGTAATATATGACGCAGCGACGTGACGGAGTGCGGCGGCGTGCCGTCCATCCCGCGCCTGCAGCTGCTGGTGGAGCGAGCCTGGGCCATGGGCATCGACACACAGGTATACTCGTGTAATACCTATGTACTACTTATACAACCTATTACCACAGAATAGATAATAGTACTAGCGTACAGAATTTGCACTCTGCAGAATCGTTTAAATAAATAGCGATTCTAGCCCCGATACAATAAAGTGCAATTCAGGTCGCACAGCGCTTCCTTCGCTCCAAAACATTCAATTAGTAATTAGTAGTTGCCTCTCTTTCTGTCGCGTAGGTCTTATCCTTTCTGATGTATGAAATTTGTCCTCTCGGAGGACGCCGAGTGCTTCATAGTCGCGCGCGGAGTGACGGAGCCCTGCTATTTATACAAAATAACCCCTAATGCCAAATATGATAGATAGGACTATGAAACTGAACAATTTTTACTAAGGAGCCAACTCTGAAATCACGAAAAAAAATCAGCTGTTTCATACATTTTGATATATTCGTTATTAATTTTTGTATGGAACAGCAGATTTTTTTCCCGCGATTTTAGAGTTGGTCCCATAATAAAAGTTGTTCAGTTTGATGGCGGAGAAGCGCTCATGGCGGAACTTGTCAAGTTCCGCCATGAAGACTGATCGTACTCGATCACGTTTGTTAAACAACGCTCGGTCTGGCCTAGTGTCGAATGGGTGACCGATAAAGTGGCATTACAACTGAGCGCTTCCGTGCTTCGGAGGGCACGTTAAACCGTCGGTCCCGGCTGTTGTCATCTGATAACAGTCGTTAAGCCAAGTTAGCCAAGTTAGAGGCCTTACAGGCGGCTTGATAAACTCTAACACCAGAGGTGGCCACTAATCCTCATTCGATAAAAATAAGAAGTTTGATAGTCCCTACCTACCAAAGATTTGAACACAACAGCCAACTGACGATCTAGCAGGATTTGAAATTGTTATATCGTGCATTATAATGTCAGTTTGTTGCAGGGGTCGGAACAGTTAGGTTCAAAGTTGCATAACACGCGCAAGTGGATCGGGGCTTGTGAGGTAGTCACCGTGCTCTCTTCGTTCAGGATAAGGTAACACACTGACTCATTTGTATAATTATCATAATAACTATTATTATTATGTACTATAGAATAAAAAAACTGAAATTACACGTCAAATAAATTACTTTTCTAAATGTCTATAAACACTGAACATAACTTTTTAACGTTTGGGGTTCATTTCTTGTAATGACTATTCTGTATCATTTCTAAATTTGTACACTGTCCGAGTTATTACAAAAACAATTAAACATTGTTTAACTTAGACACCTATTTAAATGTAATGCTCTTTCAAAACTGTCTATAAACTGTTCTGTTACTGTTGTAAAAGTTCTAACTTGCGCATATAAATAATGTTTAGACGTGACTGTACGTAACGTAGATACGCATAGACATTACCGACTTCTTTAGTTACGTAACGTACATACGCATAGACATTACCAACTTCTTTAGTTACGTAATACATACGCATAGACATTATCAACTTCTTTAGTTACGTAACGTACATACGCATAGACATTACCAACTTCTTTAGTTACGTAACGTACATACGCATAGACATTACCAACTTCTTTAGTTACGTAACGTACATACGCATAGACATTACCAACTTCTTTAGTTACGTATCGTACATACGCATAGACATTACCAATTTCTTTAGTTACGTAACGTACATACGCATAGACATTACCAACTTCTTTAGTTACGTAACGTACATACGCATAGACATTACCAACTTCTTTAGTTATGTCTACATCTATGAAGTTTTATAATAATCGAATGAAAATTGAGTGACTTTGAATATAATTATAGTACAGCCCATAAAAGCAACTTAACCGTGTGTTACGTCGTGGCCAGGCCACGGTGCCAGAAAAGGCTGTAGTTATGTCAGTAGACTGTACGAGTGCGTATGCATACTTTGTGGTACCCAAAAGAAAAAAACACGTACTGTGGTATTTCACGAGTTAGAGTGGCCACACGCAGGCGTAATTTCGTATATACGTAATTCCGAACGCAGCTAATCCATACCTATCTATGGACACACATGCGGGGTTTTTCCGTACGGAATTTTCATACATTATCGATATTTCGTTTGGAATTCCGAATCGAAATTCCGTCGTGTATGTGACCGGGCTTACTTATAGCACAACTCTTGTGGCCCGGTTGTAATAGGGAACATGCATAAGTCACTGATTTTGATAAATTTGAGCTTGATCGCTGCGGACACGTATAAAAATATGATGGTACAGAAAAATTCATAAAAAATTTATAATTTTAGTTTTATCACACAGGGGAAAATAACGATATTTTCTGATATAATGTACTTAACAGTCGGATAGAATATCGAATAAGAAATAATATTTTGTATGACACATATGTACTTAAACGCAATATTTAGAGAAATATTTAAAAAAAATTGTCCAGCTCCATAATAATGCGCCTGAATCGTGGCATCAGTGACGTCACAAATGTTGACCGTTTTGTATAGAGCGTTTTCGGCGGGTTCTGCTGCGTGCTAACTTCAAGTGACTGTATCACGAGAAAAAAACGCAAGAGAAAAGTTTTAATATTACAGTTGATTTTCTTACGCATTATACTTTTGATTTTGATACAAAAAAAAATTGATGCTTGTTCCCTATTTTAACGTATGCAGCCTGGCCCGGCCACGCTTCTATTAACAAAAATAGCTAACTTAATCACATTATTTATATGGGGGGTAACTGTACGAGTTGTATACCATAGAAAAATCCTCTTCTTTCTTAAAAAACATAATTGCAGTCTTTTTGGCACCGTGGCCGAGCCACGACGTAACACATGGAGATCGCACGGCCATATGTCATAGTGAAGATTGAAAAAAGGTCCTTTAGTGACGTGACGGCGTATTGCTATCTCTTTCTTTTCGTTTTACAATACGTTTTCGTTTCTCACGTACGAACGAACGACGAACAAGTAACACGTATTGTAACACTAAAGAAAGAGGTAGCAATAAGCCGTCACGTCACTTAAGGACCTTTTTTCAATCTTCACTATGACATATGGCCGTGCAATCTCCATTGGAGGGAGGTATAAGCTTCTTGCCTTTATCCCATCGGTGTCAAAACAGTGACAATGTTTGTTAGGTGCCAGCTGATAGACTTCCACAAGCCAACGGGCGCAGACGGCAGTCACCCGGCGCTATTTGACTGGGTGCTGCGGTACTTCCAGGACGAGCCCCACCAGTACAAGGCGCCTCTGTACCTGCAGCACCAAGGTATGGTACTCTATACTGCAGCCACCCGGCGCTATTTGACTGGGTGCTGCGGTACTTCCAGGACGAGCCCCACCAGTACAAGGCGCCTCTGTACCTGCAGCACCAAGGTATGGTACTCTATACTGCAGCCACCCGGCGCTATTTGACTGGGTGCTGCGGTACTTCCAGGACGAGCCCCACCAGTACAAGGCGCCTCTGTACCTGCAGCACCAAGGTATGGTACTCTATACTGCAGCCACCCGGCGCTATTTGACTGGGTGCTGCGGTACTTCCAGGACGAGCCCCACCAGTACAAGGCGCCTCTGTACCTGCAGCACCAAGGTATGGTACTCTATACTGCAGCCACCCGGCGCTATTTGACTGGGTGCTGCGGTACTTCCAGGACGAGCCCCACCAGTACAAGGCGCCTATGTACCTGCAGCACCAAGGTATGACTACATTGTGGCCCCATGACATAAAAGTCTATTGTAAAGATAGTGTAAAGATTTCTTAAGCAGTTTCTTTTTAAGATACAAAAATAAATTATTAAAAAAACAGTATTTCTTCTTTTCAAAGTCATGGACTTATCAATTCACCCTCGTATATGGTGGCTAACTGTACGAGTTGTAACTATACCACAAAAAAGTCTTCTTTCTTAAAAACTGACATAATTGACAATTATGTCAGTTTATTAACTGCTTTATTAACACGTTAAGCGCCACGTGTATAAATGTTACTATACACTCTAGTACAAATCTCACAGGCCAGTGTATATTTAATTATACACCTTAGGGGCCATCCCTAAATTACGTCACACGTTAAGGGAGAGGAAGGGGGTCGACGAAGTGTGACATTGTGTGACAAAGGGGTGGGAGGTGTCCTAAATTTTGTGTCGTCACATTTCAAAATCATTTAAATTGAAAGATAACAAACGGAATTGCTATTTTAATTCAATAATTATTTTTAGAGGTAAAATTGTATAATATGTGACGTCACACTATGGAGGGGGGAGTCTTACAAATGTGAACAGCTGTGACAAGGACGAGGGAGGGGGTCTACAATCATGAAATTCGTGTGACGTAATTTATGGATGGCCCCTTATACACAATAGTCAAAGGCCGATGTATCGGTGAATATACACCATGCTGAACATTTTGTATGGCTACTTTGTAGCCCTGCCTGGCCCTCACAAATCGTTTGGTTTATCTGGAGTATTAAAATGTGATATAGTTTAGGAGCTACGGTTTTTTTTTCAAATCAAACGCGGTTGACCGCTAGTGCATAAGAAGGCTAAATGCTTCAAAACAATTAAAAAGAAACAGTAAACTACATAAGCTTTTTATTACCGTGATCAATAACAATATATGTAATATTTCAGGCCACTCCCGAACAATAATAGGTTACGAGAAACACAAAGACGGCAAGGCGACGCTCCTAGTACTAGACCCATCGCACTCTCCAGCGCAAGTGAGTGTCAAACACATCATCTATACTCGATTGTTTCTTAAAATCTTTTGTGGTTTTTTTTATACTACAAAAGCTATCAACAATTCGTCAATTATTTGAGCTTTTCATTTAAAATACTTGCTTGATTTAAATGAAACTAAAACAGGTGGATTGCTAAACATTTAGCTACATGGTAATAAGTTTCATTTGATTGAACAGACCTAGTGATATTCTCAATTAGAGTAAGTTACGCACAGTCAGCAACGTAAGTAGTACTTTGACATAGCAAATTTTTTGATGACTCACCACACTTTTAACTGTCACTCGGCGCGTATGACGCAGTCGGCGTTCTCTGAGAGGATAAATTCATACGTTAGAAAGGATAAGACTTACGCGATAGAAAGAGAGGCAACTAGGTGAATGTTTTGGAGCGAAGAGAGCGCTGTGCGACCTGAATTGCACCTTATTGTGTCGGGGCAAGAGTCGCAATTTATTTAAACAATTTTGCGGAGTGCAACTTCTGTACGCTAGTACTATTATTTATTCTGTGGTACTACCACTACTACTGCCTACCACTACCTGCCACTTACAGTGGTCGCGATCACATAAAGTCACCAGTCGATTTTCATGCAAACGATGTACCTTTGAAGCTTTGGTTCTCTGTCAAGGATTTACCTAGCTGTGATCTGATGATGGCTATCCAGGGAATGAATGGAGGAGATTCAGATACACACCCAATTGATCTGATAAGCATTCTAAAGAGCTTATTAGATCATCCTGAATTAAGGATCCGGAATGAAGTCGCTCCTTAATTCAGAAAGTGTAATTGCATTCAGGAAGGTAGGATCCTAGTTAGGATAGAAAATGGTCTCCGGCGTTAAGGATGCTAAATCGGAAGCACTTAGGACAGTGTAATCGCATTCAGGACGCTCTGCTCCGATACAGTAGTACCACAGCCTAAAGAGTATACAGTCAGTCAACGCTTTTTATGTTGGTGAAAAAAAAGCCGCCGTTCGTTTAGATAGACAGTTGGCGCAACGAGAAAACTAAGTGTACAAGGGCATAATAACTCTGTGATTTGCTTTTTTGAATTAAAAAAAACCGGCCAAGTGCGTGTCGGGCCACGCGCAGTAGGGTTCCGTAGTTACCATATACCATACCTTATTTAATACCACTATAATTTTCATCTGCAAAAATAACTATTTTTTTCATAGTGTTTGTATAAACGACAATGTTATATTTGCGGTTTTGGAAAATGTGCTATATCTCTAAAATGACTAAATATGTCTCATTCAAACGAATTTTCGTAAATAGTGTTTATAAAGATCTACAACATTTTTTATTGTTTTATTTTTCACTCTCTTAGTTTAAAAGTTAGAGGGGGGGACTCACACATTTTACCACTTTGAAAGTGTATATTTTCTAAACGGTTGACTTTGAGAAAAAATACTTTTAGAAACCTCAATGTCATTTTTAAAGGGGTGCCTATCCATAGGCACCCCACACGTCTCGGTTAAATGTTTTTTTTTCCGTTTCAGTTCCATGTATTTCATTTCCATCCCCCCTTAATCTTTTATACTTTTTATATTTTGTGTAAAAATCGTTTAAAAGTCGTAAAAATTGCTGTTTTGATCTTGACAGCTGTCATCTGTTGGTATTTGCTTTTAAACTTGATTATAGGTATGTTATTAGATGAGTTCGAGTACCTACTTCAGATTAGCATTGAAAATGACACGTACCTACTACCTACCTATACCTCCTACCTACATGTATTTTTACGGTCACTGTATTTTCCCCTCCGTTGCTCTGCGCAAGTACATTCGTGTACTAACTACTGTATGATCGTTAAGCTGTGATATCGGATCCGATTGGGAGGGCTGGGATTCAGGACGGTCTAATTGGCGACTGAATTTCTCGTCCTAAATCGGACTCTGAATTCCGTATCCTTAATTCAGGATGATCTAATAAGCTCTTCAGAGATGTTAGAATATGTTTAAAAAAACCGTAAAATTAGCATAAAAATGTATGGAAATCTTGAAACCGAAAACTCTGATCCCTATATCTTTTGGAATGCTCATCAGATTAGTTGGGGTGTGTATAGCGTTCTGAACTCCTCCATTCAGTCCCTGGATGGCTATCATCAGATTACAGCTAAATCAATTCTTGGCGGAGAAGCAGGGCTTCAAAGTTACCTCGTTTGTATGTAAATCGACTGTTTAATGAGGATCAGTAACGATTTTTGTTTAGTGGCTTATCAGAAAGCTTATGCTACATGATTAACTGTGAAAAAATTTTTGCTATATCTCTTAAACCTGAGACGCTATATGAGCTAAAACACTGTTATTTTGGGGGGTCCTTATGACGTCCGTCATCGAGACGTACGCGAACCTTATGCTGTACGTGATAAAGCACATATTGCATTGAGGTTGGCATTTCCTTCAAAACCATAATAACTCAACCATTTCTAAACGGATTTAAAAAATCTTTCACTAAGCATTCATATTCATTCATAGCTATTATTATGATTTTATATTATATCAATAAAACTATAGGATTCAAACCTGTTACTGATCCTCATTATGTGACCGCCACTGTACATCTATTCTGTACCGCAGGTACGGCAAGTGCTATGCGGCAATACGAGCGCGTGTCTCAGCGCTCTGCGGTTACTGCGTCGTGGAGCGCCCGCGTTGCGCGCGCGACAGTACCAACTGCTGTGCGTCACCGGGGTTATGGCCGATGAACAAGAGTTCCAGGTACCTTACACTTACAGTTACACAATCACACATTAGTTACATTTACGTCTGTAGCACTCTCGCCGCGAAACCGTACCAGCGGCACCGCGGTAGTTCCGCTATGAATTGTCTGCTATCGACGACGATATACACAGTGAAATTTTAATCATTTGGTTCACGCAGTGGGGTGGTTCCACTCATGATTACAAGCAACTTTTATTATGGGGCCAACTCAGTGGGTGCGAAAAAAAATCAGCCTTTCTATTGTCTAATTTCAAAATCTATCGCAATCGCTTTCAGAATGTAACACATTGAAGCTTCTCTTTGGCACAAATAAAAACTTACCAAAGAAATGCAGCAATGTCTCACATCCATGTGTCAAATGAAAGCGATTGCGATAGATTTTGAAATTAGACAATAGAAAGGCAGATTTTTTTTTAATTTGAATTAGACAATTAGCCTGTTCCATATAAAAGCGCAATACCTACTCGACCTAATGTGTATAGGTAGATGGAACAGCTGATTCTTTTTTCGCACCCACAGAGTGTGGCCACAGTAAAAGTTGCCTGTAATCATGAGTAGAACCACCCCACTGCGGGAACCAAATGATTAAAATTTCGGCGTGTATAAGGATCACATCTACGTAGCGGTTTCGCGTCATTGCTGCCTTTCGCGTGTATGTTGATACACGCGTCGGTCGGAGCCCACCGGACGGAATCGCGCAGGAAAATCTATGCATTAGAACAGGGGGTCAAGTCTGCTAATGTTTTCGTCAAAATTGTGGTTCAATTGTGTTCTAATGGTAATGCTCTTTGACACACTTCTTATTTCTTAAATCCAAAATCAAGTTTCCGTGTTTCCGTATTGGGTTTAAGAAACACAATGTGTTTCAGATTTTGGTTTTAAGAATCAAGAACTGTGTCAAAAAGCATTACCATTCAAACACCATTGAACTACGATTTTGACGAAAACATTAGCAGACTTGACCCCCAGGCTGTTTGGTTCTTTCGCTTGTCGAACTCATAGCAGAACCTACTGCGGTGTTTCGCGGCGGAGGTGTGCTACAGGCGTTACAATACAATCATACATTACCAACCAACCACGGAAATACAGACTAATCTCAGCGCCCTACACCGTTGCGTCGTAGCGCTCCCACGAAAGCGACAATACCAGCCATGGTACAAAACAACAGGGTCATTTTGCGACCTCTTTACAAAATCAAATATAAGATCAAGGACGTAATAAAAATTATATATCTGAGAAAATTTAGTTTCGTTTCTTTTTAAATACACAGTTTTCAGCCACTTTTTATATCCTGAAAATCTAGGCGCGCGGTGGCGGGAGGGGAACTCGCGCGGGTCGACCGTGCGATGCGCAAACAGTGACAACAATTTGAATTTGTTTAGGGAAAAGTTTGGAGTAAAAATATTAAAAAAAAAAACTTTTTTTACATCATAGATTGATTGTACTGCTGTTATAGAATGACCTGACAAAATTTGAAAAGGGGTCCAAAAATTACCCTGTATACTGCGCCTGGTATAGCATTACGAGACAGAGGAAGTAACGTGGTCTAAACTAGCTTACGTCATCTGCGCTATCGGTATTGAAAATAATTTGAACTGGTTCGTTTGATAAAAGAAACAAATCACAGTTAAAATGCACTATAATAATTTTGTAATGAATGTGACAGAAAAAATCCTTCATTCCTTGCTTGTTACTATAAATAAAATCGCGCAACGGGTAAATGACGTAAGCAAGTGTTACTCCCGGAATACCAGACATTGTTTCTTAGACCATGATACCATCTATTGTGCTTCACCGGAGTCGTGGCGGATGGCCAAGAGTTCCAGGTACTTACACATAACACTTACAGTCATACATTAGATTAACCAACCACGGAAATACAGACTTTTGTCTTAGTCCTCCTTGGCCCGCCGAAACGAGATAATGATAAAATGATTGAGTATCAAAAGACAATGAATTCTGACAATTGAGTGTCGATGAAACTCTATATCACGCGATATACAGTGAAGGCCAGATAACTAAGGACACCAGTCGATTCTCATACAAACGAGGTAATTTTGAGGTCTTGGTTCTCCGCCAAGGAATGACCTAGC
Organism: Agriphila tristella; assembly: GCA_928269145.1. NCBI lineage: Eukaryota > Metazoa > Arthropoda > Insecta > Lepidoptera > Crambidae > Agriphila > Agriphila tristella. The sequence goes on from OV743442.1 coordinate 21,830,494, forward strand.
TATGATCTGATGATGGCCATCCAGGGAGTGAATGTAGGAAATTCAAATCGCTATAGGTACACACCCAACTGATCTGATCATTATTCTAAGAGATATTACTCGATCGTTTTTTTAGACGAATTGTTTTAGTCGAATTTTCCGTTAACGGAAAGTCTCATATTTCACTTCATTAATAGATTACACAAATATTCCATATTAAAATAAAATAAACAAATATAAACTCTTGTGTTTTCGCAGGCGAGCAAAGTCCTTCAGTCCGTGCGCATTCCATAGGACCAAATTGCGCGGGCGCCACCGAACACTCGACTCTATGCCCACGCCTTTAAGACTATAATCCTATGGACACTTACTACAATAGTTTCTCCTTCTATAACCTACCTATTAGTTGTTTTATTGAATCAATTATCTTTTTTGCTAGTCATATCAAACAAATTAAATAACATCTCAACGATTTTAAAGGGTTGTTTAAAGTTTTAAGTCATACACAAATGATAACAATGATAACAGCCTGATAAAAAAATTTTTTTTTTTTAGTTCTAGATAAAAAAGAAATATAAGAAAATTATAGTATTCTCAATTATATTGTAAATATTACGTTACGTTACATGTACTTTTAGTCTGTAATCATTTTTATCATAAAAATCATTGAATCATGAAATCAATTATTTTGTTGCATATTATATCTTAAAGTGGTATAAAAATTTATTAAACAAAGAATCATTACGTTTTTGTTAAAAGTTATTTAAAATTTTGATGTTAGCTGCTAGTTGATGATGTTATTATGGTGAAAAATATTATTAACGTTGTTTTTGTGAGATGTGTTATTATTGCAGGTATCTTAATTGTTTTTTAAGTGTCTATCTTAAAAAAGATTAGAGCCGAAAAGTGCCATTGAACAATTAGTATTATATTAATTAACTAGTCAAATGAATCCTGAAAGTTAATAGTCAAAATGTCCGAATATACTATCAGAAAAGTGCCGGAAAAGTTACAATCCGTTTTTTATCAGCCCCCGCTCAATACTTCTCAGGATAATTATTCAAATGGGTTTGAACCTCCATTATGAGAGGCTGGCATAGTGGTAACCATATTTTTTTCTATATTTGACAAGGATTTCGGAAATATAATAATAAAAAAAAGGTTTATGTTTTTTACCTACACTTACATGTAATACCTTGTGTACCGTTGGATGATGACAAAATAAATTAATTTCTTTCTTTCTTTAAATATAGCGACGCACGATGAAACTTGTGTAAATCGATAGAAGATCTATAGACGAACAAATGTCTTATGTTATGATATAAAGCCCTAAAGCGCAACGTTTTCGATACAATACTGGGAATAAGTTTGGATTTTTATTTACTACATGATCTTTAACATGGATTATCTCGGAAATATTGCACTTTAGGACTTTGTCTTATGATAAGAAATTTTTTGTTCGTTTATAGATATTCTATCGATATACGCAGGTTTGATCGTGCGCCGCTATATTTCCGAATATCCCGTCGAAAATTAAAAATAAATGTGGTTACCACTATGCTAAAATGTGCAAAGCCCTTTGGTCTACCCACAGTACTATTTCGTTCTTAATTTTTTTTATTCAACTATGGATTCAAAATTAACATACTATCAGTCAGTGTCATTTTTAGAAGATAAGTCTCCATAATAATAAATTTCTGATCATCAAAACGTTATCCACTCCTTTATCAATTCATAAAAAAGTCAACAAAAAATATATCATTTAATTATTCTTAAGTCGTTTGTAATAATAATGTGTATAAAATAAATTTCGCATTTAATCCGCTAATTAAAAACATGTATTTATTAATACAACGATATTATTTAACTCTCTCTTGATTAATCAATAAACTTTTATACAAATTCCAGTTCCCACGGTAATATATAAAATAAATTACTATTAAATAGTCGTTTAAAGTTAATATTAAACTATAGCTAGATACCTAGTTACCAAATACATACAAAGCTTCGTAAACTTGCCTTGAGTGAATAATATTTTAAGATGTAATTAAAGATATTAAAATAATAAAAATGCACGCGTTTTTATCTGCAGATATAATTAATCTTAAATCTGTTCAAACTTATTTTAACTCTTATCCAAAAAAAGTTTTTGTAATAATAAAATTAAACGTTCTTGAATTTGAGACTTAAAACTATTTAAATAAAACTTAATAAAGTTGCTAGGCAGTTTGTGATATTTTTTTTCAGGTTTAAATTATATTTTGTGTGTGTTACTCCAACTAAATGAGTACTGTGCGTGTATTAAGGTATACCCGATGGCAACTTTAGTTAGCAATTTTGTATGCAATTTGGCACAGCGCCTCTGGCGGTAACTACACTAAACTATAACATAAACTATAGCAACTACAGTCACTATTGAATATAGAAAACGTGAATATTTTCTGTAAATATTTAAAAAAACGATTTATAGGTTTGCTTATTCAATTATAAATATACAAGGTGTTTGGTAAAAGCCTTATAAATCCGAATATGGTAGATAGGGACCATCAAACTGAACAACTTTTACTATGGGACCAACTCTGAAATCGCGGAAAAAAATCTGTTGTTTCATACATTTTGATATTTTCGATAATAATTTTTGTATGAAACAGCAGATTTTGTTTTCGCGATTACATAGTTGGTCTCATATTAAAAGTTGTTCAGTTTGATGGTCCCTATCTACCATATTCAGCTTTATAAGGCTTTGACCAAACAGCTTGTATATTGTTAAATATATCTTCAGGTCAAAAAGCGTGACGTCACTTAGATAGAATTTTAAAATTAGATATTACGAATACAAACACTCAAGCTTCAGGGACACATTAATTTCACGAACACAATAGTTCCTAATGGAATTGCAAAATAGATTTAGTTCATCGGAATATGGTAAGATTCGAGGTGCTTCATACAGGAATACGCCGTGACAATGGAAAATTGATTTTATTGATGAGGAATAAAGTCGATTTTCATATGAAATGGTTGGTTGGAAAACTAATACTGTAGGAGAAGAAAGGTCTTTTAATCGTTCAAAAGGTTTATAAAATAGATTTTCGTTCTCCAACTGAATATGTTGTACTTACATACTCTTATACCATTGTGAATATATTAAGTATGCTTGTGCACGCAATTTTAAATGTTCTGCTTTGAGCGACGACGTGCGCTCACATTGTTTACAAAACATTATCAAGATATTGTCTATCATTTTCAAATTCTTTTACTGTTCATCTTTACTAGCCAATTAGGTAGAACGGTGTTTCGAAATAAGTGGTACGCGAGGATGCATCAAGGGGTACCCACAGCAATCTCTTAACTAAGATATTTTATCAGTAAAAAACTTTTTTATATAATTTCCTACAATAAGGGTTACGCGGGGTCTTTCTTGGAGAGGTACTATGGGCAACAGCGTCGCTTAACCAGTTAACAACAAAATTCGTGTGCGCGCGTATCGCCTCTGCAAGAACTAAACGTATGTGATAGCGGGCGCGGCGTGCAAGCGATTTTAACCTTAGCAGTGGTTAAGCGACGCTGTTGCCCATGGTACGTAAAAAAACTAAAAATCCCTTGAGGTAGTAGACGAAGTATCAATACTGACTGCAAATATAAAATTAGTTAGATATAGATATAAATAATAAAACTGCATAATATCAGATACTTGGCAGCCATTTTCTTACAGTCCTTGTATCTAAGAATTTACAGTACCTACCTACTAAGATGTTTTCCACATTACACCAAATTGTAAACAGATCCATTTATTTCTTTATTTCTCTAATATGAGGTTTTCTTTAAAATGTTAACGCAGAGTCGTTCAAAGCATATTATGTTATTAATGAAATTTATAATTATACAAAGTGTAACAGAATTAATGGCTAAACTAGAATTTGGTAGATAGGGACCATTAAACAACTTTTACTACGGGACCAACTCTGAAATTGCGAGAGAAAAAATCTGCTGTTTCATACAAAACATAACGACAATTTCAGACTGTATGAAACAGCTGATTTTTTTCGCGATTTCAGAGTTGGTCGCATGGTAAAAGTTGTTCACTTTAATGATACCTATCTACCATTTTCTGTTATGTTATGTTACACGGTATATGTATATTCATCCAAATTTTGCTTTGTCACTTTCTGAGCTTAATTGAAACGGTTTTGACGCAGATCGTCACTTTCGCAAATCGTCACTTTCGCAAATGGTCACTTTCGCAGAATGTCATTCGGATTTTTTTTCTTTTTTTCTCCTATATGTGAAAATTGTGAATGACATTCTGCGAAAGTGACGTTTTGCGAATGTGACCATTTGCGAAAGTGACGATTTGCGAAAGTGACCATTTGCGAAAGTGACCAAATTTTTCGTGATGACCATTTGCGAAAGTGACGATCTGCGTCAAAACCATTGAAACTTATCGAAATATCTTGTTAATTGTGTCAATTATGAACCCTACAAATTTTGCTCTATTCCTAAAATGTTCCCTTAATTACGTACCTGCCTACTTATATTATTGTTGTGTAATTCTAGTTGTCAATTGACCAATCGTTGTTTTAGTGTTAAAAGTCATTGTTCAAATTGTTTCTAGTCTATTTGTCCACCGTAGTATCGGACGTAACATTATATAACTAAAATACATGTACCTAACCAGGGGTGGATCCAGGATTTAAATTTGGGCGGGGCTAGGAGCTTCGGGCCATGTTTTAAGATTTAAAAAAAATGAAGCACTGGCACTGATGTGACTCAGCACAGCACTGACGCACTCAATGCAAGTTCAATATAATCAATACAAAGGTTGTTTGTGGGGGGGCATGGCCCCCTGACCCCCTGGATCCGCCCTTGTACCAAACAATAATATTATAAGTGTTACGTTTGGTATGGCGATGTATGTTTTGATGTATATCATTGGTGTTGTATTCTTTTTAATGTTGGGATCAAATTAAACTGCATTTAGCAGTGAGTTCGATGGTATGAAATACTATGGAAAAGGTTATGAATGTTTCAATTTAAAATTGCCACAAGCGATATTCTTATGTCCTTATTGCCCTAAAATATTAAAATGCCTGTATATTCCTGCTTGTCACACGTTTACTTGTTGAAAATGTACCTTAAGTGCAAAGCGATAACGTAGTTATTCCTCTGTTTCAATTGTTTCATATTTAGGTCTCTATGTTGTTACCTCTCTAGATAAATACATTTATTCAGTTCAATCAATAATTCAATATATAAAGCAACTTTTATATTTCCAGTCACTTCAAACTCAATTCAATTTGCATAAAAAGTATATACAGGGTGTCCCAAAACTTTGCCACATGGAGGAAAAGGACCTTAAATATTGAAGATAGCAAATTTCACTGAAAGAAGACCTCGTTTTATTTAAAAAAAAATACTAACTGCATTCAAAGATTTTTTAATATCGCATTAAATCCTATACAAATTAATACAATACATAATAATTATAATTTAAATATTAAAATGAATAAATAATGAAAAATATTAGAAAAATCGGCTCACCCGTAGCAACTTAGACGGGATTCGAACCCGCACCCTTAGGATTCCGGCCCAATGCACCGGAATCCTAAGGGTGCGGGTTCGAATACCGTCTAAGTTGCTACGGGTGAGCCGATTTTTTCTAATATTTTTCATTATTTATTCATCTTAATATAAAAATAGCATTGTGAATGCAAAAATCAAAAAAAAAAGTTTAAATATTAAATTTCAGGGTCTTCCTTTTATTTAAGATGCAAGCAAGATTAACAAAAAATAATCATCTCATTAACCCTTTCGATCGGTATCATAAAAATAAGAGATTGTTTTTTTTTTTCGAATTTGGTGGACTCGATTCCTGGTTAAGGCATGCGATTTTTCGGAAATCTTTGAATGCAGTTCCAATTATTTAAAAAATCATAAGTTTTTCAGTAAAATTTCCTATCTTCAATATTTAAGGTACTTTCCCTCCGTGTGGCAAAATTTTGGGACACCCTGTATACTGAGGCATACTATGAAAGGCCTTAATTGTAAGATCATAGAGTTCTAAACAACTTTTATCAATATTCTTTGTAACCTTGGGTCAGAAGGAAAAAGAGTAAGCACGCTTAGTACAAAATGCTATAGTTAAGAGTTAAAGCTGTTGGTCATTTTAGTTGTTGGTAATTTAGATGTAGTTAGCGCGGTGTTACTTGGGAAACTTCTATTTTGTTATATAAGGTGGTACCAAATGATCTGATGATACTTAAACAGGTGATAGTGTTGCTAAAACTGATTAACTTTCTCCAAGGAACATAGGTCGAAAAACGAAAAAAAAATTTCATACTCCCATACAAAATGTACTGGTCAGCTGACCAACTTACTATGGAAAGGCGAAAAAAAAAATTCGTTTTTCGACCTATGTTCCATAGAGAAAGTTGTTCAGTTTAAGCAACACTATCACCTGTTTAAGTATCATCAGATCATTTGGTACCACCTTATATAAGGTGTTTGGTAAAAGCCTTATAAAGCCGAATATGGTAGATAGGGACCATCAAACCGAACAACTTTTACTATGGGACCAAGTCTGAAATCGCGAAAAAAATCTGCTCTTTCATACAAAAATTAATAACGAAAAAATCAAAATGTATGAAACAGCTGATTTTTTTTTCGCGATTTCAGAGTTGGTCCTGTAGTAAAAGTTGTTCAGTTTGATGGTCCCTATCTTCCATATTCGGCTTTATAAGGCTTTTATCAAACACCTTGTAGTGTTTGGTCAACGAAGATGAGACTGAAATGGTGGCCCCACTTTCCCTGTTAAATTAACGTTTAGAGGTCAAGTTGGAACCTGACCCCAAAAATAAGGCGCAAAATTAAATCATTTTCCAACAGTTTCATCTTTCGTTGACCAGACTCAAGCTATTTAACCTTAGGGCGAACCGAGCCTCCACAAGCGCCGCCGATCAAGAAAAAATCTTTACAACGAAATAACTATGTTTAATAAAAATCTAAATAATATAAAAACTAGTATTAGTTATAAACTATTTTTTTATGAATTTATTCCAAGTTTATACAGGGTAATTTCGCGACCTCTTTTCAAAATAAAATATAAGTTCAAGGAAGTAATAAAACAAAATTTGCTGAGATAATTATGAATTATTACTTTTTAAATTCACAGTTTTCAGCCACTTTTTATGTCCAAAAAATTTAGGCGGGTGGCGGGAGGGGGGCTCGCGCGGGTCGACCGTGCGATGCGCAAACAGTGATAACAATTTCAATTTGTGTAGGGAAAAGTTTGGGGCAAAACTGTAAAAATAAAATTACTTCACAAATTTATTGTACTGTTGTTATAGAATGACCTGAAAAAATTCAAAAGGGGTCCAAAAATGACCCCGTAGTGTTTTTGTGTAATTACAATCTGGATTAACGCCTAAGGCGTTAGATTCGAATATATGCATACAAAATAGTTTTTAATTAAAACTAGTTTTTATATTTTTCAGATTTTTACTAAACATTGTAATTTCGTTGTTAAGATTTTTTTTCTTGATTGGCAGCGCTAGTTGACGCACGATGCACCCTTATATATTAAATTGCTATAAAAAATTAAGAATTTACTTTTCATAGCAATAAAAATGTAAGTGCAATGCAACAACATGAAACGCAGTCAAGACAATTATCATTGTTTTTCAGGTGACACTGCTTAAAAACAATTTAATAGTATATAAATGCACTCATTCATGTGATATTAAATGCGACGTTTCACTGTACATCCGTTTGTTTAAATATTTTTGTACATATTTACATCAACTTTAAAATTATAGAAAGATTTCTAAAACTAATCAAGAAATATTTCATTTCTTATTGTTATCTTCTTATAGGTAATTTGGAGTTTAACCTGGGTAATGGTATAACATATCTGCAGACCGTACATATTTATATGAGGTCATTCTTAAATAGTGCACGAAATTTTAAGGGGTCAATGTACTCATGCATACGAACAACTTTTACTATAGTACCAACGTTGAAATCGCGAAAAAAAAAACAGCTGTTCCATAGAAAATTTAAAATCGAATAGATCAAAATGTATGGAACAGCTGTTTTTTTTTCGCGATTTCAATGTTGGTACCTACCATAGTAAAAGTTGTTTGTATGCATGAGTACATTGACCCCTTAAATTTTCGTGCACTATATAAGAAGGACCCTTATTGTTTATTAATGAGAATGTTAGTGAAAATGATAAACCGTAACCAATGCCTTAACTCTGTTTTTTTAAGACCTATCAAATCAAAAAGTCTTAAATACACATTAAAGTTGGTGTAAATTTGTATTGCAAGAGCATTATTTACTACATTTATGCATACGTTAACAGTGTTATTATATAAAACCTGTGATAGGACGACTGGATCTAATCACCGTTGTTGATAATTTCATTGCTCGGAAAATTCACTTCAAAATCTTTCACCATTATCATCTCATACAAAGTGTTACAAAATAACCCCGAATGCCGAATATGATTAGACTTTGAAATCGTGGAAAAAATCTGCTGCTTCATACATAAATCAATAACGATAACATCAAAATGTATGAAACAGACGATTTTTTGAACGATTTCAGTGTTGGCACCATAGTAAAAGTTGTTCAAAATTTGATGGTCTCTATCTACCATTATTCGGCATTAGGGGTTTATAAGTAACACGTTGTATAAAGTCTTATGGCAAATTAGTTTGCACCAGTTATTCACGAAGGTTCTACGAGTGCATAGGAAAAGACATGTCCCATCGCGCCTATGTAATTTGCCCCACCATTCTCAAAAAATGAAAGTCTATCGCGTCTTAATCAAAGTAGTATGTCAGAGTAGGTATTTTACTCTAGAATCAGATTGATAATTATTTTCTGCATTAAAAAGTGGGATTTTTAAGTTAAAACGCTTTTAAATTACAATTTTTTATCATTAGAGTTACATTTTTTTCAGAAAACAACTTAATGTTTTTGTAATAGTTTTTCTAAATATAAAACAATTCTTGACTGATACTATACCTAAATAAAATGTAATTATCATTTTTTAATTATGAAATTAATTAAATAAAATGAAACTGGGGCAACGCTAGGACATCTCCTTTAAACAAACTTCTCTTCTATTGAATGAAATTTTCCGAGCACTGAATTTAATTAGCAAACGTGTGTTGTTTCACCTTGCCTTGTGTGATAGAAAGAAGCGGTCGCTTCGTAGGGCAGCTAGGCTGTGCTAACGTGTAATGGTTCTTCAATAAACTATTTAAGTTACCAATTATAGTTTTCATTCTACTCAATTATATGAACTAGATTTCCCGGTGGTCCGAAAATGAACCAATATCATATTTAAAAAATTGATGATAAAATAAAATGGTTTTTTTCGCAAACGAATCCAAAGTCGTTTGTCGAATACAGAGTTTTGTGTAAGGCTAACCGTACACACGCAATCAATTTGCATATTGACAATAATATTGTGCTTTTGCGAGCGGTATTGACGATTATGTCAATATTCATTAAATCATATTGTTCAATATTATTGCGTGTGTACCTACGTTTAGCTTGACAAATGCCGTTTTGTCTCTTCGAGTGCATGTGGCATAGCTTCGTCTACCGAATGTTGAGCCTTGTCTATAAAATACGAAGGTTTGCCTAAATTGTGCAGAGTTGTCTAACGAGAGCAGAGTTTTGTCTACTGTGTGCAGAGTTTTGCCTATAGGACGTGCCGGACTACAGCTGGGCCACAAAATTTGTCACCAAGAATCAGATTTTGTCGATCTTGCGTTTAGGAGATATGTGGGGATGCGCTGTGGAGACCTTTTTACCTAGATCTCGAGAACGAAAGGTCGTTAGCGTATCCTCACATATCTCCTAAACGCAAAATCGACAAAATCTGATTCTTGGTGACAAATTCCGACAAACTAACGGCGACACACTCGAGTTATCAGATTTTCGCTATGACCTTCCTTTCTCAAGATCCAGGTAGAAAAGTCTCCACAGCGTATTCTCACATATCTCCTAAACGCAAGATCGACATAATCTGGTTCTTGGTGACAAAATCCGACAAACTACCGGCTACACATACGAGTAATCAGATTTTCGCTACGACCTTTCGTTTTCGAGATCTGTGTGGCCCAGCTGTAGAGACGTCTCTACAGCTGAGCCACACGTATCTCCTAAACGCAAGACCTTCAAACTCTGGTCTTTGGCGACAAAATCCGACAAATTACCGGCTACACTCACGAGTAATCAGATTTTCGCTACGACCTTCCGTTTTCGAGATCTGTGTGGCCCAGCTGTAGAGACGTCTCTACAGCTGAGCCACACGTATCTCCTAAACGCAAGACCGACAAATTCTGGTTTTTGGCGACAAATTCCGACAAATTATCGACTTCATCATGGCATAGTCAAAAAGTCAGATTTCCAACTTTTTTTTGTGGCCCAGCTGTAGTCCGGCACGTGCCTATAGGTTGTCTAAATATCTTAGTATTCAAATGAAATAAATAAAAAACAGAAATTATCATAAAAACTTTATTTTCAAAAAAATTATAAATGGTTCACAAACGGACAGAACTGTCATTAAAGAATAACAACGTTAATTTAAGTCCACGTGCAACATCGCGGCACACACAACATAAATACATTCTCAGGACAGTCGCGGGTACCGAAGTCACAATGGAAAGCAAACCACTTGTGTACCAAAATCAACCATACGCATTCCAAATAGGGTATATTTTATTTGCGATTAGAGATGGGCAAAGGTCCGGGTTTAAATCCGACCACTGGGTTTAAACCCAATAAAAACCCACATTGTAGGTATGCAATAGAAACTTTTTACAGTTTTTTTATTCAGATTGATATGTCAAACGGTTGCTATGAAAACAATTTCTTGTTAAATCAATACAGAAAAAGTATTTATAGGCTGAAACATCTCATATTTCTAAAGATTTTATTTAGTTAACAAAATTATCTATGTGCGTTACGCGTTAATTGGGTTTAAACCCAGCCGTCTTCGGGTAAAAATCGGGTCCTTTGCCCATCTCTATTTGTGATGAAACTGTTATACTTTAAATCTATCGACAATTCAACATACAAATTTTATTGTAAACGATATTATTCTATTTACTCAAGTAACGATTTCAAATGTCATGCAATTAAATTATTAACTAATTAAAATCATATAATTATCAATAAATGACAGACAACTTATTTAAGATGCCAAATACTAATAAAATACCCTTTTTAATACGTTCAATAAATGGAATTTAATGGATTTGTGGACATAATGCTATGCATTCACATTATAATAATTTGATCCTAAACAACCGTTATTAACATGACAAGTCATTTCTTAGCTAAAAACTACTTCAAAAGTGGATTTAACTATAAGAAAATACAGTTTTGGAAGTAGTTAGTTATTGGCAGCCGTGGCGAAATTATATCGCACACATCCTGCTCAACAATTAAACAATAATATAAATAGTGAATAACTAATATTCGTGAATATTTAACATTTGTTTCCAACGAGTCGCACCATCAATTGTCACACTGTGACTGGTTGGGAATTTTTATTAAAAAAATCCCAACGAGTCACACCTGTTACTCGATAGGAACTTTTTATTAGAAATTCCCCAACCAGTTACACTGTTGTCAGGGGGTCAAGTCTGCTAATGTTAACGACAAAATCGTGGATCAATGGTGTTTCAATGGTAATGCTTTTTGACACAGTCCTTATTCTTAAACCCAAAATCGAGACACAGTATGTTTCCGTTTTGGGTTTAAGAAACACAATGTGTTTCGGTTTTGGATTGAAGAAACAAGAACTGTGTCAAAAAGTATTACCATTTAAGCACCATTGATCCAGAATTTCGTCGTTAACATTAGCAGACTTGACCCCCTGACAACAGTGTAACTGGTTGGGGAATTTCTAATGAAAAGATCCCATCGAGTAACAGTTATGACTCGTTGGGAATTTTATAATAAAAATTCCCAACCAGTCAGTCTGACAGTTGATGATGACTCCTTGGGAACAAATGATATTTAACTGTTCCCACAGACAAGCAAACTTATAGTTATTTGTTGATAGTGTTATGTACTCTATGGATAAAATTCACTCTGCATTTTGATTAACGAAAAGCAAATGTTGTCCATGGAAACTTACAAATACGACGAAATGTTACTGAATACTGATCGTAATTTAGGAACTACTAATAGCCGTTAAGATTCGTTTTTGAAAAACCAAAGATCTAAAGTTTGTGTGCTTCTAGTTAAATATGTGTAGAGTACGCCATAGACAAATCTCTTTATCACAGCTGTCGAAATGCACAAAAACACAATGCATTGTCCCTTGTAATAAAGCTAAGTGCGAACATGGCTTAATCTTATAATCTATGTCTTACGGTAAAAAAAGAAACGAGACTTGTCTATGGTCAAGTTTCGTCCACTGGTAAAATGGCTCAGAATCTTCCTAAACTTTCGATATAGTAGAAAAATAAATAAATTGATACTTATAGAATAGAAAATATTTAATAAATTGTTATCAAGAAATCGAGTAGTTTTACAGTACGAGGCATATATCTTGAAATTTTTTCGACGGAGTGTGGATAAGTTCGCGCATGTGCTCTTGCGAGCGACCAATAGCGCGCGCGCGCCTCCCTCCCGCCGCCCGCGCCCCTCACCTACGCATGCCCAAAATACGCGTTCCGCGTAATCCCCACCCGATTTCAAGATATTTGCCTCGTACTTGTACACACGTATTCAAAGCAAGCAACATCGAAACAATCGGTACACAATATTAACGTGTAACATTTTTAAGGAAAATCTACATGCTGTAAATACGCGTGCACTTATAGCATTTTGTTGCCCTCATTGGTCCCTGAATATTCACGCTAACCTTAACATCTATCAGTTCATTTACTGGGTATGCCTGCAGACTGGATATCTAATTGTTCCTTTGCATTTTCAAATTATAATAATGAGTCAATATCACACCTTAACAAATAAAAATAAAATTTTGTTTAAACACGTAATGACCCAAAAGTAAATAGAATAGCATTTACGATAAACATAGCTGCTTACGACAAAATTATCCTTAAATCGTAACGCCCGCAGTCTACAAAATACCCACTTTGCAACATAACATAGCATATGGACAGTATACCTTAGCTAGAAAGAAAAATGTAATAGGTACAGGCAAAAAAAAATAGAAAAAGAAAAGGTATTAGGAAAGAATTTTATCAAAAAAAGGTAAAAAAAATCTGTGTAGAATAAAATCATTATATAAATGTAAAAAAAAACATTTAACTTTGGTTAACGTATTTCATGAGATACAGGTAGATAAATCTGCATCAATTGTTTCATTTAAAGCTTAATACCAGAGCTCGCAAACATTGTCAAAAAGGGAATTGAAAAAAGTAAAGAACGTACAACCCGCGCAGATAAAGAAATGGGATTAAAAATGGCGTTGTTCATATTCACTTCTCGCTCGCACACTTAACGCCACACCTATCGCTCTCTCACCCACACTCGTGGTAAGCGCAGTGAGCCGCCGTTTTCAATCCCATTCTTTATCTGCGCGGGTTGTATTATCAACAAGTATACGTATCCACAGCTCTACCAAATGCGTAACAGGGCAAACAAAATCAAAATACTGTACCTCTCGAGTCTTACCACTAATATTCAATAGAACGATGAGTCGGGTCTCAGAACCACCGTTACGTTAACTTTACTCGTTTCTATAGCATCACTACCGCACCTCTTAATAACCGAATGAAAAAAAAAAGCATTTTATACAGGACTAGCTGCCGCCCGCGAAGATTTTTTGCTATCCCTCGGGAACAATACTTTTTTTCGGGATGAAAGGTACCCTATGCCTTCTATGTACGCTTGACAACGTGCATGCAAAATTTCATGATGATCGCTTCAGTAGTTAAGACGTGAAGGCGTAACAAACAAACCAACGGACTTTCGCATCCTTACTAATATTATAAATGCGAAAGTCCGTTAGTTTGTTACGCCTGCATAGACGTTGTCAGGGGTACAGAAAAGGACATAGAGTACCTTTCATCCAGAAAAAACGTACAGTTCCCGAGGGATGGCAAAAAAACTGTCCACGCAGACGAAGTCGCGGGCGATGTTAATAGCACCCTAGCGAAAACTTTGAGGGATGATTTTACCCTTAGAAATAAGCAACATTCTCTATGGAACCACTTTAGCAAATGCATGGTTGTTGAAATTTTGATTTTTCTTGGGAAGCAATGTACGCGTAACAACTCGATAATATCGCGGGTAAACAATTGTTTTGTTCAATTTGATTTCACAAGCTCATTGATAAAATTGTTACAAGGTTTTACGAGGCATTCTTTATTACATAATTTGCAATTTCTGACATATTTTTTTGTTATGACAGCCTTAAACCCGTTTAGTGATTTAATCGCGTTTAAATTCGATAGTGAAATTAGCTCTTATTCTTATTCTAGCAAAAGACATGTAGAAAACGAAGCCAATTAATTAACATAAAATGCATAAAATCTGTCAAAATAACAGTTACCTAAAAGGAAAATAGCGTAATAGTACATTACATCCGAGAACGGGAAGCTAGCGATTGCATTGTCGAGGATGGTTTGAAGCCCGAGCCGCAGGCGAGGGCTTTAATCATTCGAGGCAATGCAAGTAGCTTCCAGTACAAGGTTTGTATAATACTTTACTCACGAAATGCGAGGAAATACAAATTTCTTTGTAAAAATGTGATATTTAAATTGGTTCGCGTGGCCATGTTTACTGACCGGTCATGCAACCATAAAGTTTCATAAAAAGAATGCTAGCTGATAAGTTCTACCGATTTGAATTTGGAACACTTACTTCCCGCACTCAGTGCGGGAAGTAAGTATTGAATTTCATTTCCGCACTGAATTTCAAATTTAGAATGTGATGAACCAGACCCCCACGGAAATGTTGAACGCCCCGCATTCTTTTTTCAAATGGAATGACAACATTTCAGAGCATAAGTGAGTAATAGTACATTACATCCGAGAACGGGAAGCTAGCGATTGCATTGTCGAGGATGGTTTGAAGCCCGAGCCGCAGGCGAGGGCTTTAATCATTCGAGGCAATGCAAGTAGCTTCCAGTACAAGGTTTGTATAATACTTTACTCACGAAATGCGAGGAAATACAATTTTCTTTGTAAAAATGTGATATTTAAATTGGTTCACGTGGCCATGTTTACTGACCGGTCATGCAACCATAAAGTTTCATAATAAGAATGCTAGCTGATAAGTTCTACCGATTTGAATTTGGAACACTTACTTCCCGCACTCAGTGCGGGAAGTAAGTATTGAATTTCATTTCCGCACTGAATTTCAAATTTAGAATGTGATGAACCAGACCCCCACGGAAATGTTAAACGCCCCGCATTCTTTTTTCAAATGGAATGATAACATTTCAGAGCATAAGTGAGTAAAATCTATTTCTATTCGTCAAATGAATAGATATTGATTTATTAGAAATAGCAATACTGAAACGTACATCTTGTAAAACTTGAATAACGAAAAATAGCTGGTAATAAATAAGCATTCATTTCATGAATAACCATTACGTATGTTGTATTTAGTTGATTTTTCAATTTCACGGTATCTAAATGGGTAGAGCTATAGAAAACGAGTTTATTATAAATCGAGTGTCCGTTGCGCAAGCCGGCACGTTATAAATACATCACAATCATTAACATTAACAGCCTTTTTTTGAGTTTTTTTTTACACTTTTTTATTTTGCTTGGGCAAACGCGTCCACTAAAATTTTAATTATATGGCAATAATTTATGTAGTAGCCGCGTTTGTCATAGCCAATTTACATATCGAATCGTATGATTTAAAATTCAAAACATTAATCGATATGTGTTAGATTTTAGTTTTGTAATTATGACTTTCTTACAATTACAAAACTAATCGTCTGTTTAGATTTTGCGTTTTGCCAAACTTGTGGCGTTTTTCAATCTTGAGCATTTTTTATCGTCAGATTCTCTTTGATTTCAAAACTTTAGTCATGCTTTTATCTAAGCAAATATATTTGGCATTCCCGTTTGAAATGCTATGGATGAGTCGATTTTTCTAGTACATTAATTATCCTAATATAAAAATAGCATTTCAAAAGCCCAAAATGTAAAAAAAACAGTATTAGGCATTGTTTAAGTATTTAGAAACGTCTTCTAATTTTTTTCTAAATAGGTAGCATAACTGCTGTCCCAAAATTGCTGATTATACACTAGTTTGACAAAACAAAAAACAAAATGCTTTCACATTCTTCATTGATTCTATATTGATTCAATCACAGAATAAGGAAAAAAACCCCTTGTTCTGTGGATTCAACTATGTTATCAAACGAAGAATATAAAAGCGAGTATAATAAAATTACTACTATCTGAAAGAACGTTTACACCTTAGAACAACTTTTTAAATTAAAAATCATTGTAATGACAATGATTTATTAGAACTTTTAAAATCATTTCAATGATTTTTAATTTAACAAAAAATATAAATTGTCCTACGGCGTAAACACTCTTATTTATTTATTTATAAAGCGATATGTCGTGCTCAGCTACTAAAAAGCTATTTTTACCATTGTTGCATTCTATAACTGGAGTTTTAGTTAGATTCTAAATAAATTACGGTCCTCACCTTTACTACAATCTTATAGATTGTTTTTTTGCGAATTATGTCACAAATGTGTAATTTAATTTTCTGCATTCGACATCTGTATACAACGTGTTACAAAATAACCCTCGATAATAGCCGAATATGGTAGATAGGGACCATCAAACCGACCAACTTTTACTATGGGACCAACTCTGTAATCGCGAGAAAAAATCAGCTGCTTCATACATTTTTATATTTTCGTTATTAATTTCTGTATGAAACAGCAGATTTTTTCGCGATTTCAGAGTTGGTCCCATAGTAAAAGTTGTTTAGTTTGATGGTCCGGAGAAACGGTTTTATCATTTTGCGTTAAGGCTCCGTACCGATTTTGCCGCTTTCATGTTTTCTCAAGATTTTGTAAATCTGAGTGCGTAAATGAAAAATGTGTCTCGGCCACTTTTCGCAATATAAGATTACGGACATTTCAACATATATTTCAGTTTCGAGTTGCTGAAGTACAAAAAGTTATCGTATTTGTCAGTTTAAATAACTGTTAGAAACGATACCTTTTTGTACTTTAGCAACAAAAAACTGGAATATATTTTAAAATGACTGTAATCTTATATTGCGAAAAGTGGCCGAGACACATTTTTCAATCAGTCAGATTTAAGAAATCTTGAGAATACATGAAATGTGCGAGCGAGAGAGCTGCAGTCAGCGGCAAAATCGTAACGGGCTCTTAATTCATTAACACGTTGTATTTATAGACGTGACTATATGTAAAACTGTATGAATAAACCGCCACAGAGCACGACAAATCGCTTTAACTCGCTAGTGAGTGAGGCTTTAAGCCTTTTCCTCGTGCAAGGGTTGGTCCTCGTGGCGGGGCGCTTGCGGCGAGCTCCAGGGCTGCCTCTCGCCCGACCCGAAGCACACGAAGCACAGCGCCCCTAGCATGTACGTCGCCGCCAAAATGTAGAACACTATCTGCCATTGTGCAACGGTGTTCTGGAAAAAGAAATTTAAATACATACATACATACACTCACGCCTGTTTCCCATGGGGGTAGGCAGAGACAATGGATCGCCACCTGCTACGATCCTTGCACACTTCTTTCGCTTCATTCATATCCATCAATCTTTTCATACATGCCCTGCGGTTTTTGTCACTGCGTACACCAGCCTTTTTTATAATAACCTCTATTTGGTCCGCGTAGGTTTTTCTGGGACGCCCTCGTGCAATCGTTCCTTCCACATTCGCACAGTATATCTCTTTCGTGATTCGCCTTTCATTCATCCTCTCTAAGTGACCAAACCACTGGAGCATTCCTTTCTCAATTCTTGTCACTATATCATCTTTCAGACCACACCTTTTGCGAATCACCTCATTGCTCACTCTATCACTCAGTTTTACTCCGCATATTTTCCTCAACGATCGCATCTCTACCGCATTTATTCTGCTTTCACTCTTCTTCTGCCATACCCAAGATTCACTTCCATACATCAGTGTCGGTACCAGCACTAATTTAAATAAATAAATATATATTTGACAACATCACATACATTGCTTCAATCCCAAAGTAAGTAGCTATAGCACTTGTGTTATGGAAATCAGAAACAACGGTGGTATGACACACACCCAGACCTGAGACAATATTGAAAAGTGTATTTTTCTACATTGACCCAGCCGGGGATCGAACCCGGGACCTCAAGAGATGGTGACACCTTGAAAACCGGCGTGCGAAGCACTCGACCACGGAGGTCGAAATTTAAGGTTAGCGCTTGCGGAGGCTAAGCAACTTTCGCAAGGGTCGGTCGTGGGATGGGTGACCAAAAATGTATTATCTCGAGATCCTCCGTTTGGAAGGCACGTTAAGCCGTTGGTGCCGGCTGCATAATTATGTAGTCGTTAACGTCCAACAATCCGCGCGTAGTGGGTTATGGCCAACGAACTAAAATCTATGAAATAAGAATTCTGCTTAAAAAAATGGCACCACACGAAAGTACAACTAAGTGGGTAAATCTAAAAATGCTGGCATTTAATTATGCAGCACAAAGCGTCTGAACACTGGTTGCTTATAAGCGACCATAATTTGTATACTCATAGATATTTTCTATACTTAATCGAAAAAATAAGTTACGTTTTTTCTGCATCTTTTTACTGCCTTCTTTGCATCTTTTACACCATTTGGCTATAAAGAACGTCATTTCTAATAAATTCTCTCTTTCTATGCTTTCTCTACAATACAAACTACAATTATTGAAAAGAACGCTAGTCGCTAACGTCAGTCACCGGGTGCGTGGCTGGCCCGACTAAAGCTGAGCGCGTTGTACTTTTTCAGCCCCGTGGTGCCATTTTTAAGCAATATTTGTTTGCAATTACACTTCCATAGATTTTAGTTCGCTGGTTATGGCCCATCCTCCTTATCCACTCATAGGGAAGGCATGTGGTTGTGCCCCAGCAATGGGAAATACCTAATGGTCAATATTTTCTATTTAAAGCGAGGCGACTTTTAAATCGAGAGAAATAATTATTTCTTCGGCAGGGTCATCTAAAATAATAGTAGATTGTTATACAAGACGCTAAAATGACCCATTGCATACGAGGTAGTTTTATTCCCGAGCTTTAGCGAGGGAATAAATAGAAACCGAGTTACAATGGGTTTTAGCGTCGTGTGTTACACTCTACTTTTCACTACGATTGCGAAAAAATAAAATCCAATATTAAATAACTATAGTTTATACTTCCGTAAACGAATCCACTCGTTTTTCTATCCTCCACTTTATAAACTTTTCATACAGTATTTAAATAAATGATTTGTGCTTGACGGCAGAAGATTAAAATTATTTCTATCCTATTACTTACTTACAGTCACACAATTCAATCAGTTTGGAATTAGAGACAAATTCTAAATATTTCGCGCCAGTGCCTTTTTTAATTTCTACTGTAGCAGCTAAGAAACACAATGCACGCATTTTAAACTAAAAGTCACAGAGTATAAATAAGTCTATGATTTCACCGAAGAGATCGCTGCTTTTAGTTCCATTTTCAAAAATCGAGCGAGTTTTTATTCGTAACTATGAACAAAGACTTTTTCGTTTTAGTAGGTTCATTGGTAATAGACAAACATTAAAAAAGAAAAAACTTTATCCCCTAGGGGTATTTATGCTATTTTATCCTGACTTTTGTACCTTACAATGACGGACTTTTTGAGCAAGAGGAGTGAAAAAGTTATTTGAAATGACGGTCATTCCAACAGGAGAGAGGATAGACCCCTAACATGTGGGTGTTTTTGTCGATAAAATTGGGTTTTTTCTCGCCTTAAATGATCGCTAGTACAAGACCAAAGACACTGTTTAGTATTATTAAGACCGCAGAAAATATGGATGGATTGTGTGCGGAATGATATGAATGTGAAGGGAGTGGATGCGGAGCTGAAGAGTTACAGGAAGGAATGGAAGAGAAGAATACACTGCACCGACCCCAAATAAATTGGGATAAGGGCAGGGGGATGATGAGTATTATTAAATAAAATAATAATAAAATAAAATAAAAATTATTACTCACTTCCTCTTTGGTGAGTTCGCCGACCATGAAGGTAGAGAGCCAACCGCCAAACGAAGACAAGGTGTTCGCCATGCCGAATATGGTGCCTGCAGATTTAAAACAAACATAAAATAACATAAAACAAAAATCGATGAAAATAACCTCCACGTTTTATAACTTTGCAGTTCATAACTTTCATATTACATGCCCCGAACTGCGTGCACGTATTTTTTTTCTTTTTTTTTCTTTGACACAGTTACAAGATACAAACCAAGCAGTACAAATAAAAATAAATCACAAAACAAAAGTGTAAATTTGTACCTTAATTACAACTATGCACAACATGCAAATATAGTTTTCATCAAAAGTGCGGCTAACTAGGTAGTTCTAATTAATTCTATTATAAAAATGAAAATTAAATTTTGACAAAAGTACTCAAAAAAATCAAATTAAAGAAATTAGTTTTATTTTTTATACGTTAGCGTATTCGTTTATGTGTAAATATCCACTGGAAAGCGCCATTAGGAAATTATAAATCTGTAGCGGTAAACGCACACGTACAATGCGATTTAATTTAACAATTGAGGGACTAACTTCAGGGAGCTTACCATCAGCAAATAAGAAACCTTACCTTAAGCCGTTCAGTTCAAAAGCAGGCTTTAAACAGGACTGCTTAAGGCCTGCTTTTGAACTTACCTTTCAAATTCAAATTCAAAAATAATTTATTCAGTCTAGGCTGTTACAAGCACTTGTGAATGTCATAGAAGCTACGCCATCGATTCGCAAACCCTAAGCCGGACACCTTGTAACGAGAAGAAACGGCAAGAAACTCGTCAAGAAGGGCTGCTTTTTTCTTCCTAATATTTCATACAGAGTCGTCAACATTGAAAAATGAGCTCCACATTTGAAGTTTTTGAGGTCATAGTACGAAAAAATGAGGCAGTTCAATATAAGTCCTGCTCTAAGAGCTCATAGTAAGCGCTTGCGGTAGGTACAAAACGACACGTATTATAATCTGTGTGTGTGTGTGCGTATTGCACACTGACCACTGAAGTTAGGCGCAATATCGAGCCCGTTGCCGAGGTAGCCAGCAGTTACGGCCCCGTTAATAGTGAGCGCCATCGTGAAGTTAGCCATCAGTATCGGTATATGTTTATGTATGCGTACATGCGTGCGTATTTGTGTATTGTATTGCATACTGACCACTGAAGTTAGGCGCAATATCGAGCCCGTTGCCGAGGTATCCAGCAGTTACGGCCCCGTTGAGAGTGAGCACCATCGTGAAGTTAGCCATCAGTATCGGTATATGTTTATGTATGCGTACATGCGTGCGTATTTGTGTATTGTATTGCATACTGACCACTGAAGTTAGGCGCAATATCGAGCCCGTTGCCGAGATATCCAGCAGTTACGGCCCCGTTGAGAGTGAGCACCATCGTGAAGTTAGCCATCAGTATCGGTATATGTTTATGTATGCGTACATGCGTGCGTATTTGTGTAATGTATTGCATACTGACCACTGAAGTTAGGCGCAATATCGAGCCCGTTGCCGAGGTATCCAGCAGTTACGGCCCCGTTGATGGTGAGCGCCCGCCATCGTGAAGTTAGCCATCAGTATCAGCATAATGTTTATATATGCGTGCATTCTTGTGTGTGCTTGTGTATGTGTGGGTAATTATTGCATACTGACCACTGAAGTTAGGCGCAATATCGAGCCCATTTCCGAGGTATCCAGCAGTGACGGCCCCGTTGATGGTGAGCGCCATCGTGAAGATAGCAATCGACCACACGCGGTCCTCGCCGTAGCACGATAGCACCAGCATCATCACCCCTGCAAAACGCCTCACATTAGGATTTGATATAAAGACGTTACTCGCATCGCATCACAAACTTTAGATTTTATTCGTAAATATGAAAAAAAAAGTAAAAGAGATTTAATAGATGACACTTCAAAACAGTACAATGAAGAGTTGGTCCATACGACGAAGAGGCAAGGACAATCAACTAAAAGATCTTAATAATGACTGCAGTGCTTTTTTTCTGTCAGACAGAACACAAGGCAAGGGCGGATCCTTTAAGCTAGGGTTTCCTAGGATAGCGGTGCGGTCATGTTACGGCCATAATATAGCGGCGTTGAATGTTGTCTATGTAAACAATACGGCGACACCGTAACGTCAAAAACCGCGCCATATTGGTTACATAGATAGACAACGTTCTACGCCGCTAAATTACGGCCGTAATATGTCGGCACCGTCATCCTAGGAAACCCTAGCTTTACGGATTATATTGAACTTGCTTTGAAAATTATATTTGTAAATCTTAAAACGTGGCCAGAGGCTCCGAGGGTATACACGAAAAACCCTGGATCCGCCCCTGACACCAGCAAGCTCACTCAGCGCTGGTGGTGGCCAGCTTGCCGCTATGCCACAGGCTAAACTGTCCGCTAGCATACACTGGTACTTGGTACGCAGTGATAATGGGACATCCGATAGGAGTTTCAAAAGATTTAATGGGTGAAAGAGTGAGTCGGTGCTACATACCAGGCAGTCCAACAGCCAGGCCAGTGAACAGCTTCCTAGCAGCTGTAGTGGACATCTTGCCGCTGCGCCGCAGGTGGTCGGCCAGCACGGACGATGCCAGCGCGCACAGGTACTTGCCCAAGTACGGCAATGAAGATAGCAGCCCATTCTGAGGACAAAACACACGTGTTACTATATTGACTCCACTACTAAACTTCGTGGGGAATGCCAACGAAACGTAACGTAACTATGTTCTATTAAAAAAAACGGCCAAGTGCGAGTCGGACTCGCGCACGCAGCGTACCAAAAAACGGCAAAAAAAAAACACGTTTGTTGTATGGGAGCCTACGGCACAATACTAGATACTACTTGGTTAAATAAACTCAATTTAATAACAATACTGTTATATAACTTAGTTTTTAATTCAAGGGTTAGGTTCTAGCTAATGAAGATTTTTGTTTATGCTATGTGACGTAAGTAATGATAATTCAATATTCTGAAAACGAGATGATTGATACCTATCTACCCACATAGGTAGCAATTTTAGCTAATTTTCGGTTAATTAAGATCGTGATATTTCTCTTATTTTACACATAAACACTATAATTAAGGCAAGAAATTGCTGTTTTCCAGATGGTAATTGTACTGAAATAACAATACTAGGTATTGTACGTGCTTTAACAATAAGGAAAAAAACAAGCATATGATGGAAAATAATTACAGAGCGCAAAGAGTTTCCATACAATATGCACTTTTAAGTACATGAATGAATATAAACAATTACTTATGCCAAGTAAAGAGTGGGCAGTTGTAAAATTGAATGCGAATGTGTAGGGTTGTCAACTAAAAATATAAGAGCATAAATAAAATTAACTTCACGTTAACTACGAAATAGTTGATGGTAGTTTGAGCGACCGTCTCGGTTGGGCAATACAGTTAAGAAAACTTTTACGTAATTACTAATATAAAATTATATCCTTATTGATTTTTCCGTTTTTTTGCGAAATACAAAAGATTCCGACCTAGTGCGCTGCCTCGCGAGGCAAGACGTTTGCCGCGTGTGGCGGGCCTCGCACGAGGCTGCTCGCTTGGTGAGGACCCGCCTAATCGCGTAAAAACGGCTGGTCGGATCCTGGTTGAAGGTTCCCTAAGGATTTTCTCTAATATCCACGCCGTCAAGTCGCGGGCAGAAGCTAGTTATAACATAAAAGGGACATCCCTACCCTACTTGTCCGACAAAGACGGCCGTTAACCTTGTTCTCGAGAAATACAACAAGTAATAAATAAGTAAATAAAAGTTCGCAAATTGACACCCGCGGGGTGCGGACGTCATTCAGGCTCAATCGTCTGTAGCAGGAAAACAGCTGCTCACCAGCAATACTAATTTTATCATAGTAGGTTTTATATAACTCTTACTTAGTCTAGCTCTTACAACGGCGGCATAGACCAGGGTTTGCGGAACGTAAGAACGAATAAATGAATAAAATTTGTCTTCTTACTGAGTACTGTGCTGTTACTAGGAGGGTTGCCAGATAATAATTTGATAAAAGAGGGCAGATGGGTCTAATAAGCAGGATTTTCTGTAAAAAAAGGAGGACATTCACAATTTAACGATTTTTTATATTATTTTACTCTGTTTTAATCATATTTAGCCGAGCTGCTGCTTGCGAGCTGAGCTGTGTTTTTTGACAAATAATATATGATCAAAGGAACTTCAAAAGTGAAGTTCGATCATTATTATATGAGTCGCTTCATTCGAAGATATTATTCACCACGTAGTTCCCCTAACCTACAGGGTAACGATACGCACATTTAGAGATTCCTTTGCTTCTTTTTTTTTTTTTTTTTTACAACACTATTTCGTTGCTCCCTCCATAATCAACGGTTACTATTCGTCATTCTGTTTAGAGATTGTTCTTGCAATAAAGCTGGGTTTGGGAGGGTCGGGATGTAATATCTTCGAATGAAGCGACTCATATAATAATGATCGAACTTCACTTTTGAAGTTCCTTTGATCATATATTATATATCGTCGCTTCATTCTTCAGATATTATTCACCACGTAGATATTTAGAGACAAAGCTTTGTTGCAAGATTTTTTCTTTTTCTTATTTAGGGTAAGGTTTAGTAGGGTATTTAGCTTAAAGTAAATAAAATACCATTAAAGTTTTTCTTGTTTTATTAAACACTTCTTTTAATCACTAAGTACCATTTATAATAATCAGTTATAATAAGTAATCATTTAGTCTAAGGCCGTAGACAAACTGATTGAGCAAAATCATTGTTGGTAATTATGTTAAGTTTATAGAACCGAGCGAAAGTGCTGATGTTGGTCCAGCCTGCCGTCTTTCGTATCGTGTCTATACACACTCCCACAGAACTAGCTGTGGAGGTAGACGCATGTCGCGTACTGTGTGCCGAAAAAATTTAGATGTCTATACCACTCTCCGCCAGTACAGACTTTATCCATTTACTGATCGTTTGAGATGAGACCGGTTTATGGGGTTTTATGATCGACAGTAAAACCCGCTTTGTATTGCAGTCTCTTAGGTTTTGAGTGTAATTAATATAATCTAACAGGGCCGTAGCCGGACAGATAGGTCGGTTT
The DNA here is from genome assembly GCA_928269145.1 of Agriphila tristella. NCBI lineage: Eukaryota > Metazoa > Arthropoda > Insecta > Lepidoptera > Crambidae > Agriphila > Agriphila tristella. The sequence goes on from OV743442.1 coordinate 21,855,775, forward strand.
TCTTCAAAAAACGGTAAGAATAAAAGGGGTTGTTCTCTTCCCGGGGCAGAAGTTTTTATTGTATCTGTAATAATAATCGAAATTCCATTTGAAAGTATTTGAATGTTATCTAATTTTATAAGGGACAAAGTTTGTACCCGCTGCGCTGTACAAAGCGCTAATAACACAACTAATTTTTTGGATAATTTATCTAAACCGATATCCTTATTTGGGTACCATTGAGATACTAAGTTTAAGACCACCTGTGGGTCCCAGGTATGTTGGTATTTGGGTCGTGATGGTTTTAATTTATATACACCCTTGAGAAATCGTTTTACCGACTCCTCAGAACCTATGTTGTTCCCGATGAGCAATGACAATGCTGATCTATGTGAATTAAGCGTACCATAGCTAGCTCCTTTTTTAAATTCACATGTTAAAAAAGATATAACTTGCGCAACACTACCCCGGAAAAAATCTAACTGTTTTTCCCTACAGAAATGCCACCATAATTTGTAGCACACATTATATTGCTTTTTTGTACTGTTGGAGAGTGATGAGAGCATTATGTCCGCTGCTTCTGATGGAACGCCACGGATAATGAACGCCTGCCTGAGAGAATCGCTGCAGCCAGCGTAAGGTGCCCTTGGAGTCGGTGTGGGATGTGATTCCTGAAACAGGATTGAATAACATTGTCGTTAGGTTTGAAGTATATTATATCAGAAACGATTAAACTTCTTAGCAAGGGATACCATGGCTGTGATGGCCATTGAGGGTACACAAAAATCCCGTAAGCTTCTTCGTTAATGATCTTGCGTAAGCATTTTAAAATTATGGCAAAAGGTGGGAAGGCATAAAAATAATTAATATTCCAGTGAATAGTGAATGCATCAACACACAAGGCATTTGGGTCGGGCAGCCAGGACACATACACATCGCACTTCGCGTTAGTTCTGGATGCGAATAAATCAATATCAGGCTGGCCGAATCGCTTTGTAATTTTGGTAAACGCTTGGGGTGACAAACCCCACTCAGTATCTGGATTTATTTTTCTTGATTCAAAATCTGCTTCTATATTGTCTTTAGTATTTATGTAAGATCCGGACAGCATAATATTGCGATTTTCGCACCATTGCCAAATTTTCCTAGCCAAATCATTTAAATGGGGAAATTGTATTCCCCCCATACGATTGATGTAACTCAAAGCAGTGGTATTGTCAATTCTTAATAAAATTGCGCAATTTGACATGTTCCGACATAACGTTTTTAAAGCAAAAAAGATTGCCAACAGTTCCAGGTAATTTATGTGAAATGACTGTTCGTTTTCCGTCCATGCCCCATGTACACGACCGTTTTTACAAGATGCGCCCCATCCAGTCAATGAAGCATCCGTAAAAATTTCTAAAGTAAAATCATTTGAATCTAAGTTATTATAAGTTTTGTGAACATTATTCTTCCACCAGTTTAGGTCTTCTAAAATGCATGATGGAAGGATAACTTTGCTTTCATAATTGTAGTTATTTTTATTTAACATAAGGTATTTCTGTCTTTCTAATATCTTTGTATACAACCAGCCATATTTGACTGCTGGGCAAGCGGCTATTAGTACTCCTATGAGTTGCGAGTATTCTCTGATGGTGCATGGGGGTAGGAGAGAAAACTTTTCGAGTAATTGTGCAATTTTAGTCCGTTTATCATTTGGTAATGAAATTGTACATTGTTTTGAGTTAAAACTGAAGCCTAAATATTTGCATTCGTTTTTAGGTTGCAATGAACTTTTCGTATAATTAATAACAAAACCAAGACATGTTAATATTTGTAAAGTTCTATTTACATTATTCATACATTCCGTATAATCGCTACCTATACAAAGAATGTCATCCAAGTAAATAACCGACTGGAATCCTTGATTTCTTAAGTATTGAACGACCACTTTCAAAATCTTTGTAAAAATTCTCGGTGCAATACAAAGGCCGTAGGGCATTGCATTAAACTCGTAAGTTACTAATTTAGAGTTAACATTTACGAACTGAAATCGAAGATACTTTCGGTAATTTGAGTCAACTGGCACCAATAAATAAGCTTCCTTAAGATCAATTGTTGCTAAGTAACAGTCTTTGGAAATAAGTTTGGAAGCAGTCCTATAATCTTCCATTTTAAAATGCGAGTTTTTAATATATCGATTCAAGGATTTAAGGTTTAAAATAAATCTTTTTTCACCATTTGATTTTGGTGCTAAAAAGATCTTTGATATGTATTGATCAGATACCGGCTCGCAAACTGATATAGCTCCTAAGTCTAATAACTTATTTATAGCTAATTGCATATCCTGTTTTTCTTGTTCTGAAAAATTTGTATGTGTAACCTGAGTTTGATTAAACACACTTTTAAACGGGATGTCTATGCCGTGTTTAACCCAACGCAAAATGAGGGGGTTATTCGTTATTTTTTGCCAACATTTAAAATAATTTTGAAGGTTTCCAGCATGTACCTGTACTAATGGTGTTGTTGTTGCTGCCGAGTTGTTCCCCGAACTTTCGCTTGGTTGTATCTCGACGGTGGCGGCGGTGCAGGTGGTGGTATCGTCGATCGTTGGTAGGGCCTCTTCATCCCTCCACGCCCCCCCCTGTTTGGTTGGAAACGGGGAGGGCCCTGCCTGTTTCCCTGGTTGTTGTTCCAGGTTGAAGTCTGAGGAGCGGATGGTTTCGAGGTAACTGTCACATTCTTTTTAATTTGGTGACTTTGTGTGACTATGGCTTTGGAAGCCTTTATATTTTCGGAAAGTTTATTTCCAAACAGAGTCTCGTCTCTGTCAGAAACCTGCACAAGTTGCAAGAAGGACTTATCCAAACTAGGGGTGATAAATCTTTTTCTGGTATCAGTATTTTGCAGGTGGAGGTCGCAAAGGATACGACACCCGTCACTAATGAATTTGATTGCATCTACCTTATTATCTTTTGTAATTAACACATTTAAGCCCCTGCTTACTGCCGTAATACCTAACCCTAATTGTTGTTGTGCCGCTGACATTTTCTTGTCACGGTATCTACCTGCTTCTGGAATAGCTGCCAACATTTCCGGATTTAAAGTCGGAGATTTTAAAAGTGGACAATTTTCTGGGATAAGATACTCTTTGAGTATCTTGTCTCGATTTTCTTTCGGTATCCCTTTTTTAAGTATGGGTGTGAAAATTTTTGCTAGGCTTTCATGGATTTTTTCCCCAAAATCCGGTGAGTCGTCCGTTATCTCACCAAGAGCCGCCAAGATACTGGGGTCTAAATTGGGTTCAGGTTCGGGAACTGTAGTCACAGGTTCAGCCGTGATGGGAACGTCAGCCGTATTGGCCATTTCTTCTGTGGTTGCATTGGTTTCCACCTGAGGCGATGTTTCCAATGTATCGAGATCTTGTAAATGTACAAGCTCGTGTTCTTCGGCATTTGGTGAAGCAATCAGCGGTGAAGGAACAACCTCAGTGCCTGTAAACAACAGGACTATGTTAATAAAGTGTAAAAAATAAAAATTGTTTTATTTTTTCCCATAACCACGATACTTTTTGTATGTGTATAAAATACCTTCGTGTTGTTATCTCGAACAACCTCCAGGCTCGATAATTTAAAATAGGAAATGAAATGAAACAATAAAATTGCCGATTTTTTACCATTGTATTGACATCATGGTCAATCTCTTGGTTTTAAGCACCTTCGTGTTACCATCGCGGGCAACCTCCCGGTAATAAATTAAAGGTTATATGAAAGAGGGTACTTACAGTTATTGATTTCTGCATCAGACGATGAAGAACTAAATCTTATTTGCTTCCTTTGAAGCTTTCTTATCTTCCGTTGATAATGTTCAATCCTTTCCTCTGCACTACGTTTTGACATTGTAGAGGAAAAAAACGGTTGAACTAATTCTGAAGCACACGTCCGATCGTTACCGCGCACGAAAAAGGAATGACGAATAGTAACCGTTGATTATGGAGGGAGCAACGAAATAGTGTTGTAAAAAAAAAAAAAAAAAAAAGAAGCAAAGGAATCTCTAAATGTGCGTATCGTTACCCTGTAGGTTAGGGGAACTACGTGGTGAATAATATCTGAAGAATGAAGCGACGATATATAATTATGAAAATCTTCACGTTGTTTTTGAAGTTGTGCTGAGTAAGAACTTAACATTTAACTGACTGCACATTTAATCTGTTCCTCCCTTTGCTCTACTGAGTATTAATCAGTGAAAAAAGCAAAAAGGAGGACTTACAGTAGGTATAAGGGAGGACCGGAGGACAAAACATGGGAAAGGAGGACTTGATACCATTTGGCAACCCTAGTTGTGACTGACTTATTGAGACGTTTTTTTGGGATATTTGGGACGTAGCACTTTAATTTTTGGGACAATACCGGTGAGTCTCGACCCTACGGTCGACTGCTGCGGAGACGCGGTAGACCGCCAGTGAGTCATGGCGCCAGGCACCGAAGGTTGTCATTATCGCTCTTAATAGCGTCGTTGGGTTGGACCCTAGGCGCCGCCGGAGAAGATATTAATAGACCTAGGAATTTGTTTGCTAACGACTTGCTGATGCTCTTAAAGGGACTATGTCTGTTTATGTCTTTTTGAATTGCGTATGGAATTTATAAATTATAAACACGTATTATAAGTACGCCCACCAAAGGAGTTAAGGGCTTTTAATAAAGCATATTATACAAAGTAAGTAAATCTTTTTACCCGACTGCAAGAGGGTTATGTTTTTCGCGCGTATCTTGTATTGTATGTATGTAGGTCCTAATATTTTTTATTACCTCATATTTTTCAAACGGCTGAATGGATTTCTATGATTAAGATATCGTTAGATTTGTCTTGTCAGTCCAAGTGTTCTTAAGAAGGTGGCGTGATAAAAAACCAACATGGCGGCTGTAAGTAAGTAAGTATGAATCCCAGTGCTTGGTAAAACCTAAATAGGTTTATATAGCACTGTTAAATGTAACAAAAACATTATTGTAATCAGTGTTTTAATAATAATAAATAATAATAATAAGTACGGTGCTATTATACGTAGTGGTTTTTTTTTATTATACTGCAATATGGGTATCAAATTAAAGGGCTTATTATAAGGATTTCGAAAAAGTATATAATGACCCTAATATATAATAACTAAAAAGATATATAAAAAATAAATAAAAAAAAAAAAAAACCCGCCTGCATAAAAAGACAAGTCAACTGAAAAGATTGAAACAAGATTAAATATAAAAGGCAACATAATAACATGCAGTCGGAGGCATATAATTCAAATCATTCATAATGTCACTTTCTTTATGTATGCCTCCGACTGCATGTTATTATGTTGCCTTTTATATTTATTCTTGATTCAATCTTTTCAGTTGACTTGTCTTGCAGGCGGGTTTTTTATTTTTTTTATTTTTTTTTGATCCTGACAGCCAGGACAACGGAATGATGAAGTCTATTATGAAGGTTTTGTACTGTACAACAACGGTGACAGTATTAGCAATTATTAACGATAGGAAATAAAAACTTTGTTGTTATATCCGTCATAAGAGAAACCTTATAACTTTTATTGTACCCACGCACGATTTATCATTTCAATCATCGAGATAAATATACAAGAGAAGCAAACCTCACTACCACGCGCCACAAAAAGCGTGTAACTTTTCAACCGTGTAGGACGAAGCTTTGAAACCACTAAAAATTTTTAAGAAAACATATATCTGTCTCACTTACACACGTACCAAAAACAATATCGTCGCCAAGATTAGACAAAGACCACAACAAAATTAGACAAAGACCGCGATATCAACATGCAATTACTTTTTTAGAAAAATTGTGTTGCCTACCATGTGAAATTTTACCCCAAAATAATGCATGAAAACAAGAAATGTAAAGCCGCTATAGATGAAAATATTTTAAAACAAATTTTATAACCAACTTTTCTGTTTGTGCTATTTCGATGAAACTCGGTTTTTGGTACTATTTTGACAAGAAAACAGTAAAGCTATGTTGAAAATAAAAAAAACAAGATGGCGGCAATTTTTTTTGTTTGAGGACCGATTTCGACAAAACTCTGTTTTTGGTACTATTTTGATATGGAAATAACAACGCAATGTTGAAAATAATAAAAAAATGCAAGATGGCAACCAACTTTTTTGTTTGAGGGCCGATTTAGATAAAACTCGGTTTTTGGTACTATTTCGACACGAAAATAACAACGCAATGTTGAAAAAAAAATCCAAGATGGCGGCCAACTTTTTTGTTTGTGGGCTGATTTCGATGAAACTCGGTTTTTGGTACTATTTTGACAAGAAAACAGCAACGCTATGTTAAAAATATAAAAAAAAACCAAGATGGCGCCAAACTTTTTTGTTTGAGGACCGATTTCGATAACACTCGGCTTTTGGTACTATTTTGATACGAAAATAACAACGCAATGTTGATAACATTAAAAACGCCAAGATGGCAGCCAACTTTTTTGTTTTCAATACTCAATACTCACCCTACTGTTTGTAGGCCGATTTCGATGAAACTCGGTTTTTGGTACTATTTTGTCACGAAAATGTTGAAAGTTTAAAAAAATTCAAGATGGCAGCCAACTTTTTTGTTTGAGGGCCGATTTAGATAAAACTTGGTTTTTGGTATTATTTTGACTCAAAAATAACAGCGCAATGTTGAAAATATAAAAAAAAAACAAGATGGCGGCAAACTTAGTTGTTTGTAGGCCAATTTAAATGAAACCTGGTTTCGAGTACTATATCTAAAAGAAAGCTGCAATGCAATGTCAAAAATGACAAAAAGTCAAGAAGTCGGCCAACTTTGTTTTTGGATTGATTTCAATATTACTTGGTTGAATAAAAAAAAAGAATTAAGCAGTTAGCCGCCCGGAATTTGGCATTTTTTAAATTGTGTGGCTGTTTTTTTGTTAAAATAGTACCAAAAACCGAGTTTCATCGAAATCGGCCCACAAACAAAAAAGTTGGCCGCCATCTTGATTTTTTTATTTTTTTTATCATAGCATTGTTTGTTATTTTCTTGTAAAAATAGTACCAAAACCGAGTTTCATCTATATTGGACCAAAAACAAGAATGTGGCCGCCATCTTGGATTTTTTTATATTTTTTACATTGCGTTGCTGTTTTCTTGTCAAAATAGTAACAAAAACCGAGTTTCATCGAAATCAGCCTACAAACAAAAAAGTTGGCCGCCATCTCAGATTTTTATTTTTTTATCATTGCATTGTAATTTTTTTGTCTAAATAGTACCAAAAACCGAGTTTCATCGATATTGGCCCAAAAAAAAAAGTTGGCCGCCATCTTGGGTTCTTTTATTTTTTTTACATTGCGTTGCTGGTTTCTTGTCAAAATAGTACCGAAAACCGAGTTTCATCGAAATCGGCCCACAAACAATAAAGTTGGCCGCCATTTTGGATTTTTTTTTAACATTGCATTGATATTTTCTTGTTAAAATAGTTCCAAAAACCGAGTTTCATCTATATTGACCCAAAAACAAAAAGTTGACCGCCATTTTGGATTTTTTATTTTTTTTATCATTGCATTGATATTTTCTTGTCAAAATAGTACCAAAAGTCGAATTTCATCGAAATCAGCCCAAAAACAAAAAAGTTGGCCGCCATCTTGGATTTTTATTTTTTTATTATTGCCTTTTTATTTTATTGTTAAAATAGTACCTACCAAAACTGAGTTGAACACTGAGTCGGCAAAACCCTGTATCCGCATTATAATTCAAAGAAAAAAAAATTACTATTTTATGTTTGTTTAACTTGGCAGCATAAACTACGATTCCTTTGCTTTCAATATGAATTTTAATTTCTGGTTTAAAATGCCGGGTCTCTCTTCTATGATTTAAGGGTTATTGAAAAAATAGCAAAAATGTGATTAAGTATAAAAGAAATTATCATTTTACCAAAACATTTTTTTAATAATATTACAGAGGTTTATGTAAGATCAGAGGTAACGGAGTATCCATTAATCACAAATTCTCCCCAAAAATGGGAAAACCAAAACAATGTTTTTAGTGGTAGCACTGAACCAAAATTATGGTATGATAATATTTTATTTATTTTAAGCGTTTTTAACGTTAATAGTAATACAAAAACAATAAATTATCGCATAAAAAGTAATTCTCTTTGATGTGATAAGTTTTTTTGAACTCGAAGCGCACTCTTTCACTACGCATTTTGACCATTTTGAAGAGCTGTTTCCATGTTGGCCTCCCACTGAACACTGACTTGACCTAACCTTCACATATGTCAGCCGACATATGCGAAGTGGCCTCAACGTGGCGCGGTAAGTGCTACTCTAGTATATTTATCTCGATGATTTCAATTGTTTACTAACTAGCTCATCCACGTGGTCATCGCTATCATAACAAGGATAGCTTTAAGTAAAGTTAAACAATGATGTAACAATAGATTTGGCAATGCGTAACAGCTGATTGTGCTCCTAACCACACAACCATGCTATCCACGTGTAACTATTATAGCATCAACAATCAACTAGAAACAATCATAACATAACTATTATAAAAAACTCAACTAGGGAAAAAAGATTCTATAAGGATATAGGTACTCGTTCCTACCAAGTCGGATCGCATGCCACATCATTGGGAAGAGGTAAATCTAAAAACCTTAAAGAATGTAAGGCAAATAATAACCACAATAATGATAGTGTTGTGCTCCTTTTGTTAGTGATAATCACAGGCATTTCAGGAGCATAATACACTGGGTTATGGTATAGTGTTGCAATTACTATACGGTAAACGCTATAGGTTCTGTAATGGCGACCGAACAGGCGACACGCTCCACAGGTTGGGTAGGCCTCTAACAAGGTGGACGGACACACGATCTGGGTTTCGGAAACCACTAGATGAGGGCAGCGCAGGACCGATCATTGTGGGGGAGGCTTATACCCAGCACAGCATGATGAAGATGAAAGAAGCAATCAATCAGTCAGGCGGTACGATTATCTACCATCACCCTTGCCGTATAAAAACAAATGCATATCTTTTCAAGCACTTGATGGCAGTGTCGGCGCTAGGGTCATGAGCGCTCCTGGCAACATTTGAATTTATTTTGAGTCCCAAGACTTATTTCTAGGGTCATGAGCGCCCCTGGCAACATCAGGGCGCACTTTGCTATAGACCAGTAAAGTGCGCCTTGAAGGTAACGCCCCTAGCAGTCGTCCACCTTGCCAGCCCCTAGCTACAACGCTACTTGATAGAATTTCATTTCGCAACAAAATAAGTAGACATTTTAAGTGCTTGAAGGGCCGTGGCTCTCTGAAGCCGTCCGTCGTCAGCAGGATTATTAAGGCGCGCCTAGATTAAACAATAATTAGTCATCCCGCCGCCGCCGCAAATTGCCACGGTGAGAACTGGCGCCTGCAAAAACTAAATCCAAGAATGCGGCTAGATGGAATTCCTTAGCTGTTTAATGATTAGAATGCTTCATTAGTTTAGAATGCTTCATAATAAAGTGCTCCTATAATAATGCCGTGCTTGCAATCCATTCATAGCTCATAGCAGAAATTAACAAGATTGCAATTATCTACATTACAAAACTTTTTCAGGTTTTTTATTAGCGCATCGCATGCCTTACCTAGTTACTATGATAAACATCAGAATAAGAAATATTTATATAAAAAATTTGCTACCTTGAAATTGTCTATTGTTTTTATGAAATGTGAAGGGACTAGGAATGGTCAGGGCCCTTATGCGATCATTAGAGGCAATGGTACTTAAATTACTACTTACTTGCTTAGGTTACTAATAAGCTGACACATCCCAACAAATCGATCAGAGTCACCTAAAGCTGGCCACATACAGCTGATTCGGAATTCCGAAACGAAATATCGATATTTTATGAAAATTCCGAACGGAAAAATAATGGGTTCGTGTGTTACGCCTCCGCGGTATGTTTTGCCCCCGTGGTATTTGCACCCGATTTTTTACTAAGTAATAACTTATTTCTTAGTACAAAAAACACACCGGGGCACACTGTAAGAAAACCGCAATCTAGCAGGATTTAATTCAAAATATCATCTTGTCCCATCTATTATTTATTGGTGTCTATTTATTCCTTATGAACTCCTTAATATGATGGCATAATTTTTTTGTTGTGGGTAGGTTAACAAAAATATTAGAAATGTTTATATCAATAGCAAAACTGAGTCAATCTTAATGTGCTTTTTTCATTGTAAATTCTGTGAGTTCCGGCTACGCTTACGAAGTGATTATTAAGTAATTACTGTGTTTTACTTTATTTACTACGTATGTACAAATACTTTTTATCCGATTTATAACCGTTAATGTGTGTTATAATCAACGCTTTCTCATAACACAAAAGTAAGAGATTTTTTTTTTACTTTTAAATTAATTGTACCCGAAAACATGTTATATAGTATTATATTGGCAGTATAATACCATCATTTAGTGTTGCCCAAATTCAGTCTTGGTCTTGCAGTCTTGGTCTTGTTCTTGCGTTTTTGCAAGACCAAGACCAAGAACAAGACCGCGTATTTTTAGCAAGACCAAGACCAAGACTGACCGTGCAAGACTTGAGCAAGAACAAGACATAGCCTGCAAGACTCTTGCGTCTTGCAGCTAGGACTTAGCGCTATTTCACTGAGTAGTTAGGTGTAACAGTTCGGTGTATAGGTAGGTACGCTTAGGAATTCTATGAGACGCAAAAAACTGTATCAAAGAATATGAAAAACTGGACCTATGCGCATTACGACTAATACCATAAACATAGCGAATAAAAAAATATCTATTAAAATCAAACTGAGTGCATGCATAGTTATGTTTTAACCATCGGCACTTTGATAATGCGGCATCAAAGGTTTTGTACTTACTTCTCAAAGAAATTTGCCGCTTTTCGGAAGTAAAGCTTGTTCGCTTAGATAGTGTCGGTACACCCGCAAGCAATTTTGTTCAGAGACAGGCATACCGGCAAGTTTTTGGTAATGTTACTGATAACGGTAACAATATCGTTATCGGTATCGATAATTATTTAAGTTGTACCATAGTGTGCGGGAGGGGGAGGGGTTCATATTTTTAGATAATGGTGTCCGTCCCTCCTTGTGTTTATTGTAATAAAATACGAATACAAATAATACACAGCGAGGTGGAAAGAGAATTTTAATGAAAAATTCAATAAAAAAGGACTACCTACTATTCTTCATCACTTGAAGTGTCGGAGTTATTATCACCTGTATTTATAGTAATAGATCCAACATCATCACGTTCCGAATCCATACCAAAATATCGATTTTCTTCTTTAATTGCGTGATCTACACAACTTTTGTGTTAACATGTTTTACAAAACACCCGTCTTTTTTTGTTGGTTCACTTAAATCCAAGTTGGTTCCAATTATAATACGTTTTTCTAAGATTTAAAGTAAACTTTAATAAATAGTAATAGACTAATAGGTAATTGCAAGACTTGCAAGACTCTTGCTGCAAGACCAAGACCAAGACCAAGACTGGGAGCGCAAGACCAAGACCAAGACCAAGACCAGGTGTATTGGCGCAAGACCAAGACCAAGACTGGCTAAGTCTCGTCTTGTTCTTGCATTTGGGCAACACTACCATCATTATAAAGCTTACAGTCTTAGCTAACACATGTTATTCACAGATTTTGCGCATTTTTGCGGCACCCATACACTTTTTTTTATTTTCAGCATGGCTTTTGAAATAACGAAATTGCATTTTTTTTTTAATTTGATCATTTATCATTGGTCATTTGGTTATCTGTCATGTATCATTGGAACATACCAATAAAAAAATAGAAATAAAATAGAGCAAGAAGTGTTGTAACTGCTTTCCCTAACCACAACTGATTAATATTTTTTTATTTTTTATTTTGAATCTTGTAAATAGACAAAAATCATTTTTAAAACTTAATAAACACTTGTTATAACTTATTTCAATCATATTTTTAGGTTTCATGACAGCTAGAATTAAATCCCGCTAGATTGTGATTTCCTTACAGTGTGCGGGGGCGTAACACACGAACCCAAAACAATGCATGTGTGTGGTAGGTTCATAGATTTGTATGGATTAGCTCTGCGTTCGGAATGATTACGTTTCGGAATTCCGAATAAAAATTCCGTCCAGTTATCACAACACGCGATACAAGCGGAGATGTACTGAATAAAAACTTTATGCCAAATTATTTGAATAATGGCATGGCAATCGTTTCCGTCATCGCATGCCTCACTGTGCATTGCCAGGATGAGTCAACTATTCAACATTATCTGGCGCTAGATGAGCAGCATTGCAACTAATCAACTGTGAGCTAATACCATAGTGTAATAACAGCACAGTGTAGTTTTAGCGGACAAGAGGTGTGGCACAAAATACAGCTGACAAAAATATTGCATTAGCACCTCCCTAAACCTCCTATAGGGTGACTCTAGATATAGTTCCTCCATAGGGAGGGTGACTCAACATAGAGATGTTGAGTCTCCCTATAGGAAAGTATTAGCATGAGAGACTCGCCCCTCGCCAATAGGGAATATGCATAAGTCACCGATTTTCCTAAAATTGAGCTTGATCGCTGCGGACACTTGTAAAAACATGATGGAACAGAAAGAAAAATAAAAAAAAATATTATTTTCGTTTTATCACACGATGAAATCAGGGGAAAATAACGATATTTTTTTTTCGTTTTCGGATATAATGCACTTTACAGTCAGATAGAATATCGAAAAAGAAATAATATTTTGTATGACACATATCTACATAAACGCAAAATTTAGGGAGATAATTGAAGATTATTGGCTAACTCCATATTAAACGCTCCCGAAACACACCAAAACGTGATGTGTGACGTCACCGTTTTGTATAGAGCGTTTTCGGCGGGAGCTGATGCGTGCTAACTTCAAGTAACTATATTACGAGAAAAAAACGCAAGAGACAAGTTTCAATATTACAGTTGATTTTCTCACGCATTATACTATTGATTTTGATAAAAAAAAATTGATGCATATTCCCTATTGGTAGAGAAGTGATTATCCGAATAGCATGATAACAAGAGAGTCAGCAATTATATCCAAGTTATTTTAAACAAAACGTAGCTCATTTCTATGTTGAGTCACCCTATTGAGAGGTGCTTGATGTGAATGCTAGCCAGCTGTTATAGTGATTATCTTATCAGTACGATGATGAAACGTTCAGCGCGCTCTTTTATGTCAAACAGAATACAGCCACCGCTATGCTATGCAGTATGTTGAGTTATAGAAGTGATTAGTATTACCTTAGTGAAAGATGATAAAACGTTAAGCAGTTTAAGCATGCTCATTCACGCATTAAACAAAACATAGGTGTACAATATACTTCCACCTGCCACCGCTCTATGTTGAGTCACCCTATTGAGAGGTGCTCGATGTAAGTGCTCGCAAAGCTATTACAGAAGTGATTACCTTAGTGAAAGATGATAAGACGTTAAGCAGTTTAAGCATGCTCATTCACGCCATTTTAAACAAAACATAGCTGTACAATATACTGCCCCCACTCTATATGTTGAGTCACCCTATTGAGAGGTGCTCGATGTAAGTGCTCGCAAAGCTATTATAGAAGTGATTATCTTAGTGAAAGATGATGAGACGTTAAGCAGTTTAAGCACGCTCATTCACGGCATTTTAAACAAAACAGCTGTATTAAATACGGCCACAGCTTTATGTTGGTTGAGTCACCCTATTGGGCAGTGTTTGACGTGAGAGGCTCGCCCCTAGCCAGCTGTTATAGAAGTGATTATCCGTAATGGAGCCCGATCTCGCCACATTCCCTAGCCTCTCAATAACTCTACGCGAATTGTAGCTTTGAACAGCTTGAATTATAACAACTCAGTCTTACTTGACTCAAACTATAATATTTTTATCTTTATTAACGAAATAAACTATGTGTTTACTAATAACTTTACGAATGTTATTGACTGCTTTTAAAACTAATATATTTATACTGAACTATATTAAAACTAATATATTTATGCGAGCATTTTCTTCTTCCTGTGGTGCCTCTCCAACTAGTAAAGGTTGACAATCAACTCCGCATACTTGGTTGGGGTTTGTCCTTTGAAAGGCAAAAAATCCCCTTGGTAAAACTAAATAACACAGAGTATAGAAAAATCTTCTTAATCCTGTGTACAGAATGTAATGCCTCCACATTAGCTTTAACTTTTACATTCAAATCAGCAAGATCGTATATCAAACAAGGAAGTACCCAACAATATCCAATTCTGCCTAATTAATCTTCGTTTAGCAATAGATCTTCGTTCATTGCTTTTGATTGCTTAATTATACCCGGTAACTATGATACATGGTTCTGAAACTATAACTTCTTGTAGAGTGCAACGGAAAATTTTATAGCAATTTTTCATACATTCAAGACTAGACGTAAAGTGCCTAGGTATAAAGGTTTTAAGTTGGTTAAAGATTATGATTACATAGTTTTGTTTTACAACGCCATATAAGTAAAATAATACCCTATTACATTGCAGATTTACTACATTGCGATAATAAAACCGGTCTACTTTTAAGACCTGAAGAAAATCCACTCGCTTTTATTGAAATCAAAGCAATTATCGTAAAGTCGACAGAGATTATCTTAATACCTTGCATTTTATCAGAATCCTCAAAACATAATCATAGAGACAGTATGATATTATTGAGAAATATTTCTCATAATCACACATCATACATACAGTCATCATATCTGTTTCCTACAAAGCAATAAAAAAACCAGAAGTACAAATTGCTGACCTGCATTGCAATTTTCATTGCACTGTGTTGGTCAATATTATGCGCTGTACCCTTTTAGAATAATAACACTAGAACGATAGTTCTCGACAAAGCGCGCTGTCAAAAGTGAAGCAACTATAACCACAGAATACATAATAGTACAAGTCTATAACAGCCAAAATGGCGCCGTTTTCAGATTTTTATTCTCGATTATTTACTACCTAATCATACCGAATAAGTACAAAACAGTTTCAATTTTCCTACATTTATTAGATTAGTTACTATATTATTGGATTATAGTTACGATTAGGTAACGTATGAAGGATATACTTAAATCTGAAAACTAAGCCATTTCGGCTTAATATTAGTTGCCTCACTTTGCAGACGAGGACACAGCTTCTAGGTGTTATTATTCTAAGAGTGTACCCAAATAAGTGTAGGTATCCTACATTCGTTGATTTAAACTAGGGATTACCTACCAAAGTGGTCGATAAGGACCCCTGGGGTCGAAGGGGTCTCGAAATTGGTTTCCCAGGGGTCGACCATAAGCGAAAATATTCAAATGATGATTAAATTATTAATAACACTTTATATTTGAAAGTATTTTAAAGTAATTTGGCTATGGTGGTCTGAGGTAAGGGTAAGCATCAGTTCATTTTGGAAAAATAGTTTGGGAATCCCTGATTTAAGAGTTTCTCACACTTCCAAACAGAATTGTATTGTACTATTATAGGTACCTAACTAAAGCTATTATCTGTCAATAACGTCATAAGTAGATCATGCTTCATAGGGCTATTATGCTATTGAGATAGGGCGCATGAACTGCGCACTGCCGATGCTTCTCAAATTGTGGCCAATTTTCCACCAATTGCATCCTGCGACCCATATCGCTTTATATATCTCTTCCTGTATCTAAGTTGAACCGAGTAAATGTGGTAAGGGAGCGTTCAAGAATTACGTAACGAATTTGGGGGGGAAGGGAGTGTTTTGTAAAACGTTACGTTACGATGCGTTACAGGGGGTGGGCGGGAGGGGAAGTTTGAACTACGCACTACGTAACTTCCTTTCCGGTAATTGGTGGTTACGTAACGTTTTACTAGGGGGGTACAGAAAAACGTTACGGCGCGTTACATGGGGGGAGGAGGTTATCTCCAAAAATTGCGTAACATAATACTTGAACGCTCCCTAAGCTAGCTGGAAGTTATTGCAGTTGAATAAAAGATAATTAATAAGAAAAAAACTACTGATTAGTACATGCGTCGAAAGGCTTTACTCTCCGTTAGTATATAATAATTTAATAATAGTAAAATAATAGTTTATTACGAATTTCTTTAGCTTCGTCTCGGATGACTTCGTAATTGTCAACAAGTTATTTGTCACACAAAACGCTAATAGCAGCCGAGCACAGTTCTCGGAAACTTTGAGTACCTACCTACCTTTAGTTTGTTTATGGTATGAATTATGTTGCCATAAAAGTAGGTACCTACTTGACACTTTAATACCACATGTCACAACAATAATTATTGAGAGAATTATTCTCTTGATCCTTACTGAACAAGCGTAGTTGGTACAGTGGTAAAAAGTACCGTAAAAATAATTCAGTGAGTTGGTATGACAAAATACTTATGTGATCAGTCTCTGTACTTCGCAATACAAGCACAGAATACATAATAGTACTAGGTACAAGCCACGTCTAATTCGTTTATCATGGAGCCTTAAACGTGCCTAATGCGAACTGAATAAGGCGAATACAACAATAAGTACAAATGCATTCATGTGTGTGATAATATCACAGCTTTACAAATATGATGTGAATTGAATGTGACTAACCACTGAGAAGCCACTGAGTTGAATGTTTGCTTTTTATCATTTCTAGGTCTCTTTCTGGATTTCCCTCTTTACGCAAAGAACTTAGCACGCACTTAGCAGCACAGCGTCAATTTTAAGCCAGGTTTAACTTCAGTTTAATTTACAGAAAAGGGGTTAACGTTGCAAGACAAACATTTTTGTAACCTTCGTCATTATGATGATCCCAGTGCGTGCGCGACGTGCGGGTGCGCCGGAACTCGGAAGTTTGGGACCAGGGGCCGTAACGGCTAACTTACATGGCTATCGTAATCGCTTTCATTTGACAGATGGATGTGACACATTGCTGCTTCTATCTGGCATAAATAAAAACTTACCATAGAAAACTGTGGTCTCGGGGAGGCTCCAACAATAGTGTAGTTGTATAATATCCGTACAGACAAAGTATCTAGCAATAACACTTAACACCATTTAATTTTATTTTCTTCATAAAATAAACATAAAAAACGTAACAAATCAAACTTTGTGATGGCACAGAAATCACAGAATACATATTAGTACAAATGCCATCATTTGTACTATTATGTATTCTGTGATTAGACCATTCCAATCCAACAAGATTAGCAAGATTCCACTATCAAAATTCTGGTGTAAACTATTGTAGACCAAAAACGGTGCACACTACAGATAGACCAATCGCATGAGTGCACTCTGCAGCGGAATTTAACTTGAATTATTTGATTAGAATAATCTAAGCTCCATTGTAAAATGTTGTCATCCGATCTTAGAATTCCGATAAATAGAATTGAATTAATACTGGGTAAGATTACGAGGAGCTCGGTGGCGCAGTGGTTTAGCGCCTGGCCCAGCGATTGCGGAAGTTAAGCAACGTTCGCAAGGGTCGGTCATGGGATGGGTGACCAAAAAAATTTATTATCTCGAGCTCCTCCGTGCTTCGGAAGGCACGTTAAGCCGTTGGTCCCGGCTGCAATTGCAGTCGTTAACACCCACCAATCCGCACTGGGCCCGCGTGGTGGGTTATGGCCCATCCTCCTTACCACTCATAAGGAAGGCCTGTGCTCCAGCAGTGGGGACATCAAAAAAAGGCTGATGGAATGGAAAGTTTATTATCTTAAATTGAAAGTATCAAGGGCGGATCGAGGGGCTAAGTGGTTTTTTTTTTCTTAAAACGCGGCCCGAAGCTCCGAGCCCCCTCCCCCTAACCTCTCCCGAAATTTAAATCCTGGATCCGCCCCTGGACTGTAAAGTAGGTAGTCGCTGCAACTCATATTTATATTTAAAGTTATTAAAAACTACATATTACCGCCCGGCACGTAACTTGGCAAGACAAAAATGAGACAAAACATGCACAGCAGCTACAAACAAACACTAAACTCTGCACATGTTTTGTCTCATCTTTGTCTTGGCAAATTATATGCCGCCATGCCGGCACCTTATATTATAACGAAAAAGTTGTAAAGTAGGTATGTATGTAGTCTTTCGCAAACTTAGTTCACGTCTTAATCGTACGTAATAGAATAGTAGCACCTAATAAAACATTTTATTGTGAATCGTCTGGGTCGTACATAAGGTCGCGTCTAGGTTGAACGAGATGCCAGTTTTATTACTACCATCAATATTTTTATGATTTATTTCAATATACCAGTGTAATATTGAAAAGCAATGAATTATTTGTAAGTCGCAGAATAATCTTTTCTAGAACAAAGCCAATATTGTCTTTTAATATAAATCATACATTTAATAATGAAACGGTAAATACTTTAATTGTTTAATTAATTCTTATTGTGACCTTTTCTAGTAAAATTACAGTCCTAATCCCAATATCTTCCCATCCAATCCCAATATTGTATCTTACAAAATGAAAATCTTCAGATCCACTACGATTAGTGCAAAAAGTGATTCAAAAAACAGCCTAGTCACAGAATAACTAATAGTACGAGCCTAGTTGACAAGGGTTTGCCCCCCTTGTCAACTTGACACTTGCTTATCTTAAATGAAATATCACAATCATCTGAGTGGCCGCGATTTACTTAGTGCCCGATATATTATTCATTCGTTCATGCTGATATACGAGATTGCAAAAAAAACACGACCGCTACGCTAGCCGCTCGTATAGACTGTAGGGTGACCATGCCGCGAAGTTTCTCCGGACAGAATGCTTATTTTATTAAATACGTTGCTTGAAAATATTTAGTTTTTGGTTGCAGATAATGGCGTATAGCTGTATACTATGAAATACAACGTTTTTCACAAATATAAAAAAAACGTGTTTCTGTTAAACGGAAATAGTAAAGAAAGATACAGTCGGGAAGGCTGGCACTCTGACATATGTAGTAGTAAGTATTATGTAGTGCTTTTATCTACTCTGTGCTTAAGGCCAAAATTGATTGCGCTAACGACGCAGTATAACCGACGCGCGCGCTACCAACCGACGAGAAACGTTCAAAGGATTTTGTTTTGGAGAAGTGAGTCGTCACACTCTGCGGCACTGATTTAATATTGCTAAGCATTGTTTATTCCTGATTATTTTTATGTTTACGCCAAAGTACGGAATACGTTAATCTGCGAATTAACTAGGTAATCTGCAAATTACCGGGTACGGCCCGTAAAAGTGTTTTTTTATTAATGTAGCAGATTTCCGCACTTTACCTAGTTAATCTGCATATTAACGAATGCTACACCGTTTAAGTGCGGAAAACAGTGAGTGAAATAGGCAAGGCTTTAGGAAATTTAAGTTAAAGACCTATAGAAAATAAATATTACTAAAACTTCGTTTCGAGCGCTTTGCTGGCGGCTGTTGCCGCGGATTAACTAGAAATCTGCAGATTACTTAGTTTGTATTCTGCAGATTACCTGGTTGAGTTCGTGGTTACTCTAGGAACTAGTTACTCTAAATCAGGGGTTCCTGAGTTAGAGTAACTAGTTAAACAGGTCCTTCACCCCCGATGGCAAACTGGCATATTTTCTGTTACACTGCAACAATAATAACTTGGTGTCTCAATGGAGAAACCACTTTACCTCTTAAATAATATACAATTGGAAACTGTTCCTTAATAAAGCGTTACAAAGAACTGACACACCTGTCAAAATTAGTTACTTTTCCATGTGATCGCTCCACTTGGCGCACTATACTCATGTTACAGCTGCTCCTGACAGGAAATACATCATTCTTGCATGGCACCAATACCATCACGCGATATTATTTATTATTATCATGAGACTAATCTCTAAAGGACAGCCAGTATCATATGTATAATGTTATTTGTATAATTACCAATTTGATAGCAATAAAACATGCCAAAATAATAATTCTAAGGTCAAAACGATCTAAAATCACACATGATCACCATTTTTTATGACTTTTAAAAAGATAAGTCAAGTAGTTTGTATCCATCAATAACGCCGTTCGAGGCGTGGCCTGATCTTGCTTTAAAACCTGAGGTCCACTTCTCGGCTGATGCAATAGGGTGGGTTTCTTGCGTGATGTTTGTTTATCCTTTGCAACCTCACATGCTTTAATGCAAATTGACATCTAAAGTAACTCAGTAAAAGATTGAAAATTCAACGCATATGCCAGTAAGATGTATTACATATTTCATAAAACAACTTTCGAATGTTCTCGACATATATAATTCCATAAAAATCTATTACACTAAATTGTGACACAATCAATTGAGATTAAGAAATAAAGCAGGTAAGTGAAGTTTAAAAATTAAATATACAAAAGCCATATATTAACAAAGTAATTGGCATATAAATAAGATTAAATAACGTTTGATGGTCGATTTGTATGATATACGTTATCAGTTAACCTATTTTTTGGATTAACTAGATTCAAAATGTGTAATGATATGAAAATTCAAAGTTTAACCTAGGCTATTCTAGTCTGCAGTAGTGCAGTCATATTAAATATTTAAATCATAACCTTAAAATATTCCGTAATCCTACTAATATTATAAATGTGAAAGTTTGTGGGTTTGGATGTTTAGATATTTGGATGTTTGTTCCTCAATCACGCAAAAACTACTGAACGGATTTGGTTGAAATTTGGCACACAGATAGTAGATAGCCTGGATTAAAACATAGGATACTTTTTATCCCGATATTCCCGCGGGAATGGGAACCACGCGGGTGAAACCGCGGGCGGCCGCTAGTCAACGATATATGAATACAATAAATGGCGTGGCGCCATATTGTAGCGAGTGTGGTAGGACTGGTAGGCGTTATGTGAACGCCCGCATCAACCCGCTTATTTTCACAACTCCTACTGAATTTTATTAAAATATCTTAATATCTGTCTGTATGCATTCTGGTACTTTAAATAGATGTGCAATACAATATTAAAGGCAAGCAGTTGCTTTGTGTTATTTCATTAAAGTTTGACTCAAGTTGTAGTCAAAGAACGGTGTGGCAGTATAAAAGTGAAAATAGATTTGATTGATCTATTTTCACTTTTGTATTAACATATAAACTCGGATAGTAAAAATATTAATTTAAATTCTAATATAAGAACGAACAAATAAAGTGGTCACACTAGTTTATTATAATACATTATACAAACAGACGACCAAAACTAGATATATCCAGTTCTATTTTTTATCATTCATTATTACCTATTAATTTATTCATTAGTATACGATTAACATATTGATGGCAAAAAAAGATTTAAAAAAGGTTATTTTTGTTTATATAATGGAATACAATGCATTTTTTGTCATTGGAATAATCTGGGTGTTATTGGAACAAAGTTATACAACAAAATCTATTTATGACACGTCATGAGGATAAACATTAATATTAATTGCTGCACGCTCGCGAACAATGAATTTCCTAAGTACCTATCAGCCATTTCGCCGAGTGCAGGATGCGCACGTGCACCACGTGTAAATATTATGTTTCATTAGTATAAAGGTATTCAAGATGATCAAAATGTAGTATATTTTTTTTTTATTTTTATCACTTTTACAGCAACACCCCACTACAAGAGCATACGGCGTGAGCCAGACGTACTAAGAAGCCCCAGAAAGTAAAGATCGGCTGATAACTGCCATATCAGACGGGAGGAGTCGCATCGGGACCAACGCTTTTGATAGTCTTATCAATTTACTTTGTCTACACCCTAACAGCAATCGTAGGCTACACTGATAGAATTATATCGATCATTCAATGTAGAATGTATTAAAAGCAGATTCAATTATTTTAAAGATTAAAAAGTATGTTAACTTTAATTTAATGTTAGGTACTTATACATAAAAAAAAAGTAAATGGCACTCATTGCGGTACTAGAAACTATTACAGAAAGAAATAAAAAATGGTTTATTAACTTTTTTTATTGCCACTTTGCAGTTCTCTTACTTTCAGAACGCATAAGCATGACGCATTTGTATGTGACGTGCACCGGCAGCGCAAGATTGTATGTTACAACAAAGTGTGAAAATACAAATCACTAAAAAGTTATAAAAACAGTATTTTCAAACAATACTTTAAACAATTGAATTATGCTATAAAATAATTGAATAAGTGGAAAAAATAAAAATGTAAAGTAGGTAGTGTTGGCAAAAGTCCTAAAAAATTTTTGCATTAAGTGTTTGTGGTTACCCTAGCAAATAATTGCATACGCCAAAACGCCAACCCAACATGAGCTTTAGCTTATTGACATTATCGTTTCAAACTGTTTGCTTCATGAACTGTGACAAGGCGCGGGCTGAATATTTTTTTATCTCTTCCGGTTTTTTGTGGTTATCAAACGCCTGACGACTTTCGGAAATAGTAGTATTTTTTATAATTGATATTAAACTGACTCGACACCACGTGTGAAATTATACAGTGAAATTATACAATACAGTTAGTTGTACTCTTTCATTATTTCTTTTCTGAATTAATTTACTAATCTATCTAGGTAATCTTATCTTCTTTATTATACATGTATTTTTTTGTAATACCTCCTTTTAATCATATATTATAGGTACTTAATAACTTGCTACTGTTTTAGAGTGTAGAGAATCAATACCATTACTCATATTAGGGGGCATCCATTAATCACGTGATGTTTTTTTGGCCAATTTTTAACCCCCCCTCCCCCTTGGTGATGCATGGTGAGGTTTTACGTTAACCCCCCCCCCCCCCCCGTCTAAATCACGTGTATTTTTTTTGGTACAAAATAATCTCAACAATTTACAGTACGAATATGTCGCGGTGGGCGGGGAAATCGTCCTGGTAACGGTGGGTGAGTCAACAATCACAATCACACGCAGTTTTCGGTGAAAAGTCCCGCGTTTAACGAAAAAAAATTAATACACGTGATATCTCACTACACCCCCCGTCCCCCCTTGTGATACTTCGTGATTTTTTCA
This sequence comes from Agriphila tristella, assembly GCA_928269145.1. NCBI lineage: Eukaryota > Metazoa > Arthropoda > Insecta > Lepidoptera > Crambidae > Agriphila > Agriphila tristella. The sequence continues at coordinate 21,878,689 of OV743442.1, forward strand.
ACTACCCCCCCTCCCCCCTTCGAGGCTCACGTGATTAATGGACGACCCCTTAATGTTAATACGAGGCAAGGCAATTTCTTTGTTACTCGTTACATTTTGTGTGACATCAGGCGCGTCGACTAATAAACCAAATTTATATTGTCGCTGAATAAACATTTGTAACTATCATAAGTTACAGATAGTATATGCTTTACTTTTTGGTCACATTAGCTGTAAACCTTCCTAAAATAAATAAAAAAGAAGTAAAACTTTTCAGTCGACTATTTCAAAACTAAATGCTCGTTTACGGAGACGCGGGGCGTCAGGCGGCGCGTGCAACGGACGGGGCCTCTCGCGGCGCGTCGGACGTTTGTTTTGTTTACGGAGAGGCAGCGCGTGAAATGGCACTTATCATCGCACGCGTAAACACAAACATATGGCATTATACGGTGTTGTTTATAGAGACGCGTCGTGGGCGCCGCGGCGATGCACGCGACGGGCCTCGTTGCGACGGCGGCGCTTAATCAAACAATGTCAATCAAATCGTACTCCATTGCGATGCTGACTACGTCTGTGTTTTGTACGATTTCTAAATAAAGACTGGCAGAAGGTTCGGCCGGCCGCGGGCATCGCTTCATCGAGAATTGCCGTCGCGTGCGCCGTCGTGTGCACCGCCGCGTGCACCGTAAACGAGGCCTAACGCAACCTCTTGATAATAACAAGTAGAGATATCAACGTTCGCTTAATGGAATTACTTTCACAAAATCCTTTCGTAATCATATTTCGATTACAGTGCGTTTTGATTTGTAACGCACCACACTATAAAAAAATTTTTGAGTACTCACGTGTTTGATGGTATAATGCAGGATGCTCTCAATGTATGTGGGCAGCTGGTTGACGACGGTGAAGTATCCGAAGACAGACGCTCCGTGTGTGATGATGATGGCCCATACTGGCGCGGACAGCAGCATGCTGCGCCACGGCACCGCCATGTCCTGTGGATATGTATGACAGGTTTAAGGCGGTACCCTGACCAAAAGTGGAGCCACCACGGTGAAATTTATTTCATATCATTATTCGAAAATAATACACATTTTCAAAAAAAACTTTACATAGAATTTTTAAGACCCATAGTTTAGTATTTTAGACGGTATTATTACATTTTCTTGTAGTCATTGCTCGAACTAGATAGCAAAACTGCTAAGTGTTCGATTTTGACACATTTGCTATCTACTTCTACGAATTACTATGAAGGAATGTAGTGATACCTTCTAAAAATTCCACCTTAAGTGAATAAAAATCGTTTTCTTTTAACAACTTATTAAATAAAAACTTCTGGAGCGCCACTTTCGGTGGGGTATCTACCTTAGGGCTTGGACGAATTATGCTGGCCCCAGACCTACCGGTTCCGTTTCTTTGCTTTGCTGTGCTACCTTGCTTGAAAGACCGCCGGCCAACCAGGGTAATTTTCAATCTATCGCATTTTGGGACTAGACCAAATTGGCAAGATAGCCATTAGCTTGGTTTTATCAAATATTATCGCCTGGATTGCGAAGTAGGAAGCTTTTAGGAGATGTGCCACCCTGAACATGGACTCCGATCGTTAAAAATAACTCGATCGCTTATTTATACAAGATGTTTGGTAAAGCCTTATAAAACTGAATATGGTAGATAGGGACCATAATAAAACTGAACAACTTTTACGATGGGACCAAATCTGAAATCGCGAAAAAAATGAACTGTTTCATACATTTTGATAATTTCGTTATTATTTTTTGTATAAAACAGCAGTTTTTTTTAAAACGAAAACGAAAACTTCTCATCGCACCCCAGTCGACGATATTTGATAACACCAAACTAATGGCTATCTTGCCAATGTGGTCAGGTCAAAATATGCGATAGATTGAAAATGAGCCTCTTGGCCGGCGGTCCATGGTAGAACAGCAAAGCAAAGAAACGGAACCGGTAGGTCTGGGGCCAGCCTTAAGTATCCACCTTAATGACAATTTCTTATCGTTACAGACAATCTCCCGCTTGGCTTGCGAACCGATGCAGATGGCGTAGCTTCATTGACATTCACATGTGCTTAACTGTTGTAACAGCCTATTAGATAAATGATTTTGGGTTTTGAGAGTTTCAAACACTTGTTGATTGTTAAAGTTTATGTTAGCCCTTTCACAGAGCGTTATTTCAAAGCAGTGCGTTCGCGTATTCAAGGGTCGTTTGAGTATTGTTATTGAATATACGGGTGTTATCTATAAAAAAATTACGTCTGCGTGCGTATGCAATGTTCCTTTAACTAAACTACTAACAAAAATTTAAATAACAAAAAATTATTGCCTATAATAATAAAATTGGTTTCATTTATTTTCGCGTATTTCCCGAAGATTCAGGACTCGTGGTCACAGGATTCCAGACGAGGAGAAAAGTCGAGTTTCTAGGTAAGTATTAATTTTATTGAATTTTGTATCAGTAGTTTACTATTTTAACATCAAAAAGCGAATAACAAAGTTTCTTTCAACTTATCTTTTGTTCCACATATCGAAAATATCGGTGAACCAGATATTGCATAACATCCCAAAACAAGAACACAACATACGCAACAAAAATATGAGAAAAAAAAATCGGCAAGATATTGTCCTTTTCAAAATGTCAAGATGCGCGTGCGATGTTACGCAACTGCGATCGTGAAAAGAGCTGTCTTCTTTTTTATTCTGTGGTAGGGCTGTTAATTTATTTACTAAATTACTGATAAATGCATTAAGTAAATTACTTATAAATGCAAAAGTCGTTTTAAAATAATGGGTGCTTATAGTTTCGGCGTCATCGTTAGGACCGAATAAACCGAATAGACCGACATTATCTATCGAAATTGTCTTTTAATATAGGGTTTATATGTCGCAGATGGGGCTCTGAACATCTGAATGAAACGAAACCTTATTTCTAGAATATATTATGGTAGAAGCAAGACCAAGACCACATGTTTTTAAATCGGTACCTACTGTTTTGTGATCAACTGCTGGACATATTTTGGGTCCAATCCACACGTAAAAAACTTTTACATCATACTGCTCGGCAACTAGGATTTACTAGTATAGTAAGTGGCCGTGTAAGTTGGCATGTGCAACACAGTGCATTGTTTAGATAGAACGTTCCATTATCAAATCACTTTACAATTCAAGCATGGTGAATGCTTTAACTGTAAAGTAACTTTACAATTCAAGCATTTAAAACTCCTTAGTGAACCAATCTCTTTTCTTATATTATAAACTGTGGAAACTTTTTACTGAAAAAAAAACAATAAATATGGCGGCATTTCATTTCCGTTCAAGCTATGCAAAACTCCTTGGATTTTGATTTTGATTTGGTTTTGGTTTTGGTTTTGGTTTTGGTTTTGGTTTTGGTTTTGGTTTTGGTTTTGGTTTTGGTTTTGGTTTTGGTTTTGGTTTTGGTTTTGGTTTTGGTTTTGGTTTTGGTTTTGGTTTTGGTTTTGGTTTTGGTTTTGGTTTTGGTTTTGGTTTTGGTTTTGGTTTTGGTTTTGGTTTTGGTTTTGGTTTTGGTTTTGGTTTTGGTTTTGGTTTTGGTTTTGGTTTTGGTTTTGATTTTGATTTTGATTTTGATTTTGATTTTGATTTTGATTTTGATTTTGATTTTGATTTTGATTTTGATTTTGATTTTGATTTTGATTTTGATTTTGATTTTGATTTTGATTTTGATTTTGATTTTGATTTTGATTTTGATTTTGATTTTGATTTTGATTTTGATTTTGATTTTGATTTTGATTTTGATTTTGATTTTGATTTTGATTTTGATTTTGATTTTGATTTTGATTTTGATTTTGATTTTGATTTTGATTTTGATTTTGATTTTGATTTTGATTTTGATTTTGATTTTGATTTTGATTTTGATTTTGATTTTGATTTTGATTTTGATTTTGATTTTGATTTTGATTTTGATTTTGATTTTGATTTTGATTTTTATTACATTTTTATTTTTATTAAATTTACCTCGCATGAATGATGTAAAGTAGTATGCTTACCTCGGTTGTAAGTAGCTATTACACCCTCGAACTATATTCGCCCTCGCTCGCTTCGCTCGCTCGGGCGTCTAAATATCTCGGGTGCACTCGATCCATTAGCGCCCTTTGCAAGCTGCGCTCGCACGGGCGCCAAATTGGATCTTGTTCTGTAATAGCTCACTTACGTCCCTTGTGTAACAAACTACTATTACTATCTTCGACTCTTACGAGGGCGAATAATTGGATTTTAAAAATATGTGAGATGTAGGATCAAGTTATTTTAATATTAGATTATGTTCGTACTAATTCCGCATACCAAAGCCTATGACGGCAGCCCTGGCTCATGGTTTCTTTACCTGATTGCAATTCAAGCGTTTTGGCAACGTCGCCAAGGTGAATGGTGCGCCCGCACCGCGCGCCGCCGCCGCAAAATACATTTGAATACACTTTATCGAGTTTCGGACACGAAGGTTGCAATCAAGAGCCTAGTCATCGATAATTTGGAGGTATTTTGTTTGATTACCTATTCAATTTATTTATTTGGGAAAAAAATATGCAAATCGATCGTACCTACTAAGTACCTACCTACCTATCTACTCTACACCTTTGAGTTTTCCTTCATCGGTTTTTACACTCTTGATAACGCACGTAGGTGTATCTAGAGATAATTTCTACGGGGGGATTCCTAGGGAACTAGGAACCAAAATAAGATGAGGATAAAATAACCAATGTTTTTATATTATGCCAGAATGTCTGTGCAAAAACTATTCTTCACATGATCGGCAGGCTGATTATCTAATTAAAAACCACCTAGCGACCGGTTTCAGTTCACAGATTAATGTGATACATTGCTAATTTTCATTGGTGTTTTTTTTACCCAGTTTTTACCCCAAAAAGAAGTAGCAATGTATCACATTCATCTGTCAAATGAGACCCGTCGCTAGGTGGTTAAGAGATTAACCTAAGTTAAAATTAAATATTACTTCACATTACGTACCTAGTTAAAAAAAAAGACAAACAATAAAGTACGTCAATCTATTCTATTCTATACCATTGATGTCATTGTTCTATCTTTAGAATTAATAACCAGTGACACGTATAGCACGGTAATGAACTATTGAAGTATTAGTACCTAGGTACCAAAAAAAAGACCATTTTCTTTTAAAATTTTCCTATTTAAACAATGACTTGCGAAAATCTTCTGTACCTATGCGCAAATTCAAATCGCTTGTCACACTAGGTATCCCACGAAAGAATTTAAATATTGTTTATGCAAAGCGTTTTTCTAAATATTGTTATCATAGAACTAAAGACTTGGCACCTTAGTAACGGAACGGAGAAAGAATATAAATTTATACAAAAACATGAAAATAATCTGTCATGTCAAATAGTCTCCGCATATGGGTGCCCATTCTGTTTCTCTTAAATGAAACTTCGTAAACGAACGAGTTCGAAAGATTTAACATTATGGCACTTTTCTTTTTTTAATACGTCAGAAGTAGTATTAAAAATATTTCTTGGACCCGCGACGGAGCCTTGTAATGGGGAGGAAAAGCGCAATTTTATCCCGATAGGTGGCGTCGGTCTTTGGTACCGGGCCGCCTCAAAGAAAGTGTCAAAACATATGGGAATCTCTTGGAGTATTGCACTTTTTAATTTTATACTGAGAAAATGCCGCATTGTTATGCATGTAACTTGTAAAATATTGGAGTTCATCGATTTCCCAGTAACAAAAAAAATAGTAGGCAAAAAAATATCAAAAAAAATATGCTTTTCCCTCGATTTTCTCCTTTGCTGAGCCTGAGAAACATTATAAATCAAAAGGAATGTTTCATGAATTTGATGAAGCTTCGCCAAAATAAAACAACATTTGAATTATAACAGCTTTGTTCTTTAATATTTCAACCTCAGCAGTTTCTAACATATTTATAACTTGGATGAATTTGATAGGTATATCAAATATGGAATAAGCCCAATATTGGGGCCAAACAGAGAATTAATAGAATTTTATATGCCAGAGTCATTCAAGAAACTTAGAATAATAAAATAAATATGATAAAACGGTTCGTGGAATTTTGGATGGTACAGAAATTCCAGTACAGTAACCTGAAATTACTATTGCACAGAAGGCATCATCAGACAACTATAAACACGGAAATTCACACTCAGTTGCTTTGTTAAAATTTAAATCATATGCTTCTAATCTGAAATAAAAAGATTACTTGTAAATCTTACACGAAATTTAAAGAAATGTAATGCTTGTTAGCAATTTTTTGTAAGTTGCTATAAACTTTCTTGCCTGTTGTTTTGGCTTTTCTTTTCCGTAATTCTTCTTTTATATGAGCTAAAGTTAGCATAGAATACATTGTTTGTCCGCAAAACCGAAAAAAATACAATCTAAGAAAGTAAAATCACGTAATACACAGTCAAGACAATATAAGCTCAAACTGACAATTGTTCCAAACACTGAGCGCCATCTGTAATTCACTTTGCCTTCGCCTCCCCAATTCGGACGGATAAAGATATTATCCGTACTTGACATGCTATCCCCAGCACTGGAGATGGTGACATCAAAAATGGTTCATACTTACTAATATTATAAACTAGCGGCCGCCCGCGACTTCGTCTGCGTGGAAATGTTTTTTTACTATCCCTCGGGAACAATACCTTTTTTCGGGATGAATATCCCTATGTCCTTCTCTGTATCCCTGACAATGTGTATGCACCATTTCATGATGATTGGTTCAGTAGTTAAGACGTGAAGGCGTAACAAACAAACAAACGGACTTTCGCATTTATAATATTAGTAAGGAAACGAAAGTCCGTATGTTTGTTAGTTTATTTGTTTGTTTGTTTGTTTGTTTGTTACTCCTTCACGTCTTAGCTACTGCAGGGGTCGAAACTGTTTGCAGTGTCAAAAATACTGATTTTACTGACTAAGACTCAAAAATACTGACCTATTACTGACTTAATTTCTATGTTTAAATGTGTAGGGAGTATAAAAAGACAGGTTTAAGACAGTGTTTGACAGAGTTGTCAATTTGTTTATTGAGATTTTAAGAATTCACAATGTTATTTTTATAAATATTTCTAAAGAACTAGAGAAAATCGGCCTGCCATTGAATGGTTCTCTTATACAGGCGATAAATAGCCTTATAAATCCGAATATGTTAGATGAGATACCATGCATACAACACTCATCCCCTGAAAATCGCCACATTTTTGAAAAAAAAAGAAGTTTTTTCTTTGTTTCAGTGTATTTTTAAACTGAATAGTGGCAACCCGAGTCCAAGATTTTTAATAAATACTAATCTTGTACTTCTTGCCTGTCTATAGTAAAAAAAACAGCCGCGCAGCGCGACTTTTAGTCAGTTCCATCCACTATCTTGTACTCTTGCCTGTCTATAGTAAAAACAATCGGTCGCGCAGCGCGATTTTTAGTGTGTTTCATCGACTAATCTTGTACTCTTGCCTGTTCACAGTAAAAACAAAAGGTAATAATAAAAAAGTGTATAAAAATGAACGTAGGTACCTAAAAAACTGACTTTACTGACCATTTTTTGAAAAAACTGACTTTTACTGACCGAAGCCGAAAAAACTGACTTTCACTGACTTTACTGACCAGTTTCGACCCCTGCTACTGAACTGATCATCATGAATTAATATTGCACATACGTTGTCAGGGGTACAAAAAAGGATATAGGGTACATTTATCCCGATAAAGGAATTGTTCCCGGGATAGACAAAATACTGTCCACGCAGACGAAGCCGCGGGCGGCCGCTAATGAGGAATAAAAAATACTGGTCTCACCTTGACAGCTTTGGTGTCCTGCGGCAACGCCTTCAAGAGGAAGTTCCGCTCGGTGTCGGAGATGCGCGGGTGCTGCTCGGGCGAGTCGTACACCACCGCGAACCACGCCACCGACCACATCACGCCGATTATGCCTGTTACCAAAATACACTTTAGAACCATGCCACCGACCACATCAACCCGATTATGCCTGTTACCAAAATACACTTTAGTCAGCTTTTTTAAAGGTGGATCCCGACTTTGCGAGGCGTGCGCCGGCGCCGCGCACGTCGCTCACACAACACAACGAATTCCTCGGCTTGAGGCGTGCGTGTCGAAAAGATATAAATCCATATGTTAGGGTTGATCCAGCGCGTGCGAACTTCTGTCTGTCTTCATATTCTGCACATCTTGCAAAAACTACGTCCAGAACTAAAGTTATGTTCGCGCTGAGGCGCTTTGATCTTGAAGCGTTTGCCGATACAGGTACGTTGGTTTGCCCTCGCACGTGCATATCACATGCCTCGCCATGAATATGGAGGTTTACACCTTTCAAGGCAGTCGTTGTGCACCGTGCGCAGCGCATGCCTCGCAGTCTCGATCCGCCTTAAGTTAACCCATCAACGCCCGGAAAATGACACAATAAATTTTCTAATTGATTAATTAAAAGGGCGTTGGTCGAAATTATTGACACATTATCGTTTTAAGTAAATAACTAATAAACTATTCCTTATTTTGGAAAACTGTCAATCACAAAACTAGATGGCTAGCCAAGGCTTTTTTATTACAGTATCAAGATTGTTTATTATTGTTTGGATTAAATTATATATATTTATTATTGGTTGTATTGTTTGCATTAAAAACTACAAAATTATAGGTCATTTTACGATTTTTTTCTATCAAGAATAATTTTAGCTATCATTTCTGTCAATCACATAAACATGAGTACTAAATCTACTTTCTACATTATTTTTTTGGGACCGATAAATCAAACAATACTGTGTGAAATCGTTGTTATAAATGTGTATATGACGTTATATGTACGGCCCCTTAAAGACTTGTACTATTTATGTGTAATTATGACTTATGTGCATAAAGTCGTTTAGTGCTGCTTTTTTCATGATTGTTACTTCCTACATAAAACTGACCATCTCTCAAAACTTTTTATTTGTCAATCTGTTACAAAGATAAGTTACCTAAACATTTCCCAAGCATTTCCCTGTTACGTGGGAAAATCGTATAGAATCTTCGATCATCTATCTATACAGAATAGAACCAAAACGTACTACCTACCCGGATTTTCAAACAGCATTTTTTCCAAACGTTATTTACTATTGTTTGCAAAAGCTCAAGGCAGTGAGTACAGCCTTATTCTATTCAGACCTCATAAAATATACAAAGTGTCTTCATGCTAATTCACTTTGGTACAGAGAGGAAGGCCAAACACAGAATATAAAAACGATTATATTATGCACATCCTATAGTATACCTACCTTACCTACATATATTTATTTATGAGCCGTCGCATATTTTTATAATTTCACGAGCTCTTTTGAAACTTTGTACCATATATAGGTAGGGAGAACCTGTACAATTTTAGTGGCATTGTAATCAATTCCTTTCCTTTGATTTTCTCAACCGATCCTCGTGAAATTTTGTGAGCAGGTTCGATATTTATAAGGACTTTTTCGCCTTTTGAGATTTTTCGAAAAATATCTAAGAAAACAGATAAATCGAGCCCCAATCAGGCCAAAATTTCCCCATAGGGAAAATCGTATTTCAGCCATTTCGAAAATTTAAAAAAAAATGTCACAAATGTGAGATCTGCAGCTTACAAAGCCACTGTACATAATAATATGTCACTTTCACTCACCCGTGAAGTAGAATGCGGACTCCCAGCCAAAGTGAGCGATCAGGAAGCCACATATCGGCATGGTTATGGCGGCGCCCAAGGATGAAGCTGTAAGGAAATCTCAACATAATCACTACGATCTTAAGACACATTCTTTTGTATCAGAACAAAGTTAGAATAGAGAATATGACAAGAAAAGATGTATATTAATGGACTATAGCGTGAATGTCAATGAGGACACCTATTCGACATCAATATGTTGATCGCGGATTAACTAAGTACGAACTAAGTTCGCACGAATAAATTTCAAAAATCTTAGTCGCATGACCAAATTGCGCGAATGCCAGTACTACATCTTAGATTCGACATCAGGGGCCCTACCGGCTAACTTTTACCGAGCTTCAACTTAAAACAGATAAATCAAAGTTAGGAATTTCGTATTGTACTATTTGCTGAAGTTATTTGGAAGATATTGATGTCCGTGTGACATCATGTATACTGTATATCAGGGGTGCCCAAACGGTCGATCGCGATCGAGAGGTTTTAAGGTCGATCGCCAAGGATAACAGATTTGACACCTTGCACCCAATGTAGTTTGACTTCTTTTTTTCCAATATCGGTAAAAATGTCGATCTCTTGGTCATAAATTGTTGCTATGTCGATCTCCTTAAGAAAAAGTATGGGCACCCCTGCTGTATATGGTTCGCCATTTTGGCCTGATTGGGGCTCGATTTATCTGTTTTAACTTGAACCCCACAGACTTGCCTTATGGGGCATCTCGATATCTTCCAAATAACTTCGGCATAATATAGTACAATACGAAATTCCTTACTTCGATTTATCTATTTAAAGTTGAAGCTCGGCAGTCCAGTCGAAGTTAGAAATGTTAGCCCGTTAGTAGGGCTAGGGACCCAGTATGTTTAATCGCAGATTCGTACGACTAAAATTCGCGCGAACTTGCTCTAATCGCATTCTATTAGGACGGTCACTCAGTCGCCAGTGGAAATCCTTGGTCTCTGTCTTAGCTAGGTTTATAGAACTTTATTCTCATAAAGACATAACATCACTTACATGAGAACATTATAAATAAAAAGACTAAACAGTTCCTGGTCGCAAAAGCAAAACAGATAGTAGGTACTTACTAACAAAGCTGAGTAAAAGTCAATTAAATCACAGTAGAATCCAACAATTCAATGCACAGTCCCGTTTAACGCACTATTTTCATAATTATTGAGTACTGATAATATACTGAGCAAGTTTTTTCTTAAATACGTTAAATGAGTCTTCACTTTTTATAGGTGCGGGTATTTTATTATAAAGTTGTGCTCCTTCAAATGTAATCATAGTTTTGCCGTAATTCGTGCGATGTTTGGGTAGTACAAGAAAACTAGCGCGGCGATTGCTGCGTGCAGTCATAGATTTTAGTTTGGTGAACGTTATGTTAGTATGGATATTCTTATTGAGAGTTTTGTGGACGAAAATACAAGTGTTATACCGGTACAGACTTTTTATGTTCATTAGATTTGTTTCATCGTATATTTGTTTTGTGGATGTCAGATAATGATAGTTAAAAAGCAATTTGACTATTTTATTTTGTAAAATTTGGAGTTCAGATATTTTCGTTTTCGATGCACTTCCCCAGATTTCAATGAGGTAGGTTAAGTGCGGTTTCACTAAGGTGTTGTATAGTGTGTATCGTAATTTATGTGGTATGCATCGCACTATATTACGCAACAAACAATATAATGATAATAATTTATTTTTTATGTGAGTAATGTGAACTTTCCATGACAAATAGGTATCAATATGTAGACCAAGATACTTCTCGTAAGTTTTTTGTTGTAAAGGAATATTATTAATTGTGAGAAGTGCATGTGGTGGTATTGGTTTGTTTTTAGCTTTAAATATCTTGAAACAGGTTTTTGAAATGTTAATAGTTAATAAGTTGTATTGAAACCAATTATATAGGAGGTTCAAGTCATCCTGAGCTTGTGAAATCAAATTGTGTATTGATGAACCAAAATAAAATAGACAAGTGTCATCTGCATAGAGGGTGATGTGTCCTTTTAAACCCAATTCGTGGATGTTATTAATATAAATCAAAAATAGCAAAGAGCCCAAAACTGACCCTTGGGGAACTCCGCAGGTTATTGGCAATGCAGTACTATGATTACTACCAATTTTGACTATTTGTGATCTTTGAGTAAGATAAGATTGAAATATTTTAAAGGCATTATCACTAAGTCCAATTTTTTTGAGTTTTTCCAAAAGAAGTACATGGCTAACGGTGTCGAACGCCTTTTTTAGATCAATAAAGATTCCAAGAACTACGTTCTTTTCATCTATATTTTGTTTTATTTTAGTAACAAGATCGATGGTGGCTGTAAGCGTGTTACTTTTGGGCCTAAAGCCATATTGTCTTTTAGTAATGAAATCAATTGAGTCCAGATAGTTTTGTAAGCGAATATATAAAAGTTTCTCAAGAATTTTTGACAGTATAGATAGCACAGAAATCGGTCGGTTTATGTCGGTTTATGTACTTAGCTAGCTGCCATCATCGCCGTACTTCGATGTGACAGTGAAGTATTCAAAATGCATCCAAGCATCGTGACTCAAATCAATTCTGAGAAAACGGTTTTATTTATCGACTTCTTGGAATTCAAAACATTTGAATTAAGTACACTGTCTGATAACACTATTAACTATCATAAAATTATGGTAGATGCTAATGGATGGTAAACGGTTTGCAATAAAAAATAGAAGAGATTGCCGTTTAGCAGTAAGGCTGCCATTTGTATGTTTTGTTTTTGTCATTTTTGTCTTGTTCTGTTTTGTTTTTGTCGTGTGCAATAAAGATATTTTTATTATTACTGATTCAAATAAAGATAATAGCAAGTAACGATACTAACGAAAGAACTGAGCGAAGATTCCTTGATTTTAAGAAATATTTGGAAATTAAATTTTTAGATATACTTTAGTATCATATTTCATTCTTTAATTCCACCTTTTAAGTGACAATAATAAAATGCTTTGATTATAACGAGAACGACCTATCACGACAGGAAGCAAACTCATCAATTTGAGTTGCCTATTGCGACAATGCTTGTTTCATTTCTAAAAATAGAAATGAGATGACGATTCATCATAATTTTGTATAAAAATTAGGGCCTGTCACCACCTAATTATTATTACTAGTATTATCACTAGAACTTAGAATAATTACACCTAGAACGATAATTCTCTACAAAGCGCGCTCTCAAAAGTGAGGCAGCTAAAAATGCCAAAATGGCGCCGTTTTCCCTTCCTTTCATTTCCCTACCTTTATGAGATTTAGTTATTATATTACTGGATTTTAGTTAGGATTAGGTAACGTATGAAGGATATAAATCTGAATACCTACTGAGCCATTTTGGCTCAGTATTAGTTGCCTCACTTTGCATGTAAGGACACGGCTTCTAGGTGTAATTATTCTAAGCACTAGAACTATAATAATAAGTATTATGTATTCTGTGACTGTACAGTGAATTTTTACGTCCATGGCATTGTTGGAGAAGTTGACATGACAATCGCTTCATTTGCACGTGGATCTCCGCACACGGGCCACAAATAGGGTTGCCAACCCTACTATATAATATAGTATCCTACTATATTGAGGGCTCGCCTACTATATTTTTTGAAAAAATATATAGTAGGCAAAACTACTATATTTTTTCAAGTGAAAAAATTAAACAAAAGCATAAAAAAAAAATATTACATTTAAGTAATTTAATAATATTTTTTGTGATTAAACACTTGTCTTTATGGTTGTTCAATAAATTATGAAAATGTTAGTACTTACTTAGTATGAAAAATGCAACTTCTTTAAAATCCTCCGTTCAAAACGGCACCTACTATATATTTTTGGACTTTTTCGCCATCTACTATATTTTTACACTAAAAATCTTGAAACTACTGTATTTTATCCAAAAAAAGTTGGCAACCCTAGCCACAAACAAGACGCGCCGCCACCAATCTTATGCCGCCCCACTGTCCTTTTTCCTATTTTTCATTCATTTTATACGAAACGCCCGCCGCGCCGGCCGGTACCTAGTCGCCACACGCTTATATGAAAGGTTCGTGGCTGTGGTTAGTAACCCGTGTGCGAAAACAGTAAACGATCAATTTTCGCGTCAATTACGTAAAAATTGACAATCCCAAATGATCGTCCGGACTCCGGAACGCTTATGTTTTTCAGTGGTGGAAATCACGTGATTCAGCACGTTTGGCGACGTGACGTGAGTTTATGTACTGGCAACTGGTAGGTTCACGTGAGCTCCACCGATCATGAACTTGGCATTGGCATCCAAACATTTGGGTCACGGATTTGATGGTATTGAAAATGAACACTCAAGAACACAATGGTTAAATGCTTTCACAGCTGTTGCCGAAGATTAGTTACAGGCAACCGGAATTAGAAAGAGCTCTCCTTAAAGATCAAAATGCGTGGAAATGATGTACCTAACACATAACTACTTTATTTAAGTACCTACCTACTTTGTTGCTAATCATCCTGTCTCCCTGTTGTATATCTGGTAACAACAGGGCCGTATTTACCCTAGGGTCCAAGGGGGCCATGGCCAGTGGCGGATTTACAGTCTTGGCCGCCCTAGGCCGAATAGTACCAGCCGCCCCTTTCTCAGCTCCCATCATGGGGGGGAGGGGAGCTCGGAGCCTCTATGTATGAGAGGATGCCTGTCTAGGATGCACAAAACTACAGCAAAAAACAACGAACGCGCGGCGCGATTTTTAGTCAGTTTCATTCACTAATATTTTAATATGTGGTTTCATCCGTGAAATACAAAAATGCATGTCTCACTCAGCTAGTGTCGGCCGCACGCCAGTCTAAACCGTAAAAAGCCTATCAAATGCGGCAAAAGCTTGTCAGATTGTAACTCGGACCATGTTTTAAGATTATAAAAAAAAGGAAAAAAGCAGCCGTGCCGCGCAATTTTTAGTCTGTTTCATCCTCTAATGTTGTAATCAGTGGTTTCATCCGCGAAATTTAAAAATGCCTGTCTCTGCTTTAGTGCTGGCCGCAGCCCGTAAAATGCCTGTCAAATGCGCCAAAAGCCTTTCATCAGTCCTATCGTCAGTCTATTTTTCGCCTCGCTTGACCGCCCCTAATATCTGGCCGCTCTAGGCCCGGGCCTACTTGGCCTTAGGGTAAATCCGCCACTGGCCATGGCCCAGGGCGCCAGGCTGCTAGGGGCGGCGTGAGCTGCCCCTCGCAGTCTACCGCGTCCGAGGCCGTTTTTTATTACTTATAGTCAGGCAAAATATTAAGATTAGTGGATGAAACTGACAAAAATCGCGCAGCGCGGCCGATTTTTTTATTTAATTCTCATAGTCGGGCAAAATTACAAGATTAGTGGGTGGAACTCACAAAAAATCGCGCTGTGCGGCTGGTTTTTTTACTAAAGATTGATAAAATAACAAGGTTATTGAATGAAACAGACTAAAAATCGCGCTGCGCGGCATTTTTTTTTTCTTTTAGACAGGACTTTTTCTGAAAAATCTGGCGTTTTGTGTTACTAGATAGGCATCTTCTTCTTCCCGTGTGTGTTACATATAATATATTACATGATTAGTGAGATTAGCAGATAAAACAGACAAAAAATCGCGCTGCGCGGCTGATTTTTTTTACTAAAGATTGACAAAATTACAAGTCTATTGAATTATGATTTTGTAAGTTTATTGGATGAAACTGACTAAAATCGCGCTGCGCGGCATTTTTTAAACATAGACATGATTTTTTCTAAAAAATCAGGTGTTTTGTGTATCCTAGACAAGCATCCTCATTCCTCTTCCTCACGTACGTAGATGCTAGATAACCCTAGGGGCGGCATAACTTTTTGGCCCAGGGCGCCGAATCTTAAAATACGTCCCTGGGTAACGATATATTTAAGTTTGTAAATATCGTTACTTACCTATGGCTGTTAAA
The DNA here is from genome assembly GCA_928269145.1 of Agriphila tristella. Classification (NCBI taxonomy): domain Eukaryota; kingdom Metazoa; phylum Arthropoda; class Insecta; order Lepidoptera; family Crambidae; genus Agriphila; species Agriphila tristella. The sequence continues at coordinate 21,894,308 of OV743442.1, forward strand.
GCACAGAATAAATAATAGTACAAGTACAGAAGATGCACTCCGCTGAACCATTTAAATAAATAGCAATTCTAATTTCATCACAAAAAAGTGGAATTCAGCTTGTGCGGCGCTAATTACGAACGGCTATATTCACCTAGACGCGCATCTCTTTCTATCGCATATATCCTATCTTTTCGGGCCTACGTTAGGGTTGCAACATGCCGCACAGATGACTAAATAGTAACTAAGTTACAAACATCACTTCCATACAAAAGCGAAAATACCTTCGCCCTCTGCCGATCGTTTAGGTTACGATTATCACTAAGAAAATAAAAATATTGTAAAATGTGGTCAATTCGGACTAATCACATCAATTAATTTTAAATTAATAACAAAGACAATTCAAAATTCTTGACAGGATTCACCATATTTATAAATACTAATCTTTACAATTAAATAAAAGAAATGAAAGCGCGGGAATCGTAAGACCCTGTGAAAACGCGCTACAGATATTCCGAGGACGCGACCGACAACCCTGCCGATTTTGTCCACGCAGAGGACGCCGAGCGCTAGGTGCTTTTCTCATACCTACGCGCGGAGTGATAGAGCCCTGGTTAAAGCTGATAAGTTTCTTCGCCCGTTCTTCTTGTCAGTTAAAAAAGTCTGAAACGAGTGGTAGGAAAATATAGACGATTCAAAAGTACCTACTCAATAATTAAGTTCATTTGAATAAAGTTTATTTGACTTTGACTTTGCCTGTTTACCGTACAGTACTAACGTGTACCAATGAGCTTATCAATCAAAGTACGAAAATCTTCCACTCCGAAGCAGTTTATAAAGATCGCTACTACATAGGTACTCAATGACATATTTCCAGAGATGATATAGCTAGGGTTGGCGAAAATCTCAGTAAAATTCCAGAAGTGTACTTTGATCAATCGACTACAGATACAATTACATGTCATTATATTCAAAGATACCATTTAACTCGACTCCATCGTCCAGTCTTACAGTGCCGTGCTCAATAAGGCCTATAAATCATACTGAGGATGACCTAAAAACATTGCTGACGTCATTAGATCAGCCGAAGCGAACCAATCAGTAACGACCACAAATAGGTATTGTTTTCGAGTTATCTTGTACGTGTTTTAGCGCACAAACAACTTTGTTGTTTATGCAAAGCGAAGTAAGTGAAGCGAATGAAACTTTTTACGGGGACATAACGTAAAAAACATTCTGAATTTATTTTCAGCCGATGTGTAAGCACATTACTAAAATTAAGCGTACATCGTGCGTCCAATAATGCCGCCAATCAAGAAAACATCATTACAACCATCATTACAAGATGTTAAATAAAATTCTGAAAAATATAAAAAAACTAGTATTCGTTATAAACTATTTTTTTATGCGTTTTTTTCCTGCTTTAAATAAGTTCGCGTGGTTTTAAACATAGTTATGTCATTGTAATGATTTTTCTTGATTGGTGGCGCTAGTGGAGGCTCGGTCGGCCCTTAAGCTAGTAAGAATATTGTATTTGTATTTGAACCAGGGATTGAAATACCGTTAAAAAAATGACGATACAAAAAATAACGTTAAAAATATTGTACCGGTAAAATTTGTGTTAAATATAGCGTTAAACTTTACCGGTACAATATTACCGTTAAAATTATCGGTAAAAATTAACGTTATTAATTGGAATAACGTTAATTTTAAAGTGACGGTAAAAAAGTAAGAAATAACGTTACATATAAAAATAACGTTATCATTCCCTTAAACCGTGCTCCAAAATAAGGCTTGGCAGCCCTAGTGACATGACAGCCGGCTGACGGCTTATTTGTAGGAAAGTTACAAGCGCGTTTCAGGTCAACGCATTCGCATGACGCAAAATAGTCACCGCCCCGTGTTTTTTCATCGTATACAATACAGTATACTTGAGGAGCTCGATGGAGCAGTGGTTTAGCGCCTGGCCCCGCGATTGCGGAAGTTAAGCAACGTTCGCAAGGGTCGGTCATTGGATGGGTGACCAAAAATTTATTATCTCGAGCTTCTTTGTGCTTCGGAAGGCACGTTAAGCCGTTGGTCCCGGGTGCGTTTGCAGTCGTTAACACCCACCAATCCGCATTGGGCCTGCGTGGTGGGTTATGGCCCATCCTCTTTATCCATCCATAAGGAAGGCCTGTGCCCCAGCAGTGGGAATATCAAAAATGGTTGATGGTCATATAAAGCGTGAAATTTTAATCATTTGGTTTCTGCAGTGGGGTGGTTCCACTCATAATTACATTACAATCTGATATCATATCGCGAAAAAAATTCAGCTGTTTGTTCCCATACATTCAGGGACCCTATTTTTGAATCGCTCGATTGGCGTCGAGCGCTCGTTTCTACTGATTTTCGTTCGACATATGACTCTATTTCGAATGTTTGAGCCATATGTCGAACGAAAATCAGTAGAAACGAGCGCTCGACGCCCGCCGAGCGATTCAAAAATAGGGCCCCAGGTCGGGTAAATATTGCGCTTTTGTATGGAACTGTTTTTTTTTTGCGATATCAGAATTGGCCCCATAGTAAAAGTTGCTTAATCATGAGTGGAACCATCCCACACTGCGGAAACAAAATTATTACAATTTCAGCTTTATATAAAACGACTTACGGGGACGGGCACGCAATTAGCGTTGCATTCATTGCATAGTAACAAATGTGCCAATGGCACAGAATAGATATGAGTTGCCAATGGCACGGTAATAAATAAGATATCTTTTTTTACCGTGCCAAATGTGCTAATGGCAATTAGCATAGGAATAGGCAATAGTCGGTACCTACCTGAAAAAAGGAGCACCATTTCGACTATAAAATCGATGCTCAAATGGTGCTATTATTTTTATGATCATTAAAGTAACGATAGAATTATTTAAGATTTTAATTTTAACTGCCATAATATTTAAAAATGTTTTTTCCTTATTTTACTGCACCTCAATGCTTAATTATTACTAAGTATACCCACCTGCATACACAGATTGGTAATTTAATGCTAATAACCCACCAAGGAAATGTCACGGTGTAAATTTTATGGTTTTCCTCAAAAATACCTAGACCTAAATTGCGAAAGGACGTTTTTCGAAGGGCGCGTTTAACGATTTTCGTGACAAGAACGTTAAAATTCTAAAGTAAGTACTTACCTAACCTAATAATAAGGTAAAACATCCTTACTAATAATAGTATGATATTATCTGTGCTAATATTCCGAAAGTCCGTTTGTTTGTTTGTTTGTTACGCCTTCACGTCTTAACTACTGAACCCATCATCATGAAATTTTACAAACACGTTGCCAGGTATAGGGGAAAAAAGTATTGTTCCCGCTGAGATAGCAAAAAACTTTCCATTGAGACGAAGTCGCAGGCAGCCGCTAGTATTTGGTTATTCTAGTTTATGAAATTAATTATATTTAACATTAAAACTGTAAAGTAAGTACTTACCTACCTAATAAGTAAGTACTTATAAAATACTTTAAAGGTGATTTTGGTTATATTGATTGAAATTAATTTACATTTGACAATAAATAAAATTGTAAAGTAAGTACTTCTTACCTAAGTAGGTAAGTACTTATAAAACACTTTAAAGGTGATTTTGGTTCCTTTGGTTGAAATTAATTTACATTTGACATTAAAATTGTAAAGTAAGTACTTCTTACCTAATACACTCGACGTCAGAAAAACCGCACCTCTTCGACACTAAGTTTAGACTTGGCCATCTGCTATTGCTAGCTAACGTTTTATTGTGTAAATGTTGATATCTATTGAAAGTACATTTAATGAGATTTCTTTTGATAATTGTTTGATTTAGTTAAAAAATTTAAAGCGTTATTGCTAGCGCCACCACAAAAGGGAAATAAAAGGAGTCAATTCAGGAAATGCGGGTAAATTCGCTATCGAGATGATGGAGAAAACACACTTCAACAGTTCGATTAAAAAAAGGAATACCCAAGATGGATACTATTGCCCATGAAACTACTATTACTTACTCAAAAATACTATTTACTCAAATATTGCAAAAAAATTAGGCAATGTAATGTGCTCGGAAACTCAATCTGAGTAATTGATTCCGTTCGACGAGTATTCCAACGGTTTCTAAAGACTGTTGGCTATGTCCGAAGGGGAAGATATAATAACACTTATCATCAAATTATATGGGATTAAATTAACTTTGAAGAAAAGGTGCGGTTTTTCTGACGCCGAGTGTATGTTAGTACTTATAAAATACTTTAACTTACCTAGCTAGACTACTCATAATTTTTATCAGTTATCAAATTACGTCGAATAAGTCTACACACATAATAAATAACGCGCCAGTAGCGTTCACAATGAAAAGTGAAAGTAAGTATTGAACGTGCTACTGTAAAATAGACCTTATGTCTCAGTATTAAAAATCTGGGAATCGATTCGAGAATCGAGACGTTGAACTTTCGATCCCGTAATTTAAATGCACGTAGTAAACTATATACTGTTGGACTATTCCATTCATCGGTAATCAGTTGGTAGCAACCGCCGAACGCATAGGGTGACAATGGGTTACGTTTTTCTCGATACTCCGGAATTATAATTTTTTTATTTACGTTTACGTAGGTATTACAACTCAGTAACATTATACAACGTGTTACAAAATAACCCCTAATGCCGAATATGGTAGATAGGGACCATTCATCAAATTAAAAGTTAACAACTTTTACTATGGGAACAACTCTAAAATCGTAAAAAAAAATAAGCTGTACTTAAATTAATCATGAAAATATCCGCTGCTGTTTTCTTTTTCGTGATATTAGAGTTGGTCCCTTAGTAAAAGTTGTTTAGTTTGATGGTCCCTATTTAGGTACCATTTCGCCATTAGCACAGTACATATATAAGTTTAACTAATATACTTATATACTGTGCCATTAGGGGAAGTTTAGTAACACGTTGTATACTGTGGAACTTTTTCCATTCTTCGGCAATCAGTTAGTAATAAAACAACCGACGCCGATGACACGCGACGATCGCATAGGGTGACAACTTCAATTAAAATATGTTACTTATCCCCATTTCTATAAAATAGTATCAAACAATACCTAGCTAACATACAAAATAAGGTCATTGTATGAACAATAACGATCCGCCTCTAAACCGCATAATAACTGTCCTGTTTACAGTTTACATGTATGTGCGTGTTATTTTTTATTGCAACAATCTGTACAAATAAGGCATTATAGTTGAATCAAAGACAAAGAACACTGTCTCATTTATCTACTGATAAAATTAATTTATGATGTTGAACGCATGTATGCAATATAAATCAATAGAATGCGGTAATCGTTTCTAGGTAATGCAACTGATTTTATTGATAAATTAATGCAACTCCTGAACAGTCCAGCTAGTATGTACGACGTAGGTTCATTCTAGAGACGGTTTTCTAGAAATATTGGAAATATGTACAGTTACTATTCTTTATTTATAAATTGATTACCTAGTACCAAGATAAATTAATTTATATTTTAACTAGCGGCCGCCCGCGACTTCGTCTGCGTGGAAAGTTCTTTGGCTATCCCTCGGAAACGAAACATTTTTCGGGATGAACGGTACCCTTTGTCCTTCTCTGTACCCCTGGCAACGTGTATGCAAAATTTCATGATGATCGGTAGAGTGGTTAAGACATGAAGGCGTAACAAACAAACAAACAAATAAACAAACAAACAAACGGACTTTCGCATTTATTTTATTTAAGGATGAATATGATTGCAATGTCTGCAATGTTAATTTATTATTAATTAAGAAATATCTAACTTGTTTTGGTTTAGAATTTCCCAGTTACTTGAGTGTTTTTAGTAAACTTGTCAGGTAATAATTTGTGAATCATAGGTTACGGATTGTTTTTTTAACATAATAGGTATATTAATGTTATCTTTTTCCTGCTTTTTTGGTGTTGAATGTAACTTTTTTTAACGCTGCGTTTGACGTAGTCCCAATATTTGCAAAACTGCGAATCGTGCGACTTGTTTTGAAATTATTTGTGAATCACAGCTACGGATATTTTTCTGGTTTTTAGTGTTGGATTACTAACTTCTTTTAATGCTGTGTTGGTGCCAGATTTGCAAAAGTGCACTGTGAATCGTGCGTGATATCCTCTTGAGTTGAGCATTCAGCCGGCCCAAGCAAAAATAACTCATCTAATTTCTTGGAAATGGTCAACCGCACGCAGTGCATAGCAACCGTTGCGCAAGGTTATAAACGCTCGGTCATGTATCAACAACCAATCAGCAGGCGCTACGGCCGTGACGTCAGCGACCACGCCTGCGCGCGCCTCCGCGCCGCCATTATTATCGCTTTCATGCAGTGTGAAACTACGTTACGTTGCCAGCGATAACAATTGAACTGTTTACGAACGAGCCCTCCTGACGTTGAAATATGATGATTGTCGAGATATAGATAGTACGCAAAACTTATCAGTTTTGATTCTTCTGATTATCATCAGAGTCAAGGAAACGGTTATTGCGCCGGCGCCACTTGACCTATTAATTGGCTATTTGCAAAACGAAGACGTCAGAAATATTTTTCACGATCTTGTTTTTGTTCAGCGCTTGCTTCAATTTGCTCTTATTAAAGCTCAATCATTAAATTGTAAACATTATTGCACACCTTTACATTTCAAGATCAATTTACAACCCGCGCAAATAAAGAATGGGATTGAGAATGGCGTCGTCAATATTCACTTCTCGCTCTTACAACTAAACATCTATCGCTCTCTCAATCCCACTCATTATGGAAAGCGCGGTGAGCAGCCATCACAGAATAGATATAAGTACAACCGTACAGAAAGGAAACTCCGCCTCGCCCCACAATCAATTACCTCACCCCACCGCGTGAGTTCGTGTGCCGAATCGTGTGCTCATTCAATAGCGCTAGACTTCACGCACACAGTTGCGCATGTGCAAAAACGTCACCTGTGTCTGTGTAGCGTCTGTGTAATAGGTAGTTGAAACGCGGCGCTTGTATGGAGTGCCAGGGGTGTGCCGCCATTTTCAATCCTATTCTTTATCTGCGCGGGTTGTACAAATATAGAACACTTACCCATCATGTTTGACATGAATTTGGACCTATCCATGGGGGGGATCCATTTGGACGCCATCGGGAGGATCGCTGGCCATGTAGCACCCAGCAGGAAGCCGAGGACTACCCTGCCAGCGACCACCCATCCGAAGCCCAAGGATGCCGCAGTCGGAGTGAGCAGTGTGAGGATGCTGGCTAGCAATGTACTGTAGCCGAAAACTCGCCTGTTTGACAAAAACAACAATTATAAACAAAACATTAATAATCTCTTTTGATCCTTAGACTCAGCATCACGGCTATCGACTGGCAATGGGCACTTTGCTGACCCATAGCTAGAAAATAAATCTATATCTAGAAATATATCTTGAAGAGCAAAATTCAAATCTTGCCCGGCACTTATCATCCTAGAAAATGTCTTGAGGCGCAAAATTCAAATCTTGCCAAGAGCTCTCATGATCCTAGAAATAAGTCTTGGGGCGAAAAATTCTAATCATGCTAGAAGCTTTCATGGTCCTAGAAGGGAATACGTCTTGGGGCGCAAAATCAAATCTTGCCAGGGGGTTTCATGAGCCTAGCTTACTTCCGACGCTGCTGAGACAGGTAATCCAGATTCCAGTCTAAGCAATTCTAAGCAATTCTAAGCATTAACCTAACCTTTATTGCATTAGCAAAATTTGAATTTATCCGTTGCAAAAGTCGTAAAACAACAACAAAAAAACATGAGCAAGCACAATAAAGAGTTATTTCAACCAAGTTTCTCTAAACTCAATTGATGGTATTCAAAAATTCTTAACGGACTAGGTATTTGAGCTGCGTTTAAACAGTGGCAATACTAAGATTACTAAGTATTCACGTCACCACCCTCCCACATTGTTCGTCATAAAAACAGGCACGCAAACATTTTCACAAATGATTGCGTGCGATAAGACTTCGCAAATCCGCTCCGGCACTCGGCCGCCGGGCGCGCTGGCACGAGCAGGCATGTCGAGAACGTTCCACATGAATCATCATCAGACATTGTAATGCGATCCTCCATCAGAATAATTACAATCACTTTTTTCCCAGCTACTAAGAAATGTAAGCAATTTTTCAACAAATCTGCAGCACGCACAAACACAAATGAATCCTTTTTATCTATCAAAATCTTTTTAACATTGAAAGTTTCCTCCTTATTTTGTGGGTTTATGTAATTCGATAATTTTCGTGATAAAGTGCTTCTTTTTTAATACAAAATCTGCACATAAATCAAAAATAAGACAGCTTTAATCGCATAGCAATTTATTATCGATTCATTAGTCTCAACCCAACAATAGTATCAATTTGTTCAACAGGCCTGCATGCTGTTCACAACGAGAGTAATTATCTTGGTTCAAATCGATGGCAAGGACCAAAAGTAAGCAATGAGACTCGTTGACTCCTCTCGACCTTTATATTAACTTCTAGAAAGTTCGACGCAGGCTAGTTAGGTACTTAAAGTTGCAAATGCGAATCAATAAGCCAATAAGAAAGGAAGACTCACATTTCTCACAGAACGTTTAAAAGAAAACAAAAAAACGGGCACGAAACAGCGGAATGTTTGATTCGTTATGCCCGTTATAAAATTTATCGCCAGGAAAAATGTATTGCAATGCAGTGAGGGTTACCAGACCTCAGGATTTGTCATGACATCTCAGGCTTTTTGAGTCCCTGTCAGGATTCCGGCCGGACTTGGAAAATGTCACGCAAGGTCACGCTTTAATAATTTGAAATTATGAATGATCTACAATGAAAACTTAAAAAAATAATATCTAATACTTTATTTTTGTCTTAGTTTTTGAAATATTAATTTTAAACGTCATTATTAGAAGAATAAATAATGATGTATTTATTCCTATCGTAAGCCGTGTGAAGGCTTTAGCAAAATGTCGGGACCTTTTTAGTAGAAATCAGGCTTTTTGTCAGGATTTTTTGATATACCATCTGGTAACCCTAAATGCAAGGTTCATTTTATTAATTATGCGAGGTCAATGACAGTATGTTAGTAATACAGGTTCCCATAAAATAAAAATTGCCTGGTCACTTTTCAAACGTCTCGACGCACCAATCCTTAATTTTAATTTGGTATAATCATTCGGATTGGCTGCACATAATTTTTGTAACTCTTCGTTTTAGTCGGGAACTGAGGTTATTAACCGAAATTAAAGACGTATCGAAACGATTTAACGGAAATAAGGTGTTTTTGCTACCCAACTATTGTTTAGCATAGTGACAATAAATTCATCGGAGACATTGCTCCGAACGTAACGGATGTAACAATCAGGATGAGTAATAAAAATAATGTTGTTAACCGGGATTAGATGTTCCTTAGCGTAGAAACAACTATTGATAAACTAAACTCGAGAGCAGAAAAATCGCACCACAGGCCTATTTTCATACAAACGCTTTTCCATTTATTCTTTAATTTGCCATCATTAGATCAGAGCCCGTTTAATCCTGGGCGGAGAACCAGAGCTTCAAAGTTACCTCGGTTGTATGAAAATAGGCCTGTAGTGCGATTTTTCTGCTCTCGAGTGTATAAATAATTACCACTACAACCTCAATTAACAATAGGACATCAATATTATCGTTTATGTAAGTTAAAGGCTTAGGTTATTGGTGTTAAAGGCTTCTTCTGGGCTTCTGGGCCCTATTTAATAAAAATGACAATATGTCACCTGTCATGACAATTTTATATCCATATTCCATTGCGTTGTCATAGTCAAACAATTCGAAAATAGACAAACTAGTAACTACTCATAGCTACATCATTATTATGTATTCTCTGGCTACACCGCAATGTTAACCAAATTATCATGACAATAGGGCCCAGGCCCCTATTTCACAGACGTGACAATTGTAAATTACAATGACAATTTGATGATTGCGGTGTCAGTGAGTAGTTTGATTAGTATATTTTCTAAATTCAAATCAGCTGACGCCATGGACACCAAATTGTCACTGTCATTTACAATTGTCACGTCTGTGAAATAGGGGCCTCGTTTTACAGAATATATTATTGGCCCTGTTAAGTTAAATATATTCATTTTGTTTCTAGTCTATGCTGCCAAGTGTCAACTAGCCTAGATCCAGTATCTATGAGTAAGCGGTCTTACCTAGCACCAACGACTTCAGCGAGGCGACCCCCTGGAAGTTCTGTCATTACGTAGCCCCAAAAGAAGGAACCAAGGAGATGGTTCTTCTGCTTTGTATCCCAGTGGTAGCGGGTCTGCTGAATGTGTTCGGGATGCTGTAACAAAAGTTATGTCAGCAACCGTTCTAATTTTAACCCAGGAGTAAGCGCCGGCGCCCACGAGCATCTTTTGTCTCCGCAACTAATTTGTCTCTCACATAGTTTGTATGAAAAGTCACCGGCTGTCGCGTCGCTACGCGTCTGCACTTTCATACACGAGGAAACCCGTAGACTTGATGTGAGAGACAAATTAGTTGCGGTGACAAAAGTTGCTCGTGTGCGCCAGATCAACAAATACCTATGAAATTGACGTTTTGTATGGAGATTTTTTCACAAATTGCATTGTCCATACTAGAATTTTCATTTAACAACAGTGAACGCTAATGTAACAAAACTTTTACGTACAAATGTTTGAACATTAAGCTAACTTATAGTATAACTGAAGCGAAACAAATAAGATAAGGCTGTTACAATTTACACCGGAAAAAATGGACATTTTTGCGAACAAAAAAAGGAGTCACTTTTAAGATATTATTTTAATGCTACGAAAACAGAATAAATATAGACTTTAATTATGCTGATAGTTGACGGCTATCATAATTTGATGTAATATTCAGCAACTGATAAACATTTTAAATCACAGAAAAAACACCAATTTCATAGGTAAGGTCCCACGTCGGCGGGCTGTGAAAACCTCGTATGTGCATTTCTTCAAATTTTACAGAAGATGCAAAAAACATTTTAGTCAGAATTTTTCATGAAGTTCTCATTTACATCAATAGATGGCACTACAATTGTCGAATTTCAGTTTTTGCGACGTAGACATGTATTACGAGGTTTTCTCACGAAAAACAGCTAAAAGAGTCTTTAATAAATTTGCGACTTACGAGGTTTTCACAGCCTACCGACGCAATATGATATTATTCTAACCTCTGTAACGTTTAGGGAATCATGTGTAGCGTTGACCATCGCCGTGACGTTGTCATTGTCATCGTATATCATTTCCACTATAGCTATAGTGAGGTTCACACGTAGGGCGTAGTTGAGCATGAAGCCCAAGAGCACCATTATATTCAACACTTGAACACATGTTAAACAACCTGCAACAATCAAAACTTACTTAAGTATGGAAAAACAAGGCAATTCGGTGGGATTAACTGGCCGGTCTGCAGTTGTAGGTGCGTGCAATACCTTTTCAATTTAAATTGTAATACCTAGCACAGTTTTACAATCACTGTGGTCCTAATAGGATGGAAGTCTTTACCGAACGTGGTAATAATAATAGCATATTGTATGCTAAACAACTTATAATCATCTTGTTGTGAAACTGATAAATCAATACTCAATGTGTGTGTGACAGTTACTTTAATGTAATTATAAACTGTTCAGCATTCACGTGCTTTACTTATATTATTAATCCTTTTGATCTATGGAAACGTTCGTACGTACTCGTAGGTAATGATTTTCATTCATTGTCAAGGAAGTAAATAGTCTGTTTGAAATGATTTCCGACCTGCGTTTATGTAGGCTTCCGGTTCTATGTGTATGTGTAGTCAACAATGTTAGAGCATTATGTTAGTCATCACGACAACGCGCCTATGCTACTTACTTATATCTACCTACTCTAATCACTTGGCAAAAGTTCGCTATCGTCATAGTGAGACCATTCTATGTATTACTTAATCAAAACATTACAGCATCTGATGGTAGTGCCCAGGTACTTTGTTTTCATGCTGATGCGTTAATTTATAGGTACCTACAACATTTTGATTGCCGTTTGATAAATCACACAGGTGCGATATACTAACAGCTTAGGCACTCTTTGATTTGAAGCCGCTAGTCTAATATAAAATAGGTAGGTAATACTAAAACCTGTATTAAAAAAAATTTTAAAGATATATTAATATTATTGAGAAAAAATAATGATCGTAACGTTCATTCGTAATTTTTTTTATTTTATTTTTAAAACTAGCGGCCGGCCGCGACTTCGTCCTCGTTGAAAGTTTTTTTGCTATACCTCGGGTACAATATATTTTTTTTCCGGATGAAATGTACCCTATGTCCTTCTCTGTACCCCTGACAACGTGTGTATAAAATTTCATGATGATCGGTTCAGTAGTTAAGACGTGAAGGCGTAACAAACAAATAAACAAACAAACAAACGGACTTTCGCATTTATAAGTTTAAAGATGCAAAAATGCACACACGTACCCTACGTAATGAGTCCTAATTCCTAATTATTCGTGGTCACCTTACCGCAGCGACCAGCGTTTCGCATTTCATGGTTACAGGGGTACCTACTAAAATATCATACATGTGATTTAATTTTTTTATTTATCATTTCTTCAATAAGGGGTACGCAAGTTCGAGGCATTTCTTGGAGTGGTACCTACCTACATAGCAAAAAAAAAACTAATTGGGAACCACTGCCCTACCGGAATCGCGACACAATAATTTATCACACTAAAACCACTTGTTTGATATTTTAGACACAAAATAGACTTTTGCTATTGTAACTCGATCGATGCGGTGTGACTTTTTGTCAACAAAGTTACTGAAGTGGTCGATCACTGAGCACTGAAAAAAGACTACCATTCAGATTGTTTTATTTGTTCCATAAGTGGTAATAAAATACATTATAAGTATCTCACAATAGTCTTCGCAGCAGACATACAAATATTGAAAATAAACGGTACCTACCTACATTAAATTTTTTTCATTACAATATATTTCATTACCTTTTCATTAGATTACATTAGTTTAATTTTTCTACATACATTACATTTCATACCATCAACCGCGCAAAATTTTTATGTTCTGTTGCGGATTTGTCAGCTTTTCTAGAAGAATTTTTTTAGGAGTACTACAGTAAGACCATTATAATATAACATGGGATGGGTGTATAATTTAATTTAATTTGAGTCTATCTTGTTATTTAATTTGAGTCTATCTTGTTATTTAATTTGAGTCTATCTTCCCCATCTGGACTGCCATTGATTAATAATAATATTATGCGAGGTTTAATGTAAAAAAAAAACTGATCTGAACGAATTTCCTATTAGGTACATTGGTTAATCACAACACAAGTTAAAATAAATAAATAAATAAGTTTTAGATTGTTCGCGGACAGAAAATGGCACCGCGCTGAATTTAATTTAGCACCTATATTGTAATTTATAATAACTACATATTTTTCTATTAAAAACTTATAAAATAAAAACCCTCTGAGGGCGCCACTTTCGGCTTAAACATCTAATCAAATTAACGAAAGCTACCTGTATTGTATTGTACCTACACAAAAGGTCAAATTATACATCATTCATGAATGTACTTTTTAATGCATTCATAAGGTACAAAGAAAGTGTTTTATTAAACGTGGGAATCGAATTAGCGCACTCCTAAAGCTATGACCCAGTTAAAAACCGGTTCGATGTGAATAGACTTATTTAAATTCATGAATATTGGCTTTGCCGTTATTGGGTAGTTGTTACACTTGTTACGCAGTCCGATTGACGAATTTTAATATGTGATACAAGGTCTGACAACAACGCCTCGTTCATCAAACTACGGGCTACGGGGTACTATTATGTATTCTGTGCTACATATGTACTATTATGTATTCTGTGCTACGCGGGTATACCTACTATTATCATCAGTACAAATACCATTAAAGTAGGCACACGTGCTGTACAGAGGGTTGTTTCGAGAAACATTGTTTTTTGAATTATAATTTTACCTATCTATTCTGTGCTACGAATGTAATCTGCCTACGCGGGAGTACTATTATGTATTCTGTGCTACGGGTTCAAATGGAAGGTGAACTCGATAATGCAATTTCTTTAATCGTAACATTCATTTATTCTTGTTAGGAATGTAAACCACTAGTCGCCATACGTTACAAAGCACTTACAAAATGAATACTTATTTTATGGACAGTTGCAATAATACTTATTTTATTTACAGTTGCAATAAAACTGCTGGCTGGAAATTTCTTTGATATTATTTTTAGTGACCGACCGAAGTTTCGGTTTCGGTTTCGGCCAGTATCGGCCAAAAAAGTAGTTTCGACAACAGTTTCGGTTTGGCCGAAACTCGGTTTTCGTTAATTGTCGAGCATCAATCGTGTAATTTCGGAGTTCACCAGCCGGCGGCGTGAATCGGCGCAATCGTGTTGAAATGGTGTTACGTGGTTTAAAATCAGTTACTTGATTTTTATTTGTGAAAAATCATTTACCCTACCACCAACCATATATGTATGTGTAAAAAATCAACGTCAGTTTAATGTGCGAAAACAAGTTTCGGTTTCGGCCGAAACTGAACCCAGGGCAGTTTCGGTCGGAATTCCAGTTTCGGTCGGACACTAATTATTTTGTTTGTGGTTATCACATGGTTATCACTACGACACGACCACAATATCACGGTAAAGTTGACAATATACTTAGAGAGAGTCACGATCTAATTGTGTAGGGTGGCCATTTATTGATGTATTATGAGTTGTGATGTGATTCGATACGAGACATTTTAAATTGTAATTCAATTTTTAATTTTAGTTATGAAATTCCGTCTGCAACTCTTTGGTTTTTAAACATACCTACTGGTAGGTAGGTACTATTAGAACATCCATTCAATAAAATTGATTATACCTTGTGATTACGAGTATTTTTACGTATTTTCGAAGTATGAGCACAGAATACATAGGTACAAAATTAAATAAAATGGGATTTAAAAAATTTGGTCTAAAATTATGATCAGTGTCGCCAAGTTATTCATGATTTTGGCGTGTTTGCATAGAAATTGGCACCCTCAATTTTTACCAACTCTTTATGATCAAGCTAATATAATAAGGGACCGAAAATACGCAAATGACCAATCTAATGCATCTCACCGTGTTCTTATCATAATGGTCTACGAATATTGCAGTTTTTCAATATTTGCATTAGATTATCAAAAAAAAAAAAAAAAAAAAAAAAACACGATTGCCCTGCCAAAAACGAACTAAAAAGTTAAATAACATGTATCATTGCAGTCGGGATCGTTTCATGAATCAATTTTTGATCAAAGAGGTCCCTCGACTTATTTAACTTTTTAGTTAAATAACAAGTGTCATTTGGCAGGGAATTTTTTTTATCCTTTTTATTTTATTATTAAGCTAATTAATTGCGTAGGTTATTTCAAAACAAAAGGTTTAAACTTAAAAATTGTCTTGCTTGCTTGAAAACAATTCTGAATTGTGTCAAGCAAGCCGTTTCCATAAGAATAAATAAAACTGGCTTAGACCTGTTTCCCAGAGCAGGGTGAGTATCCTGCTCAATACACTACCTAAAGTCCATTCGTTTAGATAGTGTCGCCCTTTTATCGCGCCGCCTTTGCACGTGCCGCTTCTTGTCAAAGGATGCCGCCGCATAAACAAAGGATACCGCGTGCGGCGTACACCCGCAAGTGAATTTGGATTTTGGCAGTTTGCATCGAAGCGCTGGTGGCGGCGCTGTAGTGAAAGGTTGTATTTGTTGACTCTGCTACATATGCACTGTAAATGATTTTTCGTGCTTGGGAGGTCAGTGAAATGACTCAAGATGAAACTTTAAGTGAACCAACAAAAAAAGACGGGTGTTTTGTAAAACATGTAAACAAATTATTATGACCAATGGTGTTCAAATATCGATATTTTGGTAATTCGATTCGGAAAGTGATAATGTTGTATCTATTATCATAAATACAGATGATAATGACTCCGACACTTCGAGTAATGAAGAATAGTGATCTAATTTTACTTTACGTATACCTACATACTCAATTAATTTCATTAAAATTTTCTTTGCACCGCGCTTGTGTGTATTATTTGTATGCCTATTTTATTACAATAAACACAAGGGACACAAGTGCTTGCGGGTGTACCGACACTATCTAACCGAATGGACACTATACCGTATTTTTTATAAAAAAACATTAGGGTAATTCCATGTAACGGGTGTTACAATTCGTACACCTTTACTTGCCAAAAAACATGAAATTATTAAGAAAGCATGGCAATATTATTGTTTCAATACACTCCACCGAATGTTAAATTTTCGTAAAATGTATTGAAATTAATATGTCTATAAGCAGTACAGAAATATAGAGCCATTTATGTGCGTAACGGGTGTTACAAGATTTGGCCTCTGTATACCAGATTGCCCGTAATAAATGTGAAACTCTGCGAATTTTGTTAGAAAACATATTAAAAAACATATGTTAACTCAAAATTAAGAAACCACTTAATACTTTAGGATAACTGTAGTAAAGAAATGCCTGAAGACTTCTTTTTACTGGGAATTTGTAATCGTAACGGGTGTTACAGCTTGGTGTAACGGGTGTTACAGGTACGAATCCTCAACCTTATTTGCAGTAATAGGTCTACAATTAATTACATATTTGGTTGTTATTTATGGTGGGGACAATTAAAATAAAATATTTAATAAATTTTCTTAAATTTATTGCTCTAAAATAGAAATTGTTGACAAAAACTGTAGTACATATGGTCCCCTTTTACTTTTAGTTCCGGACTAGGCAATGGGTAGATTATGTTCGTAAAGTGAACACCCACAACTGTCTTAACATTTAGTCTCCTTTTCAGGTCCCTTTCCGTTTCATTTATACTTTTCCGAATTCCTTTTCATATTTTCTGTATATTTTTTTTATTTTCATTTTCTCTTGCTGAAGTTCTTCTTGAGAATCTAAAAGGCACATATTTAAGGATTGTCAATAAATCACGTGACAATACAATTAATCACAAGAGGGGGGGGGGGGGGGGGGAGGCCACCTGAACCCACATCAAGATTTCAAAATAAAAAGGGGGCTGTAAGTTATGGACAACCTCTCTTGACTATTCAACGAACCCGTTATCAATATTTTATCATTCCAAATAAGCGCAATTTCGGGACAGAAATAAGTAAATGGTGTTTTCACACCACATGCTCGACAATGCCGAATTATATGTCATGTAAACCTTACCGAAAGCAAGACATTATATCTCTTGGCTTTAGCCGGGTTATAATGTTCTATTATAACCCGCTGGTCAATAATGTGATTTTCACTCTCATAATTCTTATTGCTATGTCTATAAAGTCTAATTTCACTAAACAGAATGTGTCCTCAGCGGGCGCGGCCAACTCGATTTTCGAAGACCGAGGCCGTGGCCCACTAGTTTCGCACTGAGACGAACTTCATTTGTTTGTCAAATCGAGTAGGCCACGCCAGCTGAAAGAAGTTGCTATAGCCGTAGCTAGTAGTACTACTAGCTTTAGAAGATTCTATAAATATTTCAAAGAAAAAATAAAAATGTCGAGTGATGAAAGTATTTTGACTCCAGAAGCTATTAAATCGTCTCGCATAAAGTGAGAAAAGTAGAGTATACACCACCGGGATAAAACTGTTTTTTTCTTGGGCGCTTGAATCCCTCACTGCACTCAGGACTCAATCTTAATTCCCTCGCTTTGCTCTGGAATTAACTTATAACACCCTCGCTGCGCTCGGGAGTTAAATTTTGAGTCCTTCGTTACGTTCAGGATTCAATGTAGCGCCCGTGACATAAAACAGTGCTTTATCCCCTTGGTGTATAATCTACTATAAAAGTACGTAAAAGTGTTTAATAATCTGTCCCGTAATTTGAGGATGACCCCTAGGTTAACAATTCACTGAACCCAATTATTTAATTGGTCCCAATAATATCAAGTTAAAAGGAGGTAACACCCGTTGCGTAACGGGTGTTACATGATTTTCCCCCTCAGTATTTCATAAATAAATAAGTCAATCATTAAAAAACACGCTAATATAAGTTGCTTGCAATCCTCGCCTAACTTTCACAAATGCATTTCACAGTGCATGCAACAGGCTAGGTGTTAAACAAACTTTTCCACTATTTTCGTAACGGGTGTTACAGGCAAGGGGACTACTTTAAAAGCTGGCAAAAGTAATGAAAATATTATACTTACCAAATTGTTATTCACCGACTAGCAGAAGAAGATATTTCTTTTCGATTGGTGGGTTGGGAGCTGACAATTTGACAGTTCTTCAATATTTTTTATGTGTTTCCATTATCGGAAAAAATAAAGTATCATTGATCAAGCCTAATGACCAGAGTTCAGTTGGAGAAAATTCGGTAAATTTGAAAACTAGGAAAAAGTTTTTAAGTTTTTCATAAAATATAGGATCAGTAGATTAGCTTTAACTAAATATTAACTAATTTAGTGAATTTAAAAAATAAAGCCTGTGGTATCGTTTTCCATGGAATTACCCATTAATTTAAAAATGTTACTTAAATTGTATTTCGATACACTAATTATAATAAAATATATTAATAAACGTCGAAATTATTTGATTTTTTTAGCAAAAACATTATTCTTATTTTTAAGTTAGGTACTTTTATTTTAAAGAGACGCGTCGAAATTGTTATCAATCTCTCGTTAAAACGAATGGAGTATCAATTCAAATATTGTGTGTGTTAATAAAACAAAAGCATTAGTAGAATGAACGGTACTAAACTATGCAGTGTAATGCATCTGACAACACTGACACTGAGCTGAGTGGCGCTCGGGCGCTGGTAGGGTTACCATATCGAAATTTGTAATGCCCTGACAAAAAGCCCGACATTTCAATAAGAGTCCGTACATTTTTTTTAAAGAACTTACTGACACTTACTGTAGTGTAACATCAAAACGACATCTTCTGAAATGATGTACGAGTATTTTTTTTTGTTTTGTGCTTACATTTTATTGCACAAGATAAAACGATCATTAGAAACTGTTTATCGTGTCTTACCTAATTATTGGTATACTATACGTACATGGACGTGGCCCAGACAGCCATACATTTTGGTCCCAGTGGCAGTAGTGTTCGAAAGAGATGTCCATCGCTTTCTAATACTACTGCTCTGGTTATGTTTTATAACTAGTATTACACCGACTAATCTAAAAAGCCGGACAAATCACAAAGCCAGACAAAGTCCGGACAAATCCAGACGGATGGTAACCCTAGGCGTTGGCCACCCAGCTAAGGAAGATGTCCATCCCGTTATACGTTCGCACCGGTGATTAGCTGGTAACTACCACTTATCATTTACAATGTACAATCTAGAAACCTAAGTCTGAGGAATAAAACTCAATGTTGTTGAGACTAGATGGTGATTGCCTTTTACACACAAACCGCTATACAAACATTATTTACTCACAAAATGTGCAAGACAGAAAAAATACATTTTCTGTTTACCTGTACCCACCATGAGTAGGTAGGTACTATTGTTATCATTTATACTTAACTAAAATGATTTGACATTACTTATATTTAGTCATTTTTTATGTTAGTGTGAAATGATTACTTACACAGAATACATTAATAGTCATTTTGCAGGGTAACCATACCGAAATTAGAAAAGTCCGGATAAAGGCTATTAAAAAAGTTTAATATCATCTAGACGTAAGTACTATACTATTATGTATTCTGTGTCTCTGAACCTATGTACTAGGATTATTTAGTATTTATGTGGTCTTTAAAGCGTTTACCAAAACTGTGTAAACTTCATCACACGTTAAACGTAAAATTCGCCAGCTAACAGTGATAGATATAGTGAGTCGTAACTCGATTTGAAACGCAGCTTCCTAAATTAAAGCAAGTAGACGTGTATTTATTACACATAGGCAAAACGAACCAGAAATATAATTCACAGCTTCGATAATATTACGACAGTGGGTGTTCCATACTTTCTCCGTTCTGTTACCTACGGCTGAATAATAGGACGTGAGCCATAAACCAGACTTTACGTGGGAACCGCTGGGTGTGACTGGGTCCCTTCACTTATCTGTTCAACGTTTCTAAACGTTTATACATATTTATTGAAAATTCTAATGTAGCCTGATTTTAAGTGACGAAAAGACAAACAGTGTATAATTTGACTCGAATCATGAGAGAGGATCACAAACGGCGCTTATCTTCGCGTCATAGCTCATGAAGAAAAGACTTCAGACAAAATAATATTTCGTATTCATATATATCGATATTATTTAAATATATGAAATCTTACTTTGTCAAAAGTCTTTTCTTCATGAGTTATGACGCGAAGATGGGCGCCATTTGTGCTCATCTTTCGTGATTCGAACTGTAAGTGCACTACACCCGGAATTCTTATCACTGAGGTACCTACTAGCTATCTTACCTTACCTCTAACTGACGACGGAACACAACTTTATTATAATTATAGTATATTATTTTATTAGTCGCTGTCGCAAGAATAAGCTACCAATCATTGAAAACACTTGACAAATCTGTTAACACTTAAATAATATAACAAATACTACCATACGAGTACTTTAAGTATAGTTTCGCTTAAGTTTCGTATTCGTTCATACATAAATCAACTTTTATCAACTTTTTGTTCTGTATCACCAACAAAAAGCTGAAGCCTCAAGTGGGATTTAATTGGTTTCAGTCAATCGATACTTCTCATTTGTGTTTTCTTATCGTTTCCTTATTTTATTATTATTTATTTGTACTAATTAATTTGAGTGCTATGTTGATTACGTTAGAAAAAAAAGGCTTGGTTATAGAAGCCGTTATTCAAATACCTACCACCCCTCATAAACTGAACGGTAAGTAGGTAAAGATTGTATACTCTTTATCATTAAAAGTAAGTGACCGGAAACAAGATTACACACAGATACTAGTTTATTTTCACAATGGCGGTATGCCAAACGTTTGAGATGTGCAACCCACGTGGTTAGACACAGCGCGACCGACGCGAAATACATACAGACGCTCTTGACTTGAGTCTCGTCTGCTATATGTGTTGTGTGTTGCCTTGCCCAGCCAGACACATTCATCCGCAGAGTATTAGCAATTATCAATCTTTCCAGTAAAATTTGAATAATACCACAATGGCAACCAAGATTATGATAATAACTAATGAAGATTAATATATGTACAAATCGTCGGGATTGGTATATGGACATGTTATGAGAAGGGATGAAAGGCATATTATGTTACTAAAAGAGTGATGAATATAGATGTTAGATGGCTGGAAAGCAAGAGGAAGACCGCAGAATAGATGAATGGATTGTGTCCGGAAACTGCGGAATCTAGCATTCTGAATGAATCTGCATAATGAATGAAAATTGAAGTGGACTGAGTGGATGAGTAGTATAGTAGATACAAGAAAGAATGGAAGAGAAGGATGCACTGCGCCGACCCCAAATGAAATGGGGTAAGGGTAGGGAGACGGACGATGTCATGATGATGATAAATAAGGGACTCAATAACACGGCCATGCCTTAACTTAACAGACCTAAATGTATTATAGCCACGTCGCTGACTCATAATTTATCGTTTACTTAATTAATTCAATATCTAACTAACAAGTACAGGGAAAACCCGAAGTGAGGTCGTTTATCCACCCAGCAAAAACTAAAGCGCAACTAACTAAAAGCTGCTCTTTGAACTCGAATCTTGCAAAAAGTGAGGCGAATGATGAATCAAAATATATAGGTAATCAAGAGTCAAGCTCACCAGTAAAGTTTCTTGGAAAAGACTTCTCGGTTTTGGCCATATCACTCGTCTCGGGAAGGATTAAGGTTCTGGAAAAAAAAAGAAAAAGACACGTTAAAACCTCATTCGATCGTGTAGAATGTTAAGCGGATGCTTGTAAAAAATATCACGGTAACCTCAAACTGTTACTGTTTGTGCAGCGCGATTTGACAAGTGCGTATTTGGTTTGGCATGTTCATTATCAAACAGTCGATATGACCTCCAAATTAGCATTTAGCTACATGCTAATAGACTTTTTGTGTCGATCTCGCAGCTGCGATAGACGGAAGAGTCACTTAAATGCTGAAATGAGTTTGTTGGCGTTTCTCGCCTCACTGCACCTGACAGGTTAGCGAGAAAGTGACATCGGTGAATTAGCAACCGATCGCTGCTGATACGTTTGAAGCTTAGTTATAATTGGTTCAAACAAATAACAGTTTTAAAGACTTTCTACCGTATCAGACGCACCTTGCATTTTTTTATTAAAATTAATTATCTTGTCAGTATTGTAAAAATACCCGTTATGTACGTCGAGACAATTTGCGACGATCGTTTGGCGCCAGCCTGTAACGGGTCACGACGCCAGCCGTTTACGGCCGCTTGGAATAAATACATTATAACCAGTACTCAGTATGATTGAGAACTAATGAGTTGATAATCCGGCCACTACACTTTCCCTACTCGATAGCACCATCAAGCAAGCTGTCACGATTGTGTTCATCCTAAATTATTCTATTCGAATTGTTAGTAACTGTCTCGCTAACTTAAAGAATGATGAGATATCATTCTTTTCTAAATATTTAATAACAATTTAATAAAAAATCTATATTCCTTACTCGCGTTTTTTTAAGACATTCTTTGTAAAAAATAAAAGCTTGTAATAAATACTTCTTTCCCATACTCGGGGCTGTCTGTAACAAATGTTCGCAGATTTCAACATTTCAGTCGGTCTATTTCAGTGGCCTAATCAAGGTCAATGTGAGCGTCACTCATACGTAATTATTTGCCAAATTCTGGATATCTACCAATACCAACACATGAAATGACAGTACAGATCAATGAAACTTCAAAGGAGCGCGATAATTTTCGGCTACATCCAATGATACTCGATATTCGATAATGATTCAATATTTGTTAGTAGGTAACTTAGCATAAAACGTTTGGCAACTGGTGGCGTGGGTGTTTTACTAAAACTGTACTTACATAGGTACATACTGTCTTTCAATTTCAACTGTAATTTTGTTAGGTTTTCCACAAATTATTTTATTTTTATTGGAAAACCAACAAGCACATAAAAAATAATTAATGTTAATAATAAGTAGCAGTTGGCCAATGTCAGGCTAAACGTTTAGAATCAAGTAATTAGATTATTAATTACAATGTAGAATGTATTGTACTGAACATGCACCATGTACTATGCTACATGATATAATGATAGAAAATAAACATCTAGGTACAATGTCAAAAAATAAGAATTCGAAATACTTTTGGCAATAACAATATAAAAAGTGATTTAGGTATTTGTCAATCTTGGGTATGCTGTTATTTTTTCCTTCATTGTCCAAAGACTATTGTCACCACTTAATAATGGCGTAAAAACGGCGTAAAAATGTCATGAATAGATAGTTCATTCTTTACGGTAACTTCCTTAAGACTTCCGTTCCTAGCTTTAGTGTTTGATGATAAATAAATAACAAGCTAAGAATGCTTATAAAATACGTACGTCTAGTCGTCGTCGAAAGTATCTATTGGTCATTCATTATTGTCTGTTAGTTTAGTAAAATAAAAACATATTTTTATTTAATAAAATTATTATTTGGTAGTTGTTAAAATCAGGCACTTATATTTCATGCTGTCATGTCATGCGCAGTCCTAGGTATAGCTTTTTTGCAACATTTTGTTCATCTGACCGAATACGAGTTGATTGATGAATAGTGCCAATTAATAACAATAAAATTGTTTTAGGACTTATTATGACTGACACTTGAGTTTTTATTTTTAATGAATTTAACAAAATGGGTACCTATACAATATCGGGCCCCTATTTCACAGACATGACAACTGTAAATTACAATGACATTTGATGTACAACGTTGCGGTGTCTGTGAGTAGTTTAATCAGTATATTTTCTAAATTCAAATTAGCTGACGCCATGGACAATTGGACACCAAATTGTCATTGTAATTTACAATTGTCACGTCTGTGAAGTAGGGGACAGATTGTATTACAGAGACATAATCTAATCTATTCAGTGTAGGATAGGATCATGGTCACCCTATTTTTTTGTTTTATAAAATTTATACATAGCGACGACTCACTTAGTATACCTTTTACTTGTATAATTTTGACTAATTAATTATGGTAAGTAGGTATAGAGAACCAGAACTAGCTAGTACAGAGATGTAACCTACTTAGATTAATCATTGAATTTAAGAAAATTGGTTAACGTGATCTTAGAGCTCTAAGTAAGACCGTGATAAAAGGTTTTCTGTGATTTTCTATTGATCAATGAGGGCTTCTCAAAGTGATATAAAAAAAATAAAAATAGTAACTATTCGTCTAGTGAGACGAATAGTTACTGTTTTTATTTTTTCATCCAGTAAGATGGCGTTGATGGAAAGAGAAGTGTCAAAATTGTCTTTTAAAAATAAACAGCTTGTATGTAAACCAAAGAGGATAGTAAGCGCTCGCTGGCTGACATCTGCTCAAAGAGGGACATTTTAGGGGTTATAGGGGTACTTTTTGAAGCTTAGCAAAAAAAAAATACATTGACACATACCATTTTTATCAACGCCATCTATCGAGCCGACATTTTTTTGTAATTTTGAAAAGCCCTCCACAAAATACATAGGTACCTAATAGTACAGTTGAGTGAAGATTATTTCGGAAAGTACTTTTTTCAGAAATAGCAGGTAAAAAGCAGACTATTTTAGGTACTTATTTTATTCTACATGGTAAGTATCATAAAAATACTCCAATCCATGGATTTTCCATGAAAAACATTTTTTTTAGCGTAGGTAGTACCTGCAGCAGCGTGTAATCGTATTTAATCCGTAAATAAGTACCTACCTAATTCATTGTAAATGAAAAAAACCGAATTTATTGGCCAATTTATCGTTACCTACGTTAAACAAACAACTGGATAACGGTTTCAAGTTCAAGACAATGAGGCGGCATTTCAAAGTCGATAGATCTCCAAAAATAGTTTACCTGCAATGTTTGTTGAGCTAGGGCCAGTCTGCTATTGTTAACGTCATAATCATAATCTTGTTTCAATTGTGTTTCTGTTTTAGAACCTGTGTCAAAAAGCATTACAATTCAAACACAATTGAAACACGATTATGACGTTAACAATACCAGACTTGGGCCCCAGATGTGATGTGAATTGTGAAGCCACAGTTGCCAGAAAGTATGCGATTTAAGTTTCCTTCTCATTATTTTTCGTGATTGTCTTGTGTCGTGTCATTCATATTTTTCAATGCCAAGCTAAGTAAGGTACCCAGTGGCGAAAGGTAAAATTATGGCGAAGGTAAGCCGCTCTACAAAAATAATTTGATCTTCATAATGGATAAGTGGGATGGGATCTCTAAAAGGTAAGCTGTTGGGAATCGGCTTGTGTGACAAAAGGTAAAATTATGGCGAAGGTAAGCCGCTCTACAAAAATGCTATGATCTGCATAGTGAACAGGCGGTGTGGTGGGATGTCTAAAAGGTAAGCCGATGGGAATCGGCTTGTGTGGCGAGAGGTAGAATTATGGCGAAGGTAAGCCGCTCTACAAAAATGCTATGATCTGCATAGTGGATAGATGGGGTGCAATCTCTAAAAGGTAAGCCGATGGGAATCGGCTTGTGTGGCGAGAGGTAAAATTATGGCGAAGGAAAGCTGCTCTACAAAAATATTTTGATCTGCATAATGAATAAGTGGGGTGGGATCTCGAAAAGGTAGGCCGATGAGAATCGGCTAGTGTGAGGAGAGGAAAAATTATGGCGAAGGTAAGCCGCTCTACAAAAATGCTATGATCTGCATAGTGTACCGGTGGGGTGCATTGCATCTCTAAAAGGTAAGCCGATGCCAATCAGCAATGGACCTTTCGCCACTGTATACTATATGTATACTGGATTTCGAGTGTATTTCCATGTGTTTAGGAGATTCATGAGGCCAATGTTCTCTTTAATATTGTACTAAAACTCGCTCCAAGTTCCTCTGTTTAAGGGCAATGCAAATAAACCTAATAAAATATTAGATGAGTCGAATGTACATTCTATGATCTGCCAAAGAAATAAGATCAAATCTCGTACCAAAATATTTGAAAAAGTAATTGGACGGATGATTGAAAGACTGAACAACAAATATGTACAGCTGCAAGCAAGCTCGAACAATATGTCTACCTACAGCAACAAACGATCCACGTAACGATTATGCTAATTTTATGCATTAGTCATTCAGACTGTTGACTATTGCTAACTCTCTTCCTACTCGCCTTTGGCATAGCCACAAAATTAGGAGACCATAACATCGTAGGTACTTAGCCTAGCTGCCCACTATACCTACTTTGAAGATAAGATTTTGAAGACAGTTGAAACTTACGAATTATTATTTGCGCGATCGGAAACGAGAATAACCACTATTAGTACAGTAGCCCGTAATACATTTAAATTACCAAAAAGGTTACCGCTCGCCGTTGTGATATAGTTATTTATTACAAAATTATAGATGCTTTAACCCAAGTTTTACAGATCGCAACCCGCCGTAACCTATATTTGTATATCTCCAAAAATGATATTTTTTTAGTTTTCGAGGTTTACCACATGGTTTAGCTATTGTCGTGTTCTACAGCTTTGTTTGATTGCCACTAATAATAGTAAGCCTATGGAAAGTGACCATACACAGATTTAAGACCAGATAAAGTCCATCCATTTTCATCTGGTCTTAAATCTGTGTATGGCTGCTTTTCATAGTCTTACTATTATCAGTGGCAATCAAACAAAGCTGTAGAACACGACAATAGCTAAACCATGTGGTAAACCTCGAAAAATTAAAAAATATCGTTTTTGGAGATATACAAATATAGGTTACGGCGGGTTGCGATCTGCAAAACATGGGTTAAAGGATCTATAATAATAAATAACTATATCACAACGGCGAGCGGTAACCTTTTTCGTAATTTAAATGTATTACGGGCTACTGTACTATATTATATCTTATTCTTTATTCTGTGTTGCAGATTTAAGTAGGTACTATTTAGGTAGGTATCGTAAATTGGGGTGATTAGCATCTGCGGGGTGAATAACACTCGGCAACATTGTCGAGAGAAAAATAACAAAAATTCAAAAAAACCGCGTACTGCCCATTTTTTTGAGGGTTCCGTAGCCTCATGGCAAAAAACGGAACTCTTATAGATTCATCATGTCTGTCTGTCTATATGGCCAAGCCACTTTATTCCGAAACTATTAACATTACACAGTTGAAACTTTGTAGGAGGTATTTTGTGAACCGCTTTATGATTTTTATACAAAAATCCTACTAATATTATAAATGTGAAAGGTTGTGGGTTTGGATGTTTGTTCCTCAATCACGCAAAAACTACTGAACGGATTTGGTTGAAATTTGGCACACAGATGTAGATAGCCTGGATTAAAACATAGAATGCTTTTTATTTCTATATTCCCATGGGAACGGGAACCACGCGGGTGAAACCGCGGGCGGCCGCTAGTAAATGGGACCAACTTGAAACTGAAAAAAAAACCTAGCTCTTTATTGTAGACTTCCAAAGTGGTTGTGTGCCCCCCCCCCCCCCCCCCTCCCTCTAACTATTAAAATAAGAGAGTGAAAAATCTAAAAAAAAATATGCTGTAGATCGTATTAAACACTTGCAACGAAAATTGGTTTGAACGAGATATAATATTTAGTAGTTTTAGAGATATAGCACATTTTCCAAAACCGCAAATATAACTTTGTCGTTAATCATTATACAAACACTATGAAAAACAAAGTTATTTTTTCAGATGAAAAAACAAGATGGTATATGGTAACTACGGAACCCTACTGCGCCTGGCCCGACACGCACTTGGCTGATTTTTTTTATATTGGACTGGACAATTATTTCCGCATTCCGCATTTGGATGTTTGTTCCTCAATCACGCAAAAACTACTGAACGGATTTGGTTGAAATTTGGCACACAGATAGTAGATAACATAGGATACTTTTTATCATCCACGCGGGTGAAACCGCGGGCGGCCGCTTGTTTATAATATTAGTAAGGATTTTTGACTGGTACCTAAATACTAATATATATAATGTGATAGGTAAGCTACTTTTTAAATTATGAGAAGATTATAAGACACATTTTATTGAATAATATTCTTATTTTTTGATGTTAAGTTTAGAGGGCTAATAAATTGGGGGGGCAACATTAGGGCGAGTAACCCTAATAAGTAAGTAATTAAATAAAATTGTATTGATAGATTTGGTGGTACAGAATCCAACCTAGGGTTGCCCATTGCCAGTTTGGTCCTTGTACTTTAAAATAAAGTACCTAGGTAGGTAGGTACCTGTTGTCTGTCCTCTATTTCATGTCGGTGTATATACTTTATAATCTATGATAGCTACATATTTGTTTCATATCAATTCATTATTTACTTACAACTCCTTACTACCTACCTTCTGGTTGTGAGCACTTACTGGTATTTAAGGATAAATAAGTAACCTACCTATAATAAATTATGTAAGTACCTACCTACTTTTTTTTATGCTGTATAGGTATTTTATTGGCTCTTCTTTCCTTTAGTTGACGTGGAGTTTTGAGTTCATATTTTTGTTGTGTAAAGAACTCATCATTTGGATCGCGAATACGAAATATTATGTTACGGAAACGAATAGAACGCGAGAAATAAATTTCTAAAAATTTAGATTTTCTAGGTTAAAAATGTCTAATCTTAGACCAGTGTCGTTATTTTTGACGTTTAATGTCGGCGCTAGGTTGGTAGCACTGCTAAGGCTGCGGTCTGTATGACGAAAATATCGATATTATCGCGAATACACATAAATGCAGAAGGTTCAAAAAAATTTGTTGCGATGGTGACCAAAGACCGCAGGTCACGTGATAGGTGCGAGGAGCGTAGCGACGAGCATGTTAGGTGTACATGAACCCAGCGCGCAAGCCGAGCGAGCGAAGCGAGCGTGCCGCGGCAGCGGCCGGCGAAGCGCCAGAAACGACTTTTTTACGTGCGAAAATTTTTACGTACATCCCCTCCCCTCTCCCCACCTCTTTTTAGCCTCCCCTGCTTAATTTCCATATTTTTGGTTTTGAGGTTGTTTACACAAAAAAATATTTCTCGAAAACTACGCATCACCGGCAGATGGGGATTGGAGGAGGGAGTTGTTTCCCTTCCGCCCCCCCCCCCCCCTTCTTCTCCTTTAATTGCCGAAAAAAACAGTAATTTGGTTGTTATCATTACTTTTTTGTGCGAAATTAAAAATTCATTTTAAAAAAAGTATGCATTTCCTGACTTCCAAATTTTAAGGGGGGATTATCCTACCCTTAAATTCCACGTCAACTAATGGAAAGTCGTACCATTTTATTTGTTTAATAGGTAAGTAGGTATTCCTAAATAAAAAAAAAATAAGTAGGAATAATTGTACTATTAGTTATTCTGGGATAATACTTTACTTATCTGAAAAAGGTGGCAACCCTAGTCCCTATCCAACCATAAATTTTTTTGAGTAGGTAGGAAAGTACTCAACTCAACTATTTTAATGTTTATTGTTTTTAATTAAAAAATACGGTAAAAAAGAGAATTACTTTCTTCTGTTTGGGGTGTTATTATTCTGATTGGGTAAGTAGGTATAAATTTTGCGTGTGGCTCTCGAATCGAACTGCGACCCCTCGAAGTCGATTGCTCGAAGTCGAATCCCTATATCGATCGTTGTCAGAAGAAAGAATAATAAACTCGGTCGGTGCCTAACCTCCAATTTCAATTTCTGATTTATTTTACCAATTAGGTACACTTAGGACTTGAGAAGCATTAAGTACCTAGATAATAAAAAAAAACTATTGATTTTTATCTACATTTAACACAAAACCATAACGCAACACGAACACGACCGTAAAAATGCATAAAATGTGCAAAACAAACCTGACTCTCCGACCGACCCAAAAAGCCAAAAGCAGGTTGTTTTCATTGAAATGTAAATTATACGTTTTTTTAAACTATATTTTTTCATTCTTATAATACAGTAAAAATGGTTATTTATTATTGAACAGAAATATAATTTTAAACTTACCGCCTTCTGTAACACTAAAATAAACAGGTAAAACGCACTTAACTATCACACCGATAAGTAATTTAACACTAATTAATGTAAATTGATTGTAAAACGAATACGTTTAACTTATTCTAAGTTAACTTTAAAAATACGAATAATAAAAAGTCGTCGAGAGAGGCGGGACACCCAACACCGGCTAGCGCAGAAACCCGACTGACGCGACCTCATGCGGCGTTTCTCAAAATAAATTCAATGGAATGGAACGTTCCGTGCGTCCGTTTTGCAATAGGATTCATTCATAAAATGTCCAAGAAAACAAATTCTTAGAAAATATTCTTATTATAATTTTGATTTGGTTTCCCGACTGGTTTTTAGTTCTTTTTATGTAAACAAATTTACACAATAAAACTTTGTAATTGTCATGTTTCATTTATTTATTAGTAATTTGTCTTTAATTTACGCATCATTTCTTTATTTACAAAATTGACACCCATTATTCCTTCCTTTTGACTATACCAACGAACGTGTAATCTACATTATTTAACATAACAACTGCTAATAAAACTTTTGGCCACTTTTCAAGTTTTAAAATAGCAATTGGCGCTCTCTTGTCAACGACATCCATCCAGGGACCGCTTCTCATTGGCTAATCAAAGACGTGCCTCCAACCCAGTGCATTTATAAAGATTTTCCTACCTAAAAAGCAAACTCATTAGTAAATTCCACTTTTTTTTATTTCCTAAACACTTTCATTGGGTGGGTAGGTAGGTAGGTACTAACCAAGAATATTATATTCATATTTTGGTACTAACATGTTTTATAAAATGTTAAAATGGAATAGGTAGGGCTAAAAAAGTTTATTCGCGGGCTGATTATGTAATTAAAAACCACCTAGCGACTGGTCGCAGTTCACAGATGATCGTGATCCATTGCTACTTCTTTTTGGGTTAAAAAAAAAACATACCAAAGAAAAGTGGCAATGTATGTCAAATGCAACCGCTCGCTAAATAGTTTTTTTTAGATAATCAGGGTGCGGGTTCATTGATAATGAATGGGTGTATTCCAGCAGGCTTATCGCTAAGTCATCGATCACCCACCTACCACAGTCAGTCAGTATACATTTTTTTTATCATGGAAGGAAAGTAACTTGTTATCAAATTCAATTTTATTAGGTACTTGTTAGGCGAAGCCTACAGGCATGGTAGGTAAATACTGTGATCCATCGGTATTTAATCACGGGCCTATTTCATTAAAGAGTGTATAGTGCTTCGAAAAATCTTCGCGTCCGACTTACCTCAGTGTCTCAAGACGAAGGTCTATGAACAGTGTGTGTTGCCAGTGATGACTTTCGGCAGTGAAACGTGGTCACTAACTATGGGTCTCATAAGGAGGCTCAAGGTCACCCAGCGTGCAATGGAGAGAGCCATGCTCGGCGTTTCCCTGTGGTGATCGAATCAGAAACGAGGAGATCTACAGGAGAACTAAAGTAACCGACATCGCTCGAAGGATTGCTTAGCTGAAGTGGCAATGGGCGGGACACATAGCGAGAAGAACCGATGGCCGTTGGGGCGGAAAGGTTCTGGAATGGCAACCGCGCACCGGACGACGCTCCGTGGGTAGGCTCCCGTCAAGGTGGACCGACGATCTGGTGAAGATTGCCGGAAGCCACTGGATGCAGGCAGCGCAGGACAGATCGTCGTGGAGATCCTTAGGGGAGGCCTATACGGCCTATGTCGCATGGCTGATATGATGAGTTGTTTACTGGGGTAGGAAGAATTAAGTTTCATAATAAATAAAAAACATAATTTTACCCATCGTCCGTACTTACATCATAGAGTACATTTTAAGGTTAAATACTCTATGACCATCGATAACTCAGCGATTAGCCTGCTGGAATGCACCCAATGCTAATTAAAAACCATAGACAATGTTTTTATTTTATGAACATTGCATAAAACTACCCTCAATATTTCAATTTCTTATTATTTTTTGCAACCGTATTTTTTATCCCGTCTATTATTCATCGGGCACGGTTAGGTATAGGTGAAGTTGTTCTGGTTAACACTAGATACCATAATAGGAATAACTATAAATATTTATTGTAATTATGTAAATTACTCAAACTTTTTATTATTTGAAATAATAAACTCAAGTATATTTTTATTGACTAATTTATTACGAAATAAACAGAATTGAATTTTATTATGGCCTCAGGCAACTTTTTAACAGTGAAAACCCATTTATCAGAGTTTAAAAATAATTCGGACAAAGATACATTGAGTGAGGTAAGTCTTTAAAAAACAGAATTTAATTTTAATATTCTCTTAACTCTAAAATATCCGCCATTTTGGTGCTTCCACATGGATGTGTCGTGGTAGTAGGAAAAGCTACCTGAAATTCATTTAAGTTAATAAAATAATTTTGGCCTATTAATTATTTTAGGCCTCGGAAAGTGGTACTAGTAATTCCGTGACGTCAGCTGAGGAGCTCCAAAAACTAGCTCTGATACTAGGATTGAACAGCGCTGAAGATGTGTACCAAGAAAGATTTCGCGTGGACAGAAGGCGACTGGAAGCGATGCTTGCGGGTACATTTTTTCTTTTGTAGATTTTTTTATAGGTTCTGTATTTCCATGTTATACAAATCTTGAAATCAAAATAAAAAAAAAGTAATTTAAGATTATTTAAGTGGTAAACCCTACGCAAGAAAAAACTAACAAAAAAATTCTAACCCTGTAGGGTTATAATTTTTTGGTAGTTTTTTCTTATGTTTATTTATTAATTGTTGTTAATTAGTGTTATTTATTTTATTGTTTATTTTTTGTAGAAAATTTGGAGGAATCACAAACAGCTCATGCTTTTTTCCATCGGGTGAGCAAATTTGAATAGGGTACCTCTTAATTATTTTGAGTATTATAAAAACAAACCGTTTATGATAAAATATTTATTTCAGATAATGAATGAAACAAACACTTTGATAAATTGGCCTGCTCGTCTAAAGATAGGAGCTCGTTCTAAAAAAGGTACCATCCTTATAAATTTTGAAAGTTCCTAATAATTTTAAATTTTATGTTCACACTCATTGTGTGAAACGGAACTGGTTGCGAATTTGGCGGGCTAGCGCTGGATTGGCGCCTTGAAGTCTATGCTCTATTGAAAAACGGCGCGGCGCCAGACTGGCGCTCTTTCCAAAATTCATATTAGTTGCGCTGCGCGAGTCCGTTACAAATTGTTGAAGTTTTTTGCTTTTTCACTTTAATTTGTTTAATTTAATGAATTCACAATGGTTTTGACGCACAATAAAGATGAATTAGTGTATGATATTATAAAAAAATTGAGTTCTAATAAGTTTAGTAACTGCATTGCTCTTTCTGGTAAGTTTTTCTAGTTTGTTTACTTTTGAGAAATGGTGAATAGTGTGTTGAGTGTATTGTGTTGATTTAGATCCTCATGTGAGAGTCGCTGGTCGTCCTGATGATGTTAAGCTGGCACGAGAGAAAATAATGCAGTTACTGGACACTAGGGTAAGACTTGAATTTAGTTCTATGATGGATGATAAACAGGTTAGTTATTTTTTATGTTGTTGAAAGTAGTTTTTATAAACTTATTTCTTCTATGATGCTTTTATCAAAAAGTTTGTTCTAGATTATAGTACAGAATAGATATAAGTAGGTACCTTTTTTATACCAGAGCGTAAAGTTGGATATTCATATCGTTGGACAGATATTCTTATTTGTAAAGATAGGGTAGGTACGGTCAGCATTACGAAAGTCACTTAACACTTTAGTACTTTGTTAATGCAACTTGTTTGATTACCTACCTTCTATCAAACTGAGGCATCTGTCAAAAAATTGCTATGACAAAGTACAAAAGTGTTATAGTCAGTCTACGTACTAATCCCAATCATTGGACTATCCACAATAGGCAGACTTGTTTAGGGTTGCCAACCCTACTGTAAATATAGTATCGTACTATATTGTGGGCTCGCCTACTATATTTTTTGAAATAATATATAGTAGGGAAAACTACTATATTTATTCATATGAAAAATTTAACAAAAGCAGCAAAAAATGCACCGTCTGTGCATTTTTACTACACAAAAATACACAAAAGTAAACAAAAGTAAAGTAAACAATTACTTATTATTAGCATAATAATTTTTGTTTTTAAACTCTTGTGTTTATATTTGTTGAATAAATTATGAAAATATTAGTAAGTAGGTATGAAAAACGCAACTTCATTAAAATCCTGCATCAAAAAGGCAACCTACTTACTAAATTTTTTTGGACTTTTTCACCATCTAGGTAAGTAGGTACTCTACTATATTTTTACACGCAATAATCTTGAAAATACTATATTTGATGGAAAAAAGTTGGCAACCCTAGATTTATTGTGCACAAAGATTTTTAAACCCAAAAAGTTTTTAGCCAAACATTAAATATATGAAAGAAATTGAAATTGATTTGCGCGGAAATTATATATGCGATAATTTTTTTTTTTAGATCTTTCCTAGACACTCTGTCCAATCTTCAGGAGTTCAGTTCCACAGTTAGGCTAACTAACAATATGATCTGGTCATTGACCTTTTGTAGTTACGGCAGGCTAGGCGCACTCCGCGCTTTAGGTACAAAGCTACAAGTAGGTAGCGGGTCCGTCCGGACGGACTAATTTCAGAGGGCTACCGCGTGCCGGCTGGATCGCACATTAGCAGTTCGATTTCGATAGTATGCCATAATACGAATAAAAAGGATCCGAACCTCACGTTTTTCACTCTTCCAAAAGTTCCAAACGACATCAAAACGTAAGAAGTGCTTGTCTACTAGGTACCTAGTTAGTAACTAGTATCCGTTTATTCTTAGGTATTTACTTGTCTTATTTGCTAAACAATCTTCGCCCTACTATTAATTGTAATAATAATTTATAGATTAGGTAGGTACTTACTTACCTACCTACTTTCAAAATAAAATTAATTATAATCACAATTTCATTTCGTAATAAAGCCAATTGCTTTAAAGGCAGCATGTATTGTCTGATGTGGCGTTGACTGTACCTAGCCTATGTTTTTTTTAAACTTATTTAACTACACATTATTTCACAAACACATAACTTGTAATAAATTAACTAGCAGTTATTTAATTACTATTTAAAAGAAGAAACCCTGAAGTCGTTAGAAGAGATAGAGCTACGCGATAGAAAGAGAGGCAACTTCTAGGTGAATATAACTGTAGGCAACAGAGCGGCGTGCAACCTGAATTGCATTTTATTGGGTATGGAATAGAGTCATTATTTATTTAAATGACTTTGCGGAGTGGATCTTCTGTACTTGTACTATTATGTATTCTGTGGTTACGGATTCAATCTATTAGGTACGGATTAGGTAGGTAGGTACCTACTTATAAAAACGTTGTTACTGCGCTGTCGACGACGTAATTAATTTTCAGACTATCTATAACATTGAAGATATGAGGTCAATTAATTTTAAAAATTTCTTTGCTAACTGCAACATAATTTTTGCTTTTTAAGATAAAAAAGTCTAAGTGTGCAAGTAGGTAGGTTAAGATAATTTGTATATAAAATAAGTCAGCATACGAATTTTAATTTATTTGAGTTTATTAAAAAATATTAAGTTTTAAGCAGCATTTTGAGTACCTAGGTAACAAAACAACTTTCAACTTTAACTTTTTACTGTACCTATGTACACTGTAAGGCCGCCTACGCACCGACAGGTGCCTAGATTAGCGCCTAGATCCTAGATATTATGTATCCAGGTAAAACCACAGAATACATAAAGTGGAAAACAAACGTTGTTCGCAACCGGCTGTACTGCGCGCTAGGCGCCTACCTGCGATGCAGGAGACTGCCTAGCGTGTACTGTACCTATTTGTAGGGCAGACGCAAAGCTTACAACCAAAGACCATGAGTCCAAGGCTCCTATCCTAGTGACTCACCTTCCAGTGTGGTCACCGTGTATCCAGCAAGTAACGAACCGAAAACCGAAACACGATATGATATTGTGATTTATCACGTTTAACTGTCAAAAGCAGGGACGTATTTTAAGATTCGGCGCCCTGGGCCAATAAGGTATGCCGCCCTTAGGGTTACGTACGAGAGGAAGAGGATTGATGTCTATACTAAAAAAAATGCCACGGTGCGCGATTTTTAATCATTTTCATTCAAAAACCCTGTAATTTTGTCAATCTTCAGTAAAAAAAATTGGCCGCGCAGCGCGATATTTTGTCTGTTCCATCCACTAATCTTGTAATTTTGCCAGACTATAAGTAATAAAAAATTGCCGCGCAGCGCGATTTTTTGTGAGTTCCATTCCATGCACTAATCTTGTAATTTTGCCTGTCTATGAGTACTTAATAAAAAAAATCGGCCGCGCAGCGTGATTTTAGTCAGTTCTATCGACTAATCTTGTAATTTTGCCTGACTATAAGTACTTAATTAAAAAACCGGTCGCGCAGCGCGATTTTTTTGTGAGTTCCATGCACTAATCTTGTAATTTTGCCTGACCAAGAGTACCTACTTAATAAAAAAATCGTTTACGCAGCGCGATTTTTGTCAGTTCCATCCACTAATCTTGTAATTTTGCCTGACTATAAGTAATAAAAAACGGCCGCGCAGCGAGATTTTTAGTCAGTTTTATCTACTAATCTTACTAATCATGTAACATCATGAAAAAGAAAAATGAACATTCTGCATTACATTTCGTCAATAAATGATTAGTATAACTAATTATGAAAGGCGCCCTAAAGCTAAGCCCGAGGGGCGGCTGACGCTATCTATTGTAAAAAAAAACAGTAACCCTACTCACGAATAAAATAGTACTAATGTTGTAATCTTGGCTGTCTGTTGTAAAAAAAAGGCCGGGCAGCGCGATTTATAGTTAGTTGTGGTATAGTAGTAGTATGTAAAATAAAATTGTAAAAAAATGTAATTTAAATTAATTTTAGATTGATTGATTTGATTCAAATTGTTGTATAAAAATGTAAAAAAAAAAAATTTAACCCTTCTCACGAATAATTTTAAAAGGCGTCCCGAAGCTGACGAGGGGCGGCTGGCGCCGCCCCTCACAGCCTGGCACCCTGGGCCATGGCATGGCCCCCTTGGACCCTAGGGTAAATACGTCCCTGGTCAAAAGGCAATGGATATACACTCAATTGCAAGAAAGATTTTTATCTTTTTAATGCCACTTTAAACCCTAATGTTTCATTATAGTATTGTAGGAAAGAAAATAAGATGCATTTTAAAACTCCTTTAAAATTTAAATATGGAAATGTCAATCTTATCTAATGAAGTGTCAAACCACCCATTAACAGTGTGTTTTGTCGGTCATGGTGGGGGGCCTGGCTGGTGTATCTAGGCGCTAATTAGGCACCTATCGGTGAGTAGGCTGCCTAAGTATTTTTTTGCGGAGTAGGTACCTACCTGTACGGACTTCGAATGTCAGTTACCTACGTTACAATATTCAAATGTGTCGCGCTTAACTAATTTAATTTTCTAATGCTAGTTTAATTTGCAGAGTAACCGTGTTACGATGAAGATCGATGTCAGCTATACAGATCATTCTCACATTATTGGAAAGGTAAGATCAAGAAGCTTATACCTCCCTCCAATGGAGATTGCACGGCCATATGTCATAGTGAAGATTGAAAAAAGCTCCTTTAGTGACGTGACGTTTGTTGTTCGTCTTTAGGTCGTTCGTGATAAACGATCTATTATACTATATCGACGAAACGTATTGTAACACTAAAGAAAGAGGTAGTAATAAGCCGTCACGTCACTAAAGCACAGAATATATAATAGTAGGTACTAACTAAAGGACCTTTTTTCAATCTTCACTACGACATATGGCCGTGCAATCTCCATTGGGAGTATAAGCTTCTTGGGTAAGATCAACTTAATTATTGTTTAAATATTTCTGTTGTGCAAATAGGTACTACCTTTCAGTATAGTGATAATCCACCCACGAACGTGTGACACGTTTTTTCTCAGGCTCTGTGGTTTATATTAGACTAGAATAGGCTTGTTTCCACTAAGAATAAATCGGCTAGCATATGGTTTCTAATGATTAATCATGTTAAATAGTAACCAAAAAAACACTTTTTTCATTAAAATAAATAAAGATTACCAATATTTACGGAAAATAAAATCGGCAAAATTGGCCATTTAATCACGTGACATTGAACACCAATCAGAGACGCATGACGTCAAGCCTCGCGAAACCTTTGTTGTTGCTGTCATTTTCACACAAACACACAGAGGTGTATGTGTGTAGGTATCAAACACGAATGTTTCGCGAGGCGTGACGTCATTCAAGACGCCATGACAGTTTTGGCCTTTTTCGATGTCATTTTGAATTCATTTCTTAAAACGCAATATTCATAGGTAAAATGACTAATTTTTCTTAAAATAATATATTTTTGGGGTAAAATAGAAACCAAACTTTATTTTTAAACTATTTTCCAAATTTTGTCAACTAGCCTATTGACAAATAAAATTAATTAGCTTCGCTACGTTTTTATCAAAAACCATTGAGTAAGAAAATAATAATACCTATAGTACAATTTACGTACCCGCATCTTTACCCCTATCATCATATCGCATAATATTACATTCTGGCAAGTTTGCGTAGTACCTTAGGTAATTATTTTTTGTACCTTAGGTGATTCATGGGGTAACACATAACAGTCGCGAATGCGTTGCTGTGACGAAAACGAACGGGGTGGTTTTGTTTTGTGATCAATGTTTACCACACTGACCTGATTTTCTTTTTCTATATGGAAGTCAGTGATGTTTACAGAAGAAAAATCTGTAGAGATTGCATAGGCTGAGAGCTTAAAGCAACACGGGCTTTCTTGGTACAGAAGCCAGCGTTGCTCTAAGGCTGAGAGTAAGCAAGCTCCTTTTATTGTATTTAGTTTTTATTCATTACGATCGTCTTTTGTCGACATGGTCGAGTTAGATGTAGAGATAACAGTTAACATTACCGTGTCCATCCATATTACAAACTTTGCTTAGATTGGGGCTAAATGGTGCTGTTTGAAATTGTCCAAGCATTTATCTGAATAATATGTTGTAGGGTGGGCTGACTATCAAGCGCGTGATGGAGGAGACTGGCTGCCACATCCACTTCCCGGACTCGAACCGCACCAGCACCGTGGAGAAGAGCAACCAGGTTTCCATAGCGGGAGACATGGAGCGCGTGGAGCGAGCCAGAGCACGTGTCAGGGTGAGCTAGCGCTTATGGCAGGTTTAAACTGGGTCAGTAACAATGGCAGTGGGGCGGGCTGACTATCAAGCGCGTGATGGAGGAGACTGGCTGCCACATCTACTTGCCGGTCTCGAACCACACCAGCACCGTGGAGAATATCAACCAGGTTTCTATAGCGGGAGACATGGAGCGCGCCAGAGCACGCGCCAGGGTGAGCTAGATCATCGAGCCTAGCAGGGGATATTTACCCTGATATATTAGAGATCCAAGTCTGCTATTGTTAACGTCATAATCGTTGACATAGTTCTTGATTCTAAACGTAAAATCGAAACACAGTTGAAACACGATTATGACGTTTACGATAGCAGACTTAAGCCCCTGTACCTTGATTACGTAAAGCTGTTCCTAACAATTCTCGATTGAAAGCGCGGTTGCATTGCTGCTTTAAGTAAAATAGTTGTCACATTGGTCCTTAACTAAAGCAGCAATGTAACTGCGATTTCTGTCAGAGTTGATTGCAATTGCAACAAAATTACAAAATCACCCCCCTGTACCTTGATTACGTAAAGCTGTTGCTAACAATTCTCGATTGAAATCGATTGAAAGCGCAGTTGCATTGCTGCTTTTGTTAACATAGTTGTCACATTGGTTCTTACTAAAGCAGCGATGTAACTGCGATTTCTGTCAGAGTTGATTGCAACAAAGATACGTAATTACCCCCCTGGGCTACAGATTCCGGCAAATATCTTGACGTTCTTTCGACGGAGTAGGGATAAGTTCGCACTTGTGCACTATGGCACTGGCAGGATAATTTTGCTGATTCACAAATCGTCCACCAGTCGGCGCACTACTACTAAATTGGCGCTAGTGTAGATGTAGACCATTGATGTAGACCTGTCATTTTATTGTTTTCTATGTGTTTAATATCAATTTTTGTATGTTGGAAGAGGTTGGAAGCGATTTTTCGTAAATATCAATTTTTCTTCCAACACATTTTGGTTTTCTTCAATTCGTTTACTGTCCGACTTCCATAATAATAATGATTGATTAGTATCAACCATTTTTAGATATAATTTAAAATAAATGCGTAAATCGGAGATAAATGCACGTACAAAGGTCTCTAGCAGCAGTAGCGCCACCAAGCGGGATAAATTTTGTGACATCCTGCCATTGTGTTCGCTTTTTGACACAGACTGACACAGTTCTTGTTTCTTAAACCCAAAACCGAAACACAACTGAAACAAGATTATGACGTTAACAATAGCAGACTTAAGCCCCTGGGCTACAGATTCCGTTAAACATCTTAACGCTCTTTCGACAGAGTGGGGATAAGTTCGCGCATGTGCATTTGCGAGCGACCAATAGCGCGCGCCGCCAGCGTGTACGCTCAGCGTTACGCCTATGTATTCTGTGGTTACGCATACCCAAAATACGCGTTTTGCGCAATCCCCATCCGATTTTAAGATGTTTGCCTCGTACTTGTGGTAGTAGAAGGCAAAAGTGCTCTTTTTTTAGGGTTCCGTACCCAAAGGTAAAAACGGGACCCTATTAATAATAATAATAATAATCATTTAGCTAATAAGCCTCCGCTGTCTGTCTGTCTGTCTGTCACCAGGGGGGTAATTATGTAACTTTGTTGCAATCAACTCTGACAGAAATCGCAGTTACATTGCTGCTTTAGTTAAGAACCAATGTGACAAGTATCTTTTTTAAAGCAGCAATGCAACTGCGCTTTCAATCGATTTCAATCGAGAATTGTTAGCAACAGCTTTACGTAATCAAGGTACAGGGGGCTTACCATCAGCAAATAAGAAAACGTTCAGTTCAATAGCAGGCCTTAAACAAAACTGCTTAAGGCCTGCTTTCATACTAATCGTTGAGGTCGTAGTACGAAAAAGTAAGGCGGTTCAATATAAGTCCTGCTATAAGAGCTCATAGTAAGGCCCCAGGCTGTATCTCATGAACCGTGATAGCTAGACAGTTGAAAATTTCACAGATGATGTATTTCTGTTGCCGCTATAACAATAAATACTAAAAACATAAAAAAAAATTTAAGGGGGGCTCCCATACAATAATCGAGATTTTTTGCCGTTTTTTTCCTTTTTTTAACACGTTTTTATTAGGTTGCTTTCGCGTTTGTTTGTGTGTTTCTCCACAAAGTTTGCGAACGATTTTATCCTAACTTTCCGATGAGCTAGAGACTTAAAACTTTTAACATAGGCCAGAACTGGAAGGCAATGCAATATTATGGTGTCATTGAGCTGATCTGATGATGAAGCCGGAAGAAGGCCACAGGAACTTTATGAAGAAACCATACAACCCCATCGTGTTTGGGCTCGTTAGAATCGTCTTGATGAGTACTCTAATGGGAGACGTGGTTTAGGGTCTGATGATGAAGCCGAAAGGCCATGCCATAGGAACTCAATATTGAAACCGTGCAACCCCATCAAATATGAGCTTGTTTGAATCGTCTTGACGAGTTCTTTGTTGGGAAATAGTTTCCAGTGTCTGATGATGGAGCCGGAGGAAGGACACAGGAACTCTTTAATAAAACCACGCTACCCCATCGAGATTGGGCTCGTTTGAATCGTCTTGACGAGTACTTTGTTGGGAAATAGTGTCCAGGGTCTGATGATGGAGCCGGAAGAAGGCCACTGGAACTCGGTAATAAAACCATGCAATCCTATCGAGTTTGGGCTCGCTTGAATCATCTTGACGAGTACTTTAATGGGAAATAGTGTCCGAGGATCTGATGATGGAGCCGGAGGAAGGCCATAGAAACTCTATAATAAAACCATGCAACCCTACACAAATTTTAAACCTAAAAACGTGGGGCGCATGCTTTAGCATTGTCTTTAGATAATATGGATGATAAATTTTCCAAAATGCGCCCCTCGTTTTTAGGTTTAAAATTTCTGCAGGGTTATAAATATTTAAAGAAAAATTTATTTTATACTTTTTAGTCTGTTTTTAGGGTTCCGTACCCAAAGGGTAAAAACGGGACCCTATTACTAAGCCTCCGCTGTCCGTCTGTCTGTCTGTCTGTCTGTCACCAGGCTGTATCTCATGAAGCCGCTATAACAACAAATACTAAAAACAGAATAAAATAAATATTTAAGGGGGGCCCCCATACAACAAACGTGATTTTTTGCTGTTTTTTGGTACGGAACCCTTCGTGCGCGAGTCCGACTCGCACTTGGCCGGTTTTTACTAGTCCGTTTTTATATTAATAACGACAACAAGAAGACAGTTGAAATTTTCACAGATGACGTATTTCTGTTACCACTATTATAACATTACACTTTTTACTGTCATCCTATGTATTTTCAGTGAAATCTAAAGTTTTTAAACATATTTTTGGGAAAAAAGTGCACTAATTTACGAAAATCACCATTTATTCTCAATTAATAGTAGTTTTAAACCCTGTTTTTTTTCTTAATGTTTATAACATTGTTTAAAACTTGTTTTAAACTGTGTTTTTAAACGCTTAATAAAAAACATAGTTTTATTTCAAATTGTTTTAAACACTGTTTTAAACACGTATTTTAAAACAATTTGTTTTAATCATGCCAACCCTGCCACTATAATAAATAAAAAAAATAAAAATATATTTATTTTCCATCACACAATGGTTGGTTACACAAAGCACTTAACTTACTAATAGTAACAAAAATAAAGAAGCCATTATGTGAGGACTGATGCCCGAGATAGGTTTTTTTAAAAAACCCGTATTACAGGTCACCAGTGCCCCCAACATGGTATAATAATTTCATATTATGAGAGTTAGGTAGTTAAGGTGTGAGCTGTGTGGATGTTTGTTAAAGAGTGAATCAGTACCTATTATATTTAGTCTCTGAAGTGAATGTAGATAACATTAAGTGTGTGCATGAAGTTTGGGTAGTGTTGTGAGTAGGGGTGAGTGTGTATGTGTGGGTGGGTGCTTGTGTGTATGATTGTTATTCGATTAGGTTTGTGCCTTATATGGGAGCTTTATGATTTGTGCAATCGTGAAAACCAGTAATAATAGTTGTTTTTAATATACATATTGTTGGTTGAAGTGGTTTATTATTTAATAATGAGCAGGAAGTTCTCGGTGTCATCGTAGTCAAGAGTCAGGAGCCATTCAGTTATAACTGTTTTACACCGAAAGCCATGGAGAGGGTAGATTTCCAAGATCTTATTCAACTTATTATAAATGAACGGGCCCAGAAAACAGAAAAATTGATGTGAGTGAACAGTGTTTAATGTTTGGGTACGACAAACATTATGCTTTACACGCTTGCCCTTCATAAGATTTGGGTCGTAAGGTAACTGGGAATGTTGCTTAAGCGCTGTCCGGAGAATGAATAACTGTCTTACGGTAAGCAGGCCCCATTCTTTGTACAGATCTGTTGATGGAAAGCGAAAAGGGAGGCCAGCGCCCACCTTTAGAATAGCCCTTTGCGCTCTCTCCAAATGGATAAGATGGGATTTGGCTGCCCCGCCCCATGAGGTGATGCAGTATTCTAGGAGAGATTTACAAAGCGCAGAATACACCATTTTGATGACCTTGCGATCTGCTACGTGTCTGAGGTTCTTGAATACGTAGATCAGCTTGCGTAGGCGAGTCACTAGCAAATCAATGTGTGCTTTAAAGGTCAGCGTTTGATCCACTGTTACACCAAGATACTTCAGAGAATCCGTTCTCTGGAGAATGGGACAGGAACAGTCATCGGTTGTTAAATGACAGCTATGGGCGGTTATAGACATGGATAGAGGAGGTAGTGAGTGGGATCTATGGGCAAACGCGATGTATTTTGTTTTGGAGGTATTGAGCGTAAGCAAGTTGTTTCGAAGCCAATCACTAACCAACGTCAATATAACAACAATTACTAAAAACCGAATAAAATAAATATTTAAGGG
The DNA here is from genome assembly GCA_928269145.1 of Agriphila tristella. Classification (NCBI taxonomy): domain Eukaryota; kingdom Metazoa; phylum Arthropoda; class Insecta; order Lepidoptera; family Crambidae; genus Agriphila; species Agriphila tristella. The sequence goes on from OV743442.1 coordinate 21,938,502, forward strand.
GGGCTCCCATACAACAAACGTGATTTTTTGCCGTTTTCTGATACGGAACCCTTCGTGCGCGAGTCCGACTCGCACTTGGCCGGTTTTTTCGTAGGCTTAGGCAAGGGCGTAGCCAGGGTTGTAGGTATGGGGGCAGTCAAAGAAAATCCTAGATTATATAGAGATCACGTCCCGTATTGTTGGATTTCACAACCAGCCTTTAAACCTAGTCTCTTAAAACGTCGCAAGCTAATGAAGCTCGTCAGAATTACAGTTTACCAGCGAACCACCGCTCTTCTAACTGGGTTCGATCAGGATATTTACCCCTAGTTTTTTTTTTATATTTGTCAACATCACATACATTGCTCCAATTCCAAAGTAAGTAGCTATGGCTCTTGTGTTATGGAAATCAGAAACAACGGTGGTATGACAAACACCCAGACCTTAGACAATAATGAAAAGTTCATTTTTCTACATTAACCCAGCCGGAAATCGAACCCGGGACCTCAAGAATGGTCACGCCTTGAAAACTGGCGTGCAGACCATCACTCGACCACGAAGGTCGTCAGAGTTAGTTATCAGTAGTTATCAGAGATTAGTTAACGTACACATTTGTTGTAGGCCTTAACCCCGCTGGTGTTCTGCTTCGAGCTGCCGATCGCGGCGCCGTCGCAGCCGCTGCCCGACATCAGCTCGCCGTACGTGCAGCAAGTGCAGGAGCAATACAACGTACAGGTAAACACCTTATCATTATTATAGTACAACATAAAATGACTCCTAATGCCGAATACGGTAGAAAAGGGACCATCAAATTGAACAACTTTTACTAGGGGACCAACTCTGAAACCACGAAAAAAACCAGCTGTTTGGCTGTTTATACATTTTAATAATTTCATTATTAGCACGTTAGCTGCCACCATACAATTTTTTTTCATGAATGAAACACTAAAATAAATAAATTAACAATAAGAAAAACGTTTGTAGAAAATTTCAGATGCCATACACTTTAAAATTAAGCTAAATATTCCTCAGGGAGGGGGGGGGGGGGGGAATTATAATAAGTTTATTTTAAAGCGTATGTCACCGGTGACCTACGCGGTGCTTAACGTGTTAATTTTTGTATGAAACTGCTGATTTTTATTTCGCGATTTCAGAGTTGGTCCCATAGTAAAAGTTGTTCAGTTTGATGGTCCCTATCTACCATATTCGGCATTAGGGGTTTTTTATAACACTTTACGCCCGCGACTTCGCCCGCATGGACCCTAAGAAACTTTTGTCCGTATCCAAAAGGCTCTTCAACGGTAGTATCGCATCTCATAAAGATATATTTTTCCCCTACAAAAAGAAGATGACAACATAACTCCTCTCCTAAGGAAAGATTTTTTTAAGAACTGCGAGTCCAAAAGTCCAAAACATTGTTTTGACCTTTTCCATTGATTTTGAGCTCGTACGCCGTCCACTTTAAGTGGGTACCAGTGGCGAAGGGTCCATACAAGCCGATTCCCATCGGCTTACCTTTTGGAAAGCCCACCCCGACTATCCACTATGCAGATAATAACATTTTTGTAGAACGGCTTACCTTCGCCATAATTTCACCCCTCGCCACTGGTGGGTACCTACCCACCCTTACAGAGTCTTATTATCATATTTGTGTATGATATTCCCTACAGGTGATGCTTCGCAACCGTCCGAAGCTCCACGCGAATCTGTTGGTGGTGAAAGGTGTTCAATGGGAAGTGAAGGCCACCATGGAGGCCACAAGCCTGCTCATGAACTACATGTGCGGCCCGCTCGCTGTAAGTTTTGATTGGTAATTGGTACATAGGTTCTGCCCACGCAGGTGACGCATAAAAGAGCTGCTACAACTGTTGGTGAAACGTGCATTTGCCTTGAAAAGTGAAGGCCATTCTGAAGGCCACTATCATAGTAGAATCAAATACTATGCCACTATCCTGCCATGAACTAAGTGGTAAGTAATGAGATACATATTGCCCACGTAATTGACGCAGCGTCCAAACTTCCAAAGTGTCCACGGGTGTAACCGCCGTAAGTTCCTAAAATATGTAGTGGGGCAACGAATAGTTCTTTGTAGTGGGGTAAAGTAATGGGCGATTTTATAAGCTGCTTATAGTCAAATAACTCTTAGTATGGTATCGGTGACTCGGTTTCATGGAGGCTTGCATTGCATGTCCTTCCAGTGGTATGAAGCGCATCTCTTTAGCGTTAATTAACCTTTTCACCTCTCCAGCACGAAAAGGGCTCTTTTGGCGCGTAAAAACTCACAGCAAAATCGATTTTTGCTGCGAGCGTGAGGCAAAGTGCTTTTTTAATTTCTAGCACCAACTTTTAAAAGAAAAAAGAAATAAAGTGACAAGGACAGACTTATAAAATTAATATGTGAGAAAAGGATAGATAGAGTGCTTTATAGTGTCATACATGGATTAAAAAGTAAAAAATAAAATGCACGGATATACCAAGGAGTTTTAAATAAGGATTACTAAAAAAGAAGGTTGATAATTCGAAATAAAAAGTATGGACGAAAAGAGGTCGCATGTATGAAATAAATATTAAAATAAGAAAAATTAATAAAATTTATTAACAAATTAGTGTTTTATGATTATAAATAAGTAAATGAATAAGATGGGATATTAATGAATAAGAGAAAAATACAGCGTAATGTAAAACAAAACGACGGGAATCTATTACTCTATGCATATTTCTTTAGCATAGGTTTGATCAAGGTTTGATCAAACTATTTTTGTGATAAATTACAAAAAATGAGTTCGTCCAACGATGAAGATAGTTGTGTAATGCCAAAAGAGTTGAGTGAATATGTTTCGAATGCTGAATTTTTGCTTTTTAACAAGAAATCACGTGAAAATTTTGTCGCTGGTAGAGGTGAAAAGTTGTATGTTTTACACGAGACCAAAATTTTGTTCTGGCTTGTGCCTTTAAATCACTCACTGTGCTCAGTAGTCTATATTAGAATCACTCGCTACGCTTGTGATTCAATTCTAGACTACTTCGCTAGTTCGTGATTTAAAGTCGGCACTCGCAGCACAAATTGATTTTGGTCACTTGTATAACAAATAACTATTATCGAATGTGGAAAAGTACGCATCTGCTTTAAGTTTTTTTGGCATTGGCAAAGTTGGTCTTCATCTACACTCTACACTATTAAAGTTACAAGCATTCAATGTATTTGGAAGTCATTCTTTTTTCTAATCTTCGTGCTTAGTTAAAAATAGAACAATTGTCGGTTAATAAACAATGGCGGTTTAACCCTTTTTTGTAAGCATGCGTCAATCATATCAACGTCATCCTCAGTCAGTACAGTACCTTTATTTAATTTTAGTCTTTTATTTTCATAGTTGGATTGTTTCAAATGTTAGTAAAAAGAGGACAAAAACATGATATGTTAACCACAACACAAGTACTACCTACCTACTGGGGTTCTTTCAAAGCACTTTTTGCATCGAAAATTCAGACAGTTTTTTTTAATACCTTCTAATTAATTTATGACAATTATTATGCAATACAGAAAAACTTTCCACGCAAGTGACGTCTTTTCTAAATAACCGTGGTTACAGTAAGTATGTGCGGGTTCGAATCCCCCATGATTTTATTAGGTAACTAGCTGCCGCCCGCGACTTCGTCCGTGTGGATATTAGAGAAAATCTTTAGAGAACCTTCAAGCAGGATCCGACCAGCCGTTTTTACGCGATAAGGCGGGTCCCCACCAAGCGTGCTGCCTCGCGAGGCAAGACGTTTGCCGTGTATAGCAAGCCTCGCACGAGGCTGCTCGCTTGGTGGGGACCCGCCTAATCGCGTAAAAACGGCTTGTCCTGCTTGAAGGTTCCCTAAGGATTTTCTCTAATATCCACGCGGACGAAGTCGCGGGCGGCAGCTACTTTATTACAATAATCCCTCTCCCTTTCGCTAGGATTGCTCTCGAGCTCCTCCGTGCCACAGCACAGAAATCAGAATACATATAGTTCTCCATGCTTCGGAAGATGTCCCTTCCTTGAGATATCCCCGATGCACCACGCCGCCGTAGTGATGGGCCGGGCGGACGACAGAATATCCCCGTCATTACACGTATCACTGTCAAATGTGCATTTCTCTCCCTCTTTAGTCATTATAGTGTCATTTATTACTTTAGCTAGGTACCTATTCCATTAACAGGGACAAACCCAAGTGCAGATGTCCCTTGAGATATCCCCGATGCACCACGCCGCCGTAGTGATGGGCCGGGGCGCGGACGACAGAATATCCCCGTCATTACACGTATCACTGTCAAATGTGCATTTCTCTCCTTCTTTAGTCATTATAGTGTCATTCATTACTTTAACTAGGTACCTATTCCATTAACAGGCACAAACCCAAGCGCAGATGTCCCTTGAGATATCCCCGATGCACCACGCCGTAGTGAAGGGCCCGGGCGCTGACGACTTGAATATCTCGTCACTGTCAAATGTGCATTTTCTCCTCTAGTCATTAGTCATTACTTTAGCTACACTTCTATCAACAGGCACAAACCCAAGTGCAGATGTCCCTCGAGATATCCCCGATGCACCACGCCGTAGTGATGGGCCGCGGCGCGGACCAGCTCAAGGTGATCATGAAGGGGACTGGAACACAGATCATGTTCCCGGACGCGGACGACCCTAACATTCCGGCGCTCAAGAAGAGCTGTGTGACCATCACCGGACAGATCAAGGAGGTGTACGCCGCGCGACAACAGCTCGTGGTATGTTCGTTTTTTACTGACTTAATTTATAGAGGCACTGTTTGATTTTCATATAAGTGTTCAAGTCGCAGGCGCGGTCCGAGGGGGGGGGGTCACAGGGAACATGACCCCCCCCCCCCCCCAAATCGTACATGTCACATAGAAAAAGCTTCAAAAAATTAACAAAAAAGTAATTATTATTATTAGTGACCCCCCCTGTCATAGACTTTTCGGTCGATGGTTTGCGGTTGCTTGGTTACCGACTTTGTGTGTGTGAGGAAAATGGACTTTTGCGAAAATATAATTCTTTAAAAGGTTCGTGCTGTTTTAATCCGCCACACCCCCCAAAATTTCAGGCTGCGACCGCGCCTGTCAAGTCGCGGATTACCAATATACCTATGGTATTTATCAGTATGGCGTATCTATCTTCAGCCCTATACAAATTCCCATACAAACTGGGACACCCTGTAGCACCTAGTACAACGGGAATTTTTCAAAACCCTTTCTTAGTGCTCACCTACACCATGAAAGGTATCTACCCTCCAAAATGGTGTCTCTACATTCTGTGTCTCTACCTTCACCCGTTAGGGCTCTACGCCTATCCCAACAATGAATGAATGAATCAGTCAATCAATTTAGAGTTTTATATGTATAGATTCCTGCGGGGGGGAGGGGGTACGCAAGTTTGGGACCTTTCTCTTGGAGGGGTACGTAGAAAAAACTAATTGGAAATCACTGACCTAGACCAAGGACTTTGTCATAGCAATTGATTGACCAAAGATGATCTTTTTAGAATTCATACATAATTCAAATTATTCAGTCTAGGCTGTTACAATTACAAGCACTTGTGAATGTCATAGAAGCTACGCCATGAAACAACAACCGGGCCAAACTTAAAAAAAAAATGAAGAACCGGCAAGAAACTCGTCAAGGGCTGCTTTTTTCTTCCTGTATATTTCATACAGAGTCTTCAACATTGAAAAAAGACCTCCACATTTAAAGTGAGGTCATTTTCCATCACAATAATTAACAAAAGTTTATTTACAATTATTTAATTTGTGATTCAATTTTTTTTACTTTTATTGCCCACTTTAACTTGGTTGTCCATAAAAATATTCCATAACACCAAGAGGTCGCTAATAAAACCTATTTAGAGGTAGAGTTACCAGACCTCAGTATTTGTCCTGACATGTCAGGATATTTCGGTCCCTGTCAGGATTCCGGCCGGTGTTAGAAAATGACAGAATTGTTTGAATTAAAAACAAGCTTTATTTATTTTTCTTTTCCTTGGTAACAATCGACTAACATTTTCTCCTGACTCTCCTCGAGAACCAAATCCTCTAATCTAAAATCTATCTAGGAAATAAAAACTTTTTTCCCATCGGCTCCGCCACCGGGGTGGATAGGAATGGGACTCACTCGGAGTTGGTGAATCTCCGAATTTCTTACTTTCTGCGTCATTGTCGGCACTCGAATTTTTTTTTTAATCCCAAGGAATAAATCAAATATATAATTGCCATCATTTACATTAGAGTACAATAATAAATTGTATTAATTTGCATATTTTTGATTTATTCCTTGTGATGCATTGGATTTAAAAAAAAACAAGTGCCGATAATGACGCAGGAAGTAAGAAATTCGGAGATTCATCCACTTTGCGAGTTCTACCCAAGTGCATTGTTACACTAGTGTAAAAGTGTAGTTCCCCACCAGGGAAGTCTCCCCCTGGTGGTGATATTCGACGTGCCGGAGGAGGCGTGCCGCGTGGAGGCGGAGGCGGCGGCCAAGATCATGCAGAAGCACAACGTGTACGTCAACATACGCCGCAAGCCCAAGCAGGGCATCGCCTCCGTCGTCATCAAGGGGATCGAGAGATGCGCTGGTACTCTGCTTTATCTTATCTTAACATATGATTTTTACCCTTATCTTAACTAAGGTTGCCAGGTGGCCGGGAACCACCGGGATTGTCTCGAAATGAGAGTCCATTATGTCCCGGGTCCCGGAATTGAGAAAATGTCATGAAAAGTGAAGTCTTTATTTAAATAAGCTCACATAATAAGCATTTTTAAATCGTCAATCCTTTTACCCTACCACCCATTATATGACGTCTTTTAGCTGACAAGAAAAATGGGCGCAAAAAACTTGTCAGCTTTATCAGATGGAACGAAATTTACAAATATGTAGGTATATCGTTTCCAGACTTAATATTAACAAAGATTAACAAATAAATAACATTATTTACATACTTAGCTATTTTCTTAATGAATTTCAAATTTCTTAATCAATTTACAGGGTTCAAGTTAAATTCAAAGTTTAAAGTTATTATTCAGTCTATCTAGGCTGTTACAAAAAAACATAGGCACCCATTACACACACAATCTGATCACGCCAGACCGCGCCAGACTGACAAAGATTGACAGAGATTGATTGTGTAACGTTGTTCGCGATCTGTTTCAATCTGGCGCGGTCTGGCGCGATCTGGCGTGATCAGATTGTGCTGGATTGTCAATCTACGTCAATCTGGCTTGGTCTGGCTTAGGGTTGGCACCTTTTTTTCGAGGTATAAGTATTATTTTCAAAACATTTAAACATTATAGTACTTACTTTTGGGATATTTATAAAAATGTAGTACACATTTATTTTTAACTAGCTTCCGCCCGCGACTACATCCGCGTGGGTGGACATTCGAAAAATCATTAAAAAACAATCTAGCACAATCTGCTGCGATGCGATATTTTTAACCGACTTCAAAAAAGGAGGAGGTATATTTGTTTCTCTGTTCGTATGTATATTTGTTTTTTATGAAGGCTGCATTGATTTGGATAAAATTTTGCAAACAGTTTATAGTCTGGATTAAAACTTATGATATTTTTGATCTCGGTCAAAGGTACCCTAGGCATTTTTATTTCTTGAAACATTTAAATTAATTTGTAGTACTTTTGGGAAATTTATAAAAATATAGCCCATATTTATTTTTAACTAGCTTCCGCCCGCGACTACATCCGGATGGACATTTGAAAAATACCCAAAAAAAAAACATACAGACGAACATAAAAACAACCTCCTCTTTTTTTGAAGTCGGTTAAAACATCGGATCGCAGTAGATTGTGCTAGATTGTCAGTCTACCATGGTAGATTGACAATCTACTATGGGAGATTGTCAGTCTACCATGGTAGATTGACAATCTACCATGGTAGACTGACAATCTAGCACAATCTAATGCGATCCGATGTTTTTAACCGACTTCAAAAAAAGAGGAGGTTCTCTGTTCGTCTGTATATTTGTTTTTTATGAAAGCTGAACTGATTTGGATGAAATTTGGCAAACAGTTTATAGTCTGGATTAAAACTTATATTTTTCATCTCGATCAAAGGTACCCTAGGCATTTTAATTATTTTAAACATTGAAACTAATTTGTAGTACTTTTGGGAAATTTATAAAAATATAGCCCATATTTATTTTTAACTAGCTTCCGCCCGCGACTACATCCGGATGGACATTTGAAAAAAAACAAAAAAAAACATACAGACGAACAGAAAAACAACCTCCTCTTTTTTTGAAGTCGGTTAAAACATCGGATCGCAGTAGATCTTGGTAGATTGTCAATCTACCATGGTAGACTGACAATCTAGCACAATCTAATGCGATCCGATGTTTTTAACCGACTTCAAAAAAAGAGGAGGTTCTCTCTTCGTCTGTATATTTGTTTTTTATGAAAGCTGAACTGATTTGGATGAAATTTGGCAAACAGTTTATAGTCTGGATTAAAACTTATATTTTTCATCTCGATCATGCAAAGGTACCCTAGGCATTTTAATTATTTTAAACATTGAAACTAATTTGTAGTACTTTTGGGAAATTTATATAAATATAGCCTATATTTATTTTAACTAGCTTCCGCCCGCGACTACATCCGCATGGACATTTGAAAAATACCCAAAAAAAAACATACAGACGAACATAAAAACAACCTCCCCTTTTTTTGAAGTCGGTTAAAACATCGGATCGCAGTAGATCTTGGTAGATTGTCAATCTACCATGGTAGACTGACAATCTAGCACAATCTACTGCAATCCGATGTTTTTAACCGACTTCAAAAAAAGAGGAGGTTCTCTGTTCGTCTGTATATTTGTTTTTTATGAAAGCTGAACTGATTTGGATGAAATTTGGCAAACAGTTTATAGTCTGGATTAAAACTTATATTTTTCATCTCGATCAAAGGTACCCTAGGCATTTTAATTATTTTAAACATTGAAACTAATTTGTAGTACTTTTGGGAAATTTATAAAAATATAGCCCATATTTATTTTTAACTAGCTTCCGCCCGCGACTACATCCGGATGGACATTTGAAAAAAAACAAAAAAAAACATACAGACGAACAGAAAAACAACCTCCTCTTTTTTTGAAGTCGGTTAAAACATCGGATCGCAGTAGATCTTGGTAGATTGTCAATCTACCATGGTAGACTGACAATCTAGCACAATCTACTGCAATCCGATGTTTTTAACCGACTTCAAAAAAAGAGGAGGTTCTCTGTTCGTCTGTATATTTATTTTTTATGAAAGCTGAACTGATTTGGATGAAATTTGGCAAACAGTTTATAGTCTGGATTAAAACTTATATTTTTCATCTCGATCAAAGGTACCCTAGGCATTTTAATTATTTTAAACATTGAAACTAATTTGTAGTACATTTGGGAAATTTATAAAAAATAAAACCCATATTTATTTTAACTTTCTTTCCGGCCGTGACTACATGCGCGTGGGCATTTGAAGAATCCCTTAAAAAATATACAGATGAAAAGAGAACCTCCTCCTTTTTTAAGTCGGTTAAAAATATTGGATTGCAGTAAAAGATGATAAAATTTGGCACACAGTTAGTTTGGTACCCTAGGAAGTACCTACCCTATGTATGTACCCTATTTTTAATTTTTAAAGGAAGCTAGTTAAAAATAAATGAGGACTATATTTTTTCATAAATTTCCCATAAACCTACCTACTATATTTTTTGCATTGTTTTGAAAAATACTATTTTACCTCGATATTTATACTATACCAGGCTATAAACTATATATGATGTGTGTAAAATTTCATCAAAATCAGTTCAGCCTTCTGAAGCTGAACTGATTTGGATGAAATTTGGCACTCAGATCATAGCTTGGTAATATCGTATTAAAATTTATAAAAAATCGTATTAAAATTTATAATACGATATTACCAAGCTATGAACTGAGTGCCAAATTTCATCCAAATCAGTTCAGCTTCAGAAGGCTGAACTGATTTTGATGAAATTTTACACACCTGTGCGTGTAAAATTAAATATCGATATTCATCTAACCCTAACTAATCAAGGCATAAAATGGGTGCTAGATAACAGATTTTACTAGGTACTTACTTACTTTTCGAAATAGATAGGTACTTATTATACGCAGACCGTCACAGAAATTAAAATTCATCATTTCAATTACGTCCGGGAATCGAACCCAGGATCTCTTGCGCGGTAGACTGGCATGTTGAATACTGCACCACTCAGGTCATCGATCGATATCACGCGAAAATTAATGCAAAAAGTTGGCAACCCTGCCAAAGCCCACCGTGGATCGTGGTAGATTGTCAATCTACCAAGATCTACTGCGATCCAGATCTCGCTGGATTGACCGTGTAACGTCGCAAACCAACCGCATCAAATTCCATCAATCTGCGGTTTTGATCAGATCACACCAGATTGACGTGTGTAATGGCTGCCATACAATTCAATATGCGCTAAGATAGGTAGACAAAAACAGAGCCATTCCCACTGGCAATAACCGACACTAGCTCTTTCCACAAAGTTTTGATTAAACCATAAAAACGTGTTTTTTTTTTGTAAGAGTATTTGTTTATGTTCGAGAATACCTGCACCGAAATCAACTTCAGCCTGCCTAGCATGACCATCGAAACACGATATATTTCGCGTGATATAGCGTTTTATAAAAGTGATAAATTGCTAAATCATATCTCGCTTCTGGGGCCCTATTTTTGAATCGCTCGGCTGGCGTCGAGCGCTCTTTTCTACTGATTTTCGTTCGACATAATATGGCTCAAATGTTCGAGATAGTCATAATATGTCGAATGAAAATCAGTAGAAACGAGCGCTCGACGCTAGCCGAGCGATTCAAAAATAGGGCCCCTGTGGTCGTGCTGGGAGGGTGAAGTTGATTTGGGTGCTCTTTTTAAACCATCCAACAGTCAATAGAGTGATTTAAGCTACTTACTTCTATATCAGTGCAATGTATGTGATATTGTCTAACATTTATAAAAAAAGCACAGCTTTTTATTTTATGGCATTAGATATATAAGCTTATCGGTTGTTCCCCAGGTGATATCTACGAGGCCCGCCGCGAGCTCCTCGGCGGTAAAGAGTCTGTGATAACCGCAGAGATCCCCGAGTCGTACAACATCCCCGCCATCAACAGCGCCATGCCCAACTTCGGGGTGTTCAACCCATTCTCGCCTTCACACGCTATGGCATCGCCCTGCTCGCCGTATATGCAAGGTAAATATTACTAAGTTGTTCCCCAGGCGACATACGTATACGACACATGTGATTCATCATCAGCCTATCATCGTCCACTTTTGAACATGGCCTCTTTGAGTGCACGTCACTGAGCACGTGCTGAGCACGATCTGCGGCTATACTCATCCAGTTTTGCCAGCTACCTTGCTTGCTGGCAGGCGTACGTGCCGGACTACAGCTGGGCCACAAAAAAAAAGTTGGAAATCTGACTTTTTGACTATGCCATGATGAAGTCGATAATTTGTCGGAATTTGTCGCCAAAAACCAGAATTTGTCGGGCTTGCGTTTAGGAGATACGTGTGGCTCAGCTGTAGAGACGTCTCTACAGCTGGGCCACACAGATCTCGAAAACGGAAGGTCGTAGCGAAAATCTGATTACTCGTATGTGTAGCCGGTAATTTGTCGGATTTTGTCGCCAAAAACCAGAGTTGGTCGGTCTTGCGTTTAGGAGATACGTGTGGCTCAGCTGTAGAGACGTCTCTACAGCTGGGCCACACAGATCTCGAAAACGGAAGGTCGTAGCGAAAATCTGATTACTCGTATGTGTAGCCGGTAGTTTGTCGGATTTTGTCACCAAGAACCAGATTTTGTCGATCTTGCGTTTAGGAGATATGTGAGGATACGCTGTGGAGACTTTTCTACCTGGATCTTGAGAAAGGAAGGTCATAGCGAAAATCTGATAACTCGAGTGTGTAGCCGTTAGTTTGTCGGAATTTGTCACCAAGAATCAGACTTTGTCGATCTTGCGTTTAGGAGATATATGAGGATACGCTTACGACCTTTCGTTCCCGAGATCCAGGTAAAAATTCTCCGTAGCGCATCCTCAAATATCTCCTAAACGCAAGATCGACAAAGTCTGATTCTTGGTGACAAATTCCGACAAACTAACGGCTACACACTCGAGTTATCAGATTTTCGCTATGACCTTCCTTTCTCAAGATCCAGGTAGAAAAGTCTCCACAGCGTATCCTCACATATCTCCTAAACGCAAGATCGACAAAATCTGGTTCTTGGTGACAAAATCCGACAAACTACCGGCTACACATACGAGTAATCAGATTTTCGCTACGACCTTCCGTTTTCGAGATCTGTGTGGCCCAGCTGTAGAGACGTCTCTACAGCTGAGCCACACGTATCTCCTAAACGCAAGACCGACCAACTCTGGTTTTTGGCGACAAAATCCGACAAATTACCGGCTACACATACGAGTAATCAGATTTTCGCTACGACCTTCCGTTTTCGAGATACGTGTGGCCCAGCTGTAGAGACGTCTCTACAGCTGAGCCACACGTATCTCCTAAACGCAAGCCCGACAAATTCTGGTTTTTGGCGACAAATTCCGACAAATTATCGACTTCATCATGGCATAGTCAAAAAGTCAGATTTCCAACTTTTTTTTTTGTGGCCCAGCTGTAGTCCGGCACGTGGCAGGCGTTCCCCAGCCCGCTGTCGCCCGCGCTGACGCCGCCCGCCTACCCCTCGTGGGGCGCCCTCGCCGCTAGATTATAGTGACTCTATGACGTGACACTTGTACCCTCCCTCGTATAGAGGCGGGCGGGTTCGCGAGCCCCCTGCTGGGCGGGCAGGCGTTCCCCAGCCCGCTGTCGCCCGCGCTGACGCCGCCCGCCTACCCCTCGTGGCTGGCGCCCTCGCCGCAGCCCAGGCACAACCAGTTCCACTACCCGATGCCCAACCCGAATATCTACAAGAACCAGGGATCTTGGAATCGTGAGTTATTTTATTTGTTTCTAATTTTTTATGTCTGTGTGCGAAAACTTTAGCATTTTTTTTTCTAGTTAGTGAAATTTATTGAAACATAATAATGCCCAAATGTCTATTTTGGGAATGAATAAAAACGTTAATATGCACCGACAATGAGGTGATTTTGGTGATTTTTGGACCCAGGGTAAGATTTCGTGAGATTTGGCTCGACAAAAAATTCTCTTTTTCAAAACGCGTATTTTTAGTGTGATTACCTACGTTGATTTGCGCTTGCTTGCTTTGCATTTATTTAAATAAATTGTTTAGTATTTAGCCACATTTTGTATGAAAATGTTTTGCTTAAGGTGGCAGCCTGAGCGAAAGTGGCGCCGCGTTGAATTTTCCTTAATATTATAATTCTAATACACAATTTTAATAATGTTTTACGTGGCATTTTTAGGGCCCATGGTCTAGTGTTTTTAGAAGGTACATGACATACATGACCTCGTAGTCATTCGTAGAAGTACCTAGATAACAAATGTGTCAAAAACGCTGGCCAATTTTAGTAGTTTTGCTACCTATCTAATTCTAGCAGTGACTACGAGGGAATGTAACTGTCGCAGGCGTATTGTATATTCCGCCGTATTACATAGCACCTAGTTGTTTTAGAAAACGACGCCGTATTGTAATGCGGCGGATTAAAGATACGCCGTATTCAAAACGGCTGATCAAAAGTACGCCGCATTAAATAGAGCGCTTTGCGATTTTCAATGCGGCTAGCCGTAATGTAATTGGGCGGTTCATAAGTCGCTATTCCGTCAGTTTTAGTACAAATTATCAACACTCGCGGCGCTGCTGGCCTACCATAACAATAAAAATGGCGTCAAGTGCGGTTATTGCATCGGAAATAAGTAAGAATATGAATGAATTAAATGAAGAAAACGTGCCAAATGTGTACAGATAATTGCTTTAATGACAATTTTTTATGTGAAGTTAAATAGTTTCTACGCAGCTCAATGCGGATGTGTGAAAAAACCGTGGATCAAAGAACGAGATTTTAACTGCTAAGGTGGCAATGGTTTCTGGTGTTGTGCGGAATCCTACGCAATATTATTAGTGTAAAAAAGTCAAAGTCAAATAAGCTTTATTCAAATAAACTTAATTATTAAGTACTTTTGAATCGTCTATATTTTCCACGGCGCGGTCCGAGGGGGGGGGGGGTCACAGGGGACATGACCCACCCCCACAAAATCGTACATGTCATGTCACATAGAAAAAGCTTCAAAAAATAAAAAATAAAGTAATTATTATTATTAGTGACCCCCCCCCCCCCCCCCCCCAAATTTCAGGCTGCAACCGCGCCTGTATTTTCCAACCACCCGTTCCAGACTTTTCAAAATACAACATAATGAGTGTAGGCAGTGAAGATTAAAGAAACATATTTCGGAAGACCCTACTTTTTGGGCAGTGCCCAAAGAACAATATTTTGATACATTACAAATACAAAAAAGTTAACTTTTAAAAAGATTTAAAATTATTTACACCAAAAAAATTGCTAAATGTTCTAGTAAGTCTAACTTTATTACAATTTTACAAACAAGAACCAAACCGTGTTTGTACCGTACCTACTTATTTGATAGAAGTAGTACTTATACATTCCTTAAAACTAATAAAAAGAACACGTTTCCTACTACTTAAGTACTAGGTGCTTAAGAAGTTACTTAAACCTACCATTTTTAATAATTTTTAAAATTAAATTATTTTCAATTAAGCACTGTTTTATTTTGTTAGTGTGGTCACTCTAAAATAGAACTTTGATACGAAACGGCTAAACGTGCTCCGCCGTATTGAACAACGTATCACATTGTCAATCTGGCGTATCGTTGACTCGCCGTATTACAATACGGCGCCGTTTTCTAAAACAGCTAGTTGCTATGTAATACGGCTAAATGTACAATACGCCTGCGACATAACGATATTGTCTAAAAATACTAGACCATGGGCCCTGAAAACTCCACGTAAAAGGCAAAACATTATATATTTTTTTTCTATTAATAACTTATTAAATAAAAAAACAAAAAAACCGACTTCAAAAAACCTGAAAATAAAAACAAAAATAGGGCTGGAGGTCAACTTTTTTGTTTACTCTTAGAGCCCCACCCGACTTCATTAGACGTGTTTTATTACAGTGATATGCGTAGGTATCTAATGATTTGAAAATTATTTCTTGCTTTTTAGAGGTATTTATTTTTGAAGCTATTTTTGTTTTTATTTTCAGGTTTTTTGAAGTCGGTTTTTTTGTTTTTAAACAATTTTTTATTTTATTCTTTTTAGTGTAATCACTTTACGGTTCCTATTTGATTTTGAGGAGTTCCCTTGTGTATCAATGAAATCCAAGGTTCAATAACAATGAAATCAAAATGGTTTCATTTCTAAAGTATCCTCTTTCAAACAAAAAAAGAATCATCTAAATCGGTATATAAACAAAGAAGATATGGTCGATCATCCGTATAAGTTCACAAAATGGTAACGAAAACGAAAGTATTTTCAGGTTTTCCTGAAAAGTACTGAACCGATTTAAAAATTTAAAAAATGGGACCAACTTGGGAACAAACCTGATCTAATAACGTTTGAATCATTTCAATCGGTTCAGCCGTCTTCGAGTAATCGGTGTACATACAAAAAACAAAAAAAAACGGGTCGAATTGAGTACCTCCCTCCTTTTGAAGTCGGTAAAAACGTCGGAGGGCGCCACTTTTGGTAGGGTAGCCTTAAGTACCTAATTTAACCTAGCTTTATCGCCATTCTGTTTCTGTAGAAAAAAAAATGACGAAACCGGTGAGATTCGGCGCGACCCCCGCTCACGTAACTAATGGACGCCCCCTAATATAATACTATGCAAACAATACATGCAAATAATTTTAATAACGATTCACCAGGGGTCTAGCTCGGCATTTAACTGCCTTTCATGCGGCTGTAAGCTATTACCAATAGCCATAAAGATAAGCTGTCCAACATTGCGTTCCAACCACAAAGGTTCAGTTAGTTCATTTCCACGACGAGCATGGCTCTCACACAATTTGTGTTAAAAACTATTTTTTTTTTATACTTTATTGGGGAGAACTACTAGAGGTAAGACGTCCTAATTTTTTCCTGTGGGTGTGGTGTATACCTAAACTTTAAGAAAATATTTAAACCACGACCAACTTTTTATTCAATTAGGTACTTATCGCGCTTGGTCGGATTTCAATAGGTTGGATACTCATTTCCCTGGCGTCACAGTTAAAAAAAAAAATGTTTATTAAACTTGGTATTAAATTTACAGGCCTTCCTTATGGGTGGATAAGGAGGATGGGCCATAACCCACCACGCGGGCCCAATGCGGATTGGTCCGCAATCGCACGGCACGGTCATTCCCAGTAGCCAGCCAGTTTCGTCTTCGCCTCCACTGGAGGAGACTGGGAATTTTTGTTTAAAAATCACAAGAAAACGTACATGATATGTGACAAATCTTATGTTCAACTTAACTCCGAAATCTTTGAGTAATAGTGCAGTATTTAGTGGCATCAACCTTGCAGATCGTCAACAAAGGAAGCCGCTTGTCACAGGCGTACTTTGTGGTCATCTGAGCTGATTTAGCCCTGTACCCACGTGGTACCACCATGGTGGTAGCCAGGGGTGGGGGGGGAGAGGTCCCTTCTACCACGCTGCACTTTTACATCCATATCTCCATAAGTTTAGCAAATAGGTCGTGTTTGGTATCGTTTTCATATAATTTAAGAACGAGGAATTCATTTCTGGAACAATTTTTTCACTCGTTCATAGAAAAAACAAAAGTTCTGCGCAAAAAAAGAAAAATAAGAAAAAAAAAATCTTACAAAATCTATGCCTACAATTAAACCACGAGATTGTGCTTTATAAAAAAAATATTATTAAACAGCCCTGTTTATCTAGAATATATAAACATCAACTTTCCTATACAAATTATATTTATAAATGTGTCAAAAAAAAACATTTGCAATGCGTGGCGGTATTTTGGCGCAGTAAATTTGGATAGCTATTAACACTTATTGTTTAATCATGTCACTAATTGGTCGTGTTTGGTATCGTTTTCATATAATTCAAGGACGGGGAATTCAATTCTGCAACAACATTTTTACTAGTTCATAGAAAAAAATAAAGTTCAGCGCAAAAAAATAAAATAAAAATAAAAAAAACTTACAAAATCTATGCCTACAATTAAAGAATTAGATTATGCTTTATAGAAATATGTTTTAAGAGCCCTATTTATCTTAAATATATAAACATAAACTTTTCTAAAGAAATTACATTTATAAATGTGTCAAAAAAATCAGTTTAGCCGCGCGGCGGTATTTTGGTGCAGTATTTTTTTTTTATTTGGATTTATCACTTATTATCTAATAATGACACGGATTAGTATTGTTAGTCCCATAGTTTTACTTAATAGAGAGTTAAAGTAATTATTAAAAAAATAATGTTTTTTTTTACCTACCTAGTTATATCAAATTTTATTGGCAGTTTCCGCTGCATCTACGTAGTTTGGTGCACTTTTTTTTCTCTTTTTTAACAATTGCACCTTCCTGCGCATTTTTGCTTACACTTACACTTTATTGACTCTATGCAAGCTGTGGCTGCTGGCGGTAAGGTGGTTCACATAGGCTCCCACAAGCCGTTATTTTTGCCCCAAACCCAATCTGCAGGACATGGCAGGTATTGGATTGTTTTTAAAAGTCGACCCCATACATTCCTCCCTGATAAATCGCTCGCAAAATATGGTTGCACAGGGCGTCTCTAGTTGGTGGGAGATTCTCCAGCTGCATGTCCTATTTCGTGAATAGCACTTTTATACATTGATTGATATCAAAAGCATTGATTAATATCAAGGACATGCATTCTTACATTTCCAACAATAACTTAAATCACAAAAGCCAATCACCACGTAACTTACTTGCCATACAAAGCAATGACAATTTTTTATAATACTTACTGGCAAAGCCTGCTCCCCATTTCCTTCTTTATAGATTTTAAAGTGTGAAAATACTATACTTATTTGGGTTACTTAATAAAGCTGCAATTGCATGGCAAGGCAGGAACTGATGATTTTTACCCGTGCCAATAAGAACCCACAATTCCTCAAGCAATGAATACAGTTTATCTTCTTTCACCGGAAAAAGCAGAACGCCTTTTCCGAGTGTGATACCGTATCGTCTTTTGCTGGTAAAGGGAAAAAAGCGCTTTCGAAAGCTTGGGGCGTTTATCCAATTGCAATGGAAGGATTTAAATACGCTGAAAAAGGAAATGTGTAGCAGACTTTGCCAATAAATATTAGAAATTGCTTTGTATGACAAGTTACGTGTCGATTGGCTTTTGTGATTTAAGTTATTGTTGGAAATGTTGGAATGTATGTCCTTGATATTAATCAATGCAGAAAAGAACTACTAAAGAAAAAGGACATGCAGCTGGAGAATCTTCCACTAACCAGAGACGCCCGCCCTGTGCAACCATATTTTTATCAGGGAGGAATGTATGGGGTCAACTTTTAAAACCATTCCAAAACCATGCATGGTCCTGCAGGTTGGGGTTGGGGCAAAAATAATGGCTTATGGGAATCCTCTGTAGATCACCTTACCGCCAGCAGCCACAGCTTGCATGGAGTTAATAAGGTGTAAGTGTAAGCAAAAATGCGCAGGAAGGTGCAATTGTTAAAAAAGAGAAATAAAGTGCACCGAACTACGTAGATGCAGCGAAAACTGCCAATAAAATTTGTTATAACTAGATACCTAATTATTAATAATTACTTTAACTCTCTATTAAGTAAAGTTATGGGACTATTATCCCCTTCAATGGGTAATGCGCTGGAACCTTGTCACATTAACATCCACGTTGTCGTGATCCGCAACTAAAAATGTCATGAAACAAGAAAATTCTAATAGGTAATCTAATATTATTAATTATTGAATTATTATTTTCAATAAGATAGGGTCTAGTTATACAAACATTTTACGATTGTTTTCGTTTTTGAGGTTAAAATCATGGCCGCCAGGCGCATATAGTACCAATACTAATCCGTGTCATTATTAGATAATAAGTGATAAATCCAAATAAAAAAAATACTGCACCAAAGTACCGCCGCGCGGCTAAACTGATTTTTTTGACACATTTATAAATGTAATTTCTTTAGAAAAGTTTATGTTTATATATTTAAGATAAATAGGGCTCTTAAAACATATTTCTATAAAGCATAATCTAATTCTTTAATTGTAGGCATAGATTTTGTAAGTTTTTTTTTATTTTTATTTTATTTTTTTGCGCTGAACTTTATTTTTTTCTATGAACTAGTAAATATGTTGTTGCAGAATTGAATTCCCCGTCCTTAAATTATATGAAAACGATACCAAACACGACCTATTAGTGAAATGATTAAACAATAAGTGTTAAATCCTATCCAAATTTACTGCGCCAAAATACCGCCGCGCGTCGCAAATGTTTTTTTTGACACATTTATAAATATAATTTGTATAAGAAAGTTGATATTTATATATTTTAAATAAACAGGGCTGTTTAATTATATTTTTTTTATAAAGCACAATCTCGTGGTTTATTTGTAGGCATAGATTTTGTAAGATTTTTGTTTTCTTATTTTTCTTTTTTTGCGCAGAACTTTTGTTTTTTCTATGAACAAGTGAAAAAGTTGTTCCAGAAATGAATTCCTCATCCTTAAATTATATGAAAACGATACCAAATATGGTCTATTTGCTAAACTTATGGAGATATGGATGTAAAAGTGCAGCGTGGTAGAAGGGACCTCTCCCCCCCACCCCTGGCTACCACCATGGTGGTACCACGTGGGTACAGGGCTAAATCAGCTCAGATGACCACAAAGTACGCCTGTGACAAGCGGCTTCCTTTGTTGACGATCGACATCCATATCTCCATAAGTTTAGCAAATAGGTCGTGTTTGGTATCGTTTTCATATAATTTAAGAACGAGGAATTCATTTCTGGAACAATTTTTTCACTCGTTCATAGAAAAAACAAAAGTTCTGCGCAAAAAAAGAAAAATAAGAAAAAAAAAATCTTACAAAATCTATGCCTACAATTAAACCACGAGATTGTGCTTTATAAAAAAAATATTATTAAACAGCCCTGTTTATCTAGAATATATAAACATCAACTTTCCTATACAAATTATATTTATAAATGTGTCAAAAAAAAACATTTGCAATGCGTGGCGGTATTTTGGCGCAGTAAATTTGGATAGCTATTAACACTTATTGTTTAATCATGTCACTAATTGGTCGTGTTTGGTATCGTTTTCATATAATTCAAGGACGGGGAATTCAATTCTGCAACAACATTTTTACTAGTTCATAGAAAAAAATAAAGTTCAGCGCAAAAAAATAAAATAAAAATAAAAAAAACTTACAAAATCTATGCCTACAATTAAAGAATTAGATTATGCTTTATAGAAATATGTTTTAAGAGCCCTATTTATCTTAAATATATAAACATAAACTTTTCTAAAGAAATTACATTTATAAATGTGTCAAAAAAATCAGTTTAGCCGCGCGGCGGTATTTTGGTGCAGTATTTTTTTTTTATTTGGATTTATCACTTATTATCTAATAATGACACGGATTAGTATTGTTAGTCCCATAGTTTTACTTAATAGAGAGTTAAAGTAATTATTAAAAAAATAATGTTTTTTTTTACCTACCTAGTTATATCAAATTTTATTGGCAGTTTCCGCTGCATCTACGTAGTTTGGTGCACTTTTTTTTCTCTTTTTTAACAATTGCACCTTCCTGCGCATTTTTGCTTACACTTACACTTTATTGACTCTATGCAAGCTGTGGCTGCTGGCGGTAAGGTGGTTCACATAGGCTCCCACAAGCCGTTATTTTTGCCCCAAACCCAATCTGCAGGACATGGCAGGTATTGGATTGTTTTTAAAAGTCGACCCCATACATTCCTCCCTGATAAATCGCTCGCAAAATATGGTTGCACAGGGCGTCTCTAGTTGGTGGGAGATTCTCCAGCTGCATGTCCTATTTCGTGAATAGCACTTTTATACATTGATTGATATCAAAAGCATTGATTAATATCAAGGACATGCATTCTTACATTTCCAACAATAACTTAAATCACAAAAGCCAATCACCACGTAACTTACTTGCCATACAAAGCAATGACAATTTTTTATAATACTTACTGGCAAAGCCTGCTCCCCATTTCCTTCTTTATAGATTTTAAAGTGTGAAAATACTATACTTATTTGGGTTACTTAATAAAGCTGCAATTGCATGGCAAGGCAGGAACTGATGATTTTTACCCGTGCCAATAAGAACCCACAATTCCTCAAGCAATGAATACAGTTTATCTTCTTTCACCGGAAAAAGCAGAACGCCTTTTCCGAGTGTGATACCGTATCGTCTTTTACTGGTAAAGGGAAAAAAGCGCTTTCGAAAGCTTGGGGCGTTTATCCAATTGCAATGGAAGGATTTAAATACGCTGAAAAAGGAAATGTGTAGCAGACTTTGCCAATAAATATTAGAAATTGCTTTGTATGACAAGTTACGTGTCGATTGGCTTTTGTGATTTAAGTTATTGTTGGAAATGTTGGAATGTATGTCCTTGATATTAATCAATGCAGAAAAGAACTACTAAAGAAAAAGGACATGCAGCTGGAGAATCTTCCACTAACCAGAGACGCCCGCCCTGTGCAACCATATTTTTATCAGGGAGGAATGTATGGGGTCAACTTTTAAAACCATTCCAAAACCATGCATGGTCCTGCAGGTTGGGGTTGGGGCAAAAATAATGGCTTATGGGAATCCTCTGTAGATCACCTTACCGCCAGCAGCCACAGCTTGCATGGAGTTAATAAGGTGTAAGTGTAAGCAAAAATGCGCAGGAAGGTGCAATTGTTAAAAAAGAGAAATAAAGTGCACCGAACTACGTAGATGCAGCGAAAACTGCCAATAAAATTTGTTATAACTAGATACCTAATTATTAATAATTACTTTAACTCTCTATTAAGTAAAGTTATGGGACTATTATCCCCTTCAATGGGTAATGCGCTGGAACCTTGTCACATTAACATCCACGTTGTCGTGATCCGCAACTAAAAATGTCATGAAACAAGAAAATTCTAATAGGTAATCTAATATTATTAATTATTGAATTATTATTTTCAATAAGATAGGGTCTAGTTATACAAACATTTTACGATTGTTTTCGTTTTTGAGGTTAAAATCATGGCCGCCAGGCGCATATAGTACCAATACTAATCCGTGTCATTATTAGATAATAAGTGATAAATCCAAATAAAAAAAATACTGCACCAAAGTACCGCCGCGCGGCTAAACTGATTTTTTTGACACATTTATAAATGTAATTTCTTTAGAAAAGTTTATGTTTATATATTTAAGATAAATAGGGCTCTTAAAACATATTTCTATAAAGCATAATCTAATTCTTTAATTGTAGGCATAGATTTTGTAAGTTTTTTTTTATTTTTATTTTATTTTTTTGCGCTGAACTTTATTTTTTTCTATGAACTAGTAAATATGTTGTTGCAGAATTGAATTCCCCGTCCTTAAATTATATGAAAACGATACCAAACACGACCTATTAGTGAAATGATTAAACAATAAGTGTTAAATCCTATCCAAATTTACTGCGCCAAAATACCGCCGCGCGTCGCAAATGTTTTTTTTGACACATTTATAAATATAATTTGTATAAGAAAGTTGATATTTATATATTTTAAATAAACAGGGCTGTTTAATTATATTTTTTTTATAAAGCACAATCTCGTGGTTTATTTGTAGGCATAGATTTTGTAAGATTTTTGTTTTCTTATTTTTCTTTTTTTGCGCAGAACTTTTGTTTTTTCTATGAACAAGTGAAAAAGTTGTTCCAGAAATGAATTCCTCATCCTTAAATTATATGAAAACGATACCAAATATGGTCTATTTGCTAAACTTATGGAGATATGGATGTAAAAGTGCAGCGTGGTAGAAGGGACCTCTCCCCCCCACCCCTGGCTACCACCATGGTGGTACCACGTGGGTACAGGGCTAAATCAGCTCAGATGACCACAAAGTACGCCTGTGACAAGCGGCTTCCTTTGTTGACGATCGACATCCATATCTCCATAAGTTTAGCAAATAGGTCGTGTTTGGTATCGTTTTCATATAATTTAAGAACGAGGAATTCATTTCTGGAACAATTTTTTCACTCGTTCATAGAAAAAACAAAAGTTCTGCGCAAAAAAAGAAAAATAAGAAAAAAAAAATCTTACAAAATCTATGCCTACAATTAAACCACGAGATTGTGCTTTATAAAAAAAATATTATTAAACAGCCCTGTTTATCTAGAATATATAAACATCAACTTTCCTATACAAATTATATTTATAAATGTGTCAAAAAAAAACATTTGCAATGCGTGGCGGTATTTTGGCGCAGTAAATTTGGATAGCTATTAACACTTATTGTTTAATCATGTCACTAATTGGTCGTGTTTGGTATCGTTTTCATATAATTCAAGGACGGGGAATTCAATTCTGCAACAACATTTTTACTAGTTCATAGAAAAAAATAAAGTTCAGCGCAAAAAAATAAAATAAAAATAAAAAAAACTTACAAAATCTATGCCTACAATTAAAGAATTAGATTATGCTTTATAGAAATATGTTTTAAGAGCCCTATTTATCTTAAATATATAAACATAAACTTTTCTAAAGAAATTACATTTATAAATGTGTCAAAAAAATCAGTTTAGCCGCGCGGCGGTATTTTGGTGCAGTATTTTTTTTTTATTTGGATTTATCACTTATTATCTAATAATGACACGGATTAGTATTGTTAGTCCCATAGTTTTACTTAATAGAGAGTTAAAGTAATTATTAAAAAAATAATGTTTTTTTTTACCTACCTAGTTATATCAAATTTTATTGGCAGTTTCCGCTGCATCTACGTAGTTTGGTGCACTTTTTTTTCTCTTTTTTAACAATTGCACCTTCCTGCGCATTTTTGCTTACACTTACACTTTATTGACTCTATGCAAGCTGTGGCTGCTGGCGGTAAGGTGGTTCACATAGGCTCCCACAAGCCGTTATTTTTGCCCCAAACCCAATCTGCAGGACATGGCAGGTATTGGATTGTTTTTAAAAGTCGACCCCATACATTCCTCCCTGATAAATCGCTCGCAAAATATGGTTGCACAGGGCGTCTCTAGTTGGTGGGAGATTCTCCAGCTGCATGTCCTATTTCGTGAATAGCACTTTTATACATTGATTGATATCAAAAGCATTGATTAATATCAAGGACATGCATTCTTACATTTCCAACAATAACTTAAATCACAAAAGCCAATCACCACGTAACTTACTTGCCATACAAAGCAATGACAATTTTTTATAATACTTACTGGCAAAGCCTGCTCCCCATTTCCTTCTTTATAGATTTTAAAGTGTGAAAATACTATACTTATTTGGGTTACTTAATAAAGCTGCAATTGCATGGCAAGGCAGGAACTGATGATTTTTACCCGTGCCAATAAGAACCCACAATTCCTCAAGCAATGAATACAGTTTATCTTCTTTCACCGGAAAAAGCAGAACGCCTTTTCCGAGTGTGATACCGTATCGTCTTTTGCTGGTAAAGGGAAAAAAGCGCTTTCGAAAGCTTGGGGCGTTTATCCAATTGCAATGGAAGGATTTAAATACGCTGAAAAAGGAAATGTGTAGCAGACTTTGCCAATAAATATTAGAAATTGCTTTGTATGACAAGTTACGTGTCGATTGGCTTTTGTGATTTAAGTTATTGTTGGAAATGTTGGAATGTATGTCCTTGATATTAATCAATGCAGAAAAGAACTACTAAAGAAAAAGGACATGCAGCTGGAGAATCTTCCACTAACCAGAGACGCCCGCCCTGTGCAACCATATTTTTATCAGGGAGGAATGTATGGGGTCAACTTTTAAAACCATTCCAAAACCATGCATGGTCCTGCAGGTTGGGGTTGGGGCAAAAATAATGGCTTATGGGAATCCTCTGTAGATCACCTTACCGCCAGCAGCCACAGCTTGCATGGAGTTAATAAGGTGTAAGTGTAAGCAAAAATGCGCAGGAAGGTGCAATTGTTAAAAAAGAGAAATAAAGTGCACCGAACTACGTAGATGCAGCGAAAACTGCCAATAAAATTTGTTATAACTAGATACCTAATTATTAATAATTACTTTAACTCTCTATTAAGTAAAGTTATGGGACTATTATCCCCTTCAATGGGTAATGCGCTGGAACCTTGTCACATTAACATCCACGTTGTCGTGATCCGCAACTAAAAATGTCATGAAACAAGAAAATTCTAATAGGTAATCTAATATTATTAATTATTGAATTATTATTTTCAATAAGATAGGGTCTAGTTATACAAACATTTTACGATTGTTTTCGTTTTTGAGGTTAAAATCATGGCCGCCAGGCGCATATAGTACCAATACTAATCCGTGTCATTATTAGATAATAAGTGATAAATCCAAATAAAAAAAATACTGCACCAAAGTACCGCCGCGCGGCTAAACTGATTTTTTTGACACATTTATAAATGTAATTTCTTTAGAAAAGTTTATGTTTATATATTTAAGATAAATAGGGCTCTTAAAACATATTTCTATAAAGCATAATCTAATTCTTTAATTGTAGGCATAGATTTTGTAAGTTTTTTTTTATTTTTATTTTATTTTTTTGCGCTGAACTTTATTTTTTTCTATGAACTAGTAAATATGTTGTTGCAGAATTGAATTCCCCGTCCTTAAATTATATGAAAACGATACCAAACACGACCTATTAGTGAAATGATTAAACAATAAGTGTTAAATCCTATCCAAATTTACTGCGCCAAAATACCGCCGCGCGTCGCAAATGTTTTTTTTGACACATTTATAAATATAATTTGTATAAGAAAGTTGATATTTATATATTTTAAATAAACAGGGCTGTTTAATTATATTTTTTTTATAAAGCACAATCTCGTGGTTTATTTGTAGGCATAGATTTTGTAAGATTTTTGTTTTCTTATTTTTCTTTTTTTGCGCAGAACTTTTGTTTTTTCTATGAACAAGTGAAAAAGTTGTTCCAGAAATGAATTCCTCATCCTTAAATTATATGAAAACGATACCAAATATGGTCTATTTGCTAAACTTATGGAGATATGGATGTAAAAGTGCAGCGTGGTAGAAGGGACCTCTCCCCCCCACCCCTGGCTACCACCATGGTGGTACCACGTGGGTACAGGGCTAAATCAGCTCAGATGACCACAAAGTACGCCTGTGCCAAGCGGCTTCCTTTGTTGACGATCTGCAAGGTCCCCATACAAATGATGCCACTAAATACTGCACTAGTAACCAAGCAAAAGTATTAGGTACACACATAAATTAAGCACAATTTTTATAATTTTTTGAACAAACGTTTTGGGAACACCCGATGCGTTTCTAAGCTCAAAATTTTGTCCCGTACTCGTACTACTGCTTTAGTTTAACTGTTGCCAGATGATAAAAAAAAATATTCTGTTAGTAGAAAAAAACAAAATTATGAGCTACCAAATCTTTTTTTTACATGATTTTAATTAGCCCCGTGGATTCCAAATAGCCCCACGCACCGTACGGTTCGGGGGCTAATTGTCTAACTTCAAAATCTATCGCAATCGCTTTCATTTGACAGATGGTTGTGACACATTGCTGCATTTCTTTGGTAAGTTTTTATTTGTGCCAAAAAGAAGCATCAATGTGTTACGTCCTGAAAGCGATTGCGATAGATTTTGAAATTAGACAATAGAAAGGCAGGTCTTAAATTATAGGCACCAAAATGAGTGTCGGCCTGTATTATACACCAAACAAAATCCAGGCGCTAAACCACTGCGCCAACGAGCTCCTCTGATGTTGTGAGTGTATTATACTTTTAGATTTGAGACTTTATTTTTTTTTTAGCGATGAGCAACAACACGGAGATGAGCATGCCGCAGCCCATGATGGTGCCCCCGCAGTACCACCACCAGCAAGTGCCCGAACACAGGCCCGTGAGTACATTACTATCTAGTTAAGTTACTAATAAGCCACCTATGTATTGAGGACCCACCTTGGTCCATGGGTGTAGCGAAGGAAAGGATTTGGGGTTCAGGGGCCCTATTTTTGAATCATTAGAATTCCAAATGGTGTATGAAATCGCAAGATTCGTATGCGAATCCCTAAAATCGCTATTTTTCAATATTCATACTCGTGAATTTTGCAACGAGTGGTCCGACCCACTCGTTTTCGATATTCTACCAGTAGAAATGAAATGACGTGAGAGAGAGAGAAATATCAAAATTAAATGACTGACAGACAATGTCATTATAACTTTTTAATTTACGTCCCGTTCCCCCGTGAGTTCCGTAACTCAATACCGGTTTTTAAAATCAACGAGCTTTCCGGTTTTTATTTTTTTTGCGTGAAATTAAAAATGTTATATTATAAGATTCGAGTTTTAAGCATAAGAATAAGTATTGTTTATTCTTATGTTTTAGGGCAACACTCATTTCTATTGTTTCAAAAATACGTAAAATTGGGAGCAATCGAAATTGATTTCGTGTACGTTTTGCTTTCGTGCATGAATTTAAGATTCATTTCTAATGATTCAAAAATACCTGGGGACGTATTTTTGAATCATTAGAAATGATGCGCGCGCATCCCAAATAAGAGGGAAGCCCTGTTATGGTACCTAGTCTAGAATTTTTAGATGTAGGTAGCCTTAGGTAGCAGATTATTTTTGATTAGTTAATTTCATTCAGAGTAGGTCAAGAAGCTTATATAAGCTTCTTGGAGTAGGTAGTACTATATGTATAGGTACTGTGATAAATTCTGTTCCATTTTTAATCTTTGAAGTTAATCAGAAATATGAATGACGTATCTCTAATTCTTAATCCATCGACAATCACACCATATCACAGTCATGTCAGGTACAGCTCGCGCAACATAACTTGAACCAAACCATAGACAATGAGGCTTGCGCAGTAGCAATTTTCAGTACAAAAATCGTAGTGCGCAGGTCACGTGGTACTAAAAATTGGGTCAAGTACGTAAATATTTCAAAAATCTCTGTATGTAATGTCCAGACGACGCTGAGCCACATCCTGAACTCGAGCTCGCAGGCGAGCAGCGGCTACCAGAGCAACTTCACGGGCAGCTCCGTCTCCCTCGACACACAGAACATATCAGGTACTCCCAGGTGTTCCCACTGTATGATAGAGAAATTAATTAAACTCGGACTTTATTGAGTTTAAGACAGAATTAAATCTGCAAAAGTAAATTAATACGTAAGTAAGGTACATACCTTGAAAATATAATTAAAAAACATTGTTTGGCATTGTAATTTTTTAAATGAGGAGTCCTTTTCTAGTTCAGACTCTTGAGACTCTCAATAAAAACTTTGAAAAAAAAGCTACCTACCACAGTGTAATTAAGTAATTAAGTAGACACCCACTAAATATTATTGAATATTAAATGTACCTTTTTATTTGTATCAGGCGGCGAAGGCAGTAACGTGGCGTCACCGTCGGTGTCCCCCATCAGCAAGGCGCACAGCCCCAACTCCGCGAGGGACCACCACGGTAATGACCTACTATATATCCATCCATACATTACACTGCTCTTTCATTTTCACGGGACGACAACACATGATCAGTGTAGTGCTGACTGTCTTTCATTAGCAATCCTTCTGTCCTCATTTTCTTCAGGAATCCTTGGACACCTTAAATAAACTGTAAGTAGGTACCGATACCTTACTACGATATTTTTTGTAATATTTGTCTCGTGTTTTTAATCAGAGTAAGAAGCGTTTTTCAGACATTGACGACCTTTTGAATTAATCCAATTAGGGGCGAAATCTTAGTGTGATCAGCATACACATTTGATCTTGTTCCGAATTACAGCTGTTTTAATATAAATCCTGCAAATCTTGTAACTAAATGCTTGCTGTAGTTGTACTCAGTCATTGATTTTTAACAATTTGCTAGAAATAAACGAGCTAGCCAGCATAATATCTGACCTGCCGCTGTCGGAGCGGCGCGCGCCGGGCTGCGAGAAGAAGACGCTCGAGGATCTCAACAAAGTTGTTATATAATCATAGGTGTTTATAATAAATACAAGTTTAGTTTCGTTCTAAATGATTGCTATGTCATTTATATATATTACAATTTGTTAGAAATAAACGAGCTAGCCAACATAATATCTGACCTGCCGCTGTCGGAGCGGCGCGCGCCGGGCTGCGAGAAGAAGACGCTCGAGGATCTCAACAAAGTTGTTATATAATCATAGGTGTTTACGTTCTTATTAAATACACGTTTTGTTTAGTTTCGTACTAAATGCTTGCATCATTTATATTTATTACAATTTGTTAGAAATAAACGAGCCCGCCAACATAATATCTGCCCTGCCGCTGTCGGAGCGACGCGCGCCGGGCTGCGAGAAGAAGACGCTCGAGGATCTCATCAAAGTTGTTATATAATCATAGTTGTTTATAATAAACACAAGTTTAGATTTGTACTAAATGCTTGCATCATTTATGCAGGGTAATTTTGCGACCTCTTTACAAAATCAAATATAAGTTTAAGGAAGTAATAAAAAAAATTGGTGAGATGATTACGAATTATTTCTTTTTAAATTCAAAGTTTTCAGCCACTTTTTATGTCCAAAAAATCTATGCGCGCACGCTCACCCTCGCGCGCGGGACGCGAGCGGGGGAAGGCGGGTGGCGGGAGGGGGCTCGCGCGGGTCGACCGTGCGATGCGCAAACAGTGACAACAATTTCAATTTGTGTAGGGAAAAGTTTGGGGTAAAAATGTAAAAAAAAAAAAAAATTTTTTTCACAAATTGATTGTATTGCTATTATAGAATGACCTGACAAATTTTGAAAAGGGGTCCAAAAATTACCCTGTATTAGACATGGGCGCCGCACCGGCGTGGCACCGCCTTGAACCACAAGCGCGCCGCCGCCGCCGCCGCCTTTGCCGCGCGGCGTGGATTTTGTGGCCAAAAACAGATTTTATTGGCGAAAATTTTACTTTTTATGTCTGTTTTTGGCGTTTCGTTATTTCTATAATTTTTGGTAAGAACCAAATGCTGCAAATACAAGCTGTATTTAACAAAGATCTTTTTCCTGAAGATGTCTGTCGTACCACGTCGTACTTGGGACATACGTGATGCTCATTTATCAACTTCGAGTGTTGTGTTATATCTTTCGAAAATTATCTGTTAAAGAGAAGTTTCTTGGAAAGCACAACTGACATAGGTATTTGAGCTTTGTAATCCGGTCTTCCAAGATAAGGTACTTCACTGTATATTTGATTTACTGTAATTTAACATAGCGCAGTGGTGAACAGCTTCGGAGGAGTAACCTCTCCTTGTCTCACTTTTCCCTCGATAGTATGGGATTTGAACACTGTTTTTGGAACTGACATAGTGGTCATCAACACAGCACTTCGTAGTTGGCATTGGCACCTTTAGAGAAGCTGCAGCACAGCCCAGGCAATGATCAAAGCGAAGGCTTTCAGTCTTTGAACACTAATCAAAGCGGCAGATTCTCCTCAGTCTTCTGTAGGTAGATATAGACTATCTACCTCAGAAGACTGAGGAGAATCTGAAGAAATGTTTACGCTTTTTGCGACTGAAAAATGCGATATGCATGTCCCGACAATCACAAAAGATGGCCGGGAATCAGTGGGACTCACCATTCCCTCATTGAAAACTGGTGGAGTCATGGGAACTAATTTATTGCCGCAGTCATCAGTCTGCGGATCAGCCCTGTGCCTTGAGTTTGCATAGTTACGTTTACTATAGTCGATAGTAATACGCCTACTTCAGCAAGTCTTCAGGTCCAGTTCAGTTCGTTCCGTTTGTCGATCTTCATACTGTCCGTTCCTCCGGTACATCATCCCTGTCATCATCTGTCATATAGGTCTATCAGCCTGTCAGTCATTAGTCAGTCGAAGAAGGCTGGAGGCCCCGCGACAGAGACAATAAAATTGCATACACTACTTTCATTATCCACCCATGGAAAAAAGCCCGCCAAGTACGTTCGTCCGTCCGACCGGGAAGGTAAGGAAGAAAGTGTGTCATGGGACACGTGAAAGATCCTAAGTCAGCGGAAACCTGTGCAGGTCAGGTTTCAGCTACAAAAACCACATCATTGACAAACTGTTGTGCTCAAATCTCAAAAGCATTTCTGGCTAGGTTTCGGGAGTATCTGTACCTACTAATCTTTCCGATCAATCCCTAAGTATACCCTGCCGCAGCGTATAGGTAGTATGGATATGGTCAATAGCCAAAGCTTTTTCGGAACTTTGCTTTTTCACGAAGTTGCTTAGAAATTGGAAGTCGTCAAACCCGCGAGTGAGACTATTACAAATCGTCTCACCCTCGTAATCAACTTGTAAATATGGCTCGGGCAGAACTGAGTAAGATCAATAGTTCTTCATGAGTTTCCCATTTATTCGCCTTTATGAGCAACAGGGTTGCCTGACCGATGCCTTAGGCCTTCTACCCTCATGATTTCTTCTCGAATCACAGAATTGACTGGACAACTTCAATTAAGCATCAGTAATTCGGTATACTGCTCGTTTTCAAATGTTTTTTTTTTCTTTGCCATGCCCTGCTGCCTTGTTACTGTTTACTTGCTTGAGAGCCATACTAATCTCGTACAAGCTAACATCCGGGATATTTTAAATCGGGTAAGCTTGGCTCTGGTCCGAAGTCTTCAGCCTTACTGCATCTTACAAAGTTCTAATAAACTTAAAGTGTTAAGCTTTAAAAAAATCCACGCCGCCGGCGCCGCGCCGCCGCCGACCTAAAATTGCCAGTTCGCCGCCGCCGCTATTTTTCAACGCGGCGCCCATGTCTACCCTGTATTTATTACAATTTGCTAGAAATAAACGAGCTAGCCAACATAATCTCGGACCTGCCGCTGTCGGAGCGGCGCGCGCCGGGCTGCGAGAAGAAGACGCTCGAGACCCTCAACAAGATGTCGCCGCGAGCCGACTACCGCCGCATGAAGGCCGACGCCACCAAGGTAATACCGAGCTACGGCTACGACTAGCCGGCCACATACAGACCGAATCCGGCAGCCTGATTATCTAATTAAAAATCACCTAGCGATCGGTCATAATTTCGGAATCGTCGCTGTCAAACTCGATTTCGTACCACCGATCGAGTTTCTACGAGTGCTGCCTCCAACGGACAACTAAAGAACTAAAATATACGAGCACTTGCAAGGAAATGCTCCGAAATTCGTATTATCTAACTCAGAAACCGCGACGCGACCGCGACGATTTCGCGATTTCTTCTGTCAAACAGAAACCAGACAAAACGTAATTTCTGATTAGTTTTCGTTCAATTCTTAGCCTTACTTATAACCAAACTTAAATAAAATAGTTATAATGTAAAACAAAAGGCCTGTCCTTTAATAGCTACACGGAATTTGCAATTTTGAAGATGAAAAAATGTAAACAAAATTCGAAGCTAAAACAAAAAGGTTATGTTCACAGAGCACATATGGTCAGTCAGACACATACACAGTCACAGACTACTTTCGGTAAAAAGACTTCAGTCGCTCCCACCGGTTGCCAGTGGCGCTAGTTTCTATGGAGATCTTAACGAGCATAAACCGAGCATAAACTAGTCAGCGATCGCTTACATAATACCAAACCAGTGACTCGGTCGCGCGACGATTTCGAAATAATTCAGGAATCGAGTTCGGTTGCTCATTTTAGATAATCAGCCAGCCGATTCGGAATTCCAAAACAGAATCACAGAATAGATATAAGTACTACCGTACAGAAAGGAAACTCTCCGCCCCGCCCCACAATCGATTACCTCACCCCACCGGCGCCCATCCGTGTGTCGATCCGTGTACTCATTCAATAGCTCGCACACAGTTGCGCGTGTGCAAAAACGTCACTGTGTAGCGTGTGTGTAATAGGTAGTTAAAACGCGACGCTTGTATGGAGCGCCCGGGGTATGACGGAATATCAAAAATGTATGAATATTCCGTACGGGAAAATCCCGCATATATGTGACAGCACAGAATAGATAATTACTAGCGTACAGAAGTTGCACTCGGCAAATCGTTTAAGTAAATTGCGACCCTTGCCCCGACACAATTAAGTGCATTTCAGGTCGCATAGCGCTCCCTTCGCTCCAAAACATTCACTTAGTAGTTGTCTCTCTTTCTATCGCGTAGGTCTTATCTTTTCTGTCGTATGAAATTTGTCCTCTCAAAGGACGCCGAGCGCTACGTGGGATACAGAGCTCTGGTGATAGATCTATCGATTTGTATGGATTAGAGCTGCGTTTGGAATAATTCCGTTTCGGAATTCGGAATCGAAATTCCGTCTGTATGTGGCCACTCTAAAAAATAAAGCCCGAAATATATAAACTAAAAACCCAGAAATGATACTAATAAAGCTGAAAACGAGAAAAATAAACACTAATACACTAATGACCCCAAATCCATATTAACTCCGTATTGATTTTTGAGCCAATTTTGACACAATATCTTTTGAAAAGATCGATAGGTACCTACTTTGTCCTTTTTTAAATTTTTGATTTGTGGAAATATTTTTCTAGATCATAAGGTATTTTATTTAATGTTTGTTCTAGCGATTTGGTAAGTAAACATTGTCTTAGAGGTGCAATCATTCATCACATTAAGTTCAAAAAAAGACAGAGCTCTGACTGAATTTAATTCTGAAAGCAAATAGGTCCATACTTAGTCTATCCACGTCCCAGTAGCGCGTGATCCTTTCTGGCCACGCCACAGCTCCCGAATTAGGCATACAAATATGTACCGTAATTTGTTAATTATTGTACTGAAGTAAAAATAATTGTACTTGCAGTAGCTTGTACTATTAGTTATTCTGTGGCAGTAGGTAGTCATTTGTAATAGTAATTGTGGTATGTCACTAAATAATCGCTAAATATGGACGTTTGAGTCGCTCGTGTTTCTCATGCTAATACAGTGGTCTCTCGCCAACGCGCGTGATGGACAAGTGATCAAACTGCATGATGAAACTTGAGCACTCTACCAAATCTGATGACGTAATAAACCATCTGATCGTCCACCTATCTTTCTAAACTTTTATTGTTTATTTAAAATTAGCTTACTATAATATATTTTGTCAGGCCATGCGAGAAACGGTAGGAAGCGGGTATCGCGTGCCGACCCCTCGCTGGGCTGGATACTACTTCAGCCACACGTCGCCCGGACCGCTGAGCCTGCCCAATGATACTGCTGAACAGACCACTGTAAGTTTACACTAAATATGACACAATACATAACAAGCCTGCCCAACGATACTGCTGAACAGACCACTGTAAGTCTACACTAAATATGACACAATACATACTAACATACCAACGGTAGGGAAGCGGGTATCGCGAGCCGACCCTCGCTGGGCTGGATACTACTTCAGCCACACGTCGCCCGGACCGCTGAGCCTGCCCAACGATACTGCTCAACAGACCATTGTAAGTTTACACTCAATATGGCACAAGGATGGAGTGGAGGTGGAGACTTAGGTAAACGGAACCCTTCCTGCTAACATGAGCCACATAACAACAACAAATTTCGTCATTGATGGCGTTTAACAATCTGCGAACGACTATGAAAGAAAACTGCAATCTGTCTCTGGCTCTGGCCAGATAATTAGGGACACCAGTCGATTTTCGTACAAACGAGGTTACTTTGAAGCCTTGGTTCTCCACCAAGGATTGACGTAGCTGTCTGATGATGGCCATCCAGGGAGCGAATGAAGGAGATTCAGATCGCTATACACACCCAACTAGAGGATTCGATCCCGGGATCCCGGTTTTCAGGATCCCGGGATCCCGACCGTTTTTCAATCCCGAAATTTTCGGGATTGAGTTTTCATAATCCCGGGATTTTCGGGATTGGTTAATTAACTAAAAAAAGTTGCAAAATATAGTGCCCGATGCTAAACGCTCAGTGCCAGTGCTCTCAACATAATTACACGCTTATCATTTATTATATAAAATACAAGAAAACCTGTATTTCATTTAAGCAGCATTCCAAGCAAGCAACATAAATTATCCCAGCGGGTTTGCGATGGTTTCTTGGAATAAAACTTTTTTTATTTTGAAAAAATATAGAAAAGCAGCTTTCACTGGGTTATGTTACTGAACAAAAATGTATGAACATTCTCAAGATTAGTTTAGAAATGAGACATTTTATGACTCATGAATATTATTTTAAATCAGTTTCTGCTAAGAAACTACTTTACTACCTAAATACTAACTAGGTTTTTACATGAAATCCGTCTATTTGGTCGACGTTAAGAGAGGTTTTGTCAATTATCTTTATTTGCATAGTTTGTTAGATATTTTATTCTTATTATTATTTAAATGAAGATGTTATTCACTTTTGAAAAATATTTTTTTATATTCAAAAAGTGTCAAACTAACCAGACTTAAAGTCTGGTTAGACTTAATTTGACTCTAACTTTGATTAGTTAGTGATTAAATTAGCTAGGTGTGTATTATAACGTAAAAAATGTTGGTTTTTGTTAAAATTTTGATTAAAGTACGTCGATTTTTGACGTAATCGAAAATTTGAATTTTTAATCTTCAACCATAGTTAAATTTTACAACAAGTTATAAAAATATTGACGAATTCTCGTATCGAAATATTTCATCTAGGTTACCTCATTACATTAGAGTTTTGCTAACCGTGTCGAAAACATGTGTCGATAAAAGAGTGGATTAGATTTCCTAGTTTACTCGTAGAAGGAGTCTCTTCTGAGAAATCTTCCAATTTCACCAGCATAAGTTTCACTTACTTTTACTTTTCTCCCAACAGCCAGAGAAAGGCTGGAACCGCGTGGAGCTTACCCGCCCCAACATAGCGGAGACTCCTTTACCTTCGTCCCCGGCGCAGGCGCAGAACACCGGCCGCCCCTGCAGGTACCTGCAGCTGTACGAGCTGCTGCGGGACATCGGCCTGCACAAGTACATCGGTGAGTATACTGCACTATACTGCAACATGGCAGGGGCAGCACACGGGCCGCCCCTGCAGGTACCTGCAGCTGTACGAGCTGCTGCGGGACATCGGCCTGCACAAGTACATCGGTGAGTATACTGCACTATACTGCAACATGGCAGGGGCAGCACACGGGCCGCCCCTGCAGGTACCTGCAGCTGTACGAGCTGCTGCGGGACATCGGCCTGCACAAGTACATCGGTGAGTTCAACATACCAACGACGTCCACTAGAAATAGAAATAGAAATATTTTTTATTTAAATAGACTTATTACAAGTTCTTTTAAATCGTCCAGTTTATACTACATACCTACTGGAGGCTTTAATTGGTAGATTTAGATTTAACATATTCCATTATTTTCACATCACTTAGCAATCGACTTAATGCTACATCCCTAAACCAATATCTACCCTCATATCTTTTTTTCCTTATTTCTTTGAGGGTAAATCAAGGTCGTGTCGGCCATATTTCGACACTTCCAATCCAGAGTCAATTTCTTGTCCTTATATCTCAATTTATTTATTGGTCAAGTTGTAACACCTGCAAGGTGATCGCCGCGAATTTAACGATATAATTATTGCCGTTGGAGATTAGAGAAGTGAGACGCGAATCCACTACAACCATCACGCGGGAGTAATGTCGAATCAGGTTAGCCCCCTCAGCGACTCCCACAGGGGACCTTCAAGGCCAACCGGTGGCACATGAGGGCCAAGTACCGGGTTTTAGTAGATATTCCCCCTTCCGAGGTCCCATCGACCACGGCTGGGTGGGACCACGGGAAGCGGTCGTGGAGGGAGCCACAATGTTGAATGTTGCGGTCCCCTCCTGACGAGTCCCACATACGAACCCCCTGCTCACCTACAGGGGGGGATGCGTAAATAATTTTTTTCGCCGTATTATAAAAAAAGGTCAGCCCCCTCAAATTCCGTCTCCCCTGTAGGTAATCTTTCCGCGCGAGCCCCAAGGATCTCCAGATCTATTGGTTCTGCACTGCCCGCATCCAGCGGCTTTCCGCGACCGCGCACCAAATCCATATTATCAGGGGCCTACCCAAAGAGCATCGTCTGGTACGCAGACACCATTCCGAATTTCCGATCCAACTTGTCATCGATTCTTCTCGCTATAAGTCGTTTCAAAAAACGATCGTTAACGTATGTCAATTTCGAAAGCGAAGCGATAACGAAGATTCGCAAATGTTACTTTGGCACTTTTGTTGCTTTGTTAATTTAGAGTTGCTACTGTCTTCCCAAAGCCTATATAAAAATACCTTATTGATGGACTGTAAACTATTATAAGTTCATCACATACCCATCATGTAGAAAAGACGGTAGTTTGTACAGCACCTTAATTTTGCAGTGACAACAAAAGTTAGGTAATAATGTTTTGTAGATTTCGAAGTCTCGTCTTGATCTGTGCAACTGCTTATAATGTTGTTTTTGTGTCGTGCCTTACCTTAAGAAAATTACAAAAATAATGAAAAATTTCCACAATAAATAACATACACTTGTATTGGCAGATCTGTTCAAGAAGCACGAGCTGGACTTGTCCACGTTCGCGTCGCTGAACGAGGCGGACCTCACCGAGATCGGGGTCACCGCCTTCGGGGCGCGCAGGAAGATGCTGCTCATCATAGCGGGTAACTATTATATCATCATCATCATCATATCAGCCGCACGACACCCACTGCTGGGTATAGGCCTCCCCCAAGGATTTCCACGACGATCGGTCCTGCACTTCCCACATCCAGTGGCTTCCCGCGACCTTCACCCTCACGTCGGTCCACCTTGTCGGGGGCCTACCCACGGAGCGTCGTCCGGTGCGCGCGAGCCATTCCAGAACCTTTCCGCCCCAACGGCCATCGGTTCTTCTCGCTATGTGTCCAGCCCACTGCCACTTTAGCTGAGCAATCCTTCGAGCGATATCGGTTACTTTAGTTCGCCTGCGGATCTCCTCATTTCTATTTAATAAAGTCACTATTATAACTTTATTAAATTTTAGATTTTTCGCATTCAGTGCTAGTGTGCTAGTACATTATATTAAATAAAACATTTTTTTAACGGATACTAGCGCGGTTTTATTGAAAGTACTTTGGTAATTGGTTTGATTTTTGATTTTCCCGACGTTTCGGCACCTTTGCTTGCAACTGCCGTGGTCACGGGGGACTGAAGCTGCTCGTAGGCCTACCCTCAAGCGATTCAGAAATATTTAGTAGAGGAAAGGAGGGTAATTTGGAATACTGTTGTTAATTTGGGATAGCAGGGTATCACCAAAACTAATGGCGCCATCTCGTTTTATGGAACGTAAACTTATCACAAGTAGTGCCATCTATCGATGTGTTTTCATGGATAGTCTGTCATTTTTCTAAGATGGCGATTAGAGATTGAAAAGGTGAACAGCGTGTGAGAAAAATTATGAGGTACGTGTTTAACCCATTCCCATCGCTAAATTTCCTTATGATTATGTTGTTTGGCTTTATGTGTACTGTAAAATAGGTTATTAATTTTGCATATTAGCATTGATTTCAACAGTTAGTACATTTATAAATAAATAAATTGAGGTTATGTCCCACTACGTCTTGTTGCTAATTTGGAATACCCAATGTGATGTTAATTTGGAATATTCCAAGATTTAATTGAAGGTACTTAAAGGCTGATTAAATTTTATAATATAAATCATATTTCTTTTTATTTACTTAGAGAATAATTATCCTTTCACATTTAAATCATTTACCTACCATCACGGTATTTAATCTTGACTGAAGGTAATTTGGAATACCAAAATGGTATGCCAAATTACCTTCAGTTGGTTTAGGAACCGATTTTACAGAGTTGCTCTCTGGGATTAATATTATAATCACAAACCTTCCACTTTCTTCTCAAACACTTACTTAGTAATAGCTTACATAACTAAGTTAAGCATGGTGAATATAATTTGGAATACTCCTATTCCAAAATACCTGCACCCTATCTCCAAATCTGAATTGAGCCATTTTGCATTCAAACTAAAATTTTAACCTGTAGAGATGTGTATTTGTTTTTGATAGCTTGCACATCGATAGTAAGATAATATAGCTTTAATTTAATCAAGGTTTCATTTTATTAATACCTCACGGAAAAAAGTTGCATGTCTGAAACAAAACGGTATTCCAAATTACCCTCCTTTCCTCTATTTAGTACATTAAATAAAACCGCGCTAGTATCTGTTAAAAAGTGTTTTTTTTATCCCATTTGAGATTTTTGCATTCACAATGTTATTTTCATAAAATACTAAATAATATACTAGAAAAGATCTGTTGCGAGTCGTATTTTTTCTAGTATTTAGGTTATATTTATAGTATTGTTTTATTTCATGTCTAGGTAGGGAGCGCGTAAGCTTGAGAAGTGAATTTGTACATTATTCTATGAAAACAATAAAATAAAATTAAACTTCAATCGGTTCATAAACAAAGAAGTTACTTATGCCTGAAAATACGTAAAACCTCGTGCGATGGTAAGCTAACTAAATTGTTATTTTTCAGGATTATGAAAAAACTACTACTTAGCTAAATCTCTGTATTTTTTTTATGGAACCACAATACCTGGACTACTTAAAAAAAATTAAATCGGTTAACAACTGGTGAAGTTATGGTAAAACTAAAAAATACCGACGAATTGATAACCTCCTCTTTTTTTAAGTCGGTTAAAAACGACTGTAGCGACCTCCAGACAGGACTATAACTGTAACTAAAACTCACAATTTATAAATGCAGTTCCTCATACAACTAATTACCATATCCATACGCACCGCGTATGAATGAACTAAAGAAAAGTGCCTTTGACGATCTTCGAAAGTTGAGTGTTTCATGGTGTTGCCATTTCTTTACCCTCGTTATCTTTGATTTCCATAATATAATAGTACTTTTAAATAATTCGGTACCTTAGGACCTTACACAGGTCACGTATTGAACCAAATAAGGTCATGTGTGTAACCTTTAAAAATTTGGCAAAGATCTCAGTGTCAATTCAATTCTACCGCATCACGTCTTCAGAATCATGATGCAAAGTTTCTTGCGAAGTACCTAATCGAGATCGAAGACTTTCTCTATGCATTTGTTGACTTATTTTACACGACTGCCCAAAGCAAAAAGAGTGTATATGTGTTCAGGGTTCATGTATGTTTGTGGGTATGTGAGTTTCTTTATTCCACCATAACTTATAAATGCCCTAACTGATTTGGATAAATGGGGTATCGTTATAATCCTTACAGCATCCCGAGTGACACTGGCTATATTTTTTTTTAGAAAAAATCAATATGGCGACTGTATGACGCCATTTTCAAATGTGAAAAAAAAAAATTTTTCTTCTATTATTACAATATGGGCATCAAATGAAAGGCCTTGATGAGCACATTCCAAAACTATATAATATGTCACTAAAATGTGTGAAATAAAATTAAATAAATTTAAAAAATATTAAAAACACGACTGCCCTGCCAAAAACGAAATAAAAAGTTAAACAACAAGTGTCATTGCAGTCGGGGGACCTCTTTGATGAAAAATTGTTCCATAATAAGGTCCCCCGACTGCAATGACACTTGTTGTTTAACTTTTTAGTTCGTTTTTGGCAGGGCAGTCGTGTTTTAAATATTTTTTAAATTTATTTTTATCATTTATATTTTGTATGTTGTATGTTCTATCTATTCTATAAATAAAATATGAAATATTGGTTGGTGGTAAGGCTTAAAGTCCGCCTGGAGCTATTTACCACCATCTTAAGTCTGACGCCGTAACAACGATTTGAAAATTGATCTGTTCCGGGCTTCCGGCAGTTAAAGTTAAGATAGCTAGTTCCTTAGTGGTGAGGATTCCGTGTGTAGTACCAGTACGCTTACACCTTCGGCCTTATCGTCACTTAACATCAGGTGCGGTGAAGGTCAAGCACAATCCCGTTGACGATAAAAAAAACCGCA
Organism: Agriphila tristella; assembly: GCA_928269145.1. Classification (NCBI taxonomy): domain Eukaryota; kingdom Metazoa; phylum Arthropoda; class Insecta; order Lepidoptera; family Crambidae; genus Agriphila; species Agriphila tristella. The sequence continues at coordinate 21,979,529 of OV743442.1, forward strand.
AAAAGGTCCTTCCTACAAAAAGTTGATCGTGCACGGACACGCTAATAATCTTATGCAGGTAGCAGTGGCGAAGGGTCCATATAAGCCAATTCCCATCCGCTTACCTTTTAGAAATCGAACCCCACCGATCCACTATGCAGATCACAACATTTTTATAGAACCTTACTTACCTTACCTTCGCCGTAATAGGGAATATGCATCAATTTTTTTTTTATCTTAATCAAAAGTATAATGCGTGAGAAAATTAACTGTAATATTAAAACTTTTCTCTTGCGTTTTTTCTCGTGATATAGTTACTTGAAGTTAGCGCGCAGCAGCACCCGCCGAAAACGCTCCATACAAAATGGTGACGTCACACATCACGTTTCAGGTGTGTTTCAGCGCGTTTAATATGGAGTTAGCCAATAATCTTCAATTATCTCCCTAAATTTTGCGTTTAAGTACATATGTGTCATACAAAATATTGTTTCTTATTCGATATTCTATCTGACTGTAAAGTGCATTATATCCGAAAATGAAAAAAAAAGTTATTTTTCCCTGATTTCATCGTGTGATAAAACTAAAATAATACATTTTTTTTATTTTTTTTCCTGTTCCATCATGTTTTTATAAGTGTCTGCAGCGATCAAGCTCAAATTCATCAAAATCGGTGACTTATGCATATTCCCTATTTGCCACTGGTAGGTAGTCTACCTTCATTCTTAATGGCCTTCCTTCGATCTAGACTAGAATACCCTAGTTAGATGTCTGGTCAGTCAAAAATGGCACCTCAAAATAGCGTCTTACTTACAAACTATGCGCTTAGTGATAATAGATGTGATTTTGTACAAAATAAGCTTATATTTTTTACAAAATAAGTGATATAAAATGTGAGTTTGTACAAAATCAGAGGTGATTATACATACACCGTCATTTTGTAGTCGTTTTAATTAACTTAAGGGAGTGCTCTACTAATGAAAATAATCATTTTTGCCAAAGAAACATGGGTCGAAAAACGACAAAAATTTTGGGCTTTCCCATACAAATCCAATGTTTTAGCTGTCTAGTTAGTATGGGAGGACCAAAATTTTTTGTCGTTTTTTGACCCATGTTTCTTGGGCAAAAATTTTTAGTTTCATTGGTACAACACACCCTTAATTAAAACGACTACAAAATGACGGTGTATACAAAATAAGCGCTTAGCTTGTAAGTGGGACGCTATTTCGAGGTGCCATTTTTGCGTGCTGTTTTAGTTCATGAAGCGTTATTCCTAGATAATCTAGGATATTCTTGATCGAATTGATCTTCGATAATAATTGTTTTTTTTGCATAATAATATTTTTATTCTATTCCCATAGAGTTGCAAAAGCAGTCGAAGGGCCCCGCAGGCGCGGGCCCGCGCAAACTTCCCGCCTCGCCTCCATACTCCACGCCGGCGATCGCCGACAAGTGGTAACCAACGTCCGCGAGGGGCCAATGTCCACAAGGGGCCAATGTCCACGAGGGCCCAACGTCCACCGTCCCGTATGACACCACACACCCTGAACGCTGGCCGGAACACAATGTACTTAGGGTTAGGCTTTACGATTTTATTATAAAATCTCAGTACGACAACAAATCAGGAAAATATTTTTGTGACCTATTTATGAATGTCTTGATTATTTCTTTAGCGATAATCCTTCATATTCGTAAAGTAAGCTTATTTGAGTCTACCGACTGACGTAGATAAATATCGGCTTTGGAAGGTTGACTCTTAATTACTTTTGTAAATCAATTTATATTTGTTTTCTAAATCAAATTGCACTTGACAGCAACTTGATGGAACTTTGTACAAATCGCAAAATGTACAATAGACTTATCTAAACGTGCTACACGCCTATAACTCACCGCTTAATCAGTTGACGATTAATTAAAAAAAAGACCAGAGAGGTACCTAATCAAATTATTATTTTTTGGACAATAAAATTTAAATTCAACGGACAAGCGAAACCTTGAAAGGGTTCCATAAAACGTGAAGCCTCGATTCGAGGAAATTCGCGTTATCCGAAAGCTGCCAAAATACGTCGGTTTTTTCCTGTTGTTGCCGCAACGACATTGTGTTCCGTCGCGACCTTCAGGCCGACCGACACAAGACTGATATCCTCTTTGAGACTGATCCTCGCCTGCTATTTTTTTTGGTTCGCGAGTATTTGCTGATGAAATCAGTATGATTCACTAACGTTCCTACAGTGAGACTGATTATGTTAGAGACACACAGCCCCATCTCTTCATCCGCGCTCTTTCTGCTCCAAATAGTACAGGGTGTTAGTAGCACCGAGCGAAAACTTTAAGGGCTTAGTCGACTCATGATTCTGAGTCTATCTGAAATGGAATTTTCCGTCGCAAAATTCATGAAAAAAATTGTGTTTTTTTTACTTTTCTATCACATAAAGTCTGTTTTAGTTACATAGATCCTAAATTTACAGAAAAATAAAAGATCATAATTTTATAAACCCCCAATGTTTACACACGATTCCGCGATATTATCGAGTTATTACGCGTTGCTTCCCAACGAAAAATCTAAATCTCAACAACTATAATTTTCGACAAGTGGTTACATAGAGAAAGTTGCTTATTTCTAAGGGTGGAATCATCCCTTAAAGTTTTCGCTAGGGTGCTACTAACACCCTGTATATTTCTCAATTTCACACGGAAGAACGCAGATCGAGAGCTGTGACTGCAACGTTTAGTGAGATTAACTTCGAGGTTATATCGTTAATTTTTTGAGATTTTATTGATTCTAGTTAGTAAGTTGTTTTTAATAGATTTTAAGATAGCTAAAAGCGATACGACGATTTGATTTATCATAGACAAAATTGTTGAAGTAAACGGTCTGGTCAGGTCGTTCCTTCAAACTAGTTGTGTAAGTACTACTTATGGAATTTTAATCATAGTTTATAAGGAGAGCATGTTTTATTTTTTGATTTTTTTAACACAGCATTTTTATTTAGATCTTAACTGTATTTTTTCAGACGTATGTATTTTTGATTATCATGATATTTGGCTTACTGTTTTAACTTTTGATTATTCTTTGCAAAGTATTTTTTTTACGATAAATTCTCAGCCTCATAATGTATTTCCCTTTTGATAACATATTTTAAATAATATGAATAAAAAGGAAATCACTGGCGATTGACTGCACTCTGAGAATAAAAATCATTACATCAAATAGTGCACTAGGACAGCAAGAAAAAAGCATTTTTTTGACTTGATTTTAAATAGGACACATTTAAATAATTCAGCTAATTAAAGGGTGACGATGTAATGTAACACCGCGTCACGTCGCCTGCAATATTTTAATCAGTTAACATTGAATATTTATCACTCTAATCATTAAGTTATGTTATGATTATGAATTTGAATTTTTACTACGTGTGCATTTGATTTTAACCTTATTAACATGCTAATATATTTTGAATGCGTTATGTTTTTAATATGTATACCTACTTATTATGTATTTTGTATGTAAAGTTTTGGTACATAACGAATGCGATGGGCATAAATTACTTTTCAAGATCTCTGTTGGAACCGCAGAGTTATGTATCAATTCTTTTATTTTAGTTCTTTTCTTTTTAAGATCTTTAATGTTACCTATTGTTTTAATCATGAACTTGTGATTTTGATCAATCTTTTTAAAGTATGATTATGATATGTTAGACTTTATGCTTTCACTGATTATGAAATGCCAAGTAGATGATAAGCACACAAATTAATTACCTCGTATTGGAATTACTTGCGCGATGAGTTAGTATTGCTATGCTAGTAATGCATTAGTTTGTTTTTATTTTGAAAGTTTAGAAGAAAGTTTTGCACGATTGTTTTAAGTTTTGCTTGTCCGATTAAAGTTTATATCAAACATTAGTCTTTTTTTTTCTTAATTTTAATTTTATTATTTCTACAGAAGAAAATTGCGTCGTTGAATACGATTCTGGCATAGTGTGTGCGATCTATCGATTCTATCCTTTAACTGATATGATTTGGCCCTCTTTTTATAATCTGCATTTTGCAAGAAGTTCTAATATTTACAATAATGAATTGTAGGTATTTTGAGATAATATAAACAAAGTCAATACATAGTAGCACTCCCCCACTTAATACAATTTATTAAGAGGGCCCCCAATCCTGTTATTTCAATGTGGACCTGGAATGACCGGCAGATTCTGACCTCTGGTTCTAACACAAGAGACTACTCTGCGGTCGCATGTGTGAAGACAACTAGAAAAATATGTTTCAACACTTAATCAAATTCGCACAGCTAAAATACATGTAGAATTTTTACATATTTACTGAAAATATCGAGGATGCGTGCAAATACTTTTGCGTCGCTAGCTTTGCAAGTCCTATGTCACATAATAATACATCAATTATAGTCAGATTAGGCACACAAATAGCATAAGAAAAACCTTGACAACAACAAACAACTGTTGAGATATATTCCTATAGGTATCAAAACGATCTTTTAATTTTAGTTCATCATACTTTCAAATTATTCAGGGAGACTTCGGGTACCAAAGGAAGAACCAACAGTGTCAATTTGTACATTTATTTTAAGTGTTATTAATTCATTCATTTACGAAAATGATACATACAATAGTCACTAGCAGACATGTCATTTATCAAACATAATTTTTCACGTTATTTCCATGTTATGACAGGTTATGACTTAAAAAGCAATTGGAAAAGTTAAGACAGCTATAGTTTGACTGGTTAAATGAGTCCTCGCCCGTGGGGCACGAAGGCACCAGATTTAATCTATTAAGTCATATGCCGACAGTACATATTAGCCCATTATCAGCACAATTTGTTGTACGTACGTTGCCAGTTTTGTAACAAATACTTCAAAGATGTTCTTTCAAAAGCATCAACGTACGATCCCTGCAGATGATGGGTGAATATGTAGTGCCAGCAATAAACTATTCCATCTCACAAATACGCATCATTTTTTTTTTTTTTTTATTTATTTATTTTTTTTTTATTAATCATTTTTATTTATGACAGACAACAATAGTGTGCGAGTCTATAACAACATCCTTTCATCAACTAAGGTTCAATTTCTCCCCTGTGCTCCGCTCCACGGGACGAGGACTCATTTAACCGTTCAACCTATATAATTCACCTGTAATAAACTACTTAGGGCCAGTACATACCAGGTTCCAGATAAGTTTCTGATATTTTTAGATCAGATAATTTCTTAGACATTTTAAAACAAAATTAACCCAGAAGATAGATGATGTCCTGGGAAACAGGCCCTTAGATTTCTATCACTTGCACATTGCAATTAAAACCAAATAAATTGTATAATAAAAATATACCTTTCAATCACTACACATATCTGAGATCCTGGCCTCGCTGACCAGATTCTGTATGGCAAGTTGGAGCCTCAGAGCCTTCTGCAATTCCATTTTCCGTAGCTGTGACGCTATAAACTTGCCATATATGTCAAATTCATCTTCATCCGCCACATTTGGTATAGCATCTGTAGAGCAGTCTGGAGTAGGAACTTTGTGCTTAATTTTCTTCTTCTTGTTGCCTTTTTTGTAAGCAGACATCAAGTATTTTTTATTTTGCCTTATTGACTCATCAGCTACATTGAAATGGAAATCATTATCTGCTGATGGTACCAATGGGTCTGGATTTTGTTCTTCCAAGTTTTTGTTGGTGATTTCTTGTTCCACCCATATTTGACAAGATGAATCCACTTCTTGTGCTTCTACCTCTTGAGACTGAAATAAAATACTTGTTAGATATATGATTTGGGGGTTCAAACTCCCCCCGAAAGTAAGACTTACTAAGTAAAATCCTTTTCATCCCTTCTATTCGAAAAATGATGCTTTGTTCCTATATAAGTGGGACCAAAATAGCTCTTTTCTGGTAAGAACTTTTTAGTGGGAGGAAAAGAGATTTGAATTTAGAACATGTAACTTTCAAAGAATTCGAACGCCTTCGCCGGCTGGTATGTATTGATTGGTTGTAATAACCCACTATAACCCGCACAAACTGAAAAATTAGTACATACTTACGTACTTAGTACAATAACTTTTAATAATAAAATTGCGCTAGTGTATCAAACGTAACTATAAATTTGTAATTATTTTTACTTTTCATGTGTTTTTTTTTATTAAGGAACATTTTCATTAATTACATAAACACAGTCTCCTATTTATTTTCTCATAGAAAGGGGATGAAAAGTAGAGTATATGACTCGGGCGCAAAATATTTTTGGCGAGGGCGACATACTTTGAATCCCTCGCTACGTTCAGGATTCTACTGAAGAATCCCTTGCTACGCTCGGGATTCTACTCTAGAATCCCTCACTTCGCTCTGGATTCAAAAAAGCGCCCTCGCCATAAAAATATTATTTTGCTCCCTTGTAATACAATCTACTATTTTTGGTCAAGGGTTTTTTTACATAGACCGATCCCCAAGAAAACGGCCTCAACAATCCGAAAAACTGGCCTGGCTATGACGAACAATGCACCAATTCTTTAACTAATTTCTCTACAAACTTGTTAGTATAAGTATATAGATAGGTACTCACAGTGGTAACTGTGTTGGTAGAACGATTATTGGGTATATGTTTTAAACATCTGTCCATTTCATGAAACCAAATTAAAGAAGGTTCATAAATACAATCTGGGTTAGACTTCTGTAGAATTTTATGGACTTGTTGCACATAGGTGGTTCTTAGGTTCTTTATTTTCATCTTTACTTCCAGTACTGTTAAAGCTTTAGATGTGGATGCTCTAAATTCAGTAATTATATCTGAATACGATTTTTCCCTTTGGAATTTAAGTTTGTATCCAGGATGTGAAGGATTCCACAAACATTCATTTTTCAAATAAATTTTTACAAATTCTAGAGTTACTGCTTCACTCCACTTCATAACAGAAACTTAAATAAAACAAAATCCTTGTTATTTCTTAAAATCAAATTCTATTAAATTACAATATTTATCCTATTTATCAAAGAGAATATAATCACTATTTATCAATATTGACAAATTTGATTGACAGAATGACAGTATTGTTTTGTTCTCGTTTTGTTTGCCCCGCGTTCCGAATCACGCTCACAGCGCGTTTAGTGCGAATCCGACCGAATTAAAAAGTCACAATATATTACACAAATAGGGTATTTGCGTACCTACTTAATTTAATGGATTATACGATGATCGTCATCTCGTGTGTGCCTTACTCCTTCAGGCTTGTGAGCTTTTAAATCCTTCAGTGACGGATAAACAATTTCTTATTTTGGTATTCAGAACAAACGTAACGCTAGAATTTATGAATTATTGACGTTTGAACATGGTCCTCACGAAATGACGCTGAAGATCATGGATGCTGGAAATAACAAAAACTAGCTAACGAAAGTGCAGTTTCACTCCATAGATGCTCAGTGACGCAAAAATAAATAAGATTTAACATTCGAAAACCATCCATACAAAACAGAACAGAACTCATAAAACCTTTGTTTAAACGTGGCACACACGGAATCGTGTGTGCCAGTTTTCATTTGTCAAAATATCGACAACTAAACCGTTTGGAACCAAATGAAGCAGTCTAGCAACGTTACGTTTGATAAGTGACAGCATATAATACTTTAAATCCGTCCGTGTAACAACACATCAATAGGAAAAGCAAAAACAATATTTCGACCCATCAGACTGTGTGGCCCACAATTAATACCGTTACGTTACGTGAATTTTGCGTCACTTAAGATGTAAAGCAGTTTATAGTAATAAGAATTTCTGTCACTGAGGATCTAGCTTTATTTGGAACCAATCACTGCAGTAGTTTCAATACAATTCATGATACAATTTGTATGAGATTTTTAAGATAGGGTGACAACAGTGTACGCACGTTGATGGACAGAAAGGATATAACCGTCCTGTTAATGAGGGCTTTTCAATCAAAATGACAAAAAACTGTCTGCTCGATAGATGGCATTGATAAAAATGTATGTGTCAATGTGTTTTTTTTAATAACCAAGCCTCGAAGAGTACTAAGGTAGGCAGGTAGATGTAACCCTGAAATGTTTCTTTCTAGGTAGATGTCAGCCAGCGTTCGCTTAAGCCGAAATTAGATGGTTCATTTTTACGTTTATTTTCGATGCTTCATTAGTGAAGCATCGAAAATGAAGTGTCTAATTATGAATTTAATCAATGACGTGCCTTTTTGATGAAAGTCACTAGACGGCCGTTCGCTTTCATCGGTATATGCCTTTCATCAATCATCGGCATCGGAAATTAACGATAAATGAAACGTGTAAACAGCGCCATTCACTGCAGTGAACGGCATGTAGTCAGCCACGTTTTTGTTTTTATTTTAATATGCCTTTATTTTTCGTTTTTCGACGTTTTTCAACCTGCATCAGACAACATGCATACAAGCAATGCATGCAAGCATTTTCTCGCTCTTTAATTAACTACTAATTCTTTAATAAAAATTATATTTCGTCGCTTCATACTCAGATATAAATAAATATATAATTATTTATGGTTTACTTGTAGTACCTCCCAGGTACTCGACAGGTTCGCACTATTTTAAAGAGTATGAAAACTACTTGTTTTAGAAAGTGTCTCACCACTTCCGGCAATTACGTCACCAACACCCCACCCCAGCTTACTTCGTTACCGGTCTTGTGATCGTACCTCATTCTTTTTTGGTGCGCGGCAGTGTTCGCACGTCTCACTCACCACGCCAAAGTGTTGTATATCTACAGTCTACTAAATTTCAAGAAAGTATTTTTCATGAATTTAAATGCAACGAAAAGAAATGAAGAATGTTCGGTAATATGAGAAATTACAAGGTTATCTGTGAGCTAATACACCGCGATACATTCGCGGCAGGGCCCGTTTTGCTTTATAAGTATCCATGCTCGGGGTTAACCGCGAGTTAACACAAGTAGCAAATTTTGCCTAGGGGTTAGCGGCAAGCTAACACAATGGCTAAAATATCGCCTAGGGGTTAGCGGCAAGCTAACACAATGGCTAAAATATCGCCTAGGGGTTGACTGCGAGTCAACGCGTGGCGTTTAAACACTGATCTGTTTGACAGATTTTGATTAGGCACTTGTGCCTTCATGTGCGACGGGCGGCTGTTTTGGGTAAGAGAGGCTTGTCTTATTACATTTCTAACCAAACCAGTTATAAAAACATTTTAGTTGTAACTTCAATCCCGATACTCGAACAACTTTCTCAAAAGGCTTCATCTCCTCAGGTAGATAAAGCTAGATCCATAGCTGCAAAGAGCTATTAATGACGCACCTGCGTTTGAAGAGGGTATCGTAGCTAATCTCACTAATCTTTAAATATTAAGATTTCTGTTGTTATGCCAGGGTTTGACCTAGCCAACAATGACTGGGCATTGATATTCCCGTGTTAAGTCAGGCGATGACCGCCTTAATAAAAAGCGAGCAAAGTAACTGCCTTTAATTGTCGCTTATTGAGCGACTTCCATTGTAAAAACATATAATGCCTAACCTGGATAAATCAGTTTCGCAAGTTATCCAAGATTATTAGAAAAGTCAAACTTTTCGGCAGCAGGTTGTTCGATAAAACTAAAACTAAAGCCAGTAAAAGACGGGGTTACACATTTCTGTGGCTTCGGATTGTAAGTTACAGAAATGTGAACGCGTCGACTCACTTCAGGCCGTGCCATACATAGCAACCAGGTCAACTGGGCCAGTCACTCGCTGATTCTCGCTCGTCGAAAAAGGGGGGGGCGAGGAGGCGTCCAGAGACCCTTAACAGACCGCTACAGCAGCCGGAGCAGCCAGAGGCTTCCTTGAGCAACTCTGCAGCCTCCGCCATCGCATCGTCGATAGAGTGCATCCAGAGTTCCCCTTGGACGACACATCATCCTAAATAAGGTACATGCTGGCTGCATCCAGTATTTTAATACTTATTTAAAATAGCCAATATTAATAGTAGAGATTGAACTAAAATGGGATTTTGCCCTTTGCTGATAAAGTTACCAAACGTTTATATAGCGTTCTATAGACAGAACATGATTATAACTACATACCTATTATATAAAATCTTATATGATTAGAATTGGGGGGCAATTCAAAAATTTCAACTGTCTAAAGGTCAGTTTCTTTATATTTTGTCATTTACTTAGTAAGTTCAATAGTGACAAAATAATTCATAGCATCTGACCAGTATTAATTTAGATTAGTTTAAACTAAGTACAACTTTACTTTAAACATCAAGTTAAGATGGAAAATTATCAAACTGCATGTAAATTGCTGATTGATAAGCTAATAACACAACATATAATCTGTAACATTGATTAGAAATAAACTTCTTTATTTATTTGCCCCTGTGAGTATCAAAAAATAATGAGTTTTTTTTTAAGATTAATTTGGGAATTTTAGCATTTTACAATGCAATTTTTGCTGATTATTATTTAAGAATAAAAGTTATTATGATTTGAATATCTTAATACAAGTACTTACTTTGACAGTCAAGCATGCTATCGGGCTTTCAATAAGTTCATGTCTTAGCAAGATAAACTTCCCTAAAAGGTAAGTGTTAATTTAGAGAACATATGTACTCGTATCTCGTATGGTGTTGTATTAAGTTTAAGTATCAAAAAGGCATTGACTTTGTAATAAATTATTCTTGGTTGTAGTCTTAAAGCCTACATTATGCAGATGTGCAAGTCTTAGACTTATACCTACTTTTACCTACCTACGAAGGTAGGTATCATCTCTTCAAGAAATTCAAATTACAGTGTAGCATAAGAAAATTCTCAAATGTTTTTAGAACATTACAGCTGCTTGCCCAGCCACAAAGTATTATGGTTGGCTACACACAAAGGTTTAATAATTTAGACAAAGTTCGTAACTTTGGAGCGTCACACTAAAATAGTGATCATGATACCGTAATAAATATTCCTGAGATAATATAAAAATATATAACCCGATAGTTACAAAACATTTTCACAATATTTGAATATTGAATTGAATATTACCATACCTTTGAAATATAAATTTTCACTAAACTAGCAATTTCAGCAGTCTTTTTGACACCAAAAACATTTGCCAAAATCTAGTCTAATTGTTTAGTATTATTAGGCTGAAATAATACAACAGCCATTTATTTCATTTTATGGTTAATTTATTTTATAGAGTGCATTGCCCTCATCTTAATAATTAATCTACCATAATTTGGCAGTGGTGCCATAGCCGTAATTATATGGTTAGCATACGTCTCGTATCCGTACATAAAAACGATAAAAACTCGCGGAGCTGATTAAAAATCTAGAAAACTAAACACGGACACAGAGTGGTCATTATCTGAGCTTGCATTCTCTGAAATAACCACAATATTAATTGATGTTTCAAATTAGGTTGATTTCTTTGCGTCCCGCACCACGGCCAAATTGTAGATTAGGTACCTACATGTCATGGAAATAGGATCAAAGCATATACATGCTTTGATCTTGTTTCCTATATAAGTGTATATATGATTGTATATATATATTGATATAGTAGGTATATATACTTTTTTCATCCTCTGTTTATCTATTTTACCTACTTATGGTAGAAACAAAAATTATATATGACTATGCTTGCGTCATTTTATGTTCCTACTCGGCCATCTCAACGGCCCCTTCTAAAATGTATTTTAGTCTAAAATCTTTTTTAGTTAAGCACCTAAGTTTTAAAAACCTGAAATAAACTTTATATTTTCAAAACAGGCAACATCAGTAGCTTTGCAGACCGCACAGTCGGCGTGCGGCCTTCATGCAGAAGGCGCCACTAGCGGCGCGGCGGCCGTAGATAGAACTGATGATGGTCTCACTTTCAGCGAGCTTTAACCTTAGAAACATATTCTTTTTCAGGCAAAAACTTGATCCATATCATAATTCAGTTCAAGATCTAATACTTTTATTAAGGGAACAATTAATATATAAAAAAAAAAAAAAATTGTTCATGTTGTTAATTTGTGTTTGTAAAACACCTATCGACCTGCTTTGTCCCTCTATTAGGATGGAAACAGAACTTGATTGGAGCTGATGAAAACGTAAAACGCTTACAAAAGAGTTTTCAAAAGAACTCTTAGACCAAGATATTGGGTTCATACAATAGATTTCAAATTGGTATTAAAATCTATAATCAGGTAGTTAAATCTAGCTTTATGCCTACCGAAGGCACCTACTTCTTATTTTGTTGGCTCTTTGTACCACCCACAAAGTCCAAAATACTTTTTATTAAAAATAAAAATACTTATAAACTGAACACAAAGAAATACACTGTTATTTTAGATATTATTAAAACCTCAGCTCCAGGTCGTGAACTATCTCATTGTTATATACTCTTTTACCTATTTCCCTTTTTGATGACCATCAAAATATATGTCCGGCTATAATGCTACAGAGCTATTTGTCAGTGACCAGAGACACAAGGCCGAATAACATGAATAATCTTATTCCGGTGGTATATTATTTAACATATATTATCTCTTATTTACTCATAGAACTTACAGAGGCGCCCGTCACGTCGATCGCAATCAATTTGATCAGTAGATCAAGCAAAAGTTGTCCAATGAGAGTGGGACTAACACCAGTTCTCAATTTTTTAACTAGTTTTCAGTGCTCATGGCCGGCGACAAGCAGCCACGTCTGCCATCTCGCTTCTGCGGGTCTCTATAGATAGAGAGACACCATCGGAGGAACAGTGGACTGGACGGACAGGTCTTATGTATTTGGTCGATTTAATAATTGACATATTTTGAGAAATAATAGTTTTTATTTCTAATAAGAATAATAATCAATTCACTATTACTTTTCTAAATAACAAATCACTTACATTATTGTAATTTTGAGATAATTAATAATTATCTACATTATGAACGAATAATAACGCTTTGAATTGATTAAGTACATTATATTCTAAGAATCTTTTGTTTAACAAAACTTTCCTTATATCTCTAAACATCTACAAGTAAACCATAAATAATTATATATTTATTTATATCTGAGTATGAAGCGACGAAATATAATATAAGATCAAACGAACTTCTAGAAGTGAAGTTCGATCGATATTATATGAGTCGCTTCATACGAAAGATATAAGTTTCCCACCCACCCCTTTGTACCCTTTAGTCAGTTTTGCTAATCTATTTGTATCTCTAAAAGAATGAGGTACGATCACAAGACCGGTAACGAAGTAAGCTGGGGTGGGGTGTTGGTGACGTAATTGCCGGAAGTGGTGAGACACTTTCTAAAACAAGTAGTTTTCATACTCTTTAAAATAGTGCGAACCTGTCGAGTACCTGGGAGGTACTACAAGTAAACCATAAATAATTATATATTTATTTATATCTTTCGTATGAAGCGACTCATATAATATCGATCGAACTTCACTTCTAGAAGTTCGTTTGATCTTATATTATCACGCACAACCTGTTGCCGCGAAAGAGGAAAATAGTAACAGACAAACATACAAACACACATGCAAACCCTTACCCCAAATGCATATACCGCCTCCGTTCCGTTCCATCCATCGTGGCACAGTTTAACTCCATACAGTTGAAAAACGAATGTACTTGCGCAGAGCAACGGAGGGGGTCTCGAGGGAGGTCGGGCGGCGCGGCTCGGAGTACCCAAACTCGCTGAGTTTGGGTACTCGAACGTGGAAGGACGGCGCGAGTGACGCGACCGAATAAATCACGCATAGCGAGCGACCATTTTAAAAATCTTTTATGCCGCTATCGTTTATTAGGTATAATTTTATTATAGTACATATTAATAATGGTGCACACTTGTTTTGTTCCGTATACGGATGTGCCTCGACGGCGACATACAACAAGGACTTAAAATTTCATAGATTCCCCCGTGATGCGAGGTAAGTTTATTTATTCCTATAAGTAATTTCGTATTACTTACCTGCTTAACCAATCATCATCTTGTGCTGTTAGGTACTTATTTTGTATAATTCAATAATACCTGTCGTGTGCAGTTTTATAGTAAAATTTGATTGTAGCTAAAGAATAACTTAAAGTAGATTTGTGAAATAAGTAATGAATATATATTTGGTAGGTATGTAGGAACTAGGTACATAAGCATATCGTGCGTGTTGCTATCATCACAAAATAGCTAGGTACCTACGACCTTGTTTGAACCAGAGTTTTACGTAGTATACTGGTGGTACCTATCTACATAGGTACCTACTAATTTATTTTCTGTGCTACTAGGGACTCGAACACTATTAATTAGTTAATGACGCCGCGGCCGTTCTGTTAAAGTAAGTACTTAAAAGCAAGCTAGGTGCCACTTTTGAAGTTTATTTGATATAGGTACCTACCGACTTTTACCTACATACCTGTGCTTTGCGCACGGGCTAAGCACAAGCGCTAAGCACTTGAACACTGATCGTGTAATGTTAGATTATTTATATCCTTGTTCTACTAATCACTAATCCTACTTTCTACTAATACCTACCTACTATTATAAATGCGAAAGTTTGTGTGAATGTGTGTTGTAAATAATTACTTATTAATCACATTTATTTTCTATTTTGACAACCCTTGCACATTTGTGGCTGATTGCGTAAGTACCTACACGGGCGGCGGCATCGTCCAACATCAAAGGCGTTTAACAACTGTATGGAGTTAAACTGTGATCGTGGGTTGTAACGATACGCTGCAGTCTCAGTAAACATCAACACGATACGATGTCCACAAAAAAATACTTCGTGGTCACCCTAGGTGATCTACATACTAATTTAAATCTCGAATTGCATCGTGGGTTCTGCAGTGATTGGTTCCAAATAAAGCTAGATCCTCAGTGACGGAAATTTTTATTACTATAAACTGCTTCACAACTTAAGTAACGCAAAATTCACGTAACGTAACGGTATTAATTGTGGGCCACACAGTCTGATGGGTCGAAATATTGTTTTTGCTTTTCCTATTGATGTGTTGTTACGCGAACGGATTTAAAGTGTTATATGCTGTCACTTATCAAACGTAACGCTGCTAGACTTCTTAATTTGACTCCAAAGGGTTTAGTTGTAGATATTTTGACAAATGAAAACTGGCACATACGGTTCCGTGTGTGCCACGTTTAAACAACGATTTTATGAGTTCTGTTCTGTTTTGTATGGTTTTCGAATGTTAAATCTTATTTATTTTTGCGTCACTGAGCATCTATGGAGTGAAACTGCACTTTCGTTAGCTAGTTTTTGTTATTTCGAGCATCCATGATCTTCAGCGTCATTTCGTGAGGACCATATTCAAACGTCAATAATCCATAAATTCTAGCGTTACGTTTGTTCTAAATACCAAAATAAGAAATTGTTTATCCGTCACTGAAGGATTTATAAGCTCACAAGCCTGAAGGAGTAAGGCACACACGAGATGACGATCATATTATACGCTAACAGTGCTGTTGGCGTGATTTGGAACTAGGCTTAGAGTAAGACGGGCTTCTACAGAAAGAGAAGCCATATGGGCATACGCATTAGTAAAACCAGTTGCGCCCGGATTTCTTTCTAGACCGAGTCCAGTCGCGCATGTGAACGCTGCTCTGTTTAAAATGTCGATTTGATGAGGTTTTTGTATGTGGGTATGCGGAACTGCACTTGTGTGCATTTTCCCCCCCCGCAAAAAATGCCAGAATAATTTGAATAGAGTTTAATCGCTAAGGCTTCTCCCTTCGTGAAAAACGAAGCCTTTGTTGCTCGAAGGAACTAGGCATTGGTTTCATTTCATTTTCTTCTTCTATTTATTTTGGCAATCTACTTTCCTCTTGGAAGTAATTTTTGCCAGTGTCAAGTGTTTAATAGTTCAGTGGTAGGTATTGTTTCATCTATGTTCAGTTTACATTAGAATGCGGGTGCATTCATCGAAATAAGCCCACAGACGTAATAGAGAACAAGTAAATAGAACTGGAAGCCTAAGCCCCATCTTACACGGTGCGACTGAAAATAAACTGGTTGCAAACTCTAATCACCAACGAGTTTCGAAATAGTCACAGCACTAGTATTTCAATGGCGCTTCGTACACGACGCTACCAATCACAGACTGTCACCCCGGGGGACAGAGTGTTAAAGGGGACTCTTGGGAATAATCGAGAGTATTTTCTCAATAAACAAAAAACGCGCGATTTAACTGCAAATCGATTTCGATTGCTTTTTCCTTATTAATTTAGTTAATAGAATATTGATTCTACTAACTAAATTAATCTGGTTCAAAAATCAATCAATTTTGGGCGTCTCAAATATTCACCCAAGCGTATACTGTGACAGTTGTGACTATCAATGAACGCTCGTGAACCCGCTCACCAATGTCTTGACCCTCATAACCTTAATTTATATTGAAAAGTTCGGAATTAGGACCTTTTTGCTTTATATGTGTTCATAAAATGTATACCTAATATCTTCGACTATTACTTCCATTGTATGCGGAAAGAATTTTCAAATATTCATTAAAATGCACCTGAGGTAAACAAAACAAACAAGTGTCACTTTTGACAGAACGCTCATAGTGATTTAAGCCTCGATTACATTTCCCGATTTAGCAAACCAATTTAGAGTTTCCACCCGTATAATTAAGTTAAATTTTAACAGTGAATTTGCACAAATAACAGAATGGTCAACATTTTTTATTTTCGATTCTCATCTCCAATCTTGAACAATGTTTACTTTTCCGTTATAGTGTAAATTCAATTTTAAAATCGAACTTATTCTACAATATTTTATTGTCAAGTACGGGTGGCAACCCGAAATTGGTTCCTAAAATCGGCGTAAGTAATCGAGGCTTTTGCTTCGGAGCATGGGCGGCGTAAGCGCAAGATGGTGGATGTTATGACGCAATCAGTGACGTCACACGGGCTGTCACTATCGCGCTCACGGTAATTCGGTACGCAAATCAGCGCGATGAAATCGCTGTCAGCGCGACTCGGAATGCACCCCGCGGGCTGATTATCTAATTAAAAACCACCTAGCGACTGGTTGCAGTTCACAGATGATCGTGATCCATTGCTACTTCTTTTGGGGGTTAAAAAAACATACCAAAGAAAAGTGGCAATGTATGTCAAATGCAACCGGTCGCTAAATAGTTTCTTTTTAGATAATCAGGGTGCCGATTCAGACTAAACTAAAATCAATTTAGCAATTTTTTAACCCCCCCTCCCCCATGGTGATACGTGGTGGAGGTTTTAGATTACGCTACATTTATTCGTTTATCGACAAAGAAAACAGTATGGAACATAATTAATTAATTTCCTTTGCCATAGATAGTCATATTTTATGTATCTAAGTCATCATATTTTACGTATCTCATATTAAATGTATGTAGATATTAGTTTTCGGATCACCTGTTTCACATTATCACATTGTTGTTTGTTGTTCTTTGACATTTTATTTCTATGTTTTTTCTAAACCCCCCCCCCTTCAAGCCTCACGTGATTAATGGACGACCCCTAATAAGCGTACCGATTCAGGGGCCCTACCGCCCAAGTGTCGTGTCGTCGACTTCGCCGTCGGCTTCATTTGACAGATTGATGAGATACATTGCTACTTCTTTTTGGTACAAATAAAAACTTATCAAAGATAAGTAGCAATGTATTACAACCTGTGTCTTCCGGACAGAGCGGTGAGGCCTGTAAAACTACGCCTTGGCTATGTACATACACAGTTCAAGCACACACGTGTAATGTAACTACGCCTTGGCTTTCCATATAAAACCCTGCCACCCGGCCTCAGCCGCGGCATGCGGCAGTAAGCCGCGTCCGATAATTTGTTTGGACCTTAACAGATGACTTAGCGATTGGTCTGCTGCAATGCTCCTACTGTCACTGTAAAGGTGCAAACAAATTATCGGACGCGGCTTACTGCCGCGGCTGATCTGAGGTGTGCAAACTATCGGATACGTCCGCGACCTAACTACATCCGATAGTTTGCACACCTCAGATCAGCCGCGGCAGTAAGCCGCGTCCGATAATTTGTTTGCACCTTCATAAATGGCTTTGGCCAAGAAGCTTATACCTACCTCCCTCCGAGTATAAAGGTCCAAACAAATTATCGGACGCGGCTTATGGACGCGGCTTACTGCCGCGGCTGATAAGTGTGCACACTCTCATAACATCCTGCGTGCCAGATAGCTATCGGACGTCCGATGACGTCATATTAGTCTATGGTTACGTCCGCGACCTACTACATCCGATAGTTTGCACACCTCAGATCAGCCGCGGCAGTAAGCCGCGTCCGATAATTTGTTTGGACCTTAAAGCTTCTTGGCTTTGGCTTTTGTTTGGCTATGGAGGGTTGCCAGATGGTCGGGATTCGCCTGGATTCTCCCGGAATTTCAAGTGATCTCTCGACTCGCGACAAATCTAAAAATCTCCCGCGGGCTGATTATCTAATTAAAAACCACCTAGCGACTGGTCGCAGTTCACAGATGATCGTGATCCATTGCTACTTCTTTTTGGGTTAAAAAAAAACATACCAAAGAAAAGTGGCAATGTATGTCAAATGCAACCGGTCGCTAAATAGTTTCTTTTTAGATAATCAGGGTGCCGGAAAAACAGATGATCCGAAAGTTCTTTGGAAAACAATAATTTTCGCAGACGAAATTACAGATAACAAGATTAGTAGGTGAAACTGACTAAAAATCGAGCTGCGCGGCCGTTTTGTATTTCTATAGACGGACATGTGATCGGTTACCACTATAGACAGGCAAGGGTACAAGAATAGTGGATGAAATTGACTAAATACCACGCTGCGCGGTCGTTTTACAATATGCAGGCATTTTAGTTACATTTTTTTTAAATATTTATTTCTTCCGACAACAACGGCAATATCCCGACATTTTCAAATTTTCTCCAGATAATTTGGACTTCCTATCTGGCAACCGCTCATAGAGCGGTTTTCAAAAGGCAGTTTAAAAAACAAAAGTAGTACCTAAAAGACGGCTAGATGTCGTTGTTCAACTAAGTACGTAACTTTTTAAGAAAAAAGCAAAGGATTTTGTCAATTTGACAGTTAAGTCGCCTACCGCCTAACTCTATCGCTTTGACTCTGGCTTTGGTTTATGACGTCAGTGCACTCTCCGTCCTTGTCATCGTGTTATGATATGACAAGGACGGATAGAGCCTAGCTATCGCTTTGAGTTAGGCGGTAGGGCCCCTGGGAGTAAAATTAAAAAAAAACCTACGTAGTTGAATAGCGCCATCTATCAACATAAAAATAAACTAAAATTCTCAGCTGTCAGAAAACCGCTTGTTTGATTAGTGATTAAACTAAAACTTTGAGGTTTTCTATATTTGTATCTCTCTTCTGTCTGTTAATTTTCCTGTAAATCCTGTGATACTACACTTCATTGATTATAATACATTAATTAACTGTAAAGTACAACAATCATGCGTTGGGGTGAGAAAGAAACATGTCTATTCGTTAATTTATACTTGAAACACGAAGTTTTGTGGAATACACGACACATTCATTATAGAACAAACATTAAAAGACTGCCAGCTTATAGGGATATTATTAGGAGATTTCGTGCTGCGACTGGAGTACTTTTGACTGAAATGGAAGTGAAAATTAAGATAAAAAATCTAAGATCAACATACAGCCAAGAACTTGCGAAGATAAGAGAACGTTCAAATGCAGACGGTGAACGTTATTACAAGCCTGCATTGAAGTGGTTCGAGAGGTGGCATAAACGTTTTGAAACTGTAAAAAACATGGACAATGATACCTCAGAAGTAGTAAAAAACACAGACAATGATACCTCAGAAGTAGTAAAAAACACAGACAATGATACCTCAGATGTAAGTCCTCATTAAAACGTATTTTTACTTGTTAGTAGGTACTTGTCTTTTATTAAACAAATGGATTTTGCAGATAATAATATAGTTAATGGGATATTTTTAATTGGGTGACTGAAAATAATAAAGGCAACTGTTAATGTGATACGTAAATACACCATTTTGTTTGCGACTGAATAACAAACACAAACACACACAATTAAACTGTGCATTACAAAAAATATGTAAAATGAGCAACTACATCTACATGTGGGAGATAAATAATTTAAGTTGAAAGTGAAAATTCTAAATGAGTGACAAAATATGGAGTGGGCAACTATTATACCAAGTAGATAACTATACAGGGTTATTTGTAAAACACCAACAACCTCGCAGGAGTAGATTACCAACATCATAAGCAACAACATTTGTTCTACGACTTTTGATAATTCATTAGATTTTACTTTTATACAAAAAATATATCAATTTAATTTATCGTTTGTATGTTCATAACTCTACTCGCGGCGCGCGGAGCGCCTAGGGCGTGCTACCCGCCCGCCCCTCCGTGATCCATAGACGTAAAAAGTGTCGAACACTACAATAAAAACTTGAAAATTAATTTTTAGTGAATTTATTGAGTTATAATAAAAGTCATAGAACAAATCTTATTGTTTATGATATTCATAATCTTCTCCTGCAAGGTTGTTGGTGTTTTACAATAGGGAATATGCATCAAATTTTTTTTTAATCTTAATCAAAAGTATAGTGCGTGAGAAAATTTACTGTAATATTAAAACTTTTCTCTTGCGTTTTGTTCTTGTGATATAGTTACTTGAAGTTAACGTGCAGCATCACCCGCCGAAAACGCTCCATACAAAACGGTGACGTCACACATCACGTTTCAGGTGTGTTTCGGCGCGTTTAATATGGAGTTAGCCAATAATCTTCAATTATCTCCCTAAATTTTGTGTTTAAGTACATACGTGTCATACAAAATACGAGGGTGGATCCAAAAGTTCTAAGCCCGACCATGAAAATGAAAGAAAAGTGGGTCTGAATTAATTTTTATTTTTCTACATAGTCTCCATTTAGGTCAATGCATTTCTTCTAACTGACCTGCAACTTGTTTATACCTTCGAAAAAAAATGATTCCTGAAGGTTGTCAAAATAATCATTTACTGCTGCTATCACCTCGTTCCTGTCCGAAAATTTCGAACTACCTAAGTGTTTTTTTAAATTTGGAATCTGAGGGGGCTAAATCCGGCGAATAAGGTGGATGGGGCAATATTTCGTAGCCACAATTATGCATTTCAGCCATTGTTTCAGCTGAAGTGTGAACCCGGGCGTTGTCTTGATGGAACAACACTTTCTTCCGTAACATACCCGGCCTTTTTTCTTTGATTTCTTCCCTTAGTCGTCGTAAAAGGTTACAATAATAACTTGAATTTATAGTTTCGCCCTTTGGTAAATAATCCACGAAAATAATTCCCTTTGCATCCCAAAAAACTGAACCCATGACTTTGTTGGTCGACAAAACGACTTAAGCTTTCTTTGGAGTAGGAGAGCCAGATATTTTCCACTGCTTTGATTGTTGCTTAGATTCAGGAGTGTGGTGGTGAACCCAGCTTTCATCCATGGTAACAAACCGGGATAAAAAATCCTCTGGATCCACCTCAAAAAGCTCCAAACAGTCACGGGAAATTGCGAAACGAACTCGTTTTTGTTCAGCTGAAAGCAATATCGGAACCCAACGAGCAGAAACCTTATGGAACCCCAATTCTTGAGTTACAATATTTTGTACCCGACTATAACCAATGCCTGTGATCTCAGCTATCTTACTGATGGTCAATCTTCGGTCACTCAGAATAAGATCACATATTTTTTCAATGTTTTCCTTCGTGGTAGACTTTGAAGGCCTACCGCTCCTAGGGTCATCTTCAATACTCTCCCGACCCTGCTTAAACTCAGCCACCCACTTTTTTACACTGGAATATGATAAAGCTGACCCAACCAAAGTGTTCACCATATCTTGATGAATATCTTTTGGTGATAGGCTTTTTTTACTGAGGTACTTGATCACTGCTCGGTATTCAATTTTCTCCATTATTGAAAAAGATGTCAGATAGCATCAAACAAATGTTCACAAAAAAAAATGGCTTGCAGTATCGGAACGAAACTTCGCACATTTACTATTGAAGGACCATACTAAAGAGTGAGCGTAGATTTACAAAACTGTCAAAGCTATTTCTACATTAGGCCACGAATTTTTGGATCCACCCTCGTATTGTTTCTTATTCGATATTCTATCTGACTGTAAAGTGCATTATATCAGAAAATGAAAAAAAAAAAACGTTATTTTCCCCTGATTTCATTGTGTGATAAAACTAAAATGATACATTTTTTTTATTTTTTTTCCTGTTCCATCATGTTTTTATACGTGTCCGCAGCGATCAAGCTCAAATTCATCAAAATCGGTGACTTATGCATATTCCCTATTAACCCTGTATAACTGGGGGGTAATTACGTAACTTTGTTGCAATCAACTCTGACAGAAATCGCAGTAACATCGCTGCTTTAGTAAGAACCAATGTGACAACTATCTTAACTAAAGCAGCAATGCAACCGCGCTTTCAATCGATTTCAATCGAGAATTGTTAGCAACAGCTTTACGTAATCAAGGTACTGATTTAAGCTGCCCAACATGGTATTTTTTGTCATCTCAATTAGGTTAATAGTCGCCTTTTCTAAATAAATATATGCCAAATTTTTTGATTTGTGTGTCCTAAGGTTGTTGCCCAAATAGTAATTTGGTCACCCGTTCTGAATAACTAGTTATACAATATGTATTTTAAAGTCACCCATTCTCAATATTTGTACAGTACTCTATACTCAGTATTTGTGATACCCAAAATGGAAATTTATTGTTACCCGATTAAATACTATCCATAGTCAAATACAACAATAATAGACAAATGTCTAATATTAAATTTCATTTTGTTTGTAGATCGGATATCTTTAAAATATTCCTTTCTGTTACAGTTCAATGAACCTGAAGAAGCTTTAAGTATAAACATGGATGCTGATAACTATGAAATTAATTCAGATCCTTTTGAGTCACACCCTGAAGATGAATATCTAGTTTTCTGTAAATCGGAACCGCACGAAAATTTAAATGAGGAAGAAGAACATACTCCTAAGGTACAGAAAAGAAAGGTCATATCTCAGAGTGGAAATATTGACAGAAGCGAGAGGATTCGAAGTATTAGCTTAGAAGCATTGAGATCGTTAAGAGAAGATGAATTTGATGTTTACGGGAAGTACATAGCAACTCAATTAAGGAGTATGGGTTTAGAAAAAGCATTAAGAGTACAGTTACAGATCCAAAACATTGTGAGTGAAGCTAGGTTATCAGATGACTGAAGATGGATGGAGATGGACAGATGACTGAGTGGAAAAAGGAAGATACAAAATTGAACTGTTAAATAAAATCTCATGTTGCATATTGCAACAGGCATTTGAATATCAGATTTACTTACAGCATTTTCTGAAATTTCATTTGAAATATGTTGTAAAAAAGAGAGTTAATTTATAAGTCAGTAGTTTGATTATAGAAATCTTTTCTAATGAGTTGTAGGAAACCCGAATTCAGGAAAAATATTAATTTTATGTGTTTTCCAGTTACAAAAATGTATATGTGCAGCTAAAATTCTGGCTGTAAATACGATTTTGTACTCATTAACAAAATAAAATGTTTTTTTTAATTGAACTTAGGAATTTATTTTTTTATTATTAAGCTAAATTATTAATTATTATTGTCCCGTCTGAGTTGCTACGGGTGAGTCGATTTTTTCTAATATTTTTCATTTATTAATCATCTTAAATTATTTATCCTGAATTTTTCAAATAAGGTCAAGTTGAGGATGTTGCAAGCAAAACATTTTCATATTGCTTGACAGGCACAAAATAAGAATGTTTAACTTTGTTTCACAATTGCTTTGTTGAGTGGACATGGTAGCACAAATAATGTTAAATTATGAGGCAAAAAGATTGTACAACCGGTAAATCTATACTAATACTAATTACCCACGACAGTCTGCGAGCGGCCGAATACTCAAAGGCTTCTTAGTTATCTTAAGGTCTCCTTAACTTTAAGGAAGCTGTCAGATTCATAGAATTCCTGTCAAATCTGACAACTTTTATGTAGGTGGCCTTAACTTTAAGATTCGTTGAGTATTTGGCCAAACTATTAACGCCAACACCCACAAGCAACTTTTGTCTCCTCAACTAATTTGTCTTATCTATAAGTACTAAATCTATTTAGTTCACGTACCTATTTATATTATATACGTTGTGAGTGTAGATAAAAGATCTAAGATCCATCAATGGATTTTTACAATGGATCTTAGTGGATATAGGGATCTTTTTGGTTCGAATCTTCGCACTTTATACAATGGATATACAGCTTGACCATAAAGAGTTGACAAAAATTGAGGGCGCCACTTTCTAATGTAAACACGTCAAAATCACGAATAAATTGGCAACACTTACTAAATTTTGTACTGAAAAATTTTAGTTCCATTTTATTAAAGGTGATGTCCAAAAATGTATGAGGTCTGGGCCACGTCTTTGTTCAGTATACCAAAAAATAGATAAAGACACGATAAACAGTTTCTAATTATTCAATTTCTTTAAAATCGCTTTGTTTTCTGGAAGGAACATTAAACAAAATGCAAAAACGCATAAAAAAGCATCATGGCGGAAGATGTTAACAACTTCTTATACGTCTGTGTTAACAATAATAACCGTAGACACTACGATAATAACCCACAGCACAGAGTAGGTAGAACTCAATGACAGTGACAATGGGCGCATTCTGCCAGACAAATCTTTGAGTCATCGATCGCCATAGAGAGTACATTTTAACCATGGAAAGTAAAATATTGATCAATACCGGCAGCTAGACCGCTTATCTCAAAGCGATAGTAATGCTCTATCCGTCCTTGTGCTACACGGTGCATGTATCTTGCGCACGTTGAGGCACAGGTTACTTGCCCGAGTGTACAATGCTATGGAGCTGGACCCGCTTTACGTGTTTCCATGGAGCATGTAACCTGCGCAAGTGCTCAACTTGCGTGGGCTACTTGCACCGTGTAGAAACACCCTAAGCACCTACCGCTATACTTTCCATGGTTAAAAATGGCAATCGATGACTCAAAGATTTGTCTGGCAGAATGCGCCCACTGGCGGCTTTTAACGGAGAGTTGCCATATTTGACACTTTATTTCAAGTAAAAAATATTGATCTGTTTTTATTAATAACCATTTAACCATGCATTCTATAAAATTATTTGTATTTTTCTCAGAATCAGTGTATTTTTCTCCATCTTTGAGGTTGGTGTACATAGACGTGGCCCAAATTAGGACATGTCCTTTCAACTCTTTATGGTCAAACTGTAATTCTCATTATAAAGTCCGTTCCCTTAGATAGTGTCGCCCACGTGCTGGACTACAGCTGGGCCACAAAAAAAAATGTTGGAAATCTGACTTTTTGACTATGCCATGATGAAGTCGATAATTTGTCGGAATTTGTCGCCAAAAACCAGATTTTGTCGGTCTTCCGTTTAGGAGATACGTGTGGCTCAGCTGTAGAGACGTCTCTACAGCTGGGCCACACAGATCTCGAAAACGGAAGGTCGTAGCGAAAATCTGATTACTCGTATGTGTAGCCGGTATTTTGTCGGATTTTGTCGCCAAAAACCAGAGTTTGTCGGTCTTCCGTTTAGGAGATACGTGTGGCTCAGCTGTAGAGACGTCTCTACAGCTGGGCCACACAGATCTCGAAAACGGAAGGTCGTAGCGAAAATCTGATTACTTGTATGTGTAGCCGGTATTTTGTCGGATTTTGTCACCAAGAACTAGATTTTGTCGGTCTTCCGTTTAGGAGATACGTGTGGCTCAGCTGTAGAGACGTCTCTACAGCTGTGCCACACAGATCTCGAAAACGGAAGGTCGTAGCGAAAATCTGATTACTCGTATGTGTAGCCGGTATTTTGTCGGATTTTGTCGCCAAAAACCAGAGCTTGTCGGTCTTCCGTTTAGGAGATACGTGTGGCTCAGCTGTAGAGACGTCTCTACAGCTGGGCCACACAGATCTCGAAAACGGAAGATCGTAGCGAAAATCTGATTACTTGTATGTGTAGCCGGTATTTTGTTGGATTTTGTCACCAAGAACCAGATTTTGTCGGTCTTGCGTTTAGGAGATACGTGAGGATACGCTGTGGAGACCTTTCTACCTGGATCTTGAGAAAGGAAGGTCGTAGCGAAAATCTGATAACTCGAGTGTGTAGCCGTTAGTTTGTCGGAGTTTGTCACCAAGAATCAGAGTTTGTCGATCTTGCGTTTAGAAGATGTGTGAGGATATGCTGTAGAGACCTTTCTACCTGGATCTCGAGAAGGAAAGGTCGTAGCGAAAATCTGATAACTCCTATGTGTAGTCGGTAGTTCGAGCGAGTTTGTAGCCAAATACCAGAGCTTGATCGCCTTACATTTATGAGATAAATGTGATTTGAGTGTACCTTCGCGAATGTACATTCGCGTACAACTGTGTTTGAAATAATTATACTACTTTAATGAATGCATGCATGCATGCTATATGAGCTTCATGATGTTTTATTTCTTATAATATGCGGCCGCCCTGAATTAGCTTTAACGGTCACCTATCCGACACCTGACCGGACCGAGTGTCGCTTATAAAACGTTACCAGCAACTAGGGACCGACCGAACCCACTTTTCACCGAGAACCGAGATTTTTGATTTTTTTTTTTTAATTACTATAAAATGGCAAAAAAAAAGCAAATCGATGTACTATGGGCAACAGCGTCGCTTAATCAGTTTGCAACAAAATTCGCGTGCGCGTGTATCGCCCTTGCACGAACTAAACGTATTATTACAAAATTGCTTTCTTGTGGTTTGAATCTGCAAGTACAAACTTGCTGGCCCAGCTGTAGAGACGTCTCTACAGCTGAGCCACACGTATCTCCTAAACGGAAGACCGACAAAATCTGGTTCTTGGTGACAAAATCCGACAAAATACCGGCTACACATACAAGTAATCAGATTTTCGCTACGACCTTCCGTTTTCGAGATCTGTGTGGCCCAGCTGTAGAGACGTCTCTACAGCTGAGCCACACGTATCTCCTAAACGGAAGACCGACAAACTCTGGTTTTTGGCGACAAAATCCGACAAAATACCGGCTACACATACGAGTAATCAGATTTTCGCTACGACCTTCCATTTTCGAGATCTGTGTGGCCCAGCTGTAGAGACGTCTCTACAGCTGAGCCACACGTATCTCCTAAACGGAAGACCGACAAAATCTGGTTTTTGGCGACAAATTCCGACAAATTATCGACTTCATCATAGCATAGTCAAAAAGTCAGATTTCCAACTTTTTTTTTTGTGGCCCAGCTGTAGTCCAGCACGTGTGTCGCCCTTTTATCTCGCCGCTTTTATATAAACAAAGGATACCGCGAGCGGCGTACACCCGCAAGGGAATTTGGATTTTATACATAGAAGTGCTATAGTGAAAGGTTGTGTTTGTTACCGGTGTTCCTGTCTCTGAACACAAGTGCTTGCGGGTGTACCGACAATATCTAAGCGAATGGACTTTACTATATTATAATGTTGATTTGCCGCACATTGGGCCACTAAGCGCGACCACTAGCACAAAATAGAGAGACTAACAGAAGTTAAGCTTAGTACTGCGGGCGCTCGAGCATCGCACACACACAAAGACAGCTCTCGCCGCTGCGTCACGTACTCAAAGTGGTTTGAGATTGTTTTGAGATTCCGGTTATAGTGTCGGTGAGAGGTGTCTATGTGTGCGTTGTTCAAGCGCGCGAGTGCTAAGCTTAACTACTGTATTCTCTCTATATAGTGGCTCAGTCAAGCCACTAGACGCAGCCATCAATCGCAGCCGCTTTGCGCCGATACTAGTGGTCGCGTTTAGTGGCCGCGACTAGTGTGCGACCCACAGAACAAATATGTGCGACCCAATGTGCGGCAGCTCTGTGCAAGCGCACATTGGGCCACTAGTCGCGGCTAGCTAGTGGGTTAGTCAAGCCACTAACGCCGCCACCAATGGCTTAGTGGCGGCCACTAGTCGCCGCCACTGAGTCACTACTTTTGGCAATTCTTTTCATTTCCGTCGAGAGCTTGCAGGGCTCGAACGCGTTTGTGAAATGGGAAAACTCAACAAAAAACTCATGATTTAGTTGTTGTTATACTGAGACGTAGAAAACGTCGTCGGCGTCTATGAATGCCCAAATCCAGCCCACAGCCCGCCGCCGAGAAGAAGCCAGCTACTGTGGACGAGTGTGCGCGCGATGCGAGCGATAATCGCGGCCACAAGTAGCGAGCGCGGGCGATTCTCGCAGCTTGTGGCTCGAACGCGGCCACTCGAACGCCCGGTTTGCGCCGATACCATACAAAATATATGAAAAAACTCGTCCGCAGCTTGGTCGCGCTTAGTGGCCGCGACTAGACTAAAAATACCAAGGAATCAATCAAAATAAAAGAGTTAAATGCAAGTCTGATTTTTTATTGCTGTTACAGCATCTGTTTATAATACAAACAAACATTATCGCTTACATTTCGCTAGTGAAAATTCAGATCTTCTGCTTGTACCAATTGTTCCTACAGCAGCGCTTTGTTTGATCAGGGAACGAGATTTATGAAAAAATATATATATATCAGTGTCTGTAAGGCCGACAGCTTCGCATTTTGAAAAAAAAATTGTGGGTAAATCACATCCAAATCTAAAGCTAAATTAAGTACTTTCAGTTTCACATTTTTCGGTTCAACCTTCAAAATGATAATGGAAGTCTGACTTCGAGGGCAGTGCGCAGTCTGAAGTTAAAATAACTAAATATCTAAAACTTAGGTTTACAAAATATCAAGATAAAGTTACGCCTGGCGAGAACCTGTGGGTAATGGTCGACTCGACCGTACACGGGATCAGAGATTATGGAATTTAACATGTGTTTAAAACCAAGAAGCTTATACCTCTCTCCAATGGAGATTGCACGGCCATATGTCATAGTGAAGATTGAAAAAAGGTCCTTAAGTGCCGTGACGGCTTATTGCTACCTCTTTCTTTAGTGTTACAATACGTGTTAGTTGTTCGTCGTTCGTTCATTCGTGAGAAACGAAAACGTATTGTAAAACGAAAAGAAAGAGATAGCAATACGCCGTCACGTCATAAAGGACCTTTTTCAATCTTCACTATGACATATGGCCGTGCAATCTCCATTGGGAGTATAAGCTTCTTGGTAATGATACTAATGATCACAAATAGCAATACTGTCACGGCAAAAACAATGTAGGTATGTATCGAATAAAATTTCAGCACTACGCCCGCCAGGGTAAAAATCTCGACGAAAGACTAGATTATACGACAAACATTACTGTCACAATCTCAAGAATAACACGTTCCTTTGCATTCTTATTACATTCAATGTGCGCCGTTCTTACTTTTAGTACTGTGATCTTAGAATAATAACAACCTAGAACGATAGTTCCCTACAAAGCGCAATGTCAAAGATGAGGCAAATAAAACTGAGCCAATATGGCTTAGAAAACTAAGCCAGATTTTGATCCTTCATACGTATTTAATCGTACCTATAAGAACGAAACAGTTTCAAATTCCCTACCTTTAGGGGATTTTAGTAACGATTAGGTAACATTTTGGCTAAGTTTTATTCGCCTCACTTTACATACAAAGACTCGGCTTCTAGGCGTTATTATTCTAAGACTGTGATGTATACCACTAACCTTATATCTCTATATGACTCACAGTTCTCTCAGATGAACAAGTAGGTAGGTACTCAAAAAGAACAGTCAGCCACGTCACAAACCAGGCTGTTAGTAGCAGGGTATTAAAGCAATTGGCACTTGTGGATATTGACCATTTGTACATAATTATACTTACAAACACTCGACACACAGATTACCGACAAGTACCAAGATGGTCAAACGACGAGAAAAAGTACTATACCCTAAGTTAATCCTTCTACAACGATGCACTCAACGCCTTACGAGCTAAATGTATTGATATTACATTCACTTAATACAGTGTTCTTAAAATATAAATTATAAAAAATATCCTTTTACAATACGCCATTCTCATACACAACTGATGAAATAGTATTGTAAAAATAGGTGGTTTAGTTTACCACAAGACATTGAGTGTATTGTTTCGATCAAAATCCATCGTTAACATTTATTACTACAACTTACTATCCAAGACTTAGTTTTACATCTCACACTCTTCGAATTTACTTTAAAATAAATATTGTACCTACTGAATACGCAAATTAGAAATTAATTGCAACATTCGGAAGCGAGAAGGAAGTTCCTTACAAGGTAATGTTGGATCAGCTGCATCTCCTGAATTCAGTCCCTAAATTAGAAATAAAGCATACAATAATTTACAGAATCATGTAACAACTAATTTCAACAAGTCATGAACACATTAGGACATAAAGATGTTTAACATAGTTGTACATTACACAGTGTGCACATGATACTAAAGTTTCAAATAAATCGATCATGGATGTTTGTTCCATTAATTTACAGAATAAATTACTTATACAATCTCCTTGAAAACAATTGGCAGATTTTTGGTAATTTCATTGTTATTGGAAAAACAAACATCCACAACATTGTTATTGGAAAGTTTGAATGGATACAAAATCTCCGAACATCGTCACAATTCCGATCGGGAAGGTCAGAGAATATCACAAATACAAGTGTCATGGTCTAACAACTGAGTGTTGCGTGTCAGGTAAAGCGGGAACTACACTAGGCCGACGTGTGCCACGTACGTTGATCTGGGTGCGTCCAATAATGTACTATTATGGGCGCGTAATAAAACTAACGGGTCCAATAGGGAATATGCATAAGTCACCGATTTTGATGAATTTGAGCTTGATCGCTGCGGACACTTATAAAAACATGATGGAACAGGAAAAAAAATAAAAAAAAATATTGTTTTAGTTTTACCACACGATGAAATCAGGGGAAAATAACGATATTTTTTTTCATTTTCGGATATAATGAATTTTACAGTCAGATAGAATATCGAATAAGAAACAATATTTTGTATGACACATATGTACTTAAACGCAAAATTTAGGGAGACAATTGAAGATTATTGGCTAACTCCATATTAAAGAGCGCCGAAACACACCTGAAACGTGATGTGTGACGTCACCGTTTTGTATAGAGCGTTTTCGGCGGCTGCTGCTGCGTGCTAACTTCAAGTGACTATATCACGAGAAAAAAACGCAAGAGAAAAGTTTTAATATTACAGTTAATTTTCTCACGCATTATACTTTTGATTAAGATTTAAAAAAAAATTGATGCATATTCCCTATTCTGTGCATTGAAGAGAGAAATTTTTTGGAGAGCACTATATAATCGATATTGAACCCAAAACTGTATAATAATATATATTTTTGTCTGTTTGTATCATGGCCGCGCATCAATCCGAAACTAATGAATTAATTCAAATGAATTTTGGTATAATTTGAGCTCATATTAGAAGGTAAGATAACGGATACTTTTTATACCGAAACTCAGCAGGGCAGGACTCTAGTAAGACATTTTTAGTTGTGTCGCGTAACGTGTTATCGCGTCGTAAGGCTTGGATACACGTGGTGCAACTTTAAGCGACTAGCCTCTATCACAGAATAAGTAATAGTAATAGCGTAGCGCCTCTACGTAAAATGTATGGGGACCGACGCGCCCAGATCGGGCGTACGTGGCCCACTTCGGCCTAATGTATTGCCCGCTTAATGCGCTTTTCCTCAATTTCAAAAGGGATACTGGCGCCGCACGGCGTTGCCCGTGAATAGGCCCTATCCTATCATCTTGGCTTGCCAATCGATCAATTATGCAATTACATAATTCCAAAACGTAGTAAATAAGACGAATACTTTATGATTTGTTGATAAAAAAATATATATCAATTTGAAATTAAAGTTGCTTATTTATAAAAAGAGTCTTCAATATTTACTTCCTCAGTAAAAGTTAAATTAATAAATTTTGTTTTACATTTGGCATAACATACAGGCACCATCTCCGTGCGACGCCACATAAAGGATATCTTTTTGACTAAAAGTCCAAAAACTACAATTACAAGAAGAAGACTCGATTCAGATCTTAGTTTGTACAATTTATCACAAAAATTTAAACGAACACTCTTTCTATTAAAGTCTCTTTCAATTTAATGGAAGGACCGTTAACAATTATGCTGCTAGAGATCATCGCCCGACCAATGTGTTCTTACATAACAAAAATAACGAGTTTTTATAACTTTTTTTATAACTTAAATTAATTGATAATTCATTTTATTCAAGGGAAACAGCGTTGTACGTTTTTGTTCTGAAAAGACAGTATAATGCTGTTTATAAAATGCCTTTGTATCATGTAAGTATTAGGTTTCAATAATCCAAATATTTATGAAAAAATAAACGCTCTATATCGGAGTGCGTACACGGTTACAAAACTATACATTTGATCCGCTCGATATACGGGCGTTACACTTCGCGAGTGCAATTACAATGAGAGTTATACATCTCCCGCACACGCACTATTCGTTCAAAAAAACTATAATTTTCTGAGGCTTAAAATCCACCTTTATAATACTGTTTGATCCAGACTTCACAATTGTACTTTATTAGTCCTAATTAATTCCAGAATAATCGCACCCGGTTTATAGAAGAAAAATAGTAACCAACTATTTATAATTGGGTAGATTATTGGGTAGAAAAGTAACCAAATGAGATCAGAATAAACGCCCATACAAATTCCTGTATGAAGGCTCGGAAGAAGACACTAAGCAGACTGGTCAAGTTGCAATGAAAATAATGCATATTTATTGAATACTGTAGTAAAGAAATAGACTATTTTCATTTATTTATTGTTAACGATTAAATGTACTGTATAATCACTCTATTGTAATGAAAATTACCCATGGATCTAAATTTTATTATCCGTATTTTTTCTCAAGGTTGCAATCAATCTTTTTTCAAATAACTATTTAATTGCACTTGACCAGTTTCGCTAGCGTATTAAGTAGTCTTATTTAATAGATTGGACGACTGAGCTACTTAATGAACCAGCCGCTTGAGCAATATGAGATCGCACATTTGAAAACAACTTCACATTTCTGAGCATTTATTTCAAACAATATAATTTAACACTCGGATATATTAAATGAAACTGCTCAAGCGGTTGTCACTTGCAGAGCATAGTTACAAAATTGAGATTGTTCATCTGTTTCGAGTGAAATAGACTGTTTTCTTTAGTCCTGTGCACAAGTAAGAAAATTGTTAGTATGTCGCTACTAAAACAACCATAAAAATATCTCATTCGATAAACTCTGTTTTGTCATGTCGGCAAACTTATAGAAACTAACTTTTTCACATTATGCTGCAACGGAGACACTGTAATTTCACCACTTCAATTTGGAAATGAACAATAATACGAAAAACCGTGCCATCGAGTAAACACTATATCCATGAGAACGTTCGTGGCACGCGAGGTTGTAAAATCTGTGAACGGAGTAGCTACAGTACGAAGCATATATCTTGAAATCGGGTGGGGATTGCGCGGAACGCGTATTTTGGACAGGCGTAGCGGTGAGGGGCGCGGGCGGCGGGAGAGGGGCGCGCGCTATTGGTCGCTCACAAGAGCACATGCGCGAACATATCCCCACTCTGTCGAAAAAATTTCAAGATATATGCCTCCTACTGTATACAGGGTCATTTTTGGACCCCTTTTCAAACTTTGTCAGGTCATTCTTTAACAGCAGTACAATCAATTTATGAAGTAAAACAACGATCTCAGAACCAAAGGATGCACTACGCAATACAATAGCAAAGCTGAAATGTGGCACATGCGTTGAATATCACCATATTATGCTTCGACTGGTCTGTCCATACATTGCTGCTGACACTTGAGTCCTATAAAATTTCTTCGGTCATGAAGCCATACATTGCTGCTGACACTTGAGTCCTATAAAATTTCTTCGGTCATGAAGCAGTAATGTAAAACAAACGGCCAGTTGAAGCTACGTAAGTTAATTTTAGAAGCTGACAGAAGGCTTTCAGGAACAAAGAGCAGTGGAGTAGCAAAATGTTATTG
Source organism: Agriphila tristella (assembly GCA_928269145.1). NCBI lineage: Eukaryota > Metazoa > Arthropoda > Insecta > Lepidoptera > Crambidae > Agriphila > Agriphila tristella. Next base: position 22,013,510 of record OV743442.1, read on the forward strand.
TGTCCTATTCGCCGTTATTCGAAGCCTTGGTAAACAGATTGAGAATAGCGAAGCCTTTCCGTTTCCCGTTCAGCATCATTATTATAGGTCTATCTTACCAAATTACGTCACATCCGTATCCGATCTCACCCCACTATGTTCACCAGGCGGCCATTGCTGGTTTTCGCGCTCATTGGCGTCCTTTTTTCGCAACCGTTCACATCTAGTCAAACGCTGTTGGCGTTCGAAATTTAAAAATTTTGCCTAAGTAGGTCAAATGCTGTTAGCATTCGAATTTTAAAGTTTTCTAAAGTAGGTCAAACGCTGTTAGCGTTCGTAAAATTCTTAATTCGAATTTAGATTTTATATTACATATTTTTGTTGAAAAGTAACATCTTACGATTTATTTTCGGTTATCTAAAATGCGTGTGCGTAGAAATTCCAAAAAACCATACGTAAAATCAGTGTTAGTTGGGTCCGACTTTGTGTCGTCTCCGTTTTCGTCATGTTCGTGGAGTAGCAGAGAACGAGGGCGAGGGCATGGATCTACAGTAAATATGACGCGTGATTTGAATTGGATTGAGGTAATCTAACGCCTCGCCATAAGGTCAGTGACATTTTTCCATTATTTAATAATGATATGATTCTACCCACGATATGTTGAAAAATAATTTCTGTTAATTCTTACATTCGTAAAATTGCCGTTCATGAGTGATATTCGCTTTTGGCCTATGCGATCTCCTAAAAACGTTATAATTTTGACAAATTTAATGCTTATGAAAATTTTTATGTTACGGAAAACAAGTTTCGTTATATTGTCCTATTCATTTTTGGTAAAGCTATATTGTGTTGAATGTGAGCTGAGTGCACAAATACTTGTGTTTCTAAAAATATGAGAAAGTGTATGCTGCTTGAATCCTAGCACTATCCGGCCATTGCCGTGGCATTTCGTTCGACTCATAGTTTTACTTGACCAGTGTTGAGATTAACCATTGTGCCCTATTTTATTGAGATATGTTGTTTAGCCGTAGTCGTTTGAACGAGTATATTTTTTTTTTTTAAGTCACTGCTTTGAATCTGATTAGTGATACGTAACGAGGCACTTTGAACAAGAATAAGTAGTCAGTGGTTTTACAAAAGAATCTTGCCTGTAAATTGGTGTTTAATTAAAACATTTAAACAGTCAGATATTGTCTTGATTGCGGAATATTACAATTGATGGCGTATTTGATGCAGCGGCAGTAAACGCTATCAATGCGCAAAATGGCCCGGGTTCAATTCCCAGTAAAATGAGCGTACTAATCTTTTCTTGTGTATTAATAAAAATGAATGCTTTTTATTTGTATGCTTTCCAAAACCATTAATTTGATTGTGATGAAACTTGAAGGACCTTATCTGCGTACACCACCGAAGGTTCCGGCCCAAAAAAAAAAAAAAAACCCTGTTTTAACCTTTGATTGAATATATGTGTGATACTGATATATATGCTTGTCAGGTACAGCTTTATCAATAAAATTCATTGTGGGAACTGTTTTAAATAATTTGAAATCTATTTTTAATTGCAGGCAAGTCAAAAGTTTATCATAGTAATTAGATATTTTCTATTATTATTATTATACCCCTCGGTTCCAGCTTGTTCCGCAACTGAACCGGGGAAGGTCTATCGGCTGCTCCTGGCACCGTTGACACAAGTTTATGAAAGTTGTATTTACATAATTTTGTAATTAAGACATGCTGTTTACTTCCTCTATGGTAGTAAGCCCCACATGTTAAGATCTGTGTGAGTTATAACAATATTTTGAATTTGGATTTATCCGGTCGCTTTTGAGCACCGTTGATTGAACTCTGGCGGTCACTCCTGATGGATTCCGTTGATTTATCTTACTATTTAACATAAATTCGGTCACCCTCTGATGGGCACCGTCATTATAGTTATGTAATATTAATAAATATATTTACATTCGATAAACATTTATTATGGTTTAACATAAATTCGGCCGGTCGCTCCTGAGCACCGTCGGTTGATGTTTTGATATAAAAATTATTTCGGTTGCTTTTGATGAGCACCGTCCAGGCACCATACATATTTTAACTCATTTTATCTTATTATTTTATTTTATTATTCTGTGTAAATACTGTCCTTAATCCCTGAGGGGGAGGAACTTAAAAAGGGGATCATCCAAGATATTCCCGTACTTCTGGTGGGCACCATGTTTCTAACAACCACTAGTTGCTGCTTACAGAACAACCAGAAGATGACATTTTGAAATTTTCTTTGGTGAGTTATTTATTAATATTTATTTTTATAACCTTGGACCTAGTAAAACAAGTTATTACGATTGAATATTTTAATCAATATATTTTCCAGTTATTTAAAATGTTTCTTTATTAAAAATATCGAACCGGGTGCTAGCTAAGTCCGGGTGTCGCAAAGGAGGTTCACCAACAGTTGCGTTCTGGTGCTTCACTGACCGCTGCCGTGGCACACTCGATGCGCTCGCTCGGCTCGCGCTTTATTTTGCCGTTTTGTGACCAAAAGGTCACAGTTTTAATCTAACCTAACTGGTGATGTCCCTTTTGGATACACTGTAACCAAAATAAGTGTAGCAGATATTATGTTATGTTTGAAAATTTTAAATTCATTTGTATGCTTTGAAGACTAATATTGTCTCATGAATGAGTCCGAGGACAGATCAGATATCCTAGCTAGTTTTGAAGCTGTGGGTTTAGTTAAGTGGTCACTGCAAGGGTTGTGCTTGTTTTACATTTTAAATTTTATGAAGATAGTCTGATGATGTTGGTTTTATTACAAAGTGCATTGATATCCGATTTGCTGGGGGCGTGTAATGTGTATGTACATAAATACATAAAGTGCTAGTTTTTATTGTACTTTGATCACGTTGTGGTGTACATTAATAGATAGGAATTTTAAAAATCACTTTAACTTGTAAATGTTTTGTTGTGATATAAACCCTATTTAATTCTTGGGGAATCTCGATTTTACTCAGACCTTGATTGAATCATTCTATATTTTGATTATTATCTTAGCACGGTGTAGATATCAAGTTAACATTTTGTTATATACTTACTTAAATACTTGTTGAATATTTCAGTAGAATATGAAAGCACTTCTATTTAGCTACCATACATGTACCATAGGAAGGTATTCTGGAAATCATTTTAAAATAATACCCCTAATTGCACTTTGACATAAGTCAGTTGTTGTAAACACTGTCGATCTGATGTTATATTGGTTGGAGTCTGCGATTAAGTTACTTAAATATGCTTTCCTAATCAAAGCTTAATTACCATGGGGCAGCACTGGCACCCGGATTTTGTTTATTTATCTGGGTGCTAATACTTGATTTGTTAGATAACAGAGGTAATCTTCTTGGTGGATGATTCCAAAGTATTTATGTGATTTTAATTGAATAATTAAATGCAAGTATATTAATTGTAATTATTATTACTATCATTGTTGATATGCAACATTTTTGCTATATTGTTAGAAATTCAAGTTCAAAACGAATGTTATATAAGTATTAAGTTTATGCTGCGTGCAGTTTTTCCGATGGCCATAGAAACCATGACATTTAGAAACTTAAGTGATTTAATTTTCTTTTAAATATTTATTTTATAGATTGATAAAAATAAAATATTTTATTTACTTACCTTTACCTACAAAAGACGAAACTTTGTCTACAGAAAGTAAAGACATGTTGAAATAATTAAAGTCATATTTCTTTCTTTGATATGCAGTACTGTCATATTTGTTCTTTTAATACATCTTTTGATTTTATCTATTACATTTATTATTTTGTCTATACCTAGTATTTTGATTCCCAATGTTAAGATGTCATTTAATTTTGCGATGATAATTAAAAATGTTACAGTTAAGTGTAGTGAGTACTTAGCTAAATAAGTATGTACCTACTTAACTATTTATTTTTTGTTTTGTTTTTGGCTAACACAGCTGCTGTGTGCTGACTACTGCTGACCAATCGAATACTAAATGTTTTATTAAGTGTAAAAATTCAAAGGGACTTGTTAATGTTAATTAATATTCGATAGCAATTTATATAACACTTACGTGTAATACTAGTGCTTGTTCCACCTACACATAAAACTTATGTTAGACGTGACACAACAAGATGTCGCAGACAGTGGCGCACACATGTCTGTGTGCTCTCTAGCTAGCTAGTCGGCCTAAGTTAATCAACGCCAAAGGTTAAATCTAAAAAAGTTACCTTTGGCTTAAGTCAGTCGTATAACGTTTATTTTTGGGTAGGTATTTATTGAGTTCAGTTCGCAGTTTACGTTAAAGTAATTTAATCAAGTATCTGATATAGAAGTAATAACTTTGTGATCGCGTTCACAAAGGTTTATTTTATTATGATATCTAAATCCAGTTAGGGATTTTATAAAGATCTTTTTAGTAAGGTGTATCTTTAAGTGAAATAATTGTGCAGCAACTGACACCACAGTTGTAATTAAAGAATCTGAGAAGAAAACGTTGTCTTGTCAAAGATAATTTTGAAGTAGGCGATCGACGCGACTTAAGCAGAGATGCACTGTCAGCCAGCAGTCATATTAAACGATAACATGACTAAAATATTATGAGTTAGATAATGTATGTTAAATAATTACTTCAGTAAATTTTATGAGAATTTATTTAAAGCTGATTTGTCAATGGACTTTGTTTCAGTTTTAATTGTTATGTTTTTGTATTTTTTTTTTTCTTCCCTTTACTAATTTTAAAGAAAGATTTATTTTGATCTAAATTAAAATAATTTTTAAGAGTAATAAACTATTTATCATTTAAAGTGTCACATTGGCGTCCTGTCCCTGTTCACCAGGCGATAACAAACAATGTCTCAATCTGTTTACCAAGGCTTCGAATAACGGCGAATAGGACACAATAGGAGCGTTTTACCTACCATTAAAACGCATATTGTGTCTGAAGCCTTATTCGAAGCCTACCTTCAAGGGCTGCCTGGTATGCATTCAATGCTAATTAGTTGTAAAGTATTTTTCAGATTTTGAGACTGCAATGAGCGCGAAAACCAGCAATGGCCGCCTGGTGAACATAGTGGGGTGAGATCGGATACGGATGTGACGTAATTTGGTAAGATAGACCTATAATAATGATGCTGAACGGGAAACGGAAAGGCTTCGCTATTCTCAATCTGTTTACCAAGGCTTCGAATAAGGCTTCAGACACAATATGCGTTTTAATGGTAGGTAAAACGCTCCTATTTATTTTATATTCTTCAACCAGGATCCGACCAGCAGTTTTTACGCGATTAGGCGGGTCCCCACCAAGCGCGCTGCCTCGCGAGGCAAGACGTTAACCGCGTGTGGCGGGCCTCCCTTTCCCTCTCCCTCTCCCTCATCCTTTCCATCATCCTTTCCCATACCCTTCTCGTCTCGTCCCCGACCTCTTAACAAAAATTTGAGTCCTTATTTCACCTTTATAGGGGCTGAATCATATCCACCGTGTTGGACTTCAAAATAAATGTCATTTTCGCAATCACCATCCCATTAAACCCTAAGAACGACATCCATATTGATTTTTATGTTTACTTACCCATATTACCCCCTAAGGGATGATTTTTAAAATAACAAATGATGTGTTTGCCTATTTATTTTTAGACGTGCTGCTACGAGTTTTAAAGTTGTAATTTCAATTTTATGTTTTTTTTTATACAAAATTTGAACCCCATTTTCATCCTTTTAGGGGTTAAATCATGTCCACCGTGTTGGACTTAAAAATAAATGTAATTTTCGCAATCACCATCCTATTAAATTTCTGAAAATCAACCCCTTAAGGGGTAAATGGAGTAAAAAGCCTAAACTCGATATGGATGTCGTTATTGAGGTTTAATGGGATGTTGATTGCGAAAATGGCATTTATTTTTAAGTCCAACATAGTAGCTATGTTTCAACCCCTAAAGGGAAAATGGGGTTAATGTTTTGTATTAAACAATAATATTAAACATACATTTTAACTTGAAACTTCGTAGGAGTACTTTTGAAAACTAACAAGTTTTAAAAGCAAACAGGTATTTTGTGATTTTCCGTTAATGAACCCCTTAGGGGTAGATGGGTTTAATAAACCCATAGAATAGAATAGAACAGAATATCATTTATTTGCACTTGATTCGGGTATTCTGGAGGTCTTTAAAAGATCTGCCTTTTCAACCATTATAGAGGTTAATGGTTGAAAAGGCAGATCTTTGACACCGTTTGAGCGTCGCACGGTCGACCCGCGCGAGCCCCCCTCCCGCCACTCGCCTTCCCCCGTTCGTGACGGTGAGCGTGCGCGTGAATTTAAAAAGAAATAATTTATAATTATCTTACCTATTTTTTTATTACTTCCTTGAATTATTATTTGATTTTGTAAAGGGGTCTCAAAATTACCCTGTATTGCGCGCTCCCTTGCATTTATAGGCCTTAATGGGCGGGCTCGGACTTATTTCAATGGCACGCGCAATCCTAATGACTGACGTCACTGACGCGTTTTACGACCCCGCGTGCCACGAACGTTCTCATGGACTATAGTAGTGACACACTTGTAAAATAATGTTAAAAATATAACTTCTTGAATGTCGTTTAACTTCTTCGTATTATGCGCTTTATTGCAAGGTTACAAAGTTCATTTTTAGTAGCAAAACTTAAGAGTCCATTCCCAAATCTAGCGTCAAAAATCGTACCAATGAGGTTTGTAAGTTGTCCAGAGAGCCAAGCCTCCTTCACTACAACCGTTCACGACGATAGAACATATAAAAAGACCAAAAGTAAAATATACAGTGTGACACGAAAATGTCGTATTATACTTCAAAAAAACACATTACAATAGTCCGTTTATTGCGTCAGTTTCTTACTTGTCCTATTTAGTCTACAGTTTTTGACAATTGTCATACGTTTTTTAAATTGAAATCCTTTTAAAAATGTCTTATTATTATTATGTGTATATCCATGATTCAAGAAAACAAGGGAACAAAGAATTAAGCTTTTTTTCTGTCATCAGTTCATGTGTACCCATTACAAAATTATTATAATGCATTTCAATTGTGACTTTTTTCTCTTAGCAAACGAAACAGTTAAAAAGATGAATGAACGTTATTTTCAGAACTGTTACAGGTAATATGGGAGTCAGGGAGTTAGATTTTACATGACTGGTAACACAATGTCGTCTACCTGACCCGTCTCTCGGAATGCTATACCTGGCGCAGTATATTAACTACCATGATTATATCAAAATGACAATTTCTTCCGTAATCTATGTGTGTAAAAAGATTTGTTGCATTACCTATATGATTATTTCAATAAAGAGTTTTGTGAAGATTGTTTACCAAATAGGACAAGATTTAGATAGACATAAACAGACTAAGATTTTTACGTATTTGTCACGATAATCAGGGTTGCTAAGTTTCGTGCCTTTTGGTAAACATTAGCACGTGACTCGCTGTTGTAGGCACATAACGCTGTTATCCACGATTTTAGCTTTTACAAAATATATTTTAGCATGTTCCGACAACTAACGGCAATAATTGTTCGCTATGAACTATGTTATCAAAGCAAAATGAGTTGATAAATATTAAACGGGTAGTATTTAATCGGGTAACAATAAAGTCCCATTTTGGGTATCAAAAATACTGAATAATATGGAGTATTGAAATACTAAGTGGGTTACGGACTGAGGGCGACTACAGATATTGAAAATAGGCGTCTTTAAAATACAAATTGAGTAACTAGTTATTTAGAACGGGTGACCAAATTACTATTTGGGCGACAACTTTAGGGCACACAACGTTTTTGAAATTTGGCATATGTTTTATTTAAAAAAAGGTGACTATTATCCTAATCAAGATGACAAAAATACCATGTTGGGGAACTTAAATCAGTTATATAGTTACCTACTTGGCATAATATTTGCCCACTTAGTATTTTTGTCACTCATTTAGAATTTTCACTGCTAACTTAAATTATTTATCTCCCACATGTGTCGCCCGTTTTACGCATTTTTGTAATCCACTGTTTGTCACCCGTTTAGTTATTTTGTCGCCTAAAAAATAAACAGCTGCCCGGTTTAGTATTTAAGTATCCCATTAACAGTCACCTTTAATTATTTCCAGCCACCCAATCAATTAATTCCCATATTAAACTCCGGTAAGTCCACCTGTCATTTGGTTTGATTTTTGTTTTTTTCGACGTTTCGGCATCTTTGCAGCTGCCGTGGTCACGGGGGACTGAAGCTGCTCGTGAGCACACAATAGTGAGTCACGTGCTAATGTTTAACCTTAATATCAATTTTACTTTGTCAATTTTCTATGTTTTTTGTACAAATACTTCGTTATATCGTCGTGAACGGTCATACAAAGGTCAGGCATCTTTCGTTGATAGTCTAAGCGTCGGAGCAGAGTTGTTTGGGCGTGTAGACGGTGGCGTTGGGGTCCAGCGCGGCCGACAGCCGCAGCGACGGCGCCAGCTCCGCGGGCATCACCGCCAGGAGCTGGGCTTTTAACTCTTCGATCTCTTTCTCTTGTCTTGATATTAGTCCTAAAGAGAAGGAGATAGTGATGGAGTTGAGTGTCCGTTTTCGGATAGTGAGACATATTTTTTTGCTATGTTCTGGAGTGTAGCGGTGTCGTGCGTGAGTGTGGCAGTGTTAGTGCATGAGAAGTAGTAAGACACTCATAAGTGTTAGTGCGTGTTGCGTGAGTATAAGTGTGTTAGTGCGTGAGTATAAGTGTGTTAGTGCGTAAGTGTTGTGTCAGTGTCAGTGCGCGAGTGTGGCAGTGTCAAAGCGTGTGTGGCAGTGTCACAGCGTGCGTGGCAGTGTTAGTGCATAAGCGTGAGTATAAGTGTTGACGTGAGTATGAGTGTCAATGTGCGTGAATATGAGTGCCAGTGAGTGAGTAATGAGTGTCAGTGAGTGATTATGAGTGTCAGCGGGTGAGTGTGGCAGAGTTAATGAGTGAGTGTGACAGTGTCAGTGCGCGAGTGTGGCAGTGTTAGTGCGTCAGTATCAGTGCGTAAGTGTAGCAGTGTCTGTGTGGTGCGTGTGGCAGTGTATGAATGGCAGTGTTAGTGCGCGAGCGTGTGTATGAGTGTTAGTGCGTGAGCGTGAGTATTAGTGCATGAGTATGAGTGTAAGTGCGTTAGTGTGGTGGCAGTGTCAGTGCGCGAGTGCGTAAGAGTGTCATTGTCAGTGCGTGAGTGTGGCAGTATTAGTGCGTGAGTATGAGAGTGTAAGTGCGTTAGTGTGGTGGCAGTGTCAGTGCGCGAGTGCGTAAGAGCGTCATTGTCAGTGCGTGAGTGTGGCAGTATTAGTGCGTGAGTATGAGAGTGTAAGTGCGTTAGTGTGGTGGCAGTGTCAGTGCACGAGTGCGTAAGAGCGTCATTGTCAGTGCGTGAGTGTGGCAGTATTAGTGCGTGAGTATGAGAGTGTAAGTGCGTTAGTGTGGTGGCAGTGTCAGTGCGCGAGTGCGTAAGAGCGTCATTGTCAGTGCGTGAGTGTGGCAGTATTAGTGCGTGAGTATGAGAGTGTAAGTGCGTTAGTGTGGTGGCAGTGTCAGTGCGCGAGTGCGTAAGAGCGTCATTGTCAGTGCGTGAGTGTGGCAGTATTAGTGCGTGAGTATGAGAGTGTAGGTGCGTTAGTGTGGTGGCAGTGTCAGTGCGCGAGTGCGTAAGAGCGTCATTGTCAGTGCGTGAGTGTGGCAGTATTAGTGCGTGAGTATGAGAGTGTTAGTGCGTGAGTGTGGTGGCAGTGTCAGCGTCCTCTCACCGTCCTGTATGTGCATGTGCCGCTTGGCATCGCCGAGTGCCGACAGTAGGTCTAACTTGACGCGCGTCTCAGCGGATAGCGACCGCTCCAGGTGCGTGGCTCGTTCTTGTAGGGCTCCCCACGCGCCCGCTAGCGCCCCGGACTCTTGCCGCGACTCCAGCGATCGGACCTGCAAATACATCATATTTTACACCAAAGCTTGTAGCCAATGTCACAATTAAAAAATTTCGCTATCGCTTCGCTCCGAAAAATGTATGGATTTGACGTTTTAAAATTCGATTATTTACGAAACCTTATGTCAATTCCATACATGTTTCGAAAGCGAAGCAATAACGAAGAGTTGCAAATGTTACTTTGGCTAGGTGGGTCTGTTTTAATTAAAGCATGAGCGATGACTGTTTAGTTAATCACTTGTCTGTGTGTGAGACACATGTGGGATTAGTACTAGTGAGTAATGGATGTTGTGAAGTTAAGTGATGATAGATCCAGAGAGGGGCTCTTTTCTCGACAGTATGTAAACGCAGTCTTAATGAGATTCGAATGTATCCAAAGTTATTTGGAAATACGCAGACTGTAGTGTGGTCACTTGGTCACGGTGTACTGCCTCCGTGTGTGTGTGTGTGTGTGTGTATGTGAATGTCATTCTGTGTGTGTCACCTGGTCAGCGGTGTGGCACAGGTCTCGCTGTAGCGTGGCGATAGTGTCGCGCGCCCGCTGCAAGTCCCGCCGCAGTGTGGCCGCCTCATTCTCCGTCACTAGTGTACGTGTGTATGTGTGTGTCACCTGGTCAGCGGTGTGGCACAGGTCTCGCTGTAGCGTGGCGATAGTGTCGCGCGCCCGCTGCAAGTCCCGCCGCAGTGTGGCCGCCTCATTCTCCGTCACTAGTGTACGTGTGTATGTGTGTGTCACCTGGTCAGCGGTGTGGCACAGGTCTCGCTGTAGCGTGGCGATAGTGTCGCGCGCCCGCTGCAAGTCCCGCCGCAGTGTGGCCGCCTCATTCTCCGTCACTAGTGTACGTGTGTATGTGTGTGTCACCTGGTCAGCGGTGTGGCACAGGTCTCGCTGTAGCGTGGCGATAGTGTCGCGCGCCCGCTGCAAGTCCCGCCGCAGTGTGGCCGCCTCATTCTCCGTCACTAGTGTACGTGTGTATGTGTGTGTCACCTGGTCAGCGGTGTGGCACAGGTCTCGCTGTAGCGTGGCGATAGTGTCGCGCGCCCGCTGCAAGTCCCGCCGCAGTGTGGCCGCCTCATTCTCCGTCACTAGTGTACGTGTGTATGTGTGTGTCACCTGGTCAGCGGTGTGGCACAGGTCTCGCTGTAGCGTGGCGATAGTGTCGCGCGCCCGCTGCAAGTCCCGCCGCAGTGTGGCCGCCTCATTCTCCGTCACTAGTGTACGTGTGTATGTGTGTGTCACCTGGTCAGCGGTGTGGCACAGGTCTCGCTGTAGCGTGGCGATAGTGTCGCGCGCCCGCTGCAAGTCCCGCCGCAGTGTGGCCGCCTCATTCTCCGTCACTAGTGTACGTGTGTATGTGTGTGTCACCTGGTCAGCGGTGTGGCACAGGTCTCGCTGTAGCGTGGCGATAGTGTCGCGCGCCCGCTGCAAGTCCCGCCGCAGTGTGGCCGCCTCATTCTCCGTCACTAGTGTACGTGTGTATGTGTGTGTCACCTGGTCAGCGGTGTGGCACAGGTCTCGCTGTAGCGTGGCGATAGTGTCGCGCGCCCGCTGCAAGTCCCGCCGCAGTGTGGCCGCCTCATTCTCCGTCACTAGTGTACGTGTGTATGTGTGTGTCACCTGGTCAGCGGTGTGGCACAGGTCTCGCTGTAGCGTGGCGATAGTGTCGCGCGCCCGCTGCAAGTCCCGCCGCAGTGTGGCCGCCTCATTCTCCGTCACTAGTGTACGTGTGTATGTGTGTGTCACCTGGTCAGCGGTGTGGCACAGGTCTCGCTGTAGCGTGGCGATAGTGTCGCGCGCCCGCTGCAAGTCCCGCCGCAGTGTGGCCGCCTCATTCTCCGTCACTAGTGTACGTGTGTATGTGTGTGTCACCTGGTCAGCGGTGTGGCACAGGTCTCGCTGTAGCGTGGCGATAGTGTCGCGCGCCCGCTGCAAGTCCCGCCGCAGTGTGGCCGCCTCATTCTCCGCGGCCGCCGCCGCTGCCGCCCGGCCGCGACACCACTCGCTCTCACACTCTCCGCTAACAATCAAAGGTTAGGTAAAGGTTACATCACTTTCAGACAACATCAAAATTAGAAAGTAGTTATAATAAATAAACAACGTAACTTCAGGCTTATAAACTAGGCTTATAAACTTAACATTGTTATGGATCTATGGATCACTCGCAGGTCGTCAGAAAAGCAAGTGTCAAAAACACAAATCGCCAGAAAATGCAAGTTGACGGAATTGCAACTCGTCAGATTTTGCAACTCGTCAAACACGCAGCCGACAGACACGTAACCATAGAATACATTACAAGTACCTACAGAATATGCACTCCGCAAAATCATTTTAATTAATAACGACTCTTGCTGCGACACAGTAAAGTGCAATTCAGATCGCACAGCGCTCCCGTCCCTACTATTATATTCACCTATGGTTGCCTCTTTCTATCGCGTAACTTTTATCTTTTCTGACGTATGGTTCGTCCGTACCGGACGGACCCGCCGCCGACTACTTGTAGCTTCATACTTAAAGCGCGGATTGCGCCTGGCCTGAAGCAACGACAGATTTCGCAACTCGTCAGTCATCGCAATTTTCGCAACTCGTCAAATACGCATTTTTTTTTCTTTCTTAGGCACTTAAATTATGTCTTAATTGTCTACGTCAAGCTCCCAAGTTTTATTTAAAGGTTAAACACCATTAAACGTGTCATCGCAGCGAGCCAGCCATCGAGCGAGCCCTTCACAACTTCATCTACTCAACGAGCAGTACCTGGGCTACCAATCTTAGTGACATTTTTAATAGAGACTTGTGATTGGATATTTTTTAATAGATAATCTCGATTTCGGCAAATGTCGCAGTGCGCGAGAATCACAACTCGCCAGATAGTGTCGACTTGCGTTTTTGACTCGAGGTGTGGAATAAGATGGGAACCTTTAATTTATACAAACGACTAAAACATTAACTAAGAGAAAATATTGGGGCCAAGGCGAGATCCTTGAAGGACATCTGACTTAGATTTTATTTCAACACTTTATTGTCAACCTAACCTGCTAAGGCTAATCAGTGAGGTAACCGTAAGATTTCAAACAAGCTATAAATCTTCCTGTTTTTATTTCATTCAACAGATTAGAAAACATCATTAATAAAAATCAGCGATCCACTTTGTAAAAAACTTTATTGAAACTGGTATGTATCAGCATTTGCAGGCCAGCCAATTCGCGTAGCAGAATGGTATAGTGGCCGGCAAACATCTTGAAATCGGGTGGGGATCGCGCAGAACGCGTTTTTGGGGTATGCGTAGCGGTGAAGTATGTACGCGCGAGCGGCGGGAGAGGGACCTATCCCCACTCCTCGCCCAGCCGCCGCTCCTCGCCGCCGCCGCAGTGTGTACACTGGCCCGTAGTTACCTGTTGGTCCGCGCGTGGCGCTGCTGGTGGCGCAGCAGCTGCGACTCCACGTGCGTGCGCGCGCGCCGCTCCTCGCCGCCGCCGCAGTGTGTACACTGGCCCGTAGTTACCTGTTGGTCCGCGCGTGGCGCTGCTGGTGGCGCAGCAGCTGCGACTCCACGTGCGTGCGCGCGCGCCGCTCCTCGCCGCCGCCGCAGTGTGTACACTGGCCCGTAGTTACCTGTTGGTCCGCGCGTGGCGCTGCTGGTGGCGCAGCAGCTGCGACTCCACGTGCGTGCGCGCGCGCCGCTCCTCGCCGCCGCCGCTGTGTGTACACTGGCCCGTAGTTACCTGTTGGTCCGCGCGTGGCGCTGCTGGTGGCGCAGCAGCTGCGACTCCACGTGCGTGCGCGCGCGCCGCTCCTCGCCGCCGCCGCAGTGTGTACACTGGCCCGTAGTTACCTGTTGGTCCGCGCGTGGCGCTGCTGGTGGCGCAGCAGCTGCGACTCCACGTGCGTGCGCGCGCGCCGCTCCTCGCCGCCGCCGCAGTGTGTACACTGGCCCGTAGTTACCTGTTGGTCCGCGCGTGGCGCTGCTGGTGGCGCAGCAGCTGCGACTCCACGTGCGTGCGCGCGCGCCGCTCCTCGCCCAGCCGCCGCTCGAGCGTCGCCGCCGCGCGCTCGCTGCCCCGCCACGCGGACACCCTGCCCAACACATTCAATGTACACATTTGACATGTAAGTTGGATGGCTTTTCGTCAGTGGGATGGAAAAAATTAAACATATCTTAATATATAAAATCGTAAACTGAATGACTGATCTACCAACGCACAGCCACAGAATACATAATAGTACAAGTACAGAAGATCCACTCCGCAAAGTCAATTATTTAAATAGCGACTCTATTCCATACACAATAAAGTGCAATTCAGGTTGCACACCGCTCCCTTGGCTACAGTTATATTCACCTAGAAGTTGCCTCTCTTTCTATCGCGTAGCTCTTATTTCCTCTAACGAATTCAGGGTTTCACTTTCTTCTTTTATATAATAATTAAATAACAGGTAGTTAATTTATTACAAGTTATGAGGTTGTGAAATAATGTGTAGGTACTTAAATATGTTTCAAAATAACCTAGGATAAGTACAGTCAACGCCACATCAGACATGCTGACTTTGAGTCAATTTGCTTTCATACGAAATGAAATTGTATTCATAATTAACTTTATTTCGAAAGTAGGTAAGTGTACTTACCTAATCTATAAATTATTATTTCAGTATATAGTTGGGTGAATATTGTGTAACAAATAAGACAAGTAAGTACCTACCTAAGAATAAATGGATACTAAATACTAATACGTTTCGATGTCGTTTGGAACTTTTGGAAGTGTGAAAAACACGTGAGGTTCGGATCCTTTTTATTAGTATTAAGGCAGCCCATTACGATGTCATATGCCTTCATTTTGGTTATAATAATATTATTAGAGTGACTATCGAAATCGAACTGCTAACGTGCGAGCCAGCCGGCACGCTATAGCCCTCTGAAATTAGTCCGTCCGGACGGACCCGCTGGCTACTTGTAGCTTCGTACCTAAAGCGCGGAGTGGGCCTAGCCTGGCACAGCCCAAACCGCTGGACCTAGAAACTTGTTATTTTGCACACAGATACCTTATACAGTGTAGGCATCCACTAAGGAAGGATTTTTGAAAATTCTATCCCTAAGGGGATGAAAGTTTGTATGAAAGTCCCTCAGTTTTGAAGCTAGGATCATCAAATTTTGTGTTTAGGCTGACGATTGAAAATTAATATATACGGGTCTCGGCGTTTTTCAAAATTCTACCCCCGAAGGGGTCAAAAGGGGGATGAAGTTGTGAATTGAAGAAAATCCTTTATTTTTGAAGTAAAAATTGCTAAATATATAATTTAGGCTTATGGATGGGAATCTTACGCAACGTATATTGTTATTGTTAATGTTTCAACCCCTACGGGGATGAAATGGGGGTGAAAAGGTGTAAAAAAAACTAAAAATAGACATGGATGTCGTTATTGGGGTTTTCTGGGATGACGATTGCAAAAATGACATTTATTTGAAAGTCTAACACGGTGGACATGATTTAATCCTTCAGGGGGTGAAAATGGGGTTCAAATTTTGTATGGAAAAATAATATTAAATGGACATTACAACTTTAAACTTCGAAGGAGCACGTCTAAAAATAAATAAGCAAACATATAACGAAGAACTTTCAACCAGGATCCGACCAGCCATTTCTACGCGATTCGGTGGGTCCCCACCAAGCGAGCAGCCTCGTGCAAGGTCCGCCACACGCAACAAACGTCTTACCTCGCGAGGCAGCACCCTTGGTAGGGACCCACCTAATCGTGTAAAAATGGCAGGTCGGATCCTGGTTGAAAGTTCTCTAAAGATTTTCTCTAATATCCACGCGGACGAAAGCTAGACCTAAATAAAGAGCGATGATTATTTGTTTGACTGTGTTTTTATTCCAATCTCCATACTTTCAAAAGAAGTTTAATTGATATCTTTTAATTTTTTTACTACATTGCATTACTGCTTATATGAATTTAAAATATTAAGGTGCGAGCGTACATCTGCTCAGTTGCGCATCGGTTTATGCTTTGAGGCAACGTTCTCACGACGAACCAAGCTTGAGCGAGTGTCAATATCGGCTCGGATAGTATCCGACTGAACAACTTTTACTAGGAGACCAACTCTGAAATCGCGAAAAAAACAGATGTTTCATACAAAAATTATTAACGAAAATATTTTGATACAATGGGCAGAACACATAGCGAGAAGAACGGCGGAAAGTTTCTTGAATGGCTCGCTCGCACCGGACGACGCCACAGAATACATAATAGTACAAGTACAGAAGCCGCATTCCGCAACATCATTTAATTAAATAGCGACTCTTGGTACGACTCAATAAGGCGCAATTCAGATCGCACACCGCTACAGCGCCTACAGTTATATTCACCTACAAGTTTTCTCTCTTTCTATCGCGTAGCTCTCATCTCTTCTGACACCGTTAGGGTTGTCGTCTTTCAAATGAACTGCGTAGCATTATATCATAAAAGGAAAGTGATTTTGCGTACCATGGTTAAAGAAAATCTTACTATAATATTCGAATATTACAATGATATTTAATAATCTAAGTAGGTACCTAGTACGTAAATATGGGAGACATAAAGATAACAAAAGTCAACTTTTGGTAGGTAGTTAGGTAGGAAGGTACCTATCCTAAAGTTCAGACTACAGCTACTATGTATATGTATAGGAGGTACTCAGTTGTTTATCCTTACTTGTCCTATTTCGTTATTTAGAAAACAGTTTTTGTTTGTTGTCATACAACACCTATTAAAAAATATGCTTTCTTACGAAATCAAATTATCATTATAATTAACTTTATTTCGTAAGTACCTACCTAATCTATAAATTATTATTTCAATAAATAGTTGGGTGAAGATTGTTTAGCAAATAAGACAAGTAGGTACCTATCTAAGAATAAACGGACTATAAGTAGATATATAAACTAGGTACATATCAAGACAAGCGTTCTTCTTACCAGTTTACAATATTATTATGACAAAATGACGAGGAAGCGCGGAAAACGTGCGCGGTGCGAGCGCTCAGGCGGGCGTGAGGCCCTATGCCAGTTGTATCGTGGACGATACGCCGAGCGGTAGGTATCTAACGCGTGGCCTTGAGCGAGTGACGGATGCCTGACGACGCTCCGTGGGTAGGCCGCGAGGGTGAAGGTCGCGGTACGCCGCTGGATGCGGGTAGCGCAGGACCGATCGTCGTATAGATCCTTAGGGGAGGCCTATACCCAGCAGTGGGTGTCGTGCGGCTGATATGATGATGAAGATGATGATACATGTAGTACATACTTGTGCTGCAGCGCGGCGTGGGCCTGCTTGAGCTGCAGGTGGTCGGCGCGGCGCTGGCGGTCGGCGGCGGCGGCGGCGGCCAGCGCGCGGCGCGCGTCCGCTTCGCTATTCCGCGCTGCCGCCACCTCCGCCTTCAGCCGGCGGACCTCTTCGGAACACGACCTACTTTCGCGAGCCTCGCGGGATTCCTTCGCCTCTTTCTCGCGCTACGATAGACGAGAAAAGAGAAGTTTCTATAAATGAAAGCATATTTCACCATTGCACCAAGGTCCGCGCACATAATGTCGGGTCGCAGCGGGCTGCAGCGCAGCGCCAAATGGTTACTTAACACGTTAGTGAAGTGAAGGCGAATGCAACACAGACAGTAGCTGCACTGTAACGCAGCCGCATCAAGTATTACAATCAGGGCTGCACCACAGACATTTGAAAAATTGCCTGCAGTATGATCGGCTATGTAAGGCATTGTTTTAACAAATCCGGCTGCAATACAGCTTACACTCGTTATGTAATACAATCTAATATTACAAAAAACTGGCTATACACTCTGTACGTACAGTACGTAACAAGATAAAACTTTAAAAGCAATAAAGGTGTGTTAAAATTCTGTATGGCAGAATATTTACTATGAAAATTTATTTATTTTATTTTATATATTTTACATTCACAGTTGAATCAACAGTTATTATGTTAACTATAGCCATCTCAATATACGACAGAAAATCATTTATAGCCTAATAAAATAAGGTTAAAAAAATGCGTTTTGAGGAATTAATTCCCAGTAAGCTGGAAATAGTTTTATTAGCTTCAGTTGGTATATAAATCTACATATAATAAAACACTTCGATAGCTGGTAGCTGGTTCAAATATTATTGTTTATTCCTTGGAAATTAAATTATCCAGTACAAATATTTTGCACAACAGTTTTCAGTGACGACCATTACGATAGTCAATTGTTTTATATTTTCTTTTCACATACTTTTTAAACGTATGGAACACTCAAAAGAGTTTTTAATATTCCGCGGTTTGCATACAACCTCATGTAGCTAAATTGGCTTATACACATCGCCCACCAAGGACAAACTGAGCTTTGTCCTTCAAAAATTACTTAATATGCTATACACTATCGCCCACCATGACACAATTAAATAAGGTGAACTAAACACAAGATATAAAACTTAAACAAATTTAAAATATGACACATGAAATATTAGTAAAAACATTAATTTTAACAATAGAGAGAAAACTAAAATAATCATCAGGTTGAGTTGCAATTACACTGCCAACAATAAAGCCAAGAAACGTCCAGAAGGTAGGTTGATAAAACATACTTATCAAATACTTACGTGACCATTAAAGTCCATTCCTACATTAACATTCTCAAGTCAAGATGTTCGTAACGAAACGGATTCTACTATGGTAAGTTTACATTATTTCATGTTTTTCAAGTTTTAACTTTAATAATTTCTAAATCAGTACTATTATTCTTAAGTTTCTTATATTCAATAGTTTCTTTTTGCAGAAACTCTGGACCTCGAAGCCACATTTCATTTTTCACTAGTTCTGACGGAGACAAACCTCGTGACGCCACATCAGCTGGATTACATTTAGATGTAACGTGTGACCAATGGTGTGAATCTAAATTCGTAATAATTTCCGACACTCGATTTGCCACAAAAACCTTCCAGCGATTTGGTGTACTGTTCAACCAAGCGAGTACTACCGTTGAGTCTGTCCACGCATGCAGGCGAGTTTTGTCAATCTTTAGTACTGATGCTATTTCCATCATCAACCGAGTAAGCAGTACAGCACCGCATAACTCCAGTCTCGGGATTGAGACCTGTTTTATAGGTGAAACCTTTGTTTTTGCTGATAACAGCGACACACGAATTATTCCATTGCAGTCAATTACTCTTGCATACAGTACTGCTGCATATGCATCCTTGGAAGCATCGCAAAAGCCATGCAGTTCCACAATATCTTCAGTCTTGGTTCCGATCCACCTCGGTACGGTAAGGTTGCTTAAATGTATCAACTCCTGACGATAAGCAAGCCACTCCTTCAAAAGTTCATCAGGCACTGCTTCGTCCCAACCTATGCCAGCCGACCACAGCTTCTGAATGATTATTTTTGAAATTATAATACTTGGTGCGGCCCACCCTAAGGGATCATAGAATCGTGATATATCCGATATAATTTTTCTTTTAGTTACAGGTTCTTCGAAGGTGGGTCCTCCACTTTATAGCGGAAGGAGTCTTCACTGCGATTCCAGGTAAGTCCTACAATCTTCATAACTTCATCTGTTTTTATCTTTAAACTTTCATTATTTACTTCTGTTAATTCCTGAGTTTCACTAGATTTGTTTTCACCTTTCATTGCTTTCATTAATTCCTCATTATTAGAAGTCCATTTTTGTAGCTGAAAACCAGCCTTTTCTAATAATGCATTCATTTCTTCATACAGCTTTATTCCTTCTTCAACGGTTTCACACCCTGACAAAAAATCGTCCATATAAAAGTCTGTCAATACTTTCTCGGCTGCAATAGGATATTTGTTACCTTCATCTAAAGCCACTTGTTGTAGGGCTTTCACCGCGAGATACGGAGCCGACGCCACCCCGAAAGTAACTCTTGTAAGCCGATAATGATTTATTTCAGCGTCTTCTTCGTCTCTCCATAAAATCCTTTGAAAATCGATATCTTTACGATCAACCTTCACCTGCCGATACATTTTTACTATATCAGCTGCTAGACAAATGCCATTCATTCGCCAGCGCAATACGATGTGTCTCAAGTCTAGCTGCAAAGTTGGACCTACAAGTAACTGATCATTCAATGACAGATTGTTGCTACCCTTGCAAGACGCATCGTATACCACCCTTACTTTTGTAGTATCCTTGTCTTCACGTATAACAACATGGTGTGGTAAGTAAATCGCTTTTGAATTATTTATTTCTGCCTTCGGTACCAATTCCATATGACCCATTGCAACATATTCATTAATAACCTCCTTGTATTTTTCTTTCAGGTCTCCATTCTTCAATCTCCTTTCTAATGAATAAAATCTTTTTTCAGCTATCTGCAAGGAATTGGTTACTTCAGGAGCTTCAGCTTTAAGTGGAAGCTGTACAATATATCTTCCCGTTTCATCTCGGCGAGTTGAGGCAGCAAATAATTGTTCACAACTCTTTTCCTCCTCAGTGTACATTCTCTCTTTTGACATTGGCACATCATCTTCCAGCTCCCAAAACTTTTTGAAAAGCTCATTTTCATCCATTTGACAGTGCATAACCTTTATCCTTTCTGACGACTCACTGCATGAATCGACCACACCAGACAGTATCCAGCCCAACGACGTGCACTGCGCAAGCGGCGAGCCATGTGGTCCCTTCTTAACCCCTTCTTGTAAGATTTTACTATACACTTCAGACCCCAACAACATATCAACTCTGTTCGCCGTGTAATATTCGGGATCAGCGAGAATGAGCTCTGTCATCTCCGGCCATTCCACTGTCGTTATTTCGTTTGTAGGCAACAATGTCGTTATAGATTTTAATACGTAAGCATTTACATTTATAATACAATTTGGATCAATACGTGACGAGATTTTAATATTAACAACAGCCTTGGACACAAGTCCATTCTCGCCACCTACTCCTGTTATTTCACTTCGAATTGGCGTCTTTTTAAGACCCAGCATTTGAACCATGGATTCCGTCACAAATGATGATTGGGATCCTTGATCCAACAACGCACGCATCGTTAACATTTGACCGCATTTTGACAGGGTATTTACTAGCGCAGTCGCAAGTAACACCCGATTATATTTTATTTGCCTTGTCGAAATACAAGAAACTACAGGAACCGCCTCAGTGTCACCAGTATTTGACGAGGAAGTAACTGGTTTCAAATTATTGTTAACAGAAACGGTATCGTTCGTCGTAACCTTCTCCTCAGAGGAGATACTACCCTCCGTACCATTACTGGTAGGGTGCAAAAGCACGTGATGTCGTTTTCTGCAAATACGACATTTATAATTACTTTGGCAACTTTTGGCAGAGTGATTACTACCCAAACAACAAAAACATACATTATTGTTCAACACAAAATTACGCCGCGAGTCTACAGATTCATTAATAAAACTTTTACAATAATAAAGTTTATGTTCTTCTGAACAAAACTGACACACTACCTGGGTTATGTGCATTCATTTCAATTTATTATTATTTACATTAGGCATAGGAATTTTAGGCATAAAAGTTTTATTTACAGGTTTAGATCCGGATTCTAAAAATTCAAGAGCAAGATAACGATTTCTAAGAAATTGCTCAAACTGATTAAAAGTAGGTAAATTTTCCGAACTACTGTCAGACGCGAAAAATTCCCATTGCCGCCGCGATTCTAAATCTAACTTCAAAGTAATAATATGTACAATAAGTACATCCCAACTTTCAGTATTAACGCCAATATTAGAAAGAGACGACAAGCAATCATTTGTCGTATCCAACAACTCTTTCAAACCACTAGCGGACTCATTTACAATGTTTCTTTGAGACAACAATTTCCTTAAAATATTATTACAAATATATCTTTTGTTACTGTACCTTTCCTCCAGTAATTTCCAGCATCTTTCATAATTACAATCAGTAATAGGAATATTATTTAACAACTGTTCAGCTTCCCCTTGCAAATAACCTTTTAAATACAACAATTTTTGTACACTACCCAAATCATTATTTTTATGGATTAAACTACAGAATAAATCACGGAAAGTATTCCACTCTGAATATTTCCCTGAGAAATAAGGAATATTAATTTGAGGAAGTTTTACTTGAGATGAGATGGTATTTGTAGGAACTGTTTCGGTTTGATTATGAGTTATATTTACAAATGTTGACAAAATAGATTTTAATTCCATTTTATACTCAAAATAAACTTCCTCCCCTTTATCATACACGTCATTTTTTACAT
Source organism: Agriphila tristella (assembly GCA_928269145.1). NCBI lineage: Eukaryota > Metazoa > Arthropoda > Insecta > Lepidoptera > Crambidae > Agriphila > Agriphila tristella. The sequence continues at coordinate 22,035,689 of OV743442.1, forward strand.
AAGTTGTTTCAGCCAACGCTGCTGAAGAAGGCACTGAGCGCATCAATTCTTTATGACCCGCGGAAAAGTCTAACCATATCTGTTCTAACAATTCCAATTTTCCTTCCACATACTCTTTCGTTAGTCGAGCTTTAGGACATTTTTTAAAAGTAGCTCTTGCCTTATTCAGCCGCGCGTATAATTCTTCCTGGCAAATAATCAATTTCTCCATGTTTAGACAATAAAACCAACAAATTAATTAAATTACAAACTACGAACACAAATTAATAATAACACACGAGAGTTATACTTAAAAATACGCAAAATTAAAGTTCAAATAAGTACACAAGCTTGAAAATAAAAGTACTCACAGTTTTACACTTTACACTCTTACTATTGTCGCCGTCGTCGCCTCGTTACCGTGGCCGCGTTGCCGACAATACCTCCGGCTTCCTCACTGCCGGTTCCTCCCGTTGTCGTACTGCCGCTCTGCACAAAAGGCCGGTTCCTCTACACTGCAACGCCCGCACGGCTGCCGCTTGCCGTCAATGTAGGAAATCTTCGATCGCTAACGGGTGGTAATACCAAAGTGAAGATCATCAACAAACTTCAAATGTTTCTGACGGAAAACTGTTAAATCCTCCCACACGTCCCTCCGGTACAAGCCGGCTCCTCCAAGCAACTCTGCTGCTTCGTTGGGGAGCAAAATACGAGCGCGTTTTCCAATGGCGCCGCGTTTTCCAATAATGACGTTGGGTCCAATAATTATCCGTCGTAAAAGGACCAATATATAAATCTATATATAATAAAACACTTCCGATAGCTGGTAGCTGGTTCAAATATTATTGTTTATTCCTTGGAAATTAAATTATCCAGTACAAATATTTTGCACAACAGTTTTCAGTGACGACCATTACGATAGTCAATTGTTTTATATTTTCTTTTCACATACTTTTTAAACGTATGGAACACTCAAAAGAGTTTTTAATATTCCGCGGTTTGCATACAACCTCATGTAGCTAAATTGGCTTATACAGTTGGTCCTAAATACGTATAATCCGAGTTTGCACCGTTCCAGGAGGTGTGCATAACTTTTGGAAGCCAAAAAACCGGGAAATCTTCGTACTTTTTTCAGGTTTTTGCTTCTTACTCAAAAACGGTGCATCGAACGGAAAATGTTAGCATACAATATTAAAGAAGATTAAATTCTGCATCGAATGAACATTTGCATCTTGAAATTTGGTTTAGTAGTACCTATATAGCCGAAATCGAAGTGCGAAAACTTCGCGGTTTTGGCTCCCAAAAGTTACGCACATCTCCTGGAAAGGTGCAAACTCGGATCACACGTATATAAGACCAACTGAAGCTAATAAAACGATTTCCAGCTTACTGGGAATTAATTCCGCAAAAATTCTAAAATGATTGGCCTATTAGAGATTCACACAAATAAATCTCACAGTAAGATGGTTAAAGCTGTGATATAGTTATATCCCTAGGGATATAGCTATGTACCGTAAAATAGTTATCTTACAATACTAATTTAGTGAAAAATAGTAAGACCTCTAGGTATTGATAGTAAAAGAGACCCGACACATGATGTATCACACATCCCATAGAAAAAATGCTAAGCTTGTAGGTACACGATTGAATGTAGTCTTAAAATATAGCCAAAAATATTTGCGACATGAATCAAGCTCTTTTCTCGTAGAAAAAGAGTTATTAATTGATGTATTTTTTTATATGGGAACGGCGAGTCATCGAAAGCGTTCCATTGTCAAAGGGACTCGTGCGATAGTTCATATAAAATACATACGAGCGATTTGAGCCGATTTTTGCGATGCAAACCGCCCCGCTGCGCCCCGACATAATGTGCGCGAATCTTTAATAGGGACGCACGGTCGTCAGCTTTAGTTACGTTCACTTGCTACATGCAAAAATAAGTTTAATTTGTATTTGGGTTAAAAACGCAACAAAGTCATTATAACGGCACTCGTACATACACAGTCGTCGGTGTAATCGTGTTATTTTATTATCGTAAGGCTGGAACATACAGACGGATTTCCGCCGAACGCAGCTAATCCATACAAATCTTTATGGACCTACCACACACATGCGGGATTTTTCCGTAAGGAATTTTCATACATCATCGAGATTCCGTCTGTATGTGGCCGGGCTAACAGAGTGAGAAATATTGACTATTTTTCACAAACCACAACAAAACACGATTTAGTATTATGAGTAGGTATCATATTAGGTACATAATAAAAGAAAAAGTAATTATATAGCTAGCTACTTGATAAACCAGCACTCACCTGCTCGCGTTCTTTTTCCTTTTCTCTCTCTTTTTCTCTTTCGCGTTCTTTGTCTTTTTCCTTTTCTTTGTGACCATCTTTATAACCATTACATTCTTTATTTTTTACACTTTCTTTTGTACTTTCTACTTCTTTAACTATTTGTTCTTTTGCTGAAACGGAAGGTCATATTAAAGAAATTTATTATGTGGCAAGACTGGCAAGAATAGCGCTTTGTAGAGCTCCGTCGCAGAATGTCCGTTTCGCAAAATGTCCCCTGGTCGCAAAACGTCCCTTTCGCAGAATGTCCCTTTCGCAAAATGTCCCTTTCGCAAAACGCCCCTTTCGCAGAATATCCCCTTTGTTTCAAATAAATATCACTCATGCCAAATTTCCATTTTGTGCGAAATGTTCATAAGCACCCTCTTAACTGATGATTATTACAATTTAGTGTTGTGAGTAGCTTAAAAATTCTCCCAAGTGGGTAGTATATTTTTTGAGTTTCATAGAACATTTCGAACAAAATGGAAATTTGGCAAGATGTACGAGTCATCGTACGTGATTGTTTACTTTGCTTACTTTGCAATAACGGGCAATATTTATTTTACATTTTTAAAGCAATAAATCAGTGCTTATTACGCATTCATCGGAATCGGTTGTTATCATTTTTAACCCTTCCTTCTATCAAGCAAATCTTATCATTTATCATAATAGCATATTAACTTCTTATCATTATCATCATAAGTGTAGGGCACCCTACATTTATTGGTCCTTCGATCTAAAAACTGAACTTTCGTATATAGTGGGACCTACCGCGAGTGTTACATACTTTCGTTGGTGAGTGAAGTTCCTACGTGTACGAGTACCAGCCAAGCCAGTGGACATTTCATCGGTCTACTTTACATATCATCATCTACGTGTATTTTTTACGGTAGCGAATCGGTTCTCCCGGCCTCCCACAAGCGGGTCTCACCGGGTTGAATTGAGAGTCATATATATCGTAAAAAGAATACACTACTACTGCTCAGTAGCAGTGATAAATATCATCAGTGCGTTATAATATCAATATCATGATGGAGCGCCAGAGTGTGATTATCAAGGAGATTGAGAGAATCTACACAAACTTCAAGAAGGATCCCAAGGACAGGAAGACACCTGAATATTTTCAAAAGAAAATTGAAACTATTGACAGCTTATGGGATGAGTTCAAGCAGAATGATTTAACGTTGCAAGGAAGCGAAGACAAGTCTTCGGATTACTTTACCAAGAACATTTATCAGCAAACGGAGCATTTTTATCAATCAGCACGAGCAGTAATGGAAGCAGCGTTCAAGGAGTTATCAAGACCATCTACACCTATCCTTAGGCGAGGAGAGGGGTCAACAATCAGGTTTGAAGTCCCTTTCATTAACACTACAGCAGCTTCGACTGATACCGTTAGCGAGTTGTTATCATCTCAGCAAGCAAACTTTAGAGCTTTGGAAAGGCAAATCAAGCGCATTGATGAGCAGCAAATCGAGGAAAAGTGGGAGATTGAAGACGAGCTCAAGAATTTACAACATCGCTGGCGTATCATTGACGATCTTCACCTTCGTATAGACAGCATTTTGAAAGGCCGGAACACCAGCTATGAGGACGCATTTGCAGAAATTGAAGATAAGTTCACTAATATCAAGAGAAAGCTTAACAGGAAATTGTGCTCTACAGCTCATTTACATCAATCTGTACCACAAATAGAAATCCCTATTTTCACAGGGAAATATACACTGTGGCCTACATTTTGTGACCTGTATACGGAGGCGATCCACAACAACAGACACCTCACCAGTGCTCAAAAAATGCAGCATTTAAAAGGAAGAGTAAAGGGTGAGGCCGAGCGTCTTATACAACATCTACACATATCAGCAGAGAACTACGAAGCAGCCTGGGACATTTTAAATCACCGGTATAATAACCCGCAATTACTATTCACAAATCAAGCCGAAATATTACTTAATCAGCATAATTTATCAAAACAATCATCCTTTGAGTTGAAGAAGCTTTATGACACTACAACAGAATGCATTCATGCAATACACAATTTGGGAGTTGACACTAATACCTGGGACCCTTTATTAGTCCATATTTTATCAAAGAAGTTGGATTCCGAAACTTACAGCGATTACAAGGAGTCGCGTAAAGAGCCCCGCGAGCTACCTACGCTACAAGAGTTTATGTCATTTATTGAGGCCAAGTTCACGGCGCTAGAACCGATCCAAAGGAAAGAAAAGGATGGCAGAAATCATTTGGTCGCCGAGAAACCTTCTTATCATAATAACAACCCAACATTTATCAGCAAGTCATTTACGCAGAAAGGATATCAGAATAATCCTACCAGGAAGGCATACTATCATCAATATCAAGCCGCTCCGGTTTACACTCGGAAGTCCTGTGCTGTATGCCGTTCAAATCATGACCTATTTATGTGCAAGACATTTTTGGAGTTGCCTGCTAAAGAAAAAATTGAAGCAATAACAAAGAACAAAATTTGCCCTAATTGCTTGTATAAACATTATGAAAAGCAATGCACATCGATTCGCAGATGCAAGGAATGCAATGAAAATCATAATACACTGATTCACGAGGCAGTGACGCAATCGCGTGGAGCAAATAATATAATAAATAAATGTGCATTTGAGCCGCAGCCATCTACGTCATCGAGTACGCCTGCACCTATTGCAAAATCACCGCGACAGCACCATACTAATTATGTGGCCGCGGACGACGAAGAAATTTTACTTACGACAATTTCTATCAAGGTCAAGTCAGCTGATAACAATTATATCATATTAAGGGCACTTTTAGACCAAGGCTCACAGATTTCAATTATTTCGGAAAGCGCTGCGCAAGCACTTGGATTACAGCGCCAAAAATATCACGCTTCCATATCAGGAATTGGGCCAAGTTCAAAACAAAGCAAGGGCGTAGTTACGCTCGAATGTCAGTCAATTTATGAAGATTATAATTTTATAACTCAAGCATTAGTCATATCAAGAGTAATAAACAGTTTACCGAATTCATCATTTAAGAGAAAATCATGGCCTCACATTCAACATATCCAGCTAGCGGATCCTGACTTCAATGTATCAAAACCTATTGACTTATTATTGGACGCAAGCGTATATTCAGATATTATCATGGAAGGGCTTATCAGAGGGCCCGCCCGCGCTCCGATAGCTCAACAGACTAGACTTGGGTGGATCTTATCAGGAAATATAAAAACTTTTAGTTGCAATGTTATCATTAATCACGTGGACGAGTTGGCCAAATACTGGGAAATTGAAGATATCACGGAAACACAAGAGCTTTCACCTTTATCTGAACAAGAGCAATATTGTGAAGATTTATATCAAAAAACAACAAAGCGTTTGGATGACGGAAGATATGAGGTCGCTATCCCTATGAAGCCTGGGTTTGAAAATGATTTAGGCGCCTCGAAGTCCATAGCTATCAGCAGATTTTTGCAGATTGAGCGACAATTTGAGAAACATCAACAATTATCAGACGGATATCGGAAGTTCATGACTGAATATCAAGAATTAGGTCACATGCGCAAGGCCGACACAGGTGTGAACGAGACCACATGTTATTTACCGCACCATGGAGTTTTAAAACTGGACTCATCAACTACGTCACTACGCGTAGTTTTCAACGCGTCATCAAAAACATCATCTGGTCGCAGCCTTAATGATCTCATGGAAAGCGGGCCTAATCTACAACAGGATCTTCAGTCACTGATTTTAAAATGGCGCGCGCATAAATATGTTTTGACTGCGGACATAGAGAAAATGTTCCGTCAAATATATGTTCGAACAGCTGATCAATGTTTACAAACTATCATATGGAGAAACTCGCCGCGTGACCGATTACAAGAGTATCACCTTACAACCGTGACCTACGGTAATAAGTCCAGTCCATTCTTAGCGATGCGAACATTACGACAAATCGCTAAGGATAATGAACAACTTAAACATGCAGCCTATGCCTTAAATCACTGTTTCTACATGGATGACCTTCTCTGCAGTGTACCTAGCCTGGAGGAAGCAAGAAAATTACAGCAAGAATTAATAGAAGTTTTGAAAAAATCTGGAATGAATTTAAGAAAATGGGCTAGCAACGAGCAGCAGCTGATACAACATTTACCGCTTGAACAACAAAGCTCTATGTACGAGTTCAAGGACAGCGAAACTAGAAAAACACTGGGCTTAATGTGGAATCCCGCCTCTGACAGCTTTTCTTATCAATACAAAGGGACTAACGACAACAATCATTTAGTCACTAAACGGCAGCTGTTATCAGAAATCTCCAAAGTTTATGATCCCCTTGGATGGCTGTCCCCACTCACAGTCAGAGGAAAACTCCTGTTTCAGCAAACTTGGTTATCAGAATTATCATGGGATGACACATTACCATTATCAATAGAAAAGGAATGGTGTTCGTTAAAACAAGACATTTCTACAATAAATATGATTCACATTCCACGCTATCTGGGTCACGACGACGGCGCCGGTCAATCGCTTCAACTGCACGGATTTTGCGACGCATCAGAAAAAGCTTACGCTTGCTGTGTTTACTTAGTGACAGTAAATGATAAGGGCGAGCGCACATCGAAGTTGGTCACAGCAAAAACAAAAGTAGCTCCGACCAAAAAACAAATATCATTACCTCGATTAGAACTTTTGGGTTCAGTTTTACTGTCTAAACTTATGAAGAAAGTTTTGGAAACCCTATCATCAGCAGATATCACTATCACAAAAATTTATGCCTGGACAGATTCAATGATTGTATTGGGATGGATACACGGAGAATTATCAAAATGGAAATTATTCGTCGCAAACAGAGTACGAGAGATCATAGACGTACTTCCTGCATCCTGTTGGCATCATATAAGATCAGAAGAAAACGCTGCGGATTGCGCTACAAGAGGGTTGTCTACAAAAAGTTTATCAGAACATTCTTTGTGGTGGGAAGGCCCTAGATGCATCCTAGATTATCAAGATACAAACAATTCTAAATATGAAGAACCAACAGTTGAAGTGAAGAAAAAACACAATGTGCACACAGCCTTACATGCTACAGAATGCATTATTAATTTATTATTACACAAAATGAGCTCCATAACATCGATTGCAAAAACAATAGCATATGTGTTACGCTTTATTGCACGATTACGCAAACAAGACAATTTAAATGAGAACAATAAATTGTCATCATCTGAGCTGAAAAATGCTTACGAATTTATCATAAGAAAAGTACAAAGTACAGAACTCGCGGAAGATTTATCACATTTGAAAAATAAAGGCCACGTGAAAGCAAGCAGTCGACTAGCCAGTTTGAACCCTTATGTGGACGACAACGGGATACTAAGGGTTGGTGGACGGTTGGAGCATTCACACCTTCGTTATTCAGCCAAGCACCCCATCATCTTACCAAGTTCAAGTCGACTTACTCAGTTAATTATTAATCAAGCTCACGTGACTACCCTGCACGGCGGCCCAAAGCTTACCCTATCATACATACGGGAAACATACTGGATTGTTAGTGGCATACGAACTGTGAAGAAACAACTCCGTGATTGCGTCATCTGCAAACGCTTCAAGCAAACCACAGGACACCAGATCATGGCAGACCTGCCCCAACCCCGAGTGACACCATCGCGCCCCTTCACAAAAACAGGACTCGATTTCACGGGATACCTGGAACTAAAATTGAACAAGGGCAGAGGCGTCCGCACCACCAAAGGGTATGTTGCTGTCTTCGTATGTCTCGTCACAAAAGCCGTTCACCTGGAAGTGGTGTCAAATCTAAGCACAGAAGCATTCCTAGCCGCATTCAGACGACTTTGCTCCCGGCGAGGCACGCCGAAACATGTATTCAGCGATAATGGCACGAACTTTGTCGGTGCGTCGCGTATCCTGAAAAAGGAGCACAAGGATATCATAAAATCAATCAATCCAGAAATAATGAATAACAACGATATTGGGGTCACCTGGCACTTCAACGCTCCTGCCTGGCCTTCAGCTGGCGGTTTGTGGGAAAGCGCAGTGAAAAGCGTCAAATATCACCTGAAAAGGGTAGTAGGAGAGCAAAAACTTACATACGAGGAGCTGACAACCCTACTACAACAAATTGAAGCATGCATGAACTCCCGACCACTTTGTTCACTCACTGAGGATCCTGAGGACCTGTGTCTGACTCCTGGTCATTTCTTAGTCGGTGGTCCAATAATATCAAGGCCACAGACCGATCCTGATATCACCCATTTATCAACTCGCTGGCAACTAGTGCAAAATATGAATAAACAAATCTGGAAGAAATGGTCGAGCGAATATCTGCAACAAATGCAATCGAGGTCAAAGTGGAGAAAAGTAACTGAAAATATTAAAATAGACGACGTGGTTATCATCAAGGAGGAGAACATGCCTCCCGGCAAGTGGGCATTGGCACGTGTTTGTGAGTTGCACCCCGGGAAGGACGGACACGTCAGGGTTGTAACTCTGAAAACTCAAAATAACATCATAAAGAGGCCAATCAACAAGCTTATCATTTTACCGACGCAAGAAAAACAGTCAGAGAATAATGAAATATCAAGTGGCACTAATCAAAAAAGGACTATCAATCAATCAAGACCAAGGAAAGCATTCCAGAATAATTTTATCATCATGTCTTTATTATTCCTGCTGTCTATCATTCCTGCGAGCCTGCAACAATCATTGAATATAGCGCAAATAAATAACACAAATTCGCTATATTTTGATAAAACTGCCGATATGCAAATTATCAAAGACAAATGGACTACGATTGTTTATTACAACATGACTAATTATTGGCAGAGTATCGAAAGCCTAGATGCTTACATAAACAATTTACGCAGCTACTGTGACGAAACGGACGAAAAAGACATATGTTCCACTTTGATGACACAATATGATCACGATCTCAACGAAATCAAGCATTACAACGACATACTTATTTTTTCTCACTATCATCGTACAAAAAGAGCATTATTAAACGCTGTCGGAAACGTCGCCAACATCTTATTTGGAGTATTGGATGACAAGTTTGCAGAAAAATACCAACAGGATATTGAAAAGATAACGCAAAACGAAGCCCACCTTCTACAATTATTGAAAAATCAAACCTCCGTCGTTGAAGCTCAGAACAATATTTTACATAGACACGCACAACATATGGATCAGCAGTTTGGAAACATCAATAAACAACTTTACAATATTTCCCAAGACACAAATATTATCAGATGGACTTTCACTCAACATACTGATATCAAACATAAGAAGAATCCAGGAGAGCCTCATAAGCACGGTTACCGACATATATCAAGGACGCATTGACATCCATATATTATCACCCGATCAACTAAAGGAACAATTGAATATTATCTCCGGACAGTTAAATAGAGAATTAACTGTGCCCGTCAAACCGGAAAACATCAAACATCTATATGAAATACTCCAAGTTAAGGCAAAAATCAAGGGAAACTATCTCATTATGGAAATAAAAATACCACTAACTACGAGTGAAAACTATGAGATAAATCACGTGATAAGCCTGCCGCAAGTAACAGACAACAAAACAATATACGCCATACCTATCACTGAATTTATATCATTCAATATGAGAAAGGACACCTTTATTCCTATGACGAAGACAGATTTATTATCATGTACCAAATATCATCAAGATCGATATTTGTGTGGCCTGAATGCCCCAATCTACGAACTAAAGGTTGATCAGTCAATATGTGATATTAAAATAATTACGAACGGCAGCAATCAAACATTCTGTAAAATAAAAATAATTCAATGCACAGACGTATGGATCAAATTACATTCCAGCGACGCGTGGCTCTACTCATGTTGCGAGGAGTGTCCCGTGCGCGTCATGTGTCCGGCGAGCCTGACGTCACGCAGACTACGCGGCAGTGGCATCATTACCATAGGTCAAGACTGTGCTGTGAAAGGAGACACCTTCACACTGATCGGACACCATGACTATAGAAATCAATTGGAAGTACAATCACCGACACCGAAAATAGAGATTCCTCTCACATCCGGACTTAACGAGTTTATCAACACATCTATACCTATTCATCTCATAGAAATTGATAAAGAGGATGAGATCAAGATGAAGAAACAGATCCAAAGTTTAAAGGAAGCTACCATCGAAGACGTATCCATTCATGACAAACATCATTACGTCATGATATACACTTTGCTGTTCATCAGCATTTTATTAATCATATGTGTTGTTTGTTTGTTTATTTATTTCAGACGGCAAGGGCAGTCCAAAGACAGAGTAAGCGTTGTGCCACCACCCCCTGTCGTACCCCGGTCGTACACAGCACCCCCTGGCGACAACACCCCCTCATCAAATGATTTCCCACTCTACGCGAAACCATCGTGTGGGTCCTCATGCCGTACACGGGATCAGACTACCACGAAGACAATTGAATTTGAAGACATTCAGTTTAAGGAATAATTTTATTGTCCTCTATTTAATTTAATTTATTGCAATGTTTACTTAAGTTATATTTACCTAAGCATTTTTACATTTTATACACTTTTATAATTACCTTTTATCATTGTTATATTTTAATCATTGTTTATAATTTTTTCTTGTTTTTTTTTTGGATTGGCAAGATGTACGAGTCATCGTACGTGATTGTTTACTTTGCTTACTTTGCAATAACGGGCAATATTTATTTTACATTTTTAAAGCAATAAATCAGTGCTTATTACGCATTCATCGGAATCGGTTGTTATCATTTTTAACCCTTCCTTCTATCAAGCAAATCTTATCATTTATCATAATAGCATATTAACTTCTTATCATTATCATCATAAGTGTAGGGCACCCTACAGCATGAGTGATATTTATTTGATACCAAGGGGACAATCTGCGAAAGGGACATTTTGCGAAAGGGACGTTTTGCGAAAGGGACATTTTGCGAAAGAGACGTGTTGCGAAAGGGGCATTCTGCGAAAGGGACGTTTTGCGACCAGGGGACATTTTGCGAAAGGGACATTCTGCGACGGAACGCTTTGTAGTTCAACATTAAAAATACTGAGTAAACTTACCTTGTTCTGTACTCTTATGACTATCGCTGCTATCCTTATCTTTATCTCTGTTTTTATTCTTTTTCTTTTCTTCTTTTACCATACTAGTCTCTTTCTTTTCACACTTTGACGACTTAGCACTTCCTACAAACAGAATAACCATAATTATGTTTCACAGATCACAGTCAACTTAAGTATATCATTTAAGTGGTCAAAGTTTATTATTATTTAATTAAAATTAATTATTTTAAAAAGAAATTTCATTGGGAACATAGTAATATTACAAACAAATTAAAGGCGAGGTATAACAGCAAAAGGTTTTCCTAAACCTTTCTTTAAGTAATTATTACCAAAAAAGTCTATGCCTCTGATTTCACTCAGTCGCATTCCCTTTCCTCTTGCGGTTTCATCGGAGGCATGCGTTTGACCACTCATAATGCTATTGTCCAAAAAAATGTGGTCTTCAGCGAATAAATTCATATTTACAGTGCTGGATCTGTCTGGTTACGACATTGATATATGCAACAAATAATAAGGGCCCCAAGTGCGATCCCTGAGGCACACCGTACATGGTACGTTTGAGACTCGTAGTCTTTGATCTCTACAACATGAGGCCTGCTATCTAAGTACGTTCTGAGACTTGCTAAAAGTGAACCACGAATACCAAATGCTTCAAGTTTCTTTATGAGCATCGTGATCCACCCTATCAAATGCGCTACTAAAGTCGGTATAAATAGTGTCGACCAGTGGCCCTACCACTACCATGAGTTGATACAAACTGTTTACGTCACCGTAAACTATAGTTTTCTCTCTTTCACTCATATTGACCGTTAGCAGTATATCCGATTTACGGTAACGTAAACAGTTTGCATCAACTCATGGTACGGCCACTGGTGTCAGTGATCGATTTCATGACTCAGATCAGAAACAAAACTGACGAGGTTGGTCTGTACTAAGTGACCCTTCATAAAACCATGGGAGAAATTAATTTATTCAGAAAGATGCAAATGACCGGTTACATTAATGACTCGAACAGTTTAGACAGGCATGATAGAGGCAGTCACATAATTCTTCTTCTTCTATTTTTATTTTGGCAATCTACTTTCCTCTTGGAAGTAATTTTGCCAGTGTCAAGTGTTTAATAGTTCAGTGGTAGGTATTGTTTCAGTTAAAGTTTACATTAGAATGCGGGTGCATTGCATTCCAATGCTGCTTGGAGCATTTGGCAACAAGTATATCAAGACAGTTTACTCGGAAAGTTCTGCCGAGGTAGCTACCACTACAATAAAAGTCTCAGCTTCACACAACCAAGATCGCGCCAATTTCAATTATCCCACATATTGTTCAGTTGCGTAGACACTTGAACCACAAAACTGCACCAATTTTAAGACACAATATCCACTATGAATCAATTTTCAAATAATTAAAATAGACACCAAACCGTACTAGACAAAATGGCGCCAAAAACTCAGTCACATAATTAAAAACACCAGTCGATTTTCATATAAACGAGGTAATTTTGAAACCTTGGTTCTCCGCCAAGGATTGACTTAGCTGTGATCTTATGATGGTTATTCAGGGACTGAATGGAGGAGATTTAGATCGCTATACATACCCAACTGATCTGCCCCCCTAGCCAAAGTAACATTTGCAAATTTTCGTTATCGCTTCGCTTTCGAAACATGTATGGATTTGACGTTTTAAAATTCGATTGTTCACGAAACCTTATGTCAATCCCATACATGTTTCGAAAGCGAAGCGATAACGAAAATTTGCAAATGTCACTTTGGCTAGGCCCTCTTATTAGAATTCTAAGAGATATAAGGATCAGAGTTCACAAAACAGTCTAAATTTTTAAAATACAAAGTTAACAGTACCTTTACTATGGTCGTGCTTTTCGTCGTCTTCCGTGTGTCCCGGCGGCGCACCGTTACTGTGCGCGTGCGTAGTTTGCGCGCTGATTTGCGTGCTACTGTGCGCGTTGCTTTGCGCTTGCGCGGAGGTGGCGCTCTTGTCGCGCGCCGACGTCTGCTGCGCTAAATGCTTTTCTAGCTTATCTAACTGTAGGGACAAAGAAAAATATTGTGATTTTACAATTTTTTTTATTATTGTTAAAAATACATGTGAATTTCAAAGAAGCTAAGTTACACTATCGATTCGCAAGCCCTAAGCGGAAAATCTATGACCTTAACATATAAGTCACTTTCCATATCAATATGTAAATACATACATATCAAGAAGACTGCACACAACAAACACTGTTTTCTTATACGTCTAATATTTACACAGCATCATGAATAGAACACATCATGACTAGAAAAATATCTATGTTCAAAGGGATTTGAAAGGGAAGGGAGTAAATATCTTGCAACAATAATTTATTTTTCATCCCTTCTATTCGAAAAATGATGATTTGTTCCTATATAAGTGGGACCAAAATAGCTCTTTTCTGGTAAGAACTTTTTAGTGGGAGGAAAAGAGATTTAAATTTAGAACATGTATCTCTCAAAGAATTCGAACGCGCCGCCACCGGCTGGTATGTATTGACTGGCTGTATAGACGGCGCGGAGACTAAAAAAAAACATAAGCGCGCGAATTAAGTCTGTGTTCTTGTAATTAGTACATACGTACTTAGTACAATAACTTTTGAAAATTGCGCTAGTGTATCAAACGTAACTATTAATTTTTAATTATTTTTACTTTTCACGTGTCTTTTTTAAATAAAGAACATTTTCATTAATTACATAAACACAGTCTCCTATTTATTTTCTCATAGAAAGGGGATGAAAAGTAGAGTATATGACTCGGGCGCAAAATATTTTTGGCGAGGGCGACATACTTTGAATCCCTCGCTACGTTCAGGATTCTACTGAAGAATCCCTCGCTACGCTCGGGATTCTACTCTAGAATCCCTCACTTCGCTCTGGATTCAAAAAAGCGCCCTCGCCGTAAAAATATTATTTTGCTCCCTTGTAATACAATCTACTATTTCATCCCTTCTATTCGAAAAAGGATGCATTGTTCCTATATAAGTGGGACCAAAATAGCTCTTTTCTGGTAAGAACTTTTTAGTGGGAGGAAAAGAGATTTGAATTTAGAACATATTGTATCTTTCAAAGAATTCGAACGCCGCCGCCGGCTGGTATGTATTGACTGGCTGTATAGAAGGCGCGGAGACTAAAAAAAAAACATAAGCGCGCGAATAACTTTTGAAAATTGCGCTAGTGTATCAAACGTAACTATAAATTTGTAATTATTTTTACTTTTCACATGTCTTTTTTAAATAAAGAACATTTTCATTAATTACATAAACACAGTCTCCTATTTATTTTCTCATAGAAAGGGGATGAAAAGTAGAGTATATGACTCGGGCGCAAAATATTTTTGGCGAGGGCGACATACTTTGAATCCCTCGCTACGTTCAGGATTCTACTGAAGAATCCCTCGCTACGCTCGGGATTCTACTCTAGAATCCCTCACTTCGCTCTGGATTCAAAAAAGCGCCCTCGCCGTAAAAATATTATTTTGCTCCCTTGTAATACAATCTACTATTTTTACCTTACATTTTATTTCCTGTGTGTCCATATACAAGGTCATTTTGTATACACCTTCCAAATTTTGAGGATGTGTTCAGTCCATAAAAACATCCTTAAAATTTGGATGGTAAGTTCAAAATGAGCCGATATAGTGTCCGTTATGTTAAAACCTGATACTTTATTTCCTGTGTACCCTGCAGGCAGTGTCCGTTCCAACTCGCCCCAAATATACAAGCATTATAATACCTTAAACTTTATGTCGTGCGTGTCCTGCACGCAGTGGCCGTTCTGGTCCTTGAGGCGCGGGCGGCGCGCGGAGCCGTTGAGGTGGCGCGCCTCCTCCGCGCGCTCGGGCTCCTTCGCCGGCGGCTGCTGATGCTGCCGGCGAAACAATGCCCTCACCATCGTACAATAATACAGGCCGATTTTTTTAGTAATGGTCGACAAATTTTGTGGTGTCAAACTGAACAAATTTATCTATGGGACCAACTTAATCAGAGTAAAAAAAAAATCAGCTGTTCCATATAAAACGTCAATATCTACTCGACCAAAATGTATATGTTACCGGCGATGTATGAAGTGCCTGGCCCTTCTAGGCATTGTATGCAATAGAATGAATATTATTGTCTAATTCACACATTACCTAGGCAGTGTATGCAATGATAGGCATTGTATAGAATACCTGCTGGTCCACCGGCAATGTGTAAAATATAGTTGGTTAGAGGGCTGACATAAAAGCTCTGGGATTAGTTCGGAAGGTCGAGGAGGGCTCGGGGGGGGGGGGGGCTCGAGAGGGACTCGAGGGTGCTTGAGGGGGCTCTAGGGGGGCTCGAGGAGGCTGGAGGGGGAGCATTGCATTGCAATGCCTAGGCATTGTATACAATGCCGTATTATACACATCGCTGGTAGGTAACATATACAATACATATACAATGTGAAATGCTGGGGCAGGGTATTTTATTGACCCCACATTTAAATTAAGTTAGGTATTTACCTACTTTTTTCCTTAATAGATAGGTATGATGGTCTTCTCTGATAGATATGATGATTTTTAAAAATCAACTATCATATTATAATATGTAATATTTTTCATTCAAGAAGAAATGTGAATGAAGCTTCGTCTACCAAAATGTGCTGATATAGAAGAAGGTTGCAATGCTAAAAAAACAAGTTAATAAACTAAAATGCAACATAAAACCAAAAGGCTCTAAGGAAAATAGGCAAATCGTAGAGGTGAATCCAAAGCTCGAGGATGAAGCACTACTGGTCATCGGGCTACGGGGCATCAGGCCACACTGACCTGTTCAAGCGCGCTCTCGGGCCTACCAAAATGTACTGATATAAACTAAAACGCAACATAAAACCAAAAAGGCGAATCGAAGCGGTGAATCCAAAGCTCGAGGATGAAGCTCTACCTGGTCATCAGGCTACTGGTCATCAGTTTACTGACCTGTTCGAGCGCGCCTTTGGGTCTACCAAAATGTGTTGTAATAGAAGAAGGTTGCCATGCTAAAAACAAGTTAATAAAATAAAACCAAAATGATCTAAGTTAAAAAGGCGAATCGAAGCGGTTAATCCAAAGCTTGAGGATGGGGCTCTACTGGTCATGGGGGTACTGGTCATCGCTACTGACCTGTTCGAGAGCGCTCTCGGGCCTACCAAAATGTGCTAGAAGTTTGCAATCCTAAAAAGAAGTTAATAAACTAAAACGCAACATAAAACCAACAAGGCGAATCGAAGCGGTGAATCCAAAGCTCGAGGATGAAGCTCTACTGGTCATCGGGCTAGGTCATCATGCAGGTTACTGACCTGTTCGAGCGCGCTCTCGGGCAGCGCGTCGCGCATTAGCTGGAAGTAGAACTCGTTCTCGGCTCGCACCTGGCGCTGGCGGCGCAGGCGCAGGCGGTGGCCCACGTAGGACTTGACGCCGAAGCCCAGCGTGACGGCGGGGTAGCCCACGCAGTGCGCCGCCAGCGGCCGGCACAGCCCCGCGCCCGCGCCCACGCCCACGCGCTCGCCGCGCACCGCGCCCTCCACCCACACCACGAGGCAGCACACTGCCACCGTCGGCACGCAGATGCCTTTGTCTGCGACTGGACCAAATGTACCCATATTAATTTCTTTCTTATGATATGTACAGATTCGGGCAAACATCTTGACGCTCTTTCGACGGAGTGAGAATTTAAAGTTTGCGCATCAGTGGCGGTACCCCCATACAAGCCGAAAAGCCCGGCTTGCCCTAACAATAACTTACTTACATGCACTACTAATGAATCGTAATTAATAACAACAAAACAATATTATTAACGAATGTTAATTTTCAATAATCAATAACCACAAATTCATTTTTTACAACAACTGATCGAGAGACAAGTCGCTAAACTGCGTTACTTTCCTCAATAAACCCTACAAATGCATTTCATCTCCCTCGCACTCGTTGGCTTGCAACCGGGCTTTGCGATCTGTATATATCCGCTCTCTTCTTACTTTAACAAAACTGCTACCGCATCATATGCATACTGCTGTAGGTACTATAGATTCTATGAGAAATACAGAAGCCGACTAAAAGCCTGGCTTTTTGCTTCAATCTGTGACGACAGGTGTTTTGAAAAAACAAACTGTTTTGCCATTATTAGTGTTTTGATGTTAAAAATGAATTAAAACTTCAGTTTAATGATTGATAATGGTCCCTTGTGATGGATTGAAATGTTTATTAACTGTTGTGTGATCTATGAAAGTGTACCTACGAGTCGAGTCGATTCCAAGAGAAATACAAAATAACGTAAGTAATAAACCTTTTCATTTGAGTATTTTGCAAAGAAATATAATATTCTTCAATGTATCGTAATATTGTAGTGGACTCTTTACATTGTTGGTTGTTCTTATAAAAATAAATAAGTAAGGTTAGTTTTGCGTCTTTCATTTGAACGAAAATTTAAATGTTTGTTTGTAAATGTTTGTTTGGAATGCAGGGGATAGGATTTGAATTGCCTAGCAGGGACGCTATGATTTTGTGAAATGATTTAGATATTTATTATGAGTGACACATTTTAAACGAGAAATTTAGTTTTGATTACACAATAATTAAATTTGATAAAGCCACGCCATCTAGCATTTTGCGGCGAACTAATTTTGAATAATTAAAGTACGCTATTGGTGCTTTTTTGAGAGCTATCTATGAATTCGTTTAGATGGCGCTGGGCGGTGTCGCATCGATATTTTGGTAAAGATCATCGTATGAAAAAAATCTTAAATTAGTAATGAGAAATTGTGGGATGCATTGGTTTTTTGCTTGTATTGAGCTGATAAAAAAATTGCTTGATTTGAGGGTTCGGGCTTGCGCTACTATGAAGGCCTGGGCACGCCACTGTTGCGCATGTGCACTTGCGAACGACCGATAGCGCGCGCACCTCTCCCGCCGTCCGAATACCTCACCGCTACGCATACCCAAAACACACGGTCTGCGCAATCCTCACCCGATATAAAGATGTTTGCCGGCTACTGTTTAGTGGTGTTATGAAAATATAGCTCCTAACGAGAACCGTCATTCATCTTTACACCTTCGATATTAAAAAGAATATAAAACACTGTTAAAATTTATCACTTGCTAATCATGGTAACTATGGGTGAAATGGTTCCAATCAAGGTGACTGATCACCCGTCCGGCTTCGCTGGTGTCCCCCCTTCTAAATAATAACCTTAGGTGAATAGAGTACCTAACTAAAGAGTGGATGACAATCACGTCATAAGAAATACAGAAAGTATTGTGAATTTTAGACATTGCCTAGTAAATGGGTTTTAATTTTGCTGAAGACTATCAAAGTGTAAAAGGGATGTATTTAACAGCACTTTAAATTTGATGAAAACACCTATAAAAATTTTATATCAGCACTTTAAAACAATGATAGACCTATAATTTAATATTATCACTACAAAAATAATGGTTTGCGCTATAACAATTTTGTCAGCACTTTAAAATAAAAATAGATCTATAATTAATATTATCACTACAAAAATAATGGTTTGCACTTTAACTGTGTCCCAACTCCGAAACCATTTAATTTCTGTCAAACCATGTCAGACTAATGAGATGGCAAGATGATAACAACTTGTGGCATAATGCATACACGCTATCAGGTCGGTTCTGGCGTCGTTGGTCGCCATGGAACCTAACCTCCTCCTCAGCTCCTCTATCGCTGCGCCCGCTCGTCATCGCACCTAGTCGTCTGTTTACCAGTACTAAAAGTTATAAAATTTATTTGTATGATGCAAAGTATTAATTTTAAAGCTAAACAATTAAATGTAAAGTGCAAAGTATTAATTTTAAAGCTTAGCATATTATAGTGGAAACCATTATTTTTAAAGTTTATTCAATAAATTTTGAAGCTAAACATTTTAAAGTGTGTTACATTATTTTTAAAGTGCATTTATATATTCCCCTGTGTAAAAATTGTAAACGATGCTTGATACTTCACATAATTTTGTTATTATTTTAAAAAGATTTGTATAAAATCCCCTATATTTGTTGAAGCATTTAATGTTGACTTGAAATAGAGGTTACTCCTGCTTAAGTTCAGAGTTAACCACAATGGCAACCTGTGTTATGCATCTACAAGCAGTCTGTAGCAGGGGCGAAGCTACCGCCGTATCTGCCGTATCAATTCTACGGGGCCCCCGGGTCACGGGCAAAGGGGTCCCCAACGTGCGTAAGCAAAAATTAGTAAAAACTTTTTTTCAGACATCGCAAAAGTAAAAAAAACAATTTCTTTTTTTTTCCGCGTAAAGAGTGCGTTCAAAAAATGGCAACACCCTACATCGGTCATCACGGGCTGCGGGATTTCCCCCTTTAAATAATTTAATAATGAATTGTTTGTAACATTGTTGGAAAAAGTGACAGATAGATAATTATGATGCATAAATATTTCTTTTAATTTTATTTAATTTTTTTTTCTTTTGTAAGAAATCTTTACCCCCCAAACAAATTTTTATACGGGGCCCCGCCAAGGCACGGTAGAGTAGACTATTACCTGACACCAATGTTTTTGCAATAAATTATTATAATTTAGATTACCACGGTGACTAAAAGAATACTGCATATACATTAACTTGAATATGCTAACACATTAAAAAATAGTTTAAAAATCTAGTACTAGATCCTATTACATAAGTACCTATACAGGGTTATTTGTAAAACACCATCAACCTCGCAGAAGTAGATTACTAACATCATAAACAAAATTTGTTCTACAACTTTTTCGAAGACAGTAAAAAAATAATCGATTTCCCACACAAATGTCTAAACAGCTGATAGAGTTTTGTATGAAAGGTGTAATTTTTCTTGTCCATTTTTGGAAAAGTTGTAGAACGTATGTTGTTGTTTATGATGTTAGTAATCTACTCCTGCGAGGTTGTTGGTGTTTTACATATAACCCTGTATAATTAAAAATAAAATAACTCACATGTATACCAGACATACTGCACCCACACATAAGTACTGGCAGCAAAGATTATGTACTGTAGTGGTATGAAGAAGTAACATATCATGTCTGATGTGAGCGCTATGCAGATGAAGAATACTGAAAATGCCTGCAACAAACAAAAAAATATTTTACAACCTCTGTTATAGAGTTTAAAACATCAAAATAAAACATTAGGTAACAAACACAAACATTAGACAAAATAAAACATATTATAATCATAATTAATATCATAAATACCCTACTTCACACATTTAAAACAATTATTACAACATATTGGTAGGAAAAGATTTTCTTTAAAAAGAAGGCAGTTGAAAGAACATCAGGGTTGCGTTCAGAACCTACGCTCCGAGTGCAACCTATCCACAACGAAACGCTCTAACGGCGTTCCAAACATTAGAGCGTGACGTTCGGTTGACACAACCATCCCGTTCCAAACGTCAGAGCGTTGCAACCAAACAACCATCAAAATTGATGGTTGTAAAACGCTCTGACGTTTGTCTATAGAAAAAATGACAATGTCAATTGACATTATTTTGTATTTAGATTTTTTTGTGTCTAATTTTTAAAATAATCATGGTAGATGCTCAAAAAACGGATTTTATTTGATTTAGTATAAAGAAAAGTACAATGGAAAGGAGTATGTTACATCTAAGAAAAATACAAAAAACAAGAAATGAACAGATAAGAAGAAGAACTAAACTGACAGACGCCCTTCAGAATGCTCTACGTCTGAAGTGGAACTGGGCAGGTCACATCTCCAGATACAAAGATAAGAGATGGACGCTGGAGGTAACAAAATGGTTGGGGCCCGAAGGAAAAAGAAACAGAGGCAGACCATATAAACGGTGGGCTGATGACATAATAGAAACTGCTGGGCCAAACTGGATGAAGGTTGCCCAAGACAGGAAAAATTGGCAAGGGATGGAGGAGGCTTTCACCCAGAAGGGATCCATATAATTATTAATTTGCAAAAAGAAAAAAAAATACTAACAGATTAAAACATTAAGTTTATTTAAGTACTAACACTTGTCACATTTGAAATGTAAATTATATGGAAAAATAAAGCTCTATTATTATTATTATTATAAAGAAAAGTTTAAATTATTCGTATTCCAAATGGAAAATGAAGACTTTGTATTGACATTGACATTGAACGTTCTTGGTCAATCCTAACCTTTGAGTGAGTTATAAAACAACCAAACAACCGTGCACTAAGGCTCTGAACGCAACCCAGTGGATGCTAATAAGAAAACATATTAATAAATGAGGTATACAATCATATTAAGCATAAAATACATTACTGTCTTCGGTAAAAATACACCTATCATTGTGTTGTTAATTTCTATAGATGACCTATTTTAACTTTGCAGATGAGATGATGCTTAAAATAAAATGCAAATACTGCAATTAAGTATATTATTTGGTATTACAAATACAACTTAAATAGCTTTCTTAATAGAGTATGAAACTAATTCAAGAACAATAGGGTATTTTCCAAATTCTTTAAAACTGCTTATATTTAAAGATTGAGACGAACGATTTAAGACGACGCCTCGTGAAAAAATTTTTTTACAGGCTCCGCCCACTCACCCCTCGTATCCCATAGTGACATTCTGCCTTCAATCGTAAAGTTTGATTTTCGCGCCAAATGCCTGTGAGGTTTCATCGAAAGTTTAAAGAAGAAGAATAGAGAAACGATGGAGTCGCAATACATTGTATTTAGAACATTTTCTTTGATAATTTAGGTATCTTCAAATTGAATGAAAAATGAAAATGAATACAAATACCTAACAATAGTTTATTAATTGTAAAAAAAATACTATTATTATTAATAAAGTTGTACCATTCGGCGTTTTTCAATACATTTGCGAAAAACAGATTTGTAACTTTTGCGACAGAGGTCCATTTGGGGCCATCCATAAATTACGTCACACTTTAAGGGGGTCGACGACGTGTGGAGGGGTCCTAAATTTGTCAGTTCCAATTCAATAATTATTACTAGATATAAATCGTAAAATATGTGACGCCATCGTTTCTAGTTTTGCCCTTCAGAAGGGCGAGAAAAATAGTTTTAGAATTTTTAAAGCAATATTTATGGAGAAATGGAGAATGTGACGTCACTAAGGGTTTTTTACATTTCATTTAAATGTAAAAAACCCTTAGTGACGTCACAGCTCGGCACGGCGAAACACACACCTTTGCTCACATTTTTTTATCTGGCCTACCCACATAAAAGAAATAGGCCATTCAAAATGTCACATAAAGAGAAATGGGCAAAAGACGCGTTTAAGCCCGACCATTGGGTTTAAACACATAATTCCCCCCCTCCCCTCCCCCCCGTAGGAGCTAAATTTAATTAAACAGATTTTATGCAATATGTTGTGTTTAAAATGAAGATTATTGAATTTACTCAAAAAAGCTTGTAATATGGTAATTATTTTGACAACCTTCTTTGAACAAAGTCGAGGTTGCCGCGCTCCTCCGATGGTGACGCAGCAAAGTTGTATGGGATATCATTATTGTCGAGTTTTAGCCACCAGCAATTTCCTTTGAGAATCCATTATTGTCGAGTTTTGTTTCAAACATAGTTGGCTGAAAATACAACATTGTACAACGCACTTGACGTCGTTCATAAACACATCCCGCTCGCACACTATACGCCACACCTATCGCTCTCTCATTCACACTTGTTGTGGTAAGCGTGGTGAGCCGCCATTTTCAATCCCATTCTTTTTCTGCGCGTGTGTTGTATTATTGTATGTAGATGCATTATCGCTTCGCCAGGTATTCAGTGAAAAGGGAAGTACTTCCACTGAGCTAGGTGACTGTGCGCGGGGACCGCGGTCCAACCGTTGATGGTTGGTAGTTGTATATATGCAAAGTCGCTAAGAAAACTCCGATAGCGAGATAACTTATACTTATGGTACTGGCTTCAAAAGCATACTTTTTCGAGCAACAGTATTGAAAATATGATTTGATTTTTGAATATCTACAACTACTACCACTTTGTGGACCGTTTAATTAGGGATGGAGGAGGGGAGGAGGAGGAGAAGCCCCCTTCGAAGGGAGAATTGCGGAGCCTAATGATCTTTGAGAAAAATTAAAATGTAATTTTGAGGCTAGGTATTCTAAAATGACATAATTTCAAAAGATTAGGTCATTTAACGGGGGGCGAACGAGGGAAAAAGAGGAGAGTAGAGAAGGTGCCCATATCCCCCATATCCACCACGTTTTCTGTTAAAAAAATTACATACATACATACACTCACGCCTGTTTCCCATGGGGGTAGGCAGAGACTATGGATCGCCACCTGCTACGATCCTTGCACACTTCTTTCGCTTCATTCATATCCATCACTCTTTTCATACATGCCCTGCGGTTTTTGTCACTGCGTACACCAGCCTTTTTTATAATAACCTCTATTTGGTCCGCGTAGGTTTTTCTGGGACGCCCTCGTGCAATCGTTCCTTCCACATTCGCACAGTATATCTCTTTCGTGATTCGCCTTTCATTCATCCTCTCTAAGTGACCAAACCACTGGAGCATTCCTTTCTCAATTCTTGTCACTATATCATCTTTCAGACCACACCTTTTGCGAATCACCTCATTGCTCACTCTATCACTCAGTTTTACTCCGCATATTTTCCTCAACGATCGCATCTCTACCGCATTTATTCTGCTTTCATTCTTCTTCTGCCATACCCAAGATTCACTTCCATACATCAGTGTCGGTACCAGCACTCCGTTATGAATAGCCATTCGCGCCTTTGCAGAAACGGTTTGGCTACTCATAACCGAGTGTATAGCACCACTCACCGAATTTCCTTTCTTCACTCGTCTTTCTATGTCTTCCTCACTCTTTCCGTCCCTTGTGAACAAACTCCCCAAGTATACAAACTCACGGACTTGTTCCACTTTTTCGCCACCTAACATTACCGTACAGTCAGTCATTTCTTCATCTCTCTCAAACACCATCACTTTAGTCTTAGTTACATTCACTTTCATCCCTTTTCTCACAAAATCTTCATTCATAACCGACATCATTTCCTGCAACTCTTGCGCAGAAGACGCAAGTATAACTTGGTCGTCAGCGTAGAGAAGGCACTTGATTTGAGTCCCATTCATCACAACCCCACAGTCACGTTCTTTCAGACCTTTCATACAACTGTCCAAAAACAGATTAAAGAGCCATGGTGACGCAACACATCCCTGTCTGACACCCCTAGAGATGCCAAACCAGTCAGTGTATACGCCGTCAATCCTGACGCATGCACGGGAATCCTCATAGAGAGATTTCAGTGCATGAATCAGTCTGCTCTCCAATCCGTATTCGGACAACACCTTCCATAGCTCATTCCTGTCAACTCGATCGTAGGCCTTTTCCAGGTCCACAAAGGCACAGTAAAAAAATTATGGTGTGTAATTGTAAACAAAGGACATCAGGCAGAGTCCCATAGAAAAAAACCAAAGAATGTATAACATTTCTGTATTTTCCAAAATGTACGCATGTAATTAGTAATTCATAGAAAATATTCAGATTTTTACGAAGATTTATGTTTTAAGAGTTATTTATGTTTGAAAGTTTTTTTTTGGTAACCCCGACACTAAATAGCAACACCACCACGACAACACGTTTCGTTAGCTGCGTTATGCTAGGGCCACACTAACGTGATATGCCAACAATTATGACCATTGATGAACCTTATGCTTATAGGAATAAGGAAAATTATGGCCATAATAATTATTGCCATATCACGGTAGTGTGCAGTGTGCACGTACGACATTAGTGATACAGATTAGCACCACAATGTACGAGTCGGAACCAGATCAAACAGAAAATCTGTGAACAAAACACTTTTGACAGTTGACTGACAGCCGGCAGACATTCTTTTTTTTAATGCGCAATCACTTGTGCCACAGAACAAACATACTCAGGGGAGACTTGTGAAATCGCTGACAAAGATGTCCGTTTCATTGATATGCTTTTGTTTTTTTCAATAATTAATTATAGCTAAATAAAGGAGTTAAAAAATAATGTTGCTGCTGTTTTATGATTCTAGTAACATAAAGTGTTTAAACATAACAGAATTATGTTTATACACTTTTGGGTCTCATGTGCCTGATGTCCTTTAATAAATTTTAGACCGGTCGTACTTTAGCGATCGAATACACAGTTTCCATAACATTAAGACACATGGCATACATTAAACAAATTTAAGTAATTCATTAACATTCCTTCCTGTTAATTTCAGCTTTCAATTACGCCTATCATGAAAGTTTTAACAAAAACAAGATTAAGACAGCAATTCTTGAATAAGCCGACCAAATTGTAAAGGTCACTAAAAAGCGACCGCGCCATTCATTAGCGTAACCATCTTAAATGAACGGGATGCTATGGATCTTTTGTTAGTACAGTTGCGTACAAAAGTTTGCTGGTCGAATTATCTTTAAATATAAAATAAGTATCGGGAAAACTCACGATTGGCTAGGCCGATTTTAGTTTTAAAATGTTTGTCGTATTCCAGGGGAAGGTTTAAGCGGTAAAAAATATATATGAAAAAAGTGCGAGGTAGTTCCCGTAAAAACTTACGGGTAAATGTTTTTACCTGTCAAACATAGTGGTCACTGGATTGACATGAGTAGGTTTGGTATTAAAATAAAACATTTGGTTTGATCAAACAGAAGCAATAAATTACTATAAATTTATATATTGATACTGACCAATAAATCACACTATAAATTGCTTACCGAGATTATTACCTACTTAGGTTTAGATTATTATTTACATTTATTTATGGTTGAGTGCCTTCAAAGTTTTAACTTTCGTGAATAAATAAAATAAAAAATAAAATATTCTTTGATATAAACACGATATTAATTTATAAAATAGAAAACTAGTAAAATCTTTGCAATATGAATAACACTTTTCTTCATAACTGTACAAAACATCGGATGCTAAGCTGCTAATTTGCGAAGATAACCCGTACGTATGGTGCGGTCGCTTTTTAGTGACCTTTACAATTTGGTCGGCTTATTCAAGAATTGCTGTCTCAATCTTGTTTTTGTTAAAACTTTCATGATAGGCGTAATTGAAAGCTGAAATTAACAGGAAGGAATGTTAATGAATTACTTAAATTTGTTTAATGTATGCCATGTGTCTTAATGTTATGGAAACTGTGTGTTCGATCGCTAAAGCACGACCGGTCTAAAATTTATCAAATTTGTTTATATCTTTATATCCTGTAAAGTTACAAAACCTAAAATTCTTGACGTAATAAGTGTCTACCACGGCTTTTTTTTACAGCTGTTTATTTAATTATAAGTGTACTAGTTTACTTGCAAATTCGTTTTTTCTGTTTTTAGAAACTATTTAATTGCGTTGGTTTGCGACAACCAAATCAAAAACTAATGTTTAAACAAATTTAAACAAATTAAGGTCTCTTAGTGGTATTTTTTTCAAACTTCTGCGTTGAACCGTTTTCGAGATCTGGGAAATCCCAAAACGTTACCCCAGCAAAAACTTAAATAACTCAAGAACCATAACACACACAATTTTTGCTATTTGCTAACATTTACCATGCAACAAAAGCTATCTATTCATGTATTTGGTTCCAGGCTGAAACAGCTTTCTTTGCCAGGGTAATGTTTAGAACGTGACCCCAACAAAATCTGTTTTTCTTAAATATCTTAAAAACTACAATTCACACAAATTTTGCTATTAGTAAACAAATTTCTCCTCATGACACACTAATTATCTGATAAGGTCTCATCTCTCTAAAGCACAACTTTTTGCTGGGGTAACGCACACCATTTAACCGGTCGGCCTATAGTACTAATACGAACAAGAATTGTTAACGACATAATCGCCTAAAACGTCACGTTTTCGAGTTGTAAGCTATTAAAGTTGAGCTGGTGGCGACACCACTGGGTAGATTTGAAGCTAAAATAAAACGTAGGTATGGGCTCTAGAATATTGTTTTATGGTCATCTAGGTCCCGTCTAAGTTGCTACGGGTGAGCCGATTTTTTCTAATATTTTTCATTATTTATTCATCTATAAAACAGCTTATGTCACTTTGTTAGATACCTACTTATTATAGCGTGCGCATGATGCGTGCCTAAATAAATAACGTAATAATGCGAGACGTAAGTATTCGTTTTGAGATTATTTATTATTATTGCTATTCTTTTTGCTTTGCCGTTGTCGCGTAAAGAGACTAATGATTCTGCAAAATAATAATATTTGTTCACGATCGAAACTTGTAAAAGTTAAAAGTTGTACCACGGGTCGGGAAAGAAATTTTATTTTACAATATTTATTGTTTTGTTACGCAATGGCGACTCTTGGAAGGTTTGTTCTGTTGATAATTTTCATCTCCTAAAAATAGGTTGGATAAGTATTAGAGACTCTTTGTCTTTGAAATGTGGGAGAAATTAAAACTGTCATTGTCAGTATACTGTCATTTTACGTGTTTTGGCTGGTGAATTTTTGGAGCGCTCAAGCACAGGTCTGTCCTCAAGGAAGGCTCGCGGCCGTCTGAAATTTCGGTGCAAAGAGGTAAAGTAATATAGCTTCCCAGCGCAAAGAAAGGGACAACAATAGCGCACGCATTCCGAAATAAAATAACGTAAGCGACATTATGAAAATAGTTGATTTATTAAAAAACTAAATTATTTTTGAAAAAATTGGTTTTATCAAAAGTTGGAACTATTTATTACTTATCTTATTAACCTAATTTCAGTTTAAACTATGAGTCCGTTTGCTTACAGTACTGCAAAAATGATATGAGAGGCATCAACTTTGGATTTTTTTTTCTATCGAGAAAATTGTTTCCATTCATGTTTTGAGCTTGATCAAAAAATTTAGTTATTAGTCTATTTTAACATATTCCAAAATTAGAACAATAGTAGTAGGATCAATAGGACTAAATCTAAATTGAAAACCATGAAAATCCACGAGGTATCCTCTTTAATGTCTTTTTTCTTCATTAAACCAATTAATGTTAAATTATTTTTAAATATTTTTGAATTTACCGCCAAAACGCTCGGTTCGACGACGTCTACTGTGTGACGTCATATTTGTGTAAACAATAGAGGCCACGTTCCGAATCACGCTTACAGCACTGTGAGCGCGCTAACACCCGGTCCAAATCATGCTTACAACGCTCACGTAAGTTGATGTGACGTCACAGATGACGTCATCGTATGTGCTAACGACGCTCAGCGTATTCCACCAAAGCACTGTGAGCGTAGTCGGTGTAGCTGTCAAACTTCCTTGTCAAAGCTCATTCTTGACAAAAAATACGTGGTTAAATTGTGAATCGTTGTGGATGTTGTGGTTATTATTTGTGATTTTTACAAAAGATAGCTGACTTTATTAACCTGCAGGTGTTTTGTAAAGATGCGAACGAAATAATTATATAAATCTGATGTTGAAAGAGCTAGCAGTGGTAATAAGTATTTTGAAGCTTTAAGAGTTTAAAATTGGTTAGTAAATAATTGGTCTCAGTGAAGAAACTTAATCGTATTCATTAGTGCCTTTTTATTTACTTCTCCCTTAGAATAAATATTAACTTTACCCTTTTGGAGGTTACGTTGTTATAAACAATCCAACCTTAGCGGTGTGAGCGCTCTCACGAGCGGTCCGAATCAATAGTATCGTGAGCGTGCTGACAGCGTGCTAATGATTTGGACCGGTGTACAATGACGTCACACGCTGTGAGCACTGTTGGCGTGATTCGGAACGCGGCCAGAGTAAATTGTTACACAGACTACATAGGTGTTCAAATTGTTTACACAAAGTTGACGTCTCACAGTAGACGACATCGAACCGAGCGTTTTGGCGGTAAATTCAAAACCATTAAAAATAAATTAGACTTTAATTGTTTTAATAGAGAAAAAAGACATTAATTAATTTATTTTTATTTTTCTGTTAAATCGTTCGTCCCAAGCTTTAAATTTAAGCAGTTTTCAAAAAATTGGAAAATACCCTATTGGATTACTATTATTGCAGATATAGTTTTTTCTAGAAAAATAACTGATAACAATTATTTTTACTTTCATACAGTTGATTACATGTTATTATAGCCATAATAATTAAAATTGAATTTTTATAGATAACTTATCATTTTAGTAGGTAGTTTATGAAACTATTTACCCAAGCACTAATGTATTAAAAATGCATTAAGGGTCCATGATAGGAATACATGGCATGGAAATAGCAGGCAATATTTTTATATAGAAAAAGTAAAGTTGTAGCCACAAAAAAAAACAAACAACAAGCTAAAGAGATTAAGATGAGAAGCTAATTTTAAAATACTCACAAGCCCTTGGTATTTGAATGAGTCATAAACTGATCTGAGCATCATCCAGAACGGCCAGAGGAACTCAAATCTGAACTCTAGCATATAGTCGGCAAGCACGACCAGCGCCCACAGCATCACGAATTTCAGGTACAGCATTGAACTGAAATATCCATTGAAACGTAAGAATATTGGAATGAAATTGGATGTTAATTTTTTTTTTAGTTTATATGTTACCGGCAAATTGTGAAATGCAGGCATTGTATACAATTCCTAGGTATTATATACAATGCCTGGGCCTTTTAGGCAATGTATGAAATAGAATGAATATTATTGTCGTATGATACTCGAGGGAAGCTTGGGGTGGGCTCGAGGGGGCTCAGGGTGGGTTCGAGGGAAGCTTGGGGTGGGTTTCGGGGCTATATAAGGTGGGGGGGGGGGCGTATATAATTAACACGCACGGCCCCTACATGCCTAGCATGACCGATTAATATCGCGTGATATAGCGTTTTATCACGTTTAACTGTCAAAAAGACAAAGAAGTTTGACAGTTGAGTGTCGATAAAATGCTTTATCACGCGATATAAATTGGTCATGCTAGGCAGGCTGGAAAGGTGTTGAAATGACGGTAATTTAGAAAACTAATAAATCCAAACTAAATAATTCTAAAATAACATAATATTAATATACACCGATAATCCATAAAATGTTTTATTTTTAATTCTTTTAGTTATTTTGATTTTTACATAGTGTAACTGTGTCTGTCTATGACATAATAGCCCCCAAATGATTAAACAGATTTAGATTTTGTTTATGTATAATAAATAATCTGCACTTTTTTTTTGTTTGCTATTACTGTTATTCCAACATATTATTGATTATTTATGACAGAATCGCTGCAATTTAGTACAACTGAAAACTTGGTCAGAAAGTCAGGTCCGTTAGGTGTTTGTTTCAAACTGAATTAATAAATGTTACCAA
The DNA here is from genome assembly GCA_928269145.1 of Agriphila tristella. Lineage (NCBI taxonomy): Eukaryota > Metazoa > Arthropoda > Insecta > Lepidoptera > Crambidae > Agriphila > Agriphila tristella. The sequence continues at coordinate 22,066,373 of OV743442.1, forward strand.
GGATTTGTTATAATGTTCACTTCTGTATATATCTGCCTATAAGTCAATAACATGCAATACCTCTGTATTTTTTTTCTTAGTGCAGGCAGTGAGGGAGAAACATACAAATTTGAATTATTTTGATCAAGTATAAATATAAAGGTGACAGGTAAAAATAAGGAAATATATTTTGATAGCCATTGTTGATCTAAACACCTGCTAAAGGGTAATTTGAATCATCAGTCTGTGTGGCAGTGCCGACCAAATAAAGGCGCGACCGTGGGAAACGATATGTACACACGTGTAGAACATAACGACGCGTGAAATAGGTAAGAAAAACACATGCGATTGGAGTTTCTTTTACATTTTTTTGTAATCGCGCACGGTCTATCGTAACCAAGACAAAAACCAGATGCTGCCCCTACCCACACAAAAATTATAACGTCTTGGACGTTTCAAGAGGACATTACTGTAAATTATGTAGACTTTAAGATCTCAAAAGCTTAAGGAATATGATAAAAATGCTGAAAGCCGAGTGCACTCACTTTCCATACATTCCTTCGGTGATTTTTGTGCGCTTTATAGGGCGCCGCATTTTGCCACTTTCGGCATTCCGTCTCTTCATATTTTGTCCTCCACTGTGTAAATCACTTTTACAGGCTCTCTATCAAGAACACTAAACCATCTAAAACAACAATGTTCCTCAAAATAGTGCCTTTTGTTGTCAATCAGCCTATCGCGAGAAACAGCGAGAAATAAAACGGAGTGAGATGGAAGAAATATTTTTTTAAATGGCGTTATTGGCAACAGCAGTGTTGCCAACTACAAACGCAAGATTGTTGTATTCCAGCAGACTAATTGCTGAGTCATCGGTCGCCATAAAGTACTTTTAACAGATTTTAACATTACTTTTCATGATTAAAGCCCGCCGAACACGATCAATAGCGATTGTCAATTTTTTCGTCAATGCCATTGGTGGAGCAATTGACAATCGTTTCAATTACACGCGTAAACGATCAATTTTCGCATCAATGAGCGTCAATGTCGTAAAAATTGACAATCACAAATGATCGTTACCGGAGTGGTAAGGGTAAATACATGGTAAAAACATACCATCACCACACAGTAAATTTTAACCATTGAAAGTAATTTGTATGGAATGTTCAATATTTTACTTTCCATTGTTAAAATGTACTCTATGGCGATGGATCACAGTATTTACCATGTGTGTAGCCATAGCCTTAAAATGTATACTGTGGTGATCGATGACTTAAGCCGCGATTACATATCCGGCACCCGGCGGCGGCGGGCTGATTATCTAATTAAAAACCACCTAGCGACTGGTTGCAGTTCACAGATGATCGTGATCCATTGCTATAATCGGCACCCTGATTATCTAAAAAGAAACTATTTAGCGACCGGTTGCATTTAACATACATTGCCACTTTTCTTTGGTATGTTTTTTTTTTACCCAAAAAGAAGTAGCAATGGATCACGATCATCTGTGAAGTGCAACCAGTCGCTAGGTGGTTTTTAATTAGATAATCAGCCCGCCGATCTAGTATCCTAGTTAGATCAATCAAGTTAGTTCAATTTTAACAGTTTTGCACAAATAACGGAAAAGTCAACATTTTTTATGATTTTTTATTTTCGATTCTCATCTCCAATCTTAAACAATGTTTACCTTTCCGTCCTAAAATCTTTATCCAGCCCAAGAATATTATATTTGACGGCGCGTTTATGTTATTTTACGCATTTTTTGTAATTTCATGTTGTTTTTATTTGCTAATCAATAATAATTACAATTTAAAACAATAAAACATTGGTAAAACATTGTTAAGTTATAAAATCAAGTTAAATAATCAAAGAGGGGATTAACATCCGTGCGGGCTTGCGAGTGACGTCAGCGCCCGAACATGTTTTGCTTGTTGTTGCGCTGTGGCGTGAGTGGGGTAGTAGTGGGGAGCGACCGGGCTTTATAAGCGGGCGGCGCTCGTATTGAGACACATTCGATCGTGGGCCGTGGCGCTGTGCGTTCGCTCGCAATTCTGCATACCTCTTAAAATAAATAGCGCTTTCTCCAACACCCATGGATATGGTTGAATTATATGGTCAGCTCGGCACTCCGTCATATTCATATTCATAAGGCACTGTTTACACGCTTCATTTATTGTTAATTTCCAATGCGATGACTGATGAAAGACCGATGCCCGATGAAAGCGAACGGCCATCTAGTGACTTTCTTCAAAAAGGCTCATCAGCGATGAAAGATGAAACTTCATAATTAGACACTTCATTTTCGATGCTTCACTGATGAAGCATCGAAAATGAACGTAAAAAAGAACCTTCTAATTTCGGCATTATATCTTTCATCAGTCATCGCATCGGAAATGAACAATAAATGAAGCATGTAAACTGTGCCATTCACTGCAGTGAACGACGTCATGTGGTCAGTAACTTATTTTTGTTTATTTTAAAATGCCTTTATTTTTCGTTTTTAGACTTTTTTCAATCTGCATCATGCAACATGCATACAAGCAGTGCATGCAAGCATTTTTCTCTCTTTAATTAACTCGTAATGAGGGCTTTTCCAAAGGACTAAAAACTGTAGGATCGATAGATGGCGTTGATAAATTAAGCACTGTCAACTGAGGCGCGTTCAGAATCTACGCTCCGAGTGCAACCAAAGTCGTGTCAACCAACCGAACGTCACGCTCAAATGTTTGATACGCCGCGTTAGAGCGATTGGTTGCACTCGGAACGTAAGTTCTGAACGCGCCTCAGTTGACAGTGCTTAATTTATCAACGCCATCTATCGATCCTATAGTTTTTAGTCCTTTGGAAAAGCCCTCATTCTTTATACACTATATTTTGCTGCCTTTCATCGAAAATGAAGCACTTTTGATATTTGCACCAGCCATAAGCGACGGCTACACGCATGGTAAAATACCTTATACTGTGATCTATCAGTATTTAATCAGGGGTATATTTCATAAATATTATGAAATAATTTAATAAACATTTTAATATACTATATAGTGCAAGTTTTACACAACAATAAAACTTGTATTATTGAGCAGAGACGATGCACAGCATCTGTGAGAGTGCGCCGACTTCCGGTCTAGCTACATCCTGTCAAAGTAGTCATCTGACTTACCCTTTAAGCAGTTTTCCTGTCAAAAAATCGTAAAACAGACTTACTTCCGGTTGGCGCCATTTTTACTTTCACCTATGGAGTCGTTGTAACGAAGTGTCCTCATAGAAGTCTCTCACCAGGAGACCTTAATGGGATGCTGTGCATCGTCTCTGCTCAATAATACAAGTTTTATTGTTGTGTAAAACTTGCACTATTATCGGCATGTGACGATGCACAGCATCTGTGAGAGACGTGTTTATTAACTCCTGGTGACTCCAAACGACGCTATGTGATGCTGTTGAAGGCATGATTAACTTGAGATAACTGAAAACACATTTAAATTCATTGAAATATTGATATAACATGTGTCACTCTGTATCAGAGTTATTAACATAACTCACTTTTAAAAACTAGCTTTGATTACTAAATTATTAATAATTATTGCTAATCAATTCGAGCAGCAATCTTTTCGTCTCTATGAAGACTATTAGTTGGAAAAACAATATTATTGTACTAATTTAGGGGGGCAACGGCCGAGCCCAAGGAACCTGCATGCAGCTACGGTTAAACTGCATGTTTCACATGGTTTAATTTAGTTGTAGATTACTTACAGTTCATGAGGTGGCTCAGGGCACACGCTTCTAACACTGATAATATAGCCTTATTGGGTTCACCTCATCGCCTACGCCTGTGCGTCTCTGAAACCTTAGTTTTATAACTCACCTCAACCGAATACAGGAAAGATATATTACTATGTTTTAATTTTTAACCTGTCTGTTAAACACTGTGTCCGTCTTTTACCCAAGAGCTGGACTCAGGATAATGTGGTCGCCGGCATCGCTGTAGTGGCTAGTAGACACACTTAGAAAAGTGAGGTTGTGTACGCGCCCGCCAGCCCGATATTAGAAGCAGCAGGCACTAACCTTGCGTGAAGCTTCAAATAATATACATAAACATTATTACACATGACAATCTAAATGTTAATTCGTTATTTCTAATAATAATGCTCTGGATTTATGTAATAAAATCATCCGATAAGCTAAATTCTCTAAAAAAGGCATGTATGCTAAAAATCTAGCTAGATGGGCCTTTAGCTTCAAGATATTTGTGGCCTAAATTATTATCTCTACAAAATTCAACCTCTTTTTGTGTCACACCATCCCGCCACCAGTTTTCTGAACGTAGAGCTCGAAATTGAGGTGGTGGAAGTCTAATGCTCTGGTCTAAGAACTGATTCTAAGTTCGGAATCTTATATTTTACATAGTATTCAACAAAATCTAAATCCGTTATTTGCATTAAGCTAAGTTTGTAAGATTGTGTTGTGGGTTTTGTGATAATAAATAAAAATATAAAGAGCTCGTAGATGGAAGTATAGAAGCAAAACGGTACTACTACCAGATGTACACTCTTGCCATGGGTCCGAGGTGGTTGCCAGGTGGTGGGACAGGCAGGGTAATCAGGCTCTGTGATCAAAATACCGATACTAGTCAGAACTACAATGACTTCAGCAGGACGTGGTCTTGTTTAAGGCACCGTATAATCCTAACAATCTTGTGGTAGACAGTTCTCCAACTCTCATACGGCTGCGACAATTTGATCTGGAAGAACTCCGAAAACGTGGTGCTCACCACTGGTCGTAACAGGTGCCGTCCAGTCGCTTGGCTGCCCCGAGACAGCCTGTATGTTACCTCTTTATACTTATCTGCTAGGTATTCTGCTGTCATTAAGATGTCCCATCGGTCAAGGTGAAGTAGAAGTCGTCACGTCATCTAAAGATAGGGCCTGATATGGTTTACCGCTGTAAATATGTCCTCTTTGCGGTTGCAATGCTCATATGAGTCCCCGACTCCAACCGTGGTCTGCTGCATCTGTTACAAGGAACTAGAGTAGGGTGTAAACTTTTCACTACCTGATGGTACTCTTACGTAGTTATTTTCAAGTCGCGTTGTACTGGTTCTGATATGTTGTAGTGGCTGCTCGGAGATTCTCTTCGTAACACGCGAGTATTACGTTTGTTGAAAGTGCAATCACTGCGAATGCGAGATTCAGAGTACCTTTGACCAATTTATTTCCTCCGTAGCGACAACATACCAATGCGACGTGCGACCAGCACATCATCAACGCACAAACACGTGAGCAGTGGCAGCTGTGTGGTGCAGTTGTACTCCTGACAACGGTAGGTAAGGTCGTGCTGCGCGAGCAGCGCGTGCAGGTGACGCGTGGGCAACTTGGTGGCCAATGCGTGATGAGTACTTATCACTCTTCACCAGCAAGATAAGCAGTGCGTTCTCTCTTATGCAGTTTTATAAATTTCAGTTTCTGGCTGGATTCGGTTCAGTTACATTTTTCGATGCTGATGGTCTAATCTAGACTATTGTATCTATTCTCTACTATCTATCTAACTACTATCTATCCAGTATATATCTACTAATATTACACTGTTTGACCAGCAAGAAGTACAAGTAGACTGTAATTCGCATACCTTTGTGTTGAGTTCTGAAGGTGTTGAGTTACCCTGTTGGCCAAAGCGGTGAAATATTTCGGCGCGCACAATAGGCCAAACGGCAGACAGGCCATTTGGAGGACTCGGTGGTCGTAGACCAGCAGAATGAACCTCCCTTGGGCCTTACAGGTCAAGCTTCGTCATCCAGTCGCCTATTTTGAAAGAGCTGAGGAATCTGTATCTGAACGGTCAGTTAAAATGGTCAACGATCCATGTCACTCCTCCCCGTCAGGAACCTGGTTGAGTGAGATTATGTCGATTGAGACTTGTCACCGATCCACTTCCTCTAAGATACCTCACTCCATAAGCTTATGTATCAGCCGAGACATAGCGGGCGATCGAAGCGTTTCAAAGCTATAAAAAGTACTTGCTGTCTGATGGACGAGCGCAAGCTTGGGGTAAATGGCAGGCGCATTCTCGTTTGACGAGAAGGGCCTACGAAGCACCGAAGCTAACCTGCCACTGCCTCCGATACGCTCAGAGGCAGCCCCATTAGTCTTATGTTAGTGTGATTGATAGTCACCTTACCTTATCGAATGGTCATTCGTCATTCCATTCGTATTCAGAATGTAAGCACACAGTGGAAACTAATCTCAACGGTTTCAAAAAGCATCTGATAAGGCAACGCCACTGTGTGTGACTGGAAACCTGTCCAAAACAAAGGTTTTGACTCGAGCAATTCCATGCAATAATATAATGGGCAGCACTACTGTTCGTTCCGGAGACCTGTCACACTTCATTAGTTCTCATCGAATAAGTACTTACACCACGGAGGTAGCTTGCACAGATCCTCGCGAAAGTTTTTGTTAAGCCGCTAGCTCAGGATACGCTCCTGTCCGCTTTCGATATATTTATAATGCCCTTATTTCCGCAAACTATTAACATAACCTTGTCATTAGTTTCTAAAATCTGGAGGTAGGTGTAACTAACATAGGTCTGTACATACAGATACATCCATGAAATAAAAAAATATTGTCAACAATATTCACTTCGAAATAGAATAAAAATGAGCTACGTGGGACATTACCAGAGGTCATACATAACATAATCACAGGTTGATCAAATCGAAATCAATCGCTGTTAAAAGTCAATCTCTTATCAAGTTAACAAAGAAATTTAAAGTCTAAACTGAAAATAATAACTAAAGACTCAAATATTTTTTAATCATACCAGCTATATATTGGCGGGCAAGCAGATAATAAAATAATTTAAAGACTGAACTGAAAAGACGAATAAGCTTAGACTCAACTTAGTTAATCATACCAGCAATATTCTTATTAGTAGAGATATTGACAGGCTTATTACCGGAAAAAGGCAACCGGTTTTAATCGTACAAGTTGAATAGTTCACCTCCAGGTCTACGAAACCAGGTTGTGCCTTTTAAGAGTCAAAATCGTATCGAATATTTTTCCGATATTACAAAATTTTTCTAAAACCCTAGGCTCTTTATATGCTCCGAGTGAGCAAGCGGGATCTTACTTTTTTTTTTAAAGTTATTATTTTATTATAAAATCATGATTTAAGAGACTGGATTCAAGTCACTGGTGTCAGAAACGACCACATAGCGATCCAATTGACGGTCAAAAGCTGTAAATCAGTTGGGCCAAGGCACCGGTACAGGTACCACGTTGGTAGCATTGAGGTGTGCGTACCATTGGCGTCTGATGCAGGCACTGCATGCAAAATGGCCGCATTCTAGACAAAATTTTCATCAAAACCGACTAAGACGGTAATACAGCTTTATTAAAAATGTGGAACGCTTCACGATTTTGCGTGTCATCCTTGCGCAGGGGCCATGCTAATCTTCTCTGTATCGTTCCAATTTTAGTATATGTACTGCCGAAGCAAGTACTGTAGCAATGAGCAAATGTAACACTTTTATTTTAGTCACAAGTTCATTAAGTAGTATTAGATCATAGTTCGACTCACCAAGTCTCCTGTGTTTTACCTTGCGTCCGAAAATCGTCAGCAGACGGCTCCGGGCTACAGCTATACAAACGGCGTTGAAGTTTTAAGGCACGTCTGCTATGGCTAGGAAGACGGGACTCTTCGTCGACCTCACGTACTGCGCGTTTCGAGAGGTCAAAGCACGCGTTTGTTTCACTGACACTGTTAATTACTATTACTAAAGCATAAGCTTAGCATAAAAAACTTTTCACTTTGAAATCATGAAAAAATTTCGTAGTATTTCAAAATAGATGTTGCTTCAACGAGAAGTAACGACGCTATGAGGACACTTCGTTACAACGACTCCATAGGTGAAAGTAAAAATGGCGCCAACCGGAAGTAAGTCTGTTTTACGATTTTTTGACAGGAAAACTGCTTAAAGGGTAAGTCAGATGACTACTTTGACAGGATGTAGCTAGACCGGAAGTCGGCGCACTCTCACAGATGCTGTGCATCGTCACATGCCGATAATATATCTATTTTGCCGTCATTGAAGTCTGTGTCATGTCAGTGTCACTGCCAGTCAGTAATTATCTAGTCTGTGTTAACTTGTAAATAAACTGCGAGTGTTGAGAAATGTATTTTTTGATCATTTTAATTATAAAGTTGATCTAAAAATGGTAACTAGTTAGTGATCTTTTAGGTATAAGGAGAGATGTCTATAAATCCAGTAGTAAACTCAGTGCGTCAGTATTTGGTGTCCCAATGCATGTTCACTGATGATGAATGGCTCACTGGGTATGTAGGTTGTTTTCATTCTTATTTAATCAAAATCCACGTCTATAACACGTTAATATTCTACAGGTGTGTAGAATTCCTGACGGAGGACAGTAGTAGAAACCTGAGTGAAACTGACATAAAAAACTTAGCAAAAGAGCAATGGCTATTGAACGACTTAAAAGACATCTGCCCGGGTTCCTTGCCCCAGAATTTGAAAGACCAGCAGAAAACTGTACTCAATGGAAAGTTCGTGCTCCAAATAAATGCTACTGTAGACATTGGTAAGTAGTTTGTTTATGAAAATCAGTGTTTTTGCTTCCAGCTAAAATCACACTGAGCCTTGCTTGGCTCTGTTGTTTGTTAGTATATTTATTCTAGATTTCTGTATGGGAAAGACAGAAAATTAAAGTTAAGTTAAAAACTACACGCTTCCGCATGTTGAAACTTTGCAAAAAGACTTCTTATAATAAGACCTTGCTACCATAAATTTGTCGCTATCCAAATCAACGGTCCAGAAAGTAAATATCCCGGATTTTGGGGAGGATAAATCCCAACTATCCCCCTTCCGGAAATGTGCCTGGTTGTATATTATATGTCAGGGGTGCCCATACTTTTTCTTAAGGAGATCGACATACCAACAATTTAAGACCAAGAGATCGTCATTTTTACCGATATTGGAAAAAAGTTGCAATAGACATGGGCGCCGCGCCGGCGCGGCGCCGCCTTGAGTTACCGGCACGCCGCCGCCGCCGCCGTCTCTGCCGCGCGGCGTGGATTTTTGGCCAAAAAACAAAATTATTGTCCAAAGTTTTACTATTTAATGTCAGTTTTTTGACGACTCTTTATTTCCGTAACTTACCAAATGATGCTACCCTGTATGGGCTGTATTATTGGGCGGTATTCAACGAAAATCACTTTTTCTAAAAAGTTGGACTTATTGAAGTGGACTGTGTTTGTCCTATCTAGCACAAACCTAATGGTCATAAACTTCGAGTGTTGTGTTCCCAATAGATATTTCTTGGTTTCTTGTAAAGCACTACTTAATATTTGAGCGCTGTCTTCAATTCCTCCAAGATCTCGCAAGAACTTCATCATCATCATCATCATCATATCAGCCACACGACACCCACTGCTGGGTATAGGCCTCCCCTAAGGATCTCCACAACGATCGGTCCTGCGCTGCCTGCATCCACTGGCTTTCCGCGACCTCCACCAGATCGTCGGTCCACCTTGTCGGGGGCCTACCCACGGAGCGTCGTCCGGTGTGCGGTCGCCATTCCAGAACCTTTCTGCCCCAACGGCCATCGGTTCTTCTCGCTATGTGTCCCGCCCATTGCCACTTCAGCTGAGCAATCCTTCGAGCGATGTCGGTTACTTTAGTTCTCCTGCGGATCTCCTCGTTTCTGATTTGATCACGTAGGGAAACGCCGAGCATGGCTCTCTCCATTGCACGCTGAGTGACCTTGAGCCTCCTTATAAGACCCATAGTTAGCGGCCACGTTTCACTGCCGTAAGTCATCACTGGCAACACACACTGTTCATAGACTTTCGTCTTGAGACACTGAGGTAAGTCGGACGCGAAGATTTTTCGAAGCTTCCCGAATGCTGCCCACCCGAGTTGGATTCGACGAGAGATCTCTTTCTCGAAGTTGGACCTACCTAACTGGACTGCCTGTCCTAGGTATACGTAATGGTCAACAACTTCAAGTGTAGTGTTCCCAATATGAACTGGAGAGGGTACAACATGGGCATTTGACATAATTTTCGTCTTATCCATGTTCATCTTAAGACCCACTCTTTGGGAAGCACTACGGAGATCTTCGAGCATTGTGTTCAGGTCTTCCATGGTCTCAGCCATAAGGACTATATCATCGGCAAAACGAAGGTGTGTTAGGTACTGGCCATTAATGTTGATGCCGAGTCCTTTCCAGTCCAAGAGCTTAAAGATGTCCTCCAACGCAGCTGTGAACAGTTTCGGGGAGATAACGTCTCCCTGTCTCACACCACGCTGCAGTTGGATAGGATTTGTGTTCTGGTTCTGTACTCGGATCGTCATGGTGGCATTTTGGTATAAGTACCTCAACACCTCGATATACCTATAGTCCACTTGGCACCTTTGGAAAGACTGCAGCACCGCCCAGGTTTCAATCGAATCAAAGGCTTAAACATCGGCAAACCGAAGGTGTGTTAAGTATTTCACAGTTCTTTTCCAGTCCAGCCGAATACAGAAACTTTAAAATATTTTAGTGGTAAATAGTTTCAGAGAATCCTATCCTTGTCGCGATAGATGGGAATTGAACTCTGGTTTAGATTTTTTTTGTAAGTAATTTTAACCGAAGTAAGTATTGATTTTTTTAAGGACCCTAACACAGCACTTCGTAGTTGGCACTTTTGAAGAAATTGCAGCACCCTTCGCTTCGAAGCGAAGGCTTTCATAGTCCTCGAATGCTAAGTAAAATGGCGATTCTCCTCAGGATTCTGTATGTTTTTTACGTCTGGTAAATGCTTTATTGTCCCTGCTTCGGTAGATGGCTAAAGCTTGAAGTTCACTGGGACCTACCACAGTGTGGTATGGTATATCTCAAAAATCAGTCAATGTCCTTTTGAATCGCCTTGGAACAATGCTTTATCGAACCATTCTTCGTCATCTGACTACAAATTACTCAAAGAAGCATTGGGAACTAGTGGAGCCACGAGAATCGTTGCGCACACTACCGTGACTATCCACCCACGTTCGTTCGAAGTTTGTTCGTCTGTCCGGAAAGGCAAAGTGTGCCCTGGCACACGACACGTGGGAGACCCTAAGTGAGGGGAAAACTGTGCAGGTACAGGTCTCTTCATAACGGAGTGCTGGTACCGACACTGATGTATGGAAGTGAATCTTGGGTATGGCAGAAGAAGAATGAAAGCAGAATAAATGCGGTAGAGATGCGATCGTCGAGGAAAATATACGGAGTAAAACTGAGTGATAGAGTGAGCAATGAGGTGATTCGTAAAAGGTGTGGTCTGAAAGATGATATAGTGACTAGAATTGAGAAAGGAATGCTCCGGTGGTTTGGTCACTTAGAGAGGATGAATGAAAGGCGAATCACGAAAGAGATATATTGTGCGAATGTGGAAGGAACGATTGCACAAGGGCGTCCCAGAAAAACCTACGCGGACCAAATAGGAGTTATTTTAAAAAAGGCTGGTGTACGCAGTGACAAAAACCGCAGGGCATGTATGAAAATATTGATGGATGTGAATGAATCGAAAGAAGTGTGCAAGGATCGTAGCAGGTGGCGATCCATAGTCTCTGCCTACCCCCATGAGAAATAGGCGTGAGTGTATGTATTTATGTACAGGTCTTTCAAATTCTCAGCTACAAGAGCCACATGATCGGCAAACTGTTATACACAAATATCTCAGTAGAGCTTTCCAACGCATTCCCTGCTGGCTTCCCGGAGAAAGCGACGGTCGTAAAACGAACCTTCTCGACCAATCCCTATACGGCCTGCCGTAGCGTATAGTATAGATATGGTCAATAACCAGTCTTTTTAGCAATCAGCTTATTCAAGAAGTTGGTTGGAAGTAGGAAGTCGTCAAACCCGCGAGTGATACGATTAATTTATACAATTCGTATCACTCTTGCAGATGTGGCTCAGGCAAAATGAGTGAGATCTATTAGTTCTTCAAGAGTGTCCCACAACAGAATTGCCTGACCTGTTAGGTACATGTATTAGGCACAGTCTTATTAATAATACAGTGCCTTAAACTTAGGCCTTCTATCCTCAAGGGTGAAGGAATTTAAAACTTCTGGATAGCGTTTAAGCATACGGCTTGTTTTCATGTTTTTTTTGTTATGTTTGGCATCCTTGCCGCCCTGTTACTGTTTCTTCTTCTTCTTCAAGTGCCTCTCCATTACTGGAGGTCGAGGGTCAGCTTAAAGAACTTCTCTCTGTCCTGCGCCAAGCGAAACAGTTCTTCGACGCTGGCTATACTAGTCCATTCCCTGATGTTGCGCAACCACGATTTTTTCCCTCTTCCAGCGCGTCGTTTGCCTTCAATCTTGCCCATCATTATTAACTGGAGAAGCTGGTATTTCTCGTGTCGTAGGACATGGCAAGATATAAGACAAGATATCCGACTTTTCTTTTCTTGACGGTCTGCAGTAATTCGCGACTCTTGCCAACACGCTGGAGAACTCTCACGTTAGAAACCTTCTCAGTCCACTGTTACTGTTTAGTTGCACTAATCTCATACAGGCTGACGTCGGGGATATTTTTGGAGTATTAAATCTGGTAAGCTTGTTTCTGGGCTGAGTCTTTAGGCCTTCTTTAGATCAGGTGTGGTGTTTCTGCATCTTACAGAGATCTAATAAACGTAAAGTGATAAATTGTATCATGCAAAGTTATCTAAAGCCATATAACTATTCATGTCAATTAAGCTTTAAAAAAATCCACGCCGCCGGCGCCGCGCCGCCGCCGACCTAAAATTGCCAGTTCGCCGCCGCCGCAATTTTTTAACGCGGCGCCCATGTCTAATTGCAAAGTAAAACTACATTGGGTGAAAAGTGCTGAATCTGTTGTCCTTGGCGATCGACCTTAAAACCTCTCGCGATCGACCGGTCGATCGCGATCGACTGTTTGGGCACTTCTGTTATAGGTATACACTATTAATTTTGTCGGTGAAAAAATCTAGAATAAATAAACTATGTGTGTAAGTGCAGCAATAAACGAATTCTCTTATTATCTACAATGTAAGAGAATCTTCTGAAAGAAGACTTCAACATATTATTTTTCTTTCAAGTTCTTAGACCAATGTTTAATTTTCAGGCACTCCAGCTTATCAACAATATTTAAAGTTGCAAAAAGTTAACATGGAAAACATTGAAGCAACAACTACATATGAAGAGAAGATATCCAGCCATAGGTAATAAAAAACCTGTTTTTGACCTGTTGCCATACCTCAGTCACGAGCAACCTTTGGAAACTCTTGGCAGTTGTGTGCCAAACTTCTGGATGACTTTTTTCCACTTGTACAGAGGCAAACCGAGTTATCATGTTTTCCCCGTCTGCTTTCGCTACCATCACCATCCCGAGAAGTGACTGTACCAACACACAGATAAATTATGGCAGAATAATGGTCCTATGGGAGCAAAGTCATGGGAGCTCGAAACTTTGGTTAAAACTATAAAAATAAATATTGATATTGATTTTTTTCTCTGCAGAATGATTAAATTATATCTCACTGATGGTGTACAAGAGATATCTGCAATAGAATACAAACCTATGAGAAATCTGAGCTGTGATATAACACCAGGCTGCAAGGTACTAATTAAAGGTACTCATCAAGTCAATTTGAACAAACATCGGACTGCTAAATAACTGCTGATTTAAATATTCAGACCAGTATCTAACCAAAAAACTTTAATATATTTTTGAAACTAACATACATTAATTTTCAAAAGTCATTGTTAATAGTAATAAGATTGCCTATAAGAGAGGGCGAGAGGGGGGGTTGGCCTATGTATTTTGTTGTCTTTCATCACCAAAATCTATATCAACAGCAATAGGGTTGGCTGGTAAATGGTAAAATGAAAGGCACTATTTAAATAATATATTGAAATGGTTGTTGTACGAGATCAAAATCAATGAAAAACCGCAAATCGATGTACAGGATAAACTAAAAACATTTTCAAAACATCAAGTTTGGGCCAAACGGCTGTCTGTCCTGTACATTGATTTGCATACGACTAGCACTATAAGGCGTATACCTAGTACAGTACGAGGCACGTATCTTGAAATTTTTTCGACGGAGTGGGGATAAGTTCGCGCATGTGTTCTTGTGAGCGACCAATAGCGCGCGCCCATCTCCCGCCGCCCGCGGCCCTCATCGCTACGCATACTCAAAATTCGCGTTTCGCGCAATCCCCACCCGATTTCAAGATACGTGCCTCGTAGTCTCGTACTGTACTAGGTGCCTGGATTAGTGCCTAGAGTCTAGATATGTAAATGTAACCAAGTAAAATAAACGTTCACGAATGTTTGCAACCAGCCGAACTGTGCGCTAGGTGCATCGATTCATCCAGGCGACTACCTAGAATGTATCGTAGGCTTACAAGCAAAGACTATGAGACCAAGGCTATCTTAATATCCTAGCGACTCACCATCCAGTGCCTGGGGGCTTACCATCAGCAAATAATAAGAGCTCATAGTAAGGCCCCTGGATATATCTAGGCATCTGTCGGTGTGTTCGCAGCCTATGGGTGCCTGTCATAGACGCGGAACGAGGCGGCGGAGCGAAGAAATGGAGAAATATTAACCAATAGGACCGCGGTGCGGATATTTCTCTGCCGCCTAGCTCCGCGTCAATGGACAGACACTAATGGTTTTAGTATAACTTATCCTTATTCAGGGCCCGTGGAATGTCGCCGAGGTGTGATCCTTATGACCGAAAGTACAATAGAGCTGCTCGGAGGGGAGGTGCAAGAGATTGCCATCTCCAATTCCCTTGCTGGACTTCTGTCTTCCAAACTTGGATTATCACTCAGTAAGTAAATTACAAATAGTTAAATACTGTGAAAACTACACTACAATAATTGACCGAGAGATTGCGGAGCGTCTCTGCTACTGCTCGGGAAAAAAATATTATGTCGTCTTTCCAGCTGTTTTCCTCTACGGGTTGTATTTCTCAACCGATTCCCGTGAGAACAACATACAATTTGAGCGAGGTCTACGGCTCACTGAGCCACTAGTAATGTTTAAATACCATAGTAAATATAAAGTATTTTTTTTTAAAGTCTGAGAGAGTAATAAATAATTTATAGAAGCTTTATTTTTTGCCAACAGCAACCGACCTTAACAGTACAATGACACAAGCAAGGAACACAAATATACCGACACCCCACACACAGATGCCGTCGGCCCGCCCCGCCGACGCACCGGACCCGTCGTCACGGCCCGTCGCCGTAGTCACCAGCCTGCAGGTCGCCCACATCGCTGACGACGACATCAACATCGACGATATCGCTGCTATCGAAGCAGAGTACTGTAACCCAGGCAAACGGTCACTTGACGACACTAACTCTAAACCGGAGAAGAAATTAAAAACTAATAATGCTGATCAGTATCCCGATGACAACGAATGCTTCTTTGATGAAGACGAGGATTATTTACGTGAAGTAGAAGCGCAAATAGAGGCTCAAGAGAAAGGAAGTGTACTGAAAGATGAGGGACCGAAGATTTTGTCTTCGGAACCTTTTGTGTATATAAAACAGATAAACGATATGAGAGAAGCGGATAAAACTGGAAGAGTTTTCAAAGTGAAAGCACAGATAATGAAACTGCTATCGAAGTTGTCGGTGGGGAAAGATGGTTGGAGTTTGAGGTGTACACTCATAGATGGCACTGGGAGTATAGACGTAGATTTCACTAACGATGTCCTCTCGAAATTGGTTGGATTTACACCTCAGGAGATGAATCAGATGAAAAAGAAGATGGTTACAGAACCAATGCTGAAGGAAAAAGCTGTTTCAGTAAGTGTTATCCTACATATTATTATTAATATTATAAATGTGAAAGTTTGTGGGTTTGGATGTTTAGATGTTTGTTCCTCAATCACGGAAAAACTACTGAACGGATTTGATTGGAATTTGGCACACAGATAGTAGATAGCCTAGATTTAAACATAGAAATCTTTTTATTCCGATATTCCCACGGGAACGGGAACCACGCGGGTGAAACCGCGGGCGGCCGCAACCGCGGGCGGCCGCTAGTCTTAAATATTTTTGTAATCTGGGGCCCTATTTAGGCCTAGTTCCAAATCACGCCAACAGCACTGTTAGCGTATAATCCATTAAATTAAGTAGGTACGCAAATACCCTATTTGTGTAATATTTTGTGACTTTTTAATTTGGTCGGATTCGCGCTAACAGCGCTGTGAGCGTGATTCGGAACGCGGGGTTAATAAACGTAACAATTTGACACCTGCTATGACAATTTCATATCCAATGCGTCAATTAGATTAAAAAAACAAAAAACCGACTTCAAAAACCTGCCTCTAAAAAGCAAGAAATAATAATTATTCAAATCATTAGATACGCATTATCATTGTTATAACAACACGTCTATTGAAGTCGGGTGGGGCTGGAGTACAACTTCCTTTTTTATTCTAAAAGCCCCACCCGACTTCAATAGACGTGTTGTTATAACAATGATAATGCGTATCTAATGATTTGAATAATTATTATTTCTTGCTTTTTAGAGGCAGGTTTTTGAAGTCGGTTTTTTGTTTTTTTAAACAATTTTTTATTTTATTATTTTTAGTGTAAGTACCTTCTATATTAGGTATATTATTATAGGTATATTATTGGGTAGAAAAATCGGCTCAGCCAAACGTGAGATATTCACGGAGAAACATACATTCACACAGGTCAAACTGAGAGAGAACCTTTTTTTTGAAGTCGGTTAAAAAGACTACACTAAAAGAACCCCTTTCCCAACAAAAAGAAACATCTAATTCGGTTCATAAATAACAAAGTCGTCATGTGAGTTGATGAAAATCATAGTATTTTCAGGATTTCTCGAAAACTACTGAACCGATTTGAAAAAAAAATAAATGGGACCATCTCGCAAGAAAACTCAATCGAACAAAAAAAGAATCATCAAAATCGGTTCATAAATGACGAAGATATGCGCGAACAACGATAAAAAAAAACATACAATCGAATTGAGAACCTCCTCCTTTTTGTGAAGACGGTTAAAAATAGAACAAACTACATAATACTTAGCTACACTACACACCGCAATGTAAACCAAATTGTAATGACAATGGGGATGCAAACTGAGGAACTAATGGCGCCACAAGCGTTTGTACTAAAATAGTTTGATTGGTTGTTTCATATATCAAATGTCATTGTGTGTGACATATTTTAATTAACCAATCAAAGTGTTGATAGCAGTCAGATCGCTGCTGCCTGGCGCCATCTGCGATTAGCTTTGCGTTGGCAACCCGATTGACAAATTGTCACGTTATTAAATACGGTCGGTTGTACTTTTTCACTTTAAAACCAGATTCACACATTATCAGTTAAATCACAGTAACAGTGATAAAATTATTTTTCATTCACCCGCGTTCACTGACACCATCACACCATAGATAATTTAGACACTGACACTGATAGCTCTGTCTCGTCACTGACACTGACTGGTGTGGACGCATTCATAAAGAATGTATGAAAGAATAAATTATCACGGTCAGTGGCAGTACTGAAGAAAAGTCCAGAAAAGATCAAAATGCATGGAAATGATGTAACACATAACTTGCTACTATAAGTACTTTGTTGAAGTAATATAATAAGTCTATGTTGTTGCCAATAATCCTGTCACCCTGTTGTAATTATCTGGTAATGATATATTCAAGTTTGTAAATATCGTTATTTATGGCTGTTACAGCTGATAAGTTTCTTGCGCCCGTTCTTCTTGTCAGCTAAAAAAGTCTGGAACGGGTGGTAGGAAAATATAGACGATTTAAAAGTACTTAATAATTAAGTTTATTTGAATAAAGCTTATTTGACTTTGACTGTGCCGGAACTGTGACTTCACTAATATGTGTGAATCAGGCTTAAAACTTGACATTATTGTTTGCAGGCATTACAAAAGGCGAAAGATACGCTACAAGTGCTGTACTGCATCATAGAACTGACGATACTAGAAGTGCCTAAAATAACGTCACTCGTGTCATATGAAAACCTACATGTAAATTTGCTCAACAAAAGGGTACAAGCTTGTTATGGATTATAGCATTAAATTTATTTTATATAAAACCTTTGCATATTCATTTCAAATCTGTACTAAATTCAGCGAACTAAAATCTACAGAACAAGCATTCCACTCAAAAAATGGCACCACATGAAAATGAGAACTAAGTGGGTGGAGCTAAAAATGCTGGCATTTAATTATGCAGCAGCACAAAGCGACTGAACACTGTTTGCATTATAGCGACCATATTTTATCTATACATATAAAACTCTAAATTGATTGACTGATTGTTGGGATAGGCGTGGAGCCCTAACGGCTGAAGGTAGAATCACCATTTTTGGATGAGGATTTTAGAAAATTCCCGTTATACAGGGTGCTACAGGTTGTTTAAGTTTGTATGAGAATTTGTATAGGGTTGAATTAGAGACACCATTTTTGGATGAGGATTTTAGAAAATTCCCGTTATACAGGGTGCTACAGTTTGTTTAAGTTTGTATGAGAATTTGTATAGGGTTGAATTAGAGACACCATTTTTGGATGAGGATTTTAGAAAATTCCCGTTATACAGGGTGCTGGTGCTACAGGTTGTTTAAGTTTGTATGAGAATTTGTATAGGGTTGAAGTAGAGACACCATTTTTGGAGGGTAGATACCTTTCATGGTGTATGTGGGCATTAAGAAAGCATTTTAGAAAATTCACGTTATACAGGGTGCTGGGTGTTACAGAGTGTTCCAGTTTGTCATTATTTTTATGGGAAAATTTAAATGTGTGAAATGAGGTCTTCTGATAAATACCTAGGTATATCGGTAATCCGTGATTTTCAAAATAAATCCACAACTATCTTAATCACGCGAACGAAGTCGCGGGCAAAAGCTAGTATACTTATAAATGGGATATTTTCAATACTTAAACGAAAAAATATCTTTTAAGGCCTGGGCACACCGGATGCGTAGACACGCGCGTGGTTACGCATGCGTGTACACGCGCGTAGTTACGCACGTAACCCCCTGACACACCGGGTTACGCATACGTCTACGCTTACGCATACGCATACGCAACGCAGCCTGTCCCTTGCGTACCCAGCGGGCACACCGGATGCGTAGACACGCACGTGTACACGCGCGTAGTTACGCACGTAACCCCCTGACAAATAACTAGCCGCTGCGGCAGCCATACTATAAGTAATAAGGATTTTTTACTATTAATAGTTGTCTATGGTCATTATATGATAGTATAAAACTAAGTCGCATCCCGCTGTCTGTCTCTATGTATGCTTAGATCTTTGAAACTACGCAACGGATTTTGATGCGGTCTCTTTTAATTGATAGAGTGATTCAAGAAGAAGGTTTATAATTATGTATAATACATCGTGTCAAATTCCACACTACACCGAAGCGAAGCGAGGGCGGGTCACAAGTCCTTTTTTTGCCATGCGACCTTTGATTTGATTTTTTTCGGACATTCCCCATTCCATAATACATTATTTATTTTGTTAGAGCTCAGAAGTTTAGGCAGTGCTTTCGATGCTAGGCTTCCCAGGCGGCTTAATTTTTGCCGAAATCTTCATATTTCTACATATATAAAACCTCGATCAACTTATAATTCACCTAAGTATACCTTCCTCAGGAATTATCATTTGGTGAAAATCGCATGAATATACGTTTAGTAGTTTTTGAGTTTATCGCGAAGTGCAGACAGACAGACAGACGCGGTGAGTGACTTTGTTTTATAATATGTATGTAGTGATATCTAGCAATTGATGACTAGTTTAAATTCATAGAAGTGACGAAGTTCTCTATTTGTAAGAAAAAAATCAAATTTCATAGGCGGAGGACCCGAACAAAACAACTGAATGCGTAGTCACGCGCGTGGTCACGCACGTAGTGACGCGCAGGAAAGATACGTGCGTGTTCGTATTTGTTCGGTGTGACGTCCAATAGGGAATGCCATCGAGTACAACGTCATCAATGCGTTCCGCTCTGCGTAAGTACGCAGCCTGGTTGTCTCATGAGAGCTGCAATGCGTAGGGTTACGCATCGGTCTACGTGCACGCGTACGTTACGCAAGCGGTGTGCCATGTCTCATAAAGTTTCAGGCATTACAACGTCATGGTACGTCTACGTGCACGCTTACGCATACGCTTACGCATCCGGTGTGCTGGAGCCTTTAATGGCTTCTTTGCGTCTTTTGCACCATTTGACTACACAGGACGTCATTTCTAATTTCTATCTCTTTTCTTTACAATACAAACTGCAATAAAATTATTGTAAAGAACGCTAACGTCTGTCACCGGGCGCGTAGCTAGCGCGACTAAATGCGAGTTGACATTTTTTTTAGCCCCGTGGTGCCATTTTATAAGCAATATTTGTTTGCAATGGGGATGCAAACTCCGGAACTAATGGCGCCACAAGCGTTTGTACCAAAATCGTTTGATTGGTTGTTTCAAATATCAAATGTCGTTTGTGACATATTTTAACCAATCAAAATAGTGATAGTGATAGTAGACCGCCGCTGGCGCCATCTGCAATTAGCTTTGCGTTGCCAACCCCATTACACTTCCGCAGATTTTAGTTCGCTGGTTAAATCAAGAACCAAATAAAATAAAAAATCATTTCCAATTAACTCTAAATAAAAAAAATGTTTTTACATTAAAAGACAAACTCATTTTACAACTAAGTTTATTTTAAATACACCTTTTCATAACGCATTATTGTGAAGTTCAATGTACAAAATTTATCTCATAATAATAATAATAATATAATTAACACAAGCTAACTAACGGTAAAGTGGATCATAGTCCAGACAAATGCAAACTTTAAAAACAATACAACTTGACGAACTGGCAACACTGGATAAATAATATTTAAAAATATAAAAACAAGAGAAATAAAAACGCAACAGTAATTTAGTCACGCGTATACTTTAAAACGGTTTAGTTAAATATTAAGAAATCCAGCGTCCGTCATTGATTTCTTTGTAATGCTAGGCTACACTAAGGCTTAATAGTTTATCGATCTGATGGTGCTTTGTGAACCATTAAGCTTAAGTGTAGACCCAGCATTACAGTTATGATAAAAAAGCATAACTAAATTGAGCACTCAAATGTATACTTGTTACATAATTAAAACTTATCGTTTGGATCGCTTCTAGATACAGTTATCGAAAATATAAGGATCTAAAATCAAAAGGATCGATTTGAAATGTCCGGGGCTCGAATCTTCACAAGCCCCGAATGCTAACAGCTGTCAAATATAAATTGGCGTATGGCAAGAATGTAGGTTAAAACTTGCCGAAAAAAAAACTTTACTACCAGCAAATAGAGCTTAAAATGCGAACCATGTATCATAGATAGATAACCTATATTGGTTAGACATCACTGCCAACTTATGCTTGACGTATATTAGTATTCTCTGTTAACAGTAGCCGGCAAACATCTTGAAATCGGGTGGGGATTAGGCAGAATGCGTATTTTAGGTATGCGTAGCGGGGAGAGGGGCGCGTGCTATTGGTCGCTGGCAAATCCACACGCGCGAACTTATCCCCACCCCGTCAAAAGAGCGTAAAGATGTTTGCCGGAATCTGTACATTCCTTTAAATCCAAATAACATTGCCAGAAGTTAAAATAAATAAGTTATATACAACTTAACACAATGCGTGTATGACTCACATTTTCCGATACAAGTAATACAACAATCAAAGATAATTCACATAATTGTAATGTACATAAAATAAGAGTAAAATTTGCGTTTATTACAACATTATCTCATAATTAAAAACCAATTCAAGATCGTCTACCCAACTGTATGAAACTTATCATGATAAGTTAGGTTTCATTTTTAATACAATATTTTTTTTTCACTTCCGACTATAATTTGCGTAGAAGTGCAAAGCCTACCTATAATAACACTTCATTCTTATAAAAATATAAAACGTTCTGATGTGAAGACATTTCTCTACAGTTGCGCATACGTAATCAACCATAATTTATGTCCTAAAGAAACTTGATTGCAAAGACATAATTTCAGAAGTGTGATTTCATAACTTCAGTGTTACTATTTAAATAATATTCGCTGTTTCAGCAAATTAAAATTGTTCAAATTGTCCTAATTATTAGACACCACAATAAATAAATTAACTAATTGTTAATAGTAGCATTAAAAAAGACCAAAAGTCTGTTTTCTCTATAAATGAAAACATTTGGTTAAATTAAATAAATCTTCAAGATCGTAGTTTCGAAATTGGTTATTATTCACGCCTGTAGCATAGCAACCCTCCCCGCGAAACACCGAGTAGGTTGCGTCATGTCATTATGTCGACAAGCGAAACAAATGCGAACAGCCTGTTCTAAACGCATAGATTTATTAACGCGCGATTCCGCCTGATCGGCTCCGACGGTCTAACACACGCGAAAATAATGACGCGATACCGCTACGTAAATGTGATCCTCATTTATCGTCGTCTATAGAAGACAACTCATAGCGGAACTATGGCGGAACTACCGCGGTATTACTGATACGGTTTCGCGGCGAAGGTGTGCTACAGTCGCCAAGATTATTCTAAATAGGTTTCATATCTTGTGAGAGACACGTGAAGATTGCTTATTGTATAAGCCAAGAAAAAAAATGCTAAAGAAAATCGTAATACCTCTAAATTGCACCAAAAATACTGCACAATGTATTGAGTGAAATGAAAGCTATACATTAATGATCAGTGGTAAGAGCAACCCTTAAATTAGTTCAAGACTACTTCAATACATAATTTCCGTTAAAAAAAATAAGTGTATATTGTATATGTTACGGCTAATACCCGAAGTGCGCCTAAACCTAGTTTTAGCCGGCTAAAACTAGGTGTAGCCGCTAGCTGTTGGCTAAAACTAGGTGTAGCCGATTTGCTCGCGGCTAATACTAGGTGTAGCCGGCTAAAACTAGGTCCAGCATGGGATATAATGAAAGTTTTTTCTGTTGTCTGTTAAAAAGAAATAACCTCGAAATTTAAGGGTCACGCTCCGCTGCGCTGCGCGCTCGCCTTAAATTTCTAACCTAACTCGGGACCTACATGAGTAAAGCAGATCGGATACACCTAGTTTTAGCCAACGGCTATCGGCTACACCTAGTTTTATCCGGCTAAAACTAGGTTTAGCCGCACTTCGGGTATTAGCCGTAACATATATAATTACAATGTTTTGTTAAATATGTATTAGCTGAAAAGTTGAAGGTGTATTATGGGACATAATTCTTTTGTTAGCTTAGTACGGTCAACGGCCCGCTGGACTTCCACGGCAGGGGGATGATATTCAAACAATTTTATACTTAAATGCAAAGCAATTAAGGTTCAAAATAAATTACAGATTTTTTTGTATAACATCATGTGCTGCTATTAGCTGAAAAGTTGAAGGTGTATTATGGGACATAATTCTTTTGTTAGCTTAGTACGGTCAACGGCCCGCTGGGCTTCCACGGCAGGGGGATGATATTCAAACAATTTTATACTTAAATGCAAAGCAATTAAGGTACAAAATAAATTACAGATTTTTTTGTATAACATCATGTGCTGCTCACTGTACATAGTTATTAAAACATCAATTTATTTCAGAAAAATGCTAATTAAAGGTGTATTAATACTGTAAATCTTATTTTGTGCCATGCAGTAGTTTTGAGACAATGGAAATGTTACGAAAACGTCACGTCACGTCTAATCTAAGATGTTGACACTTTGATGGAAGACAACCACTCATTATAACACCGTAATCCGTTAAATAAATATTACATTGCGGTTATACACTACTTTGAATTAAACTGTTTACATCAAAAGGTTTAATGAGTAAGTCAAACCACAAATATTGCAAATTAATAGATACTACGCTGAAATAAGGTGTGAATTCGCTTGGAGTGTGTGGAGGGTATCTCCAATAGTTGACACTACTTGATTAAATCTTACAAGATTTTTAGTTGCATGATAATCATTAAACTTAGTAGCACAATTTTATTAGGAACAATTTCGACGAATAACTTGTTTTTGGTAACTTTATATTATGTAGAATATGGTCTGTAGACCCGCCTCTACTAGTGTTAGTTATTGTGAAATATCTCCTATTTGCGATTTCATAAAAAAATGAATTTAGGTTTTAGGTCTGACATTCAGTCATATTACGATTTTAGGAGTCTGTGACAGACTTCCATTTACACAACTAAATAAAATATGACAAGTATCGTATTTACGGACGATTCGGTTCCCTACTGGACAATGACTGTTATTTATTACGTATGAAAGAGACTGCGCGAGCTCCATGTAGCTAAACAACAAAATTTTATGAAGGCATCATCATCACTAGCTGTATTTCATTCAAGTCATTCATGTGTTTGATCCAAATTTGTGAAAAGATACGCCATCGACACGTTCACGAGGAACAGCATAGATTCCGT
Organism: Agriphila tristella; assembly: GCA_928269145.1. Classification (NCBI taxonomy): domain Eukaryota; kingdom Metazoa; phylum Arthropoda; class Insecta; order Lepidoptera; family Crambidae; genus Agriphila; species Agriphila tristella. Next base: position 22,090,821 of record OV743442.1, read on the forward strand.
ACCGCGGCAGCAGTCGATCAAATAATATTAAACGCGCAAGGAAAAGCAGAATAATTAATGTAAGCTATTTACAGCACTCCGAACGTGTGACGTCATGCGGTCCTCTACATCCGATTCTAAGCATCAGTCTTCCCCTTAAATGCCACTCCGATGAAAAATGAAGTCGTCAGGCCTAGCTTCAGGGTCGTTTATAAAATTCGCTCGTAGAAGAGAAGGTAGGCCTGCGCTCTCAGGACTTTTTCCTCAGTCACTTCGGAGACCATGCTGTCGGACACGTAGTACCATTTGCCGGACGGCGGCAGCGGCGCGGCGGTGGGCGCTTCGCCGGACTCGTAGCCGGACAAGTCCGACTCCGAATCCGCGTCACCGTCGCCGCTGCCGGACGGCGGGGCGGCGGCCGACACTCCGCTCTTAGGAAGGAACCACCAGCGAGGGTCGCCCGGCCGGACCGGCTCGCGCACCTTCACGTACGCGACGTAATGCCCGCCGTGCATCCCGCCCGAATGCTCCACCACCCCGTACAGCGAGTAAATCAGCTCCGTCTGTCCGCGCGCCACGTTCGGAAGCTTCTTCAGCTTGTCCATGGCGCAGAACGGCGCGAGGTCCAATATAGTGGGAAAGTCGACGTGCTTCGTCATCTTCCTGAACATACATCGCGGGCCGAGTTGGAACCTCTTCAGGTGCAGAATGAGGATAGCGGGCGGACTCGACACGAGGAACCGCTTGGTGGCGTTCGTGTACACGGTCTTGCCGCCTTTGCCGTTGATCCTCTCGGTGCACGTCTCGCAGCCGACCTTGTTGTTGCCCGTGAGCAGCTCCAGCGCCGTGAACTGGCTGAGGCAGGACTGAATGCTGCACTCGTCTTCGTCGCAGCTGTAGAGGCTCTGTCGCGGCGACGAGGGGCTCTGGCGGGAGTACGACAAGAAATCCTTTTTCACGCCCCTTTTTTCCACGTCGACGTTTTTAATCTTCGGCCGCGGCACGGGAGGACGGTCCGGACTATCCGCCGGCTCGGGGGAGGGCAGTGTGGGACTCTTGATCTGAACATCGTCGACGGCGAGCTTCAGCTCCTGGTAGTAGTTGTCGAGCACGTCCTTGGTCTTGGTCTCGGGGTGGGCCTCGTAGCTGCTCTCGCCGTTGTTTTCCAGAAGGTTCTTGCTGCCCTGGACGCTGATGCCTCTCGATACGACTTCGTTTGAGAATTCGGGCCCGAATGATCTCCTTGACGGTGGCCTTTCGAGTTCCGTAATCGGTCCGTTTCTCTCGAACTCCTTTTCCGGGGAAAACTTGCTATGTCGGGGACTGGACAGGTCTAGGTTTATCTCGCTCGACAGCGAGCTGTGACTGCCTAGCTCCTTGCCGTTGATTGGAGAATCGACATTATCGACGGTTTCGGTGGAGTTGTGTTTAGTGGCTTCTGGGCTAGCCACCCCTGAGTCTGGATTGGAGAGGTTCTCTAGGGATATCAGAGGCTTATAGTCGAGGGCTATAGCAGTGGTGGAGGTGGAGGAGTCGACGAATTCAGTTTTGTCTTTATCGGCGTGTTCAGGGGTGTTGTCCGTTTTCTCCTTATCCAAGTCCACAGGGCTGGTTCGGATGGAATCTGAGCTGATGACTTTTTCCGAATTGTATCCAGACTCCATGTGATAGGCGGCGAAGTTGGCGGCTGTATGCGTGAGCGCCTGAGTGCCGACGGAAACGCTGTGGGTATTGTTTACCTTCGGGGTTTCCTCTACGTTGTCCTCTACGTCCGCATCAGATTCTGAGGAGGACTTACTGTCGTCCTTTGAACCGTTGGCTTCGGTTGAATTTTCATCTTTGGTTGTGGAGTTACCTGGAAAGAAACGTATATTATTCAAACTGAATGTCGAGGGTAGTACGAAGAAAAAAGCTATTTTACAGATTTATTTAACTTTTTTTATATGGAAATTAATGGATTACGCTTGTCCAGAAACCTTATGTACCCCCTAAACAATCAAGCAAATTTTTCAGCTTGTTAATCACATTTTGATTGTTTAGGAGCGATGCTTGACAAGCACCACAGAATAGATAGATTACCGTGGCCTATCAAAAGTAGGCCACACCCCCAAATGGTAGTGATGGTGGTAATTACGTGTACGTGCTTGACAAGTAATACTTGACCGTTTAGGAGGTACATTAGTAAAACTACTTAACATGCACATAGAGCACACCAACTGCACAAAACACAGGGAGGGCTACACATTGGCTTTGGTACCACCTTTGTTCTTGCGAGCTGCCTTCCGCGCAGCATTTCTCTCCTTCTTGAGCTGATGTTTTGAAGGTTTGTTCTCATCTTGTGTATTGTACAAATTATCCTCTGAAAATACGTTGTTAAATCAATTTGTGACTTGCGAGGAAAAGGATTTTCTACACATTAATAAGCAACTGATTTCATTATGGCTTCGCAAGCAATTTAAGACTGGGAAACGTGGGAATAAGATTAGAACTTTCGTAAAAACTTGCGTTTATTAACGCTATGTTAAAATATGTTAATATGCTACAAGACTGTTATAAACAGTTACACAACACCTTAAATTACACACTAACATGCAAACAAGAATACATCTTATGGAATAGTCATGGAAAAACAATATACCGAGGGAATAGTGATATCTTTTGTGAATATTTAAACCATTTGGATTTTTTGCCTAAAAAAATGAACATTTAAGCAGTGGCGCCCCGCAGGGGAGGCGTAGAGACTTTCCAAGAAGGGCGCAGGCCACATGTGTAGTTAGGGACCTTATTTAGAGATACAAAGAAACCCGTGAATAAACTAAAATTTGCTGGGTAGAGGGGGGGGCGCATCCCAAATAAGTTAGGGAACCCCTGATTTAAAGAGTACATGTTTCTTCATAATATATGAACAATAAATGATAAATACATTATATAATTCAAATTAATTAAATTATTAGCATAAAAAATCAGTCAACATAATTTTAAAGTTGACTCCTTGGTCAAGAATTACTTAATTTAATTAACGCAAATAAATATATTTCTTTTCTTTTCAAGAACTTTTTGATTAAAAATGGTGTATTATTTTGACGTCCATCTTTGACGAGATTGAGCCACGAAATGCTGCAAACCGCGTTTGTCAGTACGGCTAGATCCACAGTTTTCGATAAACCAATACTGTAGAATGTAGATTGTTACTTGTCCATGCATGGTTGATGGTCCCCCACTCTAGTTCCCCTTGGGATACCACGAGCAAATATTTTTTCCCGTGGAACCCCCTGAATAACAATCTTCTTATCAAATATTTTTGTTGTTCATGGTACTCCATCTCAAAACATTTCAATCTGACAAAAAAGATTTGGGGTACCACGAGCCATATAATTCTCCCATGGTACGCCTTTGTCCCCCTTGGGTGTTCCATGGGCTAAAATATTTGCTTGTGGTACCCCAAACAAGGGGATCACGGGCAAGTAACGCCGTAGACCACCTTTGTCTGTTACATCCTTATTCATAAACAATATCACAGGAACAGTTAACTATGCTCAAATTGCAAATTGTTTTGGTATTACGTTTGTATGGGTCACTGTTCGCCGGACTCTCAATGATAAGCTCTAATAATCTCCATGAAAATCTCACATTGCCAACACCTACAGCCACAAGCGTGATGTATATGCGGATAATATCCGTTATGTACTTACCGTTAGGCGTTTTCCTGCGGACGAGTGCGGGCGGCTGCGGGCGGGACGCGGCGACCGGCAGCGACAGGTCCAGGAAGTACTCCGCGCGGTCCGACTGGTGGTAGCACTCCTGGCACTCCAGCGTGGACACCAGGAACCCTCGGAACACCTGACCACAGAATGTTAATGGCTAAACCAGAACAAAAAAAACATGTTTCATACAAAAATTAATAACGAAAATAGTGCACAGCTCTGTCTCAACGGACACACGACATCCCTCGTGCACTGGTTCAACTGAGTGAGCCATGAGCAGTAGGCTAATATAATATGAAAGTTAAAGTCATAAGATCGATTTTTTAAGCAAGCCACTGACGAGTCATTCATTTGGGTTACATCCAAATGGAAGTATGTCTTGATTTAAACTATGGGCCATCATTAGCTATACTTTTATTGGGACACGCCAACGCCATAACATCCAGTTTAAATCTGGACATATTTCCATTAAGAAGTAATCCATTTGGACGCCTACCAAATAGACATCTCGTCAGTGGCTAGCTTATAAGCATTGGGGTGAAACTTACATGATTCCAAAATGCTTGTTATTGACAAGATACTTAATCTATTAAATAATTATAACTAGTAGATTATAATGCAAGGAATTATCACAAATGAGGTCAGTAAATAAATTCTAGACCATATTTTAATTTGAACTCTCCACTATAATTCCTTGTAAATAAAATAAAAACACTTTTCTGTACAAACCTGTTCAGGCCTCAGCATGGTGTCAGATGCCTGTTGCCCGTAGAACTTGACCTTCTGTTTGACCTCACCGTCTACTTTAGCAGGATCCACCTTCGAGCTCATGCCTAGGCTGCTTAGTATCACTGACTGATAGCGGCGTAAGTCTTCCGACCTAGTAGAATATACATATACAAATTAATTTCTACAATAAATACCTACTACTAAAGCATATTTTTTTATCATTACCAGTTCTGGCTTTATTCTTAATTTTACATGCGCTGATTCTATTTTTGATTTCGCTAAACTATACTTGCTAGTTGATGCATGCTAGTGGTACATTCGATTTTAATAATATGTACACACCTTGAACAGTTAATCAACCCTCATGCCTTTGTAATAAAAGTCAACATCATGTCAAAAGTGCCAACATATTAATGGACATGACTGTATGTTAATAAGAGATATCATAGTCTATTATAAACATATAAGGCAACCGTTGTTATTTCCTGTCATTTAACACAACTTTCTAGGAAACTGATCTCTAGTATGGCTATCTCTTACTCAAAGTCAAAGTCAAAGTCAAATAAGCTTTATTCAAATAAACTTAATTATTAAGTACTTTTGAATCGTCTATATTTTCCTACCACCCGTTCCAGACTTTTTTTAGCTGACAAGAAGAACGGGCGCAAGAAACTTATCAGCTGTAACAGCCATAAGTAACGATATTTACAAACTTGAATATAACGTTACCAGATAATTACAACAGGGTGACAGGATTATTGGCAACAACATAGACTTATTATATTACTTCAACAAAGTACTTATAGTAGCAAGTTATGTGTTACATCATTTCCACGCATTTTGATCTTTAAGATAATCATCTACTTTATAATAACCTTTACCCATGAGCGTTTTTTTAACATGGATTTTAAATTCATGCAAAGGCAGATCAATCACTTGTTGCGGAACTTTATTAATAAAGGCTATGCCTTTCCCCATAAATGAACTTCTAGATTTTGCAAGCCTAAATCTTGGAACGGCAAGTTTATCTTTATTTCTTGTATTAAACTGGTGAATATTGCTGTTCTTAGGAAATGAATCATAGTGTTTCCTTACATAAACTAAATTTTCATATATGTATTGGCCTGCCAAAGTTAAGATGTTTATTTCTTTAAACAATTCTCTCAAGCTATCTCTTCGCCGAAGATTGTATATGGCGCGAACAGCTCTTTTTTGGAGTACGAAAATATTTTCAATACTGGCAGCTGAGCCCCATAATAGCAGTCCATAAGACATTACACTGTGAAAATAACTATAATATACTAACCTTGCCGTTTCAATATCAGTTAAAAGCCTTATTTTCTTAACAGCGAATGCTGCTGAACTAAGTCTACTTGACAAGGCTTCAATATGTGGATCCCATTGCAGTCGAGAATCTAGTGTAATACCTAGAAATTTTGTACTCTCAATAAACTCGACTTCATCGTTATTCAAATTAATATTTAATTTTGTCTGCTCAACATTAGGTAATGAAAATTTTACACATTTAGTTTTTTTGGGGTTAAGTGCTAAATTATTGCTATTAAACCAGTATGAAACTTTAGAGAGGGCGCTATTTACTTCGTCCGAACAGTTGTTACCTCTGTTTACTTTGAAAACTAAAGAAGTATCATCCGCAAATAGTACTGTCTCACATAAATTATTCGCGTAATTGGGAAGGTCATTTATATAAATTAGAAACAGCAATGGGCCCAGTATTGATCCCTGTGGCACACCCATATTGGTGGGGGCTCCAGTAGATTGAGTTCTATTAATCACTACTTTCTGAGTCCTATTGTACAAATACGATTTCATAAGGCTAACTGATTTGTCAGAGACACCATAATGTTCTAGCTTCTTTAATAGTGTTTGGTGATCAACGCAATCGAATGCCTTAGAAAGGTCACAGAAAATGCCAATTACATCTTGCTTTTCTTCCCAAGCGACAAAAATATGTTTGAGAAGTGCAATTCCAGCATCAGTAGTATTTTTACCTTTGGAAAATCCAAACTGATTTTTATGAAGAATGTTATTGGATGTGAAATAATCTAGTAATTGGGAATATATAATTTTTTCAAATATTTTACTAAGTGCTGGTAGTATAGATATTGGCCTAAAGTTAGCTGGGTCACTTTTATCCCCAGATTTAAAAAGAGGAATCAATTTACTATTTTTCATTAAGTTAGGAAAGACCCCTTCATCAATACATTTGTTAAAAATAAAAGCCAAGTAAGGGGCTAGTATATCAATTATTGATTTAATAATGCTTGTTGACATGCCCCAAAGATCTTCTGTTTTTTTGACATTAATTGTTTTAAAAGCTTTAATAATATCTTCACTATTTATATATTTAAAGAAAAAGGTTTCCTTGCGCTTATCAACACTAGACTCTAGGAGGGAGACTGCGATGTTGGGACAAGCACTAAGAGTACTGGTTGTTTCTATTGGTATTCGAGCAAAGAAATCTTCAAAGACTTTAGCGACCTTATCGTCAGATTCAACAGTTTGATCACCAATTTTTAAACAGAAGGAATTTATATTGGATTTTGATTTGCCCGTTTCTTTGTTAATAATGTTCCAAGTAGCCTTAATTTTATTATCTGCTGATTTAATTTTATTTGAAAAGTACTTGGACTTTGCTAGAATACAAACTTCTCTGAATGTTCGTGAATACTTCTTGACAAATTCAATGAAGTTAGGATCACAGGAAGTAGCTTTCTCTGCATAAAGTTCGTATAATTTCCTTCTGCTTTTATATATACCGGGTGTGGCCCAGTCACTAAATTTCGTACTATCATTACATTTGATGACTTTTTGTTTAAAAGTTTCACTAAATTCAGTTTGGACTACGCTAAATAAATGGTTATATAAGTTATTGGCTTCAAAATTTGGTTCTGGTAAAGTTTCAATTTTACTTGTGACATTGTTTCTGAATTGTTCAATACAGTGTTTTTTTATTGGCCTACACATTATTTTCCTTTTAGACGGAACATGATGGTGCTCAATAGAGGCTAATTGTCCACTATGGTCGGACTTAATACAATTCAAAATTGATTTTTCAAGTACATTGCAGTTACAGAAAATATTATCTAAGCAAGTTGCCGATGTGGGTGTGATTCGCGTTGGTTCATTAAAAGTATGTAGCAAATTAAATGATTTAAATAGGTTTATGAACCTACTCGACAACTTAGCTAATTTAGGATCTAAGATGTCGACGTTAAAATCTCCACAAATCACGACTTTTTTATTTTTCCTACAAGTTATTTTTAAGACTTCCTCCATAGTGGACTCAAAGTCAGAGTAATTCGCTCTGGGGGGTTTATATACACATACTATAATTATTTGATCAAGTTCCACACAAGACAACTCAATGGTTCGTTCAATTGAGAGGGATACTACATCTTTGCGCTCTTTACATTGCAAACTATTGTGTAGAATAATAAGTGAACCCCCTCTTATAGCAGATTTCCTATTAAGTGAGCTAACAACTTTATAATTATCCAAACTCAAAATTAATTCGTGCTTTTTCAACCAATGCTCAGTAACACATAACACATCAATATCTTCAGAGTTTAAGAATAAGCTTATTTCTAAATCTTTGCCAGAAAAGCCTTGCATATTTTGGTGAACAATTCTTAAACAGTTTGGCTTTCCTACTGTCGGCTTAGCGCTAGAGGACGCCTCTATTGTCTCAAATGGTAATTTAAATTATTACTAAAATTATTAACAGAATTATTTGGAACGGATTCCAAAGTTGAATTGCACATGTCAGAAGTTAACTGCTCAATAGAAGCAGATGTTTTCCTAGCCAGATTATTGGCTAGTTGTTTAAAATAAAAAGATAGCGATAATGCTATTTGTCTCGTAAAAGAAGAAGGCAGATAATATCTATCTTTTGTCAAATAAAAATTGTAAAATAATTTATTAATGTCAATTAAGTGCAGCTGTTGGCTATTATAAAAAGCCACTGTATTTAAAGATAGATTTAAGTTAAATCTTACATTATTTTCCACCTGTGACAGACTTTTACTGTAGGGGAATGTAAACAATATTACTTTACTGACATTCAGAGAAAAAAGGGAATTACAATATGTCATCAATTGGTTTTTGGTGACATTAGCCCTATTTCCAATTAAAATTATCAATTTTGTGTTATCGCTGAATGTTTTTTTTACAATTATATTCATAATGTCATCTAAAGTTAGTGTGAATAGATTATTGATATGAATCATTCAGCACAGGTTCAAAAAACTGAACTTATGAATTGCTGATACATCATTATATTTAGAAAAAAACCAATAACATTTCAATAAGTACCTGACAGCCTCCAACATATGCCTGAGGAGTTCATGGGCATCATGTTGGTCACCTCCACCAAATTGTGGCAGTTTGTTCACCAGGAACATTAGGAGTTTTCTAGGGGTGTACACACCACCTTCACCTAAAAAAGATTAAAAAATATGTATATTTTTAAAAATTGTTTAAGGCACAAACCTTCAAGTCTTCATTTTTCGAAATAAATGAAACAATTTTAAAGAAACTTTATATGCATAAGCAGGAAACATAAGTCTAAAAAGTAAGTTAAGAGCATTTTTAAAATGACCTATTTTAAAAATGATAATTGAATATTTCTGTTTTTATCATTCTGTTATATCGGAAATGTACTTTTTAGACCAAATTATTCTGCTTGTATGAAGTTTCATTAAAATCAGTTTATTCATTATGAAAAATTTGGACTTAAAGTTTGTATGAAATGCCATATTTCATCAACGCTCTTAATCACTCCTTACATATTTCTGGTGATTTTGGAGCAATCTTGTTAACATACTAAATTGGAACTAGGTCATTCCAAAAATATATGTGGGGGTGGAGAAACACTCATCTTACAGGAGTACTATATTGGCACAAAAATTACATAAAAACAGTTTAACACAATATTGTATCAAGCCTTGTACCTTTGTTTATAATTGTAGGATATTTTATAGGTATATCATCGAGCAGATAATTTGCTTAACAACCTCATAGCTTCCACTATATCCAATTAGAAATCTATCAGTCCTTGAACTTAATTAGTTCCATACAAGTATGTGAAAAATTTGTTTTTATTTTAATCTTACCTGACTGAAGCTCCTGCAATGTTTCAGCCAATGTCCTAGTGAGGGTGCCCCATTCAGCAAGCTGGCCAGCGATGGGGGGCAGATCAACTTCCTTCATCTCATCGTCATCCATTTTAAGCTTTAGTTTTCCACCCGGTAATGTGAATCTTTCTCCAGGTGAGGCCATCTCTTGTAATACTTGCAGCAAATAAGGTGTTTGAGCTAAGCACTGCATTACAGAATTGAAAAAACATGTGTTCCCTAAATTTGATAATCCTCTAACTCTCGGCAGATTCAGAGCCATCGCTTTATCTGTTTTTAATAAAGAGTCTACAGGCAGAACGAGGTCTACTTTCAATTTGTTTTCATACGGTAGTTCTATAGGAGGCAAGGGATTAGGATTTTTACCAGCAATTGCTTGCTTCCTGAGGTATTCTACGCACTCATGCAGTTTTTTAGAGCTAAAAGATGAGACTTCATTGTTGCAATTGTAGCAGTAGATTTCCCAAGTAGTAGTATTAGCAGTGAGGGCATGGCAGTCAGAGTGTGGGGTGTTGAAATGGTTTAGGGCGTGCTTATTACGCGCCCTACCACACAGCTGAGTCCCACAACGAAGACACATCCACAGAGTGAGGTCCTCTTCAAAATCTGGGTCAGACACTTCATTCTTGGCACTCTTCTGACACTCCGAACATTCTTTATCAAATCCCGAAGTTTTTAGACATTTCTTCAGGCGTGTGAGATCCACAGCCTTCGCGACGTGAGGACATGCGGATTTGACGTTTTCGTCGCAGGATTCTGTGGATTCGTCTCCGTTTTCACCGGGATCACTTTGTCTCTTTTTCTTAACCATTGTTGCGCTAACTCAGGAGACTGCCTGCAATACGTAACGAGAGACGTGGTAATAATAACTACACGAACACAAAAAGAGAAAAATGACAAATCTGTGTCGATAGCCATTGCACGCGTGACAACGCAAATTCATTGAGAAATGCAAACAAAACTCTAGGAAAGGTGCCAAATTACTGTTAATTTAACTATTGTCTACTTACAATTACATGCAATCTGAAGGAACTATTATTAGATTGAGAAGAACAAAGAAAAAAACCTATTTTTCTGAAATTTTGTCAGAAAAGTAAACCATGGCCGTCAGACATTTTCGCAATGTTACCAATACAAAAAAGTAAATTAAAAAGTTACAAATTAAGAACCGTACACACTGCACTGCACATCAATAGAGTGGATTTGCAAAAAACTACCGAGAAAAGGTGCATTCTGCCAGATGTGCAGATATTAGACGGGTCATCAAATGTGATTCATTTTCGATGAAAAGGCAGTGAATAGTGACCAGTGAACGACATGTAGTATATATCATTTCTCACAAAATTTCGCGGCAACAGGTTGTGCGTGATAATTTTGATAAAAGAATTAAAAGTTAATTAAAGAGAAAAAAATGCTTGAATCCGCAGCATGCAACATGCATACAAGTAGTGCTTGTATGCATGTTGCATGATGCGGGTTGAAAAAAGTCTAAAAACGAAAAATAAAGGCATTTTAAAATAAACACAATGAGCGGTTTTCTGACAGCAGAGAATTTTAGGCCCTCCGCTGCCTTGAGCGGGACACGCGCGCGGGGCGACATAGATTAGAGCTTACTCATGCACTGCGCAAGCATCTGTCCGTCAAAAACTAGCAATCTATATTCCCGCGCCGTGTACCCGCGGCGGGATCACGCTTAAGGCAGCGGACGGCCTTAGTATAATTTTATGTCGACAGATGGCGCTACTTCAACTAAGTCGATTTTTTTAATATTTTTTTTTCACTGATGGTCATATTGGTCATAGAAAAGTTTTCGTAACACGCCATCGGACAAGCAACGCACAAAGCAACAAACCACATACTCAACAAAGTATAATAAAAAAGTAATTACATTTCATATTTTTCATAAAAAGCTACCTACTAAGTACAACGACATCTAGTTCTATTTTATGAACTACCTTTTTTTCTTAAACTGCCTTTTGAAAACCGCTCATTAAGTTACTGACGACATGCCGTTCACTGCAGTGAATGAAGGTGGAAACAAATTATAGGATGCGGCTGACGGACGCGGCTTACTGCCGCGCGCGACTGATAGGTATCTGCACGCGTAGCATGAGCAAACGGGACTCTTGTCTACGAAGACTTGTCGTCTCGACCAGGCGCGGTCCGAAGGGGGGGGTCACGGGGGACATGACCCCCCCCAAAATCGTAAACGTCAAATAGAAATCTTCTATTTGACAGCAGTACCGACGACAGTAGGGCGATGCAAGCGGTGTGATTGCACTGGGCGCCCTCGTGTGTGGGGCGCCGAAAACGCCCGACCACCGACCGGTTGACTATCAATCGTATTGTTGCCTGGGGGCTTACCATCAGCAAATAAGAAACCGTTCAGTTCAAAAGCAGGCCTTAAATAGGACTGGTTGAGGCCTGCTTTCATACTAACCGTTGAGCTCATAGTACGAAAAAGTATGGCAGTTCAATATAAGTCCTGCTATAAGAGCTCATAGTAAGGCCCCTGGTGATAGCGACTAAGCAACGAATGAAACTGGCAAAAAATCGCACTGCGCGGCTATTTTTTAATATAAACAAGCAGGATTAGTAGATGAAACTGACTAAAAATCGCGCTGCGCGGTAGTTTTTTTCTGTAATAAGCAAAATTAGAAATTTAACAGACGAAACTGACCTAAAACTGCGCTGCGCGGCCATTTTTGAGGTTCCGCACCAAAATGGTATTTACTATAAACAAGCAAGGTTCCAAGATTAGTAGTTGAAACTGACTAAAAATCGCGCTGCGCGGCCGTTTTTCTTTACTATACACAAGCAAGATTAGTAGATAAAACTGACTAAAAATCGCGCTGCGTGGCGTTTTTCTTTACTGTAATAAGCAAAATTAGAAGATTAGCAGATGAAACTGACCAAAAACTGCGCTGCGCGGCCATTTTTTACTAAAAACAAGCAAGGTTACAAGATTAGTGGTTGAAACTGACTAAAAATCGCGCTGCGCGGCCGTTTTTCTTTACTGTAAACAAGCAAGATTAGTAGATGAAACTGACTAAAAAACGCGCTGCGCGGCGGTTTTTTACTGAAATAAGCAAAATTAGAAGATTAGCATCTGCTAATCTTCTAATTTTGCTTATTTCAGTCAGTCAGTTTCATCTGAAACTGACTAAAAACTGCGCTACGCGGCCATTTTTTTTCCACTAACAAGCAAGGTTACAAGATTAGTAGTTGAAACTGACAAAAAATCGCGCTGCGCGGCCGTTTCTTTTACTATAAACAAGCAAGATAACAAGATTAGTATGTGAAACTGATTAAAAAAACGCGCTGCGCGGCCGTTTTTTAACTAACAGGCAAAATTGAAAATCTTGGAATCGCATATAGGGGGCGCCCATAGAAATATTACCCAAGGCGCTGGTAGTGCTAAAACCGGCACTGCTTCTATAAATTTACAAAATTTATTAGTGACCCCCCCCAAAATTTCAGGCTGCGACCGCGCCTGCACACACTTAATTTTGGACCGTCTTGTCGTCTGTCGTTTTTTACTTTTTCCACCTCATTCTCACACTTGAAGAATGAGGAACATAGCAATAGCACGAACTTCGATTAAAGACAATTTTTTTTGAATACCTAATCTTCAACCAACCGAAGGTTTGAAGCAGAATAGTGGAGTTTTGTGAAGTGGTTGCCGCAGTGTCGTAAATGATGCTACCGGTGCCCAGGCACAGGGCATAGACTCGCAATAGATCGATCGATAGGGGAGTGCAAGAATGGCCAGACTAGGACTAATTATTTGTTCGGTTTGCTCCTGATAAGTTCTCCCTGCGCCCCTAGTGCTCGTTCCAACACATACGTACATGCCAGTATCACCAAAAACGTCTAATCAAATTGAAGAAAAAAGATTTTTCTTCCAAAGCATTAGATAATAATTGGTCCACCAACACCAAGTCCCTTGTGCATTACTTTATCACCCTGACTGAATAAAATTATGAAACTGACTAAAAATCGCGCTGCGCGGCCGTTTTTTAACTAACAGGCAAAATTGAAAATCTTGGAATCGCATATAGGGGGCGCCCATAGAAATATTACCCAAGGCGCTGGTAGTGCTAAAACCGGCACTGCTTCTATAAATTTACAAAATTTATTAGTGACCCCCCCCAAAATTTCAGGCTGCGACCGCGCCTGGTCTCGACCCTCTAGATTGCTGAGCACAGTGGTGGGACTCGCTCTCAGAATTTTACAACCTTTTTATGTCTTTTAATACAAATATGAGTTTTAAAATATAATATTTTTATTTCAACATCAATAAACGTCGAAATTATCTGAAATGATTCGAAATGATTTAGTTTAAACATGATACTTATTTTTTAATAAGTTCTAAGATAAAGAGACACTCACAAAAGCTTTCACTTCCGTAGACAAAGCTCTCTCGAGCTCGAGAAGAATAATGTTGCCACTAGTAAATATTTATAATTATTTCCATCATTTCTCTTAAAGGGCGTTCCTTTCTATGCGTTTCATGACGCAAAACTCTTAAAACCGAGTTAAATATAGCCGTATGGATATAGTTCGTTTGCCTTCCTTTTATTGAGAGATTTTTGAAAAGATGACACAGACCAACGCTCTTGTTAATTTAGTAATAAATATTGAAATCAATGTATGAAAATAATTTAAATTTACGTTTTTCGGTAAATAAATTAAAATTAAGTAAAATAAAAGTGAAAAAAATACTGAAGGGAAAAAGTGTAATATTAGGAAACAATATTATTGAATAGGTAGGTACCTTTTTACAATAAATTATTTATTGTATTATTTTAATTTATAAAATTTATATACGTGATCAAATCAGAAACGAGGAAATCCGCAGGAGAACTAAAGTAACCGACATCGCTCGAAGGATTGCTCAGCTGAAGTGGCAATGGGCGGGACACATAGCGAGAAGAACCGATGGCCGTTGGGGCAGAAAGGTTCTGGAATGGCGACCGCGCACCGGACGACGCTCCGTGGGTAGGCCCCCGACAAGGTGGACCGACGATCTGGTGAAGGTCGCGGAAAGCCAGTGGATGCAGGCAGCGCAGGACCGATCGTCGTGGAGATCCTTAGGGGAGGCCTATACCCAGCAGTGGGTGTCGTGTGGCTGATATGATGATGATGATGATGAAAATTTATAAAAAAAAATTTAGAATAAAAAATACTTATACGTTATTTACTACTAGTAAATATTTATTATATTTCTTTTTTTATAAATTTTATAATAAAAAAGAATTACTTAAATATAATTTTTCATTTTTTTTCTTTCCGGACAGCTGTTTTTGTCGTTTGTGCTGTAACTTCTCTTCTTACCTTAATAAAATATAAACACGGACAACTTAGATTTATTTTTATTGCGAAATTAAAAACTCAGAAAAAAAAGTCGACAAATCTTTCTCGACCACTCGAAGGGTGGTAGACAAATTTCTCCCACTCAACTGTCAAATTAATGTCAGTTGAAGACAAAAGCTCGTGTTTGTCGACTTTTGACATTAGGCCACGACAAAGAACAATGCGAGTCTACGGTTGTAAAATGCGAGCATGAGTATCTCGATCTCAACCCGACAAAAGTGACATTTCGGGGTAGACAAGCCATTGTTCTGTGAGTCGAATCTTATCTCGATGTTGGTCATGCTACGCGTGCTGGGACTATGAAGGTCCAAACAAATTATCGGACGCGGCTTATGGACGCGGCTTACTGCCGCGGCTGATAGGTGTGCACACTCTCATAACAACCTGCGTGCCAGATAGCTGTCGGACGTCCGATGACGTCATATTAGTCTATGGTTACGTCCGCGACCGTAGACAGAGAAACCTATAGACAAATTGACGGCATCTGTCGCATTCACACACGAAAGAGACAGACTTATGCACACGTCTTGCATAGAAATGGGATAGAGCGATATGATTTTCTGTCTCATACTACGTGCCGGTTTTCTCATGTGTAGCAAACTAGTTTGCTAAACAAACTTTTGACAGTTCGTCGGTGCTTCTTCGTAATCAGAAAGAAAAAAGTGTTTTGTGAGATAATTCGTTGCGGTGTCTCTTTCTAAAGTAAATTATTCAGTTGTTAGAACAATCATACACTTAATAAATCTGTGAAAATGGTTCGATGTTGTGTAATAGGTTGTAAAAGTACCAGTGATTGTTAACTTTCAAATATATCATTTCACTCGTAAGTATTGTAGATTTTATTAAGTAATATGCATTAAATTCAATTGTTATTTTAAATTTTCGTTATAGAACAGTTTAATATTCGTTTCAATTCAATCTGAACATGTCTAAAGTTCAAGTAGAGTATTTCATAACCTAATCACTAATTTGGATTGTGTTGCCAGTACTCTACGTTAATTTGCCCATTTTCAAATTGCACCATATACAGAAGCTAAAATATGATTAACCTTTACAGATTTCTTAAAAAATAAACAGTACGTTCTCGTACCTACCCTATGGATTGATGCCACACGCCGGACAAATTGGGCCCCAAAAAAATTTTCAAGAATGTGTAGCAAACATTTTGAAAAAAATAAATGTTTCTAATAAAGAAAAGAAGAGAAAGAAGAAAGTCACTGTTCTAATCCCTCTATTCCTATGCTATTCCACTTGTGGTAATATTTTTTTGTTACATTTGTCTCATTTGTTGTAAGTATGTTGGTTGTTATTATAATTTAGTTATTATTTCAGGCTCAAGAATTTTAAGTCACAGTGACTACAGCTGCTGTAAATTTACCTCATTAAAAGAATAAATTGTAATGTGATTGCATCAACTTTAAAAGTAAGTTTAAATTTACTTTTAAAGTATGTAATAGTTTTTTGCAACAAAAATATATATTTTTTTGTATGTTATTATAGTTTAGTTACTATTTCAGGCTAAACAATTTGGAATTTTACTCTCAGGGCGCTAATAGATGTTTTGCATCAAAAAAGCATTGCAAACAGTACCACGCAATGTAACGCGCGCAACAGACCGCGCTTGTGTGCGTCGTCGTGCCCAAAGAGTAAAATATGGTCGCGCTCGTGCCGTGCTGTGCTACACACCGAGGCGTGCGGCCGAGTTGAAATGAAAGCGTGTGTGCGTGCGCATAAGATACATTGAGTTCTGACATTTCGAAACCATTGTTTGTTACGAAATATTTAAATTTTTGATAATGTTTCTTTGGACTTAAACTAAGATATAATGTTTAAAATTTGTTTTAATAAAAAACTATATTGTTTTTAATTGGACCTTCATTATCATCATCATATCTGTTGATTTCCCAGGTATAGTCTATATTAGAAGACAATAATTAAATGGTCCTGTCCTGATGACGGGCAGAATACGTATGCTCAGAGCTGGTCAAAGGTCTTTTAACGCAATTTATAAAAGTGGTTTCATAAGTAATGTAATCGTTATTAATGAAAAATAAAAGCATTAAATGTTTTCTTTGATGAGTTTGTTTTGTTTTGAGTTTTCTAAATATCCCTTCTAATTCTCCTAAATCTCAGCAGACGTTCAGACGCATTAGGACCACTTGCGGAAAAGCCGTCTCTTTCGTATTTGGTCCATTTCGCAGAACGTTCATTTCGCATTTAGTCCACTTTCTAAAATAACTCCTTTGCGAGGCGAGGATTGATATTTTTTTGTTTTTCATAAATATGGAGAAGGTTAACTTCTATATTTTCAATCACTTCGATATTTTTCTTTTCTTCGTAATACGTCACCAAGGTACAGTACGAGGCATATATCTTGAAATCAGGTGGGGATTGCGTGGAACGCATATTTTGGGCATGCGCAGCGGTGAGGGGTGCGGGCGGCGGGAGAAGGACGCGCGCTAGGTCGCTCACAAGAGCACATGCGCGAACTTATCCCCACTCAGTCGGAAAAATTTCAAGATATATGCCTCGAACTGTATTAGGTACAGAGAAAAGAAAAACAAATTAAAATAATTGAAGTTAACCTTCTCCACGTTTATGTGATCCTGGTTATTTTATGACGTACTAAAAAGAAAAAATATCACAAAGTGAAAATATGGAACAAAGTTCTCCATAAACGAATAGATTTATGTAAAAAGAACAAAAACAAAATAATTTACCTTCTCCCATATTAATTTATGTGAAAGTTCACCAAATGTTAAATAAACGTTCTGCGAAAAGGACCAAATGCGAAACGGACGTTCAGCGTTCTACGAAATGGACCAAAATGCGAAGTGAGTGGACCTAATGCGCTTGAACTGAACGTAGTAGGTTTAAATATTATTGCAGATTGCAGACATTTGTTTTCTACTTAGTGCATAAATCTGGGGTAAAATTGTTTATGTAGCAACACCATCTGTTTATCGTCCTGTCTGAAGGTCCGAACAAATTATCGGACGCGGCTTATGGACGCGGCTTACTGCCGCGGCTGATAAGTGTGCACGCTCTCATAACATCCTGCGTGCCAGATAGCTATCGGACGTCCGATGACGTCATATTAGTCTATGGTTACGTCCGCGACCTACTACATCCGATAGTTTGCACACCTCAGATCAGCCGCGGCAGTAAGCCGCGTCCGATAATTTGTTCGGACCTTCACACGCGGCCACGCTGAGCAGTCGTCTATAGGTTTCTCTGTCTACGTCCGCGACCTACTACATCCGATAGTTTGCACACCTCAGATCAGCCGCGGCAGTAAGCCGCGTCCGATAATTTGTTTGGACCTTGAAAATACACTGAGGTGTGCAAACTATCGGACGTAAGTCGCGGACGTAACCATAGACTAATATGACGTCATCGGACGTCCGATAGCTATCTGGCAAGCAGGATGTTATTAGAGTGTGCACACTTATCAGCCGCGGCAGTAAGCCGCGTCCATCAGTCGCGTCCGATAATTTGTTTCCACCTTGACACTGTTTACACGCTTCATTTATTGTTCATTTCCGATGCGATGACCGATGCCCGCTGAAAGCGCACTGCCGTCTAGTGACTTTCATCGAAAAGACGCATCGCGATGAAAGATGAATCTACATAATGGGGAATGTCCGAAAAAAATCAAATTGGCTGAATATTTTTCTATAGGTAGGAATAAGGTCCCTTAGTAATAGAATAAATTTTCATAATTTTCGGTTTCGTGAAAAAATTTCAAAAAATCAAAGTCTCTTCGACTTCACAAATGTATGAAAGTAACAGCAGAATGGAGATTGTACCTTTGCCAACACCTGCCACAACCACAACATGGTATTAAAAAAAAAGTTTCAAGACAAAATGTCAAAACTTTTTTTTTTAATACGTGTTGTGTTTGTGGCAGTTAGCGGCAAAGGTATAATCTCCATTCTGCTGTTACTTTCATATATTTGTGAAGTCGAAGAGACTTTGATTTTTAAAAACTTTTTTACCCAACCGAAAATTCTGAAACTTTTTTCTATTACTAAGGGACCTTATTCCTACCTATAGAAAAATATTCAGCCAATTTGATTTTTTTCGGACATTCCCCATCTTCATTTTCGATGCTTCACTGTGATGAAGCATCGAAAATGAACGAAAAATGACCCGTCTAATATCTGCATAAAGGTCGAAACAAATTATCGGACGCGGCTTATGGACGCGGTTTACTGCCGCGGCTGATGAGTGTGCACACTCTAATAACATCCTGCGTGCCAGATAGCTATCAGACGTCCGATGACGTCATATTAGTCTATGGTTACGTCCGCGACTTACGTCCGATAGTTTGCACACCTCAGTGTATTTTCATAGTCCCAGATACCTATCAGCCGCGGCAGTAAAGGTCCGAACAAATTATCGGACGCGGCTTACTGCCGCGGCTGATCTGAGGTGTGCAAACTATCGGATGTAGTAGGTCGCGGACGAAACCATAGACTAATATGACGTCATCGGACGTCCGATAGCTATCTGGCACGCAGGATGTTATGAGAGCGTGCACACTTATCAGCCGCGGCAGTAAGCCGCGTCCATAAGCCGCGTCCGATAATTTGTTCGGACCTTAAGCCGCGTCCATAAGCCGCGTCCGATAATTTGTTTTCACCTTAAGTCTTTGAGTCATCTTTCTATGGTTAAAATGTATTTTATGATGATCGATGACTCAAAGATTTATCTGGCAGAATGCACCCAATACTACCGTCGCCGCCAACGCCATCTAGTGAGGAGTAGCTAAATTAAAATTATGAAACGTCAACATGATCTTGATGGAATCTGCTAATCAAATTGTGAATTTAGACAAATATCCTAAATTTTGAAGATTTTATTATATTCCGTATTTATAAAACCTAAACGTTTGGTGCAGGAGTGCTCAAAGTGTATTAGAAATATGTAGTTTTGTGCTATCGTCATATAGAATCTAGGTGTTAAAACCACTGTGTTGATGTTGATCATCTTTAGTTAGAAAAAAAACTGAAAATGTCGCTCCCTGGGAATGGAATATTCGTTGTTCAGGGTGAGATGGCGACGCTCGTCACGTCGATGCGGCGGAGCACTCGCTGGGGATCACATTCTTTCCTGAACGAAGAGTATGATGTGTTGATGAAGACTTTCCAAGACTTGAAGGCAATCCTCAACCAAGAGGACGATTTGAGAAACCTTGATCCAGCAACATACCTTGGTCCATTTCTAGAAGTAATTAGAAGCAAGGAAACTACAGGGCCTGTGACTAGTTTAGCGTTATCAGCAATCAACAAATTTTTATCATATGGACTCATAGGTTAGTAACAATAACATATTTAAATCAATGCATCTAAATCTAATGAACTCTGAGACTTTGGCGGGGGGCTTTGCCCCCGAGCCCCTCCCTGTCCCCTGCTTCCGTTTCCGTCACAAATTTTGTACTGTCACTAAAATTTTGGGAAAGATCGTAATTAATCGAGTAATTTGGCGATCTTTAATAATTTATGTCTCGAAAACTACTAGGTTGCTTCAATAAAGGACTTTACTGAAAGACTTCTTGCATCATGTAGTTTCTGTCAAAAAAATATGAACCTACAGACCAGCGCCCTTAATGTACAGTTTTGCCCTAAACAGAGCTAAAGAATATTCCAAAAGTGGAAACTCTTCATATGATTAAAAAGTACAATTTTCAAGTTATCCGTACTATACTTAGAGACACTATTGCACTAGATAGACCCTTATTGACAGTAATATTTATATGAGCTTTTTTAAAAAAAAAACAATAAATATGTGTTGATCAAATCATTCATCTACAAATAATTTTTTGTAATGCAATCAGGTTGCTATAAATGTACTCTCCCACTTTCAGATCCCACCCATCCGAGCGTGCCAGCAATAGTTGAAGATATAGCCGATGCGGTCACACATGCTCGTTTTGTGGGCACGGACCATTCTTCAGACGGAGTAGTACTTATGAAGATATTACAAGTTTGTTCCCATTATATTCTTTAATTTTGAATCTTTATATTTCTTTTGGTCATTAACTCATTTTTATTGGCCTTATTTTATAACAATTTGATTATTTATTAATAATACTGCACTAAATGAAAACTCTGAGGGCCTAGCCAAAGTAAAATTGGCAAATCTTCATCTTCGCTTCGCTTTCGAAACATGTATGGGATTGACATAAGGTTTCGTTAACTATCAAATTTTAAAACGTCAAATCGATACATGTTTCGAAGTGAAGCGATAGCGAAAATTTGCAAATGTTACTTTGGCTAGGGGAGAAGATTTTAGTGTTGGTACATAGAATGCTCTGAACTATTTTGCATTTCATATTTTTGTCTTTTATATGTATACTAAGAAAAAAAATTGTAACATATTTTCCTTTACTATGCGCACCAAATAAGAATAGTACTGTCAAAGCGGCCATTTTTGTTTGCGTTTCGCTTCCACTTCAGGGTATAGGAATGTGCAAGAAAAGGAACAAAGACCTAAATGGCCGTTTGACAGTACTATTCTTATTTGGTGCGCATAGTAGTTACTTAATTATTATGAACACAAATCTGTTTGGAAGAACTGTATCTAAGTGAGTTTCTAAGATATTTTTAGTATTTATAACTTATTTATTTACATTGTAGGTTCTTCGTACACTAATGCTTAGTCCCGAAGGCGCACTTTTGACTGACGAAAGTGTTTGTGAAATTATGCTTAGCTGTTTCCGCATCTGCTTTGAGACAAGACTTACAGGTATGTTAGTACAATGAATACTTCAATTTCTCTTATAGTTAACTTCTTAACTTATTCACATCCGTCTTTTAGTTTTGTTGACAAGAAAATATTATGATTAGGGCTTTGACAGCTTATTTTTGAGTCAAAAGCACTATTTTAATAAGAGCTCCTATGAAACATATACTATATTTCATTTATCATTATTATTATCATAGCTGCACAACGCCCATTGCTGGGTAATATAAGTACTAAAAATTCAAATTCAGCCTACACTGAGCAAAATGAGATGAAACTTCTAATAATGGTTTATGTTATTCTTAGAGTTACTTCGCCGGAACGCAGAGCAGTGCTTGCGAGATATGACCCAGCTGATCTTCATGAGGTTGCCTCAGTTCCCACCAGAAGATGCCTCTGCCGCCGCGTTCTCCACTGTTGGGCTTTCCCTAAAGAAGCGAGATAAATCAGCTAAGAAGAAAAGTTTGACGGGCATTATTAGTAAGTGCTTTGACTGTATGAAAGTGCTAATAGTTTCCGTTTTTACCCACGACGGACGGAATGGAACGGAGGCGGTATATGCGTTTGGGGTTAGAGGTTGTGAGTTTGTTTGTTTGTGTGTTTGTCTGTTACCATTTTCCTCGGAAACTACTAAGCCGATTTCGATGCGCTTTTTTGCATTCAAAAGGTTTCATTTCAGAGCAGGTTCTTAGACATGTTTCATAGTGGTAGACCACCAGGGGGCTCTGCAGCAACCAGATAAGTCAAGTTTGTCTATTACCATTTTCCTTGGAAACTACTGGGCCGATTTCAATGCGGTTTTTTGCAATCAAAAGGTTTCATTTCAGAGCAGGTTCTTAGATATGTTACATGGTGGTAGACCACCAGGGGGCGCTGCAGCAACCAGATAAGTCGCGCTTGAGAAGTTCTCTAAAACTACTCAACTGATTTCGATGCGGTTTTCTGTAATGGGTTTGTAGGTTATCGGCGATGGTTCTCAGATAGATGTTATGGTGTTTAACCGCTAGGGGGCGCTGCAGTTATCATTTTCTCATTTATTTCCAAAGCGGTTTGACCAATTTGGATGCGGTTTTCTGTAATAGTTTTGTAGTTTGTCGGCGATGGTTCTTGGTGTTATGGTGTTCAGCCGCTAAGGGGCGATGTAGTAATCATTTTCCGAATGATTTGATCAATTTAGATGCGGTTTTTAGAGTAGATAACGTATGAATTCTTTAAAAAGTTTAAAATAAAATGGCAAAATTAAAAATTTTGAAAAAACCCACGACGGTTAAAATTGTAACTCTTTATTTAAGGGCCCTATCACATTTTTTCGTCGAAATTTCGATTTTGACGGATTTTAACGATACAACCTAGAGAAACCTTTGGGTCTACTAAATACATTTATATGTGTTCGTGACAAAAAGTAATATGATGATTCACTGGAAAGTTAAAGGGTTAGAAAGGAAAATTAAATTTGGTGAACGATTTCTTAGAGTCAAATTTGAACATACACAGAAAGACAAACAAGTACAAACAACAAATAAAAGTATGAAATTCGATTTTTTCATGAAGTAAAAATTATTATGATATAATTTTTCCGTAATAATAATAATGTATCTAGGAGAAATCCACAGTTTATTCTGAGCTTTTTTAGTAGTTTTATGGTTTTTGATTGGATTTTTTTTTCACATATTCTATACATAATTTCAAAATTCCGAGGCCGCTATGAACTATTCGACTATATAAGAGATAAAATCCATTTTTTTTTATTTCAATTGTTTAGCACAGTTGTTCAATCCATGAGCTCAAAAAAGTGCTTTCGCGCATTTTATGAAAATCTTTCTCTGCAATTTCGGGTTTAATTATAAAGTTAAGCAAATTTTCAAAAAAGCGAGGCCGCTATGAGCTATTCCAATAGCTATTCTGCATCATTCAATAAGTCAAAAGTGTTAATGTATGTTTGTTTCTGAGATCGATAACGCCAAAATTGGCCAAATTACGCAAAAATCACAGTCGAAATGTAATATGCCTCTTAAAAAGACTAAAATAAGTTTTACAAAAATCCCTCGACTAAAAGTGATGTAGGTACTATACATACTTTATCTACCTATTCATAAATTACAAAAGCAAGAAAAATCCGTCGGGGGCTGCCATTGCCATTTCTCTAAAGTAACTATAACTGAAAAATATTTGTTCATTTGGGGGTAGGTAATGGCAGCCCCAACGGATTTTTCTTGCGTTTGTAATTTATGAATAGGTACATAAAGTATGTATAGTACCTACATCACTTTTAGTCGATGGATTTTTGTAAAACTTAGTCTTTTTAAATAAAGAGTTACCGTCGTGGGTTTTTTCAAAATTTTAAATTTTGTCATTTTTCTCACTTCAGGCAGAGATATTATCATTTTAACTAAAATTGTGCCGAAATTGTGATGTTGCTATTCACCACTAGGTGGCGCTACTTGTACGACTGAATCGCGCTATCGTTGCAACTTAATAGAAATCGTATAGGTTTGAGAAAGTGTGGTCATGTCAAAAAAGGGTGTTTGCCGCTTTGATGGCACGTGTACCGGCGACGGTGCGCGGGGTATGGTTATCAAGACATACTCAACACATAATTTTTTGCTCAGAGAGGCAGTTGGCTACCCAATGTACCGGCGCCTCCTCTGCCTTTATAAGCTAAATAACTATTGATTGATTGGTGTTTTCTCATGGTTTCCCATTTTACTTTACATTGATTAAGGTCTCTCTCTGCCAATGCCAACACACCGACCACCGTTCCATACCATGATCGTGCTAGGAATGTATCAGGCAAAAAATTTTTTTTGTATTGAAAAGTATGACAAATGGCCGGTGACGGAATGGTCACGAGATGTAACTAGCAATTCAGAAAAGAGCTTGTAATACACTTCATTATCTGATGATGGCCAGCCAGGAAGTGTATGGCGATCAGATCACAGCTAGGTCAATCCTTGGCGGAGAACCAAGGCCAAAGTTACTTTGTTTGATGAAAATCAACTGGTGTCCTTAATAATCTGGCCACCACTATATGTTAAAGCACATTGAAGTGTCAGTAGGCGTTATGTATGGTATTAAGTCCAAAAAAATTTGGTCACAGGTGACTCTGATATGACCTAATAATTAGGTCATATCATAGTAACTTATATGACCATACCCCGTTATCCCGTACGGAAGATTCCGTACGGAAAAATCCCGCATGTGTGTGGCAGGCCCATAGATTTTGTATGCAGTTGCTGCGTTCGGAATCACGTATGTACGGAATTCCGTAACGTGATTCCGTCTGTGTGTGGCCGGCCTTAAGGTGCAAAAATTTTCAAGCTCTCGCGCTCTCGTGTTCAGTAATGGCAAATGTGAATTATATTTTTAGACAATACCTATAGATACATAACTTTAATTCTTCCTAAAATCTAACTGCACGAAGTGAAGGACGATATTTATCTTGAATCGTGTTTTTAAATGTATAGAGCTTATTTTGCTATAACAGTGCGGACCGTACTCACGCGCACGCGGTCGCCGCGCAGTGTCGGTTTTGACGGATGCCGACAAAGGCGCACAAAAGCCCGCCGCGCGGTGTCCGCTTTGACGGATGCCGACAAAGGCGTACAGAAGCCACTCAGAACGCCACTCGCGCGCGTGTTGTCGTGTCGTCTTGTACTCTACTTAGTGTTGTCTCACGCTCCGCGCCCTCTCCCCTTTACGGGTCATTTAGTGATCAATTGCTGTCTAATTGCATATCATTTTTATCTTAAACAAAAATATGCCTCCGAGAAAAAAATCTCGTCACGAATTTATGGAGTTGTGGATAAAAGATTATCCTGAAATACAGGTTAACTAAAAAAAAATTATCACAGATATATTCTCTCAGAGGTTGAACGGGATTAGGTAGAATTATCAAATTAATCAAAAATAGACCTTCTGTTGTACTTTGTCTTTGGCTTCGATCATTCGTGCACCCGCGATAACGGGGTATGCTTATGACCTAAATTTTTCACAGCATTGTTGTGAATATGGGCGTACCGAGGGGGGGGGGGGGGGACAGGGAGGGGCAGCTGCTCCCTTTTGTTTACCTCCAACTAACTATCAATTGTTATTAATAATAGTTCTTATTTGCCATACAATAATGATTTACAATAAATTTGCCCCCCCCCCTGAGGCGATACAATAGATTCCCGGGTACGCCCAAACAATCTTGTTTTATTGTGATCAACAGGTAGTAACTCCTTAGAGAGGAAGTCTCCGATATTGGAACAGTCGAATTCGACTACTGAAATCGACGCCAACAGCGACGCGGCGAAAGCAGAATCTGCTTCAAGACACAGGTATTATTAAGCAACTTGTGGCCGCCCGCTACTTCGTCCGTGTGGACCCTAGGGAAACTTTAATCAGCATAAAAAGTAACCTGTTTTAATGCAGGTTATAATCTATCTGTGTGCCAAATGGCGTGGAGAGGTATTAAAAAAACACACAAACTTTCGCATTTATAATATTACTAGCTTTTGTTTGCGACTTCGTTCGCGTGGAAATAGTTTATGTGGCAGTTTAGCTTGCTTGCTTTGCCCATTTGGATCGATTGTCGAAAACTATTTGCGTAATATAATAATAGTCTATTTGTGTCTGGGTTGTCACTTTGCAGTTTTTTGTACAAATAAAATACAATTTTACGGGTAATTATAAAACACCTTGAGAGGAGCTCGGTGGCGCAGTGGTTTAGCGCCTGGCCCAGCGATTGCGGAAGTTAAGCAACGTTCGCAAAGGTCGGTCATGGGATGGGTGACCAAAAGTTTATTATCTCGAGCTCCTTCGTGCTTCGGAAGGCACGTAAAGCCGTTGGTCCCGGCTGCATTTGCAGTCGTTAACACCCACCAATCCGCATTGGGCCCGCGTGGTGGGTTATGGCCCATCCTCCTTACCACCCATAAGGAAGGCCTGTGCCCCAGCAGTGGGGACATCAAAAATGGCTGATGGACATAAAACACCTTGATCACAATTGGTATTCCTTTTATACACAGCCAAGACAAGAACTTACTAAACGAGGCGGAGATCACAATAGAGCCGGTAGAGGCGAAAAGCCCCAAGAAGCATGGACGCCATTCGTCCATGGACTTGGCAGTTGGCAACCCTTCTATAACGCAACTGTTAGAGAAATGCGTGGGCAACGCTGACGGGGAGGGGGAGGATACAAAGGAGGGGCAGGGGGAGGCGAAGGACGCGGAGAGTAAAGAGGGTGAGTTTGTACCTGTAGGTAGAGAATAGGTGTTTTGTAGTTAGATAATAAATTATTGTGATGTTTTAATGTTTTCTGACATTTAAGACCGGCGGGAGAGGGGCGTGCGCTATTGGTCGCTCGCAAATGCACATGCGTGAACTTATCCCCACTCCGTCGAAAAAGTGTCAAGATGTTTGCCTCGTACTGTAATTTGTTCTCTGATAAAAATATTCATGCGGGGAAACAACATTCAAAGTTTCGAATCGTTTTTTTGTCAGTCACATTTACGTGCTGTTTAGTTCGTGCAGCGTCGTCTAGAATATTTTTGATGGAAGTTTCTTTATAGTATTTCTAATATAATAGCTCTTTCCTTAGAGGTTGGCGAGCCAGACGGCACAATATGCGTCAAGCCGTCGTCCCCCGTAGAGGAGGGGGCGGCGGGCCGGCTGGAGGAGTACGTGAACCCGCGCGGCATCCGGTTCACGGCGCACGACGCCGGCGCCAGTCTGCAGCCCTACGGGCTCGTGTGTGTACGGGAGCTGTTTA
Organism: Agriphila tristella; assembly: GCA_928269145.1. NCBI lineage: Eukaryota > Metazoa > Arthropoda > Insecta > Lepidoptera > Crambidae > Agriphila > Agriphila tristella. The sequence continues at coordinate 22,118,264 of OV743442.1, forward strand.
GGTACATATCGGTGGTGGTATTGTGTAACAGACGGCATTATATGCGTCAAGCTGTCGTTCTCTGTAGACGCAGTTGCCCATGGTACATACGAATATACTTCACTAAGTTTTAAAGGACCGAGGTGTTAAGGGCCACGTATATGATAGATGTCGTGATATTAAGTAGAGATGCTGAAAACTGCTATTAGAAAAGAGAGATTTTTTTAATCGTTACTGTTCAAAATGTTTAAATTTTTGAGTTGTTTGGTACAAATCAGAGGCCTAATCGCGCTAATTCTCGACGTTAAAACCAAAACTAAATTTTCAATTTCGTTTATAGAAATAGAAATAGAAATAATTTTATTTGCTTATGATTGGGGTACATATTTTTTAGGTCTTAATTAGTTACATTTCCTCCCATTCAGCCAACAATAGTAGCATGCAAATTTATAAGTTATAATTATTAAAATGATTTTATATATTATTGGGTGCAATAAACTATTTAGTCATAAAAAATAACCAAATAAAAACAAAACAATAAAGACAATCACAAATACAAAGGCTTTATGATTTTAGTCCTTTCGCCATAAAAAAGGGTTTACAAAATGTCAAATAAATTGTCTATGATAGATGTCAATATGGTCGATGTCATGTCAATAGAATTTTCCACTTTCAATAAAATCATGGCAAAGTGGCGTTTGTGTCATCAATTTTGGAAAACTAATGAAAAGTTTTAAAAAGAAAAGAAAAGTAGTGACTTTAGTTTTGTTAAAATTGTTGTAAACTATGCCTGGGGAACCTAAAATGCCAATCTTGGACAATTTATATGAGAAATCTAAAGCTAAACTATAGAATATATAATAGTACTAAACTTAAAGCCCATCCGTGCGAAGACAAATAATAAGCTACTCTCACTGCACGGCAATAAAGTACAATTTCAAATTACACAGCGCTGCGTGGCTATTATTATAAGCACCTCTGAAGCGCTTCTCTCTCTGTCCCGTAGCTCTGTCTCAACCGATACATGACATCCCTCATGCGCTGGCTCGATTGAGTCAGCCGCGAGCAGTAGGCTAATATAAAAGTTTAAGCGCGGAGTGAGACCCTCCCCCTGGCTAATCGAAAGATTTTTGGGTAAATATAACTTAAATAACATGAGGTTTTGGTTTTATTGTTCAGAATTAACGCGATTGGGCCCTAGGTTTTAAAACAGTTAGCGATAGGGCCTCTGAGGAGAAAATTGCGAAGAACTTTTGTCTCTGCAACTTATTTGTCTCTAACATGGTTCGTATGAGAAGTCGCGTCTTTGCGTGTGCGCACTGCACTGTTATACAAACCCGTAGACAAATTAGTTGCGGAGACAAAAGTTGCTCGTGTGCGCAAGCTCTTACGCATTTATTTTACACTGACACTGTTTGCTGCAGGTTTCTGATCTCCCTGTGCAACCCCCTGGAAGGTCAGAACACATCGGGCATGGTCCACCTAGGGCTGTCGCTGGTGGGGACTGCCCTGGAGCTGGCGGCCGACCAGCTGCCGGCCCGCGCCGCCCTCTACCGGCTCGTGCGCGACCCGCTGTGCTGGAACCTAGTCACGGTACTACACTACACACTACTACGCACTATACTACACTACACTATGCCCTTTACTAATAAAGATTGTATAACAGATGTATGCTATGTAAAGTGTTTTGTCCCTTTCTTTTTAATGTCAAATTTAAATAGTTTGACAGAGAGTAACTTTGTGTAACTATACCGGGTGTAACAAGACCCTCAACGAAGTCGAGGTCGACGTATTCTGCTTATCATCAGGACCATTTCTGTTCAAAATTATTGCTGGGAAAGGATTTTTTTTGGTGTTAAAAAAGCATTGCGTACTTTACCACGCAATTTAACGCGTACAATAGACCGCGCCTGCGAGGTGCTAGGTGAATGTCAACGTTTATGTGCGTGCTCATGAGATACATTGAGTGATGACGTTTGAAGCCATTGTTTGTTACGAAATACTATTTTTTTTAATAATGTTTCTTTGGACAAAAATTAGGAAATAACGAATAAAATAAGATTTCATAAAAAAAACTTTTTTGACTTTGACCTTCATTAACTTCGACGCTATTGGTTTCCCAGGTATAGTCTAAAAGACAAAAATAATCCTGATGATGGGCGAAATGCGTGGTGTTATACCCGTTAGGTACATCTGCTATACAATCTTTATTAGTAAGGGGGTATGTATAAACACAGGATATACACACTATACTTTGTATTCATCAGCCGGCCATATGTCGCCATTCATCTCGTGATCCTGCTTACACGAGGTAGTAAGTGTGAGCAGGACAGAAATAGCGCCAACGCGAAATAGGATCGACAAAGTGTCGTTCTATCACTTTCATTATTGACCAATATTTAAACTGTACACTTTACAAAATATTAAATTCTGTTTTTCAATGTTAATAATATGAAAATATTTTTTTAACAGTTGCTGAGCACCGAAAGGATATCAATATTCGCTCTCGACCTCCAAGTGTCATTCTTACTCTTCGAATCTCTCCGATACCACCTCAAGTTCCAAATGGAAGCATTCTTCAAAAAACTTATAGAAATCATATCCACAGACACTACCAAAGCTATATACGAGCTTAAAGAAATACACCATTTAACTCTAGAAAGCCTAGCACAAATGTTTAGAATACCTGGCTTATGTACTGAGCTGTATTTAAATTACGACTGTGATGTATATTGTATGAACGTATTTGAAGAATTAACTAAGTTATTGTCTAAAAACGTTGTTTCGCCGACGGCTTACAATATTCACGAGTTGTCGCTGCAAGCGTTGCTGACAATTTTGGAGGCGATAGAAATGGGGATGCAAGTCGAAAAGGTGGAAAGTAAAAGTGAAACGGATGTAGCTCTTGTGGGGGAGGAGAGCGAGGCAAAGTATGGGAGGGGGGGTCACGTGTCGTTAGAGTTGGGGGGGATGGACGATGCGTCAGCGGCGAGTGATCACGTGACGCATGACATTAGTCATTATATTGGCTTAAGGACCGGAAGACATAAGCCTTCGTCCAATTTGCCCACTGAAGCGGAGCTGGATAACATTAGGAATATGAAGAAGGTAAGTAAATTATGGTTATTATTCTTATTGTTTTGTTTTTCATCATATTTTTATTAGGCATCAACCTTTAGCATGGTAATGCTGTTGACTGAACACAAATGAAATGAAATTAAAATATTCTTTATAAAGATAATAATCATTTTCAAATCGTCAATTCTTTTACCCTACCACCCAATAGGAAATCTTTTAGCTGGCAAGAAAAATGGGCAAAAAATTATCAGTTTTATCAGATATACACATCATACATCTCTCTATATCCGTATTTACTTTAAGTGTTTCATTCTAATAGGATCCAAAAGCTTTACGTAGATGTCGCCACTGTTGAATGTGTCATATTTCAATCATATTGTTTGTTTATTGCGCTAAATTTTTATAATTTTTGCATTAAAATGTATTCGACTTGGAGCGTGCCTCTGCTGAAAGGCGAGTTGAGGTTACAGCCTGGTGATAGACAGACAGACACACGAACAGTAAAGTCTTAGTAATAGGGTTCCGTTTTTACCCTTTGGGTACGGAACCCTAAAAACAGTTTTCTACGCAGAGCCTTTTCCCGTACCACTATTTTTGCAGCCAACATCTGCACACTTCGCCATAATATTGAAATTTTGGATAAAAATATAAGTGTTTACAAAATTCTTGGCACATTCAACAGTAGCGATATCTGAAGTGAGAAATGGGCTGTTTTTAACTCCATCTGGTCTTTCAGTGGGTGACACAAGGCACAGAGCTCTTCAACCAGAAGCCCGAGCGCGCTATAGAGTTCCTGCAGGAGCACGGGGTTTTAAAGACCCCGCTGGACCCACATGAGGTCGCCATATTCCTCAGGGAAAACCCCGACTTGGACAAGAAAATGATCGGTGAGTGGTAGCACAGAATAGATAATAGTACTAGCGTACAGAGGTTACACTCCGCAAAATCATTTAAATAAATTGCGACTCTTACTCTGATACTATAATGTGCAATTTAGGTCGCACAGCGCTTCCTTCCCTACATTATATTCACCTAGAAGTTGCCTCTTTTTCTATCGCGTAGCTCTTATCTTTTCTGACATATGAAATAGGTCTGTCCGGCTTTGTGCTTGTAGCTTTATACCTAAAGCGCGGAGTGCGCCTGGCCTGGTTTTAGCACATAACAAATAATAGTAATTGGTTTTATTTTAAAAGTGTTTAACACCTGAGATTTTGATCTTAAAAAATTGTAACGCTGTTTGTTTTTAAATCTAAATATATAAAAGAAGAAACTGATTGGTGACTGACATATCAACGCACAGCCCAAACCGCTGGTCCTAGAGACTCCAAATTTGTCACATAGGTTCCTTATAAAGTCTAGGGGTGCACTAAGAAAGGATTTTTCAAAACTCACCCCCTAAGGGGGTGAAACGGGGGGCCAAAGTTTGTATGAAAGTCCCTCAGTTTCGAAGCTAGGATCTTCAAATTTTGTGTCTAGGGTGACGATTGAAAATCAATATACACGTGTCTCAGCGTTTTTGAAAATTCTACTCCCGAAGGGGTGAAAAGGGGGATGAAGTTGTGTATAGAAATTCCTTTATTTTCAAAGTAAAACTAGCTAAATTTATAATTTAGGCTTATGAATGGAAATCTAACGCAACGTATATCGTTATTGTTAGTATTTCAACCCTTATGGGGATGAATCGGGGTGAAATGGGGTAAATAAACCTAAAAATCGATATGGGTGTCGTTATTGGGGTTTTCTAGGATGACGATTGCGAAAATAACATTTATTTTGAAGTCCAACACGGTGGACATGATTTAACCCCTAAAGGGGTGAAAATGGGGTTCAAATTTTGTATCAAAAAAGAATATAAAATAGTTATTACAACTTTAAACTTTGTAGGAGCACGTCTAAAAATAAATAGGCAAACATGTATTTTGTGATTTTGAAAATCAACCCCTTAGGGGTAAATGGGGTAAGTAAACATAAATATCGATATGGATGTCGTTCTTGAGTTTTATGGGATGGTGATTGCGAAAATTACATTTACTTTGAAGTCTAACACGGTGGACATGGTATTAACCCCATTTTCACCCCTTTAGAGGTTACTCTAAAGGGGTGAAAATGGGGTTAAAATTTTGTATGGAAAAATAATATAAAATCGACAATACAACTTAATAATTCGTAGAAGCACGTCTGAAAATAAATAGGCAAAAACATATTTTGTTATTTTGAAAATCAACGCCTTAGGGCGTAAATGGGGTAAGTAAACATAAAAATCGTTATGGATGTCGTTTATGAGGTTTATGGGATGGTGATTGCAAAAATTACATTTATTTTGAAGTCCAACACGGTGGACATGATTTAAATTAGGGAGAGGGAGAGGGAGAGGGAGGATATTTGGGAAAATGCATAGGGAACTATATTAACCAGGATAAAATTGTATTCCACAACGTGTTACATAATAACCGAATATGGTAAATAAACTCATGGTCATTTTCTAGATGATTGTTAGAATTTCACTATTTTTATACTATTGAGAATAGTTTGGGGTTATTTTGAGGATCAAGTATTTCTCCACAAATAACTTATTAACTGCGTAATAAATAGCAGAACATCTTGGGTAATATGATGTGATTTGATTGCTATAAGAGATAGTTATGCGTATATATATATAAGGGGTGCAAAATTGTATGGGAAATAATATTTTTCTGATCAGATTAACTTGAAACTTGGTATTAGTGCTCTTCAACACAATTCATGGTAGGTATTCGTGTTATATCGTTTTTTTTTTCAATTATGCTTTAGCTCCCTGCTTTTTGGCAGGTCTTTTTTTGCCAATTTTTTTTTTCTTTAGCTTTGTAAGCAATTTTCGTTTTTTTTCAGTTACAGGTAGGTATGGTACTTATTTACAATTTACTTTTCGTTTGGTTTCTTACTTTTACAGTTTTCTTTCTTATAGTACTAATAGCTCAAGGCACATTACATTTTTCATCTATTTACTTATACTTATCATTTTCAAAACTTATTTCTTATATTTAATTTTATAATAAAATTATTTTCTTTACATTTATTATTCTTTGTATCTTTCAGTCTCTGTTCCTATTTATTACTTTCTCAGCCACTAATTTCGCAAATTCCATGAATAATTTTCTTTCTCTTTTGTTTCTTATTATCTCTTTCAGGGTGTCTTTGCTCAGTTTTGTGTCTAGTTTCTGTTGTAGAGTGTACCTATCAACGCTGTGCAAAGGACAGTCTAGCACGATGTGGAAAATGGTTATATCGTTTTACAAAGTTTAGTCTTAAGGAGCTGAAAAGGGGTGCAAAAGTTTATTTGGGAAATAAATTGTTCTGATCAGATTTACTTCAAACTTGGTATTAATGCTCTTCAACGCAATTGATGCTATACGTCTTTTAGCGATTTTCAAAGTTCATCCCTTTAAGGGTAAAACGGGATACAATTTTGTTTGTAAAAAATAGGCTGCTTTTGACGACGGTAACTGATAACTGAGCGGTGCCACAAAAAATCCGTAAACAAGTCCTACGTCCACGCGTACGAAGTCGCGGGCAGCAGCTAGTGGCTAAATATTGGGTTGGGTTAGGTTAGGGAGAACCTCGTCACTTCTATGATTTAAAATATTCATCAATGGGGGGTCACAAAGTTTATCCCGCTTGGTGACGCTACTACTGCTGGAGACCTTTGTACGGGACATTTATCCCCGTTTGCTTCATTTATTTTAAATTATATCTAAAAATGGTTGATACTAATAAATAATTATTATGGAATGGAAGTCGGACAGTAAACGAATTAAAGATTTAAGAAAACCAAAATGTGTTGGAAGAAACATTGATATTTAAGAAAAATCGTTTCGAATATCCAAAAATTATAGCAAACACATAGAAAACAACAAAATGACAGGTCTACATCTACACTAGCGCCAAGTTAGTGGTAGTGCGCGGACGATTTGTGAATCAGCAAAATTATCTTGCTATTGCTTGATATTATGTCGAATAATGACCATCATAGAGACCAATCGTAAAAAAAAACATGCTAATTTTCTAAACATAAAAAAATCCTTAAAAATTACTCGTCTTTTTGTTAGCAGAATTGACCACTTTATTTGTTTTAACTTAGTCAAAACTTATTTTTTTCGCTTAACCTAAGTCACATACATTATCTGAGTGTTTAAACATTAGTGTACAAAACTTTTAAAAGTAACGTTCATGGTTGTTAAATAAATTAAGAAAATGTTAGTATGGAAAATGCAACCTCTTTAAAATTCTCCATACAAAATGCCGATGTCTTAGGTGGGAACCTAATAAATACCTATGTTTTCCGTAGGCGAGTACATCTGCAAGCGGTCGAGCCGCGGCGAGGAGGACGAAGGTCCGAGTGTTCTGGGCGCATTTGCAGCTAGTTTCGACTACGCGGGGCTGCGCATCGACCAGGCGCTGCGGATGTACCTGGAGACGTTCCGGCTGCCCGGAGAGGCGCCGCTCATCTTCCTGGTCATGGAGCGGTTCGCGGAGCGGTGGCATGTGAGTATGGACACTTATAGTACATTTAGGCGCGTTCGCCGCCAGCTTCGACTACGCGGGGCTGCGCATCGACCAGGCGCTGCGGATGTACCTGGAGACGTTCCGGCTGCCCGGAGAGGCGCCGCTCATCTTCCTGGTCATGGAGCGGTTCGCGGAGCGGTGGCATGTGAGTATGGACACTTATAGTACATTTAGGTGCGTTCGCCGCCAGCTTCGACTACGCGGGGCTGCGCATCGACCAGGCGCTGCGGATGTATCTGGAGACGTTCCGGCTGCCCGGAGAGGCGCCTCTGATCTTCCTGGTTATGGAGCGGTTTGCGGAGCGGTGGCATGTGAGTATGGACTTAGCACAAAAAAAATATGTAAGATAGAATCGAATTTGTAGCAAGTGGAATGTCATTAATTTTCTATCTGGCTTTTAATAACTTAGTTCGTTCACTACTAACGATTTTGGACTTTATTGGCTTTAGTTGATAGGTTTTGGGTCTCTAGAGATATATTCAGATATGCTGAGATATGTATATCAGCTTGGTTAGAAAATAATATTAACTGAGTCTAGGTATTACTTAGCACTTTAAACCGTTGACTAAGTGCTTGAAATTAGTTTTAAATTGTATCTGAATCAAATGGTATTAACAAGCGTAAAGACTTATTTCAATTGCTTATTTCGAACAGGGATGTTAAGGAGTTTCGTAACCGTAACTGACGGATATCCGAAATAAAAATCTACCCGTAACCGTAACCAAATTCGATATAAAAGTTTCGGATAGGGGTGGAGTCTAATGAGACACTTTATGAAAGGTTTTCTTTCTGGCCGAGCCGAGACACTAGCCGCGCGCGTTTTCAATTATTTTTTATCCGTAACCGAAATTAATGAGTTATGCGAAATAATTTCGTATCCGAAACCGGTATAATATAATTTCTATTTCCGTATCCATATCCGCTGATTTCTAAAATAAACAAACATTGTGACGTAACAGACCACGAACGGCGAGCCGTTCGCGAACACAGACGCAGCGTTCCGCCTCGCGTACGCCGTGATAATGCTCAACATGGACCAGCACAACCACAACGCGAAGAAACTCAACGTCCCCATGACGGCTGAGGACTTCGTCAGGAACCTGAGGGGGTGCAATGGAAACGGGGACTTCGAGCAGGCGATGTTGGAGGAAATCTATCATGCCATCAAGTGAGTCTTGTAATCATACAAAATTTCTGATGTGTGTATAGTCAGGGTGTCCATGACGGCTGAAGACTTTGTTAGGAACCTCGGGGGGTACAATGGGAACAGGCACTTCGATCAGATGATCCTTTATAGAAAGCGTGTGAGCTCATGTCGAGAAATTTAGTTTTTTGTTATTCGACACTGATTCGACGACGAATGAATTTTTTCTTACTTACGGCTTGGCAATTCGGAGCGGCGACAGGCGACGCGACCCTCGAATTCGTGAAACATTTCGTGTGATCCAAAGAGGCAATCCCGCGCGTCGCGTCGCTGGTTCGTGTGTTTAGCCAGTGGCCCTAGCATAAGTCGTTGTAAACTACTTTCGCTATCGAAATCATTCGTATAAACTGCCAGTCAATACGACTGAAAGAGAGATGACGATAGTTTTTGATAGCGAATACAGTTTGCAACAACTCAAGCTATAGTAAACCTAGTGATGTACAAGACTCGAGTCCTCCGAGTCCTTTTGTCCAGAGCTCGGAGTCGTTTTACAGGGCTCGCCTCGTTTGTATGAAGCTCGACGACTTGGGAGTCTTTTTCAGAGCTCGAGCCTTTTCCAGAGCTCGGCCGACTTGGAGCCATTTTCATGGCTCGATCCTTTTTGAGAGCTCGGTCGATCTCGAGGCTTTTTCACGACTCGAGTTTTTTTCGGCGTACTAGTTGTGATGGGCTGCTGATGAATGAGGATAAATAGAGCACAATAGATTAAGCATCTACGGTGTTCTTTATAACTTAAGACATTCATCTTTTTGAGTTCTAATTTTGAAGACTAGGAGTCAGATTTTCAGGGCTCTGTGAGCTCCATAGGCTCTGCTTTAATATCTCCGTTACGGAGATATTAAAGTAATAAACATAAACTCTAAGCTTTTTATGAGCTCTTTTAATAGGTTCGAGCTCTTTTGAAGGCTTGAAACTCTTTTGAAGCCTCGAGGCGTGGCTCAGAGAGCTCGTTTTTCGGCTAGGCTCGGGCTTAGGAGCCTACTGAGCTCACCGAGTCCTGCCCATCCGAGTCGAGTCTTCAAAAGTAGAATTCGACGACTCGAGTTTTGTACATCACTAAGTAAACGTTGTTGTCGTCGCGTAGGAACGAGGAGATGGTGATGCCAGCGGAGCGCGTGGGCCCCGTGCGCGACGCGTATCTATGGCGCGTGCTGCAGCGCCGCGGGATGACCGCCGCCGCCGCGTACCGCGCCGCGCCGCCGCGCCATGCGCACCACGCGCGCTTGTTCTACGTCGCCTGCCCGCCTATTGTGAGTACAAGTAATACTCGCCACTAGCGAACTAAAATCTATGGAAGTGTAATTGCAAACAATTATTGCTTAAAAAACCGGCCAAGTGCGAGTCGGACTCGCGCACGAAGGGTTCCGTACCAAAAACAGCAAATAAATCACGTTTGTTGTATGGGAGCCCCCCTTAAATATATATTTTTCTCTGTTTTTAGTATTTATTGTTATAGCAGCAATAGAAATACATCATCTGTAAAAATTTCACCTGTCTAGCTTTCACGGTTTATGAGATACAGCCTGGTGACAGACAGACAGACGGACAGCGGAGTCTTAGTAATAGGGTCCCGTTTTTACCCTTTGGGTACAAACGGGGTGGAAAATTACAACCCGCTAAGCTTTAGTCGGGCCAGCCACCCGGTGACTGACGTTAGTGTTCTTCAATAAATTGCAGTTTGTATTGTAGAGAAAAGGTAGAAAGAGAGAGTTTATTAGAAATGACATCCTTTATAGTCAAATGGTGTAAAAGATTCAAAGAATGCAGTAAAAGGATGCAGAAATAACGTATATTTTTTTTCGTTTAAGTATAGAAAATATCTATGAGTAAGTATACAAATTATGATCGCTAATAAAATAAGCAATCAGTGTTCAAACGCTTTAGGCTGCATAATTAAACGCCAACATTTTTAGCTCTATCCACTTAGTTGTACTTTACGTGTGGTGCCATTTTTTTGAGCAGAATGCTTATTCCGTAGATTTTAGTTCGGTGCTCGCCACATTATAGGGAAGGCAAAAGGGATGGTGATGTCAGCGGAGTATGTAGGCTCTGTATGTGACGCGTACCTGTGGCGCATGAGTGAGGTCACTGACGTGGACAGGTGTCCACACTTTATCCGATTGCCAATGGACTATTTGATGGTAGATTAGTAGAGTTACTAAAGCTTAAATAGTATTTAAATATTGTTTGTTTCCCAAATAATAATAAAATAAAATTAAAGTCTCTGGTCGGTCAGTGTATAAACCACAATGTTTTCCATACCTGCAATCCTACTAATATTATAAATGTGAAAGTTTTTGAATTTAGATGTTTGTTACTCAATCACGCAAAAACTACTGAACGGATTTGGTTGAAAGGATCATGCCGGATTCTGGGCCATGATGCGCATTAACCATACGTACATCTCATTGACTTTGACTTTGAAATGTCATATAATAGGAAAATGTCAAACAATTATAACTGTAAACAGCTCCTTGAGATTGAGATTTCTCTTTTCTCCCGCATTATATTTTAATGACATTCTCCCCACGCAATCAGTATAAAATTACTATAGTATATTGGTAATTTCATCAAAGCGCATCATGGCCTAGCTTGTATAGAAAAATCGGCATAATCCTTTGGCACACAGAAATTAGATAGACTAAATTAAAACATAGGATACTTTTTATCCTGATTTTCCCACGGGAACGGGTACCACGCGGGTGTAACCGCGGGCGGCTGCTAGTTAGTAATAATGTTTCTAGAAACAATCCAATATATAGAATATGTATGTCTTATAATAAAATCTGTGCAAATATAAGGTCCTTATTTTAAGGGGTCAATGTACTTATGCATACAAACAACTTTTACTATGGTACCAACATTGAAATCGCGAAAAAAAAATCAGCTGTTCCATATAAAATTTTAAAAAGAATAGATCAAAATGTATGGAACAGCTGATTTTTTTTTCGCGATTTCAATGTTGGTACCATAGTAAAAGTTGTTTGTATGCATGAGTACATACTACATTGACCCCTTAAAATTATGTGCACTATTTAAGAAGGACCTATTTATATGTTTAAATGTAAGTCTTCAGTCTTTCAAAAGATCACTATTTACGTTAAAATCCAGCTCTGTAATTAATTTAATTAATTGTATTTGTATCCATTTTTATTGCTAGTTTGTTTTTATTGAATTTGTAGTTTTTTCTTTTTTTCCTTTGTAATATGTGTGTCATTTAGATACTAATAAGATATTTAAAAATGTTGTGTGTAATTGTAAAAGTACACTTGTTGTAAGTTTATCTTTTTTATAATTTTGTCTCTCTCTCTCCCTCTCTCTCTTCCACATTGCTATGCCAGTCAAGGTGTATGCGATAATTAGTTACTTTAACCCTTTCAGACCTGGCGTCCACAATCGAGGACATAAAACTTTAAAAAAATATTTGAGTAAATGGCCCCATTTGTGTACATAAAGAGAAACTAAATTTTCGTAAATTTTCTCAGGAAGATGAAAAACAGTATTTTTTTATATATTTTTCCCATATATTCAGATAGGTATTATCTGTTGCCTATATAAACTAAAAAAAAATTACTGAACCAATCCGAGAGATAAAAATAATTCCGGTCTGAAAGGGTTAAGATCTAGTAGTTAAGTCGCATGTAGTGCAAATGTATAAATAAAGAAAGAAATAAAATAAAATAAAAGAAGCGAGAATTATGCCTCAATTCACAACCTCATCAACATACTAATGCACACATTCAGGAAATGGTTTGCGCCAAACTTGTAGCTCGCTCTGACGTTACTTCGCACAAGTTGTCAGCCAGGATTCATCGTCATATTCCACTGTTTGCTTATGTTTTGTAGAGGCATGTTGTATACTCATGCCTCTACAAAACATAAATAAACCGTGGAAAGCGGACCGTCCAAGAAAACATCAAAGGTGAAAGAAGCAAAAAAAGACTGAAAGAAGCAATGTATCTGAAATTAAAACGTCTTAAAGTGAGTAGACAAATAAGAACTAATGTCTACAGTCCGACCAAGAAGAGTACAAAGTAATAGAGGAGCCACTTTCTTTGTCATAAGTGTAAACTACTTTGTATGCAAAAACCACATATTGCCACTTAGTAAAAACTGTTTAAGTTTCGCTTCTAGACTTTACTTATAGCCAATCTGTAATAGTAGTTTATGAAACTGACACATAAAGAGGGGTATTAAAACACGAGTGTGTGTTTAAAAACCGAGCCGTAGGCGAGGTTTTTAATAGTATCACACGAGTGTTTTAATACCTAGTTATGTGCAGTTTCATACACTACTTTATCTACACTCATACATTTTGGGATTGAACCTACTAAATAAAAGATCAACTATAGAAAAGAGAGAGAGAGAAACTTTGTTTGTATTAGCTAGGTACCTACCTTGTAATAGGTCATTTCCTTAGCTGCATCTAAAATATCGGGCAGAGTCATTTTTTTTTCACATTTTAAAGAAAGTATTAATATACCTACATAATTCAGTAAGTATAACAAAATTTAAAAATTGAAATCAAAACTTTATTTGAAATGCTTTAGAAATGGCGCGCATTCCATTAGAAAAAAAAGAGATGAGTGCATTCCAACAAACTAATCGCACTAAGTCATCGATTACCATAGAGTGCATTTTAATCATGGAAAATATGTGGGAAAATATCGTTGTTTTTTTTTAATGTTACGGCACTGCCTTCTTTTTGGATTTGCCCTGTATCGTAATGAGAAAAAAAGTTATTTTATGATGCAGTTGACTGCATCGTAATGAGTTTATTTTTTAATTTTACCTATCCACGAAAATAAAGTACGTATTTATATTACCTTTTTTGAATTCATATTTGGAACATTACGTTGTTAGTGTAGATAAATGAGTTTTAACTATCACGAATCTATTGAAATTATTTGATACTAGCGGCCGCCCGCGGTTTCACCCGCGTGGTTCCCGTTCCCGTGGGAATATCGGGATAAAAAGTATTCTATGTTTTAATTTAGGCTATCTATTATCTGTGTGCCAAATTTCAACCAAATCCGTTCAGTAGTTTTTGCGTGATTGAGGAACAAACATCCAAACCCACAAACTTTCACATTTATAATACTAGCGGCCGCCCACGGTTTCACCCGCGTGGTTCCCGTTCCCGTGGGAATATCGGGATAAAAAGTATTCTATGTTTTAATCTAGGCTATATAATATCTGTGTGCCAAATTTCAACCAAATCCGGTCAGTAGTTTTTGCGTGATTGAGGAACAAACATCCAAACATCGAAACATCCAAACATCTAAACATCCAAACCCACAAACTTTCACATTTATAATATTAGTAGGATATTAGTAGGACTACCGGCCGCCCGCAACTTCGTCTGCGTGGAAAGTTTTTTGTGTGAAAGTGAAAGTTACAGTGTGTAAAACTTATCTAATCTTAACCTATTGAAAAAAAAAAACACACGACTGCCCTGCCAAAAACGAACTAAAAGTTAAATAACAAGTGTCATTGCAGTCGGGGGACCTTATTATGGAACAATTTTTGATCAAAGAGGTCCCCCGACTGCAATGACACTTGTTATTTAACTTTTAGTTCGTTTTTGGCAGGGCAGTCGTGTTTTTAATATTTTTTTAATTTATTTATTTTTATTTCACACATTTTAGTGACATATTATATAGTTTTGGAATGTGCTCATCAAGGCCTTTCATTTGATGCCCATATTGTAGTAATAGAAGAAAAAAAAAATTCTTTCACATTTGAAAATGGCGTTGTACAATCGCCATATACATATACATTTTTTCTAAAAAATATATAGCCAGTGTCATTCGGGATGCTGTAAGGATTCTAACGATACCCCATTTATTCAAATCAGTTCAGGCATTTAGAAGTTTTGGTGGAATAAAGAAACTCACATACCCACAAACATACATGAACCCTGAACACATAACACTCTTTTTGCTTTGGGCAGTCGTGTAAAAAAATGCTATGGTGGGCTGACACCTAAACTAGGACGGGTCCTGTGTCTCAGGTAGTCAACCCTCCACCCCATAGATGCTCTTGTAAATATAAGTTTAAACACCTACCTTTTCCAGACGTTTTTATAAGTTATTTCCTTATTTTTGTCCAAAGAAACATTATTAAAATTTTAAGTATTTTGTAACAAGCAATGGCTTAAAAACGTCATCACTCAATGTATCTTATGCGTCCGCACTCAAATGCTGCCTTTCAACTCGGCCGCACGCGGCTAAGTAGCACGCACTCGCAGGCGCGGTCTGTTGCGCGCGTTACATTGCGTGGTACTGTTTGCAATGCTTTTTAACACCAAAAATGAAAATCGTTTCCCAGCAATAGTTTATTTGTCCAAACTTACGAGAAATTCAGAGCGAACTAGAAGTATGACGCGATTTACATCATCTATTTATCTAAACAGGTATCAGCGCTTTCAGCAGCGTTCGAGCGCTCTCAACCGCCCACCCCTGAAGAGTTATCGGGGGGCTCAGAGGGGGCCGCGCTCACGGCGGCGGCGGGGCTGGAGCGCGTGGCGGCGCTGGTGGCCAGGACGGGGGCGGCACCGAGGGATGCGCCTAATTTGGACATGCTGACACTCACGCTCGCCAAGTTTACTGGATTGTTGGCGCCTCCGCATCACGCCAACTACATCACTGTGGGTAAGTCAGAGCTTCTTTTATAGCTATTGCAGGTTGCAATCGGTGGGAGGGAGGATCTTGTCACAATATCCTCGTTCTTAAGGTTTGGTAATTAGTAGACGTCAAACTTTACGTCTATAGTAAGTATTGGGGGTAGATGCTAGAGTAGGAAAAGCGAAGTCCATTCAGCAGCGTTGTAGAGCGCTCAACCACCAACTAGAAGGAAGAGGAAATGTTGGTGCTCGTCTTCTTTATCAGACGTCACATGGCTATAATGGTAATGTGTGGGGGGTTATCAGGAGCTAGAGCAGGGGGCTTATCAGAAGCTAGGGTTATCAGGGGGGTTATCAGAAACTAGAGTTATCAAAGAGGTTATCAGTAGCTAGAATCAGGAGGTGTATCCGGAGCTATAGTTATCACGGGGGTTGTCAGGAGCTAGAGTTATCAGGGAGTTCAGAGGGGGCCGCGCTCACGGCGGCGGCGGGGCTGGAGCGCGTGGCGGCGCTGGTGGCCAGGACGGGGGCGGGACCCAGAGATGCACCTAATTTGGACATGCTGACACTCACGCTCGCCAAGTTTACTGGACTGTTGGCGCCTCCGAATCACGCCAACTACATCACAGTGGGTAAGTCAGAACAACCTGTTTTTATAGAAAGAAAGAAAGAAAGAAAGAAATTTATAGCCTTTGCAGGTCGCAATCGGTAGGAGGATGTTGTCATAATCTCCGCTCCTAAGGTTTGGTACTATTCTTCTTTGGCAGATGTCAAACTTCACGTCTATAGTAAGTATTGGGGGTAGATGCTAAGGTAAGAAAAGCGAAGTCCATTCAGCAGCGTTGTAGAGTGCTAAACCACCAACTAGAAGGAAGAGGAAATGTTGGTGCTTGTCTACTTTATCAGACGTCACATGGCTATGATGGTTATGTGTGGGGGTTATCAGGAACTAGTATAGTCTGCCACTAGTATAGTATCCACTTTTCCAGTTATCTTTCTAGTATATCCCACTCTCGCTGCAAGCTCTCGCGGCGTTATTTCATCAAGCAGTGTGAGGAATTACCTCAACATTCAATTGAAACACCTTTCTAAATATTTTGACAGCTGATTAAGATAAAACAACTGTTTAATAGGGAATATGCATAAGTCACCGATTTTGATGAATTTGAGCTTGATCGCTGCGGACATTTATAAAAACATGATGGAACAGGAAAAAAAAATGTATTATTTTAATTTATCATGCACTTTACAGTCAGATAGAATATCGAATAAGAAATAATATTTTGTATGACACATATGTACTTAAACGCAAAATTCAGGGAGATAATTCAAGATTATTGACTAACTCCATATTAAACGCGCCGAAACACACCTGAAACGTGATGTGTGACGTCATCGTTTTGTATGGAGCGTTTTCGGCGGGTGCTGCTGCGCGCTAACTTCAATTAACTATATCACGAGAAAAAAAAGCAAGAGAAAAGTTTTAATATTTCAGTTAATTTTCTCACGCATTATACTTTTGATTAAGATAAAAAAAAATTGATGCATATTCCCTATTGTTAAAAATCATTAAACAATCTAATCTTATTACGTCCGCTTTGAGTGTTCTTAAAAACCGAGTCTCAGACTATAATTCCAATCCAATACTTACTTGCTTTACGTCGAATCCAACTCGGATGGGCAGCATTCGGGAAGCTTCGAAAAATCTTCGCGTCCCACTTACCCCAGTGTCTCAAGACGAAAGTCTATGAACAGTGTGTGTTGCCAGTGATGACTTACGGCTGTGAAACGTGGTCGCTAACTATGGGCTCATAAGGAGGCTCAAGGTCACCCAGCGTGCAATAGAGAGAGCCATGCTCGGCGTTTCCCTGCGTGATCGAATCAGAAACGAGGAGATCCGCAGGAGAACTAAAGTAACCGACATCGCTCTAAGGATTGCTCAGCTGAAGTGGCAATGGGCGGGACACATAGCGAGAAGAACCGATGGCCGTTGGGGCGGAAAGGTTCTGGAATGGCGACCGCGCACCGGACGACGCTCCGTGGGTAGGCCCCCGACAAGATGGACCGACGTGAGGGTGAAGATTGCCGGATGCTACTGGATGTGGGCAGCGCAGGACCGATCGTCGTGGAGATCCTTACGGGAGGCCTATACCCAGCAGTGGGTGTCGTGCGGCTGATATGATGATGATGATGACTTACTTGATGGTTATTTGCAGGTGTAACACTAGGACAGTCAACTAAAGCCCAACTAGCGTTACGACGCGTTTGCGCGGTGGCGGCGCGACACGCAGATTGCTTGCGGGACTCGTGGCGACATCTACTGGAGATAGTCAAAACGTTGTATATTGGACGACTACTGCCTAAGGTACGTGGGAAATTTGCACTTATTGCTTTCAGTGTCTTTAGGACTATTTCTAAATTATTCTCTATTTTTTGGGAGGGTGTACATAGACGTGGCCCAAATCGGGACATGTCCTTTAAAAAGCAAAAATCTCGGCCACTGTATTTAATTATGTTTACAGCCGTCGAGTTATCTAGTCTATTTCTGCTAGAACTAAGTCCTTGCAGTATGCGACATTCTCAGTTGACCATCAGCCAGTTTTAATGTTCCCACTACTGGGGCACAGGCCTTCCTTATAGGTGGATAAGGAGAATGGCCCATAACCCACCACACGGGCCCAATGCGGATCGGTGGGTGTTAACGACTGCGAATGCAGCTGGGACCAATGGCTTAACGTGCCTTCCGAAGCACGGAGGAACTCAAGATATTAATTTCTTCATCCATCCCATTACCGACCCTTGCGGAAGTTGCTTAACCTCCGCAATCGTTGGGCCAGGCTAAACCACAGCGCCACCAAGCTCCTCGACATACTCAGTAATTATTTTATTTTTTGACTTATACAACTTACTTGAGTTTTATTTCCACCCATCATAACGTCGTGTTATTGGGTGCATTCCAGTAGGTAGACTATCACTGAGTCATCAATCGCCACAGTGTACATTTTAACCATGGAAAGTAATAAAACTAAACATTAAATAAATTACTTTCCATGGTGATAAATGAATACTGTAGTGACCGTATACTTAGCGATTGGTCTGCTGGAATGCTCCCATTGTAAGGTGAATTTATTTTTTTATTTAGTGTATGGTGGAAGCCGAAGACTACTTGGCGCCGAATGGCACGGTGTCCCTGATCAGGGAGGCGGCGCGCGGCTCCGAGGCCGGCCTGCTCTCTAGTCTGTACTCGTACATCGCACTTGGGGAGTCAGGTCAGTTGGACAAACCATCAAAATAGATGGTTGTAAAACGCTCTGACGTTTATCTTTATTAAATAATGTCATATTGTCATTTTGACATTATTTTGCATTTTAATGTTTATGTGTCTATTTTTCAAAAAATCATGGTTTCTCCTCATAAAACAGATTTTTATTTGAAAGTTTAAATTATCCGTATTTCAACAAATGGAAAACGAAAACCTTGTACCTAAAGCCTAAAGAAGTTATAAAACAACTCGATCGTTCCGTAGTTTGGTTGCAACTCAAACGGGTTAAATTTTAACCAAATAAACACACCCAAAACGACGTAACGCAGCCCAGAGCAAAAAAATATCAGCTGTTCCATACATTTTAGTCGATAGACGTCAATATACTCGACCAAAATGTGTGGGACCAACAGCCAAATATTTTTTGTTCTAATTAAGTTGGCATGGGCGTAGCCACGGTGGGGCAGGGTGGGGCGCTTGCCCCACCCTGGCTCTGACCTGTGAGGTACCTACCTAATCTTACCTAAGTAAGAAAATGAAAAAATGAGACGGAATTAATGAGATAGGCCCGTAGCAATACAAAATATGCATGGAAAATGCATAGAAAAAATTTACCAGGGTAAGACCGCGGGTATAGTTTGCTAGTTACATATTATTTTAGACTGCTGCCCCACCTTGAGCCGATGGCTGGCTACGCTCATGAGTTGGTCCCATAGACAAAGTTGTTCAGTTTGAGGGACAGATAGCGGGATTGTGCCTCGAGGATTCCGCCGCGTGCTGTCGCATTTCCGCCAGCTTTCTTGCTCTAGCAAATGGCGGTTCTGAGCGACAGAAAAGGTGAAACCGTGCGTGGTTCAACCCTAATTTAACAATGTACAACAACAGAAGTGATAAACTTCAAAGGGTTTTGACTTATTTTAATCTGTAAAATTAACTTTTTGCTATAAATTTTTTGAGTGAAATTGCAGCCGACCCCCTGTCTATTGTTAATTTAATCGTATTGCATGTGATTGTGTGTAATATTTATTTATTTATTTATTAAGGTATGCGAGCCCCCACTCCTCACGAGAAGAGTCTGATCGACCTAGCGACGGAATGCGTGGCCGGCTGCAACCTGCCCGGCCTTCTGGTCACAGAGACTAAATTTCTACAACTGGAGAGCTTGCAGGTGACATAATATTACATAACAATTAAGGAGCATTCATACAGCTTAGTCACGTCAATGGCACAACGACGACACTCCCCTGAGCGCTGGCGCCGGCGACCTTTGAGCTGCGTTGGGGTCTAGTTTTGTATCTCTCAATAGGGATGATGACTAATAAATAAAATAACGAAATACCAATAAAAATCGTAAACATATTAAACTATTAGAGTAGCTTGTATACCTTTCGGTTTTATATTTTGCGTATTATTTGTTTTATGACCCTTCAAAATTGGATGGACAAGTCCATTTAAAAAGTATAAAATTTATTAATATAAATAATACATTTAATTAGTCCGTAAAATTTATAGTAAATTTACTAAGAAATCATTTTGATAAACACAATATTTAATATAGCTGCCGAACAAATTTCCTACGCGTTGCATACAAACTACTCAAGCGTGACGTCATAACTGAGTAGCCGTTAGTATGGAGTGTTTTCGGGTGAGTCCAATTTTGTGCATTTCAAACTGTGATATCTCGGGCAGTTTTCATGCTAGCGAAATAATTCTTTTACCAATGTTTCTTTTTTTGAGAGGTAATTTATGTAACATAAAAAAAATAGACATCATGCCTATTTTGTGGTTTTTTTGTGTGTCGTTCTTATCATGGTCAATTCCTCGCCCCGATGGCTCCGCGGCACCCCCGCGCTCGCCTGCGCCACTCACTCATAGCCGCGAGCACTTTTTAAGCACACATACGTAAGGTCCCTTCTTTTCGCGTAGTTTATTTTCTTTGTAAACCACAGAAATAGAATGCCAAAGAACAACAATGGCAATAAACAGGTGATCCGAAAAACGAAAGCATACATTTTATATGAGATACGTAAAAAATGACTTACATACATAAAATATGACTATATTATGGCAAAGGAAATTAATAAACTATGTTCCATACTGTTTTCTTCATCGATAAACGAATAAATGTAGCGAAGTTTGGTTTTAGAGAAATGTGTGGCAAAATCTTATTTA
This sequence comes from Agriphila tristella, assembly GCA_928269145.1. Taxonomy (NCBI): domain Eukaryota; kingdom Metazoa; phylum Arthropoda; class Insecta; order Lepidoptera; family Crambidae; genus Agriphila; species Agriphila tristella. The sequence continues at coordinate 22,139,126 of OV743442.1, forward strand.
CCTTTGAAAAGTGTGATTACCTGGATTGTTTCTTTTTATCACATCACAATTACTTAGAGCACAAGACACCATGGCTCCACGATACCTTTATTTGAAATTCTAATAAGGATTAACAAATATTTTAAACAAACTGTGATTGCTCATTTGCAAGGCGGGACGCTAGGGGCTCTTACTGTAAAAAAAATTGGCACATTGTCACTTGATTCTTTGCCTCTTTTTTTTTTACAGACCGTGGCCGTATAATGTTAACTACTCTTTTCCACGCTTTTTTTCGAAAATTTTTCTATGTCTATGTTGTAAACCGTCAATCAAATTTCATACAAGTTTAAACTTGCCGGTGACTGACGCGTCTCGTGACTTTCAAAACTTGTATTGAAAGACAGATCGTTGACGTGACTGAGCTGTGTGAATGATTATTTACATTGGGAATCTGCTTTATTCTCTAATTTTTAATTTAATTTTACACTTCACTGATTATATAAAAAAAAATAAAAGTTTAAATATTTAATTTAATATTCAAAGATCAATGCGCTAGCATCATCACGAATTGGACTTATTAAAACTTATTTCAAACCATTCGTTCATAACAAATTGAATGTAGCATCTATAAAACTTGAAACTATTTTATGATATGCGCAGTAGCAATATGAAAGAACTTAAAAAGCATCAAAATCAATGACTAGATAAGAAATAATAAATAAATTAAAACGACTACAAAATGACGGTGTATTATATTATAACACCCCTCTTTTACTCGCTGGGGTGATTAGCAACTTGCGTGGTGAATTTTCGATAGAACCAAAAAAATCATAATGAACCGCTTCGGCCTGTTCATAGAACATTTTTCTATAAAATTAATAAGGTAATTTTATTTGTAGTTTTCTATCGAAAAAGTCGCTGTCCCTATTCACCACACAAGTAGCCAATCACCCCAGTTAGGTACTTCAAACAGACTTGTTTCACGTGACAGGAATTAGTGCACGCGATGGTGACCGTGGGCACGCCGCCCGACTCGGACAGCTTGCAGCTCAACCCGCAGTTGGAAGACATCACCATCTTCTTCCTGGAGCTACTTGGCCAGACTCTTATACAGAACAGGTCAGTTGTCAATTTGTGATGTCACCTGCGAACGTATACAGAACAGGCAAGTTGTTGCCTGCACGAACGTAAGCTAAAAAAAAGGCATTCTTGGTATTTAAGGCTAGTATAATCGAAATTAACCTATTTTTGATTCAACGGTAAACAATCAAATATTATTTATTTGAGCAGATAAAAATAATGTTACAGTTTCATAAACAATCTTATTATTTTATGGTCAAAAACACGATATTCGTATCTTCACTCGACTAAAAAAATATACAAAGACAAAAGAAAATTTTCACTAATTTTATATTTTTTGGATAATACTTAAAGTTTATAAATCTCTAACCTACGAATAATATAATGTAAAAAAATAAGTAATGAACTAATGACATATAGAAGAATATTCAACGGTTATTTTTTCAAAAAGTGACTTTAAAGTCACTTCTAAAAAATTGAGCTTAAGCTCAAAGTGAAACATTGTGTACGAATGAATGATTTGAATCTTTTTTTTAGTCAGAAACCTTCTCTGTGGTAAGTAGAATCATTTGCCAAAGTATCATCACAATCGTATAGTTACTTTAGGAGTGCATAGAGAAGTAACATACATTCATTGCATTTTATTTATACTATTTATTTATTTATAATTCACAATTATATAAATAATAAGATATAATTTATATTTATGTGTTTTTAATTTTGAACGTCTTTTCCGATTAAAGCTTATTCTCTTTTCAGTTTTAATTAGGTACTTAAATACTCCAAGGATAAAGTCGAATTTGTCACTTTTTCCAATAAAATTTTTGAAAGGAATTTGCGATACTAAAAAACTGCATGATCACATATTTTTTCGTAATAAAATGACAAGTTCGTATTTTTCCCGGGAGTGGAGTCTTCAATTATTATAATATGCACAGAAATCTTGGAAATGAATTTTGCCTTTCTGTATACACAGAGATTTTCGTTTCCTTGCGCACTACGGCGCGTAGTATTTTCGGCGTGCAGTTACAGCGCTGGTATTTTGCGGCGCGCATTAACCGCGCTGCTACGAACCGGCGCGGGACTCATGTATATGTATATTTTAGGGATCGTTCCCTAAGCGTGTGGGAGACTGCCAGCGCGCACTACCGGTGCGTAGTATTCTGGGTGTGCGGTATTTTGCGGCGCGCATTAACCGCGCTACTACGAACCAGCGCGGGACTCATGTATCTGTATATTTTAGGGATCGTTCCCTAAGCGTGTGGGAGATTGCCAGCGCGCACTACCGGCGCGTAGTATTCTGGGTGTGCGGTATTTTACGGCGCGCATTAACCGCGCTGCTACGAACCGGCGCGGGACTCATGTATATGTATATTTTAGGGATCGTTTCCTAAGCGTGTGGGAGACTTCCAGCGCGCAGTACCAGCGCGTAGTATTCTGTGCGTGCGGGCGTAGCGCTGGTATTTTGCCGCGCGCATTAACCGCGCTGCTACGAACCGGAGCGGGACTCATGTATCTGTATATTTTAGGGATCGGTCCCTAAGCGTGTGGGAGACCGCCAGCGCGCACTACCGGCGCGTAGTATTCTGGGCGTGCGGGCGCAGCGCTGGTATCTTGCGGCGCGCATTAACCGCGCTGCTGCGGACCGGCGCGCGGCTCATGCGCTGCCATCACTGCGCTGCGGCCGTGTTGAAGCATCTGCAGTTGCTTCTGCAATTGCCGTACCGACTGTTCTACCAGCAGGCTGATGTGGTCAGTACTGAAGACTCATTGTGACTATTTATAACCAGCTGAGAGAGGTGGCTGTTATAATTATGTGGTTTCCTATTACAAAAAAAGAATCACGATAGTCGGACGATGTTCATTGATCTATTTACTTAATTTTGAACCGTATACATCCTACTAATATTATAAATGTGAAAGTTTGTGGGTTTGGATGTTTACATGTTTGGATGTTTGTTCCTCAATCACGCAAAAACTACTGAACGGATATGGTTGAAATTTGGCACACAGGTAGTAGATAGCCTAGATTAAAACATAGAATACTTTTTATCCCGATATTCCCACGGGAACGGGAACCACGCGAGTGAAACCGCGGGCGGCCGCTAGTGAGTCAATATTTTTACGGAGAGGGACGACCATCGTACGCTTATTGCGATGCTTTTTTGTAATAGGCCCTCTGATTCTACTTGGTGTTCATGTTCCTTGTTAATAAAATTATTTTCACACTACTAAAGCTTTACTATACTTATTTGAAAATGCGTTTGTATTCATTGATTAATTCTTACTTCTCCGAAATTCATTTATTTTATTTAAAAGAAGTGGCCACCTGCGACATTGTCCGTGGACCCTAGTTTACCTTTTAAAATACCGGGATAAAAAAAGTAGCCTGTATGTTAATCCAGGTCCTAATCTGTCTACCAACCAAAGTACATGTAAATCGGTCTTTAACTCAACTTTGTTTAATATATTTCTCTTTAACTTTTCTTGACGTTTGTAATTGTTATGGTCTTTATGATTTTAAAAGCTATGACTTGATAAGATGATTGTGTATGCAGATATCGTGTGGACTATACGAGGTGGTGAAAACCAGCGCGCAGAATATCCACAGCGCTGCAGAATGGCGCGCGCTGCTAGCGTTATTATGCGCTGCTGGGGCCGGTGCGTGGCCCGATCGCCCGCCCGCTCCGCTCGAGAATTATAACACAGGTGATTATAATGAAAACTTCCGAGGTTCCATATCACATCATAGCCTATAGATACCGAACATCGAGGTGGTGAACAAGCGCGCAGAATATCCACAGCGCTGCAGAATGGCGCGCGCTGCTAGCGTTATTACGCGCTGTTGCGCCCGCGCCGCTCGAGAACTATAACAGGTAATTATAATTAAAACTTCTGAGATTCCATATCACAACATAGCCTAATACCGAACATGGAGGTGGTGAACCAGCGAACCAGCGCGCAGAATATCCACAACGCTGCGGAATGAAGTGCGCTGCTAGCGTTATTATGCCGGTGTGTGGCCTAATCGCCCGCCCGCGCCGCTCGAGAACTATAATACATGTAAATCAAAACTTCTAAGGTTCCATTCCATTCCATAATATAACCCAATAGACACCAAGGACAGCTTTGTTGTGTAAACATCAATGTGAAACCCAGCGTTTGGAACATTCAGTGATGCGGGATGACGCGTGCTGCTAGTATTATTGTGCGCTACCAACACCCCCTGAACACTATAAAAAAAGTATTCAAACATTCACAGGAACAAAATACTTTTCAGGGTTCCGTACGGTACGGAACCCTAAAAAGTATTTTGTTCCTGTGACTGTTTGAATACTTTTCTTCGTACCCAAAGGGTAAAAAACGGAACCCTATTACTCCGCTGTCCGTTTGTCTGTCTTTCTGTCTGTCACCAGGCTGTATCTCATGAACCATGATAGCTAGACGGTTGAAATTTTCACAGATGATCTATTTCTGTTGCCGCTATGACAACAAATACTAAAAACAGAATAAAATATTTATTTTAGGGGGGCTCCCATACAATAAACGTGATTTTTTTGCCGTTTTATGCTCGATTTTAATAACGGCAACAAGTAGACAGTTGAAATTTTCACAGATGATTTATTTCTTTTTCCGCTATAACAACAAATACTAAAAACAGTAAAAAAAATTAAAGGGGGGCTCCCATACAACAAACGTGTTTTTTTGTTGTTTTATGCTAGATTTTAATAACGACAACAGGTAGACTGTTGAAATTTTCACATATGATGTATTTCTGTTGCCTATATCAACAAATACTAAAAACAGAAAAAAACAAATATTTAAGGGGGGCTCCCATACAACAAACGTGTTTTCTTTTTTGCTGTTTTTTGGTACGGAACCCTTCGTGCGCGAGTCCGACTCGCACAGCTGACTCTTTAGAATGGAGGGAGAGGTATAAAAAATGTATAGAAATTGTTCCCGGACCATTTGTCTCTCGTGGTCACGAGTATTTTTTTGCCCGCGACTCCTTCAAGAAATATAATGCTACCGAATGAAATTGTACCCTGGCGATTTGTGGGAATAGGGAACGGGGACATGCATTCTTTTTTTTTATCAAAATCAAAAGTAGAATGCGTAAGAAAATTTACTGCAAAATCCAAAGTTTTCTCTTGCGTTTTCTCGTGATATTGTTACTGTAAGTTAGCACGCAGCAGCACCCGCCGAAAACGCTCCATACAAAACGGTCATGAACTGTGACGTCACCGACCATGATTTCGGCGCGTTTATTATTATGAGTTAGCCAAGAATTGTCAATTATCTCTGTACATAATAATTGTGTCATACAAGATATTATTTTCACCTCTCCAGCACGAAAAGGGTGCTTTTGGCGCGTAAAAACTCGCAGCAAAATCGATTTTTGCTGCGAGCGTGAGAGAAAGTGCTTTCTTAATTTCTAACACCAACTTTTAAAATAATAAAGAAAAAACAAATAAAGTGACAAGGATGACACTTATAAAATTGATATGTGAGAAAAGTATAGATAGAGTGCTTTATGGTGTCATACACGGATTAAAAAGTAAAAAAATAAAATGCACGGATATACCAAGGAGTTTTAAATAAGGATTGTTAAGGTCAAATGTATGAAACAAATATGAAATAAGAAAAATTAATGAAATTTATTATCAAATTATATGTTTTATGATTATAAATAAATAAATAAGACGGAATATTAATGAATAAGAGAAAAACACAACGCAATGTAATCAAAACGACGGGAATCTACTTTACTGACTCTATGAATAAAAATTTTCAGCATAGGTTTGATTGAATTATTTTTGTGATAAATTACAAAATGAATGCGTCCAACGATGAAGATAGTTGTCTAACTCCAAAAGAGTTAAGTGAACAAGTTTCTAATGCTGAATTAAGCTTTTTTACCAGGAAAGTCACGTGAAAATTTTCTCGCTGGTCGAGGTGAAAAGTTGTATGTTGTACACGAGACCAAAATGTTGTTCTGCCTCGTGCCTTTAAATCACACACTGTGCTCAGTAGTCTCTATTAGAATCACTCGCTACGCTCGTGATTCAATTGACAACATATCAAAATTTTTATCATGTTTTTTTATTTGTTATTTAGAAATTACTGGTGAAAACATGAGACACGTATTTTTTTATTTTCCAAAATTTTTATTTTAAGTCAACGTAATATTAATTTGAAAACTTATCTATTCTAAAAGAGCGTAAGTTCCGTTTAAAGGATTTTTGGCGGACAATATCCTTTGCCCATATGGATAAAAAAAATCATTATGACGTCAACCTGCCAATCTAATTTATGGACGGTAATGACGTTTGTTTGTTTATCTTTTGCTCGAGGTTGTTTTCTTTTATTGTTGCTATTTTTACCTTATTTTCAACAATAATAAATAATGATATTCGTAAATTAGATTCCATAATCTCATGTGTAGTTCCTGCCTGCAAAAATACTGTGATTGAATGCCCAAACAAACACTGTTTTACGTGCCAAACCAAAGTCTACACGTTTACAAGTGGTGTGTTGCTTTAATGTTTTATGGAAATTGAAACTAATGCACTTCAAAACAAACTGTCTTTATTAAACAGATTAAAACGTACACAATATCTTTTTATTTTTAAAATTAAAATGTTTCGCAGAAGAATTCAGCTTTTGCAGCATGATGAAGTCCATTTTGGTAAGGTTGCGACTGTCTGCTATTAAAAATCCTTTAGAAAACTTGATATTATATTTCGATAGATGTTAAATTTAACCAAAATACTAATTCAAGTTAAAAATATCATGAATACATTCAAAACAAAACTAATCAAAGTGAAAAATATTTTGATTCTTGACACAGACTTTGACATAAATTGTAACCTTGACAGCGACAGTTTTTATGATTATTATTTTTTTAAGATAAAATCACACAACTTTTTCACGCAAAGGAGTTAAATATTTAATATTCCTTTATCTCGATGATACAGTGTTTTTTCTACATATTTCGTTAAATTATTGATCAAAAGCCCCGAAAAATTATGTACGGTGTCAGAAATTGAAAAACCTCGAAATGGTTTTCGATTTAAGGTACCTTGTAAAAAATGAAAACATGTCAATTCTAGACTACTTCGCTAGTTCGTGATTTAAAGTCGCCACTCGCAGCACAATTTGATTTTGGTCACTTGTATAACAAATAACTATTCTTAATCGATATTATATCTGACTGTGTACATTATATCCGAAAATGGAAGAAAAATATCGTTATTTTCCCCTGATTTAATCGTGTGATAAAACTAAAATAAAACGTATTTTGTTAAGTTTTTTTCTGTTTCATCATATTTTTATACGTGTCCGCAGCGATCAAGCTCAAATTTATCCAATCGGTGACTTTTGCATGTTCCCTATTGTGACCTCATTTGTTTGTGACAGCGTCAAGCCGGTCCGAGGGTTCCGACGACGAGAGTGAGACCCGCCGCCCCATGAGCGCTTCGTCGGAGAGCGAGCTCTCGCACTCGCCTCAACAGGGGTGGATACTGGTGAGCGATTTTACTCTGTATTTTTTGAGTATTCTTGAACTATAGCAGTGATATTTTTCTTTAAAGTAGTAGTTATTAATCAATTTTTCATTTTGTTTTTATTTGTGATTTAATTATTATAATATTATTTAATTAATTAATATTTTCATTAATTAACTTTATATACTCGTATTTACTAGAAAAAAAAACAACTCTTTTCTTACTTAGGTTAGGTTAGTACTCAGTTTTCTAATGATGTAATAAAAAAAATATCGATTTGAGTTTAGTTAGATAATCAATGTTTTTTCCACGGATGTCAAGGAGCTCCGAAACTGTAATCGAAACTATCGGATGTCTAAAATAAAAATGTGTCCGTTACTATAACCGAATCGGAAATGCATGTTCCGGCTAATTACGTATAGGAGTGGACTCTAAATGAAACACGTTATGACAGTTTTTCTGCCCGGCTGAGCTGAAACGCTATTTGTACAATTTCTTAAAAATCTAATATCCATAACCAAAACTATGCGAAACTAACGGAATTCGAAATAATTTTATATCTGGAACCGTATCCGAAATCGGAATAATAATGTTTCTATATCCGTATCCAGATCCAAAATTTCATACTCATAACATCCCGGGTTTTTTCTTAGCTTTTTTCATAAATTGAAAAACATTGCGGTAAATCAAAGTTGACATTCATCTCGCTGTTAACTTGGTGTAGGTGAAAAACGAGCCCGCCGCGAGCCCCACGCTGTCGGCGGAGAGCGAGACCAGTTGGTGGGAGAGCGAGCACGTGACGCTGCGGCGACACCGCGCCGACGCCCTGGCGCGCTGCTGCGAGGCGCTGGCGCTGGTGGTGCGCGACGTGGCGCACGTGACGCCCTACAACTGCAGGGCGGCCGTGCGCGCCGTGAGGATGTTCGCGCGCGCCACGCTGCACGAGGGTAAGGCACTAGTGGTGGGAGCGAGCTCTGGCGCGCTGCTGCGAGGCGCTGGCGCTGGTGGTGCGCGACGTGGCGCACGTGACGCCCTACAACTGCAGGGCGGCCGTGCGCGCCGTGAGGATGTTCGCGCGCGCCACGCTGCACGAGGGTAAGGCACTAGTGGTGGGAGCGAGCTCTGGCGCGCTGCTGCGAGGCGCTGGCGCTGGTGGTGCGCGACGTGGCGCACGTGACGCCCTACAACTGCAGGGCGGCCGTGCGCGCCGTGAGGATGTTCGCGCGCGCCACGCTGCACGAGGGTAAGGCACTAGTGGTGGGAGCGAGCTCTGGCGCGCTGCTGCGAGGCGCTGGCGCTGGTGGTGCGCGACGTGGCGCACGTGACGCCCTACAACTGCAGGGCGGCCGTGCGCGCCGTGAGGATGTTCGCGCGCGCCACGCTGCACGAGGGTATGACTGCGTTTCCATCAGAGAAGTGCTAGGTGCGACGATGTCTAGCGAAGGTGTGCAACGGTGCGCAGATGAGCGTTGCGAGGATCCGTATTGGACTCTTTTCAAAGATGAAATGTCGCTCGCCTCCATCCATAGCACAAATCCCTCGCCCACATCTCTCACACGCATTCCTCGCACACATACTTCGCTTGTTTTGAATGTATAGAAATCTCGCTCCGCTAAGCCGTTTCCAGCAGAGCTGTGCTAACCGAGGTAAGGTAAATGAAGTGATTCTATTCGTTCTTTACAAACACATCCCTCGCTACGCATCCTCGCTCATCTCTGGCGGCTGCCAAAGATGTGCGAGGATGTCATGGCACACTATACCGGCACCGCAAGTGCACAGCACCAGCACGGCGTCACCTCGACTTGAGGCTACGGCTAGCCGCCAGCGCGCCGTAAGCACGCGGTCTGCGCCGTCCGCGAGGTGTAAGCTTGCATAGCGCGCGCCGACCGCGAATGCAAACAATAGGGAATATGCATCAATTTTTTTTTTAATCTTTATCAAAAGTATAATGCGTGAGAAAATTAACTGTAATATTAAAACATTTCTCTTACGTTTTTTATCACGTGATATAGTTACTTGAAGTTAGCGCGCAGCAGCACCCGCCGCAAACGCTCCATACAAAATGGTGACGTCACACATCACGTTTCAGGTGTATTTCGGCGCGTTTAATATGGCGTTAGCCAATAATCTTCAATTATCTCCCAAAATTTTGCGTTTAAGTACATATGTGTCATACAAAATATTGTTTCTTATTCGATATTCTATCTGACTGTAAAATTCATTATATCCGAAAATGAAAAAAAAAAAAATCGTTATTTTCCCCTGATTTCATCGTGTGATAAAACTAAAACAATACATTTTTTTTATTTTTTTTCCTGTTCCATCATGTTTTTATAAGTGTCCGCAGCGATCAAGCTCAAATTCATCAAAATCGGTGACTTATGCATATTCCCTATTTTGCATACGATGTTGTTTCGCTGGCGACTCGGACTCGAAGGCGCGCGGTAGACGCGCGGTCCGCCTGCTTGCACTGAGCCGGTTGCGAGTCGAGTCGTATGTATGGTAGCGGTAAGCGCGCTGACCGCCCGCCGTTGGCTTTTTCTTATTGACATTATGAAATCTATTTTACGACACATGATTAAGAGCTCTAATTTGAATGACAAGTTTATTGCAATGTAGTTTTTAGTATCGAAATAGTGAAAAATCGCTTAATAAACCTATTTTAGTTAAAAAGTGTTTTGTTATAATAACACAATTTAATTGTAACAACAGCAAAGAAATCCCAAGAGGGCAAGAAGCAGCGGCCGAATTCTGCGCGCCGCCAGCACTCCGAGTCCAGCGACGAGGAGGTCGACACGCTCGACCAGTACCACATGGTTAGCATACAGGTAAGAATCGCGCGTATTCTATCACAATATTACAATACACACGAGAATTTGTAAGAATTGAAAAGTTATACGAGCTAGAACGAACGCTGTCATTTTGGGCGTCCTAATGACCTCATCCGCCACGTACGTGAACCTTACGTCGTACGTGATAAAACACATATTGCATTGAGCTTGGCATTTCCTTTAAACCCTTATAACTCAACCATTTCTAAACGGAATTCAAAAAATCTTCTACTGGGGTTCATAGCTCTGAATATGTATTTATTTTTATAATATAAAAAAAACTTTAAGATTCAAAACAACCTAATTCCGCTATCTCCCTTCCTCCATCGGACAACCGGACGTAGGAATCAGCACCACCGTTTTTTGGTTTTCCAAAAACTCGAACTAAGCGTTTTGCATCCACTGTTATCATCCATACCGCTAGAGAGTGGAACTCTTTGCCAGATTCTGTGTTTCCCAAAGGGTACAATTTGGGGGCCTTCAAGTCGCGATTGAATAGGTTACGCCTAGGCAAGCGCGTTTCATCGTAGTTCGCATCATCGCTTACCACCAGGCGTGATAGCAGTCAAACGCTTGCCTATCTATCATAAAAAAGAACAGCTAAAAACCCGGTATAGATTATGTGCAACGCAACATGCTAATATTGCGTTACATGCTACATTTTAATGTGTTTGTGAGCTCACTGCGCGCACAAATCCATTGTAGTCTTGTGCATTGCAAGTTGCGTTACAAATAATCTGTGCCGGGCTTAACACACTGTTTCTGAATTGAGAAATAAAAATTTAGCCTAGATCTCTTGTTTAATATTATTTCTCTAAAAGTGTTAGACAACAACGATAACCTGAACACTTTTCACTTTTAGACTATCTATAATATAAAAATGAATCTCTAAATGTGTTGCTAAGCGCAAATCTCGAGATCAGCTGAACCGATTTCGCTAATTCTTTTTTTATAATATTCCTTGAAGTACGAGGATGGTTCTTACTGAGAGAAAAATAAAAAAAATGCCATGTATGAGAATATAGAAAAACATCATTTTTCTATATTCTCATACAAAAGTTTCGTACGGGAAGGCAAAATAATGGGAATGGCAACGCAAAGCTAATTGTAGATGTCGCTGCGTACGCTTGTTCCTAAGACAGTGGACGTTCTGAACAAAATGTACGGGAAAATAGGTATTTTTTTTGTGGTATTTTTTTACCAAAAAAGATCCATTGACCCAAAATGGATATAAAAGACTTTTCTACAATGCAAATGCCAGAATTTAAAGCCAAATTAAGACGATTTTATTCTTACAGAATTTATAATTTTTTTGTAACGGGTGGCGCAAAAGTACTGGCACTAAAGAAAATACTTTTATTTTTTTTATATTACATTTTCTGTCATTCTGTTGTTGAAAATTGTGTAGTGAACAAATATAAAATACACTGAAAATAAACATGGACCGTTTTACTCCCCAAGAACGTGGAATAATTGTGTCAATGTTCTTACGGAATAATTCATCAGTGATAAGAACACAACGTGAATTTCGTCGACGATTTCCCCACCGTCCGGCACCGATTGGTCGCACAATTCGACGCTTTGCCACACGCCTTGAAGCAACTGGCTCAACATTGGATAGACCTAAGTCTAATAAGTATGTGAACAAGCCACAGACTCTCGCAGCTCTAAAAGAAAACATTCGTCAAGAAATAACGAACATATCGCAGGAAGTGTTACGGCAAGTTATGCAAAATGTCATAAATAGGGCTCAAATGTGTATCAACTCTGGAGGTCACCATTTAAAAGACATCATCTTTAAATCCTAATGGTACGAAATTTAATGGCACAAATATACATTTAAAAAAACCTAAATCTAGTTTTCTAATTTAGAAAAAATGTTATAGCTGAACCAAATAGGGTCTTTACTTTTGCGCCACCCGTTATATCCAGATTTTTCGGAAATTCGTAAGTGCCAACATTTTTAAAGTCTATTACACAGAATTTAATCATTTTAAAGCTAAAAAAAAACGATTTTTTAAGTAAAAGTCCTTTGTTATCATAGTTCTCCTGGAACAAGCGTACGCAGCGCCATTTTAAGCAGCTGTTAAGCGGTACGAAGTTCGCCGGGACAGCTAGTATTAATAGTAGATTATGCAACAAGTGAATAAAAAGGGAATTTAGTTCGAGGGACTAAGTTGGATCCCGAGAGTAGCGAAGGATTCTAGAGTTGAATCCCGAGCGTAGCGAGGGATTCAAAAGTAGAATCCTGAGCGAAGCTAGGGATACAAAGGACCGAGATGAAATTTTTTATTCACGAGTTGTGTACTCTACTTTTTACCATTGACTGCGAGAAAACAAATGGGTATGTACCTCTGACAGGTACTTTATACTTAGTATTTATAGTTGACCATCAGCCATTTTTAATGTCCCCACACTGCTGGGGCACAGGCCTTCCTTATGGGTGGGAGGATGGGCCATAACCCACCACGCGGGCCCAATGTGGATTGATGGGTGTTAACGACTGCAAATGCAGCCGGGACCAACGGCTTAATGTGCCTTCCGAGGCACGGAGGCTTAGAGCATTTAAAACGGAGGAGCTCGAGATAATACATTTTGGTCACCCATCCCATGACCGACCCATGCGACCCATGCTTGAAATTAGAAGTTTTCCAATGACATAAAACAACCACGCCAAGAGAGAGATTACATGATCAGTCTGGCATCAGTCCATTTCATCAGTCTGCATAGACTTTGAATTTTTGCAGGCTGAATATAGTACCAGACTGATGGAATGGACTGATGCAAGACTGAACATTCAATCTCCCTCTAATAGATAGAAAAGAACCCAATGATAAGACACTAAAAATAACCTAATTAAATTTGGCGGGATTTTTTTTTCGTTTAATTTTATTGTGTAACTATGGCTCTATGGAATAGCTCCACAGCAGCCAGTAGGCATAGGTACTTTTTTGTACATGATGCGCGCTTGTTCTAAATTCAAATTATTTTTATTCACTCGGTGAATAAATTCGCTTATTATTCACTCCTATCGTTGAATTAAACGCACTTTTTAGAGTGGCGATGGTAAAATAGTTATTTGTTATACAAGTGACCAAAATCAAATTGTGCTGCGAGTGGCGACTTTAAATCACGAACTAGCGAAGTAGTCTAGAATTGAATCACGAGCGTAGCGAGTGATTCTAATATAGACTACTGAGCACAGTGAGTGATTTAAAGGCACGAGGCAGAACAACATTTTGGTCTCGTGTAAAACATACAACTTTTCACCTCGACCAGCGAGAAAATTTTCACGTGACTTTCCTGGTAAAAAAGCTTAATTCAGCATTAGAAATTTGTTCACTTAACTCTTTTGGAGTTAGGAAACTATCTTCATCGTTGGACGCATTCATTTTTGTAATTTATCACAAAAATAATTCAATCAAACCTATGCTGAAATTTTTTATTCATAGAGTCAGTTAAGTAGATTCCCGTCGTTTTGATTACATTACGTTGTGTTTTTCTCTTATTCATCAATATCCCATCTTATTTATTTATTAATAATCATAAAACATATAATTTGTTAATAATCTTCATTTATTTTGCTTATTTAATATTTATTTCATACATACGATCTCATTTCGTCCATACTCTTTATTTCGAATTATCAACCTTCTTTTTTAACAATCCTTATTTAAAACTCCTTGGTATATCCGTGCATTTTATTTTTTTACTTTTTAATCCGTGTATGACACCATAAAGCACTCTATCTATCCTTTTCTCACATATCAATTTTACAAGTGTCATCCTTGTCACTTTATTTGTTTTTTATTTATTCATTTAAAAGTTGGTGTTAGAAATTAAAAAAGCACTTTGTCTCACGCTCGCAGCAAAAATCGATTTTGCTGCGAGTTTTTACGCGCCAAAAGCACCCTTTTCGTGCTGGAGAGGTGAAAATAATATTTTTTTTACAATATGTTCTCTATTGCTTCAGTTACTAGACTTGATGCACACCTTGCACAGTCGCACCGCGCAGATATTCAAGTGGTGGCACGACGAGGCTGACCAGGGACAAGGTCAGATTATATTTACTTCTTTATTCCCACCCAGCCGTTTAAGACGCAGCGGTCCCGGGTTCGATTCTCAGGATTGGGGTACATTTGTACACGGTTTGGTTGGTGGTAGGGCTTATTTTAAGTCCGCCAGACTTAGGTACCACAACAACAATTTAAAAGTTTTTGTGTTTCGTCAGTTTAAGATGGCCAGTTCCTCAGTGATGAGGATTCCGGGTGTACTGCACTTACACTTTCGGCCTTATTAACACTTTTCATTAGGTGAGGTGAAGGACAAAAAGGAAAAGACAGATTAAATAAATCTGTCTTTTCCTTTTTGGTCACATAGAGCAAGAAAGATATTAGATGTTATTTGACAAACATACGACTCGAAGGACCAAACTAATGCTTGTGTTGTTTCGTATCTCATACAGCGACCTATAACGATGAGCTAGAATCAGGTTTTGTATGTATTTACTCTATCAAGACCGCATTCAATTTGAGGTTAATTCGTTTGTTGTAAAAGTCATTTTGTGTGGTCATGTGTCATTTTTAAATGTATACTCACCGGCACATTTAACCGCCCACACACAGCCTTCTCTATTGTTCTACACAAGCCATGCTATTAGGTTTGGCAACGTTGCGCGTGAACCTATAGGCTGTTGATTTAAGATGGTCAAAAAAGCACCATGACTTCTAGTAAACGGCGTCTTTTTAATTTGTCGTAGTTGCTATTTGTGTCATGTGATTTGTGTCAAATCGGTTCACGCCTAGTACCGAAATGCGACGTTGCCAAACCTAATGGCATGGCTTGTGTACAACAATAGAGAAGGCTGTGGCCCACACCGTTTTCATACAAACGTGCTCACTCTACGGTCTCATATATAAAAAAGGTTTTGCATCTCTGCAATAATTTGTATGTTGATAGATTAGTCAGGTGCTCATTTTTCGAATAAAAATGTCAAATAAGTATAGACACATTTCAATTTATTCAAAAAGAGGAAAGGGTACACCAATTTTTTCGTTCCATACAATATGGAATTAACAATATACATTGATTTCCTGCATTTTTGGTGAAATTGAAAGGTGTCTATTCTTATATTTGACATTCTTATTCGAAAAATGAGTACCTGACTAATCTATCAACATATAAATCACTGCAGAGATGCACAACCTTTTTTATTCATGAGACTAAGTGAGTATTATGTTTGTATGAAAATAACGGTTTGGGCGGTTAGATGTGCCGGTGAGTGTAAATTGTGTTAAACGTATTAAGAAAATACAAAGTAATGAAAGACTGATATGAACATTTCTAAGTGAGAATGGTTTAGTGATTAAGTTTATAATCGTAGGTGCTGAAGAATACGACCTATGGGAGGTGGCGTGGATGCCTCTGTTACAAGGGATTGCCGAGTTTTGCACGGATAGGCGGAAACAGGTAAGTTTTAAAGAAATTCTATTTATTTGTTTCAAAGTTATCTACAATCGTTTATTGATACTAAAGATTGTAATTATTGAAAGCGCCTTTTCTTTAGTTAGTTCGGTAGCCTCTCCCTTGCGCTCCCTCGTTCACTGGCTATTAATCTAATTTTCTGGGTAGAGGGAGAGGCGGGGATTTTATTTTTGTAGAAAAGAGGCGTGAACCGAATAAGTTAGGTAACCTCTAGTCTAGATAGACAGTCGAAGCTATGAAGCCGTCGAAAAAAATATCACTACTGGACTAATCTTTGGACACGATGGTGCTAGTAACGCACTGGTGTGCGTAAAAGGTTCTGGCCTAAAAAGTTCTGAACGTCAAAAGCGCTACGTATTTAATAATATAAATAATCTAAGGTACATACATACTGTGGTAGTCAGATAATTAAAGACACCAGTAGATTTTCATACAAACAAGGTAACTTTGAAGCCTTGGTTCTCCGCTAAGGATTGACCTAGCTGTGATCTGGTGATGGCCATCCAGGGAGTGAATGGAGGAGATTCAGATCGCTATACAGATCGAACTTATCTGATCATCATTCTAAGAGATTTATAATGATCAGAGTTTTCAGTTTCAGAATTTCCATACGGTTTTTAAACATATCCTTATATCTTTTAGAATGTTGATCAGATCAGTTGGGTGTGTATAGTATATAATCTCCTCCATTCATTCCCTGGATGGTCATCATCAGGTCACAGCTAGGTCAATCCATGGCGGAGAACCAAGACTTTAAAGTTACCTCGTTTGTACGACGCCTGTAGCACACTCTGCCGCGAAACACCGCAGTAGGTTCCACCATGAGTTCGACAAGCGAAACAAATGCGAACAGCTTGTTCTAATCAGGGATTGAAATAACGTTAAAAAAATAACGATAAAAAATATAACGTTAAAAATACCGTTAAAACATTTTATCGGTAAATTTACACTACCGGTAAAATATTTTTAACGTTATTTTTACCGGTAAATTTACCGGTAAAAATAACGTTAAAAATATTTTACCGGTAAAATTAGCGTTAAATATAGCGTTAAATTTTACCGGTACAATAGTATCGGTAAAATTATCGCTAAAAAATAACGTTATTAATTGGAATAACGTTAATTTTAAAGTGTTACGGTAAAAATAGTAAGAAATAACGTTAAAATTAACGTTATTTACTGAAATAACGTTAATTTCAATGTAACGTTATCTAAATTAACGTTATTTATTGGCATAACGTTAATGTTAAAATTAACGGTAAAAAAGTAAGAAATAACGTTACATTTAAAAATAACGTTATCATTCCCTGGTTCTAATGCATAGATTTTTTACGCGCGATCCCGTCCGATCGGCTCCGACCATTGACTGACATACGCGAAAGTAATGATTCGAAACCGCTACGTAGTTGCGATCCTCAATTATATCGTCGTCGATAGAAGACGCGGCGGTTTCGCGGCGGAGGTGTGCTACTGGCGTGAACATCGATTTAATTGTCTGGCCTTCGAAGAGTATCGTTGTATCTGGCCATCAGTTTAAGTGCGTAACTTGATTTGATTTACAATACGACGTGATGTAGGTGGCGAACAGCGCGATCGCATACCTCCAGCGCGCGCTGCTAGTGCCCGGCCTGTCGCCCGGCGCGGGCGCCACGGGCGGCGGCGGCGCGGGCAGCGCCTGGGAGGCGTGCTTCCAGCGCGTGCTGTTCCCGCTGCTGGAGCGCCTGCCGCGCCGCAAGCACACCGCCTGCAGGGCCAACACTATCATGTGCAAGGTACACAGTGTAGCGCGGGAGGCGTGCTTCCAGCGCGTGCTGTTCCCGCTGCTGGAGCGCCTGCCGCGCCGCAAGCACACCGCCTGCAGGGCCAACACCATCATGTGCAAGGTACACAGTGTAGCGCGGGAGGCGTGCTTCCAGCGCGTGCTGTTCCCGCTGCTGGAGCGCCTGCCGCGCCGCAAGCACACCGCCTGCAGGGCCAACACTATCATGTGCAAGGTACACAGTGTAGCGCGGGAGGCGTGCTTCCAGCGCGTGCTGTTCCCGCTGCTGGAGCGCCTGCCGCGCCGCAAGCACACCGCCTGCAGGGCCAACACTATCATGTGCAAGGTACACAGTCTAGTGTTGTAATATATACTAGAGTTGAAACGTATTTACTGGAATAAGTCTTTGGAATAAGTATTTGCTTGGACGTCTAAATACTAAGTATCGAATCAGCGTCCAACGCGTTTCGAGTATTTAGAAGTATCGACGGCGTACATTACTTAGTTACTCACACAAACTTATGAATACGAAAAACTCAGAGTCGGCGGAGACTCGTGGACGCGGTCGGTACGCGTTCGATCTAAGTGTGAGTGAGTTTCTTCCCGTACAATTACGATCAACCTTAACATTATTGTGTTAAAACCGCTTTTTGTTTGCACTGTGAAGGTAAGCGTCCGACGCCGTCAAGGAGTAAGCGAGTCCGAAGATTTTTGTTTCCGCATTAGACAATAATACTTTATATCATTGTAATTAAGGTCCATATTCTAGGTTCTAGCCGTGACCGTTTGCTTAGTCGTGTGTTTTTATTCAAATTTGAATTGACAGGTCAGTTGTTTCGGCATCTCGTATTGCTTTTTTCGCGGATAAAGTGAACTAGTAGTTCAAATTTTAAGTGTTTATTAAAGATAAGGAGATACGTAAGTTAAGAAGATCTAAGTCGTTTCTGTTTAAAAAAAGAAATAAAAAAAAAAAATTTAATGAAAAAAACCAATGACATGTAATTAGTAATGTGATTATTAATGATTAATGTATGTATACAGGGTGTTTGGTAAAAGCCTTATAAAGCCGAATATGGTAGATAGAGACCATCAAACTGAACAACTTTTATTATGGGACCAACTCTGAAATCGCGAAAAATAAACTGCTGTTTCATACATTTTGATATTTTCGTTATTAATTTTTGTATGAAACAGCTGATTTTGTTTCGCGATTTCAGAGTTGGTCCCATAGTAAAAGTTGTTCAGTTTGGTGGTCCCTATCTACCATTTTCGGCTTTATAAGACTATTACGAAACACCCTAAATAAAATGAATTGAATTTTTTTAAATGCGCGTCAGCTTTTATCGCTGTTCAGATATTTCACATTTATCTACCGAACTTAAATGTTAAATTATTAATTAAACTGACAGTCCTAAACATGTTGAAGCATGAAGGAAATTCTTCGATTCGAATTAACACTAAAGATTGTTGTTTTATGTATCTTTAGAAAGTTTATTCTAAATAGTGTAATTTGCTACTTTTTAGGGTTCCGTACCCAAAGGGTAAAAACGGGACACTATTACTAAGGCTCCGCTGTCCGTCTGTCTGTCTGTCACCAGGCTGTATCTCATGAACCGTGATAGCTAGACAGTTGAAATTTTTACAGATGATGTATTTCTGTTGCCGCTATAACAACAAGTAGGTACCTACTAAAAATAGAATAAAATAAATATTTAAGGGGGACTCCCATACAACAAACGTGTTTTTTTTGCCGTTTTTTGGTACAGAACCCTTCGTGCGCGAGTCCGACTCGCACTTGGCCGTTTTTTTTGTTTATTTAGCTTTATACTAAGTATTTATATCAACCAATGTATGTTTTGCTATTCAGAATTATACGTGTTTATATACGTAATCTAAAAGAGTTGAAGTAGAGTAATTAAAAACGCATACTTCTAAATACTCATGGAACAGGTTTATGGAATAAGTATTTTGGTGTACTCGTACTTGCAAGACTCGGTACGTGTTTGGCCTAGTACGTCTCATCTCTAATATATACGATAAACCATAGGATTATTGCTGCGTGACGTTTATAGCGACATGACGGTACAATGCATTTTGCTTAAAGATTAATTTCAAAGACAATAATGAGGTTTTCTTTCAAATAGCGCGTGAGCCGTAGCATATAATAGTTCCACGTAACTTTGCCTTAAGCGAAAGTTTCGTAGATTGTGTTGTCTGTGATAGCTACTGAGTGGTTTTAGTACAGACTGATGTTAATTTCCGATACCATCCTTTTATTAACTTTTATTTCCATACTTCCTATCAATTTATTTTTGCTCTAATTATCTCTTAAATGAGACACTCAATAAAATGTTTGTTTAAATGTTATGGTAATTATCATCATATCAGCCGCACGACACCCATTGCTGAATATAGACCTCCCCTAAGGATCTCCACGACGATCGGTCCTGCGCTGCCCGCATCCAGTTGCTTCCCGCAATCTTCACCCTCACGTCGGTCCACCTTGTCGGGGGCCTACTCACGGAGCCGAGTTCGGTGCGCGCGAGCCATTCCAGAACCGCCCCGCCCCAACTAACATCGGTTCTTCTCGCTATGTGTCCCACCCACTGCCACTTCAGCTGAACAATCCTTTGAGCTATGTCGGTTACTTTACTTCTCCTGCGGATCTCCTCATTTCTGATTCGATCACGCAAGGAAACGCCAACATGGCTACTTTCCTCTTGACACACTGAGATAAGTCATACGTGAAGATTTTTCAAAGCTTCTCGAATGCTGCCCATCCGAGTTGGCGTGCGTATGATAGTTCTATGCAGCGAACTAAATTCTATGGAACAAGCAATGTGCTCAAAAAATGGCACCACCTGAAAAGTACAACTAAGTGGATGGAGCTAAAAATGCTGGCATTTAATTATGCAGCCCAAAGCGTCTGAGCACTGATTGCTTATTAGCGACCTTTCTATACTTAAACAAAAAAATATGATACGCTATTTCTGCATATTTTTACTGCCTTCTTTGCGTCTTTTACACCATTTGACTACTCAGGACGTCAATTTCTATTAAACTTTATCTTTTTCTCTTTTCTCTACAATACAAACTGCAATTATTGGAAAGAACCCTAACGTTAGTCACCAGGGGGGTGATTTTGTAATTTTGTTGCAATCAACTCTGACAGAAATCGCAGTTACATTGCTGCTTTAGTTAGAACCAATGTGACAACTATCTTAACTAAAGCAGCAATGCAACCGCGCTTTCAATCGATTTCAATCGAGAATTGTTAGCAACAGCTTTACGTAATCAAGGTACAGGTGCGTGGCTGACCCGACTAAAGTTTAGCGGGTTGTACGTTTTCGGCTCCGTGGTGCCATTTTTTAAGCAATATTTGTTTGCAATTACACTTCCATCGATTTTTTTACACGACTGCCCAAAGCAAAAAGAGTGTATATGTGTTCAGGGTTCATGTATGTTTGTGGGTATGTGAATTTCTTTATTCCACCATAACTTCTAAATGCCTGAGCTGATTTGGATAAATGGGGTATCGTTAGAATCCTTACAGCATCCTGAGTGACACTGGCTATATTTTTTTTAGAAAAAATCAAAATAGCGACTGTACGACGCCATTTTCAAATGTGAAAAAAAAAATCTATAATTAAAATATGGGCATCAAATGAAAGGCCTTAATGAGCACATTCCAAAACTATATAATATGTCACTAAAATGTGTAAAATAAAAATAAATAAATTTAAAAAAAATATATTAAAAACACGACTGCCCTGCCGAAAACGAACTAAAAAGTTAAACAACAAGTGTCATTGCAGTCGGGGGACCTCTTTGATCAAAAATTGTTCTATAATAAGGTCCCCCGACTGCAATGACACTTGTTGTTTAACTTTTTAGTTCGTTTTCGGTAGGGCAGTCGTGTTTTTAATATATTTTTAGTTTGTTGGTTTAATAAATTCAATATGAGTTTCATGTATTAACAAGTGTTCCACATGCCTGCAGGTGTTCCTGCAGCACCTATCGGCGCTATCCCCCCGGGCCAGCTTCCCCGCCCTGTGGACGCGCGTGATACAAGTACAAGCGGCCTTAGTGGAGGCGGGTCCGACCGACGACGCGCTCACCGAGGCCGCGCTCGAGTCCCTCAAGAACATGGTGCTGGTCATGGACTCGGTCCGGGTGAGTACTTATTATGACGGAGTTTTTGGCGCCATTTTGTCGGGTTCAGTTTGGTGTCTATTTTAATTATTTGCAAATTGACTTATAGTGGATATTGTGTCTTAAAATTGGTGCAGTTTTGTGGTACAAGTGTCTACGCAACTGAACAATATGTGGGATAATTGAAATAGGCGCGATCTTGGTTGTGTGAAGCTGAGACTTTTATTGTAGTGGTGGCTACCTCAGCAGAACTTACCGTGAACAACTGTCTTGATATACTTGGTGCCAAATGCTCCAAGAAGCACTGGAATGCGATGCACCCGCATTCTAATGTAACAAAACAGCTACCACTGAAATATTCAATACTTGACACTGGCAAAAATTACTTCCAAGAGGAGAGTAGATTGCCAAACTAAAATAAGAAGAAGAAGAAGTTATTATGACAGCAAAATTGAATTTTTATTGTAGGTATTTCAGCTCAGTAATAAGGGGCCATCCATAAATTACGTCATACGAATTTCATGCCTTTAGACCCCCTCCCCCCTCCTTGTCACAGCTGGTCACATTTGTGAGACCCCCTCCTCCCTAGAGAGACGTCACATATTTTACTATTTTACATCTAGAATTAAAAAAGTGGTTCCGAAATTTCAATTTAAATGATTTTGAAATGTGACGTCATGAAATTTAGGACCCCTCCCACTTGTCACACAATGTCACACTTCGTCGACTCCCTCCCTTCCCATTAACGTGTGACGTAATTTATGGATGGCCCCTAAGTGACTTGACCTCTCAACAAATTTGGTGTGTGATGTGAAACTTGTAATGCTAATGGCCGCTACACACGTGACGATATATCGTAGCGATGTCAGACTGTGCAGTTTAATCGAACGTCCCTAGTGTTACTACACTCCACCGATATCGGCGTCGTTCGTTAGTTCTCCGCAGAAGCTCGCGCAATAAACATGTCATCCACGATGGAAGATGATGACGCACTTGCGTTATTTTGCTCCGAAAGATTGGTATAATTATTTAGAGATGAACGAGGAATCATACTTAAATCTGCTGGCTTTTGTTACTTCACTAATCCTTACTTTATCCTTACCAAAGTCCTTACTAATATTATAAATGCGAAAGCCCGTTTGTTTGTTACGCCTTCACGTCCTAACTACTGAACCGATCATCATGAAATTTTGCATACACGTTGTCAGGAGTACCGAGAAGGACATAGGGTACCTTTCATCCCGAAAAAAGTATAGTTCCCGAGGGATAGCAAAAAACTTTTCCGCGCAGACGAAGTCGCGGGCGGAAGCTAGTAATATTATAAATGTGAAAGTCCGTTTGTTTGTTTGTTATGCTTTCACGTCCAAACTACTGAACTGATCATCTTGAAAT
Source organism: Agriphila tristella (assembly GCA_928269145.1). Lineage (NCBI taxonomy): Eukaryota > Metazoa > Arthropoda > Insecta > Lepidoptera > Crambidae > Agriphila > Agriphila tristella. The sequence continues at coordinate 22,162,309 of OV743442.1, forward strand.
TTTGCATACATGTTGTCAGAGGTACAGCGAAGGACGTAGGGTACCTTTTATCCCGAAACAAAAGTACAGTTCCTGAGGGATAGAGAAAAAATTGACCACGCAGACGAAGTCACGGGTGGTCGCTAGTATAATAATAAGTTAACAAAAATAAGCGAGCTCCGTGACGTACTACTGAAATGAGCGATCGCCATCCACACGCGAAGGTAAAATTCTGCAACCGCAATCGACGATAATAATATTTTAAATTGTTATATAATTATTTCAACAGATATTCAGCAACGGCGACACTTACAACGACCTCTGGTATATGACGTGGGAGAAGATCGGCGAGTTCTTACCAAACCTCAAAGACGAACTCTTCCCTCAAGGTAAGATTAGTACCACAAAAAAAGAGAGGACAGAAAGTAAACTTAGTTAGTACCAAAGAGAATGTAAAATCACTACGTTATATATAAGGTAAGAGACGGGACTTCATACAAAAATTTTAACACTCCAAATGTCAAAACAGGGTTCTTTTAACGCTGCAATCACTTTCAAACGTATGACGAAAGAGTGAGATAAATATAGCCGCCATTAAAGTTCTACCCCGTTTCATAGAATTTTTTCTTCTTCACGAGTTGCGATAGACTGGTTAGTACTACGCACGCTCGAGCAGCGCACACACACACACACACACATAGACATCTAGACAGCTCTTACTGAAAGTGAAAGTGTGAAAAAATATTTATTGTAGTAAGCTCACATAATAAGCATTTTTAAATCGTTAATTCTTTTACCCTACCACCCATTATGACGTCTTTTAGCTGACAAGAAAAATGGGCGTAAATAACTTATTAGCTTTATAATATTTACAAATATTTCCAGACATTACACTTTCCAGTTTCCAGACATTACATTCATATATGTTTAAATTAACATAGATTGCTAAATTCAGTCATTTATTTAGTCTAGTCTAGGCTGTTACTCAATTCATACAATTCAATATGCGTTAAGATAGGTAGTCAGAAGCAGACCCATTCCCACTGGCAGCACCCGTTCACGAGCATGACGCATGAACCAGCCATCGCTTCAACTATATTTGAGGGAACGTAACTACCCGCATCACACCACCGCAGATTCGTCTGAGATTCCGTGTAGGTGAGAGGTGTCTACGTGTGCGTTGCTCGAACGCGCGTAGTACTAAGCTTGACTTCTGTCCTCTCTCTATTTTGTACCAGTACTAACATCATTTATATTACTTCGTCACAACTTCATTGTAACGCTAACATTTTTGTTATAGCTAAAGACACACCAAGCATTGCTAACAACATGCCGATGCCAGTACCAACTTTAGTTCCGGTTCCTAACAGTTCCAATCTTACCCACTCCTTAGTGTCCTCTCATCCTATTCAGATACAATCGTCGTCGCCAATGTTGGCCCAACCGCTGGCCCACTCGCCAGTGACGTTGGGCCAATCCCCGCCATTGTTGGCGTCCGCGCCCACCCTCGTGGCCCCAACTCCTATAACTCCAGGAATGGTGCCTATAAGGAACTCCTTATACGATCAGGCGGGGCTTACGTCATCTGTGCTTCTGCAACCGTTGAACGAGGTAAGAAGGACTTTAGTAATAGTAGTTTGTTACACAAGGGACGTAAGTGAGCTATTACAGAACAAGATCCAATTTGGCGCCCGTGCGAGCGCAGCTCGCAAAGGGCGCTAATGGATCGAGTGCACCCGAGATATTTAGGCGAATATAGTTCGAGGGTGTAATAGCTACTTAAAACCGAGGTAAGCATACTACTTTACATCATTCATGCGAGGTAAATTTAATAAAAATCAAAATCAAAATCAAAATCCAAGGAGTTTTGCATAGCTTGAACGGAAATGAAATGCCGCCTGAAAATATTTATTGTTTTTTTTTCAGTAAAAAGTTTCCACAGTAAGGAGTTTTAAATGCTTGAATTGTAAAGTGTACTTTACAGTTAAAGCATTCACCATGCTTGAATTGTAAAGTGATTTGAAAATGGAACGTTCTATCTAAACAATGCACTGTGTTGCACATGCCAACTTACACGGCCTCTTACTATACTAGTAAATCCTAGTTGCCGAGCAGTATGATGTAAAATAAGTTTACAGTACTTCAAGATAAAGAATGGGCATCGACTAACTTCGTGTTTTTGCTTTTCTTAGAAATGACGTTGACATTTATTTCGTTGCAATCAAGTTGAAATTGTGAATCACTTTTTAGGGCCAAACTACTTTTTGTTGTCTTTGCTATGTTAGACGATTGTTTCCGTTGTTTCCGATGCCCATCCTTATCTTGAAGTAATGTAACTTTATCTCTTTGTATGGGATTCATGTTCACTTGGGTAGATCTTTTAATGAATTCTTATTTAAAACTAGAGGAACTTTAAATCCTTACTAATCTCATAAATCCGAAAGTAAGTTTGTTTTTACTATCATAAAATCTACTATATTATTTCGCCTTTCCAGACCTTCCGTTTTGAACCAAATGAGTATAAATATTTAAGATGTAAAGTATTCTGTCTAAAGTTTCCGCAATGCATAAATGTTAATATTTAGGCCGGTAGCACACTTCCGCCGCGACACAATACCAGCGAAACTGCAGTAGTTCCGCCATGACTTGTACGTTGTATGACAAGTGAAACAAATAATAAATAAATAAATGCTTAGACAATTTCACACAGCGCCATCTAGCCCCAAACTAAGCAAAGCTTGTGATATGGGTGCTAGGCAACTGGTATACTACATATATACTTTTTAAATATATACTTATTATACATAGTAATATCCAGACCCGTCACAGAAATTAAAATTCATCATTTCAATTTCTGCCCGGCCGGGATTCGAACCCGGGACCTCTTGCGTGGTAGACCGGCATGTTGTCCACTGCACCAAACAGCAACGAAACAGCCTGTTTCTAACGCACACATTTAACTATGATGCTGTCTCTTTCACGTGATTTTGCCGATCTGCTCGGACTCCCAATGACATTTACGTAGCGGTTTCACGTCCTTATTTTGTTTATGCGGCGAAGGTGTGCCAACGGTCCGAACCGATCGGCAAAACAAAATCGCTCGTGAATGAGGCAGCATCACTACATAGTATAAAACAAAGTCAGTTCCCGCTAGGGTTGCCAACCCTACTATATAATATAGTATCCTACTATATTGGGGGCTCGCCTACTATATTTTATGAAAAAATATATAGTAGGCAAAACTTCTATATTTTTTCAAGTGAAAAAATTAAACAAAACCAACAAAAAAATTACTTAAATGCACATAAGTAATTGCATAAATTTTTTGTGATTAAACACTTGTCTTTATGGTTGAATACATTATGAAAATGTTAGTACTTACTTAAGTATGAAAAATGCAACTTCTTTAAAATCCTCCATACAAAACGGCAACCTACATACTATATTTTTTTGGACTTTTTCGCCATCTACTATATTTTTATACTAAAAATCTTGAAACTACTATATTTGATCCAAAAAAAGTTGGCAACCCTAGTTCCCGCTGTCTGCCCCTATGTATGCTTAGATCTTTAAAATTACGCAATTTTGATGCGGTTTTTTTAATAGATAGAGTGATTCAAGAGGAAGGTTTATATGTATACTACATGGTGTCAAATTCCACACTACATCGAAGCGAAGCGAGGGCGGGTCGCTAGTCATAGTCATAGACATATCTTATGCGTTAGAGTAGGCTGTTTCGCTGCTTTTTCGCTTGTCATATAACGGACAAGTAATGGCGGAACTACTGTGGTTTCTCTAGTATTGTTTCGCGGCGGAGGTGTGGTGTGCTACAGGCGTTAGAGTACTTGCCATTAAATTAAACGTTTCCTTTCCAGATGATATCAACACCGATCGGTATATCGATACAGTCGCAAATCCCGATCTTATACCCGCAGACGACCCCAGAGCTACTTCAGACACAGAGCACGCCGACGCCAACCAAAGCTGAGCCTAATTCCACCACAACAGAGCCTAAATTACCACAAAGTCCAGAAACAGTGCCAGACAAAGATTTACAGCAGGGCGAACTTTATGCAGAATATTTGACAAATCCTTACCACGAGACCAAATTATCTTCTAAAGAAGCTACGTTATATGACCCAGAAAGTCTCATTATGGACCGAGCAGTGCCTGATAACGAACAAGGTGAGATACGCAATCCCTTACTCTCTGTTTTAGACAAAAAATCGTTAAGTGCGAATACGACTCCTATGCATACTGCTAATAAAGCTCAATTTGGCTCGAGTGACAATGTGAGGCAGGATTCTAGTATCTTTAACTTTACTAGTTACTTTGGGTCGGTGAATGAGAGGAATTCTGAAGTGTTTGATACGTTAATGTCAACCCAGGAAGGATAGCTCGAGTGTGACGTGGGCACTTGGCTCTAAATTAGTATAAATTGAGCATTTAACTAAATACAAAGTTGTGACGTCACATCCCTAACTCATGGTAAATTAAACTTTATGATATTGGTAATAGAACCTATTTGCATTGAAAAAGAAATATACTAAGTGGAAATATTTGCAAGTGTTACCATCTTCTGACGTTGTATTTAGTTTAATCGCTATATGTTGTAAAATATATACGGTGTTATTACAAAAGATTTTTAAACACCAGGGCTATCGTAATCGCTTTCATTTGACAGATGGATGTCATACATTACTACTTTACTTTACTTTGGTAAGTTTTTATTTGTACCAAAAACAAGTAGCAATCTGTCAAACGAAAGCGATTACGATAGCCATGTTAGTTTGGCAAGAGGGCCCCTGTTTAACTTAGACACTGTTTAAATGTGATGTTGTCTCCTTCAAACAGTATTGTCAAAAAAGTGACAGCATCACATTTTAAGTGTCACACTCACACCCCGGACACTCCATACAACGTCATATGACGTTTTTGTGCACGCGCAACTGTGTGTGTAAGTCTAGAGCTACCGACTGTGCCGTTTGTCTGTATGAGCTGCATTCAATTCATAATTCGAACTTTTTGTTAAATAAAGTTACGACGCATTGCTTTGAATATCAAAATAAATGGACATTTGACAAACACGACTATAGGCCGACCGGTTAACTGAGTCCCTGCCCGCGGGGCACAGGGGCGCGGGGGGAGACGAGAACGGGGGCGATGCGGGCGACGGGCGGCGAACCCCTGCCGCCCGCACCTCTCGTGACCCCCGTTCTCGTCTCCCCCCGCGCCCCTGTGCCCCGCGGGCAGGGACTCAGTTAACCTGTCGGCCTTTAGACGGGCATACGATTCGGCATACGAACACGTGGGGTGGGGTGAAGTAATTGATTCTAGGGCGGGGCAGGGAGTGTCCTTTCTGTACGTAGTACTTATATATCTATCCTGTGACAGTGTGTAAGTTAAACAGGTGTTTAAAAATCTTTTGTAATAACACCGATAAAGTTTACTTAGTAGTTTACTAATATTGTCAAATTATGAACTTTAAAGACGTCAATGGTACATAGATGGCAACCGGAAACAGTATTCGGGTTATCGTTGAAAATATCAGAAGTCCCTTATGTACAGTCAACAACACACAGGCTATCCATAACTAACATTTCTCCATTTGATTTTGAACCTTACTTTCTTGGATATTAAGTTCGAAGTAGGTTGAAGAAATTTTCCATAATATAGGGGCAACTCAGCGTGCTATGTGTACCATAACAAATTATGATTACTATAACAAGTGTTATTTTATTGCATAGAAAATAAAGTTTCCTGTAATTATATTATTAAATTACTTTGTTATATCATCTGTATTTATTATGAATCAAATTCTACTGCCCAATCCATGTTCATATTTTTTATTCTATAATTCCACCCAAACTTAAGTATTTTTATGGCAAATTTAATGCAATCTTATTTATTAGGAAATTATATCTAAATAAAGTATTTATAAGGCCCTGTTACTCTTGTGTCATCGGCTTCAAAATCAGCTAAAGACATTAATACTTTGCTAAGGCTTGATATTTGAGTCGCAGCCCTAATATATGGACTGAATAAGGCGCATACATAATGTCATATTAGCAAAATGACACATTCTCAAAATGACAGTTCTCAAAATGTCACACTATAATATTTAATGCCACATTTTCAAAAAGTTATACCGCGTACCAATGACAGTAAAAGACTGTCAAAATCAATAAATGATTTCTTGCGGGAATGTGACATTAAGGTAGGTACGAGTTTGTAGTTGACTGCAGACAGCAGCAGCAAACGACGTGTCGCCGCGGTACAACTCTGTCTTGTCTATATATTTCTGTGAAATACCTTCCGTAGCTAGCGACACGTCGTCGTCGTCATAGAAATACATAGAAACCAGTAGTGTCGCTGCGACACGTTGTCTATTGCTGCTGTCTGCAGTCTGCTAACAACTTATACCTTATGCGATAATTGCATTTTGCTAGGTAACATTTTGAGATGTGACTTTTGAGAATTTGTCATTTTGCGGAATTCCAGGGTCCTTTTTAAAAACGTGACAATTTGTCAATTGTCATGACAATTTGGTTAACATTACGGTATAGTTATGAGTAGTTTATTCTATTTTCAAATTGGTTGATGCAATGGATATAAAATTGTCATGACAGGTGACAAGTTGTCTCGTTTATTAAATAGGACCCAGGATGTCATATTGCGAATGTGTAATTTATTTCACAAGATTTGCATAATACCTAAGTTTTTTTAGTGTTTAGCTTCTTTTGAGGCCGACTGTGTCATCTTATTGATATTTTAAACTTTTAGATTTTTGCATTCACAATGCTATTTTTATATTAAGATGAATAAATAATGATAATAATATAATCCCGTCTAAGTTGCTACGGGTGAGCCGATTTTTTCTAATATTTTTCATTATTTATTCATCTTATTGATATTTATCTGACTGATCTTTTTCTGACGTTGTATTTCGGCCTACGATGTTATGGTAAAGCGCATTAGGGTGGGTACCCACTTAGAACTCGCCAACCTAGAACAGTACGCCATAGCAAAAAAATGAATTTTCACTTTGGCTATAGCGTGTACGTGTGCGAACCAACCCTCCTAGCCAAAGTAACATTTGCAAATTTTCGCTATCGCTTCGCTTCGAAACATGTATGGATTTGACGTTTTTAAATTCGATAGTTAACGAAACCTTATGTCAATCCCATACATGTTTCGAAAGCGAAGCGATAACGAATATTAGCGAATGTTACTTTGGCTAGGCCCTCAGGTTCACATATGTGTTCGCTCACGTAACTATGGCGCACTGTTGCAGCACAGGATAAACTTCTTGGTGCAGGTTCGTGGAGCGCGGAGGTTCGCGAACCTAAGTAGGTACCCACCCTTATTAGAATTAGTCAATTCTCCAATTGAACATTCCAGGCCATTCTAGTGTTTTCTTATATGTATTACTTTCCAAAGCTCATATTTATTATTTTCCATTGTAAGTTAAAGTCCAATTTTAATGTTATATTATGTTATTTTGGTGTTTATGTAAATTAAAATTTTAGGGGTACTATATTTTTGGACTGCAAAGATGTACATTATGTATTATAGTTAAACTTCAGTTGTGTATAGAGAGTCGTATCTACAAGATGTGGAACTATAATAATATCATATACCTATTTAACGATTTATTAATAAAAGTGTTTATTAAATAATTTTTTCTTCGTTTTCATTTTTGTCTTAACTCTAGATTTACTGTACGTAAAATCTCAGTACTTATATTTTTACGCAGATTTTAAAATGTCTATTTCATGGCTAACTAGGGTTTCTTACTATGAGCTGTGATAAGGAATCTTTACTAAATGTATATTGAACTAGCGGCCGCCCGCGGTTTCACCCGCGTGGTTCCCGTTCCCGTGGGAATATCAGGATAAAAAGTATCCTATGTTTTAATCTAGGCTATCTACTATCTGTATGCCAAATTTCAACCAAATCCGTTCAATAGTTTTTGCGTGATTGAGGAACAAACATCCAAACATCTAAACATCCAAACCCATAAACTTTCACATTTATAATATTAGTAGGATTAAATAAAACGAGAGTTTTATAAAAAGTCAACAGCATATAATCAACATTTACAATATTTACATCGGTATTTACACATCGAGAACGCCTTCACAGAAGGCAACGGGCACTCTTAACTTACTCGCAAACATAAATAGAAAAATGTCACCGAAACACTCGCGATTCGTCACACGCGCGACACGGGAAGAGGTCTCTTGTAATAGGGGTGCTGCGAGCGCAGCAGCGGCGGCGAGCAGCACGGCGCCTTACGCGGGGGACATAGCGCGCGCCGCCACACCGCCGCCGACTTGCGCGACCACGCCCACGCGCCTGCGCCCACCCCGCCCGCTGCCCCCGCTCCCGCCGCTAACGCGCGAATGTTCGCCCCTCCTCCCGTCACTAGCGCTGCGCCCGCCGCCAGCGCCGCCAGCACCAAATAAAGCAGCCCCGCCGCCGCCGCCCGTAACGCCAGCCGGCCCACTCTTCGCGCTCCGCGGGCGTCCAGCGCTCGGCGCACGCGCACTATCCCGGGGCCGGCGCCGGCCGCCAGCGCGCCGGCCGCCGCCAGCAGCGCGCCTCGCGGCACGCCCACCAGCGCGCCCGCCGCCTCGTCCGCCACGCCGCACGTGCCGGTGAGCTCGTCGGCCGTCACGCGTCTCAGCGCCAGCGCTGCCGCCGTCCACGCGCCCGCCCAGCCCCACGCCACCGCGTGCAGGTAGGCCGCCGCCCGCTCGAGCGCCTCCGTCGACCACTCGCTGGCCGCCGTCAGGTACCACGCGACGCACGCGTTCGCGAACCACGCGTCCGCCGCCAGCGTGAAGTAGTACGTCAGCGAGAAGAACGCGACGCAGGTCGGCGACGCGAGCCCGTCGACGGCGAGCGCGGCGCCCGCGCACGACACGGGCCGCGGCCCGAGCCAGCCGCGCGTCACGTACGCCAGCGCCACCACCGCGTGGCACGCCGCCACCCACACGACGGGCCGCTCCGGGTACCGGTACCTCGACGGCTCCGCGCAGAAGGTGAGCAGCGCGAAGGCCGTCGACAGCAGCGAGAACCAGGCGAGGGTTATCATCCAGAGCTCGGCGGTGCGCTTCTCGGGGCGGGTGTAGGCGGCGGGCTGGCCGCAGGCGGGCCAGCAGGCGCCGGTGGGCGCGCGCGTGTGCGCCGGCGGGCAGCCCTGCTCGCCGAGTTCGGGCTCGCGGAACGGCCAGCGCGGCGGCGGCGGCTCCGGCTCGAGCTCGCTGGCGTTGGGCGGCCGCATGCACAGGCGGCGGTCGGCGCGCCGCGGGAACGCTGCGCAGTCGAGCGTCAGGTGCGGCGGCAGCCCGCGCAAGTGCTCCGCGCAGTCCTCCGCCACGGACTCGCACAGCGCGCGGCAGGCGCTCACCGAGCCCGACACTTGCTCCGAGCACAGCGGGGCGAACGCCGAGCACAGGAGGAAGCGCGCGTGCGGTGAACACCCGCTCGTCAAGATGCTCGCGTACATCACCATCTGGGAAAAAAGAGAAAAATTGCTATAAACTTGTATGGAATATTTTAATGATAAGTCACTCTCGACGATTGAAACGTCGACTGACTGTAGACAGATAATATTATTATTGCTTTAACGAAACCCCCGCAAAGAACGGCGACGACCGGTCCCGTCTTTGGTCGGCTTTATAAAAACCCGCAAATGAGCGCAGCGATGAGACAATGGCAAGGTCGCCGGAACGACGAGTTTTTGTCAGCGGACGGATGTCACGGAACCGAAATAAAGAGTTGGAAACTTTAATCTCTGCCTCGATTATTACTGGTATAACTTGATTACTTGAGCTTATTAATTGGAATAATAATCACTTCAGATTTAAAAAATATGATAAAAAAATATTAATAAAGTTTAGCCTAAGGATTCTTAAACAATGAGTCGTTTTCGTTGATGTCTTTACAACTGTAAAAGGCAAGTCTTATTTCTTTAAAATATTCGCAAACTAAATGAAGCAAAACGAGCACGCAAAGATGAGTGGCATTGCGACAGGTAGCGGCGAAATAGCCCCACCAATTATTTATCTGCCTGCGCCGGCGCCGCGGCGCAGAGCCGCAGTTTTTCAATGGCTGCCGCGCGTCGTCAGGTAATTGTCGCGGCTCCGTAAAAAGTGAGTCGGGCCGGCCTTGGATTACTCTTGAATCGAGGCACTTCCAAGATAAATGTCAAATTGTACAAAAGGGATCCTCTGTGAAGATGAACTCTTGTATTATTTATTATAGCTTTTATTGAATTCGGCTCCATTAACAAAATTCTATTCAATTGGGAATATAAATAATATTTCAGATATAACATCAAAGGAATGATCAAACAAGAACTAGGTAGTTCTAGACTAAATAAATAGAAAAGATCATAAAGTTAATAACTTTCATTCATAAAAGAAGCCGACATTTCTCGCTAATGGATATAGCAATTTTTGCTCAACATCAACAAATGTAGTTAGTCATCAGTTTATAGTCCATTTAATAACTGGAGCACTCGTGTGTTCAAAGCGAGACGCCGCTGGTATCAGACTTCAAAGGCAGCGAAATTGCCGGCTAATTCAATCAGACATTGATAAGGAGTGTAAAGACGCCGCCGCCGGTTGTTTTACATCAGAGTCGCATCTTTGATGTTATTTCCTGTGGCCGTTAGGCGACCTATAGGGTTTATAAATGCTTATTAATAGCAATTTAGTTCATGTAATGTCCTCATATCACAGAATACATAATAGTACAAGTCTCATATCACAAATGTTAACTGGTGCTAAGTTAAATGTTACGGAAACGATAACCATAATTATTTAGCCGAAAGTAAGCGATACTCATACGTCAAACAAACTCCACCTAGGTACAGACAGAATATAATTGACTCAGATCATGAACCATTATCAGTCGGACCATGCCTAGGTACTATTTTGCTGAAGTTGTTTTCTATATCACATTTGATGATCCTAAACACAGATTTGTTAAGTTGAAGAGAAGTCTGATTGACCTAGTTCTTTTTCATGACATAGATTCTTAGTCATGATGACATGAGCATGAGTGTTAGTCAAGAACCTTATACCTAAATGACTCTAGAATATGAATATAAGATTATTGGTGTTAGTTAACGCTTGTGTAACTAATAAGTTAGTACAGGAAAAAGTGACGTTTTGCGAAAGTGACCTTTTGCGAAAATGACATTCTGCGAAAGTGACAAAATTTTTCGCGATGACCATTTGCGAAAATGACGACCTGCTTTAAAACCAAATAAGGGTTGTTATCTATCCAAAAAATAATATTTGACTTTTATCCAGACTCGATATTAAACGGTAGATAATTACACCTTAGAATACAGTACGAGGCACGTATCTTGAAATCGGGTGGGGATTGCGCGAAATGCGTATTTTGGGTATGCGTGGCGGTGAGGGTCGCGGGCGGCGGGAGAGGGGCGCGCGCTATTGGTCGCTCACAAGAGCACATGCGCGAACTTATCCCTACTCCGTCGAAAAAATTTCAAGATACGTGCCTAGTACTGTACGATGTTATTGCTGTTTATGAGTAATTATAATTTATTTATAAGATCGATAAGCGAATCAATGATAATGATTAACCAATCTGAATCAAGATTCGATTGGGGAAGATAATATTGTAGCACGTTTCGTGGCGGATCTTCATAGCATTGTAACTAAACAGAGGTTTGTTTTTTTTTATAAAATTCTTTCCGGATTATCTAAACGGCTTTACCTGGCCTATCCCATTATAGAACGGTGGATTGCACTCAAAGATCGAGTTTTTTTTCCAAGGTATCTCGTTCTGGCTACAATGGTGGACAAACACGTATGTTTGCGCTCCAAAGAGGTTCGGCGGTGCCACTTTATGAAGTTTTGTTAGGGCAAATACTTGTACAGTTATTTTTTAAGTCCCTTTCGCGGAAAGTAAATATTTCGAGCATTACTGTTGTTATTTACCAACATAATAGCTTCGTCGTATTCTTCAAATTACTATTTACTTTTAGTAAAATTAAATAAGTATTACTTAGATATTTACTCGCTCGTATTGCCTAAAAGTAGAGAGAGATAGTTATTTGAACATATCTTATGTTAATCCATAGATCTAAATCTTATAAACTTATTATCTTAATAGAATTAATTAATATATTACATAAACCCAATATATTTATTGTACGTGATTAAGTTGCTATTTTATCAATGGCTCTATGAAAAGGCAGCTACTGGCCTACGAATAGATTTCATTCAGGTAGTTATAAAACTACTTAAGTATTTTGTAATCCGTCTACCTACTCGATTTTACAATAACAATTACAAACAAGGGCTTAAACACTTTACCTAAATAAACTAACAAACATTCGATTTTTTGTAGAGAACTGAAAGCAGTTGAATCTTATCAAAATACTAAAAAAGTGTACATTATTACTTACAATAGAACATATTCTTTAAAAGCATTGTAGATTGGCCTTAACAAACATTTGCCTTCACGAGTGCAGTCGGATGTTTTCAGATCGTATACAAGACCGTCCATTGATATGATACCACTATAGGTACCAACTTATAGGAACATTTATTTTGTATTCTACACTCCATTTTGCACCTTCTGTCGTCTGCACAAGAGCTATAGGACGGATTCCATTTTGTAATAAGCTAGAAACTTAACTCGAGACTCTGTTTACCTTAGCTAATCCATTGAGTTCTTGGAGTTTCTGTTATTTATTTGTCCGCTTGAATAAATATAAGGCGGCTAGGCATTGATGTTGATCGATGCTTTGAAATCGCAGTAATGTTTACAATGTGAGCTGAAGCGGATATTTTAATAGAGTTTTCATATATTTTCTTTGACGTAAGTATACGGTTTTCATCATTTTGACACGGTGATATACCGCATGATCTTTCATAGTTGTGCAATTTTACATTTCTCGACTATATTATTTATTTATTAGGTAATTTATTTATTTAAGCATGTCTTTTGAAAATTCTTCTTTATTCTTATGGTATAATTTCTTTGTCTGACCAACGGAAAATCATCATTGTGGTGATAGTACGGCTTCGCTGCTATCCAAATGTAAGTATACCCACCTAATTAGTAAAATTCTGTAGGTAGAGCCTTTTCCCCCTTCGTTTTCTGAAATTTCTAAATGCGACACGACTTATTAATTACTATTAGTGCACCTATCAATAATTTTCATTCATTTTATAAGAATAAATCTTAAACAACTGAAAAGAAAAATCTAATCTTTTCATGAACGCTAAATGAACCATTTCCTGGGAAGCAAAACATTTGTAAACCTGTAACACAAGAACACTTGTGTTGTACAAGCTGTGTACGTAACACAGAGTGCCAGATTACAAAATATCACATTTATGATGACATTGTTAACCCGACACCACTTTGGGGAGCGGACGCATTGCATTACGGACGTTTTAACACATTTTCTACCTATCAAGACTTGTAGATAACGTTAAATGATGTAAGTTATCAATGAGCATAATGGGTTTTCATCAATCACAGTCGCGTGACAGACTACAAATAACACGGCCCTTGGTTTTTTTATCGTGTTTAATGCGTTTATCTAGTGATGAAGTTGGTGCCTTGCTTTACTTCTAACTAGGTACTTGGGTTTGCGGAAAATTTAATAACTAAGTAGCATTTTGCAGAATGGATTTATAAACTTTTTCACAATATTACTTATTGCAATAATAAACTTTATTTTTATTATTTTTCTCGTTCATTTTAATTAAAATTTAAACAAAAATAACCCTTACAAAGTTGATACCTAATTAGTAAAACACATTTTTGATTTTTTTAATTCTGTTCAGTCAAGCAAGACAAACTGGCGTTAGTAAATGAATGTGTACGGAAAAAATCAAAGGAAAAAATATTGTCATCATATCTCCTTTGAAGGCGAATGATCTAACAACAAAGGACGACAGCCGTGACAAAAAAATAATTACGAGCGGCTCCGAAAATAGCCGAGTGCTAGCGACGATGCGCCTGCGGCCTCCAGCGCATCGCTTTGATCTGCGCGGGCGCTGCGTGTCGCGGATGGCTTGAGATAGTTTATGTATGGTGTACAGTACAACAAAGCAAGCAAGTATTCATAGTTACAGGGAAATATGAAGTTGTTACTTGGGTGTTACAGCTTTTTACCCATACTACGTGACCCATTTTTTTTACAATATTACTTACCTTGGTGACCACCCGTAGTAAATGTCAAGACCCCCCCCCCCCCCTAGTTTTCACGTAGTAATTCATAGATTTGGTTTTATATGATTTTTTACAGAAAGTAAAAAAAAACACTCATATTCGTCTTTTTATTAATACGTATTTTAATTAATAATTAATGCGCTGTGTGCATAATTTTACCTACAATAACAAGTAAATTAATCAAGAAAAAAAAGTTAATTAAAACATACTGCAACAGTAACTTAATTTTGCAATAACAAGTCCTAAATAATAAATAAATTTAAAAAAATATTAAAAACACGACTGCCCTTCCAAAAACGAACTAAAAAGTTAAACAAAAAAGTTAAACAACAAGGTATTATTGCAGGCGGGGGACCGTGTTGTAGAACAATTTTCAATTAAAGAAGTCCCCCAACTGCAATGATACCTTGTTATTTAACTTTTTAAATCGTTTTTGGCAGGGCAGTCGTGTTTTTAATATTTTTTAAATTTATTTATTTTTATTTCACACATTTTAGTGACAAATTATATAGTTTTGAAATTTACTCATTGTGGCCTTTCATCTGATGCCCATTTCATTTGTAATAATTGAAGAAAAAATTTTTTTTTTCACATTTGAAAATGGCGTCCTTCATTTTGTGCCATATTGACTTTTTTCACTAAAAATTTAGCCAGTGTCACTCGGAATGCTGTAAGGATTCTAACGATACCCCATTTATCCAAATCAGTTCAGGCATTTAGAAGTTATGGTGAAATAAAGAAACTCACATACCCATAAACATACATGAACCCTGAACACATATACACTCTTTTTGCTTTGGGCAGTCGTGTAAAAAAGAGCCTTAAAGAGCAAAGCGCTGCGCGCCATATTTTAATACAGCTCGAAAAAGGGCGAGATTTCCCTATATGATATTGACAACGTGACAAAACCTTGGCCCTCCTCCCCAGCCCCTGTGACCAAGCGTGGTATTTTAAAGTCACGTAGTATGGGTTACGTTCCCTAACCTACACACTACACTGGTTGTCACTCTTCGCAATTTTCCGAACAAATCAATTTCCCTTCAAACTAAACTTTTTGAAAAAATTGCAAAATGTAAGGATATTTATTTTAAGCTGCCTTAAATAGACCAACGAAAAACAGTTTCTTAAGTAGTAGTTTACAGTCGATTTTCTGGAAACTGCAGCTAGATATAAACAAATATAAAGCTCAATCCGAATTTAGTTTAAAAAGGAGCTTTTAACGCAGGGACAATTTACGACGTCAAAACTCAAGGGTGACGAGTATTACACACTTCTCAAAGACAAAAGTTCCCTGTCCATAAAATCTTATAATAACCCTGTGATGTGTACCCACCCTTATCCGTTTAAGTGGTAATTATATCACGCAGCAGTGTTTGATCGCCACAATGCGGCGGCATCCTTTGATGTCACGTGTCGCGTCACGGTCTGCACGCAAGTGCACAACACGGTTATAAATAACATGATATGGGAACGGACGGATAAAGTAACTACCTAAAGGAAATAGTTTATGGAAATATCTGAGGTTGTTTAGAATGAATTTAAATGTCTGTAACAGTGTTAAAATTATCAATTTTTCTAAGAAATGGCATTGTTCCAAGTTTGCGGCTCCGTTAAGCAACTTTACAATATTATTTTATATTATTTACTTACATAATATTTATTTTTGCAACACTAATTCACTGAAATAAAGACAAAGCTAATAATTTAGTATTTACGACTTAAGTTAACGAAAATTCCTTTTTTAAAGGTCTCCAAAAAAGAGGTGAAATTTCAGGAAATGACTAAAACTTTGTGTAGATA
The DNA here is from genome assembly GCA_928269145.1 of Agriphila tristella. Lineage (NCBI taxonomy): Eukaryota > Metazoa > Arthropoda > Insecta > Lepidoptera > Crambidae > Agriphila > Agriphila tristella. Next base: position 22,178,320 of record OV743442.1, read on the forward strand.
GGTATAAGTAGTTTATAGCACTAGAAATAGAGAGTTTCTTACTCATTTTTTGTGCTAATTTACACTTTTAGCAACACTTGCTATGTGTTGCCTATCTATGCTACTTATACATGCATACTACATAATTAACCCGGCATACGCTACATAGCTGAGTGCAAATGGCCCATAACTCCTGCCCACAATCGAGCGGATCGCAGTGAACATCAAAGTGTTAAGGGCACCAGCGTTGATTTATTAAATAAATACGGCCGCGAATTACGACTAGAGCACAGTTAGTACGCAGCTGCTGGTGATTGAAGCCTTTATGGATTGGATCCATGTGGTGGAATATGGCCGTTCACAAACTGTGACTCTGGTAACTGGTGGTACAATTAGAGGTCAAAACGCACTTCAGCGGCGCGGCGGGCGCGGCACGTCAAATGTATGAAGCACCGATCGACGACGTATGGTTTATTTTCATTGCACAATGGGGAAAAACCTTTGTGAAAATAATAACAAAGCAAGAAAATAGGGGGTTTTTCTCCAACTCGACACAAGGTACCGGACACGTGTGTCCAGTTGGTAAAACTCAAAATTACAAATGACATGCCAAGATTTTAACGCGTGTCCTCATAGTAAAACTTAAATTAAATAACTTTTTATGTTTTCGCCAACTGGACACACGTTCGCATTTTACCCGAATTCATAACATGACAAAGTACAGTCACGTCGCAAATTAATGTTTTGTGTCACAATCACCATCGGCCACTAAACGTCCCACTGCTGGGAACGGGTATTGTATGTCATTGTAAAATTAATTAATTAGGTATTAAATAATTCATTCAATGAACGAGGTGATTATTAGCATGACCTAATGAGGATACACACCTAGTGGGACTAGGTGTGTACCCTTTCTTTGCAAAATAACTGGGTGTCTATTGGCGAAAACATTGTGATGTAATTTAAGTTTTACTATGCGGACATGAGTCAAAATCTTGGCGTGTCCAGATGACGAAATAATAAGTGATACTAATTTTGAGTTTCACCAACTGGACACACGTGTGTCCGGCCCCTTGTGTCGAGTTGGTGAAAAACAAAAATTGACGGAAATAATATAATTGCACAAAACTGTGCAACGAGGTCATCACGGTATTATATCAGCGACGACTACGCGACGACAGTCGTTAGTTTTCATTCTTGTATATTGTTGTCTCGCCCTTAATGTTTCCTCTTATTTAAGTTAAACTAGACATCTCTTCCTAAACCCATTCGGCCTTCAGCAAGATTTACTCGGCCGGTGAAGCGCTCCACGTGGCCTCTGATTGGCGGTTTATGACGCGCCTGGCCGATTTACGAGCCCGCCCGTTTTATGGCCCGACGCTAATCAACATTGATGTGGGGAAAGCATTTTTAATCAACTTTTATCGGTATGGGATGCTCTCTGAGATTCTTTTCTTTATTACTTATATCTTTTTTGGTAGAATACTCGTACTTCAAACTAGAAAAAAATGTTTCTATAGGAAGTGCATATTCTACAAACAAAATAATTTCGTAGTTCAATAAATAATCATAATTATCTCTGTTTGTCTCTTGTAAAATAGATGGGAATATCGTATGTAATACCTAATTTATTTATTACATTTACTTTTGTTTGCACAAAATAATAAAACGGTAAAAGAAACGCAACGTCACGAAACAAAACAGGAACTTATTATGTAGTTAGGTACCTAATCTCTATGACGACGTAGCTTCGATAATGCGTTAAGTATGTTTCAAGTGGTTATTATGAGAACTAAGGCAAATTCCTTGGAATTTTGACCCATTTCTCGCATGTTTTAATTAAATGTTAATTCTTCCAAGGAAGTCTTAGAAAAGAGGAAGTTAAGAGGTTAAGAAAATATATATCGTAACGAGAAAAAATAATAATATAGTGACGCACCGTTTTTGGAGATATTTTAACCTCTAAACTTTAAACTCCCCTCACTTCGGCTCACCTCAGTCAGGGGACTTTTAGTATGTTCACTCCCTGAGCATCCTAAACAAATTTCTGAAGGAATCGCTTAGTTGCCCTCTCGCGCACTCTAACCTCTTTATTGACTGGTCTATCGTCTTCGAAACCAGTTTGTGCGGTGACGCTGTTTTTGAATGGCACTAACTAATGAACATGGACTGATGATGATGATTTATGACGATATTGTAAATTAGGTTAGGATAAACCTAGAATCTAGGGTATCTCCTATCTATCCTATTTTAGTTTTACCTATCCTAGTTCTTAAATCCTATAATAGGATCTAGACAGGAAACTGTAGAACTTAAATACTTACTTGAATTTGAGATTTTTGCATTCACAATGCTATTTTTATACAATACTAAATAATATACTAGAAAAAAAATATGGTGCGAGTCGTATTTTTTCTAGTATATTATTTAGTATTGTATTAAATACTTGATTTGAGTTACTTAATCTTAAAAATCAATTTTCGAAAGTTACCTCTGTTATGAAAATGTATTAGTACTTATGTCTGAAAGTTCTGTTCCTTGGCTAACAAGTAAGAGTTTCACCAAAACCTCGGTTTATTTCATATTCGATGAAATCAACTGCCATGCCAAAGCTGTGAATTCTGTCATGTACTTATTATTAAAACCCGTATAAATAATTCGTGGACATCCTGAGCGTGTGTCAACTCGAGTTTCCTTTAATCGAGCGATCCACCGATAAAATCGTTTTGCCGAAGCCGACCGGAGGAGCCGACGGACTGTGGCTAATTCATAATAATCGGGTCGTCGTGACCAATCGTGATAGCACGCTGGCCCAACATCATCTGCAGATCTACCATCCTTCTCCTTCAAGCTTTAAAGCTCAATTTCACCTAATTGCAGTGTCAATGAGTGTTGTTCGTAGATTCGCTGCGGCGCGGCTTATGGCCCCACAATTGGGTCTAGATTGCAGTAGTTAGAGTTAATAGCCGTTAATTCATATTAATGGTGATGGGTATGGTCTCGGTTCCCTGTTGAACCTCGAGCAAGAAACGTGTGCACTGAATAATCTAGCATCGGCACTTGAAAAAGGCTGTTTCTTTCTTAGTTTCATTTGTACTGAACAGTAGATACCTGATAAGTATTAAATCTTCAAAAAGCACAAGACAACACAACTTGTAAAAACCCAAAGCAAGAAAAAACTAATGTCGTTTTGAATTCAAGAATGAATATTTTTTCAAAGTAAAGAATGCCTGAATTAAAATTGCAATAAAAAGACAATAAAATAAAATGATTTTACACATATTATATCGATTAATCTACACAAGGAAATCAGTCTGTACCGGAAAGTAGGTAAAGTACCTAGTTGGTTACTAAGTTCTGTAACTATGGAAAACATGAATAATACTAAATTTACAAATAATGCTACAATGAATTATATACCAAATGAAAGCACAAATATTTAAGATTATCATGTATTAAAATTATTCGAAATGACCGCCTCTGGCATGAATACACGCCTTTAGACGACGAGGCCAGTCATCGATGGCAGCACGAACTACCACCATATCCAATTCTGCGACTGCCTTGAGAATAGCGCGCTTAAGAGAGTCGAGATTCATGTGGTGCTTAGCACATGCTTTCTCCTCAATAAGTTGCCATATGGCATAATCCAGAGGATTTAAGTCTGGGCTGGAGGATGGCCATTCTTCCTGCGCGATAAAATCAATTTTGTTAGCCCGAAACCATGCTTGTGTAGATTTTGCTTTGTGCGCAGGGGCAGAGTCCTGCTGGAAGACCCATGGCTGCTTTTGAAATAAAGTGTGGCTTAAGGGTTTGACAACAGGTTCCAGAACGGTATCTTGATAGACTCTAGCGCCAGTTTTCACACCTTTTTCACAGAAATGAACCTTACTTAGCCCTGAATAGGACACCCCCAGCCAAATCATCACTGATGAGGGGTGGTGACCTCGTTGGACCCTCGGAGCAATCATGCTGGCTTCTTTACTATTCTTAGCGTATACTCTATCATTTTGACGGTTAAAATTTTCTTCGACTGTGAAGATTTTTTCATCAGTAAACAAGATTTTTCGATGGCCGTTTTGTGCGTACTGCTTTAGTAGAGCGCGACTTCGTGCTAACCTCATAGCCTTCAATCGTGCGTTTAGCAGATGGCCCTTTCGTCTACGGTAAGCGTGAAGCCCAAGGTCATCATTGATAATTTTTTTAAGGGAACTTCTCTTCACAGTCATCTGTATTGCCAATAACTTTTGCTTCCGGACGGGATTTCTCGTGATTCTCGCCTTCACTGCCTTGATCACAGCTGGTGTCCGAACGGTGCGTGGTCTTCCTGATCTTTTTCGGTCATCGACGGTCAAGGTATTACTGTACCTATGGATAGTGCGATAAATAAATTGCTTGTTGATTTTCAACTTTTGTATAAAATATGATATACGTGTGGTATGGAATTATAGCTTATAAAACTGTCAATAATATGTCATTTTTATTTTTTCTTTTCATTTGTTTTAATGGCCAGTAATCGATAAAGAAACTCAGTAACAGAACTTTTTGACCAACTAGGTAGGTATGGCTTACTGGTATTATTTCTGCCAGCTCATTATGGAAAACTAGTTTCTCTTTTTCTCTGTTGTTATTTTTTCTTTTTTACGTGGTCGATGATACTTACTTTAAACTAATATAAACTACTTATAAAATTAGCTACTTATATGAAAAATTGCTCTAACATGTTTGCCAATTACTAATGATGATTTTCCCAAATTCATCCATAGTTGTGAGAACTCATATCAAACAGCTCTATGCACAAATTAACATGAACTCTACTAATGTAGAAAGGATTTCTGCCTTTTTCTGTTTAAATTTTAAAGTAACTAAACCATATGAAATGTAAACCCCGTAGACATACGTAAAGATGGTTATTTTCATACGAAACCCGTCCGAGGCATGTGTCGGTACATCACAGCGAGGCGTGTGAATTGTTCTGTCAACACCGGCGCGCGCAGATTACGTCCGCTAGGGCTGAACTTTAAAACGTTGCAGACAGCTGCAAATATACTGTTTTATCCCAATTATCAACTATTTTTATATGCCTTAAACTTTGGTAGAGCCAATAGCAAAAGTATCTGCTTTTTACAAGGTGTTTGGTAAAAGCCTTGTAAAGTAGAGCCAATAGCAAAAGTATCTGTTTTTTTACAAGGTGTAGCCTTGTAAAGCCGAATATGGTAGATAGGGACCATCAAACTGAACAACTTTTACTATGGGACCAACGCTGAAATCGCGAAAAAATCAGCTGTTTCATACATAAATTAATAACGAAAATATCAAATTGTATGAAACAACTGATTTTTTTCGCGATTTGTTCAGTTTGATGGACCCTATCTACCATATTCGGCTTTATAAGGCTTTTACCAAACACCTTGTATATGTATCTGTACTGCAGATGTTTTACGTAACTTAGGTACTTTAAAAAGATTTCAACGTTGTCATTAAGTTTTTCATGTATTAAATATGAGTCCAAGATGGACTTGTTTATAATTTTAAACTGACTGATAACCCTAAAGTTCTCAAAGTTTTAACAGGGAATTGAATATGCAAGGCGAGTGTTTGCGCGTAGGTGGTTTTAGGAAGAAAAAACAAAAGAGTTTATATGTTTTGCCGAAAATAGCGAGCGATCCGACGCAAGATTACTTTGAAGATCATAATGCCAGCATCCGCTAGACGCCGTACCAAAGTTGTTTCGAGATCGAAATCTCGAGACTCGTTACCTAGTTATGTAACCACTCGCTTTGAGAATATCTGCCATCACTACGTGTTGGTACTTTTATTTCTTCCGTTACGAAAAAAGTAGAACTGCAATCATCTGTGAATTAAGTTTAGATTTAAAATTTTCGATTTCAGGTTTGACCGCAATTTTGTTTACGACCAACAAAATTTCAATTATATTCAAGCTTACAATGACATAAAATAGATATTAAGTTAATTTCAGATCGATCAGACTCGTAAGTACAGTGTTTTTTTATAATAAGTCCCGTCGTAAATAAATAAAAAGTGATCTTTTATAAAATAAATAGGTTGTGAAAAAGTTACAAAGCACTTCTCATATTTGCATCGCTTCATAATCGTCATTCGACGCAAGTTCCCGTATTTGAGTTAAAGTAATTCGAGGAGCACACAAGTAACCACATAAGCAAACATACAGACATTCCTCCAGAAGCTACTTCAAGTATTGCGACATTATCAAAACAATGCAGTGCGTTGACGAGCGCCTCTGAAACTCGTAAACGGGCTATACACGGTGACACGAAAATTTGAAATACGGACATATTATAATAACAAAACTTTTCTAGATTTCCTAGCTTCTCCATCTCAAACGAAGATATTATTTTATTTGTCTAGATTTTCTATCTAGCGCTATTCCCGAGGGATATCAAAAAATATTGAACGCGTGGATGAAGTCGCGGGCAGTCGCTAGTTTCTATATCTCTGCCAAAATGTAATAAATAATAATTCTTATTCAAAGTATAAAAAAAACAAAAGTTACTGTATCTTCAAACTTTTGACATGTTTTAGTGATTGAATTTGCTTAGATCGTACTTAGAAATAGAACGTCAGCGAAAAATTTTCTAAGTCTACGGATTAGATAATAAATGCAACGTCTATCCCACATTATTTTCTATGGGCAAAAGTTACTCGGAAGTAACTTTTTGAAATTAACTAACTCACCGAACAAAACTTTGGTTTGCATGCATATGATGCGCCGTGTATGGGGACTTGTCGGAAACATGGCGCCACGTTATCAGCTGATAATGCTGGAGCAAACTCCTTAACATAATTCCAGAGGCTGATGTGTCGTAAATATAAATAACAGCTTGAAATTAAATGCAATGATGAAGACACAACAAGAATAGCTTGGAGTTATAAGTATTCGAAAAAAATTTGTAGAGTCGTTTTTTTTTTTACATTCTTGAAGTTTCTAGGTTTAGCTTTGATTGGGCATTTATCTACACTAGATAATTGCAGCTAATGATTGGAATTCCGTTAATTTGAACAAAAAAAATTCGTTTAAGTATGCCGAATCGTAAGATTAAGAAACATTTGCTTACGACAATTGTTTACTTTGCATATTGACATGCTCAAATAATTCTTAAAACCTTGGTTATTTGCAAGGTCTTCAAACATCGTTTCACATCGCTCAAATAAGCTAACATTTATTTTACGACTTCAAACATTCCGTATTAATTTTAAATTACACACATTGTCTTATTGCGAACGCAAACAAGTAAACATTTCATTTGAAAAGGTTTTGCCGACGCTGAATCCCGATGGTTTTGTTGAGTTTTGTATGTTCAGTTAGTAAAAATAGAGAATTAAACCTGCTTAACTAGCGTAATTAGTATATAGAAATAGATATAAGTACTACGTCTAAGGATACAGATTAAACGTGATACTTAGGATTACATTATTTCCACCAAAGAGTTAAGAGTCAATAAGAATTCGTTTTTTTTGTATGGAAAATGCGAGTTTGGCATTAGATTTTCTTTACTAAAACAGCTGACTGTTGACTCAACGTAATAAGTACTCTACAATATTATCGAAATTCCACAAAGAAAGAAATATCTTTCAAAGTTTCAAATGCGTGACGAATCGAGTGAATCGATACAATCAATTTTTCACAACGTCACTTCACTTGGTAACAAAGTCGAGTTTTATTTCGAGAGAGGATTGAAACTATTACTCACGCGGTTCGATATAATCTGTTTTATTGTAGGTACGGCGATTAACGCAGCTTTTATCGCACCATCAATTACTGTTATAATGACTTTCTAGCGTTGTCGGCCATTATTTTTGCTGCGGGCTCTCAGCCTCTGCTCTGGCTGGTTAACGCCATTTTGGGATTGATTTCTGAATCATTTGTACTATAAATAAAACAGTTATTTACTCTACAATGGCGCTTTCAAAAAGTTTAATAGAACAACTTATTAATGCAGTGGATTTTAATCAAGCCTCCTTATTGAAATGGAAAATTTCATTTAGGTAGGTAATTCATAATGTTATTTTTCAATAATTTTACTATTTGACATGGGGTCTAATCAAATTGTTTTTTTTTTAGAATGTTTTTAATTTAACCAACGTCATTAACTAATTATGTGCTAAATACTTTTAACATGAAACACAAAGAAACATAAATCATTTAAATCGCAGCTCAGTTCATGAGTAAATTAAAAACAAAACTGTGCATTTCAAAATTTATATCCAAAGCGGTGGACCGAATAAAAAGTTGCTTCACCGGTGCTCGCGGCCGGCGCGCGCGCAGGCAAACGCAAGCGACGTCAATGTGTAATTGACAACAGAACGACTCTGCTCTGTCGTCCGCCTGATAAATACTTTTTAATGGTTATTTATGTGCGCGGCTACCACCTTTAAAGGCCAAATTAAATACCTAACTGGCAACACAGGCTTATAAGTGCACCTCTACTCTAGTAACTTGAAGATATCGAGTCGACTGGCAGAGCTAATTGCGCCTCTAATCGCCGGCCCATACAACGATATCGAATGTATAATTTTATTAGCAAGATCAGTCGAGCTGTCGGCTTAATATGCGGTGTCTATGATTAATCTAACGTTATATTAAAGAATCAATGGCATACCTATTTAATCTTAATTATGTAGAAGAAATTAAGCAAGATTAATGTCATCGTGTAGCCTTTACTGTTTGATCGTAAAATTTAGTATAATCTTGTAACTGTCGACATATTTATTGTATGTAGTCTGAAAATCATGATATTCGGAAATTAAGACTCTTAATAATCGCAATAAAAAATATTAACAAAGGCTTCCAAATAAGTGTAGATACTATTGCATAGTTATCAACGACCCTCTTATAAAAAGTCGAGTTTCTAATCAAATTATGTCCCAATTTCCGGCGAAATGTTGATAACCGTCAGGGCAATAAAGATGAGAGTCTGCCGCGGAATCGAACCGGGGACGGCCTGACGGGCTGCATTCCGCGCCTCCCACCTCGACCCAACCGTCCATTCAAACATTTTCGAGAACTATTCCTATTATATAAGTAGTAGATAGAACAAATCATTTTTACGAGTATTTTTTCTAAATTATAGTGATATCTAAAGAGTGAGAGTAGGTGCGTATGTTTTATTTGATGAATTAAGTTTATGCGTTACGTTTGCTACGTTTTAACTTTTGTTTTAAAAATAGACAAAATACGAGAGACAAAATTCCACAAAGCTAGTTATAAGGAACTAACTACTAATTAAGTTACTATTAGCTATGTTTCTAACTATAAAAAAATCTTAAAAAAGAACAGCAATTTTCATGTTGATAAAAAGAAAATGTTTGGTTTGTTACTTACATTGATCGTGCTTTGCTTTATAAATGCAAAATACTTACTTATAAGAAGGCAATTTTCATGACTCCATTAAGTAGGTAACTATCTAATTAGTTATGTTTTATCGCAAGGAAAAACAAAATTAACCTCCAGAGCGTAATTAAAGTAAGAGCGCACTATAAAATCGACAAAATTAGATACGTGTCGATGTGTCGGTGAAGCGACGCAAGCGCATCTTTTAGTGTTGCCTGCCACCTACATGAATTTTAAAATTATATCTAGTATTTTAGCTAAGTATACTCTAATAGGTATAAGAGCATTGCTGAAATGCGAAAAAAGAAAAACGATGAAAAAATAATAAAATGCGCAGGCTTGTCTACCTACTTATAAATGTCTTTTGTGACAATTATTTTAGTAATTTTTTATATGTATTTTTTGTTGTTTATTATCTTTTGACGACCTCCGTGGTCGAGTGGTTCGCACGCCGGTTTCAAGGCGTCACCATCTCTTGAGGTCCCGGGTTCGATCCCCGGCTGGGTCAATGTAGAAAATGAACTTTTCAATATTGTCTCAGGTCTGGGTGTGTCATACCACCGTTGTTTCTGATTTCCATAACACAAGTGCTATAGCTACTTACTTTGGGATTGGAGCAATGTATGTGATGTTGTCAAATATTTATTTATTTATTTTATTTTGCCATTTTTAACAATACTCCCAAGACTTTATTATTATTTTTTCGATATCGACGTAACAAAACGTAGACAACCCTATCTCTCGATTGCACTTTGGGTCGACGTACTGGCCGCAGTAAAATAAAACCGAGTTATGCGCGCACATCGTGCGGTAATCGTAAGAAGAGCTTATTAGATCATCCTGAATTAAGGATACGGAATTCAGAGTCCGATTTAGGACGAGAAATTCAGTCGCCAATTAGACCGTCCTGAATAACGGATCCGATATCACAGCTTAACGATCATACAGTAGTTACACGAATGTACTTGCGCAGAGCAACGGAGGGGAAAATACAGTGACCGTAAAAATACATGTAGGTAGGAGGTATAGGTAGGTAGTAGGTATGTGTCATTTTCAATGCTAATCTGAACTAGGTTTATTAATGTAGGTACTAGTATGTAATTTGCGAATAACTCATCTAATAACATACATAAAATCAAGTTTAAAAGCAAATACCAACAGATGACAGCTGTCAAACTTAAAACAGCAATTTTTACGACTTTTAAACGATTTTTACACAAAATATAAAAAGTTTAAAAGATTAAGGGGGGATGGAAATGAAATACAAGGAACTGAAACGGAAAAAAAATCATTTAACCTATACGTGTGGGGTGCCTATGGATAGGTCTTTAAAAATGACATTGATGTTTCTAAAAGTATTTTTTCTCAAAGTCAACCGTTTAGAAAATATACACTTTCAAAGTGGTAAAATGTGTGAGTCCCCCCCTCTAAATTTTAAACTAAGAGAGTGAAAAATAAATCAATAAAATATGTTGTAGATCTTTTTAAACACTATTTTCGAAAATTGGTTTGAATGAGACATATTTAGTAGTTTTAGAGATATAGCACATTTTCCAAAACCGTAAATATATTATTGTCGTTTATACAAACACTATGAAAAACAAAGTTATTTTTGCAGATGAAAATTATACTACGGAACCCTACTGCGCGTGGCCCGACACGCACTTGGCCGGTTTTTTTTTTAATTCAAAAAAGCAAATCACAGAGTTATTATGCCCTTGTACACTTAGTTTTGTCGTTGCGCCAACTGTCTATCTAAACGAACGGCGGCTTTTTTTTCACCAACATAAAAAGCTTTGACTGACTGTATACTCTTTATGCTGTGGTACTACTGTATCGGAGCAGAGCGTCCTGAATGCGATTACACTGTCCTAAGTGCTTCCGATTTAGCATCCTTAACGCCGGAGACCATTTTCTATCCTAACTAGGATCCTAACTAGGATCCTACCTTCCTGAATGCAATTACACGTTCTGAATTAAGGAGCGACTTCATTCCGGATCCTTAATTCAGGATGATCTAATAAGCTCTTTAATCTTGCCGACATCCACACCCCCCCCCCCCCCTCTGCCCCTCGCCCGTCACTAATAACGGCTTTATTACAGTCAATTTGTGATTGTTAACACTGCAATTAAACTGTAGTTAAAGAACTTACAAAGATTCTTTAATTACAAAAATATTTGCTGTTTCTATGATGTTGTTTACAGTTGTTTATTACTTTTATTTTTTATTTTTAATAATAATTATAATTTTATTTGCTCATCACAAACTTGGCATTGTAACAAAGTCATTAACATTACAGGATTAAGTAATTTAAGTCTGTGAGAGCCTGGTGCCCATGCTAGGCAAGAGATACCTGTGTTACATACAGGTCACCAGGCTCCCACCACCTCGAACCACATAATCAATTAAAATTACTGTGAGTTTATATCCATGAACTCCCTGGTCGAGTATTATAAAAGTCTAAGTATGTTCGCAATGTTTGTCATGATTTAACTTTAATACTTAATAGTTTTTTACCGTAGAGTCAGAACCTTGCTTCAATATACTTTTATTGTTAGTTGCTTCTATCGATCGCAAATAAATTCGTACAACAAAGCCACATGATTACTCCCGCAAATAGCTGTCCATTATTAGGAACTAAACGCGATACATTATGTATGGTGTAATTCCAAGGCTGAGAATGAAATACGAGGACGCACGGTTAAACTCCCGCCCCGCGGCGCCTGCGCATCGAGACCAAAAAACACCGACCAAAGTAAAAAAAACAACGTACAAATTGCCCCTCCTAATTACCACAGGTAGGCGGCCGCTCAAAGACACGTTTCCATCATAAAAAGTGCTAAGTTATTCATAAGAACACCTATAAATATGAATTTTGTGGACGTAAATCTACTTTATCGGGTTGTATTGATTTGATACGCTACAAATATGATGGGTACGCAAAACATTTTATGTGGAATTAAAATCGTTAAGAGTCGCGATTATGCAAAACAAGTTGGATTAGCTTTGCATACCTACCGAATCTATTTGATTGATGTCTTAAATGTTATTAAAACTATTGATGAGAACAATTCAATCGGTTCAGTATACCTATCATTATAACGGATTGCTACAAGTGCAACAACACGACTTCACTAAAATCAGAGAAATCCAATGTGCAATTATCGAGACATTATTGAAGTTGGTAAAATTTAAAGATGTCCGAAAACAGACAACAAACAGATTTTCCAAGAGTTATATTCATTGAAACGCACAGGAGCATAAAATGTCTCAGATAATGCTCCTAACGGAGACCCCACAGCTCCGAAGCGACATAATAGCTTCGAAACTTTCTTCCATCCGTGAAACACCGGGCCTTTATTCTCGTTATGCTCTCGCATACCTGCTCTAATGATAGGGTGCTCCAAACAATAGGGACTTCTCAATAACACCTCGGCCCTACCTTTGGGGCTAAAAACTCGGATAATTTTACCGTCGACAAAAGAGCCGACAGAATTAGGGAAATGGGTTATCGGATCTGCCGCTCGGCTGCGCAACGCCTTATCTGTAACTTTTTGAATGTTTTATTGTTTTATTGCTGCAGTTATCGGTTCCTGAAATGTAATATTGACTCTTTGATAGTGTTACGTCGGTTTGCGCGTCGTAAAACTCTTTACTCGGCCCGTCCTTTGTTGTTGGCTCGTCTATACGATGTTTGTCGAGAGGTGTTAATGGTGTAGGATCGAGGTGTGAGGTACACGAAATTGGCTCATTACCATCAAAGCGCGACTTCAACGCTGCCTCCGTGGGCGTTGGACATGTTTAGTTTCTTTATTTTGTGGTATCTGAAAACGTTCTTGTTTCGCATCCGCCCTCTTTTCAAAAACTACTTTTCATAAATGATCGAAGTTTTGCAAAGATGTTCGGTCATGTAATAGTAGTTGTTCGGACTATTACCACACAACATACGCGTAAGAGACGAGCTTGATCAAGTAATAAGTTTAATAGTTTTTATGATTTATATTGAGACAGTTTGTTGCGCTCGATTTGTTCCGGCGAATGTTACAAATCATCGCGCGAGTCCCGCCTTAATTGCCCAATCTAAAGGTGAACGGCCGAACTGAGCAGCTCAGATGAGCAGCTCGTGAATGAGCCGGCCCATAGAGCAACTGGCTCAGATCCCCGCGCAGATACGGACCCCACTCGAACACTTTAGGAGATCTGTAAAAACGACACAATTAGACCTACTGATGCTCAAACAAACCGTTCTCAACCTAAACCTAAAACAACTAAAGTCCAATTCAGGTTAAAAAGATGAAGATCAACTTTTTCACGTACAGATTTCGGTGAAGGATTAAAGATATTGTAACCATCGTGACTCTACATAACAAGAGTTTACGGTATCGGCGAGTGAAACAGAGACATGAATTTCCTTTTAAAAACATCGATCATAAAAATTGAATCGTTATCAATCGGATAAGCTATCGCATTTGGTACTTATTAAGGCTAAAGTTAATTGTAATGGAATTAGCGACTAATGCCATTATTGTCAAATATCGGAACCGGCGAGGTGTCAGGAAGGCCTGTATTCGATTCGTCTTACGCTATCAGCTGAGCGAATATAATATAAAGCTGAAGATATATTCGATACAGTGGGTTAAAGCGATGCCGCGATAAACTGGCATTAACCGATACACATCGGCACTTAAGGCATAGATACCAGCGATTCGATAACGGATATAAATAAAAATAAATGGCTGCTCTTGCGTTATTGCGCTGTAAAGATACCGCTATCGTGTACCCGATATTAAACCAACGAGAGCGGTAGTGTTTACTTTTGATGGCACACTCATTATAATTAATCCTTAGTGATTCGCAATTTTATCATAAAACTACGTCCTGTGTTTATAATAAAAAAACGAGAAATAAGTTGCAACAATATACCTACTTTGTAGTAAATTGCTACGTCTCTTGTGGTGTTGTTTTTGTTGGTGTGAGATACTTTGCTACATTGTTAGAAGCGGTTTTTAAACCACAAAGGGAACTCACGTTTGACACTATAATAATAGTCTAGGGTAGGGTTGAATAGTGGTGGTTAACTTTAACTTTTTTTTGAAGAAGATAAAATTATAACCTATCATAGAGCAATCAAACAAACACATTTTTCAGTATCGCAAATGAAACCGGCAGCAATAACTGTAGTGGTAGTGGCAGATCATGATAGGCGGTTCCTTTGATGTGTGCGACGTGATAAGCTGCCGTTATTCCTTATCACGTGTTTTCCGCTCACGCGCAGACGTGTAAACTTTTCATATTCCGCCATCACAACATACAATGACTTTCAACTACACCTAGCACCTATAGAATAGAGTTCGAATACATGTGAATAAGAAGTTATAGATATACCTAACACGTTTTCAATGTAGGGAGAGTCGAAAATAAATAAAACTAAAAGATTCATGTCTCATCGTTTTTCAGCGTAAATAAACAAAACGCACTAGATGAAAACTCCAGAAAAACATAAAATCTCAATTTTCAGAAATTATGAAGTTGAAAAACTATTCTTTTGCCATTTCTGTGCGAAATATTAATAATTTTCTGTGGAATTTCATGACGTTTTTCTAAGAAGTTTTAATACTTGAAACTAGAATCAAAGTAAGCATATCATAGGGGTATTATTATTTCACATTCTCATGGGAAAGTCCGTTGCAAAGTATATTCGCATTTTTTTTTACAAAGTTAACCCCAATTTCGACAATGGAGTCGGTAGCAAGTCAATAGCTCCCCTTCGTTAACTGAGGATAACAATACGTTATATCAGTTACAAACACGAGTCATAAACTAGAGATATCTGTTATAAATCTGCTTCTCTATAGAGGGGAATGCTCTGAATTGAAATTGCTGGATTTAACTTACATTTGCTCGAAAACAAGGTTGTTAACAAAAGTTTAAACTCTATATTGAGATGTTTCCTTATATTTTCCATGTAATTTCTTTACATACACAAGTAATGAAAGGTGAAAGTAGGTATTGCAGATCTTTTTTTCAATGTGAGATTACATTAAACAGATGTAGAAATAGTAAAACTTTCATTCATGATTGGTCTTTCAATATGTACTTACTTAAAAAGTAATCTTGTCAAGTTATTTCGTTATTTAAGTTACGAATAACGTGAAAATTAAAAAAAAAACTATTTAAACAAAAGTAGAGTCATGATTCTTATTCAAAAATTGCGACTCTACCTGCAGTTTTTAAACAAATGTTTGATTCCAACTCTTTATTTCTATGAGATTTTAGTTTTCAGCAGGGTTTTTCGAGAAACTCCTAGATACATATTGTAAAAATAAAAATTGTAGAGTCAAAATTCGATTCTTACCGCATCCTCAGCTTCCTTTTGGTCCTTATGCCCCATCAAGTTCGGCATGGCAGTCCAATTGTATTTCAGATCTTGGCACAGAGGCAGCCTGATCCTCTCACACTTTCCACCTTCAGCCTCCTGGTCCGCAGCCACCAGCCAACCAAACAGCAAAAACAAAATTATCCGAGCCATAGTTGAGTCACAGGAACTAAACACTAATATTATTTGTCATAATAAACAAATTCAGTCACTAAATCACTGTTTATAAACACTGGTGGATCGTAAACATGTTAAAAAGTTTTCCTAGCGTTCAGCACACGTCTACACTCCACGGGCTTTCGGAGCAGACTGATTCGAAATTAGGGATGTTCGATCCGATCCGATACTTGCGTGGATCGATACAATGCGTTACGATCCACTCGATTTTTGTATCGATACAATAGCATTCGATCCTTTGGCGGATCGATACACATACATAGAGGATCGGATCGATACACATACATAGAGGATCGGATCGAAAAAATCGTATTAAGTACCTATTTATCGTAGTAATTACTTAGAGAATATTTGAACTTGATCTTTTCCTTTGTATAAAATACTATAGTATAGCAGGCGAACAGATCCATATTTTTTTTATAAAAAAATTCTCTTATCGATTGTTGCCATATCATATTTCAAGGTACCATTGATGGTATTTTTGACGAATTTGAATTCGTCATAACTATTATATTGCTTTCTGTTAAGTTTGAGAACAATTTTACTTCGTCAAAAACGTTTTGTTCACTTTGACAATCAGCAACTTTAAATTTTGTTTTTGCGTACTATAAAATAAAATTTAAATATTAGCCTAATTAAAAATATTTTATTAATTATTTAACATTACTAAGTACATTAGTAATTTTTAATTAATCTCTGAGGAGCTCGGTGGCGCAGTGGTTTAGCGCCTGGTCCAGAGATTGCGGAAGTTAAGCAACGTTCTCAAGGGTTGGTCATGGGATGGGTGACCAAAAATTTATTATCTCGAGTTCCTCCGTGCTTCGGAAGGCACATTAAACCGTTGGTCTCGAATGCATTTGCAGTCGTTAACACCCACCAATTTAGCGCCTGGTCCAGAGATTGCGGAAGTTAAGCAACGTTCTCAAGGGTTGGTCATGGGATGGGTGACAAAAATGTATTATCTCGAGTTCCTCCGTGCTTCGGAAGGCACGTTAAATCGTTGGTCCCGGCTGAATTTGCAGTCGTTAACACTCACCAATCCGCTTTAGGCCAGCGTGTTGAGTTATGGCCCGTCCTCCTTATCCACCCATAAGGAAAGCCTGTGCCCCAGCAGTGGGGACATTAAAAATGGCTGATGGACACGTACAGTCAGCAAAGATATGACCTAAACAGTTTGAAAATAAATCTGTTGTTAAATCTTTATCTTTACCTGTCTCCATTGTTTTTATACAAAATATGCTTTTGTGACTTTTGGGTAAATACAAGACAAAACAGACTACTCAATCTAGAAATGAACTTTAAGGTGTTCAGCTCATAGCTTTGCTGACAGTACATTAGGTACTTAATATCACGTTTATAATAAAGTGTGATTAAAAATTCGAAATTTCTAAAATATTTAATTCGATACTGGATCGATCCAAAAAATCGTATCAATTTTAATGGATCGATCCATGGATCGATACAATGGATTACGATCCATTGCAATCCAGAATATCGATACAAAGTACCCGGATCGAACATCCCTATTCGAAATTCGAACGCGGCGCGGCATCTCAAACTCAAAGGCAAAGGAATGAAACCGGTCGGCCGGCCGGTGCATTCAGACACATGCATATGTTCCGATAAAAGGTCTGAACGCATGAACAGGGCATTAAGAAGAAAAAGAAAAAAGGAAAAGGGCCTAATTCGTGTACGGCTCACTGCAATCAGTGGGAGCAATTTAAACTGTCCCTCTCTAGACGCCGTATGAGTGAAAGGGACGAGAGAGACAATGAACAACGTATAAAATTAAGTGAATCTGCCCATGGGGATGGATTTTATTTTACAAAATTGCTGCAATAAAAGTGTTGGGTAATTGAGAGGTTTCAAAGTTTTATTACACTGTTTTAGTACTGAAATTACCGTAGCGTAGGAATAATTGCATAGGAAAAGGTGTTCTCCTTACTCTTTGCCTATGGAATAAAAAAATGAGGATATTTGAAATGGTAGATTATTTTTAAGTTTTATTTAATATTCGAGTAAAAGAATAAAGATTTTGCGTTTTAAATTATTATTTTTGTAAAAAAAAATGGTACAGTTCCTTGAAAATAGTTTGAAATGTTTCTAAAAATGTAGAGTTTCAGTACAAATTAAAGGGAGCACCTAGGTTAAGGTTGTGGACTTTTTGATTTTTATCAAATACCTACATGACATAAACCCACTGACCTGCAAAACAAAAAAAAATATATGGAGGTCAGTGCATAAACCTTATTGTGTTAAACATGTATAATGATTTTTAACGTTCTGAATGATATTGTTAATTTATATAAAGGATGAAATTAAAAAATATTTTTTTATAGAAATCTTGAGTGAATAATTCTGTTTATTTTTGCTCGTAGTTTATGTACCTTTTAATAGAACCAGTTTTCAACTACATACACACTGAAATAATTAACTAATATTTAGGTACACAAAGTATTATAATATTCCCCTTATTTATCTAAAAAGTTGATTAAAAGTTTTATCCACTTTTAGGCGTTTCAAAGATACGTGAGAGAGATAGCAGACTTCTCCTCCGCTTTTATCTTCGGGCATCCCAAGTAGAATACACAATTAGGTCCCTTCATTACATCACTTCAGTAACACCTTTGATACTACAAAATTTAACAAGGTAAAATCAACCTTAAGCCAAAGCTCTACAACTACATTTGGAAACGTAGACTCGGCAATTTTTCGTTGGTCTGCGACTTTAAGGGGTTGTGTTTGATAGTGAAAGGAAGGGAAAGGTCAGGTTATGTTGGTGGGTGGGTATGAATAGCTGCATTGTGTGAGCGGGACGGGGCGAGCGCGTCAAAGGCGCCGCCTGCACGGAGCGCGTACGCAGCCGGACGCCCGAGGAATGCCTAATTAAGGACGCATGCGTGGACTCTGGGGTGAGGAGGCTGGCGCAAACACAAGACTTTAGCGGATAAAAAACAAACAAACATACAGACGACCATAGAGGCTCTTCCTTTTTAAAGTCGGCTAAAAAACTTGATTAATAAGAGATTTTTGTGGCAGTTGAAGTTTAAACCCCTGTGAAATTGCTTAAAAGTTGTATGCAACAGCTTAACTAAAATATGCAATAATTTGTTTTATAAGAGAAAAACGCTTGTGTGATTATAAAACTATTACCTAACAAAGAAAAACAAACTTTTTAAAGTAACGTAGGACATTTGGCTCGAAGGACCATATACATTACACATTCAAAACCTAACGTTTGTCAAAATAGAACTATGCTCGAATCGCTGTACGTTTATTCTTGGACCGTATACCAAGTACATACGGGCCGGAATCGTAATTAAAACGTCAGATATGGACGCGCGCGCAGCGATCGATGCCACATGCAAATATCGCGATTGTCCCGTCCCTATCGCTGAATGTTAATGCCGCTCCCCACATTAGTACCTCACTAGGATGCTCTTGACATTACAATGACTTGTGTCCTATCTGCCGCGAACATCATCTGATCATTATCGCGGTATTTGCAATTCATGATATCGCCTCTACACTCAAGTGAATATTTTCATAATCATTCGTGTGTACTTTTAACTTCCTTTTATAGAAGTTTTTGACTTCGCCACGATAAATAATTCAATTGCATTCAACCGACATTTCTTTAATTATACTTTGTCAATGACAACAAAAGGTATTAAATTTTATCTCTACCTAATGTCCCTCGACTTCACTCTTTTCATTACCGTGAAATTTTTAGAAGTCTCTCGATTTCTTTGCCTATATCCTTAGGCATTTGAACGCCTTTAAAAGCCCCAAATCACAAGCATTCCTTTCCCCGAATTTCCTTCCACTCATTTCGCATAAAACAATAATTAGACAACTCGCAACAAAACGATAATCGGAAAATATGTTCAGAGTCATTTGCTATCATTAGTGGAAAAAGTTGGGCAGGAGTGTGCAATTACGCCGCGTCGCGAGGTCGTAGACACAATTAAATTAATTTGCCGCCGCGGCAAAAACGCCGTGCGGTGTATGGTCCCCATAAGAAAGATGGTTCGATATTTTCAAGAGGCAATATTTCAAAAACTTGTAGAGAAGTTACAGTGGGCTTGGTTGGTGTGTCTACGTAATGTAGGTAAGTTTCTTCACTACTTACCTAAAATTTTGATTCTCTTATAAATAAGAGAATACCTACATAAAAATTTAATTCTCTTCAAAATTTTAGTACTTAAGTAGTGAAGAAAATAAGTAGAAACTCCACTAAAGTGGAATTTGTTCCGAATTTTGAAGAGGATTTTTCACAAAGGCCTGTAAAAGCAATTGGTTTTACAATTAAGAAAATCATTTAGTTACATTATGAAAACAAAACGAAAGAAGGAAATTTTACAAAAAAGCTAGACTTAAAAATGTTTCATGAATCTTTTTTCACAAAATGTTTATAATTGGCCCCCTAATACGTTTACAAATCGTGCTTTGTCAATTTATAGACAAATGATGGTGTGATGGTTGGTTAAATTTATTGAACGTGAGATAATCTTTAGCTTCATGGCCGGTATTTAACAATTAATATCAATTTTAAGTAAGTATCTGAACTAAAACATTAATCAAAATACAAAAAGTTACTTTATTCATACTTATTTTAATTAGATTTATATGTTTATTATTTCTTAGGTAATGAACTATACATATTAACAAAATCGAAATATTCTTATATTAAATAAAATATTTGTGTAAGATTTAATTTAAAACACTTAATAGCCGTCATACATTATGCAATTTATGGCAATTCGCATAAAACAGTTAATAAAACATTATTACCTATGTATCAATAAAATAGTTTTTACTGAAAAACATATATTTATTTCAAATTATCAAGAATAAGTTTAATGATTAATCATCATCATCATCATCATCATATCAGCCACACGACACCCACTGCTGGGTATAGGCCTCCCCTAAGGATCTCCACGACGATCGGTCCTGCGCTACCTGCATCCACTGGCTTTCCGCGACCTCCACCAGATCGTCGGTCCACCTTGTCGGGGGCCTACCCACGGAGCGTCGTCCGGTGCGCGGTCGCCATTCTAGAACCTTTCTGCCCCAACGGCCATCGGTTCTTCTCGCTATGTGTCCCGCCCATTGCCACTTCAGCTGAGCAATCCTTCGAGCGATGTCGGTTACTTTAGTTCTCCTGCGGATCTCCTCGTTTCTGATTTGATCACGTAGAGAAACGCCGAGCATGGCTCTCTCCATTGCACGCTGAGTGACCTTGAGCCTCCTTATGAGACCCATAGTTAGCGGCCACGTTTCACTGCCGTAAGTCATCACGGGCAACACACACTGGTCATAGACTTTCGTCTTGAGACACTGAGGTAAGTCGGACGCGAAGATTTTTCGAAGCTTCCCGAATGCTGCCCACCCGAGTTGGATTCGACGAGAGATCTCTTTCTCGAAGTTGGACCTACCTAACTGGACTGCCTGTCCTAGGTATACGTAGTGGTCAACAACTTCAAGTTTAGTGTTCCCAACATGAACTGGAGAGGGTACAACATGGGCATTTGACATAATTTTCGTCTTATCCATGTTCATCCTAAGACCCACTCTTTGGGAAGAACTACGGAGATCTTCGAGCATTGTGTTCAGGTCTTCCATGCTCTCAGCCATAAGGACTATATCATCGGCAAAACGAAGGTGTGTTAGGTACTCGCCATTAATGTTGATGCCGAGTCCTTTCCAGTCCAAGAGCTTAAAGATGTCCTCCAACGCAGCTGTGAACAGTTTCGGAGAAATAACGTCTCCCTGTCTCACACCACGCTGCAGTTGGATAGGATTTGTGTTCTGGTTCTGTACTCGGATCGTCATGGTGGCATTTTGGTATAAGTACCTCAACACCTCGATATACCTATAGTCCACTTGGCACCTTTGGAGAGACTGCAGCACCGCCCAGGTTTCAATCGAATCAAAGGCTTTCTCATAGTCCACGAACGCCAAGCAAAGTGGCTCATTATACTCCTCAGTCTTCTGTATAACCTGCCGCAGCGTATGGATGTGGTCTATGGTGCTAAAGCCTTTTCGGAACCCGGCTTGTTCGGGAGGTTGGAAGTCGTCGAACTTGCGAGCGAGACGATTCGTAAGGACTCTCGAAAACAACTTATAGACATGACTCAAAAGCGAGATGGGTCTATAGTTCTTTAAGAGGGACTTGTCACCCTTTTTAAAGAACAAGATCACCTCACTTATGTTCCATGTCTTTGGCGTTCTGCCCTGGACGATGACGGAATTAAAGAGCTTCTGGAGGACTTTGAGTATCGGTTTACCGCCCGCTCTCAGAAGCTCTGTAGTGATTCCATCGTCACCCGCCGCCTTGTTGTTTTTCAGCTGTTTGAGAGCCATACTAATCTCGTACAGGCTGACGTCCGGGATATCTTCGGTATAGTGTCGGGTAAGCTTGGCTCTGGGGTCTTTAGCCTTGCTTTCAACAGGTGTCTGCGTGGAATATAACTGCCCATAGAAGCTCTCGATCTCCCTCAGGATTTCAGGCTTTGATGAAACGATGCGTCCGTCGTCAGTTTTCAGCTTCGTCATCTGGCTTTGCCCAATAGACAGATCTCTTGCGAACACTTTGGAGCCTTTATTCCGCTCGATGGCCTCTTTAATACGATTCGTATTAAATTGGCGAAGGTCGCTCGTCAAAGACTTAGATATCTGTCTATTAAGCTGCCGATAACGATTAGCATCTACTGAACTCTGGAGCCTCATTTCACGTCTCTGATCCATGAGTAGGAGTGTGTGGTCGAAGAGTTTCTTTATCTTGGGACGGCGGGTCTTAAAGAGCTTGGACCCTACCGTACGGACAGTATCCACCACCATGTTGTTCAGATCGTCCACATCTATGCTGTTCTCAAGGGCTTCGAAGCGGTTTTGGAGTTCGAGTTGAAAGCTCTCGGGGTTTTGAATATGGGCCGGCAATGGTCGAATTGTTGATTTTATCAGTCGAGATCTTTCCAGCTTTGGGTTGATATTCAATGTGCCACGTACCAATCGGTGATCGCTCCCCGTCTTAACAGCGTTGATCACAGTGACATCATTGAATATTTGCTTTTTCGTCGACATGATAAAATCTATCTCATTTCTGACTTTACCGTCCGGACTGACCCAGGTCCACTTCCGGCTTTCCGGCTTTCTGAAGAAGGAGTTCATCATAAAGAGGTTCTCCTTCTCCATAAAGTCAGCCAGCATCTGGCCTCTGTCATTCCGTTGCCCAACTCCAAATTGCCCCACTCTCAGCTCATCACCGCATCGTTTCCCCAACTTTGCATTGAAGTCCCCCATAACAACAGTGTAGTGGGTTTTGTAGCTATGCATGGCTTTAGAGATCTCCTCATACATAGCCTCCACTTCGTCATCTTGGTGTGTCGAGGTCGGTGCGTAAACCTGTATAACATTCAGCGAACACCGTTTGGATATTCTGAGTATAAGGTACGCCACCCTGGTCGACACACTTCCGATGGTAATCACGTTGTTGACAAGGGACTTGTGGACGATGAACCCGACACCACCTTGGGACTGTTGGTCGCCCTCCCGGTAGTAAAGCAAGTTACCGGAGTTGAGGATTATCGAGTCCTCTCCCGCTCTTCGGACTTCAGATAACCCGATAATGTCCCAGTGTACCTTGCTGATAACTTCTTCCAACTCGGTTAACTTTGCGTCGGTCCTTAGTGTGCGCGTGTTATAGGTTGCCAGGTGCAGTTGTCGTCGTTTTTGGTAGCCGAGCCGCACCCGGGGATTCTTAGCACCCCCTGCCCCGCCGTTACCGTAGCCGCTACCGTAGCTAGGAATAGCGGGGCTGCCGGGGACTGGGGGCCAATTTTTTGATCCATTGTACATGAGGGGGGGGGGGGGGGGTTTGCCATAATCGCCACGCTTGGCAGGCGGGTTGGCGATCGCAGTAGGCCGAGGTTTTTTGGAGACGCTGCTGCCCGTCTCTTGAAGGCTATGCTCCCTTAGTCGCCTTTTACGACACCCACGGGATGATAGGGGGTAGTGCTATTCTAGGCCGGCACATACACGGCACAATGATTAATAAAGAGCTTAAAACCGCTAAAAATCACATTTTTAATGTGTGCACTTTATTAGACGTAGATTAGATAACTACATAAATATAAGCAAGTTTTAATGCAATATGTTTTACCCGCTCCAGTGTAATTTATTCTCATGGTGACCGTTTCCTCAGTGGTTTGTTACAATTTAAGAGGAATGCCGCCGAGCGCACACAAAAACTATGATGGACGCAGAAGCGAAGAAACGTGAAAATTTCACCGCTCCACGCCACACTGGCGTCTTTCGCAATCAACTATGCCAATTTGGTTTATTTTGGATAAAAAGAATAAACGCTCAACTAAATTTAACGATACCTTCTGGTCACTTATACTTTAAAAAAAAAGAAAGAAAAAAATGTTGCTAAACAAACTACAAAAAAAGTTTTAGAAAACAAAATTTTTGCTGATTCTTCCACTGCCTGAAACAGTGGCGCTGATTTTCTGATGAAACCTTGGTGGCGATTCAATGTGCTTGGGATAACTAGGTTAAGCAGTATTTTCTTCATATAACGACACAAACAATAGTTATTTGTTATACAAGTGACAAAAATGTTGGTCTCGTGTAAAACATACAACTTTTCACCTCTACCAGCGAGAAAATGTTCACTGACTTTCCTGATAAAAAGCTTAATTCAGCATTAGAAACTTGTTCACTTAACTCTTATGGAGTTAGACAACAATTTTTATCGTTGGACGCATTCATTTTTGTAATTTATCACAAAAATTGTTCGTTCAAACCTAGCGAAAAATTTTCTAAGTCTATGGTTCAAACCTATGCTGAATTTTATTCATAGAGTAATGTCAGTAAAGTTTTGATTACATTCCGTTGTGTTTTTCTCTTATTCATTAATATCCCATCTTATTTATTTATTGATAATCATAAAACATATAATTTGTTAATTTTCATCTTAGAATAATAATTACACATAGAAGCCGTGTCCTTGTATGCAAAGTGAGGCAACTTATACTGAGGCAAAATGGCTCAGTTCTCAGATTTATATCCTTCATACGTTACCTAATCGTAACTAAAATCCAATAGCTAATATAATAATTAATCTATTTAAGGTAGGGAAATTGAAACTGTTTTGTACTTATTTTATTAGGCATGATTATTTAATAATGGATAATAAAAATCAAAAAACGGCGCCATTTTGGCTGTTTTTGTTTCCTCACTTTTGACAGCGCGCTTTGTAGGGAATTATCGTTCTAGGTGTAATTATTCTAAGATTTTCATTAATTTTCCTTATTTCATATTTGTTTCATACATGCGTACACTGAATTACCTCCATACTCTTTATTTCGAAGTATCAACCTTCTATTTTAACAATCCGTATTTTAAACTCCTTGGTAGGCATATCCAGGGTTGATAAAAATCATGATTTTTTTAAATAAATCAAATTAATCGGATTTATTTGATTTAAATCGGATTTATTTGATTTAAATCGGATTTTTTTGATTTTTTTAATATTCTGATATATTTATTTTAGTAGTCAGTTATTAATAATAAAAAAACAACATACTATTTTTTTATGACAATTGGGTTGGTAAACTTTTTCGAAGATAATTGTTTTATATTTTTTGTTGATAGCACAAGTTTGAAGAATAAAGAAAATAATATTATGATTTTTTATTTCACCTTGTTAATCAAATATATTTTTTTATATTATTATCGCGATAAAATATCAAACGTACGGCTGAACACGAAGTTCCCTTGCATTTACTGATAAAAAACTGATTGACAGGACAGATTTGACAGAAAGTGACAAAGAGTAATCCAATTATTTTACTCTTTGGTAATCATTAATAACGACGTAATGTTGTTGTTTGTTTTTCAGCTTATTTATTGTGATTTTCTAGTGTTTTTATTGTTCAGTTATGGGAAATGGATCAGCTTGAAGAAATCCATTATCCAGCTTGTTACGCCGATGAAGTACCTACACTGCTTTGTTCCGTTTAGTTTGAAATATAGATGTGACCATCCGCAGAACAAATTTTGTACAATTCCCATACCTTTGAAAGAGACGTGGGGTGCAGAGGATTAAACAGGAATTGCCTTCAGAAAGCTTTATACGTTTGTGATGATCACGTAAATATATGTATATCTACAAACTTACAAAAGAGTTATTTTATTTATTTCATAGATCTAGATCGTTAGATGTGCCCCTAACATAGTATGAGCTCACCGAAATGTGTCAACATTCAAATGAGTGAGCCTCACTTCTTTGCTTTTAGTGTTGGTTTGAACACGGTGTCAATCACTTCTATATTTTTTAAGAAAAAACCACGATAAAACTGTCTTGTGCCTTTCATCTGTGCACCAATAATTCTAGGAATACAATTATAGCAAAATCGTGTAACATATCACGCGTAAGTATTTAGATTTCAATTATTGTCGAAATTTATTTTCCTTCCGTTGTCAATTCCGATGGACGTAAACAACGCATCACGCATGCGTGCGCCATTTTGACAGATTTGAAATAATCCTACGGATTTTCAGTACCAGGGCAGATCTAACGATCTAGATCTATGATTTATTTTAGCCGACTGTGACTAACATGACAAATAGTTGACATTGCCAATGCCAAAATTTTATTTTTTTTATTTGAGCAAAAGCACTACCTACGCATACAGCCGTAATAGCGATTTATTGTACCATGCAGTAAATTTAAATTTTAAATATTTTTTTAAATTAAAATGACGTATTATAAAAATTCCGCAATTGGTTCTTCCTGACTCCAAAGCCAAAAGCTACCAGAAAATATATAATTCACAACAATTTTGAAAAAGTTTACCAACCCAATTATTAATAAAATGAACAAAAAATCATTTTTTTTAAACAAATCTGTTCCACATTTAAATAATACCTTACATTACATACAGCCAATCGAAGCGAACCTACTTACTTAAGTAAGCTAAAACATTATAAAATTATCATTATATACACTATATCACATATTAAAGTTCTTCTAAAATCAAATCACTTTAAAAAAAACACACTGTCTTTTTAATGAATACGGATATTTATATTTTTAGTTTAGTTGTTTCAAAAGAAAGACTAATTTGGCTGCCTTCTCGGTGCCTAATCTATTTCTTTTTATTGCTTAAGGGAGCAAGAAGTTCTCTGACACATTTTGACTGATTTGGTTGCAGTAAAAAAGCATTGATTTAAATCATTGATTTTTTAAAAAAAACACTCGATTTTAATCGCGATTTTAATCACTGATTTAATGTCACATGTGATTTAAATCATATCAACCCTGGGCATATCCCATGCATTTTATTTTTCACATTTTAATCCATTTATGACAACACCATAAAGCACTCTATCTATCCTTTTCTCACATATCAATTTTACAAGTGTCATCCTTGCCACTTTATTTCTTTTTTCTTAATTATTTTAAAAGTTGGTGTTAGAAATTAAAAAAGCACTTTGCCTCACGCTTGCAGAAATCGATTTTGCTGCGAGTTTTTACGCGCCAAAAGCGCCCTTTTCGTGCTGAAGAGGTGAAAAAACTACGATCAGGGGCGCCACTATGATTTTGTTCAGGAGGTGCATCTGCGTCTACGTCTATAAAATTATACTATTAACTTCAAATTAACTTACTTAATAGAGGAAGATACTGAATTTATTGACAAGGTAATGAACAAAGGACAGCAATACGCCTTCAGTATTTATTCAGACAGTAACTTAGTAAAAAAAAAATGGGTGAAATGGTTCCGATCTAGGTGACTGATCACCCGTCCGGCTTCGCTGGTGTCCCCCCCTTCTAAATAATAATAGTAAAAAAATTGTTATTTGTTATACAAGTGGCCAAAATCAATTTGTGCTGCGAGTATCACGAACTAGCGAAGTAGTCTAGAATTGAATCACGAGCGTAGCGAGTGATTCTAATATAGACTACTGAGCACAGTGAGTGATTTAAAGGCACGAGGCAGAGCAACATTTTGGTCTCGTGTAAAACATACAACTTTTCACCTCGACCAGCGAGAAAATTTTCACGTGACTTTCCTGGTAAAAAACTGAATCCAGCATTAGAAACTTGTTCACTTAACTCTTTTGGAGTTAGGACACTATCTTCATTGTTGGACGCATTCATTTTTGTAATTTATCACAATAATAATTCGATCAAACCTATGCTGAAAAATTTTATTTACAGAGTCAGTAAAGTAGATTCCCGTCGTTTTAATTACATTACGTTGTGTTTTTCTCTTATTCATTAATATCCCGTCTTATTTATTTATTTATAATCATAAAACATATAATTTGTTAATAAATTTCATTAATTTTTCTTACTTCATATTTGTTTCATACATGCGACTTCAACCTCAATGCTCTTTGTTTCGAATTATCCTTAGTTGAAACTCCTTGGTATATCCGTGCATTTTATTTTTTTACTTTTTAATCCGTGTATGACACCATAAAGCACTCTATCTATCCTTTTCTCACATATCAATTTTACAAGTGTCATACTTGTCACTTTATTTGTTTTTTCTTTATTATTTTAAAAGTTGGTGTTAGAAATTAAAAAAAGCACTTTGTCTCACGCTCGCAGCAAAAATCGATTTTGCTGCGAGTTTTTACGCGCCAAAAGCACCCTTTTCGTGCTGGAGAGGTGAAAATGATATTTTTCTATGCACCTACCTATTTGTTTTGACAGGGGGATTGCACCCCCATGCACCCTGCTGCCGGAGCCCATGACTATGGATAGACGTAGATGCCCACGCTAGGATTCCCCGCTAGGGCGTCTTGCACTATAAACTTTGCTGTATCTTGGATAAGAAGAAAAAACAATCAACTATTTGTTGCTCTAAAAGCTTAGGAGTTCAAACATTTTCTATTTTGTACAAGTCAAGACTATCTTGCTTCAATCAAATCAAATAACATTGTGAACAATACAAAAAGTAATTTCGGTTTTATACAATAAATTATACTTATGATAGGTACCTAGTGTATTGACGAAGAAGTTATTTGCAAAACCTTAAAAATTTCTCAATAAAACTGCAAAATGGTGTTGAAAAGACATCGACGCGTTCAAAAGTTTCTTGTACTTTTTTAGGATAAAATAAAAGTGAAAATAAGATAGTTTTGTGATATGAATAACGTATGATTTAATGTTAGACATGAAAACTTTCTTAAAAAAATTTATAAAACAATTCATTTATCAGGCAATCCGTACTTTCCTTTCTTTCTATATATGTTTAGTGAAAGAATACCAAATAATAAGGAGGAGACATTTAAAACTTTTGAGTTCAGCTCAAAATGTTTTAGGCAAAATAAAACATTCTTTGAAACTGTACATTTTTATAAAATGTAAATTTTGAGTTTATAAAAGTATTCAAATACATACCTACATACATACAATGAGCGATTTGCAAAACATAATAATTATGCAACCAAAAGCTGGAGAAGAGGCGTAATTGCTGGCAGTTTCAAATGATTGCACATGATGTTTGTTTAGTGGCTTTGGTTCGTGAAAATTTCTGTCTCTATCGATCATATGATCATAAGATTGACAAGTAGTTATAAGCGAGTCTATCGAGAAAATATTATTAAGAGCAACAAATGTAGAATAACAAGGACGAATGTTATGAAGTAAAATATCAAGCTGTTCCTGCTCAGATAATTTTCTAGAAAGCCTGGAAAACATTCCAAACATAACAGAAACATAGACTATAATTGATTCCCCTAAGCCCTGTGTACGATTACGAATAGCTTCCATTAACTTATAATCATAATCGTGAGCACCAAAATCTTTTATCAGGGATTCCGTTAATTGATCCCAAGAAATATCCGGATTTCGAAATAATTGGAACCGGAACCAGTGTAAGGCATCTTCCGTAAATATTTCGAATGCGTGGTTTCGAAGAGTGGTTTTATCGATATTGCGGGAAATAGAAAATTCCTGAATTTTCTGGAGAAAAGAACGAGGACATGACTTGCCATTAAACGAAAAGGATTTCAATTCTTTGATTGAAACTGGATGGGGAGCACTTGCCTGATTTGACTGTGGCCTGTCAAGGTGAAGGTTTGAAGAGGCAGGGTACAAAGTTGGATTGGGAGGAGAAGTGGAACGTTGGTCACTTACAAATTTTCGGACTGGTTCAGCAGCTTCAAACGTCAAGGGTTCGAATCTTTTTTCTAAGAAGTCAAATTTCTGTTTAATACTAGAGTAAAGTTCGCTATTTTCGGGGCAAAGGAGAATATCGATCCTATCCAAGCGAAAATAGGAATGGTTCAGAAAGGTTTCGATTTTTCTAATTAAATTTCGTTTACCGCCTTCGATTTGGTCAATCTTAGCGTCGATATAATTTAAAGTAACCGATAATTGCTGAAGATCGGTGTCGGGTGACAAAATGGAGTCTACGACTTCCTCAGATGGAAGAGTCTCTAATAATTTGGAAACTTGAGTACGCAGCTTAATAATGGTATCTAGTGGTACTTCACCCCTAACTTCGACTTCATACACCAACTCCGCCTTATTAAGGTAAACTACATTTATAAAGCGAGCCATTTTACACAGAGAAATAAATATCCACAGAGCAAATAATTCCTACGTGACTATGTGACTATACGTACCTACCTAAAGAGGCAAACAGCAAAAAGATAAAAACTCCTTACTGAGAGATAAAATCCTCCTTTATCAAAGTAGGTTTCTATGCAAAATAATTAGAGCAAAAGTTGAATTTAGAGTAAAGTGATATAGAATTTAGAGATAAATTTAATGAGAATAAATTTTGAAAGTAAAATTAAATTTAAGGTCGCCCAATTAAAATGGGTAGATGAGATGAGATAGATGAGATGAGATAGATAAATGAGTGGTAGTTGTAGTGAGTGTAGTGGTTCGATACCTCTTAGTCGGACTCGAAATCCTACGAGGTATCTTAAGCGCTTGTTTGACTTTCCAGGATACTCTCCTGGAAGTCAAGTTGTATGTATGCTCAGGTCCAAGAATAACTATACAATTACTTAAAATAATTGTATAGTTTAAACTCGTGAACCTAAGTATACGTGCTACTGTCACTAGGACAGCGTGATTGTGTATCTGTCTGTTTATGTATGTAGCGATTTGATCAGTGTCCTGTAAAGTAAGGTATAGTGTATTTAGATGCTTCTAACTACAGGATGAAATGAAAATGCAGTTACGTGGAGTTAGTTTTGTCGGTAGAGTTTGGTGTGAAGTGTGTATGTATGAATGCACTGTCGGGGAGTCGCCCCGACCAAGTGCTGTGATTGGAGAGTAAGCACGATCGGAGAGTCGCCCCGATCACGTGCTGTGATTGTGTAGTATGTAGTGCACTACCGGAGAGTTGCCCCGGCCAAGTGCTATGAGTGTGGGGAGAGAAGTGTGAGTTTGCCAAAAGTTGCCTAAAATTATCTACCTTGGGGAAGGGTGTTTTAGAATTTAGAGAGTGGGGTTCTTTTCCGTGGGCGCCAAAACTGTAACGTTACAAAGAAGAGGGGAAGATAAAGAGTCTACCTAGAGTAGAAGGATTGAATCTAGCTAGTTAAGGAGCAAAGTAGAAAGATGGAAATATAGTACCATTAACATTTATTTACACTAAACCTAACAAACAGGAAGCTAAGGAACTTAAATGCTACGAGGGAGGATAAGGGAAGGGGCGAATCTTCAGAGGCTTGCAGAGGGACAGGGGAACGTAATCTAGCGCGCGGAGAGGGGACGCAGAAGGGATGTAGTGGTACCGTGGATGTGCAGCGTAGACAGGCCGGAGATGGAGCGCAGATGAACGGAGGCTGGCCGCAGATGGAGCGTTTCAGCAGTAGATTAGTAGGTGCTGCCCAGCAGGAGTTTGGAGACTCGCAGCACCCGTAGAACTATTAGTTGACACTCGCGGCGCGGGCTTTCTTGTAAGGCCCGGGAACACTACTTGTTTTCACCGTAGATTTCGAAGACTGACTGACCACGTAGATTTCGAAGACTGACTGACCCACGTAGTAGGTTTGACAATCCTTTTATACTTACAGTAAATTTTGAAAAACCGAAAGAAAAATGTAGAAGAAAAATAATACAGCATTTCAAAATGGGAATTCGTGTATTCGCTCGGCAGCAATACAAAAGAGCGGGATGGCCAATAAATTGATAGACAACCTACGCGAAGTGTGAGTAGAATTGAAAAAAGCAAATAAACTTAGCTGTCACTTGTAAACAAGCAGCTGTCAAAATAAATACAAAATTATAACCTCACTTTTCCACTAAGTATGAAATTTATGTATGAAATTCAATAAAATTGTATGAAAAAGGATGAAACTACAAACCTAATAAAAATCGCCGTAAAGCGACGAATAAATTGCTGCCAAGCAAATGCTTATTTTCAAAGAATTTGGAAAGTTATGGCCAAAAATACTTATTCCCTAAGAAACTTAAACTAATTAAAACTAGCTTAAAACTAAAAGCTCAGGAGCGACAGGCAGCTCGCTACAATGAGTTGGCTGTTACATGATAATTGAGAAATAATAAAAGTAAATACTGATCGCTTAACTATCTAGACTTCTAGAGCGTAATAAATCTTCGAACATAATTAAAAATAGAAAATCGGTACATATGAGAAGGCTTTCAAATTCGTAGGTCATGAAAGTATTCTTGTTTTACTTATTTTATTTCCTTGACTTTCATTATGACAATGAAAGAAACCCGAAACCTCAAGATTTTCCCCAAAAAGCTCGCAAAAAGTTTTGATATAAAAAAAATCTTTTTATGCCATAATAATGACAAATGGACTACCAATAGCACATTATAAACAAGTTTGCGTGCATCTCGCGGCAGACGTCACGCTGCGAGAGTGGGTGTTAACGTACCCCCCGCTGCGCTGGAGTCGGTGGTACGCAACACGTACTATTGGTCACTAGCGATTGTGCTATTAAGTTAATTGTATTTAGTACTGCGCAAAAAGCTTAATTTATCTTAATTAATGTATGTAATAATAGTATCTATTTGAGCTCGGGTTCATTTTCTACTGAGAAGAATATCAGAAAATAACTTGGAAGCTAAATCGCTTCTCTGTTGTTTATATCCTTAGAATAATTACACCTAGAAGCCGTGTCCTTGTATGCAAAGTGAGGCAACTTATACTGAGTCAAAATGGCTCAGTTCTCAGATTTATATATCCTTCATACGTTACCTAATCGTAACTAAAATCCAATAATATAATAATTAATCTCTTTAGGGAAATTGAAACCGTTTTGTATTTACTAGGTATGATTATGTAATAATGGACAAAAGAAATCTGAAAACGGCGCCATTTTGGCTGTTTTAGTTGCCTCACTTTGGACAGCGCGCTTTGTAGGGAATTATCGTTCTAGGTGTATAATTATTCTAAGTTTATATCATAAAATGATATTTGATGAATAAAAGGCATGAAATAACTTACTATTCATAGATTCAGTTTGAACTTTGACTTTTATGTTTATAAACCTTGCATTTTTAATAGAATTTCCACGTAGGAACTTTTGTAATCTTTAAAGGATTCTCCAGTAAAATTGTCAGTCATCTCATTTTAGCTCCCGTTGGGTCTTTACATGTCAAACGCGCCTACGGTTGCGCGGGCGCCGCCGCGGCGACATCTCGCATTAGTTAACACGTTTCATTGTCAACAGCCCAACAATACACGTGAGATGTTGTAAGGTAGCTATGGAGCTGGGTGGCGAGGTTTTAAGACCTCATTGTATTGTGATTATGATTCTACAACCAACTTCCGTTACCAACACGAAGTGAACAAGCATTTTTTTTTATTATGAGTAGGTACCTTAGGTAATCCAAAACTATCTAACTTGTTTTATTTCATTCCTCCTATGCGGAATCCAAAGGGTTGTGTTAGTTCCTCTGCGTTTGTAAATTATTTTATTTATATCTAAAAAAAAGGCTAAGTGCGACTCCGACTTGACAAAAAAAATCACGTTTGTTGTATGGGAGCCCCACTTAAATATTTATTTTATTTTGTTTTTATTTGTTGACATAGCGGCAAAAGAAATATATCATCTGTGAAAATCACCACTTAAATATTTATTTTGTTTTGTTTTTATTTGTTGACATAGCGGCAACAGAAATACATCATCTGTGAAAATTTCAACCGTATAGTTATCACGGTTCATGAGATACAGCCTGACATACAGACAGTGGCGTCTTAGTAATAGAGTCCCGTTTTTACCCTTTGGGTACGTAACCCTAAAAAAGGTGTTTTGAGGAGGTCAAGTTATTAGTAAGTATTCATGTTATAGTCAAACCCCGAAGTCCAGGCGCTCCTAGGTTTGCCTAGTCAAACCTCAGGTTTGGCAAGAAGGCTTAGTCAAAGTCCAAAACTAATAGCGTGTTTCGGCCTTTGACTAGCCAAACCTAGGAGAGACTAACTTGGACAGTCAAACATACAGAAACGCAATTCGATCAAATCGGGTTTTGACCAGTCAGACTTAAATTAGGTACAGAATATGTTTCTTTGTACATATTTAAAAGTGTGAAAAACACATTCTTTAGAGTGAAATTAAATTAAATTAATAATCTTCCTGTGAAACAAAGATTTCTGTTGTCTGTTAAAAAAATAACCTATCACGTGACCTACAGAGGTAAGGCAGCTTTGACTAAATCTAACATCATCGGAAATGAATGCTGTTTTTCATACATAT
Organism: Agriphila tristella; assembly: GCA_928269145.1. Taxonomy (NCBI): domain Eukaryota; kingdom Metazoa; phylum Arthropoda; class Insecta; order Lepidoptera; family Crambidae; genus Agriphila; species Agriphila tristella. Next base: position 22,212,937 of record OV743442.1, read on the forward strand.
TTAGGTTAATCTTTTGTTTCACAGGAAGATTGTTGTTTTAGTTACATGTTCATTGTTCACTCTAAAGAATGATTTTTTACATATTTACATACAAAATAACACATTTTGTCCCTAATTTAGGTCAAACCCCGATTTGATTGTATTGAGTTTCGGGGTTTAACTATCCAAGTTGGTCTCTCCTAGGTTTGGCCATAAATTTGTTAGTCAAAGCCCGAAACAAGCTTAAGTTTTGGACTTTGACTAAGCCTTCTTGTCAACCTGAGGTTTGACTAGGCAAACCTAGGAGCGCCTGGATTTCGGGGTTTGACTATAACATTAACATGGTTTCATCCTCTTCTTCCGACTTTTGGTGGTTCGTTCCTATGGTGGTGTCGATAACAAGAAACTGAGAATCTAAAATTAAAACAATTCTTTAGCCATCAAAAGCTGAGATCAACGCAATTTAAAGAGAATAATACAACTTTATAGCTAACCTATAAAAGATAGTTGCTTTGTGGATTCAGTGCATTGTTTTAATGCTTAGTAACGTCTTTGTGTGACACAAGGTCCCTTTGTGCGTGTCGGTCGGCGTGAAATTCGTCAAGGTGGTAAAACGTAATATCAGGAATCTTCTACGCGCGTGATGGTTGTGGGAAATATAAAAGCACCAAGGTGGTATCTCGTGAAAGAAATAGATAAATATAGAAAGTTTTTATTCTTACTCTTTATTCAGTTGAGATTTTCCCAAGTGCATTTAGGGCATGCAACAGCAATTCATTAAATTTAAAGTTCATTTATATTAATTTGCTTGGAGGTTACTTACCAAACATAATAATAATAATAATAAAAGACATTTATTTCGTCACACACAAATCCTACTAATATTATAAATGTGAAAGTTTGTGGGTTTGGATGTTTGGATGTTTGTTCCTCAATCACGCAAAAACTACTGAACGGATTTGGTTGAAATTTGGCACACAGATAGAAGATAGCCTAGATTAAAACATAGAATACTTTTTATCCCGACATTCCCACAGGAACGGGAACCACGCGGGTGAAACCGCGGGCGGCCGCTAGTAACAACATAAAGACTGCTTCTAGTGTGTGATCTGGAGCCTATAAACTAGGGCGACCCTGTATTTCAGGTCTCCAGGTCCTCACCCACGGATCACCTAAGCATATTACTGATATATGTACTTACTGGATAAGTTGGTTTTGAATTTTCAGATGATACATTTTTGTGGTCACGATAGGTAAATCTTTAATAAAGTATTGATTTCAGTAGCTGAAAACGTCTAGAGGACATAAAAGGTGACGCTACCTAAATATTTTTTATTATGTGCTAAAGGTAAGAAAGTATGCGCGGTAACTTCTAGTTGGTGAATGCAGTTTTATAAATTTTACGGTACTACTGGTTTAAATTGCTTGCTTTAAATATTTATCGTAATACCTAATAAAATAATTTGATTTACTGTTAGTGTAGCAGTTATTAATTTGAATAAAACACTTGGTTTTCGTCAATATACACAATAATAATAAATAATAGATATTGACTGCATATTGGTTGCAATTTCCTAAGAAAATTATTTATAGTTTATTAATATGTGGTTGTTGTTGTTAGTTGACCCTAATAAAGAGAAAAAAAATTGTGAAGGTACTATGGTTAAGCCACCTTTGTTTAATGTACAAAAAGTTGAGAAAAGTTTAATCACCTGTTTTAGGCATTACATCAAGCAGTTTGATATCAAACGAAACCCTATAGATACAGCATTTCTTTTTATTATTTCCTTGTCTGAAGCTCACTAACATTATATCAAGTTTCAACAGGACGTTAAGATGTCTTCCTTTCTCGACTCTAAAAAGGAAGTGTAGGTAAATTATACCATCAACCGACATCGTATACTTTATGACAGCGCCACTTTTAGATCTGTCGGTTCATTAAATAAAATCAAAGGGACGTAATAGCCATGCAACACCAAAATATCTTCCAAACAGTGGTTCATTCATTTCACACCATATAAAACATGTGAAAATTCACATCCATAATGTAATCAAAAACCAATTTTGAACAACATTTTATAAAGTCGCGATTCGTGTGAACGTTACGCGTCGGCGCATCGAATAATAAACTTTTAACATGACAACACGAAATTAGGAGTATTAAAACAACATATGGGAGACAATGGAGCGGCGGCGTTCACAAAGGAGTCGGCGCGTTTGATGTCGGCGCGGCGTTCGGTTAATTTTACACCGGGCCAGTGCCCACACCGGCACTAGAGGTTGAACCATTCGACGAATTAGTGTGAAAGGTTTTATCTTTGTGCAATTGTGTTGAAAAGTTGTAAAATTTTATTTGAACGTGGTCGTAAAGTTACGCAAGTAATGTAGGGTTAAAAAAATTCTTTTGTCTAACAACTATTTACATAATTTTATGATATTATTGAAAATAGAGTTAAATTGGGTAGATAAGTGAAAAGTTTTTCAAATGAAAATAGTGTGCGATAAAAACAAAATTAAATTACTTAGTTCTTTTTTGTTTTACAAACATTTTCCAAGTTACAAATAAAATAAAAAATGAACATTGTTGTACAAAAATTTCGCACCTACCTAAAATCATGATTCACGATTTTAGGTAGGTCACGATTTTAAAAAAAGCTTCCTATCACATACCTAAATATTTGGTATAAGTAGTCATAATAGTAGTTTATGAAACTGACACATAAAGAGGGGTATTAAAACACGAGTGTGTGTTTAAAAACCGAGCCGTAGGCGAGGTTTTTAATAGTATCACACGAGTGTTTTAATACCTAGTTATGTGCAGTTTCATACACTACTTTATCTACACTCATACATTTGGGATTGAACCTACTAAATAAAAGATCAACGTTAGAAAGAGAGAGAGAGACTTTATTTGTATTAGCAAGGTACCTACATTGTAATAAGTCAATTCCTTAGCTGCATCTAAACTAAAATATCGGGCAGAGTAATTTTTTTTTCACATTTTAAAGCAAGAATAAAAAAAACCTACAAAATTCAGAAAGTATAACAAAATGTAAAAATTGAAATCAAAACTTTATCGGAAATGCTTGGCGCGCATTCCATTAGAAAAAAAATATTGATCAGTGCATTTCAACAAACTAATCGCACTAAAGTCATCGATTACCATAGAGTACATTTTAATCATGAAAAATATGTGGGAAAATATCGTTGTTTTTTTTTAATGTTACGGCACTGCATTCTTTTTGGATTTGCCCTGTATCGTAATGAGAAAAAAAGTTGTTTTATGATGCAGTTGACTGCATCGTAATGAGTTTATTTTTTAATTTTACCTATCCACGAAAATAAAGTACGTATTTATATTACCTTTTTTGAATTCATATTTGGAACATTACGTTGTGAGTGTAGATAAAATAAATTAAATCGTTCCACAGTAGTTTAGCGCGCGTAGCACACCGGCCGGGCTGGAGGGTTGCCGCGTCGCTTCCCGGTGGCGGCCGTGAAACTATCAATTGCGCACACCACACCCCTCTGTATGATCAACATAATTATATAGACCGACTGAATTATTACACTTAATACACGTTAATCTTCCGACATGATGTGGCTGAAGAAATTTATTTGCTTTTTACGACTGAATATAAGACAATAAAAGTAAACTTATGTTTTAAAACTGCCTAAATGATTATGTTACAGAGAAACTTAGAAATTATTACTTACCTTATTTTAGAAAGAGCATTCACTTCAAATCCATGTATCTCTACAAAAAATAATTATTTAAAACCTTTGAAAATAAAATTTCTACGTTTATAATTTTCTTTGGGTTTCTGAAACGCATAGATTAAATAAAAAAAAAACATTTAAGTAAAAGGGTTTTATTTCAATTAAAATAATTAGTGCAGAAATATAAGAAGTTTAAATAAACTTAAAAAAAATGAAAACAAAGCAACAGGAATAATTAAGATAATAATTAATATATTAGAAAAAAACTAGGAAAAATCGACTCACTAATTGCAGCTCAGACGGGATTCTTTTTTAGGCATTCACAATGCTATTTTGAATAGCATGATAATGCCTTAAATCTAAAAATTCAAAAGCAATTTAACTTAAAACGTTTTATTGAATACTTTTCGTTCGGCCTGTGTTTGTTACGAAAACAATTTGAAAAAATGGTTCTAAGGTTCAATATGGTTCTAATAACACAATACGAAAAACATTTGTACCCCTATTTGTTCCGTATCGGTTTCTTACTCTTTGAAATCACTAGAAACTAAACCATTGAATCTATAAAAATTCCAAGTTAAAATCCGTATAAGTTAATGAATAATTTTGAATCAAGAATAACTTATCTTTTCCCTTAGCTCGCTGCGCGCACGCACCGGCTGCGTGACAGATTACAGCTTCCACAAAAAGCACGCTTAATGATAGCTTAATTGCAAGTAATTGTGGAGTTCAGGCGAACGCTGCACCACCATATGAAGACCTCCCACGGCTCCTCCAATACCGGGTAAGTAAACAGAAGAACGGCAACCAAAAACCACATGAAGGCTCTATGTAAACTGGTACCCCGAGCACGAAAGAGAATGCTACCAAGCCGGCGCTTCTTTTTTAAATTACGCTTAAAAGCTAATTAATGGATTTCTTTTTGTACATAATTGCAGATCGCTGTAACTATATTTTTAACATAAACCAGCATAGTACTTACGTATGTAATGCGTGAAGCCATATTATGTTCAATTAGCTTGTGGTTTCTCCGAAAAGTTTGTCATTGAAATGTCGCGTGCTCTTTAGGCTGGCCCCAGACCTACCGGTTTCATTTCTTTGCTTTGCTGTTCTACCTTGCTTGAAACACCGCCGGTCAACCAGGGTAATTTTCAATCTATCGCATTTTGGGACTAGACCAAATTGGCAAGATAGCCATTAGCTTGGTGTTATCAAATATCATCGCCTGGATTGCGAAGTAGGAAGCTTTTAGGAGATACGCCACCCTGAACATGGACTCCGATCGTTAAAAATAAATCGATCGCTTATTTATACAAGATGTTTGGTAAAGCCTTATAAAGCTGAATATGGTAGATAGGGACCATAAAACTGAACAACTTTTACTATGGGACCAAATCTGAAATCGCGAAAAAAATTAACTGTTTCATACATTTTGATAATTTCGTTATTAATTTTTGTATGAAACAGCAGTTTTTTTTTAAACTAAAACTAAAACTTCGCATTGCAACCCAGACGACGATATTTGATAACACCAAACTAATGGCTATCTTGCCAATGTGGTCTGGTCAAAATATGCGATAGATTGAAAATGAGCCTCTTGGCCGGCGGTCCATGGTAGAACAGCAAAGCAAAGAAATGAAACCGGTAATTCTGGGGCCAGCCTTAAAGGAGGTAATTTTAATTTAATTAATTTTAATTAAGAATTAGAATATTAAAAGGAAAAATAACATGAAATAAACAAATGAAAGAAAGCTACCTCCGTCCGTGTCCTACAGCAAAGAATACTAAGTATTACCTACAGGGTCTTTTACTAAAATATTTTAAGAACCTTTCAAACATTGTGGAAAAGTAATAAAGTATTGAGTATTTACTTTGCATATACATATAAGGTCCTTCTTAAATAGTGCACATAATTTTAAGGGATCAATGTACTCATGCATACAAACAACTTTTACTATGGTATCAACATTGAAATCGCGAAAAAAAAATCAGCTGTTCCATAGAAAATTTAAAATCGAATAGATCAAAATGTATGGAACAGCTGTTTTTTTTTGCGATTTCAATGTTGGTACCATAGTAAAACCGCCTTCAAAAAACCTGAAAACAAAAACAGCTTAAAAATTAAATACCTCTAAAAAGCAATAAATAATATTCGAATCATTCGTTACACATATCAATATTAATAAAACACGTCTATTGAAGTCGGGTGGGGCTGGAGGACAACATTTTTTTCTAAAAGCCCCACCCGACTTCATTAGACGTGTTTTATTAATATTGATATGTGTAACGAATGATTCGAATATTATTTATTGCTTTTTAGAGGTATTTAATTTTTAAGCTGTTTTTGTTTTCAGGTTTTTTGAAGGCGGTTTTTCTTTTTTTTTAAAAAGCTTTTTTATTTTCAACTTTTTAGTGGTAGGTATGTAAGCGCAGCGTGTAAATATTTTTTAACTTTATATTATAACATTTTCAATGGTAAAATGCCCAGAACTCAATTTCCAAATTCACGCTGTTTGTTTTTGAGGAGTTCCGTTGTGTTTTCGTAGTCCAAATCTAGTCCAGAACGTTGCATCGTAAACCATGATTTGGTTTGTTTTGGATTGCCATAAACTTACCAAAACCTAAATCACTTTACATATACTATTTGACTTTGAGGAGTTCCCTTGTGTATCTTCGAAGTTCGAAGTCCAATAACGATGAAATTAAATTGTGACTACTCTTGAAGTATACCCTTTCAAATAAAAAAAGAATCATCTAAATCGGTTCATAAACAAAGATGTTATGTCCGAAATTCCATAAAAACTCGTACGATGGCGAGCTAAATAATTGATATTTTTCAGGATTATGAGAAAACTACTGGCCAGATCTCTGAAAAAAATTTATGGGACCACACACGAACTATGTTCTTTGAGATAAAAAAAGAATTGTACAAATCGGGTAACAACTGACGAAGCTATGTTAAAACATACATAAAAAAAAAAAATAAAAAAAAAATACCGTCGACTTGAGAACCTCCTCCTTTTTTTGAAGTCGGTTAAAAAGTTGTTTGTATGCATGAGTACATTGACCCCTTAAAATTATGTGCACTATTTAAGAAGGACCTTATATTGCCTTAATTTACCTACTTAACCATTTCGGATTTAAATAATGGGTTCCTTATAAAGTAACGTAGTCTCAACTTTTTATTTATGCACTTCGTGCGTGATCGAAGTTTATGCAAGATAATTTACAAAATAATTCTAAGTAACTTCAACTTAGAAACTGGTCGCAAGTTGCTCTCACCACGCTCCCATACATTAACAAAAGATAATAAACCAAAGGAAATTCAATTAACACTTGAATTGCTTTTAGGGAATGAAATTGATCGTGTCGAACGGGAATAAACGACGCGTCTAGAATGTTCTTTTGTGGCGGCGGCAATTAAGGCGGTGTGGGTGGACGCTAATGCTCTCGGATAAACGAATAATTAACGAATCAATTCGATTACACCCGATGGGCTTGAGCCGCACCTCTAGTGCAGGGGCCTGGGGGCTTTTTAACGGCGACACATGAGGCCAGCCCCTGTAAGCAACACATAATAAAAGTAGATCGTGAAATTGTGGGCAAAGTATGCAACTTTTTACACTTAAGTACCTACTTATTATGTTTTTATTTTGAGTATAAGTTATAATTTGTTAAAATCTATAAATCACCGTACGCCTCATCAAAAATTACAAAGTGAAGCCCAATTTGTAAAAACAATGCAGAATTAACCATCTGTCAGTATCATTAAGTAAACTCGCATACCCTTACACAGGGAAAGGTGAATTTTCAATTATTACACAGACCACAATTACGAGTATAAATTTTTTACTATACGAAATACTTACTAACAACTTTGGTTACCGTTTTGGTAAACGTTTAAAAACTATAATCACGGCTTGTGATTAAGTAATAGAAGTAACATGCTTACATAGAATCTCTTGAAAACGAATTTTAATTTATAACTAAGGTTACATAAGAGATGCCTAAAAATACGCACATAAAAAAATACATAATGATGATTTTAAAAGTCGCCAATAAGGCAATAATTAATCCATAAGGTAGGACGTTTAGTTTAGTACTTTATTAAGTATTATATATTCTGTAAACTTTATGAATCTATTAAGAGGAGCTCGGTGGCGCAGTGGCTTACCGCCTGGCCCAGCGATTGCGGAAGTTAAGCAACGTTCGCAAGGGTCGGTCATGGGATGGGTGACCAAAAAATTATTATCTCGAGCTCCTCCGTGCTTCGGAAGGCACGTTAAGCCGTTGGTCCCGGCTGCATTTGCAGTCGTTAACACCCACCAATCCGCATTCTGCCCGCGTGGTGGGTTATGGCCCATCCTCCTTACCACCCATAAGGAAGGCCTGTGCCCCAGCAGTGGGGACATCAAAATTGGCTGATGGACAAACTTTATGATATTGCTAATTTTAAGTACCTACACTATCTTGAAAAAAATACATGCTTTACATTCATCAGATTTAGAAATCTATAAATAACTTTCCCGTTTTTTTTAAATTCACTCATTCAACAATGTGTTTTGAAATAATGAAAGGACACAACGAAATTAACCATTAATCTGTTTTGTAGCAAAAAGGTTACAATAATCGTTTACTCGGAAAAGTGTAGTTATTCTGGACGTTGCGACAAACGAGCAAACGATTCATAATTACTACAATTACCTACCCAATGAAATTAATTACTCTTCAAACCCGTTTCTAAATACCGTCTCATGTTGCCAACGTTGGTTGATTCTGTGCAGACATTGTAGTGAAATAATTTTCCAATAAATACGCCGACCAGTTAGTAAAATAATAGCTTTATTAACTTGGGTACAATGCGACAGTGATCCGCTTCAACTACACGCGAAAATTTATGCCAAAGAGAAAATTTTCTCTCTGAAGTTTTGAAAAGCGCTCTGAAGTTAGTCACTTGAAGTTACTTCGTACGTTGTTAAATTTATCGCATTGTATGTTCGCTCATTTTGAGTTTTGATTATGTGACCTTGTTTACTATATTTATTTCATTGCAATATTTTTACTTTCTATAGTCAGTAGTTTAGTAAAAGACCTATGAAAAGCTTTTGGATATAAATTTTCAATTCGATGCCTTAACATAGGTAGTCTTAGTATATCATGCTCTCTTTAATCATTTCTGCGGTGGTGTCGTATGAGGCGGGTCGTTACGTTCCCTCAAATATGGTTGAGCGAAGAGATGGCTGGTTCATGCGTCATGTTCGGGAACTGGTGCTGCCAGTGGGAATGGGTCTGCTTCTGACTACCTATCTTAATGCATATTGAATTGTATGTTTTTCTTTTATTTTTATTTATTGTAACAGCCTAGACTGAATAACAAGTTCAAACTTTGAATTTAGCTTAAAATCTGTAAATTGATTAAGAAATTTGAAACTCATTAAGAAATGAGCTAATTCAATAATGTTATTTATTTGTTAATCTTTGTTAATATAAAGTCTGGAAACGATATACATATTTGTAAATATCGTTCCATTCCATCTGATAAAGCTGACAAGTTTTTTGCGCCCATTTTTCTTGTCAGTTAAAAGACGTCATAATGGGTGGTAGGGTAAAAGAATTGACGATTTAAAAATGCTTATTATGTGAGCTTATTTAAATAAAATATATTTCATTTCATTTCATATACAAAATGTAACGGAATCGATATGATAAGTAGGTACAAATAATGAGTAAAAAGGGGCAGGGGAGGGTAGAGGGAGGGGAGGGGAGAGGAAAAAGGGGAAAGCGCGCTAGGTGGGGAACCGCCTGATTTTGATGAGATTAAAACATTTCTATTTCTAGTTAACGGTTCCATAAGGATTTTCTTGAATATCCACGCGGACGAAATCGCGGGTAGAAGCTAGTATTATACAAACATGTTCCAAAAATAGGTAGATAAGGGACCATCAAACTAAACAACTTTAACTATAGGACCAACTCTGAAATCGTGAAAAAAAATTAGCTGTTTCATACATTTTGATTGTTTCGTTATAAATTTTTGTATGAAACAGCAGATTTTTTTCACGATTTCAGAGTTGGTTGGTACCTTGATTTAAAATTTATTCAATTTTCGGCATTAGGGGTTTTTTGTAACACGTTGTGTGTTAGTTTTATAACAAAATCACTATTTGGTTAATAAGACTCACAATCAGCCCTTTGGACTATCAACTGTTTATTATTTTGTCGGCAAAATGTTGATCTCCTGCACTAACGACGAAACAAATCTTTTTATTACTCAAAGTCCATTAAAGTTTTATTCGCGCGCTTCAGCGGCCGGCGCGCATTGGAGCTCGCTCGTTTCCGCGACAAATGCACTTTTAAGTCAGTTTTAATGTCTTGCCTTTTAATGTTGTAATGCTCCCCCCCCCCCTAACAAAACTATAAACTATATGATGAATGATACTATGATGAGACCTAATGAGAGCTAACGATACCTACCTTACCTAACGCTTATTATACCTGGTGATGGAATTTTATTGGATTCTAGTTCTTACTGTTTTACTACATGGATTGGTGATATTCTAACCCTAGCATAGTTAACCTAACGCATACCTAACTACAAATCCCATTCATGTTGATTAGCCGCTAAACGGCTTCCGAACTAACTATCCCTACTTGTGATTCCATTAAATGTTTTATCTATGTTTTGCCTAATTTATTTTCCCTAACCCTATTTTATTGCATGCTAGAATAATCTAATATTAATGCTTTTGTAAGTGTGAAATGGGCGCGTAATGTCTAGTGATATTTCCCAAGTTGTAATCCGTAATTACCCTAAGTTCTCGAATATTGCTGGGTGGATATAAATATTAACTTTACATGACTAACTTTAATTATTTATGCTTCGATAGATAATGAACTAAGAACCTATTACTAAAAGAAGGAATTTACTTTGCCTGATTTTCCTACAGAATAGAAATTAAGATATTAATTGCTCATTCCAAATTGACCCAACTTCATACTAATCTGTTACTTTGTTTAATGCTTAGAAATAACTATGTTTATCAAATAAAATACCGATCTATTTTATTACGGAGGACCCTAATCCATTAGATTTCTACCTTATGATGTCATGGTCAAGCTATATCAACTTTATTGATAAATTTATTACTAGTTAGTTATAACTTCAACAATGAATTACTAGTGTCCGCCTGAAGTGTTAATGGAAAATTGAGAATTTACCTATTTTACTACTATACTATCAGTTATAAAGAATCTATTATCTATGTCAACAATGTTTCAATTCATATCTTTGGATTTATTTGACAAATTTTAATAATCATAGCCGGCCCGACTGCGGCTTTTAGAAAATCTCTAGAATTTGTTAATTTTCTAACTTTAAAAGGAATAATATTATATAAATATCTTGGAAAGTATCTTAGGGTTGCCTCTCACCTAGTTTTCTATGTTAATGCCAAAACCAATACTGAAATTATATTATGAAAATCTGAATGTTTTGCTTTTATGATTTATTTCTTTATTTCTATTCGTCTAATTTGATGTATAGATGTCCTAGCTCTGAACAAAGGATATGGAACCAACGCTTTGACTACAAGATGAGTTTAGTAAGTATGTTTTGTAACATTAAGTATGTGCTTAAACAAATGGGCTTCGCTCATCGCTATTGGATTGTATAGTTGGTCGTTGCCTATCTTCAGTTTAATGTGTTTATACCCAAAGAAGAATATGATCAGACGGTTTCCTAGTTAATGGTATTGATTCCTCATCTTACAACAAAAGTACTCGCTTTTATCACTAGGTCTCAATCATTCCTGTTATTACAACTATTACTTAATAAAATTACCACTAAATAGATATTATTACTCTTTTGATACAACCAGGGAAACAGAATTTAAGTTTGTAATTTTCCTAAATAAGCCTACTCCAATCTCATACCAATTCTTAATATTTGTTACTATACCATGGAGATTTTAATAGTCCTCTAGCGATTAGAAATGGAGATACTATAGGAAAGAGATAAGCGTTTCCTCCTACATTCCGCTGAATGAAGCAAGTACGAACAATGTTGATAGAAATTGGTCAAAGTGAATTCATGAGTTAATTGGAGTATTGTTATAAATTAGTAGGGTATAAGAGGGTATATCGAGCCATAACAGACAATAGGGTAAAAGGAGGTAACTCGAGCTATAAAGAAGTTAAGTTTGGGTAATTCTACTCCGCTACCAAATATTAGTTTATTTGTCATATACAACGTTATTCTAAGTAATGTAAATCATCCAATGTCGACTTAGTTTATCAAGATAAGAGAGGTAATTTGAAGCAAGTTAAGGAGTTATAGTCGCCTAAAATCAAGGTATGGATAAACCCGTCTTCGTCACTGATTTAGAATTTATTTGCTATCTTTAGTGTTACTCAAAATATACAATGTGGCTTTCCTGGCTAGATACGAGCCCCTCCTCCGCTCAGTATGGTAAGCCTCGTCATCCGAACTGGGCAACTTTCCCCCAGGAATCCAGCCAATTACAATCTTTCTTTAAATTAAGTACTATAAAGTATATGATCAATAGTCTATGTTTGTCTGTAGTCTTTCCAACAACAAGAGGACAAGCAAAATGCTCCAAGCGATTTCCCAGTTTTTCACAATTGAGATATTCTTTTCTCAAATGTGATGGCTGAATTCAAAATTAACTGTAATTTTTTTCTTTTTTTTTTCTAAATTCTGATTTATCTTATATCAACATAAATTCAATCTTACAATTTATGAACTTAAAAAAAGGGAATAAGTACTGGAAAATCTAGGGATTTCAGAAGGAAAGTTTATTAAATTTAGGGACATATAATAAATAAATATTTGCGTTAAACCTTTCCTACTTTTGAACAATAGCTTGGATTGCATTGTCAAAATGGCATTGAATAAATCTTCTTATGATTATTGTGTGATAAACTTGATATTGATTTCCCTTAAATTGAGTCGACTGTTAAATTTGATTTAGAATATTTAACTCAGAGAATACTTTGATTCCAGTAATCGTGAACTTAACATATTCACCAATTTATTTGATACTTTCATAGTATATAAATGTTGGTCAAAGTATTGTTTAGTGCTACATACCGAGCATTATTTTGTTAATTTGTGGAAGCTTACTCAAAAATTGTGTCTTGTGATATTAATGAGTTGGAATTGACATGGCTCAAATAATATCACGGGTCAACATTACACCCAGACTTTTCTTTGGCATTCATCCACATTTATTACCAAAATATTTTATTTTATTTATAGTCAACAGATTGAACCGTGGTCAAAATTAGTAAAGTCAGCCCAATTCAAAGATATTACTTCTGTTATGAATTGATAGTCTATTAGTTAATTAGATTGTGCGTCCAGCTAGCTTTAGCACAATAGTAGGTAGATGTTTTTCATTCACTGAAATTTATTTACAATGCCACTTCACAACACCCATAGATGCCACTGAGAATTTAAGATAACAAATTCACTAATACGTTCCCATTTAACCCTCCAACTTGCTCGCATTTACCTGCCTATGACACAACCTAAAAATCATCATACATTTTAATTTACTTTTGTCATGATCCGCCATGTTGTTTATCATAATTAGCTTGGATGAAATGCATCACTTAGTGAACCAATAGCGGCCATTTTGTAATGCACCTTGCAATTTTCCTATCGATAAATAATAATTCGGCCATTTTGTTGAATTATGCCTAACTTATCCTACAACAATTTCGAGTCTAGAATGCTAATTTTACAATGTGATGACCTACCTAACTAGATTTTCGCTCGTTCCACATGCCTGCTTAGCAGATTATGCGCCTATTCCGCTCTATTGACGACCATTCACAACACCAGTATCACAAGCCCCCCCCAGGTTTTGTGATACTCTACCAAATTTTCGCGCAGTTAACCCTACAATTGACCTATGATTTTACCTGCCTAGTTCAGACTACATGAGAATTTCCTATGCCAATTTTTGTGGTTCTTACCAGCGCCACACGTCGCCCCATTCCTGTACAGTTTTGAGCGGCACTCACCTAGCATAACCTATCAACCTTTACGTGCCAGAATCGGAGGGGAAGGAGCCGATTCCGGGGCCCTAGCTCAAGGAATAATGAAAACCTGCCCTCGGGGCTTAAACGGAAAACAGAACTACGTTCTAACGGCAGCACTTGATGAAGCCTTTTTCCATATTAAGTCACGCAGGCTTACATTATGTGACTAACTAGGCAGACCAACGAATTGGCCGCCCGTTTATGACGCCACAATCATAAACTTCAATTTTACCTAGTACCCCCCTCGAAAGTCCATAGCGAATCGCCCCAGTACGACACAATCCTATTTTTAATTATTCAAGATAAAAACTCCCTTTCCCACATTCCATTTCATATGAAATTAGTTTTAGAAAATCTATTTTCACTAATTCTTGAATTTACTTGATACAGCTACGTTAATTTGATGTAAACTTTGCAACCAAACTATATATTTCAGTCAGGCCTTAATTTTACCATTTAAAGCTCATCTGAAACATTTCCCCAAAGGTTAGAAACTTGCCCGTGCAAGACCTATACACATAGACTTTCGTTTCTTTCACTTATTTGCTGACTATTTCGGTCTTGAGTTAAAGAAAAACTTGTTCAGCAGCCATCTTACAGAGGGAAGTGTGCTTGCGTCTTCTTCGGTGAGCGTCAGTAAAGGAAAGAGGACCGGCTCCCCCGCGCCCGGCCTTATATACATGCGGAAAAGTTACCTCTGCGAAAATCTTGATGACGCTTAATCTTATTGGTTCTTAATTTTTTAGAGAGCCCTGTCACTAATTTTTCTAATTTACCCAATAATGGGGTAATTTCTCCCTGAACTAATCTACCTATCTCGCGAATATAATAATAGGAACCCGTAATTACTTCGATACTCACGATAGTTATAATTATAAATATAATTAGTTTTGCTTATTCTAGAATTTACAAAACTCCTCACATACGCAAATATTGTTCTAACTTCCTAATGACACAATCGATTTAACCTTCCCTGTACGTTTGAAACATCTTTTGGTCTATCGCTATTCTAACCTCCCAAGAAAAATCTTATAATCAATAAATATGTTATCTGACCGCTTTTATTATTTCCAATCGACGCATAGCTTTATTTAATAATAGCAACGAATTGATAACAAGAACCCAATGATATTATGCTTAACCAACCAAACTTGGGGTATAATAACGCTAACAACGAAAATTACTCACATACGTAACCTACTGTTGTATGTGCCCTATTTTGTCGCCTCATCTTACAATTTGCCTCTTCAGTCACTGAATGAGTTTATCTACATACTATGGTATTTTAAAAATATTTCAAACCCTCTCTGTCTCTAACTTTTCTTTCTTGTGCAAAAGTAATGGCATCATTTTTATTTCTTCATCTATTCGCCGTTTCTATCGTTATTTTACTGAAAGAGTCACTTTTACTGAAAGGTAACCGTTGAATATCCTTCCACATAACATTTAACCTATTCATATACCTATTATTGTGGGTAAATGATTTGTAATCTCCAAGTATTATTCAGAAAATATAAAATCAATTAAAGTTTTTATTGTATTTGCAGGTTTACTATACTGAATATATGGATATCATATTTCTTACTGTAAGATAATCAACGTCGTTTATAAAATCTAAGCATATATTTTCATCTATTCAAAACAAAAGCACATTTGATCGCTTATTGATGAATCGAAAATACACCAAATCTCACAATTTCGAATATACTAGCCTTAAGATGAATCCCGGCCTTAACACCCTCGACTCATACATACATACATACGCGACCTCTTTTGCCGTTCCCCTGGCACGGAACCTTGCTCTCGAGTCCGACTCGCACTTGGCCAGTTCTTTTCCCATATTATATTACTAAGGGTACTTTATAGACTCTAACTGGTAACATTTAATTTTACACGTCACTATTGCGAATTATGATTGGTTACTTTAAAATCTGGCGCCATGTAGCTTAATCTTAGGAAAATCCACGCCCACACAGATTCCGAGCTCTCGATTGGCTACCACAACATTTTCCCTTCGTGTTTTGTTTATGAACAAAGGAAAGCCACGATCCATTCTACGGTAGATTGTTTTTATGTCTAGTTCCTTTTACAACTTTTTACTAGTTATCGTTCCTATTTAATGTTTATTTATTACAAATATAATCATTCGTATTCTTCCTTTACTTTTAATATTAAATGATTTTACTTTATTCATAATCCCAAGTTTAATTTACAAATAGTGTTTTTTGAAATTAGCTGAAAACGAAACGCGATATGTGTGTTTACACCAAACCTAAACATTATTTTACACATTTAGAATAACTAAATTATTATTTGTTTATTTTAATATTTTATAATCATTCGACTTCCTTTTACCTTATAAATTTTTAATGATATAATTTACCAAGGATTATTTCGTTCTCTTTTTTTTTCTCTTTAAAATATAGAGTGATTTTTCTCTATGGATTATCACTTTAGTTCCAAAAACGGCCACCAAATGTCAAATGCATTTGTCTATGTAAATGTCAACCTATTGTTTATTATTGTCGAACCATATTTTCAGGTTAAAGAAATCCCGCAAAAGTATCCGTTTTTTATATAGAAATATGATATTTCGTGTATGTTGTATTTGCAAATCGCAGTCATAGCCTACAATTATCTGTGATCAAAGAGTTTGTGCTACAAGAATACTGTTGTAATTGCAGTAAATATCGTAATGCCAGACAATATGCATTGAAAGACAACCCAAATTGCATAAACAACCCCTTTTTTATTAAAATGAGAATAAACATCCCTTCAGGTAAGTTATTCAACGAGTTTATTTATTGATTCAATCACATAACTTTATTTTTTTATTGCTTACAATTATTTTTTTCCAACCCTGGACTTCTTTGTATCTCGCAGATTTACAAATTATCACTAAGATAGAGTTAATTGAAAGAAATGGAGTCTCCAAGGCGATAGAAAAAGGTAATACATCCAATTGGAGGCGATGGGGTTATTAAGGAGCAACAAAATATCTTTCCCAGTGCCGGTTCATAGGTCAGTAACCCCTCTTATTTTTATTTTTATTAAATATTTGAGAAAAAGATAACATGTTCAATTTTGAACTGTTACAATGTGACCATTCATTTGCGATTTGCCTTTTTTAAGACATTGAAAACTGGTTGTAAACTAAGTTATTTATTAAGATAGCCATGTGATGCGCATTTTGTAGGTTTTGTTTTAAAATTAATGTCATCATTATCAGTTTAATAATAGTGTGACAGGTAAGATGGAGAAGAGAACGATGCACTGCACCGACCCTAAATAGGAATGTCTGAAAATTATCAAATTGTCTGATAGAAAATGTTAATTAGCCAATTTGATTGTTATCCAGACATACCCCATAGGGAGATGTCGAGTTTAATAAATAGCGCCCTTGACAAATCTAGAATAGAATTCAAAATCAATAATATGTTTAAGCACCTATGAAATAGTTATTTGTTATACAAGTGACCAAAATCAAATTGTGCTGCGAGTGGCGACTTTAAATCACGAACTAGCGAAGTAGTCTAGAATTGAATCACGAGCGTAGCGAGTGATTCTAATATAGACTACTGAGCACAGTGAGTGATTTAAAGGCACGAGGCAGAACAACATTTTGGTCTCGTGTAAAACATACAACTTTTCACCTCGACCAGCGAGAAAATTCCGCGAGACTTTCCTGGTAAAAAAGCTTATTTCAGCATTAGAAACTTGTTCACTTAACTCTTTTGGAGTTAGACAACTATCTTCATCGTTGGACGCATTCATTTTTGTAATTCATCACAAAAATAATTCAATCAAACCTATGCTGAAAAATTTTATTCATAGAGTCAGTAAAGTAGATTCCCGTCCGTCGTTTTGATTACATTGCGTTGTGTTTTTCTCTTATTCATTAATATTCCGTCTTATTTATTTATTTATAATCATAAAACATATATTTGTTAATTAATTTCATTAATTTTTCTTATTTCATATTTGTTTCATACATGTGACCTCATTACCTACATACTCTTTATTTCGAATTATCAACCTTCTTTTTTAACAATCCTTATTTAAAACTCCTTGGTATATCCGTGCATTTTATTTTTTTACTTTTTAATCCGTGTATGACACCATAAAGCACTCTATCTATCCTTTTCTTACATATCAATTTTACAAGTGTCATCCTTGTCACTTTATTTGTTTTTTCTTTATTATTTTAAAAGTTGGTGTTAGAAATTAAAAAAGCACTTTGTCTCACGCTCGCAGCAAAAATCGATTTTGCTGCGAGTTTTTACGCGCCAAAAGCACCCTTTTCGTGCTGGAGAGGTGAAAAAAATATTTTTGTGCATTCATTAGAGACCCTGCTAGCTGTCCTCACATTTGCGAGCATCTTAAAAATTCTGTGGAAGTAAGTATTTTGCAAGATTTTCTTTAAAAAACTACCATTCACCTAATGCGATACCTAACACTTTCTCTCACGATATATCTTGGTGGTTCAGGCGAATGAGCGCCTGAGAGGCTACAACGAAAAAAAAATCACGACATTCGTACGATATTCGTCGTCCGATTGACTTTCCTTTGGATCTTATTCTTCAGCTAATAATACCACGCAGCGGAAGATCGTCGTCCGTTTATCGTGGTGCGGGCTCCCAGCGCGGAAACACGGCGGCGCGCGGGAATATATAGGTAGATTGCTGGTTTTCTGACGGACAGATGCTTGCAGTGCGTGAGGGAGCTCTAATCTATGTCGCCCCGCGCCGGGATCCCGCTTATGAGCTCTCGCAGACTACAGACTTTCTATCGACCGATAGATAGTTGGGTCGGACCGTTTTTATTATACAACGTGTTAATGAATTAACGCAAAATGAGAAAACCGTTTCTTCGGACCATCAAACTGGACTACTTTTACTATGGGACCAACTCTGAAATAGCGAAAAAAATATCAGCTGCTTCATACATTTTTATATTTTCGTTATTATACTTTTTGTATGAAGCAGCTGATTTTTTTCGCGATTTCAGAGTTGGTCCCATAGTAAAAGATGTTTAGTTTGGTGGTCCGAAGAAACGGTTTTCTCATTTTGCGTTATTTCATTAACACGTTGTATTATGAAGGATCGGCCTATGCCAAATCATTGTAATGTGCTCACTTCCATATACAGACAGACAGACAGACTACAGACTTTCTATCGGCCGATAGAAAGTCTGTAGTTTGCGGGGACTCTAACGCAGCGGACGCCCTCAGAGCAGGCTTTTACCCCGCTCCTTGCCTCAGGCCTATCATCAGCGCCGTGCGTGCGCGCCGGCCCGCCTCCCCGGCGCCGGAGGACTCATTAATCCAACCCTGTAATTTGGACCCTCATACGCTCCTAATGTCCCCACGGTAAATTAAACCTGGAGATAACACAAGAAAGATATAAAGAATCTTTTTTTTTCGATATCTAATGCGGTTTAGTTTTTGATAATGTTCTTTATTTTTCCGAAACTGCGGTTTTTGACTCGTGGTCCCACCCATTTTGTCCCACTAATTTTAAACACTAGGGTTCGTAGTCCAACTACTGGAACTAGTGCCGTGACTGAAAAGAATCCACAAAATTATTCTCAAATCAAAACATCTTACTTTAATATTATAAATGCGAATGTCCATTTGTTTGTTACGCCTTCACGTCTTAACTAGTGAACCAATCATCATGAAATTTTGTATACACGTTCTCACAGGTACAGAGAAGGACATAGGGTACCTTTCAACCAGAAAAAAATGTACTGTTTCCGAGGGATACTAAAAAAATTTCCACGCAGACGAAGTCGCGGGCGGCCGCTAGTCTTACTATAAATTGCGTAAATTTATTAGGTTTTCAACTTTACAAGTCATATTGTTTGTGTGTAGTTTTTCATCTTTTCACTTCTTGATCGCCTGTGGTTTTTGGAAAATTAAATAATCTCTGCGTTATTGATCCGGTAAACCTGCCTACCCTTATTGAACGGCTAAACAAAATTGCTGGTATGGTGTGATTGCAAGTTACACCATTAACGAATGAAATAAAACTTGTTACATGTTATTATATAACACTAACTAGCACTAGATAAATACCATTTACTATTTTGATTAATAACGCACAAGTTTACACAACACCAATTTACGAATTACCGAGCAATCAGACACAACTACCGCTCTATGTAACATACATAATAATATTACTATTAGAATATTACGTACAACATCCCTAATTGTTACATCACCTCAATCGACTTTTGACCTAACTGCAAAGACGTTAAAGTTTAAAATAAGTCGAAAAAACTTGTCTTTTTTGGTCTGATGTGGTGTCGATTGTACTGTAATCTAGTTTGAAGCAATTTATTTAGCCAATAACTGTCATAACTTGGGGCCATTTTGTTCTATCATCTGTAGAAATAAATCTAACTGCATGTTGTTCAGTAATTATTATATAGTTTTATTGCGAGATGCTGCTTCCACTGTTACCTAACGTGTATTTAACTTTCACTGTGTCAGATAAATGCTGGTAAACTACAAGCATTAAGACAGAATAGTTGTTATATTTTAATTAACATTTGAATAAAGTAAAAACAGTTTATATTAGAGAGGCCGACGAACAGTGAACCGCCTATATAAACTTAATACCAAAATGATTTGCAATTTGAGCATAATTAACTCTTCTTGTGATGTTATTAGTATTTATAGGACTCTAGACAAATACTGTCTCCATCAGAAAAACATTTACAAAAATTAATCCAATTTTTAATCCGAAAACGATCCATTCTACACTTCGCGTCTCCCAAAGGATCCACTAACATCAGTTACGTTGGTTACGTATTCAATCAGCTAGGCATATAAATGTTTGTATAATGAACATTCAATATTTGTAGCCGTATTCCATTTTTTTTTATAAATTAGCTAGGTAGGTATAATAAGAGTTTACTTTAGTGACTATATTGTACCGTGCTAAGTAAATGACCACAGACAACCCAGTATCCATTGGAAGCTTTTGTAGTTTTCACTCATTTTAATTGGACAAACTCTATGGAAGATTCTTCAAAGATTTTAGTGATAAACTTTCACCAATTTCCACGCATTCCTTATCATCATCCATTACTGAACCATAGAGCATTATGATTGCTTTTAATAAAAACCCGAATTACATCAACGGCTGGGTATAGACAGTGTTTTTGACCCGGGACTCAAACGGCGGTCCGCGCCGCACTCGAATCGATTCGACACGGCCGAGCACACCGCGCCGAAAGCAAATTGCCTTAGTCTCGAAAAAAATATATAATGGTCTCCAGAGAATAAAGACGTAGTCGGAGCGATAGGTTGATTGTGTGGCGAATCAGTAACACCTTGGTGGATCCATGACCGACCAAACCACACACAAAACGTGACTAGAAGGCTGTTTGTGTGCCTAGACAAAATTACATTTGGAAAAGCGCGATGAACTTCGATAAGTAAACATTTATTAGATACCTATTGATATTTTCTATGACACCACATTTGTCGACTGTTCGAAAAATCACCGTGTAGATCGTGAAAATTTATAGGTATAATATCCTATTTATGCTTTAGGAAATAGACTATCTAAGAACGACCGAAAACAGTCTTAAATAGTTGTGAGTTGACCAGACAAAAAGTCTACAAAAAGCAGTATCTACATAAGAAAGTTTCAGTTTCAACTTAAAGTCGGAAAAAATACAAAGAAACATTCTCATTGCACTTTTTAGTGAGTAATGTATCTACCTAATTTGTAATTTTTGTAAATAAAGGATTAAATTGCAAACAACAAAATAAGTACCCAATCAAAAGTTCGAGTTTACACATTACTTTACTACTTATGTTCAATTTAAAATTATTGATGAAATCAAATCTCAAATCTAATTGAAATGTTGCGATGAAATATCAAAGTATTATATCAATTTGCTATAGATGTTGGAACTGGCGATCAACTTTTTTTGTCGGTTATAAATCAGCAATCAGCAAAAATTAAGCACCAGTCAAGCTTAATTAAAAAATATTGGTGTCGAAAATAATCGAGATAAAACCCCACCGAATATCGGCGGTGATATCGAGATTTCCTTTTAAAAGCACTTGTTGAATATATAAAAAATAATTAGTGCATTTTTGTGCGCACGGAAAGCATTAAAAAACGATAAAATCGCCGTTTTACGGTTGACCGAAAACGATATTATCTAACGTAATAATTGTGGATATTTATAAAACTCGCTAACGACCGCCCGCGGTTTTGTCTGGTCAGTGACCTACAAACTCTGACTAATTTTACCATTAACACAGCATTTATGTCAAATTTGATTAGCATTATATCTAAAATCGAATATGATTAACTCGCATAATTTTGTTAATGATTGTATTTTAATTACGTTGACACAATCTAGCATCTGTCCCATGTCGATAATTTAAAAGAAGACGTCAAAGTGGACTTATAAAAACCGAATAAGTATCTGCACTACGCATAATTACTTATCTTTATATTTGATACATGGCTATGATAAAAATGTAATTGGTTAGCAGTGAAGTTTGTTAGTTTATGGATAAAATTTGAAAAGAAAATTACCTAATTAAGTACTAGTACCTACTCGTAAAACTCGCCCAAGTACGAGTCTACTTAAAGTCCATTCGCTTAGATAGTGTCGGTACACCCACAAGCACTTGTGTTCAGAGACAGGAATACGGCACCCTGATTATCTAAAAAGAAACTATTTAGCGACCGGTTGCATTTGACATCCATTGCTACTTTTCTTTGGTATGTTTTTTTTTACCCCAAAGAAAAGTAGCAATGTATTACGTTCATTTGTGAACTGCGACCAGTCGCTAGGCGGTTTCTAATTAGATAATCAGCCCGCCGGTAACAAACACAACCTTTCACTACGGCAGTTTACGGCACTTCTATGTAAACTGCCAAAATCCAAATTCACTTGCGGGTGTACGCCGCACGCGGTATCCTTTGTTTATGCGGCGGCATCCTTTGACAAGAAACGGCACGTGCAAAGGCGGTGAGATAAAAGGGCGACTCTATCTGAGCGAACGGACTTTACCTTTGTTCGTAAAATTTTAATATTCGCAAAATATTACATAATTGCACGGGACCTGAAATTCGTAGGTAAAGTCCGTTCGCTTAGATAGTGTCGCCCTTTTATCTCGCCGCCTTTGCACGTGCCGCATCTTGTCAAAGGATGCCGCCGCATAAACAAAGGATACCGCGTGCGGCGTACACCCGCAAGTCAATTTGGATTTCGGCAGTTTACATAGAAGTGCCTAGTGAAAGGTTGTGTTTGTTACCGGTATTCCTGTCTCTGAACACAAGTGCTTGCGGGTGTACCGACACTATCTGAGCGAACGCACTTTACCCATAGCTTAAAACTCAATTACGGTTGACTGGTAGAAAATGCCTAAGGCGTTAAGTCCGCCTATGTACCTACATTGTGCATGAAGAATTAAATAAATCAATTGGGAAGGTTTTTTTATGCACAACCGGAGAGAGCTCCCTAAATATTCGAAAACCTAATT
Source organism: Agriphila tristella (assembly GCA_928269145.1). Classification (NCBI taxonomy): domain Eukaryota; kingdom Metazoa; phylum Arthropoda; class Insecta; order Lepidoptera; family Crambidae; genus Agriphila; species Agriphila tristella. The sequence goes on from OV743442.1 coordinate 22,236,221, forward strand.
AGGTAATTTCACTTCCTTTCCTACATGTTTTAGAAACTTAATCCTGCTATGAACCACAGTATACAACGTGAAATTTTAATCATTTGGTTCCCGCCGTGGGGTGGTTCCACTCATAATTACAAGCAACTTTTACTATGGGGCCAACTCTCCTGCTCGCAAAAAAAAACTATGAAAAGCAGCCATAGACAGATTTAAGACCAGATGAAAATGGATGGACTTTATCTGGTCTTAAATCTGTGTATGGTCACTTTCCATAGGCTTACTATTATTTGTGGCAATCAAACAAAGCTGTAGAACACGACAATAGCTAAACCATGTGGTAAACCTCGAAAACTAAAAAAAATAAAATTTTTGGAGATATACAAATATAGGTTACGGCGGGTTGCGATCTGTAAAACTTGGGTTAAAGGATCTATAATTTCGTAATATCACAACGGCGAGCGGTAAACTTTTTGGTAATTTAAATGTATTACGGGCTACTGTACTACAAGGTGTATTTGTAACCACTCTCCAAATTTTAAGGATGTGTTTAGTCCAAGAAACTGAACAACTTTCTCTAAGAAACATACGGTCAAATATTTAAAAAAAAAGACTTTTAAATTTTCATACAAATCAAAGAGATCACGTGTTCAGTTTAGTATGGGATGACCAAATTTTTTTGGCGTATTTCGACATATGTTTCAAGTTTCAGTTTCGTGAACTGAACACATCCTTAAAATTTGGAGAGTGGTTACAAATACACCTTGTATAAGTTTTAAAAAGTATCGGGAATATGTCAATAAAAAGACCCGCGTAAAAGAGGTCGTTCAAATTTTTTTACTGCATGTTGGTAGCACTGTACTGATTAAGCGCGCAAAATTTGAGCGGGATCTGTCATTTAATTTGTTTTAAACTACACTTTTTGTTGGTGATAGTTTTGAGTCCTCGGCGATTTTGATGATAATGCACCATCACACACAGCCATTATAGTGAAAGAGTTTTAGCGAAAAATTCAACAAAAGTTCTCGACCAAGCACCGTATTCACCTGCTATGGCTCCGTCTGACTTTTTTTTATTTCCCAAGTTAAAATTACCACTTCGAGGAAAACGTTTTGAGTCGATAGAAGCCATAAAAGAAAATTCGCTGAATGAGCTAAAGGCCATACCGCAAATAGCCTATGAAAAATGTATGGAAGACTGGGTGAAGCGGTGGAGATGTTGTATTGCAAGCGATGGGGCCTACTTTGAAGGCGATAAAATAAATTTAGATGAATGATTTGTATTTTTTGTTTTATTGACAAATTCCCAATACTTAGTACACAGAATGTATATAGGTATAGTACTGTGTATGAACTAAGTAACTTCCAAAGTTAATCAAATGAACTTTTTATCACGGCATTGACTTAATGTACCATAGGTATATCCATATAATCTGTGGCGCATTATAATTACCGATAGAACAAAACCTCGCCGGCCGCCCGTCCGTCCCACGGCCGCGAGCTTTCAATGATCGCTAATGAATGCCAGAGCTTTTTTATTGATACACAACTGGCGTATGCTGGATGTGAAATTGTAATAAATCGTTGATGTCTTTTTAAGGGAGTGTTGGAATTAAATGTAGGTTTATTCCAATGTTTATTTGTATCTGTTTTGTTGTCAGTATTCACAACAAAAACAAATCATAATTCGTGATTTAAATCGCTGTGTGTTCTCTGATGAGAGTTTTGTGAACAACATCCAGCTCCCTTAGCATTGACACGATATACAGGGTTATTCGTAAAACAACAACAACCTCGCACCACAGACAAAAAAAATGTCTTTTCATACAAAACTAGGTCAGCTGTTCGGGACATTTGTATGGAAAGTTGATTTTTTTGTCGGTTTTCGGAAAAGTCGTAGAACAAATATTGTTGTTTATAATGTTAATAATCTACTTCCGCGAGGTTGTTAGTGTTTTACAAATAACCCTGTATATCGCGTGATATAGCGTTTTATCGACACTCAACTGTCAAAATTCATTGTCTTCTGACAGTTTAATGTGATAGATGGCCATATCATACCGCGTTTCGGTGGCCATGCTAAAGGGGCAGGTGGCAGGTGAGGTTTAGGTGGGTTTAGTCCAGACTCCAGCTGGGGAGGCGAAGGCAAAGTGAATTACAGATGGCGCTTAGTCTTTGGAACAATTGTCAGTTTGAACTTAATATTGTCTTGACTGTGTATTACGTGATTTTACTGTCTTAGATTGTATTTTTTTCGGTTTTGCGGACAAACAATGTATTCTATGCTAACTTTAGCTCATATAAAAGAAGAATTACGGAAAAGAAAAGCCAAAACAACAGGCAAGAAAGTTCATAGCAACTTACAAAAAATTGCTAACAAGCATTACATTTCTTTAAATTTCGTGTAAGATTTACAAGTAATCTTTTTATTTCAGATTAGAAGCATATGATTTAAATTTTAACAAAGCAACTGAGTGTGAATTTCCGTGTTTATAGTTGCCTGATGATGCCTTCTGTGCAATAGTAATTTCAGGTTTCTGTACTGGAATTTCTGTACCATCCAAAATTACACGAACCGTTTTATCATATTTATTTTATTATTCTAAGTTTCTTGAATGACTCTGGCATATAAAATTCTATTAATTCTCTGTTTGGCCCCAATATTGGGCTTATTCCATATTTGATATACCTATCAAATTCATCCAAGTTATAAATATGTTAGAAACTGCTGAGGTTGAAATATTAAAGAACAAAGCTGTTATAATTCAAATGTTGTTTTATTTTGGCGAAGCTTCATCAAATTCATGAAACATTCCTTTTGATTTATAATGTTTCTCAGGCTCAGCAAAGGAGAAAATCGAGGAAAAAGCATTTTTTTTTTTATATTTTTTTGCCCACTATTTTTTTTGTTACTGGGAAATCGATGAACTCCAATATTTTACAAGTTACATGCATAACAATGCGGCATTTTCTCAGTATAAAATTAAAAAGTGCAATACTCCAAGAGATTCCCATATGTTTTGACAGTTTCTTTGAGGCGGCTCGGTACCAACGACAAGACGCCACCTATCGGGATAAAATTGCGCTTTTCCTCCCCATTTTAACAGAAATATAAGACTAACTTTCAATTCAGCAAAATTATGCTAAATTGAAATTACATGCAGTTCACTATTTTTTCAAAAACCTAAACACATTTTGTTTTTTCAATGAATCGAAATATTTTATTGTTATGGCTACATCAGATTTACAAATAATGATTTGAAAAGAATCTGTCACAAACCATAGAAAAAATAGAAAAAAAAACATTTGCATATCTTATATGTAAACCAATAATACCTACTACGCTGACAAACATTATACCTATTATCAACTAAATTAGGCACATCCAGTGTCGTGTATAGCATGAACGATTCGTGGTCAAGGCAGTGACGTGGCATTTTTACTATCGACAAAAGATCTCGTCCCTAGTGTCGATATCTCGAATACCTCGTGGACTATGAGTATTTTTTCTTGCGTGCAACTAATCGAAGGTTCGGCACAAAGCGACTGATATTTGTTAGGTATTTCTTAACGGATGTTCGCTTTAAAGTTTTTGTCGGTCGATAGATTCTTAAAGTGTCCTAATTAATCCTGTTTTTTGTCTGTTACCGGTTTTTTGTAATGGAGCTGCTTTTAATTCGCACTGTTGTAATGATAGTGTTCATTTGGAACTTCTTTTTTTCTTTGAATAAACTGAAAATATACCTAGTTAAAGAATACCTACCTACGCACAATACTAGGAAAACACTTTTCCGCGATGAATTTCCCCAAAAAAGAGTATATTTTAGAGATGTGATGGACATGCGGTCATTATTTTCCAAATCAAGACAAATCTAACTGAAATTCGTCGAACTACGAAGAATTAGAAATCCTCGTAGTCCGATCAATCGAACCATTTGGACACAAATATCCTTGTACCTAATTCGATTGACTGAAATTGATCGAACTACGAAGAATCAAGAATCCTCGCTGTTCGATTGATCGAACCTTGATGGAACCATTAAGAATTTTTATTCCGTGTGGTTCGATCAATCGGACAACGCGATCGAACCACGCGGCCGGAAGGATGCACCACAACAATGCAAACTGCAATGATATGTTTAGTAGGCCGGATATCCGGTCATCGGCTATCCGACCAAACCAATACCCGGTACATCTTAATTTTCTTTCCCTAATGTTGTATCTACATGGATGTAGCACTTTTCTTTGATTGTATCATATCTTAAAAAAAGTTGCCTACAGTTTACAAATTTTACTCTATCATTGATTTGTAGTATTGTTAAAGTACTATATAGCACGCTACGGTATTTCAAAATTTTATTTCCCGTCAAAGAAATTTTGTAAAGGTGCTCCCCCACCGGTAGCATTCGCGTGTAATGTAACATTAAAGATTCGTCTTTGAGCATTACATTACAATAATACCTCCCTGACTGACGAGCATTCGCGTGTAATGTAATATTATAGATTCGACTTTCGCATTGATGTTACAAGTTGTATCAATATATTACACATTGTATCATTACAAGGTGCGCATTGTAATGCTCAGTTCTCCTCCTTCACTGATGTATGCCCGTTTTGTATCATTACAAGGTGCGCATTGTAATGCTCCGTTCTCCTTCTTCACTGATGTAATGCTCAAATCTGTAACGTTACATTACACGCGAATGCTCCCGGTGAGAGAGCACCTTAATAGACGACATCTTGCATTAAAAATCATTGACAACTTCACTGAATCGGACCACACAAAGGAGTGATGTCACCCGCGGACCATAAATTACAGGAGTGTCCATTGTGCGCTCAATCCCTTGGACGGGATCATTCCCATATTTCCCATTCGCGGTCCGACAACATTTTGAATTGTACCCTGATTGTAGGCAACATTACAAGAAAATACAGTTCTTCAAGATAAAGAATGGGCATCGGAAAATATCGGAAACAATCGCTTACATACATTACATAACAAAGAAATGAACAAAAAGTAGTTTGGCTCTAAAAGTCATTTAAAATTTCAACTTTATTGCAATGAAATAAATGTCAACGTCATTTCTAAGAAAAGCAAAAACACGATGGCCATTATTTATCTTGTGACGTACTGTAGTAAACGTCATGATGGTGGATATGACTGCAGAATATGTTGCTCCATATCTAGTATCTTTAAGCCTCGATTACATACGCCGATTTGAGGAACCAATTTAGAGTTGCCACTCGTATAAATAAGTTAAATTTTAACAGTGAATTTGCACAAATGACGGAAAGGTCAACATTTTTTATGATTTTTTATTTTCAATTCTCATCTCCAATCTTAAACAATGTTTACTTTTCCGCTATAGTGTAGATTCGATTTTAATCTATTCGAACTTATTCTACAATATTTTATTGTGGCAACCCGAAATTGGTTCCTAGCTAGGAAGCTAAATTGGCGTATGTAATCGAGGCATTAGGTAGGTACCTAAATCATCGTTTTTAGGTTTATGGTCTGTGGTTTTAGCTGACAGGCCCCCCTACTCAAATGGCCAGCACCCTATTCGTTTGAACGCTACGCTTACTATTAAAACTTTATAATAAGCAGTAAACTATAAAATTACGTGCCGTAAGCTTGACTATTCCATACAATAAATCGAAGTCTGTGATTTACATAAGTTTGCGAGTTGAAAAAATCACGAAGTATCACAAGGGGGGACGGGGGGGGTGTAGTGAGATATCACGTGTATTAATTTTTTCATCCATGCATCATCAGGGGGGAGGGGGGGGGGGTTAAAAATTGGCCAAAAAAAAACATCACGTGATTAATGGACGCCCCCTAGTAGGTATGTTCTAGAGTTTTACGAGAATTTTGGTGGATGCTTACACAAGAGTGATTAATAATTCGTTTTTTCTCCGGAAAATTCTCCCCACCGTGGAGTGCTACGGCGCGGTTATATCGCATATTTTTAGATGGAATAGTTTTTGCTGTGCTATCGTCAAAATAAAATAATTAACGTGCCGGTAATTTTTATTTCCTAGAAAATCGTCACCGAAAAATTTCTTATAATCTTTGGTCACATCAAAACGGCCGCCCAGATTCCCGCCTCGTCCCGTCTTTAGAGGCCTCAAAAATGTCCTCTATGTACAAAAACCTTTAAAATAGTCCATTTAGCCGGGGATCCTGCTGGCTGGCGGTGACAAAAAGACGACGGACGAAATTACACCTCAGCCGTTCCAGTTAAGAAGACACTTTACACATTACGATCAGGGAGCGGTTTGAGACAAAATAACGTAAGATCGGGACGCGAATTTACAAAGGCTATACTATTTGAGTCACGAGTCAGACTCTAATAGATGAGCTTTTGTTTACGCATATTACTCGACAAAACCTAAACTATCTCAGTAAAAAAATTGACTCAAATGGATTAGCTTTTGCTTTGATATTTTCAAAGAAAGTGCACAAACAAAACCTAGTACTGTATGATACATATTAACTCAAATAGATTAGCTTTTGCCGAGATATTTTCAAACATTACGTACGAACAAAACCTAGTCGAGTAGAGGCTCACCGCCATTTGTTTATCGTGAACGCGATTGGTCGGTGCCGACATGTTCTTTCGTTCACTTCTGTTATGATAATAATATTTAGTGGATTACAAAGTAGCAGCCGCAATCAGTCAGGAAGACCAACTAAACTTGAAAAGAAGAAATCCGTAAGAGCTCACAATATTTAATGATTAAACGAACTTACCAGTAAGTGAAGTTCTATCATAATTATACGAAGGATTCATCCGAAGATATTAGTTTATTAACAAATGTAGTATCGCTTGCATGTATCACCACTTAGCACGTTATTTTAAAGCAATAACCTAAAAAACCTAAAAAGAGAAGGTTTTTGACTTGAAATTGACAGATATTTTGACATTTCCGGTCCGAGCTATCCTCGTCACTACTAGACGCCAACCACTTCATTTAGTTTAAAGTCCAAATCTTCTGATATTTCCTCATTTTCTTCAGTGGGTAGATAGTTATTGTAATTTACAATAATGAGTAGGGAGGGCGGGATTCTATACTAATATCTTCGGATGAATCCTTCGTATAATTATGATAGAACTTCACTTACAGGTAAGTTCGTTTAATCATTAATTATACTTCAGATTCATCCTCGATATTAGTATATTAACAAATGTAGATGTTTAAAGCATTATGAAAGCATAATAAGAAAATGGAAATATCACTTCTTGCGTATTAGTCTTTTTTTTTTTAAAGAAAAGAAAATCATTTAACATAATTCTGAACGTTTTGCATGATTACTACTAAAAACGGTACCTACAGATGGTTGGTACAAAAAAAATATGCAAGGTTGGTTTGGAAAACTCAGTTTGATTATCGATGATAATATGTTTTAATATTTTGCTAATATAGTGGAGTCATTAACCATCCCGCCGTGTTACCTGGAACATCTACAATATCATTTTTTGTTAGGGCTATAAAGGTATTGGCGTACGTTGAGTGCTAAAACTGGTTAGACACGAGTCTACTTCGCTATCATTAAATGTTTTATTTCAGCAATCTATTATTTACATTACATATAAGAATTTAATTTCTTTCTAAATAAGAAGTGATTATGAACTGTTTATTATACTTAATATAAATGTGTATACCTACTAATACAATCTTGATTTTTTTTTTGTATTGTTTGCATTCTTTGTGCAATAGGCAAGGTAATCAAAGTTAAATTTTTAAGATAAAAAAGTTGAAAAAATAACAAAATTGGAAAATATTCAAAGTTTTCCAATTTGAAAAAATATTTAAATAAAGTTTTAAGTAATCTAAGATATCCACTGTATTTGAATAATTGAGTCTACGCAAAGGCGTAGTTAGTTAAATTCTTTACCAAACTTGAGATTATCAATTTTGTCTATTCAATAATGAACGCAATATTATTTAATACTAATAGTAAAAATGTATATACATACACTTCTGTAAAAGAAAATCTGTTTATTCTGTTTATATTATTATTTGTTAAATAATCGAACCGTTACCAAACTCTGTTCTTCCTGATAGTATTAGCAGACAGCGGCTTCAATAATAACATTACCTATAAAATAATACCACCTTGATAATGTTGTGAAAACCAATTTATTTGTGCGTTTTATTTCCGTCCCTGAAATTGAAAGTTATAGGATGTGAATACTTTATATTAGAATCAAAGATACGACGAAGTACCTTCCATGTGAATAAGAGGTACCAAACTAAGGCTCAAAATTGTGACGACCATGATGGCACAATCGTTATCACCTCTAGTTTAAGAAACTGGTGGAACAGAATTAAAATAGTATGTAGCTTGGTGTCAGAATAGTCTTTCTACAATACTAAACCAAAATAGCATTGTGAATGCTAAAATCTCAAATTATAAAATAAAATGTTTTTGGGCTAAAAATGCTAGAAATAAAAAAAAAACTACTACATTTGATTTCTACTGCCTAATTCGACTTGCATTTGAATTTACTCACTCTCAATCTGAAAAAAAAAACAAAACAAAACTGGTGATTAGTTTTTGAATTAATGAATATAATAATTTCTGTTTAGCATCAGAATAATAACATCTAGACTAGAATACTTAACACCCCGCACTGAATACAATAAGAAAAATGGCAATAAAATATCATAAGCAATAGAACGGGCAGTTCTAGATAATTGATATGCAATTATTTTACAATTTGTGATTCCTGATATGACCACTAGTGTCCCCTAGTCCACCCCATTATTTAAAGGCACAAAAGAAACGCCTCTAATTCGGTATAAGAATCGATAACATTCAACTAAGTAAAATAATATGATGACAAATCGGTATCTACCAGTTTAATCAATTCATAAAAAAGGTAATAAAATAAGTGATTTTTGCAGCTATGTGATCGTTTGTCTTGTGAAGACAAAAATTGCCATTACATTTGTAATACAATGGAAAGTTGCGACGGTAGCTGTATATATATATTTAAAAAAACATTGAATATAAAAAGATGAACTTCAATTTTTAAATATTATAAGTTTTGAGACCCTTATAGTAAATATTGTCCAATAACATGGAAATCATGCTGTTTAAAAAACGTCAACGTCACGCCAGCGGCGGTAGTTTTATAATAAAAATGTGGGCACTACAATGCCCTAAAGTTAAGATTTTAAATTCGTGTATTTCTAACACTTTCCTTATCAAAATTAAAACCTTATAGGTGATGGGATCTCTAGACTGTGTTTTTAAAAACAATAAGCGTTTTTTAATTGTGATATTATTATTTTTACGTACTTATAGTACGTAAATTTTTCTAAAAGCTAAGTTAACTTTTAAACAGTTCTTAACTAAATCTGATATGACAACCTGTTTTTATTTTTTATTTGAACAGAGATCACTTTCTATTGAACCTTCAACAAAATGTAACAAAACTATTATTTATATGTATTTTAACTGTAATGCATTCTGCCCGAATTTAAGTCATATTAATGGTAAACGATAATATATCTCTGGAGATGGTACAAAAGTGAATCATTAAAGAGATAACACTCATATAGTCCACCAAAGAAAAAAAATGTAATAATAATCTAGGTGCCCTGCTAGCGCGGCTAAATGGTACTTCCATACATAGAAGATTACCGGCGCCAGCGGTTGAGTGGATCTTTGCGCCTGTAGTTGGCGACCACTGCCTGTATTCGCTGAATACATTCAAATGTCACACCAGCATGCACCCTCACGAATACATTATCCTAATGTGTGTCCTTACCCCACGTACGATGATCGACGGCAAACATTGATGAATGCATCATCGGCAACCAATTAGATGGGCCATAACGCCCGTCTGCGAGTCTGCTATGTGTAAATCGGCCTTCCTGATGAAACAAATCGCTGATGGGGGCTCCTCGCCGTGCCCCGCTGTTCGTTTGCCGTTGGAAATGAAGCATGTGGTGATGTGGCACACCTGCCTACGTCTTTTGTTTGTCGTTTTTAAGGCAAATAAATATATGAATCAATTTTAAAAATGTTTTATTGAGTACTACGCCCGATTTACTTACAGTTTTTTCGATCGTTCACATCAGGCCTGTGGCCAATGCATCATTCATATTCGACTGAACTGTCGGTGGTCTTTTAAGCAAACAGCCTCAGCTACAGAGTTGACCGTGTACGATATAACCGAACGTCGTAATGCCCCACATAATGTAAAAAATGTGAAATGCTGTCACACAAAAGGTGTATATAGTTTTGTATTGGAAAGCTGCCTTAAACCACAGATTACATAATACTATACATTAAACATAACTGGTATTTGTAGCTAATATTTTTTCACATCAGAAACATTATTTTGTAAAAATTCACATAAATTAAATTTGAAAAGTAATAGAGATAATTTGTGCAAGGGCATAGCTTAGAACGAAACATACTAAATAGTTAGTGATTTAACAAGTTCTTCAACATATTAGGTCTACCCGCCTGAAATACAATATTTCCTAGTTTAGGCAAAAGTTTTTTTTTTTTTACTTTATAATATAATAACCAACAAACATTAACTGCATTTATGAGTTATGCATTTATAGATAATAAAATGTATGGATTCTGTTATTCCATTTTTAATTGAAATTTCTATCGGCATGCCAGCTAGGGAATGCAATCCGGATAATCCGTAATCCGAAAAATCCGGATATCCGCTCATTTTTACTATACTTCCAAATCCGGATTTGAAAATTAAATCCGGATTTTTCGAAAAATAACAAATTATAACAAAAAAAATACTTTCTCAGAAGTATTTCACTTAGAGCAATCCAGCGAACAGCAACTGGGCGAATAGCAACTGATTTCACTGGACTATTTCACTTAGAGCATCTTTATTACTTAACAAACGGTACTTTTGTAAATTGTATGTTTAATTTTATAAGGAGTCTACGATCCTTAGCTTCGGTCTTCAGAGTGTCTTTTAATGTAGATATTCATTATTTTATTAACGTTTCGTTATTCGCAAATCAGACGTGAATCATACACTGATGATTATTTTAATTTCATTTACACAAATAAAGTGTATTTTTTATTAGATGGGAGAACTTTAAATTGAAATAAACAGACAAATATTTTTAATATTCGTGAAATTTACTTTATCTTTAAGATATTTTTTAGATTAGCTAAAACTTTATTTTATCACCAAGAAATAAATATAAAAAAGAATTAACAACAAAACTTACAGTGCTAAACATGTCGGTATTATCGCTAAGAACAATTTCTTCTAGACAACCGGAAATATTAAGCCAACTTGACCGTTCTTCCAAGCCTAATTAAAACATGAGAGTAGCGAACTTGATTCCTTTACCTGTTTCCGTCTGCACAAGGCCGTCTGACGTCACGTGCGGTCCCCCTACCCACCGGTACGTGACGTCACATCCCCTTCCACCGTGGCTAGCCGCAGTTGGTGCGGTTTCGTATCATTGGCGTTCTAGATTCCGGAAAGTGAGGTCTTGCACTACTGCCGAGCCGAGTGCAGTAAACGACCGTACCTGTCCTACATACATCTAAAACTATAGCAATTCAGTAAATTTATTTTTCTTTTTTAGTGAGAAAAAAATCTACCCACATATTTCGTAGAAATAATCTAAAAGTGTTAACATTCTTCGTAACGATTTAAAAGGTTTTTGAAAACATTTTAACGGTTTTACCGTTCGTAAATTTTCTTTGTGCGTCATTATATAACAGTTTTAACGATTTTTACAGTGCGTGTAATCTGAAAAATAGATAACATAATGGACACAGGGCCGTCCGTAAGCAAGCCGGGATTGGAGAAGGAGGTACGCGACCGGCCAAAAAGGAAAAGGAAGTTAAGTTCATCCAGTTCATCTAGTTCATCGTCCGAATCAGGGAGTGGATCGTCATCCTCATCATCGAGCGACTATCGAAAGAGGAAATCACACAAAAAGCGCCGTCACCAGTACGATCGTAAGTTTGAGAAAATTTTTGACGAACTTAGTAACCTTAAAAATTATTTTGCCTGCCCAAGCAATAACGTCGATAACGAATCTGTTGATCATGTTGACCTTAATATCAGTGGCGAATTATACCATGGTAACGATGCAGCATCTACCCTCAATACAAAAGAACAAATTGTCGATTTTAACTTGTCCTTGTCGACAAAAATTAAGGAACCTACCATTCCGCTCGCACGCCCTGAGCACTTAAACATTTTGAAAGAGATTCAAAGACTTGGCCATGACGACTGGAATAACGTCAGATACGCAGACGTTCAAAAACAATATCAACGTTCCCCTGGGCTTACGGCACTTGAAGCGAACGACGAGGTTAAACGGTTTGAACCGTCCCGAACAAATAAAAATCTGGATAAAACTTTCTCTAGTATAACCTTCACCCTACTTAAACAGCGCGAAGTGTTGGAACGCGAGTTCCGTAACTTTTTTACAGAGGCTCGGGAAAACGATGGCTTCACCTACGAGCTTCTCCACGAGAAGGTCTCTAATATTTTCGCCAACGGCGAATATATTAAAACATATAACGACACGCTGCAACTTGTCTGCGGCCACCGCGCCGAGATCATACAACACCGTCGGGAGACCATACTTTCGGCAGTAAAGGATCCGTACAACAAGGGCACCCTACGCAAGATACCACCTTCCACAAGCCATCTCTTTGATGCTGACAAGTTTGGAGCCGCTCTCGATAAGGCTGGAGGAGTGAATAAAACATTTTGGCTCCGAGACCGCTACTCATCTGCACCGCAGACCGGTCCCAGCGCCCAGCACGCCGCTGAGCCTCGACCTGGAGCTAGCCACACACGTGCACCTGCGCAACGCCAGTTCACCTCCCGACAACCCCCCGGACGAGGATCCTTTCGTGGAGGAAGAGGCCACGCTCCCAAAAAACACACAGAGCGGCCTCCCCGCCCACGCTCTCCCGCATCCCACCGGGATCAGAGAGGTCCGGCGCCACGTCGCCGAAACTGACTGTGCCGACACTTTCTATGCGGGCCGGCTCCTCTTATACCAATCACAATGGCAACGCCTCGGAGCACCGCAATACATCATAAAGGTGATAAAAGGTTTTCGCATATCGTTCGAATCCATGCCGCCGCTAAGCCCACCGGGTGCCGGCAACATTCCGACCCCTACCTCTCCGGAGATGACGGAAATCATAAACAAAATGACGGAACAAGGCATCCTCGTCGCTGCGACCCCCAGTCCCAGCTTTATATCGTCGATGTTCCTGAGGCCGAAGAGCGACGGCTCCCTTCGACCTATTTTCAATTTGAAAAACTTAAATCGATATGTCCAAGTGGACAAGTTCAGGCTCATAAATGTACATCGTGTGCCGGTTTTCCTGCAAAGCCAAGACTGGATGGTGAAGCTGGACCTCCATCAAGCGTATTTTCACGTACCGATCTGCCCAGCCCACAGGAAGTACCTCAGGCTCCTTTACGACGGGAACCTGATGGAGATGACCTGCCTACCTTTCGGATTGAGTTCGGCACCGAAAACCTTTGCCTGCTTGACCAACTGGATCGGCGAGTACCTGAGAAGTCGAGGAATAAGAATGCTGATCTACCTCGACGATTTCTTCCTGGTAAACCAAGACAGGGATCGCCTAAAAGACCATGCTGCCCTAACGGCCGACACTCTAGAATCATTAGGCTGGCAGATCAATTGTACCAAAACGGTCCTCACTCCGAGGAAAGCTGTAGAGTTCCTGGGAGTAGTTTGGGATTCTGGCCGAAACGAAAAACGCCTCCCGAACAGACTCGTGCAGAAGATAACTTCTCTGACCACGAAGCTACTCCAGTCTCAACGAGCGAGCTTACTGGAACTCCAGAAACTAATCGGCACGCTGAACTTTGCCAGTTTTGTAGTATCGAGGGGGCGGCTAAACTATCGCAACCTACAACAACAATGCAATGCATTACTGAAGCGGAACACGGGCACAGTGCGACTGGATCAAGGTGCTATGGACGAGTTACAATGGTGGAAAGACAACTGCAAAAACCCATCACCAATCCATACGCCGCTGACCTCGCATTATCTAACTACAGATGCGAGCGATATTGGATGGGGAGCCATGCTAGACGACGAGAGCCTATCAGGAACGTGGGAAACGGACCAGAAGCATTTGCACTGCAACAAGAAAGAGATGATCGCCATCCGGAACGTCCTAGAACAGAAATGTCACCTGCTGCGCTCATCTGCCGTGCTCATCCAGTGCGACAACAAAACCGTTGTGTCGTACTTACGCAACGAAGGAGGAACACAGTCCACAGCACTAACGGAGCTGGCACGTCAAGTTTTTTCTTGTTCTGGACGAATATCAAATACACATGTCAATTTACCACCTGCCAGGTCAGTACAATTGCCACGCAGACAGACTATCTCGGAACAGGGCTCCTCCGGAGTGGCACCTTTTGCCATCTGTGACACAAATAGTATTCACCAAATGGGGAACGCCGGACATCGACCTCTTCGCGTCGAAACAAGCACACGTAGTGAAGAACTACTGCACACTGGACAGGAACGACAAACAAGCAACGTTTCACGATGCCCTGGGGAGAAAATGGAATTACTCCCTTGCATGGGTATTCCCACCACCGTATCTGATTCCGAAGGTACTGGCTCACCTCAACACAGCACGAGGAACATATCTCGTCGTAGTTCCACGATGGGAAAAAGTATACTGGAGGCCGGACTTGAAGAACAGGGCCTTGGCGGCCCCATTCACCGTGACGAACCCATGCCAAGCGCTGATAGACACCTCGACCAACCTCCCACCCTGCAACGCGAAGAACATGATACTGGAAGTGTGGAAATGTGGGGGTGGGGCGAGTCACTGACGGGTTGGTCCGATGAACAAAAATCCTTACTGATGTCCAGCTGGCGCTCGTCAACGCTTAATACGTACCGACCCGCATGGTCGCGATGGCTTAAGTGGTCACAGCAAAACCAGATCCAAGCTAACAACCCAAAGGGATCCGATTTGGCGAGATTTTTAGCGGATTTGCACCAAAAAGAAGGTCTTGCCCTTAGTACAATCCAAGTACACAAGTCCGTAGTCTCCACTTTTTGCGACCCAAACAATAGGTATAAACTGAGCTCCCACTCGCTGGTAAAACAAGTACTAAAAGCTATTGCACTAGCAAGACCAAAGCCACTAAAACCTCCGATATGGGATATCGACGTGCTAGCCGAGCATTTATCTAAGAAAAATCCTGAAACAAATAACTATTTTGAAGTGGCTAGTCAACTTGCAGCCCTCCTATTGCTGTGTTCGGGTAGAAGAATCCATGACTTGACCTTACTCAAGATATCGCCACAACAATGCAAGATATCAGATAATAGTGTCATACTATGGCCTAGTCACGGCTCAAAAACTGATACCGCGGAGCATCGACAGTCTGCCTGGAAGCTGACAACAAACAAAAATAATAAAGCAATTGACCCTGTTCACTGGATTAAACTCCACATAAGATTGTTTCAAGACCGCAGAAATGAAGCCGGAACAGAATGTCTATTTGTCAACATTCATGGAAAGCCCAAGCCAGCATCTAGGGCTGTAATAGCCGGATGGATAAAGCGCCTCCTACAAGAAGCCGGCATACAAGCAACTCCAGGAAGCTGTAGGGCTGCGGTGGCATCAAAAAATTGGACCGAGAACTTCGCTCTAGAGGATATTCTAGCCAGAGGTAACTGGAAATCGGCCAATACATTTAGGAAATTCTACCAACGTGAAGTGACCCCCTACACTAAAGCTAGCGACAATAATTATACGTTAGTTACTACTTTATTCAGTCCAGTTCCTGACTGATTCCCGGAAGAATGACTTTTCTAAATACTATTCGATTGTAAACTCTTGTAATCAGCTGATTTTAGAGAATGAATATTTATATTTTCAATTGAATTTGTCAATTAATATTGAAACGATATGAGTACAAATATAAATTGATTCTCACACTTGATTTATGCTTTTTTTTATGAATTTTCCCTTCTGCTAGCAAATAATAAGATAATATATCCATATTAAAACTTCTGTTTAATAGCATTCACAATGCCATTTTTATATCTTTCTAGGACAGAGCTATATCTATCATAACATATCCTTGTCTGATATACTTAGATTTATTATCACATTGGCGTCCTTCCACCACCAGGCTTCAACAAACACAACTCTCATGTTTTAATTAGGCTTGGAAGAACGGTCAAGTTGGCTTAATAGCAACGTTTTACCTACCAATAAAACGTTTATTAAGCATACTTACCTTCTTCCAAGCCTAATATTTTTAATTACCGCCTGGTGAAAACATTCGAGCCAATGATACGAAACCGCACCAACTGCGGCTAGCCACGGTGGAAGGGGATGTGACGTCACGTACCGGTGGGTAGGGGGACCGCACGTGACGTCAGACGGCCTTGTGCAGACGGAAACAGGTAAAGGAATCAAGTTCGCTACTCTCATGTTTTAATTAGGCTTGGAAGAAGGTAAGTATGCTTAATAAACGTTTTATTGGTAGGTAAAACGTTGCTATTTTTTAATTGTCATAGTTAATGTTTGAATATTTTTTCGGTCATGTGGCCGTTGTGGCTGGCGCTTACATGGCGTAATCTGGTGACCAATTTTCACACACTCTTAGCAGTAGGTACCTACATACTAAGGTACCTACTGCGAAGAAAATATTTCTATTTCTAAAGCCTAATTAAGATTGGGCTTTTGAAATAGAAATATTTTTATTGCATGAATGTGGTATACGTGTTCGTCAAATCGATTAACGCTTAGAATACTTTCTTTGGAAATATGTAAAGTTGCATGTCTACGCCGCAATAAACTAGAAAGAAACAAAATGGACAATACGGCAAAAAAAATAACATACCCTGATTATTTGCTTTTCGAAGAGAGAATGAAAAAAAAGACGACACATATATTTAGGTTCTTGTTAAAAAAAATGTTCACTAAAATAAAAATGTTTTAGAAGTTTAAAAACTTAGCCGGAAGTGACTTAGCTCTTGATCTTGAGGCTCTTGCCTAGTTCCAAATCACGCCAACAGCACTGTTAACGTATAATCCATTAAATTAAGTAGGTACACAAATACCCTATTTATGTAATATTTTGTGACTATTTAATTTGGTCGGATTCGCGCTAACAGCGCTGTGAGCGTGATTCGGAACGCGGCCTCTATGTAGTGATTCATTCAGAAAACACGCGGGAAACGCTGTCACTGTCAAACAATGTGACTAGAGATGGGCAAGGGTAAAAACTGAGTCTTTTTTAAAAAAGACATTTTAACGATTTTGTCGGAATCCTTGCATATTATTATTGATATAAGACCAATAAAAAAAATCAAAATTAAAGTTTTTGAAAAACCCACGCTGCTTAAAATTGTTAACTCTTGATTTAGAAGTAAGGAGGGAAGAAAACAAATGTAATTTGAAAACTAGAGTGACCCCAGAACATAGGATTTGTTACACGATCACAGTGCAAAAGCGATTGAATGATAAGAGACTAGTGTTTTTATGTCGTAAGTTTTAGTCGCAAGTCTATCCGTGACCAAGGCAACTGCAAAGGTGCTGTTATGGCAGAAAAAATAAAAAGCATTCAACAAAACCACCTTAGTATCAGTCAAAGTATTTTATTTCATAAGCATAATACATTTGCCATGCGGATCTTTTGATTAAAACAAAAAGTATTTTATTTTTCAGTCAAATACAATGGAAATGCGACTAAACAATAAATTACTATTGAATTTTGAGTTGTAAATTCAATAATCTTCATTTTAAAAACAACTTTATTGCATAAAATCTGTTTAGATTATAATATAATTAAAAAATATTAGAAAAAATATTAATATAAAAATAGCATTGTGAATGTATAAAATCTAAAAAGTATAAAACATCTATTTAATTAATTTCGACCCTAATTTCAAACCTACGGGAGGGAATTTATGGGCCAAACAAAACCCGATGGTCAGGTTTAAACGGATCTTTTGCCCATCTCTAAATGTCACATTTTGAGTGACCTATTTTTTATGTGGCCTGCAACAAGAGAAAAGGTGTAAGTGTTTGTTCGTCGAGCTGTGACGCCACGAAGGGTTTTTTACAGTTTGTTTATTTTTTTCCATAAATATTGCTTTAAAAATTCTTAAACCATTTATGTTTGCAAATCTAGGATCGGTTTTTTTATTTTAACAAAATATTTTTGTCGTATTGTCCATTGGACCTCCAGATTACGCCGTGTACACGCCAGCTGTAGCGGTCACTAAACATTAATGGTAAAAATATCTTTCATATAAAGCCATATTTCATGGCTATTTAAAATATTTTTTTGTGTGTGACATCGTGTGATGATATAAGTGTATTTATAAGGACAGAGTTATTGATTTTTAAATTAAAAACAATAATTTTTTTTTAATCCGAAATATCCGGATAATCCGGATTTAACCGAAATCCGTTTTTAAAAATCCGGATTTTGAAACAGATACGGATTTGCATTCACTAATGCCAGCAGCTAGCTATTTCAGCAGCTAAGCTATTTCACATCAAAGGTTTGAAGTAACAGGTATGAGCTAGTTGCTGTATAACTCAATATCTGGTTCCATTAAGTTCTTAAGTTTTAGCATTTATAGCTAGGTAGTTCTGTCAGTTTTGTAAACTATAAATTTATCTTAGTACCGATGGTACTCTATTACACCGTTGGGATTAACTCAACTCAACACTAAGAATATCATGATAACATGATATCAAAATTCATACCTGATGAGCAACGCTATTGTCAGGGCTGCTGTTGCAGCTCCAGCACAGCGGACGCCTTCCTGGAAGGTGGATGGCGGCGGATCCAGCGGACGGCGGAGTCACCCGATCGGTGCTCGGCAGCGGTTTCGACGTGGCAACCTTTGAGGGTAGTCTGCTTTTTACAATGTCACGTCGTCAGCGGCACTTTGAGTTGGTGTAGTTAGTGCAGTTGCGTTGTCTGACCTATCTATGCGGTGAAATAGTCCAGTATGACTATCTCGAGTGCAATAGATATTTAGTTGATGTCTTTTTAGACACAATACCTTGACAGAAAGTACCCAGTATGGTAAATTCGCATCAAACAAATAAATAACTGACAGAAAGTACCCAGTATGGTAAATTCGCGTCAGACAAATAACTAAACTGACAGAAAGTACCCAGTATGGTAAGTTCGCATCAGATAAATAAATAAATTGACAGAAAATACCCAGTATGGTAAGTTCGCATCAAACAAAAATTAAAATATGGTCAAAGACCAGTGTGGCAGTTACGCCATCATAAAGGTAAGCAGACAATTATGATGCTTAACCAAGTGAACGACATTTAATAGTGTACCTCCGTCTTGACTTCTTCTTCTTGTCCTCTTCCGTCTTGAAAACTTTATCTTTTTCACGAAGCATTTTAACTATAGTTTAATTTTCACTGTAAAAATATAATTCTAAAGAAGTCTCACTTTGAGACTGTATACGTGCGTCTTTGGCGAAGCACGAAAAACGAATGAAGTGGTTGGCGTCTAGTAGTGACGAGGATAGCTCGGACCGGAAATGTCAAAATATCTGTCAATTTCAAGTCAAAAACCTTCTCTTTTTAGGTTTTTTAGGTTATTGCTTTAAAATAACGTGCTAAGTGGTGATACATGCAAGCGATACTACATTTGTTAATATACTAATATCGAGGATGAATCTGAAGTATAATATAAGTATTAATATAAAAAAATCATGCAAGTGCTAAAAATATTAACGTAACTTAAACAATATTTAGGATATCTGTGCCATGCTTCTCTGTCTTTCGATAACATTTGTAATCCTAACTTTACTAGTCGTATGTTTGATGTCATAATGATCATTGTCGACTTTAAAATTCGATATTCAAATACGTACATACAAACCCCTTATGCCAAATAATGGTAGATAGGGATAACAGTGTCTAACTATGTTTTCATTTCTCCGGCACAAAAACGGCGCTTTAGGCGCGAAAAAACTCGCAGCAAAATCGATTTTTGCTGCGAGCGTGAGGCAAAGTCTTTTTTTTTTAATTTCTAACACCAACTTAAAAAAAAGTGACAAGGACGAGACTTGTAAAATTGATATGTTAGAAAAGGATAGATAGAGTGCTTTATGGTGTCATACATGGATTAAAAAGTAAAAAAATAAAATGCACATATACCAAGGAGTTTTTAATAAGGATTGTTTAAAAGAAGGTTGATAATTCGAAATAAAGAGTATGGACAAAATGAGGTCGCATGTATGAAATAAATATGAAAAAAGAAAAATTAATGAAATTTATTAACTAATTAGATTTTTATGATTATTAATAAATACATAAGATGGGATATTAATGAATAAGAGAAAAATACAACGGAATGTAACCAAAACGACAGGAATCTACTTTAATATATGAAAAAAAATTTCAGCATAGGTTTGATCAAACAATTTTTGTGATAAATAATTACAAAAATGAGTGCGTCCAACGATGAAGATAGTTGTCTAACTCCAAAAGAGTTGAGTGAACAAGTTTTTAATGCTGAATTAAGCTTTAAAAACTTGTTCACTCAACTCACTAAAACTCACGTCAATTTTTTCTCGCTGGTACAGGTGAAAAGTTGTATGTTTTACACGAGACTAAAATTTTGCTCTGTCTCGTGCCTTTAAATCACTTACTGTGCTCAGTAGTCTATATTAGAATCACTTGCTACGCTCGTGATTCAATTCTAGACTACTTCGCTAGTTCGTGATTTAAAGTCGGCACACGCAGCACAAATTGATTTTGGTCACTTGTATAACAAATAACTATTATCTATTTTAAGGCCCTTATTCCACCGTAAGCAATCCATTTACTTACGAGTATAGTAAGTTTCATATCTTGTGCTTTGTTGTGTTGTGTCATGTGCCATACTCAAATAAGACTGATTGTTAATAGGTACGTTTAAATTGTAAAAATACTAAGCTAATCGTAAGTTTAATAAAAATACCCAATTATCTGTGATTTGTATTTTAGATAAGAGGTACGCAAAAAAAATTATTTAGTTTTATTATTATTTATTTGTACTCGCAACAAGTGAGTAAAGTGTACTTGTTTGTCACCTAATAAAAGTTCGTTTGTTAATTCTTTTTTATGTCAATCAAATACAGAATTGAAAGAAGTAATTTAATTATTTAAATATTAAAATAATAATAATTGCCATGTACCTATCCACCTATTATTGAAGCTAAGGATCGTTAAATATTGGTATCAAATTAAATAGCATTTGTTGCTGCAATATGTATAATACAGTACTAGGTTTTTTCCGTGTATTTTCTTTGAAAAATATCAGGACAAAAGCTAATCCATTTGAGTCAACTTTTTTACTGAAATAGATTAGGTTTTGTCGAGTAATATGCATAAACAAAAGCTCAACTATTAGAGTTTGAATCGTGACTCAAATAGTATAGCCTTTGTAAATTCGCGATCGGGACGTATAGATACCTTCTTACATTATTTTAAGTTCTGACTGATAATTTTCAATTGGTAACTAAATACTTGTCCATCAGCCATTTTTAATGTCCCCACTGCTGGGGGACATGGGTGGATAAGGATGACGGGCCATACATAGGTAACCCACCACGCGGGCCCAATGCGGATTGGTTAACGACTGCAAATGCAGCCGGGACCAACGGCTTAACGTGCCTTCCGAAACACCGAGGAGCTCGAGATAATAAACCTTTGGTCACCCATCCCATGACCGACCCTTGCGAACGTTGCTTAACCTCCGCAATCGGTGATCCAGGCGCTAAACCACTTCGCAATCGAGCTCCTCCATTAGTGGAGTATGTATACTTATATTTTATAAATTTTCCCCCTTTGAATCCGATATTTTTTATGAAAAATTTACAGTATTTTGGCTCATTAGCTATTACAATAATCCATCCGGTATCCACATCCACAGGTATTAAAAAATATTGCAATTGATATTAATAATATCTTGATAATACGCATTTAAGAAGTATGACAAAAATTAAAAAAAAATGTTGCTGAATAGTTTCCTGAAAACATGACGTTAAGTAAGTACCTACGTTAAATCATAGGCACTTGTTTTTGCGAATGCACGAGATTTCGCTTGTCTTGAGACTTTATATCAACAGTCCGATGGTGTAAAGGGAATTTGAGAAAACATATTGTTTTTTGAGGAAACGTAGTTTTGGCTCATTTTGATGACATATAATAAACAAGAGACGAGGCGGCTTTACGACCGACCGATTCAAATTATTGTTTTTGTTTAGGTCCCTGTAATGACCGAATTAGGTTTTTGTGATACTTTGAAAGAAGTTTGAAAAATATTTTTCTGCCGAAACACTTGATAAAGTTTAAACTCTTGAACTTGATAAAGTTAATTAAAAAATATTTCAGAACGTGGTTTAAGTCTGAGCTGCCTAATTTATGTTTTGAGATAATAGAATATATTATATTCTATTCTAACATCTTTATCGCATCGCAGTTACAATTATTGCTACTGCATGTAGGTATAACTCGCGCCGACCTCGCGCCATTAATAAAAGGAATCTAAAATGGTGGCAAAAATAGGGCAGTTATCTTGCTGTCTCAGCTCTACAACCAAAAATCGGTGATAAACCGCGCGAGCTGCCATTTTAGATAATTTTCTGGTGCAAAATAGACAGTATGACAGCCAACGTGTTTTGAATTCAACCTGATTAAGGCTAAAACTTTGTTAGTTAAGCAAATTCACCCTTTTTCACGAATAAAGTTATAAAAATACAAAAGATAAACTTGACTATATCTGAATCGAATGAGTTTTAAAACTCGAAAAGGCAAAGGCACTCAGCGTCAGAATGCCAATGCCAAGATATTAAAAGGCAATATCTCTTGTAGGCGCATTAATTCCCCGCGGGACGGGAGCGGCCGCTCTAATGACTCGTAATTACGCGCGGTGAGTGTAATGGCGGCCCGCCACAAAGCGCGCGCTGCCTCCATTTTGTTTATTTTTTCTTTTTTCGAAGCGATGATGTCTCGAAATGATGCGTTCCGATAGATGAGGAGATATGCGCACACAACGTTTTTACAGTTATACCTACGTTTGATCGCGTATTTTTTGTTTCAAATTAAAGGCTAATTACGCTGCAATGCCACGTCATAATCATTATCAGTAAATGTAGAGCTATGCCTGATTATCCTTACTAATATTATAAATGCGAATGTCCGTTTGTTTGTTTGTTTGTTACGTCTTCACGTCGTAACTACTGAACCGATCATCATGAAATTACACGTTGTCAGGGGTGCAGACAAGGACATAGGGTACCTTTCATCCAGAAAAACTGCATAGCAAAAAACTGTTCTTGCAGACGAAGTCGCGGGCGGCCGCTAGTAAGTAAATAAAAGAAAAAATATGATTTATAGGTAGCTTTTGAATTGTAATTATTTAAGTTCAAACAATTCTGATGTAGTGAGACCAGACCACTTCCTTGGTCTTCAATTCAAACAACAAAACCTCAACAAAACAAAATTGTTGTATGGTGCAACGCAACAATCAACATGGGTGCCTGCAACGCTCTGCTTCCTCCATGGTCCAACACCTCACGGAATATGATCTCAGGTTTTTTTCGTAGGTGTGATTTGATTGCGGTGTGCGGTTGAGTTGATCGGACTTACCTAGGGTTGCCAGATGGTCGGGATTCGCCTGGATTCTCCCGCAATTTCAAGTTGTCTCCCGACTCCCGAAAAATCTAAAAATCTCTCGGAAAAACTGCTGTTCCGAAAGTTCTCTAGAAAACAATAATTTTCGCATAAGAAACCACAGATATTAGTGGCGCTGCGCGGCCGTTTTGTTTTACTATAGATAGGCAAGAGTACAAGATTAGTGGATGAAACGAGTGAAACTAACTTAAAATCGCGCTGCGCGGCCGTTTTGTCTTGCTATAGGCAGGCAAGAGTACAAGATTAGTGAATGAAACGAGTGAAACTAAGTAAAAATCAGGCAAGATCACAACTTACAAGATTAGTGTATTAGACCGACTAAAAATCGCGCTGCGCGGCCATTTTTGTACTGTATACTGGCATTTGTTACATTTTTAATTTTAAATATTTATTTCTCCCGACAACAACCGCAATATCCCGATATTTTCAAATATTCTCCAGATATTTTGGAGTTCCGACTTGGCAACCCTAGACTTACCTGTCGATTCTGTAACCAAATTCGCATCTCATTTCGAACCTCACTTCACTTCGCACGTTCGCGTGAATTTTTTATTAGAAATTAGCTAAATACTTATAAGCACAGAATATATTATAATAGTACTAATATAAGCTACTTTACCGATTGCAACTGGTTTTAGGTAGATACCGTAGGATAGGAATCTTTTGTGATTAAAAAAACACTATCATTATCTCATTAATGATTTAAAATTTCGGCGCCGTGAAGTGAGATTAGAAGTGAGGTTCGAATTTCTCCCTTCGACCACAAAGCTTCATAGCCATGAACCTTGAAAAAGGCACCTCTTATAATACTTACTTACTATCTGTCCACGAATGGTTTTCTAAGTTAAGGAACATCGCTTAAATGGAGAAATGTGGAGATCCGTTTTATTTGTGCTGTATAAGTCGTGTGAAAATAGAACTAAGTTATTGAAATCTAATTTTAAATACAATTTTTTATTAGTTACGTTATACTTAACAGAACCAAATAAATTTATTGAAATTTTAATGTTGTACCTAAAGCTGAAAAAGGAATTTAATGCACAATCTCCTCACGTTCTATCGATACATTTTATTATCCCCCATCTACTACAAACTACGCCAAAAACACATTATAAGACGCTCGTGTTGATATTATAACGAAAAATTGAAAAATGTTGATATTTTTTTCTTAGAGCTATCAATGTTTAAACGAAAAGTGGGAGAAATAGTATTTAATAAAGAACCCCTTAAGTAATAACACCATAATTTTACATATACTGCCATGTACTAATCGCTACCTTTGTGTTGTGCAGACTCAATATTTGTAATTATTTTATGGAACTGCCTGGTCTATTTGTAAACTATTATAATTATGTAAAACTTGTATATGACTGTATGTTTTCCTGAATAAATAAAAAATAAAAAAAATACTAATTAGGATCCAAGGAATAACTGACAAATGCTAACTGCAGTCTCATTACATACATTAAAACAGAAAATAAAGTGCTAATAGGCAGGTGCTTTAATGGTAGAGTAATCGCGAATATCTTGTTTATTTCTAACAGGCTTAATGCTTTGCTTAAAATAAAAAATAAAACCGATGTCACCTGCCTGAATAATGCAGACAGAATAGAAACATGAACGTTCGTCGAAAAAGATAATTTGTACACTTTCAAATTACAATAATGCCAATTAAAAATTTACTGAAAAAAAAACTTTTTTAAAAACACGTTTTTAAAACGGACTAAATTATTACAAAAAACGTGGGGCGCATTTTGGAAAATTTATCATCTATATTGTCTTTAGCATGCGCCCCACGTTTTTAGGTTTAAAATTTCTGTAGATAAATATTTCCGGAAGAATTTATTTTTTACTTTTTAGTCCGTTTTAATATTTTTAGTCCTATTTTTTTGTAATAATTTAGTCCGTTTTAAAAACGTGTTTTTAAAAAAGTTTCTTTTTCAGTACTTAAATTATTATTTTCTGCTTTTTAGTTAACTAGCTAAGACTAAAAAAATATACCATCTCCTATCGGAGCACTCGCCAAGACGATTCAAACGAGCCCAATCTCGATGGGGTAGCGTGGTTTTATTAAAGAGTGCCTGTGTCCTTCTTCCGTCTCCATCATCAGACTCTGGAAACTATTTCCTAACAAAGAACTCGTCAAGACGATTCAAACGAGCCCAAATTTGATGGGGTTGCACGGTTTCACTATTGAGTTCCTATGGCATGGCCTTTCAGCTTCATCATCAGACCCTGGACCTCGTCTCCCATTAGAGTACTCGTCAAGACGATTCTAACGAGTCCAAACACAATGGGGTTGTATGGTTTCATCATAGAGTTCTTGTGGCCTTCTTCCGACTCCATCATCAGATCAGCTCATTGACACCATAATATTGCATTGCCTTCCTGTTCTGACCTATGATCAAAGTTTCAAGTCTCTAGCTCATCGGGAAGCTAGTATAAAATCGTTCGCAAACTTTGTGGAGAAACAAACCCACAAACAAACACACAAACGAGAAAGCAACCTAATAAAAACGTGTTAAAATACTGATACACTGAAAAATGCTATGTTGATTCGTCCTGTCCTTAGAGCATTAGGTTGTCTTAGATTATTAGTATTAGATTTGAAACATAGACTTAGAAAATTTTTCGCTATGCTCAAGTAGACGGACAAAGGTGCGAGTGAGAAACCGATTCTTACGGCTTATGCGATGTGCGAGAAAGAGTAAAAAAAAACTGACAGCTGAACCTGGTTTGACTTCATTTATCATCGTTTATCACCTTGGTGAAAAGCGTCAACAAGATTATTTTGTAATTTTGATCGCGATCGGGTCGGTTTGGCTCTCAAAGCTATATAAATCAATAATGGTGTCGTGTTCTGTACTGGATTGTAATGTTACTTACGACAATAACCCAAATATACACTCATTTCACAGGTAAATATGATTGTACTATTACCATTTTCATAATTCATATTTTAGTTGAATATATTCCCAAACAGACTAAGTTATATACTAATATGATGCTATTAAACGCCTATTTCCTAAATAAATGCTGATTTCTAAACATTATGTGTTAGATAAAAAGATATTATGTCCGTGAACTTGAGAAAATAAGGCGTAGATATTGATCAAAAATTATCGATATCGATTCTCATGTCGATGATTTCGAATGTAACTTTGTTTGTCTTTGTGAACACTGATAGTTTTATTTAAAGCTGCTTGTAACCGACAGTTTTCAAATGGTAAATTATACCAACTTAAGTACTAATTTAACAATTATTTCCAGGTTTTCTGTAAATCCAGTGATTAAATTAAACTGGATAAATGTCATAAATAAATAAGCAGGGAGCCTCAAAGGAGACCTTAAGAAATTATTTAAATAAAATTATTCAAAATCTTGTTTGTGTTTTATTTATTAGAGCAATAATACATTATTTATCGACAACCTAAAATGGACTTCAGTGCATCTCTAAATTCACGCACACGTTTACATATTTACAAACACTGGCACATCTCACTTTTGGTTTCGCAGCCAAGTGAACTCTGTTCGTCTATTCCAGTGGATATTAAGTTTATGATTTGAAATTACAATTACGAAGTAGATAGAACTGTAGATGAATAGGAAAACGAGGGAGACTTAAAAAAACTTTTCCATATTTAAGTAGGTACCGAGCTTTTGATGTACCTAGGTAGGTAGATAGATATGAACTGTACAATATGACACAGTGTTTAATATTGGTATTCCATATGAAAACACCTAGGATTTTAAGAGCATAGTTTTACACTGTCCCTTATATTATAAATGGAACAGGGCTCGGCTTTATTTAGTTATAATAATAATAATACATTATTATATCAGTCCGGTTGTCACTGTCAAAGTAATTAAACGCATATCTGCTAGTGCGCCGGACTTCAAAGTGCGTGGGGCCGACTGCAAGACATTACGATCATGGCCCAGTATAAAAATAATCAGTAACTTATGATCACGAATATCACAATGACTTAAATGTGGTAGAGTGGTTCAACACTGTCTTTGAAGATAAAATGTCTGAGTTTGAGAATGTTGTAGTAAGTACCTATGAACGAACCTATGCAGAAACGAACAAGTCCTTGTAAATAAAATGGAATAATATTTGTTGAACGAAATAATAAGTAAGTTTACCTACATCACGTTTTTTATATTTTTAGGGCTCAATATTAACCATCTCAAAAATATAAAAGTCTTTTAACAATTAATAGAAAAAACGGACAACTAAAATAGGATAAATAGGATAATATAGTATAATGTAACCAAATTATGAAGAGAACCGAGGTACTCCTCGAAGCGCACCCATTTTGAAGCGCACCTAAACTATTCCTCAAAATACATCTCAATAAGTTATTTGTTTTGATATCGCACCTATTTAGGTGCGTTTCGAGGAGTAGTATAGATGCGCTTCAAAATGGGTGCGCTTCGAGAAATACCTCAGAAAAGAAAACCACGTTACTTAAAATGTATGTTACTGAGTCCCGACTCAACTGTTGGATTCATAATTAAAATGCGGTAAATGTCAGCTCGATAAAGCGACAATTTATCGCTATCGGCCGCCTTTGCGGGCCAGCCGCCGTCCGGCCGCCGTCCGACGGACCGGACGCGCGTCCGACGGACCGGACGCGCGTCCGACGCGGCTGGTGATTCGATGGCCGAAACATGACAAATATAAATGCAAATGCAACGTTCTAAAAACGTCGCAATAATTGCAATGCCGAAATGTGTAGAGTTTGACTGGTATGACAGTTCGCGAATGATTTTACCGAAATATCGACATGATTTAAATACTGACTGTATGGCGATGATGGTATTTTATAATTATGATGGTGGTCTATTATATATATTCTGTGGGTATGGAGTAGGTATAATATGCGTTGAGCGTTCACTAGGTAGTTCTTTTGGCTAGGCTTAGGTATGCGTTCCTAACGTACGACATTAAGGCCCGTACCTATTTATACACCACTCTCAACGTTAAGAGCTATCTTGAGATCGTTTGACTCTTCCTATAGGAACACTATCTCAGGTGATATCTCTCAACATTGAGAGCGGTTTATAAATACGGGCCTTAATGTTATTCAATTAATTATACTTAAGTATATTTATACGAATTATTGATAACAGATAAAAAACAGCAAAAATAATGACGATAATCGGACGAAA
Source organism: Agriphila tristella (assembly GCA_928269145.1). Lineage (NCBI taxonomy): Eukaryota > Metazoa > Arthropoda > Insecta > Lepidoptera > Crambidae > Agriphila > Agriphila tristella. The sequence continues at coordinate 22,265,093 of OV743442.1, forward strand.
TTCGTCGTTCAATTTACTTGATATTGAACGTTATTCGTGACTTAATAGTGTCACAGCACAGAGTGGAACAAACATCGCTTATCACGATTGTTTTTATGTAATGTAATTGGCCTGCTAAACAATTTTCATAAGTGAATATAATTTCCTAACGAATGTTTGAATTTTACCTGGTTGTCATGGATCAAGAGTGAACTATGGTTGATTTCCCTCACTTTAACTGTGCTCAATTTTCTCACAAGCAACAAATTTTCAATGAAGTTTTTTTAACAAAATTACTTACATAATTATGCTGCCATACCTCTGCCATAAATCAAAATCTTTATCTCGGTAATCGAACTTGTTTGTAGATGGATAGAATGACTTGTCACTAATTATTCAGATCTGCTATCGTTAACGATAATATCCAAACGAGTTGACATGATCTAATTATTGACAAAACGATTTTATCTCCATTAGATTTTTGCGAACGTTTTTCAAATCACGGATATTTTTGTAGTGCGTTGATGTCTTTTATATGACTTGAGTAGGTGCACACATTAAAAAGATTACGGTTGTGGTGTAGTAGTTCACCCACCCGTGTAAGTCGCAGGGGTCCCTGGTTCAATTCTCAGGTACAACTTTGTGCTCGGTTTGGTTGGTGGCAGGCAAGCTCATTTCAAATCCGCCTGGCTAGCTACCACCATCTTACCTAAGTCTGACGCCATAACAACTTTAAAAAATTGTTGTGTTCCGGCAGCCTAAGATAGCCGTTCCTCAGAGATGAGGATTCTGGGAGTAGTGCACTTCCACCTTCGGCCTTATATCGTCACTTAAAATCAGATAAGGTGAAGGCCAAGCCCATTCCGTTGAGCATAAAAACGACATTAATTATGATCTCCCCGCCAACTTGTAGGTAATTAAAGTTATTAGAGCTAACTCTATCGCGGGTAATTGAGCACAGATAATGGCCGAGCTTTTATCGAACATAAATCAACTTAGCCGATTCAATTTGCACTAATTGGACCGATTAACCGATTCTTTAGATTAAATTATCTTTTTTTTAATAGGTCACCGATTTTGATAAATTTGAACTTGAGCGCTTCGGACACGTATAAAATGAAATCACACGATGAAATCAGGGAAAAATAACGATTTTATTTTTTCACTTTCGAATATAATGAACTTAACAATCAGATAGAATATCGAATAAGAAATCATTTTTTTGTATGACACATATGTACTTAAACGCAAAATTTAGGGAGATAATTGAAAATAATTGAAAATTCTTGGCTCACTCCATAGTAAACGCGCGCCTGAAACGTGACATGTGACGTCATGTATCATGTCCGTTTTGTATGGAGCGTTATCGGCGGTTGCTGCTGCGTGCTAACTTCATTCAAGTACAGCTCGCGCAACATAACTTGAACCAAACCATAGACAATGAAGCTTGCGCAGTAGATATTTTCAGTACAAAAATTGTAGTGCGCAGGTCACGTGGTACTAAAAATTGGGTCAAGTTATATTGCGCGAGCTGTAACTACTATGCGAACCAAATAAGAATAGTACTGTCAAAGCGGCCATTTTTGTTTGCGTTTCGCTTCCACTTCAGGGTGTAGGAATGTGCAAGAAAAGGAACAAAGAACAAAATGGCCGTTTGACAGTAGATACTATTCTTATTTGGCGCGCATAATATATCACGAGATAAAAAAGGCAAGAAAAACGTTTTAATATTACAGTTGATTTTCTCACGCATTATACTTACTTTTGATTTCGATAAAAAAATTGATGCATATTCCCTATTACGAAGGTCGTGTCTTTGTCAACAACTTATAGAGATACTGCCGTTTTCGTTACCATTATTGATACGGTGTTTAGTATTCCATGACTCTATCTTGTTAATCGAAGGAGAGAACATGTTGAAACACGCGATTATGAAAAATGCGAACCGACTAATAAATTAACAGGAAATGCTGGTTTAAGACGGTCGATTCCCAGAATAAAGTTAATGCTTTTTTAACAAAGGAAATCGCGGCCTGCCGAGCCTAATTGGTGTGGTCACCCACTTCTGATCTCTCATTTCCGCTGCTTCAAATGGCGGTGTGTGTCTCGTTCGTTCGTTTGAAATTCTCTATTCTCTTCTCTTTCTTGGTGGATAACTTAGGATGACCTCAGAGGCTTCGGTGAAATGATTAGGCACATTCTGTTTTTTTTGTGTTATCTAGTCGTTATGTCAGATTGCGAAACAGAAAGGACGTATACGATGATTTTTCTAGTTAATTCAGATCTAAAGGGTGAAATCGAAAACAGTTGACAAATTTCGGGGTGTGGCTTAGGCTAGGAACTCACGGAGCGATTTTCTCCCGCGCCCGCCGCGGTTTTATTTCAAAACTCACGAGACCGCAGTTCTGTGCGGTTTCGCAGCTGCCGGGGTTGCGATTATCGCCCGCAAACTTGGCGGGCGATTATCGTAAGGCCGGGGCGGTTATTTACGATCAGATTATTGAGTACAGTTGAGTTGTAGGCCGTCATGGACACACACCAGAAACGAGCTGTTGCGTTACTTACTTCACAGAATTAAAAAAGAAGGCCTGGGTTCTGGCACAGAATACATAATAGTACAAAGTAGTTCTGGGTGCATCCACTGATTCGGGAAAGAGATCATTATAAATTATTTGTCATTCTTATTACGAAGAAAAAATCTTTAATTATTTTCGAATGTCCGTATCTAGTTCATCCGTATTTAGTTCTAAATTTGTTTTGAATTTTACATACACATCCGCATTCGACGGACGCTGCGGGCCGGCAACCGCGGCGGGCGCGGAAAAAAACCGCTCCGTGACGTGAGTTCCTAGCCTTAGACTGTCACACTAAACAGCTTTGTCTATGGGACCGATTAGCAGGGGAGGTATAAGCTTCTTGATTAGCAGCATTTTCAATGAACATAATATACATATTCAACACAGTGAACTTACAACGTAGGTAAGAACTTCCCAAACTTCCTCAGTTGCAAGTGTTGCAACATTATACTTAAGTATATTCAAAAATGTAACATTGTTGTACCGATGTCTCTTCAATAAACGACGTTTAAAATTAAACGCGAAAGCGTTACATTACTTTTTCTACAAAGTAATATCATTCATTCATAATAAGTACATATTAGCCAATTTTCCTGCCGACTGCCTTGTCGCATAATATTAACGGAAGATGCAGCTTTGCGTGAACTGACAGCGGCTTGGAGCGACAAAGTTGCCGACCGTATCTGCCGGCCGACCAAACATAATCGACGCACAAGCAATGGGAAATAAATTACACTTTGGGTAAGGAGAAGAAAGAGAGCTTTTTATCGATATCGATGAAATCCAAAAACGAACATTGCCGAATTGAATGCACTAATCAGTGTGCCAAAGAGGTGCACTACAGAACCTGGGTACTTATTGTCTAATTTTCAAAATCTGTCGCCAAGAAGCTTATACCTCCCTCCAATGGAGATTGCACGGCCATATGTCATAGTGAAGATTGAAAAAAGCTTCTTTAGTGACGTGACGGCTTTTTGCAACCTCTTTCTTTAGTGTTACAATACGTGTTCGTTGTTCGTCGTTCGTTCGTTCGTGAGAAACGAAAACGTATTGTAAAACGAAAAGAAAGAGATAGCAATACGCTGTGACGTCACTAAAGAGTCTTTTTCAATCTTCAGTATGATACTAGGCGCGCAATCTCCATTGTGGGTTTAAGCTTCTTGTCTGTCGCACGCAATCGCTTTCATTTGACAGATGGATGTGACACATTGCTACATTTGTCGGTGGTAAGAAGAAGTATGAATGTGTCACATCCATCTATCAAATTTAAGCGATTGCGATAGATTTTGAAATTAGACAATAAGTACCGGTCGTAATCTTTCTATACCTATTGGTGATCATCAATAAATATAGGTATTGGATCCTGTAATCGAAGACCTTCCTGACTCTCTACAAATAGAGCATTTCATCATCATCATCATCAGTCATTTTAATGTCCCCACTGCTGGGGCACAGGCCTTTCTTATATAGGATAAGGAGGACGGGCCATAACCCACCACGCGGGCCCAATGCGGATTGGTGGATGTTAACGACTGCAAATTCACCCGGGACCAACGGCTTAACGTGCCTTCCGAAGCACGGAGAAGCTCGAGATAACAAATTTTTGGTCACCCATCCCATGACCGACCCTTGCGAAAGTTGCAATCGCTGCGCCAGGCGCTATACCACTGCGCCACCGAGCTCCTCATAGAGAATGCTCCATAGAGCATTTACAAATCATCATTAGACCCATTACACGCGGTAACGATTATTATTAATGTTACGGCTCCACCTGCGTTAACGTTAATGGTAATGTCCAACTACGCGTTAGTTAAGGCATTATATATATTTAGTACTGTCGTTTGTAAATTAACACGTTAAAGTCTTGGCCACATCTGCGTAAAGCCTAAAGTGTTAGGCTACGCGTTAAAACGCAGGTGGAGCAGTAGTATTACAGTAAAAAAATTTCATCGATATCCCATCGCACGGTCGCACCGCACACGGCACTCCGCACGGCCGCCTGGGGCGTGACGCGTACGCGTACGTTGCAATTTCACCTGCGCCTGCGCCGCCGCACGTTTATTAAATCCTTCCGTCCCGCCCTAATATCCCCCATTACGGGTAATATAATGAAAAGCATGCACCGACCATACCGTATCAGGCAGTGACATACACACGGTTATACTTGCCTTGATGGCCTGATGAGTTGTTTGACGATCAAGTTTTTATTAAAAGATTAAAAGATCTTGCTTATAGAGCTTGCGGTCTCTATTTTCTCTTACTAAGTAGGTACTTATTTGTAATTTATGGTACCTAAGTATAAAAACGTTCATAAAACACGGATTTTGTAGTATCTTGTGCCATTTTCGATTTGTATGTCCTCCCGTCCCTGAGTGGGTAGCTATACGGCATCATGGATACGTAGGTATTATAAGGCCCTGTCCTTTTGCCATCGATCGTGCGACGGTGCGTCCGTCCGATGAAACTGGTCGTGCGACCGTGCGATCAAAACTAGTGATATCTATTGAATGCCCTTATTGACGGTTGTGCAATCATGCGATGCGAGCTACAGTTGCTGGCGGGAAACATTCCGAATAATTCCCTTGGAATACTTCCGAAATATTCTGAATTATTCCGAAACATTCGGAATATTTCGATTCTCGAAATACAGGAGTAACGATAAAAAAAACAGCAAGATCGGTAAAAAAACCGGCCAAGTGCGAGTCGGACTCACGCACGAAGGGTTCCGAACCAAAAAACGGCAAAAAAAACACTTGTTTGTTGTATGGGAGCCTCCCTTAAATATTTATTTTATTCTGTTTTTAGTATATGTTGTTATAGTCGCAACAGAAATACATCATCTGTGAAAATTTCAACTGTCTACCTGTTGTCGTTATTAATATTGAGCAAAAAACGGCAAAAATATCACGATTGTTGTATGGGAGCCCCCCTTAAATATTTATTTTATTCTGTTTTTAGTATTTTTCGTTTTAGCGGCAACAGAAATACATCATCTGTGAAAATTTCAACTGTCTAGATATCACGGTTCATGAGATACAGCCTGGTGACAGACAGACAGACGGACAGCGGAGTCTTAGTAATAGGGTCCCGTTTTTACCCTTTGGGTACGGAACCTAAAAAAGCAGCAGAAAGTAGTTGACACATTTTTAAATACCCTAGCCTACCTAGCAAGAAAAAACTCAATCATTCTATGTGCCGGACTACAGCTGGGCCACAAAAAAAAGAGTTGGAAATCTGACTTTTTGACTATGCCATGATGAAGTCGATAATTTGTCGGAATTTGTCGCCAAAAACCAGAATTTGTCGGGCTTGCGTTTAGGAGATACGTGTGGCTCAGCTGTAGAGACGTCTCTACAGCTGGGCCACACAGATCTCGAAAACGGAAGGTCGTAGCGAAAATCTGATTACTCGAATGTGTAGCCGGTAATTTGTCGGATTTTGTCGCCAAAAACCAGAGTTTGTCGGTCTTGCGTTTAGGAGATACGTGTGGCTCAGCTGTAGAGACGTCTCTACAGCTGGGCCACACAGATCTCGAAAACGGAAGGTCGTAGCGAAAATCTGATTACTCGTATGTGTAGCCGGTAGTTTGTCGGATTTTGTCACCAAGAACCAGATTTTGTCGATCTTGCGTTTAGGAGATATGTGAGGATACGCTGTGGAGACTTTTCTACCTGGATCTTGAGAAAGGAAGGTCATAGCGAAAATCTGATAACTCGAGTGTGTAGCCGTTAGTTTGTCGGAATTTGTCACCAAGAATCAGATTTTGTCGATCTTGCGTTTAGAAGATATGTGAGGATACGCTTACGACCTTTCGTTATCGAGATCCACTTAAAAAGGTCTCCACAGCGCATCCTCACATATCTCCTAAACGCAAGATCGACAAAATCTGATTCTTGGTGACAAATTCCGACAAACTAACGGCTACACACTCGAGTTATCAGATTTTCGCTATGACCTTCCTTTCTCAAGATCCAGGTAGAAAAGTCTCCACAGCGTATCCTCACATATCTCCTAAACGCAAGATCGACAAAATCCGGTTCTTGGTGACAAAATCCGACAAACTACCGGCTACATATACGAGTAATCAGATTTTCGCTACGACCTTCCGTTTTCGAGATCTGTGTGGCCCAGCTGTAGAGACGTCTCTACAGCTGAGCCACACGTATCTCCTAAACGCAAGACCGACAAACTCTGGTTTTTGGCGACAAAATCCGACAAATTACCGGCTACACATTCGAGTAATCAGATTTTCGCTACGACCTTCCGTTTTCGAGATCTGTGTGGCCCAGCTGTAGAGACGTCTCTACAGCTGAGCCACACGTATCTCCTAAACGCAAGCCCGACAAATTCTGGTTTTTGGCGACAAATTCCGACAAATTATCGACTTCATCATGGCATAGTCAAAAAGTCAGATTTCCAACTTTCTTTTTTGTGGCCCAGCTGTAGTCCGGCACGTAATCATTCTCTGATCATAGTAAAAGTAGGTATGGATAAGTAGATATCGTATGTACTATCTAGCTCTTCTGGGTACTTAAGTAGGTAGGTACCTAAGAAGTACCTACTAAACTAAGTATAACGGATGTAAACATAAGTAGGTAAGTATTTTCTTAATCTATGATAATATTAGAAACCGGCCAAGTACGAGTCGGACTCGCGCACGAAGAGTACCTACCTACCACTACTATTATCTGTGGCAATCAAAAAAGCTGTAGAACACGACAATAGCTAACTAAACCCTTAGATTATTGATATCTAAGACTAAACCATATGATAAACCTCGAAAAATAAAAAATAAATGGTTATAATTTTGCTCTACATAGGTGTAATAAATCAAAAATTTTAACTTTACTTACCCTTAATAAAAAACAATTCACGATCATCATCAAAGATTCACTGAGCACATACTTAGTTAATTAGGTTATTTTTATAATAAACCAGGGGGGTAATTATGTAACTTTGTTGCAATCAACTCTGACAGAAATCGCAGTTACATTGCTGCTTTAGTTAAGAACCAATGTGACAATTATCTTTTTTAAAGCAGCAATGCAACTGCGCTTTCAATCGATTTCAATCGAGAATTGTTAGCAACAGCTTTACGTAATCAAGGTACAGATCGAACGAAATATTCCCTCCGAGCGCGAATTATTCCGTAATATTCTGAAAACTTCTCTGCGGGGTGCGGTGTGCGGGCGAATACTTCCCCAGGGGGAGCCGCGCCGCCCGCCACCCGCCACTCCCCGATGCCGCGCCATTCTGTGGCCGCGCCGCCCGCGCCGTGCGTGCTACGCCCGCACCGCGCCGCCGCCACCCGCCACTAGATGGCGCTACGCACCGCGCACGAGTTGTTTGTTCGTGCCGTTCGTCTGTCGTCGTCGTCTCGGTCGGGCGGGTATATTTTCTAGCAAGATTGACCTATGTTCTAAGACTAAAATTTAATTGAGGCCGTCCGCTGCCTTGAGCGGGATCCCGCCGCGGGTACACGGCGCGGGAATATAGATTGCTGGTTTTTAAGGGCAGTATATTGCAAATTAACTTATTTTTGATTCAGTTTTAAACAATCAAGCATTATTTATTTTGAGCAGATAAAAATATATGTTGTAGTTTCATAATCGAACTTGATTATTTTACGGTTAAAAACACGATTTTCGTATTTTCACTCGACTATAAAAATGTGCAAAGACAATGAATATTTTCATTGTTTTTTGAATAATAGGTACTTAAAGATTATAAATCTCTTACGCACAAATAATATATAGAAAAAAAGGTAATGACATATAGCAGAATATTTTAAGGTAACTTTTTCAAAAAGTGACTTTATGTTTATTTAAAAATTTATATATAATAAAACGCACGACGAATCTTGGTTTAGTAGCCTGCGAGGCGTCGTCGGCGTAGGACCTGTGTCGTTTTTGCTGCCGCGCTGTGTTCCCCTCTCGCGTCTAGTCGATTGAGAATCTTTTAGATACTCGAAGAGTAGTATAAGACTTGGAAACGCAGTAGGTAATCTAAGTGTAAAATTTTATTTAGTGTAAATTACCAATTTAGTTTAATTTGTAAATGCATAGAGTAGGTAGGTAGGTATTTGGATACAGCAACCAAGTACAAGCTAACGCGTAATTAATTTTGATGACTTTTAAGAAATAAATACTTATCTATAAATAAAATATAAAATAAAAAATATACCTATCGTATAATTTATAAAATGGTTGACTTTGCAATGATTTTACTTATATCGGAAGATGAAGAAGAAAACTAAGTACAGTCAGCAGCATATCAAGCTCTAAGTACAAAACTGTCAAAAATCTATAATGAATTTTGAACCTTAAACTGTTCGACTTAAAGTTTAAAAATGATTGAAGTAATTTGACACATTGTGGAAGCCCAGCATGCCGTTGACTGTACCGTAAGGCTGCGTTCAGACGATAACGCACGACCCAACCTCAACCCAAACTCAGCCCAAACTCAGCTCAAACTCAACTCACCACCCGCAGCCTACTCCTTGAAATACATCACTTACAATTTTGAATCTTATGACACATTAATAAGCTCTTTTTTTATTTTGTCGATGCAACTGCACCCTCCCCGCGCTAAACCCGAACTCAACTCAAACTCAACCCGTACACAACCCAAACTCAAATCAAACTCAAACCGAACTCAAACAGAACTCACTTCAAACTCACCTGGACATTACACAGGACCTTATTAAAGTGTCATAAGACTCAAAATTGTAAGCGATGTATTTCATGGTGGGCTGTGGTTGAGGTGAGTTTGAGTTGAGTTTGAGTTGAGTTCAGGTTGAGGTCGGGTCGTGTGTTATCGTTTGAACGCAGCCTAAAAGTATGCTTCCGCACAGCTATGCGGTCGCGACAATTTTCCGTTCACTTCAAATTGAGCCTTTTGGTCATAACATTACGGTTCAACTTGGAGCGCACTGCTGCTTACTGCCGAGATCGGCGCATTAGTCGTCTTATTTACTTTGAAATTCGGTTGTTTTTTTCCCATATTTTTGTTCACAAACTTTGTTGTTTCATTAAAAACAGTTATTTTGATAAATGTCAATATGGTCGAAAATCACTTGCACCTGTTTTTTTTTACTAGTAATCACTACAAATTTTAGCGAACTTCACTTTTTCCCCGACATTATTTGTTCTTCTGGCTATTGCCTAATATGCCCCAGCAGTTGAAACATGAATAGGCTGGTGATAATGAGGTTGCTTTTAGCCTGGGTGCATTAATCTACTTAAGGGTACACATAAATCACCTGGGTGAATCTGTCTGCTGAAGGGAGAAAAATAATTATGTACGTTGGCCGGTGAGGATGCACGGCTCAAAATCAAGTGTCAACCAATCACGACTTTACCTACGAGTCGACGGTGTGATACTTCCCAGCAACGCCACCATGGAGTAGAGATTTCTAAATACCCTCAAATGAAAGACCATAAAATGTACCTAATTGTACCTTAACTCAAAAAATTGTACCTCTGATAGTTTCAGAGAAAAACGCACTTGATTGTGGCATTGCCAGGAACTATACTTCCTGGCAACGCGACGCTGTACCAGATTCCAATTGGTCTCATAGTAATGGCCAAAAATTGTACTTCATTTGTACCTCATTCAATAATTAAAATATGCAGTTTCGATATAAAAAAACTCTTACTTGATTTGCAATACATGCAATGCACGTTGTTATTGATATAAACTGATGTTTATTATGCATTATGCAGTAGTAGGACCACAGAGGCAACCGCCTCTGTGCTCTAGTGGTTCGCCCACCCGTGTAAGATGCAGACGTCCCGGGTTCAATTCTCAGGAGGGTACAATTTGTACTCGGTTTGGTTGATGGTAGGGCTTAATTTGGTGCCATTCATTTGGTACTATTAAGTACAATTAATTATGTACCATATAGTACAATTTATTAGGTACTATGTAGTACAATTTATTTGGTATCATATAGTACAATTAGAAGGTAGTTTAGGTACTATTTAGTACAATAAATTTTGTACCATAGAGTAAAATTTATTAGGTACTACTTTGTACAATAAATTTGGCACCATATAGTACATTTTTTAGGTACTATTAGGCACATTTTATTTGGTACCGTATAGTACAATTTTATAGGTACTATATAAAAGCATTCATTTGGTACATATTATCTGGTAACATATTATAGTACAATTAATAAAGTACTAATTACAAACTAATTAGTACAATCAATTTAGTATTATTTAGTACAATTTATTAGGTACTATTTAATAAAATTAATTATGTACTATACAGTACAATTTATTTGGTACCATAATAATACAATTAATTTAGTACTACTTAGTGCCATTCATTTGGTACTATACAGTACAGTTTATTAGGTACTATTTATTACAATTTATTTGGTACCATATAGTACAATTAGTAGATACCATTTAGTACAATTAATTAGATACTATTTAGTACTATTAATTTTGTACCATAGAGTACAATTGTAAGAAACAAGTACAAAAGCTAAACTAACTTGCATCTACATATCGACGGCGAAGTGCCAATATCTCCTAGTCCTAACAATGATGCCTTTGAATTCAACACCTAAAGGAAGTTAATTTCTCAAAAAAGTCTCAGTTAGGAGCGATTGGTACTTCCCCGTTGAAATCTCATAAAATTTTATTCTTTTCCTCTCTTTTTGTATTAGTTTGATTGTTGCTATAGAGGTTTTTCTTATTATGATTTTATAATAGTATTTAGTCATGATTATCATATCAGTTGCACCACACCCACTGCTGGGTATAGGCCTCCCTCATGGGTCTTTATAACGATCGGTCCTGCTTGGCCCGCATCCAGCGGCGCACCGCGACCTTCACCAGATCGTCGGTCCACCTTGTCGGGGGCCTACCCTCGGAGCGTCGTCCGGTACGCGGTCGCTATTCCAATCTTTCCGCCCCAACTGCCTTTGGTTCGTCTCGCTAATTTGTCCCGCCCACTGCCACTTCAGATAAACAATCTTTCGAGCGATATCGGTTACTTTAGTTCTCCTACGCATATACTCATTTCTGGTTCGATCACGCAGGGAAATGCCGACCATGGCTCTCCATTGCACACTGGGTGAGAGCCTTCTTATGAGACCTGTAGTTAGCGACCACGTTTTACTGCGATAAGTCAACAATGGCAACACACACACACACAACTTAGACTTTAGTCTTGAGATAAGACACCGAGGTAAGTTGGACTCGAAGATTTGTCGAATACTGGCCAACCGAGCTGGATTCGACGAGAGATCTCTTTTCGAAGTTGAACTTACCTAACTGGACTGTCTGTCCTAGGGATACGTAATGGTCAACAACTTCGTGTGTAGTGTTCCCAACATGAGCTAGAGTGGGTACAACATGAGCACTCGACATGATTTTCGTCTTATCCATCTTCATTCTAAGAGCCACTTTCTGGGAGGCACTACGGATAACTTCGAGGATAGTGTTCAAGTCTTCCATGAATAAAAACTATATCATCGGCAAAACGAAGGTGTGTTAGTTAGGTACTGGCCATTAATGTTGATACCGAGTCTTTTCCAGTCCAAGAGCTTCAAGACATCCTCCATCACAGCTGTGAACAGTTTCGGAGAAATAACTTCTGTCTCTGTCTCACACCTCGCTGTAGTTGGATGGGATCTGTGCTCTGATTCTGTACTCGAGCCGAAATGGTGACATTTTCCTATAAGTGCCTCAACACCTCTTCCTTCCTTTCCTTCCTCCTCTTGGTCCTATTGGTGCACCAGACTGCAGCACTGCCCAGGTCTCAATCAAATCAAAAACTTTCTCATAGTCCACGAACGCCAAGCAAAGTGGCAGTTTATACACCTCGGTCTTCTGTATAACCTGCCGCAGCGTATGGATGTGGTATATGGTGCCAAAGCCTTTTCAGAACGCGGCTAGTTCGGGAGATTGGAAGTCGTCGAACTTGTGAGCGCAACGATTCGTAAGATTCGTATTCTTCAAGAGGGCCTTGTCACCCTTTTTAAAGAACAGAATGACCTCACTTATGATCCATGTCTTCGGCGTTCTGCCCTCAACGATGACGGAATTGAAAAGCTTCTAAAGGTCTTTTATTCTACTTATTTTGACCATCCACACCGATTACGCCGATGACGCCGCCGCCGCCGACAATTTAGACGCCAGACGCCGCTGCCGGTCAAATGACCATCGGCGCACATATCTAGTATAGACCAAGAAAAGCAGTTATATTATCAACTTTAGTTAATAACAGTAACTCTACTTTGAGTAGGTATACATTTAAAATTACAAATCAATTTTACCTTTTTAACACGTTTTTATTAGGTTGCTTTCTCGTTTGTTTGTTTGTTTGTTTGTCCGCAAAGTTTGCGAACGATTTTAAACTAGCTTCCCGATGAGCAATAGACTTGAAACTTTGAACACAGATCAGAACTGAAATATAATGTAATATTATGGTGTCATTAAGCTGATCTTATCATGGAACTGGAAGAAGGCCACAGGAACTTAATGATGAAACCATACAACCCCATTGTGATTAGGCTTGTTAAAATCGTCTTGACGAGTACTCTGATGGAAGATAAGGTCCAGGGTCTGATGATGAAGCTGGAAGGCCATGCCAAAGGAACTCAATATTGAAACCGTGCAATCCCATCGAGTTTGGGCTCATTCAAATCGTCTTGACGAGTACTTTGTTGGGAAATAGTGTCCGAGGATCTGATGATGGAGCCGGAAGAAGGCCATAGGAACTCTATAATAAAACCACGCTACCCTATCAAGTTTGAGATCGTTTGATTCGTCTTGACGAGTACTTTGTTGGGAAATAGTGTCCGAAGATCTGATGATGGAGCCAGAAGAAGGCCATAGGAACTCTATAATAAAACCACGCTACCCCATCGAGTTCGGGCTCGTTTGAATCGTCTTGACGAGTACGTTGTTGTGAAATAGTGTCCGAGGATCTGATGATGTAGCCCGAAGAAGGTCATAGGCACTCTTTGATAAAACCACGCTACCCCATCGAGTTTAGGCTCGTTTGAATCGCCTTGACGAGGACTTTGTTGGGAAATAGTGTCCAGGGTCTGATGATGGAGCCGGAAGGAGGCCAATGGAACTCTATAATAAAACCATGCAACCCCATCGAGTTTGGGCTCGTTTGAATCGTTTTGACGAGTGCTCCGATAGGAGATGGTATATTTTTAGTCTTAGCTCGTTTACTAAAAAGCATAAAATAATTATTTACTGAAATAAGTATTTTTTTAAAACACCTTTTTTATACGGACTAAATAATTCCAAAAAATCGGACTAAAAATATTAAAACGGACAAGTAAAAACAAACTAAAAAGTAAAAAATAAATTCTTCTGTAAATATTTATAACCCTAATAACTTATACCTACAGAAATTTTAAACCAAAAAACATGGGGCGCGTTTTGTAAAGTTTCTCATCTATATTGTCTATAGCATGCGCCCCACGTTTTTTGGTTTAAAATTTCTGTAGGTATAAGTTATTAGGGTTATAAATATTTACAGAAGAATTTATTTTTTTCTTTTTAGTTTGTTTTTACTTGTCCGTTTTAATATTATTAGTCCTATTTTTGTAATAATTTAGTCCGTTTTAAAAACGTGTTTTAAAAAAATACTTTTCTCAGTAAATTTTACTCTATACAGTGCCTTTGGTCTTAAACTAGCGATAATTTAAAGGCGTGAAATACATCTAATTTTATTGACAAAAACACCCACATGTTGAGGTGATTAGGCGGGTCCCTACCAAGCGCGCTGCCTCGCGAGGCAAGACGTTTGCCGCGTGTGGCGGGCCTCGCACGAGGCTGCTCGCTTGGTGAGGACCCGCCTAATCGCGTAAACTGGTCGGATCCTGGTTGAAAGTTCCCTAAGGATTTTCTCTAATATGCACGCGACGAAGTCGCGGGCGGAAGCTAGTTTATTGCAATAATCAGAATTGGGTCTAGAATATTATTATCCCGTTCCCGTTTCTTTACCCTCTCCCTCTCTCTGCCCCTCTCCCTCTTCCTCTCCCTCTACCATACTCCTTTCCGTCCCCGACCCCTTAACAAAAGTTTGATCCCCTATTTCACCTCTTTAGGGGCTGAAGCAAGTCCACCGTGTGTGTTGGTCTTCAAAATAAATGTCATTTTCGCAATCACCATCCCATAAAAGCCCAAGAACGACATCCATAACGATTTTTATGTTTACTTACCCCATTTACCCCCTATGGGATGATTTTCAAAATAACAAATTATGTGTTTGATTTTATTTTTAGACGTGCTCCGACGAATTTTTTATGCTGTTGTAATTTCGATTTTATTTTCTTTTTCATCATGTCCACCGTGTTGGACTTCAAAATAAATGTCATTTTCGCAATCACCATCCCATAAAACCTCAAGAACGACATCCATATCGATTTTTAGGTTTACTTACCCTATTTGTCCTCTAAGGGGTTGATTATCAAAATCACAAAACATGTGTGTGCCTATTTATTTTTAGACGTGCTTCTGCGAAGTTTAGAGTTAAAGTTTTAATTTTATATTCTATTTTCCATACAAAATTTGAACCCCATTTTCACCCCTTTAGAGGTTACATCATGTCCACCGTGTTGAACTTCAAAATAAATGTTATTTTCGCAATCGTCATCCTAGGAAACCCCAATAACGACATCCATATCAATTTTTAGGTTTATTTGCCCCATTTCACACCCATTTCATCCCCATAAGTATTGAAATACTAACAGTAACGATATACGTTGCGTTAGATTTCCATCCATAAGCTTAAATTATAAATTTAGCGATTTTTACATAGAAAATGAAGAATTTTCTATTCATAAATTAATTCCCTTTTCACTTCTTCGGGGGTAGAATTTTCAAAAACGCTTAAACACGTGTATATTAATTTTCAATCGTCAGTCTAACCACAAAATTTGAAGACCCTAGCTTCGAAACTGAGGGACTTTCATACAAACTTTGGACCCCCGTTTCACACCCTTAGAGGGTGAGTTTTGAAAAACTCTTTCTTAGTGCACCCTTAGACCTCATAAGGAATCAATGTGCCAAATTTGGAGTCTCTAAACCCAGTGGTTTGGGCGGTGCGTTGATATGTTAGTCACCAATCAGTATCTTCTTTTATAATATTTAGATGTATTTAATGGTATGTATTAATGTATTTTGTATGCATGTGAATATCATTTTTCTTTGTTTGTTCCACATTCGTGTTTATTGGTTTACTGTTGGTTGACTTATAGATAATGCTCTTAGCATTAAGTCCGCCATTTCTACCTTACTTTATGTATTTGTACAAAAAAAAATATGAATAGATAAATAGTACCTAATAAATTGTACTATATGGTACCAAATAAATTGTACTTATCAATACCAAATTAATAGTAATAAATAGTACCTAATAAAAAATAATTGTACTAAATAGTACCTACTAATTGTACGATATTGTACAAAATAAATTGTACTATATAGTACCTAATAAATTGTACTATATGGTACAAAATTAATTATACTTATTAGTATCAAATGAATGGCACCAAATAGTACCTAAAATGTACTACTAATTTCCAAATAAATTGTACAAATTGTACCTATAAAATTGTACTATATGGTACCGAATAAATTGTACTTAATAGTACCAAATGAATGTCACTAATTTGTACCAAATTAATTGTAAGTAATTGTAGGTAAGATGGTGGTAGCTATTCAGGCGGCCTTGACTTAAGCCCTACCACCAACCAAACCGAGTACAAATTGTACCTCCCTGAGAATCGAACCCGAGACCCCTGCGTCTTACACGGGTGGGCAAACCACTAGACTACAGAGGCGGTTGCCTCTATGGTCTTACTACTGCATAATGCATAATAATTCCTTAGCCAAACATCAATTTATATCAATAACAACGTGCATTGCATGTATTGCAGATCAAATCATGTAAGAGTATTTTTTTTTTTCGAAACTCTGCCTGTTTTAATAATTGAATGAGGTACAAATTAAGTACAATTTCTGGCCATTACTATGAGATCAATTGGAATCTGGTACAGCGTGGCGTCGCCAAGAAGTATACTTCCCAACGTCCGTTGCATGTATTGCAGGTCAAATAAGAGTAGATTTAAAAATGTTTTTTATCGAAACTCTGCATGTTTCATTTATTGAATGGGGTACAAATTAAGTACAATTTCTGGCCATTACTATAAGATCAATTGGAATCTGGTACAGTGTCACGTTGCCAGGAAGTATACTTCCTGGAAACGCCACAATCAAGTGATTTTTTCACTGAAACTATCAGAGGTACAATTTTTTGAGTTAGGGTACAATTAAGTACATTTTATGGTCTTTCATTTGAGGTTATCTAAAAATCTCTACGCCATGGTGGTGTTGCTGGGAAGTATAACACAATAAGAGTGAATTTGCTTTGCATCAAACAATTCGATGCGCTTCGATTCGGTTGCAGCATGAATTGACCCTAATATTTGATTACTCGTTTTTGGAGGTCCCTTTTCATCGGCAAATTATTAAAAAAAAAGTTAAAATAAAATATCGGTTACACAAAAAAAGCTTGTTGTGAGTGCTCAAATATGTTTAGGTACTTATTTGTAGATAATTATATTGGCAGTTGAGTTGACACTCCACTAACGAATTTACTCAATGAATTCATTGTTTATTCACATTCAAGTAGTTAATTCAAACTCAGAGACCATACAACAAGTACCTATTCGAACTATAATATTCGAATAAACAAAAATAATTATTTACTTCGAATTAACTACCTAGCTACCTATAATTTTATTGTGTGTTAAATGTATTTTTTACCTAGTAAGTACCCATACCCATCATACTTATTTATTGATTTACAACATTATTGATAACAATACATAAACATAAAAAACATAATTATTTAGTTCGAATTATCAAAATAAATATCGCGCGTTCACGCAGTGCATGAGAGTTGACAGAGCACTAGATTCGGCACATGAAATCGCGGGCGGGGAGTGTCCTTTCTGCACGTAGTAAATATCTATATTCTGTGGCTTGGTCTGCGGGGTCAGAGAACACAGAGAGTTCATTTGAAAATGCGTTCGCGCGGCTCGCTCCGCGGGGAGGGAGGTAGCGCTAAATGCCTACGACGCTCGAATATACTGGCCTTAACGCACAAATGCTTGCGCAGTGCATGAGTGAGCTCTAATCTATGTCGCCCCGCGCGCGTGTCCCGCTTAACACAGCGGAGGGCCTGAAGCCTATGGGCTCAGATCAATTTTATCATAATAAAAAATTTAATTTTATCTTTATTTTGAAAAATTCTGATTGAAAGAAACTTTCCGAGAATTATTCGGGAATAATTCGGAATCCTTCCGAAGTTTTGCAACTGTAGATGCGACCAAATTGTCTACCTATATTGTTCAGTTTCATCGCACGATGAAATCGCAACGCATGATCGCACGACCGATGCCAATTAGGACAGGGCCTATACACTTTCTAACTTTCGCGTTGCATTATAGGTACTTATTTAAAATAAGAGGAATTATTTTCATTTAACACGTACTTTACGTTGATGATGATGATGATGATATCCTCTTATCCCTTATTAGGGACATAGGGCTCTCAGAAGGGACCTCCACTTCTTCCGGTCTTGTGCGGCTACCTCAAGATCTGTCCAGCCTTGACTGATTGATGCAGCCTCTTTTTCAACTGAGCGCCTCCAGGTGGTACGAGGGCGGCCGGGTTTTCTCTTGTCATGCGCTTGCCACTTTAGACCCTGTTTCGGAATGTGGTTGTCAGATCTCCGTAACACATGGCCTAGCCAACGCCACTTCCTTAAAAGAACCTCCTTGTCTATCGGCATCTGGTCAGTTAACTCCCACAGCCTTGCATTGGAGATGGTTCGTGGCCACCAGATTCCCAGTATCCGTCTAAGACTTGTCTAAGACATTTGTTGACAAACACCTGTAGCCTAGCGGTGACTTCATTTTTGACGAGCCAGGTTTCGCATCCATAAAGGAGAACCGACTTGACGTTGGAGTTAAATATTCTTATTTTCGTGCGGCGTGTTATTATTGAGGACGTCCACACAGGTTTAAGCTGCGCATAGGCGGCTCGGGCTTTGTTTATGCGAGCTTCTACATCTGCATCTGCGCCTCCCAAGGGGTCCATCACGCTTCCCAAATACGTGAAACGCTCTACTTGTTCGACGGCCTCGCTATTAACGTGTATGGGCGTTACATCTGAGGTGTTTAGGCGCATGCCTTTTGTTTTCTTGCAGTTTATGCGCAGGCCCTCTTTAGCAGCAGCATGAGCGAGGTCGTCGGTCTTGGACTGAAGATGATCACGTGATGTTGCCAGTAAACACAGGTCGTCCGCAAAATCGATATCCTCAAGGGTATTCCCATCAACCCAAGGTAATCCTCGCTTTGCCTTGTCAGTTACTCGGCGCATCACGTCATCCAAGACTATTAGGAACAACAACGGTGATAGTAGGCATCCTTGTTTTACTCCGGCAGTCACTGGTATCGATTCTGATAGTTGCCCGTTGTGCATCACTTGTGTGTTGTACTTTACGTTACTAATAATAATTAATAGGGTTCTTTTGTAGGTAGGCTCTAGTATAATAATGTACTCTATGTAGGTAGGTACCTAAAATATAATCATTAATTTTTATTAGATAGCGAAATTTCAATTTCTCGGATCTCAAACTGTAAATACTAAGTTTTAGAAGCCAGTTTGTTTAACTACAAAAATTAATAAAATTGTTACATAAAGTTCTTTTATGTTTATCGACAACATAATCATTGTACCTGCTTAAATACTTCGAAACTGTAAGACGGACGACTGAGTGCATAGTTCCAATTCCAAGCTCCGATTATAAAGTTATAGGTCATAATGTTCGCGTGTGCCTGCGTATGAAGACATCGCGCTTTCGCCGGAGTTACGGCGACTAGCTTCGACGGTTTTATGGTAGGCGGCGCATCTTTGTGCTTACGCCATGGCACAAGATGTGAGCGTTGGCGTTTGAAACATGAAATCAACAAAAATAACCGGCCAAGTGCGAGTCGGACTCGCGCACGTAATACCGTACACCGTATACGTACGTATACCGTACGTATTTACTCCGTACCGTTTGCACCGTTCTAATAAGATCACCTCATAGATCATAGATAAAAACAAACCGAGTTCTAAACTTAAATCCAGTCTACCAACCAACGTTCACGATAATATTTTTACGAAGTTCAGCAACAAGACAAACGTTTCATTTTCAACTTCGGCGGGCTGTAAAAACCTCACATGTGCATTACCCACAGACCATACAACAAGTACCTACTTACGTAACCTAACCCCAAATTTTACAGGAGATGCAAAAACAGTATATAGTGAAAAATTTTCACAATCTTCTCATTTACATCAATAGATGGCACTACAATTATCGAATCTGAATTTCTTCGACGTAGACATGTATTACGATACGAGGTTTTCTTACGAAAAACAAAGAGTTTTTCACTAGCGACTTACGAGCTTTTCACAGCCCCCCGACGATATGTGGATCCCATGGGAACGAAGTCATGGGAGCCTAGTGTCCGGAGGGATTTTTTCACACCTAAAACTTTAGCTCGCTCTTCCCGTATCACTTGCTTCAGAGTCGGTATCACAAAGATGCAATATTACGATTCTGGGCACGCGCAGCATAAGCGCAGCGGCCCGCCCATTCTCTATTGCCGATACTTATTCATATCGCTCGCGAATATGATTCATGCTCAGAGACTCTCTATGGAGCCTTTACGAATAAATTACAGAGTCCATCTTTATTTTGCACTAGCTTCCGCCCGCGGCTTCGTCCGCGTGGATATTAGAGAAAATCCTTAGGGAACCTTCAACCAGGATCCGACCAACCGTTTTATACGCGATTAGGCGGGTCCCCACCAAGCGCGCTGCCTCGCGAGGCAAAACATTTGCGACGTGTGACAGGCCTCGCACGAGGCTGCGCGCTTGGTGGGGACCCGCGTAATCGCGTATAAAACGGTTGGTCGGATCCTGGTTGAAGGTTCCCTAAGGATTTTCTCTAATATCCACGCGGACGAAGTCGCGGGCGGAAGCTAGTTTATTACAATAATCAGAATTAGGTCCAGAGATATTAAGAGTATCACGTTCCCGTTTCTTTACTCTTTCCCGTTTCCGTCCCCGCCCCCGTTCCCGTTCCTGTTCCCGTGTCCGTCCCCGTCCCCTTGGGCTGAATCATGTCCACCGTGTTGGACTTCAAAACAAATGTCATTTTCGCATTCCTCATCCCATAAAACCTCAAGAACGACATCCACATCGGCTTTCATGTTTACTTACCCCATTTACCCCCTAACGGATGATTTTCAAAATAAGAAAATATGTGTTTGCCTATTTATTTTTAGACATGCTCCTACGAATTTTTAAGCTGTAAACTATGTAATGTCTATTT
Source organism: Agriphila tristella (assembly GCA_928269145.1). Taxonomy (NCBI): domain Eukaryota; kingdom Metazoa; phylum Arthropoda; class Insecta; order Lepidoptera; family Crambidae; genus Agriphila; species Agriphila tristella. Next base: position 22,286,083 of record OV743442.1, read on the forward strand.
TATATTATTTTTCCATATATAATTTGTACCCCATTTTCACCCCTTTAGCGGTTAAATTGGACTTCAAAATTAATGTCATTTTCGCAATCACCATCCCATAAAACCTCAAGAACGACATCCATATCGATTTCTACGTTTACTTAGCCCATTTACCCCCTAAGGGGTTGATTTTCAAAACCACAAAATATATGTTTGCCTATTTATTTTAAGACATGCTCCTACGAAGTTTTAAGTTGTAATGTCTATTTTATATTGTTTTCAATACCAAATTTAAATCCAATTTTCACCCCTTTAGGGGTTAAATCATGTCGACCGTGTTGGACTTCAAAATAAATGTCATTTTCGCAATCTTCATCCCAGAAAACCCCAATAACGACATCCATATCGATTTTTAGGTTTATTTACCCCATTGCACCCCCATTTCATCACCATGGGGGTTGAAATTATACCAATACAATATGCGTTGCGTTAGATTTCCATCCATAAGCCTAAATTACAAATCTAGCGATTTCTACTTCAAAAATGAAGGATTATCTTCTAAACACAACTTCATCCCCCTTTTTACCCCTTTGGGGGTAGAATTTTGAAAAACGCTGAGACACGTATTTATTTATTTTCAATCATCAGCCTAAACACAAAATTTGAAGATCCTAGCTTCAAAACTGAGGGACTTTCATACAAACTTTCATCCCTTATTTCATCCCCTTAGGGATGGAATTTTCAAAAATCCTTCCTTAGTGGATGCCTACACTGTATAAAGTATCTGTGTGCAAAATTTCAAGTCTCTAGGTTCAGCGGTTTGGGCTGTGCGTTGATATCTCACTCAGTCAGGACTTTGAATTTTATATATATAGATTGAATCTAAGACGCTAATAAATTTGCTGGCGGTGTTTCTTGACTTCGGACTGTAGGTTTCATTACATGGTTCCATCAGTGGGTCCAATTTTTAAAGGTTGAACTTGTTCTGAAGTGCATATCGAGTACAGTCGACAAAGAGATGTGATGATAATGACATAAAAAAGACCCCAATGCGCCTTTAAAATCAGTCTTGAGTTTGACTAAGTTGCCAAGATAGAGCGCAGCAGACCATATGTATTTATCTAGTCTTACTCTTTCAGCCTTATCATATTAACAAAGTGTAATGGTGTTACTTTCCTGATAACATATTTTTTCATGATTTTAGCCCCCCTTTTTTCGTGGCTGTATAAAACCGGCCAGGTTGCGCCTAGGCAGACCAACATTTTTTAACGTTACCTACCTATCTTTCTCCTAGTGACTGTGTCATGCTGGTACTGGGCTACCCGTTTATTTCCCTGTGTCATGCTGGTACTGGGCTACCCGTTTATTCCCAGTAATAAAACGCTAGTTTTTTCACATTCTCTTTGCCCAGTAGTTCCTTTTGACAGTTCCTTCAAAGGAACTAATAGTACTTTTTGTTCCCGTTAGTTCCTTTAATCTTTTCGAAGGAACTAGTTATAAGTTCTTTTGAAGCTTCCATGAAAAGTTCTTTTTGACAGTTCTTCAAAGGAACTAATGGTAGTTTCTCTTCCCACTAGTTCCTTTAAAAGATTAAAGGAACTAATGGAAAGAAAAAGTACCATCAGTTCCTTTAATTCCTCATCTTGTCTGTTATACAGCGGTTCCCGAATGGGGTTCCGTGAGAGGTTCTCACGGGTTCCGCGAAAATTCAAGAGTTTAGGTATAAAGACAGACCCGATTTCGATGATATTGTCCCGCGTCTCGACCATTAGTTTTGTCCAGATTTTTGATGATGACACGCGCTCAAAATCAAATTGTTAGTAAAAAAATGGGTCCAAATGTTTAAAAGCATAAAGGACAACAAGTTAAATGCCTTATTTTGCGTCGTACCTTTCAAATGCTTATGTTGAGCGAGGTTTTTGCCATATGACGCTTAAATGTTCTAATGTCAGAAATCGTGGCTCTGTGGTAGATTTAATGAAAGCAGAATTGCAAAAGACATGTCTTGTTCGGAATTCGTAAGTAAATATTAAAATGACGCGGAATTAATAAGAGGCCCGTAGTAATAGAAAATATGCATGGAAACAGAGTCAAAATAAAAATAAGTACCTAAACATTAAATCAAAATTCTTTTTTTTCCTTCAGTTAGGTAGTTCTCCTTTTTTTATTTTACTCTTTGCTGACCCGCCCGTTTGTTTCCATTGATTTTAAGTATTTTAATTACAAACATTCACATACATTCAACATGTCCTTCATTTACCAGTTATCAGACTCTACAGTGGTTTTACTGTCAGTTTTAATGATTTCGACGAACATTTAGTTAGAAAATAGATAAAAAAAAATCCGTCATCCATATCCAGCCATATCCTAGATTTTCTGTCACTGAATGTGACAACCCTGGTTAGTTTACTTCTTACTTCAGCTAGGGTTCCGCCAAAAAACGGTGAACCAAAAAGGGTTCCGTAGCCAAAAGAATTCGGGAACCGCTGTGTTATATAATAATCTGAAATTAAACAAAGTATATAGTAAAAATCCTTTAATCAACGAACTTATGATTCAATATAAATTACACTATATAACAATATATCACAAAACACTAAACTCATTCGTTATCAGAGTAATGTTTATTTTATAATATGCAGAGAGATATTTAGGTATAGAAATTTTTCATTAAATTGAATGCGCAAAACCAGGAAGTCGTTTTAAGAGGTTAAAAATTAACATTAACATAATAATACGTATGTGATAGATAACTAATTCAACAAAGTTAACTGTAACATTCTAAAGTTATACCTAGTGAAAAAAGAAACGTGAAATAATAAATGTAGGTATTGTGGAGTTTGTCTACGTCACCGCACTGCGAGCTGGGCCCATTTCATATACATTTACTACAGTAATTTACTCCGGTAAATAGCATAACATTGCGATCTCTGTGAGTAGTTAATTTTCTAGTTTCAAAGTGGCGACGCAATGAACACCAAACTCGTTGTAATTTACCAAGGTAAAAATAATATGAAATAGGGCCCCGGCCGTTGCGGGCTGAAGTTTATTTGAATTATTTTATTAAAGTACCTGGGGAAGGCAACTGTCAAAATGGCGCTGCATACGCTTGTTCCACGAGAACTACGAAAACAAAGGACTTTTACTTAAAAAAATAGTTTTTTTAAGCTTTAAAATGATTGAATTCTGTGTTATAAGCTTTAAAAATGTTGGCACTTACATATTTCCGAAAAATCTGGATAATATAGAAAAAATTATAAATTCTTTAAGAATAAAAACTTCTTATTTGGTTTTAAATTCCAGCATTTGCATTGTAGAATAGTCTTTTACACTGGCCTGCAAAACTAAGTACTACAGAGGCCTATTTTCATACAACGAGGTAACTTTGAAGCTTTGGTTCTCCGCCTAGGATTAAACGGGGTGTGATTTGATGATGGCCATCTAAGGAGTGAATGGAGAAGATTCAGATCCCCATACACACCCAATTGATCTGATCAGAATTCTAAGAGCTGTTTTGATATGTTTAAAAAAACCACGAAAATAGCATTAAAATGTATGGAAATGCTGTAACTGATAACTCTGATCCTTACAGCTCTTAGAATGCTGATCAGATCAATTGGGTATGTATGGGGATCTGAATCTTCTCCATTCACTCCTTGGATGGCCATCATCAAATCACACCCCGTTTAATCCTAGGCGGAGAACCAAAGCTTCAAAGTTACATAGTTTGTATGAAAATAGGCCTCTGTAGTACTTAGTTTTGCAGGCCAGTGTATATCCATTTCTAGTCATTGGGTCTCTTTCGTTAAAAAAACCACAAAACAAATGTATCTATTTTACCATACATTTTGTTCTGAACGTCTACTGTCTTAGGAACAAGCGTAAAAAGCGACATCTACAATTAGCTTTGCGTTGCCATCCCCAATCGAACGCCCACACGCTATTTGATGGAGGCGCCGGGTATTTTCTTGATTTTAGCTACCATCTTTTTCTGATGGAGTACGTCCTTTAGTAATATTTTCATTTTTTAAGCGGGAGTTTTTCCTTCTAGTGGCCTTATTATACCAGCAGCCAAAGCTATTTAATATTTTTCCTTAGTTAATGGAGTTTTATCTACAGGCGGGAGATCAAAATCAGCTCGCACATTTTGTATTAATTTTTTCTCGGATGGAGTTTTACCTTCAGGTTTAGCTTTTCTGCAGGTATAGAAACTTATTCGGATGGTAGTGGAAGCTTTGGAATAGATTTTATCTTGGCTATAAGTGCTTTTTCAGAGGCCGTTCTCCCTTCAGGTCCCTTCTTTATCTGCACGTGTTTTACCTTCTAATGGCGACATTCGGGTAAGGGTAATCCTGCATCGTGTAGACCATTCAGGATTTTCTCCTTTTGCGGAGCTGACTTCCCTTCTAGTGGAGTGATTAATTAAATTAATAGTGATAAATTTTTGTGAAGGGGTTCTAGGTTCGGGTGGCAAACCAACCTCTGCGCGAACCTTATCAATAAGTTTCTTCTCCGAAGCCGTTTTCCCTTCAGCAAGGGAATACCCTGCATTGCTAATCCCTTTTTATGCACAACGGGATATTGCTTGGCCTGCACTTCACACGTGGAAACGCACTACACCCGAAATCCTCATCACTGAAGAACTGGCTATCTCACCTATAACTGCCGGAACACTACAATGTTTAAATTGTTGTTATGGCGTCAGACTTTAGGTAAGATGGTGGTAGCTAGCCAAACTCACTTGAAATAAGCCCTACCGCCAACCAAACCGAGCCGAAATTGTACCCCCCCTTGGGAACCTAACCCGGGATCCCTACGTCTTACACGGGTAGGCGAACCACTTGACCAGAGGCCCTAAGTATTTTTTCTTTTAGTTCTGGTATTTTGTCTTCTAGTGGAGTAATCAATCCTGCAGCTTAAGCTTTTTTCATTCTTTTTGATGGTGTATAAGTGGTGTGTGGTGGTGTATGGTGTGTGCCTGTAATGGGCTCTGCAGGAGGTGCTCCTTTCATTTTAGCGATTAAAGTTTTTTCTGATGGCGTTCGGCCTTCAGGCAAAGGCAGACCCGCTGCCTACAACCCTTGTAATAAAGTTACTTAGAATGGGGTTGGCCACGCAAAGCTAATTGTAGATGTCGCTGCGTACGTTTGTTCTTACGACAGTAGACGTTTCGCTTGTAAACTATAGGAAAATTTTTAGGTATTTTTTTACCGAAAAAGACCCATTTACCCAAAATGGATATAAAAGACTATTCTACATTGCAAGTACCGGAATTGAAAGCCAAATTAATACGTTTTTATTGTTCCAGACTATTATTTTTTCTTTCTACAAATTTCCGAAAAATCTGGATATCAATTTTTCGGAAATTTGTAAGTACTAACAGTTTTACAGCCTATTACACAGAATTTGGTCATTTTAAAGCAATAAAACTATTTTTAAAGTAAAAGTCCTTTGTTTTGACAGTTTTCGTGGAACAAGTGTACGAAGCGCCATTTTGACAGTTGCCTTCCTCATTAAAATAAAAAAAACTTTAATGTTAGTGTGCTACTAGCAAAATATCTTCATTTATATACCTACATAGCAACTCACTTAAATTCAGTTTAACTTGGCTACACTGGTGATTTTTAATACTTGTACAATCAATTACACTTTTGGTTTTACTAAACAGTAAATGTTATCTAATTGATTTTAAACCAGGGACCGGATTAAACCCTGTTCCGGTTCCTGTTTTAAACCTAAAGAGGGCTCCACACTCGCGCCGCGAAAGCCCACGAACCGCGAGTGTGGAGGGTTTCGCGGCTTCGCGTTTGGGCTTCGCGTTCGCGCTTCGCGGCGTTCCCCGTCCTGTGGCGGTTTTTTGGTCCGCGTCAAAGGACTTGTGTGCCGAACTAATGTTGCCGTGATTCACGGCCGCGGTTCGCGGCGCGAGTGTACAGCCCTCTTAACATGTTAGACGGTAAGTTCAAAATCGGTTGAGATAAATTTACACGTTTTGTGTTTTAGTTGCCCAAGATGCTGCTGACAATAAATGGATTTCCGATACCATCATCATGAGAAACTTTTAAACAATTCTGTTATTAAATAAATATAATACGGTGATTGTGCTAAATAAATATTAGTACTATATTAATACTAAATAAAAACTAAACAATATTCATAGTAAAATGGACCGTTAGCAAATGCTATTAGAGCTGTTTTTAGCTGAGGGCCATTAAAAAAGGTTCATACTAAAATGGACCACGATTATGTGCTTAGAGTTGAATTCGATGAAGGCCCTGACACATGTTGGCTGTACAGAAACTAAACAATATTCATAGTAAAATAGACCGAAACAATATGTGTTTAGAGTTAAATACGCTATGAAGGCATGAGGACCTCTCTCCTTTAGTTGTTTAGGAACTAAACAATATTTTTAAATTTGAGATTTTTGCATTCACAATGCTATTTTTAAACAATACTAAATAATATACTAGGTGAAATAACGCTGGCTTGCAGCGTAAGCGTAGGATATACTAGAAGAAATTCGACGATGTCACTAGTGACTCGGTAGCTCAGCGGTCAGAGCATTGGACCGGATATCCAAAGGTCGCGGGTTCGATTCCCGTCTGAGTATTGATCTGGTGCGAGTCGTATTTTTTTCTAGTATATTATTTAGAACTAAACAATAGTTAAGCCTGTACCACACCTCCGCCGCGAAACCATACCAGCGGCACCGCGGTTGTTCCGCTATGAGTTGTTTTCTACCGACGACGATATATGAGGATCACATCTACGTAGCGGTTTTGCGTCATTACTTTCGCGCGCGTGTGTCAACGGTCGGAGCCGATTGGATGGAATTGCGCGTGAAAAATCTATGCATTAGAACAGGCTGTACCATAGCCTTCTATAATTGCAAGCCGTGAACATAAATTTGGCAACGTCTGTTACTGTCAGTTCGTGGTCATGTCGTCGGCCAGTCTCCATACTAAATGTATGGGAATATTTCAATTTTAAGAGGTCGATATTTTTTTTCCTAGCAATCGTGTGAGGTTAAAAATATGAAAATCATTTAGTTCCTTTATTAAAATGCATTGTATATTAAACAATAAGAAAAATATCAATGTTAACTAGGAAAAAATGGCTGTCAAAGATGTCATCTTTTTTGTTGATTTTCTTCAGCAGGGAGTTGATTAACACGCCCTCTAGCAATAAATGATATATCATTAGAAAGGTCTTTTAAAGACAAATATTTGCTGTTTATATACTTTATATCAATTGTTTATACTTTTGGAGTTAAAGGTTATTAAAGTATAAAAGTGGTTTATTGTCTATGGGAGTTGAATTACCCCACCTCTAGCAATAAATGATATATCATTAGAAAGGTTTTCATATGATAAATATTTGCTGGAAACACACTTTCTATTAATTATGAGTATTTTCGGAGTTTTAGGTCAAAAATGTTAAAAAAATTGGTCAAGTTCAGAGCGTTATAACTCTCAAAGTACTAATAGTTGACGTTTATTGTAGTACAATAAAGTGTTTCAAATTTAAAGACCTTTCCAATGATGTAAGATTTATTGCTAGGAGAGGCTTAGATCAAAATACTCATCGTACTAAAGGACCCCCGAAAAGTTCAAATAATTTGACTCAAACCGTATGTCCTAATAAATAAATAATAATAATAAATATAGAACTTTATTGAAATAATCTTACATCACAATTTACAACTAGTTTAAACATAGATAATATAGGAAAAACAAATAATAAATAATATTTAAAATAATTTTATACTATGTGCTTGACCACATGCGATGTTGCCGTTCTGCTCAACCGCCAGCGGAGAGATCTAATGGCGGTCATTGGAGGGGACCTCTCGCTTCCCAGCGTGGCAGTCGCCATGCTGGGTGGTGACAGGTCGTGGCAGGCGGTGGTCTCCTTCTGTGAGGACGTGATGTCACAGAAGGAGGCCGCAGAGAGGGACCGAGAGGCGGATGCGGACGCAGACCCGCTCCGACGGAGACGGCCAGGAAGAAGGAGGAGGCGCTACGCGCACCTCATTCCTCCCTAGTCCTTGTCAGGGGACGAGTGCCAATTGGTGCTCCTCCAAGTGCCGGGCTCGTTGGGGCGTCAACACCAGGACCACACGGTGCGTGACATCACGGTCCCGTGGGTCCTGCGTGTTAGGTGGTGCGGGAAACAGTAGGGGGTTTAGTGGGTAGGGCCGGGGCGGCGAGTCCCACATACCTTCGGGATGCATAACCGCATTCCCCCTACTATAAAAAAATAAAAAAAAAAATAAAAAAAGGGCTTGGAAGATATAGAAGGCTATGGCTGTACGCATTTGTTTCGCTTGTTGAATTCATGGTGGAACCTACTGCGGTGTTTCGCGGCGGAGGTGTGCTACAGGCGTCATAGCTATTTAGCTATTAACATTTAGTTTACGGTCCATTTGGACCGTAAACAAATGTAAATTGGTGCATAATGGTATGGAATTAGAGTTGAATTTGCTATGAAGGAATGAGCCCTGGGCTCCTCTAACTGTATAAACTCGACAATATTCATAGTGAACTGGACCATAATTATATAATCTTAGAGCTGAAAACGTTATTAGGGCCTCTCCTTTAGCTGTTTAGGAACTAAACGATAGTCATAGTAAAATGGACCGTAAACATATGCCTGAGTTGTTTTCACTATGAATGCTTGCAAAAAATTCATAGTGAATTGAACAGTAAAGTTGCATTCGCTATGAAGGCATGAGTCCCTGGCTCCTTTTTAGCTGTTTAAACTCGGCAATTAATAGTAAAATAGGCCTTAACAATATGTGTTTAGATTTAAATTCGCTAGGCAGGCATAAAGGCCTCGCTTCTTCAGCTGTATAGGCACTAAATACTCAAAGTAAAATGAACCGTAATTACGTTTTTAGAGTTATTTTCCCTATGAAAGCTTTCATAGTAAATTGGACCGTAATAAATGTGTTTAGAGTTGAATACGCTATGAATACATGAGGGCCTCTTTAAGCTGTATAAGAACTAAACAATAGTCATAGTAAAATGAACCGTAAGAGTTGATTTCGCTATGAAAGCCATCAAAATTGTTCATAGTAAATTGGACCGTACGTAATTAAATGGAATTAGAGTTGACTACGCTCTGAAGGCATAAGGGCCTCCCTTCTTTAGCTGTATAGACACTAAATACTCAAAGTAAAATGAACCGTAAACAAATGTTTTTAGAGTTATTTTCGCTATGAAAGCTTGGAAAATTTTTCATAGTAAATTGGACCGTAATAATATGTGTTTAGAGTTGAATAGAATACGTTATGAAGGCATGAGGGCCCACTCTCTTTTGGCTGTATAAAAACAATAGTCATAGTAAAATGAACCGTTAGAGATGTTTTCGCTATGAATGCCATTAACAATTTTCACTGTAATTTGAACCATGACTATATCACTTTTAGAGTTGAATTCGCTATGAAGGCAGACGGAATGGACCGTAAACAAATGCTATTAGAGTTGTTTTCACTATGAATGCCATTAACAAATTTCATAGTAAATTGGACCGTAACAATATGGTACTAGAGTTGAATTCGCTATGACTGCATGAGTCCCTGGCTCCTCTTAGCTGTATACACTCGAGAATTAATAGACCATAACAATATGTGTTTAGACTTGAATACGCTATGTTTTCGCTATGAATGCCATCAACATTGTTCATAGTAAATTGGACCATAATTACATGGTACTAGAGTAGAATTCGCTACGAAGGCATGAGTCCCTGGGTCCGCTTCCACTGCGCGCCTTGCCGCCGGTTGTGATTGCCGCGCGAGGACTTGTGCTTCTCCTTGCGGTCGCGATTCTGTAGCACCTCCTTCTCTTGACCTTGGCCTTTGGGCTTGCCAGTCACGTCCACGTTTCTGAAAGGATAAGTTTGTTGAGGGGATCTTGTATTGTAACTAAATAAACTTAGAAATAGAAAATAACACAAATATAGTTGTTATTGGAGACAAAATTAAGCTAATGGGGTTGGCAACGCAAAACTAATCGCAGATGGCGCCAGCGGCGGTCTAACCGCTATCAATACTTTGATTGGTTAAAATATGCCACAAATGACATTTGATATTTGAAACAACCAATCAAAAGTTTTGGTACAACCGCTTGTGGCGCCATTAGTTCCTCAGTTTCCATCCCCATTGGCACTTTGTTTGCCTTCACTGGAGTTGATTCATACTAATTTTGGTAAATAGCACCGCGGCGTGTGACTGTTGTCGCGGTGGGCGGGGAAATCGCCCTGGCTACGCCAAGTCAACAAGACCACACGCCGGATTCGGTTAAAATCGTGCGTTCAACGAAATAAAAAATGTACGTGACATCTCTTCCGACCCGATGGAGGAGATTCAGATCGCTATACACACCCAGCTGATCTGATCAGCATTCTAAGAGATATAAGGATCAGAGTTCTGTTTCAGGATTTCCATACATTGGAAAAATAATTTCGCCGTTTTTAAAACACATCCTTATATCTCTTAGAATGCTGATCAGATCAGTTGGGTGTGTATAGCAATCTGAATCTCCTTCATTCGCTCCCTAGATGGCCATCATCAGATCACAGCTAGGTCAATCCCTGGCGGAGAAACAAGGCTTCAAAGTTACCTCATTTGTAGAAAAATTTGCTGGTGTCTTTAATTATGTGACCGCTATGTAATTTATTGTTTAGGCGTATGCGTGATTTCCCAGTTTCATTCGAAGCTTCTCTATGTTGTATCAAACATACCTCTTTCTCTACTCTCATTCATACGTACTTTACGTATGAATAAATACAAGCTGTACTCGCCGCAAAGGCAAAAGGCCTATACCCAGCAGTGGGTGTCGTGCGGCTGATATGATAATAATAATAAATAATAAAAATCTTTATTGGCCAAAACAATTTTTACACAGCTAAGTAGCACTGGTTCCCACACTAGGGTTCCCTGTGTCGCAGGAGCCAGTCTCTTTCGTACAGATTAGGTTTACATGGATTATGAACTCAATAATTATTACTTATTGTTATAACAACAGCAAGCAAGAGAAATGAAGAAAATTACAATTAAATACTGTTAGCAAGAACCATTATGAATATATATCATATATGTGTGTGTGTATTTGTGTGTGTGTGTGTATGCGTGTTGTGTGTGTGTGTGTGTGTGTGTGTTTGTATGCGTGGTGTGTGTGTGTATGTGATTGTGTTTGTTTATTTGCACGTGTATAGTGTTAGAAGTGTTTTGATTTGGGAACCTTTTTAAATAGATAAAATATGTTCGGTTTGCGTATAACCTAAGCTCAGGAGCCATTTGCTCAATACCGCTTTGCACTTACTTCTCGATAACTGAATCACATCCAGTAAGTCATTGATTTTATTATAAATATGTGGCCCCATGAACAGAAATGATCTTCTTCCAAATGTTGTGATGCACCTCTCTTTTCTCCATCTTATTTTCCTTTGTGACCGTTGACTTTTATAAACAGTAAACGGTGAAGTTTTAAGAAATTTTAGCGCAACGGCCATGACATATAATTGTCGCACTCTCAACATACCAGTTTCATTGTAAAGTGTGTTAGTACAATAGCGCATTCGCTTCTGATATGCTGATGATGATGATGATGATGAAAGTACGTATGAATTTTGTGGCGGTAATCGCGGTATTGTCGCTAGATTCACGCAGAAGTGCAGCTTGTTTTGTACTAGACAAGTCACAAATATTACGTTTATATGTACTAGTCACATATAACACGTACTTCTGCGGCGGTGTTCTCGCGGTTCGGCCCTTCCAGCGCACGTTCAAGTCCAGCTTGTTTTGTACTAGACAAGTAACAAATAACACGTTTTGTTACCCTAGAACCAGAGGTCGGAATCTGCCGGTCATTCCAGGTCCGCTTTGTATTTTTTTAAATCAATACAGAAAAGAAAGTAGATTTAGTCAAGTTAAAGTAGATTCATTAAAATATGCACCAAAAACAGAACTTTCTTCTTTTTTTAAAGTCAATTTAAAAAAGGACGCAAATCATATCACTTAAAGGCGGACCCGGAATTGACCGGCAGATTCCGATGTCTGACTAGAACACAGACAATACAGACCTTTGTGGCGGTATTCTCATGGGGCGGTGAATCTGCGCGCGCGCTACTATTCATGCTTCACACAGAAAACCAGCTTGTTTAGCACTAGACAAGTCACAAATAATACGTTTATATGTACTAGTCACATATAACACGTACCTCTGCGGCGGTATTCTCCCGGGCGGCGCGTAACTCTTCAGGGTTCACGCAGAAAACCAGCTTGTTTAGTACTAGACAAGTCAGAAATAGTACGTTTATTACTTTACTAGTCACATATAACACGTACCTCTGCGGCGGTATTCTCGCGGGCGGCGCGTAACTCTTCAGGGTTCACGCAGAAAACCAGCTTGTTTTGTACTAGACAAGTCCACGGCTTCAAATACCGTAAAAAATTAGTAACGTTAAAAAAAATAACGTTAAAACTGGACATTAATAACGGTAAAACAGAATTTTAACGTTAATTTTTCGTTCATTGATAACGTTATTATGTTACTGTATAAAAATATTTAAAAGCTATGTGTGATTGACGTTTATGACGCCGTGACGTAATCAGTCTCTGCGGTAGGTACTAGGTAGTAGAGGTACCTACCAGTGGCGAGGGGTGAAATTATGGCGAAGGTAAGCCGCTCTACAAAAATGCTATGCCTGCATAGTGGATCCGTGGGGTGGGATTTCTAAAAGGTAAGCCGATGGGAATCGGTTTGTATGGACCCTTCGCCACTGGTACCTACCTATAATACGCAATACTTATAAAATTACCGTAAAAAATAACGTTATTTTTTAACGTTATCAGGTAGATAACGTTAAAAAATAACGTTAAATTAATGTTATGTTACTAGGTATCGTTAAAAAAAATAACGTTATCAAGGTATCATATTAAAAATAACGTTACGTAACGTTATTATTACTGTTAATTGATAACGTTCTAAAGCCCTGGACAGGTCACAAATAATACATTTATTTACACCAGTCGCATATAACACGTACCTCTGCGGCGGTATTCTGACGGGGCGGCCGCGGGCGGCGCGCGCGGCGTCGCGGCGTGCGCGCAACTCCTCGGGGTTCGCGCAGAAGTCCAGCTTGTTTTTATTACTCGAAGGCTTCTCTTCTTCATGCTCCGATTCTTCTTCCGACTCCTCCTGGTGAAATAAAAGGGTGATATTATGACATAAAATGTAGTTTCATTAACCAATTCATTGTAAATAAATATACTTAATCGTATGAATGTGTGTAAATAAAACACTGTAAAAAAAAACATGCCAAAAGTATTGAATCGGTTAACATTGGATTTTAGAAAAGTTCAAGTGCAAAGAGTGATGGACAGAAGTACCATAGTATTTAAAACTCGAAGATTTTTAAGATATTTTGGCAAAATAAAACTACTATAAGTAGACATTCGATTGGCATGTTCCTGTAACAAATTGTAGGTTTTTGTCATTTTTTTCAAATATCTAGTGATATTTCATCATCATATCAGCCACACGACACCCACTGCTGGGTATAGGCCTCCCCTAAGGATCTCCACGACGATCGGTCCTGCGCTGCCTGCATCCACTGGCTTTCCGCGACCTTCACCAGATCGTCGGTCCACCTTGTCGGAGGCCTACCCACGGAGCGTCGTCCGGTGCGCCGTCGCCATTCCAGAACCTTTCTGCCCAAACGGCCATCGGTTCTTCTCGCTATGTGTCCCGCCCATTGCCACTTCAGCTGAGCAATCCTTCAAGCGATGTCGGTTACTTTAGTTCTCCTGCGGATCTCCTCGTTTCTGATTTGATCACGTAGGGAAACGCCGAGCATGGCTCTCTCCATTGCACGCTGAGTGACCTTGAGCCTCTTTATGAGACCCATAGTTAGCGGCTACGTTTCACTGCCGTAAGTCATCACTGGCAACACACACTGTTCATAGACTTTCGTCTTGAGACACTGAGGTAAGTCGGACGCGAAGATTTTTCGAAGCTTCCCGAATGCTGCCCACCCGAGTTGGATTCGACGAGAGATCTCTTTCTCGAAGTTGGACCTACCTAACTGGACTACCTGTCCTAGGTATACGTAATGGTCAATAACTTCAAGTGTAGTGTTCCCAACATGAACTGGAGAGGGTACAACATGGGCATTTGACATAATTTTCGTCTTATCCATGTTCATCCTAAGACCCACTTTTTGGGAAGCACTACGGAGATCTTCGAGCATTGTGTTCAGGTCTTCCATGGTCTCAGCCATAAGGACTATATCATCGGCAAAACGAAGGTGTGTTCGGTACTGGCCATTAATGTTGATGCCGAGTCCTTTCCAGTCCAAGAGCTTAAAGATGTCCTCCAACGCAGCTGTGAACAGTTTCGGGGAAATAACGTCTCCCTGTCTCACACCACGCTGCAGTTGGATAGGATTTGTGTTCTGGTTCTGTACTCGGATCGTCATGGTGGCATTTTGGTATAAGTACCACAACACCTTGATATACCTATAGTCCACTTGGCACCTTTGGAGAGACTGCAGCACCGCCCAGGTTTCAATCGAATCAAAGGCTTTCTTATAGTCCACGAACGCCAAGCAAAGTGGCTCATTATACTCCTCAGTCTTCTGTATAACCTGCCGCAGCGTATGGATGTGGTCTATGGTGCTAAAGCCTTTTCGGAACCCGGCTTGTTCGGGAGGTTGGAAGTCGTCGAACTTGCGAGCGAGACGATTCGTAAGGACTCTCGAAAACAACTTATAGACATGACTCAGAAGCGAGATGGGTCTATAGTTCTTTAAGAGGGACTTGTCACCCTTTTTAAAGAACAAGATCACCTCACTTATGTTCCATGTCTTTGGCGTTCTGCCCTGGACGATGACGGAATTAAAGAGCTTCTGGAGGACTTTGAGTATCGGCTTACCGCCCGCTCTCAGAAGTTCTGTAGTGATTCCATCGTCATCCGCCGCCTTGTTGTTTTTCAGCTGTTTGAGAGCCATACTAATCTCGTACAGGCTGACGTCCGGGATATCTTCGGTATAGTGTCGGGTAAGCTTGGCTCTGGGGTCTTTAGCCTTGCTTTCAACAGGTGTCTGCGTGGAATATAACTGCCCATAGAAGCTCTCGATCTCCCTCAGGATTTCAGGCTTTGATGAAATGATGCGTCCGTCGTCAGTTTTCAGCTTCGTCATCTGGCTTTGCCCAATAGACAGATCTCTCGCGAACACTTTGGAGCCTTTATTCCACTCGATGGCCTCTTTAATACGATTCGTATTAAATTGGCGAAGGTCGCTCGTCAAAGACTTAGATATTTAGTAAAAAGATAAAAAAAGAAAGACCCAAAATCACATATAGAGTACGTAACGTCATTCCAAAAGGCATGGCAGGCAACCGCGGCACTCGCTGTGTGACGGCAGTCGTCGTCGGCGGCAGCAGCGGGCATCACGTCATCAGACGTCTCATAGTACGTGCTGTTAGCTTCAAAAATGGCCCGAATATTTCACTTTGTGATACCAGCACCAAATGACATGGCCAATATTTGTATGAGCGTTTGCATTGTTATCAAATTTAATTTACACCTATGATTTTTGGTGTTTTATATTTAAGAATATTGGCACATTCAATTGCTGTAAATAAAAAATTCAAAGAACCTGTCATTACAACACACTAGACTTAAACAGTTTCATGAAACCTTATAATCAGATCGCTAGCAACAAGTGTTAAGAATATGATTTTGCTATTAAAAAACGCAAGGCGCTTTTAATGGCGAACAGTAGCGAATTATTACAGTAAACTGATATGGTTTTGGAATTATTAGGCATGTAATGGCCATCTGAATTAAGGATTGCAACTGTATATTGACTAACATTTATTAAACTGGGTAATAGTCTTAAAAAATGGAACAATAATAACAAAGTATAGTCAAAAAGCTGACGGGCAACATTATTAAAAAGGTGATTTTAAAATATGTAAAAAATCCATTGAAAACAGTTTCATTTAGTAAAATGTTCCTAATAAGAGCATTGGCGTCGTCTATATCACAATGTCTACAAAGTAGTATGCATGTGTTGAAAGTTCATTATTATGGTTCATTATGGCGACAGTTGAAAACGGTACTTTGATCACCTTGCATTACTTATTATTTTGAAATGAAAACTGACAGGTTCAGACAGGTTCAAAACTACGTGTTAATTCATTTTTTATTTATTTTACAATATTACCCATTTACTACGTGTGTGTAAGTGGAATGCACTTTAGTGGCAGTTGATAAACGGTACTTTGAATTCCCCTTGCATTACTTATTAAAGATAATAGATATAGTAAATGATAATGGCAGGAGTTTGATTGAGGTATGTTTAGAAAAGAATCTTGTGGTAACGAACACCATGTTTGACCACAAGGAAATTCATATGTACACTTGGCAGAGAGGGGAAAAGAAGAGTATGATCGATTTTGTGATTGTTGATGAAAGACTGAAGGGCAGAGTTGTAGACACCAGGGTCTTTAGGGGTAGTAACATTGGAACAGACCACTTTCTTGTAGTGTCTCGGGTTAGTGGTCTGTTCAAAAGTTGGCGTCATCGTCCCACAGTGTCAACAACGGAGCTGACTAGAGTAAAAGTTGAGAACCTGGATGAAGTGGAAGTGCAAAAGACATATTTGTGCAAATTGAAAGAACGATTGGGAAATGTGGCTGAAGTGAAAGATGGCAAGCTTGAGGAAGTTTGGGAAAAGTTTAAAAAAGGTGTGACTGAAACAGCTGAGGAAATATGTGGAGTGAGTAAAAGGAAGAATGCTCCCCCAATAAACTGGTGGGATAGTGAGGTAAGACAGATAGTGAATGAAAAGAAAAAAGTATGGCAGGATCTGCTGGCCATCAAAGCCAGTAAAAGAGTGAATGCAAGTGTTACAGAAGATGATGTTGATACAGTTGCAAGGGAGTTTAAAAGGATTAAGAAAGTAGTTAAAGAAAAAGTAGACGAAAAAAAGAGAAAGATGAAAGAAAAGTGTGACTTCAAACTCTGTGATAACTTTCGAGACAATATAAAATTGTTTTGGAAACAAGTGAAAACGTCTCGATGTGGATCACATAAGTCTAAAATGAATGTGATAAGAGATGAAAAAGGTGAGCTAGTGACAGATGAAAAAGGTGTACTACAGGAGTGGATGAAATATTTTGAGAGTTTGTTTGAGGCGGATGGCTCTATGCTAGAAGCCTCGGATAAAAGGGTGGAAGACGAGGAAGAGACAGAAGTGGATGAAAGAGATATATATATGGATGAGATTATTAGTGCAATGAAGAGCATGAAAAAAGGGAAAGCAGCAGGATATGACAGAATTACTGTTGAAATGCTGAGAGGTGGGAAAGAGCTGGTTGCGTCCTGGCTGTGCCTGATCTTTAATAAATGTTGGAACAGTGGCAAAGTGCCGGAAGATTGGCGTAAAGCCGTGGTCGTGCCGCTGTACAAAGGGAAAGGGTCACGGCAGGATGCTAAAAACTACCGCGGGATCAGTCTTCTCAGCATTGTCAGTAAATTGTATGCAAAGGTACTGATTGAAAGAGTGATGCAAAAAACTGATCAGAGTATTTGGGATGTGCAAGCGGGATTCAGAAAGGGAATGGGATGCACGGATCAGGTCTTCTCCTTGAGGTGCTTAACCGAAAAACACCTGGCTAAGCACAAAAAGGTTTACTGTGCCTTTGTGGACCTGGAGAAGGCCTACGATCGAGTTGACAGGAATGAGCTATGGAAGGTGTTGTCCGAATACGGATTGGAGAGCAGACTGATTCATGCACTGAAATCTCTCTATGAGGATTCCCGTGCATGCGTCAGGATTGACGGCGTATACACTGATTGGTTTGGCATCTCTAGGGGTGTCAGACAGGGATGTGTTGCGTCACCATGGCTCTTTAATCTGTTTTTGGACAGTTGTATGAAAGGTCTGAAAGAACGTGACTGTGGGGTTGTGATGAATGGGACTCAAATCAAGTGCCTTCTCTACGCTGACGACCAAGTTATACTTGCGTCTTCTGCGCAAGAGTTGCAGGAAATGATGTCGGTTATGAATGAAGATTTTGTGAGAAAAGGGATGAAAGTGAATGTAACTAAGACTAAAGTGATGGTGTTTGAGAGAGATGAAGAAATGACTGACTGTACGGTAATGTTAGGTGGCGAAAAAGTGGAACAAGTCCGTGAGTTTGTATACTTGGGGAGTTTGTTCACAAGGGACGGAAAGAGTGAGGAAGACATAGAAAGACGAGTGAAGAAAGGAAATTCGGTGAGTGGTGCTATACACTCGGTTATGAGTAGCCAAACCGTTTCTGCAAAGGCGCGAATGGCTATTCATAACGGAGTGCTGGTACCGACACTGATGTATGGAAGTGAATCTTGGGTATGGCAGAAGAAGAATGAAAGCAGAATAAATGCGGTAGAGATGCGATCGTTGAGGAAAATATGCGGAGTAAAACTGAGTGATAGAGTGAGCAATGAGGTGATTCGCAAAAGGTGTGGTCTGAAAGATGATATAGTGACAAGAATTGAGAAAGGAATGCTCCAGTGGTTTGGTCACTTAGAGAGGATGAATGAAAGGCGAATCACGAAAGAGATATACTGTGCGAATGTGGAAGGAACGATTGCACGAGGGCGTCCCAGAAAAACCTACGCGGACCAAATAGAGGTTATTATAAAAAAGGCTGGTGTACGCAGTGACAAAAACCGCAGGGCATGTATGAAAAGATTGATGGATATGAATGAAGCGAAAGAAGTGTGCAAGGATCGTAGCAGGTGGCGATCCATAGTCTCTGCCTACCCCCATGGGAAACAGGCGTGAGTGTATGTATGTATGTATGTATGTATTACTTATTATTTTGAAATAAAAACTGACAAGTTCAGAGAGGTTCAAAACTACGTGTAAATTCATTTTTCTATTTTTATTTTACAATATTATTTACTATGTGTGTGTAAATGGAATGTACTTTTTTGGCCATATCCTTTTAGTATGTTGTTAAACATGTTATTCTATCTTAAAAACCGTCGGGAGCCCACCTGTAAAGTGCTTGGATCCGGAGATATGACGTCATCAAAATGGCGGCCGCCGTATTTAAAAAAAATGTGAATAATTATGATTTTATGAACCTTATATACATGTGTAAGGTGTTAAATGAAAGGTAATTAAGTGTTCTATAGTGCTATAATGCACAACATCGGCGGAATAGTACAGTTATAAAAATATTTTAAATTTAAAATATTTTTATAACTGTACTATTCCGCCAAATAATTATTTGGAAATTCAATACACAAAATCTCCTCATTTTTTTTATTTAATTAACCATAATTATTAAACTTATATTTTTAATGGCAAACAAAAAATATGTCAACAATGTCCATTTAATGCAGATTTGAAAGAATACAACTTTTAAGTACCTTTACTAACAATAAATAGCGAAAAAAATTGTAGAAACGACGCGCGCCGTCGATTTCTTTTATAGGTCGAATAAAAAAAAATTTTTTGGTCATAACAATATGGGTATCCAATAAAAGCTAATTAAAAGCCGATTCCAAATAAATATACATTATGATATTTTTGTGTTATAGTTTTGACAGAAACTAAAAAAAACGCAACTCAGAAGTCTGAAATATTAGTAATTTATTAGAAAAACAAAAAAATATCAGTCAATATACTTAACACTTATTTCAGTTTCTTTAAAAAACTACCTCAAGGAAGTGTTTTTCAGGTTACTTTGTTATACATTTTTGCAAAGTTTATTAAATTTGCTACAATTACAGCTTAACCCGAATAGTCTACAACCATTGGTTGCGGAGACACAGCTAGTTATAGATGGAAAATTTTCACAAAACCATATTTGACTAGCTGTGTCTTCGCAACCAATAGACCTAGACTATTCTAGTTAGGCTAAAATTGTAGCAAAGGAGAATGGCAAACTGGGAACCATTTTCCAAATTCATAAATACTGAGCGTGCCCAATTCGGACCTTATGAGATTTAAAGGTCATAATTTGGTGGTTACTTTTCAATTTAAAGTGTTCGTAAAGAAGGAGGCAACATTTAGAAAACATGATAGTAATATTCTTCTTAGCTAGAAACAAAACGCAATTGATCTGAAACAAAACGCTTTTGTGAGGTTTGGTTTATTATTGTTATATTGGCCCCTCTAGAAAAAAAGACGGGACCAATCACGTCACGTAAATATATATATCCAGGACAGCCAACATGACAGCAGTCTAAGAACGGCAATGTTATTAAGTTGGTTTGCCTACTAGGTGCTGTTTTGAGGTTAAGTTTTAAAATCAACTTTTTATCCCCAGCTTTAAAGTGTATCTTACGATTACATAATTTATTAGGCTTTAAAAGAGGATTAAAGTCATGCTATTTACTTCTTGGCACGCTAAGCCTTTATGTGGTTCTGAAAATATATGGGCACCTGCCATTCTCCTTTATTAAACTTTGCAAAAGTGTATGACAAAGTAACCTGAAAAACGCTTTCTTAAGGTAGATTTTTAAAGAAACTGAAATAAGTGTTAAGTTTTTCGAGCTGCAGCACAGGGTTTCAGGGTTGTAAACTTGGGTACAAAGGCACTCAAGGGACTTAATAACATATTAAAAATCGTAATTACATGCGCGTTTGTGATTTTTGCCTTTTTGGGTCGATATTGACTGATATTTTTTTTGTTTTTCTAATAAATTACTAATATTTCACATTTTTGAGTTATGTTTTCTTTAGTTTCTGTCAAAACTATAACACAAAAGTACCAAAATGTATATATATTACGAATCAGCTATTTTTTAGCTTTTATTGGATACCCATATTGTTATGACCAAAAAAAATTTTTTTATTCGACCTATAAAAGAAATCGATGGCGTACAACCTTTCGACAATTTTTTTCGCAATTTTTTGTTGATAAAGGTACTTAAAAGTTGTTATATTTCAAATCTGCATTAAATGGACTTTGTGGAAATATTTTTTGTTTGCCATTAAAAATATAAGTTTAATAATTATGGTTAATTAAATAAAAAAAATGAGGAGATTTTGTGTATTGAATTTCCATATAATTTAAAATATTTTTGTAACTGTACTATTCCGCCGATGTTGTGCATTATAGCATTATAGAACACTTAATTACCTTTCATTTAACACCCCACACATGTATATAGGGCTCATAAAATCATAATTATTCACATTTTTTTAAAATAAGGCGGCCGCCATTTTGATGACGTCATATCTCCGGATCCAGGCACTTTACAGGTGGGCTCCCGACGGTTTTTAAGATAGAAAAATAGAAAAAACATGTTTAACAACATACTAAAATTTGGTGCTGCTATCACAAAGTGAACTATTTTTACCCTAAGAGAAGGGACTATCACGTCATCTAGATGACTCATTCAAAATGAATCTGTCTAAGAAACGCTCTTACCTCTTCTCGTTGATGAGGCTTTAGCACGCTGTTACACCAACAGCGAGACGACGCGAGTCATCGTCGGCAGCGGCGGCGTGCGTCACGCCATCCGACGTCTCTCCTAGATGACGCATTCACAATGAAATCGTCTAGGAAACGCTCTTACCTCTTTCCGTCGATGAGGCCTTAGTATTCTCGATGTGACGACAAGGCGACGAGAGTTATCATTAGCGGCGGCGGGCGTCACGCCGTCCGACGTCTCACGTCATCTAGATGACGGATTCACAATGAAATCATCTAGGAAACGCTCTTACCTCTTCCCTGTGATGAGGCCTTAACACTCGCGGTGTAACAGCGGGCCGACGCACATCACGCCGTCCGAGTCGTACTCGTGACTCGTGACCCGAGTCTCACGTCATCTATATTACGACGCATTCATTATACAATAATTGTGGATTCATAGTTACCTGATCCCGTGGACGGCTAGGCGACGGGAGTTATCGGCAGCGGCGGTGGCGGGCGTCACGCCGTCCAACATCTCACGTTATCTCGATGACTCATTTGCAATGAATCCGTCTAGGAAACGCTCTTACCTCCTCCCGTTGATGAGGCCTTAGTACTCGCGGTGTAACAGCGGGGCGACGAGAATCGTCGTCGGCGGCGGCGGCGGCGGGAGTCACGCCGTCCGAGTCGTACGTATCGTCGTACTCGTCGGAATACATGCCCTCCTCGTCGCACACCAGGCTGGACAACGTAAGAGTTAACACAATGAAACATTCGCAAGGTCGGTCATGGAATGAGTGACCAAAAAGTTATTAATCCCGAGATCATAAACTGTCCTGAGAGTGATCTCAGAAAGGGTGGATAGTCCTATCCTTAAATACTGGACGACCATACATATCCAAACTAATGATATGTGCCTAGTTCCAAATCACGCCAACAGCACTGTTAGCGTATAATCCATTAAATGAAGTAGGTACAGAAATACCCTATTTGTGTAATATTTTGTGACTATTTAATTTGGTCGGATACGCGCTAACAGCGCTGTGAGCGTGATTCGGAACGCGGGGATGATAAATGTTACTAGCACACTAGTGTGATATCTTACTAACATATTTGTATGGATGTTTAATCTGAATTAAATGAATAATAATAACAATAATAAAATAGACTACAAAAGTTTAATTTAGTACTACGCGCACTCGAGCAACGTACAAATAGACATCTCTCACCGACATGGAGTAACCGGATCTCAAACGAGTTCGAGTGCGCGACGCAGTGTCGTCGGTCAGTGAGAGCTGTATAGTATGTGCAAAATAACTTGGCAGTTCTGAACTTCGCGCAGAACGCTGCGCAGTAGACGAATACAGGGTGCGCGGGGACGGGGCGCGGGCGGAAGCACTCGGAACTTGATAAGCACTCGGAACTTGATAAGCACTCGGAAATCTCTGCGCGAAATATCACTTGCGGCTAACTTCCCAACCGCCAAGTTATTTTGCGCATATTATATATGTGTGTGCGTTGCTCGAGCGCGTGTGTACTGAGCTTAACTTCTGTAGTCTCTCTGTTTTGTGACAAGGCCCTCCGTGCTTCGGGAAGCATGTTAAACCGCTAGTCCAAGCTACATTTGTAGTCGTTCACACCCACCAACCTAATCTATTCATTGACAAAACATAAAATAAAATGTTAAATTTAGTAGTTCCATAGAATTATTGACACTTCAATCGTAATTTTTTACAGATCAAACTTAACTAAGAGCACTTCTACACATAGGCATTTTACTTGCGGCGTAAGCCGTGTCATATCCACATGTTACGGCTAATACCCGAAGTGCGGCTAAACCTAGTTTTAGCCGGCTAAAACTAGGTGTAGCCGCTAGCTGTTGGCTAAAACTAGGTGTAGCCGATTTGCTTGCGGCTAATACTAGGTGTAGCCGGCTAAAACTAGGTGCAGCATAGGATATAAAGAAAGTTTTTTCTGTTGTATGATAAAAAAAAATAACCTCGAAATTTCAGGCTCACGCTCCGCTGCGCTTCGCGCTCGCCTTAAATTTCTAACCTAACCCGGGACCTACAGGAGTAAAGCAGATCGGTTACACCTAGTTTTAGCCAACAGCTAGCGGCTACACCTAGTTTTAGCCGGCTAGAACTAGGTTTAGCCGCACTTCGGGTATTAGCCGTAACACATACATATGACAGACGCCGCGTTTACATAAAGGTGTTTTTATAAGGGTATGTACACGAGCTTTCGTTTCGCCAATCTTATTTATTTGACAGTTCAAAACTTACGATTTCATTTGTCAAACAGAGTAATTTTTATTATAATCGAAATCGTACGTTTTGAACTGTCAAATGAATACGATTGTTTTACACAATCGCAAAGAACTCTCATTTGTAAAATTTTTACTATAATTCTTAATGATAAGATCTAAAGATGAAATCGGAAGATGATGGGTCGTCATGGATCCTACACCGATACTTACTTGTATTTGCTATAAATATCGGCCAGTTTCTTGACAGTAGTCTTATCGTCCAGCATTTCTTTAAGGTTCTTGTACGGCTGCCGCTTCTTGCCGACGTGCACCTTGGACAAGTCGACGTCGTCGCGCGTCATTATGTCGAACTCGTCGCCGTCGAACACGTTCAGCCTTTGGATGCCGGTTTCGAGGTACTTAGTGTCGACGGGATCTTCGGGGATGACCGGCATATTATGGTCTAGGCCTGGGGAGGGGAAACTATTTAGTTACTTTTTACCATTGAAAATGGTTATCAGATGCAAATCGCCTGAGACGTATTTTTAGCCATATCTCCGAGGATTTTGAGAGGATCAAAATGAAAATAGTACCAAAAGTTGAGGAGTTTGTCGAGACACATGTGAACGTTTAAATTTTGAAAATCTACTAGTATTTTTTTTTGGAATTTTGCAAAATTCCATTGGGGGATGTTTGTTAAATTGTAAATATTTCGGAAAAAAAACCGACTTAGGGCCCTATCACATTTTTTCGTCGAAATTTCGATTTTGACGGATTTTAGCGATACAACCTAGAGAAACCTTTGGGTCTACTAAATACATTTATATGTGTCCGCGACAAAAAGTAATATGATGATTCACTGGACAGTTAAAGGGTTAGAAAGGAAAATGAAATTTGGTGAACGATTTCTTAGAGTCAACTTTGAACATACACAGAAAGACAAACAAGTACAAACAACAAATAAAAGTATGAAATTTGTTAAGATTGTTATGATATAATTTTTACGTAATAATAATAATGTATCTAGGAGAAATCCACAGTTTATTCTGAGCGTTTTCAGTAGTTTTATGGTTTTTGATTGGATTTTTTTTTCACATATTCTATACATAATTTCAAAATTCCGAGGCCGCTATGAACTATTCGACTATATAAGAGATAACATTAATTTTTTTTCATTTCAATTGTTTAGCACAGTTGTTCAATCCATGAGCTCAAAAAAGTGCCTTCGCGCATTTTATGAAAATCTTTCTCTGCAATTTCGGGTTTAATTATAAAGTTAAGCAAATTTTCAAAAAAGCGAGGCCGCTATGAACTATTCCAATAGCTATTCTGCACCATTCAATAAGTCAAAAGTGTAAATGTATTTTTGTTTCTGAGATCGATAACGCCAAAATTGGCCATTTTACGCAGAAATCACAGTCGAAATGTAATATGCCTCTTAAGAAAAAATGAAAAAAAGGGTCCTAGGGTATTAGGTTAGCTATCAAATGGCGAAATAATTTTGAAAATCGGTTTATTATTATTGTGACCTGTAGGTGGTCCTTTAGATTTGGAATTGTAGAAAAACGGCTGTTTCCGTACATAAAAAGTGATGTAGCTTCTATGATTATTGACCGATCGTCATGGTAAGTGTTAAAAGATGCAGAAGCAGACAAGAAGTGCATTCGTTGGAATTTTGAAAATTGGTTAATATTATTTCGGCTGCGTCGAGGCAGTCAGCGGGCGCTTTCACAAGCTTTGTCACAATCGTAAAAATAAATAGGTACTACCTAAGTAACTTTAAAAATATAGTAGGACTCTGCATTTGATTTGATTTCGGTTTTTCGTAAATTTTTGTGTTCATTTTCAATGCTCCGATTCTTGCGGGGACTGTAAAATCTGTGATTTTTTTATACACACGGAATAGTGCTTAGGGTACGGGGTAAAGACGGCCATGATATAAGGTTTTAAAGAAGGTTGGTTCTAATGTTCTAATGAAGGATTGTAGTAGGGTCGGTCTTCGTCTCATCTGATGTTAAGTGACGATAAGGCCGAAGGTGAAAGCGCACTAAATCTGGAATCCTCAACACTGAGGAACTGTAATTATTTTACCTCTAACTGCCGGAATACACATTTTTAAATTGTTGTTATGGTGTCAGACTTAGGTAAGATGGTGGTAGCTAGCCAGGCGGACTTGAAATAAGCCCTACCGCCAGCCAAACCGAGTACTAATGTACTCGAGTTTCTGGACTTCTGGGAATCGAACCCGGGACCCCTGCGTGCGCGGGGTGCGCGAAACACAGACCACAGAGGCGGTTATGTTTTGTTTTGTAATTTTGGAACGAAAGATTTAAAACGGTGTTTTTTTAATAAAAAAAGGAACATTTTATATTCTTAACTTTTGAACTGTGGAAACTCGCAAACATTTTCGTAACTCATATTTTCCTTTAGCTGTATTATTTTTGTGGTTTTGTGTTATTTGTTATTTTAATATTTAAATTAAATTTTATTTTCAAAAGTAACTTACCTTTCAAAGGTTTTGCTAAATTGTCTTCTAAAATACTATTTATGACTCTCTCAGCATTAAATCCATAGTGTTGTAAACATTTCAAGATAAATCCATCTCCTAAATGTGGCAATATATCCTTAACTTCACTAATGAGCGACTCCTCTCTCACACTATCCGGTATTTCGTCTTTGGACGGCCCCGCGTTGTCTGTGGCTCCGTTCTCTATGGTTTCAACATGGCCGTTCGTGATTGGTTCACTATGGTTCATCATTAGATTTTCTGGCGGGACATCGTCGAGATTTGAATAAATCGCTTGTAAAATAAAATCAGTCTTTACTGGATCACTGTGGCTTTGTTCAGGAGAATATTAAACAATTGATTCATGGCATTGATATGCAATCCTGATGGATTTAAGAGTTATAAAATTTTAGGTATCTGTAGTATCTAATACAACGTGTTACAAAATAACCCCTCATGCCGAATATGGTACATAGGGACCATCAAACTGATAATTTTTACTATGGGACCAACACTGAAATCACGAAAAAAAAATCCTTTTTGTACAAAAATTAAAAACGAAAATATCAAATTGTATGAAACAGCTGTTTTTTTTCCCGATTTAGAATTGGTCCCATAGTAAAAGTTGTTCAGTTTGATGGTCCCTATCTGCCATATTCGGCTTTATTAGGGGTTATTTTGTAACACGTTGTATAAACGTCAATTTTTTTAAATGCGTATAGAAAAAATAAATACTTTTAACATATTACAAGACGTAAGTATTTCAGATATTTTTGCTAGCAAAAGATAATTTAGGAAACTTAGAATGACACAACACAACCCTTAATCCAAAGTCCCCACACTCATCCTTACGCTTAAGCTTACGGAAGTAAATAATTTTTTTTTATTAACAATTATTTGTTCCACAAATATGAAAAAGTTCCAGTGAATTATCACCATTGTATCAAACTTATACGACATCAGTAAGTTATTGACATATTATGAAATTAGTAATTAAAAACCATACACATAGAAAAACTTTCGCTGCGCTCAAGAAGACTAACAAAGCGTGGAAAAGAGAAGTTAACATCATACGGACACGGTATATGTAAAAAAGAGACAAAGGATCAAGTGACATATGCCAACATTTTTTAGTAAGAGCCCATAGCGTCCCGCCTAGCAAATGAGCAATCACAGTTTGTTTAAAATATTTGTTAATCTTAATTAGAATTTAAAATAAAGGTATCGTGGAGGCATGGTGTCTTGTGCTCTAAGTAATTGTGATGTGACAAAAAGAAATAATCCAAGTAATCACACTTTTCACAGGTAAATAAGATATTGCCACACATTTCTCTAAAACCCAATTTCGCTACATTTATTCGTTTATCGACGAAGAAAATAGTGTGGAACATAGTTTATTAAATTCCTTTGCCATATATAGTCATATTTTATGAATCTAAGTCATATTTTACGAATCTCATATAAAATGTATGCATTCGTTTTCGGATCACCTGTTTATTGACATTGTTGTTCTTTGACATTCTATTTCTATGTTAAAAACACTTTTATTCAGTTTATACAAGGTGTTTGGTAAAAGCCTTATAAAGCCGAATATGGTAGATAGGGACCATCAAACTGAACAACTTTTACTATGGGACCAACTCTGAAATCGCGAAAAAAAAATCTGCTGTTTCATACTAAAATTAATAACGAAAATATCAAAATGTATGGAACAGCTGATTTTTTTTTCGCGATTTCAGAGTTGGTCCCATAGTAAAAGTTGTTCAGTTTGATGGTCCCTATTTACCATATTCGGCTTTATAAGGCTTTTACCAAACACCTTGTATACCGTTTGAGTACATCTGCAAGTTAGCTGAATATAGTCGGGTATTAAAAAGGATACATCATAGGGTAAGCCTGCCGCAGAGCGTCAATGTCATCGTGCAGTGGGTAGCAAGCATGGTAATCTCGCACGAGCAGCCGCTCGGACAGCGCGTCCATTATGAGCGCCAGGTACTCCTCCACGTGGGTCGACACGTTGGCCCTATAGCACCAAACCAACTAACTGCTGTATAACACGGGTATGAACAAGACATTGACTAGAATACATAATAATACGCCTGCCGCAGAGCGTCAATATCGTCGTGCCGTTGGTAGCAAGGATTTTTAATCGCGCTCTAGCAGCCGCTCGGACAGAGCGTCCATTATAAGCGCCAGGTACGCCTCCACGTGGGACGACACGTTAGCCCTATAGTACCAAACCAACTACTGCTGTATAACGAGTATGAACAAGACTAATGACTAGGATACATCATAGGATACGCCTGCCGGAGAGCGTCAACGTCATCGTGCAGCGGCACGTGGCACGACACGTTGGCCCTGAACGTACCAATTAACTGCTGTATAAAACGGGTATGAACAAGACTAATGACTAGGATACATCATAGGGTACGCCTGCTGCAGAGCGTCAATGTCATCGTGCAGAGGGACGTGGTAAGACACATTGGCTCTGAACGTACCAACCAACTGCTGTATAACACGGTTTGGACAAGACTACCGCCCGCCAGGATATATCATAATTCACAGGGTACGACACCAGATGGGACGACACGTTGTCCCTAAATGTACTAACTAACTGTTGTATAACTACAGAACAGAATAAACAATAGTACCAGTCCAAAAACTTCACTCCCGAACAAAAGCGAAGTTTATTCATTGATTCAAAGCTTGTGACTTTTGGGAAATTTGCTGCAAGCGCAGGTGCCGTCAAGTAGAAAATCAAAGAGATCACGTGATCAATTTTGTATGGGATGACCAAAAATTTTGAGGCAAAATTCGACATATGTTTTTTGGAGAAAGTTGTTTAGTTTCATAGACTGTAGTACACATCCTTGAAAGGTCATTAGGCATTTTGTTCGGACATTTGACCTGCGGCGTACACAAACGAAATAGATATGACGATAAATGTATGTGGTATGGCTCGCATTATTACAGGACATGTTTAATTTTTTATCATTATATCATAGCATTTCAACAATAAATAAAATAAAATAAATAAATAAAGACAATAAAAACGTTTATTATGCTTGTACCACACATTTGCACAATGCTGAAAGTAAAAACTTTTGTTTTATTAAAAAAAGTTGTGAGAGACACACACATAATGTGAAATAACTTTTTTCTGCCGGTCGGTATATAAAAAAAATACATATTTTGAAAAACAGGATTGAATTCTTCTATTTAAAATTATTTTCATCAAGCAGGTCAAATATGCCCAATGACCTTTGGATGTCAAGTTTAGAATGACCCTGTATAAACAAACAGTTCACTCACTGTCCACTAAAGATGGCGTCCTTGTGCACCGCCAGCGCCTCCCTGAAGATGTCGATGAGTTCCGCGCGCGCCGCGTCGATGTTCCCCTCCACCTCTATTCGCGCTTGCCCAAGGACATTTAGTTCTTCTAACTTCTCGTATAAGAGCGGGATGCCGTATTCATATAGCTGGACTATACTGGAAGACCAAACAATTTAGTAATTACTAAATATCAGATTATACCCATTAAAAAAATTACAATGTTTAATAAAGTCTCATTTTATTTTGATTAAGTTTTTAATAATGAAAACCGGCTTCAAGTCACGGGGGGGCTCGAGGGGGCTCGGGGGGGGCTCGGGGGGGGCTCGAGGGGGGCTCGGGGGTGGCTCGAGGGGGGCTCGAGGGGGCTCGAGGGGGGCTCGGGGGCTCGAGGGGGGCTCGAGGGCGGCTTATTAAGTTTGGAACCGAACCTGCTTTACTCCTGTAGGTCCCGGGTTAGGTTAGAAATTTAAGGCGAGCGCGTAGCGCAGCGGAGCGTGAGCCTTAAATTTCGAGGTTATTTTTTTATAACAGACAACAGAAATAAACTTATTTTACACATTGCCGGTGGACCAGCAGGCATTGTATACAATGCCTAGGCAATGTATAAAATGAATATCATTTCATACATTACCTGATCGTTTCAGGCATTGTATACAATGCCTAGGCATTGTATACAATGCCGGAGAATACACATTGCCGGTAACATATACATCACTTGTCTTTTGCAGTGGATCCCAATTAGTATTTTCTACCTACTACCTCTCTAAGGCAGCCATTACATGGTCATGCAAGCGTCAGTCAAATTCCATCAGTCATGAATTACGTTTAACTGATTGACTGATGGAAAGAAGAAATCACATCATGCAACCATCAGTCACTACATTACACGGTAGGTTAACCGTCAGTCACAGCCCGTGACTGTGGTTAAACTGACAGCAAAACCAACCGTGTAATGGCTGCCTAAGAAAGACTTCAATCAAACACGCGCATCCCTTATTCTTTACTAATATTATAAATGCGAAAGTCTGTGTCTCTTACTGAACCGATCATCATGAAATTTTAAAAACACGTTGTCAGAGGTACAGAGAAGGGTATAGGATACCTTACATCCCAAAAAAAGTATTGTTCCCGAAGGATATCAAAAAACTTTCCATGCAGATGAAGTCCAAGTCCATCCAAGTACATAAAGTGAGGAAGAAGCTTATCCTACTAATATTATAAATGTGAAAGTTTGTGGGTTTGGATGTTTAGATGTTTGGATGTTTGTTCTTCAATCACGCAAAAACTACTGAACGGATTTGGTTGGAATATGGCACACAGATATTAGATAGCCTAGATTAAAACATAGACTACTCCTTATCCCGATATTCCCACGGGAACGGGAACCACGCGGGTGAAACCGCGGGCGGCCGCTAGTTATATTATAAGAAGAAGCGAACAAGCTTCAAAAATCAAAAAGCTTATAAAATCTCACTCACCTTATAATAAAATTAGTTTTTTTAAATATCTTCACACTATTAGGGTACACCTCCACAAATATCCTCAAGGTCATAGCCGTGTCCAACATATGTATGACCAGATCCTTGAGGCAGTCGAGGGTGAGTTTGTGGGGGCCCTTAGTGGTGGGGGGGCGGCGGATCTCGCTGAACCCTTTGAAGGTTTCTGGCAGGTTGGGGGGCTCTTCGCTGTCATAGTCCTTGTTTACTTGCAGGATTATGTATTTGAAAGCCTGGAAAGTCATTTGTCAGTTAAAACACTACTTTTCATATTGGCAAAATTATAATACACCCCTTTTCACCGCCTCTGTGGTTTTAGAAAAACAGTTTTTAGTTGGGTTTACAATAATTTTTAGGTATGTTGTGTTTCCTAATTTATTTTTCATTTATGCTAATAACTTCAATTTGATGCATTCGGCTCTCCAAATGGGAAAAACCAATTCGCAATCGTATGTATGCGGCCAGCCTAACTTGATGTTTCTTTTGCTTTTTAATAAAATAAAAAAATTGCAGCCCAAACCTCTTTGACGAACGCGACGCCCGCAGCGGCGTCCGTCTCATACTTGGGCTGTATGCTGAACAAACTCTCCAGCAAGCGAGCCACATGTCGCCCGTTGTCTACACCGTACACCAGACACAAGTCCCATATAATAGGGATTGTGAAGATGAAATTGTTGTACAGAAGTTCAGCCATGTACTCTTTAGACATCCATTCTGACTGCAATTATAAATTATTCTCCTCTCAAGCTTACGCGCTCACAAGACATGAAATAAAACATTTTTAACGGATACTAGCGCGGTTCGGAAGTTACGAGTAGCTTCAGTCCCCCGTAACCACGCACGGCAGCTGCAAAGGTGCCGAAACGTCAGGAAAATAAAAAATCAAACCAAATACCAACTAATTACCAAAGTACTTTCGATAAAACCGCGCTAGTATCCGTTAAAAAGAGTTTTCTTTGCAATTATAATGTTTGCTTGAGTTAGATATTTTTTCTCATCCAGCCAGGGATCGAGCCTAACTAACAGTAACATTTGCGTCGTTTTAGCTTCGCTTTCGAAACATATATAGAATTGACAAAAGTTTAGTTAACAAAGGAATTTGAACGTCAAATCCATGTTTACAAACACATGTTCCAAAGCGAAGCGATAGTGAAAATTTGCAAATGATACTTTACCTAGGGGATAACAAAAAATGCAAATGTTACTTTGCCTAGGAGGATAACGAAATATTGCAAAAGTAACTTTGCCTAGGGGATAACGAAAAATTGCAAACGTTACTTTAGCAAGGGGATTGGAACCTCAGAGATGGCGATGGACACCATGAAAACCGTTGTACAAATCACTCAACCATGCAACGGAAGTCGTCAAAAAAGTGTGTTCATCTATTTACACTCAGTCAGTTTGTTCACCGCCGCCGTCGCCGAGAACGAGATGACTGCGACGAAGTAGCGATACATATCTACATTGACTATGGACGACTATAACTCAACTCATACACAAAAAAAGCGTAAATACGGAGTTTGGGAAAAATATAGATTACCTTACTCTCTTTATTAGTGATCAGTCTGCTAAATACTACGAGTACAAGCCTCCTTATTTCTGTGTATGTTTTCTGTACATCTCTTATTTCATGTGGAGGCATGTACGGTGGACTCGCTTCCTGCAGGAAGGACACTAAAGTATCCATGCATTCTGGGTGGTACAGTATTGTACTCCAAAATCTGTAAATACAATTTTTATTTGCATTAGTTTACATAAAAATTGTAAGTAAACTAACTATTGTAAATAGTAAGTAAAGTGGTCTATTGTAAGTTACAATAGACCACAAACCCTTTTCATGATTTCCATTGATTTAATCAGTTACAAGTTCTTTTTATTTAATTACTAGCGGCCGCCCGCGACTTCGTCTACGTCGAAAGGTTTTTTGTTATCCCTCGGTAAGTATATTTTTTCCGGGATGAAAGGTACCATATGGCCTTTTCTGTATACCCTGACAATGTTTAGATTTTGTTTTACCGTGACAAAATTTCATGATGATTGGTTCAGTAGTTAGGACGTGAAGGCAAACAAACAAACAAATGGACTTTTGCATTGATAATATAAGTAAGGAAGTAGTTGAAATTATGTACCTACTTTCAGATTTGTGATATTCAGTTTAATTTAAAGTGATAACGGGACTTCATATGCAACACTGGCACCGCTTCGGCAAAAAAATTGCTGTGTAAATACACAATTTATAAAAAATCCAAGCTCATGGTCCCCTCGCAAAATATTAATTATTATTTATAATCTGAAATGGAATCTATTTATTATCTCAACTAACTTTTAATATTAAATACAGCGCGCGCAGGTCTAATAAAACTAATCTATTTGTCTTGCAAACCTACAAAAATAATATTTCCTATTACAATCCCCTGGTCAGGATGGCTCGTCAGTATAATGATTTGGCAAAAGACAACTCTCAACTTGATATATTTACTCCTAAATTTACAGATTACGTTAAAACCCTAAAGGATATCCTCTACTCCACACCAAATAAGGCGGACCCAGCATAGGCGCTGAGTCTGTGTGCACATAAATTTAAAACAAATTGTCTTATGTTAATCTCACCAATCTAATCTAATACATTTTTGCTCTCACTTAATTTTTATTGTACACATTTGTCTGGATTGCAATCTAGTTAAGAATTTCAGAACAGTTGATGTTATTGATTTGTAATGATTGTAATCTGTGTTGTGTAATAAATAAATAAAATAAATAAAATAAAAATAAAATAAAATCTGCATAATTTGATTTGTATGCTTTTTAGAGCATAAAAACTAGTTTTGTTTAGTATTATTTCTAAATATGGATGGAAATAAAGTAAAAGACATACTTATGATGCTGCAGGCTTAGAAGCCACTGGAGATCAGCAAGGTAAACCTCTGCCTTGACCTTCCACGCATCAACTGCCCCGAGGACTGATGTACTGCCTGACGGTGGTCTCTCGTACAATGTCAGCTGTCTCTTTTCTACCCAGTGAGGGTCCTACAAAAAAGGTAAATGCTTACTTGCAAAGAATACAATATGCTCAACTTAAGTGAACTTCACCTCTCAAGCTTATGCGCTCACTAGACATGAAATATGTAAAACACTTTTTAAGTTTAGCAGCGGTAAAGGTCAAACAAAATACATACCTAAGTGAACTTGTAATTTGCACAGAAACTTTAGTTATATCAATAAAGTTGTGTGTACTTTTTTATCTGACAAAGCGAGAGAGAGATAAACTATTTATTAAATTTAAGAATCTAAAATTACAATTCTGAAAAATATACAAAAATATATGACATTACAAAAAGAATAAGCACTGGTGGCTAATTTAACTTTACCAACCAAACCGTATGAATATTCCAGCAGTACCATTTTGAAAAAGAATCATGTAGTGAGAGTATTGACAATAAGCCATTTTTAATGTCCCCACTGCTGGGACACAGGCCTTCCTTGTGGGTCCACCCATAAGGAAGGATCATAACCCAACCCAAGAAGGATGGGTCATCCAACATGCAGGCCCAATGCGGATTGGTGGGTGTAAACTAAGTACTGCAATTGCAGCCAGGGCCAACGGCTTAATGTGCCTTCCAAAGAACGGAGGAGCTCAAGATAATAAATTTTTGGTCACCCTGACCCATTCCATGACAGACCCTTGAGAAAGTTCAAAAAAGGCAAGGCGCTCTGCACCAAGAAAGTATGCATGTATGCAAAACTATCGTTCTGCAATTAAACTATAAACTTGCCAGAAGTTGTGCAATATTCATTAGCATTATTGTTATTGTGAGGCTGACAACCATGTAATTAAAATCTGTATTGTACCATATTCGAGCAAATAAATGATTTATGATTATGATTATGATTATGAACTTTGTAATACAAAATGGAGGACAGATATTAACGATCCAAAATCAATGACAAAAAAAATCTGCCACCTCCTTATTTACTTGTTTTGGTAATATTTGTGCGCAATGCACTGATTTAACTATGGCTGTATCTGCCTACATGCTCATATTTTTAATGTGAGTCAAATTTGAGGTTTGTTGGGAAATGGGACACTTCCGATAAAAGGGACATGAACAATAAGGACAAATGCAGGATTGTCCCCCAATGCGGGACGGTTGGCAGTCTCGTGTTATTGTAGTGTTAGTGCTAAAGTTGACATACTTATGTATCTTTGCCTAACATTGCATATTCATTCAATAAAAGTCCCTACCATATATAAAACTTTACTTTTTATAGCATCACTTCAACTTTTTATAGCAAGACCCAGAGATACTACAAAGAAAAGAAACTTTGTGAAATCAAAAACTAAAAGCATTACTCACCAGGGCTTTCATTTCCTGAATAACACCTCCATTTCTAACAGATAAAGTAAGTTTTTCAACTGGTAAGTGCTCAGGATTCTGTAAAGCAAGTTACGGTGAATGAAAACCAAGTTCCAAATGGAATATTAAATGAAATAGTGGACAGAAAACTTACTAAAAATTCGTAGTTCATATTCAAAATATTTTCACTGACCAGCTGCTATATTATTTACCTTACACAAAAACAGTTTTTTTATTATTATTACACTGCAAGAGTTTAAGAAAATGTAATCACGCAAGCAATAAATATAAAGAAAGAATAAATTATAATTTTATAATTATAAAAATCGTCGACTCGACACCGACTGATTTGATTTGACAGACAGTAAGGCTATATTCCGAATCACGATAAAATCAATGTCAGCGCTCACGTTATCTGTCAAACCCATACAAAATCACCGACTCGGAACGCATTTTAGTGCGCTGTCATCGATTTTAGTGTGATTCGCAATGCAGCCTGAGTGAGTGTGTATTGCCAGATAGATAGATGACCATCTTGCCTGGCGTTCTCTTCTCCCCATAACCATAACTCACTAAAATCCCCCAAACAAAATAATAATAGGTACTACAATACGTACGAGTGTACGAGGCAAATATCTTGACATTTTTCCGACGGAGTGGGGATGAGTTCGCTCATCATGTGCACTTGTAAGCGACCACTAACGCGCTCTCCTCTCCCGCTGCCGCCACCCAGGGGCCTTACTATGAGCTCTTATAGCAGGACTTATACTGAATGGCATTACTTTTTCGTACCATGACCTCGATTTAGCAGGCCTGCGGAGGGCCTGCTTTAATACACGCTCTTAAACCGTTCACCATTTTTTATGTATGGACGAAGCGTACCACGACGCACGGTTTGACAGTTTGGGAGCTGTTTTATAGCGTCTGTAATGTCAAATAAAGCAATTCATAAAAAGTTCCTACGTGATCAGCTTTTTCAAAATTGTTAGTGTATTTAGATAAGTTTGGTGTGAGAATTTTAAGATTTGTGAATTTCTTTTAATGTTTATTATTTAACAGTGAATTATGTAACTTGATAAAGGCAACGCGACGACTTCCTTGTTGTTGAATATCACTAAAATAAAAAGAAATGATGAGAGATGAGACCCCATAAATAAGTACCTAAATTGCATTATATTTTATGTTATTATGAATAATAATAATCAAATAAAGAAGAAAATTATTTATTTTATATCGATGTAATTAACAAACTAATGGTGTGAAATGATATTGAAAATAAAAAAAACTGAAATAATATAACTTTAATTTGTTTCATTGACTTGCGACATTTTATTAGAGCACGCACCTAGTAAATCGCACTTAAAAATAAATATGAAGTTGTGATACTTTATTTGCACTGTTCTCATTAAAAAAACTAATAAGTGACCGTTATTTTATTTTTCATCAATTTAGAACGTCGCGGCAGACAGAGATATACTATCCCCGCCAATTGGTAATTCGCAAGAACCTTGTCACATTAACATCCACATCGACGTGTCACGTGATCCGCAACTAAAAATGCCATGGAATAAGAAAATTCTTAATAGGTAATCTAATATAATTATTATTTATTGAATTATTATTTTCAGTAAGATAGGGTCTAGGTATATCAAAAATTTACAAATTGTTTTTCGTTTTTTAGGTTAAAAACATGGCCACCAGGTGCATTACCAATTGGCGGGGATAATAAGCGATAAATTGGGTGCATTCTGCCAAACAAATATCTGAGTCATCGAACGCCGTAAAGTACATTTTAACCATGAAAAGTAAATGAATATTCTAAACAAATTACTATGGTTAACAAATTTATGGCGATCGATGACTCAGAGATTTGTCTTACAGAATGCACCCATCGATTTGTATAGGCTAGCTCGTTTTCGCATCGTCTACAAAGCATGTGATCTGTGGCAAAGCATACCAGAGACAAACTAACCGTTCACCTTGAGTCAAAACAATCTTTAAGCCGTTCACCTAACCACTCGTTTGTCGCGCGGCCGGCGCGCAATTTCCTTGTTTGTCACGCAGTTTTGCGTTACAGCAGTGCACTTGCACAGCTGCGTTAAAACCGTTTTTATGACCCGTTCCTGTTTGTATACGAACAAATAATGTTCTATTTCGTATAGGTAATGGATGAAGCTATAAGTATTGAAAAAAAAACGAGTACCTGTAATAGTAAAATAATTTCTAAAAAATTCGTGAATTTAGCTAAAGAGAAAATTCACGACTTGTAATGGGAATTGATTTTTAATATTAAATCTAAATCGATAACTAGTGTTTTTTTTTACATAATTAAAAACTAGAATAATACCCCTTTCCGTACATGCCATTTTTTTATGAATTGGAAGCAATTCAACGGTCTTAATAATGTTTGTATATCGCACAAATTTTTACTGCGCGTCTTAATTCGCTGCTGAGTCTAAGCGCTGTTTCGTAGTATTTTATTCCAATTGTGGAAGGCTTGTGACAAAAATAAAATATACTTTAGAAAGATACAGATTTCAACTTTCATATTTTGCAAAAAAAGATGAGACTCTTGAAGAAAAGTATCTTTGTAAAAAATTATAACATTAAAGCGGCCCACTATAAATGATAAAATTGTGTTTTTGTAACAAGCGTTGATTGGTTAAACTTGGATCAAGATTACCTTGTACTAATTATATGTACAGAAAGAGCAAAACCTGCAGTTTCTAACAGTATGCAATACATAGGAAAGATTCTTCCGAAATGTATGTAAAATTTCGATCTAAATAATCCAATTCCGCGCTGCCGGGCGCTGGCGTACGGGCCGTTCGCTGCCAAGATGGCCGCGCGTAGCTGAGTTTAGTTCAGGGTTGTCGCACACATTAAATAAAACTAGGTAGGTACTTAATTTTTTTTAATTATATTTTTAATTTTATAGTCACATTTTTTTTTAATAGTTCTCCTCTTCCTCGTCCCCTGCCTCACTCTCCTCGATTTTCACTGTACACAGCATAAAATATAAAATGGATGTGGACTAAAAAATTATAACTAGACACCCAACACCAATCACAATAACCAACACCAAAACCAAAAAAACATTCACTAGGTAATGTATTAAAACAACATAAACACAACCTAATATGAAAATAATAAGCGTGTGAGGCAGCCCTGCCAAAATGCTAGTTTGTTTCAAGGTCCCACAGGACCTTGTTACCTAGACCGTGGATAATGGCGTAATAAAAACTCACTATTTTGCGTTGCATCAATCATCCTGTGTAAACAAATGAATGTTATATTTTAAAACCACTTTGAAACTGTTCACTAATAGTATTATTATCTTATTTCGGATAATTCTTTGATTAACCAATCAAAATTATAACATAATGTTGTTGTAAACAGAAACAATACATCAAGAAATTTACCGGGCTACGGTTTTGTTATGATTTTTAACACTAGACATTAAATTTGTGACGAGATATTTATATGATCGAATAAATCACGATATGACGATTCTTTTAATATATGACATCAAACAGAAATATAAATTAACAAAATACTTACGGCATATCAAATTAGAGCACTTCACACAGAAAAAACAAGTATGGCGTCAACTGACGTGAAACTCTTCAAAATTATTTTTTTCAACCAATCACAGGCCTTTTCTACTTTTTTTTGCGATATTAGTGTTGCCAAAATCATAATCTAAATCAGCCCAAGAGGTTTTGGTGTGGCCGCCTAAAAAAAACCTACCAAATTGGTAGAAATCGAACAGCGATCGACCCGGTCCTACAGCACCGCGCGACAAAGGACCGTCTTTTGCTTGCGGTACTACAGTACCGCGAAGCAATCGAGTGGATAAAAGACGGTCATGGTACCGATTTAAGCAATTTTGTTTAGGGCCTGCTTCTGAACTGAACGGCTTAAGGATGGTTTCTTATTTGCTGATGGTAAGCCCCCAGGCAACCCGTTTCAAGATGTTTGCCTCGTTCGTACTGTATTTGTATGAAAAGATGAAAAAAAATCCCCCACAATAGCGAATTATCCCCTCAAAAATGGTACTATTTGTATAAATCGTCAGCTTAGATCGAAAACTGCTTAACTCCACTTTTGGTCAAAAATGACTTTTTGTTATCGTTCAACGCGGAATTTCTGGACGCATCGTTTCGTTAACGTCTTAAATACATCAAAAATACAGAGGTGAAAACGCATACTGCTTATCTCCAGAGCGCCATTTTGCAACGGGTAAACTTCGTAACTCCCCCACTTTAGTACATTGGACGATGCCGTGAGGAGCACACGTCTTTTTTTTCGTTTTTTGTGTGTTAAACACGTTGATACCGGCCTGAAAGTACGTTTTTCTATTTATTTAGTGTTTATATTACCTGCGTTGATAACTTCATGATAAATTTGAATAGAAAATTCGAATAAAAAAACAGGAAATTATAATCCGCGTCAATTGGTAATGCGCCTGGCGGCCATGATTTTAACCTCAAAAACGAAAAACAATTGTAATTTTCTCATATACCTAGACCCTTTCTTTTGAAAAAAAGAATTCAATAATTAATAAATTATATTACCTATTAGAATTTTACTGTTTTTTGACATTTTTAGTTGCGGATGACGATGATGTGTATGTTAATTTGACAAGGTTCCAGCGCATTACCAATTGACGGGGATAGTAGCCTTTGACAGTTTCTCAGTGGAGTTAAGCATTATGAGGACAAACATTTTGGCTTTGGCTAGGGACTTGAGTAGTAGATTTCTTTATATTTTAACCGACTTCACTAACTGATTTTAAAAAAGTAGGAGGTCAAATCAGTTTGATCTGTATGTATGTGATATAGTTGGAATTGGATAATATTATCTTATTATGAGTATAACGTTCTTTTTAGGCTTCCAAGCACATGTGTTAAATTTAATATGTATGTTTGTCCCCAAATTTCTTAAAAACTAAAAGTCGTATCAAAATGATTCTTTTTGACTTAAATTAAGTGTATTTTAACTTAGGGAACAGTCTAAGTTTCACTAAAAT
Organism: Agriphila tristella; assembly: GCA_928269145.1. Classification (NCBI taxonomy): domain Eukaryota; kingdom Metazoa; phylum Arthropoda; class Insecta; order Lepidoptera; family Crambidae; genus Agriphila; species Agriphila tristella. Next base: position 22,326,465 of record OV743442.1, read on the forward strand.
AGGTTCAGTAGTATTTGAGATATAGTTATTATGGTACAATCACCACTAAAAATAAATAAATAAAAAAGTAAATTGAAAAATTAAACCGACTTCAAAAAGTACCTGTCAACTGAAAAGGATAATATCTTTAAAGTAGGTAGGTACCTACCTTTTTGAGATCAGTGCTAGCCAGGAGCAAGAAAAAGCCTATAAAAAACTTACATAGTCAATCCAAATGGCATGGCAGTTTAATTTTAGAGTCTGTTGTGAATTTTAAACTTTTAGATTTTTGCATTCACAATGCTATTTTTATATTAAGATGAATAAATAATGAAAAAATATTAGAAAAAATCGGCTCACCCGTAGCAACTCAGACGGGATTCGAACCCGCACCCTTAGGATTCCGGCCCAATGCACTACCAATTATGCTACTGAGCCACTAATGGATTTGGCGAAATTTTCTAATACTTTTTACGTTTCCGCTGAAGATCAGCGCCATCTCACCAATGTGAAGAGAACTACTTCGACATTCGAATGTAGCACCCATTGCAGGTGCCAGACAATCAATTAAGGTGAAACAGTCATACAATTTTAAACTTTTAGATTTTTGCATTCACAATGCTATTTTTATATTAAGATGAATAAATAATGAAAAAATATTTTTATCTTAAATAAAAGGTTGATTAATGCCTACCTAAAACAGTGAAGTTTGATTTTCTTCAATAACCTACATATAAATATTCCAGTGTTTTTTTCTGTTTAAATTTTGTTTAGGGGTCATCCATTAATCACGTGAGCCTCGAAAGGGGGGGGGGGGTACTAGAAAAAATCACGAAGTATCACAAGGGGGGACGGGGGGTGTACTGAGATATCACGTGTATTAATTTTTGTCGTTGCACGCGTGATTTTTTTACCGAAAACTGCGTGTAATTGTTGACTCACCGTTACCAGGACGATTTCCCCGCCCACCGCGACATATTTGTACTGAAAAATGTTGAGATTATTTTGTACCAAAAAAATACACGTGATTCAGAGGGGAGGGGGAGGGGTTAACGTAAAACCTCACCATGCATCACCAGGGGGGAGGGGGGGTTAAAAATTGGCCAAAAAAAACATCACGTGATTAATGGACGCCCCCTTATTGGATTAAGGGACTTCTGCATCTGGGCCCTACAAAAGGAAAATGAAAACACAAATACGTAAAAATTGTCAATCGCAAAATGATCGTTACGGAGTCTTTAAAATGTATTCTATGGCGAGGCCATCGATGACTCAGCGGTTAGCCTGTTGGGATAAACTCAGTGTCAGTCAACTGTCACTGTCAGTGTCATGTCAAGTTTCTGTTTGTTTTTCTTTTCTTTCTGTTTGTTTGTGAATAATTTGAATTATTTTGAGATAAACGTTGACTGAGCGTCTAAAATTTGATAACCATTGTAGAAATCATGTATAAATCGATTAAAACGTTTCAGAAAACCAGTTTTCTAGACCATAATGAATAAATATGGCAGTGATAACAAAGTTAAAAAAACGCTCGTTAGAAATTTTGAGCACAAAAGGTTTTCAAGACACACAGTACCAGCTACTCACGATATGGGTGGCTCTTCACACTTGTCCTCTGCAAAATCAAGTTCTCAGCAGCCTAATGAACTCGGTGAACCTTCCCTGTGCTCCAGTGAAGCTCTGGCTCACTATCTGTCTGATGTTAAAAAGACATTGCAAACCCCACACCTTACCGAAGAGTTGAATTTAGATAAATGCCAATTGGCTGCTAAAGTAAATAATAATACTTCCTTTAATTTAGAGACTGTATTCGTACTGTGATTCATAACATATGAACCTATTCAAATGCACTGAAAAATAATCTTTTGAGCCTTTTCAGAAGAACATTGTAACTGCCATTTTGCATATTTTACATGAGAAGGATTTATTAAAATATTTTTCAAAATTATCACAAGCGGCAGGTGCTTCCTATATAACCTAAAGTCCTAAAACCTAGTTTTATATGGAAAGCGACCTAGCATTTTATTGTAAGCGACAGGTACTATACTTACGATATATCAGTCGATGGAGATTACGATAAAAACTTCAAAATTTTATAAAATTGAGTAATTTTATAATATTAATTATTGGTATACGGTACAAAATCAGCTGAAATGGTGGTTAATATAGAAACACTTTTTTGTTCATTTTGGCAGTAATGATGTTCTTCCTGAAAAGGCTCGATATTATGGTAAGGGCTGCATATTTTTTTACTCACTTATGCTCTGAAATATTATCATTCCATTTGAAAAAGGAATGCGGGGCGTTCAACATTTCCATGGGGGTCTGGTTCATCATATTCTAAATTTGAAATTCAGTGCGGAAATGAAATTCAATACTTACTTCCCGCACTGAGTGCGGGAAGTAAATGTTCCAAATTCAAATAGGTAGAAATTATCAGCTAGCTTTCTTTTTATGAAACTTTATGGTTGCATGACCGGTCAGTAAACATGGCCACGCGAACCAATTTAAATATCACATTTTTACAAAGAAAATTGTATTTCCTCGCATTTCGTGAGTAAAGTATTATACAAACCTTGTACTGGAAGCTACTTGCATTGCCTCGAATGATTAAAGCCATCCTCGACAATGCAATCGCTAGCTTCCCGTTCTCGGATGTAATGTACTATTAATAACTTGCCCATATTCACTTCCCAATCGGTTGTTTCAGGTTACAAGAAATCTTAACTTCCATTTCAATGATAGAATATACAAGAATTTAATAGAATTGAATGCTAGTGTTGATGAAATCAAGACAAAGAGGGGAAAAAGACCGCCTAGTGCCAGCGTCAAAAGAGATTTGGAACCAAACATAGAGGATTTCTGCCACGACGAGAAGGAACATGACACGGTGCCAGCGGTGCCTATTATCAAACCCAAACTGAAGCCAGTCAAAAAAGTTGAAAATGGACAATTGCATAAATTAGTTGCATCATTTGAAGACTTATGACGACAAATTAAAATTATTACTGATAAAATTCATTTTAAACCACCTGTATATCAACTAAGGAATTATAAGTTTATTAAATAGCTATTTAACTCTAATGGCATTACTTAGAACCACAAAGTATGTTTATTTTGTGCTAGAACAGTAAGATAGGTGAAAATGTTTAGAAAAAATTATAAACTTCTCAAAACATTTAGCTACCATACTGTTTTGTGCAAATGGCTTGAATAAATTGTTACCAGTATCACCAGTTTTTAAAGTTATTTCCTCATATTTGTGAACTTATAAATGATAATACCTACCTAATCTAAGCTACTACTTACCCCAATGAAAATCATTGACTTACCCACAATCTTGCAAACAGTTCACACTTTTATTTAAAAAATGACCTATATCTAGCAAAATGTTGATAGTGATAGGTGAAAAGTAAAGATCAAGTTTCAACAATATTATTTAATTTTGTTTATCTCTTTTTGTTAGTTAGTGATCAAAAGATCTTGTGGCAGTAGCATAAGAATAATATTTATTCATGGCAGTGACATAGCTACCTACCTACTTACCTACCTACAAATAAAAATGCAACCTTTATTTAAGTTTTAAAACTTATTTATTGAACACCTACTAAGGTAATAATTATAGTTACCTAAATTCATCTAAATTAATAATATGTGATAAACTGGCAACAAATTAAGGTTAATGACAGAACAGATAAGAAATTATTTCAAATAAATTCCCACAGTTTCTGCGACCCTAGTCCACTCGCATCGGCGGTGCTTCCGAACGTGCCGCGCCGACTTAGGGATCCGCAAATTTTCAAAAGTATCGATACCTACTCGATACCAAGTATCGTATCAAAAGTATCGATACCGATAAAAGTATCGGATCAAAAGTATCGATACTACTCGGTATCGAGTACTTTTCCTTTGCCTCGGGAAACGTGTTAAAAAATCCCAAAAAAGTGCAGTAAATGGCACGCTGGGCTTCCACAAAGTAACAAAATTTCTCAATCCATTTTAAACTTAAAAAGCAGTTTTAAGCAAAAATAAAAAATAAAACTACATTCTGTCTGCATTAAGAATACAAGCACAATACTTAACAAGTAAATACTGAATACTAATGCGAACCCTAGTCTTTTTCGTTACAATCAGATATCCTTATTTCCTTTACTAATAATTATTATAAATGCGAAAGTCCGTTTGTTTGTTACGTTTTCACGTCTTAATTACTGAACCAATCATTATGAAATTTTGCATCCAGGTTGTCAGGGGTACAGAGAAGGACATAGTTTACCTTACATCCCGAAAAAAGTATCGAGGGAGTAAATAATAATTTATTGACGCGTGAACTAGTGAGACGGTTTTTTTGCAGATTTTATAAAGGCAGGTCTTGTTAGGTATTTGGTGTCGATGGCATACATGGTACATAATTTAGGGTACACCGTTTTCATCTCGCTCACTGTCCTCCATTAAAATAGAGGTCAGTGATCGCGTTCCATTTTTGAATGGATCTGGGGCCCTATTTTTGAATCGCTTGTCTGGCTTTGAGCACTCGCTCCTACTGATTTTCGTTCGACACATCAACTCAAATGTATGAGATGTCAAACGAAAATCAGTAGAAGCGAGCGCTCGACGCCAGACGAGTAGATTCAAAAATAGGGCCCCTGACTTTAAAAAAGACACAGGAATTGCAAGGTATAGACTAGTTTCATCTTTATCAATGGCGCGGTGCCTATTTGGTCGACTTTGAGCTAATTTTTTTATGAAGATTAGATAGTCAAGTGTAAAAAGTATCGAGTACATCAGAAAGTATCGATACCTAGTAAAGTATCGAAACAAAAGTATCGAGTACGAAAATACTAGGCATCGCAACGCAAGTATCGATACTACTCAAGTATCGATACTTTTTGCGGATCCCTACGCCGACTCGCTTGCTCTGCTAGAAAGAGACGTTCGTAGTTCTATCTCTTCTTTCACCTGCATTTTGCCAATAATTTTTGTTTCATTCATTCATTCTTCCTTCAGTCAATTTCCGACATTTGTACGCTGTGGTTGTGGTTAAAGTTAAGTGGTTATTAAATTGAATAACTTCATAAAATACATATTTTATTAAATTAAACAGTAAAGAAAAAGAAAAGAAACGCGATGGCTGAAACAGAAATAATATCTAGTAGTGAGAATAATGAGCAATTCTTTGAAGGTGTCGAAAAGTTAATTGAAATTTGGTTTACGCCGGCCAAAAATGCGGATTTAAGGAAAATAACTCGGTAAGTGCAATTCCTACACGTTAAAATTGATTTTGTGGTTATTAACTTACTGATATAGGTTACCGGCATATTTTTTCTTTTTTAACTCTATGGGTTCATTTTCAATCGAAATTCGTGTTGTGATAAAGCGAGGTTCTTTTTAATGCATTAGGTCTACTGTTATTAGTTTCTATTGTCGTTTTTATGCTGTTTTTGTTATGGAATGTTCTGGATCAGCTGTTTGACTATTTTAAACGGTATGGGATAGCATGGCATGGGATTGGCGGCTTGACGGCAACAGCCGCCCCGTCCCACGCGGCACCCGCGTGATTCAAATCAAATCTGCTACATGTTGTTCAGAGATTGGTACAAAATCCATATCCTAGTATAGGTAGGTACCTACAATGATAATAGTGCAGTTGATACAGCTATTTACACTAGCTAGGATTAAAATTATAGGTAGGTAAGCCACAGAATACATAATAGTACAATGCTCAAAAACTGCAAGAGTTTTAAGTCTTGTGCCATACTTAAATGCTGAGATGCAGACCAGCAGGCCTATTTTGTAACTCAACTGACAGCTCAAAATGATCATCACTGATCTAAGTTTTAAGTACATGCTGAGTTTTTGTAGAGAGTCATCATAACATTGATTTTTACTATAGTAGCAGCAATGTACTTACAACTTAGATCAGTGATGATCATTTTAAGCTGTCAGTTGAGTTACAAAATAGTCCTGCAGGGGACATTTAGAGAACAAAAATAATGTAAACCATGGGTTTTTAAAAAACTGGTAATATTTAAGTGCCACCAGCTGACCGAGACACTGGCACTCAGTGCTTTGCTGACCGGGACACCGGGACACAACGCATCAAACCGAGACATGTCCCGGACGTATGGCAGCCCTATATTAATTGATATTACATACTAGAGTAGAGACAATACGTACCTTCCACCAGTACCACCTAAACAGATGTTGTAATCATTCTTACAAATTAATTTTAATTAAAATAACTCAGTTACTTAATATTTATAGAGTAAACAAAAAACTAATTTTCTTTACAGAAAACAATGGGAAAGTGTTCTGAAAATTGTCCGCTGCGAAATCATTTCTTTCACACAGAGCGAGCAAGTCGACGCCTATGTGCTTAGGTGAGTTTGCATTGATCTTCAGTTCTTTTTATTTTTTAAAGAGATTTTTATATTTTATGTAGGTATGATATTATGTAGGTAACTAAATTCTTATATAAATAAATATTTTTTAAAAGCTACCACTTCCACCTACCTTGGTATAGACTGGCACCCCTGGTAGCCATGTCTCCTCTATCGACTCAGAACTTAATTTTCAAAGTGTTAAGATTTAAAGTCAATGGACCAACAGTAATTATATCAAGCTGTAAACTATCAGCAGTCATAACCCATCATTTTCTATTCCATTTTCTTCAAAAGCTCATAAACGGTGGCGGTCACATAATTAAAGACACCAGTCGTTATTCATACAAACGAGGTAACTTTGAAGCCTTGGTTCTCCGCCAAGGTTTGACCAAGTTGTGATCTGATGATGGCCATCCAAGGACTGATAGAGGAGATTCAGATCGCTATACACACTCAACTGATTTAATCAGCATTCTAAGAGATATAAGGATCTGAGTTTTCAGTTTCTAGATTTCCATACATTTTTATGCTAAGCTTTAATTTACAGAGAAATAATTGAATAGATAATCTCAAAAGCTTTTTACACTATTAAGTATGTCAGCTCTTATAAAACATTGGTGAGCATTGTAATAATATGGATTCCTCACTATTCTTGACTTGGAGTTGCATAAGTTACTTAGTGTATTTTTATACTTACTCTTATCATTACACAAGGCATCACTTACATAGTAGTGATAATATTCACTTTGTATATTATGTATTAAAGATTACTTACTATGTCAAAGAAACTATTAATAAAACAGTTCAATAATTTATGTTCCACTAGCGACCGCCCCGCGACTTCGCCTGCGTGGAAAGTTTTTTTGCTATCTCTCGGGAACAGTACTTACTTTTTTCTGGATGAAAGATACCCTATGTCCTTCTCTGTATCCCTGAGAATGTGTATGCGAAATTTCATGATTATTGGTTCAGTAGTTAAGACGTGAAGGCGTAACAAACAAACGGACTTTCGCATTAGGAATAAGATATCAGATTTGCACTGGCAGCTTGGGAAAACTGTAGTCTGTCTAATTTCATATTAGATGATAGTTAAAACGGGATTATGACTAGGGAATTCGATCCCGGCCCTTATTTCTGATCCCGGGATTTCGGGATTACACTTAGCCAATCCCTCCCGGGATTATTTCGGGATTAGAGATTAAAAATAGAAATATGGAAATCTTACAAAATTCGGCTCTACATAATCAACAAATGAAAATAGACAAAAATAAACGTTTTTAAGATTTGGTTAAAAATCGGCGTAGGTACTTTATCAAATTTTAATAAAATCCAACATATTTTACGTTATAATACACACCTAGCTAGTCTAGCACAGGTTTGCACAGCACGACATAAGTAGCTTGCAAAATTTTAGATGTGATTGAACCAGTAAGTAAATTACACGTGATTACACTATTTTTTTTTGTTTAAACACAGTTAAATAACACAGTACTATTCCTTCATAAAGATTCTAGCCAATTAGTGCCTCTGTCGGAATTGTTACGTAGACTAGACATGAAGTTTTTCGTCCCGGATGTTAGGTAGATAGATATTAATCAAATACCAATATCTTCCACTCTGTTGAAGACACCACCTGCCTAAGTATCTATAACTGATCATTTACATAATATCTATCACTAGAATAACTAACATCAATTCTATGAAAGAAGAGGGAATTAAATTAACAAATGACACACGACATCACTGTCCTGTCGGCATTTATCTTTTAATTAAAATTTTAGCAGACTGTAAACACTGACGTCCATTATACAATGCTTCGAGCAACAAAGGCTTCGTTTGTCACGAAAGCCCGTCTTACTCTAAGATACAATGTATAATGGACGTCAGTGGCTGTAAAGCACTCGCTAATCGATTGGAAGATTGGAACACAACAAGTCTACATGCAGTTCGTATGCGTTTAGATCCAATAATGTATGAAATTCTATGAAACCGGCATTCTATTTGCAGACTACCTACCTAATCTACCTATGCAGTATGCAGTTCTTGTGCATTCCCTCTCCATTGCAGAGATTTGTCGTCTTTCATCGAATTACATCTTACTTTTCTGGTCGTTTCCAATAGCTTCTACAACACACAATGTATGTTACTGGATTAGGTCTGCTTCAATCTTAAATTGGCTCTAGCATCTTCTACAGTTCTAGTACGGTAGTATACCGTATAATATCTAATCTAGACTCTTGGTTGACGTCGTCGCTTTAGGCCGTCCGCTGCCTTGAGCGGGATCCCGCCGCGGGTACACGGCGCGGGAATATAGATTGCTGGTTTTTGACGGACAGATGCTTGCGCAGTGCATGAGTAAGCTCTAATCTATGTCGCCCCGCGCGCGTGTCCCGCTCAAGGCAGCGGAGGGCCTTAAACGAATCATGTGTAAATTGCTCCCATATTATCATTGCACATAGATTGGCGTTTGTCTCAATAGAATGATGTTCCATTTGATCCCCTTCTTCCGAGACAATTGGTTCTTGACCTTATTAACGAGCTCGATGTCGTTGATAGCTTATGTAAACTCGTGAAATCTTGAGTCTCCACTACATTGTCGTCTACATAGCTCAGCTTAGTGCTGCTTGGAAAATCGACAAATCAAATGTGACATCCAAATATAAGGTCATTGATACGTAATATTGCAATTATTTGCATTCCGAATATTTCGTCAAAATAATTCCTATTCAATGACAGAAGACTGTCTGTCGTCTAGAGATAACGCAAAATAAAGTTCCACTCGTTCTTTAATCTTCTGTGCTTCACTTGAATGATTATTTCAGATTTAACGCAGTCACAAATAAATTGGGAAAAGGTTCATCTTCATTTATAAACTCTTCATCTCGATTATTCTGACTAAACTAAACTACTCACTCGCGTCGCGAGCAAAAATAAGTAGTACCTACAGAGGCCTTTTTTCATACAAACGAGGTGACTTTGGAGCTTTGGTTCTCCGCCCAGGATTAAACGGGGTTTGATTTGTTGAGTGCATTCAAAGAGTAAATGGAGGAGGCCCAGATCGCTAAAGAAACCCAATGGATTAAAGAGTCATTTACACCAGAGACCGTTCGGAGTTTTTAGTGTTACATTTTCCATACTTTTGATGTAATTTTAGCTTGTATTTTTTTTAAGTTTAACTCTGAGCTAAATGACTCTTCTAATCCTTTGGGTTTCTTTAGCGATCTGGGCCTCCTCCATTTACTCTTTGAATAGCCATCATCAAATCACACCCCGTTTAATCCTGGGCGGAGAACCAAAGCTTCAAAGTCACCTCGTTTGTTATGAGAATAGACCTCTGTACTCCTTATTTTTGCTCGCGAGTGTAATTATGTACATCATCCTTATCCGTGTTTAGTAGTTATTGTTATCAGCGATGTCTTACACAAAGACCTGCTCATTTTTGATCTAAGGAGTACAGACAGACCTAAGGAGTACATACAGACGTTCTTAGTATTTTACGGGGTCAACACGTGGCTTGCCGCTGACGAGTCATAGCATAGTCAAGAGAATTATGAATCTAAGGTTATCGGCGGTTCACGTAATCAGCACTTGTAGTAAACTACAACCAAGGAGTAGCGATAACGCATGACGTCAGTCAGCTGTTGCCAGCTGAGCGCTGATGATTGACCACCAGTCTCACTTGAGTTGACTTGAGCAACTTAATGGCAAAAGGATCTTACGACAGGGTCGTTGATATGTTATCTCGTTGTGTTGGTTAAGAAAAAAAACTGAAGTCCAAGATTTCAAAACCTTTGACACTTACTTGATAAAGATTATCAGATTTATTTATTTTTATAATTTTGTCGTGTGTAGTAAAATGTCGCACGCGATGACCTGTTATTTTAGTAAAAACCATTTTGATAAAAGCTGCTTTCAGTTAAGGCATAAATCAATTACTTCTGCATTCTTGTTTAGAAAAACATCTGGTTTGGTCTTGTTTTTGGAAAACATTGCGTCAAAATGACGCAAATCGAAGAATTGAAGTGCTCCCCCCTCTACATTCAGACAATACATTTATTGTAAGTGCAGCCTCATCCATACAGCTGCATCTGGTCAAAGAAAACTATGATCTATTGGTAACAATTGTAATACCTAACTAGTAACACAAAACAACACCTTATTGATAAGGTCTATATGCCACTAACAAAAATAATGGATGTGGAAGTAGCTTATTTTATAGTATTCGTGATTTAAACAAGCGAAAAAATTTACCAACTAGAAGTGTTTATTAGTATGAACGAATATTGAAATGAGAAAGGTTACCGTATACTTCCTATCCTACTAGCTGATAAAAATCGCTCACAGAACGACCTAAAAGAAGAATCCATACTTTCAAACAACGGCCTAAATTAACGGAAAGCCTGCCGCAGGATATAAGCGCCCAACCAAAACGTGGTAAGGAGTCCAGCCCAAGGAGGCCGCATAGTCCAATCGATTATACCCACACCTCTTTCGTCGTGATTACGTACATCGCACGCATACGACGCGATGACGGACGTAGACGTTCGCCCGCGCCCGTGACGTCACGCTGCCGGCAGATGGCCAAACCGTGATGATAGTGAAAGCCCAGCCACGCTACAGGTACAACATCTACAATGTCAATGCCGTTTGTTAACCGATGACGTCTGAACATGATGTCTACGAAAATATCTCCAGCCACACTCGATGGAGTGTCTCGCATGTTATGTAATGACCAAACTTTGGAAAATATGGCTTTCAGAACTCGAGCATTATTCCTTTTTTTCTTTTTCTTCATTACATACCTTTGGAAACAAGTAACTCAATCTTGAGTTCAAAAATAAATTTAGGATCTCAATTTCTTTCCATTAAACTAGTACCTATCTCTAGTTTGTTTCATAGGTTTCTCAGTTTGTGTCCTTAATTTTTTAATTCAACTGCTTTGTCACCATTTAGTCACATTTGCTGATCATGGATATTTTTTTATGTCTGATTAATTCTCTTAAATATTAAGTTGTTTGATCCCTCTAGATCGACCAAACGAAACCTTTCCAAAATTTAGGATTCGATTTGCGGACTTCAATAGACAAAATGGAAAACCTAATTGATATAAAATAATGTAAAATATAAAGATGTTTTGAAATACAACACACGTGGCGAGTCCTTTTCCAAATTAGAAATGAAATGTTAAATCAACTCGCGCGCACGTGTCTCCTGCATCATGCACTCGCTATATATTTAGAGTCTCCGCGATACCCGCTAGATTACACCGGTTTCCGTCTTCGGCGACTGCTGATCCATGCCAACTATTGCCAGGTCACAACTCACAACATTAGCAGACTGCGATTTCCTCGGTTGTACGGTAGCGATTTCTAATGTTACTTATCTCTTGACTAGTAGATACAAACATAAGACTTATTGTTATTGCTGTTAATTCATCTAAGTATAAGGTATTCTAAACGTCTTTCTTTGGTAAGTAGGTATCAAAAATATCGAAATGTAGACTTGTGGTTATGGAGTGGAGCAATCTTGTTTTTTTTTCCTCTGTCATGCCAATCTTATGCCAATATTATAAAAAATCTATACCTACATAAACCAAAACAGTCCTACTAGGTGTTTTAGTTAACATAATATACATATATTGGTTATTTTACTTCTTTTAATTTTCTGTCGTCAAGCCATTCAAGACGCTGTTTTGCAGGCTGTTTGTTTATGAAATCAACACATTAAAATAGCTCAGTGTTTGAAATGTTGATCGGAAAGTTACTAAGTGTGATTCCATGAAAAATAAGGTGTATTTTTAGAATCCTGAATTTATTTTTTATTTTATTTATTTATTGATTCTGTACACACATACAAGTTTAAACAGAAAAGAAATGGACAGAAAAATTGTACAAGGGCACAGCTTATTTCATTTTGAAATTTCTTCCAGCTGGCCCGTGATAGGAAAAGACATTGAGAAGGGCAGTCAGTGTGCAATGAATAGTAAGAATATACATACACATAATTTACACATAATATATAAATAAATACAATACATATAAATACATAAATACCTACGATAATTTTATATTGAGGACAGAAGTGAATAGATATAAATAGGACAGTGTTACGGAATATTTGCTAAATAGTGCTTCACTCGTTTTTTAAAAAGTGATTTATATCTTTCATTCCATCCACATCAATATCAATTATCCATTTCAGGGCATATAATTTATATTATGGATGATGTATGGGTATGGGTAATAAAACTATTACCAAGTATTTGTAGAAGTTAACACCATCGTCGCATTTCTTATTTATCGATTCGTATTTCCATCTTCAATTATCTCCATACTTACCTAAATGATACAAGCCATAAGAAGCCTTTATGTATGTAATGAAATAATCGTGTATCTACCCAGACTACTTCTCTGCATCTGCATAGCTTTGTTGAATAATTATAAATTGAAAGATTATTTTACTACTAAATATTTTTACCATTGAAAATGGTTATCAAATGCAAATCGCCTGAGACGTATTTTTGGTCATAGTTCCGAGTATTTTAGGAGGATCGAGATGGGAATAGTACCAAAAGTTGAGGAATTTATTGAGACACGTGTGAACGTTTGAATTTTGAAAATCGGCTGGTAACTTTTTTGAAATTTCGAAAAATTCGGGTTTTTTGGGGGGTGTTTGTTTACTAAATTGTAAATATTTCGAGAAAAAAAGCGACTTAAGAAAAAATGAAAAAAAGGATCTTATGGTATTAGTTTAGCTACAAAATAGCGAAAGGTTTTTGAAAATCGGTTTATAATTGTGACCTGTAGGTGGTCCCTTTAGATTTGGAATTGTAGAAAAACGGGTATTTCGGTATATAAAAAGTGATGTAGTTTCTATGATTATTGACCGATCGTCATGGTAAAGGTATTGAAAGATGTGGAAGCAGACGAGAAGTGCATTAGTTGATTTTTGTGAATCGGTTAATAATATTTCAGCCGCGTCGAAGCAGTCAGGGGCACTTTTGTGACACGAGGCGCAGCCGAGTGTCACAATCGATCGTAAAAATTAAAAGGTACCTAGTATACCTTAGAAAAATTATAGGATTTTGCTTTTGATATAATTTAGTTTTTCCGTAAATTTTTGTATTCATTTTCAATGCTCCGATTCTTGCGGGAACTGCGAAATCGGTGAATTTTTTTCATAGTGAAACTCTTATGTAGCAAAAATAAACGTTCATATATCTTACTGTGCTAAATCAGTCAAGTCGCGTTTTTACATTTGATTGCGAACCATTTAGTCAGTGTCATTGATCTAGATTTTACTTTATGGCTCAGCCTCAGTGGATTCTTTTAAACGAAATTTAAAGTCATGTGATAAGAACAAACGATAGGTAGCAATATGACCGTTAGTTAGCATGCTAGTAATTTCATTTTCATCTAGATTAAAATTGGTCGCTTGTTTTATAGGTATCTAAAAATATGAATCTAATATTACTATTTATAAGGGTTTATACTTGAGTGACTAACATTTGGGTATTTGCCCGGTGTTTAACGGTCATCTTCATTATCTTTTCTTTACCCGTCCGTAGCACTTTGACTGTTTGCAACAATTAATTTTCTTCCACCATTTAATCAAGATCAATTTTATTAAGTGTTAAAATCATAAATTTTTATTATTGTGACAAAGCTTAATCATATTCACTTATCAACAGGACATCGACTTCTTTATCAAGTATTATTTTCACCTTGTATAGACCTTTCTAATATTACGTAATTTTTACATAGGATAAGATAGATTAGTGGAATATCTTATTCGCCACCATTCAACTATTCATCAATCTTAGTTGATTCATCACGTAAAAATTGTATCACTATTTTGTTAAGGTGAGAACTGAGAATGTGATTTGATTACTACGAAATCTTTAAAATTTTACTTTTGTCATTCTAGTTTTTATGACGATTAAAAAAATGTTTGCAGAAAATGTGCTTATCGAAAAGTAACCTGCGAGTTAGTTCAAAATAGAACAGGCAGTTACGTGCTGTAAGCTATAATCAAAACTAGGTCACCATAATCGAGAGACCGTAGCTTTTAAAACACTGAAGCTCTTAAAATTGCCTGGTGCCATTAATTATGGCAAATAACGCGTGCGTGTTCGTAACAAAACCTTTCGGAATCGCGATAGTAATCAAAACATTATCAAAATTATTAGGTATATTATCAGCTTTTTTGACTGATAACGCAGACCTGAAAAATGTTAGTGATTTGATATTGACACCTCTTACGAAACTGATTGATATAACAACACTAAGTTATTGTCAGTCAATCGTTGGTTCACGCTCACACAAAAGTTTTTCAGCACCCGAATCTAAAACGAAAAGTAGGCTGTCATTTTCGCGTCCTTGCGTAAGACCCTTGTGATCGATTGTTTACATCACATTTATACTCGTCCCTCACGATCTCGCTCGATGGTGGGCGACGGTTCTTACGCCAACCTATTTTCGGACGAACTCGGTTGCCTAGAAACTGGGGAGACGAGTCGCTCTATTTGTATACCAGATGATGTTTATATACAAGCTTTTGTTAAATTTATTCCACTTATGTTGACGTTGCTATTGACATGGAATAGCGTTTATTCCGGACTAAGTATTTCTGTTTACTTTTCATATTTGAATTCATTACTTAACCTTTTATTAACTATGGAGGTTTTGAGAAAAAAAAAACAATGTTTAGTTTAACAAAAGGCGTAACTATAAATACCATGCTTAGCAACAACTTTACAAATATTCCGTAACATAGAAAGGGATCAGACAAATATTATTAAGGAATCTTGGAAAATTCTAAATCTTGGGAGGTGGTGATTATGCGCATTTTGAAGGATCTCAGTAGGTAGGCACATTGTGTCCCATCGCCTCCCGTCTGGGGGGTGTGCCTAAGTTGGGAGGGTAAGGTCAAGGTAGCGTTCTACGCGCGTGCGCCGTGCACTCCACGCTGTTTGTGCATCCACTGGAACCTGCACTCGTGAAATTCTGGAACCTTCCATCAAAAATGAAGTGTCGTTTACTTATGAAAATCTTTGTATAGTTTGTCATCTTTAAAAAATTTGTCGACTTTGGTGAACATTTTACTTTTGCATCGAAGCTTTACCGTGTTCGGATTGGGTTGGGATACTTAAATGAAATACCTATACCTAGTTTATTTTTTATGTAATGAAAATAGGTGGAAGAACAAAATAAATATCAAAACTGGAATGCGCGATTTCTGTTTAAAAAAATATTGATAGGGTTTAATTAAACATTACTTATCCAATGTCACTAGTAAAACTAGGTTAGGAAGCATTTACGTTACGGCCTAATAAATAGAAGCAGCTTTCGCAGAAAGATTTCATGGGCACGGTTCGTTGAGAGATACAAAAACGGCCGTTCTATTGACAAAAAGTCATGTTGATTGAATAGTATAATTTCATTATTGGTTGCTCAGGCCTTTGCCGGATTTAGCTGACGTTTCAAGGTCAATAGCTATTACTATTCGTTATGTAACAATATACATAACAGGTTTTTAAAGCATACTATTTTTAGAGATTTGAACATGTCATTCAACGTTTACTAACAAGGCATTTCTTTGTGAGATTGTTAATTCGTCTCCTTGTTTTTGCGTTCTGTTTCTGTTCTTCCATTCCACTGTTTTTTGGGATTCATATTTCCTTTTCCAGTTTATGAGTTATCGATATTTTTGCTACCTTCGTTATACCTACTTATTCACAAGGAGTTTTTATTTCGTTTTAAAACAGCCTTTACAATTTTGAAGAGCCTTATTTAAGCCCAGATTACCTTGAATAATTTAAAGGTCAACCACGCAGATTTGCATACGTAGTATTGATGATTTGGGTACATTTAAAAATAGGCATTCATTTTATGTAGGTGCCTTTTACTTTACATAAGTCTTAGCCTTGATTTGAGTCTTATTAGAAAAGTTACAATAGGTACCTACTACTTAAACAGAAGTAGCGACACGGGGAAAATATACCTACTTCTGAGATACGGGTTATCTATATGTCGCGGGAGAAACGAATAAATCGGATCTTTGCAAAAGTCCTATTTTGATTGTGAAGAACTGGACAATTGGAATCGAAGATAGAATATCGAAATCGTCCGAGCAATTTTTAGAATCTTTATAAAAATTCCAATATGTTTCGGATAATTGAAAACTTAAATGGTGATTGGAGAATCTAAGAATCAATTTAGTCTGATTGGTTAAAACGTAGTAGCCGTTAGTCAATCAGAGAATCCGTCAGTCCATATAAAGTTGATGTCAGCCAATTAGCGCGCGCAAAATGATGGTCATTCGCGATTATAATATGCTAGAGTTTTGTAAAAATCCTAAACATTGCTTGGACGATTGCTAAAATCTCTCAGACTAATTATATGGTTTTTCGCAATCATACTAGATTTTTTGAAAAGATCCAATTTGTACAAATATCCTACGACATATTATATCTTTGTCTGTTCGTTCGTCACGATGACGTTATGTCAACATAGTTGCACTGCACCTCTCATATTTAAGGCAAACCCTACCACCTATAGGTATATTGTGTACAGTTTTCGATGAAAGAAGAAAATTACAACTCGAATGTTTGTCAGTGTGGTCAGCACCAAAATACTAAAGTGCGTCAAAACACGAGTACGTCATCGAAATAAATAGGGTCAATGGGAGTTTGCCAATAGAAAGTTATTTAGGAGACTGTCTCCACATTTGATTAACTAATAGGAGGAAGAAAGTGTTATCATCATCTTATAAAAGAAGTAACGTTGCGGTTGCGATTTCGATATTGATAGAAATAAAATCCTTAGAATTTCTATTTTTCTTTTTTTATGAAGTTGCATGCTTTGCGTTGCAATGCGAGTTTATTCGTTCATTCTACATATCATGATATATGTGTATGAGAAAATGTAATAACATTGGTTGACTCTAGTTTATCGTCCCTTAACTTTAGTACTTAGCAAACAAAACAATCTAATTTTAACACATTACTAGTGATGTAAACGTCCCTATTTCACGTGACAAAAGGTTCAGATTCAAACAAATCTAGCGTTTACCGATTTATCTTATCATAGAGCTTTGTTTAACTGTGGGATGTATGTAGGATACACGCATCTAGTACCTACGTTTGTAACTTTGATATGCAGGCAGAAACAAAGAACAAATAATTTATCAAACGCAGCGAAAGATGGCGGAAATCATCCAATTTGAATGCTAAAACGCAGCGAAAGATGACGAAAGTCATACAATTTGAAAGCTTAAGATGCAAAAATCTTAACTTGACAACAACTACAGAAGTTCTGAAAAAGTTCATAAAACAAGACTCTACTGTAACCAATTTAGCCAAACCGTAACGTTAATGATTTATCGTTCAGTAACTTCTCATACGTTTGCGTGAAAATCTACCCCTAATATACACTAACATCTTGAAAGTGAAACCCCCCAGCTAAGTTATAGCCAGTCAGACCGCAGGTCTCGCTGCCGTCTAGAACATAATGTATCTGGGCCCCGGCTCTCTGTTTATCGATCGGCACCTGCGCTCTGGATCAACAGGCTGTGACGCAGTTCAGCGGCTACGAACCCGCATGTAGTATGCACGTATTGTATAGTATGCATGTATTATGTAGTATGGCAGGAAACGTGTTTGCCACGCCGCCTGGACGAGAAAACAATAGACTGCCTGATTCTGAGATGCCTCCTTTGTCACGAGACACGACGGTATAGAAAACCTCAGAACACAGGAACACATTTCGCAGAGAAATATATAGGAGGCTATGCTCCACTTTTCAAAATTGTAGTTGGGAACGTCTGCGTTGTATATTTTATACCATGACGTCATCTACATACACTCGCGAGCAAAAATAAGTACTTCAGAGGCCTATTTTCATACAAAAGAGGTAACTTTGAAGCTTTGGCTCTCCGACCAGGATTAAACGGAGTGTGATTTGATGATGGCCATTCAAAGAGTAAATGGAGGAGGCCCAGGGACCCTATTTTTGAATCGCTCGACTGGCGTCAAGCGCTCGTTTCTACTGATCTTCGTTCGACAAATGAACTCAAATGTATGAGATGTCGAACGAAAATCAGTAGAAACGAGCGCTCGACGCTAGCCGAGCGATTCAAAAATAGGGCCCCAGATCGCTAATGAAACCCAATGGATTAGAAGAGGCGTTTAGCTGAGGGTTGAACTTAAATAAAATAACAAGCTAAAATTACATTAAAAGTGTGGAAAATGTAACACTAAAAAGTCTGTAAGATCTCTCTGGTGTCAAATCACACCCGTTTAATCCAGGGGGTCAAGTCTGCCAATGTTTTCGCCAAAGTCGGAGGTTCAATGGTGTTCTAATGGTAATGCCTTTTGACACAGTTCTTGTTTCTTAAACCCAAAATCGAGACACAACATGTTTTCGTTTTGGATTTAAGAAACACAATGTGTTTCGGTTTTCGGTTTCCATTCAAACACCATTGAACTACGATTTTGACGAAAACATTAGCAGATTTGACCCCAAAGCTTCAAAGTTACCTCGTTAAACTGCTTAAGTTTTTGGTAATGTTTAAGATTTCTCTTCAACAAAATTCCAAACAACTGGATTTTCTCGACTAAAATATCACTGGAAAGTGACTTTACATGTGCGTCACAGGAATTTAATAGAAGTCAGCATCCATCTAAGAATAATGTTGTAGTATGGTCACTTCTGCTTATCTATTCTGTGCTTATGAAATAGAAATAGAAATATTTATTTGCAGTAAATAGGGTAGGTATTTTACTTGGACGAATCAACCACGTATTTTACAATAATGTTGGTCGTCATTTGTTAAAGTGCTTAAAACCTATGTAGCCATATGAGATAGCATGCAAAAATCTTAATATAGATTCTATATACGCAAAATAAGCAGTAATGGCTGCATTTACACTTGCTACTTTAGAAAGTTTGTATAACGCAAATACAAATCTATTAATTTTGCCGCAGACTTTCTCTATTTGTCCCTTCCATGATAATTTTGTATCTATTAAAAGACCCAAAAATATTGCGCTTTTTGCATTTTCCAGAAGATAACCATCAATGCAAATGTCAATTGATTGATTCTTAAAATTATTAAAATTCATTATACTTGTTTTTGATAAATTTATTTTTAAATTATTATTTTGAAGCCATTTCATTATTAATGTCAAAGTTGTTAGTATGTCAGTTTTATGTTGTTCAATTGTCAGATTTTTATTTGTCGTCACTATAACAGAAACATCGTCAGCAAACAGTATCATGTCCTTTTTTATGTCCATTAAATCATTTATATACAATATAAACAACAATGGTCCCAGCACACTTCCTTGTGGAACCCCAAATTTATTTTTTCAATGATTCTGATCTATATGTTTGGATGACATTTTTTCCGTCTAGTTATGGAGTAGAGCTAAGCTAAGACTTTACGATAATCAAAGATAGAAATCTGATTGTTTTATTTTATTTTATACAGAATCATGTTGCATAATAAATAACAGTCACAATCACAACGCTCGCTGTAAAATGCTTTGCATATTATTATTGCATGTTATTTATTCGTTCGTTTTTTGACAAAGCCTTGTATAAAGTTTATGTTCGTTTCAACAGAAGCAATGAAAAATAAATAATATGACGAAGTGATGTGAAATGAAAATTCAATCGTGATAATATGTAGTAAAACTTGAGAAAGATTTACGCTTTTCGTCGTAAATTAATCATTATCTTTGCCCATTGAACAAATATAGACAGCCAGACAGCACTTAACTGATTTAACAATTACACTCACACAATCGTTCTTTCTTTGTTATTATTAATATACCTAGATAAATTTATAGACCAGTATAATCTAAATATAACTAGGCAAACGTGAGACATTATGACAATAGATAAAGAAGTAAGTAGGTAGGTACCTTGTTGAGAGACAAGATTTTATTATACACTTGAATTAAGATTCAGTCGTCTGTCTGTCATAGTTTATATGAATCTTACTAGCGGCAGACCTGGATAAAAAGTATCCTAATGTTTTAATCCAGGTTATAATATATCTGTGTCAAATTTCATCCAAATCCGTCCAGCCGTTTAGGCGTAAAGAGGTAACAAACACACACACAACTTTTGCATTTATAGTTATTACTAGCGGCCGCCCGCGGTTTCACCCGCGTGGTTCCCGTTCCCGTGGAAATATCGGGATAAAAAGTATTCTATGTTTTAATCCAGGCTATCTACTATCTGTGTGCCAAATTTCAACCAAATCCGTTCAGTAGTTTTTGCGTGATTGAGCAACAAACATCCAAACATCTAAACATCCAAACCCACAAACTTTCACATTTATAATATTAGTAGGATTACATAGTAGTAGGATAATAACATAAGCAGCTTCTATTGTATTAGGTAATGTTCTAAATGATATAAAAAAGTCTTGTATACCTACTTAAACTATATGCACAGTGTGTCGTTTGTTGACATCGTATATAATATGGAATTAATTCAATAATAAAATACACTAAAATTTATGCAGATTCTGAGATAAATTGAGCGCCTCTGTTTAACCTGGTTCCATGTGCACTGCTGTGCAGCTTGTGTATGCATCACAACAATCACAAGTAGGTGAAAACTACTATATTATCGCAGTTACGTAAGGGTCATTATCGCCTCATGTCGACATTATATTTGTACTAACATTTGTACATACCTACTATTATAATATCTGTAAGTACACGCGTCCACTTAGCTCATGTTCGTGTCTGAGACGTTGCATTAGCTGATTTAGTCCAGCAACAAGGATTTTGAACATTACATATTCCATTTTTATTATTTCCATTCCTATTTATTATTTAAAAAACTGAACTCTATATCCCAGTGACAAGGTCTTTATGGTCAAAGCCAGTGATTTGTGGTCGAATGACATTCATCGCATTCGTGCTGTGGTTAGACGTAATCAAAACATTGATAATGGTTAATGAATCAATCAATTGATGTATTCCGTGCAAAATTCTTAAGCAGTTTTTACGGAATTCAGAAGCGCTGCTGGTTTGTTTAGTTTACTTACATAAAATAAATACAAATGAACTTTTATTAATTTATTTTTCGGAAAACCAACAGATAAAATAATTTATTGGAATAGGTACGTTGCCACAGAATATATAATAGTAGACGTTGCTTGCATAATTATTGAAACAACAGGCCCTCACCAATAGGTGACAGTTATTATTATGATTTTTTTTTTCAAAAGGCTTCTCAAAATGTAAATTTATGTATGTTACAATTTTCACATACATAATTTCCCGCCAAACTGTGTACACAGTTTGTTGGCGGGATGTGCGCTCTTTAACATCGAGTTTTTACCCGCGAAATATCGAAAGAATCACAGTGTAGTACCTACTTGTTAAGTGGTCTGTGATCAGATCAGAGTTAATAATAAAACAATAATTTTCAATAACATTCATTTAGATTACCTACAGGCTACATGACTCACAACACCGCTCGTCATTCCGAATATTTTGTTCACCGTAAGTAAGTTTCTGTCTGAACAAATTCGTTCCGCCCTCGCGATTTGCACAGTAGGTATGACTGACTATGGAATCGACATAGTGATTCTTATCAACACATCGTATGGATGCGGTTAGCAGATATATCAGATCCTATCTTATTAAATAGTACATACTTAACGTTCAGTAGATATAATATGTACCTCTATTATATGTTTACTAATCCTGACGTACGTACGATAGTCGTGTTGTTGCCAAAACACTCATTTTATGATGAACGTTAATGTCTAAACGCAAATTCAACAGCATCTTACTAGAAATTATCTTGATTTTTATTAGAACTTTCCTCCACAACTAGTTTTGTATTTGATTTGTATGTTTTTGTCGTAAAACGTCTAGCATGTTTAAAAATAGGGTTTTGTCTGAATGTTCAATTCAATCACAATAGTTTTAAGAGAGACATTTCGTTCTAAGAGTATCTTGTCAGAAGTCAAATACTACCGTTCTAAGCAGCGTCGGTCTATGATCCAAAAAACTACCGGGTGCTTTCCAGGTCCGCGTCCCTTCCTGGGTTGGTCAGGTTGGTCTGGCTGAGAACTGTGTCGAAAAGCATTGCCATTCATACACCATTGAAACATGATTTTGACGGTAACATTAGCAGACTTGACGCCCTGGTTAAGCTTAAGTTAAAGCATGGACTTTTGGGACAGTAAATCATCCTTTTCCAGCGCCTTGTAGTAGAACAGCATTGTGGTTTTGTATCTGTATGGTAAAATCGATATTTTATACAGAAATTCTCATAGCAGCGATATAGGAAGCGATCTTCCTATGAGAATTTCTGTACTAAAATATAGCTTAAATGTAATTGAGGGATAGTTCAGCTTTATAAGGGTGAAAGAGCTTATGAAATCAGTAGCTTCAGAGATTACCTCTTATGATAAACTTTTTTGTAAGGTTATCATGAATCAAATAACGTCGTAATACTCTAATCGAATAATTCGGCATTATTCTATTAATTAGAATAAAGTCAGATAACTCGAGCAAAGTGATAAACCGTGTCGGAGACAAATGACCCGCTGATTTGCGTCTGACCTCTTTAGCTTTAATTTAATCGCTGACCCTAAGTCATGTGATTTAACTATTTGACAGTGCCCTTGCGATATTAGCTTGTTAACAAGTAGATTATTTATTACAATAAATGAGATCAGAGTGTGTCCATGTACACATAATATTTAAAGAGACCTATTTTTTATCTGTTCCTCTTTTCAGTTCTTTAAAGATAAAGTTAAGTTATTGAATTGTCGACTGAAGAATCACACTGATCAAAAACACAATAGGTAATTAATTAGGCTATGAGTTTTCACATCATCATCATCATCATATCAGCCACACGACACCCACTGCTGGGTATAGGCCTCCCCTAAGGATCTCCACGACGATCGGTCCTGCGCTGCCTGCATCCACTGGCTTTCCGCGACCTTCACCAGATCGTCGGTCCACCTTGTCGGGGGCCTACCCACGGAGCGTCGTCCGGTGCGCGGTCGCCATTCCAGAACCTTTCTGCCCCAACGGCCATCGGTTCTTCTCGCTATGTGTCCCGCCCATTGCCACTTCAGCTGAGCAATCCTTCGAGCGATGTCGGTTACTTTAGTTCTCCTGCGGATCTCCTCGTTTCTGATTTGATCACGTAGGGAAACGCCGAGCATGGCTCTCTCCATTGCACGCTGAGCGACCTTGAGCCTCCTTATGAGACCCATAGTTAGCGGCCACGTTTCACTGCCGTAGGTCATCACTGGCAACACACACTGTTCATAGACTTTCGTCTTGAGACACTGAGGTAAGTCGGACGCGAAGATTTTTCGAAGCTTCCCGAATGCTGCCCACCCGAGTTGGATTCGGCGAGAGATCTCTTTCTCGAAGTTGGACCTACCTAACTGGACTGCCTGTCCTAGGTATACGTAATGGTCAACAACTTCAAGTGTAGTGTTCCCAACATGAACTGGAGAGGGTACAATCGAAATGAGTTTTCACAATGTTACTAAATTAAGGTGAATGGCCTACTTGTTCAAGTAGAGATCGAGCGAGCTCGTTTCGTCTATTTCTTCAGGCTACCAGTAATTTTAAATTATGGTCGCTGGTTATTTCTATACTCGTGCTTCTATAACATCGCTTTACAAGCCTCGGCATGTAACTTTAGCGCTGCCATTTTGTGCGCAGAAGTAATTTTTGGGGTCTCATTGGTGGGAGACGTGGTGCGGGGCTCACATACCTTTATCGAGATATAGGTCTGCGGCAGGGCTACTAGAAACATGCGCAATAATCCCCTCCAATTTCTCTCACTGCTAAACTTACGTGCCGCGGCCTACTATTTGATCTAATGACACAGAATATATAATTGCTAATGTCTACTGTTTTTGTTTCAGTGAGAGCAGCATGTTCGTGTCGCGCCGCCGATGGATCCTGAAGACGTGCGGCACGACCACCCCGCTGCGGTGCGTGCGCGCCGTGCTGCAGCTCGCGCGCGAGGTGGCCGGCCACGAGCGCGTGCACAACGTGTTCTACTCGCGCCGGGAGTTCGCGCGCCCGCACGCGCAGCTCAAACCGCACGACAACTTCGACTCTGAGGTGAGGCTATAACGTCTGGTTCACCAACTCCATGCTGCAGACGCCCCGGCACAAGGCGTACAAGTCTTTTATTCCCATCTGCCCCCTTCGAGCTTTGCTACCGGAGTGGTGGTTGGCACTAATAGTTGGCGTTTATCTCCCCGGTGCCGGTGGTCAATGACACCTATTTATTCCTATCAGCCACCTTCGAGCTTGCCATCGGGTGGCACTAATGAGTGGCGTTTACCACCTCGGTGGGTAAAGCTCGAAGGGGGCAGATGGGAATAAAGAGCTTGTACGCCGGCATGAACCTGGGCGTCTAGTCTGCAGCATGGAGTTGGTGGAATAAAGGGTACAAGCGATGCTTGTGCCGCCGGGATTTCACGTGACCTCAGGGCACCTGAAATGTCTTCTAAGTATTATTTGCGAATTTAATGCTTAGTCGACGATGAATAGCTGACTAAGCATTAAGTTCTGGGAAGAGATAAATAAAGATGAGATAAGGACGTAAGATATGGCGGGATACACAACCGACGAGATCGAGTCGAATAAACGTCAAAACATAACAATGTAAACCATGGCAACCGTTTCTAAAATACTAAAATAGTAGATTTTTGACGTTAATTCCATCCTGATGTCTATGTATATGTGTAAACTCGATCCCGTCGAGAACAGGGGGCGGGTTAGAGCGGATACCTACGGTAATACAAGCAAAACTACAATGCATGGCTCTCATTGTGACTGGACTTCTCTTAATAAATGAAAAAGAAATGAATGTGTAAAAAATTGATTAATCAATTGAATGCAGATACAATAACTAAGTTTATTGTTTCATATTACAGCTAATTAACTTTATCCGATAATTGATAAATGGTTTCCCGTTTCACCGCGTGCGACCTAAGAGAGATTTGTACAGAGTAATAAACTTTTATCTAGAGAAACGATTACATTACACTCGACTCGTCACGACTCACGACAGCCTCTGGCCTAGGAAAATTAATGACAAGCCACAAGCGGGCGACCGATGAGTATAATATATAGTTCTAAAAATAACTGATTGATTATAAAAGAAACAACCCGGATTTAAAGAGTTCGGAAGATCAATGACCATAGATTACATAGTTATGAACATTTCATGATATGGATCAAATACCTTTCAAGTATTGAATTAACTGAAATTATTTTACTCTAAAAACAGATAAAAATTGACCAAATGAGTAGATAAGAATTTCAAATGACAAGCATTACTTAACTGTAGTATTGTTTATTCTTATGCTGTAGGTACAAAATAAAAATGTCTAATTGACCTTTTATTTAACCTAAATGTTGCGTCATACTTATCACTCAATAGTTTATATACAGAATACGCAGTAGGTTAGGTATAGTTTAAAGGTGCATAGATAAAACATGTCTTTTAAATCACTTATCGCTATGAGTACATACTATATACTAAGTAGGTACCTACATAATATTGTATAGTATACTATTAGCCAGATATGGTTAATTGTTAAGGCTTTTGCTGAGATTTTCCTTTCCTAAGTGCATCGAAGATAGGTATACTTAGAAATTGTTTTGAATAGTATGATTACAAGTAATTGAATGGGTTTTTGCTCGAGATTGTTATTAATAAGGAAGGAAAATAATCATTTTTCCTTTTTCCTTTCATCGATCGGTAGACTGTAATTGTTCCGATAATTATAATGAAAATTCACACTGTGCGCTGATTATTTGCAAATAGTTTGTTTCCGATACTCATATCGGAAACAAACTATTTGCAAATAATCAATAGGTACACTCACGGAACTTAGCTGCTTCAACTTCAATGAATAGAATTCTCTTTGAATATGTTTTCTTAAAATTGAAAACTGATTTGCTTTCCGGTTCCTACACCTATCAAAGTTTTAATTAAGTACTTAATTGTTTGTTACTGAAATATGTGTCAACAAACAGAATTTAGCACCTGGGCTCTTTGTAAATTGTCATGACTAGTCTATTTGGTTTACGTTGCGGTGTAGTACTTATGACTAGTTTGTTCTTTTTTGAAATTGCTTGACGCAATGGATATAAAATTATCATGATAGGTGACAAATTGTCACGTTTATTAAATAGGGCTCTTGCTCTTGTGGATGTATTATATTAGATGTAAAGACAAATTATTTCGGGTTAATTTGTCGTCATGGTAAACAACAAAGTACCGCAGTTATATTAGATGTAAAGACAAATTATTACGGGTTAATTTGTCGTCCTGATAAACAACAAAGTATCGCAGTTATATTAGATGTAAAGACAAATTATTTCGGGTTAATTTGTCGTCATGATAAACAACAAAGTATCGCAGTTATATTTGATGTAAAGACAAATTATTTCGGGTTAATTTGTCGTCATGATAAACAACAAAGTATCGCAATGTAATTTCTCGGTAATCATCGAGCTTCCTTGTTCCCCTGTTACAGAGAGATAGCTTAAGTTTAAAAAGATAACATAGTTGCCCGTATCAAGTACTGGGAAATGCTTTGTTCGTAATTTGTTTACACTTGGTATAATGCTGTTTACATTCATAAAATAAACAAAGTGCGAATTGAGAGACATCTCCTCTCCTCAGATGATTATTAAGTAATTTAAATTGTTATTGTAAATAATATCATAAAAAAAATCTCAATAATTTTAAAGCCTGTTAAATTGATAGACGCTGCATCATGCCATTATTAGCATGTATGACAAAATCTAAAGTTTTTATGTGAAGTACGAAGTGCATCGCGTCACAAAGTGTTTTTTTGCAAACAAATTAGTGAAATGTCAATCTAAAATTAATTACCTATTTGCTTAAAATAATTATAAATTATTAAGTCAGCTAATCATTGAGGAGCTCGGTGGCGCAGTGGTTTAGCCCCTCGTACTGCGATTGCAGATGTTAAGCATCTTTCGTAACGGTCGGTCATGGCATGGGTAACAAAAAAAATATTCTTAAGTTCCTCAGTGCTTAGGAAGGCACGTTAAGCCGTTGGTCCCGGCGGCATTTGCAGTCGTTAACACCCACCAATCTGCATTGGACCTGCGTCAGGCCTCCATCACTCGCTCAAGGTCGCGCGATAAGCACCTACCGCTAGCCGTTCCGCCGGCGGAACAAGTGAGCAAAGGGCCGCCACACGCCCGCCTGTGTAGTCGCGCGGCATCTTACTGCCTGCGTAGGTATTGTCTCTTTATAATAGTAACAATGTCGAGTCGACATTACTGTGCCGTGTACGGGTGTCAAAATCAAAAAACCAATAAACAATTGTCAGTTTTCAAATTATGATATATGCTATGCAGTTCATTTATAAGAAGTCAACCCTAACGTTGCGTCATTAGAAAAGGTAAGAGCACGCGATAGAAAGAGAGGCAACTACTAGGTGAATATAAACTGTACTGCAGGCCATTGCGCGACCTGAATTGCACTTTATTGTGTCGGAGCAAAAGTCGCTATTTATTTAAATTACTATGCGGCGTGCTGCTTCTGTACCTTGTACTATTAGTTATTCTGTGCCTGCGTGGTGGATTATCCTCCTTATCCACCCACTAGGAAGGCCTGTGCCCCAGCAGTGGGGACATGGCTGATGTTACTAAGTCAGCAATATTTTCTCATTCCCAGCCGCTGGATGCGGGCAGCGCAGGACCGATCGTGGAGATCCTTGCGGTTGCGGAAGGCTTAGCCCAGCAGTGGATGCAGATGATGAATATTTTCCCATACTTTACCAGCTTTAATTTCGCAGAGTATCTGCATGTATCATAAATATTGTTGTTCATTGTCGTCCACAGCGTCGGGTTACCCGCGGAAATAAGAAACGATGGCAACAACGTTCCCAGAAACATTCATTCACTTCGATTTAAGAATTAATTTGTTTGTGTTTGTTCATAAGTCATAGGTATTCATATCGTTCTTATAAAAAACTAGCTTCCGCCCGCGATTTCGTCCGCGTACATATTAGAGAAAATCCTTAGGGAACCTTCAATCAGGATCCGACCAGCCGTTTTTACGTGATTAGGCGGGTCCCTACCAAGCGCGCTCCCTCGCGAGGCAAAACGTTAGCCGCCGCGTGTGGCGAGCCTCGCACGAGGCTGCTCGCTTGGTGGGAACCTAAATTGGTTTGGTTCCCAAAAGTGTTCTGCCTATTTCTCATGTTATGTCAATAAATAAAATGTAAATCCCTTATTGGCATTAAGCAAAATCTGTAAGACTGTTAATTTTTAAGTGCTGTGGATTTTGTGATAATAAATAAAATAAAAAAATTGGACAGTAGATTAGGAGCCTAAGTTTGCTATTGTTAACGTCATAAACGTGTTTCAATCGTGTTTCGGTTTTGGGTTTAAGAAACAAGAACTGTGTCAACAAAAAGCATTATAAATTACAACTCAACACTTTCTATTGTAATACGTTATACATACTATTGAAACACGATTATGATTATGACGTTTTGTTTTGTTGCAATAAAAACTCCTTGGACCCCAGTGTCCAAGGAGTTTTTATCGCAACAAAACAAAATATGACGGAAGTGTTTCGATTAGAGAACGGTGCTTTTGTCTAGCTAGAACACACAATACTATATTTTTCACCTCTCCAGCACGAAAAGGGTGCTTTTGGCGTGTAAAAACTCGCAGCAAAATCGATTTGTATAACAAATAACTATTGTGCGTTGCGTGTACTAAATGTTGGTATGTTTGCCTCCAGGTGGAACTGCTGGACTCATTCTTCGGCGACGGGCGCGCGTACATCATGGGCCCGGAGAAAGACTGCTGGTACTTGTACACACTGCTGCCTCTCGAAGGTAAGGAATTTGGCTCATTTTCATTTGTCTTAAACTAAAATACTATCATCTCATTCACTTGAATTTCATTGGTTTTCCAATGAATGTAAAATTGTTATTTTTATACTCGTTTTTAGCTGGTTTTTCGTCATTTTTATATGAGCTACCTAATTTCGAGGCCAGTCAGCCATAGTACGAGGTTTTTATCTGATACTAGCTTCCGCCCGCGACTTCGTCCGCGTGGATATTAGAGAACATCCTTAGGGAACCTTAAACCAGGCCAGGATCCGACCAGTCGTTTTTACGCGTTTTTACGCGCTGCCTCGCGAGGCAAGACGTTTGCCGCTTGTGGCGGGCCTCGCACGAGGTTGCTCGCTTGGTGGGGATCCGCCTAATCGCGTAAAAACGGCTGGTCGGATCCTGGTTTAAGGTTCCCTAAGGATGTTCTCTAATATCCACGCGGACGAAGTCGCGGGCGGAAGCTAGTTTATTCCAATAATCAGTATTGGGTCCAGAGATATTAGTAGGGATCCCGTTCCCGTTTCTTTACCCTTTCCCGTTCCAGTTCGCGATCCCGTTCCCGTTCCCATTCTCGTTTCCGTCCCCGTCTTCGTCATTTAAAAAATAAATGTAATTTTCGCAATTACCATCCCACAAAACCTCAAGAACCACATCCATAACGATTTTTATGTTTACTTACCCATTTACCCCCTAAGGGGGTGATTTTTAAAATCACAAAATATGTTTGTCTTTATTTTTAGACTTGCTCCTACGAAGTTTAAAGTTGTAATGTCTATTTTATATTCTTTTTCCATACAAAATTTGTACCCCATTATCACCTCTTTAGGGGTTAAATCATTTCCACCGTGTTGGACTTCAAAATAAATGTCATTTTCGCAATCGTCATCCCAGAAAACCCCAATAATGACATCCATATCTATTTTTAGGTTTATCTACCCTATTTCATCCCCATAGGGGTCACAATACTACCAATAACAATATACGTTGCGTTAGATTTCATTCATAAGCCTAAATTATAAATTTAGAGATTTTTACTTCAAAAATAAAGGATTTTCTTCTGAACACAACTTCATCCCCCTTTTCACCCTTTCGGGGGTAGAATTTTGAAAAACGCTGAGACCTGTATTTAATTATTTTCAATTATCTCAGCCTAAACAATATTTGGAGATCCTAGCTCCAAAACTGAGGGACTTTCATACAAACTTTCATCCCTTATTTCATCCCCTTAGGGATGGAATTTTCAAAAATCCATCCTTAGTGGATGCCTACACTGTATAAGGTATCTGTGTGCAGGTCCAGTGGTTTGGGCTGTGCGTTGATATCTCAGTCAGTCAGTCAGTCAGGACTTTGAATTATATATATATATAGACTAGCTTCTGCCCGCGATTTCGTCCGCGTGGATATTAGAGAAAATCCTTAGAAAACCTTCAACCAGGATCCGGTCAGCCATTCTTATGCGATTAAGCGGGTCCCCACCCAGCGCGCTGCTTCGCGAGGCAAGACATTTGCCGTGTGTGGCGGGCCTTCCCGTTCCCGTTCCGGCTCCGGTTTCCGTCCCCGTCCCCGTTCCCGTTCCCGTTCCAGGTCCCGGTCCCGGTCCGTCCGTCCGTCCAATCATGTCATGTCAAAATGAATACACCCTAAGGGATGATTTTCAAAAAAACAAAATGTGTGTTTGCCTATTTATTTTTAGACATGCTCCAAAATTGTAATGTCTATTTTATGTACTTTTTCAATACAAAATTTGAACCCCTTTTTCACCCCTTTAGGGGTTAAATCATGTCCACCGTGTTGGACTTCAAAATAAATCTCATTTTCGCAATCACCATCCCATAAAACCTCAAGAAGACATCCATATCGATTTTTATGTTTACTCACCCTTACCTCCTACGGGGTTTATTTTCAAAATCACAAAATAAATGTTTGCCTATTTATTTTTAGATATGCTCCTACGAAGTTAAAAGTTGTAATGTCTATTTTATATTATTTTTCCATACAAAATTTGAACCCCACATTCACCCCTTTAGGGTTTAAATCATGTCCTCCGTGTTGGACTTCAAAATAAAAGTCATTTTCGTAATCACCATCCCAAAAAATCTCAAGAACGACATCCATATCGATTTCTTACCCCATTTACCCCTAAGGGGTTGATTTTCAAAATCACAAAATACATGTTTGCCTATTTATTTTTAAATGTGATCCTACGAAGTTTGAAGTTGTAATGTCTATTTTATATTATTTTTCCATATAAAATTTGAACCCCACATTCACCCCTTTAGGGTTTAAATCATGTCCTCCGTGTTGGACTTCAAAATAAAAGTCATTTTCGTAATCACCATCCCAAAAAATCTCAAGAACGACATCCATATCGATTTTTATGTTTACTTACCCATTTACCCCTAAGGGGTTGATTTTCAAAATCACAAAATACATGTTTGCCTATTTATTTTTAAATGTGATCCTACGAAGTTTAAAGTTGTAATGTCTATTTTATATTATTTTTCCATATAAAATTTGAACCCCACATTCACCCCTTTAGGGTTTAAATCATGTCCTCCGTGTTGGACTTCAAAATAAAAGTCATTTTCGTAATCACCACCCCAAAAATTCTCAAGATCGACATCCATATCGATTTTTATGTTTACTTACCCCATTTACCCCCTAAGGGGTTGATTTTCCAAATCACAAAATACATGTTTGCCTATTTCTTTTTAGATGTGCTCCTACGAAGTTAAAAGTTGTAATGTCTATTTTATATTATTTTTCCATACAAAATTTGAACCCCACATTCACCCTTTTAGGGTTTAAATCATGTCCTCCGTGTTGGACTTCAAAATAAAAGTCATTTTCGTAATCACCACCCCAAAAATTCTCTAGAACGACATCCATATCGATTTTTATGTTTACTTACCTCATTTACCCCCTAAGGGGTTGATTTTCAAAATCACAAAATACATGTTTGCCTATTTATTTTTAGATGTGCTCCTACGAAGTTTAAAGTTGTAATGTCTATTTTATATTATTTTTCCATACAAAATTTGAACCCCACATTCACCCATTTAGGGGTTAAATCATGTCCACCGTGTTGGACTTCAAAATAAATGTCAGTTTTGCAATCGTCATCCCAGAAAACCCCAATAACGACATCCATATCTAGTTTTAGGATTTTTTTACCCCTTTTCACCCCCATTTCATCCCCATGAGGACTGAAATACTAACAATAACAATATACATTGCGTTAAATTTCCATCCATAAGCCTAAATTATAAATTTAACGAAAATGAAGGATATTCTTCAATACACAATTTCATCCCCCTTATGACCCCTTCGGGGGTAGAATTTAAAAAAAACGCTGAGACCCGTATTTATTTGTTTTCAATCGTCAGCCTAAATACAAAATTCGGAAGATCCTAGCTTCAAAACTGAGGGACTTTCATACAAACTTTCATCCCTTATTTCATCCCCTTAGGGATGGAATTTTCAAAAATCCTTCCTTAGTGGATGCCTACACTATATAAGGTATCTGTGTGTAAAATTTCAAGTCTCTAGGTCTAGCGGTTTGGGCTGTACGTTGATAGATCAGTCAGTCATTCAGTTTACGATTTTATATATTAAGATATCTACTGCTTATGCTTAGTTGATGATGTGTGTAAAAAGACAAATCGATAGCTTTCCCTGGAAACACAGACTTTAAGTACTTGTTGTATGGTCTGT
The DNA here is from genome assembly GCA_928269145.1 of Agriphila tristella. Lineage (NCBI taxonomy): Eukaryota > Metazoa > Arthropoda > Insecta > Lepidoptera > Crambidae > Agriphila > Agriphila tristella. The sequence goes on from OV743442.1 coordinate 22,359,452, forward strand.
AGCTGGCAAATAGTTTTCTTTTTTAAATCGATATCAAGTTGTGACATTTAACAGGGGTGTGCCTTTTCCAAGATTGTATAAACCAAAGACAATGTGTTATTGCAGGCACAGTAGACGCGCTAGAGAAGGAGCAGCGAGAAGAGAGATGCGGCGGCGCGGGCGGCGGTGAACCCGACCAGACCATCGAGATCCTCATGTCGGGGCTGGACCCTGACGTGATGGCCATCTTCACACGGCAGGCCTCCGCCACCGCTGCCATCGCCACCAAGGTAACCACACCTTACAGACCTGCGAAATCCTCGTGTCGGGGCTGGACCCCGAGGTGATGGCCATCTTCACACGGCAGGCCTCCGCCACCGCTGCCATCGCCACCAAGGTAACCACACCTTACAGACCTGCGAAATCCTCGTGTCGGGGCTGGACCCCGAGGTGATGGCCATCTTCACACGGCAGGCCTCCGCCACCGCTGCCATCGCCACCAAGGTAACCACACCTTACAGACCTGCGAAATCCTCGTGTCGGGGCTGGACCCCGAGGTGATGGCCATCTTCACACGGCAGGCCTCCGCCACCAAGGTAACCACACCTTAAGGTGTGTCCCCACTTAGGCCGCGCTCCGCGCTCCGCGAACCTCGGAGCGCGCTCCGAATTTGCGATCCGACACGGAGCGCGGAGCGCGGAGCGTGGAGCGCGGTTCGCGGAGCGCGGAGCGCGGAGCGCGGAGCGCAGGGTCTATTACGAAAAGTTTAATGCGCAGGGGTCATTTACGAGAAGTTTAAAACAAAGCAGCTGCTGCGTCCGTGCTTCGTTTTGATTGTTTCCTATTACAAATCACTTTCAAGTATATGGGCTACGATAGCCAAATTCAAAATGTTTGTTGTAATTTTCAATTTATTTTGGACCTTGTCTTGACAATGAAGGCTTACATTTTACGTTACTATGGAGTATGGTTGTCTTTTTGTTTATGGGCCGATTTGACCGTTTTCGGTGAAACTCGGTTTTTGGTGTTATTTTGACAAAAAAATAGCAACGCAATGTTAAAAATATAAAAAATCCAGGATAACGGGCAACTTTTTTGCTTGGTAGCCAATTTCTATGAAACTCGGTTTTTGTTACTGCTTTAACAAGAAAACAGCAACGCAATATTAAAAATACAAAAATCCAAGATGGCGGCCAACTTTTCTGTTTGTGGGCCGATTTCGATGAAACTCGATTTTTGGTACTATTTTGACAAGAAAACAGCAACGCAATGTTAAAAATAGCAAAAATTCCAAGATGGCGGCCAACTTTGTTGTTTGTGGGCCGATTTCGATGAAACTCGATTTTTGGGTACTATTTCGAAAATAAAACAGCAACGTAATAATAAAAATTGAAAAAAAATCCAAGATGCGGCCAACTTTTTTGTTTTTGGGCCGATTTCGATGAAACTTGGTTTTGGTTACTATTTCGAAAATAAAACAGCAACGCAATAATAAAAATTGAAAAAAATCCAAGATGGCGGCCAACTTTTTTGTTTTTGGGCCGATTTCGATGAAACTCGGTTTTGGGTACTATTTCGAAAATAAAACAGCAACGTAATAATAAAAATTGAAAAAAATCCAAGATGGCGGCCAACTTTTTTGTTTTTGGGCCGATTTCGATGAAACTTGGTTTTGGGTACTATTTCGAAAATAAAACAGCAACGCAATAATAAAAATTGAAAAAAATCCAAGATGGCGGCCAACTTTTTTGTTTTTGGGCCGATTTCGATGAAACTCGGTTTTGGGTACTATTTCAAAAATAAAACAGCAACGCAATAATGAAAATTGAAAAAAATTCAAGATGGCGGCCAACTTTTTTGTTTTTGGGCCGATTTCGATGAAACTCGGTTTTTGGTACTATTTCGAAAATAAAACAGCAACGCAATAATAAAAATTGAAAAAATCCAAGATGGCGGCCAACTTTTTCTTTTTGCGCCGATTATGATAGAACTCGGTTTTTAGTACTATTTCGACAAGAAAACAGCAACGCAATAATAAAATATAAAAAAAAATCCAAAATGGTGGCCAACTTTTTTGTTTTTGGGCCGATTTCGATGAAACTCGATTTTTGGTACTATTTCGACAGTAAAAGAGCAACGCAATAATAAAAATATAGAAAATCCAAGATTGCGGCCAGCTTTTTTGTTTGTGGTCCGATTTAAATAAAACTCGGTTTTTGTTACTATTTTGACAAGAAAACAGCAACGCAATGTTAAAAATAGCAAAAATTCCAAGATGGCGGCCAACTTTGTTGTTTGTGGGCCGATTTCGATGAAACTCGATTTTTGGGTACTATTTCGAAAATAAAACAGCAACGTAATAATAAAAATTGAAAAAAATCCAAGATGGCGGCCAACTTTTTTGTTTTTGGGCCGATTTCGATGAAACTTGGTTTTGGGTACTATTTCGAAAATAAAACAGCAACGCAATAATAAAAATTGAAAAAAATCCAAGATGGCGGCCAACTTTTTTGTTTTTGGGCCGATTTCGATGAAACTCGGTTTTGGGTACTATTTCAAAAATAAAACAGCAACGCAATAATGAAAATTGAAAAAAATCCAAGATGGCGGCCAACTTTTTTGTTTTTGGGCCGATTTCGATGAAACTCGGTTTTGGTACTATTTCGAAAATAAAACAGCAACGCAATAATAAAATATAAAAAAAATCCAAAATGGTGGCCAACTTTTTTGTTTTTGGGCCGATTTCGATGAAACTCGATTTTTGATACTATTTCGACAATAAAAGAGCAACGCAATAATAAAAATATAGGAAATCCAAGATTGCGGCCAGCTTTTTTGTTTGTGGTCCGATTTAAATAAAACTCGGTTTTTGTTACAATTTTGATAAGAAAATAGCAACGCAATAATAATAAAAAATCCAAGATGGCGGCCAACTTTTTGTTTGTGGTCCGATTTAAATAAAACTCGGTTTTTGTTTCTATTTTGACAAGAAAACAGCAACGCAATAATAAAAATATAAAAAATTCCAGGATGCGGCCAAATTCTTTAATTGTTTTACTTTTTTTTTACAACCGAGTTACATCAAAATCAAACCAAAATCAAAGTCAAGTAAGTTCGCAGTCATCTTGACCTTTTGTCATTGTTTACATTGCGTTATTCTTGTCCTTTATGGGAGAAATTAAGTTTGGGTATTATTTAATCGGGTTAAAGTACAGTCAGCGTTAAATTGATTTGAGCGTCTAGAGTAGCCAAAATGATCTGAAAACAAAAATAACAGATCTCGTGCCTCTCACGACCTTCTGGTACATTGAAAATTAATTTAATGAATTTAACAAAATATTAATTTTTATTCGATTCTTATAGATTTTAATATTTTATTGAAAGGTGACTTATTTTATTGAATTTTTCTGAAAATTTAATAACCTTTTCTGAAATAACCTAATAAAAAATAATCAAAATTAAATTCAGCATGCGAGACTCTCGCGCCGACTTCATCATCACTCGAATGTGCTACAACAACCCTCATTGTCGAAATAGTTCCAAAAAACAATTTTCATCGAAACTGGCCCAAAAACAAAAAAGTTGGCCGCCATCTTGGATATTTTATATTTTTATTATTGCGTTGCTGTTTTTTTGTCGAAATAGTACTAAAAACCGAGTTTCATCGAAATTAGCCCAAAAACAAAAAAGTTGGCCGCCATCTTGGATATTTTATATTTTTATTATTGCGTTGCTGTTTTCTTGTCGAAATAGTACTAAAAACCGAGTTCTATCAAAATCGGCCCAAAAACAAAAAAGTTGGCCGCCATCTTGGATTTTTTCAATTTTTATTATTGCGTTGCTGTTTTATTTTCGAAATAGTACCCAAAGCCGAGTTTAATCGAAATCGGCCTAAAAACAAAAAAGTTGGCCACCATCTTGGATTTTTTTATTTTTATTATTGCGTTGCTGTTTTATTTTTGAAATAGTACCCAAAACCGAGTTTCATCGAAACTGGCCCAAAAACAAAAAAGTTGGCCGCCATCTTGGATATTTTATATTTTTATTATTGCGTTGCTGTTTTCTTGTCGAAATAGTACTAAAAACCGAGTTTCATTGAAATCGGCCCAAAAACAAAAAAGTTGGCCGCCATCTTGAATTTTTTTTCAATTTTTATTATTGCGTTGCTGTTTTATTTTCGAAATAGTACCCAAAACCGAGTTTCATCGAAATCGGCCCAAAAACAAAATAGTTGGCCGGCATCTTGGAATTTTTATATTTTTGAATATATCGTTGCTGTTTCCTTGTCAAAATAAAAAGAAAAACTGAGTTTCATTGAAATCGGCCTACAAATAAAAAAGTTGACCGCCATTTTGGATTTTTGCTATTATTAACATTGCGTTGCTGTTTTCTTGTCAAAATAGTACCAAAAATCGAGTTTCATTGTAATCGGCCCACAAACAGAAAAGTTGGCCGCCATCTTGGATTTTTGTATTTTTAACATTGCGTTGCTGTTTTCTTGTTAAAGCACACACAAAAACCGAGTTTCATAGAAATTGGCTACCAAGCAAAAAAGTTGCCCGCTATCCTGGATTTTTTATATTTTTAACATTGCGTTGCTATTTTTTTGTCAAAATAACACCAAAAACCGAGTTTCACCGAAAACGGTCAAATCGGCCCATAAACAAAAAGACATAACCATACTCCATAGTAACGTAAAATGTAAGTACTTTTTTAGAAACGACTACTGGCAACACTAGAAATCGTGGAATTTGCATTCCGGAATTCAGATATCAAGAAAATACTGTGATCCATAATTCCACTAGCCTACACACCTTAGAGAAGAGAAGTAAGTAGTTTGGTTGACACAAATTTTTATCAACGCCATCTATCGAGCCAACAGTTTTTTTTTTCATTACGAAAAGCCTATTGTCAAGACAAGGTCCAAAATAAATTGAAAATTTTTATATTTTCACAAAGGTATAACCTGATGTGCTGCTGACTGTACATAGGCATTCAAAGTTTTACCCCTTCTTTTCCACTCATTATTAATTACACAATAATAATACTGTGGAGACAAAAGTACTTAATAATTAAGTTTATATGAATAAAGCTTATTTGATAACGGGAACGGAGCGCGGAGCGTGGAGCGCGGAGCGTGGAGCGTGGAGCGCGGAGCGCGGAGCAGACGGAGTTCGCGCGTCCACATATGCTCCGAGGTTCGCGGAGCGCGGAGCGCGGAGCGCGGCCTAAGTGGGGACACACCCTTACAGACCTGCGAAATCCTCGTGTCGGGGCTGGACCCCGAGGTGATGGCCATCTTCACACGGTAGGCCTCCGCCACCAAGGTAACCACACCTTACAGACCTGCGAAATCCTCGTGTCGGGGCTGGACCCCGAGGTGATGGCCATCTTCACACGGTAGGCCTCCGCCACCAAGGTAACCACACCTTACAGACCTGCGAAATCCTCGTGTCGGGGCTGGACCCCGAGGTGATGGCCATCTTCACACGGCAGGCCTCCGCCACCAAGGTAACCACACCTTACAGACCTGCGAAATCCTCGTGTCGGGGCTGGACCCCGAGGTGATGGCCATCTTCACACGGCAGGCCTCCGCCACCAAGGTAACCACACCTTACAGACCTGCGAAATCCTCGTGTCGGGGCTGGACCCCGAGGTGATGGCCATCTTCACACGGCAGGCCTCCGCCACCAAGGTAACCACACCTTACAGACCTGCGAAATCCTCGTGTCGGGGCTGGACCCCGAGGTGATGGCCATCTTCACACGGCAGGCCTCCGCCACCAAGGTAACCACACCTTACAGACCTGCGAAATCCTCGTGTCGGGGCTGGACCCCGAGGTGATGGCCATCTTCACACGGCAGGCCTCCGCCACCAAGGTAACCACACCTTACAGACCTGCGAAATCCTCGTGTCGGGGCTGGACCCCGAGGTGATGGCCATCTTCACACGGCAGGCCTCCGCCACCAAGGTAACCACACCTTACAGACCTGCGAAATCCTCGTGTCGGGGCTGGACCCCGAGGTGATGGCCATCTTCACACGGCAGGCCTCCGCCACCAAGGTAACCACACCTTACAGACCTGCGAAATCCTCGTGTCGGGGCTGGACCCCGAGGTGATGGCCATCTTCACACGGCAGGCCTCCGCCACCGCCGCCATCGCCGCCACCGGTAACTTTGAAGCCTTGTTCTCCTGCCAGCGATATACCGTGCTGTGATCTGATTATGGCTATCCAGAATCCAGGGAGTGAATGAAGGAGATTCAGATCGCCATACACACACCCAACTGATCTGATCAGGATTCTAAAAGATAAAAGAATATATTTTAAAAAAACCTCGAAAGTAGCATTAAAATGTGTGGGAATCCAGAAACTGAACTCTGACCCTTTTGTCTTTTAAAATGATGATCAGATCAGTTGTGTGTATATAGGGCATGCGTAGCGGTGAGGGGCGCGGGCGGCGGGAGAGGGGCGCGCGCTATTGGTCGCTCACAAGAGCACATGCATGAACTTATCCCCACTCCGTCGAAAAAATTTCGAGATATTGCCTCATACTGTAATACTCGGCGCCGTCAAAAAAACGTTAGTCTAATATTGGGATGTTTCTTGTTGCAGGCATCAGGCATAGACAAAATCATTCCCGGGATGGTCATAGACGACTTCCTGTTTGATCCTTGTGGCTACTCTATGAACGGGGTGGCTAAAGATGTAAGTACCTATTATACAATGTAAACTATTACACTAACTAAATGCTAATAAAACTGACAAAATCAAAACGTGATATTAATACATAACATACTAAAACAAAAAAAAATAGGTTTGATCCACTTTTAAATATCACATTGTGGACACAGAATGTTGTAAATTCAAATTTTGATTATCATGCAACAGCAACGTATTGTTGCCAACTCTGAATTATATCTGAATACAGGCATTACTTTATTACCCTTAAAATTACATCTTTTCTATATGAAGAGCTTCGCTTCGCCAATATCCCCGTCAATTGGTAATGCGCCTGGCGGCCATGATTTTAACCTCAAAAACGAAAAACATTTGAACAAATTTTAATACCTAGACCCTATCTTATTGAAAATAATAATTCAATAATTAATATATTAGATTACCTATTAGAATTTTCTTCTCTCGTGACATTTTTAGTTGCGGATAAACAATTTGAAAGAATAAGCAACAAGCAATATTTAAAGTCTGTCCATCCTTACTTGTCTTATATGGTAAACAATCTTCACCCAACTCTTTATTGAAATAATCATTTAAAAAATACAACAAATGGTTTTCCACACATAGATTACTAAATAAATTGTTAATAATAAATATCAATTTCATAAAGTTACTAACATATTTTTAATTAACGATTTAAGTATAAAAGACGTATGACAACTGTCAAAACTGTTTACTAAATAAGACAAGTAAGGATGAACAGACTTTACATCTATACGTTTGAAATACAATTGAAATTATAACAACAACATCAATTCTGTAAAAGTCTACCTACTCCAACATTTGCTAAAAGTAGATTCTCCCATGACTTTATTAATAAGAGTGAAACTTCAAAATTGAACTCTATTATTGACATGTTTGAATTCCTTTTACGCTTTCAAAGGGAGATAAGGACACACCATCAGTAAGTTATAATTAGCATAACGAAACCACAGGGCTTCGTGTGGTAATTGTTTTTTTATTCCAAAACATACATTTTAGCTATAACTGCGGTTAATGCGATGCTTTTAATTTTTTTTCTGGCTTTGTTTACACATAACGAATGTGAATCAGTATGTACAGTACGAGGCATATATCTTGAAATCGGGTGGGGAATGCGCGGAACGCGTATTTTGGGCATGCGGAGCGTGAGGGGCGCGGGCGGCGGGAGGGGGGCGCGCGCTATTGGTCGCTCACAAGAGCACATGCGCGAACTTATCCCCACTACATCGAAAAAATTTCAAGATACGTGCCTCGTACTGTAATTTTAGCTTATTTTGTTTAGTTAAACGATACTTTTATGAAAAGTTCTGGAATCCTCCTCCTGGAAAACTCCGACTTATCAAAGGCGTCAGGATTTAATTCATTACATTTTATGTAAAAGCTCCGAATGTATTTTTGAATACAGCCAGCCAGCCCCTAGCATGACCGACGAAACACGATATACATATATATCGCATGATAGAGCGTTTTATCGACACCCAACTGTCAAAATCCATTGTTATTTGACAGTTAAACGTGATAAATCACTATATCATATCGTATTTCGGTTGTCGCTGGCAACTATAGACATTCCGGTGAAACGACAGGCGCCACTACTGTATAGTCACAGAGCCTATTCCTGTCACATACCTCATATTGTACCGTATTCAAAAAAACATGCTATATGGGACAGATCGCTATTTCTGTTCGATCGAACACAGACTTTATATTCTTGATACATAGATCTTCTCATTGTTGGTTTCGATTTTTATTTTCTGTAGCTTATCACCATAACACACTGTTGAAATGCACTATATTAAATGAATGGTATTCCCCCCAGGGGTGCTACATGACGATCCACATAACACCGGAGCCGTCGTGCTCGTACGTGTCGTTCGAGAGCAACGTGCCGGCCGCCAGCTACGACGAGGTCATCACGCGCGTGCTCGAGGCGTTCCGCCCGGAGAAGTTCGTGCTCACTGTGTTTGCTACACCGGTTAGTATGTGCTTTATTGGTCATATAACTAGAGGACTATACTACATGTGTCGCTCGAGAGCAACGTGCCGGCCGCCAGCTACGACGAGGTCATCACGCGCGTGCTATTTGTTGCTGTGTGGTAAATGACTGTGTTATTTCCACGCACGTTGAAAAACGTTGTATATGCTGCATTACGCCCTCGCTCACGGCTCGGGCTGTGCAATGAGCAACCTAAGCTAACTTGTCTCATAATGGCATTTGAATCTTATTTAAATTTAACACATCCCAATGTTGGCCGTTTTTTAACAAACACGCAAAATTGAAAATTTTGGAATCGCAGATAGGGGGTTAGTGGGACGCTATTTTAAGGTGCATTTTTTAAACTGACTGGACATCTAGGGTATTCTTACTAATCTTGGTCGGTCTTCCCCCCTAATCAGAATGTGTAATGAGTATAACGTGTTACTGGACAATCTACATTTTTCACGACTCTTTGCCCGTTTTTAGATCTAAAATACTGGACTCATTTGCCAAATAATCTTTATATGTTGTGGTACTGTTCGATGTGTAAGTTATACTTGTGTTTTTTTCATTATTTAAAATTGTTATTTTTTTTTGTTTTTGAGCAGGCAGCTGTAAATTTCCAGTAAAATTTTCTAAATATATATTTTAATTATTAACTATTTGTCGACTGTGATTTTGTAATTGTGCAAATAATTGTACATGTCTGCTATAGATTTACACATCAGGATTGAATATGTTCAACTTCGTATTATGTAATGTTTTATGTGTACTCTGTTGGCGTGTCTTATGAATAAAATAAAAAATAAATAAAAAAAAATTAATCGAAGTATTATACTTAACAATCTGTTATTTGCCCGCAGGACTCCCCCGCCGCGGACGTGCCGCGCCAACTCAAAAAGTTCTCCTCCCTCCACTCATTCGAGCAGAAAGACTCCCAATACTGTCGCTTCAGCGGCTACTCGCTGCACTACGCGCTGTACTGCAAGTTCCCGAGCTGAGGCGCGCCGCTCGCGGCCCTGGCGCGCCTGCTCGCCCGCCCCATAGCCCGCGCCCACATCAAACTACCGTATCACATCAGAGCCTGCTTCACCACAAACGGTTAACTTTTTGAAAGGGATTTTCTTTGTGAGACGGGCGCGATGTTTCGAGTCTCGTTTGGGTTAATTTTTTTGAATTGTATCTGATTAGGAGGGACTGTGAAACGGGTACGGAGTGTTTCAAGTCTCTTTTGAGTAAAATTATGTTCACTTCTTTTGATAAAACCTGAATTAGGGCGTTTTAAATGTGAAACATCCACAGAACAATGTTTCAAGTAAATTATGTTCCGTTTTTGAATTGTATCTGGTTAGGGCGGCGTTTAGACTGTGAAACAGGTACGGAGCACTGTTTCAAGTCCGTAAAATTATGTTCACTTTTAATTGAATTAGGACGTTTTAACTGAAACAGACACTGAACACTGTTAAAAGTCGCGTTTGAGTAAAATTATGTTCACTTTTTTAAATTGAATTAGGGCATTTTAACTGTGAAACAGCCACGGAACAATGTTTTCAAGTCTCTTTTGGATAAAATTATGTTCACTTCGTTTTATAAAACCTGAATTAGGGCCTTCAAACTGTGAAACATCCACGGAATAATGTTTCAATTCGCGTTTGAGTAAAATTATGTTCCGTTTTTTAATTGTATCTGATTAGGGCGTATGGACTGTGAAACGGGTACGGAGCACTGTTTCAAATCCATTTTGAGTAAAATTATGTTCACTTTTTTAATTAAACCTAAATTAGGGAGTTTACACTCTGAAACAGACACGGAACAATGTTACATGTCGTGTTTGAGTAAAACTGATCCGTTTTTTTTATTAAACCTGAAAGGGCGTATAGACTGTGAAACAAGCAAAAAGACCCTTTTCGCGAGTCTCTGTTAACTTCTAATAAAAATTAAATTCTGTTTTATTTTTCATTAAACTAGGGCATAGTCTGTGAAACAGGCACAAAGGACTTGTTTCATAAGTTTAAAAAAATATATATTCACAAGTAAATAATACAGTATACTAAGTTAAACATAATTGTGCTGTGAGGCAGGCGTTTATAAAACTTTGAGCCGAAAAAACTTTTCGTTAAACTATGTCCAGAATTTCGCGTGAAACGCGTTTCGTTATAAATTGTTTGATAGAAAGAAAGTAGACGTATCAGTGACTTGTGCAATATTGGATAGCGGTGTAACCGAAATCGCGACGGATTCGCTTCTTCTGGACAAATGGGACTCCAAATGGGGCGAAAACATTTTTTTAAATCAGTACTTTTGAATAAAGCCCCTTGGAGACGGTCGCAGTCGCAAATCATCACTTTATAAGTTGTTCAGTTCTCGGTTTTAGCCGAATCTCTTCCGGGGCGATTTACGATATTCTAAGTTCATTAGTAACTGATTCAGACGTGGAGTACTAAACATATAAACAGTAGTGAATCTGGACGATATTTCAACTGACATTTTAAATGTAGGAGTTGTTTATCTATTTATAATCAGAGATTTACCCAAAATGGGAGAAATCTCTGATTATACATTTTATAAGTGATTTTAGTGACAGATTATGAATCTTCTCGAATAAAATATTCAATATTAAACTATTTTAGACCCTTCTTTTTCTCAGTGGTATATGCACTTTTATCTCAATCATTATACTTTTCAATTTAGATTTTCTTATCCTTCATTTTATAACTGTAGTGATTTAAGGACAAACCGTCTTTCGGCGTTAGTGATGTGATAGCAAACGTTCCTTTATCCAAATATTCCATTTTATCAATAAGTTTAGTGAATAGGGGTAAAATCTAACCTTTGGATGTTTTCATCCGGAATTCCGATGCCCCCACCGTTCCCTTCACGAGTAGGCAGCAATAGTGTAAATGAAATTGTGATAAAATTGAAAATAAGCCGTGCCGTGGAGGGTTAACGCGCGGTACACTGTACCTGAATTTTCCTGGATTTAGGGAAAACCCCGAAACTTAAACACTCTGTTTAACCGGGCGCGGGTCAAAATCCGGACTATCATAGATAAGGTCCGCGGGGCGGGGCGCGTCTAAACGAAGATCCGCGTACCCACTCGCTTTGGCCCGGGAAAAATGAACTTTAATAGTCAGCATTGAGGACCAGTTGGGTCCAGGACGGTCTAGGCCGGGTTGTCGCAGGGTGTAGCGTAGAGTAGGCCGCCGTAGCCGTAGCCGTAGTAGGGCGGCGGGCGAACGAACACGTTTCGGTCGTCAGAGATTTAAAAATCAAATAAAGATTATCATCTCAGTATATTGCTTGTTTTATTTTATGAACACCTAACACCGCTTCCTCAAAATCACCGATGATAATCACTGCAGTGATTGTCATATCGCAGATAAGTAGCGCACGTGCGGTCCGGCACAATCGTGGCACATATTGGCCTCGTGGATATCGTTTATCATCGGAAAACTACAAAATATCAAATTCCCTATACATATGTAGATCTCGAACTTCACGTTCTGCAGGCACAAGTTAAGCCGCGATTACATTAGCCAATCTAGTGTCCAGTTTAGGAATCCAATTTAGGGTTGCCAGTTGCCACCCTTACTTGACAATGAGGGGTTTTCAAATTGACATTTAAAAAAAAGAAAAGTAACTATTTGCCTCACTAGACGGGAGGCAAATAGATGGTAAGAGGGAAGTCAAAATTGGCTTTTAAAAATAAACGGCCAACCAACCGGCCAGTAAGCATGTACTGCACTGACCTCTATTATACAAGGAGGTCAGTTACATCTGCCTGCCTACCTGAGTACTCTTCGAAAAAAAAACACTTTGAATCCCCTATTTTTTTCAACGTCATCTATCGAGCCTACAGCCTTTTGTCATTTTGAAAAGCCCTCATAAAATATTGTATTTGAAAATAAAATATAATAAGTTTGATTTTGACAGTGAATTTACATTAATAACTGTAAAGTAAAAAATAAACGAGAAAGCAACCTAATAAAAACGTGTTAAAATAGTTTATGATTACAGATTATTAAAAAAAAATACATAAACAATGTTTCCCTTTCCGTTATTAATGTAAATTAACTGTTAAAAAATAGAACTTATTTTAAGGATGGCAACTCTAAATTAGGTTCCTAAATTGAAAACTAGATTGGCTAATGTAAGCGACTCTTCGAATAGAGAACAAGTGAAAAGCTTTGTTAAAATATTTATTTTTTACAGCACCATCACCTATAAATACGAACATTATAATATTATAGATCAGTCTTAAACTGTATCAATAAAAAATATGTAAAAAAATATATTTAGCAATTAAATAAAATCCAGAGATCATACATTTTAATTTAACAAAACAAGGAACATGTAAAATATTATCAAATAATACCAAACCCCTTTTAATCTAGGTACTTAGAAAGTATATTAGATATTAACTTCTAGTTACAGAATTCTTTAAAAACATGGTTAAAAGTTATTTTCAAAGTTGTTCAGAAAAAGGAAACAAGTAGGTATGATAAAATGCATTGTTATCGACTAAAATTGAGTTTTAATAAACATATGAGTATATTTTTGGCAATTTAAACTTAATATTTATAATGTTTATTGAATACTGACAACAATCAAAATAGTAATTGCAAAACTAGTTTAAATATTTTTTTATAATTAAGTAGGCAACACTACGCCAATATAACAAATAAGTGAATTTTCTCAATATAACATAAATAGATTTCGATATTTATCAACCTACTATATAGCTACCTTTATTGAAATCTTTTTTGCTTGTCCTATTTAAAAACTCGATAAATAATTATCTAGGTATAGAAAATGCAATGTAACTTATGCTATGCGATGCGGTGTTAGAAATTGGAAACGTAAAAAATATAAAAACGAATTGAGATCTTCTTATTTAAGACGGTTAAAAAGATGGATTATCGATTTTAATATTAATCGATTACTACCTAGCTTACTATTCATTTATTACAATCAGTACTATCTAGCGAACTACAGTGACCGGTACATCGGCAGGCTGATTAATTATTTAAGTGAAAATCATCTAGCTACCAGTAATAATTACGGAATCGTCTCTATCAAACACGATTTCGTACCAGCAATCGAGTTTCTGATAGTGCTGCCTCCAGCGAATAACTAAAGAACTAATAAAAACGAGCCCTTGTACAAGGAAATGCTCCAAAATTAATATTATCCAACTCAGTAACCGTGACGCGATCGTGACGAATTCGAAATTTCTTCTGTTAAATGGTTTGACAGCGATGATTCCGTATGGTTTTATACTCCGTTCACGGAAACGAGTTAGTATAGTGCCTTGTTTATCGTACATACAAATGACAAAGACAACAATTTTTTTTAGGGTCAGGTGGGCGTTAACAATATTTTAGAGAAGTAAATGCGCGCTCACACTGAGGAGATTAAAAAGTACTCGTACTGTGTACACCGCCTTAGCGTTTATCACTGACCAATCACAGTTAAAAAAATTGTGCGAGTGAGATAGCGTTCTACTAATTCGTTTCCGTGAACAGACTATAGTTAGATGGGTTTTGACGCAGATCGTCACTTTCGCAAATGGTCATCGCGAAAAATTTGGTCACTTTCGCTAACGTCATTTTCGCAGAATGTCACAAATGGTCACTTTCGCAGAATGTCATTCAATTTTTTTTTTCAAATTTGTGAATGACATTCTGCGAAAGTGACGATTTGCGAAAGTGACCACTTGCGAAAGTGACCAAATGGTCACTTTTGCAATTTTTTACAAATGTAAAAGTGACCAAATTTTTCGCGATGACCATTTGCGAAAGTGACGATCTGCGTAAGAAACCATTAGATGATCAGCCTGCGGGTTATTACAAAACTTCCAATTAATTTTGAACTTCAATAGTTCGTTTTTGAGTTCAAAATTAATTGAGATGCCATGTTGTGGTAGCCCAACGTGGTGTGGATTACATACATGTTCTAGTACATGAGCTTACAGGGCGGCACGAACCCCCCGAACAGTTCCCCGAGGTGTCGGGCGACGGCCGCGCACTGCGCGTCCCGGCCCGGCGCACACACCACTTGCAGTCCCATCGGGACACCCGAGCTGTTTAGACCCAGCGGGACCTAAGGAAGCCAGTGTAACACTCATTAGTGGCCTTATTAATAAATAAAAGAAGTGTAAGTTTACACAGCGAACATTTTTCTAAGTCTATGGTTTACACCTACATCAAGAAGCTTATATTCACAATGGAGGTTGCACGCCGAGTAAGTAAGTGAAGATTGAAAAAGACTCTTTAGTGACGTTACGGCTTATTGCTATCTCTTTCTTTTCGTTTTACAATACGTTTTCGTTTCTCACGAACAAACGAACGACGAAAACGTATTGTAACACTAAAGAAAGAGGTTGCAATAAGCCGTAAGGACCTTTTTTCAATCTTCACTATGACATATGGCCGTGCAATCTCCATTGGAGGGAGGTATAAGCTTCTTGACCTACATCCTTCCCGATTTTTTGAACAGTCGACAAAGTTTATAGTGTGTCTTAGACCGTCATAATATTTTTTTTAATAATGCTTGGACAACTTCATACAGCGCCATCTATCCTCCGTTCACGGAAATGAGTTAGTATAGCGCCTTCTCTATCACACATTTTCATACAAATAACAAGGACAAAAAAGATTTTTTAGGTTCAGTGGGCAAGTAAATGCGCGCTCACACTGCGCTTCTTTAAAATTAGCTTAACTTATACAGGGTCACTGGAAATATGACGTATTCCTGCTAAGGGGTTATAGATGAGGTCAAAACAAATATTTTTTTTATGTAACTTTTTCTCAAAAACTAATAAGTTTTAATAATTAGTTTTTGAGTAAATTGAAATTAAGTATTTTTTACCAAAAGTACGTTTTCAGACACAAAAATTTAAAATAAAAGATAACTACTCATTCGATTCCGGTTTTTTTATTATTTTGGGATAGGAAACACTCCAAGTGTTGATAATGAATAAAAAAAAATTACAAAAAGTACAGGAGTTTATAAAAAATTTAATCCTTAAATGCATTTATTTTATTTATTTTTTCAGATTTTTTACAAACGGCAGCAAATATCTTTAAAAAAATTCTGCTAACTAAGCGTGCATAATATTTTAAAAACATCACTACCTATTCAGCTTTCAGTTGAGGTATAAAACTTAATAATAACTTAAATAAAAAATGAGAAATTAAGACTTAAGTAAATGGCAGTCCCATTTCATGTAGCAAAAATTTCCTACTTCGAGCGCTTCGGAGGTGGCCCTATTATCCTACCATAAATGTGGAAGTTTGCTTGTTTGGATGATTGTTAATCAATCACGCAAAACGGCTGAACGGATTTGGATGAAATATGGCACACAGATAGTTTAAAATCCGGATTAAAACATAGGAGGATACTATTATCTTGGTTAAAGGTTTCCTAGGGATTTACTCGAATGTAAATGCGGATGAAGTCGCGGGCAGAAGGTAGTTTGCCATAAATGGTCGTGTTTACTAAAAATACTTTCGTTCGAGCGAGTTTCGGGACTGGATTATTTTCCGCCGATGAGTCAAAACTTTTACAGACGGCATCAAAAATAACCGTGCATATCAGCCATTTTTTTTAATGCCCCGCTGCTAGGGAACAGGCCTTCCTTTTGGCTTGTGGATGGCCCACGTGGTGGGTTATGGCCCGTCCGCTCTATCCATCCACAAGCCAAAAGGAAGGCCTGTTCCCTAGCAGCGGGGCATTAAAAATGGCTGATATGCACGGTTATTTTTGATGCCGTCTGTAAAAATTTTGACTTATCGGCGGAAAATAATCCAGTCCCGAAACTCGCTCGAACGAAAGTATTTTTAGTTAACACGACCATTTATGGCAAACTACCTTCTGCCCGCGACTTCATCCGCATTTACATTCGAGTAAATCCCTAGGAAACCTTAACCAAGATAATAGTATCCTCCTATGTTTTAATCCGGATTTTAAACTATCTGTGTGCCATATTTCATTTATTTTATTTATTTTACTTTATAATATTTGGGGGGCTTACAGCTAACGTTACAGAGTAGATACTTAAATAAAATATAAGAAGCCAATTACAAGCCTCCACAGATAACAGTGAATATAGCTAATTATGCGCTAACTTCGTGATTAAACAGCTGATTGCAATCTACAATATTAAAAGAAAATTAAAATTAAATTTGTAATGAACTAAAAACTCTATTAACAGCTGACAGACTATCACAGAATAGGTCTAGAGCAGAGATGTCCCGCTTATTAATGCTATTAAACAAATTACTAGAACGAATATAATAAACATTTTTGTGGTGTACAGTATGGACGAATGGAGTGTGGAGTAGATTTCTTGGACGACAATGACGGGATGGTACATTCAACTTTAATTTAGAAACGAGTTCAGGGCAATCGACTTTACATTGAGCTATCTTCATTAAATAACGGAGATCAGAGACTTTCCTACGGGTCTCGAGTGGAAACAGATGGAAACGTGAACAACGATCCTCATAGGTCATAGCAGGTATTTTGAACTTAAAACACAGAAATCTAGTAAATTTCTTTTGGATTCTCTCCAGCCTTGAGGCATGTATAGTATAATTAGGGTTCCAAATTTGACTGGCATATTCCAAATGACTCCTGACAAAAGCACAGTAGAGAATCTTTAGTGATTTCATGGTACAAAACGCCTGACTATTGCGGATAATAAAGCCCAGGGCCGCAGAAGCCTTTTTTACGATCCGGTCAATGTGATAATTATAGGATAGCCGACTATCCAAGTGTACACCAAGATCCACAGTACTATCCACGCGAAGTAATGGGGTATTGGCAATCGAGTAATCGAATTTCACTAGACTTTTTTTTCGAGAAAAAGTTAATACCATGCATTTGGATATGTTAAGGTGAAGACGGTTCACATTACAATAGACAACTACCCTTAGGATGTCTTCTTGCATGAGGTGTGCATCAGACAAAGAATCAATCCTTTTATATATTTTCATATCATCCGCGAATAATAAAAATTTGGAATGTTTAAAGCATTTGTCGATATCATTGATGAAAATTACAAATAATAAGGGACCCAAAAGGGACCCTTGTGGAACCCCTGACGGGATCCCTGTCCATGCGGATGTGTAACCACTGAGTACCACTGCCTGAGTTCGATTTTGGACGTAAGATGAAAACCATCTATATAGATCACCTCTTATTCCGAGACCATAGAGCTTACACAGCAGAATGTCATGGTCAACCCGATCCGATCGATTTCATCCAAATCCGTTCAGCCGTTTTGCGTGATTGATTAACAATCATCCAAACAAGCAAACTTCCACATTCATGATATAAGTAGGATAATAGGGCCACCTCCGAAGCGCTCGAAGTAGGAAATTTTTGCTACATGAAATGGGACTGCCATTTACTTAAGTCTTAATTTCTCATTTTTTATTTAAGTTATTATTAAGTTTTATACCTAAACTGAAAGCTGAATAGATGGTGATGTTTTTAAAATATTATGCACGCTTAGTTACTAGGAATTTTTTAAAGATATTTGCTGCCGTTTGTAAAAAATCTGAAAAAATAAATAAAATAAATGCAACTAGGAATTTTTTAAAGATATTTGCTGCCGTTTGTGAAAAATCTGAAAAAATAAATAAAATAAAATATGCATTTAAGGATTAAATTTTTTATAAACTCCTGTACTTTTTGTAATTTTTTTTATTCATTATCAACACTTGGAGTGTTTTCTATCCCAAAATAATAAAAAAAACCGGCCAAGTGCGTGTCGGGCCACGCGCCATAGGGTTCCGTAGTTACCTTATACCAGGGGTGCCCATACTTTTTCTAAAGGAGATCGACTTGACAAAAATGTATGACTAAGAGATCGACATTTTGTCCATTTAACCTACTAAATATTTAACAAGAAAAAAAATTGCATATGTAAAACTACATTGGGTGCAAAATGTCAAATCTCTTATCCTTGGCGATCGACCTTAAAACCTCTCGCGATCGACCGGTCGGTCGCGATCGACCGTTTGGGCACCTCTGCCTTATACCATACTATATTTAATACCACTATCATTTTTCGTCTGTAAAAATAACTTTGTTTTTCACAGTGTTGGTATGAACGACAAAGTTATATTTGCGGTTTTGGAAAATATGATATATCTCGAAAACTAATAACTATATCTCGTTCAAACCAATTTTCGTTGAAAGTTTTTATTAAGATCTATAGCATATATTTTTTTTAGATTTTTCACTCCCTTATTTCAAAAGTTAGAGGGGGGGACACACATTTTACCACTTTGGCAGTGTTAATCTTTCAAACGGTTGACTTTTAGAAAAAAATGTCTTAGGAACCTCAATTTCATTTTTAAAGACCTATCTATAGACACCCCGCACGTATTGTTATGAAGGAAAAATATTTTTTCAGTTTCAGTTCCATGTATGGGGAGCCCCCCTTAACCTTTATTTTTTTTTTACTTTTGTGTTAAAATCGTTAAGCGGTTAACAGAATACATCTACTTACTAAGTTTCAACTATATAATCCTAATACTTTCGGAATAAAATGGCTGTGACATACGGACGGACAGACAGACAGACAGACATGACGAATCTATAAGGGTTCCGTTTTTTTCCATTTTGGCTACGGAACCCTAAAAACCGGAATCGAATGAGTAGTTATCTTTTATTTTAAATTTTTGTGTCTGAAAACGTACTTTTGGTAAAAAAAAATACTTAATTTCAATTTACTCAAAAACTATTAAGTACATACATACATACATACATACATACACTCACGCCTATTTCCCATGGGGGTAGGCAGAGACTATGGATCGCCACTTGCTACGATCCTTGCACACTTCTTTCGCTTCATTCATATCCATCAATCTTTTCATACATGGCCTGCGGTTTTTGTCACTGCGTACACCAGCATTTTTTATAATAACCTCTATTTGGTCCGCGTAGGTTTTTCTGGGACGCCCTCGTGCAATCGTTCCTTCCACATTCGCACAGTATATCTCTTTCGTGATTCGCCTTTCATTCATCCTCTCTAAGTGACCAAACCACTGGAGCATTCCTTTCTCAATTCTTGTCACTATATCATCTTTCAGACCACACCTTTTGCGAATCACCTCATTGCTCACTCTATCACTCAGTTTTACTCCACATATTTTCCTCAACGATCGCATCTCTACCGCATTTATTCTGCTTTCATTCTTCTTCTGCCATACCCAAGATTCACTTCCATACATCAGTGTCGGTACCAGCACTCCGTTATGAATAGCCATTCGCGCCTTTGCAGAAACGGTTTGGCTACCGAGTGTATAGCACCACTCACCGAATTTCCTTTCTTCACTCGTCTTTCTATGTCTTCCTCACTCTTTCCGTCCCTTGTGAATAAACTCCCCAAGTATACAAACTCACGGACTTGTTCCACTTTTTTGCCACCTAACATTACCGTACAGTCAGTCATTTCTTCATCTCTCTCAAACACCATCACTTTAGTCTTAGTTACATTCACTTTCATCCCTTTTCTCACAAAATCTTCATTCATAACCGACATCATTTCCTGCAACTCTTGCGCAGAAGACGCAAGTATAACTTGGTCGTCAGCGTAGAGATGGCACTTGATTTGAGTCCCATTCATCACAACCCCACAGTCACGTTCTTTCAGACCTTTCATACAACTGTCCAAAAACAGATTAAAGAGCCATGGTGACGCAACACATCCCTGTCTGACACCCCTAGAGATGCCAAACCAGTCAGTGTATACGCCGTCAATCCTGACGCATGCACGGGAATCCTCATAGAGAGATTTCAGTGCATGAATCAGTCTGCTCTCCAATCCGTATTCGGACAACACCTTCCATAGCTCATTCCTGTCAACTCGATCGTAGGCCTTCTCCAGGTCCACAAAGGCACAGTAAACCTTTTTGTGCTTAGCCAGGTGTTTTTCGGTTAAGCACCTCAAGGAGAAGACCTGATCCGTGCATCCCATTCCCTTTCTGAATCCCGCTTGCACATCCCAAATACTCTGATCAGTTTTTTGCATCACTCTTTCAATCAGTACCTTTGCATACAATTTACTGACAATGCTGAGAAGACTGATCCCGCGGTAGTTTTTAGCATCCTGCCGTGACCCTTTCCCTTTGTACAGCGGCACGACCACGGCTTTACGCCAATCTTCCGGCACTTTGCCACTGTTCCAACATTTATTAAAGATCAGGCACAGCCAGGACGCAACCAGCTCTTTCCCACCTCTCAGCATTTCAACAGTAATTCTGTCATATCCTGCTGCTTTCCCTTTTTTCATGCTCTTCATTGCACTAATAATCTCATCCATATATATATCTCTTTCATCCACTTCTGTCTCTTCCTCGTCTTCCACCCTTTTATCCGAGGCTTCTAGCATAGAGCCATCCGCCTCAAACAAACTCTCAAAATATTTCATCCACTCCTGTAGTACACCTTTTTCATCTGTCACTAGCTCACCTTTTTCATCTCTTATCACATTCATTTTAGACTTATGTGATCCACTTCGAGACGTTTTCACTTGTTTCCAAAACAATTTTATATTGTCTCGAAAGTTATCACAGAGTTTGAAGTCACACTTTTCTTTCATCTTTCTCTTTTTTTCGTCTACTTTTTCTTTCACTACTTTCTTAATCCTTTTAAACTCCCTTGCAACTGTATCAACATCATCTTCTGTAACACTTGCATTCACTCTTTTACTGGCTTTGATGGCCAGCAGATCCTGCCATACTTTTTTCTTTTCATTAACTATCTGTCTTACCTCACTATCCCACCAGTTTATTGGGGGAGCATTCTTCCTTTTACTCACTCCACATATTTCCTCAGCTGTTTCAGTCACACCTTTTTTAAACTTTTCCCAAACTTCCTCAAGCTTGCCATCTTTCACTTCAGCCACATTTCCCAATCGTTCTTTCAATTTGCACAAATATGTCTTTTGCACTTCCACTTCATCCAGGTTCTCAACTTTTACTCTAGTCAGCTCCGTTGTTGACACTGTGGGACGATGACGCCAACTTTTGAACAGACCACTAACCCGAGACACTACAAGAAAGTGGTCTGTTCCAATGTTACTACCCCTAAAGACCCTGGTGTCTACAACTCTGCCCTTCAGTCTTTCATCAACAATCACAAAATCGATCATACTCTTCTTTTCCCCTCTCTGCCAAGTGTACATATGAATTTCCTTGTGGTCAAACATGGTGTTCGTTACCACAAGATTCTTTTCTAAACATACCTCAATCAAACTCCTGCCATTATCATTTACTCTTTTGTCTCCATATATTCCTAAAACTCCCTCACATCCCTCTCTTCTCACACCTA
This sequence comes from Agriphila tristella, assembly GCA_928269145.1. NCBI lineage: Eukaryota > Metazoa > Arthropoda > Insecta > Lepidoptera > Crambidae > Agriphila > Agriphila tristella. The sequence goes on from OV743442.1 coordinate 22,381,478, forward strand.
CCCATCCGTTAAAATCTCCAAGCATAACTATCCTTTCATTATCTTTGCATTCATTCAAGATGTCTTCCACACTTTTCCAGAAATCCTCCTTTTCCGTTGCTGACTTGGATATATCGGGAGCATACACGCCAATGACGCGTATCCGAAGTAATCCTACTTTGAGTCTAACCCAGAGTTAAGTTTTTGAGAAAAAGTTATATAACAAAAAATATTTGTTTTGACCTCATCTATAACTCCTTAGCAGGAATACGACATATTTCCAGTGACCCTGTACTGTATACTCGCGGCTTCATCTGTCCTATTTGAGAGCCATTTATTACAGAGAATAACAATGGAACTAGCGCACCTGGGCTAGTTTTTTGTACCTACAAAATATTGAAAAAAGTATTTTCTTAAATTATTGCTCATTTATGACAAAAGAACAATACGGGTCATTAGCACACCTGCGCCACCTTGGGATTCAAAATTCAATACACAAGCCAGGTGACGAATTGAGCATACAGTCACAAGTAAGAGCACGTCTGCACAGTATGGGGAGTATGAGTAGACTAAAAAGTACTCGTACTGTGTACACCGCCTTAGCGTTTATCTCTGACCAATCACAGTTAAAAAAATGTGTGAGAGAGATAACGCTCTACTAACTCGTTTCCGTGAACAGTCCTAGCCCTAAGCCCTAAACTAAGCAAAGCTTGTAATATGGGTGCTAAACATGATCCGTGTTATTACAAAAGATTTTTAAACACTGTTTAACTAAACACATGTTTTAATGCTGTCACTTTTTTGACAATATTGTTTGACAGAGACAGCATCACGTTTAAACAGTGTTTAGTTAAACATGTGTTGAACAATCTTTTGTAATAACACCGTAAATATTTAAACATATACACTTATTTTATTATACATAGTAACACCCAGACCCGACACAGAAATTAAAATTCATCATTTCAATTTCTGCCCAACCGGGAATCGAACCCGGGATCTCTGCATGGTAGACCAACATGTGGATCACTGCACCACTGAACAACTTTGTCTATGCCATAGACAAAAATGTTGTTCCAGTTTTACACAGATTCTATGGAACCAACTTAATAAGAGCAAAAAAATCAACTGCTCCATAAAAAATGACAATATCTACTCGACCAAAGTGTATGGAAGAGCTGAATATTTTTTTGCTCTGATTAAATTTGTCCCATAGATAGACAATGTTGTACAGTTTAACAGTCTAAGCCACCCACACCATAAAATTTGACGACTGTTTTCGATTTCATCCTGTAGTTTAACTAAAAGGTTAAACTACAGTACTGCTCCCGTATTACAACCTCTTAAAACTTGCCAGTTTTCTGAATGCGTCTCTTTTATTTCTTTTCGAGAAAGAGACGTAACTATAGCACTTCACAAACCAAACCTGGCAAGTTTTAAGAGGTTGTAATATCTCAAGATAGCTCTCAACTTTGACCGCCTCTGTGGTCTAGTAGTTCGTACACCTGTGTAAGACGCAGAGGTCCCGGGTTCGATTCCCAGGGGGGGTACAATTTGTACTCGATTTGGTTGGTGGTAGGGCTTATTTCAAGTCTGCCTGGCTAGCTACCACCATCTTACCTAAGTCTGACGCCATAACAATAATTTAAAAATTGTTGTGTTCCGGCAGTTAGAGGTAAGATAGCTAGTTCCTCAGTGGTGAGGATTCCGGGTGTAGTGCGCTTCCACCTTCGGCCTTATCGTCACTTAACATCAGGTGAGATGAAGGCCAAGTACTATCCCGTTGTTTATAAAAAAAAGAGAACGTTTTTGGAGTAGTGATGTACAAGACTTGAGTCCTCCGAGTCCTTTTGTCCAGAGCTCGGAGTCGTTTTACAGGGCTCGCCTCGTTTGTACGAAGCTCGACGACTCGGGAATCTTTTTTAGCGCTCGAGCCTTTTTCAGAGCTCGGCCGACTTCGAGCCATTTTCACGTTTCGAGCCTTTTTGGAGAGCTCGGTCGATCTCGAGGCTTTTTTACGACTCGAATCTTTTTCGGCGCACTAGTTGTGATGGGCTGCTGATGAATGAGGATAAGTAGAGCTAAAGCACAATAGATTAAGCATCTACTGTGCTCTTTACAACATAAGACATTCATTTTTTTGAGTTCTAATTTTGAAGACTAGAGTCAGATTTTCAGGGCTTTGTGAGCTCGATAGGCTTGGCTTTAATATCTCCGTAAATAATAATATAGTTAATATTATTATTTACGGAGATATGAAAGTCATAAACATAAACTCTAAGCTTTTTATGAGGCTCGCGTTCATTTTAAGACTCGAGCATTTTTGAAGGCTCGAGCTCTTTTAATTGGTTCGAGCTCTTTTGAAGGCTTGGAACATTTTTGAAGCCTCGAGGCGTGACTCAGAGAGCTCGTTTTTCGGCTAGGCTCGGGCTTACGAGCCTACTGAGCTCACCGAGTCCTGCCAATCCGAGTCGAGTCTTCAAAAGTAGAACTCGACGACTAGAGTTTTGTACATCACTATTTTGGAGTGTTGTACTAACCTGGGCAGCCGGGAACTTGATGGCGTTGAAAACGCCCCAGTACGCGAAGTTGTACGGCCGCAGCAGCAGCGAGTAGTGGTGCGGGGCCACGCTCGGCGCGGACGGGAATAGCAGCACGCCGTTTGGACCCAGCGTTTTCTAATGAGGACACAACATAATAAATAAGTATTCGAAAACATTACATACTTATTAAATTTTTCAATTTCAGGCATTCACAATACTATTTTTATAACATTACATAAATTACTCCGATTCCAAAGTAAGTAGCTAAAGCATTTGTTTTAAGTAAATCAGAGACAACGATGGTATTATAAACACCAGATAGGTAGCCCCTGTATTACAGGCGATTAAAAGTTGACAGTTGTCTGACTGGGTATCATTCATCTCATCTCTTTTATTTGCTATACAGCGAGAAATAGACTTCAGTAGTTCAGTCCCAGCCAGGGATTGAATCCGAAAACTTAGAGATAGTAACACCTTGAAAACTATTGTAAAAACATACACTCGAATATGAAAAAAAAACTGCAAAGATGGCGAGATTAGAATACACTAACCAGTAAATCGTCAGTAAGGTCCTTGGTGAGAGCGTTGGCCCACGTAGCGTCAGTGCGCGGCATCACTTGCTCGTCCAGCAACTTCATTATGGCCGCCAGAGTGAACTGAGACGCGCCTAATAACTGGAAAAACAATATATAATGCGATTAATCTAACAATGTGCACGGTCTTCGACAACTTCACACGAGGATGTATGGTCACAGAATAACTAATAGTACAAGTACAGAAGCAGCACGCCGCATAGTAAGTTAAATAAATAGCGACTTTTGCTCCGACACAATAAATTGCAATTCAGGTCGCGCAATGGCCTGCAGTACAGTTTATATTAGTTAGTTGCCTCTCTTTCTAGCGCGTGCTCTTACCTTTTCTAATGACGCAACATTAAGGTTGTCTTCTTTTAAATGAACTGCGTAGCGTATATCATAATGTGAAAAAAGTCATTTTTTATAGGTTTTTTGATTTTGACATCCGTATACGTATCCGTATACATATTTTACTCACTTATGCTCTGAAATGTTATCATTCCATTTGAAAAAAGAATGCGGGGCGTTCAACATTTCCGTGGGGGTCTGGTTCATCACATTCTAAATTTGAAATTCAGTGCGGAAACGAAATCCAATACTTACTTCCCGCTCTAAGTGCGGGAAGTAAGTGTTCCAAATTCAAATCAGTAGAACTTATCAGCTAGCATTCTTTTGGTTTGCATGACCGGTCAGTAAACATGGCGTCGCGAACCAATTTAAATATCACATTTTTATAGAGAAAATTCTATTTCCTCGCATTTCGTGAGTAAAGTATTATACAAACCTTGTACTGGAACCCTCGCCTGCGGCTCGGGCTTCAAACCATCCTCGACAATGCAATCGCTAGCTTCCCGTTCTCGGATGTAATGTACTATTGATATCAGTACACTGCACAGTAATGTCGATTCGACATTGTTACTATTGTAAAGAGGCAATACCTAGTTGTGCAGTAAGATGCCGCGCTCGTACGGCGGCGGGCGCGTGGCGGCCCTGTCTCACTAGTCCCGGCGGCGGACCGGCTAGCGGTAGGTGCTTATCGCGCGACCGCCGAGCGAGTGATGGAGGCCTGGTATGGTGCTTGGCCCCCTATTTTGACAAAAGTGGCTATGGCTACTTTTCGCAAAAAAATACTCCATTAAACTAAGGGAGCGTTTAAGTATTACGTAACGCAGTTTGTGGAGAATTTTAACTCCCCCCTCCCCCCATGTAACGCGCCGTAACATTGTCTGTACCCCTCTCCCCCCTAATAAAACGTTACGTAACCACCAAGTGACTATTTTTACCTAAAAATCACAATTATGTGGCGTTAAGTATCGGAAAGTCGCTAAAATACCTTCGCGATAATATTATTAAATTTTTCTTTGGCCGATTTCCAAATTTAACAAATGCGTGGGACTATCTCTTAGCGACTTTTCTGAAGGGTTAAAAAATAATAGTGTTACGTAACGCGTAGTTCAAAGCAGCAAAGTAGATTATTTTGCAGCACAAATCCTGGATTTTGCAGCAAAATATATATATAGATATATCAATGCAAAGGTGGCTCCTTAGTCTAAGGCAAGCATCAAGGTTGAGCAGTGTTGCCAGCTCCAATCTAAACTGCAAATAAGCTTTCAAGAAACTCTAGGAAACTGTGAAACTACTTAAAAAGCTGTAAAACTACAGCTTTTCTTATTTTCTATTATTTAATAGCATTCATTAACAAAACAACATAATAAAGTAACAAAAATATACGTGTATTGGTAAATCAACTTTAAATCTTAACAACATTATTTCTACTAAAACTTCCTCTTTTTAAATTTGCACTTTCTCTTGCTTTTAAGTGTCATTTTTATTTTTAAAATCGTACATATTTTTTTTAAATGGTTATTGGTAGCATTGAACTTAAAATAATTTATAGTTTCTGATTTTGTATGTAAAGTGCGAAGTGTTGTTTTTATGGGGGTGATAGACGATTTATTGACTATTTTATTCGAGAGCGTCGCCAGCCCATGGCCCAGGGGGAGGCAAGTTAATATTAAGGAGGATGAGAAAACAAAAAAATATGAATTGTAGGTACAATCAAGAGCACCTATACTCCAGCCAACTCGTGGAAAGAATGTTTATCAACAAACCGTATTAGGGTTATCATAACTTTGATTTGATAAAAACATCTCAAAAACATTTTAATGACATAATTAGGGCACAAAACACTATAAATGTTTATTAATTATTGTTTTTGTTACACATACCACTAGATTAATTCACACAACCTCTATTTTCTTGTGTTTAAACAAAAAATATTTAAAAACTCGTTTAAAAACTCGTAATTTCTTTTAATTGATACCCCTATTCATGCATTACGAGCAGGCGGTAATAACATTTTCTGGATTCGTATTATCCTTCCAAATGAAGTCTTATCTAGTGAAATTGATGAATCAAAATGAATCTGTACACATTGTACACTTTTTCATCACACTTTTAGAAAAGAGTTCTATAGTGTGAGTAACGGTAAATAAAATGACCCTTGATCACACCGATATTGACTTTAAGTGTGACCACCTTCTTGTTTTATTTCGCCGTATTCAGTAGGTACTTATGCATTTAATGTGACTGTCTATTTGTTTAAAACGTAGTGATTATTTCCTCTGTGTATTTGTTGTACAAAAAGTAATTTGTATTTTATTTAAACTAGTTTGTATCAAAAAAGGTTTTGAATACATGCCTGTCATTGGTTGCTAGGCAACGGTTTGTCATTAAACATTCTTTCCACGAGTTGGCTGGAGTATAGTGAATTTATGCAAGTTGTGGAGATGCGGTATTTATCGGAAAAGCAATTTGCACGGCCTCAGAACTTTGGTTACTTTGCAGTTAGCTACACGTTTGCCGTATCGTAGACTTTGCTAAAACCAAGTTGGTATGATTTATGCAGCGAATAAGATAGATGACGCTAACACAATAAAGAAAAAACTGTAGATTTGGATGTCTGAACTAAAAACTGTAGAGCTGGCTACACTGGGGTTGAGGAGCCACCCTGGAACTCGCTAAGTACCAGTAGAAATATTTTTGAAAATTAATGTATCATTTAGCAGCAAATGTATTTGGTACTTGCTGAAAAATGAGCTAAAAAAAAAACTTTACAGAAAAAACAAACAACTTACCTTCTTAGCTAGTTCAACGACCCCATTAGCAGGCCCTTTGTTATTATTAAGCAGGTCCGGGAAGCTATCTGCCTCAGCTGTCATGGCGTGGCGCCATAGTGCCGCCATGTGGTTGAACCCCATGTGGTAGTAAGGTTTAGGGGACGCGTCGGTAGATGGCGCTTCTTCTGATAGCTTCTGTACCACTCTGTGTGGACAATGATGGTACTTAATGTCTCTGTGCACGCTTTTAGCGCCACCTAGCGTTCGCAACTTTGTTGGCTCTGACCTGCCCCCCTACTCAAATGGCCAATTTTCTATTCGTTTGAACGCTACGCTTAGTATTAAAACTTTAAAATAAGCAGTAAACTATAAAATTACGTGCCGTAAGCTTGTCAATTCCACACAATACATCGAAGTCTGTGATTTACATAAGTTTGTGACATGTGATTTAATCATCTATTGCTCATACATTAAGCTTTAAAAGTTAGCGTAGCGTTCAAACGAATAGAAAATTGGCCATTTGAGTAGGGGGGCTGACCGTTTTGACGTTTTAATATTTAATGGCGGCATTGTGACAAAATGTTACAATAACTATACATATTGTGTTATTAATGTAAATTTCAAAAATACTGTAATTTGGGTGGACAAAGTCTTGTGAAATCATTTTTGGTCATTTAAATTAAATATGGCAAGTAAAATCTATTCAAAAAGAGTTTTATTTTGGTTATATTAGGATTTGTTTACTTCTTTTTTAGTTGTAGATTTTGTAAAACAAGAGGATAAAGCTTCTTTAATAATTTTATTAAATGATAATAAACATATATAATTGTTCCTGTATCGCTAGTAACAAATTAAATATCGTTTTCAGACAGATTACAGAGCCTACATTATTTCTACTTTTTGCCACCATGAGCGCTGCGATCAATTATTATAGCCCACCTAGTACTTCGCACCTAGCGAATAGTCTGTATCTTTACTTGTCTTATATGGTAAACAATCTTCACCCGACTCTTTAAAGCTTCATAATTAATATTGACCACCAGCCATTTTTATTGTCCCCACTGCTGGGGCACAGGCCTTCCTTATGGGTGGATAAGGAGGATAGGCCTAATGCAGATTGGTGCGGTTTTAACGACTGCAAATGTAGTAGGGACCAACGACTTAATGTGCCTTCCGAAGCACAGAGGAGCTCGAGATGATAAGTTTTTGGTCACCCATCCCATGACCGACCCTTGCGAAAGTTGCATAACTTCTGCAATCGCTGGGCCAGGCGGTAAACCACTGCGCAATCGAGGTCCTTAATATTATTTTCAACACACTTGCTCGTAAAGTGAGCCCTAATACATCGCTTTTAGGGCCATAAACCGAACTATAACAAATGCGTGCAATAATATAAACACTAGTTGGTTATAGAATTATCCCTACAAAGTTGAATAGGTAAACCTTACTGCAAGTAATATGCGGGTAACCAGAGCATTCCCAATTTAACCGGGTAATACAGTTACTTTTTTAGTAACAACAAAGAGGTTTTATGCCGCTAAAAATTAATATATACATTTTTGGAATGAATAAACGTGTAAGTCCTTAATAAAGTCAAACAAATATTTATTACTATCAAATTATTCATAATTCATAATATTTTGTTATAAAATATTTGCATTTTATCACTTAAAATTATACTTTGACGTAGGCTGTATGCTCACTAACCCTGTTGTTCACAAAATATTCTTGCATTGGGCGTGTGAAAAAACAAAAAAAAACCTACGCGCCTTTTCCAATTTAAATTATCATATTTTGATTTTGTCGTTGCTGTGTGGTAAATTACTTTGTTTTTTCCTCGCAAGTGTGTTAAAAAACGTCGTATGAAACTCGTGAGCTCTTGCTTATTGCACACTCGGCTGAGTTACGCCCTCGCCTGCGGCTCGGGCTGCAACCCACAGCCTTGTGTGCAATGAGCAACCTAAGCTAACTTGTCTCATAATGTACTATAATTAACAAAACTTGGAATAAAGTCAGTAACGTGGAGTCTCAAATACTTTTTTACTTACTTAGTCATGACTTGTCGCAGCTCCTTGCTGATGGGGCTGACACGAAGGTCTTTAGCCGTTTCTGTGTAATAATACTTCACGTTCTACAAACAAAAAATTAATGGTTTTTTCACTTAGTACGAATTATACTGAAATTCACATACATAGGAATTATTATGAGCTGTTCTTTAAAAATTGTCTCGAAGGACCAAATAGCTTGATTCGAGCGGAGGCCTGATATACTTATAATATATATTAAACCCACTTATACAGATGTAGTAATAGTAAGAGCCTTGTTCAAACTTGAATTACGTAACTTGAAATGAAAGGTCACAACAACTTTCTACAAATTATTAAAAATATGGCTAGATTTAACCAAACAGTAAATACATTCTAGGGGCGTTAACGAAAAACGGCATTTCAAACAACTTTCAAGTCCTTATTTTCCGAAATAATGAACTGAATGTTTCGGTTCATTATTTCGGAAAATTCATTTCATAAGCATAAGTAGGATATTCAGGTCTAAAAAGTTAGTTAAGAACATTTTTAAATGTCTTATTTTAAAAAAAGATACTTGGGAATTTCTGTTTCTATGAAAAATTTAAAAACGGTCTAATTTAACTGTAACACAATTTATCGAAAAAAAAACTTTTTATACCAATGTATTCTGCTTATGTGTATGAGTTTCATTAAAATCGGTTAATTCGTTTCGAAAAATAAGAACTTGAAAGATTGTATGAAATGTCGTATTTCGTCAACCCTTTTAACAAAATACTTAACCTAGATATTAAATAAAATACCGGGTGTAACAAAACCCTCAACGAAGCCGAGGTCTACGTATTCTGCCCGTCATCAGGGCCATTTCTTTTCAAAATTATTGCTGGGAAAAGATTTTAATTTTTGGTGTTAAAAAGCATTGCATACATTACCACGCAATGTAACGCGTACAACAGACCGCGCCTGCGAGTGTATGCTACACAGCTGCGTGTGGCCGAGATGAAAGGCAGCGTTAATGTGCGTGCTCGTGAGATACACACGTTTTGAAGCCATTGTTTCTTACGAAATACTTCATCATCATCATATCAGCCGCACGACACCCACTGCTGGGTATAGGCCTCCCCTAGGATCTCCACGACGATCGGTCCTGCGCTGCCTGCATCCACTGGCTTCCCGCGACCTTCACCAGATCGTCGGTCTACCTTGTCGGGGGCCTACCCACGGAGCGTCGTCCGGTGCGCGGTCGCCATTCCAGAACCTTTCCGCTCCAACGGCCATCGGTTCTTCTCGCTATGTGTCCCGCCCATTGCCACTTCAGCTGAGCAATCCTTCGAGCGATGTCGGTTACTTTAGTTCTCCTGCGGATCTCCTCGTTTCTGATTCGATCACGCAGGGAAACGCCGAGCATGGCTCTCTCCATTACACGCTGGGTGACCTTGAGCCTCTTTATGAGACCCATAGTTAGCGACCACGTTTCACTGCCGTAAGTCATCACTGGCAACACACACTGTTCATAGACTTTCGTCTTGAGACACTGGGGTAAGTCGGACGCGAAGATTTTTCGAAGCTTCCCGAATGCTGCCCACCCGAGTTGGATTCGACGAGATATCTCTTTCTCGAAGTTGGACCTACCTAACTGGACTGCCTGTCCTAGGTATACGTAATGGTCAACAACTTCAAGTGTAGTGTTCCCAACATGAACTGGAGAGGGTACAACATGGGCTTTTGACATAATTGTCGTCTTTTCCATGTTCATCCTAAGACCCACTCTTTGGGAAGCACTACGGAGATCTTCGAGCATTGTGTTCAGGTCTTCCATGGTCTCAGCCATAAGGACTATATCATCGGCAAAACGAAGGTGTGTTAGGTACTGGCCATTAATGTTGATGCCGAGTCCCTTCGAGTCCAAGAGCTTAAAGATGTCCTCCAACGCAGCTGTGAGAAATAACGTCTCCCTGTCTCACACCACGCTGCAGTTGGATAGGATTTGTGTTCTGGTTCTGTACTCAGATCGTCATGGTGGCATTTTGGTATAAGTACCTCAACACCTCGATATACCTATAGTCCACTTGGCACCTTTGGAGAGACTGCAGCACCGCCCAGGTTTCAATCGAATCAAAGGCTTTCTCATAGTCCACGAACGCCAAGCAAAGTAGCTGATTATACTCCTCGGTCTTCTGTATAACCTGCCGCAGCGTATGGATGTGGTCTATGGTGCTAAAGCCTTTTCGGAACCCGGCTTGTTCGGGAGGTTGGAAGTCGTCGAACTTGCGAGCGAGACCATTCGTAAGGACTCTCGAAAACAACTTATAGACATGACTCAGAAGCGAGATGGGTCTATAGTTCTTTAAGAGGGACTTGTCACCCTTTTTAAAGAACAAGATCACCTCACTTATGTTCCATGTCTTTGGCGTTCTGCCCTCGACGATGACGGAATTAAAGAGCTTCTGGAGGACTTTGAGTATCGGCTTACTCAGAAGCTCTCAGAAGTTCTGTAGTGATTCCGTCGCCATCCGCCGCCTTGTACGAAATACTTAAAATTTTGATAATGTTTCTTAGGACCAAAATTAGGAAATAACGAATAAAATAAGATTTTATAAAAAAAATAAAAAAAACACTTTTTGACTTTAACTTTCAATAACTTCGTAGCAATTGGTTTCCCAGGTATAGTCTAAAAGATAAAAATGATCCTGATAATGGGCGGAATGCGTGAACTTTGGCTTCGTTGAGGGTCTTGTTACACCCGTTATAAGTCTGACCTTGATGTCGACCGTCTGCTGGAAGTCGATCCCGGTACAGACGACGCTAGCGAGCGGCGCGAGGTCCGCGCTGTGCTTGCTTATGAAACCTATGGATGCTATAGTCGGGTGCTCGCCCGTGCGGAGCGCCGAACCTAACCAGTATAAGTATACGGTTACTGGTGGTAGGGAACTATTCCCGGAACTACACTCGGTGTCAGAAAAATCGCACATTTTCTAAACTTTTCTTCCAAGTTAATTTAATCCTATCTAATTTAATGGTAAGTGTTGTTATATACTTCTTCCCCTTCGGACATAGCCAACAGTCTCTAGAAACCGATGGAATAGACGTCGAACGGAATCAATCACTGAGATTCAGTTTCCGAGCAACATTACATTGCCTCATTTTTTTGGCAATATTTGAGCAACTTCATGGGCAATAGTATCCATCTTGAGAATTCCTTTTTTTAATTGAACTGTTGAAGTGTTTTCTCCATCATCTCGATAGCGAATTTACCCGTATTTCCTTAATTGACCCCTTTTATTTCCCTTTTATGACGGCGCAAACAATAACGCTTTAAGCGTTTAATTATGGTAACTGTTATGTTAATCAAATCAAACAATTATTAATTAAAATTTAATTATATGTTCTTTCAATAGATATCAACATGTACACTATAAAACTTTAGCTAGCAATAGCAGGTGGCCAAGTCTAAATTTATTTTCGAAGGGGTGCAATTTTACTGACGTCGAGTGTATTACGACTTTTTAAGTAATATTGTTGCTTAAGATTAAACATCAGCACTGGACACGAAACTATAGGCGGAATAGATGGCGCCGATTTAATCATAGCTCGGTTTCCCAGGATTTTAGCTTTCACAATTACATTTTTTTAAATTTGATATTGTTTGAAAGCGGTTTGTTGATGTGGACTGAAAAGTTTTTTTTCATTTCAGGCTCAAGTAAAATTTTTTCTAGCAAAAGAAACATATTGACTAGCATTTTGAAAAAAGAAATATATCCGTGAGCCCGCGACAGTATTGCCTACGTCATAATATGACATCACGATGAAATGCATGGCACACAGTCGGAAAAGTTGTGCTGAGCGAGGATCAGAAGATTATCGCAAATAAAATTGGCCGGAATCTTGAGAAAATCTTCCACTTCCGGTCAAAATTTTAAGATTATATTTACGTCATGTGACATCAGGAAGAGACCCGTGACATCATTTAGTTTTCAATCGTAGAGAGAGTAAACATAAGTCTGTCAGTTCTGAAATGACTAAAAAACAGAAATTTTAAGTTTAAGGTATTCCGGCCATTTCAGAACTGACAGACTTATGTTTACTCTCTCTACGATTGAAAACTAAATGATGTAACGGGTCTCATACTGATGTCACATGACGTAAATATAATCTTAAAATTTTGACCGGAAGTGGAAGATTTTCTCAAGCTTCCGGCCAAATTTATTTGCGATAATCTTCTGATCCTCGCTCAGCACAACTTTTCCGACCGTGTGCCATGCATTTCATCGTGATGTCATATGACGTAGGCAATACTGTCGCGGGTTCACGGACTATATGTACAAGTAGCTTACTTCCGCAAACAATTGCGGAAAATTTAGGAAAAAATATTTGGGATAAAAAAGGAAAAGATATTTGGGGTTTCATAATGGTTTGGGACTTCCGCCAAGTGACGCCTGATTCAATCAAATATTGACTAAAGGTTTGAGCCGCATCTTTCAGCACGGAATCGCATATTTTATATTATCAATAAGATAGTATTGCTTATACATACATATTATCTGTGGTATAGCATACCTTTCAAGCTGCTATGTCCAGCGGTGGGGTTGAGGCCGAATAAGCCGCAGAAAAACGCCGGCATGCGTGTCGACCCGCCGATGTCAGAACCTGCATAAGACAAACAAACAAAATTTTCAGTCAACACTTTGAGATCATTATACCCTGAGAAAATATTGTAGGTATTATACTCAACGTCAGTCTGCATGTAAAGCAAGGTTAATAAAGATAGGCCATCGCTGGCTGCCAGTCACAGCGATGGCTTGGTATCGGCCTTGTCTAAACAGTTTTTCAAGCCAAGCCAGCAACGCTGGCGAGAATAGAGCGCCTGTCTATTGTTCAAGCCAGTGAGATTGGCAGCCAGCGATGGCCACGTGTAAACAATGCTTAAATGCATAACTTCAGAACGACTTAGATAATTAGATAGCACCAAATTAGATAATTATTGTTATTATCATGACAAGGTATGCATAAAGAAAATATTTTCAAAAAAATGTACGGAAAGACGTATTTTTTTTCTTTTCTGTTATTTTAAATTGCAACATAACTAACCCCAAGGGCCAGACTATTGAGCAACATGTCGCTCCCTACATACACACTAGTACACACGTACACAGAGATATCGGCGTGGCGTAGGAGGCGGCCAGGGCTGCCTCGCCGCCGCCCGTGGTGCAACATGTCGCTCCCTACATACACACTAGTACACACGTACACAGAGATATCGGCGTGGCGTAGGAGGCGGCCAGGGCTGCCTCGCCGCCGCCCGTGGTGCAACATGTCGCTCCCTACATACACACTAGTACACACGTACACAGAGATATCGGCGTGGCGTAGGAGGCGGCCAGGGCTGCCTCGCCGCCGCCCGTGGTGCAACATGTCGCTCCCTACATACACACTAGTACACACGTACACAGAGATATCGGCGTGGCGTAGGAGGCGGCCAGGGCTGCCTCGCCGCCGCCCGTGGTGCAACATGTCGCTCCCTACATACACACTAGTACACACGTACACAGAGATATCGGCGTGGCGTAGGAGGCGGCCAGGGCTGCCTCGCCGCCGCCCGTGGTGCAACATGTCGCTCCCTACATACACACTAGTACACACGTACACAGAGATATCGGCGTGGCGTAGGAGGCGGCCAGGGCTGCCTCGCCGCCGCTGGAGCCGCCCGTGGTGCGCCCGGTGTGGTACGGGTTGTTGGTCTGACCGAACAACATGTTGCGGGTCTCTTGCCTAAAAACAATCATAATAATCATATTATAATGTATGTACTATGGACAACAGCACAGAAAATTAGTATTAACCCCGAAAACCACTACGTTTCTTATTTGTATGGAAAATATTGTATTGTGACGGCGCGGCGAGCGAGCGATTTTAACTTTAAGACTGGTTAAGTGACGCTGTTTTCCCAAGGTACCAGAGAACCTGGTACCTTGGGAAACAGCGTCACTGAGAGGTGAGGCTGAGGCAAGAGGTGTCCAACTTCACTTCAGTGTTTTATTTGTGTAACGATGTGCCACTTCTGGTGGTAGGTAGTAAGGTATTATTAACTTTATACTATACTTTCTGGGTACACCCACTGCTGGGTATAGGCCTCCCCCAAGGATCTCCACGACGATCGGTCCTGCGCTGCCCGCATCCAGCATCCAGCCATATTATGTATTCTGTGTCAAAAGGGACTTATAATAATTGGAAAAGACAGTAATATCCCACCACTTGTTGATCTCAGGCACGTTGGTGACGGCTACAGGGATAGCGCCGGCGCGACGCAACAGTCGCACGCACTCGGCGTCGTACTCCGCGCGCACGTGCCTGCGCGATATTATGCCCAGCGGGTTAAGCATGCCGGAGACTGCGTGACTTTCCTTCGCGGTGAAAGGGACGCCTAATGTGGACAATAAACAAAATGAATATACTCGGTTAACTGAGTAGGTCACATCAGAGACTCGGTTAACTGACTAGGTGACATCAGAAACTCGGTAGCTCAGTTGGTAAGAGCATTGGACCGGACTTCCAAAGGTCGCGGGTTCAATTTCCGCCTGAGACAATCTTGGTGACGAGTCGATTTTTTTCTATAAAAATTGCATTGTTAATGATAAAATCTTAAATAAAAGATATTAATATGATAAATTGTATAGTATTTATTTCAACAAAACAAGACGCAATAGAAAGATACATTACAAAACTTATCACAAAATAAGTTTCAATCAACCTGTTTGAATCTACTCTCTTTCTAATAAATGGGTAGTATCATAGCCTTCTATATCTTCCAAGCCATGAAGTTGAGCAGAACGGCAACATCGCATGTGGTCAAGCACATAGTATAAAATTATTTTAATAATTGTTTATTATTTGTTTTTCCTATATTATCTATGTTTAAGTTGTAAATTGTGATGTAAGATTATTTCAATAAAGTTTTATATTTATTATTATTATTTATTTATTAGAACATAAGGTTTGAGTCAAATTATTTGAATTTTTCGGGGGTCCTTTAGTACGATGAGCATTTTGATCTAAGCCTCCTCTAGCAATAAATCTTACATCATTGGAAAGGTATTTAAATTTGAAACACTTTATTGTAATACTATAAACGTCAACTATTAGCACTTTGAGAGTTATAACGCTCTGAACTTGACCAATTTTTTTAACATTAATGACCTAAAACTCCGAAAATACTAACAATTAATAAAAAGTATGTTTGCAGCTAATATTTGACATATAAAAACTTTTCTTGTGATATATCATTCATTTCTATAGGTGTGGTATATCAACTCCCATAGACAATAAACCACTTTTATACTTTAATAACCTTTAACTCCAAAAGTATTAACAATTGATATAAAGTATATTAGCAGCAAATATTTGTCTTTAAAAGACCTTTCTAATGATATATCATTTATTGCTAGAGGGCGTGTTAATCAACTCCCTGCTGAAGAAAATCAACAAAAAAGATGACATCTTTGACAGCCATTTTATCCTAGTTAACATTGATATTTTTCTTATTGTTTAATATACAAAGCATTTCAATAAAAGAACTAAATTATTTTCATATTTTAAACCTCACACGATTACTACCAAAAAAAATATCGACCTCTTAAAATTGAAATATTCCCATACATTTAGTATGGAGACTGGCCGACGACATGACCACGAACTGACAGTAACAGACGTTGCCAAACTTATGTTCACGGCTTGCAATTAAAGAAGGCTATGGTAGTATTTAATCGGGTAACAATAAATTCCCATTTTGGGTATCAAAATACTGAATATAGAGTACTGAAATAATAAATGGGCGACGGACTGAAGGCGACTACATTATATTGAAAATGGGTGGCTTTAAAATACAAATTGTGTAACTAGTTATTCTGAACGGGCGACCAAATTAGTATTTGAGCGACAACCTTAGGGCACACAAAACATTTAAAATATGTGTCGGCAGCTATATTATTTACCTACCTATTTAATACAATTTAAGTATTATTTTATGTAACTTATTTGTAAGCCACCCGGCTGTGCGCCGACTACTTGTGATTAACTTGTTTGTGCGGCGGGCAACACGTGTGGGCAGGTGTTGTTTGTCGAGTGCGCCCCTCCCCGGCGCAAAGCGTATAAGAGTCGTCGCACGGCCGAGTATCGGGCAATATTTCTGTGCGCGTCGTAGCGATCGGACTGTCTCCTAGAGTGTGTGAGTACGTCTATTATTTTACTATAATTAAGGTATGTTCTATTACTACCTTTTGCTAATTTTTTAATATAATAATAAGTTGCTGAATAATACATAATTTATGTATCATTATAATAGATATAAACGCTTTAAATACCAATTGCTGGTTACTATTTTCCTAAGTAAAGCTTAATTATTTACATGCTTAGTAAAATTTGCTATAATAAATATATTTTGAATTTATACTACTATGCATTATCATTTTACGAACCCTCTGATCAGTAGTAAACACATATTAGTTCGGCTCTCTGACATCTCAGAAGTAGGGATGGTCTTTTTTCTCTTTCATTTTTTTTCTTACATAATAAAGTACTCACTTTTTACACAAATAAAGCTTTATATTAAACATCGGGCTTTCTGCGTAATATTTTAACATGTATTTCCAGTTAATGGCTCAGAATATGGAAGCAAATGACTGCCAGGAAGTGCAGCAGGTGAACCGAAGCCCTGTTGTTGTGAGTCCAATACTGATGCCTTCCGGCTTCGGAATGCAGCCGAGCAATCAGAGTGAAGTACTACACAACATACAAGAATCGGGCACCGACAGTCATCGTAGTGACCAACTCCAAGGAGCCGGGTCAAGTCATCGCCGCGGGCGGACTCGTAGTCGCTGCAACGAGCAGTCCGGCGCCCATCACAGTGAGCGTTCGCACAGTCACCGCGTCGAGAAGTCACCCAGCCGCCGCGACGAGCGGTCGCGCAGCCGCCGTGTCGAGCGGTCGCGCAGCCGCCGCGACGAGCGGTCGCGCAGCCGCCGCGACGAGCGTTCGCGCAGCCGCCGTGACGAGCGGTCGCGCAGCCGCCGTGACGAGCGTTCGCGCAGCCGCCGTGACGAGCGGTCACGCAGCCACCGTGATGTGCGGTCACGCAGCCGTCGCGACGAGCGGTTGCGCAGCCGCCGCGACGAGCGGTCGCGCAGCCGCCGCGACGAGCGGTCGCGCAGCCGCCGCGACGAGCGGTCGCGCAGCCGCCGCGACGATCGGTCGCGCAACCGCTGCGACGAGCGGACGCGCAGCCGCCGCAACGAGCGGTCGCGCAGTCGCCTCGACGAGCGGCCGTGTAATCACCACTACGAGCGGCCAGTGAGTCATCGAGATGAGCCGCCACGCAGTACAAAGGTGAAGAATAATGAAGAAAAACTGAGTGAGTCCAAACAAACCTATAGTATAGATAATATTGAACAAATTGTTAAGGCTATCACTTCCGTGAACCGTAATGATTCGTTAGATAAGTTTGGATCGATGCAGAACGCTGTACCTGAATTTGATCCAGCTAGGAAGGAACAGACGATGACCATGTGGTTACACAAAGTCAACCAATGCGCATGTATATACGGTTGGTCAGAAAAACAGACTATTCATTTCGCACTTCCTAAGTTACGGGGCGTAGCCCAACGATGGTATGAAGGTCTATCGTCTGTTCTTCACTCCTGGACCGAATGGCAGGAAAAACTATGTTCTGCATTCCCCTCGGAAGAGAATTATGGTCAGATGCTAAGTGATATGCTTGTTAAACGTGCACGATATACTGATTCGTTAGAAGAGTATTATTACGAAAAAATAGCTCTGATAAATAGATGCGGGATAATAGGATCTCGAGCGGTTGAGTGTATTTTACATGGCATCGACGATAGGTCCGTAAGGTTGGGTGCAGAGGCTGTTAAATTCGAAAACCCGGATAAATTATTATCTTATTTGCGTAATGTGAGAAATGTCAAACCCACCAATGATCGTAAAAATTTTAAAGGTCCTCCAATTAAAAGTGTTGACTCTCAATTACGTTTAAATCCTAGACCGATCCGTTGTTTAAATTGTAAACAGGAAGGTCATACGGTTTCACAGTGCAAACAACCTTTAAAAAAATGTAGTAAGTGTGGCAAGATAGGACATGAGACTGAGAATTGTTATTCAAAAATACCCGCCTCAGATAAGACTGTACTACGGGTAGCTAATAATGAATCCAATTTAGGCACAAGTAATATGTGCACGTTGGAACCTAATCAAAAATATTTTAAACAAGCTATTATTAATGGTACTGTCATGACCGCTTATATAGATTTCGGAAGTGAATGCTCTATGATAAGAAGCACCGATTTTAATAAAATTGGTGCACAGCTCAACACATCTGATCTACCTGTTTTGCGGGGTTTTGGCAATTCGGTTGTTAAGCCTTTGGGGAAATGTAGGACACACATAGTTATAGATGGTATTGCAGCCGATTTAGACATAATTATAGTTCCGGATAATGCGATGCAGGTTCCTCTGATGGTTGGACATACTTTTACAGAGCAGCCGCATATAGCTTTCAGAAAAACTAGTAGTTCCTTAGAGATTGCTGATTTAGACTTTGTGGATACCACTATCGTAAAGATTAAGCTCTATTGTAAAAAGAATACTAGCGTAGAGGGTTTGTCGCTTATCGAAGTATATACAGATAATCCTGATTTTGAAGGGGAAATAGTCATCGAAGGGAGTTTACGATATAAGGGTTCTGTGAGATACTCGGTATTATCTGGCTTGTATTTCATCCAAAGGGGTCAAGGACAGATTGTTGTGAGCTGTGCACCAACAGATAAAATAGAATTTCCCGAGAACATTTTGATTGCTCGTGGTATAATTGCTCGCGAGGAACAGACTCAGTCCCAGGTCTTAAATGTCAACCACTCTTTCTTGCAACCTATAAGTGAAACTCATTTGAATATTGATAGTGATCTCCCTCCTGAATTTAAACATCAACTATTAACACTTTTAAATAATTTTCGGGAATGTTTTGCATTTAACCTTGCGGAACTAGGTGCTACTTCGGCAGGTGAGATGAAGATAGACTTAAATGATTCTCAACCTGTTGTTTATAGGCCGTATAGACTAGCTATTAAAGAAAAAGAAAATGTTAGAGGTATGATTAGCGAACTAATGAAATGAAATGAAATGAAACTTTTTTATTAGCACACATCACACAACAAGAACATAATATAAAAAACATAAAAATAAATCAGAAAAACATTATTCTAAACAAGTATAAAAAAAAAACAAACAAAAATATACAAATCACAGACGATACAAATATTACCTACGCTAAATTGTGCGACGGGCCAATCAGGACCCTGCCTCAGCTTAAGCTGTTACGACATGAGATCGTCACACCGCAACAGCGCTGGTATTCTGACAGGGCCTGTTCGAGAAACGTTTATCGTACACATATTCAGAAATAATAATAATGATAATATAAATAAAAATAAATAAATACATCACCGTGCCATGCAGTATCCGAACAGACAAGTCATAGATAATAGGCTTATGTCACGATATCTGTCTGTACTGTACTGTCACTTTTGACATATCCTAAACTGAAAAAGTTTACAACGTCACGCACGACCGACCATGAGGTGCCACGTTGGTGCCTATGCCACGTTGTTAAATAAAATCCACGTTGGCTATCCGATTTTTAAGGACGGAAGGTCATTTAAAGAATGGAGAAAAGGAAAATAACATCTTGGCGTCCGCAGCGAATCCAATGCTTTCAACACGACGTGAAGAACCTATTCGTAAGTAGACAAGAGGATAGTATTTTGTTTTAAAGTATAATCTGGAGCGAAAGTAAATATTTCTTGAGGCATCTTTTGAATGTGTTTATTGATTTAAGGTCACGCACCACCGGCGGCGGAAGATCGTTCCAGCAACGCGTGGCTGCGAACCTGAAGGACCCACGAAAAGCCAAAGTACCGCGATTACTTGGTGTCGCAAAGATGTTTCTGCAAGTTCTTATCGGATTGCCAGTATAACTTTGGGCCCAAGTGAGTTTCTTAAGTAAATATATTGGTTTTCCTGATTTGAGGACACCAAACATTAAGGTGGCAAGATGAAGCTTTCTACGGGCCTCCATTTTCAATATGTTAGCACTATTAAGGAATGGGGTCACATGAGTCCGAGGTGGCACATAGAAACAAAAGCGTGCACAAGCATTTTGCACGCGTTGAACAAGCTTAGATGTCCTGGCTAGAAGACGTGGACCATAAACGGTGTCACAATAATTGAGTTTTGAGAGTATGAGCGATTCACAGAGTGTTATTCGAAGCTGCTCATGTAAATATGGACGTATTCTATAAAGTAGTTTGAGGCGGTAGAAACAGCTGCGAACACACTCAGTGATATGGTCCTCAAAGTTTAAGTGATTGTCTAGAGTTAGTCCTAGATTCCTACACTTGTCCACGCGAATAATGCCTTCGCCATTCAATTGAATGTTTAGGCTCATGTCATCCAATTTTTTAAGTTTATTTTTAGAACCTATCAGTTAGAAATTTAGACTTTTTTGGGTTAAGGACTAGGCAGTTACACCCACACCAAGTTGCTAATCTTGACAAATCACTATTAATTTTTGCCACAGCATTGTCCAAATCATCAGGGTTAAAAGACAAATATAGTTGTAGGTCATCTGCATACAAATGGTGGTTGCAGTGTTGAATGTTATTGATCATGTCTGCACTGTACAAAATATAAAGAATGGGACCAAGTATGGACCCCTGTGGAACCCCACGCATTATAGAAAGAAGAGATGAGTCTGATCTGACACCTTAGTAATGATATTATACGACCATCTACCTCACCCTATGCTAGTCCTATAGTACTTGTTAGAAAAAAGACAGGAGAGTTTCGTCTTTGTATTGATTATAGAGCTCTTAATAAAAAAACAATTAAAGAAACTTATCCTATGCCCCTTATAGATGACCAGCTCGATATTCTAGCCGGAAATAACTTTTACACAACTTTAGATCTTGCATCAGGATACTATCAAGTACCCATTCGTGAAAGTGATAAACATAAGACCGCGTTTGTGACTCCTGATGGGCATTTCGAGTTCAACAGGATGCCATTTGGACTCGCAAATGCACCTGCTACCTTTCAGCGGATAATGAATCAAATTTTAGGAGCCGCCCGTCATGGTGAAGCATTGGCTTATGATATAAAGAAAGCGAAAGATTACCAGTAGAACTTGGCTTTATTTAACTTAAAGAAGGAAACTATAATAATAACATCGTAAAATATAAAATGCAGACATATGTAGCTAGACAGATCGCTGACAGAAAACGTCTTGTCACGCAACAGCTCTATGGTTGTTGCATGCAGGTTGCTAATCATATGTCATTCTCCCCCGCTTGAGTTTTCATCCCTTCCATCTACCACGAAGTCTCTAAGGTGGGTCGGAAGCTTCCTGGCACGGTGAGATCTACGCAGGTCACCATTGTGAGGCGGTATCACGTAGGGTTCCCCTTGTTCCACTGCGGGAGGTTGATTCTGTACTTGCGGATCTTCAGGTTCATCTCCATCTTCAGTGTCGATAGGAAACGGAGCCAGTCTTCTATTTGACACTGTGGCAGTTTCACCATCGCTCCGACGAATGTAGGAATATTGTGGATTACTTTCTAAGAGCTCCACTTCCTCGACCAGGGGATCTGTTTTAGCCTGCCGTACATACTTTTTCATTAAAACAGGGCCCGGAATCATCCATGAGGGTAGAGAATCGCCATTCGGAGACCTTCTTGGGTAGGCGAATAGTCTTTCATGCGGGGTGGCATTTGTTGAAGTGCAGAGGAGAGAGCGTACACAATGCAGTGCGTCCTTTAGGACTCTCTCCCAATTTTCGATTGGCAGACTCTTGGCGCGCAGACTGAGTTGGATCGTGCGCCATAAGGTGCCATTTAGGCGCTCCACTTGACCGTTGCCTTGGGGATTATATGGTGTCGTTCTCGAAGACGCTATGTTTGAATCTCTCAGGAAACCTTTGAATTCCTCCGACATGAACGACGCCCCTCTGTCGCTGTGAACGTAGAGCGGTTGGCCGAAGGTTTGGAAGAGATCTTTCAAGCAGTTAATGACCGTGGCTGATGTCATGTCACGACAAGCATAGGCAAAGGGGAAGCGACTGTATTCATCAATGATAGTGAGTATATATTTATTCGGAGTGTTAGAGTGCAGAGGCCCCTTAAAGTCAATATTGATACGTTCAAACGGGGACGTAGCTTTGATTAAGTGGCCACTAACTTTCATGAATCGAGGCTTTATCTCAGCGCAGATTGGGCAGGAAGCCGTCATTTCTTTGACATCATTTGCCGAGTAAGGAAGATTCTTGAATCGTACCCAATGAAACATACGAGTCACGCCAGGGTGACAGAGTGCGTTATGAAGTTCTCGTAGCTTATTCGTGTTCATATACGCACAAACTCGGGAAAGGGCGTCGGCCGCGGTGTTTTCAGTACCTGGCCTGTATATTATGTCATACTTGTAGCATGATAACTCCAAACGCCAACGCATTATCTTTTCATTTTTGATCTTGCTATTGTGGTTCTGATTGAGCATGTAAGCGACTGATTGTTGATCTGTTATCAAAAGAAAGTGTCTCCCGATCAAGTAATGTCTCCATTTCTTCAGACTTTCCACTATTGCGCTCGCTTCTTTTTCTATCGATGAGTGCTTGCATTCAGAGCCTGATAGCGTGCGAGAAAAGAAGGCAACAGGGCGCCCTTGTTGCGAGAGCGTAGCTGCTAAGGCGAAGTCCGAAGCGTCAGTTTCTACCGTGAAGATCTCGTTATCATCGACTGCCATGAGGGTAGCTCTTTTGATATCGTCTTTGAGTTGTTCGAAACATTGTAGAGCGTTTTGAGACAGTGGGAAACTGGTTACATTGGTAAGTGGTTTTAATTTCTCTGAAAATCTTTCGACCCACTTGGCGTAATGAGCGAATAACCCGAGGATCCTTTTAAGCTCTCCTGGCTTTGTAGGTGCGGGCAACTCTAGTAGGGGTTTGAGCCTTTCGCTATCCGGTTTTATTATATTATTTTCAACTGTATATCCCAACAGATCAATTTTAGTTTTGTTAAAGACGCTCTTTTGCTCATTTAAAGTTAGGCCGTACTTTTTCGCAGCATCCAAGAACCTTTTCAAATTGTGATCATGCTCGGCCTGCGTCTTCCCACAAACCGTGACGTCGTCGAGATATGTAAATGTGCCATGCAACTTTTCTGTAGATATGACAAATTCGAGTGCGCGCTGAAACGCGGCTACACCATTGGTCACGCCAAAAGGTATTCTGGTAAATTGATACAATCTGCCGCAAGCTTCAAAGGCAGTGTATATTTTCTCTGCCGGTAGGATCGCGATTTGGTGATAAGCCGATTTTAAATCTATTTGACTAAATATTTTGTATTTTGAGACGTCACTTACAACTTTTTCAATGTGAGGCAGGGGGTAGGCATCTAGCTCTGTGTATTTATTAATCGTCATCGAGTAATCAATTACTAAACGTTTCTTATGAGCCCCTCCACCTGCTACTAGTACTTGCGCTCTCCAGGGTGAGATGCTCGGTTCTATTATCCCGTCTTTGATTAACTTGTCCACCTCTTGCGTGATAAACTCTTCGTCTTCCTTGCTATAACGTCTACTTTTGACGGCGATCGGCTTGATATCGTGCATGAGGTTTGTGAAAACAGAGGCTGGTGGCACAGAAGCTTCTAGTACGTTGCATATTTCCAAAGGTTCTTTCGGGCCGCCAAACTTCAACTCAAGTTTTGAGTGGTCTCTTAGTAGATCGTGGCCCACGATGACATCAGCACAGAGGTTGTTTACGACGAGTAAAGGTCGTTGTTTGTATACGTGATCTTTCATTGTAATGGTGGCGAAGCACACACCCTCAACAAACGAGACATAGTTGAGCGATGCGAGATTGATAGTTTGTTTGCTCGGTCTTTGACGCAACTTCATCAAACGTGCGATTTTAGAGTTGATAAAACTCACCGAACTGCCCGTGTCAATTAGTGCATCTGCTTTGTAGTCGTTCACAGTTATAGGAATGGTCGCACTCTTCAAACTTGATGGGGATGCGGCAGAAATAGCCCCACTGCAAGATGGACCATCTAAGATGTCGCTCTCGACTATTCCGTCAGCAGGCATAGCGTTGCTGCTGTTTACTGATCGGCAAACGCTCGCAAAGTGGCCTTTCTTCGAGCACAGTTGACAAAAGGCATTATTCGCTGGACACTTAAACCTTTGATGCACGTTCCCTCCGCAGAAGAAACAGCGTCTCGTTGATGGTGTTGATCTATAGGCAGGATTAGAAGTAGAAGGGGGGATATAGCGCGCTGGCGAGGGCCTGGCTGCGGCTAAGTTGGAAGGTTCTGGGTTGAAGTTGATACTGTTAAGTTGTTGAAACATGTTGCCGGCGTTGCTACTGATTGTGATGGAATCCTTCTCCGCAGTCTCGAGGGTGATAGCCTGGTTGAGCGTCTCATCCAGGGAAAGTTTACTATTTTCCAGGAGGCGTTCCCTTATTCTCTTAGACTGGAGGCCAGAGATGAGGGCGCTGCGAATACCCTGCTCTTCGTGTTCTTTAGCCGTAACAGCTTCGAAACTGCAGTCTTGTGCACATAAACGCAATGCCCTTGCGTATTCAGCTATAGTTTCATCTGTGCGCTGCTTCCTATTAAACAGGACATGGCGGGCGAGTATAGTGTTTTTCGCTTTTACATAGATAGCGTCCAAAGCCTTCAAGGCATCATCAAAGTTTTGGAAAGCCTTTATATACTTGAAAATTGAGGCTGACAGGTGGTTTACCAAGATCTTTAGTTTGAGATTGCCGGGGGTGTCTAAGGCACATTCTTCGGCAATGAAGCTTTCGAAGGTTGACTTCCAATAAATCCATTTTGTGTCTGAATCCTGAGCATCGGGTTCGACGTCAAATTTTTCAGGCCGTAGATACTTTGCGAGTGGCGACGGTTTTGTTTCCACAGACATTTTAAGTTAAATAAATTGATATAAAGAAAGCGAAAGATTACCAGTAGAACTTGGCTTTATTTAACTTAAAGAAGGAAACTATAATAATAACATCGTAAAATATAAAATGCAGACATATGTAGCTAGACAGATCGCTGACAGAAAACGTCTTGTCACGCAACAGCTCTATGGTTGTTGCATGCAGGTTGCTAATCATATGTCAGCTTATTTAGACGATGTAATTATTCCCTCTAAAACTATCTCTGAAGGCATGACAAGGTTACAATCCGTACTACAGTTATTTAAAGATGCAGGGCTTTCCTTAAACCCATCCAAATGTTTCTTTTTTAAACGCACTGTAGACTACCTAGGTTTCGAAGTATCTGAAAGCGGCATAAGTCCTGGAAGTAAGAAAGTCGACGCAGTTGAGCGGTTCCCCATACCACAAAATCAACATAATATTCGGCAATTTTTAGGACTTGCAAATTTTTTTAGACGCTTTATCCCGAATTTTTCTGTAATATCAAGACCACTTACTCATTTACTTAAAAAGGACGTCGATTGGACATGGGGATCCGCTCAAGAGACGGCATTTAGAACTCTTCAAAGGGAATTATCTCAAAAACCCGTTTTAGCATTGTACAACCCTGAGGCCGAAACCGAGTTACATACTGATGCTTGTAAACTGGGGGTAGCAGGGATCCTTTTACAAAAAGATAATAATAATTTACTCAAACCAGTGGCCTATTTTAGTAGGCAAACTACTCCCCAAGAACAAAATTATTCGTCTTACGATCTTGAAACCTTAGCAGTAGTTTCATCCCTTCAAAAGTTTAGAGTTTACCTCATTGGTGTACAATTCAAACTTGTAACGGATTGCAACTCCTTAAAGGCCACGTTTCAAAAAAGGGATATGCTTCCTCGGGTAGCGCGTTGGTGGGAACAAATGCAGGAGTATAATTTCTCGATCGAATACAGACCAGGCACGAATATGTCCCATATCGATGCGCTTAGTCGAAACCCAGTCTCTTGCACAGAAATTTTAAGTGTTCTGACGGTATCTGACTGTAGCTGGCTAACAACTGTACAAGGTGCTGATGAGAAACTACAACGGGTGATAGAGATACTTAAGGATTCCGAACTTGACAATATGGTTGATATTAAAACTAACTTTAAATTAAAAAATGAAAAACTGTTTCGTATAACTCCAGACGGTGATCGGTGGGTCGTGCCAAAGGGAGTGCGCTGGCAGATAGTGAAGCAAAATCACGACGATATTGGTCATTTCGCGTTTGATAAAACTTTAGAGAAAATTAAATCTAACTATTGGTTTCCGAAAATGCGACGCTTTATAAAAAAATACGTTGATTCTTGTTTGGAATGTGCATACTCAAAAGCTACCACCGGAAAGAAACCTGGTTTCCTTCATCCGATACCGAAAGTAGCCATTCCCTTTGACACGATACACATAGATCACACTGGCCCGTTTGTGCGAAGTACTAAAGGAAACATGTATATTTTGGTAATTATCGATGCATTCACTCGTTTTATTTTCTTAAAGCCGGTTAAAAACACGAAAACTCAGTCAACGTTAAAAGTACTTAATGAGTATTTTGGAATTTTTGGGGCACCGCGTAGAATAATCTCTGATAGGGGCACATCGTTTACCAGCGATAGTTTTAAAACATTTATGATCGAAAAGGGAATCAAACATATTTTAAATGCCGTGGCTACCCCTAGAGCGAACGGGCAAGTAGAACGGTATAATAAAATAATTATAGATTCGTTGACAGCTAAAACAATCGGTACAGAAGAGAATAAATGGGACGATCATCTTCCCGATGTGCAGTGGGGTATGAACAATACATTTAATAAGGGAATAAACCGAACTCCTGCAGAAGCTTTGTTTGGAAAGAGAATGACGGGATGTACCGAAAATAAAATTATTTCTGAATTAGAAGGGGACATTACCCATGTTAACGACAACCAGAATATAAATGATATTCGTGATGAAATAAGCTCCCATATTGAAGCTAACCAAAAGAAAGATAAAAATAGTTTTGACAAAAAGCGTTGTGAACCAATCAAATATAAAGTGGGTGATCTAGTACGGGTTGAACGCCAAATACCATCGACAGGGCAAAGTAGAAAATTAATTCCTAAATTTCAAGGCCCGTATAGGATAACCGAAGCTCTTGATAACGATCGGTATCACATTAAAGATACGCCTTTAACAAAAAAGGGCAATAGGCTTTACTCGACTATAGTGGCTGTTGATAAAATTAAACCCTGGTTAAACTTTAAAAGACCTCATGATAGTGACAATGAATTGTCTAGCGAGTCCGATTAATATTATCAATATAGGATTATGATTTGTTTTAATTTAATTATGATTTGTGTTTTAATTATGGTTTGTGTTTTTAATTTAACTATGATTTGTGTTTTAAAAATTTGATTACAGGTGATTGAATCAAAAGGGTTCAATATACCACATTTATGCTGGACGGAAAGGTCCTATAATTTGCTTATGTTGGACGGAAGGGTCCTATTTATTTTTATACTGGACGGAAGGGTCCTATTTATGTATATTGGACGGAAGGGTCCTATTTATGTATATTGGACGGAAGGGTCCTATTTATGTATATTGGACGGAAGGGTCCTATTTGTGCTTATTGGACGGAAGGGTTCTATATGTGTATATTGGACGGAAGGGTCCTATTTTTATTATATTGGATGGAAAAATTCATTTATATTGAATGGTATAAATTCATTTAGATGGTAGGGTCCTATTTAATTTACATATCTACCTACATTTATACAAAAATTACGAAATTTATACCTATTTTTGTTTGTACTAAATAAAAGGCAATATGATTGTATGTCAAATAAGAGTTTTAAATATATAGTTTTGTATAATTTTACCACATAACTTGGTATAGTAAGAATTGCTAAGAGAGAAATCATAGATAAAGCCTGAGGACATGCTTAATATAGGATGGCCGACTGTCGGCAGCTATATTATTTACCTACCTATTTAATACAATTTAAGTATTATTTTATGTAACTTATTTGTAAGCCACCCGGCTGTGCGCCGACTACTTGTGATTAACTTGTTTGTGCGGCGGGCAACACGTGCGCTCGCACCTGCGAGCGCAGGTGTTGTTTGTCGAGTGCGCCCCTCCCCGGCGCAAAGCGTATAAGAGTCGTCGCACGGCCGAGTATCGGGCAATATTTCTGTGCGCGTCGTAGCGATCGGACTGTCTCCTAGAGTGTGTGAGTACGTCTATTATTTTACTATAATTAAGGTATGTTCTATTACTACCTTTTGCTAATTTTTTAATATAATAATAAGTTGCTGAATAATACATAATTTATGTATCATTATAATAGATATAAACGCTTTAAATACCAATTGCTGGTTACTATTTTCCTAAGTAAAGCTTAATTATTTACATGCTTAGTAAAATTTGCTATAATAAATATATTTTGAATTTATACTACTATGCATTATCATTTTACGAACCCTCTGATCAGTAGTAAACACATATTAGTTCGGCTCTCTGACATCTGGCATATATTTTATTTAAAAAAGGTGACTATTATCCTAATCTAGATGACAAAATACCATGTTGGGCAGCTTAAAGGCTCCAGCACACCGGATGCGTAAGCGTGCACGTAGACGTACCATGACGTTGTAATCTCTGAAACTTTATGAGACATGGCACACCGCTTGCGTAACGTACGCGTGCACGTAGACCGATGCGTAACCCTACGCATTGCAGCTCTCATGAGACAACCAGGTTGCGTACTTACGCAGAGCGGAACGCATTGATGACGTTGTACTCAATGGCATTCCCTATTGGACGTCACACCGAACAAATACGAACACGCACGTATCTTTCCTGCGCGTCACTACGCGCGTAACCACGCGCGTGACTACGCATTCAGTTGTATTTGTTTACAAATAGTACCGGTACTACCGGTAGTAAGTGGTGTTTTATTTTGTCACAATTTTTCGTCGAAATTTCGATTTTGACGGATTTTAGCGATACAACCTATAGAAACCTTTGGGTCTACTAAACACATTTATATGTGTCCGCGACAAAAAGTAATATGATGATTCACGGGAAAGTTAAAGGGTTAGAAAAGAAAATGAAAGTTGGTGAACGATTTCTTAGAGTCAACTTTGAACATACACAGAAAGACAAACAAGTACAAACAACAAATAAAAGTATGAAATTTGTTTTTTTTATGAAGTAAAGATTATTATGATATAATTTTTACGTAATAATAATAATGAATCTAGGAGAAATCCACAGTTTATTCTGAGCGTTTTTAGTAGTTTCATGGTTTTTGATTGGAATTTTTTTTCACATATTCTATACATAATTTCAAAATTCCGAGGCCGCTATGAACTATTCGACTATATAAGAGATAACATTCAATTTTTTTTATTTCAATTGTTTAGCACAGTTGTTCAATCCATGAGCTCAAAAAAGTGCCTTCGCGCATTTTATGAAAATCTTTCTCTGCAATTTCGGGTTTAATTATAAAGCTAAGCAAATTTTCAAAAAAGCGAGGCCGCTATGAACTATTCCAATAGCTATTCTGTACCATCCAATAAGTCAAAAGTGTTAATGTATTATTGTTTCTGAGATCGATAACGCCAAAATTGGCCATTTTACGCAAAAATTACAGTCGAAATGTAATATGCCTCTTAAAGAAAAACTAATTGAATAAGTGCGAAAAATTAGCCCATTATTACTCAATCTGCATCTGACATCGCGCACTAGAGTCGCAAACATGGCTGCCACAGCTGCTGGGTACGCAAGGGACAGGTTGCGTTGCGTGCTGCGTAGACGTATGCGTAACCCGGTGTGTCAGGGGGTTACGTGCGTAACCACGCGCGTGTACACGCACGCGTAACCACGCGCGTGTCTACGCATCCGGTGTGCCCAGGCCTTAAATCGGTTATATAGTTACCTACTTGGTATAATAGTTGCACACTCAGTATTTTTGTATTTAGAATTTTCACTGCTAACTTAAATTATTTGTCTCCCACATGTCGCCTGTTTTACGTAATTTTTGTAATTCACACTGAGTCGCCCATTTAGTTATTTGGTCGCCCAAAAAATAAACCGCTGCCAGGTTAAGTATTTAAGTATCGCATTTACAGTCGCCTCACCTATAATTTTATTTCCAGTCACCCAATCAATTAATTCCATAACTAAATTATTGTTTTGATTAACAGGTAGTCTCATAGTTCCTAGACAACACATATACATTGAAAACTACATTACGTAGTTTGCTATTACTATAGATTTCTATGAATATATTAAAGGAGCAATGTATGTGTGTTATTCAATAATTTATTTATAATCATTAGTATTGAACATTACATTCACAAACAGAACATTCTTAACAGTTAATGACTGTTGCTAAGTATCCAGATGTAAAAACTACACTGGCCTGCAAAACTAAGTACTACTAGTCCGTGAGCCCACGACAGTATTGCCTACGTCATATGACATCACCATGAAATGCATGGCACACGGTCGGAAAAGTTGTGCTGAGCGAGGATCAGAAGATTATCGCAAATAAAATTGGCCGGAAGCTTGAGAAAAGCTTCCACTTCCGGTCAAAATTTTAAGATTATATTTACGTCATGGTGGCATCAGTAAGAGACCCGTGTCATCATTTAGTTTTCAATCGCAGAGAGAGTAAACATAAGTCTGTCAGTTCTGAAATAGCCGGAATACCTTAAGCTTAATTTTTTTGTTTTTTAGTCATTTCAGAACTGACAGACTTATGTTTACTCTCTATGCGATTGAAAACTAAATGATGACATGGGTCTCTTACTGATGTCACATGACGTAAATATAATCTTAAAATTTTGACCGGAAGTGGAAGATTTTCTTGCAATTCCGGTCAATTTTATTTGCGATAATCTTCTGATACTCGCTCAGGACAACTTTTCCGACCGTGTGTCATGCACTTCATGGTGATGTCATATGACGTAGGCAATACTGTCGTGGGCTCACGGACTATACAGAGGTCTATTTTCATACAAACGAGGTAACTTTGAAGCATTGGTTCTCCGCCCAGGATTAAACGTGGTGTGATCTGATGATGGCCATCCAGGGAGTGAATGGAGAAGATTCAGATCCCCATACACACCCAATAGATCTGATCAGCATTCTAAGAGCTGTTTGGATATGTTTAAAAAAACCACGAACATAGCATTAAAATGTATGGAAATGCTGTAACTGATATAACTCTTATCCTTACAGCTCTTAGAATGCTGATCAGATCAATTGGGTGTTTAATCCTGGGCGGAGAACCAATGCTTCAAAGTTACCTCTGTAGTACTTAGTTTTGCAGGCCAGTGTATAAGTATATTTTGAAAAATCAAAACTTAGATAAGTTAATGAAATTATAATTAAAGAGAGACAAATGACAAATATTAAATACTTTACCTAAAAAGGGCTTTTCCTTGAAGTAATCTTCAGGTAGTCCTTCAGCAATTTGCTGGTCAATTTGTCTTGCATCATTTAATGCGTCTGTGAACCTCTCGTCTATCACAGCATTCAATATTGGGTTTACCTGAAAGCATTGTTTGAAAATAATTTACTGTAGTATTTCTATCTCCGTTTGGCTATGAATGTTGTTAGGTGTGCACATGCACATTGTTTTAGTGTGCATCTGCCTGCACGCTCTTCAGGTTACACACACCAAAATATATGCATGTACACACGGTGTGTAATGAAGACCGAAATGAAGACAAACTTAGTAAATTCCTTTTTTCTGTCAAGCGTTTTTTAACATACCGACTGACCCCTCCAGAAACCCCCCTAAAAATTGGACGACTATGTCATCTAACATTCATAGCCGGACAGTCTGTGTGAGATAGAACAACTATAAATTAGTAATTATTATGTGCACTGAGTGACTATCTCAAGTAAGCCACACACATTATTGTTGGTACTTTGTGGTGTCGTAAAAGTTGCCTAATGACTTTAGCTGAGCTGGTTGCGTTTTTGGTTACCATTACTTAATTACATCTACCTTAGTAATTGAGTATGCATTTAGGCATAGGTGTTTTATAAGTGAATGTTTTTGTAAACTATTTTGTGTGTAACCAAATAAAGTTTTATTCATTCAATCATCTTGCAGCTCTACCACCTAACTTTATAACTTACATGACTATCGTAACGTAATCACTTTCTCGAATGCATGTGACTCCTACTTTTTTTTGGCCCAAAATAACTTACCAAAGAAAATGATTTGAGTTTACTTAGGTATATTCATTTATTGTCAATATACTCTAAAAAAACTGGACATGTGCAAATCTGACTTACACTCAAATCAAGAGGGTATCTATTAAGATTTTATAATAGTGTTATATTGCTGTAATGTAAAATCTTAGGCAGGAAAATTAATGCTCTTGCTTGACAGACAGAAAAAGTTAACATCAATTATCAGGAAAACTCACCAACTTTATCCGTTCAATACAGCACTTTACCAACTCCTCCGATGTCAGTTCCTTGTTCCTGATCTTTGCAGCGAGGGTCACAGCACTTTCAGCCAGGATGGAGTGCCTTTGATCCAAGTCAGGAATAGCGTGTCTTGCTCCATCAAAGAAGATACCAAATATACCATCGATCAGCATGTCCAGATATGACCGAAACAGCAGGAACGCATGTTTAAGAATGTTGGTAGCCATTCCGCAGAATATCTTTGATGTTTTAGTACTGCGCTGCTGTGAGGCCTGCGAAATGAAAGATTTATACTGATACAGGCTATATCAGGGGTCACCAAATGGTGGACCACGGTCCGCATCCGAACCGCCGACCCATTTTGTGGGGACCGTGAAAATCCAGTAACTTACAAAAATACCTACTCTAAAAGTACCTAATAATTATATTTCTGTAATAAATATTCTTTTCTATTAAATGTTGTGTGGACCGCGATGGTCATTTCATTTCTCAAAATGGACCCCGAACGAAACTAATTGGTGACCTGTGGGCTAAATCTTTGATTTTTTGCATTCACAATGTTATTTTATAGCAGGGGTGCCCATACTTTTTCTTAAGGAGATCGACATAGCAACAATTTATGACCATGAGATCGACATTTTTACCGATATTGGAAAAAAGTTGCAAAGTAAAACTACATTGGGTGCAAAGTGTCAAATCTGTTATCCTTGGCGATCGACCTTAAGACCTCTCGCGATCGACCGGTCGATCGTGATCGACCATTTGGGCACCTCTGTTTTATAGTAAGATAAATGATATACAAGAAAAAATACTAGAAAAAACTGCCCAAATGCGAGTCGGACTCACACACAAAGTGTTCCATACCAAAAAAACACGTTTGTTGTATGGGAGCCCCACTCAATTATTTGTTTTGTTGTTTTTAGTACTATTTTTGTTATAGCGGCAACAGAAATACATTTTCTGTGAAAATTTCAACTATCTAGCTATCACGGTTCATCGGATACAGCCTGGTGACAGACAGACAATCTTAGTCAGAGTTCTGTTTTTACCCTTATGGAACCCTAAAAATCGACTCACCTGTAGCACCACTCTCCCATCTGAGGTGCTACGGGTGAGTTGCTTTTTTCTAGGTTGTTTTAGTCATCTAACTATTATAATTTTTATCATCAATAGATGGACAGTTTAGTTTTTCTTTATAAGAGCCATTGTTCAAATACACAGGTAGAATGTTATTGTCACTATAATATAAATAATAATAATAAAGCTTTTTATTTTCAAACCCTTACATATTTTCACAATTCAATATTTATGAGTAGGTGCTATAACTACTTTGGGTCTGAATCCCCTTGGGTAAAAGCCTCCCCCAAATCCTTCCACACGTCTCTGTCTTGGGCTCTAGTTATCCAGTTGTTGCCCGCTACACTGACTATGTCGTCCTTCCAGTGCGCACGTGGTCTGCCTACAGCCCGTTTTCCAGGAGGCCCTTTCCAATCGGTGGCTTTTAGGGTCCATCTAAAGTCAGTGAAACGAGCAACATGTCCTGCCCATTGCCACTTGGACTTCAGTGCATACTCCAGAGCGTCCACTAACTTTGTTCTTTTCCTTATGTCCTTGTTCCTGGTTTTATGGATTTTTCTAAGTTTCAGTATGCTTCGTTCCATTGCATGCTGGCAGCATCGCACTTTACTTTTTACCTTGTTTGTGTACACCCATGTCTGACATACATATGTAAGACACGGCAGGACGCAGGTATCCATGATAGTTTTTTTCATTTCGGTGCTGTAGCTCCCCTTTAATATTTCTTTATGCGACCATAAATTTTTCCAAGTATTTTTGATTCGTCTATCCACCTCTTCATCATTGCTGCATGGATCAAAAGATATTTGTTTTCCAAGGTAGATGTAACGGTCCACATATTGTATTGGGTTCCCTTCTATTAGTATTTGTTTTTGGTGGCTGTTTGTCATTATTTTAGTTTTAGAAGTGTTCATGTGCAGTCCTACCTTTTTGCTTTCATCATTCAAAGTCCTCATCATTTGCTCTAATTCTGAAGCCGAGTTAGCAAAGACCGCTATGTCATCGGCAAACCTCAAATGGCTCAAATATTTGTTTTTGTCACTGCTGGTAATTAATTACAATAGGTAGTACTATCCCCGTCAATTGGTAATGCGCCTAGCGGCCATGATTTTAACCTCAAAAGCGAAAAACAATTGTAAAATTTGTATATACCTAGACCCTATCTTATTGAAAATAATAATTCAATAATTTAATTTATTAGATTACCTATTACAATTTTCTTGTTTCATGACACTTTTAGGTGCGGATCACGTCGACGCGGATGTTAATGTGACAAGGTTCCAGCGCATTACCGATTGACGGGGATAATACCTACCTTCATTTCATCATGTACACCTAGGTACCTAAATTTTAACGAAAGACAAAGATCTAACCAAAGGAAAATAACTAGGTACCTATTAAATATTCATCAATCTTACCTCAGCAGTCACCTTTGAAGTGCACATCACGTCACGTTTTGTATTTAATTAAGTAAGTTTGACTCTGACTGATTATCACGCAAAATGAAAAAAAAAAATAGGTAGTAGGTAAGTAACTTTAATAGAAGAGAACGAAAAAAGATGTCAGTAAGTTTTTGTATTTCATACATGAACTTTGCACTTACATTCAGGTTTTTGTTAATTTGAACTAAAAGAACAAAATATTCAAAGGAAATAATTAAAATAAAATTCAATCAACAAATCAACAACAAATAACAAGCCAAGTGTACAAAAACTTTTTGACCAGGGGCCGTACCGGCTAACGAATCGATTTTCATAAAAGTCTGCTGGGTTTCAACTTAAAACAGAGAAATCAAAGTACCTAAGCAATTTCGTTTTGTACTTTTTGTTGACGTGATTCGGAAGATATCGATGTTCGTGTGACATCATGAATTTGGGTTCGTCATTTTGGCCCAATTGGGGCTCGATTTATCTGTTTTAATTTGAAACCCAGCAGACTTTTATGAAAATCGATTCGTTAGCCGGTACGGCTTGACTGACATTTAAATTTTAGTGTTGCCATTGCCATGCTATGCCATCTATGCCAAGCCCCACAGCCAGGGTTGCCAAATGTCTTAATCGGTAAATCGCATAAAATCGGCCTGGGGCCATGACGTCATAAACCAAAGCCAGAGTCAAAGTCCGTCCTTGTCATCGTGTTATGATATGACAAGGACGGATAGAGTCTAGCTATCGCTTTGAGTTAGGCGGTAGGGCCCCAGGGAAGCCCAAAATCCCGCAAATCCATTTCTGATTGAAGTTGCCCAAAATCTCAAACATTTTTATCGAAATAGCCCAAAAAGCGACGAGCGACCAGTCATGACACGATCAAAATATCGATTTAAATCTCACTCATCATGGACTTGTACTATAAGGCTAAGTTCATATGAACGCGCGGTGCCGCGCGTCGCCGCGCGGTAGGAGCATTCACATGATAGCGTGCATGCGCGGCAGTCTGGCATCAAAATCACTGAGAACGGACGAGGAGGAAGCAATTAGTTTATGGATTTATTTATTTATACAAAGTTATTTTAAAAAAGAAACGCAACTAATTTGTAGAATAAACTTGCCCAAGTTTTTCTTTTCTTTTTTTCTTCAGAATCATTGTCATAGAAGAAAATTAAAACTAATTCTTCCCAAGACCTTCTCTTTAATAAAATTTATTTGAATAGTCCTTGGTTTAGATTCCAAATGGCATATCTTTTTTCGACTTCGTAGATAAGCAAATCGATAGAAATTTCGTCTTCGATAGGTACTCATTTTTCTAACTAACTGCATCCGTTCGTCTCAAACCGCGCGGCTCAACTGAATGGATCAATGCAGGTTTGTAGATCTTAAGCCGCGTGGCACCGTGGGCACGGTACAAGATCTTGCGCGGCGCGCCAAGCACCGCGCGGTCACGCGCGGCACCGCGCGGTAATGTAAACGATATAACACAGTTTAGTACCTATGATCTTGTACCGCGCGGTTGGCAGTGCCGCGCGCCATCGCGCGGTCATATGAACTTAGCATAAGTATTCTGTGCTCATAACCTTACTAGGAATATTTTGAATTTCCGACAAAATAAAACAAAAATATTTCAATTACTTACCTAGTTTTTATTTTATTTTAATTGTATTACAGCTCCCGGCATATAAATTGGCAAGACAAAGATGCGCAGTAG
This sequence comes from Agriphila tristella, assembly GCA_928269145.1. Classification (NCBI taxonomy): domain Eukaryota; kingdom Metazoa; phylum Arthropoda; class Insecta; order Lepidoptera; family Crambidae; genus Agriphila; species Agriphila tristella. The sequence goes on from OV743442.1 coordinate 22,418,454, forward strand.
CTACAAACACAGAATTTGCAGCTACTGCGCATCTTTTGTCTCAACTTTCTCTTGCCAATTTTTATGCCTGCAGCTGTAATATGGCCTAAAAGTGAGGGTATTTGGTGGTTTCTGCATTTGTGTTATTCAAGTTTTCTAAATTAAATGTTGCCTCGCCTTAGCCAGCGAAGTGAAGTAGCCCAAAAATCGCGAAAAATTTGTGAAGTCGCCCAATTTGAGACTATTGCAAAATACGAATAACAAGTCGCAATTTCGCTCGCGAGGTAGCCTACTATCTAAAGTTAGTTGACGGCTGGCACGGCTGTGGTCAGGCTTGCCATATTGAGCGATATGTCGCGATTTGACATATCGCTCAATATGGCCACCCTGACCACAGCTGTCAACTAGCTTGAGATAGTGTACATACTTAAATTTTTCTGTATTACTTAATTACCCTAACATAAAGATATCCAATAAAATCTATCTTTTTTATTTGAATTCAAGACACTTTGCGCGAAAGACTTTTACACAAGAGACATTTGCGCGAAAAGCCATTTGCACGAAAGAAACTTGCGCGAATGAACGCTTGCTTGCGCGAATGGACATTTGTGCACCTAGTTGCACAAATGTAATTAAATCTGCCTCAATAAATAATTAAATAGGTAGGTAGGTAGTCTGTACTGTGTCTTCAAAAATATTTTCACCAGACACCACGTGAAGGTGAACTAGCTCTCAGCTCTGTTTTTGCCTGTGCCTTGTCGACGCACTAAAAATACGGCTGTTTATTGGTTTTCATACCACCTAATTAATCCGGGCTATCTACTATCTGTGTGCCAAATTTTATCTGAATCCGTTCAGTAGTTTTTGCGCGTAACAAAAAACAAACAAATAAACTGTCATACTTTTACACTTATAATATGTAATATTATTAGGAATTAGGATTTCCATTTTATTTCCTGGAATGTTCTAGTCTAGCATTGTCGCGGTTAAATGAGGTCTTACTGATGCACGTGCCACCCCGGAAAAGCTAAGGCACTGAACCTGAAAACCTCCACCTTACTTTTTTGATCTCGGTTAAAAATGCAGATTGTATTTAACTACAAGTATAACGAACAAACTAGTAACTACTTAGTGATAAAAAACACCCATTCACGCAAATGCCCATTCGCGCAAGTGTCCATTCGCGCAAATGTCCAGTGTCCAGCGCAAGTGGATTCGAGCAAGCTACTTTCGCGCAAGTGTCTTTCGCGCAAATGTACCAGACCCCTTTTATTTGTTCCAGATCATTCCAGATTTTAGAATAGAGAATTAATTAGGTATTGAATACATTTTAGGATTGTTCAATTTCAATCACTCAATCTCTCAATCGATGTGCACCATACCAAACCATAGCTCAAGCCTCGTATCCTCTAGCTAGTTACAAATTAGGGTTGCATCAAAACTGGACAATATTCAAAAATATGTTTTTGGCTGGACAAAGTAAAAATCGCGGGCGGGACGCGGGCCGCGGAGCCAGTCAGGTTGAAGTTTAAAGTGGAGGCGTACGGTGCGTGTGTTTCATTTTTAGCTGAACATTTTGCCAAATACCGGGATCACAAAATATATAATTTACAGAAGGACCACTCCCGCCTTCCGCGAAAATTGTTACCTAAAGTTGCCGGACTCACTAGGGTTGCTACTAATATTGATTCTGAATGAGTGAGGGAGGCCCTTGGTATCTCAAAATGTAAAATAATTAAAATATTCGGTACTATTTCTAAAACAAGAAAGTGTCTTTTAACACTTTTTAATTAGTTCGCTTTCTTGTTTGTTTCCTTATTTTTTTGTTCGCAAAAGCAAAAGATTTTATACTAGCTTCCCGATGAGCTAGAGACTTGAAATTTTGCACAAAGATCAGAACTGGGAAAGTATACACTATTATGGTGTCATTGAGCTGATCTGATGATGGAACCGGAAGAAAGCCACAGCAACTCTGAAATAAAACCATACAACCCTATCGAGATTGGGCTCGTTAGAATCGTCTTGACAAGTACTCTGATGGGAGACGAGGTTAAGGGTCTGATAATGAAGCCGGAAGAAGGCCAAAGGAACTCGGTATTGAAACCATGCAACCCCATCGAGTTTGGGCTCGTTTGATTTGTCTTGACTAGTAATTTGATGGGAGATGGTTTCCAGGGTCTGATGATGGAGACAGAAAAAGGCCACAGGAATTCTGTAATAAAACTATACAAACTCATCAAGTTTGGGCTCGTTTGATTCGTCTTGACGACTACTCTGATGGGAGAGGTGGGGATTCCAGGGTCCCGAACTTGGCTGGCACCCTGCCCTGCCGTGCGTGTGTTGAAAAAACTTTAGTTAGGTACTGCAAGTAAAATGTAATTTAGGATTTAAATAATTATTTAATTACTGATGTCGCTAAAATGTAAGTACCGTGTATTATAGTACTTGATGCCGCCCGCACGCCGAAAGGGAAATACTTGACTACAGTAGGTACTTAAACACTGACTTTTTACACAAAGTAGGTACGTAGTTACAATTACCACTTGCCGCCGCACCGTTACGTAGGTAGGTATTTTGTGCTTTACCAGCGAACGATAGGTTAGAGAAAAAAAAGCACAACCTCCTTCAAAAATCTTAAACACAGCTCTATAAAAAGCAAGAAATAATGTTCAAATCGATTACCTAATTAAAACACGACTATTGAAGTCTGGTGGAGCTGGAAGTATTTTTTTTACTTATTGTATTGTTTATATTCTAAAAGCCCCACCCGACTTCAATAGACGTGTTTTAATTAGGTAATCGATTTGAACATTATTTCTTGCTTTTTATAGAGCTGTGTTTAAGATTTTTGAAGGAGGTTGTGCTTTTTTTAAAAAGCTTTTTTATTTTAAACTTTTTTGTGGTAGGTACCTATGTAAGAGATGATTTTATAAAATAAAACGTTATAATGTTTAAAAATTTTCAATGGTATACCCCGAGTAACTCAATTTCCACGAGTTCCGTTGAGCCTTCGCAGTTCAACTCTAGTCCAGAACGTCCTTTACAATATATAGGTACTTAACTTGTTTTTGATTGTCATAAACCTACCAATATTTCAATCACTGTACAGTTCCTATTTGATTTTGAGGAGTTCCCTCGTGTATCTTCAAAATCCGTAGTCCAATACGAATGAAATTAATATGCTATCATCCTTAAGATGTCTTCTTTCAAACAAAAAAATAATCATCTAAATCGGTTCACAAACAAATAATAATGGTTGAAAATCCGTCTCAATTCATATAAAACGGTAACGAAAACGACAGTATTTTCAAGATTACTTGAAAACTACTGAACCGATTTCAAAATTTAAAAAAATGGGACCAACTTGAAAACAAACCTCATGTTATAACGTTTGAATTATTTAAATCGGTTCAGCCGTCTTCGAGTAATCGGTGTACATAAATATATAAAAAAAATATACGCGACGAATAGATAACCTCCTCCTTTTCAAATTTTTGAAGTCGGTTAAAAACAAAAGCTCATTTCTGCTGCTAAGTACCTACTTGTTGTTTGAATGAGGTACCTTATGAAATGAATGATTGGTCGTTACTTACAAGCTAGTTCCAAAAAGTACCTACCGATGCCTACAAACTCAAGAAAATCAAGTTTTACTTACTTACCTTTCTATATCGTTTGGAAATTTTAAGAACGAGTACATAAGCTAAGCACTGTTTTTTATTGAGTTTAAGCAAACAAACACACTGTAATCATAATAATAACAACGATTATTCATTTTGTTAACACAAACACTTGACTACAAATTCGCTGCAACTTACGTAAATACGTGATAAACACCCGCGCTAGCGCTCGCGACAGTCAAAGAGAATATAATCACTACGTTTACGTCGACAGTCACGACTGAGCACTGTTTGAAACTGCCTGAGAATCTCTGTAAACTCGTAATGTCAATATGTGCGTGCGAAATGGTGCTTTGTTCCTGAGTGGGCTCTCTGTCTGGCGGAGCACCGCCACTACTTACTTTGTGCCGGGATACTGGACAACATTTGTGAAATGGCTGGACTATACAACCAAGTCCAGCCCATCTAGCAACCCTGTGCACCCGGTATCTCTAAACTAAAAAAACCATAGACATAGAAAAAAATTCGCAAAAACTTTGATTAAAATCACGGTAGGTAGGTAGGTACGATTATTTCCTCTGTGGATACGTCATAGAATATGAATATAATATTCTTGGTAGGTAGGTGTACAGACCTACTAAATTAAAGCACAGAAATATAATACCTAGTACAAGCACAGTACGAGTAGGTAGGTAGGTACTAAAGTAAGGCTTTTACCAAACACCTTGTATAACTTTGTGACTTTACTAAAGTCACAAAGTTATACAAGGTGTTTGGTAAAAGCCTTATAAAGCCGAATATGGTCATCAAACTGAACAACTTTTACTACAGGACCAACTCTGAAATCGCGAAAAAAAATCAGCTGTTTCATTTTGATTCATATATTTTGATATTTTCGTTATAAATTTTTATATGAAACAGCAGAATTTTTTATCGCGATTTCAATGTTGGTCCCATAGTAAAAGTTGTTCAGTTTGATGGTCCCTACCTACCATAATCGGATTTATAAATAAGGCTTTTACCAAACACCTTGTACCTACCTATTTGACAAACCACACTTGTTGTTACCTATTATACTTATAATCCCCTTTTATATTGGATATAAAAATAGATCTAATAAGTAGTTATTTTTGTTGATATTTGTCCGTAAAGCCACAAAGTAAAATATTTTAGCGCCGCGCCGTTGTGCTAGGGAACTCTGTTTATTTAAACCCAGACACGTCAAGACAACGTTGCATCATGGATGTTTTGTAAGCCGGTTCAGTCAGTTTTTCTTTCACTTCCATCCAGCAGCGGTAATGGTCATTGGTCACGCACGTCACGTTAGTTGTTTTCGGTTAGCGCGCACGAGAGCGCGCTTTATGTTTTTAAAAACCGTGCGCATTTTGGTGATAAAATACCGGTGTGATTTTTATATTGCGGTAAAAAACTTTTGAACAAAAGGAAGATTTAATGGATTTCGTGCATCATTCTTTAGATGTTATGCTTTAATCAACTTTGCCTGTGTTTTTCCTGAGATCTTGAAATCCAAATGTTTCCTTGTTAATTACCTACTTATGCAAAAACTTAATAAATATCTACCTACCTAAATAACACCTACCTACTTGGGTATTTATAAATAGACAATGAAATAAGCGAAGACCTTCATAAAAAAATCAAAGAAACACCTCGCGATCTAGATGTCTACCTACCTAGGTACCTACTTGTTATTAACTTATTACTACCTAACTAAGTAGGTACCGTAGGTACATAGGTAGATAGATTTTTTGCGTGACATGTTACAAAAAACCGCCGAATATGGTAGAAAGGGACCATCAAACTGAATTTCGGTACATTATGTACAGTCAACAGCACTACAGACTTAATAAGAGCTGTTTTCGTAGTTCAATTTTTTAACTTACCGTGCTGTCGTGCGTGCGTACTTAAGCGAGCAATAAAGGTCATTGGGCATTTTGTTCCAACATTTGACCTGCGGCGTACACAAACGAAATAGGGCTATATAATGTAGATAAATGTAACTGCTACTCAGTAGTATGGGTTGCATTCTTGCAGGACATGTTTCATTTTTTATCATTATATCATAGCATTTAAATAATAAATAAAATAAAATAAATAAATAAAGACAATAGAAACGTTTATTATGCTTGTACAACACATTTTCTTGTGAAAATGTGTTGTACAAAAAAAAGCCGAAAGTAAAACTTCTGTTTTATTAACAAAAGTTTAATAACATTAAATATATACCTACTTACAAACAAAATGTAAAATAACTTTTTTCTGCCAGTCGGTAGGTACATAAAAAATAGGTAATACATATTTTTAAAAGTGGGATTGAATTTTTTTAATTTTAAACTGTGGGCCTGCCGCCCAAGTAGCGTCGACTTCGCCGTCGACTTCATTTGACAGATGTTTGTAATAGGTACATTGCTTCGTTTCTTTGGTAAGTCTTTATTTGTACCAAAAAAAGTAGCAATGTATCACATCCATCTGTCAAATGAAGCCGACGGCGAAGTCGACGACACTTGGGCGGTAGGGCCCCTGGGGGGCTACTCAAATGGCCACTTTTCCATTCGTTCGCTAACTTTAGTCTTAAAAATAAGCAATTAATGATCAAGTCAGACATCGCAAGTTTATGTAAATCACAGACATTGTCGTATTGTATGGAATCGACAAGCCTACGACACGTTATTTTGGTGTTTGTGGCTTATTTTTGATTTTTAAGTTAGCGAACGGATAGAAAAGTGGCCGTTTGAGTAGCCCCGCTTGTTTGGTTTCTGTACGTGAACTTTCATCAAGCAGGTCGAATATGCCCAATGACTTTTAATTAAGATGAGGGCGCTACTTGAGGGATATCGTCGCCTTATGTTAAAATGGTCGCCTTATGGAGGTAAATTACCTACTATTTGGTAACCACACAGTCAGGCGACTATTATCTGGCAAACCGCAGGATTGCTTGCAAGTGGAGAGCAATTTTAAATTTTTATGATGATAGCTAGGTACTCTGAATCGGTGATCTGTGGTACCTATTACCTTTTCGGGCACCAGTCTGATAAATAAAATACAGTTTCCTATGTTGGTAGGTAGGTACTTATCAGAAAAAAAACACTAATAATATGAATCTGTAGGTACCTACCTAAACTACCTTGTACCAACAAACAAATGTAGAGTTGGTACGGATCAGGCGGGCGCCAAATTATTTAAAAAAATACATGTCGGACAGTACCTAGGTAGGTACCTATATGCACAGAACAAAGAAAAATTTTTCCCCGTTCTGTGCCTATATGAATTATAACTTTTCAACATTGGTACCTATCTATTGATTTAATGTGGAATGGGCCAAATATGCCAATGGTTATCTACAGGCGTTAGGAGCCGAACGTCCTAGATTCAAGCCATTTTTGCTTAGATCATCTAATTCTAAGCCTTTTCATGGTGGTTGGTCAATTATACCTACCTACCTACCACCTGTTATAATACAAAAATACCTTATTTAACATTGAGTAGTAATAGGTAAGGTAGGTACCCTATTTACTTAGTTTCAATGATCATAATTGTATTTTGTTGTGATACGGTTATTACATTACGTAGTCAATCCACCATAACCGGTTTTTCTACCTCTACTTTTTTGGTTTCTCCTTGTATGTTTTTCCTAAAAAAGTTTGATAATTTTCCGTTCCTAATCAAAACAAGTTGTTTTGTATGAAACTTGAGTATTCGTTTTTGATATATAGGTCATCGCACCTACTAAAAGCGGCAGGCTGATTATCTAATTAAAAACTACCTAGTCATTTGACAGATTAATTAATGTGATACATTGCTACTTATTTTTGGGGTAAAAATCATACCAAAGAAGAGTAGCAATGTATCACATTCATCTGTGAACTGAAATCGGTGGCTAGGTGGTTTTTAATTAGATAATCAGCTTGCCGGTTGAAGTTGAGAGACAGACTTGTAAACATAGGTAGGTACCTACTTAGATAGAAGGTAGGAGGTAAGTACTATGAAAATCATAAATTAAGGAGTTCAGGTATTATAAAAGTTGTTTTTAAATTAGCTACTGTTGTTAACTTACTTAGTAGGTACCTAGGTAGGTAGGTACTTACGCAAAGGTAGCTGCTTTTTTTCGTGGACTTGTTTATTTACTACGTGGACTAGGTAGGTACCAAAAGTTGACTTTTGTTATTTTTATGTCTCCCATATTTACGGTACCTAACTAGGTAGGTAGGTACCTAATTAGATTTTGAATATTATAGAAATTTTCGAATATTATTGTAAGATTTTCTTTAACCATAGTACGTAAAATCGCTTTCCTTTTATGATATAATGCTACGCAGTTCATTTAAAAGACGACAACCCTAACGGCGTCAGAAGAGATGAGAGCTACGCGATAGAAAGAGAGAAAACTTCTAGGTGAATATAACTGTAGCCGCTGTAGCGGTGTGCGATCTGAATTGCGCCTTATTGAGTCGCAGCAAGAGTCGTTATTCAATTAAATTATGTTGCGGAATGCGGCTTCTGTTGTACTATGTATTCTGTGGCGTAGAAGCTAGGGGCTAGCAAGGGGGCGGCTGCAGGGGCGCTAGGAGGAGCCAATGTATTTTCATAAAAAAGTACATTGGGTCCTCAGGAGGGGCGCACTTTTCTGACCCATAGCTAGAAAATAAGTCCAATAGTCTTGTGGCGCAAAATTCAAATCATGCTAAGGGCGCTCATTGTCCTAGAAATATGTCTTGGGGCGCAAAATTCAAATCTTGCTAGGGGCGCTTGTGATCCTAGAAATAAGTCTTGGGACGCAAAATTCAAATCTTCCAGGGGCGCTTAGACCCTTGATCCGACGCTCTGGTAGGAGTTACGCATCGCAGTGCAACAGACTATGTACATAGGTATATTGGTAATTCCGGAAATCTTGCATGTTGCATTACCTATCTATAGACTCGGAAGATAATACTAGAAAAAATATTACATTACAATAAATTTCAATACCTTCTACCCATTGTGCGTTGAGGTAATTTTTCAATGTTGACGACTCTCTATCTATATGAAATATACAAGGAGAAAAAAGCAGCCCTTGACGATTTTCTTGCCGGTTCTTCTCGTTACAAAGTCTCCCGCTTGGGGTTTGTGAACTTATAGCTTCTATGATATTCACAAGTGCTTGTAACAGCCTAGACTGAATAAATTATTTTGAGTTTTGAATTGTTATTCTATAGTTTTATTGGCTTTTAGGGAAGGAAGTCATGAGATTAATTTTTTTACTAACCACCTGGTCTATTCCACTATGATCACCATCATATGGTTCATCAGGACGTGCGTGCTACAGGTATAATTGGTAAAAATAGGGATCTTTTCATACCAACTCGTGAGATACTCCCTTCAAATTTAATAATTTATGACAGGTTTTTTGAGCCCAAAACAGAAGCCAACTTTATAAAGGATTTAATAAAAACAAAAGACATGTGCAAAGTGATATTGGCTGTGGTGCGATTCATTCGTGTGATCTACGAGACTGTTTTGGAGTTTTTCTTCTCACTCTACTGGGACCGCAAGAAGGTGCCCATTCCAGACCTTGACAGGAAGTATGCCTTCCTCTCAGAGAGCGCAGTAACTCTAGCTAAGAAGATAAAGAACAGGGAACTGAAGTCAGAAGATTTGGTACGAGCTGTTATTGAGAGGATAAAGCAGGTGAAAACTATAGTTAGTCACAATAGTTTTAATAAGTGAATATCAATGTTTTTGACCTTACAGGGGGCTTCGATGCATAGGTACCCATTGTTGTTGTTAATTTATTACTTACGCAGAGAAATTCCAAATGACTCACATGTAAAGTTTGATTTTTAATTTAAATTTATGTAGGTACTTAGGCATAAGAATAATAGGAACAAACAATCACAGAACCGAATTCGGGCAAATGACTTTTGCACAAGTGAGCCGGTGGCTCGTCTAGTTAAGTGATGTGATGACTGATGACCCGTGGACCCACTGGCACTACCCACTGGTGGGTCCACGGGTAAATTGCGTCTTCCTTTCGACCCACACTGCACTGGAGTATTAGAAACGTTTTTTTAAAACTTGTAATTATGTTATAGTCTCCCGGGATTTCTATCGTGGTCTAGACTCCTGACTCCTCTTGACTCGAGAGTCGGTCATTCATGGAAAGATTTAACTTCCGTAGCAATTATTGACCTCTTAAGCTTACGCACTCACTCGACATGAAATAAAACACTTTTTGCACACACCATGGTCACGGCAGCTGTTATGGCATAAGAATAAAAAGTTTTATTTATTCTTATGGTTATGGTGCCGAAACATCGAGAAAGTAAAAATTCAAACCAAATACAAACTAATTACCAAAGTAGTTTTAATAAAACAGCGCGAGCGCTAGTATCGGTTAAAAAGTGTTTTAAGTATGTACCTAGTCTTTGGTGTTTATAGTTTACCTTGATCACTGTCTGTGTAATCAGTGCCTAAAACGGTTACCTTGATCACTGTATAATCAGTGTCTTGATGATTGCAGGTTAACCCCATCATCAATGCTGTGGTGGACGAGAGATACGAGCAGGCTCTCGCCGAAGCAAGGGAGGTGGACAGCCTCATAGCTACTGGTGTTACTGACCTTGATAAAGCTAAACCGTTTTTAGGTCAGTACGCAGAATTTATGAACTGGCTATTGCATCATTGTTAAAGTCATTAAGTACCTGAATACCTGCAGTTTTTGTCTAGTCGAGTCGAGCATAAATTATGACCTTTTTGCTACGATATAAAGTCTTAAATATTAAAAATGTACATATCTTAGCTCTAAATTTTGGTCCTTTGAACCGGATACTAACCAGTAACCTTTATACAGAATGATGTATTTTTTATTTTAACATAAAAGGTACACTACGAAGAGGAGCAAAGTTCCCTTGAAATTTTAGCTACGACACACTGACATCGATCGGAAATCGCTGAAAATTGATAAAACGGTTGAAAACGGTATAAAAACGTCTAGCTAGTGTCTGGTTAAACTGCTGCGTTTGAAAATGTTGATCCTGTACACTCTATTCTATCTATATACAATACACTCTAAATATTGCGAAATATCAAATAACCTTGACAAAAGTCCAAGCTAAAGAAATATAATGAAAGTACCTACCTATAAAATTTTAATTTTGCTGTATTTTGAGTGTACTTTATAAGTACACTCAAAATACAGCAAAATTAAAATTTCAAAATTTTCAAATTTAACAGTGGTTGGAGATGACATGATTCACCGGCGAGACACTTACTTAAACTAGAGAGACGGTAAATTATGAAGAGGGATTTTTAAGTCCGTTCTAATTCTAAATCACAGCAATAATCATTCACCCATTACCTACATTGGTATTGTCCAGTTTTAAATAGCGTCCAAGTAAAATCTAATGTTTTCAGGAGTACCATTCACGACTAAGGAGTCGCAACCCATCAAAGGGTTGTCGTTGACATGGGGTCTTTGGTCACGCAGAGACAAGCGGGCGGAAGAAGACTGCGAAGCGGTTTATCGGTTGAAGGTCGCAGGCGCCATACCTATCGCTGTTACCAACCTACCGGAACTGCTTATTTGGTAGGTTTTGATATTATTCTTGGCTTTGTTTTAGGTATACTCTATTATAACTCCAGTGGCTGCCAGGGGCGCAACCCTCAGGGGGCGCACTTTGCTGACCCACTAGAAAAAGGGTCTTGACTTGACAGACAGATGGATAGACAGACAGACAGATGGACAACAAAGTGATCCTATAAGAGTTCCGTTTTTTCCTTTTGAGGTATGGAACTCTAAGAGAATATACGTCTTTGGTTAATTCAAATATTGCTAAGAGCGCTTATTACCCTAGAAATATGTCTTGGGGCGCAAAATTTCAATCTTGCCAGGTGCGCTTATGATCCTACAAATACGTCTTGGGGCGCAAAATTCAAATCTTGTCAGGGGCGCTCATGATCGTATAAATATGTCTTGGGGCGCAAAATTTAAATCTTGCCAGGGGCGCTCATGACCCTAGCTTACGACGCTGAATAACACAAAGAGATGTTCTCCAAGTGGTTGATTACTAATGTCAAGTAGGTACCTACTACCTAGCATAAAATGTAAGATGTTTAAAACGAGGTTTCGTCTCGTCGATCAGAGTTTTTTGTTCTTTGAATTGAGCCTGATTTCAAACGGTCACCATTGGTAGTAGTGACACAGAATATATAGTTACCTAATAGTACTAACGTGTAGTGACCCATATTTGCCCCATTTTTTTTTCTGGTATGTACCATCAAAACTCTTTGCCTGACCCCTTGCAGGTCAGAGGCTAGAAATCCTGTGTACGGAATAACGAAGAATCCCCACCACACCGGGAGGACAGCGGGAGGTTCCAGTGGGGCAGAGGCAGCCCTCATGGCTACGTACAGTACAGTCATTGGCCTTAGTAAGTAGCAGGCGGAATTAAGTTTTGTGTTCGCCTGTAGCACACTTCCGCCGCGAAACACCGCAGTAGGTTCCACCATGAGTGGGCAGTTCTCAAAAAACTTGCAGATCCCGATTTTTGGGTTGTCCATAGCACAAATTTTTTTAGGAAATTTGGGCAATAATTTCCGTAAAATAACTATTTTAGATTATTCTTTAAGAACTAGGCAATCCCATCTATATTTTTAAAGTAAGTATTATTGTTGCCATTATTTTATAAAATCCACTTAAAAATTGACAAATTTTGTTCCCCATACTGTCCAAAAATTTTTTCGCCGTGTTTCTATAAGAATAATTTAATATTTTACTTCTACGACCACAAATGTAATGGTTTTGGTGTACAATACCGTTAGAGAACTATCATAAAACATAATAATATTCGGAAAACAAGCGTTATTTCATATTTTTATTGAATTTTAAATTCTGTCCACGGGAAAACGCTCATCCTGACATTGTCCACTTAGTAACGTTAATAATTCGTATTAGATGAAATTTTTGCTTGATTTCGAGTATTTTTTATGGAAATGGCAACATTTTGATCATAAACAACGTAACGTATGGACAGTATTTGAAATACTAACAGTCGTAGGCCCCACGAAACGAGCGGCACTTGGGCAACTTACGATTTGTCACGGTTTTTTGTCAATATAGTTACGCAAATTTACGTAAAATTTGAAAAGTTGTGGTTCCTGCGATCACTGCAATATAAACTTATATGTCTGAGGTTTAAAATCACATCAAATATATCTAGGGTTCTAAGATAATAACAAAAATATTTCGATTTACTTGCGTCGAGACCCCACCGCGTTACGTCAGGATTGTTACGATTTGAGCTGTAACGTATAGTCTGACAAGAAATGTAACTAGCCTGACAGCGTAAAGTTGAAGACACACTGAGTGGTACTAATTATTTTTAATAATGAAAAATTCAGTAATGTGTGTTATAATTAATATATTTTTATTATTAAAAAATACATCAGATATATGTACACAAATAGTAATTTTTTTTTTGGTCGGCACTTTCTATTTTGGACCAAAATATATGAAACCTGGGTGATGTTTTTTCAGTTATTTAAATAAGTAAAAAATTCAGTTTTGTCGGATTTGAATCTTAAATTTTTTGTACTGTTTGTTATAAGATAATAAGCTCATAGTCTGAAAATGTGATTCCATGTTCAATATGCTTAGTGTGTCCTAAACCTTGGCATGTCAGTCTCGTTACTAATACGTCAGGGTGAGTTACTGTCCATTATTTATTTCACAGAAAAAAGTTAATAAATAGACGATTACTGAGCTTAAGTAATAAGATTTAATATATTTAGGTACCTACATATTTTTAAGCGTTATAACTTGGTTGTGATTACATAATGTAAAACTAAGAATAAGTTAAAAAAAAGTTAAAGATAGACTCAAATTTATTACCATCGTAACGAAACGTATTTCTATCACGATTTATTTATTATTTGTAAGAGAAAGTGAGATTTTTTTGTGTTTAATTTGTTTTATATATTATTATATTTTTAATTAAACCAAATTTAGCACTTTTATGTGTGTATATTATTTACTACAATAAGAAACTCTTCGTAACGACCTGACCTATAAATTGTCTCTGATGATACAAAAAAGCCAATTTACTTAATAAAACTACAAAATAAGTGTGAACCTTTATGCATACATTAAAATTAAATATATTTTACACATACTCAAGTAGAAAAAGCAGTCATATCTCATCATTTTTATTTTTGCGTCATTTTTGAAAGTATCTGCAAGTTTTTTGAGAACTACCCGAGTTCGACAAGCAAAACAAATGCGAAATGCGAACAGTCTGGGGGTCAAGTCTGCTAATGTTTTCGTCAAAATCGTAGTTCAATGGTGTTTGAATGGTAATGCTTTTTGACACAGTTCTTGTTTCTTAAACCCCCTCTTCTAATCATAGATTTTTCACGCGCGATTCCACCCGATCGGCTCTGACCGTTGACACAATTTCAATTTTCAATTTCAATTATTTATTGACCATGTTATATAACATAGAACATTACATTTGGCATGTCATAGCGTTACATTATTTAAATAAATCTTAAATACTAGGTTTAAGTCATACATGCAATAAGTCATTCTACAATACTATTAATTACAGTAATTAAATTAAGACACACGCGAAAGTAATGACGAGAAACCGCTACGTAGAGGTGATTCTCATATAATATATCGTCGTCGATAGAACACAACTCATAGCGGAACCATGGTGAAACTACCGCGGTAACGCTGGAACGGTTTTGTCTTCTACTATTACGTATTCTGTGGTTTTGTGGCGGAGGTGTGCTACAGGCGTAATCGTAAATATTGATTGGATAATTAACCAGTTCTTAAATAAACCAAAAGGTTCTGACGTCGCCGGATCTACGAGAATACCTTCGTCCTACTGTGGAATGTTCGGCTATCACCCAACTGCAGATATAATTAACTTGAAAGGTAAATTAAGTACCTACCTACTTACTAACTTAATGTAAGCTGAATTAAGTACAAAGAAGTGCTATTTTATTACGAGCACTTAAACCTGTCCATTCAACTGACCTTAAAAGTTGCTTAACTTGCTCGCAAGCTATTATATCGTGTGCGAAAGAGAATTTAGTAACATTTACCGCACCCTGATTATCTAAAAAGAAACTATTTAGCGACCGGTTGCATTTGACATACATTGCTCCTTTTATTTGGTATGTTTTTTTTACCCCAAAGAAAAGTAGCAATGTATTACGTTCATCTGGGAACTGCGACCGGTCGCTAGGCGGTTTCTAATTAGATAATCAGCCCGCGGGTTTGTTGGAGCTCGGTGACGCAGTGGTTTAGCGCCTGGCTCTGCGATTGCGGACAGTGTCGTAGTTAGGGGCTGGCAAGGGGGGCGGCTGCCAGGGGCGCAATACTCAGAGGGGTGCACTGTGCTGACCCATAGCTAGAAAATAAGTCTAAGATAAGACTTGGGGCGCAAAATTCAAATCTTGCCAAGGGTGCTCATTATTCTAGAAATATGTCATGGGGTGCAAAATTCAAATCTTGCCAAGGGCACTCATGAGTCATGTCATGTCATGACCCTAGCTCCGGCACTTATTGGGGAGGTTAAGCAACTTTCGCAAGGGTTGGTCAAGGTATGGGTGACCAAAAATTATCTTGAGCTTCTCCGTGCTTAGGAAGGCAACTTAGCCGACGGTCCCGACTCCATTAGCAGTTATTAACACCCACCAATCCAAATTAGGCCCGCGCGATGGGCTATCATATATGGCCCATCCTCCTTATCCTGCAGGCCTGTGCCCAAGCAGTGGAGACAACACAACACAGTTTACACTATAAGCGGTTTTCAAAAGGCAGTTTAAGAAAAAAAAGTAGTTCATAAAATAGAACTAGATGTCGTTGTACTTAGTAGGTAGCTTTTTATGAAAAATATGAAATGTAATTACTTTTTTATTATACGTTTGTTGAGTATGTGGTTTGTTGCTTTGTGCGTTTTTCTGTGACCAATATGACCATTAGTGGGAAATAATATTTAAAAAATCGACTTAGTTGAAGTAATGCCATCTGTCGACAAAAAATTATACTAAAATTCTCAGCTGTCAGAAAACCGCTCATTATCAAATCAAGTCTGTAAGTGCAGTAGGCAATGAGGGCTTTTCCAAAGGACTAAAAACTATAGGATCGATAGATGGCGTTGATAAATTAAGCACTGTCAACTGAGGCGCGTTCAGAACCTGCGTTTAGAGTGCAACCAATCGCTCTAACGGCGTATCAAACATTAGAGCGTGAAGTTCGGTTGACACAACTTTGGTTGCACTCTGAGCGTAGATTCTGAACGCGCCTCAGTTGACAGTGCTTAATTTATCAACGCCATCTATCGATCCTACAGTCACGCGTACTCATTTCATTTACCTACCATTATTACATAATAATTTCATATTTTTTTATTCTAAATAAGTTCCTTATACCTACAACAATTTAATGGGTAAGTATAGTATTTAATCGGGTCGGGTAGGTAACAATAAATTCCCATTTTAGTTGGGTATCAAAAATACTAAATATAGCGTTCTGAAATACTACGGTAAGTGGGCGACGAACTGAGGCAGGCCTCCATCACTCGCTCAAGGCCACGCGTTATTCACCTACCGTTCGGCGTATCGTCCACGATACATCTGGCAGAGGGTGTCGCCGCACGCCCGCCTGAGCGCTCGCACCGCACGTTTCCCGCGCTTACTCCTCGAAATCATAGTGTATATTTTCTTTGTCGAAATGTCGAAACCACGTAATTATTGTGCAGTGGATGGGTGTCAGAGTAAAAAACAAATGAAAAATTGACATTTTTTCATTGCCGAGAGACGAACAAAGATAAGAAGCATTTTAAATCTTATCTTTATAACTATCTCAATTTATTTCTTTGAACATAGCCAACATAGGTACCTACTTAGATAGAAGGTAGGAGGTAAGTACTATGAAAATCATAAATTAAGGAGTTCAGGTATTATAAAAGTTGTTTTTAAATTAGCTACTGTTGTTAACTTACTTAGTAGGTACCTAGGTAGGTAGGTACTTACGCAAAGGTAGCTGCTTTTTTTCGTGGACTTGTTTATTTACTACGTGGACTAGGTAGGTACCAAAAGTTGACTTTTGTTATTTTTATGTCTCCCATATTTACGGTACCTAACTAGGTAGGTAGGTACCTAATTAGATTTTGAATATTATAGAAATTTTCGAATATTATTGTAAGATTTTCTTTAACCATAGTACGTAAAATCGCTTTCCTTTTATGATATAATGCTACGCAGTTCATTTAAAAGACGACAACCCTAACGGCGTCAGAAGAGATGAGAGCTACGCGATAGAAAGAGAGAAAACTTCTAGGTGAATATAACTGTAGCCGCTGTAGCGGTGTGCGATCTGAATTGCGCCTTATTGAGTCGCAGCAAGAGTCGTTATTTAATTAAATTATGTTGCGGAATGCGGCTTCTGTTGTACTATGTATTCTGTGACTGAGGGTTACTACAAAATATTGAAAATGGGTGACTTTAAAATACAAATTGAGTACCTAATTAATACTTATTCAGAGCGGGTGACCAAATTACTATTTGGGCGACAACCTTAGGGCACATAAAACATTTAAAATTTGGCATATATTTTATTTGAAAATGGTGACAATGAGGGCTTTTTCAAAGGACTAAAAACTATAGGATCAATAGATGGCGTTGATAAATTAAGCACTGTCAACTGAGGCGCGTTCAGGACCTTCGCTCAGAGTGCAACCAATCGCTCTAACGGCGTATCAAACATTAGAGCGTGACGTTCGGTTGAAACAACTTTGGTTGCACTCGGAGCGTAGGTTCTGAACGCGCCTCAGTTGACAGTGCTTAATTTATCAACGCCATCTATCGATCCTACAGTTTTTAGTCCTTTGGAAAAGCCCTCATTATACTTATCCTAATCGAAATGACAAAAATACCATG
Organism: Agriphila tristella; assembly: GCA_928269145.1. Lineage (NCBI taxonomy): Eukaryota > Metazoa > Arthropoda > Insecta > Lepidoptera > Crambidae > Agriphila > Agriphila tristella. Next base: position 22,435,994 of record OV743442.1, read on the forward strand.
TTGGGCAGCTTTAATCAGTTATATAGTTACCTAGGTACCTACTTGGCATAATAGTTGCCCACTGAGTATTTTTGTCACACATTTAGAATTTTCACTGCTAACCTACTAAATTTATTTATCTCCCACAAGTCCCACATGCAGTCGCCCGTTTAACGTTTTCTTGTAATCCACAGTTTTTCGCCCGTTTAGTTATTTTGTCGCCCGAAACATAAAGCGCTGCCAGGTTTCGTATTTAAATATCCGCCCATCAACAGTCGGCTTTAAATATTTCCAGTCACCCAATTAATTAATTCCCCAATTTAATTCTATCAAATTTATCATTTTATTAGTTAATTGTCCTATCAATTATCAGGGCTATTCCAACGGAGTGGCGATGAAGCTTCCAGTATGTTTTGCTTCGGCTTCATTTCGAAGCACGTGGGCGACCTGGCGCCGCTTACGGCGGTCATCGCCGGCGACAAGGCGCACATGCTGCGGCTTGACAGGGAACTTGACATGAAGGTAACGCGCATCAAGATTACCCTATAAATAAATCAACGGAGTGGCGATGAAGCTTCCGGTATGTTTTGCTTCGGCTTCATTTCGAAGCACGTGGGCGACCTGGCGCCGCTCACGGCGGTCATCGCCGGCGACAAGGCGCACATGCTGCGGCTTGACAGGGAACTTGACATGAAGGTAACGTGCATCTTACGTTTCTCTATAAATAAATCAACGGAGTGGCGATGAAGCTTCCGGTATGTTTTGCTTCGGCTTCATTTCGAAGCACGTGGGCGACCTGGCGCTGCTCACGGCGGTCATCGCCTGGGACAAGGCGCATTTGCTGCAGCTTGACAGGGAACTTGATATCAAGGTACGTAGTACTTGTTCTAGGGTCTGTGCATCAAGGTTTTACCATATGGTATATTCTTATGGTTTTACCCTATTTATAAAGTCGATTCACTATTTTTAACCGACTTCAAAAAAGGAGGAGGTTCTTAATTCGATTGTATGTTTTTTTTATAATTTTTGGCTTCTACAAGGATCTTTTGGCACGTGGCGAAAATCGGAACTAATTTTGTCAGCTAAAAGAAAGGGTACTGTTCAGTTCAAGTTCAGTTTAACAGGGAAAAAGGTGCCTTTGTAGCACTGTACTCAGGCTGACTTTGCGTACATAACAACACTGTCAACATCTCGCATCGCATAAAACAAGGCTATGGGCGTAGTTCTATGTTAAGTTCCCTAATATTCTTACCAAAACCATTTCTACTAAAGTATTTTGCAATCTTTTTTTCAGGATATAAAAGTATTTTTCACATCCTCGATAGATGATTTCTACGTAAGCCCTATGAGATCGGAATTGAAAGATGCCATGAACAGGTGCGTTGTATTCTCAACTATTTTTTTTAATTAATTGCATTGTACTTACCTACCTACTTCAAGAAGCTATGCATAACTACCTACAGATATATGAGCCCTCCACATGCGCATGCGCAGACCAGAGGCCACGCCTCGCCCTACACACGCTGAGATTTGGCCGGAAGGCCGCGCCTCTCCGTGCGATTCTGCAGGCCAGGCCCGTGCATATGGAGGACCCATTATGTTGAATATTTCTTCTAATTACTTCAAATTGTTTCACAGAGTAGTCTTGAAACTAGGAGAAGCTCTGCCCACTGAGAATAAGCCCCGGCCATATAACCACAAGTGCTTCGACTACATCACCAGCCTGTGGAAGTACTGGATGACCAAGGAACCTGAGGACTACTTCTCCATGTACACCGACGGGAAAGGCAAGCCAAACATGCTGTGTGAAATGGTGAAAAAAGTAAGACTGAACTAACTGATACTTAATTATAATAGGGAATATGCATAAGTCACCGATTTTGATAAATTTGAGCTTGATCGCTGCGGCCACGTATGAAAACATGATGGAACAGAAAAATATATAAAAAAATGATTTTTTTTTTAGTTTTATCACACAGGGGAAAAAAATTAAAAAATATTTAAAACACGACTGCCCTGCCAAAACGAACTAAAAAGTTAAACAACAAGTGTCATTGCAGTCGGGGGACCTTATCATGGAACAATTTTTGATCAAAGAGGTCCCCCGACTGCAATGACACTTGTTGTTTAACTTTTTAGTTCGTTTTGGCAGGGCAGTCGTGTTTTAAATATTTTTTAATTTATTTATTTTTATTTCACACATTTTAGTGACATATTATATAGTTTTGGAATGTGCTCATCAAGGCCTTTCATTTGATGCCCATATTGTAATAATAGAAGAAAAAAAAATTTTTTTCACATTTGAAAATGGCGTCGTACAGTCGCCATATTGAATTTTTCTAAAAAAAATATAGCCATTGTCACTTGGGATGTTGTAAGGATTCTAACGATACCCCATTTATCCAAATCAGTTCAGGCATTTAGAAGTTATGGTGGAATAAAGAAACTCACATACCCACAAACATACATGAACCCTGAACACATAACACTCTTTTTGCTTTGGGCAGTCGTGTAATAACGATTTTTTTTCTCATTTTCTGATATAATGCACTTAACAGTCGGATAGAATATCGAATAAGAAATAATATTTTGTATGACACATAATATGTACTTAGGGAGATATTTGTAAATCCTTGTCTTACTCCATAATAATGTGCCTGAAACGTGACATGAGTTGACGTCACAAATGTTGACCGTTTTGTATAGAGCCATAGCCTTCTTTAATTGCAAGCCGTGAACATAAGTTTGGCAACGTCTGTTACTGTCAGTTCGTGGTCATGTCGTCCGCCAGTCTCCATACTAAATGTATGGGAATATTTCAATTTTAAGAGGTCGATATTTTTATTCCTAGTAATCGTGTGAGGTTTAAAATATGAATATAATTTAGTTCTTTTATTGAAATGCTTTGTATATTAAACAATAAGAAAAATATCAATGTTAACCAGGAAAAAATGGCTGTCAAAGATATCATCTTTTTTGTTGATTTTCTTCAGCAGGGAGTTGATTAACACGCCCTCTAGCAATAAGTGATATATCATTAGAAAGGTCTTTTAAAGACAAATATTTGCTGTTAATATATTTTAAATCAATTGTTAATACTTTTGGAGTTAAAGGTTATTAAAGTATAAAAGTGGTTTATTGTCTATGGGAGTTGATCTACCACACCTATAGAAATGAATGATATATCATAAGAAAGGTTTTTGTATGACAAATATTTGCTGCAAACATACTTTCTATTAATTGTTAGTATTTTCGGAGTTTCAGGTCATTAATGTTAAAAAAATTGGTCAAGTTTAGACCGTTATAACTCTCAAAGTACTAATAGTTGACGTTTATAGTTTTACAATAAAGTGTTTCAAATTTAAATACGTTTCCAATGATGTAAGATTTATTGCTACAGGAGGCTTAGATCAAAATGCTCATCGTACTAAAGGACCCCCAAAAAGTTCAAATAATTTGACTCAAACCTTATGTTCTAATAAATAAATAATAATAATAAATATAAAACTTTATTGAAATAATCTTACATCACAATTTACAACTAGTTTAAACATAGATAATATAGGAAAAACAAATAATAAACAATTTTTAAAATAACTTTATACTATGTGCTTGACCACATGCGATGTTGCCGTTCTGCTCAACTTCAGGGCTTGGAAGATATAGAAGGCTATGATAGAGCGTTTTCGGCGGGTGCTGCTGCGTGCTAACTTCAAGTAATTCTATGTCACGAGAAAAAAACACAAGAAAAAAGTTTTAATATTACAGTTGATTTTCTCACGCATTATACTTTTGATTTTGATATTATTATATAGACGCAATTTAGATGGGATGACGCATTCGTCGCATTTATTTTTACACCCTTTATATTATTACAAAAGTAAAAATTCTGAATAAACTCTACAATTTGGCTGGTATACTTTTTTCCATCTGGGGCTCTATTTTAACACGTTTTTATTAGGTTGCTTTCTCGTTATATAAAATAAATTCTTCTGTAAATATTTATATTATAACTGTAACTCTGTAGTTTAGGTACTTCTTCTGTAAGTTTAAACCTAAAAACGTGGGGCGCATGCTAAAGACAACTTTACAAAAGCGTCCCACGTTTTTAGGTTTAAAACTTACAGAAGAAGAACCTAAAGTACAGAGTTTATAGGGTTATAATATAAATATTTACAGAAAAATTTTATTTATACTTTTTAGGATCTGTTTTTACTAGTATGTTTTAATTTAATGTTTTAGTCCGATTTTTTTGTAATAATTTAGTCCGTTTTAAAAACGTGTTTGTGAAAAAGATTTTTTGGAATCATTCAACGATCATTGGGCTAGCGTCGCCAAGCGCTCTTTACTACTAATTTCTTTTATTGTATAAGCATGCTGACGAATGAAAATGAGATTAGTAAAGAGCGCTCGACGTCAGCCGAATTATTTCAAAAAAATTACTGAAAAAAAACTTTTTTTTAAACACGTTTTTAAAACAGACTAAATGATTACCTACAAAAAAGTATCAAATAATGCTAAATGCTAAAGACAATATGGATGATAAATTTTACAAAATGCGCCCCACGTTTTTAGGTTTAAAATTTCTGAAGGGTTATAAATATTTAAAGAAAATTTTATTTTATACTTTTTAGTCTGTTTTTACTAGTCCGTTTTAATGTTTTTAGTCAGATTTTTTTGTAATAATTTTGTCCGTTTTAAAAACGTGTTTTTAAAAAAAAATATTTTTCAGTAAATTTTTATTTTCTGCTTTTTAGTTAACGAGCTAAGACTAAAAATATACCATCTCCTATTGGAGCACTCGTCAAGACGATTCAAACGAGCCCAATCTCGATGGGGTAGCGTGGTTTTATTAAAGAGTTCCTGTGTCCTTCCTTCGGCTCCATCATCAGACTCTGGAAACTATTTCCCAACGAAGAACTTGTCAAGACGATTCAAACGAGCCCAAATTTGATAGGGTTGCACGGTTTCAATATTGAGTTCCTATGGCATGGTCTTTCGGCTTCATCATCAGACTATGGACCTCGTCTCCCATTAGAGTACTCGTCTGGACGATGCTAACGAGACCAAACACGATGGCGTTGTATGGTTTCGTCATAGAGTTCCTGTGGCCTTCTTCCGGCTTCATCATCAGATCAGCTCAATTACACCATAATATTGCATTGCCTTCCAGTTCTGACCTATTTTCAAAGTTTCAAGTCTCTAGCTCATCGGAAAGCTAGGATAAAATCGTACGCAAACTTTGTGGAGAAACACACAAACAAACAAACAAACGCGAAAGCAACTTAATAAAAACGTGTTAAAATAGGGTTCACAATTAACAATGTACATTTTTTTATGATATCTCTTAAACCTGAGAAGTTATTATAAGAGCTAAAACACTGGTTTTTTGGGGGTCCTTATGACGTCATCGCGACGTACGCGAACCTTATGTCGTACGTGATAAAGCAAATATTGCATTGAGCTTGGCATCTCCTTCAAACTCTTTTAACTCATGCATTTCTAAACGGATTTCAAAAATTCTACCACTACTACTATAAACCTGTTATCAGTAACAGGTTTAAATCCTATAGTTTTATTGATATAAAATAATATAAACACATAATAGTTGTGTAACCTAGTGGAAGAATTTTTGAAATCCGTTTAGAATCCTCATTTCATTATGGTTGTTGTTTCTGCTGCCAGTTTTTCGGGCTGAGTAAGCATAGCCTGTACGTGATGATGCGCTTGGGAGGGCTGCAGCTGCTGCCGGCCGTCAACGCCGAGTGGGCCGAGAAGCTCACGCAGAGTGCTAAAGATGACATCTTTGTAAGTTTTTTAAAATATCAATAAATCAATAGCCTTAGTTTAGTACAGTCAGCAGCACATCAGACTATACATGTTGACCTTGAGACCGCCTTTATGCCGTACGTAATAAGAGCTGTTTTCTTAGTTCTACTGTTTAACCTAGCGTGCTGTCATACGTACGAACAGCAATCAACAAGCTCTCGATAGTATAAATAGATAATAGAGAAATTTCATTTCGCTTTTCGGCGGTAAATAGCGCTGATCAAATTTCTCATACAAAATTACTCTATCGAATGTTTTTACGTGCGTTATTATTTCTTTATCTGTATTTGTGCTATGGGTACAGTATTATCATTTTTGCATCGCTAGCATCACTAGTGGTACCTTTACCACAGAATACATAATACTTAACTTACTAAGGCTTTAATTATTTTAGGGCGGATTAAATTAAGGCGGACTTTATGCATCAGGAATTTACCCTGACGGAAAAACCTGACGTCATCCCGACGGCATGCAATCGCCTCGGGGTCTGTTACATTTTTGCAAATCCACTAATGCGAATGGACATTTGCACAAAGAACTACGGCGAAAATACCTATTAAAACGTTTAGCGTCGCCATACTTTCCATTCTCGCAAATGCCTCTCACGCAAAAGTCCATTTGCGCAAGTGGCTTCGCGTAATTGTCTTTCGCGCAAATGTAACAGACGCCAGGATGCCGTTTGGATGACGTCAGTCAGGGTAAACTCCTGATGCTTATAGTCCAAGCCTCCCTTACTTAGGTTGTGCAGAAAATAGTACTAATTTTACGTCGAAGGATTGTGATTTTGGGCCATAAGTTAATAAGTAAGGAGCTATACTATCTTTTCTAACCGTATCTTATTCCCCAGGCGCAGCTGGGCGACAATGGTGTGTTATTGCTGCCCTGCAGCCCCATTCCCAGCCCGTACCACTACTACATGTATATTACCCCCTACAACTTCGCACCATTTGCTATTGCCAACGTGCTTAAGTGTCCAGCTGTACAGGTTTGTACAGATTCTGTTAATTTTTCAACCAAAACAAGGTGACATTTTCTCACATGAAACATTCCTTACACTATTTTATATTTTTACAACGTGTTTCAAAAAACCCGTCAGATTAACTTTTATTATGTTGGTCCCATAGTAAAAGTTGTTCAGTTTGATGGTCCCTATCTACCATATTTGGCATTTTTTAAACACATTGTATAAACGTACAAAACGTGTGCGAAACCAATCCCTTAAAGTTCCCCACTATCTTTATCCTTACTAATATTATAAATGCGAAAGTCCGTTTGTTTGTTTGTTTGTTTGTCACGCCTTGACGACTCAACTACTGAACCGACCACCATGAAATTTTGCATACACGTTGTCGAGGGTACGTAGAAGGACATAGGGTACCTTTAATCCCGAAAAAAATATTATTCCCGAGGGATTGCATAAAAACTGTCCACGCAGACGAAGTCGCGGGCGGCCGCTATTAATATTATAAATGCGAAAGTCCGTTTGTTTGTTACGCCATCACGTCTTAATTACTGAACCGATCATCATGAAATTTTGCATACACGTCAGGGGTATAGAGAAGGACATAGGGTACCTTTCATCCCGCAAAAAGTATTGTTCCCGAGAGATAGCAAAAAACCTTTCCACGCAGACGAAGTCGCGGGTGCCTGCTTATAGTACTCTATAGATAGAACATATTTTTTATAATCACGAAGAGATTTTGAGATTGCTCGGTTTTATTAGGTAGGTACCTACTTATCAATGATGTCTTCCACAGGTACCTTTAGGCGTGAATAAGAAGAACATACCTATAGGCCTGCAAGTGCTGGCAGCGCCGCACAATGACGCCCTCTGCTTGACAGTCGCCAAGTATCTCGAGGCAGAGTTTGGAGGCGCCGTTATGGCTTGCAAAATCAAATGAAGATAATTTATGTAATGTGATATTGTTGCTTTGGCTAGGGTTGCTCAAAGTTGTGTGATTGTATATTTTTTATAACATGTTTAGGAGAAAGAGTATGTACCTCGCTAAGACAGATTTTTCATGATGCACTAAAACATAGATTTTTAAACACTGTTTGTGTAACTAAACACATGTTTAAATGTGATTTTTGACAATATTGTTTGAAAAAGACAGCATCACATTTAAACAGTTGTTTAGATAAACAGTGTTTAAAAATCTTTTGTAATAACACGGAAACCGTGTGTGTGTGTGTTATTAAAAATCTTTTGTAATAACACGGTTTCCGTGTTTGACTAAACACCTGTTTAAATGTGATGCTGTCTTTTTCAAACAATATTTAGTCAAACAGTGTTTAAAAATCTTTTGTAATAACACGAAAACTTTTGTACTTAATGCATATTGTAGGCCAATAGTTAAACTGAGTCTGTCGAGATCTGATAATTTTCTGCTTTCGATATGTCCAAGCATTGCCAGGCAAAGGAGATGTCCCAGCGTTGCCCCAGTTTCATTTCATTTAATTACTTACATAATTAAAAAATGCTGATTACATTTTATTTTGGTATCAAGAATTGTTTTATATTTAGAAAACAATTACAAAAACATTAAGTTGTTTTCTGAAGTATTTTGTGAAAATATGTAAGTAAATTTTTTATTTATTTATTTATTTTTATTTTTTTATATTCAGGCAACGGTGACCCATAGATTAAAACTTAAAACTAAACATATATGTATAATTTATAAATAGTACTCTTATGATAAAAAATTGTGATTTAAAAGCGTTTTGACTTAAAAATCCCACTTTTTAATACAGAAAATAATTATCAATCTGATTCTAGAGTAAAATACCTACTCTGACATACTACTTTGATTAAGACACAATAGACTTTCATTTTTTGAGAATGGTGGGGCAAATGACATAGGCGCGATGGGACATGTCTTTTGCCCACCCCAGAACGTTTACTAAAAAGCGACAATTATTTATACAAAAGACACCACTGAAGGCAGGGACGTATTTCGGATTTCTGCGCCCTGGGCGAATACGATTGGGCCGCTCCTATACAGGGTTACTAACTTTTCTAGCCGCTAAGCCGCCATATCCGGACACCATTTTGTATGAAGGGGGGCAAGAAAATGCTTGCCCAGTTAACACGGCCGTGCCGCGCAGTGCGATTTATAGTCGGTTTTATGCATAAATCTCGTAATCTCATCTGTGTCTCGTAAAAAAACGGCTGCATAGTGCGATTTTTAGTTAATTTCATTCACAAATCTTGTTATCATACCTGTCTATTGCAAAAAACGGCCGCGAAGCGCGATTTTTAGCCTATTTAATTTTTTCGCGTGCGGTCTAGATTAATATTTATTCTTATGCTATTGGTCTAGACTAGACTGAAAAAAAAACTGAAACGAAATGACAGCTTGAGTATTCCGTGGAGTTATTTATTTTTGGGTAGGTAGGTACATATATTATTTATATATATATTATTTCTATATGCATTATGTAACTCTTGTGGGTGATACATTGTGAACTTAGGTAGATTTTATAGACAATAATATTTGTACATATTGAATCGATATTTTTGTAAATTTTTATTTTCTTAATAAAATCTATTGATGGATACAATTTCATTTCCTTTTTGAGAGGTCGCAAAAGGACGCACAGTCAAAGGAGACTATCAGCAGTAATTTATTTCCACTGACGGAAAAAACCTGACGTCATCCGGACGGACGGACGGCATACAATACAATCGACTCGGGGTCTGTTACGCTTGCGCGAAAGACACTTGCGCGAATGGACATTTGCGTTGACATTGACATTTGAGGGAATAGAGCTCAAATGTCCATTCGCGGAATTAACAGACCCGGCACGCGGTGTTTCATGCATTGCATGTCGTCCGGTCCGGATGACGTAAGGTTTTTTCCGTCAGGCAGCAGGGTAAATTCGTACCCTACTGTACCCTACCGAAATAAACAACATAATCAGACGACAACCACTACCATTTGAGGGCGTGGCCTACCCTTGATAGGCCACGGTAATCACTTGATTCCTACACGCTTGATGTCAAGTTAGATAACCACAATGTGATTGACAACAACCTGAAAAAATTACGGGCTTGACAAGCCATGCTTGACCATTTGAGGGTATATTATGTTTTATGAACGCATCCATAATTTGACCTTGAATGACATTTACTTTGACAACTTGCAATCAAGTTTGGTTTCGAGCTGACTTTCGTAATAATTTTTCGCGGTGACCTTTCGATCTGAGATAATTCAAGTTATTTGTGAAGAATAACTAGCGAGGTCCTCTCGTTATTAATAAAGCCGTAAAAATTCATTCATAAAACATGCCGGGTGTAGAAATTATTAACACTACTCCATACGAAGGTCAAAAGCCGGGTACAAGTGGTTTACGGAAGAAAGTTAAAGTTTTTCTTCAAGAAAACTATACGGAAAACTTTATTCAGAGCATATTAGATGCTAATAAAGACGCACTAGTGGGTTCAACGCTCGTAGTCGGCGGAGACGGCCGGTATCTCGTCAAGGAGGTTGTTGATAAAATCATCAAAATATCTGCTGCTAATGGGGTGAGTCAAGTTTAAAATAATATCTTACAATAAAATTGTAAGTTTCCCCTGGTTGAAAAAGTGATTTACATAAGGTTATACTGTAAATTACATTTCCTATTTTACTAATCCACAATGTGGTAATTATAGCAGGTTATCCAATGAATACCAATTACTAACCCGAAAAAGTAGTTGAGAATATTTAAGTGTTTTCAACAAGAACATTATTTATGTATCACTCCTCGCTACCATTCTTGCAGTTGCAGTATTTTTAAGCATTAGGGTGCTTGGCTAGTATGAACTTCTCCGCTACGCGATTTGGGAGTTGGCAATTTTTTGTTGTTTTCAATAATCCTGACCTTTTGGTCAGGATTATTGAAGAAATCCTGGAAAGTTTCAACTCTAGCAAACCAATAGTACCAATAGTTGTTAAAGTTCAACATTTTGTACTGCCATTTTTCTCCGCCACATGAATTTGGGTATGGGGGGAGGGGGATCCCCCTACCCCCCAACTCCGCCCCTAGTAAACATATACTTCCAGAGATATTCAAGAACAGACTACAGAAATAACTTTTTTATACTCCAATTTAATTTGGAATCGAACTTGCTTTATTCCTGTAGGTCCCGGGCAGTGTAGCGTGAGCCTTAAATTTCGAGGTTATTGTTTTATTTAATAACTTTTTTATACCTCAATTTAAGTCCCCCCCCTTATACCCCCAAACCCTAATGCAACAGTCTATATACAAAATTTTTACCTTCATAACCTCAAACTTTAACCTTGAATATCTCTGGAAGTGTGTGTTTGTGGGGGGGGGGGGGGTTCACATTTTTACCGGGTGCTTCTACACGGAGCATGTGCTTTGTGCATGTTGAGGAGCAGGTTACTTATGTGGGGGTACGGGTAATGCTATGGAGCTGGACCCGCTTTACGTGTTTCCACAGAGCAAGTAACCAGCGCAAGTGCTCAACTTGCGCGGGCTACTTGCACCTTGTATAAGCACCCTTAGTTTATTGTTGTATCATAGTCCACCCCACCCCTCTATAATTCAGTTAGTAATTATTTCCTACTTATTGTAGGTTGCCAAGTTGCTAGTTGGTCAAGATGGGATACTTTCCACACCAGCTGTCTCTTGCATCATCAGAAAATATAAAACTCTAGGTAAGTCAATGAAAATCAGAATTATTTATTATATTTCTTTTAAAGGTATGATTCCGATCTCGGCAGCAAGCAGCAGTGCTGCCGCAGCAGGGTGCTCCTATGAGCGACACTTCTCCGCTCACTTCAAATTGAGCCTTTTAACCATTGTATTACAGTTCAATTTGGAGCGCACTGCTGCTTGCTGCCAAAATCGGAATCATACCTTTGGATAAAAAAAGGCACTGACATAAAACATTAGAAGAATAAAGACATTGAAAAGTTTTCAAGTTCAATGTAATGGGCAAAGGTAATCTGCCTTGTAGGAGGGGGGGAAGTAGACTGTAACCCAGTGTGGACCCAGCTAGTACGTCGTCGAGTCAGTACAGCTATTAAATTGTATGTTCATGCAATATAATTCGTTATTACCTTAATTATACACAATGACATGGCAGTTTTCTCTTCAATGGAATATTTGATTTGTCATGATAAGATTAAGTATTGCAGCATGTTTTGTAACAATTATCATGCTATTTTTTATAATCCAAAATCAAAAAAGAGTAATCATTGACCTTATTAAAGATAAGATAAAGATAAGATACCATGATCAATACAGAGAATGAATTCAAGTCCATTCTATAATAGGTACTTATTAGAACCTGAATTGATTGTGTGCGTTATAATAAAAAAAAAACTAGGAAACTCCAATTGTTTTCTATTCAAAATAACACATGGCGATTAGGAGAAATTATACAGTAAATTCGACAGTATAGTAGTAAATGAAATCAGATTGAATTTGTCATTACTATCCCCGTCAATTGGTAATGCGCTGGAACCTTGTCAAATTAACATACACATCATCGTCATCCGCAACTAAAAATGACAAAAAACAGTAAAATTCTAATAGGTAATATAATATATTAATTATTGAATTCTTATTTTCATTAAGAAAGGGTCTAGGTATATGAGAAAATTACAATTGTTTTTCGTTTTTCAGGTTAAAATCATGGCCGCCAGGCGCATTACCAATTGACGCGGATAGTACATTATCATAAAAAAATACTTTTCAGAAGTTAGCTCAAATAAGTATATGGGAAAACATAGAGTGGCCCCTATTTTATTTTGAGTAGAGTAGTATAGGAATATCTTAAAACTATTAACAATAATAATATGGTTAACATGGTTGGTATAGGTGGAACCAAATGAAATGATTATACTGAAACAGATGATAGTGTTGCTAAAATTGAACATTTCTCTGGAACTTAGGTCAAAAAATAAAAAAAAAGAAACATTATCTCATACAAAATTGACCAACTTACTATGGAAAGGAGAAAAAATATGTTTTTTTCGACGTATGTTCCTTAGAGAAAGTTGTTAAGTTCAGTTTAAGCAACACTACCACCTGTTTTAGTATTTGTTTTATCTCAGGCATGAAATACATAGAAGTGATACGGTGCAGATGTGAGACTTTCGGCAAAGGAAATACACGTATCGCCGCCGTATCTGCGCCTTATCTCCGCCGCATCTCTTCTGTATATTTCACGCCTTATGTGACAAACTAGGTGGGATCGTGCTGACCGCCTCCCACAACCCTGGCGGCATCGACAACGACTTCGGCATCAAGTTCAACTGCAGCAATGGCGGTCCGGCCCTGGACGCCACCACCAACGAGATATACAGACTCACTACAGCCATCAAGCAGTATAAGATCGCCAATGAAATCACTTGTGCTATAGACAAGATCGGCACATATACATTTAAAGTAAGTACAGTATGCAATGAAAGACCCTAACCACCTCCCACAACCCGTGTGGCATTGACAACGACTTCGGCTTCAAGTTCAACTGCAGCAATGGCGGCCCCGCCCTGGACGCAACCACCAATGAGATATACAGACTCACTACAGCCATCAAGCAGTATAAGATCGCCAATGAAATCACTTGTGCTATAGACAAGATCGGCACATATACATTTAAAGTAAGTACAGTATGCAATGAAAGACCCTAACCACCTCCCACAACCCGTGTGGCATTGACAACGACTTCGGCTTCAAGTTCAACTGCAGCAATGGCGGCCCCGCCCTGGACGCAACCACCAATGAGATATACAGACTCACTACAGCCATCAAGCAGTATAAGATCGCCAATGACATTACCTGTGCTATAGACAAGATCGGCACGTATATATTTAACGTAAGTACAGTATGCAATGAAAGACCCTGACCGCCTCCCACAACCCGGGCGGCATGACAACGACTTCGGCATCAAGTTCAACAGCAGCAATGGTGGCCCCGCTCTGGACGCCACCACCAACGAGATATACAGACTCACTACAGCCAACAAGCAGTATAAGATCGCCAATGAGATTACCTGTGCTATAGACAAGATCGGCACGTATACATTTAACGTAAGTAGTCAGCAATTAAAGACCCTTAACCGCCTCCCACAACCCGGGCGGCATCGACAACGACTTCGGCATCAAGTTCAACTGCAGCAATGGCGGTTCCGCCCCGGACGCCACCACCAACGAGATACAGCCATTAAGCAGTACAAGATCGCCAATGACATTACCTGTGCTATAGACAAGATCGGCACGTATACATTTAACGTAAGTAGTCAGCAATTAAAGACCCTGACCGCCTCCCACAACCCGGGCGGCATCGACAACGACTTCGGCATCAAGTTCAACTGCAGCAATGGCGGCCCCGCCCCGGACGCCACCACCAACGAGATATACAGATTACAGACTCACTACAGCCATCAAGCAGTATAAGATCGCCAATGACATTACCTGTGCTATAGAGAAGATCGGCACGTATACATTTAACGTAAGTAGTCAGCAATTAAAGTCCTTTATTTTTTGTAAGTAATTTAGTAGTATTATCCCCGTCAATTGGTAATGCGCTGGAACCTTGTCACATTAACATCCACGTCGACGTGATCCCCAACAAAAAATGACATGAAACAAGAAAATTCTAATAGGTAATCTAATATATTAATTATTGAATTTTTATTTTCAATAAGATAGGGTCAAGGTATATAAAAATTTTACAATTGTTTTTCGTTTTTGAGGTTAAAATCATGGCCGCCAGGCGCATTACCAATTGACAGGGATTAGTAGTAACATATATTTATTTTTATTAATCGTAAACCAAATCAATATTTAAAAAAAGCTCATGTGATAATCTTTTAAATTGTCTCTAATATTTTTTGAATAACACTTCAACAGTTTTCATTCTTTCTGTAAGTTTTAAAATTATTTAAGTATTTTATTTTGTTCTTAAGAATGAAAACTGTTGAAGAGTTATAAAAAAATATTAGAGAGTATTTAAGAGATCATTACATGAGCTTTTTTTAAATATTGACTTGGTTTACTAGTAATAAAAATAAATGTGTTGGCTGCGCTAGTAGTACTATCTACAGCGCCTTAATACCTTATTGCTTTGTCATTGCAACTAAAGAAAAAAATTGGTTATTTCGCAAAAGTTGCCACATTTTGCTGTTTTTCTGGCTACTACTGCAACAAACTATATTTTACTCAGGATATTGTTTGTAAATAAACTATAGAACCTTAGCTTCAATTCGATACATTATGTACTTAGAGTCCCCGCAAACTACAGACCAAACTATCGGCCGATAGTTGGGTCAGGCCTTTAGAAGTATTCAAGTGCGCACATTACAACGATTTGGTATCGGCCGAATCTTCATATTAAAAACGGTCCTACCCAACTATCGGCCGATAGAAAGTCTGTAGTCTGCGAGAGCTCTTAGCAGGCCCGGATCTAGGGGGGGCGGGAGGGGGCACTTGCCCCGGGCGGCGAAGACTAGGGCCTGCGGCCGCCGCCCCTTAGTCTTCTCAAGCAAGTTATGCAAGTTAAGTAGGCAAGGAAAACGGGGCGGCCGGCGGCGCGGGTATTGTTACCATCTGACAGGCATTTGCCGTATTTGACAGGGATTTATAGGTAGGCGTGCGGGGAATTTGTTGAAAATTGCTTCGAAGAGGGCGGCAAATTGTCTTCTGCCCCCCCTTTCGAAAACGTAGATCCGGGGCTGGCTCTTAGCGAGCAATAAGTTTAATTAGATAATAAAAAACTAATTTGGCGCCATAAAAAATTTATTAGAACCTTCTTATCCCTAGATCAGTGGTTCTTAACCTTTTTGGCTGGCGACCCAAAGTAGAAATAAATTTGAAGTCCGCGACCCTAATCCTAATATTTTTTTTTATTTTTTAGTGACAGGTACTAAAATGATATTATGTTATTAATTTTATGACTAGTGACTACCGCTTTAATGACTAGTGGCCGCCCGCGACTTGTCTGCATTGACAGATTTTTGCTATCCCTCGGGAACTGTTTCTTTTTTTTCGAAAAAAAAAGGATGTCCCTTTTCTGTACCCATCAGTGCCGGTTTTAGCACTGCCAGCGCCCTGGGCGACATTTCTACGGGGCGCCCCCGATCTGAAATACCAAGATTTTGAATTTTACCTGTTAGTTAAAAAAACGGTCGCGCAGAGTGATTTTTAGTCAGTTTCATCTACTAATCTTGTAATCTTGCTTACTTATAGTAAAAAAACGGCCGCGCAGCGTGATTTTTAGTCAGTTTTATCAACTAATCTTGTAATCTAGCTTGTTCATAGAAAAAAATGGCCACGCAGCGCGATTTTCAGTCAGTTTCATAGACAAGTCTTGCTTGTTTATAGTAAAAAAAACAGCCGCGCAGCGCCATTTTTAGTCAGTTAATCCACAAATCTTGCTTGTTTATACTAAAAAATGGCCGAGTAGTGCGCTTTTTGGTCAGTTTCATTCGTCGCGTTGTCGCTCGTCATCAGGCAACAATACGATTGATAGTCGAACGGTGGTCGGGCATTTTCAGCGATCCGAGGGCGGCCAATGCAGTGGCAACGCTTGCACCGCCCTAGAGCCGCTCCTTGATTTTACAATGGCCAAATCTAAACGACACATGGCAGCGAGCGATGAAATTTCGGCGAGATATTGCCAAGATGTTCTGATTATGTGTTGCCACCATAACGATTTTGTCTCTAAAAGGGAATTTACGATAGTAATTGTAGGACTCGCTCTGAGCGAGTGTGTATGAAGGGACGCCTGCGGCTGCGGATATAAAGGGCGGCGGCGCCCCTTATATCCGCCCCACCCTAACGCCGGTAGTGCCTGTACCCCTGACAACGTGTATGCAAAATTTCATGATCGGTTCAGTAGTTAAGAAGTGAAGGCGTAACAAACAAACAAAAGGACTTTTGCATTATTAGTAATGATGCCGATGCCCGCACTTGCCTCTTTGCGCTCCGCGTGCTCCCGCCGGCCCATTAAATTAAAACTCAGAACTAACATGTCGCGATTGTGAACTGATGGCAGTAACACTGCCTTTAGTCTTTGTTCTGTGAGCAATGAGAATACTTTGTGTAATGACATCGTCGACCTATCAATAAAAAATTAAAATGATCACAATTAAAAACGAAAAATTTCATCACTTTTTAAAGTGGGGGCCCGCGACCCAACCGAATACCTCTCGCGTCCCGAATTTGGGTCGCGACCCGCGGTTAAGAATCGCTCCCCTTGATGGACAGGGTAATTAGTAGTACTTTTTGATAAAATTAGTGTGAGTTGCACCAAAACGCTGTCAAAGTTACGGTTATCGTCAAATGAGAATGCTACCTATTTGTCACGTCAAACTTGTCAAAGGACATCATGCTGGCTGGCAACCTCTTTTTTTGGCTAACCTGTGCTTAACCGGTACTTTACAAGCTTGTTATCTTTATAGTTAGGTAGTGCAACTCAGCCTTAGTTTTTCATATCTGTGATTTTGTACTTTTACTGGATTTTGCGTTTTTTTAACAGAACTAGTCCCCCTTAGATTTATGGCTCGCTAAGATAAGGGCGCCACTTGAAGGTGATTGTCGCCTTAAATTACTAAATATCATATCATGCTCTCTTTAATCATTTCTGCGGTGGTGTCGTATGAGGCGGGTCGTTACGTTCCCTCAAATATGGTTGAGCGAAGAGATGGCTGGTTCATGCGTCATGTTCGTGAACTGGTGCTGCCAGTGGGAATGGGTTTGCTTCTGACTACCTATCTTAATGCATAGTGAATTGTATGTTTTTCTTTTATTTTTATTTATTGTAACAGCCTAGACTGAATAACAAGTTCAAACTTTGAATTTAGCTTAAAATCTGTAAATTGATTAAGAAATTTGAAACTCATTAAGAAATGAGCTAATTCAATAATGTTATTTATTTGTTAATCTTTGTTAATATAAAGTCTGGAAACGATATACATATTTGTAAATATCGTTCCATCTGATTGATAAAGCTGACAAGTTTTTTGCGCCCATTTTCTTGTCAGTTAAAAGACGTCATAATGGGTGGTAGGGTAAAAGAATTGACGATTTAAAAATGCTTATTATGTGAGCTTATTTAAATAAAATATATGTCACTTTCACTTTCACTTTCACTTTCATAATTTTGTCAATAGGTTGAAGGTCGTCAGTTTACTGTGGAGGTCATTGACTCCGTGAAAGATTACGTGGACTATATGAAGGAGATCTTCGACTTCCCCAAAATCAAGTCCCTCATACAAGGGTCGGAACAGGGGAAACCGTTCAACGTACTCATCGATGCTATGAGCGGAGGTAAGGGTACTTGCTGTTGGGTGTACAAAAAGAAAATGACTTTTTTCATTTGGTGCAAGGAATCGTCCGAATAGAATGCGACTACGCGATCATCGCGCGAGTAAGTTTCTAGACCAGGGATTGAAATAAAATAAGTACCGTTAAAAAATAACGATACAAAAAAAATAACGTTAAAAATATCGTTAAAACATTTTATCGGTAAAAATAACGTTAAAAATATTGTACCGGTAAAATTACCTATAAATATAGCGTTGAACTTTACCGGTACAATAGTACCGGTAAAATTATCGGGAAAAAAGTAACTTTATTAATTGGAATAACGTTAATTTTAAAGTAACGGTAACAAAAAGTAAGAAATAACGTTAAAATTAACGTTATTTACTGAAATAACCTTAATTTCAATCGAATCGAATCCGTACAGTTCCGGTTAAGAATAGGACTGTCCCATCTCATCCCGTGGGTATCGTAGAAGGCGATAGAGGGAAGTTATAGGGACCCGGCGCAGACCATCGCACAAAGGGTCACTCGAATGGCAGCGAGGAAACTGTCAACAACAGCATTCCCAAGGAGGGAGGCAGGCGGCCGATCGTAAAATTTTGCCAAAACCTAATGCAGTATGTATTACATGCTGCGCCGACCCCAATAGTGGTCGTTCTACGAGCGCAAAATTTTATTTTGTGTAGACATAGCACTACAAATAAATTGGGATAAGGACAGGAGGATGATGAACGTTAATTTCAATGTAACGTTATCCAAAATAACTTTATTTATTGACATAACGTTAATGTTAAAATTAACGGTAAAAAAGTAAGAAATAACGTTACATTTAAAAATAACGTTATCATTCCCTGTTCTAGACACTATGCCGAAGTTACGCGACCGAAGTTCGGCGGTAACGCTTTTATGAAAAAAAACACGACGTAATTTCGGCATAATGTGTCAGTCATTCAAATAGCATAGCGTAATATTGCCGAACTTCGGACGCGTAATTTCGGCATAGTGTGTCTGGACACTAAGCGTCGCGACGCGACCATCGCGTATTCGCGCGATGACAAGAAATGTGTGTCCTAATACAACGCGAACGATCCTCGCGGGAATGAGAATCAGCAACTATTTTTGTTTAGTAGCTTATCAGAAAGCCACCACAATTATGCCACCACATGATTAACTAATGAAAGGACATCAACACACCCAAAATGCAAAAGTGCTTTATTCTTATAGATTTTGTCTACCTAAGTATTTCTTATTATGGCACCGAAGCTGTAGCACCGCTATACTCGATTTTAAAAGACTTTTTTACCGGCCAAAAGACTTATTATGTGTAAGATGTTGCAACTTCCCCCAGTTCAAAAACAACTCGTTCATGGAGAAGGGTAAAATTTACTGATTTCTATCGCCCGTAGACACGGTCTCTGGAGGGGAGTGATGTAGCGGCATCTGTCGTACCGCCGCACATACCTACACATGGTTGCAACAAAAACTCACCACCATGTGACTAGATAGCGCTAGTGTCGTATAAACACAAAGATTAGTAAGGAACAGCAACTCGTAATATGGAGAATATATGGAGAAACCTACACCTCTCTATCGGAGTTTTCTCAGCCACCAAACTATATATACAACTTCCAACCGTCATCGGTTGGACCGCGGTCCCCGGGCAAATACCACCCAGCCCTGAGGAAGATCTTCCACTTTGGCCTTCCTATCAGTGGCTACCTCTCCATACAACCATACTTCATTTCCTACATAAGACTTATTATAATTCTTATTATGGCACCGAAGCTGTAGCACTGCTGTACTTGATTTTAATTGAGTTCAAAAAGTCTGTCTTTTCATACATTTTGACACAAATGTGAAGTGGTGCTACAGCTTCGGTGCCATAATAAAAAAATGCTTAGATGGACAAAATCTATCAGAACAAATCACTTCTGTCTCTTGGCTGGCACTTTCATATTCGGACCAAAAATGTATGAAACGTGGATGATATCCTTTTCACGATATCTCTTAAACCTCAGAAGTTATACGAGCTAGAACAGAACGCTGTTATTTTGGAGGTCCTAATGGCATCATCCGCCACGTACGTGAACCTTACGTCGTACGTGATAAAGCACATATTGCATTAAGCTTGGCATTTCCTTTAAACCCTTATAACTCAACCATTTCTAAACGGATTTAAAAAATTTTTCAATAGGGTTCACAGCTCTGAATATGTTTTTATATTATATCAAAAAACTTAAGGATATAAAATTTTATCAACAGTGACCGGTCCGTACGTAAAACGCATATTTGTGGATGAGCTCGGTGCTTCGGACAAGAATGTCCGGCGAGTCATCCCATTGGAGGACTTCGGGGGCGCGCATCCAGACCCCAACCTGACCTACGCAGCTGACTTGGTAGAAGCAGTCAAGAATGGAGATTACGACTTCGGAGCTGCGTTTGATGGAGATGGTGAGTGATTTTTTTCAATACATTTACTCGAAAATGTGTGCTTTCGATGACAGTACAGCATGCGGAAAGTTGATTTTACCGCACGCTCCGTGCGTTTTTGTTTAGGTACCTACGTTTTTTTAGTTTCTTTTACAAATATACATTGTTTTCTCGCAAATGTACTGAAAAACTTCGTATGGTATGGTAAACGGTTGTTAACTTTTTTTAAACTCGCGACAATTATAACTCGCCTACTTTTTGAAAACCTCCCCTTACCAACGTCCATAGAAAGTTAATTGGATAGGCATGAAGAAGATGATGTTTTCGGTATAGCATTTGATTGAAATAGCAAGTCTATATTTTTGTAACATTGTTCGCTGAATTCCCTTGGAAGCGTTGACTTAGAGCGCGCGATTAGAAGCCGTCAGAAATGGAGATTTGACTTAAGAGCTGCGTTTGATGGAGATCGTGAGTAAAGAATCAAGTCAGACTGATATTCCGAAAACAGATGCCACTTTGAAAACTTTAGAAAATTGACTATTCTTTATCATGCAGTACTTACTCTGAACACTACACTTTTTTGGGTTCCGTAGCCTAAATGGCAAAAAATAGAACCCTTGTAGATTCATCATGTCTGTCTGTCCGTCCGTCCGTATGTCACCACAGCCACTTTATTCCGAATGTATTAGGACTTGAAACTTTGTAGGTAGATGTATTATGTAAACCGCTTTACGATTTTTACACAAAAATTAAAAAAAAATGAGCTTGACATTGAGGTTTCTAAGACATTTTTTTCTCATAGTCAACCGTTTGAAAGATATACACTGCCAAAGTGGTAAAATGTGTCCCCCCCCCTCTAACTTTTAAAATAAGAGGGTGAAAAATAAAAATAAAATATATGCTATAGACCAGGGATGGCGAACCTTTATGTATCAACGTGCCATTTTTCTAAATGTTAATGTTTAATGAGGTCATAGACGTGCCGTCATCCATCAAGTCATAGCGTACCTAATGCATTTTGAGATCGGTGACGTGCCCAAAATCTTGTGTCGCGTGCCATCGATGGCACGCGTGCCATTGGTTCGCCATCCCTGCTATAGACTATAGATCTTCAACGAAAATTAGTTTGAACGAGATATACAGGGTCATTTTTGGACCCCTTTTCAAATTTTGTCAGGTCATTCTATAACAGCAGTACAATCAATTTATGAAGTAAAAAAAACTTTTTCACCTCTCCAGCACGAAAAGGCGCTTTTGTCACGTAAAAACTCGCAGCAAAATCGATTTTTGCTGCGAGCGTGAGGCAAAGTGCTTTTTTAATTTAAACACCAACTTTTAAAATAATTAAAAAAAGAAATAAAGTGACAGTGAAATTGATATGTGAGAAAAGGACAGATAGAGTGCTTTATAGTGTCATACATGAATTTAAAAGTAAAAAAATAAAATGCACGGATATACCAAGGAGTTTTAAATAAGGATTGTTAAAAAAGAAGGTTGATAATTCGAAATAAAGAATATGGACGTAATGAGGTCGCATGTATGAAACAAATATGAAATACTAAGAAAAAAAAATTCACAGATTTTACAGTCCCCGCAAGAATCGGAGCATTGAAAATGAACACGAAAATTTACGAATAACCATAATCAAATCAAATGCAAAGTCCTATGATATTTTTAAAGTTACCTAGGTAGTACCTATTTATTTATACAATTGTGACACTCGGCTCCGCCTCGTGTCACAAAAGCGCCCGCTGGCTGCCTCGATGCGGCCGAAATAATATTAACCAATTTTCAAAATTCCAACGAATGCACTTCTCGTCCACTTCTGCATCTTTTAACACTATTACCATGACGATCGGTCAATAACAGCCGTTTTTCTACAATTCTAAATCTAAAGGGACCACCTACAGGTTACAATTATAAACCGATTTTCAAAATTATTTCGCTATTTGATAGCTAAACTAATACCCTAGGACCCTTTTTTTAATTTTTTCTTAAGTTGGTTGTTTTTCCGAAATATTTACAATTTAGTGAACAAACATCCCCCAAAAAACCCGGAATTTTTGGAATTTCGATAAATTCCAAAAAAAGTTACCAGTAGATTTTCAAAATTCAAACGTTCACACGTGTCTCGATAAACTCCTCAACTTTTGGTACTATTTTTATTTCGATCCTCCCAAAATCCTCGGAGATATGGCCAAAAATACGTCTCAGGCGATTTGCATCTGATATTTAAATAAATAAGATGGGATATTAATGAATAAGAGAAAAACAACGTAATGTAATCAAAACGACGGGAATCTACTTTACTTTATGAATAAAAAATTTCAGCTATGTTTGATCGAACTATTTTTGTGATAAATTACAAAAATGAATACGTCCAACGATGGAGATAGTTGTCTAACTCCAAAAGAGTTAAGTGAACAAGTTTCTAATGCGGAATTAACACCAGGAAAGGCACATGAAAATTTTCTCGCTGGTAGAGGTGAAAAGTTGTATGTTTTACACGAGACCAAAATTTTGTTCTGCCTCGTGCCTTTAAATCACTCACTATGCTCAGTAGTCTATATTAGAATCACTCGCTACGCTCGTGATTCAATTCTAGACTACTTCGCTAGTTCGTGATTTAAAGTCGGCACTCGCAGCACAAATTGATTTTGGTCACTTGTATAACAAATAACTATTTTTTTACATTTTCACCCCAAACTTTTCCCTACACAAATTGAAATTGTTGTCACTGTTTGCGCGTCGCACGGGTCGACTCGTGCGAGACCCCTCCCGCCACCCGCTTTACCCCGCTCACGCCCCGTGCGCGACGGTGAGCGTGCGCGCCTAGATTTTTAGGATAGGAAAAGTGGCTGAAAACTGTGAATTTAAAAAGAAATAATTCATAATTATCTCACCAACTTTTTTTTATTACTTCCTTGAACTGATATTTTATTTTGAAAAGGGGTCGCAAAATTACCCTGTATTTATCAGTTTTCGAGATATAGGACATTTTCCAAAACCGCAAATATAACTTTGTCATTCATACAAACACGGTGAAAAACAAAGTTATTTTTGACGAAAAATAATAGTACGGTATAAGGTAGTCAGCCTTACGGGCGCGTGGCCCGACACGCACTTGGCCGTTTTTTCAACTTTATAGTGCGTTCAGTATAAGCGGTAGGGAAAGGAAACTAATTTTGCCAGTTGTCACTTAAGGGTCAGTTTCCAAAAACGTTATAAATTTAACAGGGAAAGTGGCGCCTCTATTGGGACGTCAAAATTATCGCACTGTAACTATATGACTATGATGCAAAGTTTTCTCTTTTCCCAGGCGACCGCAACATGATAATAGGTCGCGCGGCGTTCTTCGTGACGCCCTCCGACTCGCTGGCAGTACTGGCCAACCACTTGCAGTACATCCCGTACTTCAAGGCCACCGGCGTGAGGGGCTTCGCCCGCAGCATGCCTACAGCCGCCGCTGTTGACAGGGTTGCTATAGCCGCTGGGAAGGAGATCTTTGAAGTGCCTACAGGTAGGTTTGTGGTCCTTCAGGTCTTATTGGTGAAGTACTACCAATTGCAGTCCATTCCATACTTCAAAGAGACAGGCGTGAAGGGCTTCGCTCGCAATATGCCTACAGCTGCCGCTGTTGACAGGGTCGCTATAGCCGCTGGGTAGGAGATCTTTGAAGTGTCTACAGGTAGGTTTGTCAGCAAGTCTATCAGGTATCTTAACTTATTGGTAAAGTACTAAATTGGCAGTACATTCCGTACTTCAAGGAGACACGCGTGAGGGGCTTCTCCCACAGTATGCCTACAGCCGCCGCTGTTGACTGCAGCCGCTGGGAAGGAGATCTTTGAAGTACCTACAGGTAGGTTTGTCAACAAGTCTTTCAGGTACTATGGGCAACAGCGTCGCTTAACCAGTTTTCAACAAAATTCGTGTGCGCGCGTATCGCCCCTGAACTAAACGTATGGTTGTACCGGCGCGGCATGCAAGCGATTTTGACCTTAGCAGTGGTTAAGCGTCGCTGTTGCCCATGGTACCTATCTAACTTAGTGGCAAAGTACTAAACTTGCAGTACATACATTCCGTACTTCAAGGCGACAGGCGTGAGGAGCTTCGCTCGTAGTATATCTACTGCTGCTGCTAATTTTTAAAATGGGTGTATACCCTGGGGTATCCCAGGCAGCCCTACTCTATACCACCCCTATTCGTATAGATAGACCTTCTTCTACTTCTTATTTTTGTTTTGGCAATCTACTTTCCTCTTGGATGTAATTTTTGCCAGTTTCAAGTGTTGAATAGTTTAGTGGTAGGTATTGTTTCATTAGAATGCGGGTGCATTGCATTCCAAAGCTGCTTGGAGCATTTGGCACCAAGTATACAGGATGGATTGTTGAGACGGGACATTAAGGGCAGGTACCTTAACCGTTATAGTTACAGGAAAACGTTCCAGGGAGACCATCCATAACTTTTTGAGATATTCTGAACTGCATTCACAGATTTTGGAAATAAATTACCGTTAGCAAAAAAAAATGCTTAAATACCAAAAAAAATTTTTTATGCCAATCGATTCTATTTCATGTGGGGATCAAAAGACTCTATGGGACCACTTAAGGTATGAGTACTAGAAACGACAGAAATCGCCAAAAACTTTTCCCATACATTTTGTACGGAACAACGAAAAATCTTCTTGAAATATTTTTTATTGCCAAATGTTCCTATTTGTTACTGTTACCAAAATACTCTTTAAGGCCAACTAAAATTTCAGTACAGAAACTATGTAAGTCACACACAACATCGTCTTCAGACGCAGACACAATCCTTAATAACATTAGATCGAAAAAGTAGGTTCTGTACTCAAATTTCAGTTGGCCTTGAAGAGTATTTTGATCACAGTAAGAAATAAGATCGTTTGGCACTAAAAATATTTCGAGTAAATTTTTCGTTTTTCCGTACAAAATGTATGGGAAAAGTTTTTGGCGATTTATGACGTTTCTAGTACTCATACCTTAAATGGTTCCATATATTTTTTTTGATCCCCACATGAAATGGGATCGATTGACATAAAAAAATTTTTTTGGTATTTTAGCATTTTTTTTGCTAACGGTAATTTTTTCTAAAATCTGTGAATGCCGTTCAGAATATCTTAAAAAGTTATGGATGGTCTCCCAGGAACGTTTTCCTATAACTATAACGGTTAAGGTACCTGCCCTTAATGTCCCGTCTCAAAAATGCACCCTGTATCTACAATAAAAGTCTCAGCTTCACACAACCAAGATCGCGCCTATTTCAATTATCCCACATATTGTTCAGTTGCGTAGACACTTGTACCACAAAACTGCACCGATTTTAAGACACAATATCCACTATAAATCAATTTGCAAATAATTGAAATAGACACCGAACCGCTCTCGACAAAATGGCGCCAAAAACTCCAGATAGACCTTTCTTACGGCTGGATGATGAGGATTGGCCCTATAGCCATTGCAGATTGGCGGGCGAATACATCTTCAAATGCATTCGGAACCAACAGTTTAATGTGTCTCCAAAGCACGGAGGAGCTTGAGATAATACATTTTTCTTTTTACGTTGTTACTTAAATATCCGTCTTCTCAGGTTGGAAATACTTCGGCAACCTAATGGACGCTGGTCGGCTGTCCCTCTGCGGAGAAGAGAGCTTCGGTACCGGGTCCGACCACGTGCGAGAGAAGGACGGCCTATGGGCCGCACTTGCGTGGCTGTCTGTGCTGGCCAACACTGGGAAGTCGGTGGAAGATATCCTCAAGGATCACTGGGCGCAGTTCGGCAGGAATTACTTCACGAGGTCAGTAATTTGTTTGCTGAGAGTTAAAAAAAGTCAATATCAGGAATCATCCTATTAGCGACTACGCGATCATCGCAAGTTCGCGCGAATTTTAGTTGTACGAATCCGCGATCAAACATACTGATCTTGTATAGGCGGGATCGCGAATGCAAGTTACGGTTCCCGCCCACGAACGACTTTTTGTAGCTGCGTTAATCGCGGCGATTATCGCCCGCGAAATGACACGACAGAGGTTTTATTAGTAAAGCGCCAGCGACAAAAAAAGCGCCGCGTTTATTATTGCCGCGATTAACGCCGCGTTTATCTCAGCTGCAAAAAGTAGCTCGTGGGCGTTTACGTATTAAACTCTGTATGTTCTATTCTCGGCGACAAAAAGTCGTTAAGCGATTAATCGCTCGTGGGCGTTATCCCTTAAGATACCTATCCTAATTGGCATTCGCGCTATAATCGCGTCGCGTCATCGGTACGCTATGGTCGCGTCGTTAATTCACGCGATGATCGTTCGCGTTGTATTAGGACACACATTTCTTGTCATCGCGCGAACACGCGATGGTCGCGTCGCGTCGCTTACTCGCGCGATGATCGCGTAGTCGCGTTCGATTACGACGATCCCTGTGAGATCGTCGATTACGAGCGCGGCCCGCTAATTATTTTATATAAAGTACTGCTGCTGCACTGGCGCACGCAGCCCTGCGCTTGACAACAGCTGGCGTGCCTCGTACCTAGGGTTGCCAACTTTTTTTGGATCAAATATAGTAGTTTCAAGATTTTTAGTGTAAAAATATAGTAGTTGGCGAAAAAGTCCAAAAAAATATAGTAGGTTGCCGTTTTGTATGGAGGATTTTAAGGGAGTTGCATTTTTCATAGATACTTAAGTAAGTACTAACATTTTCATAATTTATTCAACAACCATAAAGACAAGTGTTTAATCACAAAAAATATTATGCAATTACTTATGTGCATATAAGTAATATTTTTTGTTTCTTTTGTTTAATTTTTTCACATGAAAAATATAGTAGTTTTGCCTACTATATATTTTTTCAAAAAATATAGTAGGCGAGTACTCAATATAGTAGGATACTTTATTATATAGTAGGGTTGGCAACCCTACTCGTACCATAAAACTCAGCGCGTGCGGCGATAAAACCACGCTCCTCGTTCAAAATGCGATAATTACGCGACAGTCGCTATTTCAGAATAGAAGAGAATAGAATGTATTTCATCAACTGTCAGCGAACAGATTGGTTTAGGTCTGTTCCCTTGTAGTAGTAGTTTAGCAAAAGAGCAAAAAGGGTAACTTTTTGTGGTCACTTTTGGCACTCGCTAACTATTACTACTACAACGAACTATATTTTACTGAGGTTATTGTTTGTAAATAAACTATAGAACTTTGGCTTCAATCCGTACATGTGAATTTTAGATACATTATGTACTTAGCGAGCAATAAAGGAGACGGTTGAAAATCGGTACTTGGCAACCATCTCTTACGAAAGTTATATCATTTGAAAGCTTATTTATTAAGCTAACATTTCCATTTTTTTAATTTTTTTTGTACCCTCGTTTAATTTTAAAACATAAAAACAATTAAACGTAAAGAGGGCTACCCACATTACGAACGCACAATTAAAATAGGCGTATCATTTATTTATAATATTGCACGTAAATTAATATTATTTATAAGGGGGAACCTGCTTTATTTTTATTAAGCTAAATAAAAAAAATAAATTAATAAAAGAAAAATAATGGATGATCGTCATGCTCTTGCTTGTCACAATTAATCTAATCTGTGAAAATGATGAATGGGATGAATGAAATGTCTATTCAATCAACTGTCAATATCATAACGGTGCATTCCAATGGACTAATCGCCTCGATTGTAATTTTATTTACCATTAAGGTATCCTCATTGAAATTAAACAATAAAAATATTGAAAAAGTGTTTTATTTAGAAATAACAACGATGTTCTTACATTACATTAGTTATTTGTTATACAAGTGACCAAAATCAAATTGTGCTGCGAGTGGCGACTTTAAATCACGAACTAGCGAAGTAGTCTAGAATTGAATCACGAGCGTAGCGAGTGATTCTAATATAGACTACTGAGCACAGTGAGTGATTTAAAGACACGAGGCAGAACAACATTTTGGTCTCGTGTAAAACATACAACTTTTCACCTCGACCAGCGAGAAAATTTTCACTTGACTTTCCTGGTAAAAAAGCTTAATTCAGCATTAGAAACTTGTTCACTTAACTCTTTTGGAGTTAGGAAACTATCTTGATCGTTGGACACATTCATTTTTGTAATTTATCACAAAAATAATTCAATCAAACCTATGCTGAAAAATTTTATTCATAGAGTCAGTAATTCCCGTCGTTTTGATTACATTACGTTGGGTTTTTCTCTTATTCATTAATATTCCGTCTTATTTATAATCATAAAACATATAATTTGTTAGTAAATTTCATTAATTTTTCTTATTTCATATTTGTTTCATACATGTGACCTCATTACCTTCATACTCTTTATTTCGAATTATCAACCTTCTTTTTTAACAATCCTTATTTAAAACTCCTTGGTATATCCGTGTATTTTATTTTTTTACTTTTTAATCCGTGTATGACACCATAAAGCACTCTATCTATCCTTTTCTCACATATCAATTTTACAAGTGTCATCCTTGTCACTTTATTTGTTTTTCCTTTATTATTTTAAAAGTGGTGTTAGAAATTAAAAAAGCACTTTGTCTCACGCTCGCAGTAAAAATCGATTTTACTGCGAGTTTTTACGCGCCAAAAGCACCCTTTTCGTGCTGGAGAGGTGAAAAATACATTACACGGATCCGTCGCAACTCGTTTCGATTTTCTCACCGATTTTTTGTAGGTGGTTGTCTAAATAGAAACTATTTGCGATCGGTTTCATTTCACATAGGTACATTGCTACTTTTCTTTGGTATGTTTTTTCTTACCCCAAAATGAAGTAGCAATGTATCACATACACACTATACATACACTGTCAAATGAGACCGGTCGCTAGGTGGTTTCTAATAAGATAATCAGCCTGGAAGCACACGGCGTTTTGCGGCAGTTGCGTCTAAAAGCCACGGTTGAACCGCGGCAGTGGAAAGGTTAAAAATATTGTACTTTCCATGGCGATCAATGACCTAGCGATTAGCCTGTTGGAATCCACCCATGAGTGCATTGCGTCGTACTTCTGTGTGTTGCCAACTAGATTATTTTATTTTATTTTAAATATTTATTTAAAAAGAACGGGGGTACTTTATATTCTAGTTTTTTGTCATATAATCAACAATAATATACACAACAAACAGTAAAAATTTCGTAGCAGATGGACTTCCAGTACCGCGGCCTTTGGAAAAACCATCCAAGTCCTTTAATTAAGATGACGGCGCCACTTGAGGATTATAGCTAACAATTATCCCCACAGATATGATTACGAAGAATGCGCGAGCGACCCCTGTAACGAGATGATGCAAGTTCTGGAGCGCAAGATCACTGAGGCTGGGTTCGTGGGCTCCAAGCACGTGGGCGGGGGGAAGACTTATGTGGTCAAATTGGCTGACAACTTCTCTTATATTGACCCTATTGACCAAAGCGTCTCTATGAAACAGGTGAGGAGATATAGCTGTTTGTTATTGTAGATAAATAATTTGAAGAAAGTCTAAGAATTTCCATCTTTTAATTGAGATTTTCAATGCAATTTCAATGTAATCCGCAAAGGTAATAAGCCTTGTGGGCCCCCCCTACAAGGGGGGGTCATGGTCCCCTGGGCCCCCCTGGATCCACTCCCGGACGATTGGTAGGTGTATGCATTTTAAAGCAGAGTAAGAGATAAGCTTAATTCATTATTGTTTAGTTAGTTAGATACTTGAAGTAACCATTGTAAAGATAGAAGGAAATAAATTACGGGTTCGTGGGCTCCAAGCACGAGGGCGGGAGGAAGACTTGGGGTCAAATTGGCTGACATATTCTCATATATGGACCCTATTGACCAGAGCGTTTCTATGAAGCAGGTGAGGAGCATTGGCGTAGGACGGCGGTTTCCGGCGTGCTAACTTCGAGTAACTTTATCACGAGAAAAAAACGCAAGAGAAAAGTTTTAATTTTACAGTTGATTTTCTCACGTATAATATTTTCGATTTTGATAAAAAAAAATTGACAAAAAGAATTCGCATGTTCTCAATTGCCAGGGTCTCCGCATCATCTTCGAGGACGGTTCCCGCATCGTGGTGCGCTTGAGTGGAACCGGCAGCTCGGGAGCTACAGTCAGGTAAACATTGTTGCACTTGGAATTACTAATCATTATTTTAATAATTTCTTAAAAAATCTACAACATGTTACAGTCAGTGGCACGAATCATGAAAATTTTTCGACGGAGTGGGGATAAGTTCGCGCATGTGCTCTTGTGAGCGACCAATAGCGCGCGCCCCTCTCCCGCCGCCCGCACCCCTCACCGCGACGCATGCCCAAAATACGCGTTCCGCGCAATCCCCACCCGATTTCATGATTCGTGCCACTATCTTAATAGTAAACTGAATGACTGACTGACTGATCTATCAACGCACAGCCCAAACCGCTGGACCAAGAGACTTGAAATTTTGCACACAGATACTTTATACAGTGTAGGCATCCACTAAGGAAGGATTTTTGAAAATTCCATCCCT
The DNA here is from genome assembly GCA_928269145.1 of Agriphila tristella. Classification (NCBI taxonomy): domain Eukaryota; kingdom Metazoa; phylum Arthropoda; class Insecta; order Lepidoptera; family Crambidae; genus Agriphila; species Agriphila tristella. The sequence continues at coordinate 22,467,014 of OV743442.1, forward strand.
AAGGGGATGAAATAAGGGATGAAAGTTTGTATGAAAGTCCCTCAGTTTTGAAGCTAGAATCTTCAAATTTTGTGTTTAGGCTGACGATTGAAAATTAATAAATACGGGTCTCAGCGATTTTCAAAATTCTACCCCCGAAGGGGTCAAAAGGGGGATGAAGTTGTGTATTGAAGAAAATCCTTCATTTTCGAAGTAAAAATCGCTATTTTATAATTTAGGCTTATGGATAGAAATCTAAAGCAATGTATATTGTTTTTGTTAGGATTTCAACTCCAAAGGGGATGAAATGGGGGTGAAAAGGGTTAAAAAAACCTAAAAATAGATATGGATGTCGTTATCGGGGTTTTGTGGGATGACGATTGCAAAAATGACATTTATTTTGAAGTCCAACCACGGTGGACATGATTTAACCCCTAAATGGGTGAAAATGGGGTCCAAATTTTGTATGGAAAAATAATATAAAATAGACATTACAACTTTAAACTTCGTAGGAGCACATCTAAAGATAAATAGGCAAATATATATTTTGTTATTTTGAAAATCAGCCCCTTAGGGGGTAAATGGGGTGAGTAAACATAAAAATCGATATAGATGTCGTTATTGGGGTTTTCTGGGATGACGATTGCAAAAATGACATTTATTTTGAAGTCCAACACGGTGGACATGATTTAACCCCTAAAGGGGTGAAAATGGGGTCCAAATTTTGTATGGAAAAATAATATAAAATAGACATTACAACTTTAAACTTCGTAGGAGCACATCTAAAAATAAATAGGCAAATATACAAGGTGTTTGGTAAAAGCCTTATAAAGCCGAATAGGGTAGATAGGGACCATCAAACTGAACAACTTTTACTATGGGACCAACTCTGAAATCGCAAAAAAAAAAATCAGGTGTTTCATACATTTTGAAATTTTCGTTATAAATTTTTGTATGAAACAGCTGATTTTTTTTTCGCGATTTCAGAGTTGGTTCCATAGTAAAAGTTGTTCAGTTGGATGGTCCCTATCTACCCTATTCGGCTTTATAAGGCTTTTACCAAACACCTTGTATATTTTGTTATTTTGAAAATCAGCCCCTTAGGGGGTAAATGGGGTGAGTAAACAAAAATCGATATAGATGTCGTTATTGGGGTTTTCTGGGATGACGATTGCAAAAATGACATTTATTTTGAAGTCCAACACGGTGGACATGACACATATGGACCTGGACATGCACATCCAGGGAACGGGAACGGGAACCGGAATGGGCACGGGCACGGGCACGGGAACGGAACGGAACGGAACGGAACGGAGCGGAGCGGAGCGGAACGGAACGGAACGGAATGGAACGGAACGGAACGGGAAAGGGAGCGGGAGCGGGAGCGGGAACGGAACGGGAACGGGAACGGGAACGGGAACGAGACGGTAACGGGAACTAGAACGGGACGGGTACAGGAACGGGAACGGAAGGGGTACGGGACGAGTACGGGACGGGATCGGACGGTAACGGAACGGGAACGGAACGAAACGGGAATGAAACAGGAACGTAACGGGAACGAAACTGGAATGAAACGGGAACGGAACGGGAATAGAACAGGATGGGAACGGGAACGGGAACAAGAACCGGACGGGAATGGAACGGGAACGTAAGACGTACGGGACGGTTAGGGGACGTTTTTGGGACGGGAACGCAGCGGGAACGGAATGGGAATTGGAACGGGAACTAAACGTGAACGGAACGGGAACGGAACGGGAATATAACGGGACGGGAACGGGAACGAGAACAGGATGGGAACGGGACAGGAACGGGATGGGAACGGGAACGGAGACGGAAGGGGTACGGGACGGTTATGGGACGTTTACGGGACGGGAACGCAAACGGGACGGGAACGGAACGGGAACGGGGAACGGGGAACGGGAGCGGGAACGGGAACTGGAAGCCTTGTGCGAGGGCTGCCACACGCGGCAAATGTCTTGCCTCGCGAGGCAGCGCGCTTGATGGGGACTCGCCTAATCGCGTAAAAATGGCTGGCCGGATCCTGGTTGAAAGTTCCTTAAAAGGATTTCGTCTAATATCCACGCGGACGAAGTCGCGGGCAGAAGCTAGTCTTAATATATAAAATCGTAAACTGAATGACTGACTGACTGACTGATCTATCAACGCACAGCCCAAACCGCTAGACCTAGAGACTTATGGGAATGAAACAGGAACGTAACGGGAACGGAACGGGAACGAAACTGGAATGAAACGGGAACGGAACGGGAATAGAACAGGATGGGAACGGGAACGGGAACAAGAACCGGACGGGAACGGAACGGGAACAAGAACGGGAACGTAAGGCGTACGGGACGGTTAGGGGACGTTTACGGGACGGGAACGCAGCGGGAACGGAACGGGAATGGGAACGGGAACGAAACGTGAACGGAACGGGAATATAACAGGATGGGAACGGGATGGGAACGGGAACGAAAACGGAAGGTGTACGGGACGGTTACGGGACGTTTACGGGACGGGAACGCAAACGGGACGGGAACGGAATGGGAACGGGGAACGGGAGCGGAAGCGGGAACGGGAACTGGAAGCCTTGTGCGAGGCCCGCCACACGCGGCAAATGTCTTGCCTCGCGAGGCAGCGCGCTTGATGGGGACTCGCCTAATCGCGTAAAAATGGCTGGCCGGATCCTGGTTGAAGGTTCCTTAAAAGGATTTCGTCTAATATCCACGCGGACGAAGTCGCGGGCAGAAGCTAGTATTAAATAAACCAAAAATAGGGAAATTGTTTCTTCGGACCATCAAACTGAACTTTTACTATGGGACCAACTCCGAAATCGCGAAAAAAAATTCAGCTGTTCCATACAAAAATTTATAGCCAAATGTATGAAACTGCTGATTTTTTTCGCTATTTTAGAGTTAGTCCCATAGTACAAGTTGTTCTGTTTGATGGTCCGAAGAAACGGTCTTCCCATTTATGGTTCATTCATTAATATGTATTTCCTTTAAAACGTAAAAAATATTCAGATTTAATTTCCATACTAACATTTTCATATTTTTTTTTATTAGCCGTTAACGCTATTGTAACAAGACTTGTAACAAATTATTGAACATTAAGCAAACTTAGCGGAAAAAAATAGTTTAGGCAACGGATAAAGTAGGTAGTCCTTTTCGCTAACAAAAAAAGGAGTCACTTTTATGATATTTTTTTTAATGCTAAGAAAACAAAATAAAATAGACCTTTAATGCTAGTAGTTGACGGCTATGTTAATAATTTGATATAATATCCAGAAACTGACAAATATTCTGAAGTACAGAAGGTTTGAGGTTTTCTATGTGTAAGAACAAACACCACTTTTATAGACGTGCCGGACTACAGCTGGGCCACAAAAAAAAAAGTTGGAAATCTGACTTTTTGACTATGCCATGATGAAGTCGATAATTTGTCGGAATTTGTCGCCAAAAAACCAGAATTTGTCGGTCTTGCGTTTAGGAGATACGTGTGGCTCAGCTGTAGAGACGTCTCTACAGTTGGGCCACACAGATCTCGAAAACGGAAGGTCGTAGCGAAAATCTGATTACTCGTATGTGTAGCCGGTAATTTGTCTCAGTTGTAGAGACGTCTCTACAGCTGAGCCACACGTATCTCCTAAACGCAAGACCGACAAATTCTGGTTTTTGGCGACAAATTCCGACAAATTATCGACTTCATCATGGCATAGTCAAAAAGTCAGATTTCTAACTTTTTTTTTGTGGCCCAGCTGTAGTCCGGAACGTCTTTTATAGGCAATACAATACCAATATAATTTCCATACAGGTTATACATAGACTCGTACGAGGCTAAAGACGTCCTCGGCGACGCCCAAGTGATGCTTAAGCCGCTCATAGAAGTGGCATTGCAACTGTCGCAGCTGCAGAAGTACACCGGCCGAGATGCGCCCACTGTCATCACGTAAATGCAACATCGGATTAACGATCTTATTTACACTAATATAGATGTTAAAATTCTCTGACGAGTTGCCGTATTGTTGTACAGTCGAGTTCATAAAAATATAAGCACTTGTGACAGATGTTGACTCTTATTACTAGAGACCGGATTATATGCAATTTAACTCCTTTTCAGTGGCAGTTGCATATTTTGCCAAAAAAATTGAAATCATGCATATTTACGCTCGATTTCGTTCATCGTTCAGCAGATGTCTAACATGTCCAAACAATGGCACTCAAATTTAAATTCTGCCCAGTTACCTCAGTCTAGGGGTGGGTCGTCGACGCTTTTTCAATCAACGAAACGAGACTGTTTATCGTTTACCGTAAACTAGTTTAATAAACTGTTTTTTTTTCGACTAGTTTAGAACAGTGAACTGAACATGAAACTGTGCCAGAAAAGTAGTTTAGTTGTCGTAGTCCATTAAAATGATTGATTATCATTAAACTACTTTCAGAATAAACTGTTTAGACAATGTTGTTGCTTGGTAATCGAGATTCAGTAAATTTGTAGCCGGTGAAAATGAACTTCCCTTCATTCTTTTTCCAGGCTTAGGACTGGCAGGCATCCTTACTAATATTATAAATGCGAAAGGCCGTTTGTTTGTTTGATTGTTTGCTTGTTTGTTACGTCTTCACGTCCTAACTACTGAACAGATCATCATGAAATTTTGCATACACGTTGTCAGGGACGTACAGAAAATGACATAGGGTACTTTTCATCCAGAAAAAACGTATAGTGCCAGAGGGATAGCGAAAAAACTGTCCACGCAGACGAAATCGCGGGCGCGGGCGGCCGCTAGTTGACAATAATATGATAGGAACTAATAATAATATACAGTACGCCTGGCATATTTAAAAGTTCATTTTATGTACATAATCAACTATGTATTTGTTATTTAGAATCATTTAGAATCAAGACTAATTGTCATACTGTCATTCATAGGTAAACAAAGTTCAAACATTTATTTATCCCAAAAAAAATAATAGATTTGAATCTCTTTTCCCTTAATTTTAAAGTTCATTTTAATAAAACACCGCCCACAGTGTCGTCGTTTTATCGTTTTATCAAGTGAGCGAGACGAGCGCACGTGATGAACAGAGATAGACGTATTGGTCGCCTCGCCGCCCGTCGCGCGGCTTCGGACCGTTCTAGCAACGTGCTGGCAACTTACGTTCACGCATAAACTAGTTTATCAGTAGACCATAAACTAGTTGAACAGTTGATGCCCAATAAACAGTCTAAAAAAACTGTTCGTTCATTCAACGCCCACGTCTACCTCAGTCCATGCCGCAGTGGAAGTAGAACGGTCCTTTTTATAAAAATATATTAAGCGATCATAGACACAATTTGTCTTCAGTAGGTATCCATTTTTAAAGGTAAACTTAAACGTGAAATAAATTTGGTAATTGATATTTTAGCAAACACGATTGTTATCGTTGAGTAATAATACCCTTTAAGAATAAAAACCTTAAGACGTTCTTTTTTATTATTTCATTTTGCATATTTTGGCCCTTTTTTAGGGTTCCGTACCCAAAGGGTAAAAACGGGACCCTATTACTAAGCCTCCGCTGTCCGTCTGTCTGTCTGTCTGTCACCAGGCTGTATCTCATGAACCGTGATAGCTAGACAGTTGAAATTTTCACAGATGATGTATTTCTGTTGCCGCTATAACAACATATACTAAAAACAGAATAAAATAAATATTTAAGGGGGGCTCCCATACAACAAACGTGTTTTTTTTGCCGTTTTTGGTACGTAACCCTTCGTGCGTGAGTCCGACTCGCACTTGGCCGGTTTATGTATTTTCGTACATATTTTAGCTATTTTTTTGCATATTTGCTTGCAAATTTTGGGCTTTTTATGTTGCATATAAGCAAACAAAGTTAATGAACTGTCAAAGGTGCGTACATGTTATTGAACGCGACTGTACAATCAACAGTACGCTGGGATAACACAACAGGGTATTAAATTTCAATAAATTTTTAACTTAAATGCAAAAATATTTGATGTTTTTACAAAAGATTTTTAAACTGTTTAACTTAGACACAGTTAAAATGTGATGTTGTCTGTTTCAAACAATTTTGTCAAAAAAGTGACAGCATCGAATTTAAACAGTGTCTAAGTTAAACAAGTGTTTAAAAATCTTTTGTAATAGCACCGATTATATTTCAAAATAATTGAAGATTTTTGACAGTTTTGTACTTCATGTGCTGTTGACTGTACTTATAATGTGTGTATAAATTGCGTTATGTTTGTAATTTGGAGTTTAAAATTATGGAAATAAGTTCTACATCTAAATACGGTTAAAAATTAATCCAAAATGTTCTATTTGTCCGCGTAATATTTGAGATAGATCTATGGTAGTGTAATAAGGTCTTTTGTTAATGAGGCATAGACATCGTCGAAACTAAAGTAAGACCCGCCCGTTGATTACGTTAGTTTCTTGGTAACAATTCTCAATTAAAATCGTTTGAAAGCGCAGTAACATTGCTGCTTTAAGTAAGATAGTTGTCACATTGGTTCTTACTAAAGCAGCAATGTACCTGCGATTTCTGTCAGAGTTGATTGTAACAAAGTTACAAAATCATGGACAGGGCCCTTATTTACAAACGTCGGAAACTTTCAATATCCGATGCTATGCTTTCCATATATATGTCACCGGCAATGTATGAAACGCAGGCATTGTATACAATGCCTGGCCCTTTTAGGCAATGTATGAAATAGAATGAATATTATTGTCTATTTCACACATTACCTAGGCATTCTATACAATGCCTAGGCATTGTATACAATGCCTGCTGGTCCACCGGCAATGTGTAAAATAAAAAGATTTTGATCGAGGGGGGCTCTAGGGGGGGCTCGAGGGGGGGCTTGAGGGGGGCTTGTGGGGGCTCGGGGGTGGCGCTCGAGGGCGGCTTATTGAGTTTGGAACCGAACCTGCTTTACTCCTGTAGGTCCCGGGTTAGGTTAGAAATTTAAGGCGAGTGTGTAGCGCAGCGGAGCGTGAGCCTTAAATTTCGAGGCTATTTTTTTATAACAGACAACAGAAATAAACTTATTTTACACATTGCCGGTGGACCACCAGGCATTGTATACAATGCCTAGGCAATGTATAAAATGAATATCATTTCATACATTGCCTGATCGTTTCAGGCATTGTATACAATGCCGGAGAATACACATTGCCGGTAACATATATACTCTATGGTTTCCGTATTCGAAATGTAAATTTTATACTACTCTCTTCCGACACAATAGCTGTCGGAAATGACGGAAAGACAAGTTTCAGACGTTTGTGATGTAAATAAGGCCCCAGCCAGGACTACGTAAGCATAAGAGCGGTGTTATTAAAAAGATTTTTAAACATTTGTTTAACTTAGACACTGTTTAAAAATGTGATGCTATCTCTTTCAAACAATTTTGTCGAAAAAGTGACAGCATCATAAATTTAAACAGTGTCTAATAGTACAGGTGTTTAAAAATCCTTTGTAAGAACACCGAAGGTTTTTATAATAAGAAGAAATACCGTGTCTATATAGATTAATATTAGTAAACCTATTGTCATCACATTCGCCATATTGAGCGAACAAAATAGGTTATGTTGGCCAAGCTTAGGGGGCGTCCATTAATTACGTGAGGTGATTTTGGCGACATTTTTTCGACCCCCCCTCCCTCTCTCTCCCTATAAATCTCACGTGAGATTTTTCAAAACATGTATTTTTAGTGTGATTACGTTAGGATTTAGCCATATTTTGGTATGAAAAATGTTTAACTTGATTTAACCTAATTTTTTCGCGATACTGTTCTTGCAGAAAAAAAATACGTGATATTTGCCGAGACCCCCCCCCTCCTCACCCCACGTGAGATTGGGTAAGATTAGGCTCGACCCCCTCCCCCCTAAATGCCTCACGTAATTAATGAACGCCCCCTATTAAATAAATTAGCAAAATATTAGTCTGTTATTAAGGCGACTTTTGTCCCTATTAAATGTACATTAAGGTTGAATTTTGAATTGAAGTCTTTATAAGATTATTTTGAACATCGTTCACTAAGCTATTCTAACGTTAAGTTTTTTATTTACAATTGAAATATTTTTGAGAATAACCACAATCAAATAAAACCTCCTTTCTATTATAGAGTCTGTACTGTCTACGGTGAGGTCAGGGGTTACCAACTTAGTCTCCGCCTGTTCTACCATACTAGATAATAAATAAGTAATACATACATAAGTTGAAATTATCCTCACCAAAGTTTTAATATATGAAAATGTATATACCTAAGTTATTCACCCACTTAACCAAGATTCAAAATTATACCTAATTTAAGACAAACTTCTATTTTAAGACTTAAACTTTATATTTTATATGTGCAATTAGTTGTTATTACAGGGTTATAATATTTTACAATGTCTAGGACATACCAAACATGTGTCTGACATTTTAAAATATTCATTTGTTTATTGGATTGCCGTTAACCAAATAAAAAAAAAGTTTTTAAATATTTTTATTGATAAATATAGTGTAGTCAAGAAAACAAGCTTATTAATAAGTAAATTCTAATCAAGTAAATTTTCAATCGTTTTGATATTAAATAGCTTGTGTTCTCGAATGATCAAATATTACAAACTGACATTATGTTTGGTTTTATTGTTGTTTTTATAAATACAAGTTTATCATTATTCTAACTAGTTTTACTTATCACTAATACGTACCTAAATTATAATTAAAACCTCACAAAACGGTGATATTACTAATATCTATTCTGTGACTGACAGTGATGCAACTGTAATGTACCATAGAGCTTCAAATATAACATTGTAGTACTAAAAAAGGTCACCGTTCAGAGGCTTTAAATGACTAGATTTTGCCTACATTATTTACAAAAATATTCATAAAAACACGCACTGCAAACACGAATTAAAAAGTTAAATAACAAGTGTCATTGCAGTCGGGGGATCGTTATGTGGCACAATACTTGTTCTTGTTCGAAGAGGTCCCCTGATCGCAATGATACTTGTTATTTAAATTTTTAGTTCGTTTTTGGCAGGGCAGTCGTGTTTTTAATATTTTTAAAAATTCTTTATTTTATTTACATACATTTTATTGACAAATTATATTGGTAAGTTGTATTCCATTCAACCAATTTGTTTGTTCAAGCAACATTTATTGGTCAACTAAATAGGATTACCTCATCCAATATACAACGTGTTAATATAGTAGATAGGGACCATTAAACTATGGGACCAATTTTGCAATCGCGAATAAAATTTGCTGTTTCATACAAAAATTACATACAAAAAAGTCTGGAACGGGTGGTAGGAAAATATAGACGATTCAAAAGTGCTTAACTATTAAGTTTATTTGAATAAAGCCATTTTGACTTTGACTTTAACGAAAATATCAAAATTTATGAAACAGCAGATTTTTTTTCGCGATTTCAGATTGTCCAATTGTCAAGTCAGAGTTGTTCAATTTAAGTGCCCCTATATTCGGTTTTAGGGGTCTTTTTGTAACACGTTGTACAGCTCGCGCGGCGAGTTAAGAGCGCTCGGCAAATGTAGAGGGGGTATGCGCAGTAGTAATTTATTATTAAAAAATGATACTGCGCATACCCCCTCCACACTGCCGAGCGCTCTTAATACCTTGCGCGAGGTATACAGGCTAAGATATTGTATTGATTCCTTGCTCGGTAGTTCAGTTATATAAAGAACTGCATAAGCAAGTTAACGGCCCCGAATATGAGGATAGCCGCGTGTATAAAAGCCTGCGTAAAAGTGAGCTGGCCGCGTAGTTGCAGCGAGCGCACTTGCAGTAGCGACGGCAATGCGAACACGTGCACTAGACCGCTCACCGCCCCTGTGTACCTGGGAATAAGGGTCAAAATTCAATAACTCTTCTTAGGCAATCTCCTTAGTGTTGGGACACAAGCATGGGTTTAGAGGATGGGCCTCAATATCTACGTATATACGGTATAATACGTGCACTAGAAACGCCAATAGCCCCTGTGTACCTGGGAATAAGGGTCAAAATTCAATAACTCTTCTTAGGCAATCTCCTTAGTGTTGGGACACAAGCATGGGTATAGAGGATGGGCCTCAATATCTACGTATATACGGTATAATACGTGCACTAGAAACGCCAACAGCCCCTGTGTACCTGGGAATAAGGGTCAAAATTCAATAACTCTTCTTAGGCAATCTCCTTAGTGTTGGGACACAAGCATGGGTTTAGAGGATGGGCCTCAATATCTACGTATATACGGTAAAATACGTGCACTAGAAACGCCAATAGCCCCTGTGTACCTGGGAATAAGGGTCAAAATTCAATAACTCTTCTTAGGCAATCTCCTTAGTGTTGGGACACAAGCATGGGTTTAGAGGATGGGCCTCAATATCTACGTATATACGGTATAATACGTGCACTAGAAACGCCAACAGCCCCTGTGTACCTGGGAATAAGGGTCAAAATTCAATAACTCTTCTTAGGCAATCTCCTTAGTGTTGGGACACAAGCATGGGTTTAGAGGATGGGCCTCAATATCTACGTATATACGGTATAATACGTGCACTAGAAACGCCAACAGCCCCTGTGTACCTGGGAATAAGGGTCAAAATTCAATAACTCTTCTTAGGCAATCTCCTTAGTGTTGGGACACAAGCATGGGTTTAGAGGATAGGCCTCAATACCTACGTATATACGGTATAATACGTGCACTAGAAACGCCAATAGCCCCTGTGTACCTGGGAATAAGGGTCAAAATTCAATTACTCTTCTTAGGCAATCTCTCCTTAATGTTGGGACACAAGCATGGGTATAGAATAGAGGATGGGCCTTAATACCTACGTATACGGTATAATACGTGCACTAGAAACGCTAATAGCCCCTGTGTACCTGGGAATAAGGGTTAAAATTCAATAACTCTTCTTAGGCAATCTCCTTAGTGTTGGGACAAGCATGGGTATAGAATTTTACTATGGTATAGAGGATGGGCCTTAATACCTATGTATACAAGGTGTTTGGTAAAAGCCTTATAAAGCCGAATATGGTAGATAGGGACCATCATACCGAACAACTTTTACTATGGGACCAACTCTGAAATCGCGAAAAAAAAATCAGCTGTTTCATACAAAAATTAATAACGAAAATATCAAAATGTATGAAACAGCTGATTTTTTTTCGCGATTTCAGAGTTGGTCCCATAGTAAAAGTTGTTCAGTATGATGGTCCCTATATACCATATTCGGCTTTAATAGGCTTTTAACAAACACCTTGTATAGGTTAATAGAACTTTATTCTCATAAAGACATAACATCACTTTGTATACGCTATAATACGTGCAGAAACGCCAATATCCCTTGTGTACCTGGACATAAGAGTCAAAATTCAATAACTGTTCTTAGGCACAAGCATGGGTATAGATGGGCCTTAATACCTACGTATATACGGTATAATACGTGCTCTAGAAACGCCAATAGCCCCTGTTTACCTGGGAATAAGAGTCAACATTCAATTACTCATTAGCAATATCCTAAATGTTGAGTCACTGGCATGGATAAAGAGGATGGGCCTTAATACCTACGTAGATCGAATAATTGGTACAATACGTGCACTAGACCGCTCATCGCCTTGCGGACCTTGACATAAGGGTCAAAATTCAATAACTTTTCATGGGCACAGGCATGGGCGATACCCATTCCAGTACGAGACTATACGGGGTTGGTGGGTTGATCGTATAAGGCTGGCCCCAGACCTACCGGTTCCGTTTCTTTGCTTTGCTGTGCTACCTTGCTTGAAAGAACGCCGGCCAACCAGGGTAATTTTCAATCTATCGCATTTTGGGACTAGACCAAATTGGCAAGATAGCCATTAGCTTGGTTTTATCAAATATCATCGCCTGGATTGCGAAGTAGGAAGCTTTTAGGAGATATGCCACCCTGAACATGGACTCCGATCGTTAAAAATAACTCGATCGCTTATTTATACAAGATGTTTGGTAAAGCCTTATAAAACTGAATATGGTAGATAGGGACCATAATAAAACTGAACAACTTTTACTATGGGACCAAATCTGAAATCGCGAAAAAAAATGAACTGTTTCATACATTTTGATAATTTCGTTATTAATTTTTGTATAAAACAGCAGTTTTTTTTTCAAACGAAAACTAAAACTTCTCATCGCACCCCAGACGACGATATTTGATAACACCAAACTAATGGCTATCTTGCCAATGTGGTCAGGTCAAAATATGCGATAGATTGAAAATGAGCCTCTTGGCCGGCGGTCCATGGTAGAACAGCAAAGCAAAGAAATGAAACCGGTAAGGTCTGGGGCCAGCCTAAGAGCGTATAAGAAAATAGGTACGCGACGAGTATGCTGCAGGGAATGATAACGTTATTTTTTAATATACTTAACGTAATTTCTTACTTTTTTACCGTTAATTTTAAAATTAACGTTATGTCAATAAATAACGTTAATTTAGATAACGTTACATTGATTTTAACTTTTAGATTTTTGCATTCACAATGCTATTTTTAAAAAATCGGCTCACCCGTAGCAACTTAGACGGGATCCCGTCTAAGTTGCTACGGGTGAGCCGATTTTTTCTAATATTTTTCATTATTCATTAATCTTAACGTTACATTGAAATTAACGTTATTTCAGTAAATAACGTTATTTTTACGTTATTTCTTACTTTTTTACCGTTTAACTTTTAAATTAACTTTATTCCAATTAATAACGTTATTTTTTTAGCGATAATTTTAAAGGTAAAGTTTAAGGGGCCGTAATAGGAAAACAGGGTTTGCGCGGGCCATTTTTTTATATAGAAAACATAAACTTGTAGTCACCAAAAAAATCATACGACAAGCTAAAGAGTTTCTCTAGTTGCTACAAACATAAAATTGTGTATAAACCTTACAGATGATTGTAAAAAAAAAACAGAAAATCTCTAAAAACGCCTAAAAAGCGCTTCTCGCGGGCCATATTTTTGGCGTAAATAATAGCGGAAACGCATTGAATTTTAAATCAAAATACACTTTAAGGTACTGTGCAGTACCTACAATGATTTTTTTCCCTTAGATATACTTTTATTTTGTATAAAATAATGGTTAAACTTCTCTATTTTTTCGGCCGAAATCCCCATACAAATTTGTATAGCGCTGCGTTGCAATTATATTAGCCGCGCTCACGCGCTCCGGAGCTCAGTGCCAGCCCGATCGTCAGAGTAGGAGCACGTCGCTTTGAGCCACGACCGCACCCGCGTATTCAAGCGTATCCATATACAAATCTCGTGCACAGTGTTTCGATTCACAATTTGCTTGATCAAAATTGTATAGTGGCAAGTATGAAAGTTATAGATTATGCTTCGAATTTACTGTGTAACTTATTATTATGAATAACTTCACGATATCTTTTATTATTTGAATTATTAGTTATTATTTGACTGGGTCCAATCCAGGGCCTGATGATGAAGCCGGAAAAAGACCACAGGAATTGTATGATAAAAACATGGTATGCCATCGAATTTGGACGCGTTAGAATCGTCTTGACAAGTACTCTGTCGGGAAGTAGTTTCCAGGGCCTGATGATGGAACCGGAAGAAGGCCACAGGAAGTCTATGATAAAACCATGCTACACCATCGAGTTTAGACTCGTTTGATTCGTCTTGACGAGTACTCTGTCGGGAAGTAGTTTCCATGGTCAGATGATGGAACCGGAAGAAGGCCACAGAAAGTCTATGATAAAACCATGCTACCCCATCGAGTTTCGGTTCATTTGATTCGTCCAACTTTTTGTTTTTGGGCCGATTTTGATGAAACTCTGTTTTTTAGGGTTCCGTACCCAAAGGGTAAAAACGGGACCCTATTACTAAGACTCCGCTGTCCGTCTGTCTGTCACCAGGCTGTATCTCATGAACCGTGATAGCTAGACAGTTGAAATTTTCACAAATAATGTATTTCTGTTGCCGCTATAACAATAAATATACTATAAATATAATAAAATAGATATTTAAGGGGGGCTCCCATACAAGAAACGTGATTTTTTTGCCGTTTTTTGCTCAATATTAATAACGACAACAGGTAGACAGTTAAAATTTTCACAGATGATGTATAACTGTTCTTCTGTTACCGCTATAGCAACAAATACTAAAAACAGAATAAAATAAATATTTTAGGGGGCTCCCATACAACGATCGTGATTATCTGCCGTTATTTGGTACGGAACCCTTCGTGCGCGAGTCCGACTCGCACTTGGCCGGTTTTTGTTACTATTTAGACAATAAAACAGCAACGCAATAATATTTAAAAAAAATCCAAGATGGCGACCAACTTTTTTGTTTTTGGGCCTATTTCGATGAAACTCGGTTTTTAGTACTATTTCGACAAAAAACAGCAACGCAAGAATAAAAATTGAAAAAAAAAAGAAGATGGCGGCTAACTTTTTTGTTCTCGGGCCGATTTCGATGAAACTCGGTTTTTGGTACTATTTCGAAAATAAAACAGCAACGCAAGAATAAAAATTGAAAAAAATCCAAGATGGCGGCCAACTTTTTTGTTCTTGGGCCGATTTCGATGAAACTCGGTTTTTGGTACTATTTCGAAAATAAAACAGCAACGCAAGATTAAAAATTGAAAAAATCCAAGATGGCGGCCAACTTTTTTGTTTTTGGGCAGATTTCGATAAAACTCGGTTTTTGGTACTATTTCGAAAATAAAACAGCAACGCAAGAATAAAAATTGATAAAAATCCAAGATGGCGGCCAACTTTTTTGTTCTTGGGCCGATTTCGATGAATCTCGGTTTTTGGTACTATTTCGACAATAAAACTGCAACGCAATAATAAAAAAATAAAAATTCAAGATGGCGGCCAACTTTTTTGTTTTTGGGCAGATTTCGATAAAACTCGGTTTTTGGTACTATTTCGAAAATAAAACAGCAACGCAAGAATAAAAATTGAAAAAAATCCAAGATGGCAGCCAACTTTTTTGTTCTTGGGCCGATTTCGATGAATCTCGGTTTTTGGTACTATTTCGACAATAAAACTGCAACGCAATAATAAAAAAACTAAAATTCAAGATGGCGGCCAACTTTTTTGTTTTTGGGCCGATTTCGGTTAAACTCGGTTTTTGGTACTAATTCGAAAAAAAAACAGCAACGCAAGAATAAAAATTGAAAAAAATCCAAGATGGCGGCCAACTTTTTTGTTTTTGGGCCGATTTCGATGTAACTCGGTTTTTGGTACTATTTCGAAAATAAAACAGCAACGCAAGAATAAAAATTGAAAAAATCCAAGATGGCGGCCAACTTTTTTGTTTTTGGGCCGATTTCGATGAAACTCGGTTTTTGGTACTATTTTGAAAATAAAACAGCAACGCAAGAATAAAAATTGAAAAAATCCAAAATGGCGGCCAACTTTTTTGTTCTTGGGCCGATTTCGATTAATCTCGGTTTTTGGTACTATTTCGAAAATAAAACTGCAACGCAAGAATAAAAATTTAAAAAAATCTAAGATGGCGGCCAACTTTTTTGTTTTTGGGCCGATTTCAATGAAACTCGGTTTTTGGTACTATTTCGAAAATAAAACAGCAACGCAAGAATAA
Organism: Agriphila tristella; assembly: GCA_928269145.1. Classification (NCBI taxonomy): domain Eukaryota; kingdom Metazoa; phylum Arthropoda; class Insecta; order Lepidoptera; family Crambidae; genus Agriphila; species Agriphila tristella. Next base: position 22,482,576 of record OV743442.1, read on the forward strand.
AAATTGAAAAAATCCAAGATGGCGGCCAACTTCTTTGTTCTTGGGCCGATTTCGATGAAACTCGGTTTTTGGTACTATTTCGACAAGAAAACAGCAACGCAATAATAAAAAAATCCAAGATGGCAGCTAACTTTTTTGTTTTTGGGACGATATTGATAAAACTTGGTTTTTGTTACTATTTTGATAAGAAAACTCAGTAAACTTAAAATTTCAGAATGCGGCCAAATTCTTTAATTGTTTTTCTTTTTTTACAACCGAGTTACATCAAAATCAACCCAAAATCAAAGTCAAGTTAGTTCGCAGTCATCTTGACCTTTTGTCTTTGTTTACATTGCGTTATTCTTGTCCTTTATGGGAGAACTTAAGCTTGGGCAGTATTAAAGTACAGTCAGCGTCAAATTGATATGAGCGTCTTGAGTAGTCAAAATGATCTGAAAACAAAAAATCTATTTGATCTACGCAGTCAGAATCATTTTATTGTTGTAAGCACACAAGGTGTTCAAAATATCTTAGTACTCATTATTTTATATTCATATGAGAAGTCAGAGTGTTCAAAATTATCTTAGCAAACAAAGCTGTCAAAGTTATCTGTGCATATGCATTATTAAAATGTTGACGGATAGTTTTGACAGCTTTGTTTAATATTTTGAACACTTAGACTGCTCAAATAAATATTAAATAATGAGAAGTAAAATATTCTGAATAGCTTTTGTGCTTACAACAATATGATGATTCTAACTGCGCAGATCATTTTGAGTACTCTAGACGCTTATATCAATTTGGCGCTGACTGTACCAAAATCCGAGTTACATTGAAATCAGCCCAAAAACAGAAATGTTGGCCGCCATCTTGGATTTTTTATATTTTTATTATTGCGTTGCTATTTTCTTGTCGAAATAGTACCCAAAAACCGAGTTTCATCGAAATCGGCCCAAGAACAAAAAAGTTGGCCGCCACCTTGGATTTTTTTCAATTTTTATTCTTGAGTTGCTGTTTTATTTTCGAAATAGTACCAAATCCGAGTTTTATCGAAATCTGCCCAAAAACAAAAAAGTTGGCCGCCATCTTGGATTTTTTCAATTTTTATTCTTGCGTTGCTGTTTTATTTTCGAAATAGTACCAAAAACCGAGTTTCATCGAAATCGGCCCAATAACAAAAAAGTTGGCCGCCATCTTGGATTTTTTTCAATTTTTATTCTTGCGTTGCTGTTTTATTTTCGAAATAGTACCGAAAACCGAGTTTCATCTAAATCGGCCCAAGAACAAAAAAGTTGGCCGCCATCTTGGATTTTAATCAATTTTTATTCTTGCGTTGCTGTTGTATTTTCGAAATAGTACCAAAAACCGAGTTTCATCGAAATCGGCCCAGGAACAAAAAAATTGGCTGCCATCTTGGTTTTTTTTCAATTTTTATACTTGCGTTGCTGTTTTATTTTCGAAATAGTTCCAAAATCCGAGTATTATCGAAATCGGCCCAAAAACAAAAAAGTTGGCCGCCATCTTGGATTTTATATAAATTAATTATTGCGTTGCTATTTTTTTTTGAAATAGTACCCAAAAACGGAGTTTCATCGAAATCGGCCCAAGAACAAAAAAGTTGGGCGCCATCTTGGATTTTTTTTAATTTTTATTCTTGCGTTACTGTTTTATTTTCGAAATAGTACCAAAAACCGAGTTTCATCAAAATCGGCCCAAAAACAAAAAAGTTGGCCGCCATCTTGGATTTTTTCAATTTTTATTCTTGCGTTGCTGTTTTATTTTCGAAATAGTACCGAAAACCGAGTTTCATCTAAATCGGCTCAAGAACAAAAACGTTAGCCGCCATCTTGGATTTTTATCAATTTTTATTCTTTCGTTGCTGTTTTATTTTCGAAATAGTACCAAAAACCGAGTTTCATCGAAATCGGCCCAAGAACAAAAAACCAGCCAAGTGCGAGTCAGACTCGCGCACGAAGGGTTCCGTACCAAAAACAGCAAAAAAATCACGTTTGTTGTATGGGAGCCCCCTTTGAATATTTATTTTATTCTGTTTTTAGCATATGTTGTTATAGCAGCAATAGAAATACACGATCTGTGAAAAGTTCAACTGTCTACCAATAGTCGTTATCAATATGGAGCAAAAAACGGCAAAAAAAATCACGTTTGTTGTATGGGAGCCCCCCTTAAATATTTATTTTATTCTGTTTTAGTATTTGTTGTTATAGCGGCAACCGAAATACATCATCTGTGAAAATTTCAACTGTCTAGCTATCACGGTTCATGAGATACAGCCTGGTGACAGACAGACAGACAGACGGACAGCGGAGGCTTAGTAATAGGGTCCCGGTTTTACCCTGTGGGTACGGAACCCTAAAAAGTTGGGCGCCCTCTTGGATTTTTCTCAATTTTTATTCTTGCGTTACTGTTTTATTTCCGAAATAGTACCAAAAACCGAGTTTCATCAAAATCGGCCCAAAAACAAAAAAGTTGGCCGCCATCTTGGATTTTTTTCAATTTTTATTCTTGCGTTGCTGTTTTATTTTCGAAATAGTACCGAAAACCGAGTTTCATCTAAATCGGCCCAAGAACAAAAAAGTTGGCCGCCATCTTGGATTTTTATCAATTTTTATTCTTGCGTTGCTGTTTTATTTTCGAAATAGTACCAAAAACCGAGTTTCATCGAAATCGGCCCAAAAACAAAAAAGTTGGCCGCCATCTTGGAATTTTTTCAATTTTTATTCTTGCGTTGCTGTTTTATTTTCGAAATAGTACCAAAAACCGAGTTTCATCGAAATCGGCCCAAAACCAAAAAAGTTGGCCGCTATCTTGGATTTTTTCAATTTTTATTCTTGCGTTCCTGTTTTATTTTCGAAATAGTACCAAAAACCGAGTTTCATCGAAATCGGCCCAAGAACAAAAAAGTTGGCCGCCACCTTGGATTTTTTTCAATTTTTATTCTTGAGTTGCTGTTTTATTTTCGAAATAGTACCAAAAACCGAGTTTCATCGAAATCGGCCCAAAACCAAAAAAGTTGGCCGCCATCTTGGATTTTTTCAATTTTTATTCTTGCGTTGCTGTTTTATTTTCGAAATAGTACCAAAAACCGAGTTTCATCGAAATCGGCCCAAGAACAAAAAAGTTGGCCGCCATCTTGGTTTTTTTTCAATTTTTATTGTTGCGTTGCTGTTTTTATTTTCGAAATAGTACCAAAAACAGAGTTTCATCAAAATCGGCCCAAAAACAAAAAAGTTGGCCGCCATCTTGGATTTTTTCTCAATTTTTATTCTCACGTTGCTGTTTTATTTTCGAAATAGTACCAAAAACTGAGTTTCATCGAAATCGGCCCAAGAACAAAAAAGTTGGCTGCCATCTTGGTTTTTTTTTCAATTTTTACGCTTGCGTAAATAGTACCAATGCGCGCGCTTCGATTCACGCCCAGCTTGAATTGACCCTTACATTTTGGTATTACGATAGGAGTGGCTCGGCAGAAATACCAAAAATCGGTAGGTTCGAGACCACGGCGCAGATTTCACTAACTTAATTTCGTTGTCCTGGCCGAAAAATAAAACCGGTTAATGATAAATACCCATATTTTTCCAAACCGGTTAGAGGAACAGAACCTTTTTCAAAAACATCTATAATTTCGTCAAACCGGTTTAAAAAAATTACCAGTTTCCAAGCGCCACAGACCAAGCAACAGTACTAGTACACACTACGTGTTCCCGCTCACGCACTCTACAACTACTTTATTGATTGGACTATTAGGTCGAAATCGAATTAATACACAATAATGTCAATTTGTTTTCTTATTTTTTTTATTGTAGTCAATCTCATATTTTGTTTAAACAACATGTAGGTAGGTAGGTACCTATATCTTAAAACATTTCTTTACCGATAGGTATGTATCATACATATTTTAATTTGTTCTTATTTGAGAATAAATTAATTCATCTTCATCTTTATTAATTTGTATGCTGCAAAAAAACATAATTGTAAAAATTTATCTAGAGTCGCATTGTGTATTATATAATTATACAGGCATGAATATAATTTACTTATTGTTTTATTGTATCCTTGATTGATCTAAATATTTCGATTGTTCACGATCATGAATAATCCTATTTTATGTGTGAAAAAAAGAAGATTCTTTCAATAACCATAAAAATATATTATGCATTCAGGCCACAAGATTTTAAGCAATTTAGGTACTACTGGTACGATGTTCAGGGTTTGGTTAGATTGAGATTTGAGCGCAAGCGGACCACTGTTAAAGCGTAGATGTGTGCGTGAACCGCGCAAGTGCGTCGATCGCTGTGTGGGTAGCGCTTCGATACCTAATTTTCTCTCGCGCCCGCGGCGTAAGCGCCCCTTAACGCTATATTTAACGCTAATTTTACCGATAAAATATTTTTAACGTTATTTTTACCGGTAAATTTACCGATAAAATGTTTTAAGGGTATTTTTAACGTTATTTTTTATTTATCGTTATTTTTTTAACGGTTTTTCAATCCCTGGTATGCAGACAGCGATGATAGCCAAGTTGGTTTTCGATTATCTTCTCGGGGATAATAGAAAAATAAACTTTATTTAAATAGACCTGCAGCAGCAGCAGTTAATGTGTACCTATGGTTATAGTACCTGATGATGGTCCCTATGCTGGGGCAGAAGCAGGCGACGAGTATGCAGACGGTGATGATGGCCAGGTTGATGGCGACAGTGAGCCCGCGGCCACTTCTCCCAGCAGCAGCGCTTGTGACAGTTAATGTGTGTTATATTACCTGATGATGGTCCCTATGCTGGGGCAGAAGCAGGCGACGAGTATGCAGACGGTGATGATGGCCAGGTTGATGGCGACAGTGAGCCCGCGGCCACTTCTCCCAGCAGCAGCGCTTGTGACAGTTAATGTGTGTTATATTACCTGATGATGGTCCCTATGCTGGGGCAGAAGCAGGCGACGAGTATGCAGACGGTGATGATGGCCAGGTTGATGGCGACAGTGAGCCCGCGGCCACTTCTCCCAGCAGCAGCGCTTGTGACAGTTAATGTGTGTTATATTACCTGATGATGGTCCCTATGCTGGGGCAGAAGCAGGCGACGAGTATGCAGACGGTGATGATGGCCAGGTTGATGGCGACAGTGAGCCCGCGGCCACTTCTCCCAGCAGCAGCGCTTGTGACAGTTAATGTGTGTTATATTACCTGATGATGGTCCCTATGCTGGGGCAGAAGCAGGCGACGAGTATGCAGACGGTGATGATGGCCAGGTTGATGGCGACAGTGAGCCCGCGGCCACTTCTCCCAGCAGCAGCGCTTGTGACAGTTAATGTGTGTTATATTACCTGATGATGGTCCCTATGCTGGGGCAGAAGCAGGCGACGAGTATGCAGACGGTGATGATGGCCAGGTTGATGGCGACAGTGAGCCCGCGGCCACTTCTCCCCAGCAGCAGCAGCGCTTCTGACCGCAGCATAAATGCCACCAGTGGGTAAACTGTGACTACCTGAATAGAAGCATTTTTATTGACAAAACATTTTATGTACTTAAGTAGTAGGTAAATTGCACAAGCGTGAGCGTGTATGCGACAAATAAAACTGATTAAGAGTTCAGATTACGCCGACAAAAAATCTATCCCACCCAATCTGTCACTTAGGCTCCTTTCACTCTGCAGCATGTCGTCGGTCGTGCGTCTCGCGTCTTGGCAACCACTGCGCGCTGTCTCCATGTCGGTCTCTCAGTTCGTCGTCGCGACCGCGCATTGGTTGCCGAGACGAGATGCAGGACCGCGACCGGCGACACGATGCAGGGTGAAAGCGGCCTTAGATACTCTAAGGTGGTCGCACAGCCTAAACACGCTCACTCGCATGCGCTCATGCTCGCGCGTGAAATACGAAAAAAATAATAAGAAAAATGAAACTAACTTGAAATAATAATAGCATTCTTGCCACGGCTGTCATGACGTCGTGCATTTCAAAGTTGTTTAAGATATTCTGTAATAAAAATAAGTAGTTACGAAGGGGTAGGTGCATTGCGTTCGTCTTTGAGTAATTTGCAAACTAGAAGTTATACTTACATCTTCAATACAAGCCTTAGCCAAGGGGAAACAGATGTAAAACCCCGCGCCGACCAACACGTATGTAAGCGTGACCAGTACAAATGCTATCGTCAAATCCCGTCCCTGGTGGAAGAAGAAAGAAGCTGATAGAAAGAAAGCTATACAAATGGCCATATAGTTTCTTAATTATGTATATGGCCACCGCTTCTTCAAATGAAAAGTCCGGATTTGATCACAAAAGTCCTGAAATGTCCGGACAAATCCGAAAGAATGGTGACCCTATATCTAATAGTGCGTGAGCGGTAGTAGTAAAATAGACTGGTGTAAAAGATACGTCTATTTTCATACAAACGAGGTGACTTGGAAGCCTTGGTTCTCCGCCAAGGATTGACCTAGCTGTGATCTGATGATGGCCAGCCTGATAATGGATGTAAGTATGTAGGTACCTATTTTTATTTTTATTTTATATTTTATTTTATAAAATACATGCAGGCTTACAGACTAAGAAATCCAAAACACCAACAAGTTAGATAACATGACAGTATGTAAAAACATGACAGTACATGACAGCAAGTATAAAATAAACAACATAAGCACAACAAACATTATTGACAAAATAATAACACACACAAGAACAGTATATAAAGTTTTTTTAACATGGTTGGGACTGGGACAAATATGATACAAATTTATTAATGAGACAAGCAAGGCTATCAGTGAATACATCGGCATCTTTAATCTTCTTCAAAAACGAGTTAATCAGACTGATCGCGCGCGCTGTGGGACAGTTATTAGCATAACATGTACGCAGTCTCAGGGAAACGAACAATTGGTGCTGCCGCCGACCTGCACCACGCATGTAGTTTTGTGGAACATAAAACCCCAAACGTTCCAGAGTCACTGGATTGTCAATTTTGTTCCGCAGAAGTAAGCAGTAATGAACAAACAGGTGCAATTTCCTTCTGAGTTGCAGCGTTTCTACACCCACCATCCCAGCCACAAACAATGAGGGGTAAAGAAAGGGGTAGTAACCAAATTTCTTTTTGTACAAGAAGCGAGCAAACTTTTTTTGTAGTTTTTCAACAAGCAGCGAATGTTTGGCTGTAGATGGATCCCAGATTATAGAACCATATTCCAATTTACTGCGTACAAACGCATTATAGAGTAATATTGCAATTTTAGGGTCGTGAAATTGAGAAGCAGTGCGCATAATAAAACCAAGAGTTCTGTTTGCCTGTTTGCAAAGAGTTATTATATGGCTGTTAAAGTTAAGTTCAGCGTCTAGTGTCACCCCTAAGTCACGGATTTCGGAAACTCTTTCAACGGCTACTTGTGATATTTCATATGAGTGATGTATAGCGTCATGTGATCTTGTAAATGTAATAAGTTTACATTTGGAGCAGTTGAAGGACATGTTATTGTCATCCGCCCACTTAACGACAGCATTGATGTCATTTTGTAGCGCTATACAATCGGCTGGACACGTAACGGAAAGTGACAACTTTAAATCATCCGCGAACAATAAACATTTTGCTGATGAAACAACTTTTGGAAGGTCATTAACCATTATCAAGAAAAGGGTAGGCCCTAACGTACTGCCCTGACTTACGCCAGAACGCGTATAGTAGTCAGCAGAGCGAAATCCAAATATATATATACCAGTAACCGCTCACTCACCATTAGGGGCCACCGGGCCATCCATAAATTACGTCACACGAATTTGTACCCCCTTCCTCGTCCTTGTCACAGCTGGTCACATTTGTGAGAAGTACCCCCCCCCCCATCTAGAAATAATTATTGAATTAAAACAGCAGTTACGAAATTTGATTTATTTCAATTTAAATGACTTTTAAATGTGACGGCATAAAATATGAGTCCTCCACCCCTTTTCACACAATGTCAAACTTCGATGACCCCCTCCCTCCCCCTTAACGTGTGACGTAATTTATGGATGGCCCCTTAGGTACCTAGGGTCACCATTCTTCCGAATTAGTCAGGATTATTCAGGACTTTGGGATCAAATTCGGACTATCATTAAGATTGAATGATTTATTTATTAAATACCTAATGAGGGCTTTTCAAAATGTCAAAAAGCTGTTGGCTCGATAGATGGCGTTGAAAAAAATAGGGGATTCAAAGTATTTTTTACTACCAATTTTGACTTCCCTCTTAACATCAACGCCATCTAGTGAGGCAAATAGTTACTTTTATATTTTTTAAATGTCAATTTGAAAACCCCTCATTGTTTTTTCGTTATTAATTTTTGTATTTGAAGAATGGTGAATGAGTTTTTTCGCGATTTCAGAGTTAGTCTATTTTCTCTTTTACCATATTTGGCATTAGGATTTTTTTGTAACGCGTTTTTTTTTATTTATTTAAACTTTATTGCTAAAATTACAGCAAATGGCGGACTTAATGCCATAAGGCATTCTCTAACAGTCAACCGGTAAGGGTGTTAGAACTATAAATGTGTCGGCAACAAAGCAAAGATCTAAGGTTGAAAATGCAAATATATTACTTATTTAATTTAAGGATAAATAACAAACATTAATACCTATATAAATAATTTTATATATAATATACATACATACATAAAAATATTAAATATACTACACTATGTCAGATTCAAAGGGGCTAACGTAGAGAGCTAAGGTAATGTTCTCGGACCAATCTTTTAAATGCAAACTTGTTAGGGGCACTCCGTATTGCAAGGGGCAGGGCGTTCCAGAGTCGTATAGCCGTAAGAGAGAACGATTTGGAGACGAAGCCGGATGAATGGACAGGAGTATGCAAAATAAGGTTGCTACACGGTAAAAACAGATTTCTTATGAAAAGACAAATTGCTTTGGCTTAAGACATATTTATTAAATCAAGAAAATGATCCTCTCCCTATAGACGCTAGACAATAATTTCTTCGTAATAGTAAATAATATTCTTAAAAATATTTAGTTGTTACAAGAATAATAAATTTATTCCCAGACACGTGTTGTTTCATTCAAGACACCGTTATTTTGTACAGTCAAGTAAATGTATTCTTGATACGAAAAATCTTATATATCTCTTATAGACTAACCTTACTTAGAGTAAATTATAATTTTACTCATAATAAGTAAATGTTTAGTTGGCCTAAGTAATTACTGATTTTTGATGAAAAAATAAATGGAGATTTTGTGTATTGAACGAAGATGTATATTTTGTTGTTGTTGTATATTAAGTGGTGATAATTGGAGAACACCGATGACTTCCTTTTCCTTGACTTCCTGACAAAAATCAAGGAACATGATCAAGGAAGATAATCCTCGAAAGAGGAGTGGAGTCCGGGAAGCCGTTCCAAGTAGGACGCGACACCCAGAGGCAACATACCCGATTGAGAATTTGAGATTGACATAACAAAATTAATTCCGACTACTTAAAGAACTAGATAAAAATCTTAACACCGCGGGTCAGACCATGATGTCAACAAACCCACTAACTTAACTCTAACTTAAGTCATCTTAAGTTAAATACATTGCTTTCTTACATTTTTTTTAAGAAGAAAAGAAAAAATACTCTCGACTTCAAGATAATAATCTTTGTTGAAGGATAAATTTCCCAAAGTAAAAATGTTATCGTGTTTATTGAAAACTATGATAACGTTGTTTCAAAATTTAGTATTTCTCTGTTTAAAACAAAATTTCCATAAGCCGAAGAAAATCATTTCTCAGAACAAGAAATTCAATTTTATTTTTTGTTAAATTAAATATATTAAATTCGTACTCCAACTTATTATTAAATTATTTTGGGCCAAAATTGCATGTCTAAAAGTTAGACCGAATGTTTTGATTGAAGTAAATCTTTACTCAATTGTATAATTTCTTATGCTAGACCTAAAACGAAAAAAAATTATAATGAGCACACATTTTATCTTAAATTAAATATTATGTACTTCATAAACAATAAACTTTCTCTTAATCGAAGAAAATGTTTTTTTGAAAAAGGTTTATCTAAATCCAAGTAACTTGTAGTTGATTTAAGATGATTTTAATTTGATGCAAGAAGATGGACATTTCTTGATTTTAATTAAGTCAATTTAATTGATTTAAGTTTAAATAAGCCTTGAAACAAAAATATTTCTCTTAGTCATTAAGAAAAATATTGTCTGAGTGAAAGATGAGCACTACTTTTGTTTTAAAAATATTGCATTAGCCTAAGTAAATATATTTTTAGAATAACCAAATATTTCAAGAAATTGGTCTTTCTTATTTAAAGAAATCCTTTTTTACTGACTAGAGCGAAGATCACGTTGATGTGTGGAGCCCAGATATTGAAATCGAGATTTCAGGTATTCTGGGGTAAGAGGATCGAACAAGATGTTGAAAAGAGAACAGACAACTCTCAAGTTCCTACGCTCACGAATAGGGAGCCATTTGAGTTGTTTGCGATAGTGTGAGATATGGTCGTATTTACGTAATCCATATATGAAGCGAATACAGTAATTGAGAAGTCGATCCAGCTTATCTAGAAGATTTTTATTGAGATGGTGCAACAGATGTCAGCATAGTCAATAATGGGTAAAACTAGAGCCGTTGTATTAAACGATTCAAAAGTTATTTGAATATAAAGATAAGTTTGACTTTGACTTACGTTCCTGTCCTGCCTCGCGTTGTTGGACATAATAGTGATGATGATGTTGTGTATGTAGAAGGACAGCGCGAGCATCCCGCTGAGCACGGCGGCCGCGCCCCCGCGCGCCGCGCCCCCCCAGTGGGGGCCCCACGCCCACCCCTTGACGATCACGAATATTACTAAGTAGCCCACTGATAGGGTGCCTGGGAAGCAAAATAATATTGGTTAATTTTTTTTTTATTAAAAAAAAAGAAAAAGAATCGGTATTCCTTGTTTAGGATTGATCTTTCTTATAAACAAGGTGTTTGGTAAAAGCCTTATAAATCACGAAAAAAATTCAGCTGTTTCATACATTTTGATATTTTCGTTATTAATTTTTGTATGAAACAGCAGATTTTTTTTCGCGATTTCAGAGTTGGTTCCATAGTAAAAGTGGATCAGTTTGATGGTCCCTATCTAGGTACCATATTCGGCTTTATAAGGCTATTACCAAACACCCTGTATAAAGCCTAGTGCCCTGTTTATCAAAACTTACAAGTCTTGTTCTTTTTAAAAACAATCATTTTTCTTATGAAAATAATTATTCTACAAATTCCTTTATCAAATCAAAACACGTTAAATTAAACGCTACACATGTTTTTTGTTTATTTAACTAATATGTTTTCACCCTTGTATTAGTGATTTCGTTATTAAAAAAAATCAAAACTTGTAAAAAACCTTACAATTTTTAAAAAACTAAATGAAAAATCCTAAGTATTTCTTGGGGCGTCCGGCGACTCTCCATTCCGTCTGACAATTTTTAGAAGTGTTTTGCATAAATTATTTGGAACAAGACATCATTTATATGAACTTGTAATTTTTTTCTTATAAAGTATACTTGTAGACTAGTAAGTTTTGATAAACAGGGTACAGGCTACGAAACATGAAAAGAAAGGTTAATCTTACCCAATGAATTGAATTTGGTGAAAAAAGAAACATTCTTGAAGTTGAGAAGCGGGAAGACTATGAACGCGACGTAGACGGGCACCGTGGTGTGCAGCCCCCAGTACGGGGTGGGGCTCGGCTCCACTTCGGGGATGATCAGGGACCCGTTTAAACCGTCCATTTTGGGGCATAACACGGTCGTGTTGTAGTGTGTGCCGTTCGAGGCGTTCAAATCTGGAATTATGAGGTTTATTACAGAAGAAAGCAGAGCAGGATTAACCCTGTCAGGGACCCTAGGCAATGCTATTCTCGGGGCCCCTTTTCTTTATTAGAAACCGGCCAAGTGCGAGCCTGACTCGCGCACGAAGAGTGGGCTGATCGTACACTTTTTATAGAGGCATGCCTCAGGCATGCGCTATTGCATCTCCTATCTTCTCAACAAACGTCAAATTTGTATGGCAGTAAATTGAACGTAAAAGCGCACAGTTTGGATGCAATCAAATATTGCATGCATTTGACGTAAGTTGAATTCAAAGTTGAAAGGGAAAGCGCAAGGTTTGGAGGCACTATTGCATGTGTTTGACGCAAGTTGAATTCAAAGTTAAAGCGACTCAGTGAAGACAGGCTATATGAGTGCATGGGCGTAGGAAGGAGGGGGGAGGCTTTATCATATCGCGTTTCTGCGGTCATGCTAGAGCAGATAAAGTTGATTTAATTAGATGCTCTTTTTGATATATTTTTCTATTGCCTTTCAAAACTCCAACGCAGCTCTATAGTACTCCCCTTACCTTTTTGCACCGTAAGGCCTGGAAAATATTTATTTATTTATATATTTATCTTTTATTGGGAAACAAACAGCCTTATAAATTACATAGTAATAGCTTAATTTATGCTAACTCATTTGCCAAAAAAGTTTCCACTTATAATAATTTACATCGAATTCATATTCCTAGATATGCCCATGCATGAGGGGCACAGCCGCCAGCGCCACCCAGCGGTCCGTAAATGCAAGTTGTACGCACCCGTGAAATAGTTGACGGTAAAGTACAGGAAGTTGGTGATGAGTATCCAGTAGACGACGTTAGCGCCCAGCAGCACGAGCAGGCTGAACGCGTGCGCCACCAGCTCCGCCCAGCGACCCAGCAGCGTGCGGCACAGCGCTGGCACTTCGCACGTGTCACTGCCTGAATGAGAACGAAATACATATTGGTTGGTGGTAGGGCTTATTTCGAGTCCGCCTGGCTAGCTACCACTATCTTACCTAAGTCTGACGTCATAACAATAAATAAAAATTTTTTGTGTTCCGACAGTTAGAGCTAAGATTGTCAGTTCCTCAGTGGTGAGGATTCCGGGTGTATTGCGCTTACACATTCGACCTTATCGTCACTTAACATCAGGTGAGGTGGAGGCCCTCACACTCTGCCAGGGAGATCTCACTCCGCGCTTAAACTTATATGTTAGCCTACTGCTCATGGCTGATTCAGTCGAGTCAACGCACTACGGATGTCATGTGTCAGTTGAGACAGAGCTACGCGACAGATAGAGAAGTGCTTTGGAGGCGTTTATAATAATAGGCATGCAGCGCTTTGCAATTTTAAATTGTACTTTATTGCCGTGCAGCGAGAGTATATAGGCTTATTATTTGTTGTCCTCGCGCGAATGGGCTTTTGTACGTTTAGTAATGTTATATATTTTGACTCTTGACTTGACCATCTACTAAGTGTTGAATAATCAGGTTCAACGTAGCTTGAAAAAGAGAGACACGTTCATTTTATCTGTAAATACTGACCGTGGTAGGCGTTGACTTTTAGCAGCACATAAGCCGTGTACAGACACAGAGCAGCCATGAACGCGACGAGCAGCAGCGCCACGGGCAGCCCGGCGCGCTCTACGCCCCACGCCATAGTGAGCAGGGACGAGCCCATTATGGTGTTCCATACTGAGAAACTGGGTACAAAAATATAATCACAATCAGGGGCGGATCCAGGATTGACTCGGAGCAAGACCACCATGTTAAAAAAAATTGAGGTACGCTGACACTGGTGTCTATTCGGTTAGCACGACCTAACTAAATTGACAGGACTAAACTTAATTTTAGCATTCTTTTCTTGTCTTTTCGATACAGAAAGAAAAGGATGGAAAACTAAATTCAGTTTAGTCCTGTCAATTTAGTTAAGTCGTTGCCAACCGAATAGACACCATTACCTATCTTTACTAATATTATAAATGCGAAAGTCCGTTTGTTTGTTTGTTACGCCTTCACGTCTTAAGTACTGAACCGATCATCATGAAATTTTGTAAACACGTTGTCAGGGGTACAGAGAAGGACATAGGGTACCTTTCATCCCGAAAAAAGGATTGTTCCCGAGGGATAGCAAAAAAACCTTTCCACGCAGACGAAGTCGCGGGCAGCCGCTAGTAGGTCCATAAAATAATAAAGAATTTGAATTCTTTTTTTTAATTGTGTTCCGTAAAGGTAATCTTTGTGAGGCCCCCCAGGCATGGCCTACAGCCCTCCCTGGATCCGCCCTTGATCACAATGATAATTAAAAGCCATTAGCAGTAGCTGTCTATGAACAAAACATCATAATAATCATCAAGTTATGTCAGGAACGCGACCCCTAAACATTTGGTTCTCCCATCACCATAGGAAACTCTTGCCTGAATCCATAGTAATTCTACGACTTTGGGTGGCCTTGCGCTGCGTTTACTTTTATTAGTCTCTGTCTTCACCCAATCGCTTTTCCTTTCCTCTTATCAAAGGTATGCTTCAGGGCAATGGCATACCTAAAAAAAATATGAAAGGGAACAGGAGAGCCCCTCGGTAAAGACACACCATTAAGTTACAACGGTATATACCTAATTGAGAGTTGTTATTGTAATTTTTAGTGCTTGGAAGGTGAATGGATAACCTAAGCCTTAGCAAGCCCGTTAAATGGAATCTAAATTTTGCAGAAATCGGACAGTTATCAAGGGCGGATGTTTTAAGGTTCTAAGTAGGTAGTGTTAGTGTTTATTACAACTTATTTATTTTTTTAATCTTAAAACGTGGCCCGTGGCCCCCAACCCGAGTTGAAATCCTGGGTCCGCCCCTGACAGTTATAAGGATAGTGGATAATGTTTATGTCCTTATGTACCTAGTGTAGTATTTTTAGAGAGTTTACTAACTTACATAGTCACCAATGAGCTCTGTTTCTTTCTTTCAGGTTTTGCTGAGTTTTCAAACAGTTTGTAGGAGGTTATTATTTTATTTGCAGATATGTCCCCAGGGTCCTGAAATTAAAAAAAGGCATTTAGATAATTTTGCTTATTTTTACAAAAGAAGCTGTTTTGTTAGCACACCGAAATATTCGGGAAACTGACGAGATAAGTTAATTTAGATAGGTATATCAATCAACTACGAAGTAATAACAACTTGGCGTAGTTTTGTCATAGATAATTAAGATAAGTTTACGTAAAACAGCTATAATTAAATCATAATACGATGTTGTATTTAGATTTAGTAGGTATACATAGTGAAGTGAGTGAGTATTAATATACTTTACAAAACATTTTTTGGGCAACTTTTTGGACTAATTTAAGGTGTAAGATAAAACACTTTTTAACGGATACTAGCGCAATTTTATTAAACCTACTTTGATAATTAGTTGGTATTTGGTTTGATTTTTGCCGACGTTTCGGCACCTTTGCAACTGCCGTGGTCACGGGGGACTGAAGTTACCTACCTGAAGAACGCCTAAAGTTGGCGTTAATCCAGATTATATAACTACACAAAATACATTTAAACCAAGAAAACATGCGTACATACCTACTTACCAACAAAAATTGTTTATAACTAATACTAGTGTCTATATTTTTCATAATTTTATTACAAATAGTTATTTTGTTGCAATGATTTTTTTAATTTTTTACCCCCTCTCCCGTCGTTATCCACAGCTGGTCACATCTGTAAGACTCCCCCCTCCCTAGTTTAACGTCACATATTTTACAATTTTACCTCTAAAAATAATTATTGAATTAAAATAGCAGTTACAAAATTTATTTTATTTTATTTTAACAATTTTGAAATGTGACGTCACGAAATTTAGGACCCTTCCCACCCCCTTGTCACACATGTCACACTTCGTCGACCCCCTTCCTCCCCCTTAACGTGTGACGTAATTTTTGGATGGCCCCTTACTATAATTTCAGATTCTAGTTCTAGAATAATATAATGGTGACTGTACATGTTATCGGAACATCTGTGATCTGACTAACCACCCATTTTAAAGTTCACTTTATGCTCTAATTGC
This sequence comes from Agriphila tristella, assembly GCA_928269145.1. Classification (NCBI taxonomy): domain Eukaryota; kingdom Metazoa; phylum Arthropoda; class Insecta; order Lepidoptera; family Crambidae; genus Agriphila; species Agriphila tristella. Next base: position 22,498,427 of record OV743442.1, read on the forward strand.
TGTAAGGTCAATGTTTCGCGAATTATCTCGTTGATAAAGTCTGCGTATACGCACTACTCAGATCACGCAGCGCAAAATACAACACAGCGATTTTTCTGCTTTTTGGGGGGATTTTTGTATAACATTGCCAACAAATCACTTAATATCTATCCTTTGTGTAAAACAGCATGTAAACGGAGGGTTACTACTTGGCTGCTTTCGCTTAACTATGATGAGACTGAATTACTGTTGTCCATTGTCGAGTAATTCCCAGATTTTATCATTTATATATATATATATATTTTCTTTAATTTAAAAAATGCTCATATGAATTGTACACTCACTCACACCCTCTCTACACACACACACATACAACTACACACTTACTCACCGAGAGGACTAACACTATACAAAAGTTTTTTTATTTTTTTATTTTTTATATAATATTATAATTTAAGTTATTTCATACTTTCTCTGTAATTGTTGTAGATTATACATTCCCTGGGGTGAGACCTGGTGACCCGTACCACAGGTTTTTTCAAACTTTCTTCGGTGCGCCAGATCTCATACTAAACTTAAGATAAAGCATTATGTACATTATGTAATCGATTACCTTTTAGTATGAGATGAATAAATCCTTTTTTATTTTTATTTTATTTTATTTTCATCAAAGCACAGATAATAATATAGAAGTAATAGGTAGGTACACACTGACGTGACCAATATACATGTATTTCTATTACCTACTCGTAAACCAAAATAATATTAAAAAAAAAAAGAAAACAACCATGCCCTCTTAAATTGTCTCTAATATTTTTTGAATTTACTAGGAAAAGCGCACGGTTTGAAGACAATGGGGCGCTTTCTCTTTCAACTACACAAAAATAAGAAAATATGCAACTGTTAAAACTTTCGAGGCTTGTGGTATAGAAATCCCACAACACAATTTACTAGTAATTGTATACACCGAACACCGAAATCTGACCCAAATATTTTTCTACAAAAACTTGGTCTTTTCTTGCATGAAATACATAAAAATCACAAAAAAACAAAACTCGTTGTTACCGGTGACTTAAATATAGACACGTTAAAAGATGGAAAAATACCGACTCATCTAAAAGACATATGTAATAATTACAATCTAAAAATTCATATTGGGGTGGGAAGACATCGTGCATTGACCATATTTTAAGCAATATTGACGAAGCTAATGCTTCTGTCTTGCCTCTGTATTTATCAGATCACGACACAGCCCAATTTTTGAACTTCCCTGTACGCAACAAACAACTTGCTCCCAAATCGTATTACATTAGTAGAAGGGACTTTTGTCCAGAAAATATTTCTAAATTTAAACAATGCATTGATAGTTTATCATGGTCTGAAATTTACTTAGAAAAAGAAGATCTTAATAAAGCTTTTAATACTTTTCATGAACAATTGTGCTTATTCTATAACTTATGCTTCCCAATTATCAAAATAAAAGTTAACAAGCATAAACGTAAATGGATTAGCAAAGGCCTGAAATTTAGTTGTAGAACAAAACGATCACTCAGATCTTATTACTATAAAAATAAAACGGAAACAAACAAAAACAAATATATAACCTATTCTAATTTTTTTTAAAAGTGCATTTTCTTTTCAAAAAGAAATTCAAATATAAAATATATTAATAAAAGTGTTAATAAATGTAAAGCAACGTGGTCTATAGTTAAAAATGAAATAATGAACAACAAAATTGAAAACAATATAACTAGCATAAAAATAAATGGTAATAATTTGACAAATCCACCTGACATCGCCTCTGCTTTTAACGATTTTTATATTGAATCTGCAGAAAATTCAACGCAATCCGTACGTGTTAACCACTCTGAGAAAGTAGTCTCAGAATCTATGTTTCTCAGTCCAGTGACAGAGGGTGAAGTAATCAGGGAGATTCGGAATCTGAGAAATACTAATTCTGAAGGCTTTGACGGCATATGCACCAAAATTGTTAAAGCATGTAATGCTGAGTTGGCTCCGATATTGACTCATCTTATAAATCTGTCCTTTTCTTCAGGGACATTTCCTGATCTTCTCAAAATATCGATTGTCAAACCTCTTTATAAGAAAGGTAACAAGGAGGATGTAAATAATTACAGGCCCATAACACTTATTCCTGTGTTATCTAAGGTATTTGAGAAATGTCCCATACAGCCATTCTGGTAGCGGTTACGACTTAGAGTGCACACATTTGTGTCGAAACATATTTTTTCAGTAACTTTGTTCCGTCACAACGAGTAGCCGTGTCGACCGTTGTTCCGTCGCCGTTTCGAAAAGTGGGGACGATTTGTAACATTTGGTAACAGTAACTTTTAGTCGCACTGCGCCTTCGCCGCGTAGTCACATCGCGACGTATTTGTGCTCACTTCTATCAGGAATTCATTCATTCATTCGTTCAGCAGTTCCTTTGACTCGTGAAGTGACAAATATGGGGACATGAACTATTAATTAAAATAAAAGGTAGCGCCATCTTTTTCCAGGCAAGTAATATTTATGAACATATTTTGTTTAATATTGCTTTTATTAATGCTCAAATCGAAATGGGAAAAAAATTGGACTGTGTAATTTCATCAAATAGAATGAAATTTACTAACGCGCCACAATATTATCACAATTTTAGTATTTTGGTGATAAGTAAACATTATTTATTTGTACACACCGAGTGCTCAAATGCTTTTAATTATTCATAATAGTTAATATCAAAACGAAAAATAGTATATTTTAGCAATATTAAACAGTAAAATTGATAAATATTAAAGAAAAGCATATTTTGTTACGTGAAAATATTCTCGTCACAACTAGTCACAAAGTAACTATAATGCGTCGAAATGGTTACGTAAAGTCGTCACAAAGTAACTGGAATTCAAAAATGGTTTCTCAATTTATTTGCTTCCAGCGTTTCTCAAAGTTTCGATATTTGTTGCAGGGTCAAAAAAAAACAACATTTCTGGAACAGGTGGTCGCAGTCAGAACATAGAAAAATAAATTATGCTACATATAACAGTGGAATAATTGGCTATTTCAACTCGTGAGATGTACTCGTACCTATTAAACTGAACAGATTGCATAACCTATTTTATTAGTAAAGGCGCTGTTTATTTATACTGAAATAAATATTATACCTTTTTCTTATAGTTTCTCATTTTACAACTAACCCAATGTTGTCATGCTAATAAGTCAATACCTAAGTTGATTTGATCGGCATGATCAAACTTTAGCCTCGCCCCCGTAGCATGTCCATCGAAACATGATAAAATCGCGTGATATAGCGTTTTATCAACATTCAACTGTCGAAATACATTGTCTTTTGACAGTTACACGTGATAAATCGCTATATTATATCGTGTTTGGGTAGGCATGCTAGGGGGCAGAAAACAAAGGCAATATTTGAGAGTGACTGGATTTGGTGACGCTCATTTGTATAAGTTAGGTTATCTGGTATTCCGGAACATTGTCGTAACGTTACAACACAATGTGTTGTAACGTTACCATTCGGTTACCACACATTGTTACAACTTTCTACTCTAGTTGCAAACTGAGCACAAAGTGTATACAATGTATGGACACAGATCATTGTGAATTATGTCGACACAGCGACAACACAAAGTTACTGAAACTAGTTTCCGTAACATTGTTACTGAACTGTTACAACACCTTTAAACAAAACTCCACACAGTCGCAAATAGTCACAATGTGTCGTATCAGTTACGAAACTGTAGCGACTTGTTACATCTGGTGAAAATCTGTGACCAAAAATGGCTGTATGGGGTATGTACAAAAGAATGGTTAGTTTTTGCGATAGATTCCATATCATTGAGCCCAGTCAATTCGGATTTCAAAAGAATAAATCAACAACACTGGCAACTTTTACGCTTTTACGTACTGTATTAACATCTCTGAATAGCAACGAGTACACTACTGGCTTATTCTTAGATTTATCAAAAGCGTTTGATCTAATTAACCATAAATTGTTACTTGCAAAACTTGAATCAAACGGTATAAGAGGTCTAGCTCAGCAATGGTTAACGTCCTACTTAACTGAACGCCGTCAATATGTTGTCATAAACAAAATCGTCAACAATGAAATGATACCTTTCACTTCACGTCTTAAAAACAATAAAAACGGTGTTCCACAAGGGAGCATTCTTGGGCCAATATTATTTATTATTTATATAAATGACATTTGTAATGTAATTAACCATAAATGCATTTTATATGCAGACGACATTTCAGTTATTGTGACATCAAATAAAATAATTCAATTGACTATCATGAATCAGAAATTAATAATACTATTGACAAAATCATCGCATGGCTACAATCAAATCAACTAAAAAATAATTTGAACCAATCGTGTTTTATACAATTTAATCAATCTTATAACCCTAAGTACAAATTTAATATTAACATCAATAAAATAAAAGAAGAGACACATACTAAATTTCTCGGAATCCATATCGACAATAATTTTAATTGGAAAATACATGTTAATAACGTAAGCAACAGAATCAATAGATTCGTATATGCGTTGAAAAAATTAAAAAATGTCACGAATAGGAATACTGTTATTGCCACCTACCGCGCGTACGTAGAATCCATATTACGTTATGGGATCATTATATGGGGCAACGGTACAGATAGGGATCGAGCATTTAAAGCACAAAAAAGGTGTATCAGATCCATTTATGGTGTTGCACCGGATGTACCCTGTAGACCACTATATGGAGGCCTTGGTTTATTAACGGTGCCATCTCTATACATCTACGAAATTTGTAATTTTGTAAATAAACATAAAGACTTGTTTACCAAAGCTGGCGACATAAACACCAGACTAAAAAGGGACCCCCACAGGCTTGTTTTAAGAGATTTTCCAAAATCAGCCAAATATAGGAATAGTAGATTATACAACAAGTGAATAAAAAGGGAATTTAGTTAGAGGGACTAAGTTGGATCCCGAGAGTAGCGAAGGATTCTAGAGTTGAATCCCGAGCGTAGCGAGGGATTCAAAAGTAGAATCCTGAGCGAAGCGAGGGGTACAAAGGACCGAGATGAAATTTTTTATTCACGAGTTGTGTACTCTACTTTTTACCATTGACTGCGAGAAAACAAATAGGTACCTCTGACAGGTACTTTATACTTAGTATTTATAGTTGACCATCAGCCATTTTTAATGTCCCCACACTGCTGGGGCACAGGCCTTCCTTATGAGTTGGAGGATGGGCCATAACCCACCACGCGGGCCCAATGCGGATTGATGGGTGTTAACGACTGCAAATACAGCCGGGACCAACGGCTTAACGTGCCTTCCAAAGCACGGAGGAGCTCGAGATAATACATTTTTGGTCACCCATCCCATGACCGACCCTTGCGAACGTTGCTTAACATCCGCAATCGTTGGGTCCAAATGCAGCCGGGACCAACTGCTTAACGTGCCTTCCGAGGCACGGAGGCTTAGAGCATTTAAACGGAGGAGCTCGAGATAGAACTTTTTTGGTCACCCATCCCATGACCGACCCATGCGTGAAATTATAAGTTTTCCAATGACATAAAACAACCACGCCAAGAGAGAGATTACATGATCAGTCTGGCATCAGTCCATTTCATTAGTCTGCATAGACTTTGAATTTTTGCCGACTGAATATCGTACCAGAATGCAAGACTGAACATTCAACCTCCCTCTAATCGATAGAAAAGAACCCAAAGATAAGACACTAAAAAGAACCTAATTAAATTTGGCGGGATATTTTTTTTTCGTTTTATTTTATTGTATAACTATGGCTCTATGGAATAGCTCCATACTATAGCAGCCAGTAGGTATAGGTACTTTTTTGTACTAATTCATGATGCGCGCTTGTTCCAAATTCAAATTATTTTATTCACTCGGTGAATAAAATCGCTTATTATTCACTCTTGTTGTTGAATTAAACGCACTTTTTAGAGTGGCGATGGTAAAAAAGTTGTTTATTTATGTGCATTAACATTTATAATAAAATCCCTGCTGACATAAAAAACTTAATACTAACCTATTTAAAAAAAAGTTATATTATTGGCTCTGTGACAACAATTTTTATTCTATTAACGAATTTTCGACAAAAAAGTTTATAAATATTAATTAATTAATTTAGTAGCATTTAAGTATTTGAACATTTTATATTAACAAATTTGCATGCCACAACCTTGGCAAAACATGTGAGTCTTCAAAAATGTATCAACTTTTATACCATGTTTTGAGCAAATAAACGATTATGATTATGATTAACTTTCTGCCTAATTTGGCGTTATCGATATTGCCTCCATCCAAACCGTGCTCTATTCTTTTCAACTTTCTGCCATAAGTATTAATATGTTACTGTTAAACCCCGAACTTATGAAAATCCTAAGATTTTCCAGTAAAACCTAAGATTTACCAAGTAATAACGGTAAAAATATTTATTTTGAAGGTGATTTAAAATTATATTTTACTTATTATTAATAAATTCATAAAAACATAATAATTTAAACAAAGGATTTGACTGATTACGGGTAATTTTACTGTAAAGTATGACTTAGAAATACTCCTACAAGATGAATAAAAATAATAATGATGATAGTGTAGAATAAATAAAATGATAATGAAAAATATTTAAGGATTTTACTGATAGGTAATTTGAAATAAATGACTGAGTTATAATAGCTAATTCACTGTTTTATTTAAAAAGTCCAACAATTACCAACCATATTTGGTAAAACCTAGCATATACAAGGTTATTTTTAGTTAATACAAAACCTCTCGTGGGGTTGATCAGACCATCAAACTGGACAACTTTCATTATGGGACCAACCTCGAAATCACGAAAAAAAATCTGCTGTTTCATACTTCATCGAAATGTATGAAACAGCAGATTTTTTTTTTCGCAATTTCAAAGTCGGTCCAATAATGAAAGTTGTTCGGTTTGATGGCCTGATCAACCCCACGAGAGGTTTTGTATTAACTAAAAATAACCTTGGAGGTATGCCAAACTCTATTGGTAAAAGCCCGAAAAATAGTCTCCCTTTCATAAAATCTTTACATTTACCAACTCATGTTGGGTGTTATTGTTGTGTTCCGGCAGGTAGAGGTAAGATATCCAGTTCCTCAGTAATGAGGATTCCGGGTTTAGTGCGCTTCCACCTTCGGCCTTATCGTCACTTAACATCAGGTGAGGTGAAGGCCCATGAGCGTAGCCAGCCATGGGCTTAGGGTGGGGCAGCAGTTTAAAATAATATGTAACTAGCAAACTATACCCGCGGTGTTACCCTGGTAATTTTTTTCTATGCATTTTCCATGCATATTTTGTATTGCTACGGGCCTATCTCATTAATTCCGCATCATGTTTACATTTTCTTACTTAGGTAAGATTAGGTAGGTACCTCACAGGTCAGAGCCAGGGTGGGGCAAGCGCCCCACCCTGCCCCACCGTGGCTACGCCCATGCAGAAAGCCAGCAACTATCCCATTGTGCATTAAAAACGAAAAAAATACACATTTTGCGTGCGTCTGACGCAAGTTGAATTGAAAGTTGAAGCGCCTCGGTGAAGACAGATCATTAACCGACTTCAAAAACTTGAAAAGGAGGAGGTTATCTATTCGTCGCGTATATACAGGGTAATTTTGCGACCCCTTTACAAAATCAAATAATAGTTCAAGGAAGTAATAAAAAAAATTTGGTGAGATAATTATAAATTATTTCTTTTTAAATTCACAGTTTTCAACCACTTTTTATATCCTAAAAATCTAGGTGCGCACGCTCACCGTCACGAACGGGACGCGAGCGGGGGAAGGCGAGTGGCGGGAGGGGGGCTCGCGCGGGTCGACCGTGCGACGCGCAAACGGTGACAACAATTTCAATTCGTGAAGGGAAAAGTTTGGGGTAAACATGTAAAAAAATATTTTTGTTTTACTCCATAAATTGATTGTACTGCTGTTATAGAATGACCTGACAAAGTTTGAAAAGGGGTCCAAAAATGACCCTGTATATTTTTTTTTATATGTATGATGTACACCAATTACTCGAAGACGGCTGAACCGATTGAAATGATTCAAACGTTATAACATGAGGTTTATTCCCAAGTTGGTCCCATTTTTTGAAATTTTGAAATCGGTTCAGTAGTTTTCAAGTAATCTTGAAAAAACTGTCGTTTTCGTTACCATTTTATATGAATTCAGACGGATTTTCAACGATTACTTTTTTGTTTATGAACCGATTTAGATAGTTCTTTTTTTTGTTTGAAAGAAGACACCTTAAGGATGATACCATATTAATTTCATTGGTATTGGACTTTAGATTTTGAAGATACATGAGGGAACTCCTCAAAATCAAATAGGAACTGTACAATGATTGAAATATTGGAATGAATGAATGAATAAAACTTTATTTGGTTACTTACAAACAAAATGGTTTACAAAAACATTCGCTTATAAAATACTTAAACGCATTATAAATTACTTAGGTATAATTATGTAATGGTAACCAAAAAGGCAACCAGCTCAGCTAACAATATCATGACCACTTAGGATCACGACGCTGATTTTCAGCTGGGCCTGAAATAGAGATACACGAAAAGGAATAACAAGAACGGTGGTTTTTTAGTAATAATACATACTTTTGCATGCATAAAAACGTAAATAGAACGGTGATTGTGCGAGTGTTGATAGATAAAAGATGTGTAATGTAATAATAGATATCGTCGGCGACGAGTGAAAACCTCGTAGACATTTTTAGGCAAATTATACAGGATACAAAAAAACTTCTCCTGAATTTTTTTTGTATGAAGCCTGCCATTTTTTTTTCTTCTTTTTGTTTATTTGGGATATTACTTAAGAAGGCTTGATTACATAATTTGAATACAAATGTTATAAGGGTGTGAAATAAGACTTACGAGCTTTTCTTAAATAAAGCTCAATAAAAATGTATTATATGCGAGGTTATCGGCAAAGAAACTAGAGCAAAAATATCATTAACAACTTCTTTATTTTAGAACCTTTGTTAACAAGACTCAAAACATAACACAGAATACAATACATATTATGTAGGTACCTAGAGATTGATAATGATAGATTTAAGATATTTTGAATTAATAATACATAGATATGACTTTTTATAAATCATAGAAATGTACTGCAGCCGTCTTTTTGTTGTGACAGAATTAGTTCTTTAAGTCGTTTACGAAACAGTACCACACTACTCAACTTACGAAATGGTGGAGGAAGGTCATTCCAAATCTTGGCTGCTGCGTATTTAAAACTTCCTTTAAAAGCTGTTGTTTTGTGGCTTTGTATGTTAAGTCGACCAAGGCGATTCTGAGCAGACCAAGTCAACTTGTACCACAAGTAGATTGGTTTACGAGTTGTAATAATACCAAACAAGAGAGATGCCAAGTGGATGTAACGTCTAGATGACATGTTTTCTGTAGTTCTATGACAATCAAAAACAAGTTAAATACTTATTTATTGCCAAGGACGTTCTGGACTAGGGTTGAACTGCGAAGGCCCAACGGAACTCTTGTGGAAATTGAGTTATTCGGAGTATATCTCTCCATTAGTGGGGCACAGGCCTTCCTTATGGGGCACAGGCCTTCCTTATGGGTTCCATATTCCATAACCCACCACGCGAGCCCAATGCGGATTGGTGGGTGTTAACGACTGCAAATGCAGCCGGGACCACCGGCTTAACGTGCCTTCCGAAGCACGGAGGAGCTCGAGATAATAAATTTTTGGTCACCCATCCCATGACTGACCCTTGCGAACTAAGCAACGTTCGCAATCGCTGGGCCAGGCGCTAAACCACTGCGCCACCGAGCTCCATGCGGCCGAATCGTGTTTAACAAATTAATATTTAAATACTCTGGATGGTTCTGAACTAGTGTTATTTTATTTTCCAGATGCTCCGTTTCTTCCTTCTGTGCTTGTTCGCGGTGGTGTGCTTCGGCTCCCCTGCGCCCGCGCCGACTCCCGACTCCACTCCGGTGGACGCCCCCGTCGACCACAACGTCGAGAAGCGTGACACCCTCCTGTACCCTTCAATCTACCGCACCGCCTTCGACCCGTACTTCTACCGGTACCCCCATGACATCGGCTACAACTACAACTACTACGATGTCGCCAGAGGCTACCCTTACTACCGGTACTACAAATGAGAAGGAAGATCGAGCAACACTAATGGAGACGACATGACCACACTAGCCAAATCTTTCATCACAATTTATTCTATCGCATTTCTTGATAAAAGTACCTACTCACAATCGAAAAGCCATGCCAAATGTGCCAATCAAATTAAAATATGGTCTCATCCTTAAAGTAACATCTCAAACCGAAAAAGAAATCATCTAAATCGGTTCATTAATCGATCATCCGTATAAAATATATATGTATATTCATTATTATAGGAACCTAGATTAAAACCATGAAATCAAATGTGATCAACTTGGGAACAAACCTGATGTAATAATGTTCGAATCATTTCAATCGGTTCAGCCATCTTCGAGTAATCAATGTGTACATTCTTTAAAAAAATATATACCTACCCGACGAATTAGATAACCTCCTCCTTTTATTAAGTCGGTTAAAAAGTCTATTTACTTATAGTTTTATTACTTACGGGTCTCAAAATTCAAAGTTTTTTTAAATTAAATCCTTTTCTATTTACAATTTAACCAGCAAATAATCGGGTTTAGGTACATCCTATACCGAAAATGGCAACCCGTAAATTTCTCGTATTTTTTCCGGGATTTTTCCAACATTTAGTTTTTTCCGGATAAAATCCCATCCCTATACAAGATCAACCGTCACAGGGTCAAGCGCAAGTCCTACAGCCAAAACTTAAAAGCTACTAATTATGCTCAACGGTTGTTTCCGCGACTTGCAAGTCTTGAACTACTCCTAGCGATAACCCTAAAGCAGCGAAAACAACCTTGTAGTTCTAAATAGCTCCGCGAGATTACCTTTAGCTCTTATTTTGGCAAACATTAAGAGCTTCTAGCTGTTGCAGTTCTGAAAAGGTTAATTTTAATGCTTTCTAGTAATTTCCTAACGTCAGCCATGTTTTTTCACTGACATAAAAAAAATCGGAACAAAAAAGCAATGTATTTTCATTCAATAGGCAAAATTAAATAACGTGTGCTGTACTATTTAAAAAAAAATGGTTTTTATATGAATAGACGTTTTATTTTTAATGTAATTTTCCACAAATGATCTTATTTTATAATTTTTATTTATTAAAATATCTTTGAAAATTTCATCTTACGAAAGGCCCTTCTCGTATATAGCACTATTATCCTAAAGTGTCACAATAAAGTGCCAGTCGCATTATTTTTATCATTTTTCTGGACTTTAGCAAGCTACTTATTATTTTTTATAAATACAACACTTACTTATCCTGCCATTTTGAAATTTGGTATAATGCCAGCGAATGTCGCCATTATATGGCCATTATAAACAGTTTCTGTGTAGACAAATCTTATACAGAAACATTTTAAAACTTGAGAGTCCTGGAATAGCATTTATTCAAGTCCATCAAAAAGGTTTTAAGTTGTCATAGAGTTACATACAAGACTTATTTAGGACCTTAAAGCTGCCCTGCAAGGTTATATTAACGTTAAATTAAGGTTGTGTAGGTTATATTTAGGTTCTGTGTAAACACTTAGAATGGTTCTGGATTTGAGCTATAAGTTCTGCTGCAACTCTCAAAAAGGTTCTGAAACTGGGGCCCTTTTTGCACACAGGAGGTTAATACAAGGTTATTATAACGTTATTGCGCCTTTTAGGACTTACGAACATATTTTCATACAAAGGTTCTAGAACCTTTTCAAAACCTTTCTAGAACCTAAAATGTTACTTGGGAGTTCAAGGAAGTAATAAAAAAAATTTGGTGAGATAATTATAAATTATTTCTTTTTAAATTCACAGTTTTCAACCACTTTTTATATCCTAAAAATCTAGGTGCGCACGCTCACCGTCACGAACGGGACGCGAGCGGGGGAAGGCGAGTGGCGGGAGGGGGGCTCGCGCGGGTCGACCGTGCGACGCGCAAACGGTGACAACAATTTCAATTCGTGAAGGGAAAAGTTTGGGGTAAACATGTAAAAAAATATTTTTGTTTTACTCCATAAATTGATTGTACTGCTGTTATAGAATGACCTGACAAAGTTTGAAAAGGGGTCCAAAAATGACCCTGTATATTTTTTTTTATATGTATGATGTACACCAATTACTCGAAGACGGCTGAACCGATTGAAATGATTCAAACGTTATAACATGAGGTTTATTCCCAAGTTGGTCCCATTTTTTGAAATTTTGAAATCGGTTCAGTAGTTTTCAAGTAATCTTGAAAAAACTGTCGTTTTCGTTACCATTTTATATGAATTCAGACGGATTTTCAACGATTACTTTTTTGTTTATGAACCGATTTAGATAGTTCTTTTTTTTGTTTGAAAGAAGACACCTTAAGGATGATACCATATTAATTTCATTGGTATTGGACTTTAGATTTTGAAGATACATGAGGGAACTCCTCAAAATCAAATAGGAACTGTACAATGATTGAAATATTGGAATGAATGAATGAATAAAACTTTATTTGGTTACTTACAAACAAAATGGTTTACAAAAACATTCGCTTATAAAATACTTAAACGCATTATAAATTACTTAGGTATAATTATGTAATGGTAACCAAAAAGGCAACCAGCTCAGCTAACAATATCATGACCACTTAGGATCACGACGCTGATTTTCAGCTGGGCCTGAAATAGAGATACACGAAAAGGAATAACAAGAACGGTGGTTTTTTAGTAATAATACATACTTTTGCATGCATAAAAACGTAAATAGAACGGTGATTGTGCGAGTGTTGATAGATAAAAGATGTGTAATGTAATAATAGATATCGTCGGCGACGAGTGAAAACCTCGTAGACATTTTTAGGCAAATTATACAGGATACAAAAAAACTTCTCCTGAATTTTTTTTGTATGAAGCCTGCCATTTTTTTTTTCTTCTTTTTGTTTATTTGGGATATTACTTAAGAAGGCTTGATTACAGAATTTGAATACAAATGTTATAAGGGTGTGAAATAAGACTTACGAGCTTTTCTTAAATAAAGCTCAATAAAAATGTATTATATGCGAGGTTATCGGCAAAGAAACTAGAGCAAAAATATCATTAACAACTTCTTTATTTTAGAACCTTTGTTAACAAGACTCAAAACATAACACAGAATACAATACATATTATGTAGGTACCTAGAGATTGATAATGATAGATTTAAGATATTTTGAATTAATAATACATAGATATGACTTTTTATAAATCATAGAAATGTACTGCAGCCGTCTTTTTGTTGTGACAGAATTAGTTCTTTAAGTCGTTTACGAAACAGTACCACACTACTCAACTTACGAAATGGTGGAGGAAGGTCATTCCAAATCTTGGCTGCTGCGTATTTAAAACTTCCTTTAAAAGCTGTTGTTTTGTGGCTTTGTATGTTAAGTCGACCAAGGCGATTCTGAGCAGACCAAGTCAACTTGTACCACAAGTAGATTGGTTTACGAGTTGTAATAATACCAAACAAGAGAGATGCCAAGTGGATGTAACGTCTAGATGACATGTTTTCTGTAGTTCTATGACAATCAAAAACAAGTTAAATACTTATTTATTGCCAAGGACGTTCTGGACTAGGGTTGAACTGCGAAGGCCCAACGGAACTCTTGTGGAAATTGAGTTATTCGGAGTATACCATTGAAAAATGTAAAACATAATAACGTTTTATTATATAAAATCATCGCTTACATACCTACCTATCACAAAAAAGTTTAAAATAAAAAAACTTTAAAAAAAAGCACAACCTCCTTCAAAAACCTTAAAAAAACAACTATACAAAAAGCAAGAAATAATGTTCAAATCGATTAATTAAAACACGTCTATTGAAGTCGGGTGGGGCTTTTAGAATATAAAAAACACAATAAGTAAAAAAAAAATACTTCCAGCTCCACCCGACTTCAATAGACGTGTTTTAATTAATCGATTTGAACATTATTTCTTGCTTTTTATAGAGTTGTTTTTTAAGGTTTTTGAAGGAGGTTGTGCTTTTTTTTAAAAAAAAAATATCTTTTTCTTAGCAAAATAAACAAAAAGTAACTCACCAAGGGGTCGTTATTTTGGTACGATTTGTAAGGTGGGACTCCTTTGCCCAACAGTGGGGCTGACTCAGTTCGCTCCATTCCGCTCTTCAAGCTTTGCCTACTGCCTAGAGAAGACCCTTCACTGGGCTTACTGAAAGACCAATAAATATTAAATACACACATCATACTAATATTATAAATGTGAAAGTTTGTGGGTTTGGATGTTTAGATGTTTGGATGTTTGTTCCTCAATCACACAAAAACTACTGAACGGATTTGGTTGAAATTTAGCACACAGATAGTAGATAGCCTGGATTAAAACATAGAATACTTTTTATCCCGATATTCCAACGGGAACGGGAACCACGCGGGTGAAACCGCGCGCGGCCGCTAGTTACATATAATTTACTTGAAAATGTTTATAAGGTCATTATTTTGACAACCTTTGGGCAAAGTAGACCTCATCGCGCTACTCAAATAGGCGCCAGCAAAGTTGTATAGAATTTCATTGCAGGTAAGTTTTAGCCACCAGCAATTTCCTCTGAAAATATTTTAATGTCGAGTTTTGTTTCAAACATAGTTAGCAAAGAGAATGTAAAAAAACTAATAGTTAGGTGTAAAAAGTAATATAAACCCGGAAAGGCGGCTTTGAATTTTTATAAATGTAGGTACTTTTAACATTGTTGTACTTTGCTAAGCGGGTTTTATTTAAATTACTCGCATTGTTTGAGTAAAACTCTAAGGCTGAGTTACATCACCTAACTTTAACGATGATGGCCTCGAGCTAAGCCTAACTACGCTCTCGGCCTTCTAGATTGGTCATCATTGCAGCCCTTGCTGTCCATGTTATTTATTCCAGCTTGTCCATCAAGGGCTGCAATGGCCTGGACCTGCGTTACCTAAGCTCTGACTTCGGGAATCATCATCTATGCCAGCAACACAGTCATTGCAGACCGGTGCAGTAATGTAATATATAAATCCATGGTAACAAATTCAAAGACATTATGGCATAGCAGTATAAGTTCGCTCGCGCCAAAATTACGCGGTAAAATAAAGTTTTGTGTGTCTTCGTGGTTACTGCTTTCGATATTTTCCTCACCCACATCAAAACTAAATTTTAATATGACTGAGTGAGAGTACCTACTTAATTAAAGAAAAGAAAAAGAAATCATAAAAACTTTACCTTTTTCTATATCTGCGCTTTTTATGTTCCTCTTGTTCACAATCCGAAAAATCCGAACAGGCACTTCCGCCAAATATTCTAAAAAACAAAAAAAAAACACTTAAATAATATGAACACACGCCTCGGAAGGATTATCAATTTCAAATGAAACTGCTCACGGGTCGGCAATCTATATATAATATATTATTATTGTTTACTTGTTTGTTTACTATTAGCTGATCCACGTCATGATGTGCTTGCGCCCGCAAAGAGAATTTTGCGCCCGCGCCGCGCAGCGATAGCGAATGCTAATAACGAGATGGGTTGTCTATATGATTTTGTGCGTGTCAGTTACTATGTTTACATAAATAAAACTAAATAAAATAAAATATGGTCAATTTATAATCAAATTCTCGCAAAGCCGAGGAGATTATAAACACCTACTTTAGGGGACTGTCACTATTTCTAGTTTATTTTTTATTTAACTTTATTTTTATGGGTAAATAGGAAAATAACACCATTCCAAAACGGAGAATGCGCTGCGAATAGTGGTCTGCTAAATAAATTGTGCGAAGTTTTTATCATTAAATTGGTTAATTAATCAAAATGTTAATATCAGTGCGTCAATTTTCAAGGCGCAACGCACGATCTTCCTTGATCCTGCACTGCAGATATTAGTTTATTTATAAATAAGTATGATGCTGGTTATTTTTGTTTGAGTTCACTATCGTTTGTCCATCATTTTTAATGTCCCCACTGCTGGGGCACAGGCCTTCCTTATATTGGATCAGGAGGACGGGCCATAACCCACCACGCGGGCCCAATGCAGATTGGTGAGTGTTAACGACTGCAGATTCACCCGGGACCAACGGCTTAACGTGCCTTCCGATGCACGGAGGAGCTCGAGATAATACATTTTTGGTCACCCATCCCATGACTGACCCTTGCGAAAGTTGCTTAACCTCCGCAATCGCTGGGCCGGGCGCTAAACCACTGCGCCACCGAGCCGAGCTATCGTTTAGTTACACCGAAAAGATAACAAATGACTTTGTTGTGAGACTTTTTCTAGACCACATTAGCACCTTAACACGGTTAAAAATTTTTTTTTATCGAATAGTCTGTAAATGTTTTTTTTAATACACAATGGGATATTGTTTGGCCTTTAGCTCACCTGATGTTAAGTGACGATAAGGCTGAAGCAGGAAGCGAAGTACACCCGGAATCCTCATCACTGAGGAGCTGGCTATCATACCTCTAACTCTAACACGACAATTTTCAAATTGTTGTTATGGCGTCAGACTTAGGTAAGATGGTGGTAGTTAGTCAGGCGGACTTGAAATAAGCCCTACCACCATCCATACCGAGTACAAATGTACCCCCTCCTAGGAATCGAACCCGGAGCCCCTGCGTCTTACACGGGTGGGCGGACCACTCGTCACAGTCACACACTAGACCACAGAGGCGGTTGAGTTTTAAGTCAAATTAGTTAAGTAACAAGGTGGCATAAGGTTCATGTATTCATACATAGCCTTCTTCATTTCCAAGCCGTGAACATAAGTTTGGCAACGTCTGTTACTGTCAGTTCGTGGTCATGTCGCCCACCAGTCTCCATACTAAATGTATGGGAATATTTCAATTTTAAGAGGTCGATATTTTTTTTCATATTAATCGTGTGAGGTTTAAAATATGAAAATAATTTAGTTCTTTTATTGAAATGCTTTGTATATTAAACAATAAGAAAAATATCAATGTTAACCAGGAAAAAATGGCTGTCAAAGATGTCATCTTTTTTGTTGATTTTCTTCAGCAGGGAGTTGATTAACACGCCCTCTAGCAATAAATGATATATCGTTAGAAAGGTTTTTTAAAGACAAATATTTGTTGTTAATATACTTTATATCAATTGTTAATACTTTTGGAGTTAAAGGTTATTAAAGTATAAAAGTGGTTTATTGTCTTTGGGAGTTGATCTACCACACCTATTGAAATGAATGATATATCATAAGAAAGGTTTTTATATGACAATTATTTGCTGCAAACATACTTTCTATTAATTGTTAGTACTTTCGGAGTTTTAGGTCATTAATGTTAAAAAAAATGGTCAAGTTTAGAGCGTTATAACTCTCAAAGTTCTAATAGTTGACGTTTATAGTAATACAATAAAGTGTTTCAAATTTAAATACCTTTCCAATGATGTAAGATTTATTGCTAGAGGAGGCTTAGATCAAAATGCTCATCGTACTAAAGGACCCCCGAAAAGTTCAAATAATTTGATTCAAACCTTATGTTCTAATAAATAAATAATAATAATAAATATAAAACTTTATTGAAATAATCTTACATCACAATTTACAACTAGTTTAAACATAGATAATATAGGAAAAACAAATAATAAATAATTTTTAAAATAATTTTATACTATGTGCTTGACCACATGCGATGTTGCCGTTCTGCTCAACTTCAGGGCTTGGAAGATATAGAAGGCTATGATTCATAGCAGCACATTCTGTTGTCCAAAACTGACTTTCTCCAGGTTGATTTTAAACCTTAACCACAGAATAATTACCTTACTTCAAAGCTGATCGAGGAAATAATGTGGGTAGGTAAGGTAACCCAGCGTGCTGCTGTGTAGGTATGTATGCAATCACAGAATAACTTGGTGCAATCACGTCTATAAAAGTATCATTGACTTCTGTTGAAAAAAGTAATAGAGTGACAAAATTCTAAACTGTACCTATACATATTTATAGACGTGACTGTACAGTCAGCAGCATATCAGGTTATCAGAAAATTACTTCTCAAATTATTTTAAACCTTAACTCATTATTAAGCTCAAAGTTGTTCGACGAAGTTTCTTATCCATTTTAAGTAATCTGACATGCTGTTGACTGTACATAGCCTTTCGTGCCAAGTTGTAGAGTAGGTAGATGACGACAAACTTTGGCGACTGTGCAGAACACTCATTTTGTCCACGATATACGCGAACTTTCCTCCCACTACGCCAAAAACTGTGCAAGATGTTTGCCGGGACATGGATATTTTTTCGTCCATGGCCGGGATCTGTAATTTTGGTAACATGAACTTATAAGTGGGTCAGAAACGTGACTTTTCTTAGGTATCTACTTCTCGTGACACACTTCTACTTCTTGTTATCAAAATTTACGTATAGTGCAGTAGCTACGAGACAAATATTTATATAACATTAATAATTTATCATTTATTGACATAGGTCAATCTGATGAAAGCCCATCTAATGTTTCATCATCCGTATTTTCATTGCAAAGGGCATAATAATAGTACCTAAATAAATAAATAAACAGGCAAAAGATGTAACAAAGATAGCACCTATTGACTGTAGGTACAGTCAACCTAGCTGGACTACAATATAACATGTCATTTTTCTTCAATCTATCGAAATAGGGTATTTTCCAAATTTATGAAAACTGCTTATAATTAAAGATTGGGACGAACGATTTAACAGAAAAATAAAAATAAATTTAATAATGTCTTTTTTCTCCAATAAACCAATTAAAATGAAATATATTTTTATTGCTTTTGAATTTACCGCCAAAACGTCGGTTCGATGACGTCTGCTGTGTGACGTCAACTTTGTGTAAACAATTTCAACATCTTTGTAGTCTGTGTTACAATTTACTCTACAGTTTACACAAAGTTGACGTCACTCAGTAGATGTCATTGAACCGAGCGTTTTGGCGGTAAATTCAAAACAATTAAAAATAAATTTGACTTTAATTGGTTTAATGGAGAAAAAAGACATTAATTAATTTATTTTTATTTTTCTATTAAATTGTTCGTCCCAATCTTTAAATATAAGCAGTTTTCAGAAATTTGGAAAATACCCTATTGGTTGACTTGGAGCATAGCAAATGTAGCCAAACTGAAGAAAACGCCAGATTCTACAAATGTCCAATTCTACAAATGCCAACTTTTAGTTGTAATATTTTCAGTCACTTTATGTTATAAGTACCTACATATATTTTTGCATTTCCATGTTTTTTATATTTATTTATTTACCTTCTCCATATTTATGTGATCCTGGTACTTTGGAGACGTTTTTTTATTACGAAGGAAAGAAAAAAACAAAAGTAATCTCCAAATTCCAAAATTGATTGAAAATACACTACCATAGCCTTCTTTAATTGCAAGCCGTGAACATAAGTTTGGCAACGTCTGTTACTGTCAGTTCGTGGTCATGTCGTCGGCCAGTCTCCATACTAAATGTATGGGAATATTTCAATTTTAAAAGGTCGATATTTTTTTTCGTAGTAATTGTGTGAGGTTTAAAATATGAAAATAATTTAGTTCTTTTATTGAAATGCTTTGTATATTAAAGAATAAGAAAAATTTCAATGTTAACCAGGAAAAAATTGCTGTCAAAAATGTCATCTTTTTTGTTGATTTTCTTCAGCAGGGAGTTGATTAACACGCCCTCTAGCAATAAATGATATATCATTAGAAAGGTCTTTTAAAGACAAATATTTGCTGTTGCCATACTTTACACCAATTGTTAATACTTTTGGAGTTAAAGGTTATTAAAGTATAAAAGTGGTTTATTGTCTATGGGAGTTGATCTACCACACCAATAGAAATGAATGATATATCATAAAAAAGGTTTTTATATGACAAATATTTGCTGCAAACATACTTTCTATTAATTGTTAGTATTTTCGGAGTTTTAGGTCATTAATGTTAAAAAAATTGGTCAAGTTTAGAGCGTTATAACTCACAAAGTACTAATAGTTGACGTTTATAGTGATACAATAAAGTGTTTCAAATTTAAATACCTTTCCAATGATGTAAGATTTATTGCTAGAGGAGGCTTAGATCAAAATGCTCATCGTACTAAAGAACCCCCGAAAAGTTCAAATAATTTGACTCAAACCTTATGTTCTAATAAATAAATAATAATAATAAATATAAAACTTTATTGAAATAACCTTACATCACAATTTACAACTAGTTTAAACACAGATAATATAGGAAAAACAAATAATAAATAACTTTTAAAATAATTTTATACTATGTATGCTTGACCACATGCGATGTTGCCGTTCTGCTCAACTTCAGGGCTTGGAAGATATAGAAGGCTATGACACTACCTATCGCAAAAATATATATCAAAAAGTGATTGAAAATATTACAACAAAATGTTGGCATTTGTAGAAGTGGGCATTTGTAGAAGTTCGCATTTGTAGAATTGGACATTTGTAGAATTTGGCGTTTTAAACTAAGTTGGCATTTGTCGACTAAACCATACAAACTATTGAGTAAAAATAATATATAATAGTAAAGACAAAAATAACTTACTCGTAGTTACTTTCCACCGATGCAATAGAACTCGCAGCAGAAAGTTCATCTTCACACCATTGAGATTTTTTTATGTATCGCATTTTGATAAAACTCCACCACACGCGACCAACAATGTGCGCGCACAACGATTGAGATATATCGCCAAATTGTGGAATAATAAAAATGAATTAGTCTGTGGAAGATAATCATCAAGGTTCACATGAAAGGTCACTGATTGTAGTAAAGAAACGATAGCATTATAGTATCATTCGCATTTAAAAAAAACTAAAGAAAGTGAAGGATTTTTAAGGAGATTTTAGCATTTATATATACAATACTAAATAATATACTTATAGAAAAAATCGAGCATTTTGAATGCTAAAATCTAAAAGTTATTTAGCCGTTTCATCTCTTATCAAAATATCTGGAAAGATGTTTCAATATTTATGAAATAACGCTGGCTTGCAGCGTATCAGAAGGATCTTACAAGAAGAATTTCGACGATGCTACTAGTGACTCGGTAGCTCTGCTCAGTAGCCAAGAGCATTGGACCGAAATTCTAAAGGTCACGAGTTCGATTCCCTCCTGAGACATGATCTGGTGCAATCCGTCTTTTTTCTAGTACATTATCAGTGAAAGATATTTTTGTAGGTACATAGGTACTTAAAAACTGTTTTGAATCCTTCACTCAGTTTTTACAACTTATAAATAGTTGACATCCACATCAGATCAACATGGCATATTTACCAGGGCAAATATAAAAAAAAAATACTTATTATAACAAACATTTATTTACATTTAGCCTAATACTACCAATAAATTAAAATAGCAGTTAACACAGATCTTAAATACTTGCTACATTTCAAGTAATACGACTTTGTTAAAAAAGGAAATTCTTAAGTACCAACAAACAGCAGCACATTCGGTTACCATGATACTGATAACATTCCTCAATTTTTATCTTTATTTTAAGCGCTTTAAAGTTTAAAATCTATTGGAGAAAGTTAGTTTTGGATTCCCTGATGTGCTGTTGGCTGACTGCACTATATTACTGTGGTTTTGAATATAGATATACTAAACAGGCTAAAAGGGAGAGCATATCACCATCCTATTCATTTATACATATGACAAACTCAAAAATAGTGATTCGCATCTCAAAGCTAATTTATAAACAAAATATTCATATCAGATTTATTTAGCAAATCAAAACTTCATAAATACATAATTCAACAGCCCTTTACTTGAACATTTCTTTTGAATTTTTTATTTTAGACAAATGCAACTTACAAATTGACAATACTATTACCGGTCAACCGCGAGGCGGCAAACCGCGCGGTTCCATTTTAATGTGAAATCTCGTGACGGTTACTTAACCGCAAGTGCGTACAAATCACGAGCGGTTGCATTTTAAAAATGGATAAAAGTGGCTATTTTGTAGTCGTCGTTTTAATTAAATTAAGGGAGTGTTCTACCCATTAAACCATACATTTTTGCCAAATTAACAAGAGTCGAAAAACGTTTTTTTTACTTTTCCATACTTATACAATGTTTTAGTTAGATAGTATGGGAGGACAATTTTTTTTTGTTGTAGAATTTTTTCGCCCATGTTTCTTTGGCAGAAATGTTTAGTTTCATTAGTGAAACACTTGCTTAAGTTAATTTATACAACTATAAAATAACGGTAATTATAGCATATGGTAATCAATCAGTAAAAAAAATTTGGTATCAATAATTACTAAAGTTATTTGGAAAAGTAATAGATGACTAGTATTACAACCAATTGGAAACAATTTATTTCATTGGCCGCGTTCCGAATCACGCTCACAGCGCTGTGAGCACGAATCCGACCAAATTAAATAGTCACAAAATATTACACAAATAGGGTATTTGTGTACCTACTTAATTTAATGGATTATACGCTAACAGTGCTGTTGGCGTAATTTGGAACTAGGCATATATCTGTACTCTAATTTGCCATCTCTTAAAGTAGCCATCATCAGTTACAATGAGACTTTGGTATTAAATAAATTAAATGTTGAAACCCATTTTCCTCATGCAGGCTTTGTGGTCTTCAATAAGTGGGCCGCAGTTTTCTTCACCTCTTTCTATAATGCTGTAACAAGACAAAAGTTATAGGTAAGTACGACGTCGTAGCTAGGGGCTGGCAAGGGGGGCAGCTGCCAGGGACGCAACCCTCAGAGGGGGGCACTTTGCTGACCCATAGCTAGAAAAAAGTCAATAAGTTATGGGAAGCAAAATTCGGCGTCGCCAAGGGTGGGCAGGGAGGGGCAGCTGCCCCCCCTAGAGGTTAAAAAAATATAGCCAACTGCAAAGTAACCAAAGTTCTGAGGCAGTGAAACTTGCTTTTCCGATAAATCCCGCATCTCAAAACTTGAATAAATTCACTAGGTTGCTTTTGACTGGACATAAAATTCATAATTTTGTTTTCTCATCCTCCTTAATATTAACTTGCCCCCCCTGGGCCATGGGCTGGCGACGCTCTTGGTAAGTACCTAACTAAGTAAGAATACAAAATTTTTTGTGCAAAAATCAAACATGAAAATGTGACATAAATTCATACAAAAAATTGGTACTTAAACAATGGGTAAAGAATTAGAATCACTAAAGCTGCATTGACATGATCAAAGTATACTTGGACCAAGTAGTTTTCATGACTAGGTACTGGAATGTTACTTGGCTCATGTAAATGAGCAATCAAAGAGCACTTTGACATCGCGCTCTAATTAAAGCTACTTTACGTCCTAGTTACTTGGTCTAAGTATACTTTGATTGTGTCAACAGGTATCCATGGCAGAATGCCCGATGTACGCATCACTGTGCTGGGAGCTCCTTGGAGTGGACAAGCTTGAGGAAGAAGATCTCAAGCAGTTAACGATAAGTCAACTCAGCAAAAGTCTGAGGGTCCGACTCCAGTGGGGTAAACAATAACCCACCTCCCCTTGCTCTCAGCTTTCAGGGGATTTGGGGAACTAGGAGAAATGGTTCCGATCAAGATGACTCATCACCCATCGGGCTTCACTGGCTGTGTATTTTAAATTTATGCACACCATTCTTGAGTGAAGTAGCTGAGGACCACCATTGTTGTAAAATTCAACACATTATTATTATTTAGAAGGAGAGACGCCAGCGAAGCCGGACGGGTGATCAGTCACCTTGATTGGAACCATTTCACCCATTTCCCCAAATTCAACACATTGTATAATATGATTTAATCTTATAGGCCACTGTAAACTATTAGCTTAGCTGAGCCCCACTAGAAGTCTCGCTCGCACACTTAGATTGAATTTGTGTTCTGTGCATCATCTCGCACGATGTTGAGAAGTTTGAATCGGCAATACTTAGTTACTATTTTTTTATAATACCTACAGATAAATTTACAGCTAAATGATGACAACAAAGTGTTCAATCTATTATAAAGAACATCTTTGTAAGGCTATTATGATTGAGTTTGTAGCTTTGACGAACCAGTGTGAAGATTTTAAGGAGTCAGAAGTAGACGCTAACTGGAAATCTCAAATTACTGTTTGTTGGATGTGGCTTTTGCTATAATAGTTCCTATCTTGTTAACAATCTAATTAAGGAAAAAGTGACATTTGGCCAGTTTGAGTATGTTCTACATCATATCGGCCGCACGACACCCGCTGGGTATAGGCCTCCCCCAAGGATCTCCACGACGATCGGTCCTGCTTGGCCCGCATCCAGCGGCGCACCGCGACCTTCACCAGATCGTCGGTCCACCTTCTCGGGGGCCTACTCACTCACGGAGGTTTGAGTATATTACGCAAGAATTATCTTGGAAAATCTTAACCCTACCAAGCATCTCTCGCCCTTTTCGTTTCCGGACACGCACAACATGGCTTCAGCTTAGGTTTTTCAGAGTTTGTCGGCACCGGGGCTTCGGGCACTTTCACGTCGACAGATTTTGCACTAGCGTTACCCATTGTATCAATAAAATTGGAAATTATTAATTAAATTGAAAATATGACGCAATAAAAACAATGCACGCAGTGAGAGTGACACGCGAGTGAAGTGAGTGAACTGTCACAGCTGTCACTGTCAAAATAGGTCAATGCATTTCAGCAGACTAATCGCTAGAACTAACCAAGGCCGCGTTCCGAATCACGCCAACAGTGCTCACAGCGTGTGACGTCATTCAATGTACACCGGTCCAAATCATTAGCTCGCTGTCAGCAAGCTCACGATACTATTGATTCGGACCGCTCGTGAGAGCGCTCACACCGCTAACGTTGGATTGATTTTAACAACGTAACCTCCAAAAGGACTTATCTCGATAAAGTTAATAGAATCAAGAATCAAGAATCAAGAATCAAGAATTTATTTGCTAGAATGCGGTACATAAGGGTCTTAAGTAATATATTTCATATAGTCACATCACATTCACCAGGAGCTGGCATGCAAATTATAATAGTTATAAATATAGTATGTCAACATTAATATCATTCAAAATTACAAGTCAAATCATTATAAATTTACAAAATTATTAGCATTTAAAATTAAAAAATTCAGTCATCGTATAAAAACAGTTATTCACTAGCCATGTCCTTAATATAGATTTAAATCGATTAAAAGGCAGATCTCTAAAGTTATCAGGAATCTTGTTAAATATTTTGATAGCCATGGAATAACAGCTCCTTGATCTGAATTTCGTTCTCATCATTGGTAATCTTAATTTATTTGGATACCTTGTAGGAAATTTACGAATTATTTCATCATTTCTTGTAAACAAATCCGGATGACTTTTAACAAAAAGACATATTTCTAAGATGTATAAACAAGGGACAGTAAGCAGATTTAGATTTTTAAACAATGGCCTGCATGATACCATGTTGTCTACATCACATATGGCTCTGATGCAAGCTTTTTGTGCAATGAGCACCTTATTTATATTGCAAGAATTTCCCCACAAAAGAATACCGTATCTTAGAACTGAACTTACATAACCATGATAGGCTTGAAGGGCTGTTTTCTTTCCAGCAGTTTTTGCCAGTCTCCATAGAGCATAAGAGAATGGATAGATTTTGTTGCATATATTGTCTAAATTTTTATACCATGTCAAGTGTTCGTCTAAAGTTATACCTAAAAATTTAACATTACTAGTCTCTTTTAGCGTCTTATTCTCGTATGTAATTTTAATGTCATTTTTTTTCCCTTGATAGTTTCTAAATTGTATGTAGTTTGACTTGTCAATATTTATCTTTAAATTGTTACGTCTTAGCCAAAGTAGTATTTCTTCTACAGTCTTATTTATTTCATTATTATATTCTTTTATGTCATCACATGGAATAATAACTGAGATGTCGTCCGCAAAAAGAACGCACTCATATTTTGTGATATTAGGCAGATCGTTTATATATATAAGAAAGAGCAATGGCCCTAAGATACTCCCCTGTGGAACGCCCTTACCGTTTATTTTCATTTTTGAATTGTAACTAGATTCAGTGTTATTTTCGTCCAGTTTTGTTATAACAACATACTGCTTTCTGTCATGAAGATATGATTGAAGCCAATTGTGTGCTAGGCCTCTAATCCCGTATTTCTCACATTTTAGTAAAAGTAATTTATGTGAAACGAAGTCAAATGCTTTTGACATGTCAAAAAAAACTGCAGTAACAGATTTCGGTATATCAATGTATTCAGTTATTTTTTTGACTAGAGTAAAAGCAGCCAACGTGGTCGATTTTCCTTTTTGAAAACCGTTTTGCTCCTGTTTAATGACTTTATATTTTTCTAAAAATCTTGTAATTCTAATATGCATTGCTTTTTCAATGATCTTTGATAAGATGGGTATTAATGATATCGGTCTATAATTGTCAGGATTTGATTTGTCTCCTTTTTTGAATATCGGTTTGACAACCGATATTTTTAACGCATCTGGAAATTCACCTAAGCTGAACGACAAATTAACGATAAAACTTAAAACTGCTGCTATTTCGTATTTTACTGATTTAACAATTTTAGTTGAGATGTCATCATAACCAGAAGAGTTTGTTAGATTTAATGAATTTATGATTTTTACAATTTCATACATGTCAGTCGGAGATAAAAATATACTATCATTAATAGCATTTATGCCGTCCAAAGAAGAAGAGTCAATTTTTTTATCATTTGGGTCTGTCATATTTATAAAATAATCATTAAAGTAATTTGTTATGTCAATAGGATTTTGTAAAGTATTATTGTCATTTTTTAGTTTTACTACATCGCTTTTCTTTTTTGTTTCATAAGTCTTATTATTTATCACATTCCATGTAGCTCTGCATAAGTTATTGGCATTGTTTATGTATTTAGCGTTAGCAATCTTTTGAGCTGTAAAAATGCATTTCTTTAACAATTTATTGTAATTCTGATAATTTGTCCTATTTTCTATATTTTTGTATTTATAATATTTAAATCTAAGATTACGCTTTTTAATAGTAGCCTTTTTTATACCGATCGTGAAATAACTAGGTCTTTTAGGTTTAGCTGAATATCTCTTTTTAATTTTCGGGAAGCATAAATTGTAAAAAAGAGAAAAATCTTCGTAAAAGTTATTAAATGCCGTGTTTAGATTTTCTGATTTATATACTTCTGACCATGATAAAGATCTCAAAGCTTCCTGAAATTTCCTAATATTCTCATCACTGTAATCGCGTTTGTAGTAAAACCAAGAAATCGGTTGTTTCTCTGATTTATTTATCTTGAATGTAATAGATTGAGCTGTATTGTGGTCTGATAATCCCAGATTGTGGACCATAGGTTTGGCATTCGGAATGTTGCTGAGTATGTGGTCTATACACGATTTTTGCCTAGTAGGTTCTTTTATGTGAATGTCAAGATTAAAACTACTAGCAATTTTATGCAGTTCATCTGCTGCCTTTGAGTTTTCCAAGGTATCGATGTTCAGATCACCAGTTATTATTATTTTATATTTAGTTTTATGTTTTAATCTTGTCATTAGTCGTTCAAATTTCTTAAAAAAACTGTCTAAATTAGATTTTGGTGTGCGATAAATGCAAATAATAATACACTTCGACGAGTGTAGCTCGACACCACAGCATTCAAATTCATAATCAGTAGAAAGACCGTCAGTAATGTTAGTTTGTTTTGTATCTTTGTTCTCCCTAGTAAGAATACATACACCACCTCGTTTTTGGTGGTTACGAGAATAATATGATGCCAGTTTAAAATTGTTTAATTGAATATTTCTTTCACTACCAGCTTTGATAAAAGTTTCAGTAAAACAAAGCACATCCGTCTTGACTTCATTTTTTTCCAATTCTGCAAGAGTGAGTTCTATTATTTCTTTTTTATTAAGTAGACCTGCAATATTTTGATGGAGAACTGTAAAATCGCTTGTATTATTATTTTCGAAAAAACTCATTATCGTTCTGAACTGATAGAGTATTCTTATGTTGGGTCAAGTGAGGAAAATAGTCAAGAATTGTTTTTTGTACTAGCTTGTTCGAGATGCACGATTTGTTTGTCCCTTTTTTATACTGTCTATTCTTTAAGTGTTCTCTAGTAATGTTATAAGTATTTCTGTTTTGTTTTGTTAACAAATATTTATCCTCATAGTCTATAGTATCAATAAGAATATTAATTTTTTTACATAATAGTTGCATTATCATGGAATTGTTCATAGAATTATTAGCATATTTTTTTAAAGTTATAAAATGGCAGTTTCCAAATAGGTTACAAGTCAAGTTAATACTATTGTTTATCATGTCAACATTCTGATAAATATTATTCAAAATACCTAATACTATAACAGAGCATTTGTTTAAGATTTTAAGCGTCAAATATAATTCTGATGTAGTTTTTAAAGCGTTCATGTCATTTTCTCCTACACATAAAATTACTTTGTCACCAGTATTAAATTTTTGTTCTTGAACAGCTTTCAAAATTTCTTCAGTCGATGCAAACGGTTTAGTTTCAGCGAATATTGTGTATTTTTCGTACTTGCTGTTGAGTCGCATATTGGATAAGTATGATGCTAAACCACAGCCTTGTTGTGCGCCATAAATCAAAATTCTGTTTGTGCTTTCATAATGTTTTTGCTTTTTACCTGATGTACCTTCTAGATTTGAGTTATCGTTTTTGCTGACGTTTCTTCGTTTTCATGTCCTGAATGTGTGTTTGTTTGGGAAATACTAATATTATTTGTAAACGAAGTATCCAGAGATTTATTTAGTTTAAGTGTTGTTTCTTCAAGTTTATTTGTCTTTTTTGGTTTTTTCTTAGTGGAGTTACATATTTTTGTCAAATTACCTATCTTTTTTTCTTTGTCTTGTAACTGTTTACTTAAAGAGTTATTGAGTAGATGTAGATTTTCTATTTCATTATTTGCACTTTCTAACTTCACATTTAAATCAGCAATGATTTGCTTTAATGTGTTTATTTCATCACAGTCTCTCGTTGACAAGTCTGGGAGACTTCTAGCTATAGCATTAGAATCAGTGGAAAGAAAAGAATTGTCCTCTGAAAGAGTTTCAACATTCTGACAAAAACTTGGACTTTCCACGACTTTCTGTTTAGGTCTCCTTGTAGTTACATTATTTCCCGTTGATAAATTTAAGATGTCATAGTTCTTGGATGGGTTACTTTGTGGGATAGGTGTACTTGTATTCGTAGTTATATTTTTATTTTCAACAGTAGTCTTAGTTTTAAAGCAGTTATCACATTTCCATATTTTTTTGTTTTCAGATGACATTAAGAGAAATCGTTTTTCTGCGACATTTCCGCATTCTAGGTCGAAAATGTTGTTACACTTGTTGCATTTTAGGTATTCTTTGCTTATTATATTTCTTTTACACACAATACAATTTTTCCTATCTTTGTTTTCATTTGTTTTCTTAAACATCGACATATTAAATAGTTATACTTTTATTTGCCTTCGGGAGAACGGAACGTAATTTTAATTTGTCAAATAACGTTTTCTGAACGCAGCTTAGTATGTCAGCTGACAGATGTTAATCTGCGCTAATCTGTCATAATATCAATCAATCAAATCTGTCAGTCAGATAAACACGGAACGGAAGTGTTGTAATGTAAAGAGGCGGAGTTTCTGTTTTTGCATGTAATTGGCTGATTTTCAAAAAACAGATTTGTCGTTATGTTGTGATTTTGAATTCAGTGAAAATCTTTTCGTGTTTTTCGATAAAAATCAGTGCAAAAAACGATGTGCGATATAGGTTATGTGCGTACCTTGTTTGTGCCGGAATGACCGCAAGTATCTATGGGCTATTCACTAGTTTATATGTACTATTTCGTGTTTAAACTTTGAATAAACTTGGAGCAAACGATATAACGTCTTACTGCTACGAGTACCGGAAGTCGGGAATATTAATTCAATGGGATAAGTAAATACAAAGGCAGTAATGAATATGAATCAAGTTCCTTCACTCTGACCAGGGGGGTATTTACGTAACTTTGTTGCAATCAACTTTGACAGAAATCGCAGTTACATCGCTGCTTTAGTAAGAACTAATGTGACAACTATCTTAACTAAAGCAGCAATGCAACCGCGCTTTCAATCGATTTCAATCGAGAATTGTTAGCAACAGCTTTACGTAATCAAGGTACAGTTATTTACTTACTAATTTATAAACCATCAAAGATTCAAAATACGTATTACTACTGCTAGCTCTCTCAACATCAATTTATTATAAGTATTTCGTTCGTAGCTTCGCAAAACACCTACAGATCAATAAGTTCAGCAATCTTTTCTAAAAATCACAAATAATAACCACAAATTTTAACAAGAATGAATACTTTGACAAGAAAGTTTGACAGCTGCGTCGACCACGCTCACAGTGCTTTGGTAGAATACGCTGAGCGTCGTTAGCACATGCGATGACGTCGTCTGTGACGTCACTTCAACTTACGTGAGGGTTGTAAGCTTGAACAACGAACTAAGATCTAAGGAAGCCTAACTCTTAACAAATATTGCATAAAAAATGGCACCTTCACATATTCTGTAACACAAAAGGTCGCAAACTCAACAATGAACTAGTAAAAACATACCTTATTACAATGCACGCATAATCGGCATTAGATTGTATTCTAACGCATATGATGTTTTCTATTGGCTGGGGTTTGAACGCAGATCAAACATGATTGGATATTTGACTCGCCTCGTGTCACTCATTGGGCCGTTGTCGTGCCTTTGTCATTGAGGCGAGGACGGTGTAACGTAGAATGCAGTCAGTACACCTAACCTACTACGGCGCGCTGGGCGGCATCATAAAATTGTTTTATGAAATTAGTACATTACCTATTGTTTGTTAGATATAATGTTTGTTCTATTATGTAGACGGACGACTTGGTAAAGACCGCTCGAATACGCTTGATGCAAGTCGCCTGTAACTAGTCGCTCTAAAAAACTAAAGGAGACCTATGTCAGCAGTGGACGTCTTTCGGCTGTGATGATTTTATTGTTATTTTATTTTATGAAAATTATAAAATGATGATGTTGATGAATGATGATCATATTATTTGTCACGAATTGGTAAGACATATGATTTCAAGAAGGACTAAAATTAGGCAAGCTATTGAAATAAAATAGGTATGCTTGATAAAAGACAATGTATTCTGTAAAGATTTTTTTTTCATAACATGTAAGTATATAAGAGGAAGGGAACCATGACCATCAAAACTACCACCTTCATTACTCATGATAGCTTTTATTTGCAAACAAATCAAGTAACTTTAAACCAAAAATAATAATCACAAAAACTTAAATCAAACCAATAATAAAATCACAACTGAAAATAATTATTATTATGAAAATAAATTATAAATTCGCTATAATATAATTTTTAAATCAAAAGCGTAACGGAGCTCCGATCGGTCCGAGCGCCGACGATTGAATGCGCAAAGCAGTGGCGCGTCGCCTGTTTTATAGGCCGGGTGGCTCGGGGTGGGGCGATCGTGCGACGTGCGTCACTACACTAGGCCGGTCGGACGGCTTGGGGTGGCGCGATCGTGCGTCACTTGTTCGAAACACGTGCAGTATGGGGTGATTTTTACGCATTTGTTACTTGCGCCGATACGGCCATTCTGCGAATAGGTGCGTCCCTGCGCCTATTTATCTGAAAAATAAGAAGGAATTAGTAAACTCGTTTTTTATTTTATCTCATTTTGTTTTGTCTAATCAGGCCCCATAGCTCGAAGCACACTTAAAACATCTCAAATGAATTAACAAATGAATTAATCATATTGCACTTATTTTGCCTGAGCCTCACAAATCACCTCATAGCCTCAGCGCTAATATTGGTGTATCACAATCACACAAAATAAATTATACCTTAGAGCCTCAACGCTCGTATCGGTATCACAAAAGGTAAAAGTTTTTTTTTTAATACTCAACTTTGAAACTGGCTAGATTGTTCTCTATTCATCGCCGATACGGCCACATTACTTTGAACTCCAAATTTGGGTGCACTTCTTAAATGTTCGTGACAAACTTTTCTGAAACGACCACGACCGTTTACTCGTCTTATTTCATATCTGTCGTGTGGTAACACTTTTTTGACTTCATAGGGCCCATCATATTTTACACTTAATTTTGTGCCCAGTCGTGGAGGTTCCCTCAAAAGAACATATTCGCCTTTTTCGTATCGTTTCACCTTAGCTTTTCCTTTATCGTATCTTGCTTTGTCTTTTTCAGCCTTCTCGGTCATCCTTCCCAACACAGCGTCTTTTAAGGATTCAGGATCAACCCGTTCATTGTCTTCATCGATTATATTCAGCAACTCTGGGGGTACACTACCTTTTTTACCAGTTAATAGCTCTATTGGTGTTTGTTGAGTAGTCTTTGAAATAGTGCAGTTAATAGCTAGCTAAAGAGTTCCAAGGGACTTATCCCAATGAGCTTTTTGAGTGTGCTTGATTATCGTTAATCCATTTTTTATTATTCTCATTATTCTCTCAACTTGTCCATTTCCTCTGCTTGTGTACCCTGCACATTGGTGCAATTCGATTCCATATTGTTCACAGTATGCTTTATAATGGGAAACAAACGCACCATCGCCATCGACAATAATGCGTTTTGGAGCACCAAATAGAAATACAATTTCTTGGAAATGTTTCAATGCGCTAGCTTGAGTTTTACTCTTGGCATGCTGTAAAATAACAAATTTTGAGAAGGCGTCGATTGCTACGAAGACATATTCCTTTTGGGTGGCAGATCCACTTAGTTTGCCTGAAATGTCGATATGGACAATATGAAACGGTTCTGGAACCTTTTCAATTGGGTGTAGTCGACTTTGTGTTGCTCCAGACGCCCCTTTCATCGTTTTGCACACCACGCAGTGTTCTACGAAATACCGCACGGTCGACGACATTTTAGGAAACCAGAAGTTTTCTTTAAGTTTTGCCAAAGTCTTTTCCCATCCCATATGCTTAAGCGCCTCGTGGTAAGTGTTTATAAGACTCCACTGGTAAGACTGTGGAACAACTTTGGTTAATTTTGCCTTACCATTCAATTCCGTTTTATGGTATAAAATGTTGTCCTTAAGTTGATATTCTGGATGAAGTTGTGCATTTTTGTGGAGTTCATCAATTAATTTAGAGACTTCTTGATCACGGTGCTGTTCTACTATTAACCAGTCATCTTTTGTCGATAAGTTCATAACGATCATAAGAGGATTTCTGCTGAAAAAGTCGGCATGTTGCATTTTTTCGCCTTTTCGATATTCAACTTCAAATTCGAAATTCTGTAAAAAGGCCCACCATCTGTGAATTCGAGGAAGTAATTCTTGCTTATACCGGGATGCTTTGACAGCATTGCAGTCCGTCACAATAGTAAAGTTTCTTCCATACAAGAAATGACGAAAGTGCTTTATCGCTCGTACGTAATGTTTCGAGCTCATAGCTATGATATTTAGATTCCGCTGCAGTTGTTCTCATGCTAAAGTAACCAATAACGTGACGTACCCCATCTCTTGTTTGAATCAGTACTGCTCCTAATCCTGTTGCGCTGGCATCGGTGTGTAGTTCTATCGGAAGGCCTTCTCGAAATATTGTCAGTAGAGGTGCTGATGTCAGGTAATTGATAATCTTAGAACGTACTGCTTCGTGCTCTGTAGTCCATTCCCATTTGGCATCAGACTTAGTCAGGTTGTATAGAGGAATCATTTCTGCAGAGAAATTGGGTATGAACCGCCTAAAATAACCAGCCAGACCATTGAATTGTCTTAACTGCTTGACGTTTGTAGGCGGAGGGGATCGAGCCAAAGCTTCTACTTTGGATGGACTAGGCCTTACCTTTCCATTACTTACTATGAATCCAAGATATTCTATAGAAGTTTTCATGAAGGAACATTTTTTTATGTTAATAGTGAATCCTGCCTTAGTTAGAGCTTCTAGTACTTTTTTCAGCTTAGAGAGGCCTTCCGGAATCGTTTCGCTAGGTATCAGTACATCATCCATGTAAACAAGAGCCTCCTTTCCTTTTAGATCTCCTAAAGCCTTATTTATGGCTCTTTGGTAAACCGACGGTGCATTGGTCAGTCCAAATGGCATTGTCAAATATTCATATTGTCCATCTGGTGTGATGAATGCCGTCTTCTCTATTGATTCAGGAGAAATTGGTATTTGATGAAATCCCGCGGCCATGTCTAGACATGTGAAGTACTTGGCCTCGGCTAAATGATCAAGTTGTTCTGAAATCAATGGCAGGGGATAATGATCTCGCACTGTATTAGCATTAAGGTCTCGGTAATCTACACATAACCTGTCTTCGCCATTTTTCTTTTTTACCATTATGATCGGACTGGCAAAAGGTGAATTGCTCTCACGAATGATGTTTTTGTCTTGGAGTTCCTTGATCATCTTCTGAACTTTCTCACGTTCTACTGGGGTTAGCCGATATGGTCGGCGGTTAACTACCTTATCTGGATTTTTAAGCCGAATCGTTAGCTGACCTGTCGTAATTCTAGATCCTGTCATGCCTTCTGAAAATGAACTATTATACTTATTCAATAAATGAATTAATTTGTTCAGTTCCTCTTTACTAGTTATATCAGTGTCAATAGTAGTAGACGATAGTTGATAGATCTCTGCTTCCGTTTGGCGATTGCTGTTGCTAAATATAACACCATTGCTTGTCAGCGTAACTTCGATTCCTGGAAAGCTTAGCACGTCTTTTCCTATAAGAATGTCAACGGGTAGTTCGTGATCCAAGACTACATGCAGACTAAGTTCAATATTAACATCGTGTATGTTACAGATGGTAGCTATCTGGCTCAGTGATATAGTAGGTACTGGGCCGATACCTTTAAGATGAGTCGTTTTAGTCGTTCTTTTTCCAGGAAGGGATAATGCTACTGATTCTTTTACTAGGGAACAATCTGCACCAGTGTCAAAGAGAGCTTTAAACGTCTTGTTATTAATAACTATAGAAATTATATTTGAAACATTCTCACCTTTCTGGCATAGGTTGACGTTTTTTTCTGCGTTACGCTTTTCAGCATTTAACCTTTTGAAGCATGTTTCGTAATTATGTCCGGGAATACTACAGTATGAACACTCTTTTTTCTGATTGTTTTGTGATGTTGCAGATGATGCTTGATTCTTCAGGTTCACTGCATTTTGTCTGCACCACTGAGCTTTATGTCCTGGCAGGCCACACACGAAACAGTCCATACTTGGTCTATTGCTATCAGTTCGGGTCCTTTTGATAGGTCCATGCTCACGAAGGGCTGGAATTTTGCGTTTCCGCATTGTCTTTGCAATAGAAATCAATTCCGGCACTGAATTAGATTTACTATTAAGAAGTTCAGCGCGGAGGTGGTCATCCTGAATGCTCCCAATCACAAAGTCAACAGCATCTTGCTCAGTGGGGTTTGGTTTAACTATTTTCTTGAACATTTTCCACACATTGGATATGTACTCTGGAATATCAGCCGCATCATCAATAGTATACCGTCGATAGTTAAGAACATGCGAAAAGTACCTGGATTCCGGTTCAAATGTTTGGATCATATCTTCTTTCATTTCAGCCCATGTAGTTGTCCTGAGTAAGCAATCATCAGCCCATAATTGTGCTCTACCCTTGACTACACCAGCAGCTTTCAGTCGTACTTCATGATCCTTCAAATTATATTCCTCTTGTGTTCTTGTTATGAGATCAACCCATTCCTTCACGTCGGTACCTTTGTCTGGATCAAAACTAGGGAAATAAATATCAGATATACGAACTGAGTTAGATTTCTCGGATTGAAACATTTTCATCATTTCTGCAAGGGTAGCCTGATTGTCCTGAGATAGCTGACTCATCATTTCACGCATTGTATCTTTGAATGTGTTTGCTAGAAGCGCCATAGTTGTATTACTTGTACTGGCCGTTGGCTGTTGGCGTTGGTTCGTTCCCTCTTCCGATATAAGAGGAGGGGAACCATGACCATCAAAACTACCACCTTCATTACTCATGATAGCTTTTATTTGCAAACAAATCAAGTAACTTTAAACCAAAAATAATAATCACAAAAACTTAAATCAAACCAATAATAAAATCACAACTGAAAATAATTATTATTATGAAAATAAATTATAAATTCGCTATAATATAATTTTTAAATCAAAAGCGTAACGGAGCTCCGATCGGTCCGAGCGCCGACGATTGAATGCGCAAAGCAGTGGCGCGTCGCCTGTTTTATAGGCCGGGTGGCTCGGGGTGGGGCGATCGTGCGACGTGCGTCACTACACTAGGCCGGTCGGACGGCTTGGGGTGGCGCGATCGTGCGTCACTTGTTCGAAACACGTGCAGTATGGGGTGATTTTTACGCATTTGTTACTTGCGCCGATAAGTACATATTATGTAGATAATTATCACATTTGCGCGAGCAACACCTTAATACGTCTTTTAGAGGTGTGACTGATAAAGAACAACAGTATTAATACGTCGCTTTATTTTTATTTTTTACTTAAAAAAGCATGCCTTAATTGGCAATACAAAATTGACACCTTTTTAACCGACTTCAAAAAAGGAGGAGGTTCTCAGTTTGTCGTAATGTATTTTTTATAGCAGCGTATTCCACCAAGTCAAAGTTTATTCTTGTCAAGATCTTTTTCAAATGCAGACTATTTTAACATGCTTATTGACCGGTGCGCAAATACCTAAACTAGCAATATGGGTGACGGTGGATTGGAAGAGGTGGACCAACTCCGTAGCCAGCGCGATCTCCAGATTTGACACCCCTTGATTTTTATTTGTGAGGTCATGTTTACAGTTGATGTTTAAAAACATTTGTGAGAGTGAATCCGTAATGCGTTTGCGAATAATAGCCACATTTGTACTAATTAAGTGGAATACAGGTGTGCTGCAAAGTGTTCGGGACAATCTAGTGCACCGTTGCTAGGCATGTATTTCTATTGGTGGTGGAAATATAAAGTAGCATTTGCGCAGCAGATCTCACATTAGGGTTCCAGCAGAATGATCCGC
Organism: Agriphila tristella; assembly: GCA_928269145.1. Lineage (NCBI taxonomy): Eukaryota > Metazoa > Arthropoda > Insecta > Lepidoptera > Crambidae > Agriphila > Agriphila tristella. The sequence continues at coordinate 22,535,516 of OV743442.1, forward strand.
GGATCAAACTCCATATTAAAAAGCTGTTTTCAGAGCTGCATAAAAATCATAGTTTCTGGAAATTGTCATTACTTTGTGTTCTGATCTGACGGTCTTGACCTCATGACGTCACTACTTGTCGTGCCACTCTGCTGCCTTCGGTGTTGCAATGTGAGTTCTCCATTTTTTATTTATTCTATTTTAACCAGAGATTTTTACTCATTAATCAAAGAAGATTGCGTGAATAGAATCTTTATAGGTACCTACCTAATCATCCCTTCACGGATTGGACAGCGTTTTTGTTACACCCTGTATAATAATAAAAAACAAGGAGATTAGATTACATCAGATTACTCGTTTTCTGGGGCAGAAAGGTTCTGGAATGGCGACCGCGCACCGGACGACGCTCCGTGGGTAGGCCCCCGACAAGGTGGACCGACGATCTGGTGGAGGTCGCGGAAAGCCAGTGGATGCAGGCAGCGCAGGACCGATCGTCGTGGAGATCCCTAAGGATCACTAAGGACACCCACTGCTGGGCATAGGCCTCCCCTAAGGGAGGCCTATGCCCAGCAGTGGGTGTCGTGTGGCTGATATGATGACTCGTTTTCTATGTATTGCAGGACGCGCCATTTTTAGCATTACAAAATTTTTATTTAAATTTTCCTTTTTTTGTTGTACTGAATTCCATGAGAGAGTTTTATTCTTGTTTAAAAATGTGTGATAGCAGTGAATGTGAAGATTTGACTCTGCCCCACAAAGCGACTGAACACTTGTTGCATAATAACGACCATATTTTGTATGTATACGCTCATAGATATTTCTAAAAAACGAAAAATATGTTACTTTCCTATGTTATGTTATGTCTGTATAGTTTTGCTGCCTTCTTTTGGTCTTTTTCGCCACTTGACCACACATGACGTCATTTTAATCATTTTTCTAATTATTTTTTTGTGGTAACGCTAACGATTGTCGCCGAGCGCGTGGCAGACATGACTAATCGTGCTTCGCTAGTACTTTTTTAGCCCCGCCCACTCTGTGTTAGTTTGCGTGGTGCTATTTTTTGAGCGGAATTACACTTCCTTAGTATCTTAGTTCGTTGAGCTTGAATCGGTCCGGGCGTTAGCGCGCTCATAGTGTTGTAAGGTAAGCGTGATTCGGAACGCGGCCCAAGAGTGTATTCCAGCAGGCCAACCGCTAAGTCATCGTCATCGATCATCTTTTATTTTAATATACATAGATTTCATTATTATTAGGTACTTTCTATGGTTAATCCAGCCCCCTGATTACGTAACTCTGTTACTAACAATTCTCGATTGAAACCGCAGTTACATTGCTGCTTTTACCTAAGCTAGTTCGGCTGCGCAAAACCAAAACACAGTAAGACGCTTTTGGAAAATTTTACAGGACGAGCAGAAATGTGTTTTTGTCCTGCCTTAAGCATATTATAGGTAGTGTATTATAGTGTTATACATCAATCGAAGCGTTATTTTTCGGCAGATTTTTTTGATTTATTACTTTGTCATAAAACCTCTGTTGAACGCTTCAGCGTTAAAAAGAATAAGAAAGGACTTGGATGGTTTTTCCAAAGGCCGCGGTACTGCAAGTCCATCTGCTACGAAATTTCTACTGCTTGTTGTGTATATTATTGTTGATTATTTGACATAAAACTAGAATATAAAGTACCCCCGTTCTTTTAAATAATTATTTATAATTAAATTAAATAATTTAGTTGGCAACACACAGAAGTATGACGCAATGCACTCATGGGTGGATTCCAATAGGCTAATCGCTAGGTCATTGATTGCCATGGTAACTACAATATTTTTAACCTATCCACTGCCGCGGTTCAACCGTGGCTTTTAGACGCAACTGCCGCAAAACGCCGCGTGCTTCCGCTCAGAGGGCCTAGTACAAGTTGTGTTTCTCACCTCACTTTGCGAATAGTATCGAGTGAAAGAGAGGAAATCATGCGAGTGAGTGAACGAGTGAAAGAGAGAAAACGATAGTTAACTATTCGCAAAGTGAAGTGAGAAAAAAAAACAACTCGTACTAGGCCCTCAGGGGGGTGATTTTGTAATTTTGTTGCAATCAACTCTGACAGAAATCGCAGTTACATTGCTGCTTTAGTTAGAACCAATGTGCCAACTATCTAAACTAAAGCAGCAATACAACTGCGCTTTCAATCGATTTCAATCGAGAATGGTTAGCAACAGCTTTACGTAATCAAGGTACTGAACTTCCGTTCAGCAGGCTGATTATCTAATTAAAAACCACCTAGCGACCAGCCCGTTGATTACGTAAATCTGCTGCTAACAATTCTCGATTGAAAACAATTGAAAGCGCAGTTACATTGCTGCTTTAAGTAAGATAGTTGTCACATTTGGGTTCTTAACTAAAGCAGCAATGTAACTGCGATTTCTATCAGAGTTGAATGCAACAAAGTTACAACGTCGCTCTCAAACTCGATTTTGTGCCACCAATCGAGTTTCTAAGAGTGCTGCCTCCAACAGACACCTAAATAACTAAAAATACGAGCAATTGCAAGAAATGCTTCAAAATTCGTATTATCTAACTCAGTAACCGGTACGCGACCGCGGCATAAGCGCGATTTCTTCTGTCAAACAGAAACCAGACATTACGTCATTTCTGATTAACCTTTTACCACAATTAAATTAAATTGATAAAACAAAAGGCCTGTCCTTTAAGCATAAACCGAGCATAAGAATCAGCGATCGCATACATAATACCAAACCAGTGTCTCGGTCGCACGGCGATTTCCAAATAATTTAGGAATCCAGATCGGTCGCTCATTTTAGATAAATCAGCCTGGGTCCGTTGCGGAATTACGCGAAAAGCCGTATTAACCTAGTTTATAAACTATTTACTTTTAGAATGTGTATTTAATTACCTTTAAAACAATATATCATTTGTATTTAGTCTAAAAACAACCACCTACAAAAAAATTGGTGAGAAAATTGAAACGAGTTGCGACAAATCGGTGTAAGAACATCGTTGTTATTTCTAAATAAAACACTTTTTCAATATTTTTATTGTTTAATTTCAATGAGGATACCTTATTGGTAAATAAAATTACAATCCATGGTAAAAATGTACGATGCGTACAATGACTCAGCGATTAATCCGTTGGAATGCACCGTTATGACAAGTTGATTGAATAGACATTTCATTCATAATTTTCACAGATTAGATTAAATGTGACAAACAAGAGCATGACGATCATACATTATTTTTCTTTTATTTCTTTATTTTTCTAATTTAGCTTAAAAATAAAGCAGATTCTCCCTTATAAATAATATTAATTTACGTGCAATATTATAAATAAATGATACGCCTATTTTAATGGTGCGTTGGTAATGTGTGTAGTCCTATTTACATTTAATTGTTTTTATGTTTAAAATAAAACGGGGGTACAAAAAAAAATGAAAAAAATTGGTTATGTTAGCTTATTAAATAAGCTTTCAAATGATATAACTTTCGTAAGAGATGGTTTCCAAGTACCGATTTTCAACCGACTCCTTTGTCAAATTTTGACCTATTAAGGCACAAGTCCTTGTTTTTTCTGACTAGGAACGGATCGAAAACAAACTCAAAACACAGTATCTCTTATTCTAGACGTTACTGGGTTTTGGTTTTGTTTTCAATCAACTTTACACCTAGTAACTAGCAAATTACACTTGCGGACACCTTAAGAGCCCATTTTTTATATTATTATCTTTCTCTATTTACCATTTTATTGAGTGACTTTTTGATTAGCTACTTAACAGTTGCTGTTTCTGTGGATATTAAATAAACTTTTTACCTTTTTCCCTTTTAGCTGGCTGGACAATGGTATTTTAATAGAAAAATAAACAGAAGATTTAAAATTCTAAAAACATGCTGACAATATGTAATGCTTTTAAGGGATTAATTTAGCAAACTTTTAAGACCTTTACAATAAATAGGTACCTCTTCTTAGTTTCGTACCTTTACGAATAGGTTCCTACTTATATTTAAAAAAAATTTTTATAAAAGGTGTATTTTATTTAATTAAATCAAAACTTTATTTGTCGATAATGTCATCTTCGTGGCTGCCTAAATCCGGCGATTTGTCATTAGTTGGTAAATTAAACCAAAATGTTCGTCTGTTAAGCGGCATCAATGGGACTAATTTGTCTGTAAAATTTGTTTTTTTATTACTTGCCACTCCTGTTGGCGTCGTTTTCAGGACGGGCAAAGTTGTCACGTTGAATTTTTTAGCCAGAAAGTCGAGTTTCTGAAAAGAGTCACTGAAATTTGTTTAAAAAAAAGATTTTTTGAGCCAGCCACAAATTTTGCTATCACAACAGGACTTAACAAAAATTCACAGATCTCGTGCCTTTCGCGACCTTCTGGTACATTGAAAATGAATTTAACAAAATATATTTTTTATTCCATTTTTATAGATATTAATATTTTATTGAAAGGTGACTTATTTTATTGAATCTTTCAAAAATTTTTAAAACTTTTTCTAAAATAACCTAATAAAAAAATAATCAAAATCAAATTCAGCATACGAGACTCTCGCACCGACTTCATCATCACTCGAATCTGCTATATTATGTTCTTAGTAAATGTCAGCCCTAGGTGTTTCTAGGTGTAATTATTCTAAGTTTTTGGTCCGAACTCCGAATACCTACTTAACTAAATAAAGTTTTGTGAAAACCAACTTACTCAAAAAATAGTTGTATTTATAATATTCATGAAAACGTTACAGTTTTTTTACTAATAGATAGTAATTTGTTGGCTTAGAATAATTACACCTGTCTACAAACCGTGTCCTTGTATGCAAAGTGAGGCAACTTATACTGAGCCAAAATGGCTCAGTTCTCAGATTTATATCCTTTATACGTTACCTAATCGTAACTAAAATCCAATAATATAATAATTAATCTCTTTAAGGTAGGGAAATCGAAACTGGTTTGTACTTATTAGGTATGATTATATTGATTATGTAATAATGGACAATAAAAATCTGAAAACGGCGCCATTTTGGCTGTTTTTGTTGCCTCACTTTTGACAGCGCGCTTTGTAGGGAATTATCGTTCTAGGTGTAATTATTCTAAGTTTGTTGGATAAAATGAGAAATAACTTAAAAAGGTGAGACTATATTTTTTACTGACTTCAAAATGAGGGAGGTACTCAATTCGACCTTTTTTTTTTGTTTTTTGTATGTACACCGTGCTGAACCGATTGAAATGATTCAAACGTTATTAGATCAGGTTTGTTCTCAAAATGGTCCCATTTTTAAAAATTTTGAAATCAGTTCAGTACTTTTCAGGAAAACCTGAAAATACTGTCGTTTTCGTTACCATTTTGTGAACTTATACGGATGATCGACCATATTATCTTCTTTGTTTATGTACCGATTTAGATGATTCTTTTTTTGTTTGAAAGAGGATACTTTATAGATGATACCATTTTGATTTTATTGTTATTGGACCTTAGATATTAAAGATACGCAAGGGAACTCCTCAAAATCAAATAGGAACTGTATAGTATAGTGATTACACTAAAAAGAATGAAATAAAAAATTGTTCAAAAACAAAAAAACCGACTTCAAAAAACCTGAAAATAAAAACAAAAACAGCTTCATAATTCTCTAAAAAGCAAGAAATAATTTTCTAATCACTAGATACCTACGCATATCACTGTAATAAAACACGTCTATTGAAGTCGGGTGGGGCTCTTAGAATAAAAAAAAGAAGTTGTCCTCCTGATACTGTGATATGCGTAGGTATCTAGTGATTAGAAAATTATTTCTTGCTTTTTAGAGAATTTTGAAGCTGTTTTTGTTTTTATTTTCAGGTTTTTTGAAGTCGGTTTTTTTGTTTTTGAACAATTTTTTAAATATTATTTTTATTGAAGACGCGGACTTTAGCACGCTACGGGCTACAAAATTCTGCTGCGTTTGCTACGACGACATGCTACGTACGGCTACGAATATGATTTCTATCAATGTCGTTAGTTTGTCGCTGCAATACGATGTTAAACTTTAATTGAAAACTATAAAGTTAAACTCTTTTTTAGGGTTCCGTACCCAAAGGGTAAAAACGGGACCCTATTACTAAAAAAAATCAAAATACTTACAAAAATTATTTATTCAGTCCACGGACGTATATAAGGGGGGGGTTTTGGGGGTCCGGACCCCCCCATTCATATCCATCTTACTTGACCAACAGAAAAAAATAACATGCACCGCGCCGATTGTAGAAAACAATAGATGCTTAGTCCGTCGCAAGGTGTATCTCGAGATATTATACGACACTCAAAGCGGAGAAAATTGTTGGTAATTTTAACTTCTTTAAAAGTGTTATACTTAGACAACTTTGCCGTAGAATGCATTTTTTTGAAGTTGTTACCCAAAAACTGAAATAAGTTGAGGTTTTTCGATCACTACGAAGTTAGCACAGGTCTTAAGCAGGGGCGACCGCCCGGTGCTCCCTTTTATATCCCCAGCCGCACACCTCTACAGTTTACCTTAATACAGTCCTACAATTATTACTATCGTAAATTCCTAATAGGGAATATGCATCAGTTTTTTTTTAAATCTTAATCAAAAGTATAATGCGTGAGAAAATTAACTGTAATATTAAAACTTTTCTCTTGCGTTTTGTTCTCGTGATATAGTTATTTGAAGTTAGCGCGCAGCAGCACCCGCCGAAAACGCTCCATACAAAACGGTGACGTCACACATCACGTTTCAGGTGTGTTTCGGCGCGTTTAATATGGAGTTAGCCAATAATCTTCAATTATATCCCTAAATTTTGTGTTTAAGTACATATGTGTCATATAAAATATTGTTTCTTATTCGATATTCTATCTGACTGTAAAGTGCATTATATCCGAAAATGAAAAAAAAATCGTTATTTTCCTCTGATTTCATCGTGTGATAAAACTAAAATAATGCATTTTTTTTTTCCTGTTCCATCATGTTTTTATACGTGTCCGCAGCGATCAAGCTCAAATTCATCAAAATCGGTGACTTGTGCATATTCCCTATTAGCGACAAAATCGTTATGGTGGCAAAACATGATCAGAACAACTTGGCAAGATCTCGTCGAAACTTCATCGCTCGCTACCATGTGCCATTTAAGATTTGGCCATTGTAAAATCCAGGAGCGGCCCTAAGGCGGTGCAAGCGGTGCGACTGCACTGGGCGCCCTCGTGTGTGGGGCGCCAACAACGCCCGACCACCGGTCGACTATCAATCGTATTGAGCGACGACGCGACGAATGAAACTAACCAAAAATCGCACTGCGCGGCCATTTTCAGTGTAAACAAGCAAGATTAGTGGATTAACCGACTAAAAATCGCGCAGCGCAGCTGTTTTTTACTATAAACAAGCAACATTAGTCGATGAAACTGACTAAAAATCGCGCTGCGCGGCGGTTTTTTACTGCAATAAGTAAAATTATAAGAATCGAAGATGAAACTGATTAAAAATTGCTGATAAACAAGCCAGATTACAAGATTAGTAGGTGAAACTGACTAAAAATCGCGCTGCGCGGCGGTTTTTTTTACTGTAATAAGTAAAATTACAAGATTAGTAGATGAAACCGATTAAAAATTGCTGATAAACAAGCAAGATTACAAGATTAGTAGGTGAAACTGATTAAAAATCGCGCTGCGCGGCGGTTTTTTTTACTGTAATAAGTAAAATTACAAGATTAGTAGATGAAACCGATTAAAAATTGCACTGCGCGGCCGTTATTTTTTTGCTATAAACAAGCAAGATTACAAGATCAGTAGGTGAAACTGACTAAAAATCGCGCTGCGCGGCCCTTTTTTAACTAACAGGCAAAATTAAAAATCTTGGAATCGCAGATAGGGGGCGCCTCGTAGAAATGTCGCCCAGGACACTGGTAGTGCTAAAACCGGCACTGACAGGCAATGTTTAATTTGTAAATGATAGATTAATTGGCGTTAGAGCACTGTTTTTTAGGGTTCCGTAGCCAAAATGGCAAAAAACGGAACCCTTATAGATTCGTCATGTCTGTCTGTCTGTCTGTCTGTCCGTCCGTATGTCACAGCCATTTTATTCCGAAAGTATTAGGATTACACAGTTGAAACTTAGTAGGTAGATGTATTCTGTTAACCGCTTAACGATTTTAACACAAAAATAAAAAAAATAAAGATTAAGGGGGGGGCTCCCCATACATTGAACTGAAACTGAAAAAAAAAAAAATTCTTCATACAAACACATGCGGGGTGTCTATAGATAGGTCTTAAAAAATGACATTAAAGTTCCTAAGACAATTTTTTTTCAAAGTCAACCGTTTGAAAGATAAACACTGCCAAAGTGGTAAAATGTGTGTCCCCCCCCCCCCTTTAACTTTTGAAATGGTCTGTCTGTATGTCTGTCTGTCCGTCCGTATGTCACAGCCATTTTATTCCGAAAGTATTAGGATTACACAGTTGAAACTTAGTAGGTAGATGTATTCTGTTAACCGCTTAACGATTTTAACACAAAAATAAAAAAAATAAAGATTAAGGGGGGGCTCCCCATACATTGAACTGAAACTGAAAAAAAAATTTTTCTTCATACAAACACATGCGGGGTGTCTATAGATAGGTCTTAAAAAATGACATTAAGGTTCCTAAGACAATTTTTTTTCAAAGTCAACCGTTTGAAAGATAAACACTGCCTAAGTGGTAAAATGTGTGTCCCCCCCCCCTTTAACTTTTGAAATAAGAGAGTGAAAAATCTAAAAAAAATATATGCTATAGATCTTAATAAAAACTTTCAACGAAAATTGGTTTGAACGAGATAAAGTAATTAGTTTTTGAGATATGTCATATTTTACAAAACCGCAAATATAACTTTGTCATTCATACCAACACTGTGAAAAACAAAGTTATTTTTGTAGACGAAAAATGATAGTGGTATTAAATATGGTATGGTATAAGGTAACTACGGAACCCTACGGAACGTGACCCGACACGCACTTGGCCGGTTTTTTTTTTGCGTTGAGGACCCCCCCCTTGTCAAAGCTATAGCTACGTCCGTGATTCAGTCTAGGCTGTTACAAGCACTTGTGAATGTCATAGAAGCTACGCCATCGGTTCGCAAACCCTAAGCGGGAGACCTTGTAACGAGAAGAACCGGCAAGAAACTCGTCAAGGGCTGCTTTTTTCTCCCTGTATATTTCATACAGAGTCGTCATCGTCAACATTGAAAAATGAGTTCCACATTTAAAGTGAGATCATTTTCCATCACAATAATTAACAAAAGTTTGCACACAATAGCACAGTAGCCCGTAGTACATTTAAATTACGAAAATGGTTACCGTTTGCCGTAGTGATATAGTTATTTATTACGAAATTATAGATACTTTAACCCAAGTTTTACAGATCGCAACCCGCCGTAACCTATATTTGTATATCTCCAAAAATGATATTTTTTTATTTTGCGAGGTTTACCACATGGTTTAGCTGTCGTCGTAATTTTATGTTTTGAGTAAGACTCCACTGTCCGTCTGTCTGTCTGTCTGTCTGTCACCAGGCTGTATCTTATGAACCGTGATAGCTAGACTGCTGAAATTTTCACAGATGATGTATTTCTGTTGCCGCTATAACAAAATATACTAAAAACAGAATGAAATAAATATTTAAGGGGGGCTCCCATACAACAAGTGATTTTTGCCGTTTTTCGGTACGGAACCCTTCGTGCGCGAGTCCGACTTGCACTTGGCCGGTTTTTTTAATAAGAGATTTAAGAGAATATGAACTGGCGTGAGTCTAATTTTTCCTAGTAAGTAGGTACCTATATCATCCCAGCTAGCAAAACGACACATAATTTAGCTGTATATCGGTAATATAAAGAGTCGCATATGTGTTACATAAACGTTTCTATCTTTGGAAAAAGGCCCCACTTTTATCACTATAAAGTGATACAGTATATCTATTGTAGCTCCACTAAGGACTAATCAGATACATATCAGTGACCTCGAATCAGTTGCAACACAATATACTGATATATTAGTGATTGTGATTCTATAATAACACTGTTTGTATAACGTAAATAATTGAACGCGTTACTGGTGATTTTTATCAGAAAGAAAAATATTCATAGGTATATTTCGTTAATAAGTAATATTTTTATGTCACCAATGTCACGTGTGCTCCATTTTTATTATCCAATTTATGTGTGTAAAAAAGATTGGTGTAAGTGTAATTTCACATGCGCTTGCAATTCTATTGTTAAATTAGTAGCATAATGTTATTGTTTTTTTAGTGCCCCCCTCTAATTCATAGTATTTAATTAATAAAATTGATTTAATTTATCAAGTTATTTGTGAAGATACCAATATATGATTAATTAGTGTTAGTGTTGCTGCTACTCAGACGATATACAACATCGGGCGGCCATTACGATAAATTATATTTTGGTGATATATGAGCGCGCACAAAGCTTCATTACAACTTATGAGTGCTATTAGGATCCCCTTATCATTTATTTAGCACATGTGTTTTAATAGCATCATAAATCCTACTATACAACATAGTTGCTCCATATTCAAGTTAAGGAGTATCAATTTGTAGCTGTGTTATATATGTTGTATAAAGCAGCTGAGTAAACGTTTATGTGATAGGTTAATACGACAATTTAGCTGTATATCCTTATACAGCTAAATTGTGTTTCAAACACAGATATACAACTAGCAGTGTGCGCGGGGCGCAGTTATTGTGCTCTGACGTGTTTGTCTTACGCTCTGTGTTTCAATTCATTATAAAATAGTAAAAGTGAACAGTCTCTGTTAATACCTATATCAGTTTGTTGCTCTAATCGCAACCTTCAATTTGGTGTACGGCTCAATTCTGTGTGTCCTGTGACAGTGAAGTAAATTGAGAATTTGTCAAGCCGTTTCGTCGTTGAACTGTGTGGAATCGTCCGTTTGTGCATCGATCGTGACCTTGGCTAAACGCAAGTCATACGCTTTCTCTTTGTTATCGGCTTTGCGACAAATTAGACTATTTATTTCGTCGACACACGTTAAGGACGCTTGGTGTGAGCGTGCAGCTACTCGCTAGAGTAAGACGGCCGGTTCACAGTTCAAATCTACGATTGATACTTTTTTTTTAATATCGTTTTTTTTATCTCAGACTTTTGTTTTTGTTTTATTTTTGTTTTTTTTTTATTCTTTGAACATTAGATACGTAATAAATTCAAAATCATGGAAACTTTAAAACTTAAATGTGCTGGATGCTTACAACAAATTAAGGACAGGCAGTTCTTATGTTGTTCCGTTTGTTCGGAACACTACCACATTATCTGCGCTAATGTGAGTGAGCAGCGCTTCCGCAATACGTTGGTTGGAGAACACAGGCAAAAATGGAAATGTGACGCATGCAGAAGTACAGTGCCTAAAGTGGATAACCGTAACACGCCGGTTTGCGGGCACGAAAACAATGTTAACTCTCGTCGTGGAGCGTCGTTAATGAGTTCACCTGAAGAACGCACTCTAGACGATGCCCATACAACAGCGCTACGGGCTCTAACTGAAGAAATGCGCTTGCTGCGCAAAGAGATGCAGGAGGTGCGTGTCAAAGTTGAAGAATTTAATGAGAATTTGTCGAATCTAGTAACACGAGTGGCGGCAAATGAAAACGAGATGCAGTTGCTAGTGGCCCGTGTCGAGAAATTGGAAGGCCGTGCAGAAAATGGCGACGCCACCACCGGTGACTCTCAAGCTGTACTGAAAGGCGTTATTGATTCCTTAAAGGCAGAATTAAATGAACGAGATCAAGAGCTGCTCCTAAATGACATTGAGATGACCTGTATTCCTGAGCGGAAGGGTGAGAATCCCTTGCATACAGTTATGACCCTGGCAAATAAACTTGGCGTTCAGCTGGAGCCTAAAGACGTGGTTAGTGCGGCACGCATCGGACCGACAACAGGGGCTGGTACGGAAGCTCGCCCGCGACCCATCGTTGTTCGCCTGGTGCAGCGTTCGGTGCGCGATGACCTGTTGCAGGCGGCTCGTGTGCGGCGTGGCATCACCACAGAAGGCGCTGATATACCTGTCCCTCCGCGTCGTTTCTACGTCAACGAGCGTCTGACGCGTACTAATCGTCTACTGTTCCGTCGGGCACGGCAGATTGGAAAGAATCTGGACTGGCGCTTCGTCTGGACGAGGGACGGTAAAATTTATGCGCGGCAGTCTCCTGGGCAGGCTGTCCCTCGCCATCGTTTACGCACTGAAGCGGATCTCACTAGGGTTTTTGGGGCTGACGCTGTTCGCTCTGTCGATGCCTGAAATTCTAAAAGATATCATAGTTTCTGGATTTGTATTGACAGATGTTATTGAAATTGATTTAAAAACACTTGTATTGTGTATTATAGGTAACATGATTCTTTACATAAAAAATAAACCCATTTCTGTTTGTTATCTATCTAATATAGTTTCTGAATTCGTATTGTTAGCTGTTATTGAAATTGCTCTGAAAATATCAATTGTATTGTGTATTTTAGGTAACATGATTTCTTGTATTAAAAGTGTATCCATTCCTTGTATAAGTTGTATAGAAAATGAATCAATCTCTGTTCGTTATCTATCCAACTGCTTTGTAGCTTGCATTATGTATTCATTCTCTAGTCTGCTTTATTGTTACCTTTCCGGCTTTAAGAATGCTTATTTCCTTTATCGCTATCACAGCTTACGCGAGCAAACCTTTGATATAAAATATGTTAATTTGTGTCATTGTTTATCCTGGTTTGCACTGCTATCTTTATATTTATCATTAAATAACTGTACTTATGATGCGACCCTCATAACTTGCCTTTGTTTTTGCTTTTGTTTTTGTGGCTTTGGCTTGTGTGCAGCAGTAACTTGGTTTGATGGAGTTTGGTACGGTCTACATAATATGTACAACATTCTCGTTTATTATGATATATGTCATCATCTTAGTTCTTTTAATATTTTGCTCCTGATCAAACATATTTATAATTTTATACCTATTTTACTATTACTAGTATTTATATACACTCTCTTTCTTATTATTGAATCAATATTGAGTTGCGTTGCATTGTGTGCCCGCTTAATGATTTGTAGTTGTGCTTTTCTGCTTAATTCGTAGTGCAATGCCACCCTTGATAAATTTTAAATTGGGTCTTTATAATGCAGGCTCACTCAACACCGGCCATGATGAACTCGTAACTGCGATAACAGACTTTGATGCAGATATTGTTGCAATCAATGAAACATGGTTGCCAGAGGGGCAGGAAGCGCGCGCGCCAGCGGTCCCAGGCTATAGACTGCGCAGCACTCCGCGCCCTTTGCATATGCGTGGTGGTCGGGGGGGTGGTGTGGCATTCTATATCAAGAAAGGTGTTCATGTTCGGTATGAGAAACACCCTGAGGGTAATATAGAACAGATGTGGCTCACCACTAAGATAAACGGCTCACGCTTCGCAATTGGTACAGCGTATAGACCTCAGTGGGTTAGTGTTGATATGTTTTTAGACTCCTTGACTGAATCTGTTACCTATTTTGGTCAACATGATTCTTTTGGGTGATTTTAATATTAACATGCTTGAGCAGTCTAGCTGTAACAGCACTAAATTTCGTCAATTTTTGCGCTATATGGACCTTGAACAGGTCGTGACTGAACCGACCCACTTCACGTCCGACTCCCATTCGCTCATAGATGTGGTCTGTACAAACTGCCGCGTTAATAACGTGCTTGTTTCACATGTTGCAGGTATGTACGGACATTGCATGGTTAATGTTACACTCACGGTAAAAAGACCTAAATATCCCTGTACATTTCTGAGATATAGGCCTATAAAGCAGATTGATACTGTGCAGTTCGACTTCGACTTACACGCGCTGGATTGGAACTTAGTACTGACTGCCACGACAGTAGACGACAAAGTGAGTCGATTTCAGCGCTTGCTTTTGTCTCTGTATGACCATCATGCTCCTGTTAAAGTTATCAGAGTCAAGCCTGATAAATCTTTACCGTGGATAACTGACACTGTACGACTTATGATGGACCAATGTAGCCAAGAGCTTCATAAATTTCGGCTAACGAGGCGAAAACAAGATAGGGACTCATGGAAGGAGTTAAAGGAAATGGTAGAGAAATGTATAGACACAGAAAAACGGGCCTACTTCAATAATTTTGTTAACTCACAGGCAAATAATTCTAAAACTTTCTGGAAAAACTTAAAGCAAAAAGTATTGGTGAACCCCAGCCATGAATCTAGTATTCCGTCTAATTTCAACGACCCCAATACCATTAATTCACACTTTTTGAATATCCAGAACTGTAATGACGTCTCTCAGTCACGTGTTGCTTTCTTTAACTCTCATAGACACAGTGCTTCAACATTTTCTCTTAGACCAGTTTCCGAAAGGGAAGTGGCTGACTTTATTACATCTGTGAAGTCCAATGCTTCGGGATCTGATGACGTTAGCAGAGATATGATTCTCCTGTCGTTACCCTGTACATTGGCGGCAATAACAAGCATTATTAATGCCTCTATTGCCGCCGGCGTTTTTCCGAGTCAATGGAAACATGCCTTAGTAACGCCTTTACCTAAAGTTGACCGTCCGGCTGAACTTAAGGATCTTAGGCCCATCAGTATATTACCGTTTCTTTCCAAAATACTCGAAAAAGTCGTATATGCTCAAATGACAAAGTTTGTCGAGGACAATAATATACTTCCAATGTATCAATCTGGATTTCGCAGAGGTCGTGGCACATCTACCGCACTACTGGATGTTGTTGATAATATACTGACTCAGCAGGACCTTGGGCATAGTACTATTCTGGCCTTTCTAGACTTTTCCCGTGCATTTGACAGACTAAATATATCACTTCTTCTGGCCAAACTTAAGTACTACGGTTTTGATGATATGTCGCTTCAGTGGTTCAACAGCTATCTGTCTGATCGATACCAGTCTGTAAAGTTGACTAACAATAGTGCTGGTACAACAAGTCAGTCTTCTCCCGCACCAGTGACCTGTGGAGTCCCTCAGGGCTCTATTCTCGGACCTCTTCTATTTATTTTATTCAGCGCGGACCTAGTTGACGTAATAGAACATTGTAGCTATCATTGTTATGCCGATGACGTTCAATTGTACATTTCCAACCAACCAGCTAAAACTTTGGATTCAATGCAGAAGCTTAACAGTGACCTGCAAAGAATAGCTCAATGGTCAGTTGAAAATGGGCTCCTTCTCAACCCTTCCAAATCCAAGTTTATGGTGATAGGGTCAAAAGCTCAGATCCTCAAAACCCTTAGTTATAAACCTTCCTTATCTATTGGGAATCAAAACCTGGAAAGAGTGGAGGAATGTCGGAACCTAGGCATTACTTTCGACAGTCAACTGCGTTTTGAGACTCATGTGCTAAGCGTGGTTAAAAGCTGCATGTACCGGCTTAAGGTTTTGTATAAATTACGGAACTACTTAAGCGAAAAAGCTCGCATTGCTGTTTGTGAGTCGTTGATTTTATCCAAGCTTAATTACGGCGATATTGTGATTGGTCCCCGTCTCTTTTCAAAAACAAGTAAGTTGCTTCAGCGAGTCCAGAACGCTTGTTGCAGATTCTGCTTTAATATACCCCCTAGATCACATATATCTCCATATCTGAATACAGCATCAATGCTTAGAATGGATTTGCGTAGGCGTATGCACTTGCTTTGTCTAGTATTTGATGTACTGAAGCATCAGAGACCAGAGTATCTTCGGGACAAATTAAAATCTTCCTCACTACATGATCGCTATGGAGCTAGATCCGTGCGATTACCACTGTCAAATCACTCTCATCGTACAGTTGCATTCCGGGGCAGCTTCCGATTCCATGCTACGAAGTGCTGGAATGATTTGCCGCCACCCATACGAAACTTAACATCCAAGTGCATATTTAAATTGAAATTACGCCCATACCTTTTAGAATTTCAAAGTACACCAGGCAACTAGACACGGTATACAAGCTGCTTCGGATTCAAGAGTTGACCTGGGACGGTTATTTAGTATTTGTTTTTATTGTTTTTATGTGTCTTACTGCTGTTTACAAAAGTTTCGTTTCCTTTTCCATATTATGTTTAAGTATAATTATGATTTATTTTCTTTTATATATGTACAACTTCTATAAGGTAAATAACATAGTGAATACCCTACAATATTTTTTATCATACTAGGTTTAAATTACGATGCTTTTATATTTATTAGTCCTAAATAAGTTTATTATTCATTTTTTTTCTGCTGCCCGCGTATCACCATTCGCCATAGGGTGATGGCTGAAAATCGGCGTTTTTTGCTTTCAGCGAATACTACGCTGAGCCTTGGCCCTGTTGCTGCTGCACACATATTATATAAGATCATGTTTTGTTGTATTTGTATTTTTAATTTTTTTATGAAAATTATGTTATATGTGTGTTAAAAAGCAGCAATAAACGATTTATCTATCTATCTATCTATCTATCAGTGATAAGCGTTACTTATATACGATATTAATATCACTACTTAGTGATAAAAGATGGCTTATTATCGCATTTTTGCTAGCTGGGATTGTATTGTAATAAGTGCTTATTATTTTGGCTAACGCAAACGACATTCTCGAAGTTTTTGTGACGCGATAAATTGATCAATCTTGTGAGATAGCATACTCTTGTTTAAGAGTTAGTGTGCTATAAAAGGGATTTGAGAGGGAAAGGGATTGCCGTGTATGTGCCGGCCTAGAATAGCACTACCCCCTATCATCCCGTGGGTGTCGTAAAAGGCGACTAAGGTAGCATAGCCTTCACGAGACGGGCAGCAGCGTCTCCAAAAAACCTTGGCCTACTGCGATCGCCAACCCGCCTGCCAAGCGTGGCGATTATGGCAAACCCCCCCCCTCATGCATAATGGATCAAAAAATTGGCCCCCAGTCCCCGGCAGCCCCGCTATTCCTAGCTACGGTAGCGGCTACGGTAACGGCGGGGCAGGGGGTGCTAAGAATCCCCGGGTGCGGCTCGGCTACCAAAAACGACGACTACTGCACCTGGCAACCTATAACACGCGCACACTAAGGACCGACGCGAAGTTAACCGAGTTGGAAGAAGTTATCAGCAAGGTACACTGGGACATTATCGGCTTATCTGAAGTCCGAAGAGCGGGAGAGGACTCGATAATCCTCAACTCCGGTAACTTGCTTTACTACCGGGAGGGCGACCAACAGTCCCAAGGTGGTATCGGGTTCATCGTCCACAAGTCCCTTGTCAACAACGTGACTACCATCGGAAGTGTGTCGACCAGGGTGGCGTACCTTATACTCAGAATATCCAAACGGTGTTCGCTGAATGTTATACAGGTTTACGCACCGACCTCGACACACCAAGATGACGAAGTGGAGGCTATGTATGAGGAGATCTCTAAAGCCATGCATAGCTTCAAAACCCACTACACTGTTGTGATGGGGGACTTCAATGCTAAGTTGGGGAAACGATGCGGTGATGAGCTGAGAGTGGGGCAATTTGGAGTTGGGCAACGGAATGACAGAGGCCAGATGCTGGCTGACTTTATGGAGAAGGAGAACCTCTTTATGATGAACTCCTTCTTCAGAAAGCCGGAATGCCGGAAGTGGACCTGGGTCAGTCCGGACGGTAAAGTCAGAAATGAGATAGATTTTATCATGTCGACGAAAAAGCAAATATTCAATGATGTCACTGTGATCAACGCTGTTAAGACGGGGAGCGATCACCGATTGGTACGTGGCACATTGAATATCAACCCAAAGCTGGAAAGATCTCGACTGATAAAATCAACAATTCGACCATTGCCGGCCCATATTCAAAACCCCGAGAGCTTTCAACTCGAACTCCAAAACCGCTTCGAAGCCCTTGAGAACAGCAAAGATGTGGACGATCTAAACAACATGGTGGTGGATACTGTCCGTACGGTAGGGTCCAAGCTCTTTAAGACCCGCCGTCCCAAGATAAAGAAACTCTCCGACCACACACTCCTACTCATGGATCAGAGACGTGAAATGAGGCTCCAGAGTTCAGTAGATGCTAATCGTTATCGGCAGCTTAATAGACAGATATCTAAGTCTTTGACGAGCGACCTTCGCCAATTTAATACAAATCGTATTAAAGAGGCCATCGAGCGGAATAAAGGCTCCAAAGTGTTCGCGAGAGATCTGTCTATTGGGCAAAGCCAGATGACGAAGCTGAAAACTGACGACGGACGCATCATTTCATCAAAGCCTGAAATCCTGAGGGAGATCGAGAGCTTCTATGGGCAGTTATATTCCACGCAGACACCTGTTGAAAGCAAGGCTAAAGACCCCAGAGCCAAGCTTACCCGACACTATACCGAAGATATCCCGGACGTCAGCCTGTGCGAGATTAGTATGGCTCTCAAACAGCTGAAAAACAACAAGGCGGCGGGTGACGATGGAATCACTACAGAACTTCTGAGAGCGGGCGGTAAGCCGATACTCAAAGTCCTCCAGAAGCTCTTTAATTCCGTCATCGTCCAGGGCAGAACGCCAAAGACATGGAACATAAGTGAGGTGATCTTGTTCTTTAAAAAGGGTGACAAGTCCCTCTTAAAGAACTATAGACCCATCTCGCTTCTGAGTCATGTCTATAAGTTGTTTTCGAGAGTCCTTACGAATCGTCTCGCTCGCAAGTTCGACGACTTCCAACCTCCCGAACAAGCCGGGTTCCGAAAAGGCTTAAGCACCATAGACCACATCCATACGCTGCGGCAGGTTATACAGAAGACTGAGGAGTATAATGAGCCACTTTGCTTGGCGTTCGTGGACTATGAGAAAGCCTTTGATTCGATTGAAACCTGGGCGGTGCTGCAGTCTCTCCAAAGGTGCCAAGTGGACTACAGGTATATCGAGGTGTTGAGGTACTTATACCAAAATGCCACCATGACGATCCGAGTACAGAACCAGAACACAAATCCTATCCAACTGCAGCGTGGTGTGAGACAGGGAGACGTTATTTCTCCGAAACTGTTCACAGCTGCGTTGGAGGACATCTTTAAGCTCTTGGACTGGAAAGGACTCGGCATCAACATTAATGGCCAGTACCTAACACACCTTCGTTTTGCCGATGATATAGTCCTTATGGCTGAGACCATGGAAGACCTCAACACAATGCTCGAAGATCTCCGTAGTGCTTCCCAAAGAGTGGGTCTTAGGATGAACATGGATAAGACGAAAATTATGTCAAATGCCCATGTTGTACCCTCTCCAGTTCATGTTGGGAACACTACACTTGAAGTTGTTGACCATTACGTATACCTAGGACAGGCAGTCCAGTTAGGTAGGTCCAACTTCGAGAAAGAGATCTCTCGTCGAATCCAACTCGGGTGGGCAGCATTCGGGAAGCTTCGAAAAATCTTCGCGTCCGACTTACCTCAGTGTCTCAAGACGAAAGTCTATGAACAGTGTGTGTTGCCAGTGATGACCTACGGCAGTGAAACGTGGCCGCTAACTATGGGTCTCATAAGGAGGCTCAAGGTCACTCAGCGTGCAATGGAGAGAGCCATGCTCGGCGTTTCCCTACGTGATCAAATCAGAAACGAGGAGATCCGCAGGAGAACTAAAGTAACCGACATCGCTCGAAGGATTGCTCAGCTGAAGTGGCAATGGGCGGGACACATAGCGAGAAGAACCGATGGCCGTTGGGGCAGAAAGGTTCTGGAATGGCGACCGCGCACCGGACGGCGCTCCGTGGGTAGGCCCCCGACAAGGTGGACCGACGATCTGGTGGAGGTCGCGGAAAGCCAGTGGATGCAGGCAGCGCAGGACCGATCGTTGTGGAGATCCTTAGGGGAGGCCTATACCCAGCAGTGGGTGTCGTGTGGCTGATATGATGAAAAGGGATTTCAGTTTCTTCTTCGGCAATACGCAGTGTTTCCCGCGGCTTTAATTTTACTACCAGTTTTATTTAAATCCATAATTTAAATGCAGATTGGAGCTCTTCTTCTGGACTGGCATTAGGCTAATATTTGCATAAGCCGCCTGAGATTTTAATTTCTGAAAGTTTTCTTTAAGTCTGTGGAATGCAGTAAAAAATACTGCGTTTTCTATTTCATGGAGACGAGTATTGCGACCAATCAAGGAACATTGTGCAGCATGCATGAAAGACGACGAAATAGCACTGATTTTCAGATACAGCTTAGAATAATTACACCTAGAAGCCGTGAACGCCTAGAATACTGAGCCAAAATGGCTCAGTTCTCAGATTTGTATCCTTCATACGATACCTAATCGTAACTAAAATACTTACAATAATATAATAACTAATCTCCTAAAGGTAGGGAAATTGAAACTGTTTTGTACTTATTAGGTATGATTATTTAATAATGAACAATAAAAAAGTGAAAACGGCGCCATTTTGGCTGTTTTAGTTGCCTCACTTTTGACAGCGCGCTTTGTAGAGAATTATCGTTCTAGGTGTTATTATTCTAAGGATACAGCATAGTTTAGGCACATAAAATAGGCATTATTTTAGTACACACGACAGCACATTAAGTTAAACAGTTGAATTATTACTAAAACAGCTTTTATTACGTGGTGTATGCAAGGTCGCAACCGCAAGTCTGCTGTGCCGTGTCATCTGTATATACATGCAAAGAAAAACGAATAAAAACTCTTTGCTCATTCCTCAGAGAGACTGTCATGCCGTCAAAGACGAGCAATATCCTGCTCGCTCGAAGCGCTTTCAACGCTCGAAGCACCGCTTTCATCGCTCGCAGCACCGCTAATGGTCTCAAAGCGGATATTGTACTGTAAAAATAATTTGAGATGAAGTCGTTTAGCGTCTAAAGTCTATTGACGTGACGTACGTTAGAAAAGACTCGCAAAAGTTTAATGAGGATCAGTAACAGGTTTGAATCCTATTTATTGGTATAATATAAAAACATATTCATAGCCATGAAACTTAGTAAAAGATTTTTTGAAATCCGTTTAGAAATGGTTGAGTTAAAAGGGTTTTGAAGGAAATGCCTAGCTCAATGCAATATTTGCTTTATCACGTACGACATATGGTTCGCGTACGTCTCGATGACGTCATTAGGACCCCCCAAAATAACAGTGTTTTAGCACGTTTTAGCTCGTATATCTTCTCAGGTTTAAGAGATATCGTAAAAAATTCTTCACCGTTAATCATGTGGTGGCATAAGCTTTCTGATAAGCCTAAACAAAAACCGTTACTCATTGCGCTTATTTTCAACGATGCCAACGCTAAATCAACGATATTCTAAAAAAACCCGACTACGGAAAAATCGTGCTCTAAAAAGTAAGAAACAAGAAAATATTCATAAAAAGGATAACCGTAGTCGCATGCCACTTTGTCCTAGACACGCACGGCACGGGCTGGAGGTGGCATGCGACTACGGTTATACTTTTTATGAATATTTTCTTGTTTCTTACTTTTTAGAGCACGATTTTTCCGTAGTCGGGTTTTAGTTTTTAAATTTATTTTTTATTTTAAATATTTTGGAGTTGTCAATAGGGTGAAATCAAGCAAAGCCACGGGCAAAAGCTAACAATTTATATATTTTTGAAAAGTGCTCATTAAGCCCTTTCATTTGGTACCCAACACGGCATTATTAAAAAATATATTTTTTTAGTTCATATGTTGAACTCCACTAGAGGGCGCCACATTCAATTTAATGTAACGTCGTATAGCCTATGTTCATTGGACGATTAAGACGCTTCTAACGATACCTCATTTGTCAAATTATAACAAGTAGTTTAGAAGTTATGAGGGAACAGATGAATTTACAAACATACATACATACATACAGGTCAAAATCATATACCCTCCGTTTTGGCTTCGCCGTAGTCGGGTAAAAAGAAAGAAATTAAAGGAAAGGCGTTGGTGCTATCGGTAAAAAAATTGCAAAGAAATGACTAGCTATTTTGGTTAAGAGTTGATAAAAGAAAGAACATAGGTTAAGTAGTTAAATTAAGTTACCTTCTAACTTTTAACCAATTAAAAAACTACTTTGAACTACAAATTCAACGCAACAAACTATTAATCTGTTAACTTTTTACAAATAAAATATAAGTTATTTATGTATTATTTTATTAAAACACTATGATTAAGTACATTTTTATGCTTACAGTTCACAAACGCTGAAATTATGAAAAATACTTAGAGAAAGTTATTTGCTCTATTCTACAAGGTGTTTGGTAAAAGCCTTATAAAGCCGAATATGGTAAATAGGGACCATCAAACTGAACAACTTTTACTATGGGACCAACTCCGAAATCGCGAAAAAAAAAATCAGCTGTTTCATACATTTTGATATTTTCGTTGTTATTTTTTGTATGAAACAGCTGATTTTTTTTTCGCGATTTCAGAGTTGGTCCCATAATAAAAGTTGTTCAGTTTGATGGTCCCTATCTACCATATTCGGCTTTATAAGGCTTTTACCAAACACCTTGTATATTCGGTAAGTCTACCCTTGAGACGGTCGATTCAATTACAAAGATATCAGTATTCTTATAATTTATTTGTGTGTGTTCCCACTGGACGCTATCCATCCCGAACTTGCGAGCCGAAACAATGAAAGTTAGTGGGGTTTCTAGGGTGGCCAACTGGTCAGCTACTAAGTTATATACAACAGGAACCGATTGGTTTTCTCGAATAATAACGGAACGTAGGAACGTACCCATACTACGTAACCCCTTAAAGGGGGGAGGGGGTCTTTGAAATACCACGCTTGGTCACAGGGGCGGAGGAGGGAGGCTTAGGTTTCGTAGGGCGTCGCCAGCCCATGGCCCAGGGGGGGGGGGGGGGGGGGGCGAGTTAAAATTAAAGAGGATGAGAATGATATGAATTAAAGGTATACAGTCAACAGCACCTATAGTGAATTTATTCAAGTTTTGAGATGGGGCAGGCTTTAAAAGCAAGCCAATTTGCACGGCCTTAGGACTTTGGTTATTTGGGGGGGGGGGGGGGGGGGGGAAGCCGAATTTGGTAGATAGGGACCATCAAACGAACAACTTTTACTATGGGACAAACTCTGAAATGGTGAAAAAAATATCAGCTGTTTCATACATTTTGATATTTTCGTTATTATTTTGTGTAACAGCTGCTTTTTTTCGCGATTTCAGAGTTGGTCCCATAGAATAAGTGGTTTAGATTGATCGTCCCGCAGGCTGATTATCTAAATAGAAACTATTTAGCGACCGGGAGCGGCTAGTTTTCTTTGGTATGATTTTTTAACCGAAAAAGAAGTAGCAATGTATCACTTTCATCTGCCAAATCGAACCGGTCGCTAGGTGGTTTTTAGGGTTCCGTACCCAAACTCCAAAGGGTAAAAACGGGACCCTATTACTAAGACTCCGCTGTCCGTCTGTCTGTCTGTCACCAGGCTGTATCTCATGAACCGTGATGGCTAGACAGTTGAAATTTTCACAGATGATGTATTTTTGTTGCCGCTATAACAACAAATACTAAAAGCAGAATAAAATAAATATTTAAGGGGGGCTCTCATACAACAAACGTGATTTTTTTGCCGTTTTTTGCTCGCTAGACCGCTGAAATTTTCACCGATGATGTATTTCTGTCGCCGTTATAATAATAAATACTAAAAAAAAAACATTTAAGGGGTGCTCCCATACAACAAACGTGTTTTTTTCCCGTTTTTGGTACGGAACCCCTCGTGCGCGAGTCCGACTCGCACTTGGCCGGTTTTTTTTTATTAGATAATCAGCCTGCCGATCTACGGGCTACTATATTCGGGCGTTACGGTTTTTTTTGTAACATGTTGTAGGTGAGTATTTCTCAAAAATTTTGTACCATAACGAAAATGTTGTAACATGGTTGTAACTAAAAAATGCAACGAAATGGTTACATGTAACGCAATGGTACAACGAAAATGTAAGCATGTAACGAAATTTTTATTGTTATTCGACATTTGACATGTCGAACGAAAATCAGTAGAAAAAGCGCTCGACGCCAAAAAATTAATTTTTAATTTATTAAAGAATTAATTTGAAAAAATATTTTAAGGGATAATCTTTAAATAAAATTTGCCAGCCGAAGGATTCAAAAATAGGGCCCCACCCGTAGGGCTTGAAAATCGGAGTATTTTTCAGCTCCGGAGCTGGGTTTCGATGTTCAGAGTTTCAACCCCGGAGCTCCGGAGTTCCGGAGTTTTCAGTCTCTAATTAAATAAAATTACGGTGATATTTTTAACGTGTTTAATAGAGGTTATTAACTAACCAAAAATCAATATACCTAGTTGGTTACTAAGTTCTGTAACTATGGAAAACATGAATAATACTTAATTTACAAATAATGCTACAATGAATTATATACCAAATGAAAGCACAAATATTTAAGATTATCATGTATTAAAATTATTCGAAATGACCGCCTCTGGCATGAATACACGCCTTTAGACGACGAGGCCAGTCATCGATGGCAGCACGAACTACCACCATATCCAATTCTGCGACTGCCTTGAGAATAGCGCGCTTAAGAGAGTCGAGATTCATGTGGGGCTTAGCACATGCTTTCTCCTCAATAAGTTGCCATATGGCATAATCCAGAGGATTCAAGTCTGGGCTGGAGGATGGCCATTCTTCCTGCGCGATAAAATCAATTTTGTTAGCCCGAAACCATGCTTGTGTAGATTTTGCTTTGTGCGCAGGGGCAGAGTCCTGCTGGAAGACCCATGGCTGGTTTTGAAATGAAGTGTGGCTTAAGGGTTTGACAACAGGTTCCAAAATGGTATCTTGATAGACTCTAGCGCCAGTTTTCACACCTTTTTCACAGAAATGAACCTTACTTAGCCCTGAATAGGACACCCCCAGCCAAATCATCACTGATGAGGGGTGGTGACCTCGTTGGACCCTCGGAGCAATCATGCTGGCTTCTTTACTATTCTTAGCGTATACTCTATCATTTTGACGGTTAAAATTTTCTTCGACTGTGAAGATTTTTTCATCAGTAAACAAGATTTTTCGATGGCCGTTTTGTGCGTACCGCTTTAGTAGAGCGCGACTTCATGCTAACCTCATAGCCTTCAATCGTGCGTTTAGCAGATGGCCCTTTCGTCTACGG
Source organism: Agriphila tristella (assembly GCA_928269145.1). NCBI lineage: Eukaryota > Metazoa > Arthropoda > Insecta > Lepidoptera > Crambidae > Agriphila > Agriphila tristella. Next base: position 22,560,567 of record OV743442.1, read on the forward strand.
TAAGCGTGAAGCCCAAGGTCATCATTGATAATTTTTTTAAGGGAACTTCTCTTCACAGTCATCTGTATTGCCAATAACTTTTGCTTCCGGACGGGATTTCTCGTGATTCTCGCCTTCACTGCCTTGATCACAGCTGGTGTCCGAACGGTGCGTGGTCTTCCTGATCTTTTTCGGTCATCGACGGTCAAGGTATTACTGTACCTATGGATAGTGCGATAAATAAATTGCTTGTTGATTTTCAACTTTTGTAGCAACTTGAAAATCATATTCGGTGGCTGCCCACATTTGTGCAGAGCAATTACAGCGACACGATTCTCCTTCAACCCCCATTCCATGGTGAAATAAACAAAATATGATATACGTGTGGTATGGAATTATAGCTTATAAAACTGTCAATAATATGTCATTTTTATTTTTTCTTTTCATTTGTTTTAATGGCCAGTAATCGATAAAGAAACTCAGTAACAGAACTTTTGACCAACCTGTGTATACTTTTATTATCGATAAATTAATAAATTGAATCACTTAGGTACTTACTTGTTAACCTACATTTCACGCCACTCAAATTTGCCGAGTGTTGGTTCATAATTATATCAGTCACACGACATCTACTGCTGGTTAAGGTCTCGCTCAAAGATTTCCACAACGTTCGATCCTGCTCTGCTCGCATCCAGCGGCGCCCCGCGAGCCTGCGACCTTCACTAGTCACCAGATCGTTGGTCCACCTTGTCAGGACCCTGCCCACGAAATCTTTTGTGTTCGGTCGCCATTCCAGAACCTTTTTAACCAATGGTCATCGGTTCTACTTGTTAAGTGCCCCGTACACTGCCACTTCAGCTGATCAATCCTTCGAAAGATGTCGGTTACTTAAGTTCTCCTACTGATTTCTGATTCAATCACGCAGGGAAACGCCGATCAAGGCTCTCTCCATTGCACGCTGGGTCGCTACGTGACCTTGAGTCTTTTTAAAATACCCATAGTTAGCGAGCACGTATCACTGCCTTAAGTCATCACTGGCAACACACGCTGATCAAGGTCTTTCGTCTAGAGACACTGAAGTAAGTTTGACGCGAAGATTTTTTAAAGCTTCCCGAATGCTACCCATTCGAGCTAAATTCAACGAGAGATATCTTTCTCCAAGTTGTACTTACTTAACTGGACTGTCTGTCCTAGGTAATGGTCTAGAACAGAGGTTCCCAACCTTTTTTTGTCTACTGCCCACTTTAAGAATAAATTATTTTTTAACGCCCCCCTTTTTAAACATACTTAAAAACCGCTAAGTACTTATTTATAACTGATTATTGAAACGCAAATTTATAGTATTCGGACAGAGTATCTTTTATTGAAAATAAAACAAACATAATCAATTCTTATATAAAAACTAATGTGAAGGTTGAATCTGATGCTGTTCAATAATGCCCCCTTTTTTTCTGGGTCTCTTACCGCCCCCCTTTAGGCCTGCAGCGCCCACAAGGGGGCGTTATCGCCCACGTTGGGAAAGACTGGTCTAGAACTTCGAGTATTGTGTTTGTTTTCAACATGAAGGAGTGGGTAAATACAACATGGACATTCGATATGATTTTTGTGTTATGTTCATGTTCCATCCATCCACCCATATTTATCCAAAGAGCCACTCTTTCAGAAAACATTACGGATTTATTCAAGCATTACGAGTATGTTCAGGTTTTACAAGGCATCAGCCATGAAAACTGATCTGCAAAAAGAAGGTGTATTAGGAACTCGCCATTAATGTTGCTGCCAAGTCCTTTACAGTTCGAGAGCTTATAGTATCCTCCAAATCAGCTGTGAACAGTTTCGGAGAAATGACGTCTCCCTGTTCCACACGTCGCTGCTAGTCAGATTAACAAATTGGTCAAAAGAGGGTATTGAGTGCGTGAGCGGGAACCTCAGCGATTTCTTCAGAAACTTATTCAGGGTGCTTAGAGAGAATATATACTAAAAGTCCAGACGTATAGTGCGTTGTATGGAAAAATGTTTTAAAATGAAATGAAAGCTTATAAAATTCTCTATAACTTTAGTTAAATACACTTTGTTCGTATTTCCAACCGTTTTTGGGCTACTCGCTCAGGAAATGTGAAAATTTGAATTATGGGCAAGATGGCCAAAGAATTTGTTCTACACACCCTCTACCAACGAATGATATATCATTAGAAAGGCCTTTTTAACCGACTTCCAAAAAGGAGGAGGTTCTCTGTTCGGCTGTATGTATGTTTTTTTTTATTTTTTTTTATGTATGTCCACCGATTACTCGAAGACGGCTGAACCGATTGAAATAATTCAAACGTTATTAGATCAGGTTTGTTCCCAAGTTGGTCCCATTTTTTGAAATTTTTAAATTGGTTCAGTATTTTTCAGGAAAACTTGAAAATACTGTCGTTTTCATTACCATTTTATGAATTTATACGGATGATCGACCATATCTTCTTTGTTTATGTACCGATTTAGATGATTCTTTTTTTGTTTGAAAGAGGACACTTTAGTGATGATATTATTTTGATTTCATTGTTATTGGACCTTGAATTTTAAAGATACACAAGGGAACTCTTCATAATCAAATAGAAACTGTGTAGTGATTGAAATATTGCTAGGATTATGACAATCTTAAACAAATTAGGTATCTAACTATGGTCAAGGACGTTTTGGACTAGACTTGAACTGTGAAGGAACAACGGAACTCCTTAACAACAAACAGCACAAACAGTGAAAATTGATTTTTTAGTGGTATTACACCACGCAAAAGTGTGAAATATAAAAAAAAATACATAACATCATCGCTTACATTTACATAATATACATACTTTGGATAAAAGGTAAAACTACCTAATACAGAAGGTACTTACACTGAAAAGAAAGAAATAAAAAATTGTTTAAAAACAAAAAAACCGACTTCAAAAAACCTGAAAATAAAAACAAAATTAGCTTCAAAATTAAATACCCCTAAAAAGCAAGAAATAATTTTCAAATCATTAGATACGCATATCATTGTAATTAGACAAATATTTACAACAAACAAATATATCAGTTGTTAGTATTTTTGGAGTTAAAGGTCAATTAGCTACCGCACGCGTCTTCATCCACGTGGACCCTAGGGAACCTTTGATCGGAATTAAAAGTATTCTATGTTTTAATTCAGGTTATAAACTATATGTATGCTAAATTCAATCTAAATCCGTTCAGCCGTTCTTGAGTTATAAGTTGTGTAAATAACCTGGGGCCCTATTTTTCAATCGCTCGACGTGGCGTCGAGCGCTCGTTTCTACTGATTTTCGTTCGAGATTTGACTTTCCATATATTTGAATCGCTCGACCGCAACGAGTGCCCCTACCCACTCGTTTACAGTCGAGCGATACGGCACGGCGAGCGATATTCTTTTTTACATAAAAGCAAAGATTTTTATTTAACAGCCAATAGAAACATGGATATTACGTTCCGTTTTCGTTGTGGTAGTTACCAGTTTTCTCTAAATTCTGTATGAAACGGATAAAATCCAACATTTCGTATTATGTTGGCAGCACGGAAACGAACGATTCAAAAATACGGAAAATCGGCGTCATGCGACTTGGAAGACGAGTGTGACTTAAGTCGCATGCGACAAAACTATGTCATACGAGCGATTCAAAAATAGAGCCCCTGACTTTGTTTTATAAGGCTCTCAATATTTTTCGAAAAAGGAGTTGTAGATTTCACTTTTCCGGAGTGTGTAGCTCGAAAATTATTGGGAAATAGGAAAAAGTAAATATATCCAAAGTAATAGAAAATTTAATAAGCTTTCATTTCGTCTTTGAATATTTTTCGCTACAACGCGCCATTTTGGAGATTTTGGTGAAAAATCTAAATTGGGACTTTGTCCCCTCCCTCCGCCTCACCTCCTAGACGTCAGGAGTTCAGGACTTTTAATATATTTCCCCCTAAGCACCCTGAATACATTTCTGAAGAAATCGCTTAGGTTCCCCCTCACGCACTCTGCAACTTCTTATTGATTGGCCTATGCAGTTGGATTGGGATTTGTGCTCTGATTCTGTAATCGGATCGAAATGATGGCATTTTCGTATAAGTACTTCAGTCAGCACCTCGCTACACCTGTAGTCCACGTTGGCACCTCTGAAGAGACTGCAACACCGCCCAGGGGTATTTGACCACGGCGATAAAAATGATTTCTATTATTATTTTTGAAAATCGAAACTCCGGTTTTGGTTGTGAAACTCCGGTTTTAAAAACAATGCTGAAATTCTTCGAAACTCCGGAGCTAGACCAAAACCGGAGTTCCGGACTTCAAGCCCTAGTCCCAGGTCTCGAATGAAATCCGAGCGGAGTTCGGTTTAAACTCAAAATCCATTCTAGATCCCTATCCCCACTGCCAGAACACGATGCGAAGCCTCGCGACCCGTGGATTGCCGCTTGTTCACAAGTGGGTACAAGGAAAGAGGCATCTTTCAAGCTTCCTGAAATATTACGTAATCGATCTGGCGTCGTAGCTAGGTTAGGGGCGCCTGCCAGGGGTGCAATCCTCAATTTTCTGACCCATAGCTAGAAAATGGTCTGTAAGTCTTGGGACGCAAAATTTAAATCTTGCCAGGGGCGCTTATTATCCTAGAAATTTGTTTTGGAGCGCTAAATTTAAATCTTGAAAGTATCACTCATGAGCCTAGAAATAAGCCTTGGGGCGCAAAATTCTAATCTTGCCAGGAGCGCTCATGTCATGACCCTTCTTCGACCCTAGCTTCGTTGCTTGAATCGGTCGATTTGCCGCCCCCCTAGACGTGCCGCCCGCGTGCGGTGCACGCCTTGCACGCCCGCTTGCGGCGGGCCTGAATCAACGCCAGGAGAGGTTTTTTATTTAACTAAAAATAACCTAGTATATAATATGACCTATGTCTGTTAAACAGTTTGTCGTTCGTGTCGTGAAGAGAGAAAATTGTCCCCCAATAATCTGAACCCCATAATATTCGCGAGTCCCTTTTCAATAAATAAACAAGACAAATTGTTTTGTATGTGGCGCGTCGCCGCCCACCTGCAATAAACATCTGCCCAACCTCGGCGACGACATTTTCACAGATATAGGATTGTCTATAACTTTACAGCTTACAGCCAATATACAGGGTTATTTTATAAAACTAACTAGCGGCCGCCCGCGACTTCGTCTGTGTGGAAAGTTTTTTCTCTATCCCTTGGGAACAACACTTTTTTTCGGGATGAAGGTACCCTATGTCCTTCTCTGTGCCCCTGACAACGTGTATGTAAAATTTAAGACGTGAAGGCGTAACAAACAAACAAACAAACGGACTTTCACATTTATAAATATATACCTGCTTACAATATTATCTGTTATCATCAAATTACCTATGAATCACCTATGAATTTTTTAAGGTTTATAATAGTTCTCCGGGGTTGTATGCATGGTACCTACCCTATCTAAACGTTTTTTCTTCGATTTTTTGTAACACTTTGTTATATTCGGCCTAATGCTGGGACCACACAATGGGGAATGTCTGAAAAAATCAAATGAATATTTTTTATAGGTAACTAGATAAGCTCACATAGTAATACAAAAAGCTTCAGAATTTTCGCTTATAAGGGAGCTTATTCCTACCAATAAAAAATATTCAGCCAATTTGATTTTTTTCAGACCTGCCATTATTCATAAATTATGTATTATCGCGCTAATTTTTTATACCCATACCATACGATGCCACAGTCAGTATGGTTATACGGTATGAAACTCATCAAGATTTTTTTGAACTGCCTATCTATCAGTGAAGTTGGCCCTTACAATAATAATTGTTGTAGAAGGAAATGAATATTATTATGTTATTGAAGTCCATTGTTCACAAATAATTTTAGATAATAGTATTGACATTGATTTTGAGGCAATTTGCAAACAATGAGTCACGGGGGTAGGTAATTGAGCGAAAAAATCATCCAAACGAGAACTATTGTGTGCGAGCAACACTACATTCAATACACCGGTGCACAGTGGTAGGCAGGCGCACAGAGGAAAATTCGTACTTCGTATAGTTCGTATCAGGAAAGATGACCACAATTGGCGCCCATCTTCGCATCATAACTCATGAAGAAAAGACTTAAGACAATATACAATTTCTTATTCTTATAGATATTTACATTTTATTTAAATATATGAAATACTATTTCGCCTTAAGTCTTTTCTTCATGAGTTATGATGCGAAAATGGGCGCCATTTGTGGTCATCTTTCGTGATTAGAACTGTACCACCTTCTGTAAAGAAAGCCATAGGAAGGAAAATATGTACACACTTCATCCGTGGTATTCAGAAACTGAGAAACTTATTAAAAAAAAAAAACTAATATGTTATGCAATAGGCTCCTGGTAGTTCAAAAATTCATATATTATGTTAGTATTTAGGATGGTTAGTGAATGTTTAAAATGCAAAATGCACAATTCCCCCCCCCCCCCCCACCGCGTCCGCTGCCCTATTAAAAAACCCTAAAGACCGGTACTTTCATCAGTTTTTGCTTATATCTTCATTTAGGTGCATTTTATTTTATCTGAAAAAGGTTGGACACAATGTTGTAGAGAATTAAGTTTACTATACCTAATTTAACTTTTAACTTTGTTTCTAGAATTAATAGTTAGAGATATGCACTTTAAATTTTCGGTAGGTGACAAACTACCAGCCCCCCTACTCAAATGGCCAACTTTCTATTCGTTTGAACGGTACGCTTACTTTTAAAACTTAAATATGAGCAATAGATGATTAAATCACATCTCGCAAACTTATGTAAATCACAGACTTCGATGTAACGTATGGGATTGTCAAGCTTACGGCACGTAATTTTATAGTTTACTGCTTATTTTAAAGTTTTAATAGTAAGCGTAGCGTTCAAACGAATAGAAAGTTGACCATTTGAGTAGGGGGGCAGCACTGTCACTGTCTCTGTTCCGATGCTTGCCTCTGTGGGCCACAAATGGATCCCGAGTATCCCGACATTTATACATGTGCCTCTCTCGCAATTTGTGGTTTTGTATTCATTCAATTGCAGCTGATTGAGGCGTTATTGGTTGTTCATGGGACGCAGATTCGATACTAGAATGAGGTTCATTTTAAAAATGGTTGTAAATAAATACACCCAGAAAAGCATTTTAAAAAATTCACAGATCTCGTGCCTTACACGACCTTCTGGGTACATTGAAAATGAATTTATTGAATTTTATACAAAATATATATTCCATTGTTTGAATTGGTACTTACAATACTTTGAAATCACAGCATTACAATACTTTGAAATCACAGCAAAGCCATGAACAGCTTTGGATCTACTATAAACATTTCTAAGATTTGTTTTGAAGCCCTCGGCTTCGCCTCGGGCTTCAACTACGTCAAACCTACATAGCAACTCAGCGACGCGACGCGCATCTAAGGAGCGCGCTTCCCGAAATCACCGAAATTACACCAACACGCTATTTGTAGCCCTCGTTGATACGTGTCTTTTGAGGTGAAGCCATTTTATGTATTCTGTGGTGAAGCCTCATGTACCATTCAAGTAGCCTTAAAACTTACGACATCAAGGCGATATCGCACTCTGACCGAAAATGGGGGCTATACTGAAGCGATCGAAAAAACATTTTCAATGTTAAGGTTAGGGTTAACAAGTTAACAAAGGTTAAGCTACAGGGCAAACCTTTAACTCGATCGTCTTTGTTTTAGACTCAAATTGTAGCTGACTAAATTGTTCAGAGGAGTTTTGCTCAAATTTTGATATCATTCTTCGTTTCTAAAATATCGAGCGCCAAAATCAAAAAATCGGAAAAAAATGATTTTTTTCATGTTTTTTTCCACTATTTCGGCCATAATTTTTTCGTTTATTTTCTCGAATAATTCTTTTTGCACCTTACAGCTCTCATGAATACGCTTCTTTTGAGTCTTTTTTGAATATCATATCTTCACAACCCCCTGTGATATAAGGGGATCGCACTTTTTCGTGAAATCGGAGCCTATACTGGAGCGAACGAAAAGACATTTTCAATGTCAACTACGTCAACTCAGCGACGCGATGCGCATCTAAGGAGCGCGCTTCCCGAAATTACGCCAACATGCTACAAATTATAGCCCTCGTTGATACGCGTCTTTTGATTTGAGGCTTCAACCATTCATGTAGCCTAAAAACTTACGACACCAAGGCGATGTCACCCTCTGAGCGAAAATGAGGGCTATAATGCACGGACGTAGCTATAGCTTTGACAAGGGGGGGGTCCTCAACGCAAAAAAAAACAGTGCTCTAACGCCAATTAATCTATCATTTACTTTAACATTGCCTGCCAGTGCCGGTTTTAGCACTACCAGTGTCCTGGGCGACATTTCTACGAGGCGCCCCCTATCTGCGATTCCAAGATTTTTTATTTTGCCTATTAGGAAAAAAATGGCCGCGCAGCGCGATTTTTAGTCAGTTTCACCTACTGATCTTGTAATCTTGCTTGTTTATAGCAAAAAAATAACGGCTGCGCAGCGCAATTTTTAATCGGTTTCATCTACTAATCTTGTAATTTTACTTATTACAGTAAAAAAACCGCCGTGCTGCGCGATTTTTAGTCAGTTTCACCTACTGATCTTGTAATCTTGCTTGTTTATAGCAAAAAAAAGAACGGCCGCGCAGCGCAATTTTTAATCAATTTCATCTTCTAATCTTGTAATTTTACTTATTACAGTAAAACCGTCGCGCAGCGCAATTTTTAGTCAGTTTCATCGACTAATCTTGCTTGTTTATAGTTAAAAAACAGCTGCGTTGCGCGATTTTTAGTCGGTTAATCCACTAATCTTGCTTGTTTACACTAAAAATGGCCGCGCAGTGCGATTTTTGGTTAGTTTCATTCGTCGCGTCGTCGCTCGTCACCAGGCAACAATACGAATAAGACCGGTTGTCGGGCGTTTTCAGCGCCCCAGCCCCACACACGAGGGCGCCCAGTGCAGTCGCACCGCTTGCACCGCCCTAGGGCCGCTCCTGGATTTTACAATGACCAAATCTTAAATGGCACATGGTAGCGAGCGATGAAGTTTCGACGAGATATTGCCAAGTTGTTCTGATCATGTTTTGCCACCATAACGATTTTGTCGCTAAAAGGGAATTTACGATAGTAATTGTAGGACTGTATAACTGTAAACTGTAAAGGTGTGCGGCTGGGGATATAAAATGGAGCCCCGGGCGGTCGCCCCTGCTTGACCTGAAACCCTGTGCTAACTTCGTAGTGATCGAAAAACCTCAACTTATTTCAGTTTTTGGGTTACAACTTCAAAAAAATGCATTCTACGGCAAAGTTGTCTAAAACACTTTTAAAAAAGTTAAAATTACCAACAATTTCCTCCGCTTTGAGTGTCGTATAATATCTCGAGATACACCTGCGGCGGACTAAGCATCTATCGTTTTCTACAATCGGCGCGGTGCATGTAATTTTTTTCTTTTGGACAAGTAAGATGGATTTCAATGGGGGGGGTCCGGACCCCCAAAACCCCCCCCTTATATACGTCCGTGCTATAATGTAGCGATCAAAAAAACATTTTCAATGTTAAAGGTTAAGCTACAGGGCAAACCCTTAACCCGATCGTCTTTGTTTTAGGCTCAAATTGTAGCTGACTAAATTGTTCAGAGGAGTTTTTCTCAAAATTTTGATATCATTCTTCGTTTCCAAAATATCGAGCACCAAAATAAAAAAATCGGAAAATAATTGATTTTTTTTTCACTATTACGGCAATAATTTTTTACGTTTTTTATTTTCTCGAATAATTCTTTTTGCACCTTGTTTCTCTCGTAAATACGCATCTTTTGAGTCTTTTTGAATATCATATCCTCACAACCTTCTGTGATATAAGGGGATCGCACTTTTTCGTGAAATCGGTGCCTATACTGGAGCGAACGAAAAGACATTTTCAATGTCAATAATGCCAGGAAAAAAGCTTGCCGTAAAATTGAATGGTGCATTCGTAGGTCAAACGGGCGGTTGATTGAAGCGTGTCAAAATTTTCAGTCTTTTACCTACATTTTCACGCGAGTGACTGGCTATCGCTAGCTTGTATCACAAAATATCTAAAAGACACAGACTAGCAATTTCGTGCTTGTATAGCGAAACAAATTGAACACTGTTTTTGACAGAAACTTATTTCGAAACAGAGAATAAATTATTTTTGCAAAATAATTGAGACAGGTGAATGGCTTGAATGGTAAATAATTTATGTAGGTAGGTAGGTACCTAGATCAGCGGTTCCCGAATTCTTTTAGCTACGGAACCCTTTCTGGTTCACCGTTTTTGGGCGGAACCCCAGCTCAAGTAAAAAATAAGTTAATCAGGGTTGCCACCTTTAGGAACAGAAAACAGGACAAGGGGGCGAAAAATTTTTGGAATCCTGCTAATATTATAAATGTGAAAGTTTGTGGGTTTGGATGTTTAGATGTTTGGATGTTTGTTCCTCAATCACGCAAAAACTACTGAACGGATTTGGTTGAAATTTGGCAAACAGATAGTAGATAGCCTAGATTAAAACATAGGATACTTTTTATCCCGATATTCCCACGGGAACGGGAACCACGCGGGTGAAACCGCGGGCGGCCGCTAGTTTGGAATAAAAAGAAAAATTTCCATGCATATTTTGTACTAGCAGCCGCCCGCGGTTTCACCCGCGTGGTTCCCGTTCCCGTGGGAATATTGGGATAAAAAGTATTCTATGTTTTAATCTAGGCTATCTACTATCTGTGTGCCAAATTTCAACCAAATCCGTTCAGTAGTTTTTGCGTGATTGAGGAACAAACATCTAAACATCCAAACCTACAAACTTTCACATTTATAATATTAGTAGGATTGCTACGAGCCTCTCTCATTAATTCCGCATTATTTTTATATTTACTTATGAATTCCGAACAAGACATGTCTTTTGCAATTCTGCTTAGAGCAACGATTTCTGACATTAGGACATTTAACCGTCATAAGGTAAAACCTCGCTTAACATAAGCATTTGAAGGCGGTATGCTTAGAGCGCGAGTTACAACGCAAAATAAGGCATTTAACTTGTTATCCTTTATGCTCTTAAACATTTGGCTCGGTATTCACATCTTGTAAGTATAGTTTGACTTTAAAATAAGGACTTTTATGTTATAAAATATATATCTTGAATTTATACCTAAACTCTTGAATTTTCGCGGAACCCCTGAGAGCCTCTCACGGAACCCTAGGGTTCCGCGGAACACTATTCGGGAACCGCTGGTCTATGTAGTTGATGGCGTAACCTAGGTAACAATATGTAATAACTAATAACGTAGGCACAGAATATATACTTGACGTAGGTCCAGTTTTGGTCACCGGATGATAATTTTGTTCAGTCACCTGCGGCATAAGCCGAATTGCCCTCTACCAAAGAAAATATACACTAACGTGAACCTCTACCTACACGGTCGATTTTCGCCACGCGGCAAAACAGTGTAAATTAGGTACCCCATTGAACTCTTTGATTATTCAAAATCAAAGTTATAAATGCCCCATCACTTATAATTTGATGAATCTTTGGAACTATAGTTATGTATTTAAAGAATTTTATCTTCTCAACAAGTATTGCTTTAACGAAGTATTTAGGTACTATTATAAATTGTTCTGTGCGAAATAAACAAACATCGGAATTCAAAAATAAACATCGTCCACAAGGAATCGAAACATTATTCAAATGGAGCGTTCCCTCAAATTTGCGAATGGCGTTATCGTTTCGGAAACTTAAGATCCTGATAGGAATCCTCATTTATTTGGGGTCGTGTCACAATGACGAATGGGTGTCAACCCTTGTGATACATCCCGATGAGTCACAAGTGGCGAGCGGACTTTAAAATACAGCGTTTCACTCGCAATCTCGAGATTTCGATGAAACTCGGTTTTTGGTACTATTTTTACAAGAAAACAGCAACGCAATGTTAAAAATACAAAATATCCAAGATGGCGGCCAACTTTTTTGCTTGTAGAAAGTAAGTTCATTGAAACCACAAAAATAAGTAAGCGCGTGTCAAAAACTATTTGTCACTAAAAATGGAAAAGAATTTGTCTTTTTTATGTTTAGGCAATTTCTAAATGTAGGTAAATAGGTTCAAAAACAATACTTAACAAAACAACTTTCGTTTGTCCGAATCGGATTTCACAACAAAGGTTCGCTAAGTAATAATTAACTAGATCTCTTTAATTAAACTCATTCTAATCGGGTAATTAGAAAATAATAGCTCTCACAGTTTGACCCTTTTTCGAGATTGCGACTATTGCGAGTGAAACGCTCTAGTTTGACTCAAACTAGAGCATAAAAAATATGTAGTTTTAATAGTCCTTACTTAATATTATAACGTAATACGTATATAAGTAACGTATAAGTTTTTTACGCCTTCACGCCTTAACTATTAAACCGATCATAATGTGCATATACGTTGTCTAGGGTATAGAGAAAACATGGGGTACTTTTCAAAAAAATAGCTATAGCAAAAAACTTTCCACGCAGACGAAGTCGCGGGCGGCCGCTAGTATAGGTACTTATAACAACTACTTAGTTAGTATACTTATAACTACTTGTATATAATTACTACTTTCACTAGTATACAACTTGGAGACGACAATGCGACGATAAATTAAATATCGTATAGCTAAGAACGCTCAATCTGCTCTGCATAAAAAATCAACTAATAATATCCAATAGCTTAGTCACAGAAAATATTTTTCAGTAACTGTTTTCAGTACTTTCATTATTGTGCTATTTAATTTGTTTGATTTTTTTATTTTATTTCGTTTCTAGGAATTAATTGATAGTTTCAAAATACTCTTATGAACTAAATAGTGTCACCAAAGTTTTCATTTGTTGTAGCATTTTTCACTAGTTTATAATTAAGTACAAGTTTATAGTTACTAGTTTAGTTACACTAGTAGGACATAATTACTATGTAGTTCCACTAGGCACGTGCCCTACCTGCCGCATCTGTACTGTATACAGGATGTTACAAAACAACCCGCAATGCCGAATATGGTAGGATAGGGACCATCAAACTGAATAACTTTTACTATGGTACTAACTCAGAAAAAGCGAAAAAAAAATCAGCTGTGTCATACAAAAAATAATAATGAAATTATCAAAATGTATGAAAATACTGATATTTTACGCGTTTTCAGAGTTGGTCCTGTACTAAAAGTTCTTTAGTTTAATGGTCCTTACATTTCGGCATTGCGGGTTGTTTTGCAACACCCTGTATGTATAATTATAAAAAAATATTTGAAATTCTGCAAATGATAGTGGAAATTGTATATCTATTCGTTGGGTAAATTAATTAGAAGAACTAGGCGAACAAACAGACATACACGAATAGGCATAATGTTTATTTCAGTGATTAGGGAAACAACAAACTCAACTACAGAATAGATAGATAATAAGCTAAAATAACAATCCACTGTATCGAAATCAACCTAGCTATAGGTAATCTAGACTACCTAGTTTTAAAGTTTTTTAAGATCCATTACAGAAACTTTGATATAGGTAATAAAATTGGTTAGTCGCATTAGGGAAACAACAAACTAAACTAGAGAATAGATAGATAATAAGCTAAAATAACAATACATACTTTATCAAAATCAACCTAGCTATAATCTAAATTACCCAGTTTAAAGTTTTTTTGAGATCCATTACAAAAACTTTGATATAGGTAGGTAATAAAATTGGTTAGTTGCATTATTAATGTAAGTATTTTTGTCTACTTTCCTTTTTTTAATAAAAAAAAACCAAAGAATCCAAATGCTTGGTTTCTGTTCGAGTACTATACTATACTAAGGTGTGGATTCAAAATCTCTTCTGCTTATGCCCTAATCCCTTGAAAGTTAGCATTCCCTTCCCGTACCGGGCACAAGTGGCCACGTTTTGACAACGCAATTTATGTTCTTCTAAACGCATTTTATGTAAACATCACAAGGGTCCCTAATTGAGGCATTTGCAAATAAATTACAACTGTCTTGCAGGTTTGGACAAGCGTAATTTACGATAGTTCTAGACCTCGGTCAAACTTGAAAATTGTCAACCGCTAATTGTTGTTGTATTTACAGTAAATTGTTTTGTAAGTAAAAGACCTATGAATAGCTTTTGGATATTAGTTTTCAATTCAGTGCCATGGGTAGCCTAGTATGTCATGCTCTCTTTAATCATTTCTGCGGTGGTGTCGTGTGCTGCCAATGGGAATGGGTCTGCTTCTGAGTACCTTTCTTAACGCACATTGAATTGTAAGAATTGCTATTTTTTTATATCTTGTTCAAGTGTTTTTAGTAAATATTGCAAACTACTACTAGTTGAAAGTTATTTACTGTCACAATTACCTATCCCAGGGATGGCGAACCAATGGCACGCGTGCCATCGATGGCACGCGACACAGTATTTTGGGCACGTCACCGATCTCAAAATGCATTAGGTACGCTATGCCTTGATGGATGACGGCACGTCTATGACTTCATTAAACATTAACATTTAGAAAAATGGCACGTTGATACATAAAGGTTCGCCATCCCTGACCTATCCGATATGTAGGTAGTAGGTAGGTACCTAATTAATTTCAACTTACCCATTGCGTGTAAACTTTTGTTAATTATTGTTAGGGAAAATGACCTCACTTTAAATGTGGAGGTCATTTTTCAATGTTGACGACTCTGTATGAAATATACAGGGAGAAAAAAGCAGCCCTTGACGAGTTTCTTGCCGGTTCTTCTCGTTACAAGGTCTCCCGCTTAGGGTTTGCGAACCGTTGGCGTAGCTTCTATGACATTCACAAGTGCTTGTAACAGCCTAGACTGAATTAATTATATATTCTTTTTGCACAAATTATTGTATTCGGCAAAATATACGTTCAGATATTAGAATAATAACAAAACTAATACATCAGATTACAGTTTGAGTAATTTAATAATCAAACCGGCCAAGTGCATGTCGGGTCACGCGCAGTATAGTGTTCCGTAGTTACCTTTTATACCATTACCATATAACTAACACCTACTCCCTGTTTTACACAAACGTGAAAAATTTACAATGTTTTATCGTACTTACATATCTACTCCGGTCGCTGCACGTGGAGACCGCCGAAATGTATCGGCCGTGGTCACGGGCTGACTACGGTCGTGCATGACCACGGCCGATGCAACTCGGTCGAAACGTCATTTTTTTTGCTTTAATTTTGGAAAAAGAAAGAAAGACATTTATTTTAACACAAACTCGAGACACAGTGCTACTGAACTAATGAAATCGGCTTTGCTTAGTATATGCCTAACTATTCAACAACGAATCTTATTTCGTTGCTATTCAATGTGTTCTACGAAATCTTTTACTCTAGGTAAAAATATTTTTTATAAGTTGATCGACTAAGTATTAATTGAGGCCTATTATATGTTTTTGTAGAAAATTTCAATTTTGACGGATTTTAGTGAATTTATACTTATGACATTACTTTTTTGTAGTTTGTAGTTGTATTTAGTAGACCCAAAGGTTTCTCTAGGTTGTTTCGCTAAAATCCGTCAAAATAGAAGTTTTCTATATTATACAATACTAAATAATTATATTGTATACTAGAAAAAATACTTTTATTTTAATCAATTCTCTGACTGGATCGTGCAAGCAGTGGCGTAGCGTGTGTTTGTGCCGCCCGGGGCGCGTATGTATATACAAAGGCGGCTG
Source organism: Agriphila tristella (assembly GCA_928269145.1). Taxonomy (NCBI): domain Eukaryota; kingdom Metazoa; phylum Arthropoda; class Insecta; order Lepidoptera; family Crambidae; genus Agriphila; species Agriphila tristella. The sequence goes on from OV743442.1 coordinate 22,576,273, forward strand.
CAACACAGACCACCGTAGCAGCTCTCTGACGCAGCCGCCGCGTATGTATGAATAAAGTATAACAATCATGGCTGCACCACAGATATTTGAAAATGATGCAGTGTGATCGGCTTTGTAAGGCATTGTTTTAACGAAACCGGCTGCAATACAGCTTGCACTTGCTCTGTGATGCAGCCTGATATGCATGTCTATAAATCAACAAACACGGCTGCACTGCAGATCGTTTTTAGGGGCTAATTAACTGAAGGCGCCTGCCAAGCCGCTCTATGTAAATACTCCATTACGATTCATTTGTATCGCGCAAAGGTTTAGCTTCCTTTAATTTTATAGTTTTTTAATGCTGTGCCAATCAAAAATAAAACTATAATCTTGAAACTATAATAAAAAAACTTATAGTTTCAAGATTATAAACTGTATCTAGTTTTGTAATGTGTTTGTAATAAAAAAAATATTATTAGTTATTAATTGAAAACGATAATAATGTCAATAATTTCGATAATTTTTACTATGAAAACTTCTTCCAGCGTTGTACGTGTACGCTCCCAATCTTATTTCCTATTCCCAAAGTAGCTTAGTACCTATTTGAAAAATAAAACATTATTGTTAGGTACATTATTTGATTTTTCTTTTTTTATCGTGTTCAATTAAATTAAATGATTCCCTTACCTACCTACCTAGTGCCTACTACCTACCCATATTTTGTGATATGGTGTTAAGCCTCTACGGGCGCTGCAAATATTAATATGTATAGGTAGGTACCTATGTGTGTGAAATTTCGAGAGGGTAATTTTGAGAGTGAGAGGGGCAGGGGAGGGGGAAAGTGAGGGGGGAGAAGGGGGACGGTGAGAGGGGGAAGGGGGAGAGGAAAAGAAGAGCAGTGTGCTTGGTGGGGAGGGGACCCACCATATCTCGTAAAAACGGCAATTATGATTTTGATGAAATTATAACATAGAATACCTACTATTTATTCTGAATTGAAGGCCATTTGCAAAAAAGAAACAAGGTAACATTATATCATGCAGTCGGAGTCATAGAGTTTAAATTTAATGATAAGTTAAATAATTCATAATGTCACTTTATGCATGCCTCCGACTTCATGATATAAAGTTGCCTTAATTTATTATTTAATCTTATTTCCATCTTTTCAGTTGACTTGTTTATGATGCAGGCGGGTTTTTAAGTTTTTTTAAATTATTATTTTTATAAGTCATATACAAACAAATAATGTTACTGTAGGTAGGGTGAATATGCCAATTACCAGCCCCCCCAAGGATTTTTCAACTTTGAATCTCTGTTGTTGCCACAATTGCTATCTTAAAAATATTGTTGATACAGTTTTAGGTAGGTTGATTCATCTTTATTACGAAAATAGAACTTAGTTTTACGTAGTTTTGTGGGAAAAAAATAGAGAAGCGTTTAAATGTCCGAAGGGCGAAAAACCCTAACTCCAGCCGCCTTTGCCCTAATATCAGCCGCTTTGCTCCCTAATTCCAGCCGGGTACAGGGTGTTCTAAAATAATACAACCATGTTAGTATAAAATAAAAAAATATAATTTGGTAACTCTCAATAGTGATAATAAAACACTAACTATAAATTATGATTCCCATAGCAAGTCATTGAAACTTACACTTCTCCTGTAGATATTAATCAATTAAGAATACACATATATTAAAAATGGCGTATCAAAAAGTTAACTTTGGTTTAATAAACATATAATCAACGAGTATGAAATCGTTTTAATTATTTGAAACTTTTTTAAGCGTTTTCCAAGAAGTGGAATTCAATATAATTTTTTTTATATTGAACTAGCGGCCGCCCGCGACTTCGTCTGCGTGGAAAGTTTTTTTGCTATCCCTCGGGAACGAAACATTTTTTCGGGATGAAATGTACCCTATGTCCTTCTCTGTACCCCTGGCAACGTGTATGCAAAATTTCATGATGATCGGTAGAATGGTTAAGACGTGAAGGCGTAACAAACAAACAAACAAATAAACAAACAAACGGACTTTCGCATTTATAATATTAGTAAGGATTTATTTTCTGTTTCTATGAGTGAAGAAAAGTATGATTTTAATTATTATTACTTTTTACATCTAACATTAAAAAATAAAACAAAATAATTAAAATCATATTTGAGAACACCCTGTATATTGCCGTAAAGTTAGATGACCGGCTGGAGTTAGGTTCTCATACATATCCTAATACCAGCCCCTAATTTGCAGAACAAATAACTTAGGAATTAAACATTTTTCACCCGGCTGTAATTAGGTCATAGGGTGCAGGGTTAGTAATTCTAGTGAATAGCACTACAAATTCCAACCTTGAGACGAGCAAATTAAGATGAACTTGATTTCTTAAACGAAAGTTAAATACCCAATACCAGCCCCGGCTGGTAATAGAAAGTTATTGAAAATCATCCAGTCAAACTCCAGCCCCCCTATTTTTTTCGAAATTAGTAAATTTAATTACAAACTAGTAATGTCAAAACGTTATATATCTAATCTATTACTAGTATCAAAGCTTAAAACCTAAAAAAATTGCATCTTGCCTTCGTAAACACACTTCCCAAAGTTCGCATCGATCGAGCTTTTATGCTGTTTTTCAAACATAGTCACCTCTACTCGGTCTCGGTAAACATTATTGCTCGTTGTGTGAGTTGTAGGTGACGTGACCGGCTAATAGTGATTTTCCAACTTAGAGGATTAACTAGCGGTGTGGCTCCATCAAACAGTTTCCGATTTTCACTGTTTTTTAATGAAAGCAAAGCAAAAACTTTTGGGGGCTGGTATTAGGGGGGGGGGCTGGAGTTAGGCATATCCACCCTACTACAGACAGCTGCTGTGATGTGATGCAGCTACGATAATGCAGTATATGGTCGTCTGTGTTGTGTTGCATCCGCCTTTGCAAACAAACGCGGCTGCACTACAGGGGCGCTGTATTGCAGCTGGGTTTGGACGGATTATTACTGCTCGAAGCCATTCGCAAGATGATGCAGCACAGACTATGGGTCTCTGTGTTGCAGCCGCCTTTGTATAAAGGTACGCGCCCGGGGCGGACCCGAATTTTGCCGCCCCCCTATTTTCATTATAAGTAAAGAAAATCAGTATTTTCTTTAAAAAAAGAATCATTCAATCAAATCAATCAATCAATCAAAAATTTATTTGTATCGAACAGTACAGTACAAGGTTCTTAGAAAAATACAACTAATAAAGCATCTCATTATGGATAAGTGACAAGATTAGGCAGTTAGTCTTCGAACTGAACCACTGAGTTGATTCAAGTACCCTCCGTATTAGTATAATACTGTGCCACGGTAGGGTAAACAATCCTCGTCCCCAGGTGCAGTATATGCGCGACAATCACATATTTTTCCGATGTCAACATTACACACAACCTAGCAAACATGTTTTTGTTTTATAAATAATATCTACTAACGTTTTAATCTTAATATATCCTAAATATTTTTTTTAACTTTGAGATTTTACAATTCACATTTTTTTTTGTTATAAAATTAACTAATATTACTTACTAGATAAAAAATTTACACGCCACCAGATTACTCAGTCGGGACTTAATAATGTTGTTATTATATATATTTGATATTTTATATATTATTGTAAAATGCATATAATTATATTATGTTTATTTAGAATAAATATTAAAATAAGTCTGACGTACATATTTTATTTATATTTATTTATTATATATATATTTATTTATTATATTAACTGTATATACTTTTCAGAAGATCCTCAGTGTTACTATAATTTAATCCCAATAAGTATTCACTTATTGCTTTTTTACACAGATACAGAGAGAGATTATGTATTTTAATATTTTTAGAAACTTTGTTATATATAAACGGGCCTAAATATGGAAAGTGATTACGAGCAAATTTTGAGTTTACATTCGGTAGTTCAAATATTATATCTTTTCTTCTCTTACTGGTTACAAAAGAGCTCGGAAATTTGTGTTGGTACAGTATTAGATTTTTAATGTATAGTTGACGGACGGTTAGTGTTTTTGTCTCCTGATACAGTAGATGTGTACAGTATTTGATAGGTTTAAAAGTCATAATTTTTAGGATAGCTCTTTGAGCTGTTTCTAATTTTAGCAAATGGGATTTAGAGCATCCGCCCCAGATTAAGATACAATAATTGATAATTGATTGGCAAAGTGAAGTGTATATAACTTTTATTAGTTTACTGTCACAAATGTGTCTAATGTTTTTAAAAACATAAATTAGTTTTCTTACTCTGCCAGTTATGCTTTTAATATGATCTTCCCATCTTAAGTGGTGGTCTAGGATTACACCAAGATAGCGGACAGTAGCCGAGTTAGTCAGGCAATAGCAGTCACAATTTTGTGTATTACTGCATTTATGACATTTAATTTCAATATCTTCTTTGGGTTGGGTATTTTTACGCATGCTAAAGGTCATGTACTTTGTTTTTGTTTCATTTAGTGTCATAAGGTTATCATTTAACAATTTTGTAACCAATTGAAATTTAGTATCAGCCTCTTTACCCAATTTTTTCCAGTCGTTACCCGTACACAGGACCACTGTGTCATCTGCAAATGAGATGATTTCAGTTCCAGGCATGTTCAATCTGCACAGGTCATCAATATAAATTAGAAAGAGGGTAGGGCCAAGTACGCTCCCCTGCGGTACTCCAAAACTGACAGTTTCTTCTTTACTTATAAATTCATCAATTTTTACCACTTGTTTTCTGTCAGCTAAGTAATTACTTAAGAGATCGAGAGGGGTACCACGTATTCCTTTGTTTTCAATCTTACGGATTAACAGAGGAATGGACACGGTGTCAAATGCTTTTTTTAAGTCGAGGAATATTCCTAAGCATTTTTTACCTGAGTCCAACTGCGATACTATAAGCTTATATAGGTGTTGTACTGCATCAACCGTTGATTTTTTGTTTCTGAATCCATATTGATTTGCAGACAATAAGTCATATCGTTCCAGGTATTTTTTAAGTCTGTTGTTAATCAGCTTCTCAATAATTTTTGAAATGTTAGGCAAAAGAGAAATGGGTCTGTAGTTAGAGATATCGTCAGTGTTTCCAGTTTTATGTATGGGTATAACTGTAGCCTTTTTCAATGATTCAGGAAAAGCACCCTGAGAAAAACACATGTTACTTATTATTGCAATGGGTGTGGCAAGGACGTGACAAGCTTGTTTCAGAAAGAATGATGAAATACCATCGTGTCCGGTACTATAGCTGGACTTTAAATTTTGTATTATATCAATCACTTCAGTTTCATCAGTCGGTAGTAAAACGAATGAGTTACAGGGCTTAGGCAATGGCTGTTCTGCGGATTGAAATTCTTGATTGCTAGCAGATCTCTGTAGAATTGTCGTTGCCAGACCCTTACCAACATCAGAAAAGTACTTATTGACATAGTTAACAGAATCTTGAGGAGTTTGTTTTAAACATAATAAGTCAGATGAATTATTTTTTGATTTATCAAGATAGCAAATGTTCTTTATTATTGACCACTGTTGTTTAAGGTTGTTATTATACTTATTTAACTCGCTTCTGTAAAATTTTCTTTTAAGTTTCTTTAATAGATTATTGCATGTATTTCGATATCTTACATAAGTAAACCTTAATATGTCATTATTAGGTTCTTTTTTTAAGTTTTTATGTAATCTATTCCTGTTGCGTATACATTTAATAAGACCTGGTGTGACCCACGGCTTAAGTGTTTGTTTTCTATGAGGGATTTTCAGAATTGTAGTATTATTGTCAATAGCTTGTTTAATTGTAGCGGTGAGAATGTTCAGTGCCGTGTTTGGGTCATTACATGGTAAGATCTGATACCAATCTATAACACTCAAATTTTCAATAGCTTTTTCATAATTGATTTTTTTTACAAGATTTATTATATTTTTCTTACATGGAATAGTTTTAGGTACAGAAATTAAAACACTACTATGATCAGTTACAGTTGAATTATAGACTACGGTTGTTACAGGGCGTTTAGTTTTAATAAAGCAATGATCTAAACAATTATTTCCACGAGTGGGGAGAAGATGTGTGGGTAACAAACCATGAAAAGCCAGTAGATCAAGGTACTTAGATGAGTTGTTATCTCCATTATCAGTTTTAATATCAATATTTATATCACCTAATATTATGATGTTTTTGTAATTTTTCAAGTTTGTTAAAATCTTGTCTAATGATGATAAGAATTTGTCAATGTTATGGAAACAAGGTGGTCGATAAATGCAAACTATTGCGTAGTTACTTTGAATCGTAACAATTAGACAATTCGAGTCAGCAGCATCTAAAGATTCAATAACCTTGGCATTGATATTATCTTTTATATAAACGACCACGCCATCATTTTGATTTAAATAATTTTGAGTACTGAAACTTTTATAATTTTGGAGGGAGGGTAGTACCGTGTTGTCGTTAAGCCAACATTCCGTCAGAACTATTATATCTTGATTAATGTTAATACTGTGCAATAAAATATTAAAGTCATCAAAATTGTGATCAATACTGCGTATATTTTGTGTTAGAAGATTAAAAGCTTGTTTGGGATTTTTAATAACATTGGCGCACCGCTCGGCTTCCTCCACGACCATCGCATTGCCAACATTGACACTAGTGTCAATGTCTGGAGATATTTCCTGTATGTTATTCATTTATCAGGAATAGTATGTGTATAAGCAGAGCAAATATGATGATTTGGCAATGACGTGGTAATGGTAAGATTTCGGAGCATAGCAGTGCAGGAGATTGAGTCTTCTGGAATAAATAATACTTATAATATATAGTTGATACATAGATATATAATAAAAAAGATATATGTTTATAATAATTTTTAGCTTGTGAAAAACTTAGTATATCTAGGGCATGCATAAACTTATCACTAAAAAATAATGTAACACTGTAATAGAAAACTGATAATCGCAACAACATAATGTGGATGATATATAATAAGAATGTAAAAGATAGTCAATCTTTAGGAACTGAAGTAGCAGTTTTTAGCGATTCGATCTGAGTAAGTGACTTGATATGAAGAGCAGGAGAGCCTTCCGACTTCCTAAGGAAAATCTTACCACGTGAGATCCAACAATATTTAAAGCCTGCATTTCTTTGAATATTTCTTGCGTGATAATGAAGTAGTTTTGCAGTAGGTGTTAGAACTTCCGAAACATAGACTGGCTTGACTTCACCTTGAAGGCCGAGAGTTTTTGTACTAAGTTTATTACTCTGGTTTTTTATATTGTAGTTCTTGACTGCTGCTAATATCTGTTGACGAGCGTCTTCAGTTTGGTACTCTACGATCATACTCTGTTTATCTTTGACAGTTTTGTTCAAAGTTATACGCCGTACATTATTGCCATCTAAAGACGCACCTGTCGATGTATGAATCTTTTCTACTAGATCAGAGAGGCAACTGGTATCAGTTATGTTTATGTTGCGTATTTCAATCGATGTTGCGTTTAGATTGCGGAGCGCTTCTTCGAGGTTATTCTCCAGGTGGCAAATTTTCAACTGCAGAGTATCCTGCTGTTTTTCGACGCTAGTTATCTTATGAGTCAGAGTTTCATACGATGCATTTATACTCTCTAATCTTTCTTCTATGTTCTTCTGAGCTTTAAGCAGGTCTTTATTTTGTCCCTTTATTTCATCCATTGACTCCTTCAGCTTTTTGAATGTTTTTTCTTGATCTTTTTTCATGTTTGTCAGCATCATAAGTATTTCATCACGTAGTTCCGTGGCATCGTCATCAGTCCTTTCTTTTCTCTTTCTCATTGATACGAATAAATTGTTGTCAGTTAGATGCTGGAGATCAGACTGTGACGATGAACGCTTCTCGGGTGGTGAGCGATGGGTCGACATTTTATCTGATTATGTTGCGTGTACTATGTCGATCAGATGATGTCACAACTGCTCATACGGACGGCGGCAACCGAACGAAGAACGAGATCTATCGCTGTCTTCTGGTGCTGTCTTTGTCTGCTACGCTGCAGTGTGTTTGCGCTTCTCTCGTGCTATGCGCGCCTGGTATTCAATCAAATTTTATGTCGCACAATATTTTGGAAAATATTTAATTTTAAATAAAAACTTGCACAGGTACACACGTCTATTCGCTTTCGCGATCCGAGGGGGAGAGGATAATCATTACCTACCTTATTTATTGACAAAAAATTAACTCTTCGGGTTTTTTTCGGTGCATAATGTTTTATGTAGCCGCGCGCTCCGGGCCATGCGGTGCGGTGAAAGGACCCCAAAAAAACATAACTTCTCAGGTTTAAGATATATCGTAAAAATTTCGTCACAGTTAATCATGTGGTGGCACAAGCTTTCTGATAAGCCACTAAACACAAATCGTTACTGATCCTCATTCACAATTTCGTCTTTATTTAAGTACTAGCTGATGCCCGCGACTTCGTACGCGTGGACTTTATGACTCCGGCGCATGCATATAAATATGAACTAATGTAGTTACATCAGAAAATACTTGTAGCAGTGTTATAATGTTAAAAGTTACTACATTATTATTATTTTTTTTATTTAATATTGTGAATTGTGAAGAGAAATTTTGTACTTTTACATAAAGTACAAAATTTCTCTATTAACTATGTTTGGAAATATTTCCTTCAATATAAAAAGACCTGAAGTGTTACTAACCCTTGAAAAAGCAGCATAAAGTTGGCCATGCGAAAAACAACCAGTCCTTAGATCGACACCTATTTAGGCAAGTCAATATCAAAAATTAAGCCCTAATGTTACCACCTTCACCACGTAGCTGTACTCCTAGCTTATGTTATTATATTATGCTAAACACCTTCAACCTGATCTCTTAGATTTCCACATCAGATGATCTTCGTTTTTTGTAAACACATGTTTACATGCAAATAAATTAAACTTGGTTCTGAATCAGGAATAAAAGTCTGGAACGGGTGGTAGGAAAATATAGACGATTCAAAAGTACTTAATAATTAAGTTTATTTGAATAAAGCTTATTTGACTTTGACTTTGGTATTCCAGATCTTCGATTTTTGTACATTAACAAAAAATGCTCATCTGGCTGAACAACTTTTGCTAAGGTGTCATTTTTATATTTTGTATAGTTTAGCTGGACCATTATGGTTCTGCATCAGGTGTTCCAGATCTCCGATTTTTATACCTCAACAAAAAATGCTCATCAGGTTGAACAACTTTTGCTAAGGTGTCATTTTTATATTTTGTATAGTTTAGCTGGACCATTATGGTTCTGCATCAGGTGTTCCAGCTATATAACGAAAAAAGTTTCATCCGAGTCCGTTCTTTTCGTCCGTTTTTTACTGTTTTATTATATGTAAGGATAAGGATTATGTTTTTTTTCCATAGGCGGCGCTAGTGTGCAGAATAAGCGCTCTTAAGTACTGTTCCAAATGTTCTGAAGACAAATTGTGTCTGAGATCGCTTAATATATTTTGTAAGCGGAAAGGACCGTTCTACATCCACTGATATGAGGCATGCACTGAGGTGACTGGTCAGAATTTATTTAAATTTGAGTGCCCTGGTTTGGACTTGTTAGACAATTGAACGATGAACGAGATTGAGCGTAAATATGCATGGTTTCCAACTTTTTTGCCAAAATATGCAACTACCACTCAAACAAAAGGGGTTAAATATGCAAATGCATTATGCAATATGCATTTGCATATAATCCGCGGGCTGATTATCTAATTAAAAACCACCTAGCGACTGGTTGCAGTTCACAGATGATCGTGATCCATTGCTATTTCTTTTTGGGTTAAAAAAAACATACCAAAGAAAAGTGGCAATGTATGTCAAATGCAACCGGTCGCTAAATAGTTTCTTTTTAGATAATCAGGGTGCCGGTCTCTAGTCTCTACTAATAACTGTCCTACAGCGCGCGCGATCAGTCTGATTAAGGCTGGCCCCAGACCTACCGGTTTCATTTCTTTGCTTTGCTGTTCTACTATGGACCGCCGGCCAAGAGGCTCATTTTCAATCTATCGCATATTTTGACCAGACCACATTTGGCAAGATAGCCATTAGTTTGGTGTTATCAAATATCGTCGTCTGGGTTGCGACGCGAAGTTTTAATTTAGTTTAAAAAAAACTGCTGTTTCATACAAAAATTAATAACGAAATTATCAAAATGTATGAAACAGTTCATTTATTTTTCGCGATTTCAGATTTGGTACCATAGTAAAAGTTGTTCAGTTTTATTATGGTCCCTATCTACCATATTCAGCTTTATAAGGCTTTACCAAACATCTTGTATAAATAAGCGATCGATTTATTTTTAACGATCGGAGTCCATGTTCAGTGTGGCATATCTCTTAAAAGCTTCCTACTTCGCAATCCAGGCGATGATATTCGATAACATCAAGCTAATGGCTATCTTGCCAATTTGGTCTAGTCCCAAAATGCAATAAATTCAAAATTACCCTGGTTGGCCGGCGTTCTTTCAAGCAAGGTAGCACAGCAAAGCAAAGAAATGAAACCGGTAGGTCTGGGGCCAGCCTACTCGTTTTTGAAGAAGATTGAAGATGCCGATGTATTCACTAATAGCCTTGCTTGTCTCATTGATAAATTTGTATTTTGTCAATAATGTTTGTTGTGCTTATGTTGTTTATTTTTACTTACTGTCATGTTATCTAACTTGTTGGTGTTTTGGATTTCCTAGTCTGTAAGCCTGCATGTATTTTTATAAAATAAAATAAAATAAAAAATACAATGAGAGCTGCAATGCGTAAGGTAACGTATCGGTCTACTTGCACGCGTACGTTACGCAAGCGGTGTGCCATGTCTCATACAGTTTCAGACATTACATACAACGTCATGGTACGTCTACGTGCACGCTTACGCATACGCTTACGCATCCGGTGTGCTGGAGCCTTAAGGGTTGCTTGTTGACTTGACTACGGAACCCAAAAAACATAATGTATGGCTTCATGGTAACCTTTCCTATTCATTTTATTGTCATTATGGGTACTTACAATAAAACTAATCTAGATTCTAAATTGCTCTAATCATTAGAGCAATTTAGAATCTAGATAAGAGTCTAATGAGAATGAAATGACCTAAGTATGATGCGAAGGTAAGTACATAAAAATTGAATGGCTTTGCATTTACAAAAGGAAAATTGAATGGATACAATATCGTTATGTTGCAGCTACTTTTTCGATCAATTTTAGTTTTCATGATTATTTATAGTTTTGGACCTTTATTTTCAATTACTGCAAGAAGGGTGAGTGAGTTTTTCGCGAATTTCATCCATGCATTCGAGTCATCTTAGACGGTCCTCACTCCTCACACTGGCGACGCGCGTGTTTTACTTTACGTTGTATTGTACCTATGCAAGTACATCAATTTAGGTAGATATAGAAAACCACCTCGTTACCGCTACAACACACTGCGACGCGCCCTGCGGCTGGTTTTCGATGAACGTTACGATGGCGGGATTCCCTTAAATGTTTCGTTGTTCTTTTAAATGTTTCGTGGCTTGGATATACGCCCATTTTAGTGCCATTTGGTAGGTACAGTAAACAGCACATGAGGTTATACAAAACTGTAAAAAAACATAAATTCAGAGGAGGTTAACGATAAGCAGATGGAATTTTGTACAATGACCCGTCTATACTATCCCCGCCAATTGGTAATGCGCTGGAACCTTGTCAAATTAACATACACATCATCGTTATCCGCAACCAAAAATGACAAAAAACAGTAAAATTCTAATAGGTCCTATAATATATTAATTATTGAATTCTTATTTTCAATAAGAAAGGGTCTAGGTATATGAGAAAATTACAATTGTTTTTCATTTTTGAGGTTAAAATCATGGCCGCCAGGCGCATTACCAATTGACGCGGATAGTACTTTATCTTTGTCGCTCTCGCGCTAACATATAGTTGTCGAGTTGACTGTACTTCTGTCGTATAGTGAATCTGCCGTAAAGTGAATCTGTCGTAAGACGAATCTGTCCTAAAGCGAATCTGTCCTAAAGCGAACAAAGGTGCTGAACGGGTACGTTTCAGAATGTCTAAAGTTAGAATGTCCAAACTTAAAATGGCCAAAGTTCATAATGTCAAAAATTTGCATGTCTAACGATTAAAATGTCGAAAGTTCAAAATGTCAAAAACGAAAATGTCAAACGGTCAGATAGTCCTAAATAAAAATGACTAAGTTCAAATGATCAAAATTTAAAATGTCTAATAGTCCAAATACATTATAATGACGTATAGAATTTACTTATGCCTTTCTTTCATTTACGTAGGTATCTAATTAATAAGGTTAAATAATGAGGATCAGTAACGATTTTTGTTTAGTGGCTAATTAGAAAGCTTATGCCACCACATGATTAACTGTGAAAATTTTTTTACGATATCTCTTAAACCTAAGAAGTTATAAGAGCTACAACACTGGTTTTTTGGGGGTCCTTATGACGTCATCACGACGTGAGCAAACCTTATGTCGTACGTGATAAAGCACATATTGCATTGAGCTTGGCATTTCCTTTAAACCCTTTTAACTCAACCATTTCTAAACGGATTTCATAAATTCTTTCACTAGGTTTCATAGCTATCAATGTGTTTATATTATATCAATAAAACTATAGGATTTAAACCTGTTACTGATCCTCATTGCGTGTTAACCTCTGTGCCTTCGCCGCACATCACCATAGACGCACTGCTCCCTGATTCGGTAGCCGGTGCCAGTCACTGATTTAGTAGCCAGCGAACAAAATCCACCAATTGAGTTTGAAATAGTTTTTTTCTGGCGCTTCGCCGGCCGCTGCCGCGGCACGCTCGCTTCGCTCGCTCGGCTCGCGCGCTGGGTTCATGTCATCCTAACATGCTCGTCGCTACGCTCCTCGCACCTATCTCGTAACCTACGGTCTACGGTTTCTAAGTCCAAGTAGACTAGTTTAGACTCATTTCCGGCAGCTAAATTTGCTATAAAGCATTTCAGGCGAAACCCAAAGACACCTCCATAGACTCAATTAACTTTAAAGAAGGCGATTCGTTTTAAGATCCAACTCAATTCAAATAAATAATTTTGAACTTAGACTTAATGACCATTGATATTTTAACTCGTCAAGTATTTGATACGTTTGATACTTTGAATTTTGCTATTTTGAAGTTAAACATAATGATTTTTGACATTTTAAACCATTTGAATTTTAATTTTTGACATTTTGAACTTTGCCATTTTAAGTTAAGACATTCTAACTTTAGACATTCTGATACGTACCCGTGCTGAACGCATGCATATACCGCCATAGCGCGTCAGCCGATCGACGTAGGTACGCCGGGCGGACGAGCTCGACCGATGCTGGTCCCCATCAACGCGACGTAGCTGTACGCCTTTTTTCGCTAAATGGCAGATTCTGGAAACGGCAGAATCTGCAAACGGCAGATTCTGTAAATGGCAGATTCTTTAAACGACAGATATTGAACAATCAGACAGCAAAAACAAAAGTTTTTTGACATGGGTTTTTTTTGTAAACATTGGTTTTGACCAGAATTTATTTCAATATTAATAATGTTTTGATGTTTATATTGGTGGTGGTTAAACTTCTCCATATTTATGAGATCCTGGTACTTTGGTGACGTTTAGTTTTACGAAAAAAGTTAATAATTTTCTTTTCCGACGGGTCGGTCGGGATTAACGTGTGTCATTATTTCCGTTTTAATTTTTTTGATAGAGCCTAATAATAATAAAAAATATCTTTAGAATTAGAATGTTGTTTGGGACTGCACTTCTGCCATTTACAGAATCTGCCGTTTACAGAATCTGCCGTTTTCAGAATCTGCCATAAACGCGCGTAGGTAATCATAGGTGTTGCACCGAAGCTGTTCATAGATTTTAATGAATATAGCTACGTTCGACCGACGTCAGCGCTGACCATCGGTCGTGCACTAAATGGGCCCTATGATCGGCGGCGCGGTGGACCGGATACTCTGTTTCCTCACGGCCACGACATCTTCGCTCGCGCGCACTTTACTGTTGGAGGGGAGGGAGGCTGACGTAAGTGTGTGCGACGTCTTGTCTGCGCGTAATGTTTACAACTGTACTTTTTGCATTTTTTTTATGCGTCGTTATAATACGTCGACTGCTTAAAGCGATATGATTGCGTCGCTACACCCTGCTTACTTACATAATGTTATTGCAGATCCGCTACATAAGCACGGAGCAACCTGCCGTCACGTTTTACGACCGGAGGTACTTCAAGTACATGAACCTGACGTCGCAACGGTACGGCCGCGCCAACCCATTCTACTACGTCGGGTTCCATTTGGAGACTTTGGTCACTTTAAGTAACAACGTTTCTGTACGTATTTACTATATGAAATTTTATTTCTTAAACAGGCCATACACATTAGCTTATGCATGACAATTAATTTAACCGAGCTGCAAAACCAAGTTCAATAGAGTACACATACGCTAGGTTATGCGTGACGGTATTGACCACAGGCATACTTAACCGAGTGGCATGGTTGTATGAATAGGCATAGACAACTACACAGTTTTGTCGCATACACGCTAGGTTATGCATGACTATTTTGACTACAGGTACCGAGCGGCTTGCATGAGCGGCTTGCATGAACAGGCATGCAGTATTATCCCATACACGCTAGGTTATGCATAACGGTTTTGACCTTACAGGCATAACCATCATGCATAACCTAGCGTGTATGGCCGGCTTTAGTCAGTTTGTGAGTGATATCTCGGGTGGCATCGTGTGTATCATGCTATGCGTATTACGACAAAAATTGACAAAACTTTTCTCGATTTCTGTTCCGCTCGTGAGTGGGAAAGACATCTCGAAAGAAATGTTGACCGGTGGCATATCCTTATCCTTATCCTTCCTTACATATAATAAAACAGTAGAAAAAGTATGTCTGTACATTACATAATATTTAAAAAAGAAATATCTGGGGCGATGGAGACATAGTAATAGAGTAAGGATTTGAAAAAAAAAGTGTGTCTGTTTGTCTGTTTGTTTGTCTGTTTGAACACGCTAATCTCCGGAAATAATGAGCGGATTTTTTTTGTTATATAGCTGTTAAGCCTGGGCATAACATAGGGTATAATTTATTTTGGAAAATGGAACACCTGATGCAGAACCATAATGGTCCAGCTAAACTTTAAAAAATATAAGAATGACATCTTTGCAAAAGTTGTTCAGCCTGATGAGCATTTTTGTTGAGGTATAAAAATCGAAGATCAGGAACACCCGATGCAGAACCATAATGATCCAGCTAAACTATACAAAATATAAAAAGCGGCTAAGTGCGAATTTGACTCGCGCACGAAGGGTTCCGTACCAAAAAACAGCATATAAACACGTTTGTTGAATGGGAGCCCCCTTAAATATTAATTTTATTCTGTTTTTAGCGTATGTTGCTATAGCAGCAATAGAAATACACGATCTGTGAAAATTTCAACTGTTTACCTGTAGTCGTTATCAATATGGAGCAAAAAACGGCAAAGAATCACGTTTGTTGTATGGGAGCCCCCCTTAAATGCTTATTTTATTTGTTGTTATAGCGGCAACAGAAATACATCATCTGTGAAAATTTCAACTGTCTAGCTATCACGGTTCATGAGATACAGCCTAGTGACAGACAGACAGACAGACGGACAGCGGAGGCTTAGTAATAGGGTCCCGTTTTTACCCTTTGGGTACGGAACCCTAAAAATTATATGTTTGCAAAAGTTGTTCAGCCTGATGATCATTTTTTGTTCAGGTATAAAAATCGAAGATCTGGAACACCTGATGCAGAACCACAACACTGCTACAAGTATTTTCTTATGTAACTACATTAGTTCATTTATATGCGTACGCCGAAGTCATAAAGTCCACGCGTACGAAGTCGCGGGCATCAGCTAGTTAATAATATTATACTATTTATAACTACAGATTTATTATTTCAGGTGGATTTCTACTTTTATGAATTTTTGTCCAATGTGTACAAGCGAGGCTTTATAGAGATGCACTTCAAGTTGTGTGATCTTATCCACAAAGATAACTTCTTTGGGGCCCCGATGAAGCAGGGCAAGTTGGTTAAACCTTGCCCGTACCCACCGGTACGAACTTTTTATTTCAATCATATCGGTTAATGTTATTTGTGAAGGAATTTATTTGGCTGCCAGAGACGTACATAACTAATACAGGACAGAGCAACCGACGAGACGGTGCGACCAGCGAATGGGGAAGGCAACTGTCAAAATGGCGCTGCGTATGTACGCTTGTTCCACGAGAACTATGAAAATAAAGGACTTTTACTTAAAAAACGTTTTTTAGCTTTAAAATAATTGAATTCTGTGTAATAGGCTTTAAAAATGTTGGCACTTACGAATTTCCGAAAAATCTGGATATAAAAAAAATTATAAATTCTGTAAGAATAAAAACGTCTTAATCTGGCTTTAAATTCTGGCAATTGCATGGTAGAATAGTCTTTTATATCCATTTTGGGTCAATGGATCTTTTTCAGTTATAATATACCACAAAATAAATACCTATTTTCCCATACATTTTGTTCTGAACGTCTTTAGGAACAAGCGGACGCAGCGACATCTACAATTAGCTTTGCGTTGCCAACCCCATTGACAACATTTCAAAATGTTTGTACTGTGTTTTTATCTGTTATTTAGAAATTACTTACAACAACAAGGTATCTTGTAAAAAATTAAAACATGTCAACTGTGGTGCTGATTATGTGCCGATTCGCTCGGTGCACCGCGCGCCGCGCCGCGCCGCCAGTCGGTGTGTTGCGTGGCCTTAAGGCTCAATTACACTACACAATTTTAAGCATGCGATTTCAAGCCTGTCTTGAAATATGGTTTCCCGGATGGCTGTGTGTTGATCATGTAAATCTTACCGTGCGTTACATTCCACTGCATTAACTTGTTAAGCCAACTAGTCAATAAATAAAAAATAATGTCAGAGTTGGTTCTCACTATTTGTTCAGTCTCTGTTTCGAAACATTGTTAATTTAGATATTCCGCTAATATAAAAAGTGCTTTAAAAACTTGAAAATAAAAACAAAAACAGCTTAAAAATAAGTAGTAAGGTCTAAAAAGCAAGAAATAATATTCAAATCATTTACGCATTTCAATTTTAATAAAAAATGCGTTTAACATTCGATTTTGTTTTTATCTTTGGGGGCGTCCATTAATCACGTGATGTTTTTTTAGCCAATTTTTAACCCCCCCTCTCCCCTGGTAATGCATGGTGAGGTTTTACGATAATCTTAACAATTTTCAGTACGAATAATATGTCGCGGTGGGCGGGGAAATCGACTTGGTGAAGTTAAGTCAACAATCACACGCAGTTTTCGGTTAAAAGTCACGCGTTCAATAAAAAAAAATACACGTGATATCTCACTACACCCCCCGTCCCCCTTGTGATACTTCGTGATTTTTTCAACCACCATTTTTGTTAACCTAGGTATTTTATTGCTTAGTAGGTAATTAATTTTTCGGTGAAGATAGACCTTATTTATGATATGGATTCCAAAATATTACGTACAATCACAAACAAAAGTACCTAACCTACATATATGAAATTAAAAGGGAATTAATTAATTGGGTAACTGGAAATAATTAAAGGCGACTGTTAATGGGATACTTAAATACTAAACCTGGCAGCTGTTTATTTTTGGGAGACAAAATAACTAAACGAGCCACTAACTGTGGATTGCAAAAATATTTAAAATGTGCGACTACATGTGGGAGACAAATAATTTAAGTAAGCAGTAAATATTCTCAATGAGTGACATAAATACTGAGTGGGCTACTATTACACAAGTAGGTAACTATCAGTGGCGAAGGGTCCATACAAGCCGATTCCCATCGGCTTACCTTTTCAAAATCCCACCCCACCGATCCACCATGCAGTTCATATTATTATCATACATGTTATTACTTAATAATTTTCACCATTTCGGTAATGCCTACGGTTAATATTTATTAGTTTCTAAGTGTAAAAACGCTCGGCGAAAAACACTCGCGCACCGCGCCGAGCGCAAGGAGCACGCAAGAAAGGAGTATCAAATTCGTTGTCACACAAAACCTCAAGGCAAGCCAACATCCTTTAGCTTTCCTTTTCGTACTGTGTCTTGGCGCAGTTGCCACGGGTAACAGTTGATTGTTATTCTCTGTCTCTTTCTCACCAATGCACACAGTCGCGTGCCTTTCGGTTGAAAATAGTGAGAGGTAATCCGCAGCAGGCCGGCTTAAGTTTTCTGTCTTTTCTATTTGAAGCGATTTTAAAGTTTATTTTCTCTTTCTGTTGGAGAGATGAATGAGTATTTATGATGAAAAATAAACAAAATAAGAATAATACAAGAAAATATATCGCAAATCTGATATTTTTTATTTAGAAGTAGGTATAATTTTGTTCGATTTGTTTCGGAATCGGGAGCAGATGTTGGATGTCGTCGAAAGGAAGGAATTTAGTTTTATTAGTAGTATGTGTGCGCCATTATCATTTTTTACGTGCGTACCTATTTGGTAAAGTGATTATGTATTTTTTACTTTTTACCTAATTTTGTGGTCCCCGGCTTACCTTCGCAATAAATTGACCCCTCGCCACTGGTAACTATATAACGATAAGCTACCCAACATCACCTTTTCCAAATAAAATATATGCCAAATTTTAAATGTTTTGTGTGCCCTAAGGTTGTCGCCCAAATAGTAATTTGGTCGCCCGTTCTGAATAACTATAGTTACTAATTTGTATTTTAAAGTCACCCATTTTTACCCACGATGACGGAACGGAGACGGTATATGCGTTTGGGGTGTTAGAATGTGTATAGCATCTATCTCCAAAACTACTGGTCCGATTTTAATGCGGTTTTAAGTGATGGGTTTTAATTAGTCATATTCAGTATATTCAGTATTTTTGATACCCAAAATGGGAATTTATTGTTACCCGATTAAATCAAATAGGTACTACACAAATTAAAAAACTGTAGAGGGCGGTCGCGTGTTGATGTAGGTACCACGCGGCTCTAGGTAATTATTTCAAGGTCCAGTGATAGATGTCATACCGTGCAAATACATTTTTATGGTACAGTCAGTGGCACGAATCATGAAATCGGGTAGGGATTGCGCGGAACGCGTATTTTGGGTATGCGTAGCGGTGAGGGGCGCGGGCGGCGGGAGAGGGGCGCGCGCTATTGGTCGCTCACAAGAGCACATGCGCGAACTTATCCCCACTCCGTCGAAAAATTTTCATGATTCGTGCCACTGACTGTAATATGATTATTTTTCGTTTTTCGACCTGAAGGCCTATTACAAAACAGAATCACGATAGTCGGACGCAATTCGTCGAGATATCCGCTCCTGAATGTCTGTCAACGTGCTTAAGGTGAAGCTTGAGGACAATCTGCCGTGCGTAAACTATAATGCCGTTAAACGATCTGAAGCCTTTTGACCTTTTAATACCACTTGACACAGGAAAAACGCGCCATTCCATTGTCCTCAACATTCAGGAGCGTATATCTACCTATAAAAGATATCGAAAAACCTGACTGAATAAAACTTGTAGCAAATTTAATCAGCTATTATTTTGTAAAAAGTTTCATGTCGCTAGAACGCATAGTTTCCGAGATATATGTGAAAACCGAAAAATGGGACCTTCAAACCTCCGGCATAGGGGCTACGGACGCGACGGGGACTTTTGATAATATGTTCACCTCCTAACTAGTCCAAAGTTACAAAGTAAAAAAATGTGTTCCAATCATCAATCATTGAGGAGCTCGGTGGCGCAGTGGTTTAGCGTCTGGCCCAGCGATTGCGGAGGTTAAGCAACGTTCGCAAGGGTCGGTCATGGGATGGGTGACCAAAAGAAAAGTATTATATCGAGTTCCTCCGTGCTTCGGAAGGCACGTTAAGCCGTTGGTCCCGGCTGCATTTGCAGTCGTTATCCGCATTGGGCCCGCGGTGGGTTATGGCCCGCCCTCTTTAACCACCTATAAGGATGGCCTGTGCCCCAGCAGTGGGGACATTAAAAATGGCTGATGGACATCAATCATTATGATTAGGTTTATTTAAATCCACTTTTTGCCTACCTACGGCACTAGCGTCTTGAAAATGCGCCCTCAAAATTAGGTCCATGCAGACAATATCTGTGACAATGTGTTGTATCTATTTACCTAACAAAATTGTTATCTTTTCTTAATGCTACTGTGTGTTGTTAATAAATGTTTTTCTATTCCTTCTATTTCTCAGAGCCTCAGACTAAATAAAAAAAGTTTTTTTCAACACACTTGCTCGTAAAGTGAGTCCTAACCTAATGCATCGCTTTTAAAGCCATAAACCTAGCAATAACAAACGCGTGCAATAATATATAAAACACTAGTACCTACCTACGTTATAGAATTAACCCTACAAAGTTAAATTAGTACCTTACTGCAAGTTCTATGCAAGTAAACAGAGCATTCCCAATTTAACCGGGTTATACAGTTCCTTTTTTCAGTAACAACAAAGAGGTTTTATGTTGCTGAAAATTCAAATAAATTTTTGGAATAAATAAATGAGTAAGTCCTTAAGTCAAATAAATATTTATTATTATGAAATTATTAATAATTCACAATATTTTGTTATAAAATATTAAAATGTTTGCATTTTATGACTTAAAATTATAATTTTGAAGTAGGCTGTATGCTTCTCACCCCTTTGTTCGCAAAATATTTTTGTATTGGGCGTGTGAAAAAAACAAAAAAAAACCTGCGCTCCTTTTCTCATGATTATCATATTTTGTTTTTGTCGTATTTGTTGCTGTGTGGTAAATTACTTTGTTTTTTCCTCGCAAATGTGTTGAAAAACGTCGTATGAAACTCGTGAGCTCTTGCTTATTGCACACTCGGCTAATTACGCCCTCGCCTGCGGCTCGGGCTGCAATGCAACCCACAGCCTTGTGTGCAATGAGCAAACTAAGCTAACTTGTCTCATAATGTACTATTAATTTATCTGAGTTTGTATGTAATTTAAATTGACTCTTATGTGTATGTGCAGGATCAATACAACTTATACAACATGTCCATCGACGTTCGCGTCATCCCGCCAGGATTCCCTTTCAGAAAGGGTCGCATCTACTGCAACGCTACTCTCACCGATACCAAGCAAATAATCACAAGCGGCTACATTAATATGGAGGTGAAAGATGTGACCATCAAAGAGAAACCTTCAAAGAATTAATATACAGGGTTGTTTGTAAAACACCAACAACCTCGCAGGAGTGGATTACTAACACCATAAACAACAACATTTTGTTCTACGACTTTTCCGAAAACCGACAAAAAAATATCGACTTTTCATACAAAACTCGATCAGCTGTTCGGGACATTTGTATGGAGAGTCGAATCTTTTTTGTCAGTTTTCGGAAAAGTGGTAGAATAAAAGTTGTTGTATAAGGTGTTAGTACAGTCAGTGGCACGAATCATGAAAATTTTTCGACGGAGTGGGGATAAGTTCGCGCATGTGCTCTTGTGAGCGACCAATAGCGCGCGCCCCTCTCCCGCCGCCCGCGCCCCTCACCGCAACCATGGACGAAAAAATATTTTTTCGTCCATGCCGCAACGCATACCCAAAATACGCGTTCCGCGCAATCCCTACCCGATTTCATGATTCGTGCCACTGACTGTAGGTTGTTGGTGTTTTACAAATAACCCTGTATAATTATGTATACTTACACATTAAACAGATTGACTTTTTAAAGAACAACGACCACTTCCAATACAATCGTTGACCCGTCAAATAGCTTTTTTGAATAGGTAGTTGATGAACAAGGAGAATAGAAGAAATTATTCAGTAAATTCGAAAGTAAAATCGGCAAGTTGACTCACAATCACAACATAAGTTGAGGTTACGAACAAAATGAAAATCAATGGGGTTGGCAACGCAAAGCTAATTGTAGATGTCGCTACGTACGCTTGTTCCTAAGACCGTAGACCACGGGCGTAGCCAGAATTCTGTATCGGGGGGGGGGTTTTAAGAAAATAAAACTACAACAATGTAAATGAAATGACATTTATATTATTATTAAATGAACCCATGGGCATTAGACGACCGCTCGGAGAAATAAATATTTAAAATTAAAAATGTAACTTAAATGCTTGTATATAGTAAAAAAACGGCCGGGCAGCGCGATTTTTAGTCAGTTTCATCCACTAATCTTGTAAGTTATGATCTTGCCTGTCTATTGAAAAGAAACGGCCGCGCAACGCGATTTTTATTCAGTTTCATCCACTAATCTTGTAAGTTGTGATCTTGCCTGTCTGTAAAAAAAACGGCCGCGCAGCGCAATTTTTAGTTAGTTTCATCCACTAATCTTGTAAGTTGTAATCTTGTCTAACTATTGAGAAAAAACGGCCGCGCAGCGTGATTTTTAGTCAGTTTTATCCACTAATCTTGTAAGTTGTGATCTTGCCTGTCTATTGAAAAAAAAAACAACCATGCAGCGCAATTTTTAGTTAGTTTCACCCGTTTCATCCATTAATCTTGTACTCTTGCCTGTCTATAGTAGAATAAAACGGTCGCGATTTTTAGTTAAATTCATCCGCTAATCTTGTGATCTGTAGTTTCTTACGCGAAAATTAATGTTTTCTAGAGAACTTTCGGAACAGCAGTTCTTCCGGGAGATTTTTAGATTTTTCGGGAGTCGGGAGACCACTTGGAATTCCGGGGGAATCCAGGCAAATCCCGACCATCTGGCAACCGTAGGTAGCAGTGGAAACGGGTATGGTCGCCAAAATTTGGAGCGATGTATAAATAGGTACTTATTATTAAATTTAATTTTAGAGTAGGTACCAAAATTGGTTTGTGCTTGTGGCCTGTTTCACAAATTCCGATTAAAGTAACTTCATTATTTACTTGACAAGTAATTTGATTTAAGTTTCTGTCCCATTTTTGTTATATTGAACCATAATTGAATTAAGTTTTTTCATTGTAAAGTCGCTTGATCTCGTTTATCACGAATCGTTCCCGATAAGATTTGTCACATACCTATTATATAATTTTCTTAAAGTAATAATAGGCACTCTAGGTCTATAAGTTTAATAATTATTAGTTTAAACATATTTATGTTGATGTACATGACTGTTTGTTGCCATTAAATAAATGAAAAAATAAATTTGGATATACTTAAGTAAAATGACAGGAATAAAACGCATGCAAACTACGATAGGTATTTTCACATCTACCTTTTTTCCCGACTTTATTTTTATTTTAATGTTATAGATCAATAAATAGATGATGCCTATTGTATATTTCGGGGGGGGTTTGAACCCCCAAAACCCCCCCCCTGGCTACGCCCGTGCCGTAGACGCTCAGAACAAAATGTATGGGAAAATTGGTATTTATTTTGTGGTTTTTTTTAGCGAAAAAGACCCATCGACCCAAAATGGATATAAAAGACTATTCTACAATGCAAATTCCGGAATTTAAAGCAGAATTAAGACGTTTTAATTCTTACAGATTTTTTTTTTCTATATCCTGATTTTTCGGAAATTTGTAAGTGCCAAAATTTTTAAAGCCTATAAAACAGAATTTAGTCATTTTAAAGCATAAAAAAACGATTTTTTAAGTAAAAGTCCTTTGTTTTCATAGTTCTCGTGGAACAAGCGTACGCAGCGCCATTTTGACAGTTGCCTTCCCCATTAAATCAGATTGAATTTAGTAGAAAAATACTTTCGGAACTTAGCTCTTTTGTATTGAAAATCATATGGTGGCCCCTATTTTCTTTTGAGCTATTTCAGCTCATTAATTATTATAATTATGCTCGGTTTGGGATTAAATGATTGATTTGTCAAAAATGTATTATTTACCATTTTAGATCAATAAGATTAGCTTTATAGTACGACCATATCAGTTCAGTGCCAACCATACATAGGTAATAACAAAGTTTTATTGCTTGGCTAGCCACAAGTTGGGACGGAAATATATGGCGTCCTGCGGGAGCACGCACAGATAAATTATAAGATTACACATTGCCTCGGATTAATTGAATGGACTACGAGTATCTGGGAGATAGTGCGACAATCCTGAAGATTATTATTCGTTGGTATTGCTGTTCTTTGGATTAGTTATCTGGCATTTATAAATTACTAGCTTCTGCTCGTGACTTCGTCCGCTTGGATATTCAAGAAAATCCTTAGGGAACCTTTAACGAAGTATTCCAGCAATGGCACCAATTTGAACGGCACCAAAAACATTCCAGTTACGGCACCAATTGGTGCCGTTCGATAAATGAATTAAAAATATAATTAAAGCATTCCAGTTACAGCAGTAGAGGTTTTAACTAAAAACATTCCATTCTTTATTTAATTTGAGGATATTGAAGTACCTAGGTATAAATTACACACTACATTGTACTTTATATATGTTACCGGCAATGTGTATTCTCCGGCATTGTATACAATGCCTAGGCATTGTATACAATGCCTGAAACGATCAGGCAATGTATGAAATGATAATTCATTTTATACATTGCCTAGGCATTGTATACAATGCCTGCTGGTCCACCGGCAATGTGTAAAATAATTTTATTTCTGTTGTCTGTTATAAAAAAATAACCTCGAAATTTAAGCAGGCATTGTATACAATGCCTAGGCATTGTATACAATGCCTGCGTTTCATACATTGCCGGTGACATATAAAGGTGCGTCCAGAAATGTTCTTTTGCCCGTACCGTACCTCCGTTCCGATCGGCGTCCGTCGCGATCAATGAACGCTATTCTGGACGCATGTTCGGAACGGTGCGGAGGTACGCCGTTCCGTTCGCCGAACAGGTACGCCCCGATCCACCTCGAATCTCTCGCTCTTTTGCCCGTACCCGTATCTCTCGCTCTTGAGCGTCGCGAACAAAGAACGCTAGTCTGGACGCATGTTCGGAACGGTGCGGAGGTACGCCGTCTCGATCGCCGACAGGTACGCTCCGATCCATCATGAGTCGGTTTTTTCGCCCCGTTCAAAGGAAAAACGGAACGGAGGAACGGTACGGCGCTAGTCTGGACGTGATCGCGGCGACGCCGACGTTCGGAGGTTGTAGTACAGTAGCCCGTAGTACATTTAAATTACGAAAAAGGTTAGGTACCGTTTGCCGTTGTGATATAGTTATTTATTATGAAATTATAGATACTTTAACCCAAATTTTACAGATCGCAACTCGCCGTAACCTATATTTGTATATCTCCAAAAATGAGATTTTTTATTTTTCGAGGTTAATCACATGGTTTAGCTATTGTCGTGTTCTACAGCGCTATGTTTGATTACCACTGATAATAGTTAGACTGTGAAAAGTAGCCATACACAGATTTAAGACCAGATGAAATGGATGGACTTTATCTGGTCTTAAATCTGTGTATGGCTACTTTTTAGTCTTAATATTATCAGTGGCAATCAAACATAGCGCTGTAGAACACGACAATAGCTAAACCATGTGATTAACCTCGAAAAATAAAAAATAATCATTTTTGGAGATATACAAATATAGGTTACGGCGGGTTGCGATCTGTTAAAGTATCTATAATTTTATAATAAATAAATATATCACAACGGCAAACGGTAACCTTTTTCGTAATTTGAATTTACTACGGGCTGCTGTACTATTGGATCGGAACGTTGATACGGAACGGAGGTACGGTACGGCGCTAGTCTGGACGTGATCGCGGCGACGTTCGGCGGTTTGATCGGAACGGTGGTACGGAACGGAGGTACGGAACGGGCAAAAGTAGCGTCCAGACTTATTTGATCGGAACGCTGGTACGGAACGGAGGTACGGTACGATCAAAAGAACATATCTGGACCTTAAAGGTGCGTCCAGATATGTTCTTTTGCCCGTACCGTACCTCCGTTCCGTACCACCGTTGTGATATAGTTATTTATTACAAAATTATAGATACTTTAACAGATCGCAATCCGCCGCAACCTATATTTGTATATCTCCAAAAATGATTATTTTTTATTTTTCGAGGTTAATCACATGGTTTAGCTATTGTCGTGTTCTACAGCGCTATGTTTGATTGCCACTGATAATATTAAGACTATGAAAAGTAGCCATACACAGATTTAAGACCAGATAAAGTCCATCCATTTCATCTGGTCTTAAATCTGTGTATGGCTACTTTTCACAGTCTAACTATTATCAGTGGCAATCAAACATAGCGCTGTAGAACACGACAATAGCTAAACCATGTGATTAACCTCGAAAAAAAAATCTAATTTTTGGAGATATACAAATATAGGTTACGGCGAGTTGCGATCTGTAAAACTTGGGTTAAAGAATCTATAATTTCATAATAAATAACTATATCACAACGGCAAACGGTACCTAAACTTTTTCGTAATTTAAATGTACTACGGGCTACTGTACTACAATCTCCGAACGTCGGCGTGTCGCCGCGATCACGTCCAGACTAGCGCCGTACCGTTCCTCCGTTCCGTTTTTCCTTTGAACGGGGCGAAAAAACCGACTCGCGATGGATCGGAGCGTACCTGTCGGCGAAGAGAGACGGCGTACCTCCGCACCGTTCCGAACATGCGTCCAGACTAGCGTTCTTTGTTCGCGACGCTCAAGAGCGAGAGATACGGGTACGGGCAAAAGAGCGAGAGATTCGAGGTGGATCGGGGCGTACCTGTTCGGCGAACGGAACGGCGTACCTCCGCACCGTTCCGAACATGCGTCCAGACTAGCGTTCTTTGATCGCGATGCCGATCGGAACGGAGGTACGGTACGGGCAAAAGAACATATCTGGACGCACCTAAAGGTGCGTCCAGATATGTTCTTTTGATCGTACCGTACCTCCGTTCCGTACCAGCGTTCCGATCAAATAAGTCTGGACGCTACTTTTGCCCGTTCCGTACCTCCGTTCCGTACCACCGTTCCGATCAAACCGCCGAACGACGCCGCGATCACGTCCAGACTAGCGCCGTACCGTACCTCCGTTCCGTATCAACGTTCCGATCCAATAGTACAGCAGCCCGTAGTAAATTTAAATTACGAAAAAGGTTACCGTTTGCCGTTGTGATATAGTTATTTATTACAAAATTATAGATACTTTAACAGATCGCAACCCGCCGTAACCTATATTTGTATATCTCCAAAAATGATTATTTTTTTATTTTTCGAGGTTAATCACATGGTTTAACTATTGTCGTGTTCTACAGCGCTATCTGTGTATGGCTACTTTTCACAGTCTAACTATTATCAGTGGTAATCAAACATAGCGCTGTAGAACACGACAATAGCTAAACCATGTGATTAACCTCGAAAAATAAAAAATCTCATTTTTGGAGATATACAAATATAGGTTACGGCGAGTTGCGATCTGTAAAATTTGGGTTAAAGTATCTATAATTTCATAATAAATAACTGTATCACAACGGCAAACGGTACCTAACCTTTTTCGTAATTTAAATGTACTACGGGCTACTGTACTACAACCTCCGAACGTCGGCGTCGCCGCGATCACGTCCAGACTAGCGCCGTACCGTTCCTCCGTTCCGTTTTTCCTTTGAACGGGGCGAAAAAACCGACTCGCGATGGATCGGAGCGTACCTGTCGGCGATCGAGACGGCGTACCTCCGCACCGTTCCGAACATGCGTCCAGACTAGCGTTCTTTGTTCGCGACGCTCAAGAGCGAGAGATACGGGTACGGGCAAAAGAGCGAGAGATTCGAGGTGGATCGGGGCGTACCTGTTCGGCGAACGGAACGGCGTACCTCCGCACCGTTCCGAACATGCGTCCAGACTAGCGTTCTTTGATCGCGACGCCGATCGGAACGGAGGTACGGTACGGGCAAAAGAACATATCTGGACGCACCTTTAAGGTGCCTTGTAATTAGTGTCAAATATTTTCAGGGCTGAACATATAAGTCATATGGATGATATGGATCACATTAATCACATATAAAAAATATTTCGAAAATCTACACGTTAGTTTAGAATTAAATTTTTCAAACAAAAAAATAATGCCCTCTTTTTTATAAAATAAGCTCACCCTGTACATGTACACTCACACTATCTTAAAACTACGCACGCATAGCATTCATTTCACACAATTACACAGCTATCGTTGTGTGCATGAATGAACTTACCCCGCGTTCCGAATCACGCTTACAGCGCTGTTAGCACGAATCCGACCAAATTAAATAGTCACAAAATATTACACAAATAGGGTATTTGTGTACCTTCTTAATTTAATGGATTATACGCTAACAGTGCTGTTGGCGTGATTTGGAACTAGGCATTAAAGAAAGACACTCACCTACCTACAGGCGCGTTTTATCGGCCGATGCGATAATATCTGATGCGTCATTGCGACCTGTTGTCCCCTCCAGGAACACCAAGTTACAATATGATGACACTGAACTGACACACTGCACGACACTGAATAACACTGAACTTTCAAAATGCCATTTGTATCTAACAATTAATGCACAATATTTCAGTCACTGCACACAATAAAACTCACTTGGATTCCATGAACCTCAGTCTCACAAAACAGCCTACGGCTTCTGGTAGGTTTTAGTACTTGTAGTTGGCGTCATGATTATTATTTAGAAGGGGGGACGCCAGTGAAGCCGGACTAGGGTTACCATCCGTCCGGATTAGTCTGGACATGTCCGGACTTTTAGACTATTGTCCGGACTTTGTCCGGCTTTGTAATTTGTCCGGCTTTTTTAAGATTGGGCGGTGTAATACTAGTTAGTAGTACATACACATACATAGCAGAAGTTTCGTAAGAGAAGTCCCAAAAAGTATGGAGTAATTTTTATTTATTTATTTATTTGCACAAGCTTAACACTAGTTTTACAGGTTTAGACCTAATGCAATAGAGAAGCTATATTGATTAAATTCGTACATTATTAATTAGTTTCATATACTTACATAAAATACCTATAAAATTTTATTATACATTATTAATTAATTGCTGGTTAAACATTACAAATTTTAAGTACCTACGATAAATTCTCCTAAATTATTAATTATTGTATTCATTATCATAACATATTATAAATAATGCAAACCTAGTGAATTCACACAAAGAACTGAAAAATATATCTACTTTACAGTGAATCGTATTTAAAATCCTCATCGCTCGTGTCAGTGGGGTTCGGCCGCGAGGCACCGCCATGCGCCAGTAGCGGAGGCAGGCGCCGACGCTCCACATACCTATTCGGTACACATAATCCAATACGACGCAAAACCTCCTCATTATAATTATTATATCTTACCTCTCAACAATTTAAACACATACAAAACTAATGCCAAGTTCCTTCTTGCCCTCAGTTCATTGTACCCAACCATACCCAAGCTGAACAAGTTAGGATACATCAGAGGATAAAAAGGATACACTCCATACAGTCTGGATCTGTCTGAAAATGTCCGGCCTTTTCTTGTCCTGTCCGGCTTTTTGTCAGGAATTTTCAAATTTCTCAATGGTAACCCTAAGCCGGACGGGTGATCATTCACCTTAATCGGAACCATTTTCCATTATAGCGATAGTTCGGCATTTTGTGGTTTACGGCCCTGCGCACGCACGCGGGACAATTAGGGTTGCCAGATCGAAACTCCAAAATATCTGGAGAAAATTTGAAAATGTCGGGATTTTGCGGTTGTTGTCGGGAGAAATATATATTTAAAATTAAAAATGTAACTTAAATTCCTGTGTATAGTAAAAAAAACGGCCGCGCAGCGCGATTTTTAGTCAGTTTCATCCACTCATCTTGTAAGTTGTGATCTTGCCTGTCTAATGAAAAAAGCGGCCGCGCAGCGCGATTTTTTTGTCAGTTTCATCTACTTATCTTGTAATGTCTATTGAAAAAACCGGCCACGCTGCGAGATTTTTATTTAGTTTCCCCCGTTTCATCCACTAATCTTGTGATCTGTGGTTTCTTACGCCAAAATTATTGTTTTCTAGAGAACTTTTGGAACAGCAGTTTTTTCGGGAGATTTTTAGATTTTTCGGGAGTCGGGAGACCACTTGAAATTCCGGGAGAATCCAGGCGAATCCCGACCATCTGGCAACCCTAACGACAATGCACCCGAAAAGAATTTCCGCAACTGACGGCAAGACGAGGGACAAGCGAAGCGCGGCACGTGCACTGCACTGCACACTACGACATACTAGAGATGTGACATGACATAATGTACACAATTATTGATTGATTGATTCAACGACGATTAAATTAATTTATTTTATTTTTATCTTAAAGGGAGGCCAACTAACATGCAATTAGAGTCACCTAATACTAAGTATTCAGAATCATTGTCGTCATTTATTACAGTGCGAGGCACGTATCTTGAAATCGGGTGGGGATTGCGCAAAACGCTTATTTTGGGTATGCGTAGCGGTGAGGGGCGCGGGCGGCAGGAGAACAGCGCGCGCTATTGGTCGCTCACAAGAGCACATGCGCGAACTTATCCCCACTCTGTCGAAAAAAATTCAAGATACGTGCCTCGCACTTGTAGCCACTAACGATTTCATTTTCTCATTTTTTTTTTAAATCTGCTAAATAGCAAGTTATGGTAAAATAAAAATTATAACAGCCAAAATCAACATGTTTGACAAACGTTTAACATTGTTGAAACATCGCTACGATCGCAATTAATAGTAGGATTGAAGATCAACACCGCCCGCAGTTTACATTTTGGATATTTTGTGTTTTGCATCGAAATGTCATTTCAATGGTGTTATGCCTAAAAATGTGAAAGTTTCCCTTGAACTCAGAAAAAAAAATAAGAGTAGGTAATATTTTTTTATCTGTTGCATATTACTAAGAGGTAATTTAATCAATCCTATCATTAATTATTGTACATCAAGTAGGTATTGCCTTTACAACCAATCCTAAGCTGCTAACCAAAGAGAATGTAAAAAAACTAGCGTTTTACTGCTAACCTTAAAAAAGTACACTTCGCACCTCCGATAAAATAGGGTTACAACTGGAAAAACCTTGATTTTCAGGAGAGCGAAAACAAACACACGGATTTGTTATGTAGTTTTTATTCCTTTAATATTGTATAAATATACTACAAAGTGTATATATTTAAAAAGATTGCAAAATATACATTCGAATGGCATATACTGTTTTTCAATTTTCCTGAAAAATTGCATGAAAATTTCCAATTGTAACGGTATTTTAGATAGGTATTTGAACTTTTATAAATAAAAATACAATGTGAAAGATGTGACAATGTTAATTTAAATTGAAAACAGGCAGTTACTTGCGCTTATCTTAGCTAAATATTTTTTGTATTGATGTAGACTCCAAAATAAAACAACTTTAAAAAAAACTTCAATTAGATCAAACCTAAAAACATAATTATCTCTAAAGTCAGAGTATTTTTTACTAATCAGTTCAAGTTTAGATAGTCTCAAATTAAGAGACATTTAAATAATATTATGTTTTAATCTTTTCCTAATTATAATAATGTTGAATCATTAAGTAGGAACCATAATTATCACTATAAAAAATAAAAAAAAACAGATCTTAGATTTCAGTAATCTAAATTTCAGTAATCACGTAATCAGGGTGTCAGATAGCTAATTTTCAATCACAATTTGGTTGTTAAAAGACGCATAAAATCGTGGTACCATGGGCAACAGCGACGCTTAACCACTGCTAAGGTCAAAATCGCTTGCACGCCGCGCCGTCACAACCATACGTTTAGTTCGTGTAGGGGCGATACGCGCGCACACGAATTTTGTTGCAAACTGGTTAAGCGTCGCTGTTGCCCATAGTACATGATTAATATCTACCAAACTCGGTAAATCATCTTTTTTTTAAGGAGAAAAGTAACACAGTATGATTAGGTACTCTGGGGAATTACAATTAACCGTACCTAAAACACCGATACAATACAAAATGTATCACTGTAATATAATACCCTTTCAACAATTTTTAACCATCATTTTACAATAAACTGTAACAAGACGACTTGTGACCTTTTATTAGAAAATATACTTAACAAAATAAAATTTACCTATCAAGATTAGTTACCTAGTAGGTATGAAGTAGTAGTAGGCATATTTACATAGTATCATTTTATTTAAGTAGATAAAACCTCTAATGTGTAGGTACTATGGGCAACAGCGACGCTTAACCAGTTTGCAACAAAATGCGTGTGCGCGCGTATCGCCCCTACACGAACTAAGGCTGGCCCCAGACCTACCGGTTCCGTTTCTTTGCTTTGCTGTGCTACCTTGCTTGAAAGACCGCCGGCCAACCAGGGTAATTTTCAATCTATCGCATTTTGGGACTAGACCAAATTGGCAAGATAGCCATTAGCTTGGTTTTATCAAATATCATCGCCTGGATTGCGAAGTAGGAAGCTTTTAGGCGATATGCCACCCTGAACATGGACTCCGATCGTTAAAAATAACTCGATCGCTTATTTATACAAGATGTTTGGTAAAGCCCTATAAAACTGAATATGGTAGATAGGGGGCGTCCATTAATTACGTGAGGTGATTTTGGCGATTTTTCGACCCCCTCTCCCCCCTTGGTGAGATGTCGTGAGATTTGGCTCGACCCCCTCCCCCCCCCCTATAAATCTCACGTGAGATTTTTCAAAACGTGTATTCTTAGTGTGATTACGTTAATCTGTGCTTGCTTGCTTTGCATTTATTTAAATAAACATTATTGTTTAGGATTTAGCCATATTTTGGTGAGAAAAATGTTTAACTTTATTTAACCTAGTTTTTTCGCGATACTGTTCCTTTGCAGAAAAAAAATTACGTGATATTTGCTGAGACCCCCCCATCTCCCTCACGTGAGATTGGGTGAGATTAGGCTCAACCCCCTCCCCCCCCCTAAATGCCTCACGTAATTTATGGACGCCCCCATAGGGACCATAATAAAACTGAACAACTTTTACTATGGGACCAAATCTGAACTCGCGAAAAAAAATGAACTGTTTCATACATTTTGATAATTTCGTTATTAATTTTTGTATAAAACAGCAGTTTTTTTTTAAAACGAAAACTAAAACTTCTCATCGCACCCCAGACGACGATATTTGATAACACCAAACTAATGGCTATCTTGCCAATGTGGTCAGGTCAAAATATGCGATAGATTGAAAATGAGCCTCTTGGCCGGCGGTCCATGGTAGAACAGCAAAGCAAAGAAATGGAACCGGTAGGTCTGGGGCCAGCCTAAACGTATGGTTGTGACGGCGCGGCGTGCAAGCGATTTTGACCTTAGCAGTGGTTAAGCGTCGCTGTTGCCCATGGTACTTACTTAATGCAAATTGCAAGAATCGTATCAAACAAAACAAGACTGTCGCTCTTGTGAATAACTCGACGGCCACACACGCTGCACCGCACCGCAGTGCACACCAACGCGAACGCGACGGCTTGCGGGCGGGCCGCGGCAGCGGCACCCGCCCGCCCCTCGGCGTGACCCGCCCGCCTCTCGGCGTGACCCACCCCGCGCCACGCCCGCCCACGGCGTCCGGCTCAGAAGGTGCACATCGTCGTTGTTGTCGGTCGCGCACGTATCGACCTACCTAGATATCGCGTTATTATACGTTACACTATTTCCCAACAAAGTACTCGTCAAGACGATTCAAACGAGCCCAAACTCGATGGGGTTGCATGGTTTTATTATAGAGTTCCTATGGCCTTCTTTCGGCTCCATCATCAGATCCTTGGACACTATTTCCCATTAGAGTACTCGCCAAGACGATTCAAACGAGCCCAAACTCAATGGGGTAGCGTGGTTTTATTAAAGAGTTCCAGTGTCCTTCTTCCGGCTCCATCATCAGACCCTGGACACTATTTCCCAACAAAGCACTCGTCAAGACGATTCAAAGGAGCCCAAATTCAATGGGGTTGCACGGTTTCAATATTAAGTTCCTATGGCATGGCCTTCCAGCTTCATCATCAGAGCCTGGACCTCGTCTCCCTTTAAAGTACTCATCAAGACGATTCTAACGAGCCCAAGCATGATGGAGTTGTATGGTTCCATCATAGAGTTCCTGTGGCCTTCTTCCGGCTCCACCATCAGATCAGCCCAATGATACCATAATATTGCATTGCCTTCCATTTCTAACCTATGTTCAAAGTTTCAAGTCTCTAGCTCATCCGAAAGCTAGTTTAAATTGTTCGCAAACTTTGTGGAGAAACAAACAAACAAACACACAAGCAAACGAGAAAGCAACCTAATAAAAGCGTGTTAAAAACAACCTACCTACCTATAAGTTTCAAGTCTCTAGCTCATCGGGAAGCTAGGTAGGTAGGTACTTACCTAGTATAAAATACTCTTTTCTAAAATTAAGGACAAACAAATAAACGAACTTTATTATAAATATGAATAGTTTAAATAAATAAATAAACAAGAAAACGTCCATATGAAAACGTGTTAAGGCGCTAAGACGGGTCAAATCCCAATATTCAATTCAAATTATTGAAAGATTACGCTCGTGAAGCTATCATGGAAAAAATATAAAATGTACTTGGAATAATACACAATAGATTTAATTGAAAGCATTTGTAAAAATGTTACCACCTTTGATGTAAAAAAATATTCCGTGGACCCTGTTTCTGGTCCTATTTGCAAAATTTCTCGGAAACAGAACATTCGTTAATGTTAAAACCAACACATAAAAATCGGCGATGTCAATACCTTCAATCTTAATTGAACAGATTTTTTTTAACTTACTTGAAAGCGAAGAAATTTAATAAAAACCTGTAAAAATTGAGAATTCGGCGCTAGTTCTCAACGTAACCGCCGCGTTGGAACGCGCACTGATTTGAACCCAAAGTGAGTAGAGTTACGTTCGATTTCACACCATCACGGATCGACCCGCTCGGATTGAGGCATGTTAAAGCCTTAAAAAACCAACATTCCTTTTTGAACTTATCTTGTACTGTGGCAGTATCGTCTATCTGTCGCGAGTCAGACAGAGTCTGTCTCTGTCTGTCACATTACCTCTACACGTTGACCTTGAGAACGCTTTTATGCCTTAGGAATAAAGTTGGTTTTTGTAGTACAACTGTTACGTCTGACGTGCCGTCGTAGGTACAGTTAGACTGTCTTGAAATCGTGCGTGCATTTAGACGACACAATTTTAAGAATCTTATTACCGAGCGGGCTAGGCCGCACGATTTTAAGATTCTTACTGTCTTAGTCCGTTTACACCATGCTTAGTCTTGAAATCGCTTGCTTAAAATTGTGTAATGTAATTGAGCCTAGGCTCAATTACATTACACAATAACGTTAATAGTAAACGGACTAAGTCTTAAAATCGTGCGGCCTAGCCCGCTCGGTAATAAGATTCTTAAAATTGTGTCGTCTAAATGCACGCACGATTTCAAGACAGTCTAACTGTACCTACGACGGCACGTCAGACGTAACAGTTGTACTACAAAAACCAACTTTATACCTAAGGCATAAAGGCGTTCTCAAGGTCAACGTGTAGAGGTAATGTGACAGATAGGGACAGACTCTGTCTGACTCGCGACAGATAGACGATACTGCCACAGTACAAGATAAGTTCAAAAAGGAATTTTGGTTTTTTAACACGTTTTCATATGGACGTTTTTTTGTTTATTTATGTATTTATACTATTAATATTTATAAGTAGGTTCGTTTATTTGTTTGTCCGTAATTTTAGAAAAGAGTATTTTATACTAGGTAAGTACCTACCTACCTAGCTTCCCGATGAGCTAGACTAGAGACTTGAAACTTATAGGTAGGTAGGTTGTTTTTAACACGCTTTTATTAGGTTGCTTTCTCGTTTGCTTGTGTGTTTGTTTGTTTGTTTCTATTCGTGAGCCTTTCGAATTTTCAACCTAGTCAGATATTAATGTTATGTAGGTTTCTAATAGGTAGATAATAGTTGAAAAAAATGATTGATTAATATATAAGTAAGGAGATAGGTACCTAAAATTTTATTTGACACGACGACTGCAAATTGAAAATATTTATAATTAACCTCTTAACAAACAATGATTAAAGAAAAGGAATTTGGTATTAGGTAGGTGCTTAAAGAACTAAAACAGAAAATAAAACAAATACAAAAACTACAATGTAAATAACTCCAATACTACGTTGATTGAAAAAGACATTAGAGACTTACTGCCTTCTCTTTTACTATGACAGTAAGCACGGCCGAGCGTGCTAGAAATTGTGTGGTGTAAATGCGCGCATTCTGTCGTTTTCAAGACAGTCTTAAAATCGCTTGCTTAAAATTGTATAGTGTAATTGAGCCTAAAAGTTGAAAACACATAATTTGTTAATCATTTTGGTGAGATAAATATCAAACGTCAACCAAATGAAGAATGTGTAGATGTTGGTGTACAAAATATCAGGAAATTTATTGAATAGTCAGGAAATCTCATTATTAGACCTGGTAACCCTAGGTATAAATAATCCCTATACGCGTAGGCGTCAGGCAGGGCGCGATTATGCGCGCTAATTTCAACGGTAAACCCTGTATTTATTCTGTGCCAAAACTAAATCGTTACTTAGGTATCGTTTCAGTTTCTTTAAAAAAAATATGCCTTAGTTTTGTTAAAATTATTGAAAACTGAGCCTAGAAAGTCTACAATGCCAATGAGAATTCCAAAGCGAAACCAAAGACTAAAAATATAACCTAAATGACAACGTAACGATTTTGGTTTTATTGTTCAGAATAGGGATGATGACTAATGAATAAAATAACGAAAAACTAATAAAAATCTCAAACATATCAAACTTTTAGAGCATTCTGTTTACCCTTGGTTTTGGCGGAAAAATATCAAATTGCTTCTGCTTTCAACAGTTAACGGCATTTAGTGAAACTTTTTGACACCGGAACTTTTTAGACTAATTCAACCCCGCTGAACACGATTCTGCCCAGTATCAACCCCTCCCCCGCTCCCTTCCCCACCCTTTTCCCCCAAAATGTGTCCCCATCTCCGGTTTTATCAATTTTTTTCCGAAACTAGTACCTATACACGCTGAAATTTTAATCATTTGGTTCCCCTAACCAGTAGTTCCACTCATGATAACAAGCAACTTTTACTATGGGGCCAACACTCCTGCTCGCAAAAAAAAATCAGCTGTTCCATACATTAAGGTCGAGTAGGTACTGCACTTTTGTATGGAACAGCTGATTTGTTTTTGCGAGCAGGAGTGTTGGCCTCATAGTAAAAGTTGCTTGTAATCATGAGTGGAACCACACCACGGCGGGAACCAAATGATTAAAATTTCACGCTGTATAAATATAAAAGAAAACTGTCCATGACAAAAATACGAGGGTGGATTGATAAGTCCATGACTTTTTAATGAAGAAAGACTTTTTTTCGGAATGTTTTGTTTTATTTCTGTACAAAATCTTATTGTAACTCTGCGTATTCAGTCCAACGAAGTTCGTACCTCTATTTTTTTCTTTCATCGCCTGAAAACTGGTAACTAAAATGAGGGCCCATTTTAGACATCACCTTTTGGCTTGATGAAAATCTTTGCCCGCCAAGACATTTATTCATGTTTGGTAGGAGAAAATATCTCACTGGGGTTGAATCTAGAGAATAGGAAGGATTCGCATCTTCATTCGATGAGTTTTGATGTCATGAGTGCCGCCGACAGGGTCGACAGGGTCATTAAGAAAAGTTAGAACTCGCTTGAGCTTTTTGTTTCCAAAAGTAATAATCTTTTGCCGAATTTAAAAAAAAATTAGTGTAAAGATGCCTTAAGGAGTTTCTTTTTAAGACACAAAAATAAATTATGAAAAAAAGTATTTCTTCTTTTCAAAGTCATGGACTTATCAAACCATCCTCGTAATCTGCATTAAATTCTCCACAACATTTGCATGATAAATTATTTGACAGAACTACTTACTTAAGAAATAATTTATGCTCAAACTGTATAATTTTTTATTTTTTTCAAAATGTTTGCATTCGCAGTTAATTTATGTAAAAACGGTCGAATCTGTGATAAAACACTCCAGTAGTAAATTAATCTTCATACATTTACCTACAAAACAAGACCTAACTTTACGTCGTACAAGTATTCGTTAGCGATTTACAGGTCGCAACGCAGACGTTGCCGACGTAGCCGTGTTCGCGAGTGACACTTCGTGTCATTCATTATTGATTTTTTATCTTTGGTTTTTCTGTTTGAATATGTCAAGTACACGTTTTTATTTGATTCCCGTTTTTATTTAATTTAAATTAGTTTATCACCTAA
Organism: Agriphila tristella; assembly: GCA_928269145.1. NCBI lineage: Eukaryota > Metazoa > Arthropoda > Insecta > Lepidoptera > Crambidae > Agriphila > Agriphila tristella. Next base: position 22,614,460 of record OV743442.1, read on the forward strand.
TATACCATCTCCGCCCCTACATGGTCCTGCAGTACCGGATGTTTTTGGTAGTCAGCTGATTTGCGCCGCATTATTGTATTGGGGATTGCGCTGCGCTTCAAGAGTGGTCGATGAGTTGAGTTGGAGATAAAAGTGGTAAAATTTTGTTGAAATAAATATCCCAACTAAACCCAACGCTCTTTCAGGTAGGTATTTAGGTGAATTATATTTATAAAACTAATTTCATTGTGCCTATTATTTTTGTGAATTTTGTTATTTTGTGAACATCAAGGCGACCGGCCATTTTGTTCAAAGTACTACGCAGTAAGTACAAAGGCAGTACGCAGTATAAATAAACGGTGTCATTTTAGCAGGTACTTATGGTTTACTCATTGTAATATTTTATCGTTCTTGCATACTTTCATGTTAAATAATTTCAATTCAAAAACTTTTCGTTTTAATCATCATTAATTCCTATTGTAAAATACTAATTTCAATTTTGCATCTGTAAAATAGCTGTTTGGTTTGTATCCTCATTTTAAAGATTCAGTGTTCTTTGTAATAGTCCTAAGTGCAGTAAACGTTATCAGTTGTATCAATTCCAGGATGACAGACGACACGCGACCCCAGTCTCTTAGAGCATCAGATGAAAAGGACTTAGTCAAAAAACGTGGCTATATTAAAGGTCGTATCACGTTATTTTCTAATTACTTGTCCGTTTTGGATGAATCTTCGCTGAGTGATCAGGATGTCAGGGAGTTACAATTACGAACCGGTAAGCTTGAATCTTTGTATAACACTTTTGATGAGATACAATCAAATATCGAGATGCTTGTTGATGATGATCTGCAGTTATCTGAACGAATCGAATTTGAAAATAAGTACTATCGTGTACTTGCTAAGGCGCAGGGTATTTTAGAGAATTTTCAGAAAACGCAAAAGGTTGAAAGTGAATTTAGTAGTGCTCGTTCTAATAATAAGTTTGTTAAATTGCCCACGATTTCGTTACCAAAGTTTTGCGGTTCCTATGATTCCTGGATGGAATTTCATGATACCTTCTCTAGCCTAATTGATAAAAATGATCAGATTGATGAAATAAACAAGTTCCACTACTTAAGGGCGTCATTAGAAGGTTCAGCTGCTGTGGTAATTAAATCCATTGAGTTTTCCGCTAAAAACTATTCTGTGGCTTGGAAGCTTTTATGTGACCGGTTTGATAACAAACGTTTGTTAGTACAAAATCATGTTGCATCCTTGTTTAACATCGAACCGATCGCAAAAGAGTCGTCAATTAATTTAAAACAGATGATCGATAAGGTCAATAAGAATTTACGTTGTTTGGAAACACTCGGTGAACCAGTCGATCATTGGGATACACTTTTGATTTATATTATAACGAAAAAGTTGGATACGAAAACATATCGTGAATGGGAGGAGCATACATTTTAGTGACATATTATATAGTTTTGGAATGTGCTCATCAAGGCCTTTCATTTGATGCCCATATTGTAATAATGGAAGAAAAAAAATTTTTTTTCAAGTTTGAAAATGGCGTCGTACAGTCGCCATATTGATTTTTTCTAAAAAAAATATAGCCAGTGTCACTTGGGATGTTGTAAGGATTCTAACGATACCCCATTTATTTAAATCAGTTCAGGCATTTAGAAGTTATGGTGGAATAAAGAAACTCACATACCCACAAACATACATGAATCCTGAACACATAACACTCTTTTTGCTTTGGGCAGTCGTGTAATAAAAACAACATGAAATTACTAAAAATGCGTAAAACAACATAAACGCGCCGTCATATTTATAATATTTGACAACATCGCATACATTGCTCCAATTCCAAAGTAAGTAGCTATAGCACTTGTGTTATGGAAATCAGAAACAACGGTGGTATGACAAACACCCAGACCTGAGACAATATTGAAAAGTTCATTTTCTACATTGACCCAGTCGGGGATCGAACCCGGGACCTCAAGAGATGGTGACGCCTTGAAAACCGGCGTGCAAACCACTCGACCACGGAGGTCGTCTAATTGCTAAATGTCAGCTGATATAAGCCGTGTGGCATTCAGCGGTCAAGTTAACTTGACACTTGAGTCAAAAGCGACATTTTCTTTTATAATCGTTCACAAATTGTGCAGCAAGTGCTGTTTACCATGTTCTATAATTCCACTAACATATTTAATCTTAACCATTAATTACACAGCCATTAAAGTCAGACCATAAAGTCGTCTCGTGTGGGAAAAAAATCATTCGCCCCGGGTGCCGAATGCCACACGGCTTATATCAGCTGACATTAGCAGTTCCTTTGTACCCAGGTCAGGCATCCGTCACTCGCCCATACCTACCGCGATAAGTACCTACAGCGCGCGACAACTTGAAGTTGCAAAATCAGTCAGGGTTGCCGCCGCGCTTGTGAGTATACGCGTGCGTTATTCTGTGCCTCTATGACGGTTAATCGATCATTATTTATTGCTCCCAGCACTGTACCGTACATTATTATAATTTATAAATTATGGAGAATCGAAATACTAATAATTGTTGCGTGGACGGCTGTCGCAATAAACAGAAGGGTTCAAAGTTTTAATTTTTCACTTTACCGAAAGATTCTATAAGGTAAAAAATATATATTTTGTTTATTTTACTCGTAATTTTTATGAGTACTTACCTATTTTTGATAAGACAAGTAGTTTTATGTAACAACTACCTACTACCTATATGTAGGAAAGCGTGTAGTTATAGCGTGCACTTATATTCAGAGGTGGGTCGTGAGAATTTTTTCTCGATCAAAGGAGATTGTTCTACGCCCATACATTGTTCGCCCCAGAGCCAACAGCAGAGAAAACATTATTTTCTAATCGTAAATGACTCTTATAAGCCCATAAGGACAGTGATTTCCCACGGACACTTCTGTGAACATTTTTATTTAAAGAAAATGAACAGATTTTGAGGTTATTTTTAATAAACGCCATCTATAAAAAGCTCTTTGAAAAATATATAATTTATTTGAAAAACATATCTTTCTTAAGACTACATACCAAAAAAATTCATTAAAGAACGGATTTAAACTGAAAAACTTGATATTCTTATTCAGATTTATATTGACACCAATATCGATGTTTTCGTGACACCTATCATCCATCACTAAATGAACTGAACTGACAATGGGTGCATTCCAGCAGACGAAATGCTAAGTCATCGATCACCACAAGATATATTGGGTGCTTTCCGACAAACGAATCGCTAAATCATTGAAAGTAATAAAATTGAACATTTAAACAAATTACTTTCCATGGTTAAAATGTAAACTGTGGTGATCGTTAACTCAGCGATAAGCCTGTGCTAGAATGCACCTCCATGGAAAGTATTTTATATCTTTATAATGTTTAATAATTTACTTTCCATGGTTAAAATGTACTCTATAGCGATCGATGACTCAGCGATTAGCCTCCTGGAATGTATCTAATGTCAATCAATCAATGCAAACGACAATAATTGTCTTAAGATGGCGGATTTCATGGTATTAAAAATTAAAGTACTTTTAAAAGTGTATTAAATGTTTCGCAGTGTCCGCTTGTAATTATAATTCTCAAATCGTATATTAAAATATAATAAAAATTTAGGTACATTTCAAATGCTTGTTGGTTTTGGGGCGAATTAGAACAATCTCCTTTCCTAAGTAGGTACCTACCTAATTCTTTTTTTGTTAGCGAATTATACCTATTTAACTAAATACCTACATTTCTGGATTTAAGGATTCCGTAACCGGTTCAGTTCCGCAACAGTATGTTGGCGGTGGCATAAAAACTGCCTTAAATTCAACATATAGTCTAATGTGGCGTTAACTATACATCTAGCCTAGGTTTATTTGAAACGTAATTTTTTTCACATTAAGAAGGTACACATTATAACAACAATACTTGTAATCAAGTATTTAATCCTTCAAGCACAGAAAAAAAGACAATATATTTTCCAATGTTGTGTTGTGCGGCCCGAAGGGGCCGCTCGAGCGTTGAAGAATTAGAAGAAGACAACCCTGAAGTTGTTAGAAGAGGTAAGAGCTACGCGATAGAAAGAGAGGCAGCCTGTAGGTGAATATAACTGTAGACAAGGAAGCGGTGTGCGACCTAAATTGCACTTTATTGTGTCTGAGCAAGAGTCGCTATTTATTCAAATGACTATGCGGAGTGAATTTTCTGTACTTTATACTATTATTTATTCTGTGCCCAGGTGGCTAATTTACGTGGTTTTATGAAATAAACAACTTTTTCCCTGACACAGTTTAGCACATTATCACTTATCACAGAATATATACAATAGTACTAACATTACTATAAAAAGATGCATCAGGTTGAATGGGGTGTATCACGCAAAGCTAATTGCAGATGGCGCCAGCGGCGACCTGGCCGCTATGAACGATTTTGATTGGTTAAAATACGTCAGAAATGACATTAGACATTTGAAACAACCAATCAAATTATTTTGGGACTGTCGCTTGTGGCGCCATTAGTTCCTCAGTATCACACACCCCATTAGCTTCTGTCCGCGACTTGCGCCTGCAAAGGGGAGATTATGATAAAATCCTCCCACGAAAGACGCCTACATCGTGTAGTAGAATAAAAAGCTATTATGACGATTTGTAATGAAGCCATGACAAACGGCTAATATAAAAAAAAACAGAACAAACCGGAATTCATATAGATACTTGTTTATTTCTTTTGTATGCAAATTCAATTGACTTTTATATGTGTTTGCAGGATCAATACAACTGTTACAACATGTCCATCGACGTTCGCGTCATCCCGCCAGGATTCCCTTTCAGGAAGGGTCGCATCTACTGCAACGTTACTCTCACAGATACCAAGCAAATAATCGCAAGTGGACACATCAATATGGAGGTGAAAGATGTGACCATCAAAGAGAAACCTTCAAAAAATTAATACCTATATGTATATGTAATGTAGGTATACTTACACATTAAAACAGATTGGCTTTCTAAAGAACAACGAACACTTCCAATACAATCGTTGACCAGCTTTTTTGAAAAGTTGATGAACAAGGTGAATAGGAGAAATTATACAAGTATGGAGCTTACGAACAAAATGAAAATCAATTATACATATTGAATTTAGTAGAAAAATACCTTTCAGAACTTAGCTCTTTTGTATTGAAAATCATGTGGTGGCCCCTATTTTCTTTTGAGCTATTTCAGCTCATTAATTATTATAATTAAGCTCGGTTTGGGATTAAATGATTGATTTGTCAAAAATTTATTATTTACCATTTTAGATCAATAAGATTACCTTTATAGTTCGACCATAACAGTTCAGTGCAAACCCTACATATGAACAAAGTTTTATTGCTTGGCTAGCCACAAGTTGGGACGGGAATATATGGCGTCCTGCGGGAGCACGCACAGATAAATTATAAGATTACACATTGCCTCGGATTAATTGAATGTACTACGATTATCTGGGAGATAGTGCGACAACCCTGACGATTATTCTTCGTTGGTATTGCTGTTCTTTGGATTAGTTATCTGCATATAATAAGTCTATGGTTATCTGGCATTTATAAATTAATAGCTTCTACTCGCGACTTCGTCCACGTGGATATTCGAGAAATCCTTAGGGAACCTTTATCCAGGAATTTATTTTATGTTTTAAACCGAAGGCCCGCTTAGAAGAAATCGAGATTTTTTAGACGTGTTACCACAGAATATATAATAATAATAATGGTTGGTGCTACCTGGCGTGACGTCAATAAATATAAGACTTTTATAGCATAACTAGCTGATGCCCGAGACTTCGTACGCGTGGACTTTATGATTTCGGCGAATGCATATAAATGAACTAATGTAGTTACATAAGAAAATACTTGTAGAAGTTAAGAAATAAATAATAATAAAGTGTTATGGTTCTGCATCAGGTGTTCCAGATCTTCAGTCTGAACAACTTTTGCAAAGATGTCATTTTTATATTTTGTAAAGTTTAGCTGGACCATTATGGTTCTGCATCAGGTGTTCCGGATCTTTGATTTTTATACCTCAACAAACAATGCTCATCAGGCTGAACAACTTTTGCAAAAATGTCATTTTTATATTTTGTATAGTTTAGCTGGATCATTATGGTTCTGCATCGGGTATTCCAGATCTTCGATTTTTATGCCTCAACAAAAATGCTCATCAGGCTGAACAACTTTTGCTAAGGTGTCATTTTTATATTTTGTATAGTTTAGCTGGATCATTATGGTTCTGCATCGGGTATTCCAGACCTTCGATTTTCATACCTCAACAAAATGCTCATTAGGCTGAACGACTTTTGCCAAGATATCATTTTTTATTTTGTATGCTTTAGCTGGACCATTTTGGTTCTGCATCAGGTGGTCCGGATCTTCGATTTTAGTACCTCAACAAAAAATTCTCATCAGGCTGAACAACTTTTGCAAAGATGTCATTTTTATATTTTGTATAGTTTAGCTGGACCATTATGTTTCTGCATCAGGTGTTCCAGATCTTCGATTATTGTACCTCAACAAAAAATGCTCATCAGGTTGAACAACTTTTGCTAGAGTGTCATTTTTATATTTAGCTGGACCATTATGGTTCCGCAGCAGGTGTTCCATTATCCAAAATCAATTATGTATACCCTAAGTTATGCCCAGGCTTAACAGCTATTAACAAAAACAAATCATTCGAATCCGGTCAGTATTTCCGGATATTAGCGTGTTCAAACAGACAAACAAACAGACACACTTTTTTTTCAAATTCTTACTCTATTACTATGTCTCCATCGCGCCAGATATAAATATTTTTTTATTTCACACTTTTTCTACTGTTTTATTATATATAAGGATAATATGCCTTATTTTCCGTAACCCAAAAGGAATAACGGTGGAAAAAAGGTGCAATGTCCTCACTCTTAATGTCCTGAAAACCAAATACGTCACCTTTGCCCTAAAGTCAAACCAATTACCATCGCCAGAGTTTACTATAAAGGTGCATGAATGCGGTTCTCAGTCTGCCCAAATCACCTGTACCTGTCCTGCCTTAGAACGCACTGAATGCCTTAAGTACCTCGGAGTTACGCTGGACCAGACGCTTTCTTTCAAATACCACCTAGATCTGCTAGCTTCACGACTCCGTAAGCTCATCTACATATTTAGGATGCTGAGAAATGTCGCTGATCGGAAAGTTATCACCACAGTGTATTATGCATTGTGCCATTCCCTCATAGAATACTGCATCGGGGCCTACTCAAATGGCAAACGTTATAAGCGTTTCTATATTCTACATGTTTCTTCGACTCGGCGAAAGCGATATTATTTTGGTACCCAACCCGTCTCTGCATTCAATCTTCAAACGCTTGTTTCACAGAGTAACTAGAGAGAGAGAGTAACTCAAAGAGTCCACTAGCGCCTTTGGAAATCGATGCGGAACTACTGACATGAAATTTTAATAGCTGAAAATGTAATTTTTTGTTTCTTATTATATATTTATTTTACTTTTTTGTAATATCTTTATTTATAACAAAATAGAAAATATTAATGAAAAAGAACAAATCAAAACAAAAAAATACAAAACAACTATGATTTGGCTCGGTATTCGTACAACGGTATAAATGTTGTAGCACGGTAAATATCTATTAATATTGTAACTAGGGTTGCCACCTTTTTTGAACTAATAAAGTATATTGATTGCTAAAGCTAGTAAAAAGTACGTTGTATGTTGTATGGAAATAAAGTAATATTTATTTTTACCTTTAAAACATACTTTTTATTACTTTTGGCAATATTTAAGCAAATCTTGTGAAATAAAGTATTTTCACGTACCTACTTTATTTTCCTCATAAAGTAGAGAGTACAATAACCCCGAAATAAAGTACAGGTGGCAACCTTAAATTGAGACCTTTTTGTCGCACGATACACCCGGCTACAGTATTTTAATTTCAGCTAAGTACCTACTTTCGTATCTTTCTAGTTTTGTAATTGCGTATAACCTGCGTAATATTTTAGAATCCATAATATTATAGCGAAAATGAAATAGGTAGGTAGGTACCTAGGTTAACAAAACTAACAGTAAAAACAAAAAACTGAAAAAGCTAAATACCTATATATTAAAGAGAGAAACAAATTATTTTCAAATCCTTCGAGCCGTACTTAGTAGGCAATACCTATAGTAAAAAAAAATATTTTAATAAAAGTATACTAAATCTTATTTTTTGGACTCCGGGTATTTAAACATGACATCTCTGCCTGTCTAGCATGACCGATTTATATCGCGTGATGTAGCGTTTTATCACGTTGAACTGTCAAAAAGACAAAGAAATTTGACAGTTGAGTGTCGATAAAATGCTATATCACGCGATATAAATCGGTCATGCTAGGCAGGCTGGAGTAATAAAATAATAAATATAATACAAACAGCACAATCTGCAATTTACCATAGTAAGTAAGTACTTGTATTTCAATCAATAATTAGTTCGTAGGTATATTACGTTCGTCACTGCGGCGCATTCGCGACTGTTCGTGTACCGAGTATTGTTGAAATTGGAATACTGATAGATACAGTCAGTGGCACGAATCATGAAATTGAGTGGGGATTGCGGGGAACGCGTATTCTGGGTATGCGTTGCGGTGAGAGGGGCGCAGGCGGCGGGAGAGGGGCACGCACTATTGGTCGCTCACAAGAGCACATGCGCAAACTTATCCCCACTCCGTCGAAAAATATTCATGATTCGTGCCACTGACTGTACCATTACCTTGGTAGTAATGTCATGTAAATAAACAGAGGTGGTGGTAATCCGCTACGCTACTGGACTGGGTCATTAATTCGGGTGTCGAATTTTATCATTATTATTGTAATTCGCACCATGACCAAACTCAAAAACGATTTTCATTTTCATATTTTTAATATAATTTTGTTTTTAATTACTTTATAACCAGTTGAAGTTTTTTGGCAAACTTGAAGACTTTGTTGTGAAAGTTGATGCTTAAGATTCAGAGATGACGCTACTTTTGTTTCGACCGTTTACGTTGTTCCAAGTGTGTCCCTCTTGTATTATACTGTATGATCTGTGTTTAACGTTACGCTAGCTCCGACAGAAAGAAATGGTACTCAAATGGCTATTTTGACATGTAGATTTGCCGACGATAGCCAGCAATCGTACTAAATCGAAGCGCACGCCCATACCCTGTAGAAAGAAACAAATAGTCGTACGACACGTGTCTTATTTTCAATTTTGAAAAGGGTTTTTGTGTTTCCTGTGATTCCTGCCAATAAAACTAATGGAGAAGATAAATCATAATAGTGATCTGTGTAAGAAGCACTGAAGCAGGCCACTTAAGGCGTGGGGCCTCGGAATTAAAATCCCTAATCATCAGTAAGTACTTAGAATTAATTGATAAATTATGCAGTAGGTATTTTGAAGAGTATTCTTCTTTACAAAAGCCTGAAGGCATTGGCGTATCTAAAGATTATTTCCAGTGGGGCAGGGCCTCTAGTTCTGGGGCAAAGCCTAGGGTCACAGAATATATAATAGTACTAACGTCTAGGGTGCTTGACTAGAGCCGTGTTGGAGTTTTGAAAGGCAATAGAAAAGTATTATAGCTGGTATTTTTCTGGGGTGGGTATCAGGCTGGTCTGGGGTGGGCACGGCCCACCCCCTTCCTGCCAATGCCTGAAGGTTGTCATTTCGTAAGTATAAATTAGTTCCAGTTACTCGTAGGTACAATACCTAATTATGTAAAATCTTTTTTCATTAGTTTCCCTTTCTTTAGTCGGTAATCACAATAAAATATGATTCCCTTATAATTAACATTTATCTTTCATGTAGCATGGAAATGAAGTATTAGTTGAGCTATGTAATGATTTCAAATTTTCAATTAAGTACTTTTTATTGTTTCAGGTCGTGATAATTTCTTCTTGAATTTTCGTTCAAAATAAAATTTGCACTACCTATATTATAAGAAGATAAAGAAGAAGTGTAAAGTGAAATTATAGTGATGATTTCTGAAACTGTGGCAAGCTAATGGGCTGTGTAATAAGTGAGCGAAGCTTTGTACTAATGTATTTTATCACAAACACAACACAGAGAAAGCATTGATAATTTGATACAATGGCAAACAAAATAGTGTATAAAACATAAGAAAAATATGTCATAAGTCAAAGACTTCTATGTTGTACCTATACCTATTACACATGTATAAAAAAGGAACAACAATTAAAAAATAATAAATTAAAAGTAAAAGCTATAAAGCATGTATCAAAAAAGAGGTCAGCTCGGCAGCTGGCCGAGTGATGGTAAGTGTTAAACTTGATATTATACATAACATATAGTTAACTTCACCACCATAGACTATAGCCTGACATGCTATAATTCAGTGCGGGTTGGCTTGGTGAGTTGAGTAGTGGTCCCCCGACACATATTTGGAAGTTAAATGCAGACAAACAGACATAAGGCTTCAATAACACATAATCTTTATGTTTAAGTTGCATCGGGGCTATGGTTTCCAGATCTAATAATGAGATTTCCTGACTTTTTCCCTGACTTTTCAGGAAATTTCTTGTAAATCTACATCTACATTCTTAATTTAGTTGACATTTAATAATCTTTTCACACCAAGTGATTTACAAATTATGTGTTTTCATTAAGTTTTTACTGCTACAGTTATCAGTACATCCCCGACAACTAGTTTTTATCCCTGTTTTCCTGATAGATGACTTAAATTCCTGACATGTCAGGAATGTTACTTGGTAATTAATATTCGCTAATTCTAATTCACTAATAATAATCACATAGTCATAAATTTACCTCTTTAATGAGTGAAAAAATAAAAATAGAATAAAAATAGTAGGTAATTGTTTTAATATAATGTTAACTTAAATAAATAAATACCTACTTTTTTTACAGGTGACACTTAGAAGAAGGCCTGTTTGTAAGACATACTAGTTACAATAAGCCAAGCAAGACTGATTCAACTACTGATACAAGATGGTATCTAACAAAATCATGGGCCTCAGTACTTTGTCTGCGTGAAAAGCTTTTTTTGCTATCCCTTGGGAACTTTGTTAAGGATGAAAGGACCCTATGTCCTTCTCTGTACCCCTGACAACATGTACCTATGTAAAATTTCATGATGATTGTAACAATTGTTTGTTACACCTCTAAACAAACAAACGGACTTTCTCATTTATAATATTATTAGTAAGGATGTGGTTGCTTTGTTATTATTATTTTTTTACTTTTAAGTTCAAAAAGTAAATGTTTTCTTTGATTTAAATTTAAATTTGTTTTAATCTAACACCTTATAACTACCCTATTATTTTGATAATGCAAAACAACAACATATTGTTGAATTTTTTTTTTGTTTTGTAGATGTGACAGATAGTACACAAAATGAAAGGTTAGAGGTAGGTAGTCAATATTTTATTTTATAATTATATCTAAACCAATACAATTAGGTATATGATTTTAAAGCACAAAGTACAGTACAGCCAGAACTTTTCCATCATGCTCCTTTTTATTTTATTATTACAGTACCTAAAGTTTCATAATCTTGTTTGTCGCTTGGAGCAAAATATTCATTAGGTACTATAATTTTGTTCAATAGCTTCAGCGTTTGTTCCTGTGCACCATCGGGCATGTTCGGTGTTCAAGGGTTAGTTTTTCCAACATCTTTTCTAGCCAATTTAAAAGGTACTTGTGTATTATATTCTGCAATGTCAATATACCTATTGAATTGTATGTATCTGAAATTCAATAAGATTGGGTTAATAACAATTTAGGTAAATAAAAGACTTATTAAAAACCATAGCGGTATTTTGATCTAATAAGTAGTCAGTATATAATGTTACGGCTAATACCCGAAGTACCCGAATAGCTGGCTAAAACTATGTGCAGCCTATGTGTAGTTTGGGGTATGAAGAAAGTTATTTGTATTATCTGTTAAAAAAAATCATCATCATCATATCAGCCGCACGACACCCACTGCTGGGTATAGATAGGCCTATCGGCTACACCTAGTTTTAGCCGCACTTCGGGTATTAGCTGTAACATTATAATTATATACTTATTATTTACCAGCATTCTTGATCACTTTTTTGTTTGTTTCATCCTTTGGTCAGAAAAGAGAGTCATGTTTTCTTGCCAATTATATTCCGTAAGTATTGTAGGTATCTTGAACTGAAATAAATGTAAGTTATGATTGATAAGTCCATACGATAAGTCTTAAGTGTGGTATTTTGATGTAAGTAATATAAAGTTCTTACTTACTTACTTAGTAAATATATCTTATTTATTATTATAGGTATCCATGGCATATGATTGCTGATTATTATAAAGAAAATTAGGTAGGTACTATACTATTCTAATTAATTAGATAAACACATTAAAATTTTTACACAACACAGAGGAAATAATCACCACGTAGTAAGCAAACAATTGACATTAGGTGCATTCCAACAGAATAATCGCTGAGTCATTGATCCATCGAGATAAATATACAAGAGAAGCAAACCTCACTTCCACGCGCCACAAAAAGCGTGTAAGTTTTTAACAGTGTAGGACGGAGCTTTGAAACCACTAAACATTTTTAAGTAAACATATATCTGACTCACTCACACACGTCCCAAAAACAATACCGTCGCCAAGATTAGACAAATACCACAACAAAATTAGACAAAGACCGCGATATCAACATGCATTTTTTTTTTAGAAAATTGTGTTGCCTCCTATGTGAAATTTTACCCCAAAATAATCAATGAAAACAAGAAAAATTTGGCTATAGAATGAAAGTATTTTATAACAAAAGCTATATGACGGCCAACTTTTTGTTTGTGGTCCGATTTCGATGAAACACGGTTCTTAGTACTATTTTGACATGAAAACAGTAAAGCTATGTTGAAAATATAAAAATTTCAAGATGGCGGCCAACTTTTTTTGTTTGAGGGCCGATTAAGGTAAAATTCGGTATTTGTTACTATCTTAACACGAAAATGTTGAAATATTAAAAAATCCAAGATAGCGGCTAACTTTCATGTTTGGGGGCCGATTTCAATGAAACTCGGTTTTTGGGTACTATTTTGACACGAAAATAACAACGCAATGTTGAAAATATTAAAATATCCAAGATGACGGCTAACTTTTATGTTTGAGGGCCGATTTCAGATTTAGAGGGGTAAATTGGGGGGGAGGGGAAAAACTACCATCCAGTGGCGCTCCCACTCCGCGGAAGTACAAAATTATACAGATATATGCATTTGAAATTTCAACTAACAACTTCAATCGTGATTATCTCGGAAACTATGAACTTCCACTGGGGAGGAGTTAGACAGGGGAGGTCACTTTCAACCCCCCTTCCTCCCCCCCAGACCACAACCCTAAATTCCATGGCCCATATTCTAAAGTTTACCCTGTCTTCTTTTTAATCAGTAAAATAATATATTAGTTTTGAACGAATTAATGATTATGAGGGATAGGGGGGGTAAGGTGGGGGATAAGCTACCCTCCAGTGGCACTCCCTCTCCGTGGAAGTGTGTGTACTGTGGTAAGCTTTAATAAAATTTCAAATGCGTATATCCAATAACTATGCATTTCCGCAGAGTGAGAGTGCCACTGGAGGGTATCTTTTTCCCCCCTTACCCGCTATCCCCACATATCCTTAAATTCATGTAAAGCTATTTCTAAAATGTTAACTGATCAAAATAAGAAGGTTAACTTTGGAATATGAGCCATGGAATTTGGGGTTGTGGTTTGGGGGGTAGGAAGGGGGGATGAAAGAAACCTCCTCTGTCCAACTCCTTCCCAGTGGAAGTTCATAGTTTCCGAGATATTTACGATTGAAGTTGTTAGTTGATATTCCAAATGCATATATCTCTATAACTATGTACTTTCGCAGAGTGGGAACGCCACTGGAGGGTAGTTTCCCCCCCCCCCCCCCCACTTTACCCCTCTACCCCCCATAATCATTAATTCATGCAAAACTAATATATTTTTACAGATCAAAAGAAGACAGAGTAAACTTTAGAATATGGGCCATGGAATTTCGGGTTGTGGTTTGGGGGGAAGGGGGGATGAAAGTGACCTCCCCTGTCCAACTCCTCCCCAGCGGAAGTTTATAGTTTCCGAGATAATCACGACTGAACTTGTTAGTTGAAATTTCAAATGCATAATATAAATCTCTATAACTATGTACTTCCGCGGAGTGGGAGCGCCACTGAAGCATAGTTTCTCCCTCCCACTTTACCCCCCTACCCCCCATAATCATTAATTCATGCAAAACTAATATATTTTTTTACTGATCAAAATAAGACAGGGTAAACTTTAGAATTTGACCCATGAAATTTGGGGTTGTCGTATGAAATAGGCCCCTGACCAAAGAAAATATACACTAACGTGAAAAGAAGCGACACTTGCGCATGGGTGCTGTAAAATTGCTCGCGGCTATGTGTGAGTGCGCCGGGCGAGCGCGGGGGTGCCGCGACGCCATCGGGGCGAGGAATCTCCTCCGCGGAGGCACGTGCTATCAGGCTTGCCTAGTTCGCTCGCACCGCGCAATAGTACAGGCAAGTACGACAAACTAAGGTGATAGTGTAGAGCCGCATGCGAGGGCTTTAATCTACTTACTTTGTGCTTTAATCATTCATCGTTCAGGCAATGTAATTTGCTTTTCGTATTATAAATACAATACAGGGAAATATTATTGCTTTTCTCAAGAAATGTGAGGAAATTAATAGAATATTGTACAATGAGGGGTGAAGTGGTAATAATTGTACTTTCTTCAGAGTAATATACATAGTGCTTTATACTACAGAAAATAAATAAATAAGTACTTAAAATAATATTGAATTAAAATAGCTACAATAATTGATTATGGTGTCTTGCCTTTCACCCCGAACTATATATCTATTACACAGACACTGCACATAATAAAGTTTTTGTACTTTTGTAAGTATAGAAAAATATTAAAATACACTTGACCAATTTTTGACATTTTATTTATGCCTCTCATCTATTACCTCCATAGTTTTAAGGGGGGTCGAAAAAACTTAATTTTTTGGTTCCGACGCACCGTGTCCGAGATATTTGCATTTTTGTAATTTTATTTAGAGATTAGGTTAAAATAAATACTGTTCTTTAAAATGTAGTACCCACATACTATTTAAGTTGTAATTAAAAAGAATATAAGTTGATATTAATTGTAATGAAAAAAACTATTTGGGCAAACGAAGAATAAACGTAGAAAAAGTCGCAAATCAAAAATTGTATTAATTTATTGATAGATCAAACATTCTGTAGACAGAATGTTTGGTAATAGCCTTATAAAGCCGAATATGAAATATTCTTAAATTCCGTACGGAATATCGACAGTAACAGTTCCATAGATTTGTATGGATTAGTCATGTAAGGCATTCCGTAACGGAATTCCGTCTCTACTTATAAGTATTTTTGTCAGAGTTCTGTTCTCACTATCCGTCAGACTGTCAGACTTGAAACGATTATAAAACATTCTTAACTTAGAGATCCTGCTAATATTAAAAAAAAAAACCTCCTTCAAAAGCCTGAAAACAAAAATAAGACAGATTTAAAATTAAATAGTTAGGTCTAAAAAGCAAGAAATAATATTCAAATAATTAGATACGCATATCAATTTTGTTTTAATAAAAACAACTTTTTAAAATTTAAAAGCTCCGGATATACAAACTGGGACACCCTGTAGCACCCTGTATAACTGAAATTTTCGAAAACCCTTTCTTAGTGCTCACCAGCTCACCTACACCATGAAAGGTATCTAAAAATGGAGTTTCTACCTTTAGCCCTATATAAATTCCCATACAAACTAGATCGACCTGTAGCACCTTCATAGACGTTTTTTACCCACGACGGACGGAACAGAACGGAGCGGAGGCCGTAATGCATTTGGGGTAAGAGTCTGTGTGTTTGTTTGTTTTTAATAAAATTGCTATGCGTATCTAATGATTTGAAACTGTTTTTTTTGAAAGGGAGTTTTCTTTTTTATCGGTTTTTTATTTTTAAACTTTTTTGTAGTGATGCAACGAATACGAATACGAATATTCGTATTTGCCGAATAGTAGATATTTACCGAATATTCGTATTCGCCGAATATCATCACGAATATTAAAAACAAACTATTTATATTATAACTGAATAGTGAATGCAAACCAAGTTACAGTTTGGCTGTGCACCGTGTATCCGAATGCACCTAAGACGCAATATACTGTTTGTATCTTCTGACGGGAATTACCCTATTATTGAATGAACGAACGAAGTCGAGTTCTCAAGTTGACAATTATTACTTGTTTGCTTCATAGTATAAAGTGCCTAAGAAGTTACAAATGTTGTGATTTTTGAACAAAACTTTGTCAGAAGTTAATTTCAATTATTAAATATCTTAGTAAATAAAGAATACTGTGTATTATTCAATATCATTACCTTGTTGAATTATTCGTATTCATATTCGTATTCGCCGAATAGTAGGATTGATATTCGTATTCGTTAAAGTAGTTTTTGTTGCAACACTACTTTTTTTGTAATAATAGGTGTAAATATTTTCTAAACTTATACTAGTAACATAAATAGTGATGTAACATGAAAAAATAATAATTCTGTTTTACACAATGTTGAAAAAAAAACATGAAAAAAAATATGGCACCGTTGTTTTTTTCTACATTTGTTATTTTTTTTTCAAGAATACAATCTTTGGAAAAGAAGTGATTTATTTAATCAAATCAATAATTATATTAGATTTTATTTTGCGTCAGTGTCTCCAGAAATGAATTAAAAAATTTCCCCAGATCACAATAGATTTTTCTCCAAAATGGTACATTTGTTTGAAGAGACGTTTTTTTTTTCCCAAACGCGGTTTTTTGTTCCTTAAAATTATACGTTGACGATGTAGAATAGATTTTCTTCTTTCCCCCAATAATAAAAAAAATCCACACAATGGGGGAAAAAACCCCCAATCTGGAGACACTGTTCTTCGTCTTAAGTTCATAGGTACTTCAAAGAAATATGTTTTTCGGTCGGTCGGCTTATAAACCGAATGAAGATTTCACCATGCTCGTCCTTGAATGCTGCCAACTGTTGAAAACTTGGTAGGTACTATTCAACCAAAAAAATAATGTAGGGTCAAAAATGAACAGAAAACTATAATATGAACTAATAAGTATTAATCTTTAGCGGAAACGTGTTTTTCAGAAAAAAACACGTTTTTTTCCATGTTTTTTTCACGTTAGAAAAAAAATAGCTTAGCTCGGTGGCGCAGTGGTTTAGCGCCTGGCCCAGCGATTGCGGAAGTTAAGCAACGTTCGCAAGGGTCGGTCATGGGATGGGTGACCAAAAATTTATTATCTCGAGCTCCTCCGTGCTTCGGAAGGCACGTTAAGCCGTTGGTCCCGGCTGCATTTGCAGTCGTTAACACCCACCAATCCGCATTGGGCCCGCGTGGTGGGTTATGGCCCGTCCTCCTTATCCACCCATAAGGAAGGCCTGTGCCCCAGCAGTGGGGACATTAAAAATGGCTGATGGACATAGAAAAAAAATCTGTTTCTTTTACAACACTAAAACCTACCAATATCTCTCTCCAGTCTCTCAATAGAGTACAACCTAACACAATCAAGGCTGCGGTACGCATAGCAATAATTAATTGTCGTTGTCCACATTCGATATCGCGCTTAAATTAACAAAATCGACAATTGACAGTTGGTGAATGCGGACCGCTCGTAAGCGCGCTCACATTTTATTCTAACATCAAATACAAGATGGAATGATTGCTAGAAACTATTTTTACTCTCTAAAGCGATGATTGTAATGAAGAACGTTTGATTATTGAGTCTTGTGAATCCAACATCTTTGTTTTCGAACTTTTATCATCAGCCACCTTTTTTGATAAGCTCAAAATTAATATTACCAAAATACTAACCAAAATAATGCTCTATACTTTTGTTGTGAAGTGAGGAAAAGCTCCTTCTGTAACTAATTCCATCATTTTTTTGTTTTTTTGACGAAATAAAATTTTGACACTCGATTCGTTTGACAGTCACTTGAAACTTTTGACAGGACGTTCACAGTGATTACGTTTCGATGCATGGTCGCTGTAAGCCCAAGATGGCGAGGGTAATGACGTCATGTGTGACGTCATGCTAGATATTGTAAACGCGCTTACGTGCATGCGGACCGGCTGTAATCGCGATAATTCGATATTATCGCTATGCGGACCGCAGCCCAAGTTTCAACACAAAATGTCAAAACTTTTGTTGTGGTTGTGGCAGTGTTGGCGGCAAAGGTATAATATCCATTCTGCTGTTTGTTTTTAGTACATTTGTGAAGTCAAAGAGACTTATTTTTTTTTCACGTAATTGAAAATTTTGTTACTTTTTTCTAATACTAAGGGAGCTTATAAAAAATATTCAGCCAATTTGTTTTTTTCAGACTTTCTCTATTGACTTACATGTGTGTTTGCAGGATCAATACAACTTAGGTATACAACATGTCCATCAACGTTCAAGTCATCCCGCAAGGATTCCCTTTCAGGAAGGGTCGCATCTACTGCAACGTTACTCTCACCGATAGTAAACAAGTAATTGCAGGCGGCTACATCAATATGGAGGTGAAAGAAATGACCATCAAAGAGAAAACTTCGAAAAATTAATATATATGCATATGTACACGTTAATTCTTCAATGCCCGCGGACAACAATAGAAAATTTACGTGTCTCATTTACATTCATGGTTAAAACAGCCTGACTTTTTAAAGAACAACGACCACTTCCCAAACAAGCGTACCTGTCTTTAAAAAAGTGAACACGGCAAAGGAAAAATTATACTTACAGTTAGGGTTGCCAACTTTTTTTGGATCAAATATAGTAGTTTCAAGATTTTTAGTATAAAAATATAGTAGATGGCAAAAAAGTCCAGGTTGCCGTTTTGTATGGAGGATTTTGAAGAAGTTGCATTTTTCATAATTAACTAAGTATTAACATTTTCATTATTTATTCAACAAGCATAAAAACAAGTGTTTAATCACAAAAAATATGATGCAATTACTTATGTGCATATAAGTAATTATATATTCTTTTGTTTATTTGTTTAATTTTACGACTTGAATAAATATAGTAGTTTTTCCTACTATATATTTTTTCAAAAAATATAGTAGGTGAGCCCTCAATATAGTAGGATACTATATTATATAGTAGGGTTGGCAACCCTACTTACAGTACAGTAAAGGATTATGCCGATTTTTCTATACAAGCTAGGCCATGATGCGCTTTGATAAAATTACCAATATACTATAGTAATTTTATACTGATTGCGTGGGAAGAATGTCATTAAAATATAATGCGGGAGAAAAGAGAAATCTCAACCTCAAGGAGCTGTTTACAGTTATAATTGTTTGACATTTTCCTATTATATGACATTTCAAAGTCAAAGTCAATGAGATATGTATGGTCAATGCGCATCATGGCCCAGAATCCGGCATGATCCTTTGAAACTAAAGCCGGCAAGTTAATTATACTTACAGCTTTCAAACAATATGAAATCAGATTTAATTTATCAGAATAATACCTTTCAGAACTTAGCTGTTTTGTATGGTAAATTGGCCCATATTTTCTTTAGAGCATTATATTTACTTTGTCAGTTTGGGATTAAATGATTGATTTGTCAAAAGTTTATTATTTACATTAATTTTAGATCAATAAGATTAGCTTTTATTTTTATTTATTTATTATAAGATTAGCTTTATAGTACGATCATATCAGTGCCAGCCCTACATATGAACAAAGTTTTATTGCTTGGCTAGCCACAAGTTGGGACGGGAATATATGGCGTCCTGCGGGAGCACGCACAGATAAATTATAAGATTACACATTGCCTCGGATTAATTGAATGGACTACGAGTATCTGGGAGATAGTGCGACAACCCTGACGATTATTCTTCGTTGGTATTGCTGTTCTTTGGATTAGTTATCTGGCATTTATAAATTATTAGCTTCTGCTCGTGACTTCGTCCGCGTGGGTATTCGAGAAAATCCTTAGGGAAACTTTGTCCAGGATTTTATTTTATGTTTTAAACCGTAGGCCCGCTTAGAAGAAATATAGTATATGATGCCACATAATAGATAATAATAATAGTTGGTGTTACCTAGTGTTTCTATTCTGTGCTTTTACCGCATCCACAGAATATATAATATGCCGCATCTGCTATATCTATGCATCTGCTTTATTTTCCGTACCCCAAAAGGAAAAACGGAAGCCTTATAGAGAAATACAACACTTTGTAGTCCGTCTGTCTGTTTGTCAAATCAAAAGTTTAATGCGTGAGAAAATCAACTGTAATATTAAAACTTTTCTCCTGCGTTTTTTTCTCGTGATATAGTCACTTGAAGTTAGCACGCAGCAGCACCCGCTGAAATCGCTCTATACAAACGGTCAACAATTTGTGACGTCACTTATGCTACGTTTCAGGCGCTTTATTATGGAGTTAGCCAAGAATTTTCAAATATCTCCCTAAATATTGCGTTTAAGTACATATGTGTCATCATCATATCAGCCACACGACACCCACTGCTGGGTATAGGCCTCCCCTAAGGATCTCCACGACGATCGGTCCTGCGCTGCCTGCGCGCTTTCCGCGACCTTCACCAGATCGTCGGTCCACCTTGTCGGGGGCCTACCCACGGAGCGTCGTCCGGTGCGCGGTCGCCATCCAGAACCTTTCTGCCCCAACGGCCATCGGTTCTTCTCGCTATGTGTCCCGTCCCGCCCATTGCCACTTCAGCTGAGCAATCCTTCGAGCGATGTCGGTTACTTTAGTTCTCCTGCGGATCTCCTCGTTGCTGATTTGATCACGTAGGGAAACGCCGAGCATGGCTCTCTCCATTGCACGCTGAGTGACCTTGAGCCTCCTTATGAGACCCATAGTTAGCGGCCACGTTTCACTGCCGTAAGTCATCACTGGCAACACACACTGTTCATAGACTGTGTGTGACATATGTGCTTGGACGAATGGTTAATTCGTCCAAGCATATGTGTCATACAAAATATTATTTCTTATTCGATTTTATTTCCGATTGTTAAGTGCATTTTATCCAAAAATGAAAAAAAATATCGGTATTTTCTTCTGTGTGATAAAACTAAAATAATCATATTTATTTTTATTTTTCTGTTGCATCATGTTTTTATACGTGTCCGCAGCCTTCAAGCTCAAAACACTATTATTTATTCTGTGCTCAAAATCAAAATCGGTGACTTGTGCACGTTCCCTATTAAAACCCTATAGGTACTCAGATCTAAAATAGATAAGGCCATTTAAGCCACAAAAAAAGCATAAATTCAACATTCGCAAGGGAATCAAAATTCACTGGGTACCTACTTCCCTTTGACCTAGAACAATTGGCAAGTAATATTATCGTGTTAAGGTGCTTATTAAATCCTAAATTTATACGGAACCCCCGGTGGGCGAGTTTGACTCGCACTTGTCCGGATTTTTTTCATTTTACTTACACGCAACATTTTCTTCAAAAATAAAAACATTATTAAGTATATTTAATGACGTCACACGAATCTACAGATACACCTACAGTTAGATAAGTTAGATTACGTTGTACGCAGCAGGTCTTTAGATTAAAACATTAGTGTCGTCGTCGCCAAACCTACCAGGCGAACAGGAGTTTGTAGGAAGTTTCAAAGACAAAGCGTTCAGTGTTTGTGTACGTTCATGAATAAGAATGAGGTGGTTTCAATCGAAGGTGTTGTTGTGACGCGAGAGGGCACTCCTAAGAGCAGTTTAGAACAACGGAGCGGTAATGCATTTCTAGGCAGAGACTCTAAATAATTAAACAACGTGTTACAAAAACTCCTAATGCCGAATATGGTAGAAAGAGACTATCAAACTGAACAACTTTTACTAGGACCAACTATGAAATCGCGAAAAAAAACCAGCTGTTTCAAGAAATTGATTGTGATGATTTGTTTTCGCGATTTCTGAGTTGGTCACATCTACTTTATTCGGCACTAGCGGCCGCCCGCGGTTTCACTTGCGTGGTTCCCGTTCCCGTGGGAATATCGAGATAAAAAGTATCCTATGTTTTAATCTAGGCTATCTACTATCTGTGTGCCAAATTTCAAGCAAATCCGTTCAGTAGTTTTTGCGTGATTGAGGAACAAACATCCAAACATCTAAACATCCAAACCCACAAACTTTCACATTTATAATATTAGTAGGATAGTAGGATAAGGGGTTGCTTTTTAACACGTTGTACAATAAATAAGAATAAAATTACAAAAAGAAACATCGTTCTGTATTTATTTATACCTAAGAACTTAATAGTTTTTGTAGCAATTTATAAGTAGGTACCGTAAAACCTCCCAACTATAATCATAAGGGGCAACTATAGTCCAATGCTCCTACAACGGTCACACATTTTTTTTTCCTAACCAAGGGCTATCTAGTGATCTGTCGCAGAATTACGTGCTATTTTGCAAATCACATTCACGATAACTTCGTCACAGTTTTTGCACGTAGTGAAGTGTTCCAAAATTTAAAACCTACCGGCTGAATGTAATAATTAAAAAATATGAAAAACTTGTCGTGTTTTTTTTACATTATATAACATGTCGGTAGGTACTATAAAGTTGCATAACCACCCAACTAGTAATGTGAACGTTTAAGCTATTACTTTCACGACTATGGATCGTAAAACACTCGTTTGAAAGATCCTATCATTTCAAAAAGCAGTATTAAAGCAGCTTTCTAGATGTTTTAGCATCCAACGCTTTTTGGCGCTATAAACATGTCTAATAAACGTGGACTCGACGAATTCATATTGCATTTACTCGACAATAGGGAATATGCGTCAAAATTCGAAAGTGTAAAAAAAAAATTCGTTATTTTTCCCTGATTTCATTGTGTGATAAAACTAAAATAATACATTATTATTTTTTATTTTCTTGTTCTATGCGTGTCCGAAGCGATCAAGCTCAAATTTATTAAAATCGGTGACTTATGCATATTCCCTATTGCAGCGGTTCCCGAATGGGGTTCCGCGGAACCCTGGGGTTCCGTGAGAGGCTCTCAGGGGTTCCGTTTTTTAAATACTCTTTGCTGACACGCCCATTTGTTTCCATTGATTTTGAGTATTCTAATTATAGGTACAAACATTCACATACATTCAACATGTCCTTCAACCAGTTACCAGACTCTACAGTGGTTAAAGTGGTTTTACTGCCAGTTTTAATGATTTCAACGTACTTTTAGTTAGAAAATAGACATAAAAATTTCTCGCGGTGAGCGCTAAGCGCTTGCCGCGAGAAATAAATTAACCCTAATAAAAAAATAAATCAAAATCAAATGCAGCATGCGAGACTCTCGCGCCGACTTCATCATCACTCGAATGTGCGATAACAACCCTCATGTTTACCTAGGCATCATCATCACACTCTCATTCTCAGAGATCGTTGTAAAATTTGGAATCGCAGAGTCACTAAGAAAGACGTGACTGATCGAGTAATTTCAAACCTCGAAAAAATTTAAATAACAGCAACCCACGATATATTATAATATTTTGGATCTAGTAGAGTCTCAAACTAAAATCTCTCTTCTGTTCAACTTTCGCTCAAGATTCGTTTATCCGTTTCTCTACACACAAAAACTCGCTACGACGCCTAGCACGTGTACTGGAGATAATAGCGTCATCTCTTTTGCTCCTACAGTTATTGCTAACACTACTTTCTCTTTCGTTTTCACATAGTAAGCGACGTCACTTACTTGAATATGGACTTATGGAGACATTTTAGTGCAGTCACACTATGGTACCGCCCCGCGCCGCCGTATCTAACGATTTTTAAATCTTTGACTAGATCTGGAATCAGCTCTCGCTTCACGCTCTATTCACGTCATACCATCTGTTGACCTGCTAGAGCCAATCAATATCAATATTATGGTTTTAATATACAGGGTGGAAATTTTTAATGCCACCTGGAGGGAAAGTACTCTAAACAATGGTGTTGGCGATCAAGCCAACCTCCTTTGTATATCTTTTTAATACCTTTTTTATACTTCATTGTAAAGTACCATAAATAAACAGTTGTCGACAATTACGTCTATTATTAACAAATGGGGATAGCAAATTTCGCTCAAAGGAAACATTCCTTTTACGAGACAAATAGCATTATCGCTATCTTTTTATTTTAAACAACTAGCCAATAATCTGGCTAGGAAAACATCTGCTTCTATTGAGCAGTTAACTTCTGACATGTGCAATTCAACTTTGGAATCCGATCCAAATAATTCTGTTAATAATTTTAGTAATAATTTAAATTACCATTTGAGACAATAGAGGCGTCCTCTAGCGCTAAGCCGACAGTAGGAAAGCCAAACTTTTTAAGAATTGTTCACCAAAATATGCAAGGCTTTTCTGGCAAAGATTTAGAAATAAGCTTATTCTTAAACTCTGAAGATATTGATGTGTTATGTGTTACTGAGCATTGGTTGAAAAAGCACGAATTAATTTTGAGTTTGGATAATTATAAAGTTGTTAGCTCACTTAATAGGAAATCTGCTATAAGAGGGGGTTCACTTATTATTCTACACAATAGTTTGCAATGTAAAGAGCGCAAAGATGTAGTATCCCTCTCAATTGAACGAACCATTGAGTTGTCTTGTGTGGAACTTGATCAAATAATTATAGTATGTGTATATAAACCCCCCCGGGCCAATTACTCTGACTTTGAGTCCACTATGGAGGAAGTCTTAAAAATAACTTGTAGGAAAAATAAAAAAGTCGTGATTTGTGGAGATTTTAACGTCGACATCTTAGATCCTAAATTAGCTAAGTTGTCGAGTAGGTTCATAAACCTATTTAAATCATTTAATTTGCTACATACTTTTAATGAACCAACGCGAATCACACCCACATCGGCAACTTGCTTAGATAATATTTTCTGTAAATCAATTTTGAATTGTATTAAGTCCGACCATAGTGGACAATTAGCCTCTATTGAGCACCATCATGTTCCGTCTAAAAGGAAAATAATGTGTAGGCCAATAAAAAAACACTGTATTGAAAAATTCAGAAACAATGTCACAAGTAAAATTGAAACTTTACCACAACCAAATTTTGAAGCCAATCACTTATATAACCATTTATTTAGCGTAGTCCAAACTGAATTTAGTGAAACTTTTAAACAAAAAGTCATCAAATGTAATGATAGTACGAAATTTAGTGACTGGGCCACACCCGGCATATATAAAAGCAGAAGGAAATTATACGAACTTGATGCAGAGAAAGCTACTTCCTGTGATCCTAACTTCATTGAATTTGTCAAGAAGTATTCACAAACATTCAGAGAAGTTTGTATTCTAGCAAAGTCCAAGTACTTTTCAAATAAAATTAAATCAGCTGATAATAAAATTAAGGCTACTTGGAACATTATTAACAAAGAAACGGGCAAATAAAAATCCAATATAAATTCCTTCTGTTTAAAAAACCTTTTTCTTTAAATATATAAATAGTGAAGATATTATTAAAGCTTTTAAAACAATTAATGTCAAAAAAACAGAAGATCTTTGGGGCATGTCAACAAGCATTATTAAATCAATAATTGATATACTAGCCCCTTACTTGGCTTTTATTTTTAACAAATGTATTGATGAAGGGGTCTTTCCTAACTTAATGAAAAATAGTAAATTGATTCCTCTTTTTAAATTTGGGGATAAAAGTGACCCAGCTAACTTTAGGCCAATATCTATACTACCAGCGCTTAGTAAAATATTTTAAAAAATTATATATTCCCAATTACTAGATTATTTCACATCCAATAACATTCTTCATAAAAATCAGTTTGGATTTTCCAAAGGTAAAAATACTACTGATGCTGGAATTGCACTTCTCAAACATATTTTTGTCGCTTGGGAAGAAAAGCAAGATGTAATTGGCATTTTCTGTGACCTTTCTTAGGCATTCGATTGCGTTGAACACCAAACACTATTAAAGAAGCTAGAACATTATGGTGTCTCTGACAAATCAGTTAGCCTTATGAAATCGTATTTGTACAATAGGACTCAGAAAGTAGTGATTAATAGAACTCAATCTACTGGAGCCCCCACCTATATGGGCGTGCCACAGGGATCAATATTGGGCCCATTGCTCTTTCTAATTTATATAAATGACCTTCCCAATTACGCGAATAATTTATGTGAGACAGTACTATTTGCGGATGATACTTCTTTAGTTTTCAAAGTAAACAGAGGTAACAACTGTTCGGACGAAGTAAATAGTGCCCTCTCTAAAGTTTCATACTGGTTTAATAGCAATAATTTAGCACTTAACCCCAAAAAAACTAAATGTGTAAAATTTTCATTACCTAATGTTGAGCAGACAAAATTAAATATTAATTTAAGTAACGATGAAGTCGAGTTTATTGAGAGTACAAAATTTCTAGGTATTACACTAGATTCTCGACTGCAATGGGATCCACATATTGAAGCCTTGTCAAGTAGACTTAGTTCAGCAGCATTCGCTGTTAAGAAAATAAGGCTTTTAACTGATATTGAAACGGCAAGGTTAGTATATTATAGTTATTTTCACAGTGTAATGTCTTATGGACTGCTATTGTGGGCCTCAGCTGCCAGTATTGAAAATATTTTCATACTCCAAAAAAGAGCTGTTCGCGCCATATACAATCTTCGGCGAAGAGATAGCTTGAGAGAATTGTTTAAAGAAATAAACATCTTAACTTTGGCAGGCCAATACATATATGAAAATTTAGTTTATGTAAGGAAACACTATGGATCATTTCCCAAGAACAGTAGTATTCACCAGTTTAATACAAGAAATAAAGATAAACTTGCCGTTTCAAGATTTAGGCTTGCAAAATCTAGAAGTTCATTTATGGGGAAAGGCATAGCCTTTATTAATAAAGTTCCGCAACAAGTGATTGATCTGCCTTTGCATGAATTTTAAATCCATGTTAAAAAAAACGCTCATGGGTAAAGGTTATTATAAAGTAGATGATTATCTTAAAGATCAACATGCATGGAAATGATGTAACACATAACTTGCTACTATAAGTACTTTGTTGAAGTAATATAATAAGTCTATGTTGTTGCCAATAATCCTGTCACCCTGTTGTAATTATCTGGTAACGATATATTCAAGTTTGTAAATATCGTTACTTATGGCTGTTACAGCTGATAAGTTTCTTGCGCCCGTTCTTCTTGTCAGCTAAAAAAGTCTGGAACGGGTGGTAGGAAAAAAGAAAAACCGCCTTCAAAAAACCTGAAAACAAAAACAGCTTAAAAATTAAATACCTCTAAAAAGCAAGAAATAATATTCGAATCATTCGTTACACATATCAATATTAATAAACACGTCTAATGAAGTCGGGTGGGGCTGGAGGAAAACTTAATTTTTTTCAAAAAGCCTCACCCGACTTCATTAGACGTGTTTATTAATATTGATATGTGTAACGAATGATTCGAATATTATTTCTTGCTTTTTAGAGGTATTTAATTTTTAAGCTGTTTTTGTTTTCAGGTTTTTTGAAGGCGGTTTTTCTTTTTTTTTAAAAAGCTTTTTTATTTTCAACTTTTTAGTGGTAGGTATGTAAATGCAGCATGTAAATATTTTTTAACTTTATATTATAATATTTTCAATGGTAAAATGCCCAGAACTCAATTTCCAAATTTACGCTGTTTGTTTTTGAGGAGTTCCGTTGTATCTTCGTAGTCCAAGTCTAGTCCAGAACGTTGCATCGCAAACCATGGTTTGGTTTGTTTTGGATTGCCATAAACTTACCAAAACCTAAATCGCTTTACATATACTATATGACTTTGAGGAGTTCCCTTGTGTATCTTCGAAGTTCGAAGTCCAATAACAATGAAATTAAATTTTGACCACTCTTGAAGTATACCCTTTCAAACAAAAAAAGAATCATCTAAATCGGTTCATAAACAAAGATGTTATGTCCGAAATTCCATAAAAACTCGTGCGATGGCGAGCTAAATAATTGATATTTTTCAGGATTATGAAAAAACTATTGGCCAGATTTCTGTAAAAAAATTATGGGACCACACACGAACTATGTTCTTTGAGATAAAAAAAGAATTGTACAAATCGGGTTACAACTGACGAAGCTATGTTAAAACATACATAAAAAAAAAAAATAAAAAAAAAATACCGTCGACTTGAGAACCTCCTCCTTTTTTTGAAGTCGGTTAAAAATATAGACGATTCAAAAGTACTTAATAATTAAGTTTATTTGAATAAAGCTTATTTGACTTTGACTTTGACTTTATTTTTGAAAAGAAACATAACTGCATTCAAAGATTTTTAAAATATACGCTTCCCACACCCAGGAATCGAACTGGTTAAAATTCGAAAAAACAACAACCTGTACTTTTATGATATCAATCGTTAGGGTCGAACATAAGGATCAAATCTCTCTAACAAACATGGTAAATTAAATCAAAGGAAAACCATTAAATCTTAACTTATTTTAATTAAACGAGAAAAAACTTATTTTATTGGTTGTTCGAAATGGGCCCCATGTTGCTTGCTGGCAACGAACTAAGATCTTAGTTCGTTGCTTGCTGGTATTTCTCTGGTTCCTTTTCCAAATGTAAAATTCCATAATTTAGATTACTGCTACACGCAGTTTTTATGTCTCATCTATCTTATAAGGAGTCTGCATTACGAACATCTTATCGAAATAGTTCTACATCAAAGATAATTTATTGCGAACTAGGTAGGTACTAATATAACATATTGGATCATTTAGTAAAAGTGTTTTATCTTGTCTTTTATGGTTTTCCTTTCATTTAATTTACCATGTTTGTAAGAAAGATTTCATCCTTATGTTTGACCCTATAGATGATGGATATGATAAAAGTATATGGTGTTGTTTTTTCGAATTGTAGCCGGTTCGATTCCAGGGCGTGGGAAGGGTATTTAAAAAAATTTTGAATGCAGTTTTGTTTCTTTTCAAAAATAAAGGAATGTTTTCTTTGAGTGGAATTTGCTATCTCCATTGTTTAGAGTACTTTCCCTCCAGATGGCATTAAAAAAATGGCATTTTTTTTCACCATATTGTAGCCCTTGCTGAGACGCATCTTTTGACATTTAGTACATTCACGTAGACCCAAAACTCACGGGACCAGGGCAATGTCTCTCTTTTGCTGAAATTGGGTACCTTACCGAAGCGATCGAAAAATCATTTTCAATGTTAAAAATAATCACATTACTGAATACGATTAAAACTGCTTGTTTGTTATAGTCGAAGGTAGTGATACATTATCTGGCTTAGAGGCCCTACTCAAATGCAGTGGCGTACCAATCGGATACGGCGCCTAGGGCAAGCACAGAAGTTGCGCCCCTTCATAAGTTATCTAAATGTTAATTAAACAGATACACAAAATTAAACATGTACACTAGATAGCCAGTTTTAGTCCGTTTCATGCGCTTATCTAGTAATCTGGCTTGCTTACATAAAATAAAACAGCCGCGCAGCGCGATTTTTTGTCAGATTTATCAACTAATCTTGCCTGTCTTTTGTAAAAAAAAGCCACGCAGCGCGATTTTTTGTCAAATTCATTTCGCCTGTCTCTTGAAAAAACGGCCGCGCAAGGCGATTTTTAGTCAGATTCAACTACTAATCTTGTAAACTTGCCTGTCTTTCGCAAAAAAAGGCCGCGCAGCGCGATTTTTAGTCAGATTCAACTACTAATCTTGTAATCTTGCCTGTCTTTCGTAAAAAAAAGGCCGCGCAGCGCGATTTTTAGTCAGATTCATCCACTAATCTTGTAATCTTGCCTGTCTTTTGTAAAAAAAAGGCCGCGCAGCGCGTTTTTTTGTCAGATTCATCTTACCTGTCTTTTGAAAAAACGGCCGTGCAGCGCGATTTTTAGTCAGATTCAACTACTAATCTTGTAATCTTGCCTGTCTTTCGTAAAAAAAAGGCCGCGCGGCGCGATTTTTAGTCAGATTCAACTACTAATCTTGTAATTTTGCCTGTCTTCCGTAAAAAACAGGCCGCGCAGCGCGATTTTTAGTCAGATTCATCCACTAATCTTGTAATCTTGCCTGTCTTTTGTAAAAAAAAGAGCGCGTTTTTTTGTCAGATTCATCTTACCTGTCTTTTGAAAAAACGGCCGCGCAGCGCGATTTTTAGTCAGATTCATCCACTAATCTTACCTGTCTTTCGTAAAAAAAGGCCGCGCAGCGCAATTTTTAGTCAGATTCATCAACTAATCTTGTAATCTTGCCTGTCTTTTGTAAAAAAAACAGCGCGTTTTTTTGTCAGATTCATCTTACCTGTCTTTAGAAAAAACGGCCGCGCAGCGCGATTTTTAGTCAGATTCATCCACTAATCTTGCCTGTCTTTCGTAAAAAAAGGCCGCACTGCGCGATTTTTTGTCAGATTCATCTTGCCTTTCTTTCGAAAAAACGGGCGCGCAGCGCGATTTTTTATCAGATTCATCTTGCCTGTCTTTCGTAAAAAACGGCCGATTTTTAGTTAGTTTCATTCACTAATCTTAACTGTCTTGTTTATTTATTTGTGCATCAAGTTTTACTCTGGATTTACAGTATTACCCAAAACATCCAAGATTATAATAGTATTATAAACATTCCAATAAAATAAAATAAAAATTAGAATAAAATTACAATTTCGATCGATGAAGGCAGAAAATAAATTAATAATAAATAACAATAATTAAAATATAACATCGATGTAAATCAGAGCTCTAGGATAAAATCAGATTAGAAACAAAATAATGAGGGAACAAAATAAAATCATAATCAAATCAAAACAACAAAAAATTCATGAAGACATATAACAATACTTTATCAGAAAATTGACAAGCTTTACCTGCAAAAATATCAGCATGCGGTACCTGCTTTAAAAAAATATTGATAAATAAGTGTTATAGCTCTTACAGTAGGACAATTTTGTGCACCCCGGGTGCGCGTCTTAGTAGGGTGCTGTCTTGTCAAATATAGTAATCAATAATGGTCAAACGCGCCCCCCTATAAATGGCGCCCAGGGCACGTGCCCTACCTGCCACACCCTAGATACGCCACTGCTCAAATGGCCAACATTCTATTCGTTTGAACGCTACGCTTAGTATTAAAGCTGTAAAATAAGCAGTAAACTATAAAATTGCTTGTCTTAAGCTTGTCAATTCCATACAATAATCAAAGTCTGTGATTCATATAAGTTTTCGACGTGTTATTTAATCGTCTATTGCTCATATTTAAGCTTTAAAAGTAAGCGTAGCGTTAAAACAAATAGAAAAGTGGCCATTTGAGTAGGGAGGCTGGTGTACTTGATTTTCTTCCGACTCCCGCATTAAATTTTGTGTCGATTTTATGGATTGACATCATATGGACGTTTAAACCTTTTGTGGACCCGGATGAGGATTTGAGAATAGATTTACATAGTTTGCACTGAGCAGTTAATTTATCAACAGCTTTCTTGAAATATCTCTATACCGGTAAACGACTGCTAAACTCCTCGTACGCTTGATCTGGATTATTTTTCGGCATTTTAAGATACTACTAATCACTTATTTATTACTTATAGGACTCCAAAAGTTACATTTATATTTATTTAACTCACATAAACAACAAAAAAATGCGTAATTTAAGAAAAAACAATTACTACAACTGCACAAGCACAACTAAACATCCCGAGCGGATAGTGTGTAGCATCGCTGACTATTGCCGCCCAATCCCGTCAATCTCGAACGGGATCTCGTCATATTATGCTTCGGGATTGATCCCGAATAATTACACGGGATCTCGCGAGATCGGGATCCCGCGAGATCGGGATTGCATTCCCTAGTCTCAATATTTCTGTGCATCCCTGCTCTATCAGAATTTAGCACTTTCAATTTTACCAAACGGAAACCTTAACCAAACGGATCCCTGAATCGAAAAGTGGTCTTGGAAAACCTACAATACTTTTTAAAGACCTATCCAACAACAACTTACACTATAAAATTGATTAGATTTCTTTCCAATAGAGTCAATAACACAATTTTATTCAACACTCTCAGGTGCCAACCCTAGGTATATACTTATACTACGCTACGACGCAATGTAAATACATATTGGTTTTTCTAAATTGTCGATTTCAAATTGGATTTTAAATTGGAATTACTGATGATTACAAAAGAATTATCCGGATCCTTATCTGCCCATAATTATAATAGTGCCTAAATTATTAGCCATTTTTCTATAGAATGGGAATCCAATCATATTTTGTATTTCTCATTTGACGGCGCAGGTTCTCCAAATAAACCAAACATCACAGTCATTATAGAAAATGCTTAATTCAGTTTCTAGAATAGTTTTAATTATATGTATTATTTATAATATCATACCTTTAGGTTTTATCAGTTCTGCAAAACGGGTAAGTACCTGAGGTAAATTTCTAAAAAGTAAGTCAAAGTCAAAGTCAAAGTCAAATAAGCTTTATTCAAATAAACTTAATTATTAAGTACTTTTGAATCGTCTATATTTTCCTACCACCCGTTCCAGACTTTTTTAGCTGACAAGAAGAACGGGCGCAAGAAACTTAACAGCTGTAACAGCCATAAGTAACGATATTTACAAACTTGAATATATCGTTACCAGATAATTACAACAGGGTGACAGGATTATTGGCAACAACATAGACTTATTATATTACTTTAACAAAGTACTTATAGTAGCAAGTTATGTGTTACATCATTTCCATGCATTTTGATCTTTAAGATAATCATCTACTTTATAATAACCTTTACCCATGAGCGTTTTTTTAACATGGATTTTAAATTCATGCAAAGGCAGATCAATCACTTGTTGCGGAACTTTATTAATAAAGGCTATGCCTTTCCCCATAAATGAACTTCTAGATTTTGCAAGCCTAAATCTTGGAACGGCAAGTTTATCTTTATTTCTTGTATTAAACTGGTGAATACTACTGTTCTTAGGAAATGAATCATAGTGTTTCCTTACATAAACTAAATTTTCATATATGTCTGCCAAAGTTAAGATGTTTATTTCTTTAAACAATTCTCTCAAGCTATCTCTTCGCCGAAGATTGTATATGGCGCGAACAGCTCTTTTTTGGAGTACGAAAATATTTTCAATACTGGCAGCTGAGCCCCGCAATAGCAGTCCATAAGACATTACACTGTGAAAATAACTATAATATACTAACCTAGCCGTTTCAATATCAGTTAAAAGCCTTATTTTCTTAACAGCGAATGCTGCTGAACTAAGTCTACTTGACAAGGCTTCAATATGTGGATCCCATTGCAGTCGAGAATCTAGTGTAATACCTAGAAATTTTGTACTCTCAATAAACTCGACTTCATCGTTATTTAAATTAATATTTAATTTTGTCTGCTCAACATTAGGTAATGAAAATTTTACACATTTAGTTTTTTTGGGGTTAAGTGCTAAATTATTGCTATTAAACCAATATGAAACTTTAGAGAGGGCACTATTTACTTCGTCCGAACAGTTGTTACCTCTGTTTACTTTGAAAACTAAAGAAGTATCATCCGCAAATAGTACTGTCTCACATAAATTATTCGCGTAATTGGGAATAAGATACTTTTTACACAACTGCCCGAAAACGAAGAGAGCGTTGAGGGTTCATTTGTTTATATTTATGTGAGTTTCTTTATTCCACCCATAAACTTGACCATCAACACCATCTAGTAAGGCCTCATTAAAAAGCTAAATAATATGTAGTATGACTAAAAAAGGTTTCTGCCCTGGTTTATTTGACATTAGGCAGAAAAAGGCGTTCTGGCCATAAACTTAATATTCCACTGTAATAGACGAACAGAGTTCGCTTGGCTGCGAAACCAAAAGCGCGTTAGAGTATATATTCTGTGCCAAAAGTGACTTGAGCCTGTGTGTGTAAATTTGTAAACGTGTGCGTGAATTTCAGAGATGCACTGAAGTCCATTTTAGGTTGTCGATAACCATAATGTATTATTGCTCTAATAAAGAAAACACAAACAAGATTTTGAACAATTTTATTTAAATAATTTCTTTAGGTCTCCTTTGAGGCTCCATGCCGATTTATTTAAGACATTTATCCAGTTTAACTTAATCACTGGATTTACAGGAAACCTGGAAATATTGTTAAATTAGTACTTAAGTAGGTATAATTTACCATTTGAAAACTGTCGGTTAAAAGGAGCTTTAAATAAAACTATCAGTGTTCACAAAGACAAACAAAGTTATATTGGAAATCATCGACATGAGTATCGATATCGATAATTTTTGATCAAAATCCACGCTTTATTTTCTCAAGTTCACAGACATAATATCTTTTTATCTAACACAATGACATAATGTTTAGAAATCTGTCTTTATTTGGGAAATAGGCGTTTAATAGCATCATATTAGCATATAACTTAGTGTGTTTGGGAATATATTCAACTAAAATATGAAATACTAGCTTCTGCCCGCGACTTCGTCCGCGTGGATATTAGACGAAATCCTTTTAAGGAACCTTCAACCAGTATCCGGCCAGCCATTTTTACGCAATTAGGCGAGTCCCCATCAAGCGCGCTGCCTCGCGAGGCAAGACATTTGCCGCGTGTGGCGGGCCTCGCACAAGGCTTCCAGTTCCCGTTCCCGCTCCCGC
The DNA here is from genome assembly GCA_928269145.1 of Agriphila tristella. NCBI lineage: Eukaryota > Metazoa > Arthropoda > Insecta > Lepidoptera > Crambidae > Agriphila > Agriphila tristella. Next base: position 22,649,118 of record OV743442.1, read on the forward strand.
TCCCGTTCCCCGTTCCCGTTCCGTTCCCGTCCCGTTTGCGTTCCCGTCCCGTAAACGTCCCGTACCCCTTCCGTTTCCGTTCCCGTTCCCATCCCGTTCCTGTCCCGTTCCCATCCTGTTCTTGTTCCCGTTCCCGTCCCGTTATGTTCCTGTTCCTTTCCCGTTCCGTTCCCGTTCCGTTCACGTTTCGTTCCCGTTCCCATTCCCGTAACGTTCCCGCTGCGTTCCCGTCCCGTAAACGTCCCCTAACCATCCCGTACGCCTTACGTTCCCATTCTTGTTCCCGTTCCGTTCCCGTCCGGTTCTTGTTCCCGTTCCCGTTCCCGTTCCCATCCTGTTCTATTCCCGTTCCGTTCCCGTTTCATTCCAGTTTCGTTCCTGTTTCATTCCCGTTCCGTTCCCGTTACGTTCCTGTTTCATTCCCATTTCGTTCCGTTCCCGTCCGATCCCGTCCCGTACTCGTCCCGTACCCCTTCCGTTCCCGTTCCCGTACCTTTCCCGTTCTAGTTCCCGTTACCATCTCGTTCCCGTTCCGTTCCGTTCCATTCCGTTCCGTTCCGTTTCGCTCCGCTCCGCTCCGCTCCGTTCCGGTCCGGTCCGGTCCGGTCCGGTCCGTTCCGTTCCGTTCCGTTCCGTTCCGTTCCGTTCCGTTCCGTTCCGTTCCGTTCCGTTCCGTTCCGTTCCGTTCCGTTCCGTTCCGTTCCGTTCCGTTCCGTTCCGTTCCGTTCCGTTCCGTTCCGTTCCGTTCCGTTCCGTTCCGTTCCGTTCCGTTCCGTTCCGTTCCGTTCCGTTCCGTTCCGTTCCGTTCCGTTCCGTTCCGTTCCGTTCCGTTCCGTTCCGTTCCGTTCCGTTCCATTCCCGTTCCCGTTCCCGTGCCCGTGCCCGTGCCCGTGCCCGTGCCCGTTCTGGTTCCCGTTCCCGTGCCTGGATGTGCATGTCCAGGTCCAGGTCCATATGTGTCATGTCCACCGTGTTGGACTTCGAAATAAATGTCATTTTTGCAATCGTCATCCCAGAAAACCCCAATAACGACATCTATATCGATTTTTATGTTTACTCACCCCATTTACCCACTAAGGGGTTGATTTTCAAAATAACAAAATATATATTTGCCTATGTATTTTTAGATGTGCTCCTACAAAGTTTAAAGTTGTAATGTCTATTTTATATTATTTTCCATGCAAAATTTGGACTTCATTTTCACCCCTTTAGGGGTTAAATCATGTCCACCGTGGTTGGACTTCAAAATAAATGTTATTTTTGCAATCGTCATCCCACAAAACCCCGATAACGACATCCATATCTATTTTTAGGATTTTTTTAACCCTTTTCACCCCCATTTCATCCCCTTTGGAGTTGAAATCCTAACAAAAACAATATACGTTGCTTTAGATTTCTATCCATAAGCCTAAATTATAAATTTAGCGATTTTTACTTCGAAAATGAAGGATTTTCTTTAATACACAACTTTTGACCCCTTCGGGGGTAGAATTTTGAAAAACGCTGAGACCCGTATTTATTAATTTTCAATCGTCAGCCTAAACACAAAATTTGAAGATTCTAGCTTCAAAACTGAGGGACTTTCATACAAACTTTCATCCCTTATTTCATCCCCTTAGGGATGGAATTTTCAAAAATCCTTCCTTAGTGGATGCCTACACTGTATAAAGTATCTGTGTGCAAAATTTCAAGTCTCTAGGTCCAGCGGTTTGGGCTGTGCGTTGATAGATCAGTCAGTCAGTCAGTCAGTCAGTCATTCAGTTTACGATTTTATATCATCATCATCATCATCATATCAGCCACACGACACCCACTGCTGGGTATAGGCCTCCCCTAAGGATCTCCACGACGATCGGTCCTGCGCTGCCTGCATCCACTGGCTTTCCGCGACCTTCACCAGATCGTCGGTCCACCTTGTCGGGGGCCTACCCACGGAGCGTCGTCCGGTGCGCGGTCGCCATTCCAGAACCTTTCTGCCCCAACGGCCATCGGTTCTTCTCGCTATGTGTCCCGCCCATTGCCACTTCAGCTGAGCAATCCTTCGAGCGATGTCGGTTACTTTAGTTCTCCTGCGGATCTCCTCGTTTCTGATTTGATCACGTAGGGAAACGCCGAGCATGGCTCTCTCCATTGCACGCTGAGCGACCTTGAGCCTCCTTATGAGACCCATAGTTAGCGGCCACGTTTCACTGCCGTAAGTCATCACTGGCAACACACACTGTTCATAGACTTTCGTCTTGAGACACTGAGGTAAGTCGGACGCGAAGATTTTTCGAAGCTTCCCGAATGCTGCCCACCCGAGTTGGATTCGGCGAGAGATCTCTTTCTCGAAGTTGGACCTACCTAACTGGACTGCCTGTCCTAGGTATACGTAATGGTCAACAACTTCAAGTGTAGTGTTCCCAACATGAACTGGAGAGGGTACAACATGGGCATTTGACATAATTTTCGTCTTTTCCATGTTCATCCTAAGACCCACTCTTTGGGAAGCACTACGGAGATCTTCGAGCATTGTGTTCAGGTCTTCCATGGTCTCAGCCATAAGGACTATATCATCGGCAAAACGAAGGTGTGTTAGGTACTCGCCATTAATGTTGATGCCGAGTCCTTTCCAGTCCAAGAGCTTTATATTTATAGCGATTTTATATATTGAGATGAAAATGGTACTTGTACAATCATATTTACCTGTGAAATAAAATAAGTATTTATTTGGGTTATTGTCGTAATTACATTACAATTCAAACAGAACACGACACCATTATTGATTTATGTAATTATAAGAGCCAAATCAACCCGATTGCGATCAAAATAACAAAATAATCGTGCGGACGCTTTTCACCAAGATGATAAACGATGATAAATGAAGTCAAACTAGGTTCTGCTGACATTTTTTTTCAACTCTTTCTCGCACATCGCATAAGCCGTAAGAAACGGTTTCTCACTCGCACCATTGTCCGTCTACTTGAGCATAGCGAAAAAATTTCTAATGGCCGAATACTCAAACGCAACTTAACTTTGAGCGGCTCTCAAACAGCATGCTGTCTTTGTCATATCTTTGACATTTAATGTGACAGGACGACGTTTGAGAGCCCCTCAAAGTTAATTAGCGTTTGAGTATTCGGCCATTAGTCTATGATTCCACCGTAACTTCCTAAATGCCTGAACAGATTTTAATGTGTGAGGTATCGATAGAATCCTTACATCAGTCCCTGAGTGACATAAGCAATAGATTTTTTGAAAAAAAAAAAAAACAATATCTCGGCTGCATGATGCTATTTTGTAATGTGAAATATCATGGTATGAAGTATGAACTCCATACAAAAAATCTTGGGAGTTACAAGACGTGATAAAGTTTGGCTGCTTGCCTTATCATCACTTAACATCAGGTGAGATGAAGGCCAAGAACGATGCCGAATTTTGCAGAAACTAGGTACTACATAAATTGCATTTTTTATAGTAGAAATAAGTACAACATAGAAGTCTTTGCTAGTTAAATGGGTTTAAATAAAGAAAAGCCAATCTATCTTGTCGCAAAAATAGTCTTGTCAGGGTAGTAGGAACATACTGACAATTCAAATTGTAAGTTTATTTGAATAAAGATTGTTTTCGACTTTGACTATGAGTAGAAAACTCAATATCTCGAATAAATACCTGTCCATACATATTGTCACGATGCTATGATCTTAGTTAACGTAGGTGCGACGTCTTGTTTGCGCGTCTTCTTTAATTCTTTGTTATTCGCCGAGTGCTATAATTGTGTCGCTACATCTGTCTTAGTTACGTAAATGTCATTACAGATCCGCTATATAAGCACGGAGCACCCTGCCGTTACGTTTTACGACCGCAAGTACATCAAGTACGCCAATCTGACGTCGCAGCGGTACGGCCGCGCCAACCCATTCTACTATGTCGGGTTTCATATGGAGACTTTGGTCACTTTTAGTAACAACGTTTCTGTACGTATCTACTTATCTTCTTGCTGAGTATTTATTTCTTATTCAATTTGTGAGTATCACTGGTTCTATCCTAATTGACCGGAAGCCCGTAAGGGACGGAGCAATACAAAAGAAAATCACATACGACATATTTCTCTTTCCTTTGTATTGCTTCGTCTCTCTTGGCCTCTCCCAGCTGCCTGTAGAGGGCCCATAAGCGTATCTACGGCCTGAAGACCTAACACGCGCAGCAAAGCGACGTCTGTTATGCTGACACCGCAGTGATGTGAGTGAGACAGATATCGTGAGACCGGTGGCATACATTAATATTAGATTATGATTGCAGGTCGATTTCTACTTCTATGAATTCTTGTCTAATGTATACAAGCGTGGCTTTATAGAGATGCACTTTAAGTGGTGCGATCTTATCCATAAAGACCAATTCTTTGGGGCCCCGATGAGGCAGGGCAAGTTACTTAAACCATGCCCACATCCACCGGTACGTATTTTTGTTAATTCGATCGATTAATTTTACGGGAAGGAATTGAAATTGGCTGCCAGAGACGTATTACGGGACACAGCAATCGATGGCAACAACGACAAGCCAAATTATAACCGATGTGTGGAGACGAATACCATTCAACAGTAGCGTAATGAAGAACGGATTAGCTTGTCACGTAAAGTAGCCATGTAGCCATGACAAACGGCTGATATAAAATAGTAAAAAAAATATGTCCTCAAAAACCTGAACACAAATAAAAATGTATATTTATTTTGTATGTTAATTTAAATCAATTTTGGTGTGTTTGCAGGATCAATACAACTTATACAACATGTCCATCGATGTCCGAGTCATCCCGCCAGGATTCCCTTTTAGGAAGGGTCGCATCTACGCCAACGTTACTCTCACCGATACCAAATTTGTCATCGGAAGCGGCTTCATCAATATGGAGGTGAAAGAAGTGACCATCAAAGAGAAACCTTCGAAAAATTAATATACACATTAAATAAAATAGCTTGATTGCTTAAATTCAAACACAAAAGTTAAAAGGTTTAGGTACTTCATTTTTTTCACGGGCTGAAACTGAACGTCTGTGAAAAACACATCCAATTTAATTGAAGAGGCTTTATTCTATTGAACAATATCCCAAAGAAAGTATATCATTTGTCCTTTCTAGTCTTTTAACTCCCGCATTCGTCTATACGCATCCTTACTAATATTATAAATGCGAAAGTCCGTTTGTTTGTTTGTTTGTTACGCCTTCAAGTCGTAACTACTGAACCGATCATCATGAAATTTTGCATACACGTTGTCAGAGATACAGAGAAGGACATAGGGTACCTTTCATCCAGAAAAAATGTACAGTTCCCGAGGGATAGATAAAATACTATCCACGCAGACGAAGTCGCGGGCGGCCGCAGTAACACATAAATATTTGTATGGACACATCCAATTTAATCGGCCGGCGCTGCACTGGCGCCGCCGTCCATCTCAGCCACTGAAATACGGTGTTATCTGTAGCCCCACTACGTGCGCTGAATTCAGCACTGAGGAAACTTACTTAGACAAGTTATAACTTGTGCACCAAAAGTTCTATAGTTCGCGGACCACAAGTGGACCGCAAGAGCCAAATTATGATCTGCGTGCGACCGACTAGTTAATAATGATTTGCATGTATGGCTTTGTCAAACAAGTCCAATAAGTCCTATGATACTGATAACCGAACTTGTCCCGATCCAGAAAAATGCAAGCTCAAACAACACATGAAATTATTTGTTTTCTACTAAAATAATACTGTTAAATAATGTAATGTTGATGTTCAGTATTTTAAGTTTAGTTTGTCAGAGGAGAAAACGTTGGGAAATGTTGGCTGTCACACAATATTTCAGGTGCGGTAAATCGTCTAGAGGTTTAATGTCAAGTTTATTATATCTGTGGTGTGTATCGGATAGTTTGTATCTAACAGACTTTTACGCAAATTTTTACAATGTAAAACTGTAGTGTAGCCGTCTCGTGTTTTTGCGTAGTTTTATTCAAGCCATTGATTTAGCAGCTTCTTCAAATCAAACTATGAACAACCTAAAATAATAATCAAAATGCATATTCATCACATAAATGTTTTTATTTGGCTTTAATAATAAAAGAAAGTTGTATTGTAACATATAGTTTGCTTAGTAGTTAGTTAGTACTCTTTATTTCCATGTGTAATCGTTGCTTAAAGTATTGCTAAGCTCTTAGAAGTGTATACATAGTATACGAAGTTTTCATGATCTGTAAAAAAGAAACCGTATTATTTATAAAAAATCAAATGCTCCATATAGATTCCTTGGATTAGATTGTACACCGTTTATGGTAAGACATGTTTGAACCTATTATTTTAAATGATCATCTCTGTTACACATGTTTTGAACAAATAAATTATCTTTATCTTTATCTTTATCTTTATCTTTATCTTTATCTTTATCTTTATCTTTATCTTTATCTTTATCTTTATCTTTATCTTTATCTTTATCTTTATCTTTATCTTTATCTTTATCTTTATCTTTATCTTTATCTTTATCTTTATCTTTATCTTTATCTTTATCTTTATCTTTATCTTTATCTTTATCTTTATCTTTATCTTTATCTTTATCTTTATCTTTATCTTTATCTTTATCTTTATCTTTATCTTTATCTTTATCTTTATCTTTATCTTTATCTTTATCTTTATCTTTATCTTTATCTTTATCTTTATCTTTATCTTTATCTTTATCTTTATCTTTATCTTTATCTTTATCTTTATCTTTATCTTTATCTTTATCTTTATCTTTATCTTTATCTTTATCTTTATCTTTATCTTTATCTTTATCTTTATCTTTATCTTTATCTTTATCTTTATCTTTATCTTTATCGGGAGTACCAGAGGGCTCCCATCTGGGACCCTTACTGTTTTTAATATTTATCAATGACATCACCGCAATTATATAGCACAGTAGCGTGTCTATTTTTGCATATTATGTTATGATATAAAAATTTGTAAAGCTATCAAAACAGTGGAAGATGCTGATTTCCTACAAACCTAACTGAACCAAATATATAATTGGTGTGGTAACCATAATATGCTGCTGAACCCTACCAAGTGTTGTCATATTAGTTTGATTAGTACTGAAGCAAATATATTGAACAAGCTTAAGTCTTTAGATCGTAACAAAGGAGCCCAGACGGTATATCGCCGATATTTATTGTAGCCTGCGCAAATGAGTTGGTTACTCCCATTTATTTAATTTTCAATCGATCACTCCAAACGGGTGTTTTTCCAGACATGTGGAAATCTGCGAAAGTAGTTCCCATTCACAAGGCGGATAAAGTTGAGCTCATTGCTAACTACCGACCTATATCAATTTTATCTATGTTTGCTAAAATTCTAGAGGCACTTGTGTACCCTTTCATTCTACATTAGCCATCACCTTTCTGAATATCAACATGGTTTCGTAAAATCTAGGTCAACCTGTACAAATCTAGCATTATTTACCGAAGTCATTGTCGAGGCACTGGACGCAAGTAAGGAAGTTGATGTATTGTACACTGACTTCAGCAAAGCGTTTGACAGGGTTCCACATGACATTCTTCTTTTAAAACTAGCAGCCTATGGCATTACTGGATCACTTCTATCATGGGTCAAATCATATTTGCAAAACCGTAGTTTCTATGTTGTTATCAATGGCTATGAATCGTCTTCACACAGGATAACAACAGGGGTGCCACAGGGCTCTCATTTGGGTCCGCTTTTCTTTGACGCATTTGTTAACGACATTCCGGGTTGTTTCCTACACTCTACGCCCTTCATGTATGCAGACGATTTGAAGATTCTCAAGACATGCAATTCTATTGAGGATGTGAAATTACTTCAAAGTGACATAGATAGGCTAGTTAAGTGGTGCCATGATAACCGTATGGAACTAAATACTAATAAATGTTACCATATGAAATTCACACGGAAAATCAATACTCTTGAATCCGAGTATCAAATCAAGGGTAGCCTAGTACAAAAGACGGTATTACGACGGTACAAAAGTATTAATGACTTAGGTGTTTTGTTTGACAATAAATTAACCTTCACAAATCATATAGAAAATGTTACTAAAAGGGCAAGTCGAATGCTCGGTTTCTTGATCCGCAATGCAAAGGTGTTTAAAAATAATACTGTTAAAATTATTCTATACAACAGTCAGGGGCCCTATTTTTGAATCGCTCGTCTGGCGTCGAGCGCTCTTTTCTACTGATTTTCGTTCGACATATGACTCTATTTCGAACGTTTGAGCCATATGTCGAACGAAAATCAGTAGAAACGAGCGCTCGACGCTAGTCGAGCGATTCAAAAATAGGGCCCCTGGTTCGTAGTTTATTAGAATATTGTAGCGTGGTCTGGAGGCCTCATTATGCTGTTCATTCTTTAAAGATGGAGCGCATACAGAAGCGGTTTGTCTCTAGCTTGGCATATTGGAACAAGATTTCAAAGAAAACACGCTCCTACGAAAAGAGATTGCAATTTTTTAGCATGCTCTCGCTAGAAACCCGTAGGGTTTTACTGGATGGTTCGTTTCTTTTCAAAATACTACAAAATATAATTCATCATCATCATCATCATCATCATATCAGCCACACGACACCCACTGCTGGGTATAGGCCTCCCCTAAGGATCTCCACAACGATCGGTCCTGCGCTGCCTGCATCCACTGGCTTTCCGCGACCTCCACCAGATCGTCGGTCCACCTTGTCGGGGGCCTACCCACGGAGCGTCGTCCGGTGCGCGGTCGCCATTCCAGAACCTTTCTGCCCCAACGGCCATCGGTTCTTCTCGCTATGTGTCCCGCCCATTGCCACTTCAGCTGAGCAATCCTTCGAGCGATGTCGGTTACTTTAGTTCTCCTGCGGATCTCCTCGTTTCTGATTTGATCACGTAGGGAAACGCCGAGCATGGCTCTCTCCATTGCACGCTGAGTGACCTTGAGCCTCCTTATGAGACCCATAGTTAGCGGCCACGTTTCACTGCCGTAGGTCATCACTGGCAACACACACTGTTCATAGACTTTCGTCTTGAGACACTGAGGTAAGTCGGACGCGAAGATTTTTCGAAGCTTCCCGAATGCTGCCCACCCGAGTTGGATTCGACGAGAGATCTCTTTCTCGAAGTTGGACCTACCTAACTGGACTGCCTGTCCTAGGTATACGTAATGGTCAACAACTTCAAGTGTAGTGTTCCCAACATGAACTGGAGAGGGTACAACATGGGCATTTGACATAATTTTCGTCTTATCCATGTTCATCCTAAGACCCACTCTTTGGGAAGCACTACGGAGATCTTCGAGCATTGTGTTCAGGTCTTCCATGGTCTCAGCCATAAGGACTATATCATCGGCAAAACGAAGGTGTGTTAGGTACTGGCCATTAATGTTGATGCCGAGTCCTTTCCAGTCCAAGAGCTTAAAGATGTCCTCCAACGCAGCTGTGAACAGTTTCGGAGAAATAACGTCTCCCTGTCTCACACCACGCTGCAGTTGGATAGGATTTGTGTTCTGGTTCTGTACTCGGATCGTCATGGTGGCATTTTGGTATAAGTACCTCAACACCTCGATATACCTGTAGTCCACTTGGCACCTTTGGAGAGACTGCAGCACCGCCCAGGTTTCCCAATCGCGTAAATAAAATATAATTAACTGCCCTCAATTGCTCGAGAGATTCAAATTTCGTGTCCCGAGGAGAATTCCTCGAGCTCCCGTCACTCCGCTATGTCCTCCTCTACGCAGGACCACTCTGGGTGCAAACTCCGTCGTACCGAGGCTATGTAAGCTTCTTAATGAAAGCTGCGTCGACATTTTTGCAGACTCATTTACCAAGTTCAAAAAAAACTTTTGCGAAGCTTGGCAGAATTCTGTGTAATTTTTTTTGGGTATTTTTTTTAATATTATTTTATTTTATGTTTATATAAAAAAATAGATTGGTTATGTTGTTGTCTCTACGCATGTAGTGTTCACCTTAAAAATTTGTTACACTTATCAACTAATAAGTAGATGTTATTTTAAGCTAGTGTATGTAATAGTGTAAACAAATGCTGGTGTACCTAATAAATAAACAATAAACAATTAGGAAAAAGAATCCTATTAATACTGCCTATACGCTGTGTGGCGTGACTTTAGCAAGAGTTGTGGAAGTTAAGGACTAAGGGGTCATACTGGACAGAAAATTGAACTTCAATGCTCATAAGTACTAAGAAATCAGTATGGAACGCAGCTAGTATGTTGGGTTTTTTTGCGTGAAGTGAAACAATAAAGGTTTTCGAAATGTTCAAACTAAAAAAGTCCTTTTCAACAGTCTTGTACGTAATCGCCTTAAGTTAACAAGAGTTGCATACAGTTGCAGTATATACGTATTGAATTGACACAGCGAGAATTTACACGACACCTTGCCTTTTTAATCTCAGCCTGGTATATCCCGTAGGCAAAGGCACCTTTTATCCATTACGACAATTATTTTTTCAAAATGATATCTTTAAAATATCAACGCTTGATAGCAGATCTAACATTTTAGTCTAGTAAAATCAAAAATAGACAACTTCTTAACCAAATCAAAATGACTGTATAAATGAAATATCCCCGCACCCTGATTATCTAAAAAGAAACTATTTAGCGACCGGTTGCATTTGACATCCATTGCTACTTTTCTTTGGTATGTTTTTTTTTACCCCAAAGAAAAGTAGCAATGTATTACGTTCATCTGTGAACTGCGACCGGTCGCTAGGCGGTTTCTAATTAGATAATCAGCCCGCCGGTATCGAATACGTAAATTATTTAATATTCCAAAGCAAAGAAGCAAATTTGGGGTCCATTAACCTATTGCTAGAATATCGTTTAATGAAACATTGAATAAAATACCTAGCAAATGCAAATTAATGAATCACCTTCAGGCTCTCAGTGCACACTCGGCGTAAATAAAATTAATTTATCTTAAGTTCTACCGATATAGTGTTTGTTTCGTTTCATTTCTAAACTATTTTATCGTCTTAATTTTTTAAATTGTGGTTGTACTAAAATTTCGTTAATATATATATAAGTTTAGTATTTAGTATTGTGGCGTTGTGAACATCTGTAATTGGCAAACATGTTTACAGTGATACTTTTTGTATTTATATTGGAAATGCCAAATGTCTTGCTGTTAATGTACCATTTTATATAAATAAATAAATATCCTAGAAGTACTTTTATTAATGACTAGCTTCCGCCCGCGACTTCGTCCGCGTGCATATTAGAGAGAATCCTTAGGGAACCTTCAACCAGGATCCGACCAGCCGTTTTTACGCGATTAGGCGGGTCCCCACCAAGCGCGCTGCCTCGCGAGGCAAATCGTTTGGATCGTGTGGCAGGCCTCGCACGAGGCTGCGCTCTTGGTCCGGACCCGCCTAATCGCGTAAAAACTGGCTGGTCGGATTCTGGTTGAAGGTTCCCTAAGGATTCTCTCTAATATCCACGCGGACGAAGTCGCGGGCGGAAGCTAGTTTATTACAATTATCAGAATTGAGTCCAGAGATATTAGTAGTATCCCTTGGGATCCCTTGTTTTCGCATAATGGTTTTATACCTAATTTGATTTGGCATAACAGATTTGGCATAATTTTTTTTGTCATAATAATACTTTGGCATAATTGTTTTTTGGCATACTATTTATATAAGCATAATAATCATTTAGACTAATTTGTTTTCGCATAATGTTATTAGGCATATTGTCTATTCGCCTAATATTATTTAGACATAAAAATCAAAAACAATTCGAATACTTAAGTAATTTTACGCACTTATTTATTTTCTTGCAAAAGGGGTATGTATTAAAATGCCGAAAATGTCATTATTTACGACTGAAATATCGACTTATAAAACACCTATTTTCAAAATACCGAAAATCCTAAATATCGATATCCGATAAACCGTAACTTAAAAGATCGATTTATTAAACGAACGATAGTTCGAAATCCCGAAAGTTAGAATGCCGATAGTTCAAAATCCCAAAAGTCTGTTTAGGTCTATAAGTGCGACAACGAGCGAGCGTAGCGAGCGAGGAGGAGGTTAAGTTTCATTGTGACCTGCAACGCACGAGCCGAGCGAGCGTAGCGAGCGTGCCGCGGCAGCGGTCGGCGAAGTGCCAGAACTGACCTGCTGGCATGTAACCCTCAATTAACCTTCAGTTTTTTAAGCTTCGGGATTTAGTATTTTAGTTAAAATGTCCTTTAAACAACCGTTCGACCATTCGATTTTCGGTGTTTCGTCCAAAGGTCTTGTAAAATTAGGTCTTTTCAACTTCGGCATTGTAAATACATACACCTTTAGTCATGCATATGACAAACAATATTTATTTCAAGTGTAAATATTTAGCAATAGCTTTTAAATGTGCAAGTTTCGAAGTGTACTTACTCATTTTTTTTATAAAATTATGCGTTTATAACATAATGCGTGTTTAAATTTATGCTAAAGAATATTATGCTTAAACATGATTATGCCTAAATTAGTTATGCCTTAAACAATTATGCATAAGCTGTTATGACTAAGTAATATTGTGCGTAAACATCATTCGGCGAAATCATATTATGCTAAGTCATATTATGCCTTAAAATTTTATGCAAATTTATAGGGAACCTCAGAATTGAGTCCAGAGATATTAGTAGTATCCCGTTCCCGTTTCTTTATACTTTCCCGTTCCCATCCCCGTTTGGTCCCGTTCCTGTTCCCGGATTCCGTTCCCGTTCGCGTTCGCTTTCGCGATCCCGTTCCCGTTCCCGTTCCCGTCCCCTGGGGCTGAATCATGTCCACCGTGTTGGACTTCTAAATAAATGTGATTTTCGCATTCCTCATCCAATAAAACCTCAAGAACGATATCCTCACCGATTTTTATGTTTACTTACCCCTTTTACTTTCTAAAGGATGATTTTCAAAATAACAAAATATGTGTTTGCCTACTTATTTTTAGACATGCTCCTACGAATTTTAAAGTTGTAATGTCTATTTTATGTTCTTTTTCCAAACATAATTAGAACCCCATTTTCACCCCTTTACTGGTTAAATCATGTCCCTGTGTTGGACTTCTAAATACATTCATTTTCGCAATCACAATCCCATAAAACCTCAAGAACGACATCCATATCGATTTTTATGTTTACTTACCCCATTTACCCCTAAGGGGTTGATTTTCAAAATCACAAAATATATGTTTGCCTATTTATTTTTAGACATGCTCCTACGAAGTTTAAAGTTGTAATGTCTATTTTATATTATTTTCCATACCAAATTTAAACACCATTTTCACCCCTTTAGGGGTTAAATCATGTCGACCATGTTGGACTTCAAAATAAATGTCATTTTTGCAATCATCATCCCTGAAAACCCCAATAACGACATCCATATCTATTTTAGGTTTAGTTTCATCCCCATTTCATCCCCATAGGGGTTGATATACTAACCAATAACAATAAACGTTGCGTTATATTTCCATCTGTGAGCCTAAATTATAAATTTAGCGATTTTACTTCGAAAATTAAGGATTTTCTTCTATACACAACTTCATACCCCTTTTCACCCCTTCGGGGGTAGAATTTTTAAAAACGCTGAGACACGTATTTATTAATTTTCAATCATCAGCCTAAACACAAAATTTGAAGGTCCTAGCTTTAAAACTGAGGGACTTTCATACAAACTTTCATCCCTTATTTCATCCCCTTAGGGATAGAATTTTCAAAAATCCTTTCTTAGTGGATACCTACACTATATAAGGTATCTATGTGCAAGATTTCAAGTCTCTAGGTTCAACGGTTTGGGCTGTGCGTTGATATCTCACTCAGTCAGTCAGGACTTTGAATTTTATATATATAGATTCGGAAAATCCTAGACAAAAGGATAGGAAATCTTACAAATTGGAAAAGTTCCATATCAAACTCGAACAAGAAAAATGCGGTGATGCGAGCTGGCTCCTGAGCTCTCGCAATCATGAATGGAATGATATGCCTGATCCTTCTTTCGTTCACATTCTCCCAGCCACTGCAGTAGATAGCTGTTGCTGTTTCTGTAGACTGGAAATAAACAAAAAATCTATAGGTACTGTAGGCTTAATTTTTTTTAATACCACTGAACATCAAACAACAAGACCACCAAAATCTCTTAAACGCTTCAAAATGTACTAATAATGCGTGATATATCAAAGCTCGAAATACCTAATGTATATATAAAAAAACTTAAAAAAAATCATCAGACAAAGAATTGACAGTTCAAATCAAGTAAGGTGTTTTAAGTTTCGTTGGAAAAAGAAAATAAACTTGACTTCCTATAAAGGTAAATAAAAACAGAACTTACCATGTGTTTCAATTTAGAAGAAAACCAACAAGGCAAGAAAATATGGAGAACCACACCGACACAAAATATTGAATGGTGTATGTTGAAGCCGTAGCCCTGCAAAAGTAAAGTCACATTTTATTGTTACAGTAGGGCAATAATGTTTTTTGCCAAAGCATTTATTAAAACAAACTTAGGCAATTTCTAGTTAAGTGGAACTTGAAAAAAAATTAGAGAGTAACCACTTACAGCAACCGAAGTATACAGTAGCGATCCAATTTGTATCATGGTACCCACAAATGCTATACCCAGCCACATGCCGAATGTTTCTTGTATTAATGATATATACCTGCCGTATTAACGTTTAATTAATCATTTAAAGTAGAAGTGGGGAATGATAGATCACTATCACGTGATAAAGATGACTAACCTATACAATCTATCCTGCTCAATAGCTAAATTGACAATTCCATCATATTTCGTGCAATCATCATCTCGTTTAAATGTTTTCTCCAACTGTTTACAGTACATCGTCATCTTTAAGCAAGCATGGCTAGTAGCTATACAAAGGAACCCATCATAAGAGGCATAATTGTAACACACCAAACAGAATACCAAAAAATAAATAAATAATATCTCGAAATACGGTGTGTCATGTCTTTGCTCTGGTTCTATAAATGGTATCGATTGTAGGTCGTGGATGTTATATCGCTTTGGCTGTTCATCATGTATATAGCTATAGATAGTCAAAATAGTCGCCATTCCAGGAAATGTAGAAATCGCCGTGAGTACAGCAAAAACCCAGAGGTCGTCTATCACGAATTTGGAGGATTTTATCGAAGCTGCAGCAAATTCTTTGAGATCTTGTGGGAGACTTTTGTAAATTTCATAGTCACGATTGATCTCGTCTAATATTTCTTTTGAAGCCACTCTCTTGTAGAACATTAGATAAGCCTGGAAAAGATTTCATTAAGGATAAAAGTATTGCACGATTATTTTCAACCCTGCGGCAAACGCAAGAAAAGTGTAGATTTTTTGTCGTGGTATGCAGGATAGGGCATTTCCGGTTCGTAATAAAAATATGTTATTTAGTAGTAGTCGTAGCGCCTCCTTCTTAGACTGGACGAAAATCCTAAATACCCGCTTCCTTTACCGTTTTAACGGCATTTTGTGAGCCATTTGGGCAACATGACTTTTCCGATGTATAAAAGGCTGCTGAATTCGATTCTGAATGTTGCCAAGCCGAATTTTATTTAGTTTTTTTCAAGCGTGTTTTGCTCCTATAATGACTTGATTCAAGAAAATATATCTTTATTTCTCTACAGAAAATCCTCTATAGAATTAAAACTATGAATATTTGCCTCGAAAAAAAAAACACTGGTAAATAGCCCAGTTATTTCACTAAACAGAGTAATAAACATATTAAACATTTTTGTCTAGTAACTGTGTTAAAAAACTAATTTGTTTTTTCAAAAATCCTCTACAGAATTAAAACTATTAAAATTTACCCGAGAATAAAAATACTGGTGAATAGCCTAGTTAATTTACTATAAAAAGTTATAAACTTGTTAAACATTTTTGTTTAGTAACTGTGTTAAAAAAATATTTTGATTCGCATGGCGGAATTTTCTATAAATTGTTTTTTTTCGAAAATCCTCTACACATTTAAAACTATGAGGATTTGCCCGAGAAAAAAAACTGGTAAATAGCCCAGTTATATCACTATATAGAATAATAAACTTGTTAAACATTTTTGTCCAGTAACTGTGTTAAAAAAATATTAGTGTCGCGTGGCGGAATTTTCTCTCCTCGAGCCACATCTCATACTTTCGGTACCGGGACGGACTTTCGGTTATCAAAATTGAGTTCAGCGACCCTCATAACCTATTTCAGGACACCTCACACGACCAGAATCGAGTTCGAGAGAATAAGATAAGGCTCCATTTTGGCCGCCATCTTAAATTTTGAGCAAAGGAGCCAAAATTGGGCCTTGCATCATTCAGAACCGAATTTAGCAGGCTTTTTTACTTCGGAAAAGTTATGTTGCCAAAATGGTTCACAAAATGCTGTTGAACTTGAAAACTTTAATTTGAACTACCAGTCTATCTTCCTCACGCGTCGCGGAGCGAGCCTACGTCACGGTAATGTTATCTTTATTTGCGTGCGCATCCGCATCTCAGGCTTTACGCCTTTAAATTACCGCTGTTACAAGACCAAAGACACAGAATAATGAGTGCATTGATACCACATTTTCCTATTTCCGACATAAGTTGTGTGAAAACTAACCAAACATCAAATTTTTCCGACTTACTAAAACTGATTGGGAACTTACTGAAAATTCTTTAATTACCTTAGTGATAGCTCCGACGATGGGCCCAATAATGCTGGTATGAGAGATAATGTCAAAGATATTCCCTTCCAACCAAAATTTGTAAATATCCATGTAGGCAATAATAATCAGAGGGAGTGAGTAAATAGCGATGGCAGCTTTTTGGGAACAGAAGAAATCAATTTTGTTATAAAGGAATAATATACTTTTCTATTTTAAGTTGACAAAAGCAAAAAGAACAGCACATGCATAAATATAAAAGAAGAGGTGCGGGTGCGGAAGGGGGGCAAGGGTGCGGGTTCGAATTCTGTCTGAGCTGCTACGGGTGAGTCGATTTTTTCTAGTATTTTTTTTAATTATATTAATTCTCTTTATATGAACATAGCATTGTGAATGCCTAAAATCAAATTTTTTAATGATCATCTTGAAAAAGCTCACTATGTTCAGCAGATTTAAGAAAAGAAAATATTTTAGTATCATCAGCATATAATAACGTTTAAGAATGATAAAAAAATAATCCTCATTGATAAAAATGTTAAAAAGAAGAGGACAGAGATGAGATCCCTGTGGGACGACAGAAGTTATCGGAACAAAGCTGGATGTATAGCCTTTCACTGCTACTGCCTGGGATCTGTCACGCAAATAAAATGTTAACCACTTCAGAAAATCGCCGTCTATATACCGATATTCTCAAGTTTCGTTATCAACAAATTATGCGAATTTTTGTCAAAAGCTTTCAAAAAATAGGTATACATGGCGTCAACTTGGTATCCCATTTCCATAGCTTCTAATGTTAATTCTTTAAAAACTTCGACAGATTGGTTTCTGTGGAACGTCCAGAAATAAAGCCCTGCTGACTTGATATTATCAGCGGTCTAAGTACAGGAAATAGAGAATCTTATTTTTTTTTTTCAAAAAGTTTAACTTTGTGTTCTCTTGGAAAGCTCATTATTTTGACCACCTTCTTCGAGATAAATCGGAATTGCTGTAGGACAGAGTACCTACGCGAGCAGCAGCGGCCGGCTAAGTAAGTATAAGTACATTATATAAATCTATATTTGTCGTGTCGTGTTTAGCTATGTTATTAATATTATTGTGAAAACTTTAATCGTGTAGTTTGAAAATGGATCCAAATTTTTTACCGTAGGTACCCCAAAAACCAAGGTGGTGGTAGTAAAATTTCGTACGGCTTTAGACTCCAAAGCTTAGAGCAAGACGGGCTTCGAAGCCGGCGTTTTGCTCTAGGCTTCTAAGACTACGAAAAAAATCCTTTGTGCATTTAAAGGAAAGATTTGGTTGCTGGTGGTCCGCCATTAGTTTATCATTTGCCCAAGTGGCCCATGGTCTCAATAAGTCTGTGCATCCCTGCTCTATCAGAAATTAGCACTTTAAATTATACCAAACGGAAACCTTAACCAAACGGATCCCTGAATCAAAAAGTGGTCTTGGAAAACCTACAATACTTTTTAAAGACCTTTTCAGCAACAACCTACACTTTTGATGAGATTTTTTTTTCAATATAGTCAATAACACAATTTTATTCAACACTCTATTTTGGAGTACAGGTGCCAACCCTACGTATATATACTTTGCTACGACGCAATGTAAATATATATATTGGTTTTTCTAAATTGTCGATTTCAAATTGGATTTTAAATTGGAATTACTGATGATTACAAAAGAATTATCCGGATCCTTATCTGCTCATAATAATAATAGTGCCTAAATTATTAGCCGTTTTTATAAAGAATGGGAATCCAATCATATTTTGTATTTCTCATTTGACGGCGCAGGTTCTCCAAATAAACCAAACATCACAGTCATTATAGAAAATGCTTAATTCAGTTTCTAGAATAGTTTTAGTCATATGTATTTTTTATAATATACCTTTAGTTTTTATCAGTTCTGCAAAACGGGTAAGTAGTTACCTGATTTCTAAAAAGTAGGATACTTTTTAACAACTGCCCAAAAACGAAGAGTGTTGAGAGTTCATTTGTTTGTATTTATGTGAGTTTCTTTATTCCACCGTAACTTCCTAAATGCCTGAACAGATTTAGATGTGTGGGGCATCGATAGAATCCTTACATCATTCCCTGAGTGATAGCAATAGATTTTTGAAAAAAAAAGCAATAACTATCTCGGCTGCATGATGCTATTTTGTAATGTGAAATATCATAAAAAAGCAAAAAAAGTCTTGTTAGGGTAGTAGGAACATACTGACAATTCAAATTTTAAGTTTATTTGAATAAAGATTGTTTTCGACTTGGACTTTGAGTAGAAAACTCAATATCTCGAATGAATACCTATCCATACATATTGTCACGATGCTATGATCTTAGTTAACGTAGGTGCGACGTCTTGTTTGCGCGTCTTCTTTAATTCTTTGTTATTCGCCGACTGCTATAATTGTGTTGCTACATCTGTCTTAGTTACGTAAATGTCATTACAGATCCGATATATAAGCACGGAGCACCCTGCCGTTACGTTTTACGACCGCAAGTACATCAAGTACGCCAATCTGACGTCGCAGCGGTACGGCCGCGCCAACCCATTCTACTATGTCGGGTTTCATATGGAGACTTTGGTCACTTTTAGTAACAACGTTTCTGTACGTATCTACTTATCTTCTTGATGAGTATTTATTTCTTATTCAATTTGTGAGTATCACTGGTTCTATCCTAATTGACCGGAAGCCCGTAAGGGACGGAGCAATACAAAAGAAAATCACATACGACATATTTCTCTTTCCTTTGTATTGCTTCGTCTCTCTTGGCCTCTCCAGCTGCCTGTGGAGGGCCCATAAGCGTATCTACGGCCTGAAGACCTAACACGCGCAGCAAAGCGACGTCTGTCATGCTGACACCGCTCTGATGTGAGTGAGACAGATATCGTGAGACCGGTGGCATACATTAATATTAGATTATGATTGCAGGTCGATTTCTACTTCTATGAATTCTTGTCCAATGTATACAAGCGTGGCTTTATAGAGATGCACTTTAAGTGGTGCGATCTTATCCATAAAGACCAATTCTTTGGGGCCCCGATGAGGCAGGGCAAGTTTCTTAAACCATGTCCACACCCACCAGTACGTATTTTTGTTAATTCGATCGATTAATTTTACGGGAAGGAATTGAAATTGGCTGCCAAAGTCGTATTACGGGACACAGCAATCGATGGCAACAACGACAAGCCAAATTATAACCGATGTGTGGAGACGAACACCATTCAACAATAGCGTAATGAAGAACGGATTAGCTTGTCACGTAAAGTAGCCATGTAGCCAAGACAAACGGCTGATATAAAATAGAAAAAAAAACATGTCCCCAAAAACCTGATCACAAATAAAAATGTATATTTATTTTGTATGTTAATTTAAATAAATTTTGGTGTGTTTGCAGGATCAATACAACTTATACAACATGTCCATCGATGTCCGAGTCATCCCGCCAGGATTCCCTTTTAGGAAGGGCCGCATCTACGCCAACGTTACTCTCACCGATACCAAATTTGTCATCGGAAGCGGCTTCATCAATATGGAGGTGAAAGAAGTGACCATCAAAGAGAACCCTTCGAAAAATTAATATACACATTAAATAAAATAGCTTGATTGCTTAAATTCAAACACAAAAGTTAAAAGGTTTAGGTACTTCATTTTTTTACGGGCTGAAACTGAACGTCAGTGAAAAACACATCCAATTTAATTGAGGATATATATATAATATCCCAAAGAAAGTATATCATTTGTCCTTTCCAGTCTTTTAACTCCCGCATTCGTCTATACGCATCCTTACTTCCTTACTAATATTATAAATGCGAAAGTCCGTTTGTTTGTTACGCCTTCACGTCGTAACTACTGAACCGATCATCATGAAATTTTCCATACACGTTGTCAGCGGTACAGAAAAGGAGATTGGGTACCTTTCATCCAGATTTTTTTTTTTTTACAATGTTAAACTGTAGTGTAGCCTTCTCGTGCTTTTGCGTAGTATTATTCAAGCCATTGATTTAGCAGCTTCTTCAAATTAAAGATACTGGTTAATTATGCAAACTATGAACAACCTAAAATAATAATCAAAATGCATATTCATCACATAAATGTTTTTATTTGGCTATAAAAAAAAAAAAAAAAGTTGTAACAAATAGTTTGCTTAGTAGTTAGTTAGTACTCTTTATTTCCATGTGAAATCGCGTTGCTTAAAGTATTGCTAAGCTCTTAGAAGTGTATACATAGTATACGAAGTTTTCATGATCTGAAAAAAAAAACAAACCGTATTATTTATAAAAATTCAAATGCTCAATATAGATTCCTTGGATTAGAGGGTTTTTCTTATTCATACAAACTCACTTATAATTGTCAATTAATGGCTTTATGCGAGATCGGTCTGTAAAGTCTAAATTAGCATCTTTTGGTGACTATTGCAGCACAAAGTGCGGATAAGGTCCACAAGTGGATGGAGTGTAAACGGCCTTTTCAAGTGCATTCGACAAAGTCGACAATTAAACTCTGTTGTCTATATTTTGCAGCTTTATACCTTGTGGGTCGCTCTTGCAATGGTTTGCAACGTACATACCTAACCTATCCAGGACACCTCAAACAGAGATTGTATATTGACGTGATTCCAATGATTCTTGGCAGAGTCGGGCGTCGGGCGTACCACAGGGCTCCCATCTGGGACCCTTACTGTTTTTAATACTTATCAATGACATCACCGCAATTATATAGCACAGTAGCTTGTTTATTTTCGCATATTATGATAAAAAAATCTGTAAAGCTATCTAAGCCGTGGAAGATGCTAATTTCCTACAGACCGATCTGAACCAAACATATAATTGGTGTGATAACCATAATATGCTGCTGAACCCTACCAAGTGTTGTCATATTAGTTTGATTAGGAAAAAGAATCCTATTAATACTGCCTATACGCTGTGTGGCGTGACTCTAGCGCGAGTTGTGGAAGTTAAGGACTTAGGGGTCATACTGAAAAGAAAATTGAATTTCAATGCTCATAAGTACTAAGAAATCAGTATGGAATGCAGCTAGTATGTTGGGTTTTTTGAAGTGAAACAATAAAGGTTTTCGAAATGTTCAAACTAATAAAGTCCTTTTCAACACTCTTGTACGTAATCGCCTTAAGTTAACAAGAGTTGCATGCAGTTGCAGTATATACGTTTTAAAATGATACAGCGAGCACTTACACGACACCTTGCCTCTTTAACCTCTGCCTGTCCCGGAGGCACCTTTTCTGCCTTTACGTCTTTTTTTTGAAAATGATATCTTTAAGATATTAACGCTTGATAGCAGATCTAACGTTTTTGTCTAGTAGAATCAAAGATAGATAACTTCTCAACCAAATCAAAATTACTGTCTAAATGAAATATCCCCGGTATCGAATACGTAAATTATTTAATATTCCAACGCAAAGAAGCAAATTGGGGGCTCATTAACCTATTGCTAGAATATCATTTAATGAAATTGTATAAAATACCTAGCAAAAGAAAATTTATGAATCACCTTCAGCCTCTCAGTGCACACTCGGCGTAAATACAATTAATTTATTTTAAGTTCTACCGATATAGTGTTTGTTCCATTTCTAAACTATTTTCTCGTCTTTGGGCCGATTTTTCGATCCTCGGATAAAGGGACCAATAGGTATCTAAAGAATAAAGTTATTAGTCTCTTTATTCATCTGTTAAGTGATTGTCAATTTTTCAAGCAATATTTATTCTTTGAATAACTAACTGACCGAATATCTCATCTGTGGAAACGCTAACTTCACGAAGTTGAACCAAATATAGACAATGAACGAATGTTAGAACAGGACAAACTATTTCTTTTATTTTGGACATCTGGCAATCAGTCAAACAAAAGAAGGGTCCACCGTCATTCAACAATATGAGGTTGTTTGGATGTGCTGTATGTGGACGCTGTGGTGTGGTGTTTTTAATTGTGATTTTTCGATTCAAACTAAGTGATGTAATTAATTACTTACTATGGAAAGCAAAAAAGTGTTCTGCGAAATTCAATCTAGGATTCAAATGCTTGTGAGTTTAGTCTAGTACTATTATTTATTCTGTGGTTTAGTTTCTGAGAGGTATGTCCCTACAAGCAAATAATAAAATAATAGATGTGAAAAAAAGAAATTCTTTGTTTGTTTAGTTTCTATCAAAGAATGTGCAGGGAAGAATATTAAAACTTCTCTCAACTCGGGTAGAATTTCATCAATTCTTTCTATTTTATTACTTGGATTCATATAACTCATTTATTATGACTTCTTCCTCGATTCCCATCTCGTCAAGCGTTTTAAAAATATCAACTTTACAACAAAAAGCACAAAACTAACCTCAAACTTACTGTTTATCAGAGAATAAGGCGTTTATCAGGGAATAATTCTATCTGACCCTTTGAGGGCCAGATAGAATTATTCCTCAGATAAGAGAGTTATTCGTGGAATAAGGCCTATTTGACGATTGAACAACAGATGTTTTTGCTATCTGTTGAATAAACCCTATCTGTCTGTTTATCTGAGGATTGAAAAATCGGCCCTTAATTTTTTAAATCGTGGTTGTACTAAAATATCGTTAATAAGTTTAGTATTTAGTATTGTGGCGTTGACAACGCAAAAGACATGGAACATAAGTGAGGTGATCTTGTTCTTTAAAAAGGGTGACAAGTCCCTCTTAAAGAACTATAGACCCATCTCGCTTCTGAGTCATGTCTATAAGTTGTTTTCGAGAGTCCTTACGAATCGTCTCGCTCGCAAGTTCGACGACTTCCAACCTCCCGAACAAGCCGGGTTCCGAAAAGGCTTTAGCACCATAGACCACATCCATACGCTGCGGCAGGTTATACAGAAGACCGAGGAGTATAATGAGCCACTTTGCTTTGCGTTCGTTCGCGAAAGCCTTTGATTCGATTGAAACCTGGGCGGTGCTGCAGTCTCTCCAAAGGTGCCAAGTGGACTATAGGTATATCGAGGTGTTGAGGTACTTATACCAAAATGCCACCATGACGATCCGAGTACAGAACCAGAACACAAATCCTATCCAACTGCAGCGTGGTGTGAGACAGGGAGACGTTATTTCTCCGAAACTGTTCACAGCTGCGTTGGAGGACATCTTTAAGCTCTTGGAAAGGACTCGGCATCAACATTAATGGCGAGTACCTAACACACCTTCGTTTTGCCGATGATATAGTCCTTATGGCTGAGACCATGGAAGACCTGAACATAATGCTCGAAGATCTCCGTAGTGCTTCCCAAAGAGTGGGTCTTAGGATGAACATGGAAAAGACGAAAATTATGTCAAATGCCCATGTTGTACCCTCTCCAGTTCATGTTGGGAACACTACACTTGAAGTTGTTGACCATTACGTATACCTAGGACAGGCAGTCCAGTTAGGTAGGTCCAACTTCGAGAAAGAGATCTCTCGTCGAATCCAACTCGGGTGGGCAGCATTCGGGAAGCTTCGAAAAATCTTCGCGTCCGACTTACCTCAGTGTCTCAAGACGAAAGTCTATGAACAGTGTGTGTTGCCAGTGATGACTTACGGCAGTGAAACGTGGCCGTTAACTATGGGTCTCATAAGGAGGCTCAAGGTCGCTCAGCGTGCAATGGCGAGAGCCATGCTCGGCGTTTCCCTACGTGATCGAATCAGAAACGAGGAGATCCGCAGGAGAATTAAAGTAACCGACATCGCTCGAAGGATTGCTCAGCTGAAGTGGCAATGGGCGGGACACATAGCGAGAAGAACCGATGGCCGTTGGGGCAGAAAGGTTCTGGAATGGCGACCGCGCACCGGACGACGCTCCGTGGGTAGGCCCCCGACAAGGTGGACCGACGATCTGGTGAAGGTCGCGGAAAGCCAGTGGATGCAGGCAGCGCAGGACCGATTGTCGTGGAGATCCTTAGGGGAGGCCTATACCCAGCAGTGGGTGTCGTGTGGCTGATATGATGACGATGATGATGATTGTGGCGTTGTGAACATCTGTAATTGGCAAACATGTTTACAGTGATACTTTTTGTATTTATATTGGAAATGCCAAATATGTGTTGCTGTTTGCTGTTAATGTACCATTTTATATAAATAAATAAATATCCTAGAAGTACTTTTATTGATGATTCGGAAAATCCTCAGCAGCCTAGACAAAAGGATAGGATTTCTTACAAATTGGAAAAGTTCCATATCAAACTCGAACAAGTAAAATGCGGTGATGCGAGCTGGCTCCTGAGCTCTCGCAATCATGAATGGAATGATATGCCTGATCCTTCTTTCGTTTACATTCTCCCAGCCACTGCAGTAGATAGCTGTTGCTGTTTCTGTAGACTGGAAATAAACAAAAAATCTATAGGTACTGTAGGCTTAATTTTTTTTAATACCACTGAACATCAAACAACAAGACCACCAAAATCTCTTAAACGCTTCAAAATGTACTAATAATGCGTGATATATCAGAGCTCGAAATACCTAATTTATATAAAAAAAAACTTAAAAAAAATCATCAGACAAAGAATTGACAGTTCAAATCAAGTAAGGTGTTTTAAGTTTCGTTGGAAAAAGAAAAGAAACTTGACTTCCTATAAAGGTAAATAAAAACAGAACTTACCATGTGTTTCAATTTAGAAGAAAACCAACAAGGCAAGAAAATATGGAGAACCACACCGACACAAAATATTGAATGGTGTATGTTGAAGCCGTAGCCCTGCAAAAGTAAAGTCCCATTTTATTGTTACAGTAGGGCAATAATGTTTTTTGCCAAAGCATTTATTAAAACAAACTTAGGCAATTTCTAGTTAAGTGGAACTTGAAAAAAAATTAGAGAGTAACCACTTACAGCAACCGAAGTATACAGTAGCGATCCAATTTGTATCATGGTACCCACAAATGCTATACCCAGCCATATGCCGAATGTTTCTTGTATTAATGATATATACCTGCCGTATTAACGTTTAATTAATCATTTAAAGTAGAAGTGGGGAATGATAGAACACTATCACGTGATAAAGATGACTAACCTATACAATCTATCCTGCTCAATAGCTAAATTGACAATTCCATCATATTTCGTGCAATCATCATCTCGTTTAAATGATTTCTCCAACTGTTTACAGTATATTGTCATCTTTAAGCAAGCGTGGCTAGTAGCTATACAGAAGAACCCATCATAAGAGGCATAATTGTAACACATCAAACATAATACCAAAAAATAAATAAATAATATCTCGAAATACGGTGTGTCATGTCTTTGCTCTGGTTCTATAAATGGTATCGATTGTAGGTCGTGGATGTTATATCGCTTTGGCTGTTCATCATGTATATAGCTATAGATAGTCAAAATAGTCGCCATTCCAGGAAATGTAGAAATCGCTGTGAGTACAGCAAAAACCCAGAGGTCGTCTATCACGAATTTGGAGGATTTTATCGAAGCTGCAGCAAATTCTTTGAGATCTCGTGGAAGACTGTTGTAAATATTATAGTCACGATTGATCTCGTCTATTATATCTTTTGAAGTTACTCTCGTGTAGAACATTAGATAAGTCTGGAAAAGATTTCATTATTGGATAAAAGTATTGCACGATTATTTCCAATCCTGCGTCTAACGTGTGAAAAGTGTAGATTTTTGTAGTTGTTCACAGGATAGGGCATTTCCGGTTGTAATAAAAATATGTTATTAAGTCGGAGTCGTAGCGCCTCCTTCTTCCTCCCATCCCGGCCGTCTCCGTCGCGGAGCGGGTCTACGTCACGGTAGTAGGCAAAAGTTATTTACATAAAGTCATAAATAAACAGTATTTTTTAAAATCTTTCTAATGTCAACTATATCTCAATCTCTTGTAAAAATAATAAAAATGTTGAGATGTACTGTTTAAAATTTTCGCCTTTAAATTATCGCTTTTACAAGACCAAGCCACTGTATATTTATGTACAGGAATAATGAATGCATTCATACCACATTTTCCTATTACCGACATAAGTTGTGTGAAAACTAACCAAACATCTAATTTTTCCGACTTACTAAAACTGATTGGGAACTTACTGATGAAAATTCTTAAATTACCTTAGTGATAGCTCCGACGATGGGCCCAATAATGCTGGTATGTGAGATAATGTCAAAGATATTCCCTTCCAACCAAAATTTGTAAATATCCATGTAGGCAATAATAATCAGAGGGAGTGAGTAAATAGCGATGACAGCTTTTTGGGAACAGAAGACAACAATTTTGCTATAAATATACTTTTCTATTATAAGTTGACAAAGCAAAAACAAAAACCAGCACATGCATAAACATTAAAGAACTTAATATGCCTAACTATACTTCTTAAGAGTAACGACCCAAGGTGTAGTATGTAGAATGATACAGAGACAGAAAGCAATGTGGAAAGAGTAGCGTGAGAGATAGGGCAGCAAATAAAACAACATAAATATAAAAGAAGCAATAAAATCAAGCAATATAAAAATATAATATAGAAGTACACTAAGTAGACATAATTTTATTCAGTTAATACCTAAGAGTGTTAGTTGCAATCTTTCCATCGCTGGGTTTGGATACATTAGCCCAAATACAAGCCCAGTGGCGACCTTCCTGTAGGTTTCATGGAACGGCTTGAAGATGTACTCTAAAAAATACTACAACTGAGAACAGAGTTGCTATAAATAGGGTTAAGAATATGGAATGATTGAGAAATAAATAATAAAGCATGAATATTAAGGTAACTACTAATTGAAATAATTATTTGATTGATTAGGAACTAAATCAGAATTCAGTGCGTCTACCATGTCATGGATAATTTAGGTAGAAAATGCAGACTCGAACTTAATCGATTGTTTACTAGTGCGCTGAATAGAATCGTAAGGAGTTTAAAAATGAAATAATATTAGGCGTTTGTAGCGACTAAAATAATATGAGGAATATTTGCCGTTTGTTTCCCAGGCTTGCGTTGGCTCCTCGTAGACATCCATATTGCTTGTTAGTAATGAACTTATACTGGCGTCAGGTTGAAAGTTACGTGGCAATACAAAGATTTATACAGGTGGTGGTTAAAAAAATATATCCAACTGCAAAGTAACCAAAGGCCGTGCAGTTGACTTGCTTTTCCGATAAATCCCGCATCTCTAAACTTGAATAAATTCACTAGGTGCGGTTGACTGTACCAGACCTACAATTCATATTTTTATCTCATCCTCCTTAATATTAAGTAGAGTGTCGAAGTGTTTCTCTTCACATTGGTGAGATGGCGCTGATCTTCAGCGGAAACGTAAAAAGTATTAGAAAATTTCGCCACATCCATCAGCGGCTTGGTAGCATAATTGGTAGTGCATTGGGCCGGAATCCTAAGGGTGCGGGTTCGAATCCCGTCTAAGTTGCTACGGGTGAGCCGATTTTTTCTAATATTTTTCATTATTTATTCATCTTAATATAAAAATAGCATTGTGAATGCAAAAATCTAAAAGTTTAAGGAAAATAGTATTAAATATTTTTTATACGTCCTATTAGAATAAATCAGTCAATATAATTATGAAGTTCTGCACGAGTTGGACAGTTCCACGGTACTTATTAGAACTCCATTGCCCTTTAATCTTCGGACTATGAATCTTAATGACTACGATTATATTTTCGTACTTATGTTACAGAACAATTAAAGTAATTTTCATTATTTATTGAAAATATACTACCCAGTTGTTAGTGGAATGTTATCAGGCTTTATAATATTTTTCCAGGGTTGTATGCATGGTAGTCTCTGTACAATATTCAGCTTTTTAAAGGGGTAATAAGTAGGTACACCAAAAATAACCTGTTTATAATTATCGTCGAAAGCTGAAATTTTTAATAAAACTTTTAGCATTCGTCGATGTACAAGATGTTTGGTATAAGGTAATTGTACATTTAAAGTCAAATAGATAGAGTACCATTGCTAACCCTGTACAGTGTTAATACATATCAACGAAAGCTGAAAGTTTTTATTTATTACTTTGTCGTAATTACAAAATGCACCAAATTAGTTACATGCTCTTATAGTGTAGTTACGTTCGTACATACATATAATATATTACACACACACACACGCATACAGCCTGGGATGTTGACTAATGAATAAAATAACGAAATACTAATAAAAATTGTAAACATATTTAGAGTAGCTTGTATACCTCTTGGTTCTATATATTGCATATTATTTGTTTTTTAACCCTTCAAAGTTGGGTGGACAAGCCCATTTAAAAAGTATAAAATTTATTAAAATAAATGATACCTTTAATTCGTAAAATGTATAGCAAATTTATCTAAGAAACCATTTTGATAAACACAATATTTATTATAGCTGCCGAACAAATTTCCTACGCGTTGCATACAAACTACTGAGGTGTGACGACATAATTCAGTAGCCGTTAGTATGGAGCGTTTTTGGGCGAGTCCATTTGTGTGCATTTTACACTGTGATATCTCGGGCAGTTTTCAAGCTAGCGAAATAATTATTTTACCAATGTTTCTTTTTTTGAGAGGTAATTTATGTAATATAAAATAAAAAAGGAGCTCGGTGGCGCAGTGGTTTAGCGCCTGGCCCAGCGATTGCGGAAGTTAAGCAACGTTCGCAAGGGTCGGTCATGGGATGGGTGACCAAAAATTTATTATCTCGAGCTCCTCCGTGCTTCGGAAGGCACGTTAAGCCGTTGGTCCCGGCTGCATTTGCAGTCGTTAACACCCACCAATCCGCATTGGGCCCGCGTGGTGGGTTATGGCCCGTCCTCCTTATCCACCCATAAGAAAGGCCTGTGCCCCAGCAGTGGGGACATTAAAAATGGCTGATGGACAAAATAAAAAAGTTGTCAACATCCCAATTATTATTGTAACTAGTCTGTTGCAACTTCAAACTGCAAATTCCGTAGAATACCTGGGAACTAATTAAATATACTATCTGAAAAGAATAACTAATTGCCTCGAAGTTAGGAACACTGGAAGGACAAACTGCTGGTGCTATAAATGGCGAATAGCGGAAAGTGTTTACTGAAAGAATTATTATTAGACATCGGATTTTATGCATTTGCATATTTGCATATGCAAATACATATAACTCTCTAATTACGACGTTATTGCATATTTTAGCCTTTTTTCCCAATCGTGCATATTTCGTTTAGTAGCGGGGGGTATGTAAAGGGACGAAGCCTCTATTTAAATCAATAGAAATACCTACTGAAAACAATGATCGAACTCGCCAACGCCCTTCCTAATTAAATATCAGAAAAGATTTGTAAAAAAATAGACGCTTTTTTCCGTACAAACCCGAGTGTTGAAGACATGAAGGACATAAATGCCTACATCAATGGCACAAATCGTACCCTGCCTAGACAGGTAACTCCAGAAATAGCGCCTTATTTTAAATTTTGTCCAATAACGTCAGTTGATGTAGGGAGGTTGTTTTCAGTGTACAAATTGATTAATAGGTGACAAACGTCACTGCACTCGAAAATTTGGGAAAAATACTTATACAAATAATACACAAAACTGTGCATCACTTCAAGAATATTTTGCTATTTTTGTAACGTCTTTAATTAAAATTTAAAATGTTTTTTGATTTTGCATTGTGCATTTTTTGGGCATTTCAACTGTTTCTAGTGCATATTTCAATCTATTTTAGTGCATATTTGCATGCATATTTTGGCACTTTGTTAGTGCATATAATCCGATGTCTAATTATTATTTTAAATCAAGATTGTCAGAGTGTGAATATAGAGAGAGAGAAGGTTGCTAGAACTATGAACGTACCTAAATGTTATTGTAGAACACATCTATTCAATCCGGCAACTGCGCCCGTGGGTCCAGTAAAAAGTGGGTGCAGTCGCCGGATCGAATCTATGTGTTCTATAATAACAATCTCTTTTGGTCAGTTGCGCCTGATATACATTTTAATTTTGTAGTTAAATCGCAGAATAGATATAAGTTACCGTACTGCCGTTTTTTCTCGCTCACCAGTCAACTGCCATGCATGCCTAGACTCCGCCTTCGCTACCGCTTATCGCTGTTATCACGGCCTCACCTTAAGTTGGAACTCGTTACAACTCCTGATTTATTTGATGTCTGCGCCATGGTTCTCTGAGTTATGTCAGTGGAAATT
Source organism: Agriphila tristella (assembly GCA_928269145.1). Lineage (NCBI taxonomy): Eukaryota > Metazoa > Arthropoda > Insecta > Lepidoptera > Crambidae > Agriphila > Agriphila tristella. The sequence continues at coordinate 22,679,835 of OV743442.1, forward strand.
AAGAATTACAATAATAATTAAATGTATTCACATTTCTTATTTAACTTTGTAAGAAATTATCTGTCTTACACAATATTCTTCTGACCAGCCCCCCTACTCAAATGACTATTCTTAAAAAAATAACGCTAGTAGAATAGAATGGCATTGTGATTCTGTTCTAATAGCATTAATTTTAATAGAATGACCATTTAAATACAGTCACGATAGAAATATTTTAATAGGCTGTGCGTATATCTTAAAATAATATCTTGTGCGTACCTACATGGGTAAGACGAAAATTATGTCGAATGCCCATGTTGTACCCGCTCCACTTCATGTTGGGAATACTACACTCGAAGTTGTTGACCATTACTTATATCTAGGTCAGGCACTCCAGTCAGGTTAGTCCAACTTCGAGAAAGAGGTCTCTCGTCGAATCCAACTCGGGTGGGCAGCATTCGGAAAGCTTCGAAAAATCTTCGCGTCCCACTTACCTCAGTGTCTCAAGACGAAAGTCTATGACCAGTGTGTGTTGCCAGTGATGACTTACGGCTGTGAAACGTGGTCGCTAACTATGGGTCTCATTAGGCGCCGGCTACACGTCGTGGTAAATACCGTGATCCAACGCCATAGAGCAAATTTTAACCATGGAAAGTAAAATATTGAATATTCCATACAATTTACTTTCAATGGTTAAAATTTACTCTATGGCGATGGATCACGATAAATATCCTTCGATCAGATACCCAAAGGATAAAGCCCGCCATACCAGGCTAGGCGCACTCCGCGCTTTAGGTACAAAGCTACAAGTAGGTAGCGGGTCCGTCCGGACGGACTAATTTCAGAGGGCTACGCGTGCCGGCTGGGTCGCACATTAGCAGTTCGATTTCGATACGTACACCATCTTTTTTTAAACGAATTGAGTTGTGATTTTTATGATTTGTTATAGAACAATTCGGCATGTTTACCATTTGACAAATCACGCGAGACTAAATGACAAGTCGTGAGTAATGGGGGACTTGCAGTGTTTTGGGGGAGTTTGAGGTGTGCCACGAAAGCCACTGTCATGCAATATCCTACGCGTCTAGCCGTCGCCTTAGGAGGCTCAAGGTCACCCAGCATGCAATGGAAAGAGCCATGCTCGGCGTTTAATGGAAAGAGCCATGCTCGACGTAATAGCAGTAAAATTGAAACAAATTTATAATTGTCTTGCTTTTTCATATTTTTAATAATGTTTATAAGATACATTTTACATTTTTCTTTCAATAGGGTTATTTATTAAGACCCTTAATGCTGCTAAATAAAAAAAAATGAATGCTGCTAGTGCTCAAAGAAAGAATTTTTAGAATACTACTGCAAAAAAATCGTTCTGCAGCTCAGATCAGTGATGATAAAGATGTGCTCTCTATTATATTTTTTAGTACAAAAAAGGCCGCGAAATTTTCCTAATACCTAATAATGAATTGATTTTATGGCTGTAAACTTTCAGAAAATTTTATTTTCAGGCAAACAGACAGATAGACCACCAAGTGATTTTATAAGAGTTCCATTTTCACTTTTCTACAAAATAAAAACGATTGTGATTGTAACAGGAATTAGGCATAAAAAGACTAAGGCTGAGTTGCACAACTTTAACGATAACAAGCTTGTTAAATTACCGGTTAAGCACAAGTTAGCCAAAAAAAGAGGTTGCCAGCCAGCATGATGTCCTTTGACAAAGTTTGACGTAACAAATAGGTAGCATTATCATTTGACGATAACTTTAACGTTGACAGCGTTTTGGTGCAACTCACACTTAGGAAAACAGTTACAATTCGATAAAGTTCGGTGGAGTCCCTGTGTCAGCTATCGGCAGACTAACGACACTTATTGAATGTGTTGGTGACATCGGAATTCTCATATGCAAAGTAGGCAGAATGTGTTAAAACGACGGCACCGAAAAAAATCTTCTATCTGGGTGACATTCGACACACACTGACAAAAAAGTGCTCCGTATATTTTACATTAGCGTCACCGTCGCAAAGTTGCTTGTTTATCTGTTTTTTATCCTTACTAATATTGAATATACTTTGGAGAGTGTGCGAGGGAACTGCACGACCTTGTTCTTCCAGCCCCATTCCACTATCGGTGTACCAGACGCAGGTTAGCATATCACCCTTACATATAGTAGATACTCCAAGGGTCCGCACCAAGCGCTTTGCCAATACATTACTTATGCGAACTGCTAAAGAATGGAATGCGCTGCCTGCTCATGTGTTCCCCGATAGTTACAACCTTGGTCTCTTCAAGGCAACTGTGAATAGGTATTTCCTGGGCAAGCATGCTACATCTTTAGACCACATCCTGTTTACCAACAAAAAAAAAGATGAGATATCAACATCAGCCGCCATTTTACTGTGTTACTCAAAATATTAAAATAAGTCACTTATCCTATGCCCTTGTAAAAGTTGCTTAACCTCCGCAACCGCAGGGCCAGGCGCTTAACCACTGCGCCACCAAGCACTTCAGATTAGATATAAAAGAAAATATTTTTTCAAGGCATGTTTATCATTATAACATTCCAGAATCCAACATGATTAGAAATTAGTGTCCGACCGAAACTGGGATTCCAACCGAAACCGAAACCAAAACCGAACTTTCGGTCCTGGTTCCAGTTTCGGCCGAAACCGAAACCGAAACTAATTTTCACACATTAAGTTGACGTATTTTTTACACTTTCATGGTTGGTTGGTGGTAGAGCTTGTTTCAAGCACGCTAAGGGTGGACGGAAACACTAGTCGATTGTCATACAAACGATATAATTTTGAAGCCTTGGTTCTCCGCCAGGAATTGATCGAGCTGTGATCTGATGATGGTTATCTAGGGAGCGAATGGAGGAAATTCAGATCGCTATATACCCCCAACTGATCTGATCAGCATTCTAAGAGCTAATTGAATTAGTTTAAAATAATAACTATCTGGATTTAATTTATTCGTTCCCTGGATAGCAATCATTAGATTACAGCTCGGTCAATCCCTGGTGGGCGGAGAACCCCATTTCTACGAAAATCAACTGGTGGTTCTAATTATCATCATGATGTTTATAAAAACACAGTAATATAAGTATGTAACAAAAATCGTCAACAAAAAATATCATAATAATCAAATAATCAATATGTTAAACTTACTTTTGTAAATCAACTTTTTGGTAATCAATTTAATTTATTGTTTAACAATAGTCGTATGAATAGTTTTTTGTTGTGTTTGTCCGAATAGACTATTGACTAAGCTTTTGAAAAGTTTCGAGATGACTAGTCCACGAATTAGACGTTTGGGGAGGAAGGGGGAGAACAGCTCTAAACACCTTGCTGACCCCCAACTGTCATCCTCACCTGCACGCGGTCCTCCCTGCTGGATAACGAACGAGGCTCTGGCGACCGAGCAATGGTGGTATAACCACAAACCCAACTGGGCAACTAGCTGGAAGAGGTCTCAGTGGCCTTGGGGTCCAAATAACCCCTAAAAGACTGGTGCAGAAGGCAACGGGAAACCATTGCACTATATTCCCATGAGTATCACTATGGCTTTGAATGAAAATGATATAGTTTTGCGGTCATGCGATCCGGCTGACGCCCGGCGCCACCAATCCGGGTATGGTGGTGTGAAATATACTACCGGCCATGTTACCGTGATGAATCAGGCGGGACATGGAAAGCATGTTACTGATACCTTTAAAGTCAGAAAACCTCATTGCATTGGGACATGGAATGTACGCGGCCTAAACCAAACTGGCAAAACGGAAATTGTGGAAAATGAGATGAAAAGAAAGCGGATAAGCATACTGGGACTAAGCCAGACACATTGAGAGACTCTGGATACTTCTCTACAGAAATGGGGAATAAGATCTACTTCTCAGGCTCTGAAAATGAGAGTTCTAAAAGCGTTGCATTTATAGTTCCACCTAATATAGACAGACATGTTATAGGGTATAAACCTATTAATGACTGAATTATTGTCTTGAGACTCAATGCAACCCCATGTAAAAATTAATCTGATACAGGTTTATGCGCCGACAGCACAGTCTAGTGAGGAAGATATTGAGAGTTTCTATAACACAGTAGAAAAGACACTTAATGAATTACCAAAGAAAGAGGTCACAATTGTGCTTGGTGATTTTAACGCTAAGGTTGGATCAACGAAAGACGATGAACATCTGAGACGAGTAGTCGGTAAATATGGAATTGGTGATAGAAATGAAAGAGGAGAACGCCTGCTGCAATTCTGTAGCGAACAAAACCTCACAATCACCAACACGTGTTTTAAACATCACATTCGACGACTGTATACCTGGAGATCACCTGGTGACAGGTACAGAAACCAAATTGATTTTATTCTAGTTCAGAATCGCTGGAGATCGGCAGTCATGAATGCTCTAACATATCCAGGAGCTGACTGTGGCAGTGCACCCATCACCACCACCACCAACTGCTTGTTATGACTCTTCGCCTCCGTCTGAGAAAAATTGAAAAACCAAAAAGTGCCTCCAGTTTGCACCATGTAGACACTCAGCGTTTTGAAACAGCTATGGAAACCAAGTTGCAGCAAGATGTACTTAATTAGACAACGGACCCGGACACTGCTTGGAAATCTCTCCAAGAAATCATTAGACAGACAGCAAAAGAAAACACAATTCCGAAAACTCCAATGAAGGCCTACATTTCAACGGGCACAGCTGATGTCATTGTTCAAAGGAGATAATTAAAACAGAAAGGCCTGACATCGCAGGACAATATTGACCTCTATGCTCGACTGAGTGCAGAAATCCAGAGGAGATGTCGCAAGGACTACGATCAGCACCTTAATAACATCTGTGAAGAACCAGAAAGGAATGCATGGAAGAATGAGACTAAAGATCTCTTCACCAAAGTAAAAGAACTCACTAGATCTCGCCAAGTAAAAACATGTACCATAGCAGATGAGGCTGGAAATATACTCACCGAAAAAGGGCAGGTATTGGACAGGTGGAAGAGGTACTGCACCCTGCTATATGACACTGGACAACCTATCCAAAAGGGTGAACAAAATCCATCACCTCAAGAACCGGATATACTTTTGTCAGAAATGGAATCAGCCATAAAAAGTTTAAAATGGTGGTAAATCCCCCGGTAAAGATGGCATCCCCGCAGAACTGCTTAAAAATCTGGGGCCAAAAGGTACTAAACAAATACATAACATCTGCAATGCTGTTTGGAGGTCCAGGAGGTGGCCTGTTGAATGGACAGAATCTGTGTTTATACCTTTACACAAAAAAGGTTCTAAGAAGGATTGTAGCAACTATAGAACTCTGGCTCTCATACCCCACATCAGTAAAATACTCCTTTATATTATAAACCAAAGGCTTAAAACTTTCCTCAATTTTCAAATTCCAGAATAACAAGCAGGATTCGTCAAAGGCAAACGTCAAAAACGTCGAACGAGAGAACAAATTCTAAATGTCCGACAAATAATTGAGAAAAGTCGTGAATTTGACAGCCCAGTAATTTTACGCTTTATTGATTACACCAAAGCCTTTGATTGTGTGCAATGGGAGAGATTGTGGGAGGTACTATTAGAAATGGGTACACCTGAACACCTAGTAGATTTAATTAAAAACCTCTATGTTAATAACCGCTCCTTTGTTAAAATTGGCACCGACTGTTCAGAAGTGTTCCAGACAAAACGAGGAGTGAAGCAAGGTTGCATACTATCACCATTGCTCTTCAATATATATGGGGAGTACATCATGCGGAAAACCCTTGAAGGCTGGAAGAAGGGGTTTGTGATTGGCGGAAAGCGTATCTCTAATCTCCGCTATGCCGATGATACGGTACTGCTCACTACATCTATTGATGACATGAAGGACCTTCTGCACAGACTAGAAATAGAGAGTAATGAACTAGGGCTGGCAGTGAATAAACAGAAAACCAAACTAATGGTGGTAGATCGCGCTGGCAAATTGACAGGTGCCCACGAATGTATCCAGGGAATCGACAAGGTGGACAATTTTATCTATTTGGGAGCTCAAATAAACAGTGATGGCAGCAGTGTTCCAGGGATCAAGCGCCGCATTGCTATGGACAAAGACGCGATGACACGTCTTCAAGTCATCTGGAAAAACCGTAGCCTAGGTTTTCGTACTAAAATGCGCTTAGTGAGAGCTCTGGTCTTTCCCATCTTTATGTATGGAGTGGAAACATGGACCATACTAGCCAGAGAGAGACATAGAATAGATGCATTCGAGATGTGCTGTTGGAGGCAAATGCTTGGGATAACACAAACGCACAAATGTATCTATCCTAACACAATTAAATGTCAAGACTCGGCTGTCCACTATCTGCTTACATCGCGTACTCTCATACTTTGGCCACATAATGCGAAGAGGAGATGAAAATCTCGAAAAGCTGGTCGTGGTTGGTGGAATAGAAGGCAAGAGAGCCCGAGGTCGTTCGCCAACCAGATGGTCTGACCAAGTAAGAGAAGCAACCTCCTCAAGCAAATTCCATCAAGCAGTGAGAGCCACCATGGACCGAGACCGATGGAGACAAATCATAAAAGCAGCCGGTGATCACGATCCTTAGTTATGAGGGAACGATTAAGAGAGAGAGTCCACGAATTATAAAACTTAGATGTTTTTTCACAATTAAAATCAATCTTGTAGCTGAAGGTATACACATTAAAACACGTAATATATCAACTCAACACAAACGCGCTGATTCACGTCTGCTGGCGACCTCCGAAGTTAGCCGATTGACACACGACAATTCACGAGAACCGAGTTTCGGTTGAGCCGAAAGTTTCGGCCAATATTTGGCAGAAACCGAAACTGTGACCGAAACTAGATTTTCTTGCCGAAACTTGCCGAAACCGAAATTTCGGTCGGTCACTATTAGAAATACTTACTTGTAGCAAATAAACATCTACATAAAGTCAAAAGTTTCTAATCGGACCTCAAAACACAATGTTAACATATTCACTAATTAACCAATCATAGTTATGAGGCCTACGGACACATAATACATAATACTAAGGGAGATTTTATTATTCGGAACTTCTTATCTAATCCACGTTGTCAGCGGTCTGCGGAGGGGTGTTAAAATTAACGAGGCGTCATAACATAACAGTATTGCCCATTTTGTGCCATTTTAATTTTTTACTGCCCGACCCACCTGCCGTTTGGTTTAATGAGGAATATCTTCACGATTTCGGATAAGAAGGGCGAATAGCTTGAAATGGGGTGAAAACAGATTACTTGGGTATTAACGAAGCTGTTATATTTTTTTAAGATAATTTGGATAAGTTTGACCGATATAGCAGAAGTATTATACTATCTTCCTATAGAATAATCACTATAAATGTATCTACGACGATGATGGTTTTGTTGATCATCTAACCTGGCGAAGTTTTACCAATAACTACCTATCATCATCATCATATAGGTCAACCTATAGGTTGCCAGAAACTAAGTTTGATACGAGTATGCAGGGTCATTTTCTATTCACCATCCAAATTCTGAGGATGTGTTCAGTCCACGAAACTGAACAACTTTCTCTAAAGAACACATGGCCAAATATGTAAAAAGAAACGACAACTCCTACAAATCAAAGAGATCACATGATCACTTAAGTATGGGATGACCCAAATAATTATGTAGCGAATTTCGACACATGTTTCTTAGAGAAAGTTGTTTAGTTTCATGGACTGGACACATCCTTGAAATTCGGATGGTAAGTTTAGAATGACCCGCACCCTGATTATCTAAAAAGAAACTATTTAGCGACCGGTTGCATTTGACATACATTGCCACTTTTCTTTGGTATGTTTTTTTTTAACCCAAAAAGAAGTAGCAATGGATCACGGTCATCTGTGAACTGCAACCAGTCGCTAGGTGGTTTTTAATTAGATAATCAGCCCGCGGATATTGTGTGTGACAGAACAATACTTCGAAAAGGGAACACAGTATTTACATTAGTAGAATATTAATTATTTTACTGTAACAATGATGATCCTTTTTAATTGTAATTTTCAAAAACAAAGGAAGGTTAAATTCCACGGTATCCAACTAAGTTTATGACGGTAGCTTTCTTAGATGCACCTGGATCAAGTTTCCAGCAATCGCTCGCATGGATGGTTCCGCTTTCAGTCGTAAGTTATTTTCAGGTTCAGATGTGAACCGGAACTCTCGGAGGATGGTCGCTAGCAGAGTCTTCTCCAAGGCTATGGCGTATTTTTTGCCTGAAATACAAATGATGCCAACAATATTGCTTAGCCATGTTTGTTGAGCTCAGTAGGTAGGATCAACTTGTTTGAATATGTCATCAAGTAGAGTAGGGTTACGTTTTTCGCTAGTTTTAGAACAGGGATAAATTTCTAAAACCATCTGAGTAAGTACATACCTTCTGGTACGAGTATAAGAATTTTCTAACTAAACGATACGAATACGCAACTGCAAATAATCTCGCCAGCGTTGAAAAGTTTGTCTTGCAATGCAACATTTATACAAAGGCTACCATAATACTTACCGATGCAAGCCCTTCTTCCGTAGCTAAATGCATAGAGAGATGTTGAATCTAGATCAGGATTCAGCCAACGCTCTGGGCGGAATTCGAGAGCATCAGGACCCCAGGCACGGAGGGATCGTCCCGCACCTAGTATGTTGATGCCACATATAGTACCCTTGGGTATCAAACACGACTCTGGAAGAAGTGGGATGGTGAGAAATATAATCTCTTCTCTTCTCTTCTTGAAAAAAATAACATTTGCCAATTGCCATGTTGTTGAAGAAGATAATACATACAAGTTTAAATGCGGTAAACTCACTGATCTGCAGGTCCCTATCCGCGCATCTGGTGATCGCGGTAAAAGGCGGGTACAGTCTCAGCGTCTCCATAATGACACCCTCGCAGTACTTCATGCGGGAAAGGTCTTCTATATCCACCGGTCTATTGCTATCGCCGAAGATTTCATGCATCCTGATGGTGGTTAATCATGTTTTATGCAAATATTGACAGCTTCCTTGGACAATTACTTAATGTAGCACAATTTTCTAAAAGGTATACTTACTCTGCATATAATTTGTCTTGAATTTCTGGTTTGGAGCCTATCAGTAGTAAAATGAAATACATGCTGGTTGCGCTAGTTTCCTGTCCACCGAAGATAACGGTGTTCACTTCCGATTGAATCTGCTCGGGAGTGAACATTGGGTCGCTGTCTTTCAATTCCAAGAGGATTTCCAAAAGCGAGTTAAACTTCTTAGAAGAATCTGCGTAAAATGTTAAGGATATGACTATGATTTCCAAAAATGAAATTAAGGCAGATGTTACTATTCAACAGTAATTAATGGAGTATAAGTTACGAAATATTAAATTATATATCGAAGCATTTCCGCTCTAAGGTCTCTCTCTCCCTCTCTCAAGCTTTCAGAATCATCTGGCAGTGATATCTGGTGTATCCATTGTGACCAAAATCATCTTATCTGTATTTTGATCACTGCATTTCACATTACAAAAGCCTGGAATTCGTTGAAGTGGAATCTATGCTAAAAGTATGTAAAAACTACTAATCCTGGTCACGGCACCAAAATGTAATGATCCCCCCCCTATTTAAATACTGATACAAATGATAACTACTATCTTGATTTCCTAATGATACCTGGTGATTGTATTTTATTGGATCCTAGTTCTTACTGTTTTACTACATGGATTGGTGATATTCTAACCCTAGCAAAGTTAACCTAACGCATACCTAACTACAAATCCCATTCATGTTGATTAGCCGCTAAACGGCTTCCGAACTAACCATCCCTACTTGTGATTCCATTAAATGTTTTATCTATGTTTTGCCTAGTTTATTTTCCCTAACCCTATTTTATTGCATGATAGAATAATCTAATATTAATGCTTTTGTAAGTGTGAAATGAGCGCGTGATTTCTAGTGGTATTTCCCAAGTTGTAATCCGTAATTACCCTAAGTTCTCGAATATTGCTGGGTGGATATAAATATTAACTTTACATGACTAACTTTAATTATTTATGCTTCGATAGATAATGAACTAAGAACCTATTACTAAAAGAAGGAAATTACTTTGCCTGATTTTCCTACAGAATAGAATTTAAGATATTAATTGCTCATTCCAAGTTGATCCAACTTCATACTAATCTGTTACTTTGTTTAATGCTTAGAAATAACTACGTTTATCAAATAAAATACCGATCTATTTTATTACGGAGGACCCTAATCCATTAGATTTCTACCTTATGATGTCATGGTCATGCTATATCAACTTTATTGATAAATTTATTACTAATTAGTTATAACTTCAACAATGAATTACTAGTGACCGCCTGCTGTGTTAATGAAAATTTGAGAATTTACCTATTTTACTACTATACTATCAGTTATAAAGAATCTATTATCTATGTCAACAATGTTTTAATTCATATCTTGAATTTACTTGACAAATTTTAATATCATAACCGGCCCGACCGCAGTGTTAGAAAATCTCCAGACTTTGTTAACTTTCTAACTTTAAAAGGAATAATGTTATTTAAATATCTTGGAAAAGTATCTTAGGGTTGCCTCTCACCTAGTTTTCTATGTTAATGCCAGAACCAATACTGAAATTATATTATGAAAATCTGAATGTTTGCTTTTATGATTTATTTCTTTATTTCTATTCGTCTAATTTGATGTATAGATGTCCTAGCTCTGAACAAAGGATATGAAACCAACGCTCTGACTACAAAGTGAATTTAGTAAGTATATTTTGTAACGTTAAGTATGTGCTTAAACAAATGAGGCTTCGCTCATCACTATTGGATTGCATAGTTGGTCGTTGCCTATCTTCAGTTTAATGTGTTTTATACCCAAGGAAGAATGTAATCAGACGGTTTCCTAGTTAATGGTATTGATTCCTCATCTTACAACAAAAGTATTCGCTTTTATTACTAGGCCTCAATTATTCCTGTTATTACAGCTATTACTTAATAAAATTACTACCAAATGGATATTATTACTCTTTTGATATAACCAGGGAAATAGAATTTAAGTTTGTAATTTTCCTAAATAAGCTTACTTTAATCTCATACTAATTCTTAATATTTGTTACTATACCATGGAAATTTTAATAGTCTCTAGCGATTAGAAATGGAGATACTATAGGAAAGAGATAAGCGTTTCCAACTACATACCGCTGAATGAAGTAAGTATGAACAATGTTGATAGAAATTGGTCAAAGTGAATTTATGAGTTAATTGGAGTATTGTTATAAATTAGTAGGGTAGAAGAGGGTATATCGAGCCATAATAGTCAATAGGGTAAAAGGAGGTAACTCGAGCTATAAAGAAAGTTAAGTTTGGGTAATTCTACTCCGCTACCAAATATTAGTTTATTTGTCATATACAACGTTATTCTAAGTAATGTAAATCATCCAATGTCGACTTAGTTTATCAAGATAAGAGAGGTAATTTGAAGCAAGTTAAAGAGTTATAGTCGCCTGAAATCAAGGCATGGAAAAACCCGTCTTCGTCACTGATTAAGAATTTATTTGCTATCTTTAGTGTTACTTAAAAATATACAATGTGGCTTTCCTGGCTAGATAAAGAGCCCCTCCTCCGCTCAATATGGTAAGCCTCGTCTCCAGAACCGGACAGCTTTCCCCCAGTGACCAGCCAATTACAATCATTCTTTAATTTAAGTAAAGTATATGGTCGATAGTCTAAGTTTGTCTGTATATTCTAACAAGAAGAGGACAAGCAAAATGCTCCAAGCGATTTCCCAGTTTTTCACAAATGAGATATTCTTTTCTCAAATGTGATGGCCAGATCAATTTTTTTTTATTTTTTTTCTAAATTCTGATTTATCTTATATCAACATAAATTCAATCTTACAATTTATGAACTTAAAAAAAGGGAATAAGTACTGGAAAATCTAGGGATTTCAGAAGGAAAGTTTATTAAATTTAGGGACATATAATAAATAAATATTTGCGTTAAACCTTTCCTACTTTTGAACAATAGCTTCGGATTGCATTGTCAAAATGGCATTGAATAAATCTTCTTATGATTATTGTGTGATAAACTTGATATTGATTTCCTTTAAATTGAGTCGACTGTTAAATTTGATTTAGAATATTTAACTCAGAGAATACTTTGATTCCAGTAATCGTGAACTTAACATATTCACCAATTTAATTGATACTTTCATAGTATATAAATGTTGGTCAAAGTATTGTTTAGTGCTACACACCGAGCATTATTTTGTTAATTTGCGGAAGCTTACTCAATATTGTGTCTTGTGATATTAATGAGTTGGAATTGACATGGCTCAAATAATATCACGGGTCAACATTACACCCAGACTTTTATTTAGCATTCATCCACATTTATTACCAAAATATTTTATTTTATTTATAGTCAACAGATTGAAACATGGTCAAAATTAGTAAAGTCAGCCCAATTCAAAGATATTACTTCTATTATGATTTGATAATCTATTAGTTAATTAGATTGTGCGTCCAGCTAGCTTTAGCACAATGGTAGGTAGATATTTTTCATTCACTGAAATTTATTTACAATGCCACTTCACAACACCCATAGATGCCACTGAGAATTTAAGATAACAAATTCACTAATACGTTCCCATTTAACCCTCCAACTTGCTCGCATTTACCTGCCTATGACACAACCTAAAAATTATCATAAATTTTAATTTACTTTTGTCATGATCCGCCATGTTGTTTATCATAATTAGCTTGGATGAAATGCATCACTTAGTGAACCAATAGCGGCCATTTTGTAATGCACCTTTGCAATTTTCCTATCGATAAATAATAATTCGGCCATTTTGTTGAATTATGCCTAACTTATCCTACAACAAATTCGAGTCTGGAATGCTAATTTTACAATGTGACGACCTACCTAACTAGATTTTCGCTCGTTCCACATGCCTGCCTAGCAATTTATGCGCCTATTCCGCTCTATTGACGACCATTCAAAACACCAGTATCACAAGCCCCTCCCCAGGTTTTGTGATACTCTACCTAATTTTCGCGCAGTTAACCCTACAATTGACCTATGATTTTACCTGCCTAATTCAGACTAAAAGTGACTTTCCTATGCGATTGTTGTGGATCTTACAGCTCCACGACGCCCCGTATCTGTACAGTGTGAGCAAGCATAACTCCCTAATTTCGCTAACAGCTTGGCCGTGCTAATGGTGGGGAGGTAGGACCACCATTAGGCCCTAACCAAAGGAATAATGAAATCATGCACTCCAGGTCTTGACCAGAAACCAGAACTACGTTCAAACGGCAGCACTTGATGAAGCCTGTTGCTAGCCACGACACGCATGATTACATTATGTGACTAACTAGGCAGACCAACGAATTGGCCGCCCGTTTATGACGCCACAATCATAAACTTCAATTTTACCTAGTACCCCCCTCGAAAGTCCATAGCGAATCGCCCCAGTACGACACAATCCTATTTTTAATTATTCAAGATAAAAACTCCCTTTCCCACATTCCTTTTCATATGAAATTAGTTTTAGAAAATCTATTTTCACTAATTCTTGAATTTACTTGATACAGCTACGTTAATTTGATGTAAACTTTGCAACCAAACTATATATTTCAGTCAGGCTTTAATTTTACCATTTAAAGCTTATCTGAAACATTACCCCAAAGGTTAGAAACTTGCCCGTGCAAGACCTATACACATAGACTTTCGTTTCTTTCACTTATTTGCTGACTATTTCGGTCTTGAGTTAAAGTAAAACTTGTTCAGCAGCCATCTTACAGAGGGAAGTGTGCTTGCGTCTTCTTCGGTGGCAGTCAAGGAAAGAGGACCGGCTCCCCCGCGCCCGGCCTTATATACATGCGGAAAAGTTACCTCTGCGAAAATCTTGATGACGCTTAATCTTATTGGTTCTTAATTTTTTAGAGAGCCCTGTCACTAATTTTTCTAATTTACCCAATAATGGGGTAATTTCTCCCTGAACTAATCTACCTATCTCGCGAATATAATAATAGGAACCCGTAATTACTTCGATACTCACGATAGTTATAATTATAAATATAATTAGTTTTGCTTATTCTAGAATTTACAAAACTCCTCACATACGCAAATATTGTTCTAACTTCCTAATGACACAATCGATTTAACCTTCCCTGTACGTTTGAAACATCTTTTGGTCTATCGCTATTCTAACCTCCCAAGAAAAATCTTATAATCAATAAATATGTTATCTGACCGCTTTTATTATTTCCAATCGACGCATAGCTTTATTTAATAATAGCAACGAATTGATAACAAGAACCCAATGATATTATGCTTAACCAACCAAACTTGGGGTATAATAACGCTAACAACGAAAATTACTCACATACGTAACCTACTGTTGTATGTGCCCTATTTTGTCGCCTCATCTTACAATTTGCCTCTTCAGTCACTGAATGAGTTTATCTACATACTATGGTATTTTAAAAATATTTCAAACCCTCTCTGTCTCTAACTTTTCTTTCTTGTGCAAAAGTAATGGCATCATTTTTATTTCTTCATCTATTCGCCGTTTCTATCGTTATTTTACTGAAAGAGTCACTTTTACTGAAAGGTAACCGTTGAATATCCTTCCACATAACATTTAACCTATTCATATACCTATTATTGTGGGTAAATGATTTGTAATCTCCAAGTATTATTCAGAAAATATAAAATCAATTAAAGTTTTTATTGTATTTGCAGGTTTACTATACTGAATATATGGATATCATATTTCTTACTGTAAGATAATCAACGTCGTTTATAAAATCTAAGCATATATTTTCATCTATTCAAAACAAAAGCACATTTGATCGCTTATTGATGAATCGAAAATACACCAAATCTCACAATTTCGAATATACTAGCCTTAAGATGAATCCCGGCCTTAACACCCTCGACTCATACATACATACATACGCGACCTCTTTTGCCGTTCCCCTGGCACGGAACCTTGCTCTCGAGTCCGACTTGCACTTGGCCGGTTTTTTTCCCATATTATATTACTAAGGGTACTTTATAGACTCTAACTGGTAACATTTAATTTTACACGTCACTATTGCGAATTATGATTGGTTACTTTAAAATCTGGCGCCATGTAGCTTAATCTTAGGAAAATCCACGCCCACACAGATTCCGAGCTCTCGATTGGCTACCACAACATTTTCCCTTCGTGTTTTGTTTATGAACAAAGGAAAGCCACGATCCATTCTACGGTAGATTGTTTTTATGTCTAGTTCCTTTTACAACTTTTTACTAGTTATCGTTTCTATTTAATGTTTATTTATTACAAATATAATCATTCGTATTCTTCCTTTACTTTTAATATTAAATGATTTTACTTTATTCATAATCCCAAGCTTAATTTACAAATAATGTTTTTTGATTTTTGCTGAAAACGAAACGCGATATGTGTTTACAAAGCATGTCACGTCACCAAACCTAAACATTATTTTACACATTTAGAATAACTAAATTATTATTTGTTTATTTTAATATTTTATAATCATTCGACTTCCTTTTACCTTATAAATTTTAAATGATATAATTTTACCAAGGATTATTTCGTTCTCTTTTTTTTTCTCTTTAAAATATAGAGTGATTTTTCTCTATGGATTATCACTTTAGTTCCAAAAACGGCCACCAAATGTCAAATGCATTTGTCTATGTAAATGTCAACCTATTGTTTATTATTGTCGAACCATATTTTCAGGTTAAAGAAATCCCGCAAAAGTATCCGTTTTTTATATAGAAATATGATATTTCGTGTATGTTGTATTTGCAAATCGCAGTCATAGCCTACAATTATCTGTGATCAAAGAGTTTGTGCTACGAGAATACTTTTGTAATTGCAGTAAATATCGTAAAGCCAGACAACATTTAAAGACATCCCAAATTGCATAAACAACCCCTTTTTTATTAAAATGAGAATAAACATCCCTTCAGGTAAGTTATTCAACGAGTTTATTTATTGATTCAATCACATAACTTTATTTATTTATTGTTTACAACTATTTTTTCCAACCCTGGACTTCTTTGTACCTCGCAGATTTACAAATTATCACTAAAATAGAAGTTAATTGAAAGAAATGGAGTCTCCAAGGCGATAGAAAAAGGTAATACATTGGAGGCGATGGGATTATTAAGGAGCAACAAAATATCTTTCCCAGTGCCGGTTCATAGGTCAGTAACCCCTCTTATTTTTATTTTTATTAAATATTTGAGACAAAGATAACATGTTCAATTTTGAACTGTTACACCATGCAGAGTGCTGACACGGCAGAGTGATTTTCTCGCTCTGGCGAACGACGTTTTTGTGTGTTGGAATGAGATAAAGCTACGAAAAAATGCGGATAGGCTAATCTTTTTACTACCTTATTTTGAATGCATAACAATATTAAAACCGACTGCTTCTCATAATCAGCTGTATAAAAAAATACCTGCTTTTTCTTGTTTATTCTTCTCACTTATTCTTTCATCTACTTTACGTCTTGTGACCTGAAAACATATGTCTTCCTGAAGATTTCGACGTTTTTCATGGGAATCATAATCAGTTCAGTCATTAGTCATAGGTATTAAATGTTTGTAGCTTATCCAATATTAAGAAACTAACTTATCATAATCATCAATTAAGCTATGTGAAACTAAAGCGTGCTTGACTACGTATTGAGTACGTGCGAAGTGTATGGAAGGGATATAGTAAACGATGGCAGCGCACGGTGTGGCAGAATTGTGTAACAAAAGGGGTTAGTGAAACTCACAGACTATAAATGAATGCTGACGCGTGAAACATATAAATAAATAATAATAATAAATAATGTAAATTTACTCCGGTGACAACCCGATAATTATTTATCTGTAATAAATAAATAAAATCGTTAATAGATATACTTACCATTGTACTTTTAACTACCGTAGAATACTAAAATGTGTGAATCTAAACGTGAAGACCTTTAATTGGCTGACTGTTATTTATTATATTTAAGATATTATTCTGTTTGTCTTTCTGTTGGTCTTCCAAAGACTAATAAAAAAAATATATATGATTGTTTTTAGGTTAGGAAAGTACTTACGTTTAAACTTGTGTTATAGTGTGATATGCCCCCTAGCCAAAGTAACATTAATTTGCAAATTTTCGCTATTGCTTCGCTTCGAAACATGTATGGATTTGACGTTTTAAAATTCGATTGTTAACGAAACCTTATGTCAATCCCATACATGTTTCGAAAGCGAAGCGATAACGAAGATTTGCGAATGTTACTTTGGCTAGGCCCTAAGGTCACCGATGTTTGATGAATGATGTTTGCTCGTATTAAATAACTATTGCCATTAGTTCTTAGTTCTTCGACATTCCGCTAATTCAGGTAAAACATTTTTTTTCCCTTCAGCAGAGTTTGGGGTTGGAAACTTATTTCATGTTTTACACTCTCGAAACCAGTTTTTATAATCACATCCATGTTCCCCTTAATTGTTTTTAACAAATATCTATAAAAACACTATTTAATGTTAATCTATATATTTACTTTATTTTATAACAAAAAACATTATGCACTTGTCATTCACTGTTTGAAATACCTACTCCCCTTTTGTTGCGTTTACATGGTGGCGCTGGTGTCGTGCACGTTCCGAATAGCTAAATCTCGCTGAAAATAAAAAAGATACAAACTTACTGCATTGTTAGCATCATGTATTACGTTCATACACTTTATGAGTTTTTTGTAATCTAGAGTGAGTCTGAAGATCGCTTCAAAGTGCATCAATGGGTTCAATCCTCTCTTCATTAGCAACATCAATGCTTCGTTGTACGCCTGGGCCTGCAGTCTCGACATAGATAGCGATCGTAAAATTAACGAATTCGGTCGATATGTCATTTTAACAACTTATTTTCGATTTTTGGTAGTCTCTACAATCATAGCTACCGATAATTTTCGGTACCGTATCGATTACCACAGAGGAAAAAATCACTACGTGTCGGTACTCTCATTTTGACACTCAACCATTGACACATATTTTATATTATATTAGATTTAATATATGCTGTGGCACTGGGTTCTGTCTAGTCAGTGTTACAAGTAATAGTCATTTAATGTCCACCATTGCCCGGCCAAGCCAACACAAATACAATTTATATTGCATTGTTGCAATATGGCTGCAATTGGTGTCAATAGTATGGCCAACGATGCAGAATCCCAAATTTACATGAAAATGTTTTGACTTACCAAAAATATGTGGCTATAATTGCCGGGCCATACTTAAAATATTGCTTTAGTGGTATTGCTAGCAAAATTGCCGCCTGCCGGCCACAGGAAAACCGCTAAAAATTGCCGGAAAATACTTAGAAGCATCTTCACAATATTTATAATTAGTTTATTTTATACCTATCTCTCTAAAGAAGGAATGTTATAATTATTAACTTATGATGAATAAAGACAAAAAAATAAAATACTTATATTTTTTGTAATTTTTTGTTAAACACGGGTAGTTTTTAAGTACCTACCTAATACTTACATCTAAAAAAGTTAAATGAGCGTATCTCTTTTCCCTTTACTAATCAAGTGCTATGTGCAGTGAAAAGTTTTAATCCTTATCCTTATACTTATTCCTTATATTCCTTACTCTTTATTCCTTATATAATATTTATATTATTAAAATGTAAATAAGGCGTAAATAATTATTTTATTATGTTGTTTGAGTTTTTGCCAGTTAGTCAAAAAGTGTTTTTTTTTGTTTTATAGGTATTTAAGTTAATAATAATGTATAATAAACTATAACTTCAAAGAAAGTTGATGATATTTGCTATAAAACGTTTTTTATTTTACAACTCGTAACTTTTATAGAAGAGAAATTGCAATTTGAATAAGTTTTAAACGTCGGTGTAAGACAGTTGCATTTTCGCATATTTTTTAAATTTCCCTAAATCGGAGGGACAGTAATTCAATGGCCACACAATGATTTCGGTTATGGCAATAGCGAGGAAAATCGCTTGCCGTAACGATCGATAAGGCAAATGCAAGTCTCTACTATTACGTTATCGCACAAAATCGTAAAAATTTTAGTCGATAAGTTACCGAAAATTTTAAGTAATTGTGTGGCCATTGAATTGCCCTCCCTTTGATGAAGGGAAATTTAAATATTATGCTTATTAAAAAGCAACTACTTTATTTAACCAAAAATAAAAAAAACATCTCTTATTATATTTTCTTAATTTATCATCTGATATAAAATTCCTTCTTTTATTATTACATGAATAACCACTAAAAATATGTATCTGAACTTGTGGACATTACTATAATTTTACTTGTAACACTGTGTCATAGCCAACGGTTATGGCGTTGTCATGCCAACAGTCATATGTCAATGAAATCTGTGTTTACTTACGATTGATAACTAAATTCATTGATGTTGTATTGTTGATTTTTTAATAAATAAATTCATTAAAGAATAAAAAATCTCTATAATAGTGGCTTCAACTCAAAGGAGTAATAATTATTCGGTTTCGGGTTCGGTCCACTAGCTAGACGCAAGCTAAGCTGCTGTCTGCTGTGAGGAATATGCTGTAAGTACAAATACTTTTCTTTGAGTTTTCTTTGGATCTTTCAATATTTAATTATGTTTGTTATACCTTCTATACCAATGCATTTATGTTTAGTTTTACATAATATAGTATTGAGGTCAAAAATGTATTTTAAAATCTGCTCAACACGCGTCACACGGGTTTGGATGCTTGTGATTTCTTTGTTGTTTTCGATCTTTCATAGTCACATGTGATTTAGTTATTTACTTTTATGATCAATGCAATGAATTTGCTGATGTCCACTACTTACTTAAGTATTTAATTAATATCTGTCTCAATATTTTAATTTAAGAATCTATTTTTTCTAATTTAATTTATATTTTTTATTTCAGAGATTTAATCCAAGAATTCAAAGGCTCCCATAAGAAATGAGGCTACGGAGACTGAGACATCAATGGCGTTTGGCCCCTGCATGAACTAACCAGTATATCAGTGATGGCGTGGCATACAAGCGATTTTCAGCTCACTAGTAAAGCGGAAGTATTGTCCATAGTATCTATCCATGAAATAAAAGGATATGTTGTTAACAATAATAAATACCTCAAGTTATTTGATTGTACTCTTTTATTTGACTAAACTAGCTTAAATAATTGCAATTAGTGTCCAGTGTAGATACTCATAAAGTTGGATACGAGCGTTGACACTGTGCAACTGATGATCGTCCAGGCAGTAGTGTGTGATCTGTGAGGAATTCCGTCATCCTCCAAATCAACCGGATTTCGGTTATAGCGTCAGTTCTTCCCCATCTTCGACGCCACACCATAATTTTCTTGACACTCGATAATAAGCGAATGCCATGCCAATTAGCTGCTGATGATGATGAACGAAGAGCGGTTAGTATCTAAAACAAACAGTAAAAAATAGAAAAACATGTAGTACATAAAAAAAATCCAAATGAAATTTTAATTTAAAATAAGATGATGATGGTAAATTGCAAATTCTTACTGGGTAATATCATAAATGCGAAAGTCCGTTTGTTTGTTTATACGCCTTCACGTCTTAACTACTGAACCGATCATCATGAAATTTTACATATACGTTGTCAGGGGTACAAGGAAAGACATAAGGAAGGTACTTATACCTTTTATTCCGAAAAAAACTATTGTTCAGAGAAATAACTGACCACGCAGACAAAGTCGCGGGTGGTTGCTAATATATTTTATTAATTTTAGCTCAAACCAAACCAAAGATCTTACATTTCGAGTTTAAAATACTTAATTACAGTTAGGTACCTACTCACTTTTTATTTATTTATTTTATTTATTTATTTTTGAAGGAAAACCAACAGCACATGCGACATTATTAATGTTTACAATAAGTGGTAGATTGCCAATTACAGGTCTTCACGTTTAGAAATCAAATAAATTAGTTCCTACATGTGGACACAATGCACTTGCTATTGTATAGGTAGAGAATCCCCAAGGCCGCTGTCTTTAAAGATAAGGCCATATGGCCGCAACTCTTCGACGAGCTCAGCTCCATCAGCTCGGTGAACATCTTCTTATCCACCCTATAAAGTCTGAGGAACTCGTCATCCTTTTAATGGGTTTGTTTTGATTATTGCGTCTATTCCTCGCCACGCTTCGACGCCTCACCATTTTAGCTCGATGCTTGAGAGCAACTAAATCCTACGCTAAATAGGCCTATGCCTTGCCATTTCTTGCTTTTTTGGATTTCCTAAACACACAATAAACACCACAAAAGTAAATTATATTTTATAAGTCAGTGTCACAAAAACATTAAATGGCCGCCAAGTAGGTACCTGTAACGATGAATCGCAAAGTTTGCGGGCTGTCAAATTTCGCCGCAAACTAAACAGCTAAAATCGTTTAGGTGACAGTTGTTATAAATACGCTATCGAAAATTATCGGTAGTTATGATGGTAGAGACTACCAAAAATCGAAGAATAATTGTTCGTTGTGACTTATCGATCGAATTCGTTAACTTTACATAGAAATCTACGTCGAGACTGCAAGGGAATCGTTACGGCAAGCGTTTTTTTTCGCTATGGTTATCGATCGGTTAGTAACGATATTATCGCTAACTAATGTAGAGACTGCATGCCCTGGGCCTGCAGTCTCGACATAGATAGCGATCGTAAAATTAACGAATTCGGTCGATATGTCATTTTAACAACTTATTTTCGATTTTTGGTAGTCTCTACAATCATAGCTACCGATAATTTTCGGTACCGTATCGATTACCACAGAGGAAAAAATCACTACGTGTCGGTACTCTCATTTTGACACTCAACCATTGACACATATTTTATATTATATTAGATTTAATATATGCTGTGGCACTGGGTTCTGTCTAGTCAGTGTTACAAGTAATAGTCATTTAATGTCCACCATTGCCCGGCCAAGCCAACACAAATACAATTTATATTGCATTGTTGCAATATGGCTGCAATTGGTGTCAATAGTATGGCCAACGATGCAGAATCCCAAATTTACATGAAAATGTTTTGACTTACCAAAAATATGTGGCTATAATTGCCGGGCCATACTTAAAATATTGCTTTAGTGGTATTGCTAGCAAAATTGCCGCCTGCCGGCCACAGGAAAACCGCTAAAAATTGCCGGAAAATACTTAGAAGCATCTTCACAATATTTATAATTAGTTTATTTTATACCTATCTCTCTAAAGAAGGAATGTTATAATTATTAACTTATGATGAATAAAGACAAAAAAATAAAATACTTATATTTTTTGTAATTTTTTGTTAAACACGGGTAGTTTTTAAGTACCTACCTAATACTTACATCTAAAAAAGTTAAATGAGCGTATCTCTTTTCCCTTTACTAATCAAGTGCTATGTGCAGTGAAAAGTTTTAATCCTTATCCTTATACTTATTCCTTATATTCCTTACTCTTTATTCCTTATATAATATTTATATTATTAAAATGTAAATAAGGCGTAAATAATTATTTTATTATGTTGTTTGAGTTTTTGCCAGTTAGTCAAAAAGTGTTTTTTTTTGTTTTATAGGTATTTAAGTTAATAATAATGTATAATAAACTATAACTTCAAAGAAAGTTGATGATATTTGCTATAAAACGTTTTTTATTTTACAACTCGTAACTTTTATAGAAGAGAAATTGCAATTTGAATAAGTTTTAAACGTCGGTGTAAGACAGTTGCATTTTCGCATATTTTTTAAATTTCCCTAAATCGGAGGGACAGTAATTCAATGGCCACACAATGATTTCGGTTATGGCAATAGCGAGGAAAATCGCTTGCCGTAACGATCGATAAGGCAAATGCAAGTCTCTACTATTACGTTATCGCACAAAATCGTAAAAATTTTAGTCGATAAGTTACCGAAAATTTTAAGTAATTGTGTGGCCATTGAATTGCCCTCCCTTTGATGAAGGGAAATTTAAATATTATGCTTATTAAAAAGCAACTACTTTATTTAACCAAAAATAAAAAAAACATCTCTTATTATATTTTCTTAATTTATCATCTGATATAAAATTCCTTCTTTTATTATTACATGAATAACCACTAAAAATATGTATCTGAACTTGTGGACATTACTATAATTTTACTTGTAACACTGTGTCATAGCCAACGGTTATGGCGTTGTCATGCCAACAGTCATATGTCAATGAAATCTGTGTTTACTTACGATTGATAACTAAATTCATTGATGTTGTATTGTTGATTTTTTAATAAATAAATTCATTAAAGAATAAAAAATCTCTATAATAGTGGCTTCAACTCAAAGGAGTAATAATTATTCGGTTTCGGGTTCGGTCCACTAGCTAGACGCAAGCTAAGCTGCTGTCTGCTGTGAGGAATATGCTGTAAGTACAAATACTTTTCTTTGAGTTTTCTTTGGATCTTTCAATATTTAATTATGTTTGTTATACCTTCTATACCAATGCATTTATGTTTAGTTTTACATAATATAGTATTGAGGTCAAAAATGTATTTTAAAATCTGCTCAACACGCGTCACACGGGTTTGGATGCTTGTGATTTCTTTGTTGTTTTCGATCTTTCATAGTCACATGTGATTTAGTTATTTACTTTTATGATCAATGCAATGAATTTGCTGATGTCCACTACTTACTTAAGTATTTAATTAATATCTGTCTCAATATTTTAATTTAAGAATCTATTTTTTCTAATTTAATTTATATTTTTTATTTCAGAGATTTAATCCAAGAATTCAAAGGCTCCCATAAGAAATGAGGCTACGGAGACTGAGACATCAATGGCGTTTGGCCCCTGCATGAACTAACCAGTATATCAGTGATGGCGTGGCATACAAGCGATTTTCAGCTCACTAGTAAAGCGGAAGTATTGTCCATAGTATCTATCCATGAAATAAAAGGATATGTTGTTAACAATAATAAATACCTCAAGTTATTTGATTGTACTCTTTTATTTGACTAAACTAGCTTAAATAATTGCAATTAGTGTCCAGTGTAGATACTCATAAAGTTGGATACGAGCGTTGACACTGTGCAACTGATGATCGTCCAGGCAGTAGTGTGTGATCTGTGAGGAATTCCGTCATCCTCCAAATCAACCGGATTTCGGTTATAGCGTCAGTTCTTCCCCATCTTCGACGCCACACCATAATTTTCTTGACACTCGATAATAAGCGAATGCCATGCCAATTAGCTGCTGATGATGATGAACGAAGAGCGGTTAGTATCTAAAACAAACAGTAAAAAATAGAAAAACATGTAGTACATAAAAAAAAATCCAAATGAAATTTTAATTTAAAATAAGATGATGATGGTAAATTGCAAATTCTTACTGGGTAATATCATAAATGCGAAAGTCCGTTTGTTTGTTTATACGCCTTCACGTCTTAACTACTGAACCGATCATCATGAAATTTTACATATACGTTGTCAGGGGTACAAGGAAAGACATAAGGAAGGTACTTATACCTTTTATTCCGAAAAAAACTATTGTTCAGAGAAATAACTGACCACGCAGACAAAGTCGCGGGTGGTTGCTAATATATTTTATTAATTTTAGCTCAAACCAAACCAAAGATCTTACATTTCGAGTTTAAAATACTTAATTACAGTTAGGTACCTACTCACTTTTTATTTATTTATTTTATTTATTTATTTTTGAAGGAAAACCAACAGCACATGCGACATTATTAATGTTTACAATAAGTGGTAGATTGCCAATTACAGGTCTTCACGTTTAGAAATCAAATAAATTAGTTCCTACATGTGGACACAATGCACTTGCTATTGTATAGGTAGAGAATCCCCAAGGCCGCTGTCTTTAAAGATAAGGCCATATGGCCGCAACTCTTCGACGAGCTCAGCTCCATCAGCTCGGTGAACATCTTCTTATCCACCCTATAAAGTCTGAGGAACTCGTCATCCTTTTAATGGGTTTGTTTTGATTATTGCGTCTATTCCTCGCCACGCTTCGACGCCTCACCATTTTAGCTCGATGCTTGAGAGCAACTAAATCCTACGCTAAATAGGCCTATGCCTTGCCATTTCTTGCTTTTTTGGATTTCCTAAACACACAATAAACACCACAAAAGTAAATTATATTTTATAAGTCAGTGTCACAAAAACATTAAATGGCCGCCAAGTAGGTACCTGTAACGATGAATCGCAAAGTTTGCGGGCTGTCAAATTTCGCCGCAAACTAAACAGCTAAAATCGTTTAGGTGACAGTTGTTATAAATACGCTATCGAAAATTATCGGTAGTTATGATGGTAGAGACTACCAAAAATCGAAGAATAATTGTTCGTTGTGACTTATCGATCGAATTCGTTAACTTTACATAGAAATCTACGTCGAGACTGCAAGGGAATCGTTACGGCAAGCGTTTTTTTTCGCTATGGTTATCGATCGGTTAGTAACGATATTATCGCTAACTAATGTAGAGACTGCATGCCCTGGTAGTATTCAGTGGTAACGATCTCTTCGGAAACCTCGGGCACGCCCATCGCTGTATCTGTTCGGTCATAACACGTTTTGTCAGTTGGTCAAGAAGTTGTCAGTGAGATTTTATTTCGAGTGGTACACAACTACGCATATCTCTACCAAGGTATCTCTACTGGTAAGGATATACTATTTACGACATACAGTTCAACATCAGCTGAAAAAAGGTAGGTATCGAATATGACACCCAAAGAAGACTTTCATGCCAAAAAAGCTGTGACATTTCATAAGACTCACGGCATATAGTCTCGAGAGTGATGAAAGAAAGATCATCTATGACGTCAAAAGGTGGACTCCCGACTTTCTTCCTCAACCTGGTGACCAATTTCTGCGCCTGTATACTGAACACCTCCTGGTAGCTGGTTACAACAGCGTTGGAGAATGCGCCAGCCACTTTCTTGATAGTGTGCTTCCAAGTGGATCCTATGTAGATACATTTAAATTAATTTTTTTCTGATCCTATGACTACACAACGAGGAGGAGATTAGTGGGTTATGGCGGCTGAACAGATTGTGATACTTCAAACATTATCACATCAGGTTTGGTGACTAGCTGAACCTATTTCTTTTTTAATTTTGATATCAGTGATTGATTTGATACCAGTATTATCAGTACTGTTTGTTGATATTATCTTATTTTAATTTTATTTTTTTGTCTATGCGCATGTGTGTTTGTGATGCTAATAAGTCTATAGTTTCAAGTATTCATGCAAATACTTTTAGACGGTATTCTACATTACTACGATTGTTATGTTTGGGCCTAATATAACTAATATGAAATCAAAATCATGCAAAAAACAAAACTCCTAAGAAGACGTGATCTTGAGGTGAAGAATATTATGACATTTATAAATGGATCATTCTTCAGATCCATGGGGTTCATCCATGTATAAGACTTATTATTTGTTGCATTATAGAATTTGATCTAGATGCCCAAAGTAAAATGGAGCATTTCTTACCAGGTGCAGTGAGGATTCCATTTCCAAACCAAATTTTCATAAAATCATAAAAATAAGGTTTCTCTATCAAGTTGTATGTTATTAATCGTATATCATCGGGGTTCATGCATACTGCAACATAAATATACAGAAATAAGGAGACATTTAAAGTACACCATGTTTAGGAGATTTGATAGGTTTAGCAAGAGGGAGAATAAATATAGGGGCACATAGAGACATATAGATTACAATAATATCAACCAACATCAGTGAGCTGTAGACCTCGCTCAAATTGTATGTTATTAGAATAAACTATGTTTATAGTTTATTCTATTATAACCATGGAAATTTAAAATACTAAATTGTATGTTGTTTAAAAAAAAATCTTTTAGATGTCACCACGAGGTTGACAATGCTTAAAATAAGCAGTACTATGTTCTGTTTGGTAGGTTAGGTATTATTTTATTACATCTATTCGGATAGGTAGCGCTTCTAACTTTAAAGATTTTTCGAAAGGGTGTTTTTTTTCTCAAAATATTGAAAAAGCTGGCTTGAAAAAGAATCTATCTAATTATCGAACCTGTTCACAAAACGAGGATCGGTTGAGAAATGCGACCTGTAGAGAAGAACAGCCGTACAGCCGGAAAGACAGACATACGAAATAATTTTTGCACAAGCTGAAACGGAGACGCTTCGCTCGCTCTTCGCGCTCGCTTGGTCAATAATGGTACAGGAGGCAAATGTTTAAATTATTGGTGCACCTCAAATAGGTTTATATCTACGGATCGGGGCGCTACACCCGGTGCGGGCAGCTGAGTACACTCTTCTGAGTCTACATTGTAGAGAGATGAGGCTGGTGCTAAGCGCACCAGTCACCAGGCCCCCGGCGCATCATTTCGAGCAATAGCTGTAACGGCTCCACCCTGGACCACCCCAGATGCTGGGTGGCTTTCTACAGCCTTGGGATCAATGGATGATTATTATTTTGTGCATTGGAGCACTATACCACTAAAACCCATAATGACCGATGGTAAAGTCGCACAGATATTGCGATAAAAATGATTGTGGGTGATCCTATAAACGAATCAAATTCATTGGCTGTATTTCATGTTAAAATTTGTTATTCTATTTGGACTAGTTTAATATTAAATACTCACACAATATTGGATAGGGTCCTACCCAAACAACAGCTGGAAGCTCCGTCTCATCTGACTTACGCCCTAAATCGTTGATTAAGTTATACATATCTGAATCAATATAAGAATAGACTTTGAGCTCGTGTGGTCCTATAATAACCAAAGATGTTACTACAATACACAAGCAAAGCAAGGAAATGACAAAGTCGTCCTGAGGGATATTTCCAAACATGTGACGGTAGTGATCGCACACGGTAATTATGGCTGGTTTCTGTATACCTACATTCCGTTAAACCGCGTCTGTGGTCTATTCACTAGATTCTAGTGGTTCGACCACCCGTGTAAGACTCAGGGGTCCCGGGTTCTATTCCCAGGGAGGTGGTGGTAGGGCTGATTTCAAGTCCGCCTTGCTAGCTACAAATTACCTAAGTCTGACGCCATAACAACAGTTTAAAAATTGTTGTGTTCCGGCAGTTAGAGGTAGATAGCCAGTTCCTCAGTGATGAAGATTCCGGGTGTAGTGCGCTTCCACCTTCGGCCTTATCGTCATTTAACATCAGGTGAGATGAAGGTAAAGCACTAGCCCGTTGTACATAAAAACATTGTTGTTCCGTGATCCCATCTCTTTAGGCGTTGGTCTGCAACAAACGCCGGTAGCGACGCTGGAAGCCGCGTCCAGCGTCCCAGACGCCGGACGCGGCTTCCAGCGTCACTGCGATGGTTACTCGGAACTGTTTTTAAGTTTCGCATACGCTCAATGTAAACGGACGTGAGCGATTAAAATATGGATGACCTGCACTGCTACTCATTTTAAGTACTTACCAAAGTGAAGATAGTCATGAATGTCAGTAGATACTTAAATATTAAGTTGATTTTTATCGCATAGTACCTACGCAAGGTAAATAAATACAAAACCTTAAAACAAAGTACCTAGGTACCTACACAATACAAAAAAAAAAGTACCTACTGAAGTGAATAAAATTGATTCTCACCTGGTTGACGAACAACCAAGCTTATTTCTTCCCAACGTTTGTGTTTCAACACCTTGTTTTTATTGCTGGCATCATAATAATATGAAACTATGTTTCATTTAACGAATTATATTAGTACTCAGTCTTGTAAAGTCTTGTTCCTACCTAAATTTCCTCAATTTCACCATTTCCAGAGTGACCGGGCGACAAAAACGCGGCGTCCGTGTACGCCAGAATGCTCCGAAATGACTGCGTAGGCAGCGTACGGCCTACGGACGCGGCGCACGGCGCTCGTGCGCCGCGTCAAGCGTGTGAGAGAGACCGCTGTAGTACATTTCCATAGTAAGCATTCGTAGGTCGCGTACAGCGTTACGCCGGACGCGACCTACGGCGTTTGTTGCAGACCACCGCCTTACCTTCTGCGCCTCTGTAGAATCTGTCAGAGTTCCCGAATAATGGCAGCGGAGGGAAAGCGGGTAGGTGTTTGAAACAGCTGCGCACGCGTCTGCCACTCCACCACAGCCATGTCCAGGCGCACACCACCGCTGTACATAGCAATACCACGCTTACGTACATCGCTTTAGGGCGAAAATTCCTTGAAGCTGCGAACAATCCATTTATTTGATTTATGCTAAGACTGACACATCTTATGAAACTTGCTTGCATTAAAGATCACTAATTAGTAAAAAAATTGAACCTTATAATAAAATAATGATTAATAAAAGAAATACAAAAGGATTTGTTGCTTGAGTGCGTAGCCGCAGTTGAATAATCGCCATAAAAGATGATGTCTTACAAAAGTATGAAAATAGATAAAACATTGGTACCTAGCTGGCGTTTTTTTTTTCATTGAAGAAAACCAAGGTCAAAAGGTTGTGTCATCGTCATTTTGACAGATTTTTTTACGCAACAGCGATATTAATGTGTGAAAAGGCACTTATCTATATTTTTAATCTCGACAAATACAAAACACAATATTAGAATAATTTCGGAATGCGTGATAAATCTAATAATTATGTATTATTTGAGGCTATTAATTTTATGGTTTACATCAAAAAATATAGCAAATTTATTTGACGAATATCGTAATGATAGACTATTTTATGATGTAAGTACTTAATTTTTAGGGCGAATTGTTACTTTGAAAAATTAAATTCACAATCGTAGATTCATTTGTAAAGCTGGTTTCTTGTATGTTTGTTCATTTAATTCATGATGTTGCTTTCTTATTCTCGTTCAGTTTTGCTTGGAGTGTTTGCATATTACTTTGTTTCTCTTATTTTCATCGGCACTGCTAGAAGAGTGAGTAGAATTAACTCAAATTCAAAATAATTTATTCAGTCTCGGCTTTTACAAGCACTTGTGAATGTCATAGAAGCTACGCCATCGGTTCGCAAACCCTAAGCGGGGGACCTTGTAACGAGAAGAACCGGCAAGAAACTCGTCAAGGGCTGCTTTTACCATTGAAAATGGTTATCATTTATTATTATCAATATCATGGTCCCTTTAGATTTAGAATTGTCGATAAACAGCTGTTTCTGTACATAAACAGTGATGTAGCTTCTATGATTATTGACCGATCGTCATGGTAATAGTGTTAAAAGATGCAGAAGTAGACGAGAAGTGCATTCGTTGGAATTTTGAAAATTGGTTAATAATATTTTGGCTGCGTCGAGGCAGTCAGCGGCTCAGCGGGCGCTTTTGTGACACTCGGCTCATAACTTTTGCTTCAAAATCTAAAGATCCTAAAAACAAAGAAAATAAGGAGATGGGAGAAATTTTGATGAAGTTAAAGTATTTCAATGGATTATACATACAATAGGAATATATCAAAAGCGCTGCGGTTTATAAATTTTTTAGGAAAAAATTAAGTAAGTTGTCTTTTTATACTTTACTCTAAAAAATTAACTTCTAGACAGGAAAAAAAATATAGAATTGAATATTCTAGCTTAATAAAGTTAGTCTATTAAAATTTCGCATTCCGCTGGTGAAATTAATGCTATTATATTCCGCTGGTGAAATTAATGACAAGTGACACTTGTCTCTTTCTTCCATAAAAACAATTGAATTCCGTCCCACGTATACAATGACAAGGTCAGTTGTCCGTTTTGACATGGTTGGATTTTAAAATGTTGATGTAGCTGACTTTTTATACGTTCAAGAAATCATGTTTATAAGGGGAATTTTTATTTTATTTTACTCAACTAAAGAATTCTAGTTACAAAAACACAGTAAAAATATTTTGCTGTAGATGAGTTTAATTGTTTTGCTGCCGTCGATTTAATATTAAATTCAATATTCAATATACTAAGTGTAGTTATTACCAATCTTCATTATTAATTTTCTCTATTTCTGTTTTGTCAGTTTTATATTAGTAAGCAATTTATGAATTTATTTATCTATAAACGAAATCAACATTCTGAGAGGTCAGAAATGGGCGTCCTTCTTTGAGGTTTTAACATTCATAATGCTATTGTTACTGATTGCGATTGACCGCGATATAACAAACCGGATCAACGCAGGGTGGCTGAAATGGCGACAGGTTACGGGAGTTACATGTGACCCGCGAATGCCACTTAAGTTAAAGGGAAAAATTTATAAGTCCGTAATAAGGCCAGTAGTCATGTATGGGTCAGAATGTTGGGCTATGAAGAAGATGTATGAAAGGAAATTACATGTAGCAGAGATGAAAATGTTGAGGTGGATGTGTGGTGTGACGCGAATGGATAAAATAAGAAATGAGTACGTCAGAGGAAGTCTGAAAGTAGCACCAGTAACAGAGAAGCTGCAAGGGAATCGTCTGGCTTGGTATGGGCATGTTATGAGAAGGGATGAAAGGCATGTTACTAGAAGAGTAATGGATATGGATGTTGAGGGCTGGAAAGTAAGAGGAAGACCGCAGAAAAGATGGATGGATTGTGTGCGGAATGATATGAATGTGAAGGGAGTGGATCAGGAAATGACGAGTGACAGGAAGGAATGGAAGAAAAGGACGCAATGCACCGACCCCAAATAAATTGGGATTAGGGTAGGAGGATGATGAAGAATGCTATTGTTACTGAGATACCGAGTCACCCGTCTCGATTTCCTCTTGACAAAATTAGGTATCCCGGTGACCAGTCGTTTTTTTCTAGTTTAGTAAGTATTACAATTATTTAATATTAAATTGGGAGATATGACGCACGAGTGTCCTATTGGTCACCACTTTACTAATATATTGGTTAAGTTTGACTAAATTGTGATTTTTTAATTTATTTTTATTTTAATTTCGTTATTTTTTATTATTATTTTTTAATTCTAAATTTGATTAATGTGTATTCTGAAATAAAGTATTATTATAATTATGTAAATTATTATTTTAAGTAAACATGGCAATATTAGTCTCTTATACCTATTAAAAAAATATTTTTGTAAACAAA
The DNA here is from genome assembly GCA_928269145.1 of Agriphila tristella. Taxonomy (NCBI): domain Eukaryota; kingdom Metazoa; phylum Arthropoda; class Insecta; order Lepidoptera; family Crambidae; genus Agriphila; species Agriphila tristella. The sequence continues at coordinate 22,711,846 of OV743442.1, forward strand.
AACTTATGTCAGTCACGGGATTGATGTACCTACAGTGGACATTTCGATAGAGTTTACAAATGCGCCATTAGTTACAAGGCCAGACTTATCACCTGGCAAACAATAAGTGATTATTGAAATTTTATATTTTAGGCACAATGCAATATTTTTACATTAAGATAATTAATTTAATAGAAAAAAATACTAGAAAAAATCGATCTACCCGTAGCAGCTCAGACGGGATTCGAACACGCACCCTTATTTCTTTTTCTAATAAAATAACCGCCTAATTAAAATTAATTCATTAATTAAAATATAACCGCATTAAAATAAATCTTACCTAAGTCCGACGCCATAACAACAGTTTAAAAATTGTTGTGTTCCGGCAGTTAGAGGTACGATAGCCAGTATGCCGGGTGTAGTGCGCTTCCACCTTCGGCCTTGTCGTTATTTAACATAGGGTGAGATGAAGGCAAGCACTATCCCGTTGTGTATAAAAAAAATCACAGATCTCGTGCTCTACTATCCGCGTCAATTGGTAATGCGCCTGGCGGCCATGATTTTAACCTCAAAAATGAAAAACAACTGTAATTTTCTCATATACCTAGACCCTTTCTTATTGAAAATAAGTATTCAATAATTAATATATTATATTACCTATTAAAATTTTACTGTTTTTGTCATTTTTAGTTGCGGATAACGATGATGTGTATGTTAATTTGACAAGGTTCCAGCGCATTACCAATTGACGGGGATAGTACACGACTTAAAAGGGCATTGAAAATGAATCTGCCTATTATATATTATTGAATTTATTGAATTTTATAAAAATTATTAATTTGTTTGAATTAGTACTAACAATAATACTTTGAAATCACAGCAAAGCCAATTTGGATCTGCGATTCGTTTGTATGAAAAAAAATCATATTAAAATATTTAATTGTTATAAACATTACCTACTATTTTATTGAAAGCTACTACCTAAAAATATAAAAAATTCTAAGATTTGTTTTAAGAGAGTGAGAGGCGAGAGTTCAAACTGAGACGTAATTACTGCGACTGATAGGCACGAAATTTTGATGATCTTTTATTCAAAATTTAAAAAGTGTGCGATGCCCGACCCGACTGATTAGCGCACCGCCCCGCTAAGACACCTCCCGCCGCCTCCCCGCCTTACACCGGGCCTCTGTAATGTCTATAAAGAACGTCATTGTTCCTATAATAGCAATTCTCCAAATCCGATGTGTGCTAGCTATGTACTTATTAGAATTATTGTTTCCGTTGTTAAAAAATATGTTATAAAACATAGATTTATTTATTTTCTAAAATAGTTTCGACTTTTCCAAAATTTGTTTATACTATCCTAAAGCCCTTAATTTTCCGCGTCTATTAAGTCCTAATAGATCTTCGTATAAAACATAGATTTTTTTATTTTTTTTATTTTTAAAAGAAATAATCAACTTTTCCAAAATTTGTTTAAAGCTCTTAATTTACCGCATCTATATTAAGTCCTAATAGATCTTCGTATAAAACTAAGATTTATTTTATTTTATTTATTTTCAAAAAATATTATCGACTTTCCAAAAATTGTTTATACTATCCTACAGCCCTTAATTTTTCGCGTCTATTAAGTCCTATTAGATCTTCGTATAAAACTTAGATTTTTTTATTTTTTTTATTTTTAAAGGAAATAATCGACTTTTTCAAAATTTGTTTATACTATCCTAAAGCCCTTAATTTTCCGCGTCTATTAAGTCCTAATAGATCTTCGTATCTCAAAGCTGCGAAGTTCCACATGGCTATGACGTCCGAGTAATACCGCGACGCTCCACGCGCCGCTAAGGGGGAGCATACCGCCCCCCCTATCACTCCCACAAAAAAAGTAAAAGACATAAAATGTTCCCCGTCTCAATACCTCTAGAAATGTCCCTCAGTTTTTAGATTTTCGACCTCGTTCGCGAGAAATCGAAGATATTCCGAGGAAAGGTGTTAAAAAATCAAGGTTTTTTTTGGTCATTGTCAATTGACAATGACCAAAAAAAATAAGTCATAATAATGATTCGAGTGTATCATAGCTGGTCAATAAAATTTAAATATTTTTCTAGTATTCTTGTAAGAATACTTAAAAGAAAGTCGTAGCATCGTTTGTGATACTTATGCGTTACCTGTGATATTATGTTTTGTGTGATTGAGGGCTGTAAATCTCACACAGAAAAATAAGAAAATATTCAACATACATTATCATTGAATCGGTAAGTTCATATTGTTTTCGATTTCTTTATGTAATGTAAAAAACCTAAAACTATTCTCGTATTTATAATTTGTGCAAATAGTCGTTGGTCTCAAGTTCTTTGCCAATTTTTGCAAATATTAGATTGTTTATTACAGGTTTAAAGATTATGTTTTTTCGCATAGTGATGTGCATTTCTATATCGATATTTGTTTTTCAACACACTTGCTCGTAAAGTGGGCCCTAATACATCGCTTTTAGGGCCATAAACCGAGCCATAACAAACACCGCGCAGTAAATTATATAAACGCTAGTTTGTTCAGTTTCAACATAATGTTTTGTATGTAGGTAGACGGTACTACTACAAGCTCAATTTCTTTGTTTTAGGTGCCGTTATGTCATACACAAACAATGTGTCGTGACGTGAAGACTCAAGAGATCCTGCGTGCTGTCGACATGAAGCAGTTACCTATTTCTAGTTTGCAGCGACAACTAGAAAGAGTTAAAGAAAAGTTTCACAGCGAACGCCTTCAAATAATAAACACTGACTTTTTTACCTGTTCTTTTATTTCCTTGACTAGCGTGTGTAATAGCTAGCTAGCTTTTTTAAAAGAAATAATACGTATTTTCTGTGGTACGTAACTCGTACAGTAACCCCCCATATAAATACATCACAGCAGCAATTCCTGACTTTTCCGATTTTGATTCACTTTTAGTTTTTCTAATTATCGCAATAAATACTAAGAAACAGAATATCATCAAAAGCGTCATATTTTTAGCGTAAATAATAGCGGAATTCTACATCAAAATACACTTTAACGTACTGTGAATGTTGCCCAATATTTTTTTTCAAGAAATATAATTAGGTATGCTAAAGATATTAATGAAAAAACAACAAAAACATAGAAAAAGTGCAGAAGGGAGGTTATTTTCCATATTCTTTACACGTAAAGAAAAAGACAGAGACAAATGTTTCCTCATAACTGAGCCTTAAACCTCGAAATGATTTTTTTATTTTAGTACTTTCCAATTGTCTATTATCGATATCACTGGCAGAAAACCCCAGTGGGTTTTCTGTCACATCACTATTATTTTTTTCACATCACTATCGAAATCATGATGACAAATTGTCACTGATTTATTTTTTTATCCTAAATAGGCTAGGTGCTTCCAAGAATCTTATATTCATATGGTGCTTCACATTCAACTTCCTGACAATTAATGTACTTACGCTCTTTTAGACTTTTCTCATTCTGAGTAAGATTTCAAACAGTGATTTAATATAAATAAAAACACGATTCCAAATGAAAAGAAAAAATACGTGTCCCCTAATTTTATCTCTACTTTCATATTACAAGGTAAAATATACATATTATATTTTTGAAAGGTGGTCCATTGTGTCTTGAATTTGTTAAAAATAATTGGTAATGCATGCTATTGTGAATGGCTGAATGAGCCGAACTTTAAAACTAGATTATTGGTTCTTCAGTGTACCCTATTCAAAGGCAAATAAATGAATTTCTAATTTCACACTGTATAATAATAATTTTCTTTCCACCTCTCCAACACAAAGCCACATAATATCATCGAAATGTATTTACTACATTTCAAATGTTTTTTTTAATAAGTAGTAAAGAAAAAAATATGTTTATTAACAAATTAGTGTTTTAGTTTAGAAAATTACTAAATCCATGGTGTTTTATGATTGTAAATGAATAAATGACATATTAAAAATGACGGGAATCTACTTTATACTCTACGAATATTTTTTTTTCATCATTGATCGAACTTGATTACAAAAAATTAATGCGTATAATTGACTAATTCCAAAAGAGTTGAGAGAACATGTTTCTAATGCATTTAGCTTTTTACCAGAAAAGTCACGTGAAAATAACTGTTCTTAGGTACCTATAACACGTTTTTGCTGGTAGATGTGTAAGTTGTATGTTTAACACGAGACCAAATTTTTGTTCTGCCTCGTGCGTTTATATCACTCACTGTGCTCTGTAGTCTATATTAGAATCACGAGCGCAGCGAGTGTCACTACTTCGCTAGTTCGTGATTTAAAGTCGGCACTCGCAGTACAAATTGACTTTGGTCACTCGTATAACAAATAACTATTTACTATCTCTACTTTGTATTTTAGATCCAGTATGCGTGCACAGAGCACCCCACAATTCTGTATTACAACAAGAAATACTTCAAGTATATGAATTTGACATCACAGAGGTACAGTCGTTCGGACCCCTTCTACTACCTTGGGTTGCATTTGGAAACTGCAGTTACTATGAGTAACAATGTTACGGTATGTACACAAAACAATACGAATTAAACTTTATAATTTATATCTTGATATTTAAAGAAAGCTACCTATGAACATTACTAATTCTGTGCTATGAAACTTATCCTTAAAAGAAAAAGATAGCATGGATCCAGCACTGGCATGCCAGCGGGACTGGCGCCAGCTACTTTATCAATGTAAATCTGGCTTTAGGATAAACCAGTTGAAACTTGGTAGGTAGATGTATTCTGTTAACCGCTTTACGATTTTTATCAATCAATCATAACTTAAGAGCCGCGCTTTTGTCTGTGTAGCTTCCTCCACTCGTTTCTGTTCAAACCAGTTCCTTGGTTTCTTGATAAGACACGACGTTCACATTCTCTTTTATCTGTTCCATGTAGGCTCTTCTTGGTCTTCCTCTTCCTCTCTTTCCCTCTATTTTTCCCTTCTATAATGTTTGTTATTAATTTTTCGTGTCTTATTAAGTGGCCGATCATTCTTCTACCTCTTCTGTCTTCTATGATTTTTAATATCTGACGTTTTTCATTTACTCTTTTTAGTACTTCTTTATTTGTCACCATCTCAGTCCACCTTATCCTCTCCATCCTCCTCCAACACCACATCTCGAATGCTTCCAATCTTTCTCTGTCTTTCTGCGTCATTGTCCAAGTTTCACATCCATAGAGGGCTATACTCCATACGACAGTTTTGATGCACCGTTTTCTTATGTTTTTAGCGATTTTTGCCTTGAATATACCTTTCTTGTGGAAGGCTTGTTTTGCTATTGCTATTCTAGTTTTGATGTCTAAAGTGCATTTAGCATCATTTGTTATTTTACTGCCTAAATATTTAAAGTTATTTACGTTTTCTAATGGAATGTTATTTAATTTAATGATTTGAGGGATGCGTTTTGGAATTTTAGAAACTGTTAAAATTTTGGTTTTATTAATGTTAATTTTGAGATCAAATTTTTGAAAAATTGTATGCATTGTGTTAAGTAAAATTTCTAGTTCTTTATCATTTTCTGCTACTGCTGCAATATCATCTGCAAATTTAATGCTTGTTATTTTCTGCCCATTAATTGTTTTTCCTTTCCTTTTTTAGATATTTCTTTCATCGCACCCTCTACGAATATATTGAAGATGAGTGGAGACAAGGAACATCCTTGTCTTACTCCTTGTTGTATTTTAGCTTTTTTATTCACTTCTCCAATTTGTATGATAGTTTCTTGATGTTTATACAGTTCATATATTATCTTTCTGTCTCTACTCCCACCTCTTTTAGCCCCTTCATCATTTTCTTCCAGTTTACTTTGTCAAAAGCCTTTTCCAGATCTATAAATGCCACGCTGGTGTCCATGTTCAAATCCAATCCAACGATTCAAATCCAACGATTTTTATAAAAATTAATAATTAAAAATAAATTAATATTTACATATTATTACATATTATAAGAAAGTGAAAAATAATATATATATACCTATGCTGTAGATTTTAATAACCACTTTCCATGATAATTAGTTTGAAAGAAATATATTTAGTAGTTTTAGAGATATAGCACATTTTCCAAAACCGCAAATAAAACTTTGTCATTTATACAAACACTATGAAAAACAAAGTTATTTTTGCAGATGAAAAATGATAGTGGTATTAAATAAGGTATGGTATATGGTAACTACGGAGTGCGTGGCCCGACGCACTTGGCCGGTTTTTTGTTTTATCGTTTACAATTAGCATGATTGGGCCCTTGGGCATAAGAATAAAAAGTTTTATTTATTCTTATGCCTTGGGACACTGTTGGGTGCCAAACGACAAACGACCGGATTCTCAAATCGACGCAAGCAATGATTTTACTCATTTTCTTCTTTCTGTGTAAATATTTAAGATTTTGCTTTTTTGGTGTTATTTAGTGACGATGAATAGCATATATTTTGCATAACTTGTTTTTTTTTTTAATTTTTGCTGTTGAATTTTGATATAACTAATACTAGTGGATCTGAGAGTTGCAGACCTCGCAATAGTGTCATTTTTTGAAATGGCTGAAATATGTTGTCGAAAAACTGAATAGTATTTTTTTTTGCATTTTTTTGGTCAATCGTGAAACTGAGACGCTTTGCTCGCTCGGTCAATAATAACATAGACTTTAATAAAATGAATAATATCTTTTAAGGTTGATTTTTATTTCTACGAGCTGTTAACCAACGTTTACAAGCGAAACTTCATCGAAATGCACCATAAACTGTGCGATCTGGTCGAAATGGATAAGATATTCGGTGCCCCGCTGAAGCAGGGCAAGCTTGCGAGACCCTGTCCTTATCCACCGGTAAGATAATGAGAGATCTATCTTTAGAAAGAGAGTAAATAAGAGAGATAAAGAAAGAGAATGAGAGAGAAAGAGGGAGAAAAAGAGAGAAATTGTGAGAAAGTGAGAGAAAGGAGGGAGAGAGATGGATTGATTGCAACTTCTTCAATATGTTTATAAAAGTTGCAATCAATTTTAACTACCTCTGTGATCTAGTGGTTCACCCACCCGTGTAAGTTTTTAGTCAAAAAAATCCAAAATAGCTCCGCAGACATGTTGTTTCATAAGCGGGAAGCGGGTGTGTGAGGCTGTCCGGGGGCTTACCATCAGCAAATAAGAAACCATTCAGTTCAAAAGCAGGCTTTAAACATGACTGCTTAAGGCCTGCTTTCTAACTAACCTTTGAGGTCATAGTACGAAAAAGTAAGGCAGTTCAATATAAGTCCTGCTATAAGAGCTCATTAAGGCCCCTGGACTGGGCATACTGCACTATCTGACAACGTCACATTTGAAAAATATGGCGCTGTTTCATTGTGTCCGACTGTTTCAACGTTGGACCCTCGACTTCAGTTCACCTTTAATTCAATTTATGACAGACTAGCAGCCGGGCCGCCCGCGATTTCCTCTGCGTGGTCAGTTTAATTCTCTATTCCTTGGGAACTGTACTTTTCTTCGGGATGAAAGGATTTCCTTTTCCTTACCCCTGACAACTTATCTGCAAAAAAATATTTTGATCAGTTGATTAGTTAGACGTAAAGGCGAAACAAATAAACAAACATACTTTCAAATTTATAACTCTATCATTTAAGGATCACACACTGCAACACATCAAGCTACGTTATGCAGATTTCAGTAGAAAAATTGGGTGCGGAGTTATATTTTAAAATCTAGGCTTTTAAAATCTACAGCCACGCGCATATGCGTCTCAGTATATAACCCGTCTAGCGGCTCTAGCGTTTACTTATGTGCCTCTAAATATGTTTTCCCTTTTGCTTTCAGGATACATACAACATGTACAACATGTCTGCCAACGTGAGCGTTATTCCGTTTAGTTTCCCGTTCAGAAAAGGTCGGATATACGCCAACATCACGCTCACCAAGACCAAAGAACTAATCGCAAGTGGCTTCGTTAACATTGAAATAAAAACGATGACCATCAAAGATTAAGGCAACACTCAAAGGGGTATGGGCACAAATGTATCGACTCTGGTCCTGGACCCAATAGATATAAATAGTATATCGTTAGAAAGGTATATTCTCATAGAGCACGAATAGGTATGGCACTTGTCCTGAAATGTTGTCATGATATTCTATGGATCCGCCGCCGTTAAGCGACATTCATTGCTGACTGTACTATCCGAGATACTGTAAACACATACTTTATAAGCCCATATCTCGAATCGGACAACAAATCCAAATATAACCGAATAACAACATTTTTCCTCTTGAAAATACCTATCCATCGATGTACGATTCAAGGCTATCGGTCATAAGGACCAAAGTGCCCAAACCCCTTTGTTAGCAGAGTAAACTGAGGGGAGAGTGGCAGGGGGTGAGGTATGGGGGTAGGAGGATGGGGTTGAGGTAGACGGAGGGGGAAACATTAATTATATGTGTGTGTGCACCCAAAAGTACAAATGTAGAGGTAGATAAATTTAATTTATAAAGAATAGTGTCACATAATAAAACCTTTTATCACAAATATGTCTTTTTCTACAGAACCCACGGCTTTAGGATTTACGACACAAATTCACAGCACTCTCTTTTAAAACAGATTGAAAAATAGCTTTATTCATAATTATGTTGGTAAAAAGAAGGACGCCTTCTGATCAATCAGAATGATGATTTAATCAATTATCATGTATAGAGAACAAAATACATAATTATATAGCTCATAAAATGGCTATTTGACAGGGCCCAATTTTTACTTGACATTTTGTCACCTATCATGACAATTTTATATCTATTGCGTCAACCGATTTAAAAAAAGAACAAACTACTCATAGCTACAAGGTATAAGCTTCTTGGCTACAACGCAATGTAAAGGAACCAATTTTGTCATGACAATTGACAAATTGTCCCGTTATTAAATAAGGCCCAGTTTATCTATTTATCAGTCATTCAGGATGTGATACATTGATACCTACTTCTTTTTGGCACAAATAAAAACTTATCAAAGAAATGTAGCAACCTGTCACATCCATCTGTCAAATGAAAGCGAATGCGCTAGATTGAAATTAGATAAATTAGCCCACTGCCTGCCTAGCATGACCGATTTATATCACGTGATATAGCGTTTTATCACGTTTAACTGACAAAAAGACAAAGGAGTTTGACAGTTAAGTGTCGATAAAATGCTTTATCACGCGATATAAATCGTTCATGCTAGGCAGGCAGGTCATTACTTGTATGGGAATTCTTTCAACATTTTTAAACACTCGTAGACGACGGTACGTATTGTTCGCAACTCCGCTTTCTCAGCTCCGTTGCCTTGTATACTTGTAGGTACATAGTTACATTACGACCCGTTTTGAAGTATTACGCAAATAAATTCATTTTTCGCTTCCAAGTTTATGAATTTATAACCCAACAGTGACATAGTTATTGCTGCCTTAACTGTTAATAACGTGTTTTGGGAAGGGAAATTTACTAAGGTGTATTTTGTATGAATTGCTTTTTTATTTTTTCGAAAGCAACTTTTATTTGTTTATTTGTTTATTTAAGCAACACTAACATTGTATTAACAATAAACTGTTGGGGAGACTAAACTTATGCTATATACCTGTAAATACAACAATTATAAGTGTCGACAAAATACATTTGATCATCGTTACTATAAATTAAAAGAAATTATTATGCACACATGACAATAAGTAAAATACTAATAAAAATTAAGAAATATAGTTAATTCAAAACTCTAATCAAAAAGATTACAAAAAAATTTGTTTATGTAAGTAAAAATAATAATAATAATAAGTCATAGTATTAGCAGGTTATAAAAAAAAACATTGTTGTCATTAAAAATATTCAGAAAAATAAAACAAATTATAAAAAAAAATACAATCAAATCATAAAATTAAATCAAGACAATAAATTAAAATTAAATCAATAAATATAATCCAACCAATAAATTAAAATCAAATTAATAAATTAAAATCAAATCAATAAATACAACTCAACAAATTAAAATTAAAAAATAAATTAAAATCAAGTCAATAAAATCAAATCAAATCAATAAATTAAAAACAAGTCAATAAAATAAAATCAATCAATAAAATAAAATCGGTAAAATTACAAAAAAACTAATTCATTTAAGATAAAAAATAAGTTAATTAAAAATAAAAAACAAAAGAAAAAATATATGTTATTTAAAGCTGGTAGTCAACTTATTTTTAAACGATGAAAGAGTGTCATGAAACACATCAAGATCCATATATTTAGCACATAACTCATTATAGGTCTTGCACATTCGCACCAGAGGCGAATGGCGCCCGATGTTAGTCCGACAACAGGGAACCCTAAATATTGAAGTGATGGCTTTCCGTGGGTAATTATAGGGCACAGTTAAACCAACCTGTTCTAAAACACCAGCGCAATCTATTCTACTGTTAATAATACCATGCAGGAATGTCATATCTAGTTTGGTACGGCGATCGCGAAGAGATTCCATCTTAAAAAAGGACCGTCTGAAAGTGTATGGAGATCTCGTTGAAATACCACTGGCAAAGAAGGACAGGTGCCTAGTAAAGGCCCTTTGGATAGACTCTAAACGTTGGGAGGATACAGCATACTGTGGATTCCACGCTGGACACGCAAATTCCAACCTGCATCGAACGAGGGAGTTGAAAAGCATAATTTTTGTATCCGGTGAACGGAGAAAAGAAGTATTACGTTTCAAGAATCCCAACATTTGGGCAGATTTTTTCACAATATTATTAATGTGTGAGTGGAAGTTTAATTTACTATCCAGCAGAACCCCCAAATCACGAACCTCACTTACCGCTGTTATGTCTGTACCATTAAGTTTGTAATTAAAATCGCAAGGAAGTTTTTTTCTTGTGAACGCGATACTATTACATTTACTGACATTGATACTCATGTTATTATTAGAACACCACCGCCACAAGCTATTTAAGTCATTTTGAATAAGCTCACAATCTGTTTTAGACTCAATCTTGCGATAAAGCTTAAGGTCGTCCGCGAATAACAGAAACTTGCAATGTTTTATAGCCAACTGTATATCATTGATGTACAAGTTAAAAAGAATAGGACCCAGAATAGAACCCTGGGGTACACCGGAAGCTGATATGTAAACATTTGATCTATAACCATTAATTACCACTGACTGCGCTCTGCTCTCAAGGTAGGATCTGAACCATTGTAGTAGAGATCCATGAATACCGTAAAGTTTTAATTTATTAATAAGAAGTGAATGGCTAACCTTATCAAATGCATTTTTAAGGTCGGTGTATATCGCGTGCATTTCACCACCACGGTCCAAAACGCAAGACACATCAGACACAAACGATACCAAATTAGACGTTGCCGAGCGCTTGTGGCAAAATCCATGTTGATTGGCTGAAATAGTAGGTTGTAGATGCCGTGTGAGGAATGGTGCTATTATGGACTCAAATATTTTAGCAAAACAGGATAGGACTGAGATTGGTCTATAATTTTCCACATGGCTGATATCGCCTTTCTTATAAATGGGGACAACTTTTGCTTTCTTCCATTCGTCGGGAAAAACGCCGGTCTGTAAGGAGTGGTTGAAGATGATCGACAAGGGCAGGGCTAGTACCGAAGCGCAACGCTTAACAAACATAGGATGTATTGCATCGGGGCCTGAACCTTTAGTTACATCAATTCCTTTTAATTTTTTGTGTACATGTCTTTCGGTTATACGGATGATTCCCAAGCCATCAATCATCAATACATTCGAATCGGCACCAACAGCGCTACCTTTCTCGAATACAGACGAAAACTGAGTTGCAAACAAATTTGCGATATCAGGCCCAGCATCCGCTATAGTGGCATTCAAATGCATTACAGTAGGAAATGAAGATCCATTTTGTCGTTTCTGTTTAATATATGACCAAAATGCCCTAGGGTCGCGTTTTATATTCATCTCAATATTAGATCTATACTCGCTCAGATACCGGCTATGCAATTTATGACACCGATCACGGACAATGTTAAACTCATGTTTATCACGTGGGTTACCGTATTTACGATATCTTTGACGCAGTTTGTTCTTCTCAGATAGAAGCCTGATAAGAGGATATTTATACCATGTAGGATAGTTAGGACGTTTCTTGATGTGCTTCGGTACCAATCTTTCAATAACCTCTAACAAAATACCATAAAATTTCAGAACCATATCATTAATATTGTTTTCATTATTTAGAATCTCAAACCAATCTACATTACGCAATTCGTTACATATTTCAATAAAATTTGCTTTAAAATAGTTATAGTCATTGCGAGGATTTGGTAACAAATAGTTTTTGGCATTGGGAAAATGAATTGTTAAGAGCAGGTTCGGGTGTAATTTATCCAATCTCGACAGGAGTTCTAGAGGTTGAACCACCGAAACAGCTGGCAAATTTGTTAGAATCAAGTCTAATGCATTATCATTAATGTTACGTATACTATTTACTTGTTGCAAATTATTGTATGATAAGAAATCAATCAAACAAAAGCCCAAAGGATTGTTGTAATTGGATGGTTTTGTATGAACGCCATCATCAGAGAGAGTCCAGGAGATGGAACTCTGGTTAAAATCACCCAGTATCACAACATCGTCAACATAGGACATATTCCGATTGACAGAGTTGACAAAGTTACTTAAAGTGTCCAATTTAGCTGGAGGAGGAAGGTAAACCCCACATATTCCAATCTTTTTTTCAATGCCATTTATCAACAGTTGTATAGATACCCAAATGTCCTCACATTCACTCTCCCATTGAACCATTCGTCTTGATTTGATATCTCGTGACACCGCAATCAAAACACCTCCTCCGTCCACCTTAGCACTATTGCAAGGCTGACGGTCTCGCCTATATACATTATAACGATCGTCTATAAACTCGCTGTTCGCTATTGTATCATTAAGCCACGTTTCTGTGAATACTATGATTTCATATCTACTCAAAAGTATATTATTATAAATATCATTTGTCTTAGTACGCATACCTCTTACATTTTGATAGTATACATTTAAGGAATTGAATTTTACAATTAAATCAGAGAATATTGCACAATAAATCAAAAAGATGATTAATAAACTAAAGTATATTCTGGAGACTGTTGATGTTGCGTATGAGTTTGGCTGCACTTTGTTCGTCTTTTCTCACATAAATTTTTCCATCACGTACCCATATAAATTTGTATGCTTGTTCTTTAGCTTTCATACGAGCAGCAGCATGTAGTTGTTTATTAGAGGGCGTGAGATGTTCGGCTACATATATTGGAGTAGAAGTTCCACCAAGTCCCAGATGCTTTGAGTTAAGCTTATCCTCACGTAACTTGTTTTTATTAAACTTGTAGACAGCAGCGAGTATAGCATCACGTTGACGGCGATTGCGTAATTTTACTATTATAGCTCTTGGTCTTTTGTTGTCCTTGTTTAGTTTGGCAACTCTTGTCACATGTTGGACATCAGTATCACTCATAGGAAAATCAACTGTGCGTGCAAGTTGTAACACCATATTGGCCAGGTTTTCTGTGGTATGCTCCGGAACATTACTTATTTCTATGTTAGATTCACGAAGGTGCTGCTTAGTATTGGCAAGTCTTGTAGACACATCATCGAGAGTTATCTTTAGATCTTTGTTTTCAACTTCCAGTTTTCGAACAATTTCATTCTTCTCATCTATCTTAGTTTTCATATCTTCGTATTGCTTATTCATAAATGCCATTGAATCTTGGAAGCCCGTAACTAGGTCGTTGATGCTTTGAAGTTGATCTACAACTAGGTCCTTAATAATAGTTTTCATAGCCGCTGATATCTCTTCTTTAATTATGCAACGAAGATTTTCTTCCGAAAACTTGTAGTTATTCGAACATTTATCGGATTGACCATCTGGTGTAGTATTAGTTTTGCTTTTATTACGCATTGTGATATTTTCAGCACCGCGATCACCTCCATCGTTGCAAGCGACATACTCAGGAGAATCACTACAATCTGTATTTGCTAGAGGACGAAGAGGCGTATTGGAGTTATCTGTCTTGCGTGCTTTGCTACAGCATTCAGAGCATTTCCAGCTTTTCTTACGATCATGATCCAGGGCGTAGAAACTATGGAATCTTTTAGATGATATTTGAGCACACTCTATGTCATACTTTAGGTCGCAGATAGAACAGATTAAAAATTCTTTTGTTTTAATCATATTATTGCAACAAGCGCATTTTCCAAAAGTAGGCGCCATTTCCAAATAATAGTTGAATAAATTAAATAAAAAACTTCAATTTAGAGGGTTCGGCTGGTAAATCTCCTGTTATTCGTTGGTTAAATACGACAAAAAGATGTCCATAAAACGAAATATTAAAAGTCACTCACTATTATAAAAAAAAAAAAAAAAAAAAAAAAAAAGAACTGTCCAAAAGATATTTTTAAATAACTAAATATTAAGCTGCCAAAAATGCTTTCTTGTCAAAAAAAACTGTTCATAAAAAAGACGGTCCACACTGGGTTTCGAACAGCGATTCTCGTTAATGTTCTCAGTTATTGTAGAACAGCAGCGCTACCGTTACACCAACGATCACTTCCAAGAAACGGTGAAATTATTAGTCTCTTGTGGAACAGTCTACGATTTTTTGAATATAGGGCAGTTCAACATTTTTTACTTTCTGAACACCGGCTACAGTTTTTATCACAATATTTTATCACTGTGGATTTGCACTTATACAGACCATAATTTAACTGGTCCACAATAAAGTTGACGAAAATTGAGTGCGTTATCGATTACAAACAAATGGGGAGGAAAAGCGCAATTTTATCCCGATAGGTGGCGTCTGGTCTTTGGTACCCGGCCGCCTCAAAGAAAGTGTCAAAACATATGGGAATCTCTTGGAGTATTGCACTTTTTAATTTTATACTGAGAAAATGCCGCATTGTTATGCATGTAACTTGTAAAATATTGGAGTTCAACGATTTTCCAGTAACAAAAAAAATATTGGGTAAAAAAATATCAAAAAAAGATGCTTTTCCCTCAATTTTCTCCTTTGCTGAGCCTGAGAAACATTATAAATCAAAAGCAATGTTTCATGAATTTGATGAAGCTTCGCCAAAATAAAACAACATTTGAATTATAACAGCTTTGTTCTTTAATATTTCAACCTCAGCAGTTTCTAACATATTTATAACTTGGATGAATCTGATAGGTATATCAAATATGGAATAAGCCCAATATTGGGGCCAAATAGAGGATTAATAGAATTTTATATGCCAGAGTCATTCAAGAAACTTAGAATAATAAAATAAATATGATAAAACGGTTCGTGTAATTTTGGATGGTACAGAAATTCCAGTACAGAAACCTGAAATTACTATTGCACAGAAGGCATCATGAGGCAACTATAAACACGGAAATTCACACTCAGTTGCTTTGTTAAAATTTAAAGCATATGCTTCTAATCTGAAATAAAAAGATTACTTGTAAATCTTACACGAAAAATAAGAAATGTAGTGCTTGTTAGCAATTTTTTATTAAGTTGCTATAAACTTTCTTGTCTGTTGTTTTGGCTTTTCTTTTCCGTAATTCTTCTTTTATCTGAGCTAAAGTTAGCATAGAATACATTGTTTGTCCGCAAAACCGAAAAAAAAAATCTAAGAAAGTAAAATCACGTAATACACAGTCAAGACAATATAAGCTCAAACTGACAATGGATCCAAAGACTGAAGCCCCATCTGTAATTCACTTTGCCTTCGCCTCCCCATTGAGCCGTAGGATGGCGATACAACACAATTTTAACGTCAATTATTGGTACTTATCGCTTTCAACAATGTTTACAATGTTTGTTTTATTAAACGGTTGTTTTATTAACTTCGTAAAATCGATACTTTCACTGAGAAAAGTCAACTACGGCACTGATTTGTCACATCACATATAGGTAAGTACTTTTTATCTCAATATAAAACAGAGTCTAAGCACACATTTTTTATGAAGTAAAATCTCAGTTATGGGACAATATTTTTAGAAGAAAACACTTGTGAAAAACACTTATAACTAGAACCACTGAATTAGAATAGAATTACTTTAAAATATACGAAATTACAATTTTTATTAATATTTAATTACTGAGCTGATGTTACTATGACGACAGCGCCATCTATTGATGTTTTTACTTCGTTTTATTGTTGTTTTTTCTGTCTAAAAAAAATACAATATTGTTCGCGGGATAGTTTTTAAAGAAAATAGGTATCTAGAAGTGTCAATCAGTTTACAAATTTTTGTTTCTAGAATTATTTAAGTATTTTAATTTTATTTACCCTCCAATACTACAGACTTACAGAGGTACATTTTGAATTTTAAAATTTATTTGCTCCACCTCAGTTAATATCTAACATACCTTAAGAATACTAATCCGAAAAGTGCAATCGATTGTCGTTTTTCCGATAAGAAGAAAAATAGGAAATAAAAATTACGCATTTACTTGAGAACCTCATTTTCGCCTTAAAATGTCAAGCAAACGTACTTGAGTTTCAAAGAGTTTAGTTTCCCAAGGAGACAACATTAGATTCATGAATAAGAATGAGGCGGTCGTTGCAGACGAGACGATGTCGAGAACAGCTCACCTTGAAACAATAACGCTACGCTAATGCAGTTTCAGTTGAAGACAAATATTTTATTCAAGAGAAGGTATTAGCACAAGCTGGGAAATAGAATGCGAGGTTGTTACAATTGAATGCAACTGTCGAACAATAGAACTTTCTGAAAACTCAGACAATTTTTTCTCAAAGTCAAGTTTGAAGGATATACACCGCCAAAGTAAAATGTGTGTCCCCCCACCGGGCCCTTCAACTTTTGAAATAAGAAAGTGAAAAATCTAAAAAAAATATCTGTAGATCTTAATAAAAACTTTCAACAAAAATTGATTTGAACAAGATATAATAATTAGTTTTCGAGATATAGCATATTTTTCAAAACCGCAAATATAACTTTGTCATTTATACAAACACTATGAAAAACAAAGTTATTTTAGCAGGCGAAAATTGATAGTGGTAGGTATTCAATATGGTATATGGTAACTACGGAACCCTACGGTGCGTGGCTCGACACGCACTTGACCGGTTTTTTTAATAATGCTTTATAGAGCTGCTTTAACAGATTTTTGAAGGGAGTTTTTCTATCTAAAAGTGAGCTTCTAAGCGTACAAAACTCATCTCTTGTGTTGTAACCTGTCCTCATCCCAATTTATTTGACGTCGGCGCAGAATGTCTTTTTCTTCCAGACTATCTTTTAGGATTTCTAAGTTTAAAACTAGGAAACAATTTTGTTAACTTACAAAGTCGAAGAAATCTTGAAAACTTATCAATGTCAACTTTTAATGTCGGGTACAAATTGTAGGTAGGTACAAATTGTTTTTGGAGTCATGCATGGTCATGCAGACAGAAGCCCCGCTCTGGCAGTATTCGAAAACATTTCTTTTATTAGTTTTTTTTTGCGGTTAGAATCTGTTAGACCTTATTACATAAAAAGAATTGCAATAATCGGACGCGATTGATCGTAGCACGACTTAACATTTTTAAATGATAAAGAGTTGCAGGAGAAGCGAAAAGCATATTGAGTGGAGCGGCACTTACCATGCACCGCACACACAACACAACACGCCGTACAACAATGTTTCATATCAAGTTCACTAGATGGCGACTGACAGCAAGAAATGACTATTAATACGGAGACGAAATAGTATGGAATTCGTACATCTCGCTATCGGAGTTATCTCAGCGACTCACCATATATACAACTACCAACCATCAACGGTTATACCGCGTCACCGCGGTCCCCGAGCACAGTCACCTAGCTCGGTGGAAGGAAGTACTTCCCTTTTCGCTGAATATATGGCGGAGAGACTTCATCTAGGTGACTCTTCATCTACACACATGTTTATTATACACTACCTATCTACCGAATGTAAAATTATTATACTTTGATGAGCACGGAAGATCAGTGTTGAGGCACACTTTGGGTGCCTTAACTTATGCTGAGTGTGAGCCTTTTTTGTGTTCCATTTAGACTAAACTAATAATAATTAAGAAGATAATTAAATGTTGTGTTATTTAATTTGGTTCACAAAATAAAATCTTTTTCTTTCTTTCTCTAGAATTATTCGTTAGTTAATAGTGTCACGGAGTGGGAATATCGTTCACGTATCGCGATTTTTTAGGGTTCCGTAGCCTCATTAGGCTATTTGCCATTGAAAAAACAGAACTCTTATAGTTTCGTCATTTCTGTCTGTCTGTCCGTATGTCACAGCAACTTTATTCAAAACTATTAAGATTACACAGTTGAAACTTGGTAGATAGATGTATTCTGTGAACCGCTTTACGATTTTTTAAACATAAAAAGAAACTGAAACTGAAAAAAAAACTTCTTTATCAAACGTATGGGTTTGATGAAAAAAAAAATTGTGTGAGTTGTTTATAGATAAGTCTTTAAAAATGACGTTAAGGTTCTTAAGACTATTTTTTCTGAAAGTCAACCATTTGAAAGATATACACTGCCAAAGTGGTAAAATGTGTGTCCCATCTTTTAACTTTTAAAATAAGTGAAAAAGCTGAAAGAAAATATGCATCCTAATAAATAATTTCAACAAAAATTGGTTTGAACAAGATATAGTGATAACTTTTAGAGATATAGCATATTTTCCAAAACCGCAAATATAACATTGTCATTCATACAAACACTATGAAAAACAAAGAAAATAAGTTACTCTTTTGTTGACTTGATATTTTGTGCCCTTGTCATTATCATTATTATAATGATAAGAGATCTGATTCGCCAGAATAATAGTGTTGTAATGACAATATTGGACAAAATTACATTTAATGCGATTATTTTCCTCATATTGTAATAGGTAGGTACATGGCAAAGGGTCCATACAAGCCGATTCCCATCGGCTTACCTTATAGAAATCCACTAATAATAATCCAAAAATAAATAAACAAGCAGATTACAAATTTTTTTTAGAATGGTTTACCTTTGCCATAATTTCACCCCTCGCCACTTAGGCCCTTCTTACATGGCGCTACTCAAAATAAACTAGTTTCAAACTCTAATCACCAATGAGTTTCTAAAATGTCACAGCACTAGTATTTTAATGGCGCTCCGTACACGACGCTACCAATCACAAACTGGTTTGTAACGCGTTAGTAACTAATTACCGGCGACCGGTCATGCTGAAACTGGAAACTCTGCTGCGGTTCAGTGAAAATTAATGACCAATTAGTAAATATACAATTCGTCCAAGAAGTGGAAAAGCACCCGTGTTTGCATAATTACACATTAAAAGAGTATTCGCATTGGGATGTGACCGAGAAAGCTTGGAGAGAAGTGGGATGTAGTCTGATGTAGTATAGAAGTAATAACTCCTCATCGCTCGAATCGCTAGCCATTTCAATAATATCCCGAAACAACACACGCACCGCGTTTCGTGTAGGTTTCATATAAATTTGGTAGTGCCGTGTACGAATCTTTGTCACAAACTATAGTTTGTAACTATATTTACTAACTGGTTTCGTCACGTTCCAGTAGCGCCGTGTAAGATGGGGCTTAGATTTATTATTATAGACGTGGCTGCAATTTTCTCTTAACAAATTCGATAGCTTTGCATTTTCAATTGAATCATTAGTTTCGTTTTCTACTTACCTACTTATTATGCAATCAATTTTCTGATTAATTTAGTTCAAAGTATTATTTACAGTTTTATACTTCTATTTTCGTCTAAAAGGAAAGATTTTAATCGCTACTAGCTTTCTTGTAAATAGATTTCTTGAAAAAAGAACTGTACTAGTAGGTAAAGCTCGTTCGGTTAGATAGTGTCGGTACACCCCCAAGCAAATGTGTTCAGAGACTAGCATACCGGCAAGTTTTTGGTAATGTTAGTGATAACGGTAAACAATATCGGTATCGATAATTATTTAAGTTGTACCATAGTGTGCAGGCGGGGGGAGGGGGGGGGGGGGGTCGTGTTTTTAGACAACGGTGTCCGTCTCTACTTGTGTTTATTGTAATAAAATACGAATACAAATAATACACACAAGCGAGTTGGAAAAAGAATTTTAATGAAAAATTAAATAAAAAAAAATAGACTACCTACTATTCTTCATCACTTGAAGTGTCGGAGTCATTATCACCTGTATTTATAATAATAGATCCAACATCATCATGTTCCGAATCCATACAAAACATTTCGACTTTCTTCTTTAATTGCGTGATCTACACATCTTTTGTGTTTATATGTTTTACAAAACACCTGTCTTTTTATGTTGGTTCACTTAAAGTTTCATCTTGAGGCACTTCACTGACCTCCCAAAGGCGAAAAAACATTTTTAGTATACGTAGCAGAGTCAACCAACAACCTTTCACTACGGCGGCGCGGCGCTTCGATGTTAACTGCCAAAATCCAAATTCACTTGCGGGTGTACGCCGCACGCGGTATCCTTTGTTTATGCGGCGGCATCCTTTGACAAGAAGCGGCACGTGCAAAGGCGGCGCGATAAAAGGGCGACACTATCTAAGCGAATGCGCTTTACTTATTAGTTTAAGAATCATCATGATGTTGATTAGGTACTTTATACTAATTAATTTATACAACGTGTAACAGAGTTAATGGTTAAACCAGAATATGGTAGGACCATCAAACTGAACAACTTTTAATATGGGACCAACTCTGAAATCACGAAGAAAAAGTCAGCTGTTTCATACAAATAATAATAATGAAAACATGAAAATGTATGAAACAGCTGACTTATTTTTCGCGATTTAAGATTTGGTCCCATAGTAAAAGTTAATAGGTATGGTGGTCCTTACCTACCATATTATGGTTTAGCCATTAATTTTCCTTATTAAATATGACATAGGTTCATTATGATACATAATGGAAGTAGGGTTGCCAGGTCGTCCAGTCTAATAGCCGGACAGACTAACCAGTTTGGCCGGACATTTGGGTGAAAAAGCCGGACACCAAAATAAAAAAATAAAAATATTTTCTCTTGGTAATAATAATACAACAATTTTTTTACGTAAAACTAGGCTTTTTTGAACATTTATCAAATATTATAAATGCGAAAGTCCGTTTGTTTGTTACGCCTTCACGTCGTAACTATTTAACCAATCATCATGCAATTTTGCATACACGTTGTAAGGGGTGCAGAAAAGGATATAGGGTACCTTTCATCCAGAAAAAAAATACAGTTCCCGAGGGATAGCACAAAAACTGTCCACGCGGACGAAGTCGCGGGCGGTCGCTAGTTTATCATAAAACTTTTCTTAATTAACGTATGTTCTTATGCAACATACGTTAACAATCGAGAAGTGAATGCCACTGACTGAACTGACCACGTGCGTGAGTGAGTGGAAAATGTAAAAAGCCTAACAAAAGCCGGACAGGCCGGACACCGTTTAATTTGGCCGGACACGCAATCAAAAAGCCTACCTATGTCCGGCTTTAGCCGGACGCCTGGCAACCCTAAATGGAAGTGAAGTGCCAATATTCAGAAGTGTATGAACCGTGTTGTTAAAAAGTATCTTCGAATCTTATCTTCTCTCCATGTAAATGGGCCTTTAAACTACTTCGACATAAATTTATTCAAGCAATCGATCAAAGCGATGCTTTCATCCAAACGTTTGCATTGTTTTATTCATATTGCATTGAACCTACGTTCTTGTAGGTATATGTGGCAGGGATCTGAAGAAACCAAGAATTTCCAGAAATCCCTAGAGATCAGTGGCGGTGGGTCCAAACAAGCTGATTTCCATCAGCTTACTCTTTATAGAAATCCCACCCCACCAATGGCCTGGCCTTGTAGAACTTTTGGCGATTTATGCAGTTCTTTTTTGGTTAAGTAATTTACGCATCGCACTTGTACTATTATGTATTCTGTGGCATCGCCATCGCTTCCTTTAATCAATTGTTCCAGTTTTTTGAAAACAACGCAGCCTAAGTCGGCGACCATTATTTATCGATGCCCATACAGATAGTACTAAACAAAGACTTCCGAGACAGATGGGCCCTGAGACACCATGACACCACCGATTTATCGCTGCGAACAAGAAATGATAAGTTGTCCCTTCTTCGAATCAAACTTCTAACCCAACCCAGACGAATTTGAACCTTATGATCACTGTCACAAGGCTGAATTTGATGGTAATTTATTGCTGGTTTCGCAGTTTTCCGTCACCAAACTGGCGGATTTCTTGTTTCTTCTGTAGTTTGCGATAGTACGATTTGTGATCCCATAATTCATTGGATCCTCGGTCAAAGGACAACCATACAAAGTATACCATTGAAATATGAACAAATAGTAGAGATTTTAGCTAAGAAAAGGGATTGTCCAGTTCATGTGCATTGAACGTGCTACAGTAGCAGTCTTGCTGTTCTCAAACATCAAACCTAAACATATATGTATGTACTTTTACTAGTTAATTTGTGAGCTGTAGATCCACAATCCATCCACCGCGTTTGTGACATTTCTGAATTTTTTTGGAATGACTGCAATATTTTTTTACGAACTTCATTAAAAGGTATCCTTGCACTACTCTTCTGGCCACTTATTTTATGTTAACGATATTGTGTGGGTACACAATTTATAAATAAAAAAAAAGAAAAATAAAAAAGAAATCGACAAAAAAACCCACATTCACGAGAATCTGTTGAGAAATGCGACCTGTAGAGTAGGACAGCCAGACAGTCAGACAGACATAGACATACGAAAGTATTTTGCCCAAGCTGATGGAGACGCTTCGCGCTTGCTATTTTAATAACTAATAATAACTACCCAAGTTCCTATTTGGACAAACAAAAAAGATTTGTGTACTTACCGTATATACAGGGTGTTTCTTTTAAGGTGTCAAGCCAATGCGAGGTGATAGCTGAGTACTATACCCATCGATTGAACCCCTATGTATGTTCCGCGATTTTTTGTAGTTTAGGAGTTAAAATTTTTTTCATTATTTTTTATGATTTAAGGACTGAACGGCTTTAAAAAATTATATCTTTTTTTTTGGGTGAGCTTTTCTCGGTATTTTTTTTTCAACACAATGCTTATTAATTGTAGTTTTATGTGTAAATTCCTTCCTTACTTTGACACAAGTTACAAAAAAATTGATCGATAATAAAAAAATTGGGAACAAACAAAACAGAATGGAGTCTTCAACTGTAAAAATAAATAAATTAAAGATTATTTCATAGCTTCTGACTAACTTTAAAAACTGTGCGACAGCCTAAGCTTTCATAATAATACAAAAAAGGATGTACTTTATGGGGCATTGTTTGCTGAAATCGGCCCCTGAAGGTGGTGTATAAGTAGGTACTTAATATACGCCCTCTGTATAAGTACTTAGGCCGTCCGCTGCCTTAAGCGGGATCCCGCCGCGGGTAAACGGCGCGGGAATATAGATTGCTGGTTTTTGACGGACAGATGCTTGCGCAGTGTATGAGTAAGCTCTAATCTATGTCGCCCCGCGCGCGTGTCCCGCCTAAGGCAGCGGAGGGCCTTAAACTAAACAACTCATTGTGTAACAAAGATTATTCTCTAAATTGAGAATTAATTACACGACTTGCCTTTGTAAATATCATCCTAGACGTCTGGTATGTACGTACTACTATCGATCGTCGTGTTTGGTTGTTTGCATGAGCAGTGCTATTTCGGTTGCTATTCTATCGGATACTGTTGCTATCAAAATAAGGCTGCGTCTTTTGTGATGGTAATAGCGAGTCCTGAATTGGCAGTCGCATAATTTGGACGCAAATAAGCAAAAGTGTGTCAACCCACAAAATTGTGAAAAAATTGATTTTATCATAATTCTTTTAATGCAGATAAGTAAAATGATGATTCAAAAAACCTAAAAAAAAACATGACCAATATTGAAAAAAGATTCTATAGGTACGATTTGATTAAAATTATTATGTAAGTAGGTACTTAGGAGATAGGTAGTTATGTATGATGCAGATTAGAATATTTAATTTCTTGCTTTTAAGGAGGATTCGTTTAAAATATTTTTTCCCACTTCTTGTGTCAGGTATTTAAGCTTAGGAACACAGGTTTTAAAACCTGTGTTCCTAATCTAATAAAATGCAACGCGAAAGTTTAAAAGTGTATATAGGTATTTAAGCGACGATAATATTTTTTATCTAAGTTACAGTAACCTAACGTCAACTGCTCATCACCTTTTACAAAATAGTTATCTACTTACTGCTTTATTCACGTAGGGAAAAATTATTGAGGAGTTCTCCTGGTACTGCACTCTCAGCTCCACTTCATCATAATTATTATGCACTAGCGGCCGCCCGCGATTTCGTCTGCGTAGACAGTTTTTTTGCTATCCCTCGGGAACTGTACGGTTTTTCTGGATGAAAAGTACCCTATGTCCTTTTCTGTACCCCTGACAATGTCTATGCAAAATTTCATGATTATCGGTTCAGTAGTTAAGACGTGAAGGCGTAACAAACAAACAAACAAATAAACAAACAAACGGACTTTCGCATTTATAATATTAGTATGGATTATGACGAGCATAAATTTACGTTAACAGAATTAGTAAGGGGCAGGCGTTTTGTTTGTTACTAAATCAATTTCTAGTTGGTTTAAGATCTTTTGTAGTGTATCCGCTGCCTTAAACGTGATATACAGCCGGTCTTGAATCAGTTTCTGGGGGTGCTTGTTAATTATTAACTCGATTTGAACTTCTAAATGCATCCCTGTGTCCAGGCTATTAAGTTTAAGAGATAATCTGATATCTGTTTACTGTTTATTTAGTTTCATTAACATTTTGCTTTACTGTTGAGTCACTTTTAGTAACTGACTAGGAATGCAAAAAGACCCCATTTCTTGATTAACTGGTAATGTTAAGCTTTTAATTAATAAATACCTAACTGCCGTGGGGCTCTATCGGCTAACTGACATTGCTATCGGAATCACTCTGGTTTGACAGATGGGTGTGATAACATTGCTACTTTTCTTTGATAAGTTACAACCTCTCCATTTTTCATCAGTGAACTGTCAGGTCTTCTAACCTGTGAACTGGCAGTACATTTTGTAGCTTAGTCTTGTTTTCTATATTAATTTAATTCAGTAATAATAATTAAAATCAGAACACAGATAAAATAATTTAATAACCATGAAAGCATTTATTTATTTTATTTACACCCACGCTTTAACTCCTCTGTAAAGGGTGTTTTAATATCTCTCATTATAGTACAGTTGCATAGAATAGAAATATAAATATAATAATTTGTTTGCGAATACTGAGTACCTACTTATACAAGTTCTTATATAAGTACGAAAATAATACTATTTATTTTGGCAGTTCTACAGTATTTTCCTTATTAATTCAGATGCGCAAATGTTTTGTAAAAAAAAGAACAGAATAAGAGACAAATAACAATTATAGAGTTCCGAGCGGATAATTTCATAAAATGATGAGCGATTTTTTTGCTTTAGCCATCACGTGACCACGGCCCCTGGAAATATGTCGAAACGTCAGGAAATCTAAAAAAACAATAAATCGAAACTAAACAATTTATTTTAAGCCTTTATATAAATAGAATTATTTTTCGAAGGTTTTTCTTTTATGTTCATTTCCTTTACTTCCATATTGATGTAGGCGCTTCCGAGGAGTTCATTGGTATTGGTGTGAGTAAAGTTGCAGTAGATGCGACCCTTCCTGAAAGGGAATCCTGGCGGGATGACTTCGACGTTGATGGACATGTTGTACAAGTGATATTGATCCTGCAAACACACTAAGCATGCTATTATACAGGGTAATTTTGCGACCTTTTTACAAAATCAAATATAAGTTCAAGGATGTAATAAAAAAATGGTGAGGTAATTATTTCAGCCACTTATGTCCAAAAAGTTTAGGCACGCACGCTCACCCTCGCGCAAGCGGCGCGAGCGGTGAAAGGCGGGTGGCGGGAGGGGGGCTCGCGCGGGTCGACCGTGCGATGCGCAAACAGTGACAACAATTTCAATTTGTGTAGGGAAAAGTATAAGACAAAAATGTAAAAAAAAAAAAATTTTTTCTTCACAAATTGATTGTACTTCTGTTATAGAATGACCTGACAACATTTTAAAAGGGGTCCAAAAATGACCCTGTAGTGTAGGAAAGGAAAATAGTGGACCGCCACAGTAAATCCTCAGTAGATAAAACCTTACAGTATGATAAAGTAGATGAAACGTATATTTTAAATTATCCAAACGTATGATATTTTTTGTTTTTGAATATTTGTACATCAGTTTTGGTTCACACTATATTACATCCCTGCAAAGGGTAATGCTTTTTGACACAGTTTTTGTTTCTTAAACTGAAAAACCAAAACACATTGTGATTCTTAAACCCAAAACGGAAACATATTGTGTCTTGGTTTTGGGTTTAAGAAACAAGAACTATGTCAAAATGCATTACCATTAGAACACCATTGAACTACGATTTTGACGAAAACATTAGCAGACTTGACCACCAGGTTGGTCGTAATATGGCACAGGCAGTCAATTCAAATTTTGTTCTCGATATGATTTAGAATAATACGTACCGGTGGGTATGGGCAAGGTTTGAGCAATTTTCCCTGTTTCATCGGAGCCCCAAAGAAATTGTCGTTGTGGATAAGATCGCACCATTTGAAGTGCATCTCTATAAAGCCACGCTTGTATACATTTGTCAAGAACTCGTAGAAGTAGAAATGAATCTGTAATAAAAAAACAGCAGTAGTACAGTCAGCGCCAAATTGATAAAGCGTCTAAAGTAGTCAAAATGATCTGAAAAACATCAAAGCAATTTGATATTACGTAGTTCGAATTATATTGTTGTAAACACACAAGGTATTCAAAATATCTTACTACTCATTGTTTCATATTTATATGAGCAGTCAGGGTCAGTCACTCTCTAAATTACTTATCTGTGCACTGCATTATATTATGCACAGATAACTTTGAGAGCTTTGCTAAGCAAGAGTTGTGGTCTCTATATGGTGGTCACTTAGTCTCTTTTTTACCTCCAGAAAATGTGTAATGTTGTATTCGGTCGAGGTTTGTGTTATGTGGTATTCTCCCACCTAAACGATTTCTACCCAGTCCAGTTCCGTGTTGTCTCTGTTGACTGTTTCACTGTACCATGAGTTGTCATTCAGTTAGTTGATTCAATGGGCAGACATACCCACTAAAACTGGAGTTTGTGCCCTCGTGACCGCAACTTGGAAGTGTGGAGTTGGGCATTGTTCCTTCCTCACGTCCATCTGGTGACGGGCCAGACTGATCCTGACGCATATTCGTAAATACCCGACGCGTTATCCACCCGAAGTTGCTTCGTAAATAGCAGACGTGTCTGAGTTGACGCGTTAGCCACCCGAAATTGTTTCGTAAATAGCAGACGTATCGGGATAATGCGTCTGCTATTTACAAGAGCCAGAATTGCTTTGTAAACATCAAACGTACCGCGTCAGTTATTATAAGGAAATATTTCTGTTGTCTGTTATAAAAAAATAACCTCGAAATTTAAATTTATTTTTAACCTACACTCGGGACCTACAGGAAAAAGCAGTTCGATTCGATCGATCGTCGACACGTCAGCAAATACGAGCGCCCGAGCGCCGCCGGCAGCCAAAATTTCCCGAGTGGATTCCGCGTCGGGTATTTATGCGGTAAATATGCGATCCGGACGGACCACCCATCGCGACTTTCTATCGGCCGATAGTTTGATCGGGTTGGGTTGCTAGCGCGCACACTGGCCCGACTAAACAGTCGGGTTGGTGATGAGTGCGCAGACTAGCCAACTGTCGGCCGACTTTTCGAATGATTTGCTAGTGTAGTTTGTAACCGAGTTTTGAAGAGAACTGTCGCACAATGAAAATTAATTTACTTTTGTTTAGAATGGTTATTACTGCTCTTATACTATGGAGAAGAGAATATTGGGTACATCCAATCTTCAGTCATAGATTATTGAATGGATGTGTATGTATTATATATGTTATAGCAATTAAGATTATTTATGTATGTATTGTTATGTAGGTTTATATTTTTATTTTAGCTAGATCCTTATTTATGATTAACGTATATTTAGTTATCCATTTTTTTTGCCGCCACGATTTCTTTCTTTAACACCCTTTCCGGTCGACTGTTAGAGAATGCCTTAAGGCATTAAGTCCGCCAATTGAATTTTCTTATGCAATAAAGTTTAAATAAATAAATAAGTTTAAATAAATAGAAAAAATTACACGATACATTGCAAATTACTCGATCTTCCGAAAAAAATTCATCCAAGTCAGTTCAGCTTTCTGAAGCTGAATATTTGATTTTACATACATAACTAACAAAACATACCTACCTACAAAGCATATGGATGCTAGACAACAGATTTTTTACTAGGTAGGTAATTAAAAGGGAATGAAATGAATTAATACTTTAGCATACATACCAAAAAATCATTTTGTTCTCCAAAATTAGTAAATGCTCACCAAATCCTAAACCACCCAAAAAGATTTGGTGAGCATTGACTGCTTCTGGGTAAGGTTAGGTTAGTATGGTGATCATTACATAAGCCAAATTAAAATTCATCATTTCAATTTCTACTCGGCCGGTTCAGGGAGGTTCGATTCCTTGCGTGGTAGACTGGGATATTGAAACAATGCACCACTCAGTTTGTCGATCGTTATCACGCGATGCAAAAAAGTTGACAACCCCTAGAACTATTGAATTTAGTCATCTGTAATGTTAATATCATGCGAGCGCTCGGCACTAAGCTGATTCCAATCTGGAACAAAATTTCACAAACTTCCTCCCAGAGTTTTTTCTTTATATTAACGTCAGAGTAAGCTTTAAATTTTTTCTTATATAGAGAGAGATATATATTTTTTTCTATTTCCTCGATAAAATTTAAGACGTATGTCTTAAAATACAATTAGCGATGCCATTATTAATAAACCCTCGACTGTCCGGCGCCAAAACTCGGAGCGAAATGAACTATCGGCCGAGCCGGCCGACTAAACGATCGTCGTGTGTGCGCGCGTGGATATGAGCCAATACTGATTAACCAGTCGGCCGATAGTTGGCCGACAGTTTAGTCGGGAAGCCCATCCAACTTATTTATCGGCTGACACCGAATCGTTCTAGTGTGCGCATCTGCATACACCTCCATACTGATTGAGAGCCCGACTAAACTGTCGGCCGATAGAAAGTCTGTAGTCTGCGGGCACGCTTAAGGGATAGCCGATCATATTTGACTATCTCTTAGATCGAGGACCTAGATAGTTCACCACTGCCGCCTGTTAGCTTGAACGACGTGACGCTTAAGCTAGGGTTTCCTAGAATGACGGTGCCGTCATATTACGGCCGTCATTTAGCAGCGTAGAACGTTGTCTATGTAAACAATACGGCTCGGTTTCCGACGTTACGGTGTCGCCATATTGTTTACATAGACAACATTTAACACCGCTATATTACGGCCGTAATATGACGGCACCGTCATCCTAGGAAACCCTAGCTTTAGAGAGCATTGACGTCACCTAATACTCGACTGTTCTCTATTTATTGCACAACCAAATCTTTCACAACTAGAAAGCATTAATTAACTAAATAAATTACAATTACATCATGCACGAATTCAGTCATCTCGTGCCACTGTCACACCATTTATCACGTTTAGCTATTAAAATACAATGGATTTTATACGATACTCACACACAAGATACCAGCGATATCACTCACAAACTAAACTGACTAAGAAATAAAGGGTGCACTTTCGCTCGCATACAATTTTTAGTCATAATAATGGTTTGGCATAGGGCCTACACACATAACCGCGTTGCGGCGCCCGCCGCACCGCAACGCAACGCCAAAATAAGCGGCACCGCGCGGCGCCGCAGAAATGACATCACACTTGTTGACAACAGTTTCAGTGCACTCCGGACACTCCATAGGTACCTACCATAGTACTTGTTGTGTGGTCTGTGATAATATAAAACCGCCGCATTATAACTAAACTACCCAATTTAATTACATAGATGACGTTTCTTCATTTATAACAAAATAATAATGAAAAAACATTAAAACGGACTGGTAAAAACAGACTAAAAAGTATCAAACAAAAATTTTGTGCAAATATTTATAACCATATCTACCTACAGAAATTTTAAACCTAAAAACGTGGGGCCCATTTTGTAAATTTTATCATACATATT
Source organism: Agriphila tristella (assembly GCA_928269145.1). NCBI lineage: Eukaryota > Metazoa > Arthropoda > Insecta > Lepidoptera > Crambidae > Agriphila > Agriphila tristella. Next base: position 22,742,031 of record OV743442.1, read on the forward strand.
GTCTTTAGCATGCGCCCCACGTTTTTAGGTTTAAAATTTCTGTAGGTACCTATAGGGTTATAATTATAAATATTTGATACTTTTTAGTCTGTTTTTACCAGTCCGTTTTAATGTTTTAGTCCGATTTTTTTGTAATAATTTAGTCCGTTTTAAAAACGTGTTTTTAAAAAAGTTTTGTTTTCAGTAAATTTTTATTTTCTGCTTTTTAGTTAACGAGCTAAGACTAAAAATAAAAATATACCATCTCCTATCGGAGCAATCGTTAAGACGATTCAAACGAGCCCAAACTCGATGGGGTTGCATGGTTTTATTACAGAGTTTCTGTGGCCTTCCTCCGGCTCCATCATCAGATCCTCGGACACTATTTCCCTTTTTAGTACTCGTCAAGATTATTCAAACGAGCCCAAACTCGATAGGATTGCATGGTTTTATTACCGAGTTCCAGTGGCCTTCTTCCGGATCCATCATCAGACTCTGAAAACTATTTCCCAACAAAGAACTCCTCAAGACGATTCAAATGAGCCCAAATTTGATGGGATTGCACGGTTTCAATATTGAGTTCCTATGGCATGGTCTTTCGGCTTCATCATCAGACCCTGGACCTCATCTCCCGTTAGAGTACTCGTCAAGACGATGCTAACGAGACCAAACACGATGGGGTGGTATGGTTTCATCATAGAGTTCCTGTGGCCTTCTTCCGGCTTCATCATCAGATCAGCTCAATGACACCATAATATTGCATTGCCTTCCAGTTCTGACCTATGTTCAAAGTTTCAAGTCTCTAGCTCATCGGGAAGCTAGGATAAAATCGTTCGCAAACTTTGTGGAGAAACACACAAACAAACAAACAAACGCGAAAGCAACCTAATAAAAACGTGTTAAAATAAATCAAAACAAAAAAACACCATAAACAAATATGGGTTTTTGCGTATAAAATTGCCGACATTTTGTCACATACAGAAAAAATAATAACTTTTACTAATAACTAATAATTAAAAAATAATAACTAAATAATGATTTAAAATATCTTTACTAATATTATAAATGCGAAAGTCCGTTTGTTTGTTACGCCTTCACTCCGCGTCTTAAATACTGAACCGTTCATCATGAAATTTTGCATACCTATACACGTTGTCAGGGTTGCAGAGAGAGTTTTTTTTTCTTCATATTTTTGCGGAAAGTTATTATTCTAAAGTGGATGTACCCAATATCTTCTCTGTCTTCTCTGTCGTCGTTTATTTAACTTGGCGTAATGTCTACATAATAATTAATAACAAAAAGCTTTTTAAAAAAAGCACTACCTCCTTCAAAAATCTTAAAAAACAGCTCTATAAAAAGCAAGAAATAATGTTCAAATCGATTAATTAAAACACGTCTATTGAAGTCGGGTGGAGCTGGAAGTATTCTATACACGTTGTCAGGGTTGCAGAGAGAGTTTTTTTTTCTTCATATTTTTGCGGAAAGTTATTATTCTAAAGTGGATGTACCCAATATCTTCTCTGTCTTCTCTGTCGTCGTTTATTTAATTTGGCGTAATGTCTACATAATAATTAATAACAAAAAGCTTTTTAAAAAAAGCACTACCTCCTTCAAAAATCTTAAAAAACAGCTCTATAAAAAGCAAGAAATAATGTTCAAATCGATTAATTAAAACACGTCTATTGAAGTCGGGTGGAGCTGGAAGTATTTTTTTTATTTATTGTATTGTTTATATTCTTAAAGCCCACCCGACTTCAATAGACGTGTTTTAATTAATCGATTTGAACATTATTTCTTGCTTTTTATAGAGCTGTTTTTTAAGATTTTTGAAGGAGGTTGTGCTTTTTTTAAAAAGCTTTTTTATTTCAAACTTTTTTTGTGGTAGGTATGTAAGTGATGATTTTATAAAATAAAACGTTATAATGTTTCAAATTTTTCAATGGTATACCCCGAGTAACTCAATTTCCACAAGAGTTCCGTTGGGCCTTCGCAGTTCAACCCTAGTCCAGCACGTCCTTGACAATAAATAGGTACTTAACTTGTTTTTGATTGTCATAATCCTACCAATATTTCAATCACTGTACAGTTCCTATTTAATTTTGAGGAGTTCCCTTGTGTATCTTCAAAATCCAAAGTCCAATACCAATGAAATTAATATGGTATCATCTTTAAGGTGTCTTCTTTCAAACAAAAAAAGAATCATCTAAATCGGTTCATAAACAAAAAAGTAATGGTTGAAAATCCGCCTGAATTCATATAAAATGGTAACAAAAACGACAGTTTTTTCAAGATTACTTGAAAACTACTGAACCGATTTCAAAATTTCAAAAAATGGGACCAACTTGGAAACAAATGTCATGTTATAACGTTTGAATCATTTCAATCGGTTCAGCCGTCTTCGAGTAATCGGTGTACATACATAAATAAAAAAAAAATATACGCGACGAATAGATAACCTCCTCCTTTTCAAATTTTTGAAGTCGGTTAAAAAGAGCTATTCGCTAATGGCGATCCATCGCAGATACACTCACGAATCACAGAAAAATGGTCACCTCAAGCACCGCGCGGCACCGCCGTTATGTGTGTGGACCCTAAGAAGATATATACAGTGATGTTGTTATCAAGAGTGACCAAAGTCTCCGCATGCAATCCGACGTAGTAGAATGGGTTGGAGCGGCCGTACCGCTGCGACGTCAGGTTGACGTACTTGAAGTACCTCCGGTTGTAAAACGTGACGGCAGGTTGCTCCGTGCTTATGTAGCGGATCTGCAATGACAGTATGTAACTAAAGCAGGTGTAGAGAGGCGATTCACTTCATAAACAGCCGACGAAGTGCAATAATTGTGCATGCAGACAGACGAGATGTTGCACTAACGAGTTACGTCAAGATAACAAAGGAGATAAACGTATGGAAACCCAGTGGCAAATTAAAGAACCGCCTGTACTTTTTTGTGATACGAGACGACGCATGCTGTGCAGATGTTGTTGTCATGACATGTGCAGAGTTACTTGCGCGGTTGCGCCCGCCCGTGCCACGTGCCACAGGCTTTAATTGTAAGGCTAGCCCCAGACCTACCGGTTTCATTTCTTTGCTTTGCTGTTCTACTTTGCTTTAAAGACCGCCGGCCAACCAGGGTACAATCTATCGCATTTTGGGACTAGACCAAATTGGCAAGATAGCCATTAGCCCCAGTCGTAGGAAGCAAAAAAACGAAGAATACGGCTATCCATGAACCAAAGATTTCCTTCGGTAGGATTGATCCTTGTGTTCCTAAAATGGGTTTACGAAGTGGAGCCACCTGGATTTTTCAAGCAGGTGGGGGGGAGGGGGGAATTCTGCCTTAACGGAACCCAAGGTTAATAACTGCCTAAGTTTAGATGCTAAGCCAAGTTTGGTATCATTTTCGGATAAATCAATGACGTAGAATTCATTTCTGGTATAAAAATTGCAATTTATTAAGAAGTTTCCTAAACATTACACAATAACCAATATTTTCAACTACATTTTTTTAATTTAAGTCACCGTAAATATTAAACTGATGATCTTATTTGCAAACAAAAAATACGTTAACAAAGCTTATAGAATAAAGACTTGAAAAATATAACTTACATTTTTTTTATTAACAATTGATAGCGAAAAAAAATTTCACTGTCGCGTGCCGGCAATTTCTTTTACACCTATGGAAATATTAATATTTGTTATCATAACATATTGTTATGTTATGGGTATCAAATGAAAGGTAATAAATAGCCTATTCCAAATATATATACATTAAAATACTTTTATGAAACTGTTTTGAAATAAACTTAAAAAGTATAACGCAGAATTAAAAAATATCAGTAAATTATTAGAAAAACCAAAAATGCCAGTCAATACCGACAAAAAAGGCAAATATCACAATCGCGCATGTAAGTACGATATTTTTCAGATATTGTTAGGTACCTTTAGAGTAGTTTTACCCAAGTTTGTAACGTTACAAAGAAGAGGGGAAGATAGAGAGCCTACCTAGGGTGGAAGGATTGTATCTAGCTAGTTAAGGAGCAACAAGGAAATATAGTACAATTAACATTTATTTACACTAAACCTAACAGACAAGAAGCTAAGGAACTTAAATGCTACGATGGAGGATAGGGGAAGTGGCGAATCTTCAGAGGCTTGCAGAGGGACAGGGGAACGTAATCTAGCGCGCGGAGAGGAGGCGCAAAGGGGCGTAGTTAAACCGTCGACGAGCACGCGGAGAGGGGACGCAGAAGGGACGTAGTGGTACCGTGGATGAGCAGCGTAGACAGGCCGGAGATGGTGCGCAGATGAACGGAGGCTGGCCGCAGATGGAGCGTTTCAGCAGTAGGATAGTTGGTGCTGACCAGCAGGAGTTGGAGACTCGCAGCACCCGTAGAACTATTAGTTGTCACTCGCGGCGTGGGCTTTCTTGTAAGGCCCGGGAACGGCCACTACACGTTTTCACCGTAGATCTCGAAGACTGACTAAGCCACGTAGATTTCGAAGACTGACTGACTGAGCCACGTAGTAGGTTTGACAATCTTTTTATACTCACAGTAAATTTTGAAAAACCGAAAGAAAAATGTAGAAGAAAAATAATACAGCATTTCAAAATTTCAAAATTCGTGTATTCGCTCGGCAGCAATACAAAAGAGCGGGATGGCCAATAAATTGATAGACAACCTACGCGAAGTGTGAGTAGAATTGAAAAAAGCAAATAAACTGTAGCTGTCACATGTAAACAAGCAGCTGTCAAAATAAATACAAAATTATAACCTCACTTTTCCACTAAGTTTGAAATTTATGTATGAAATTCAACAAATTGTATGAGAAAGGATGAAACTACAAACCTAATAAGAATTGCCGTAAAAAGACGAATAAATTGCTGCCAAGCAAATGCAAAGAATTTGGAAAGTTATGGCCAAAAATACTTATTCCCTAAGAAACTTAAACTAATTAAAACTAGCTTAAAACTAAGAGCTCAGGAGCGACAGGCAGCACGCTACAAGTTTTAACCCTTGGAAACCCTGTACTGCTGGAAAAACTTGGCCCTTGTTTCAGTATTTTCGAAAAAACTACCTTAAGAAAGCGTTTTTCAGGTATCTCTACTACATCCATACTAATATTATAAATGCGAAAGTAACTCTGTCTGTCTGTCTGTCTGTTACGCCTTCACGCCGAAACTACTGAACCGATTTGGATGAAATTTGGTACAGAGGTAGAGTAGAGCTCGAGATAGGACATAGGCTACCTTTTATTGCGAAATAAGGGTTGGAAGGGTTGAAATAGGGGATGAAAGTTTGATTGTACCACAGAATAGAGAGACTTCAGAAGTAATGCCACTATCGTATTTGTTTGGTACCCATTTACTTACATACTTTTACACTACGAGATCATGTTGTTTAATCGACTACCATGAGTAAATTTGACAGAACGAAATTCAAAATCAATAATACAAAATCCATACTAATATTATAAATGCGAAAGTAACTACTGAACCGATTTGGATGAAATTTGGTACAGAGGTAGAGTGGAGCTCGAGATAGAACATAGGCTACCTTTTATTGTGAAATAAGGGTTGGAAGGGTTGAAATAGGGGATGAAAGTTTGATTGTACTACAGAATAGAGAGACTTCAGAAGTTATGCCACTATCGTATTTGTTTGGTACCCATTTACTTACATACTTTTACACTACGAGATTATGTTGTTTAATCGACTACCATGAGTAAATTTGACAGAACGAAATTCAAAATCAATAATACAAAATCCATACTAATATTATAAATGCGAAAGTAACTCTGTCTGTCTGTCCGTCTGTCTGTTACGCCTTCACGGCGAAACTACTGAACCGATTTGGATGAAATTTGGTACAGAGGTAGAGTAGAGCTCGAGATAGGACATAGGCTACCTTTTATTGCGAAATAAGGGTTGGAAGGGTTAAAATAGGGTATGAAAGTTTGATTGTACTACAGATAAGAGAGACTTCAGAAGTTATGCCACTATCGTTTTTATTAGGTACCCATTTACATACTTTTACACTACGAGATTATGTTTTTTTAATCGACTACCATGAGTAAAATTGACAGAACGAAATTCAAAATCAATAATACAAAATCCATACTAATATATATTATATATAATATTATAAATGCGAAAGTAACTCTGTCTGTCTGTCTGTCTGTTACGCCTTCACGCCGAAACTACTGAACCGATTTGGATGAAATTTGGTACAGAGGTAGAGTGGAGCTCGAGATAGGACATAGGCATACCTTTTATTGCGAAATAAGTGTTGGATGGGTTGAAATAGGGGATGAAAGTTTGATTGTACCACAGTATAGAGAGACTAAAGAAGTTATTTATTTTTTTTATTTTAAAATCTTTATTGTACTACAAACTAAAGTACAAAAGGCGGACTTAATGCTAAAAGCATTCTCTGCCAGTCAACCTTTGGGTTATGCCACTATCGTATTTATAAGGTACCTACTTACATACTTTTACACTACGAGATTATGTTATTCAATCGACTTCCACGAGTTAAATTGACAGAACAAAATTCAAAATCTAAAATACAAAATCTATACTTAATCCATAATAATATTATAAATGCGAAAATAATTTTGTCTGTCTGTCTGTCTGTTAAGCTATCACGCCTAAAATACTAAACCGATTTTAATGAAATTTGCCACAGAGATAGAGTAAAGCTTGAGAAATGACACGGCTACCTTTTATTACGAAATAATGGTGGAAAGAGTTAAAATAGCGGATGAAAGTTTGTATGAAAGTCTGTAGGTGTCAAAATAGGGAATGAAATTTTATGAGAGGAAAAAGCGGGTCAGCGCGCTTGGTGCCGTCTAATCACGTTAAAACGGCTGATTAGATTTTGATGAAATTAAAACATTGAATACTATTTATCCTGGTTTAAAGTTCCCATAGGATTTTCTCGAATATCCACGCGGACGAAGTCGCGGGCAAAAGCTATACTTTTATAAAGCTAACTAAATTTGCTACAATTTGAGCCTATCACAAGCAAGTTTCAAATTGATATTTAAAATTTTAATATTTAATAAAAATAATAACTTCCTTACAACGGTAACGAAGTTATTTTTTTTAATTAGCCTAGCCAAGAATATTTTCTTTTATTATTATTTTAAAAATAAAAGGATAATAGGGCTTCTACGAGTTATTTTTCTTTTTTTCAATATTCCAATTTGTGTATTTAATGGCAATTTTTTTCTTTAATCAAGCGAGTATTTTATTTTGTTTTTATTTTTTTTTAATAGTTTAACAATTGAATCGTACAAATATGAATCCAAAAATGAATTCGACACCCTAAATTCATACGAATATGATATCAAACTGGGCATAGCAGCTTAACTAATACATCTATCGAGATTGGGCTGAAAGCCAAAACTTAAAAAAAATTACTATTAAAATCGTGGTGGCTCCACTTCTTATATCCATCCTAGGGTCCTAAGGACCAATCCTACCAAAGGAAATCTCTGGTTCACAAAACGTCGTATTTTTCACCCTACTGCCGCCACTACATAGCTTGGTGTTATCAAATATCATCGCCTGGATTGCGAAGTAGGAAGCTTTTAGGATATATGCCACCCTGAACATGGACTCCGATCGTTAAAAATAAATCGATCGCATATTTATTCAAGATGTTTGGTAAAGCCATATAAAGCTGAATATGGTAGATAGGGACTGCCCTGAGGAAGAACTACCATTTGACCTTCCTATCAGTGGCTACCTACCTCCATACTACCCTACTACAATTCCTACATCGGCGACCTCGACGCTTCCTACAGTTGTATTGGGTGTCATCATCATCATCATCAGCATATCAGCCGCACGACACCCACTGCTGGGTGTAGGCCTCCCCCAAGGATCTCCACAATACGATCGGTCTTGCGCTGCCCGCATCCAGCGGCGCACTGCGACCGCGCACCAGATCGTCGGTCCACCTTGTTGGGGGTCATGTGTCTAACCCACTGCCACATCAGCTGAGCAATCCTTCGAGCAACGTCGGTTACTTTAGTTCGCCTACGGATCTCCTCATTTCTGATCGATCACGTAGGGAAACGGCGAGCATGGCTCTTTCCATTGCACGCTGCATGACTTTGAGCCTCCTTGTGTAATAAATAAGTTATTTTAACACCCAAATACTCTTGATTTATCATAATCGTATCTAACTGTTTATTTCCACTCACCCTTCTAGCAGTGCCAATGAAAATAAGGGAAATAAAGTAGTAAATAAATACTCCAAGAAAAACTGCGCGACAGCAAAAAAACGACATCATCAATCAAACAAACAAGCACAAAGGGAAACGATATAACGACCGAATAAATATTCAAAAGTATAAATTTCCCTAAATTACTAAACCGAATCATGATGGCTAATAGCCTATTATTACACTATTCATAAAGTTTAATTCGCCGTAATCTATTAATCTATTATTTTATTATAAAATCGTTTGTCCCATCTGACTGACTGCCAACAACACACAGTCAAATGCTGAAATAATACAGGTAAAGGTGCGTCCAGATATGTTCTTTTGCCCGTACCGTACCTCCGTTCCGATCGGCGGCGTCGCGATCAAAGAACGCTAGTCTGGACGCATGTTCGGAACGGTGCGGAGGTACGCCGTTCCGTTCGCCGAACAGGTACGCCCCGATCCACCTCGAATCTCTCGCTCTTTTGCCCGTACCCGTATCTCTCGCTCTTGAGCGTCGCGAACAAAGAACGCTAGTCTGGACGCATGTTCGGAACGGTACGGAGGTACGCCGTCTCGATCGCCGACAGGTACGCTCCGATCCATCGCGAGTCGGTTTTTTCGCCCCGTTCAAAGGAAAAACGGAACGGAGGAACGGTACGGCGCTAGTCTGGACGTGATAGCGGCGACGCCGACGTTCGGAGGTTGTAGTACAGTAGCCCGTAGTACATTTAAATTACGAAAAAGGTTAGGTACCGTTTGCCGTTGTGATATAGTTATTTATTATGAAATTATAGATACTTTAACCCAAGTTTTACAGATCGCAACTCGCCGTAACCTATATTTGTATATCTCCAAAAATGAGATTTTTTATTTTTCGAGGTTAATCACATGGTTTAGCTATTGTCGTGTTCTACAGCGCTATGTTTGATTGCCACTGATAATAGTTAGACTGTGAAAAGTAGCCATACACAGATAGCGCTGTAGAACACGACAATAGCTAAACCATGTGATTAACCTCGAAAAATAAAAAAATAATCATTTTTGGAGATATACAAATATAGGTTACGGCGGGTTGCGATCTGTTAAAGTATCTTTAATTTTGTAATAAATAACTATATCACAACGGCAAACGGTAACCTTTTTCGTAATTTAAATTTACTACGGGCTGCTGTACTATTGGATCGGAACGTTGATACGGAACGGAGGTACGGTACGGCGCTAGTCTGGACGTGATCGCGGCGACGTTCGGCGGTTTGATCGGAACGGTGGTACGGAACGGAGGTACGGAACGGGCAAAAGTAGCGTCCAGACTTATTTGATCGGAACGCTGGTACGGAACGGAGGTACGGTACGATCAAAAGAACATATCTGGACGCACCTTCAAGCATCCACAAAAAACAGGTCAAGTGCGAGTCGAACTCGAGCACGAAGTGTTCCGTTGTACGGGAGCCCCACTTTAACATTTATTTTATTCTGTTTTTAGTATTTGTTGCTTGGATCATCTAAAGATTTGTTGTTTTAGCGGCAACCGAAATGTATATACATCATCTGCGAATTCAACAGTCTAGCTATCACGGTTTATGAGAGCCTGGAGACAGACAGACGGACACTGGACAGTGGAGTCATTAATAGGGTCTTGTTTTTACCCTTTGGGTACGGAACCCAAAAAAGAGTTTTATCTACTCACATATAGCAAAATTCGAATAAAGCGCCGATTACATTAGGTAGTCTAGTGTCCAATTTAGAAATCTAATTTAGGATTGCCACGTACTTGACAATGAAATATTGTATACTTAGTTCGATTTTAACAGTGAATTTAGACCAATGAGACTAATAAAGGAAAGGTAAACATTGTTTACTTAGGACTTTTGTATTTTCGATTACTCAGTGGCGAAGGGTCCGCAGTTCCGCACGCAAGCGAATTCCTTGCGTGGACGCTTATCTTTCGGCTTATCTTTTAAAAAATCCGCCCAACGAATCCACTATGCAGATCATAGCACAGGTCATCAGGTTGTCATTTAATTCACCTACCACGTTTGTTAGAGAGATTTGATTCTAATTTTTGACCCTAACGATTGATATCATAAAAATGGTGTTGTTTTTTCGAATTTTAGCCGATTCGATTCTTGGGGGAACTGCGAAATCTGTGAATTTTTGAAAAGTGGAAGTATAATGATAAAAAAATATATTTGAATAGTTGCTATCACCGTAGAGCACTAGTTAGTATTTATATTTTTTTAATTTGGAAATCACAAAAATACATGTAATGGTGAAATCAATATGTTCTCTAAGTAGTTATAATTATTTGCCAATTTTTATTATTCATTTTCTCTATTTCTGCATGGCCGATTTTTATTTTAGTCAGCAATATATAAATAACAATTAAAATGCAATTTTATGATAATTAATAAATCATCATTTTGAAAGGTCAGAAACGGGAGTCCTTCTTTCTATCAACACGTGAATATATTTTTTTAAATGTTTTAAAAGAGAGGGTTATTAATTTGTGATGTAAATAAAACAATGTTTGTGATAAAAGGGTTTATTTATTATGTGCAATTTTTCTTAAAACTTAAATAGTCCTATACTTACCTCTACCTAACAATAGGGAATATGCATAAGTCACCGATTTTGATGAATTTAAGCTTGATTGCTGCGGACACTTATAAAAACATGATGGAACAGAAAAAATAAATAAAAAATGAATTATTTTAGTTTTATCACACGATGAAATCAGGGGAAAATAACGATTTTTTTTTTCCTTTTCGGATATAGTGCACTTTACAGTCAGATAGAATATCGAATAAGAAATAATATTTTGTAATACACATTTATGTACTTAAACGCAAAATTTAGGGAGATAATTGAAGATTATTGGCTAACTCCATATTAATCGCGCCCGAAACACACTTGAAACGTGATATGTGTCGTCACCGTTTTGCATAGAGCGTTTTCGGCGCTTGCTGCTGCGCGCTAATTCAAGTAACTATATCACGAGAAAAAAACGCAAGAGAAAAGTTTTAATATTATAGTAAATTTTCTCACGCATTATAATTTTGATTAAGATTAAAAAAAATTGATGCATATTCCCTATTAAGGTTAATGGCATATCAAAAAATACTTCCATTCAATTAATAAAGGAAGACTCATGTTAGCATGATAAAATGTGTAATAAATAATTCGAATAGTGAATAGTTAAAATAAACGATAAGTTTTTTTTTTTGTTTATTTTGGTAAAAACGGGCCCTATAGATAGAGGATAATTTTGGCCTAAACTTGGAAAGTGCTTAATCGGAAACGCGAGAAGCTTTCTTTCATCTGCACTTGAGCACAGATAATATAATACTATTGAGTAAATTTTGAAGGTTCAAATTGTACGCGCAGTGTTGTTGTAGGCCACCATAGGGAACATGCAGTCACCGATTTTGATTCTTTTTTATTTAGTGGCGTTCAAGTGGTTAGGGAGATATTTGAAAATTCATGGCTAACTCCATAATAATGCGCCTTAAACGTGACATGAGCGACGTCACAAATGTTGGCCGTTTTGTATAGAGCGTTTTCGGCGGGTGCTGCTGCGTGCTAACTTCAAGTACCTATATCACGAGAAAAAAACGCAAGAGAAAAGTTTTAATATTACAGTTGATTTTCTCACGCATTATACTTTTGATTTTGATAAAAAAATTGCCGAACATGCATCATGTTCCGGATCGGCAACCACTGCGCGCAGACTCGGCTGTCTCAATATCAGCTGTCTCGATATCTCGAGCTCGCCGTGGTTGCCCACATACCAAAAGTGTCAATCATCGAAGAAGAAATAGGTACTTCATATCGCTCAGAAGCTTATCCCAGACTGGATCAAAACTATCCCCTGGGTACATTTAAAAAAAAACCGCCTTTACCCTAGTTAACCTACACAACCCGGTCAAGTTAACTCGACGCCTGAAGCGAAAGTGACCCCTCTCCTTTCACCTAGCCTCATGCCACCACTGTCGTAAATATTTTGAAAATGTTCTATGGATTACTTTTCGATAAATTATCGCTAACAAGTGTACTAAAGCTACTAGTATGATGACGGTGGGGTGAGGGATCGTCCTAATGGAACGCGACTACGCAATCATCGCAAGTTTGTCATCACGCGAACTTGCGATGGTCGCGTCGCTTACGTTCTATTAGGTCGATCCCTGACTGACGGAAGGAGAAAAGGAGAGAGTCGCTTTCGCTTCAGGTGCCGAGCGGGATATACGTATAGAGTTAATTGTGGCTTAATCTTTGACGGTCATCGTTTTTATTTCAAGGTTTACGTAGGCAGCTAAGATTACTTCTTTAGTGTTGGTGAGCGTGACGTTGATGTATACTCGACCTTTTGTGAAAGGGAAACCATACGGAATGATGCTCACGTCGACAGTCATATTGTACATGTTGTATATATCCTGAAAGCAAAAGGGAATATATTAGAGGCAAATACGAGTAGGTAAAAGGTTGGTTTACTTTAGTTATTTTCATAGTATTATGACCTACGGTTTGTTGTTGTGGGGCTCAGCTGCTAATATTAATAACATATTCATCTTACAAAAAAGGGCAGTGCGCGCTATATACAACTTACGGTCTAGAGATACTCTTCGTGACCTATTTAAAGAAATTAAAATATTAACGGTTGCTTCCCAATACATCTATGAAAATATAATGTATGTTAAGAAAAATTTAGATAGCTTTGTAAAAAATAGTAATGTTCATAAATTAAATACAAGAAACAAGGACAAACTTGCTGTTCCAAGGCGCAGACTGCATAAAACCGGAAGCTCTTTTTTGTGTAGATGTATTACCTTTTATAATAAGATACCACAACAAGTCACAGAACTGCCCTTGGAAAAATTTAAAAATACTGTTAAAGCCAATCTTATGAGTAAAGGCTATTACACTGTTGACGATTATCTGAAGGATAATAATGCATGGGCATAGCTTTTGTATTGTTAATTATTACAAAAAATAAATAATGTAAATTTTGAATTTATCTTGAAATTTATTTGTTAATCTTTGTTATTTTAAGTCTGGAAACGATATACATATTTGTAAATATCGTTCCATCTGATAACGTTGACAAGTTTTTTGCGCCCATTTTTCTTGTCAGCTAAAAGACGTCATAATGGGTGGTAGGGTAAAAAAAGATTTGACGATTTAAAAATGCTTATTATGTGAGCTCATTTAAATAAAATATATTTTCATTTTTCCATTTTTTTTTTCAAACGCTAGAGCCGCTAGACGGTTTATATAGACGCATAAGACGCTGAAGCGCAGCGTCAAATTGACTTTTAACGTAGGTATATAGGCTTTAAAATCTTTTAAAGCCTATCTACATTATAAGTAAATTTTGTGGTTGTTAAAGAACTTTAGTACTAAATATTCATATTATATATGTTACCGGCAATGTGTATAATCAGGCAATGTATGAAATAAGATTCATTTTATACATTGCCTAGCCATTGTATACAATGCCTGCTGGTCCACCGGCAATGTGTAAAATAAGTATATTTCTGTTGTCTGTTATAAAAAACTAACCTCGAAATTTAAGGCTCACGCTCCGCTGCGCTACGCGCTCGCCTTAAATTTCTAATCTAACCCGGGACCTACAGGAGTAAAGCAGGTTCGATACCGAACTCAATGAGCCCTCCTCGAGCCCCCCTCATGCCCCGTCAAGCACCCCTTGAGCCCCCTCGAGACAACACCTCGACCCCCCCCCCCTCGACCCTCCCCCGAGCACCCCTCGACCTCCCCGAACCCCCTCTCGAGCCGCCCTCAACCCCCCGAGCGCCTCTCGATCCCCATCGAGCCCCCTCAAGACCCCTTCGACACCATCGAGCCCCCCTTGACCCCTAGCCCCCCTCACCCCCATCGCTGCCATCGCACCCCTCGCCCCCTCGAACCCCTCCTCCTCCCCCCTACCCCCGCCACCCCTCCCCCCTCCCCTGTCCCCCCCTCGGCCACCCCTCTCGAACCCCCAAGCCCCCCTCGAGCCCTCACAATGCCTGGCCCTTTTAGGCAATGTATGAAATAGAATGAATATTATTGTCTATTTCATACATAGGCATTGTATAGAATGCCTGCTGGTCCACCGGCAATGTGTAAAATAAAAAGATTTTTATCTTAGTTGGTTAGAGGGCAGACACAAAAGCTCTGGGGTGGGCTCGAGGGGCTCAAGGGGGGTCGAGGGGGTTTGAGGTTGGCTCGGGGGGGGCGGTCGAGGGGGGCAAGGGGGTGTCGAGTAGGGCTCGGGGGTCGAAGGAGGCTCGAGGGGGGCTCAGGGGTGGGTCGAGGGGGCTCGAGGGGGCTCGGAGGGGGTCGAGGGGGCTAGAAGAACTTGAGGGGGCTTGAGGGGTCAAAAAGGGGTGGTCGAGGGGGTTTGAGGGGGCTCGGGGGGGGCGGTCGAGGGGGGCAAGGGGGGGTCGAGTAGAGCTCGGGGGGTCGAAGGTGGCTCAAGGGGGGCTCGGAGGCGGTCGAGGGGGGTTGAGGGGGGTCTAGGGAGGTCGAGGGGGCCTTGGGGGTGCTCGAAGGGGCTCAGGGGTGGTCGAGGGGGGCTCGGAGGGGGTCGAGGGGGGTTCGAGGGGGTCGGGGAGGTCGAGGGGGCTCGGGGGGGGGGGGGGGGCTCGAGGGGGTCTCGAGGGGGCTCGGGGGGTGCTAGACGGGACTCGAGGGGGGCTCATTGGGTTTGGTATCGAAGCTGCTTTACTCCTGTAGGTCTCGGGTTAGGTTAAAAATTTCGAGGTTATTTTTTTATAACAGACACCAGACATTTACTTATTTTACACATTGCCGGTGGACCAGCAGGCATTGTATACAATGCCTAGGCAATGTACAAAATGAATCATATTTCATACATTGCCTGGTCGTTTAAGGCATTGTATACAATGCCGAGGCAATGTATTAAATGAATTATATTTCATACATTGCCTGACCGTTTCAGGCATTGAATACAATGCCTAGGCATTGTATACAATGCCTGATTATACACATTGCCGGTAACATATATATTCCGTGTTTAACACACGCATGGACACACCAAGAACGCATCTTAACTAGGTACCTACGTGCGTAATTTTTCTACTGAAATCTGCATAACGCAGCTTGATGTGTCGAAGTGTGTGATACCTACTTATTATTCTTATTAAGGCGTACGCGTACTCATCCGGTAAGCCTACTCAAATTTGACCGGTATCCTGTACCGGTGGCGGTAACGATATCCCGATGAGCATGCGGACGAACCTACCTATGCGAAAGTCAATATTTGTTACGCCTTCACATCTTAACTAATCAACCGATCATCGTGAAATTTTGCATAAACCTTGTCAGGGGTACGGAAAGAACATGCCTTTCATCCCGAAAAAAAGTACAGTTCCCGAGGGATAGAGAAATACCTGACCACGCAGACGAAGTTGTGGACGTCCGCCAGTCTGTCATTTTAATTAAAGGTAGTGTTCAACGTTGCATTGAAACTTTTGGACACAATGTAACAGCGCCAAAAATATATATTTTTCAAATGTGACTTTGTCAGATAGTGCAGTATGCCTAGTCCAGGCAGCCTCATAGACCCCTCGCTCCTCCCATAGTTAGTGTGCGCGCCGCTTTTGAAACAACATGTCTGTGGAGCTATTGTGGATTTTTTGACAAAAACGGGACCCCTGCGTCTTCTCAAATCTGAGCAGTATCCTCTGCTGGTAGTGGTAACGATATCCCATTGGATATGCGGATAACGCGCTGTTCAAACCAAAGCGGATTTTTCCGCTACCGGAGCCGGTAGCGGTACTGGCACGTGACACGAGCGCTGCGGCCGGGGGCGGTGCGGGGTGTGTCCGCGGAGGGGGTAATAGTTTCGCCAAACACGCGGTTCGTGTCGAGTACCCATCTGGTATGCGGTTCCGGTTTCACGACAGCGAATATTCGATACCAATTACCGCGCGGGATATCGCTCGGGATTACTGCTACCCACGGCGGTAGCGGATACCCCTCAGGTTTGAGTAGTTACGTTTACACGTGTGGGCTAACCAGTAGACCACAGAGGCGGTTAAATCAGATTGTAACTTTCTTTAAACATATTAAAAAAGTTTCAATCAATCTCTCTCCCTCCTTCTTAATCTTTCTCTCTCTATTTCTCTCTTTCTAGGGATAGATCTCTCATTATCTTACCGGTGGATAAGGACAAGGTCTCGCAAGCTTGCCCTGCTTCAGCGGGGCACCGAATATCTTATCTGTATGAACCATATCGCACAGTTTGTAGTGCATCTCGATGAAGTTTCTCTTGTAAACGTTGGTTAACAGCTCGTAGAAATAATAATTAATCTAAAAAAGATGGTGCCTAGTTATTATTTATTTAATAAAAGTCTTTGTTATTAATGACCGAGTGGGCGAAGCGTCTCAGTTTTGAGATTGATCAAATATGCTAGAATTTTAAATAGATTCAGATTTATGAAAATGAAAAAATATATAATATAAGTAGTTATCATTACAAAAGTATATAACAAATTAACATGAAAAACACTACTTTAAGGTATTTTATTTTTAATACAGAAACAAGTGCAAATACCGAAAATAAAAAAATACGTTGAAAATATTGGTTAATTTTTCAGAAACTAATCAATAAATTGCAATTTTTTGTACCAGAAATTAATTCCACATTATTGATTTATCCGAAAATGATACCACATTTGACCTACTAGCCTTAAACCTAGACAATAGGGAATATGCATAAGTTACCAATTTTCATAAAATTGAGCTTGATCGCTGCGGACACTTGTAAAACATAATGGAACAGAAAGAAAAAAATATATATTTTAGTTTTATCACACGATGAAATCAGGGGAAAATAACTTTTTTTTTCATTTTCGGAAATAATGCACTTAACAGTCAGATAGAATATCCAATAAGAAATAATATTTTGTATTACACATATGTACTAAAACGCAAAATTTAAAGAGATAATTGAAGATTCTTGGCTAACTCTATATTAAACGCGCCTGAAACACACCTGAAACGTGATAAGTGACGTCACATATTTGTATAGAGCGTTTTCGGCGGGAGCTGATGCGTGCCAACTTCAAGTAAATATATTACGAGAAAAAAACACAAGAGAAAAGAAAGTTTCAATATTACAGTTGATTTTCTCACGCATATTATAATATGATGATGTATTGATTTTTATTAAAATACATTTTGATGCATATTCCCTATTATAATTTTTAGAATGAAGCCGGGAAAAGAGCGCTATTTAACCCGTCGCGCCGCCGGCCGTATGGAATGTTTTTTAAGGACAGTTTGGCCCAACTCAATATAACATTACATTACATTAATACAGATCAGTTTCCACCATGTGGCCAAACTTTATCACGACTTGTAACTCCCAACTTTTTTTTGTATAGACGTTTATACCTACTAATAGTGCAAAAAAAAACTCAATTCTTTCCGAATTTTTGATGTTGGCGCTGGATATTTTGGAAACGAAGAATGATATCAAAAAATTGAGAAAATTTCCTCTGAACAATTTAGTTAGCTAAAATTTGAGCCTAAAACAAAGACTATCAGGTTAAGGGTTTGCCTTGTAGCTTAACTTTTTAACATTGAAAATGATTTTTCAATCGCTTCAGTAAAGCCCTATTTTCGCTCATCAGAGTGCGACATCGCCTTGGTATAAAAGTTTTAAGGCTACATGAACGGTTAAAGCTTCAAAAGACGCGTATCGACGAGGGCTACACTTTGGTGAAAAAAATGGAGATTTGACGTAGATAGGCTACAAAACAAAACTTAGATTTTTTAAATTTAGGTTAGGTTATAGTAGTACTTTTCAATAAAATAGTAATGTTTATAACAATGTATTATTTTTATTTGAATTTAATACACACTAATCACAGAAAAGTAGATCCAAAATATGTTCATGGCTTTGCTGTGATTTCAAAGTATTGTAAGTACAGTACTTACTACTAATGAAACAGAGGTTTTTTTTTAATTCAATAAATTCATTTTCAATGTACCAGAAGGTCGTGAAAGGCACGAGATCTGTGATTTTTTTAAATAACAAGAGTTTTATTTCTATTGATTTGTGTACAAATACATACCGAAATATTATTGCTCATAGTAACAGCAGTTTCCAAATGCACCCCCATGTAATAGAAGGGGTCGGACCGACGGAACCGCTGTGATGTTATATTAAAATACTTGAAATATTTCTTGTTGTAAAACAAAACGGCAGGGTGCTCTGTGCACGCATACTGGATCTAAAATACAAAGTAGAGAAAATATAAATTATTATACATAGTGCTTCACAATTTGAATGATGGTATGACGTGTAAAACTGTAAAATACTACTCAAATCGGGCCGGTATCCTGTACCGGTATAGCATAACTATACTGCTACCGGATGCGGTAACGGTACTGGCTCGCGACGTGAGTGCTGAAGGCGGACGACGCGGGGAGTGTTCACAGGGGGGAGTAAAAGTTTCGCCGAAGACGCGGTAGGAAACGTACCTATCCGGTATGTGGTTCCGGTTTCGCAACAGCTGCGGTAATGCCATACAAAATACCGGTCGGGATATCGGTCGAGATTACCGTTACCCACTGTGGTGGCGGATACCGGTCAGGAGTCATACCGGCTAACGCATCGAACTTCGAAAATTCTGCTGGGCTTCAAATCAAAACAGATAAGTCGAGCCCCAATCAGGCCAAAATGGCAAGGTTCCCTATGTATTTGCATACAATTTTAAGGCATAATATGTCATAGCATAATATAATTTCGCCGAATGATGTTTACGCATAATATTACTTAGTCATTACAGCTTATGCATATTTTTTTTAGGCATAACTAATTTAAGCATAATCATGTTTAACTATAATATTCTTTAGCATAAATTTAAACACGCATAATGTTATAAACGCATATTTTTATACACAAAAATAATGAATACGCTTCGAAACTTACACATTTACAAGCTACTGCTAAAAATTTACACTTGAAATAAATATAAATATTATTTGTCACATGCATGGCTAGGGGTATGTATTTACAATGCCGAAGTTGAAAAGACCAAATTTTACAAAATCCATGGACGAAACACCGAAAAACAAATGGTCGAACGGTTGTTTGGCCGTACGTTTAAAATCACGAAAGGACATTTTGACTAAAATACAAAATCCCGAAGCTTCAAAAACTGAAGGTTAATTCGCCGACCGCTGCCGCGGCACACTCGCTTCGCTCGCTCGGCTCGTGCATTGTAGGTCGCAATGAAACTTAACATCCTCCTCGCTCACTACGCTCGCTCGTCGTCGCACCTAATAGATCTTAACAGACTTTCGAGATTTTGAACTATCAGCATTTTAACTTTCGGGATTTCGAATCTTTTAAGTTACGGTCTATCGGATATCTATATTAAGGATTTTCGTTATTTTGAAAATAGGTGTTTTATACGTCGATATTACGGTCGTATGTGTTATGAATTTTCGGAATTTTAATACATACTCCTTTTGCAAGAAAATGTATAATTACGTAAAATATTTCTTCTTATTGTTTTTGATTTTTATGTCTAATTAATATTAGACGAATAGATATTATGGCTAAAAACATTATGCGAAAACAAATTAGTCTAAATGATTATTATGCTTATATAAATAGTATGCCAAAAAACAATTATGCCAAAGTATTATTATGACAAAAAAATATGCCAAATCCGTTATGCCAAATCAAATTAGGTATAAAAACATTATGCGAAAACAAGGGATCTCCATTTTAATATTTTGTGTAGTTTAGGTGGACCATTGTGGTTCTGCATCAGGTGTTCCATATCTTCGATTTTTATACCTCAACAAAAAATTATCATCAGTGATCAGGCTGAACAGCTTTTGCTAAGGTGTCATTTTTATATTTTGTATAGTTTAGCTGGACCATTATGGTTCTGCATCAGGTTTTCCAGATCTTCGATTTTATACCTCAACAAAAAATGCTCATCAGGCTGTACAACTTTTGCAAAGGAGTCATTTTTATATTCCTTATAGTTTAGTTGGACCATTATGGTTCTGCATCAGGCATTCCATTTTTCAAAATCAATTATACCTTAAACTATGCCCAGGCTTAACAGCTATATAACAAAAAAGTTTCATTCAAATCCATTCAGTATTTCTGGAGATTAGCGTGTTCAAACAGACAAACAGAAACACTTTTTTTTATTCTTACTCTATTACTATGTCTCCATCGCCCCAGATATATATATATTTTTTATCAGGATTTATCAGGATATTTAGTACCAGCTCTCCCGGTTAGAGTTTAGCGTCTCAGAACAATATTAATTTTATATTCACTCAAGATCGAAGAACTTAAGACACAATTTATATAAGAAGCGCCATCTAGCTTCGAATATTGTCCCGGAAATATTTCAAGGTCATCGGTTTTGTAGAAATAAACAAAATAAAACAGTAAAGAAGTAGCTCAATTTGTATTTTGTATAAAAAATTTCATCATGGACATCTAGGTTATGAAAATTTTTAAACAACATACAGTTTGAGCTTGACCTTCAAAAACCGTACTATTTCTGCTGCTTTGGTATTCTTTTAATATATCTATAGTATCTTCTTTCTAACAAAAAAAACCAGCCAAGTGCGAGTCGGACTCGCGCACGAAGGGTTCCGTACCAAAAAACGGCAAAAAATCACGTTTGTTGTATGGGAGCCCCCTTGAATATTTATTTTATTCTGTTATTTGTTGTTATAGCGGCAACAAAAATACATCATCTGTGAAAATTTCAATTGTCTAGCTATCACGGTTCATGAGATACAGCCTGGTGAAAGACAGACAGACAGGCAGACAGACAGACAGACTCACTGCAAAGTCTTAGTAATAGGGTCCCGTTTTTACCCTTTGGGTACGGAACCCTAAAAAGACTGAGTGAAATTAGACTATGCGTTAATGAATAAATAAATAATAAATAAATAAATATTTGACATCATCACATACATTGCTCCAATCCCAAAGTAAGTAGCTATAGCACTTGTGTTATGGAAATCAGAAACAACGGTGGTATAACACACACCCAGACCTGAGACAATATTGAAAAGTTCATTTTCTACATTGACCCAGCCGGGGATCGAACCCGGGACCTCAAGAGATGGTGACGCCTTGAAAACCGGCGTGCAAACCACTCGACCACGGAGGTCGTCTTTTAATTACATATTTTGACTTTCCCAAGGGAACCGTGCTGATTATCGGGATAAAAAATATACGTTGACCTTCCTCGTAATATGAACTAAAATCATGCCAAGTTTAATTTGAATTCATTCAGTAGTTTCGGAGTCCATAGAGCCCGTGATACAGACAGACAGACAGAAAGACAGACAGACACAAATGAAAAAAAATACAGTTTTGGCCTGGATAGTATTATATTTTCTGTGGTATCGATTATAGAGCACCCTCCAAAAACTTTTTTCAAAATATCTTCAAAGTACAGCATTGGTCCTGTTATGGTTTTATTATAAGTACCTATATAGATATTGTAAGGACTGAAACCATCCCAAAACAATGGACAGAGTCGAATATTATCTTGTTGTACAAAAAGCTTTTTAAAAAAAGCACAACCTCCTTCAAAAATCTTAAAAACAGCTCTATAAAAAGCAAGAAATAATGTTCAAGTTAGCGCCTGGCCCAGCGATTGCGGAAGTTAAGCAACGTTCGCAAGGGTCGGTCATGGGATGGGTGACCAAAAATTATTATCTCGAGCTCCTCCGTGCTTCGGAAGGCACGTTAAGCCATTGGTCCCGGCTGCATTTGCAGTCGTTAACACCCACCAATCCGCATTGGGCCCGCGTGGTGGGTTATGGCCCATCCTCCTTACCACCCATAAGGAACGCCTGTGCCCCAGCAGTGGGGACATCAAAAATGGCTGATGGACAATGTTCAAATCGATTAATTAAAACACGTCTATTGAAGTCGGGTGGAGCTGGAAGTATTTTTTTAACGAGCTAAGACTAAAAATATACCTTGCCCTATCGGAGCACTCGTCAAGACGATGTAAATGAGCTCAAACTCGCAGGGGTTGCATGGTTTTATAATAGAGTTCCTATGACCTTCCTCCGGCTCCATCATCAGATCCTCGGACACTATTTCCCATTAAAGTACTCGTCAAGATGATTCAAACGAGCCCAAACTCGATGTGGTTGCATGGTTTTATTACCGAATTCTAGTGGCCTTCTTCCGGCTCCATCATCAGACCCTGGACACTATTTCCCAACAAAGTACTCGTCAAGACAATTCAAACGAGCCCAATCTCGATGGGGTATCGTGGTTTTATTATAGATTTCCTGTGTCCTTCTTCCTGCTCCATCATCAGACCCTGGAAACTATTTCCCAACCAAGTACTCATCAAGACGATTCAAACGAGCCCAAACTCGATGGGGCTGCACGGTTTCAATATTGAGTTCCTATGGCATGGCCTTTCGGCTTCATCATCAGACCCTGGACCTCATTTCCTATTAGAGTACTCGTCAAGACGATTCTAACGAGCCCAAACACGATGGGGTTGTGTGGTTTCATCATAGAGTTCCTGTGGCCTTCTTCCGGATCCATCATCAGATCAGATCAATGACACCACATATTGCATTGCTTTCAATTTCTGACCTATGTTCAAAGTTTTAAGTCTTTAGCTCATCGGGAAGCTAGTATAAAATCGTTCGCAAACTTTGCGGACAAACAAACAAACAAACGAGAAAGCGACCTAATAAAAACGTGTTAATAAAATCAATTCCACCAGACATTATTTTGTTACAGCTCAAAAGTTTTATGAAGCTTTTTCACAATTATCATCATATTTCTATCAATTTACATAAAACCACAACTTATTATTCATTTAAACCTTTCCCAGGAATCAACTATCATTTATTAAAAAACCGCATAAAATTCCGTTCAATAGTTTTTGAGTTTATCGCGAACAAACAGACAAACGCACCGAGGGACTATTGTGTTTATAATATGTAGTGATTTATCACATCTACTCACCTTTCTAGCAGTGCTGATGGTAATAAGAGAAATAAAGTAGTAAATAAACATTTGAAGCAAAACTGAACGTCTGCAAGAAAGCGACATCATCGTATCAAACACGGAAGGCAACAAATGAATATTTTTTAAAGTATCGATTATCCTCAATTATTTAAACGAATCATGATCTATAATAATTTATCTTTGCATTAAAATGCATTATACTTAATGTTAATTTTTGGCTAACATATTACGGAAGCGACTTCTTAAAATATTCAAAACTAGCTGCCCCGCCCCGGCTTCGCACGGGTGGTGCTATTTATTAGTTATATTGCGATTTAAAATGACGGAAAAGAGTTTTCACCTCTCCAGCACGAAAAGGGTGCTTTTGGCGCGTAAAAACTCGCAGCAAAATCGATTTTTGCTACGAGCGTGAGACAAAGTGCTTTTTTAATTTCTAACACCAACTTTTAAAATAATAAAGAAAAAACAAATAAAGTGACAAGGATGACACTTGTAAAATTGATATGTGAGAAAAGGATAGATAGAGTGCTTTATGGTGTCATACACGGATTAAAAAGTAAAAAAATAAAATGCACGGATATACCAAAGAGTTTTAAATAAGGATTGTTAAAAAAGAAGGTTGATAATTCGAAATAAAGAGTATGTAGGTAATGAGGTCACATGTATGAAACAAATATGAAATAAGAAAAATTAATGAATCTAATTAACAAATTATATGTTTTACGATTATAATAAATAAATAAGACGGAATATTAATGAATAAGATAAAAACACAACGCAATGTAATCAAAACGACGGACGGGAATCTACTTTACTGACTCTATGAATAAAATTTTTCAGCATAGGTTTGATTGAATTATTTTTGTGATAAATTACAAAAATGAATGAAGATAGTTGTCTAACTCCAAAAGAGTTAAGTGAACAAGTTTCTAATGCTGAATCAAGCTTTTTTACCAGGAAAGTCACGTGAAAATTTTCTCGCTGGTCGAGGTGAAAAGTTGTATGTTTTACACGAGACCAAAATGTTGTTCTGCCTCGTGCCTTTAAATCACTCACTGTGCTCAGTAGTCTATATTAGAATCACTCGCTACGCTCGTGATTCAATTCTAGACTACTTCGCTAGTTCGTGATTTAAAGTCGCCACTCGCAGCACAATTTGATTTTGGTCACTTGTATAACAAATAACTATTTTTTGCGTCTTCCCGTAGATTTTTTGAAAATTTAATTTCATTCAATCTTTTTCCTTATAATAACAAATAAAAAAATAATTATCGAATATAGTGCAGTCGTTTTAAAGTTATGCGCTTACATAATTTCGGCGATTAATTTTTATTCTCAAAATACGTTTATTCTCTAAAGTTAAATAGGCCCAATTTGCAACAACGCAATAAGGTTTGTATTTGCGTCGTCAAAACTAATTGACAATAAAAGTAGGGGAAAGCAACCATATTACGCTTTAATAGGACAACTGTCATTTATGTCAAATCTGATAAAAAAGTGTCTTCCACAATACCCAACATAATTGAACTTTAGATATAAATATGCATCAGAATATCTGATTTCTAGTCGTACTATTATTTATTCTGTCATTACACTATTCATAAAGCATGAGTCGCCATAATCTGTTTCGCTATTTCCTATAGGTACAAATAAAATCGTTTGTCCTGCCTGTCTGACCTGACATGCCTTCGCTACTAAGAATAAAACGTAGTGATTACTTGCTCAGTGACTAAGAATGTTATAAAATTTTTTTTTTCTCATTACGATACAGGGCAAATCCAAAAAGAAGGCAGTGCCGTGATATTAAAAAGAAACAACGATATTTCCACAAAAAAAATCTAAGTCTATGATTTCCACATAGCCTAGGAAGTAGTGGCAAAAGGTCAAAATTTTTCATTAGATGAATTCACTTGGCACATATTTAGCTTAGGTAAAACTGAGCTGATTTAGCCCGGTAGCCATCCTCCCCCCTTGGCAGGTAGTGGGGGGTGATATTCAAAGTTTCACGCCGCCGCACTTCAGAAAAAAAATCATATCTCCTTCAATATACCTATCACCTCAAATGTGGTATCATTTTATGATAAATTATGGATAGGGGATTCATTTTTGAGACATTTTATGCACAGTTTTATAGAAAAAAGGTAAAATATTAACGATGGTATCAAAATCTCTTTGTTTTTTTTATTATTTAAGAGTCGGTATCTTCGAAAATACTAATTTTGTGCAAAGAAAAAAAATATTGTATTAAAGAAAATTTATTCAGCTTTAAAAATATATACTTTATATAGGTATCGTACAATGTCTATCTGAAGAAAAATCGAACATGGTATGCGACGGTGTTTTCCAACGTTTCCAAGAGCTAGTATTAGATATTTTATTTCATGCAAAATGTATAGAACACAAACTTAACTCTGTAGCAAGCATAAAGAATTTAATTTTTGAGTTATTTAATGTTATAGACATTGAAAAAAAAAATATTGCTAAAAGTATCAAAAATTGTTTTGCTACTATTTTTATTCAACAGTCTTTGAAAATACTAATTTTGTGCAGAGAAATAAAATTTTGACTTAAAGTACACTTATTCAGCTTTAAAAATATGTATACTTTATATATAGTTATCTTACAATGACTCTCTGAAAAAAATCGAACACAGTATGTGACAGTGTTGCCAAGAATTTCCAACTGCAAATATAAGTTGGTTTTTTTATACAAAATGTATAGAATACAAACTTAACTTTGGTATATTTTGTCGCTTATGTTCTTACGGTCTTACAATCTGTCTCCACTATCCTACGGTCTAATACATACTTAGATCTTTTTGTAGAAGTCATAAAGACTATAGAAAAAATTAGACATACTTGTTCTCAGTACGAGCAAGTCATAAAACGACGACGCGACGTGGCGTCAAAAGATAGATCTCAAAACGACCCAGGTAGGAAAATATTCTACCACATTAAGTCTAAAGTGCAAACAATGTTTAAATTATAATTATTAGGTACCCCAAGGACCTAGGCATATAAATATATCGTAAAAATGAAATTGTTGCATTAAGTATTTTTATACACTTGTGAGCTGAAAAAAATGATTAACAGGGGGGTAATTACGTAACTTTGTTGCAATCAACTCTGACAGAAATCGCAGTAACATCGCTGCTTTAGTAAGAACTAATGTGACAACTATCTTAACTAAAGCAGCAATGCAACTGCGCTTTCAATTGATTTCAATCGAGAAATGTTAGCAACAGACTTACGTGATCAAGGGTCAGGTCTATTTTCATACAAATGAGGTAACTTTAAAGCTTTGGTTCTCCACTCAGGATTAAACAAGATGTTATCTGATGATGGCAGTTTAAAGAATGGATGGCGGAGACTTATAATGCTAAAAAAATTGAACGGATTAGATAAGTCATTTAGCTCAGGGTTGAACTTAAAAAAATAACAAGCGAAAATTTTAAAGTATGGAAAATGTAACACTCAACACTCTAGACGGTCTCTGGTGTAAACGACTCTTCTGATCCGTTGGGTTTCTTTAGCGATCTGTGCCTTCTCCATTCATTCTTTAAATTGCCATCATCACATAATACCCCGTTTAATCTTGGGCGGAGAACCAAAGCTTTAAAGTTACCTTGTTTGTATGAAATAGGGCTGTTGTTCCATTTTTCTGCTCACGAGTGTATAAAAATACTCAATGCAACAGTAGTTTTATCTTTACGATATATTTGTATGCCTAGGTTCTTAGGGTACCTACCTATTATGATTTAAACACTTTTTTGCACTCTAAACTTAATATGGTAGGATATGACGTTTTCCTACCTGATCGTTTTGACGCCACGTCGCGTCGACGTTTTGTGACTTCCTCATTCTGAGATCAAGTCTGTCTGTTTTATTCAATTGTCCTTATGACTTTCACAAAAAGACTTAAGTATAAATTAGACTGTACGATAGCTGAGAGAGACTATAAGACCGTAAAAACATAAACGTCAATTGGCCTTCAATTTTTTTTCTGAAGTGCGGCGGCGTGAAACTTTGAATGCCACCCCCCCCTTACCTGCCAAGGGGGGGGGGGGGGGGGGCGGATGGCTACCGGGCTAAATCAGATCAGTTTTACCTAAGCTACAAATGTGCCAAGCGAATTAATCTAATGACAAATTTTGACCTCGCCATACATGAGTGCCACTACTGACTGGGCTAACATACTTTTAAAGTGCGGAAATCATCTACCTACTTTAAGCAAAATTTTTATCACTTTAACTGACTCGACCAGTTAATCTGCAGATTAACAGATTCCACACTTTAACGGTAACATTATACTATCTCATTCCAAGTTTACAAGATATATTGATATTAACAGTGTATGTCGAAGATATGATGTATTTTTATAATAATGAAGAAACATTCATGAAAGTAAAGAAGAAAATAAATGAAAAGTTTCATAGGTATATAAGTAAATGATTTGGGTAAAGCAAAATTGTATTGGATTTAAAATTGATCAAAATACCGAGACAAATGTAATTTTATTAGTTCAATCCTTGTGCATTACAAAGATAGGTACCTACTTACTCGCTTTAACATATGAGCGACTGTAATCCAATTTACACACCATGTGAGCCAAATCTGGAATAAAATAAGGCAAAAATAAAGAGGATATATTACAATAATGTTCCATACCTTGAGCTAGGTAATAAGATGCTTATTAGGTATATCTATGTCAAGGAACTAGGCCCAACTATAGCATACACTATTTATTCACATCAAACATGGTGTTTTTAAATGTACTAATGTTTCACTATTGAAATAGCATGCAAATTATTAATACACAGTGACATTATCAAAATATAATGTTAAGCTTACAGCACCCTTAACATTAAAAAAAGCAAAAGCTAATCCCTTGTCTAAATAAAGCCTCGCCGAATCCAAGTTATATCATTATTCCTTATTAAATTATGCCAAAGTATGAAATATTCTAGCAAAAGGAAATGAGAAGGCTCGTGTAATCACGCCGGCTTATTGGGTATCGGCTTAGGATCAACTCGAAGGGATTTCCAATGTTTTAGATATTGGTTGGATTATTACACGTTTTATAATAATACTAGCTTCCGCCCGTAACTTCATCCACGTGGACCCTGGCTGGGGAACCTTTGACTGGGATAAAAGTAGCCTATATAAACAGGTTATAAACTCTTGTGAGCGACCAATAGCGCGCGCCCCTCTCCCGACGCCCGCGCCCCTCTCCCGCCGCCCGCGCCCCTCACCGCTGCGCGTGCCCAAAATACACGCGTTCCGCGCAATCCCCACCCGATTTCAAGATACAAGCCTCGTACCGTACTATAAATAGGATTACGAGACTGACGTTTTTTGGATTCGTTTGACGTGGACTATTAATTATTTTAAAAGATAAAAAAAAATCATTTTCTTTAAAATAATGAAGTACCTACACTGAAAAAAAAGAATGATTGGTTTTACTAAATTCCTCGTAAATTTTATCAAATCCGCGGGTTAATATAGGTCCTACACACTAAATTGTTGATTTTACCAAATAAAACTGGTTGATTATTTGACCCATACGTTTAGTAAATTGAATAGTATGATTTCGTATATTCAACTAATCAAGTCCTGTATATTTTACCTCGATGACTTTCGATATTTTACAATGAGATTAAATAAATGTCACTAAACGTGTTATCTGAAATATGTGAAATAAATTTTGCTACATTTACTACTTTCGTTTTGTATATTTGACTAAAAAGTCCTGTATATTTTACGTCGATTACTTTCTATCTTTTACGATGAGATTTAATAAATATCACTAAACTTGTTTTGTAAAATATGTGAAATTAATTTTGCTACATTTACTAATTTCATTTAGTAAATTCAACTGATTCAGTCCTGTATATTTTACACCGATTACTTTCGATATTTTACGATGAGATTTGATAAATTTCACTAAACTTGTTATGTAAAATATGTGAAATTAATTTTGCTACATTTACTCATTTCATTTTGTATATTTGACTATAAAGTCTTGTATATTTTACGTCGACTACTTTCGAGGTTTTACGATGAGATTTGATAAATGACACTAAACTTGTTATGTAAAATATCTGAAATCAATTTTGCTACATTTACTAATTTCATTTGGTAAATTTAACTGATTCAGTCCTGTATATTTTACATCTTTTACGATGAGATATTATTTCACTTTATTTGTTTCGGCTTTCTTCTTCTTTCACTTCTTCTTTTCTTCTTATTTTTTCTTTACCTTCTTTTATATTCCCCCTTACCCCAATTTTTGAGTCACTTTGTTATTCTTTTGTTTGTCCCTTAATATCCATTGTGTCATTTTGTCCCCAAAAATCCAGGTGGCTCCACTTCGTAAACCCATTTTAGGAACAAAAGGATCAATTCTACCGAAGGAAATCTTTGGTTCATGGATAGCCGTATTCGTCGTTTTTTTGCTTCCTACGACTGGGGCTAAATGTCAATTATCCTACTAATATTATAAATGTGAAAGTTTGTGGGTTTGGATGTTTGGATGTTTAGATGTTTGGATGTTTGGATGTTTGTTCCTCAATCACGCAAAATCTACTGAACGGATTTTGTTGAAATTTGGCACACATATAGTAGATAGCCTGGATTAAAACATAGGATACTTTTTATCCCGATATTCCCACGAGAACGGGAACCACGCGGGTGAAACCGCGGGCGGCCGCTATATTAAATATATCTCATAATTTGTGTTAAGTAAAATCAATCCTCTAATTTGGTAGTTTTTACGAACAACTTTAGTAGCGTAGCAAGCGTCACCTATCGGAAATTTGGAGAAATGTGTTGCTAAACTTGTACTGTTGTTTAAACAAAAGTTCTTTGTTGATTTTATTGACACACTTGTGTAAAATATACATAATTCTAATGTCAATTATATTAAATATATCTCATAATTTGTGTTTAGTAAAATCAATCTTCTAATTTGGTCGTTTTTACGAACAACTTTAGTAGAGTAGCAAGCGTCACCTATCGGAAATTCGGAGAACTGTGTTGCTAAACTCGTACTGTTGTTTAAACAAAAGTTGTTTGTTGATTTTATTGACAAAGTTGTGTAAAATGTACATATTTCTAATGTCAATTATACTAAATATATATCATAATTAGTGTTAAGTAAAATCAATCCTCTAATTTGGTAGTTTTTACGAACAACTTTAGTAGCGTTCCCTGTTGGAAATTTGGAGAAGTATTTTTTCTTTCTTTTTACAAACTTTCTTTAGTGTATTCAAATAATTGTTTGGTTAATTTTACTATACTAAGAATGGTTTTAGTCAATCTGTTTTGTTATGTAAAATCAACAAAGTATATATTGTTAAATTCACCCTTGTTATAGTAAAATTAACTATGAAATGGGTTGACTATGGCAGTTCACTAGGCAACCTACGCTACTTTAGTACATTCAACAATTCTTTTTTTTTCTGTGTAAAAATTAAGAAACGCAGTTAGAAAATATCAAAGTATGATTTATGTAGGTACATTAAAAAAGTTATAACTTTTTTTATTGACTGGCCGTATGCGTCCGGCAGTATAAAATAGCATTGAAGATTTACATTTAAGTATTAGAACCTCTTAAAACTTGCCAGGTTTATGAATTGTTATAGTTACAAATCTTTCTCGCTGTATAGCAAATAAAAAGACGCATTGATAGCCATTTAGAAAACTGGCATGTTTTAAGAGGTTGTGATACTTCTGATACGAGAGCAGGGCTACAGTTAGAACCACTATAGGTATTTCCCCTACTTTGTCATCGTTATTGTTAGCCCGTAGCCTTGTTTAGGAATCCTGAAGAATATTTGTATGAAAAACTTTGGCATATTATGGTAAAGGGTCTATCAAGGCCACATTTAAAGATGTAAGGGTAGTGGCAGCCTTTCGCAAGAATGACAGTGGAAAGTAGAAAAAGAAAATCGAAGATGACTGCATTAAAAAAAATGGTTTGTTGCTTTCCCTTCTTACCTTTGTAACCACAGGGGCGTCACGTCACGTATGAAGGTACTTAACATTGTCGTAAGAAGCACACAATGTTTATGATCATTTCATTACTACTACAAATATATTATTATCTATAGATTTAATTATTTCGGATTAATTCTGATTGCTTTTTTATCCAATTAGAAACAATTAAATTAACTAAGCCATTTTTGGCTTACCTACTTGAGGCTCCTACAGCCCTCAAAGTGGCGCCCTCATCTTAATTAAATTTATTACTCGCTAAGTACATAATGTATTGATAATTCACTTGCACCAGAAGCTAAGGTTCTTTAGTTTATTTACAAATAATAACCTCAATAAAATATACTTAGTTCGTTTTATTAGTATTAGGCAGAAGCAGAGACCGGAACCCTTTCGATTTTGATCTACGATATCTTGCATTCTCATATGATGCTATGATTATATTATACCTAATGTTTGCATATCGAACAAAGAATCTATTTATCGTTTTTTTTTTAATAATCATTGTCTAAATACTAAAAACCCAAACGAACGAAGGGGTTTTTAAGCGTTTAATCCGGTCCCGGAGTGCCTAAAGGGACCACTTTTTGCTGCTTTTTTTATCTACAACGAACTATATTTTACTGTAGGTACTTAGCGAGCAATTTTGCTTGCGCACTCAGGGATACCTTACTGCAAAAACATAACAATATATCGAGTTAGTTAAAAGTCGCAGTCGTTCGTGTGTGATCATCCTACAAGCTCAATACCAACCTTTTTGCATGAGTTATGTACTTACTCCCTTCACGATATTTATGCCAAAATGTCTTCCATATTAGGAGCACATTATTCAGATTCATACGGTCTACATATCCATTATAATAACCTTTATTCAATGTTAAACTTCTAATCTTCGAAGGATACAACGATGAATAAAATGGCTTTGAACGCTTTGAATGGAATTTTCTGACTAGACAGTTAGAAAAAAGTCAGAATAAAGACAGTCAGAATGGGGAATGTCTGAAAAAAACAAATTGGCTAAATCCTTTTTTTTTGAAATATTAAATTATTATTGAAAAAAAAAAACAGAATTTTGTGTGTGGAATTATTTTTTAAATTAAACTATTTTGATTTTGATAAACGTACACAAAGTCAGTTTCTTCTTTTATTAAGAAGAAGATTTTTTTATTTTTTTTTATTTTATTTGTTTATAACACACATATCTATCTTTACAGGTACACCCAATGCGATAGAGTAGACAAAATTTAAGTATACTTATCTAAAATTATTGTTATATGGACAAAATATTATACGATTGTAAAAAGATTAAACATTCAATCTGTATTATGTAAATAAATGCTACATTCGCTACATAATAATGATAAATGATTAAGAAAAGGATAGGAGGAGGCAAACATAAAATAAGTTCTTGAAAATTTAAGTACTTAAATTTAATTATTTATTCATAAAAAAAGTGTTGATACATTGACCTTCCAGAAATAACAAAATTGTATTTAATTTTTGGGTAATCCTGTAAAAACGAAGTCTTCCACATCCAATCCTATAAAACGTTTGATTCTAAAGAAACCAGTAGTCTACGTTACCTTCCATTCCCTATCCAATAATGGGAAGACTGTGTCCACCTAATAATTTGCCATATTTATGATGGTAGATACCACCTTTGTACTTCAAAAAATCTTCGAACGCAGACATGCAAGTTTTTACCGGACCGTTCTTTACAAGTTCCTCTTGGATCTAGTCATTATGTACTCCATAATACATAAATATAATCTTCTTACCAAAATGCTTTTCCTATTTATAATTTATGTGCGGATTTTCACATTCTGTCTTGCAATCACCTTTAAGTGTATACCTAGTTTTCACATTGTTTTGTTACTATACCTTCTTACTTCAAAAAGAAAAACCATCTAACGGTTCACCACCGTTGCAAACAGTTCCTTGATATACGCAGGTGTATATGTTACCGGCAATGTATATTCTCCGGCATTGTATACAATGCCTAGGCATTGTATACAATGCCTAAAACGATCAGGCAATGTATGAAATGGTATTCATTTTATACATTGCCTAGGCATTGTATTCAATGCCTGCTGGTCCACCGGCAATGTGTAAAATAAGTTTATTTCTGTTGTCTGTTATAAAAAAACCTCGAAATTTAAGGCTCACGCTCCGCTGCGCTACGCGCTTGCCTTAAATTTCTAACCTAACCCGGGACCTACAGGAGAAAACAGGTTCGGTTCCAAACTTAATAAGCCGCCCTCGAGCTCAATAAACGTTTTGAAGCCCTCGAGCCCCCCCTCGCCCCCCTTGAGCGCCCCCTCGCACCCCTCGCTCCCCCCCCTGAGCCCCCCCGGGCCCACCCCCCAAGCCCCCTCGGGCTCCCCTCGAGCCCCCCTCGAGCCCCCCTCGAGCCCCCCTCGAGCCCTCCCCTCGAGCCCCCCCTCGAGCCCCCCCTCGATCAAAATCTTTTTATTTTACACATTGCTGGTGGACCAGCAGGCATTGTATACAATGCCTAGGCATTGTATAGAATGGCCTAGGTAATGTGTGAAATAGACAATAATATTCATTCTATTTCATACATTGCCTAAAATGGCCAGGCATTGTATACAATGCCTGCGTTTCATACATTGCCGGTGACATGTACACTACTGAGGCTTCATTTCGTATATTTTCCAATCATAATGTGTAACTGTAGATAACAAATTATACAGATATTACAGCAACGATATTCCACATTGAGTAAAAATGCGTCATGCTCGTGAACGGGTGCTGCCAGTAGGAACGGATCTGCTTCTGTCTGCGTGTACTAAGGGTGTCGTATATTTTCTTCTGTTTAATAATCTCATATAGATTATTGGCACTTCTTACTCAAAACATAGGATACATATCTTATTTTTATTTCTCACTTTTTTAATTGCAATCATTTTACTTTCTACAAAACTACTGACTAGTTTTGTAAGTAACGGTCTATGAAAAGCTTTTGGATATTAGTTTTCAATTCGATGCCTTATTTAGTATGTCATGCTCTAGAGGGCTATAGTTCCAAACATTCATTTACTAGCTGGCTGATTGAGTTTGAATCTAATACTCTGTATATTTTGGAAATGTACATTCAAAGCGACTTATGCGTATAGAGTTTCTTTTAGCACTTTTACTTTTGATCGAAGACTGCTAGTATCCTGTGAAGGCACGAATATACTTGCAATAAACCTTCAAACTGTATATGCATATAAATGCTATAATTGCTACATAAAAATTATAAATTATTAAGAAAAGGATTGAGGCAAAAATGAATTGTCCACAAAAATTTAAGTAGATTTAATGACCAATGTAGGGGGGGTTCTTCTGCAAGGGTATTGAAGCGCAGGAAACGGGCTTTCGTGCAGGCAGGAGCAGGAGAAAAAGTCGTGCGTGATGAGAGCTTATTTATTTACGTATAAGCAATTATAATACACGTAGTAGGAACGTTCCAACAGCCCTTTCCAATTAGGACGAAGGCGTCAGATGCGTACCGTTGGATCTAGGCAACTGTTCCAGGTAAGTACTCTTTCCCAGGGGGGACGAGAGCATATAGGAGGATCTGGAGGATGCAGTAGCTTCGATCTGGATCGAATCTCGACTTCGACTGACATAACAAAATTATTGGGCTTACTTATATAAATGTACAAAAATCTTGACACCGCGGTACAGAATTTGCACCTTGCGGATTTACCGCCATCTAGTATCGAGTAGCGGTACTCTTGCGTTATAAGGAAAGGTAAAGTTGGTTTGTTACAATCTCCCCCTCAGTCCCTGAAGTCGTCCCGACGAGAGGGACTGGATTATTGGGTGTGTTTTCTAGGCCGTCCTCTGCCCCTCTTCACAAGGGTTTGTTGAGCATTTGTAACAGGCTTCTTCGTGAGTAGTCCTCTCTTACGTAGAGGTTGTACGGGTTCTGGTATGACGGACAAGTCTTCATGTTTAAAGGGAGTCAAGGCTGACGCATGATATACTCCGATGGGAATATCAGGAGTAGCTGGTGTTGCCACTTTGTATGAAGCTGGCCCATGTTTTTGCATTATTGTGTATGGTCCATCTCTGCGAGGTGCAAACTTAGCTGTCACTCCTTTAGATGCGTTACTTATGGGATGTAGGTTGACAAGCACTAAATCTCCCACTTCGTACTGAATGTACTTGCGTCTATGTCTGTCTACATATTCCTTCCGATCTTCTTCTTTCATTTCTTGAACTTCTTTTGCTCTTATTAAAATGTCAGCTAATTGTTTCAGTTTAGGTGTTATCTCAGGTATTAGGTTTACTGCCACCATTATCTTTGGCGTTTCGTTATTCGTAGTAGGAACGTTCCAACAGCCCTTTCCAAATAGGACGAAAGCGTCAGATGCGTGCCGTAGAATGATAAGTAATTATGCTAGCGAAGCGACTGTTCCAAATCGTACTTTTTCCAAAGAGGACGAGAGCATAGGGGATGCAGAAGCTAGTAAAGACAATTCGCTATGATATCTCTCTTGCAGCAGTATGGCTAACTGTGTTTTCAAGTCACGATTCTCACTGCGTGTTCTTCGATATATTCTCTGAATTTATTCAATACCCATATAACGACTAAAGCTTCTCTTTCAGTTGTTGTATAATTTTCGTAAGTAGTTACGTTCCGACAATCTTTTCCAAGTAGGAGTAGGACGAAGGTGTCAGATGCGTGCGGTAGGTCCACGGACCCTAAAGGAATGATCCTTATTATGCTAGCAAAGCAACTGTTCCAAATTTTTACTCTTTCCAAGGAGGACGAGAGCATGGGAGGATGCAGAAGCTAGTTGCATTTATCGCTCAGCCGATGTAAGCAAACGGCTCGCATATTCAACTGGGTGTTCTTCGTTAGGCTCCCCCTATTCGAGAACTGTCCCTAGAGCGTAAGTGTAAGAGCGTTGCTCTTAGCCTTCTGCGTGGCCTTTTGTTTGGCTCTTTATCGTATTGGCGATTTCCCTGCGTCCCGAGCGTAACACGTATCGTGCCGTATTCTGCCCACTGTTGGTCGCCAGTTTGTAGGGGGGGTTCTTCTGCAAGGGTATTGAAGCGCAGGAAACGGGCTTTCGTGCAGGCAGGAGCAGGAGAAAAAGTCGTGCGTGATGAGAGCTTATTTATTTACGTATAAGCAATTATAATACACGTAGTAGGAACGTTCCAACAGCCCTTTCCAATTAGGACGAAGGCGTCAGATGCGTACCGTTGGATCTAGGCAACTGTTCCAGGTAAGTACTCTTTCCCAGGGGGGACGAGAGCATATAGGAGGATGCAGTAGCTTCGATCTGGATCGAATCTTGACTTCGACTGACATAACAAAATTATTGGGCTTACTTATATAAATGTACAAAAATCTTGACACCGCGGTTCAGAATTTGCACCTTGCGGATTTACCGCCATCTAGTATCGAGTAGCGGTACTCTTGCGTTATAAGGAAAGGTAAAGTTGGTTTGTTACACCAAGTAATATTTCGAATAGCATAAGCGTTGATATTTATTTATTTATTTATATGGCATACACAACAGATAACAAAAACAATAGCACACAATAACAGCTAGATATGTCTTGAAACAAACTGACATCCAAACACGTGCACACACAGAAATACATGCGATGCGGAAACATTTAAATTATTACAATTATCATAAATTGGTACTATAAAAGTTGCATTAATTAATATTGTTTAGTTTACATAATTATTATGGGAAAAATATTGAATTAATTATTGAAATTATTACAGTGATCAGAGTTATTAATTTGACATAAATAAAATTATTGAATTATTACTTATAAAATTAATGATTGAATTATAATTACTTGAATTATAATTATCAAAAATATAATAGAAAATGACATCAACATACAATTTTTTGACGTGGGACTTAAAAACAATATGCTTTGTAGTGTAGATATCGAGTTGCTTATCTGACTTTATTAAATCATTATTTAGATCATTATATTGCCGGCACATTCTTACTATGGGGTTATAGTACGAAGTGTTATTTTTAAATGTTTGCAATACAAAAATGTTTTTACGTCTGTTTCTAATTAATAGCCTGGTATTAAAGTTAATCATGGATAATAATTTAGGGGAATCAATAAAACCATGAATGATTTTATGTAAGTGCAAAAAGTCCTGCTGTCGTCGTCGCACATCTAAAGTAACAATTTTAAAATGTCGGAGCCTGTCTGAGTACGAGGTAAGAGACCGGTTGAGACCACATCTATATCCTATTATTTTCAAGCATTTCCTCTGTACACCTTCTAAACTCTGTGAATGCACAGAGTGATACGGGGACCAAATCACTGAACAATATTCCAAGATGCTCCTAACCAAGCCATCGTAAAGACAAAGGAACGTTACTGGACTCCTGAAATGCTTGGAATTCCTGGCCACAAACCCTAGAAGTTTTTTTGCTACAATTTGATTGTAATGACCTCTAAAGGACATTTTCTCGTCAAAAACCACACCCAGGTCCCCAATAGACTTAACACGTTCCAACGACTGTCCATCCAACCGGTAATCAAATAAGATTTTATGTTTCTTATTTGTGAAGGAAATCATGTGACATTTCTTTATATTAAGACACATTTTATTGTTTTGACACCATATGGAGACTTTATCTAAATCATGTTGCAGCCTTAGACAGTCTTCTGTTTTTTTAATCTCTGCGAACACCCTCAAATCGTCTGCGTGCAGCAAAGACATACTTTCGAGTTGTGCAGCTAAGTCGTTGATGAACATAACGAATAGAAGCAAGTAGACCAAGATTTGAACCCTGTGGTACCCCAGAGGTTACAGAAACTGGTAAGGATTTGTATCCCTTTAAAGCCACTAATTGACTCCTATTGTCTAAGTAAGAAGAAATCCACCGAAGTAAGCTACCGTGAAAGCCAAATTGAGAGCTAAGTTTTTGACATAGTACACAATGATTCACCTTATCAAATGCTTTTTGAAAGTCTGTGTAAATCGAATCAACTTGACCCCCTGCAGCAAAAATTTTTATATTCAAGGAGATTCGATACCGTAGATCTGTGTTTGATAAAACCGAACCGAACCAACATTGGTTCGGTGCTAACAGTGATTGAACATGATGATAAATATGATCGTAAACAACCTTCTCAAATAACTTAGCCAGACTAGAGAGAATGCTAATAGGCCTGTAATTGGAGCAATTAGCTTTGTCCCCAGACTTATGAATGGGCACCACATGAGCAGTCTTCCATTCTGTAGGAAACTTGCCCGATCTCAAAGATACATTAAATAACATCGTGAGTGGAAAGCTC
This sequence comes from Agriphila tristella, assembly GCA_928269145.1. Classification (NCBI taxonomy): domain Eukaryota; kingdom Metazoa; phylum Arthropoda; class Insecta; order Lepidoptera; family Crambidae; genus Agriphila; species Agriphila tristella. The sequence continues at coordinate 22,780,552 of OV743442.1, forward strand.
AGTTCAATCGATTGATAACTAACCTTCAAAAATATCAAAAAGAAGTAATCTGGTTGTAGGTATTTAATTTTTGGGTAATCCCGTGTGAACGTAGTCTTCCAGCTGCAATCCATTAAAACGTTTAATTCTATAGAAACCCTCCTCACCCCATGCCGTTCCCCAGGAGTTGGCGACCAGCCAGTAGTCTATGCCACCTTCTGTTCCGTATCCAATAATGCGAACACAATGTTCAGTTATTTTTTCGCCATATTTATGATCGTAGATACCACCTTTGTAGTGTGTAAAATCTTCAAACATATCCATGCAAGCTGCTACTGGACCGTTCTTTACTAGTTCCTCTCGGATCGAGTCACTATGTACTCTATAAATCTTCTCACCAAAATGTTTATCCTCCTCGTACTTTATGTGCGGATTTTCACATTCTGTTTTGCAATCACCTTCAAGGGCTTTAGCGGCTGTATAGTTTTTACATTGTTTTGTCACTACACCCTTATCAACCCAATATTCAAAACCATTTCGAATATAACCATAAACACAAACACATTCTGGATTAATACAGATGCCATCTGCTTCAGATAAGAGCACATTAATATTCTTATGGATGCAAGTTCTATCAGAGGCTGTGTCTACAGATGCAAAAACCCAGCAGGAGTTGCAATGCAAACCTTGTTCATAAATCATACGAATAGAGTCACAGTGTGGCCATTGGATTCTTGAGTCAAAGTTCTCAGGGAGGTCTGTAGTACCTTCGTGGTGCTCTATGGGAATCTCTTCCGTAAATCTAGATTTGCATTCCTTAACCCTGTTCGGAAGATCCGAAGGTAGCTGGTGCTGGTCTGGGTATTCTGAGATAGTCCAAGTAAGATTCAAACCATTGAAATAGGTAACAAACTCACTGAATGACAATTCTTGGTATTTCTTTTGTATTTCGATGTCTATCTCCGCAGCCACCAATCCTGCGAGCAGCAATACTAATGTCTTGGTCAGCATCGTGTTTTATAAAATGTGAATAATCCATTTAATTATTCGCTTCTTTATATAATACCCATTTAAAGCTAATAAAGGAATCACAAGAATTCGTTGGCACTGTAAATAGTTCAGTTGAAATTTTGACTCGTGTACCCTTTTGGCTTCTATGGTATTTAAGGAATTAATAATATTTCACCGTGGTGAAAACATGTTCTTAAAATAACTCTATAAATAACAGAATGATAATAAAAATCATACAAGATGGGTAAACTAATATTATAAATGCGAAAGTAAGTTTGTGTGTTTGTTACGCCTTCACGTATCACCATGAATTATACACGTTGTCAGGGATATAGAGGGTACTTTTTATCCCCAAAAAAGTATTTTTCCCGAGGGATAGAGAAATGACTGACCACGCATAAAATCGAGGGCGGCCGCTAGTATTGTATCAAAATAAAAAGAATAACCCTAATTATTACGCCATAGATAATAATAAATATGAAATTATATTTGATTGCATGTGTACATAATTAAAAACAATCCTGTCTTAATCTTTAGATATCTTTATAACACCTATAGGTACAATGCAGTCAATGAGAACATCAAGGAAAGAAAAGATCTTATCTTTACACGAGGGATAATCTGCGAAAACGAAATAAAGGCTTTGCGCAGTGTTCCCGCTAGAGGGCGTGTGTCTTAAGCGGCCGGGTCCCAGGATCAAACAGGGACGGGCGCGATAAAAAAATGACAAATAAAAGCATCCCTTTTGCGTAATGTGAATCGTGTACGCTAAAGGCTATGGCACATTCGACGAGTCTAATAGAATATAAAAAATAATTATAAGTCTTTTCCATACCTGTACAACGTGTTACTAATAACCCCTAATGCCGAATATGGTAGATAGGGGCCATCAAACTGAACAACTTTTACTATGGGATCAACACTGAAATCGCGAAAAAAATCTGCCGTTTCATACAAAAATTAATAACGGAAATATCAAAATGTATGAAACAGCAAGTTCAGTTTGATGGTTCCTATCTACCATATTCGGCATTAGGTGTTATTTTCCAACACGTTGTATTTTAGCATGATTTTGATTTTGTAAAGAAATTTAAAAACAAGAAAATGTTTTCCATCTAGCGTTAAAAAGCCTACTGAATTTAAATAGCAATGATTCACTCAGAAGCATCAACTTTATCCTGATTATTTTTAAATACTAATACTACTTACGTATAATTTATTTAATAGTTGTTTTAAAAAAAGTGCGAGATAAAATCAGTACTTACAATACTTACTTATATTTTGTTTAAGTACGCACATGCCTAAGTAAGCTCTTAGAATTATTATTGATGGCCCTATGAGTTAAAAAAATCGGGTTGTAGGAAAGTGTTTTTGCTGCTCTAGTAATATAATAAGTCGCTGCTACTGAATGTCACCTTCTAACTAACTATTAAAGGGATAAATGATAACTATTCCTAAGATGAACGATTAACGGAGTTCACAATTTTAGTAAATTCTACACTAACATAAGATGGTTCTTAAAGCTAAAGTTTCACAAGTTCTGGATAGTATCAATCAGGAGATTGGATCAATTGTCAAAAAACTGAATTTTATCTATCAAGTACCTAAATATTTAAACCAGAGAAATGTGAACTGACCGAAAATTCTTTTTTTAACACAAACCATACAACAATATTACGTAGTAGAAAACATTGACGAATCTAAATAAAATAAAATAATCTTTATTTCAGATAATTGCATCCTATGTATTAGCATAGCACGTAGTCCTAACAGTATTGTTAGTAATTTAATTTATTAAATACTAGCGGCCGCCCGTGGCTTCACCCGCGTGGTTCGCGTTCTCGTGGGAATATTGGGATAAAAAAGTATTTTATGTTTTAATCTAGGCTATCTACTATCTGTCTGCCAAATTTCAAGCAAATACGTTCAGCAGTTTTTGCGTGATTGAGGAACAAACATCCAAACCCACAAACTTTCACATTTATAATATTAGTAGGTTAATTGCATCCTATGTATTAGCACGTAGTCCTAACAGTATTGTTAGTAATTTAATTTATTAAATATTATTAGGTACCTATAAAATTTTTTTTTTTATAATCATGTGTCAAAGCTAGCTATCAGTGGAAAGGGTAAGCTCTAAAGCGCAAAATGTTTAAGCTTATTTCAAATACTTCTTTACTGTGACTGTGTAAAAGGCTCTTTACAAGGCTGTGCAGCCCGTGACGTGATATATGGCGTTAGAAATAACGCCACGAGCGGTTTGGAGGTCGCTAATGTTCACTACTTTCGCACCTCCCCTAAACGGCTGGCTGTTTGCTTTTATTGACCAACAAAAAGTTGTTTAATGTACCTTTTTATTGAAATAAAATACTATTACGGGTTTATGTACTACTCAAAACAAAGTAAGAGGCCATTATAGTATTTTCCATACAAACGAGCTAATTTATGAAAGGTTTTGTTAGTTTAAAATCAATCTGATTTTATTTGAATTTGATATTGATCGAAAGCTGTTAAGTATAGTCAACTTGTGGATTTTACTGTAGGGTTTAGTGTATAATTTCTCCGATTCGCCGTGTGTCATTTAGAATGGAAAGAATACAAAATTAAAAAAAAAACCGACTTCAAAAAACCTACCTCTAAAAAAAGACAAGTCAACTGAAAAGATGTAAACAAGATTAAATATTAAAGGCAACATAATAACATGCAGTCGGAGGCGAGTCCGTTACGCCAGCAGGAAAGATGCTCCTAGAGGGAAGCGAGTTTGATGAATAATTTGTGCGCAATTCGGAGTAAATGTGCGCCAAATAAAAAATTTGTGGGCCTTATACTTTTGGAATAAAACGGGAAAAACGGATTCTGCTGGGGTAACGGTGCTCCAGCAGGAAGAATCTAAACTAATGATCGGAGAGAAATAAAAGATATATGTGCGGGTAGCTTGATACTAGCAGGAAATGTGCGCCAAATATAAAATTTGTGGGCCTTATAGTTTTGGAGATATTTGATTTCCTGCTGGCGTAACGTTTTGCCAGATCCCAGATCTCGGAAACTACTAAATGTGCGATCTTACAGTAAACACATATAAGTAGCTCCTAATTTGTGCTATTTGTGCGGTAGAAAACATTTCAAAAATATTCACAGATTTTGAAGTAATCAGACATTTTCTGAAAACAGAAAAAAAATTCTAGCGAATAAACTACCACCTAAATAGAGAAACCAAAAACGGTGTTCTATTCTTCTTATTATTTCTCATTACCATAAAAATTTTGAAAACCGCACATTTACGCGTTTTTTGAATAATACCCACATGAAGGTTAGACTGACCATGTCATGACTTTGACGGTCAGCAGGATAAAAATATCAGAGACTATTTAGATCCTGGCCCAAAGAATAATCTGTGCGGTTACTGAAGTACATGCTCTGAAAATTTCAGCTTCAAATTCTTCGTATTAAAGGAAATATCAATTAAAATCCAAAACAACTGTCAGTATTCCGATTAACCGACCAAATTCGATAGACCACCAAAAAGCGACGCGTTCATACATATTGATGACCTCCTTAACTTTGTTGTTGAACAGGTTTGTACACGTCACGTCTACGTACATTTAAGTAAAAAAGTGATTTGAGTGAGTGCTTTTATTTAAATAACGAATGAAGTTATTTCTGTTTCAGTTCATTTTTACTTGAATTAAATGAATTTTAACATTATTTTAGTAGAAAAATAAAGGATGTTTTGTAAAAAAAATAAAAAATATAAGATGGCGGCCAACTTTTTTTTTGTTGGCCGATTTCGATGAAACTCTGTTTTTGGTACTATTTCGACAAGAAAATAGCAACGCAATGTTAAAAAAGTAATAAATTCAAGATGGCGGCCATCTTTTTTGTTTGTGGGTCGATTTCGATGAAACTCGGTTTTCGCTACTGTTTTGACAAGAAAACAGCAACGCAATGTTAAAAATGTAAAAAATTCAAAATGGCGGCCTTTTTTTTTGTTTGTGGGTCGATTTCGATGAAACTCGGTTTTCGCTACTGTTTTGACAAGAAAACAGCAACGCAATGTTAAAAATGTAAAAAATTCAAGATGGCCGCCACCTTTTTTGTTTGCGGGCTGATTTCAATGAAACTCGGTTTTTGCTACTGTTTTGTCAAGAAAACAGAAACGAAATGTTAAAAATGTAAAAAATTCAAGATGGCGGTCAACTTTTTTGTTTGTGGGCCGATTTCGATGAAACTCGGTTTCTGATACTCTTTTGACAAGAAAACAACAACGCAATGTTAAAATGCAAAAATTCAAGATGGCGGCCAACTTTTTTGTTTGCGGGCCGATTTTGATGAAAATTTGGTTTTTGGTAGTATTTTGACAAGAAAACAGCAACGCAATTTTTACTTGAATTAAATGAATTTTAACATTATTTTAGTAGAAAAATAAAGGATGTTTTGTAAAAAAAGTAAAAAAATTAAGATGGCGGCCAACTTTTTTTTTGTTGGCCGATTTCGATGAAACTCTGTTTTTGGTACTATTTCGACAAGAAAATAGCAACGCAATGTTAAAAAAGAAATAAATTCAAGATGGCGGCCATCTTTTTTGTTTGTGGGTCAATTTCGATGAAACTCGGTTTTCGCTACTGTTTTGACAAGAAAACAGCAACGCAATGTTAAAAATGTAAAAAATTCAAGATGGCCGCCACCTTTTTTGTTTGCGGGCCGATTTCAATGAAACTCGGTTTTTGCTACTGTTTTGTCAAGAAAACAGAAACGCAATGTTAAAAATGTAAAAAATTCAAGATGGCGGCCAAATTTTTTGTTTGTGGGCCGATTTCGATGAAACTCGGTTTCTGATACTATTTTGACAAGAAAACAACAACGCAATGTTAAAAATGTATAAATTCAAGATGGCGGCCAACTTTTTTGTTTGCGGGCCGATTTCGATGAAAATTTGGTTTTTGGTAGTATTTTGACAAGAAAACAGCAACGCAATGTTGCAAATTTTAAAAATTCAAGATGGCGGCCAACTTTTTAGTTTGCGGGCCGATTTCGATGAAACTCGGTTTTCGCTACTGTTTTGACAAGAAAACAGCAACGCAATGTTAAAAATGTAAAAAATTCAAGATGGCCGCCACCTTTTTTGTTTGCGGGCCGATTTCAATGAAACTCGGTTTTTGCTACTGTTTTGTCAAGAAAACAGAAACGCAATGTTAAAAATGTAAAAAATTCAAGATGGCGGTCAACTTTTTTGTTTGTGGGCCGATTTCGATGCAACTCGGTTTCTGATACTATTTTGACAAGAAAACAACAACTCAATGTTAAAAATGCAAAAATTCAAGATGGCGGCCAACTTTTTTGTTTGCGGGCCGATTTCGATGAAAATTTGGTTTTTGGTAGTATTTTGACAAGAAAACAGCAACGCAATGTTGCAAATTTTAAAAATTCAAGATGGCGGCCAACTTTTTAGTTTGCGGGCCGATTTCGATGAAACTCGGTTTTTGGTAGTATTTTGACAAGAAAACAGCAACGCAATGTTAGAAAGTAAAAAATTCAAGATGACGGCCAACTTTTTGTTTGTGGGCCGATTTCGATGAAACTCGTTTTTTGTAGTATTTTGGCAAGAAAACAGCAACACAATGTTAAAAAGTAAAAAATTCAAGATGGCGGCCAACTTTTTTGTTTGTGGGCCGATTTCGATGAAACTCGGTTTCTGATACTATTTTCATTATTCATTTATTATCATTATGGCCCGTCCGCTTTATCCATCCACAAGCCAAAAGGAAGGCCTCTTCCCCAGCAGCCAGCGGGGCATTAAAAATGGCTGATATGCATGGTTATTTGTGATGCCGTCTGTATAAAATTTTAACTCATCGGCGGAAAACAATCCTGTCTCAAACTCACTCAGACGAAAGTATTTTTAGTAAGCACGACCATTTATGGCAAACTAGCTTCAGCCCACGACTTCATCCACATTTACATTCGAGAAAATCCCTAGAAAACCTTAAACCAAGATAATAGTATCCTCCTATGTTGTAATCCGGCTTATAAACTATCATTTCATCCAAATCATTAACAATCATTCAAACAGGCAAACTTTCATATTTATGATTAAGTAGAATAATACGGCCACCTCCGAAGCGCTCGAAATCGGAATTTTTTGCTACATAAAATGGGACTGCTATTTAGCTAAGACTTAATTTCTCATTTTTTATTTAAGTTATTATTAAGTTTTATACCTCAACTGAAAGCTGAATAAATGGTGATGTTTTTAAAATATTATTTGCGCTTAGTCACTGGGATGTTTTTAAAGATATTTGCTATTGTTTCCAAAAAATCTGAAAAAATAAAATAAAATACAAAAAAGCCGCCATCTTTGATTTTTTATAATTTTTAACATTGTATTGTTATTTTCCTGTCAAAATAGTAACAAAAACCGAATTTCATCGAAATCGGCCCACAAACAAAAAAGATGGCAGCCATCTTTGTTTTTTTTTTACATTGTGTTGCTGTTTTCTCGTCAAAATACTACCAAAAACCGAGTTTCATCGAAATCGGCCCGCAAACTTAAAAACCGGCCGCCATCTTGGATTTTTTATTTTTTTAACATCGCTATGTTATTTTTTTGTCAAAATAGTACTAGAAACCGAGTTTCGTCGAAATCGGCCCACAAACAAAAGAGATGGCTACCATCTTGGATTTTTTATTTTTTTAACATTGCGTTGCTGTTTTCTTGTCAAAATACTACTAAAAACCGAGTTTCATCGAAATCAGCCCACAAAAAAAATGGCCGCCATCTTGGATTTTTAATTTTTTTAACATTGCATTGTTATTTTCTTGTCAAAATAGTACCAAAAATCGAGTTTCATCGAAATCGGCCCACAAACAAAGAAGATAGCCGCCATCTTGAATTTTTTGTTTTTTTAACATTGCGTTGCTGTTTTCTCGTCAAAATACTACCAAAAACCGAGTTTCATCGAAATCGGCCCGCAAACTTAAAAACTGGCCGCCATCTTGGATTTTTTATTTTTTTAACAGTGCTTTGTTATTTTTTTGTCAAAATAGTACTAGAAACCGAGTTTCGTCGAAATCGGCCCACAAACAAAAAAGATGGCTGCCATCTTGGATTTTTTTATTTTTTTAACATTGCTTTGTTATTTTCTTGTCAAAATAGTACCAAAAATCGAGTTTCATCGAAATCGGCCCACAAACAAAGAAGATGGCCGCCATCTTGGATTTTTTGTTTTTTTTACATTGCGTTGCTGTTTTCTCGTCAAAATTCTACCAAAAACCGAGTTTCATCGAAATCGGCCTGAAAACCAAATATTTACCCGCCATCTTGAATTTTTTACATTTTTAACACTGCGTTGCTGTTTTCTTGTCAAAATAGTACCAGAAACCGAGTTTCGTCGAAATCGGCTCACAAACAAAAAAGATGGTCGCCATCTTGGATTTTTATTTTTTTTAACATTGCTTTACCTATTATTTTCTTGTTAAAAAAGTACCAGAAACCGAGTTTCGTCGAAATCGGTCCACAAACAAAGAAGATGGCCGCCATCTTGGATTTTTGATTTTTTTAACATTGCATTGATATTATCTTGTCAAAATAGTATCAAAAACCGAGTTTCATCGAAATATGCCCACAAACAAAAAAGATGGCCGCCATCTTGTAACTTATTTTTTCATTATTATTTCCTAATTGAGTACTAATTTAATATTTATTTTATACTTAGTTAGCCCTAAATTAGTAATGATTTACAAATAAAATTTTAGTCCCTTACACTTTTAGTCGTTGCGTCAAACTGTCTAGACGAACGGCGGCTTTTGCGCCAGCACAATGGGCGATTGAAGTCCGACTGTAAGAAAAATACTCTCTCGGCTGTGGTATTGGTATGAATACAGGCACAAACTAACTATTTAAAAGTTAAAACAGTATTTACCCACATTTGCCAATAAGAAGTTATGAACGCGACTGTACAAACAATTTTTCTGCATAATACGACACAATAAAGAAGGTCATCAATATGTATGAACGCGTCGCTTTTTGGTGGTCTATCGAATTTGGTCGGTTAATCGGAATACTGACAGTTGTTTTGGATTTTAATTGATATTTCCTTTAATACGAAGAATTTGAAGCTGAAATTTTCAGAGCATGTACTTCAGTAACCGCACAGATTATTCTTTGGGCCAGGATCTAAATAGTCTCTAATATTTTTATCCTGCTGACCGTCAAAGTCATGACATGGTCAGTCTAACATTCATGTAGGTATTATTCAAAAACGCGTAAATGTGCGGTTTTCAAAATTTTTATGGTAATGAGAAATAATAAGAAGAATAGAACACCGTTTTTGGTTTCTCTATTTAGGTGATAGTTTAGGCGCTAGATTTTTTTTTCTGTTTTCAGAAAATGTCTGATTACTTCAAAATCTGTGAATATTTTTGAAATGTTTTCTACCGCACAAATAGCACAAATTAGGAGCTACTTATATGTGTTTACTGTAAGATCACACATTTAGTAGTTTCCGAGATCTGGGATCTGGCAAAACGTTACGCCAGCAGGAAATCAAATATCTCCAAAACTATAAGGCCCACAAATTTTATATTTGGCGCACATTTCCTGCTAGTATCAAGCTACCCGCACATATATCTTATATTTCTCTCCGATCATTAGTTTAGATTCTTCCTGCTGGAGCACCGTTACCCCAGCAGAATCCGTTTTTCCCGTTTTATTCCAAAAGTATAAGGCCCACAAATTTTTTATTTGGCGCACATTTACACTGAATTGCGCACAAATTATTCATCAAACTCGCTTCCCTCTAGGAGCATCTTTCCTGCTGGCGTAACGGACTCGTCGGAGGCATGCATAAAGAAAGTGACGTTATGAATGATTTGAATTATATGCCTCCACATGCCTCCGACTGCATGTTATTAAGTTGCCTTTAATATTTAATCTTGTTTACATCTTTTCAGTTGACTTGTCTTTTTATGCAGGCGGGGTTTTTTTTTATTTATAGTCAGGTGGGGTAAGTGAAACATACTTTATTTTTATTTTTATTTAACAAGGTGTAGTAAAGCTATAAAACTCGCAATTAAAGTAGCTGTATAGGCAATGTACTCCTTATTAAATCAGCCTTTAACGGTATGAATATAAATATCTAAAGACTTGCATTAAGCAACAAAATCACGAAAAGAATATAAAAGCTAAGAAGTGTTTCACTTACCCCTGACAAGGGGGAAGTGAAAGAGTGGGCAAAATAGCTTTAAATATTGTGTCCATTTAATTAAAAACAGGACAAAAGGATCATGCTTAACCGTTAATATCCAAAATGTATCAAATCCTCATAAAATAGGGTCCAGTTTTAAAGATTTATCAAAAAAACATCGTGTTTTGCGTTTTGACATCTAATGAATTTCTTTTTGGTTTACTAGCTAGTTTAATGATCGCAGCGATATCTGTGTTGTATTAAGGGAAGTAATTCGTCATTCCTGCTTTATCGACACATCGCTATGAGAATAAACTACGATAGTTTCTTAGATATGGTTGGGTGTTTCACTTACCCCGGTGTTTCACTTACCCCACGTGACTATATATCTTTTTAGTTATTAATTATTATATGTATATTACAGTCATGATATACCTTTTTGAAATCCTTATAAGAAGCCCTTTAATTTGACACCCAAATTGTAGTACTCTAAAAAAATTTTTCCACTACGTATAATAGCACCGTACAGCCGCCACGTTGGTTTTTTTAAAACGTCACCTTCTTAAGAACACTTGGGCTGACAAGATAAATCTAACGATATCTTAATCATAGAAATCCGTTCAGCCGTTTGAAAGATATGAGGTAATAAAGAATATTACATACAAACACACAAACTTACAATTACAAGATACGCGCGAAAAACATAACCCTTTTGCAGTCGGGTAAAAATAATATTCGTAATAATAAAAACCCCCTCTATTGAAGTCGGGTGGGGCTGGAGTACAGATTCCTTTTTTTATTCTAAAAGCCCCACCCGACTTCAATAGACGTGTTTTTATTATAACGAAAATTATTTCTTGCTTTTTAGAGGTAGGTTTTTTGAAGCCGTTTTTTGTTTTTTTTAAAACAATTTTTTTTAGTGTAAGTTTATCTTTAATTGTAACTTGTACCTTGTAAGTTTATCTTTAATTTTGATTTTTAACCGACTTCAACAAAAGGAGGAGGTTCTCAATTCAATTGTATGTTTTTTTTTTTTTATCGTTGTTCGCGCATATCTTCGTCATTTATGGACCAATTTTGATGATTCTTTTTTTGTTCGATTGAGTTTGCTTGCGAGATGGTCCCATTTAATTTTTTTTCAAATCGGTCGGGTAGTTTTCAAGTAATCCTGAAAATACTATGATTTTGCATCAACTACCTTGACGACTTTCTTATTTATGAACCGAATTAGATGATTTTTTTTTGTTGGAAAAGGGATACTTTAGTGTAGTCTTTTTAACCGACTACAAAAAAGGAGGTTCTCAGTATGTATGTATGTTTCTTCGCGATTATCTCACGTTTGGCTGAGTCGATTTTTCTACCTAAATAATTAGTCAATAGGCGGGAGGGGAGCGACACAACCAGCAAACACGGTGGCTCGTTTAACACTGTTTTATTACAAAAAAGGCGGGACGCAGCCACGCCTGACATAAGCTAGGAATACCCACATATACAACAATTCCTCCCCCTTATACTTGAAAACTAGAAAAAGTCCTTATAATTGACCTTGTTGCGCTGACGCTTAGCTCTAACATTGGTTGCGACCAGAGGTTCACTCTCAACCTGGCCTCCGGCCATGACACCACTCTCTGTAGCTTCGGATTCGACACTAGTGGAGCCTTCATCTGACCTACTGGGTGCCTCGGCGTTATCAGGAGCGGCGACGCTATTGGAATCCACCTCCCTCCTGGGACTCTCCGAGTCCTCCCGGCCTGCGCCTTCACTCATAGGTGGTGTGACGGAGTCATCTTCGGCTGCTAGCGTAACATCGGTACTGACAGAGCCAGTTGGCCTTGATAAAACTGCTGCACTATAGTCATCTGAAACTAACGCCGGATCCCAAGTATGCTTGTTGGCCTGAGGCAGAGCAACCATATCTTCCCTACGCAGTCTTATTTGGTCAATATGTCTTTTAACTTCCACCTTTTGGTCTGGCAAGTACACATTGTACATCACTGAACCTAGCTTCCCAACAATAACACCTTCAGTCCAAATAAACTTTTGGTTTGGAAAAAATTTTTTGACCCATACTTTATCATTTAATTTAAATTCAGGTCTAATTGTCCCTCTATAACGGTTAACCTGTAAGGACTGATGATGCTCCACCACATTAGCGGAGTTCGTGGATGATGGAGTGACTTCTAACGGGTTCAACAGGTCTAACCGTGAACGTAAAGGACGTCCAAACAATAATTCCGACGGACATTTACCAGTGGTGCAGTTTTTGGAATTTCTATAGTCAAACAGAAACTTTGATATTTTCTCTGAAGTTAATTTATTATTCGAATTATTTTCTAAAATACTCTTTAGCCCCTTTTTTACTATTTTAACAAAGCTTTCCGCTTGACCGTTGCTGTTAGGGTGGTAAACCGGCGCGAAAACCTGAGAAATACCGTTAAGTGAACAGAAATTACGAAATTCTTGTGATGTAAACGATGTACCTGATAAGTTTTGTTTGAAATCACACTAACCGCTGCCCCACTATCTATTTCAAATTCCAAAAACTGACCATTAATCAGTATTCGTTCAGTCATGGGTTTACCACTAGGACATCGAATATTGTATAACGACTTACCGTCATCTCCTTCATCCACGATCTCATCACTTATGAAATTAACTTTATCTTTAATCGTACACACACGACGTAAATGGCCAGTTTTACCGCACTTCCTACATCTATAGTTTTTAAAACGACATTTGTCGGCTTTATGATTGCGAAACCCGCACACACTGCATTTCTGATCACTGGACATTTTAAAAATGGTCGCGCCGGCGCCGTCAGCCGCCTTCGATGCCGCGCAGCTGTCGCCAGCCCCGCGCGCTGCCGCTGCCGCCGCCTCGCGCGCACACCGCACGCTCTCAGCCAAGTCGACCGCCTTGCCCAGCGTTAAATCCTGCATATTTTGTGCAAATAATTTGTCTTTCTCGTGGCCCGCTGTCATACCCATGACAAATTTATCCAGCATAGCTTCTTCTACGTTTTTGAAATTGCAACCCGCTGCCAGTCCTCTGACCCTGGCAGCCCACATTGAGTGTCTTTCACCTGGCTGCTGTACCGCTGAGTAAAAGTGAAATCTTTCTGCAAACCCGCATTTTTTCGGTGTAAAATGCTCATCCAACAGGCGTATGATGTTATCGTATTCCACGTTCTCCAACTCCTGCGGCAAAGCCAAGTTGCTGGCCAATTTGTAGGTCGCTTCGCCAAATGCACTTAACAAAATCGCCCTCCGCTTAATCTTACTTTTGTCCTCTGTGTCAGTCACATTATTAGCAATACACCATTGCGTCATTCGGGCTTTGTAAGTAGCCCAATCTTGGCAAGTGTGATCAAAAGAGCCCAAAAAACCGTACGACATGCTTGCCGCCATCTTGGCGTGGGTTCGTTTCTCGTCGCCACGTAGTCAATAGGCGGGAGGGGAGCGACACAACCAGCAAACACGGTGGCTCGTTTAACACTGTTTTATTACAAAAAAGGCGGGACGCAGCCACGCCTGACATAAGCTAGGAATACCCACATATACAACAATAATATACCTAATACAGAAGGTACTTACACTAAAAATAAAAAAATAAAAAATTGTTTATAATATAACAAAAAACCGACTTCAAAAAACCTGCCTATAAAAAGCAAGAAATAATATTCAAATCATTAGATATGCATTATCATTGTTATAATAAAAACACGTCTATTGAAGTCGGGTGGGGCTTTTAGAATAAAAAATTAGGAAGTTGTACTCCAGCCCCACCCGACTTCAATAGACGTGTTTTTATTATAACAATGATAATGCATATCTAATGATTTGAATATTATTTCTTGCTTTTTATAGGCAGGTTTTTTGAAGTCGGTTTTTTGTTTTATTATAAACAATTTTTTAAATTAAGAGTTTTGCGTGCACAATAGTCAATAACTTAACTTTGGATTATCTATTTATTATAAAGTCTATGTCTGTAGTCCTGCCGTATATTGATAGTAGATTGGCAATTAATCCCTTCAATAAGCCTACAGTCACGTTTAACTCGATCACTAACTAACAAACGGCAATGTAAAGTAATTTTGGTCGGAGGAATCTGTTACTTCGTACAAGAATAAAACAATATTTTCCTGTACAACGTGTTACGAAAAAACCCCCAATGTCGTATTATGGTAGATAGAGACCATCAAACTGAAAAACTTTTACTATGGGACCAACTCTGAAATCGCAAAAAAAGTCTGCTGTTTCATACAAAAATTAATAGCGAAAATATCAAAATGTATGAAACAGCTTTATTTTTATTTTATTATTATTTTATTATTATTTTATTATTTATTATTCGGTGAATCATCAGCTTACACAATATTAATATAAATTACAAAGTATAAACTTAAAAAGCTAATAATAGATTCACACGGTTAGCCAAAGTACAGTTAAATCTAATGTGAGCTTAAATTTAAGTTAGCATAAATGAATCAAGAACAATAGTAGGTATTAGAATTACAAAAAATAACTGAATTATTCGCCATTGAAGAAATGCCTACTAACGAGTGTCTTCGCCGCACGAATACTGGTGTTAAATACATCCAAATCAAAATTATTTGATAAAATATTAAATTGATTCATTGAACGGTAGATAAAATTATTTTTTCTATATTTAGTGCTATAAAAAGGCAAGTTAAATGGTGCAGCTCGCCGTGAACTACGGGGTACGTTAAAAGAGAGTTTATATAGAAGCTCAGGACAATCAATCATACCAGATGAGATTTTCATAAGGTAGACCATATCAGCAATATCACGCCGCATGTGTAACGGAAGCAGGTGGAATTTTTTACATAAGTCTTCGTATTTAGATGAGTCATACGACAGCCCTGCACGATAGCATAGATGTTTTACGAACTTTTCCTGTATGCGTTCAATTCGCATTTTGTAAATTGTATATCGGGGGTTCCAAATTTGCGATGCATACTCTAGAATAGTTCTGACAAACATACAGTACAATATTTTTAGCGTTTTAATTTGATTAAAGTCCTTGGAACTACGTAAAACAAAACCCAGTGCCTTGGATGCTCTTCGCACAATGCTATCAATATGATCCTCGAACGTCAGTTTGTAGTCGTGAACAATCCCTAGATCCCTCACCGAAACATCCCTAGAAAGAGCAGTGCAGCCTATCCGATAAACATGATGTATGGTATTGGTCTTCCTAGAGTACGTAACAACGGAGCATTTAAGGGGATTTAAATCGAGAAAATTAACTTGACAGTAAGATTCAAGGCGGTTCAAGTCATCTTGGAGCGCACACGTATCTTGAACGGATCTCACAGCCGAGAAAATCTTCATATCATCAGCAAAGCATAATAATTTAGAAGATCGCAAGCAGCAGCTGATATCATTAATGTAAATGACGAATAAGAGGGGTCCCAACAGCTTAGCTTTTTCACGATATCAGAGTAGGTTCCATAGTAAATGTTGTTAAGTTTGATGGTCTCTATCTACCATATACGGCGTTATTGGTTGTTTTGTAACATGTTATATAGATTTCAAACCCCTTTGGTCTGTGATTTTTTTGATATTCGCTTTGTATTTAATAAAGTGACGTGACTGAACCCTTTTTTTCTAAATAGCTTTTTTATTTCTAACAAGAGATATAACGTGGTTCATTCGTCCAAGGATATAAGATTGTTTTGAAAACCACAAAAAATATACTTATATTTTAAACTTATTAAACTTACTTACATAGCATACCTACTTAATAATAATTATTTAAAAAAGCCGTTCACTTAAGTACACTTAACTTTAAGTTACTAAGCATAAGTGTTCCAAATATACCACACCACACACAATACAGTTCATTGGGTCACAAAATGCAGGTAAATCGATTTTAAGGTAATTTCATCGTTGCCATGGCAACCTTGATGTAAACAGCCCGTAGCTAAAGAGCGTTTTGCTTGAACGAACACTACAAAATAGGTTTTAGCCTTACCTTTAGGTATATAAAAAGGGGTCTTAACTTTAAAATAGGTTTTTTATCAAAGTGCCACAGGAAGTAGGTTTCTTTCTACGCTGATGAAGTCGCGGGTGGAAGCTAGTACAATATAAAATAATACCATGTTGAAGAAAACCAAAAGATCACAGAAATAAACGTTGTTTCTGTGTTCGAAGCAGTACACTATTAATCTATTATTAATTTCTTTTTACAAAAGGAAAATGAAAAACCGGACAAGTTTGAGTTGGACTTATATAGCTAGCGAGTTTTATATAAACACTCATTTTTAACATTGAAAATGTTTTTTCGATCGCTTCAGTAAGGTACCCAATTTCAGCCAAAGTGAGACATTGCCCTGGTCCCGTGAGTTTTGGGTCTACGTGTATGTGTTACGGCTAATACCCGAAGTGCGGCTAAACCTAGTTTTAGCCGGCTAAAACTAGGTGTAGCCGCTAGCTGCTGGCTAAAACTAGGTGTAGCCGATTTGCACGCGGCTAATACTAGGTGAAGCCGGCTAAAACTAGGTGCAGCATGGGATATAAAGAAAGTTTTTTCTGTTGTCTGTTAAAAAAAAATAACCTCGAAATTTTAATTTCTAACCTAACCCGGGACTTACAGGAGTAAAGCAGATCGGTTACACCTAGTTTTAGCCAACAGCTATCGGCTACACCTAGTTTTAGCCGGCTAGAACTAGGTTTAGCCGCACTTCGGGTATTAGCCGTAACATATGTACTAAATATCAAAAGATGCGTCTCAGCAAGGGCTACAATATGAAAAAAAAAGAAAAAGTCAAAAGCTTTTTTTCGAAAATCGCATGAATGTAGAAAAATGACACACTTTTCGGGGTCTTTTCTCACTAATAATAATAATATAATAAAATTTAGTTTATTTAAGTAACAAGGACTCATTTTATGTTAGTGAAACTTAATCTATGTTAGTAAGAATTTATTTAATAATATCATTTATACCTAATTAAGTCACCGCTGAGCCATTCCATGGGCAATGGCAGAGCAGCGACTCAAGTAGGGACAATCAAGCCTGCTGGCGATCATTTTCAGGATAGTGTTGGGACTGGACTAAATCGACAATTTCTCAAAAACGAAAAGCGATATCGAAAAAATTAAAAAAACCCCTAGAAATATTGAGTTAGGCTACCTATTGAAATTAGTATATGTCACTGACTCTTACGGTCTGGGCTGTAGCTTATCCTTTATATAGCGAAATGTTGGGATACCGCGGGCGACGTGCGCGGCGCGGGATAATAATAAAATGTAGCACGATTGAAGTTTGTAAATTATTGTATATTTCAAAATTTGTAATAGTGTTTTGTATTTTTATTTATTTCACATTTTTTATAAATAAAAAAGTATTTAGATATATATTAAAACCATAATATTGATATTGATTAGTTTTTGTGTGTAGATAAACGAATCTTGAGCGAAAGTTGAAGAGAAGAGGTTTTAGTTTGAGGCCTGAGGCGAAGCCGAGGGCCTCTACTAGATCCAAAATATTATATAATCGTGGGTTGCTGTTATTTCAGTTTCGAGATTTGAAATTACTCGATCAGTCACGTCTTTCTTAGTGACTCTGTCTGCGATTCCAAATGAATTTTTACAACGATATCTGAGAATGAGAGTGTGATGATGATGCCTAGGTAAACATGAGGGTTGTTATCGCACATTCGAGTGATGATGAAGTCGGCGCGAGAGTCTCGCATGTTGCATTTGATTTTGTTTTTTTTATTAGGGTTAATTTATTTAGAAATTCAGATGTTTTAGTTATACATAGTACTTATTAGGTTACCTTTCAATAAAATATTAATGTCTATAAGAAAGGAATAAAAAAAATATTTTGTTAAAGTCATTAAATTCATTTTCAATGTACCAGAAGGTCGTGAAAGGCACGAGATCTGTGAATTTTTATTTGAATATTATATCTTGCTTTTTAGAGGTATTTAATTTTGAAGTATTTTTTGTTTTTTATTTTCAGGTTTTTTGAAGGAGGTTTTTCTTTTTTGTGTAGTTTGGTTTCATTTATTGACCGCTCAGGGAAAAATTATCCAGCGGTCCAATAACAATACCTAATAGTTGTTTCAAGAGAGACTTCCAAGTGCCAACATTAGAGCAGAACAGCATAAATGTCAAAATGTCAATGTCAGTTTGATTTTGTTATTAATACTGTCACTATCAATCGATCTGTGGTGCTATAGTAGAATAGAATAATCGATTAACAGGGGTTAATCGATTATTCTATTGGATCTAGGGATCCAATAATCAATCCACATATCTGTGGATCCTATCGGGAATAGTCTGGCCTTTGTCTGGCTTGGTTTGGGCATGTTATGAGAGGGGATGAAAAGCATTTTACTAAAACAGTAATGGATATGGATGTTGAGGGCTGGAAAGTAAGAGGAAGACCGCACAAAAGGTGGATGGATTGTTTGCGGAATTATATGAATGTGACGGGAGTGGAAGGAGATTACGAGTGACAGGAAGGAATGGAAGAGAAGGACGCACTGCACCGACCCCAAATAAATTGGGATAAGGGTAGGGGGATGATGAGATAGTGATACGCCTAATCCAGATTAGTTGCTAAGCAAATGTCATAATTTTTTTATTAATACCAACCGTTACATAGCAACAAATCTGAATTAGGCCTACCCCTTACAATAATTTCAGATTTTTATTGTCAATTATTACATAATCATACTTAGTATGATTATACTTAGTATGATTATGTAATAATTGACAATAAAAATCTGAAAACGGCGCCATTTTGGCTGTTTTAGTTGCCTCACTTTTGACAGCGCGCTTTGTAGAGAGTTATAGTTCTAGGTGTAATTATTTAATAAGTACAAAATGGCTTCAATTTCCCTACCCTTATGAGATTAGTTATTATATTACTGGGTTTTAGTTAGGATTAGGTAACGTATGAAGGATATAAATCTGAATACTGAGCCATTTTGGCTCAATCCTTACAACATCCCAAGTGACACTGGCTATATTTTTTTTAGAAAAAATCAATATGGCGACTGTACGACGCCATTTTCAAATGTGAAAAAAAAATTTTTTTCTTCCATTATTACAATATGGGCATCAAATGAAAGGCCTTGATGAGCACATTTCAAAACTATTTAATATGTCACTAAAATGTATGAAATAAAAATAAATAAATTAAAAAAATATTAAAAACACGACTGCCCTGCCAAAACGAACTAAAAAGTTAAACAACAAGTGTCATTGCAGTCGGGGGACCTCTTTGATCAAAAATTGTTCCATGATAAGGTCCCCCGACTGCAATGACACTTGTTGTTTAACTTTTTAGTTCGTTTTGGCAGGGCAGTCGTGTTTTTAATATTTTTTTAATTTATTTATTTTTTAGTTGCCTCACTTTGCATGCAAGAACACGGTTTCTAGTTGTAATTATTCTAAGACCTACCCCTATATATGGATTGATTATTGGGCCTGGCCATAGCATTTGTTACGTTGGTTTGTTTTGAGGTAACGTTTATAAATATATTTTTTATCCTTAGCATAATGGTTAAACTTACTATTCGGTCAAAGTTAAAATATCTCTCCTTTTGTGGCCTCTATGTGGTTCTGAAAATACTGAAATTTCTGTCATTCTTCTTTCTACACTAAGGTTTCGAGAGTGGGAAATCAAACTTACGGCCGAATAATCAAAGGCTCCTTAGCAAAAATCGTAAGTTAAGGTCTCCTATTATTAAGGAAGCAAGCATAGAGTTTCTGTCAGATATGAACAACTTTTTTAAATTGAAGGTGGCCTCAATTTCAAAAGATTTGTTTGAGTAATGCTGTTAATAACTTAAAGTAAAAAAAAAACAAAATAAAAAGAATTCTAAAAAATATTGATTATTCTTGAACTACTGACATCGCGATGTTCATACAAAAATATATTGAATTCATAACCTCCTTTTGTTACGTGTCGGTTAAGAATTTAACTACGCAGTATTTAAGTCGTGCAATATTACATAAACGCATGGTTGCGTGTTTTTAAGTTTGTACCCACTTCATAATTTATGTAATTTAAAACCTTATTTCTTAGGCTAAAAGGATGTTTAGGAGTCGAAGGTGAAGGACGATTTCTAAAATTGTAATTTTGAAACAGGTGAAGATCATAAGTAAAGTGTCGCTCTGATACTTACATATTTTTCAAGATTTTTTTGTATTTAGAATTTTACTCAAAAATGCTTGTAATATGGCCATTATTTTAACAACCTTCTTTGAACAAAGTCGAAGTTGCCGTGCTCCTCCGATGGTGACGCAACAAAGTTGTATGAGATTTCATTATTGTCGAGTTTTAGCCACCAGCAATTTCCTTTGAGAATCCATTATTGTCGAGTTTTGTTTCAAACATACGTTCGTGAAAAAAGTACATTGTACAACCCGCGCAGTTAATGAATGGGATTCCACTCGTTGTGGTAAGCGCCGTGAGCCGCCATTTTCAATCCCATTCTTTATTTGCGTGGGTGTTGTATTGTTGTAGATGATGTTTTTGTATTTTTTTTTTACTTTTTTACTATTTTTCCTTTTTGATATTTTTGACTTTCTTGCCTTTTTTATTTTTTTGTCATTTTGGACCAAGTCTTGTATAGTGCTTTACTCAAAAATGACAAAAAAGTAAAAAATGTCATAATGTCAATAATGTCAAAAATGAAAAAAATGACAAAAATGTAAAAAAATGTCAAAAATTTCAAAAATATCAAAAATATCAAAAAATATCGAAAATATCAAAAATGTCAAAAATATCAAAAAATCTAAAATGATCATTTTGGTAATTTTGGACATTTTTGTCATTTTTTACTTTTTTGACATTTTTGAGTAAAGCACTATACAAGACTTGGTCCACAATGACTGCACTGCTGGCCACGCTATGATGGCCTCAAGCTGAGCTTAACTACGCTCTCGGCCTTCAAGCTTGGTCATCATTGCAGCCCTTGCTGTCCGCGCTATAAAGGCCTCGACCTCCGGTCTCGGCCTTTATTCCAGCTTGGCCATCAAGGGCTGCAATGCTGACCGCGCTGTGACGGCCTGGACCTGCGCTAAGCTACGCTATCGGCCATCATCATCGCGCTGCCAGCAATGCAGTCATTATTGACCGCGTCAGTAATGTACTATTATTAACTGTCGAATCTTCAAGTTTTAATTTTTGCACTTAGGTAGTGGAAAGTGGGTCCTCATGGCTGCCATAAAAACAGATTTACCAACTTTTATGTGAATGGCAGTATTACTATTTTTTTATTCCCGAGACTAAAATCACAGCTTTATAATAGAGAGATGTATAATTTGGCCTTAATTTTAAAAATAGCGAATAAAAAAAATTGAAACTTCTCCATTATGTCAAATTAAAAATGGTTATTATTTCCTATTATTTCCTACTAATAATGTTATTGGCCGTTATTAAAATATATTTTTCTTTTAATTGTTTTATTTAATCGTCTAGTAGATGTAGCTCAGATTATTTTAATAACTGAAATAATATTCAAAATGATAAAACGTGGTTTGTCAATCAGATAGCCGTCATATTGTAATTAGTAAACTATGTATTCAGTTAAATTCACATTAAACATTTAGATAACACATCTGACCACAGATACAAACCGTTGTGCAACCGCAAAATGATCGTTAATTAACTCATCTAACAGTAATTTCACAGATTTTTAATAAATATTTAATGTAAATGTTTCTAATGTTGTTTTTAGTATGCCTGCCCTCTCCTGTTCAGCCCCCTACTCAAATTACAAACTTTCTATTCGTTCTCTAACTTAAAAATTAACCAAGCTATAAACTCTACCTACAGTACGTGTCGTAAAAGCTTATCAATTCCATACAATACAACAATATCTGTGATTTACTTAAGCTTGCGACATGTGACTTGATCGTCTGATTGCTTATTTTTAAGCTTAAGTTAGACATTGAAAATGTCTTTTCGTTCGCTCCAGTATAGGCTCCGATTTCACGAAAAAGTGCTATCCCCTTATACTTCAGAGGGTTGTGAAGATATGATATTAAAAGCGACTCAAAAAACGCGTACATTCACGAGAGCTAAAAGGTGCAAAAATAATTATTCGAGAAAATAAAAAAATGAAAAAAAAAATGGCCGAGATAAAGGAAAAAGTCTATTTTTTCCGATTTGTTGGGTTTGGCGCTCAATATTTTGGAAACGAAGAATGATATCAAAATTTTGAGAAAAACTCCTTTGAACAATTTAATCAGATACGATTTTAGCCTAAAACAAAGACGATCGGGTTAAGGGTTTGCCCTGTAGCTTAACCTTTAACATTGAAAATGTTTTTTCGATCGCTTCAGTATAGCCCCCATTATCGCTCAGAGTGTGACAACGCCTTTCTTGGAGTTAAGTTTTAAGGCTAAATGAATGGTTGAAGCCTCAAAAGACGCGTATCAACATTTACAGGTCTACAATATGTAGCGTGTTGGCGTCCTTAGATGTGCGTGCATCGCGTCGCTGAGTTGCTATGGAGGTTTGACGTAATTGAACACTACCTTTCAATAAAATAGTAGGTAGGTAATGTTTATAACAATGAAATATTTTTATATGAATTTCATACACACCAATCACAGAAAAGTAGATCCAAAGTTGTTCATGGCTTTGCTATGATTTCAAAGTATTGTAAGTACTAATTTAAACAAAGGAATATATTTTTTATAAAATGCAATAAATTCATTTTCAATGTACCAGAAGGTCGTGAAAAATTCAAAATTCAAAAATTATTTATTCAGTCTAGGCTGTTACAAGCACTTGTGAATGTCATAGAAGCTACGCCATCGGTTCGCAAACCCTAAGCGGGAGACCTTGTAACGAGAAGAACCGGCAAGAAACTCGTCAAGGGCTGCTTTTTTCTCCCTGTATATTTCATACAGAGTCGTCAACATTGAAAAATGAGCTCCACATTTAAAGTGAGGTCATTTTCCATCACAATAATTAACAAAAGTTTGCACACAATGGGTAGGAAGGTTGAAATTAAATACTACTAACTAAATACTACTAAGTAATGAGAGTAAATAACTTTCAACTAGTTGAGAAATCACTGTGTCTGCTACTCGAAAGTGCACCTAAGTAGGCAAAATTTACCAAAAAAAACCACATGTTACAAGACATAAAAAATAATTAAAAAAAATGCAATTCTTACAATTCAATATGCGTTAAGATAGGTACTCAGAAGCAGACCCTTTCCACTGGCAGCACCCGTTCACGAGCATGACGCATGGATCAGCCATTGCTTCGCTCAACCATATTTGAGGGAACGTAACGACCCGCCCCACACGACACCACCGCAGAAATGATTAAAGAGAGCATGACATACTTAGGCTACCCATCCTAAGGCACCGAATTGAAAACTATTATCTTAAAGCTTTTCATAGGCCTTTACTTACAAAACTACTGAATATAGAAAGCAAAATGATTGCAATTAAAAAAAAAATAGAAATCAAAACAAGGTTTACTTATTAATTTAAAATTTGAGTAAGAAGTGCCATACATATTGATAATATTAATCAGAAAAATAATATATATAAATATACGACGCCCTTAGTACAAGCAGACAGAAGCAGACCCATTCCCACTGGCAGCACCCGTTCACGAGCATGACGCATGAACCAGCCATCGCTTCGCTCAACCATATTTGAGGGAACGTAACGACCCGCCTCATACGACACCACCGCAGAAATGTTTAAAGTGAGCATGACATACTAAAGCTCGGAAAGGCA
Organism: Agriphila tristella; assembly: GCA_928269145.1. Taxonomy (NCBI): domain Eukaryota; kingdom Metazoa; phylum Arthropoda; class Insecta; order Lepidoptera; family Crambidae; genus Agriphila; species Agriphila tristella. Next base: position 22,804,472 of record OV743442.1, read on the forward strand.
CGGGATCTGTGATTTTTTTATGATATTAATATTCAATGCCTTTTTTTGTATCACAATTTTCTTTTCTTTAAGTATACAAGATGTTTTTTTAACCACTCTCCAAATTTTAAAGATGTGTTCAGTCCATGAAAATGAACATCTTTCTCTAAGAAACATGGGTACAAATATGTAAAAAAAATACTTATCATACAAATCAAAGAGATCACGACACGTGATCAGTTTAGTATGGGATGACCAAAATTTGTGGCGTATTTCGACATAAAATATGTTTCATGGAGAAAGTTGTTCAGTTTCATGGGCTGAACACATCCTTAAAAGGAGAGTGGTTAAAAATACACCTTGTATAAATACAACTTAGTACCCGGAGACGGTAGAAACAGGAACTAAAATGTTATATAATTCATTACATTAATATTAAAGCACAACTCTTACGAAAAATATACTCAATGAATAATAATTGTTAAGAGATATCTTCACAGAACATCTGATTCGAAAAAAACTGCTTAAAAGTACATATTAAACAACTATTAATATTTTTGCGTGTCTATCTAAACATCTATGCTACAAAGCAAATAGGCATCAATACAATTACCTATATGCCGAAGTACGTATGATATCATTTGAATATCATAATATCTTGGATCGTAGTTCATAAATTGTGTCACAACCAGTGGATTTGCGACCTTATTTTAATGATCATAAGGTTGGCATATGCTGGTTGTTATTATATCGGTTTGTGAATAGATCGTGATTGCGCTGCATAGCTCGGTATGACCTTCGTTGCTCACGCGTTGGTGTTGTACAGACGGCGAAAAAAGGTAAGTAAAAACAAAATAAATGTTTGAGGAAAATAATTTTAAAACTAAAGGAATTCGGCGACATAGGTAACGATAATCAAGTAAACCATTCTTTGCCATAGGGAAATTTACTGTCTTTTTGATTTTCAAGTTGAGGTTTCCCTGTTTCCTATAATTTCCCATAGTTGCCGATGTTTAATCTCTCAGGTAGGTACAGGAAAATGAGATACGATAGATTATTAATTGTTGTTCGGCCACATGCGGCCACATGTGCATGGGATTATACCTACTATGCATTAACGGATACGAAGCGATTTTACTAGAGGTTTTTTTAGTAAACAAAATCCCACTATCTATCTATACGTATCAATAAACAACTTGAAATGTTATTACTAAATTTATGATAAACAATATCAAAGGAAAATTCGCTTCCATAAAGGGATCTTTTTTGTCTATTTTGTGTCTCTCGCCCGTTGTAATTTATCTTTGAAATTAAAACATGCCACTTAAGCATGCCTAAACAACATTAATATTAAGTTCAAATCGATTTTGTAAAGTTTTGACAACACAAAGCCGCCTAAGTATTAACTGCCAAACCATTTATAATCCGTTTAAGTAATGTAGATTTTCGAAACAACTTTTGACAGAAGATTCCAGCCACTCGACGCTTAACATACGCGGCGTTACTGGTTAAGTTCAAAAACACGTTTAAGTTAAAGTAAGTTTAATCCCACTTGTGCTCGCGAAAGTACTGGTTCATCAACTAAGTTACAAGTCAAGTACAGACTTATGTAAGAGGAGTTGCAGTTCCGATAGAATATTAACTATTGTTTACAACAATTTTATCTTAAAAGGTGGATACAGATTCTTAAGTTATACGAAGTAAAAATATTATTATTAATAAGTAGTGTTTGCAAGGTGGTCGAAAGAATCAAGGTCGTGGAAGTGAGAACAAGATGACTGCGTTTTTAGGAATTAGCATGTATTCAAATTTTTGTTTTTGATAATACCTACTTAAGCACGTCAACATCGTCGTTATTAAAAAAAACAGTTGGCAAACTAAGAAAAGGCGATATAAATAATGTGTTTTTTATATTACGATATCTCACTTTTTCTACCCACCTACTTATAATATTCATAATAATTCTGTTTTCTACACAAAAGTTAAAACAATTCCGTTTTCAACCAACAAAACTATTGAGAAATATAATAATTTGTTGTAAGTATCAAAGATAGAAAAAGGAATAGATTTTGTAAAAAGCGATTTTGTATTGAGTAAAAAGCAGAATTAAATATTCGTGAGAAGAAAAAGTGGGTAGAGTACTGTATACATCATAATATTTTTGAAATATAAATGTGCTTATTTACTTACATTACGTTTTTATATAATCTAATACATGCTAATTAAAAAGTAAATATGTATTGGCATTATTTAAAATTTAGCAATATAAAACGTGCCTTCGCTCCATAAAGTTATCACTGTTTTATGAAAACACTAATTTAGAAATGTCGAAAAACGCAGCACTTGGATTACTAATAATTATATTGTACCTGTGTTTTTTAAGTTCCTTTTTAGGGTTCCGTACCCAAACGGGACCCTATTACTAAGGCTCCACTGTCCGTCTGTCTGTCTGTCTGTCTGTCACCAGGCTGTATCTCATGAACCGTGATAGCTAGACAGTTGAAATTTTCACAGATGATGTATTTCTGTTGCCGCTATAATAACAAATACTAAAAACAGAATAAAATAAATATTCAAGGGGGGCTCCCATACAACAAACGTGATTTTTTTGGCGTTTTTTGCTCAATATTGATAACGACTACAGGTAGACAGTTGAAATTTTCACAGATCGTGTATTTCTATTGTTGCTATAACAAAATATGCTAAAAACAGAATAAAATAAATATTTAAGGCGGGCTCCCATACAACAAACGTGTTTTTTTTGCCGTTTTTTGGTACGGAACCCTTCGTGCGCGAGACCGACTCGCACTTGGATGGTTTTTTTAATACACAACGGGATAGCGCTGGGCCTTCACTTCACCTGATGTTAAGTGACGATAAGGTCGAAAGTGTAAGTGCACTACAACAGGAATCCTCACCACTGAGGAACTGGCTATCTACGTGTAATGGTGGAACACGCCAATTTTTTATTTGTTGTTATGGCGTCAGACTTAGGTAAGAGGGTGGTAAATAGCAAGGCGGATTTAAAAAATAAGATGCTCTACCACCAACCAAACCGAGTACAAATGTACCCCCCTCTTGGGAATCGAACCCGGGACCCTTGCCTTTGACACGTGTGGGCGAACTACTAGAACACAGAGGCACTTATTCATAAAATACTATTTTAGCTATTGCAACGTTAAAATATATTTTATCTTTATCATTTGTCAAAAGTGTAGAAGAAACAAAACAATTTATAAGCCTTCTATAATTTTGCTTGTTTTTATGAATAAGGCGGATAATTTAATAAAATAAATTATTATTTTTAACATAGGTGACAGTTAAGTTGAGTAGTCCCTACACAGTTACCTCTGTACCTAACTAATTACTAGCTGTCAAGGCTAAAGTAGCAACAAAAACAAAACTTAATTGATCACATTGTTTCATCAAAATTCCTCACAAAAACATGTCAAACCAACAAAAACTAAAAGTTTAATGCAGTCATTTAAATTTACTAATGATGTTTGTCTTACTTTGCAAATATTTAGCAGCCATTTTAGGTTTAATTTATTTTTGACATTTTATTCATTAATCATTTATTTTCATCATTATTATCTTACCTTATTTGTTTATACGCTAGTAATATAATAAGTCTATGATTGTGCAATTTCCAAACGAATACGTTTGGGTTTTTCTCCTTACAAAATCAAGAGCTAATTTCCAAAAACTCACAAAACATTAATGAGTTTTTAAATAAAACAAATATTTAAAGAATGCGAAAGAGAATTACTTTCTGTAATGTTTTCTTGGATAAATAGAGATTTACCAAAATGCTTTGGTTCAAAAACATAAAATTGATTTAATCTAAGTTTCACTATCTGGACACGCATCGAAATCTTGGCGTGTCCAGATGACGAAATAATAAGTGATAATAATTTTGAGATTCGCCAACTGGACACACGTGTGTCCAGTCATGTCCAGTTGATGAATAACCCAATTGTACTAAAATATTTTTTGTCAAGCCTTACATCGCTTCTTATATCTTATTAGGGCTTTTATTTGTAAGATAATATTAATATGAGAAGTGAATTACAGTTTTAAGGTACCTATTTAAAATTATTTTTCATAAAAACCTATGTAATAACAAATTACTTAGTTGAATGAAAGCGTAGGCTACATACAAAAATTTGTTAATGCAACTTCACTTAATATTTTGAACATATTTTGTCAGGTTGTCATTCTTCGTAATTATTTTCGTTGAATCTAAAAAATGTGTTCAAACTAGGGATTGAAATACCGTTAGAAAAAATAACTATAAAAAAATAACGTTAAAAATCCCGTTAAACATTTTATCGGTAAATTTACCGGTAAAAATAACCTTAAAAATATTTTCCCGGTAAAATTAGCGTTAAATATAGCGTTAAACTTTACCGGTACAATATTCCAATTAATAACATTATTTTTTTAGCGATACTAAAAAAATAACGTTATTAATTGGAATAACTTTAATTTTAAAGTTTAACGGTAAAAAAAGTAAGAAATAACGTCAAAATTAAACTTATTTACTAAAATAACGTTAATTTCAATGTAACTTTATCTAAATTAACGTTATTTATTGACATAACGTTAATTTTAAAATTAGCGGTAAAAAAATAAGAAATAACGTTATATTTAACAATAACTTTATCATTCCCTGGTTCAAACTGACAAATTACTGAGCGTTTTGAAAACTCTCGATCGCTTAAATTACGGTTGATAATTACACCCAGTGCAAAAAGTTTGTAGTAAAAAAACAACGTGACGTCACAACAGTTGTGCCTGGCGGTGCCAACTCAAGTGATGTCAGTGGTTACCCCAAGCAAGTGATTCTCAAAGTGTATGGTTATGTTACCCACTAAAGTAGGGCATATTTAATAGGCCACATTTTGACACTTCATTAAAATTCAAGAACGCAGCTTTCTAACGGCAGGAACACAATATTTATTTTTCCAAAGGCACTTTATTTCCGTTAATAATACATATATCATTACCTGTAATAATCTCAAATCAACGATTTACTTTGACAAATAATACTAATATGTGATCTATTAAAGCGACCCTACTTTAGTTAATGATTAATAAATGTTTTCATTCAAATAACTTTCTTTAATTTAAAAGTTAATTAGATTTATTTAATCAATGAAGATTTGTAGGCGCAATCATTGATTATGTCAGCCATTTTATAGTCACAATGTTTTGTAATATTACTTCTGATTTATAATACGAGTACTGTACATACAATTTCAAAATCTAATTATTTTTACAACATAACGTAAGTAGAGTATATGCTTTTTCATTATGAAACGTAATAAACATCTTTGTATTCTGTTAACTTATTAAAATTAACATGTAACAGCCTCTAAGAAGGACATAGCAAATCATCAAAGCTGTTTCGAAAAATTTCACGAGATTCTACGAGACATCCGTATTTTTTTAAGTGGTAATCTAAAGTCAAAAAGTTTGGGAACCACTGGTCGGAGCCTATTATTAAAACGTATTGTTTATTACATTGATACAATAGAGGAAAATCTTACACTGGTATGGTTTTTCTCAGGCGAAGATTATGTAAATGCTCTTGAGTGGACAACGGGCGCTGGGCGACATTTTCTATGTAATGTACTTAGGTCCTTACATTGACTTATCAGTAATTAAGTGATGTTTTTTCTTAAAGTGAACTTTGTACTGGAAGAATTAAGTAGATAATAGTAACTTCATATAAGATTAAAAATAAGTTAAGGTTGGAATAAGGAAACCCAAGACGTTCTTTTAATTAATTCTTTATTAATTATTCTGTTTGTTTCAACTATATATTTCCGTAAAAATACTGTAACTATCATCATCATCATCAGCTTATCATCGTCCACTGCTGAACATAGGCCTCTCCGAGTGCACGCCACTGAGCACGATCCGCGGCTATACTCATCCAGTTCATGCCAGCCACCTTGCTTGCTCGTCGCATGCTCGTCGCTCCACCTTGTCTGAGGGCGTCCCACACTACGTTTGCCTATACGCGGTCTCCACTCAAGAACTCGTCTGCCTCAGCGCCGGCCATCGGTTCTACGGATAATATGGCCAGCCCACTGCCACTTCAGCTTGTAACTAACTACTACAGTTATTATTCTGTGCTACTACTACTGTAACTATAATATTAATGCATTAGATACTCTACAACGTATTACAAAAAACCAAACCGATTTCAGAGTTGGCCCCACAGTAAAATTTGTTCAGTTTGATGGTCCCTATCTACCATTATTGGCTTTAGGGTTTTTTTATAACACGTTGTGTATGTTACGTACCTGCTCTAAGTTACGTACGAAACTTCGGTAATTCAAATTCTATTATTATTCATGTTAATGCTAATTTGCCCGTCAAGTTTAACATCTGGATATCAACTACCAACACAGAGAACCAGTAACCTACACTTAAAGCAAAAACATTAAACAAAAAACGATTGGATCATAACACCGATTATAGAATACAATACAGTTCCTTATCACATTGTTATAAGGCAGAGATTTGAATAATTTCTTTGTTCCTTATAAAAGTTTTTCGCTTAGGTAGAGTCACCGACCTAAGATTTTTTAAAGTTTTTTCTTATAACAACATGGTGTGATACGAATGCTTGGAGAGGCTGATAAAATTCAATATCACCAAGTAGCGTTGTATAAAAAAGTCAAGATAGGATAGGATAAGAGGGAAATTATCAAGTCGAAAAATATCAATTTTTTTTACGGATTTTCAGACATAACATCTTTTTTTATGAACCGATTCAGATGATTCTTTTTCTTTGGTAAGTTTTTATTTGTGCCAAATGATTTTGAGAAGGGATTTATGAAAAAAACCTCCCACAGGAGGTAAAATACGTCCTGTAGTGGTCTATAATGGGCCGTTTATGTTATCACTAGCTTCCGCCCGCGACTTCGTCCGCGTGGATATTAGAGAAAATCCTTAGGGAACCTTCAACCAGGATCCGACCAACCGTTTTATACGCGATTAGGCGGGTCCCCACCAAGCGCGCTGCCTCGCGAGGCAAAACATTTGCGACGTGTGACAGGCCTCGCACGAGGCTGCGCGCTTGGTGGGGACCCGCGTAATCGCGTATAAAACGGTTGGTCGGATCCTGGTTGAAGGTTCCCTAAGGATTTTCTCTAATATCCACGCGGACGAAGTCGCGGGCGGAAGCTAGTTTATTACAATAATCAGAATTAGGTCCAGAGATATTAAGAGTATCACGTTCCCGTTTCTTTACTCTTTCCCGTTTCCGTCCCCGCCCCCGTTCCCGTTCCTGTTCCCGTGTCCGTCCCCGTCCCCTTGGGCTGAATCATGTCCACCGTGTTGGACTTCAAAACAAATGTCATTTTCGCATTCCTCATCCCATAAAACCTCAAGAACGACATCCACATCGGCTTTCATGTTTACTTACCCCATTTACCCCCTAACGGATGATTTTCAAAATAAGAAAATATGTGTTTGCCTATTTATTTTTAGACATGCTCCTACGAATTTTTAAGCTGTAAACTATGTAATGTCTATTTTATATTATTTTTCCATATATAATTTGTACCCCATTTTCACCCCTTTAGCGGTTAAATTGGACTTCAAAATTAATGTCATTTTCGCAATCACCATCCCATAAAACCTCAAGAACGACATCCATATCGATTTCTACGTTTACTTAGCCCATTTACCCCCTAAGGGGTTGATTTTCAAAACCACAAAATATATGTTTGCCTATTTATTTTAAGACATGCTCCTACGAAGTTTTAAGTTGTAATGTCTATTTTATATTGTTTTCAATACCAAATTTAAATCCAATTTTCACCCCTTTAGGGGTTAAATCATGTCGACTTCAAAATAAATGTCATTTTCGCAATCTTCATCCCAGAAAACCCCAATAACGACATCCATATCGATTTTTAGGTTTATTTACCCCATTGCACCCCCATTTCATCACCATGGGGGTTGAAATTATACCAATACAATATGCGTTGCGTTAGATTTCCATCCATAAACCTAAATTACAAATCTAGCGATTTCTACTTCAAAAATGAAGGATTATCTTCTAAACACAACTTCATCCCCCTTTTCACCCCTTTGGGGGTAGAATTTTGAAAAACGCTGAGACACGTGTTTATTTATTTTCAATCATCAGCCTAAACACAAAATTTGAAGATCCTAGCTTCAAAACTGAGGGACTTTCATACAAACTTTCATCCCTTATTTCATCCCCTTAGGGATGGAATTTTCAAAAATCCTTCCTTAGTGGATGCCTACACTGTATAAAGTATCTGTGTGCAAAATTTCAAGTCTCTAGGTTCAGCGGTTTGGGCTGTGCGTTGATATCTCACTCAGTCAGGACTTTGAATTTTATATATATAGATAAAAGGGAATAATTAATAATAATGACGTGACATAACTACGTACCTACTTATGTGTCATTTAAGTACTTCTACAATTTTCAAAGGGGACCAAGCTTAGTTCCTTTCCAAAGTCAAATCTATTCATCAAAATTTTGCCAGGTCCAGCGGTTTATAACTAACAGACAAACACACATATTAAATCAGGTGTTTTGGACATTTATCACCAGAGTGCCAAAAAATATAAAGCAATGTTTTTGTTGACTGCCCAATAAATAAAAAAAATATATCGACTTTCAGAGTTGGATTTAAGTAAACACTAATGAAGCATGGTGTTTCACGTAAAATTCCTTTAAACTCTGAAACAAGTCTTGTCACTTTAATTTATTTTTCACGACAGGAAATTGGGTAACGGGCAAAAAATTAAAAGCCTACTTCCACGCTCTTATGTCACCGTGACATCCCGGATCAGTGGTGTCGGTGACGTCACGAGAATCTCTGACCCTCGTCAAACAACTGACAGAATCTAGCTATGTCTGTTTTTTGAGGGCGTAATGAGAAAATTGACTAATGTAATGAGTTTTTTTTGCGATTGACTATTTTTATACTTTACGTGCCATCATCTGTAAGTTTTGTAGCAAATAAATGTTTTCAGGGACCATATTATGGTCTCTCTCATCATCCTAATAAACTAGTTGTTCTGTAGAGCTGTAGACCTCACATATGACATTTTTGAACATTTTCCGAAATGGCTGAAATATGATGTAACTCACTATTTTGAAAAATATCAATTCAGTTTTTTGAAATTTTTTACAATTTCAAGAGAATCAATTGAGAAATGCGACCTGTGGAGGAGAACAGACGGACAGCGGGACGGCAAAAGCATTTCATTGCAAGTCTGAACGGTGTTTGATAGCTTGTTCTCATAATATATATTTTTGAAACATACTACGTACATTTGTAAAAAACAAAATTGGTAACAAAAATATTTTTTTTACTTCATTATTTTATTAGTTAATTATCTAAAAGTTTAATTTAAAACTTTGCCTGCAAAAAAGCAAATGATCTAGGCAGTAATAGTTTCCATCGTTCACTGATCGAAGACAAAAAATGTATTTCAAAGTGCGATCGAGGACGACGGGTGTTTTTTTATATTGTTACGGCCAAGTGGTGATTTGGGACGACATGGTATATTTAAAAATTACATCATTATCAGTCAATTTTGATGCCCCTAACACTGGGGTTTGAACGATAAGAGTCAATTAAAAGTACCTTTACTATGATAGTGAAGCCTTCATCTTAGTATCCATCCACATCAGACATTTTAAAGGCCTTTTAAATGCCTTCCTTATAGGTAGGTAACTAAGGAGGAAGGGGCCGTAACCCACCACGTAGGCCCAAAAGTCGTTGCCAACAGTTTAAGGTGTCTTCCGAAGCACGGAAATAATAATTTTTGGTCATCCGTCCCATGATCGACCCTTACGAACAATCGCAGGGCCAGGCGTTAAACTACTGCACCACCGAGCTTCTACGGTATCCATTCTCGTAGGTATACTACGATGTTAATGGTTTACAGGTTACTTATTTTTTTGCACAGAGATTGACACTGTCATAGTCCACTCGAAATATTATTTTCGATATCTATAACTGTGGATTGTTAAATCAACCCTTGAGAGTGGTCCTACCAATGAAACTAAACATTTTGCCAAAGAAAAATGGTCGAAAAACGACAAAAAATGTTGGTCCTCCCACACTAGCTAAAACGTATTAATTATATTATATTTTTGTCGTTTTTCGACCAATACGTGTTTCTTTGGCAAAAATATATTTATTGGTACAACACTCCCTTGGGATTAAACGACTAAATCAAAATAACGAGCGTGAGGGGCTCTTTGGTCCATGGATCAGACGATAGGGTTTTTTTGGCGAAAACAGTCTGCTGGGTCCCAGCAAATTGCTAATGAACCTAGCGGCCATTTTTTTAACCATAAAAATGAAAAAACAAACTATTATTTTCATATACGTAGACCATATATTATTGAAAATAATGATTCAATAATAAAATTACTTACCTATTAGAATTTTACTGTAACATGCCATTTTTAGTTGCGGATGACGTCAACGTGGATGTTAATGTGACAAGGTTCCTTCGTATTAGCCAATTTGCGGGGATAGTACTGCGTTCTCCAACCTGTCTGGAAACTATGGCATCATCCTAACGGGAGATTCCTTCCGCAGTGGGCTACAAAGGGCTCTTATAATGATTTCACAATATCCACCCAATTTCCTTGACATAGAGTGCACTGTGTGCCGCGAACCGAGTCACCAGTGCGTCGCTGGTCGCGGACCGTGTCGATTTCACTTCATCAATGCCGCGGCGGAAGGAAGGCCTGCGTTTGTTCGTACCCGACTTAACGTCGGTGAAAATTGTCGCATTTTTATAATTCGTCTCTAGCAACTATCTCGACTCTACCTACAGCCGATTTCAATAATCTATCTTCAGTAAAATAGAGGCCTACTATAGATCTGTTATTTCCCGTCATTTAACAGAAACATCTAGGCAATAAATCTTAAGTAAGCGTATCTTTTACTGAAGATAGGTTATTTAAATTGGCCGGTAGTCGATATCTCAAACAAAAGTCAATGGTGACAGTAAAAATGAGAATTTAAGATACAATTAATCAAGTTGAAACACAAAACGAAAAGCAACTACAAATGCCTAGTTTGATGGCATCCTCTTTCTAATAACTAGTATCTAATATACAACATGTATATAACAGAATAATGGTTAAACCAGATAGGGACCATCAAACTGGCCAACTTTTACTATGGGACCAACTCTGAAATCTCGAAAAAAAACTGATGTTTCATTCATAAATTTTGATATTTTCGTTATATAAATTTTTGCATGAAAGGAGATTGTTCTACGCCCATACATTGTTCGCCCCAGAGCCAACAGCAGAAAAACAAATATTTTATAATCGTAAATGACTCGTATAAGCCCATAAGAACAAATTTTTCCCACGGACACTTTTGTGAACATTTTTATTTAAAGAAAACGAACAGATTTTGAGGTTATTTTTAATAAACGCCATCTATAAAAAGCTCTTCGAAAAATATATAATTTATTTGAAAAAAATATCTTTTTTAAGACTACATACCAAAAAATGTCGTTTAAGATCGGATTTAAACTGAAAACTTGATATACCTACTTATTACAAATATATTGACACCAATATCGATGTTTTCGTAACACCTATCATCCACCACAGAATGACTAAATAATCGATAGCTCAGCGATTAGCCTGCGCTAAAATGCAGCCATTTTAACCATGGAAAGTATTTTTTATAATCTATATATATAAAATTCAAAGTCCTGACTGACTGAGTGAGATATCAACGCACAGCCCAAACCGCTGATTCTAGAGACTTGAAATTTTGCACACAGGTACCTTATACAGTGTAAGCATCCACTAAGGAAGGATTTTTGAAAATTCCATCCCTAAGGGGATGAAATAAGGGATGAAAGTTTGTATGAAAGTCCCTCAGTTTTGATGCTAGGATCTTCAAATTTTGTATTTAGGCTGATGATTAAAAATTAATAAATACGTGTATCATAGTTTTTCAAAATTCTACCCCCGAAGGGGTGAAAAGGGGGATGAAGTTGAGTATAGAAGAAAATCCTTAATTTTTAAAGTAAAAATCGCTAAATATATAATTTAGGCTTATGGATGGAAATTAAACGCAACGTATATGGTTATTAGTAGTATTTTAACCCCTATGGGGATGAAATGGGGTAAATAAACCTAAAATAGATATGGATGTCGTTATTGGGGTTTTCTGGGATGACGCTTGCGAAAATAACATTTATTTTGAAGTCCAACACGGTCGACATGATTTAACCCCTAAAGGGGTGAAAATTGGGTTCAAATTTGGTATGGAAAACAATATAAAATATACATTACAACTTAAAACTTCGTACGAGCATGTCTAAAAATAAATAGGCAAACATATATTTTGTGGTTTTTAAAATAAACCCCTTAGGGTGTAAATGGGGTAAGTAAACATAAAAATCGATATGGATGTCGTTCTTGAGGTTTTATGGGATGGTGATTACGAAAATGACATTTATTTTGAAGTACAACACTGTGGACATGATTTAACCGATAAAGGAGTGAAAATGGGGTGCAAATTATGTATGGAAAAATAATATAAAATAGACATTACAACTTTAAAATTCTTAGAAGCATGTCTAAAAATAAATAGGCAAATATATATTTTGTTATTTTGAAAATCATCCCTTAGGGGGTAAATGGGGTAAGTAAACATGAAAATCGATGTGGATGTTGTTCTTGAGGTTTTATGGGATGAGGAATGCGAAAATGACATTTATTTTGAAGTCCAACACGGTGGACATGATTCAGCCCCAGGGGACGGGAACGGGAACGGAACAGGAACGCAAACGCGATCGCTCGAAAGCGAACGCGAACGGGAACGGAAACCGGGGACAGGAACGGGACCAAACGGGAACGGAAAAGAGTAAAGAAACGGGAACAGGATACTACATCTCTGGACCCACTTCTTATTGTTGTAATAAACTAGCTTCCGCCCGCGACTTCGTCCGCGTGGATATTAGAGAAAATCCTTAGAGAACCTTCAACCAAAATCCGACCAGCCGATTTTATGCGATTAGGCCGGTCCCCACCAAGCACGCAGCCTCGTGCGAGGCCTGCCACACGCGGCAAACGTTTTGCCTCGCGAGGCAGCGCGCTTGGTGGGGACCGGCCTAATCGCATAAAATCGGCTGGTCGGATTTTGGTTGAAGGTTCTCTAAGGATTTTCTCTAATATCCACGCGGACGAAGTCGCGGGCGGAAGCTAGTGTTTAATAATTTACTTTCCATGGTTAAAATGTACTCTATAGCGATCGATGACTCAGCGGTTAGCCTGCTGGAATGTATCTAATGACAATCAATCAATGCAAATGACAATAATTGTCTTAAAAGTTGGCGGATTTCATGGTATTAAAAATTAAAGTACTTTTAAAAGTGTATTAAATGTTTCGCAGTGTCCGCTTGTAATTATAATTCTCAAATCGTATATTAATAGTACATTATGATATAAGTGCGGTAAGTTGAAAATTACAGCTGAGGCGATATTGCTAGCCCGAGCCGTAGGCGAGGGCTACAAGAAAGCAGAGGCTGTAATTATCAAAGCGCACGTATGTCATACGACGTTTTATAACATATTTGCGAGGAAATAAATAAAACTCGGACTTTGCATTTTTGCTTGTTTTCCATAATGATGAAATTTTGATACACTTGTAAGTATCTATCGGTCGATTTTTCTGCCTTTCACTTCGATTGTGAGGAAATCAAACAACAATAAAGTAAAAAAACAAAAACAAATTATATCATTTTGGAATGTGCTCATCAAGGCCTTTCATTTAATACCCATATTCAAAAATTAAAAAAAAAAATTTTTTTTCTTTAATTTTAGTGACAAATTATGTAATTTTGGAATGTGCTAATCAAGGCCTTTCATTTGATACCCCAATTCAAAAATTGAAAAAAAAAATTTTTTTTCTTAAATTTAGTGACAAATTATATTATTTTGGAATGTGCTCATCAAGGCCTATCATTTGATACCCATATTCAAAAATAAAAAAAAACAAAATTTTTTTCTTAAATTTTAGTGACACATTATATTATTTTGGAATGTGCTCATCAAGGCCTTTCATTTGATACCCATATTCAAAAATCGAAAAAAAAAATTTTTTTTTTAATTTTAGTGACAAATTATATCATTTTGGAATGTGCTCATCAAGGCCTATCATTTGATACCCATATTCAAAAATCGAAAAAAAAATTTTTTTTCTTAAATTTTAGTGACACATTATATTATTTTGGAAAGTGCTCATCAAGGCCTTTCATTTGATACCCATATTCAAAAATCGAAAAAAAAATTTAAAAAAAATGTAAAAATAAATTATATAAAGTAAATTTTATTCATAAAATGTTGACCAAGAGGTCAATCGCACATGACGCATCAGAAAAGATTCTGATATAAAAACTCTTTGCTAAGATTTAAAAAAGTACCGTTCGTTTAAGACGAAGCATCTTGATAAACCGTGCGTTTTACTTTACATTACCGCACAAGTTCGTAATGAGATACAATACGATATTGAAATTGGCGTAATAAGAGACCCTTTACGAGCAAATATGTTATAAAATATAATAAAAAATTAGGTACATTTCAAATGCTTGTTGGTTTTGGGGCGATTTAGAACAATCTCCTTTCTTTTTTTTTTGCGATTTCATGGAATTAGTACCCAAAGTAAAAGTTACTCAGTTTGATGGTCCTATCTACCATATTCTGGTTAAGCAATTCATTCTGTTGAACAGCGGAAATAAAACACCATGTACCTCTACATAAGAGATACAATGAATTGTTATATAAACGATTGAATAGGACAATATAAAAGGCATGTTAACTCATAAAAAATGGTTTATTTCAATTCACATAAGTACTAATTTGTAATCCGCACACATATCAAAATTACGTCGAAAACCGTTAAGCAGAGGTGCGCGTGGCTGAATAGCACGTGGTGCGTTTGCCAGTCATACGTAATGAAAGCGAAAGTCATTGCATAAAATTACACTTTTACGCACACATTTCACAACTAAACACTTTACGCGAACATTGAAAATAGAACAGGTGCGCTAGATTTGATCGATGGAACCAAAACTAATATCGTAACTTATTTCGTATTTATGACGAAGATTTTAATTTTTTCACACGTAGGTTAGGTGTGTACTTAAACGTTTTAAGGGTGACATTTTTGAACAACGAGGAGTGAAGAAGTGACCTCCAATTTTGTTGTTTTTCATAATAATGTACCAACCAATATAAACCGATAACTTGGAAACTACTTATAATAATAATAAAAACCTAAGCAGACGCTCTTGTTTTGAGATTGTGATTTTTTTGAGAAATTTTGACTGATGAAAAAGTAGTGCCAGGCAGCATCAAAATGCGCGAAAAAGTGGTAAAGTTTGATGCCGCCTGGTACTACTTTTCCACCAGTCAAAATTCCTCGCAATGTTATATTCGATTTAGATACATGATTGGCTTGCTTTTATACCACACCAAATCTAGAGCTCTGTAAATTGTATACCTTCAATCACTTTTCAGCCCCTTTATTGCTCAACCACTCCCACCCCCACCACTGAAAATCTTCGAGGTACCCGGATCTGTTGATAATGATAGTATGGCTGACTAACTAGAGGGATTTCGTCGCTCTGTAAATTTTCCACCTATTTCCGGGGCTAGCTCTTAGTCCATTAAGAGTTGCTAAATGGCCTATCTCAACAAATTTCAGTTAATTTTATGCACATTATTTTAACCTTGTACACCATATATATCATATAAATATATACTATTTAAATGCATAGGTATCTTAGGAGTTGTCGCAAAAAATTAACGCGCGCGAAAATAAATCGAACGCGTTTCTTACACCGATGACGGGACGGGGCGAACGGAAGGTAAAAAGACTTTTGGAGCAAATGAAGGTGGAACTTTAAGGTATTCGTCTTCTTGGGTGTTGTTGGAAGGTCGCATTTGGTAAAATAAAGAAGGAACCGAAGCGAAGCGAGGGCGGGTCGCTAGTATAAATAAAAAGGCCAACGTCAAAGTTTTTTTCGGGTGCGTTACCTTACTATTTTATGCACAACGGGACAATGCTTGGCCTTCACCCCACCTGGGGCCGTACCGGCTAACGAATCGATTTTCATAAAAGTCTGCTGGGTTTCAAATTAAAACAGATAAATCGAGCCCCAATTGGGCCAAAATGACGAACCCAAATTCATGATGTCACACGAACATCGATATCTTCCGAATCACGTCAACAAAAAGTACAAAACGAAATTGCTTACTTTGATTTCTCTGTTTTAAGTTGAAACCCAGCAGACTTTTATGAAAATCGATTCGTTAGCCGGTACGGCCCCTGATGTTAAGTGACGATAAGGTTGAAGGAAAGGGAAAACTCATCACTGAGGAACTGGCTACCTTACTTCTAACTGCCAGAACACATTTCTTTAAATTGTTGGTTGACTTTGGAAAGAATGAAGAAAAGAAAGAAAGAAAATACATTTATTTGGACACACATCTATACACAATATACTGCTTATAACAAAAACGACAGGAAAAAAAAACAAAGGTTACTTATACTCATTGCGCATCGTCGCGTGATGCTAATATGGCCAAGCTTGGTATAAGCAGCAAGCGGGGGCCTGTTACACCGATATTTTGCTAGGAAAGCTGTGGTAGCTAGCCAGGCGGACTTGAAATAAGCCCTACCACCAACTAATCAAGGGTCTCCAAACTACGGCCCGTGGGCCAAATCCGGCCCGCGAGCACCAACAATCCGGCCCGCGAAACTAGGCCGGATCGTACCAACAATACTGTAATTACAGTATGTCGGTACGATGAGCTAGCTAGATCCTGGCCCTTGGGACTTCGTGGAGGAGTTAGTCTGGCTCTTATGCTAAAAAGTTTGGAGACCCGTTACTAAACCAATACTTACAAATTGTACTGTAACCCCGGCCCTGGGAATCGAACCCGGGACCCCTCACACGGGTGGGCGAACCACTAGACCACAGAAGTTTCTAAAGACCTTAGATTCTCTTAGTTTGGTGCGTGTGATTGGCATCTTGAATTTCCTGGCCTTAGCTTCAATGATTTTAACAAAACTAAAAAAAAAGCTTTTTAAAAAAAGCACAACCTCCTTCAAAAATCTTAAAAACAGCTATATAAAAAGCAAGAAATAATGTTCAAATCGATTGATTAAAACACGTCTATTGAAGTCGGGTGGAGCTGGAAGTATTTTTTTTATTTGTTGTATTGTTTATATTCTTAAAGCTCCACCCGACTTCAATAGACGTGTTTTAATCAATCGATTTGAACATTATTTCTTGCTTTTTATAGAGCTGTTTTTAAGATTTTTGAAGGAGGTTGTGCTTTTTTTAAAAAGCTTTTTTATTTTAAACTTTTTGGGGTAGGTATGTAAGTGATGATTTTATAAAATAAATATAGTACAGTATAATGTTATAATGTTAATACAATTATAATGTTTCACATTTTTCAATGGTATACCCCGAGTAACTCAATTTCCACAAGAGTTCCGTTGGGCCTTTGCGGTTTAACCATAGTCCAGCAGGTCCTTGACAATAAATAGGTACTTAACTTGTTTTTGATTGTCATAAACCTGCCAATATTTCAATCACTGTACAGTTCCTATTTGATTTTAAGGAGTTCCCTTGTGTATCTTCAAAATTCAAAGTCCAATACCAATGAAATTAATATGGTATCATTCTTAAGGTGTCTTCTTTCAAACAAAAAAGAATCATCTAAATCGGTGCATAAACAAAAATGTAATGGTTGAAAATCCGCCTGAATTCATATAAAATGGTAACGAAAACGAAAGTTTTTTCAAGATTACTTGAAAACTACTAAACCGATTTCAAAATTTCAAAAAATGGGTCCAACTTGGAAACAAACGTCATGTTAAAATGTTTGAATCATTTCAATCGGTTCAGCCGTCTTCGAGTAATCGGTGTACATACATATAAATAAAAAAAAATATACGCGACGAATAGATAACCTCATACTTTTCAAATTTTTGAAATCGGTTAAAAAACAGTAATCATAACCAAAATGACATGGTTTAGAGCCTTGGTTTAATTGTTCAAAATTATGGTACCGGGTGCTAGGTTTTTCTAATCATAAAAACTAAAATATTTAATGACCATCTTTATGTCACTTTATAAAAACAAAGTTTTATTCAAATTTAGGTGATTAAAATATTATTCGGGTCTTTGAATTTTCCTGAGCTTTTTTATACGACACGATAAAACGAATTAATTCAAAAACCTTCTTAAAAATTCTCATTTACGAGACAATAGATACTTTAGTTTAGACGATAGATCAAAAAACTTAATGCCGTATCTAATGCGCGAACAATCAAAGTATTATCTAATTCAGTCCATAGACAACCCAAAAAATAAAAGTAAACTGGCC
Source organism: Agriphila tristella (assembly GCA_928269145.1). NCBI lineage: Eukaryota > Metazoa > Arthropoda > Insecta > Lepidoptera > Crambidae > Agriphila > Agriphila tristella. The sequence goes on from OV743442.1 coordinate 22,822,902, forward strand.
ATTTACCTATTGGCGATTTTCGCTGCTGCATTAACAAGTACAATTTTACATAACAACGTCAAATAATTTGTGGTTGACAATAACGAGTTAGAAAAATAAAAAAGGCCGCACTCATCTCGTTCTCACCTCCACGACCTTGATTCGAGGTTGCAACTGTGACGTTTGCACACAATCTTCAAACTCAGCTACCAACTTTAGAAGCCGAACAAATAAACTTTACCTCCTTGAAACAAAACACGATTTCGAAAATCAAACCGCAGATTTAAAGCTTGTTTTAATTAAATAGATATAAACAAATGATCATTGTTTTCAACTGACATGCTATAGATGGAAAATGCGAAGCTGTCCCGCGCTACCCGGCTCAGTCGAGTCGCGTCTTTGGAACAGCGCGGTGTGTTCGGCGCCATTTCCTCCTGTTCAATTTTCCCGCTCGGAGTCCGCGACGCGAGTGAATTTTAAATTTCAAGTGTTTTTATTTTTTCTTTTTATTTCCAGTGTGAGTCGGATTTGTTACGAGTACACAAAGGTTTGTTTTTATTTTCTTTAAAGTTTAATTAAAATAAGAAATCCTAGACTTACGTAAAAAGTATCGTTTATTCGTGTTTTAAACGAATTGACTGTTAGGTAACAATAAAGTACAGAGTAATTAATTGTTAGAAGGGGGGAAATGTAAATTTAAGGTTTGTGTATTGCCAGGAAAACTAAATGCTTCCATTTTTTTCTGGCAAAAGACAAAAAGCAACTGAATTGGTTTTTTGTTGTGATATATTTTGTTTACTCGAGCATGAAACACTTGATTGAGGTTGTTACTTTCCTGAAACTCACTTCCTGTTGCCAAAGTAAAATGTGCTAACCGTCCATTTAATAATACAGTATAATTACTGTTCTATTAAGCCGATTACATTGACCGTATTTTTTTAATCAATGAGGCAATTACTGTTTGCGCTAACCCATAACAATCTACATAAATAAGTGAAATTAGGTTTATTCTTTTTCAAACTTTTGTAAATTCTTATTGAATTAGTAATTTAGTCCCTTTTTTGACAATATTGTTTGAAAGAGACAAAATCACATTAAAACAGGTGTTTAAAAATCTTTTGTAACAACACCGAAATTCTTGACTCTATATTTGGAAGTATTTACACGACTGCACAAAAAAGGAGTGTTATGTGTTCAGCGTTCATGTGTTTTTAAAATGTTCATTCAGTGATCGAAAATTTACACATAAATGTTTGGCATTGAACACCAATAAAAAAGCCCTTGGGTTTTTGTTATTTGTTCCCATAAAATCATTCCACCATTGAATTTAACGCTTAACAACGCGAGAAATCGTGATATAAGAAAAAAAAAATGATCTATAGACGAGCGATAGAAACCTTTGTTGACAAACAAACTAACAAAATGTTTTCGATAGTTTACAAACATTTCCATTTTTAGTTTATGCAGTCATAGATCAATATATGAATTGTCTATTATCACAACTTGTTTTTGTATGACGTAATTTGAATAAGATTCTGGCTGGATAGATTAGCAAATTGTCTTTGGTTTGTTCCATAGTAATAACTATAACTAATTCATTAGCTCGGTGGCGCAGTCGTATAGCGCCTGGCCCAGCGATTGCGGAGGTTAAGCAACTTTCGTAAGGGTCGGCCATGGGATGGGTGGCCAAAAATTTATTACCTCGAGGTCATCGTGCTTCGGAAGGCACTTTAAGCCGTTGGTCCCAGCATTTGCAGTCGTTAACACCCACCAATCCGCATTCGGCCCGCGTGGGTTATGGCCCATCCTCCTTATCCACCAATAAGGAGAAGGCATGTGCCCCAGCACAGGACATTAAAAATGAGTGATGGTCAAATTTATTCTACAAGGTTATTTTTAGTTAATACAAAACCTCTCGTGGGGTTGATCAGACCATATTCAAACTGAACAACTTTCATTATGGGACCAACCTCGAAATCACGAAATAAAAATCAGCTGTTCCATACAAAAGTACAATCCTATTCCATCGAAATGTATGAAACAGCTGATTTTTTTTCGCGATTTCAAGGTTGGTCCCATAATGAAAGTAGTTCAGTTTGATGGTCTGATCAACCCCACGAGAGGTTTTGTATTAACTAAAAATAACATTGCATAGGATTTTCAAAATTGAAACCTTTATTAAAACCATTAAAAAATCATTCGTATTAAGTTACAATAACCAGATTGTAGTAAAAGTTTAAAACTTTTTTTCAATTAAGTTTAAAAAACCAAGCACTTTTGAATTTATAAGCACAAGTGTTTGCACGCTTAAAAGGGTTGGTTTTAGTAAAAAAAGATGAAATTGATATAAATATTTTATAAAGAATGATGACCCTAGCTTAGTACCTACACACCTAACTCACGAGGGAAATGACTGAGGCCCCAATTTCCCTACATTTTCCTTATTAATAATGAACCTGCATATTTATGCTAGGAAGAAAATATGTGTGAGGTTGAATACTGACACGTATTTTGGTGAGATTTTTCCTTTAAAATAATTAAAGGGCTTTTTGGAAAATAACCCAATGTAAAAAAAACTAAATTAAGATTTTGTTGTCTATACAAGGTTATTTTAAGTAAGTATATACGAAACTTGAAAACTGTTTGTTCAGAATCAGTAATAGAATCGATTGCGATTTTTTTATATCATGTTATATTTTAACTAAATATTTACAAAACCATAATTAACGCACACCCTACTAAAATAGCTCGCGCGCACAACACAAAAAGCTTGTAACTTCATGAGTTTTTAAGGTATCATTATAATTATTATATACTGATTCTGAAAATGAAAATATGTGACCCGTGTTAGGCTTTCGTATCTACATAAAATAATGTTGTATAGGTCAAACCCGAACCTTTCACATGGTATTTTCTGATTTTTGCCAAACAGCCCTAGTCAAGTCAGTAGATGTTCTTTGAAGATTCTTTGAAAAAGAACCAAAGTAGGTCCTGAAAATTCGTAAACTATTATTTCACTCAGATTTTAGGAAATAATTTTCCTAAACGCTAAACGTTTTAATAGGTATATTTTCGCCGTTGTTCTTTAAATAATCAAACGATATCACAAAAACCCCTTTTTCGGAAACCGAAATCGTTAAATAAAAATATGAAAAAGTATCAAATGATTTTAAGACACTGCTAACATAATAGTAGTTTATGAAACTGACACATAAAGAGGGGTATTAAATACCTAGTTATGTGCAGTTTCATACACTACTTTATCTACACTCATACATTTGGGATTGAACCTACTAAATAAAAGATCAACGTTAGAAAAGAGAGAGAGAGACTTTGTTTGTATTAGCTAGGTACCTACCTTGTAATAAGTCAATTCCTTAGCTGCATCTGAACTAAAATATCGGGCAGAGTATTTTTTTTTTCACATTTTAAAGCAAGAATTAAAAAAAACCTACAAAATTCAGTAAGTATAACAAAATGTAAAAATTGAAATCAAAACTTTATCTGAAATGCTTGGCGCGCATTCCATTAGAAAAAAAAAGAGATCAGTGCATTCCAACAAACTAATCGCACTAAGTCATCGATTACCATATAGTACATTTTACTCTGGAAAATATGTGGGAAAATATCGTTTTTTTTTAATGTTATGGCACTGCCTTCTTTTTGGATTTGCCCTGTATCGTAATGAGAAAAAAAGTTATTTTATGATGCAGTTGACTGAATCGTAATGAGTTTATTTTTTAATTTTACCTATCCACGAAAATAAAGTACGTATTTATATTACCTTTTTTGAATTCATATTTGGAACATTACGTTGTGAGTGTAGATAAAACTACCTTATGTCATTAGCAAATTCAAACTAAAGTATGAAATGGAAAGATAATTCTGATCTAATTTCACCGGCAATCAACAAAGTATTTAAAACCTCAATTAATAGTTCTTTAAATCACATAATGTAAAAGGGAGAGTTAAATCACATAATGTTATAGGGAGAGTTTAAGGACCTTCTTTCATCAGACAACCAGACGTACGAATCTGCGCCACCGTTTTTGGTGGATATTCCTAAGACCAGGGGGCTAATTGTCTTATTTCAAAATCTATCGCAATCGCTTTCAGGATTTGATACATTGATGCTTCTTTTTGGCACAAATAAAAACTTACCAAAGAAATGCAGCAATGTGTCACATCCATCTGTCAAATGAAAGCGATTGCGATAGATTTTTAAAGTTAGACAATAGTAGCCCAGGGCTTTGTCACTCCGCGCGCGAGTCTAAAGCGCTCGGCGTCCCCTGAGAGGACAAATTTCATACATCAGAAAAGATAAGACCAACGCGATAGAAAGAGAGGCAACTACTAAGTGAATGTTTTGGAGCGAAGGGAGCGCTGTGCGACCTGAATTGTACTTTATTGTGTCGGAGCAAGAGTCGCAATTTATTTAAACGATTTTGCGGAGTGCAACTTCTGTACGCTAGTACTTTTATCTATTCTGTGCTAAGACTAAGCGTTTTGCTTCAAATTTTATCATCCGTACCACTAGACAGTGGAACTCCTTGCCTGAGTCTGTTTCCTGATAGGTACAATCTAGGGGCCTTCAAGTCGCGAGTGAATAGGTTACCTCTAGGCAAGCGCGATTCATCGTAGATTGCATCATCGATCGCTTACCACCAGGGGCCCAAGTCTGCTGTTGTTAACGTCATAATGATAATCGTGTACACTTGTAAGTCTTCCGCGCGTACAGTTCATTGGAAATAAAACCTTTTTTAAAAATAACAGCGCGTATATTGGTAAATTCAGATGTTATTTTAGAATTATTCAGTTTTGATTTGTTGGTTTTTAGGGTTCCGTACCCAAAGGGTAAAAACGGGACCCTATTACTAAGACTCCGCTATCCGTCTGTCAGTCTGTCTGTCTGTCTATCACCAGGCTGTATCTCATGAACCGTGATAGCTAGACAGTTGAAATTTTCACAGATGATGTATTTCTGTTGCCGCTATGACAACAAATACTAAAAACAGAATAAAATAATTATTTGAGGGGGGCTCCCATACAACAAACGTGATTTTTTTTGCCGTTTTTTGGTACGGAACCCTTCGTGCGCGAGTCCGACTCGCACTTGGCCGGTTTTTTTTGGTTTCCCGACGTTTCGACACCTTTCCAGGGGCCGTGGTCACGGGACGACTAAAGCAAAAAGGCTGCTTATATTTTTATGAATTTACCCGCTCGGAACTTTATAAAAATGTATTCAAGATAATTAAATTATTTTATAACAGCGTTCTGTTTTTATTATTATTATTGAACTAGCGGCCGCCCGCGGTTTCACCCACGTGGCTCCCGTTCCCGTGGGAATATCGGGATAAAAAGTATGCTTTGCTTAAAAATAGGCTACTTATCTACTATCTGTGTGCTAATTTCCAACCAAGTCCGTTCAATAGTTTTTGCGTGATTGAGGAACAAATATCTAAAAATCCAAACAACCAAACCCACAAACTACCACATTTATAATATTAGTAAGATTAAATTGATTAAAGTTAATTAGAAAAAACGATCTAGCTACTGAATCTACTACCAGTTCACAAATTGGGAGGCCTTTCCGAGAAAGAACTGTCGGAAGAAAACTCAGAGAGGTTGTATCGACGTCCCTTTTGATCCCTATCTTTGTCTAATCTTGTTTGAATTGTGTTTGAATTTTAATGCTTTTTGACACAGTTCTTCTTTCTTAAACTGAAAAAAAAACAATTTCAGATTTGGGCTCCAGGATAGCAGTCAAGCGATTGACTATCTATCATTAAAAAAAGTCAGGGAGATAGAGTCAAGTTAGTTGACTACTCTAAATTTATGTACTTATTAGTAATACATCGGGTATGGCACAAGGGCGGACTTAATGCTAAAAGCATTTTCTACTAGTCAACGTCCACATACCCAATAAAAACATCAAGAAACTGACTTTAAATTAATTACTCGTTCTACATCGATATTAATAGCAAAAAATTACCATTGTGCAAACTGAGTTTTTATTGCCGCTTAGATTTTTTTAATCGGCAGCCAATCAGGTCAATTCAAATTAACAAATCTTTCATCACTTGCCTTTATAGCTGTAATAAAAACAACAAAGAACTAACATTCTTAAGTTACAAACAAATCAACTCAAAATACTAAGTTTAGTCCTTTTTTCAAAGTCCTAAGACATTGCAATGTCAAACTGACTATAAAATAACCTTTACGTAGCTTACCACAACTTTATTGTTTTGCAAAATAAGTTGATAAGCATCTTATTATTAAACTGGTTTGCATAATACTCGAGCTAGGTATAAAAACAAACTCTAAATTAAACCAACTTAGGAGGGAATACCAAAATGCTTAGAGAATCTTCGTACAGAATACAAAAACATGATGAATTACAAATGTTTTAATCTGCTTTTTTAAGTGTTTACTTTAAGAGATCTAATGACTAATTTTTTTATTGCCATTCCATAGTGGTTTTTTGTCTAAAAAAATAGAATAGTATTATCTATACAATGCGATTAATTTAGCAATGTAGGTACAACAAAAGAGGCTAACTTCAGAGCGCTTAGTGCCACAAGCGCGCTTGGTAAAGCCCAGGCCCGGATCTAGGGGGGGCGGGAGAGGGCACTTGCCAAGGTCCGCCTTAGTCTTCTCAAGCAAGTTATGCAAGTTAAGTAGGCAAGGAAAACGGAGCGGCGGGCGGCGCGGGTATGGTTACCATCTGACAGGCATTTGCCGCATTTGACCGGGATTTTTCGGTTTAGATAGGCGTGCGGGTGGCGCTTAGCTAAGACAGGAATTTTTGCATTTTTCACGCAATTTTTCACAAAATTTTATCACGCAAGACCGAAGCGGCTGCCGCCCGGATAAAATACACATGTCACATATTACAAGATTAGTGAGATAGTTGATGAAACTGACTAAAAATCGCGCTGCGCGGCCGTTTTTTTTTTTTACTAACAGATAAGCAAAACTCAAAGATTATTGGATTAATCTGGCTAAAAATCGCGCTGCGCAGCCGTTGTTTTTACTGAAAAAAAAAACAAAATTAGAAGATTATTGGATTAAAGTGGCTAAAAAACGCGCTGCGCGGTCATTGTTTTTACGAAAAAAAACAAAATTCGAGATTATTGGATGAAAATGACGCTTTCTGATCGCGCTGCGCGACCTTCTTTCTACTACAGGCAGGTATTTTTCGGAAAAAAAACAGGCATCCTCCCTTACGTAGATGGTAACTCTAAACGCGGGGCCAGAGGAGGGGGAGGGGGAATTTGTTGAAAATTGCTTCGAAGAGGGCAGCAAATTGTCTTCTGCCCCCCTCCCTTTCGAAAACGTAGATCCGGGGCTGGTAAAGCCTGCCCTCACCTACGTTAAGCCCCTCCCAAACCAAAATCCTGGATCCGCCACTGGCTTGTGGTACAAAGCGGCGTAGTAGTACTTATTTATATTAATCTGTAAAATTTTCTCTCTGCCATACATACTCGAGTGAAGTTGGAGCGGATTACGGTCTATTGTCAATTTAATCGTATTGTACTAGACTATTATAATGTCCCGACCGTATTCGGTCACAGCGTCGATCGTGTGCTCTCATATGACTGACATACCCAATTTTTGCTTTGAATGTGCGTCCACAATCGCCGCAAGTCAGTACTCCTCCGACATAATTATAATGGTAGGCCGTAGGTGGTCGGGCCTTAAGCTCGTCCCGCTTAGTATCGAGCTCATCCTTTCGTCTCTGTTCATACTCAATCACTTTAGTGTTCACAGTACGCCTCCACAGTGACCGCTCTTCTGCCATTGCCTCCCATTGTGACGGGTCCACATCACATCGCTTCATGTGACGCTTAAGCACATCTTTACTTTACAAGACCTTTCGTCTCGTTCATACTCAATCACTTTAGAGCCCACAGTACGCCTCCAGAGTGACCGCTCTTCTGCCATTGCCTCCCATTGTGACGGGTCCACATCACATCGCTTCATGTGAAGGTGTGTCCCCACTTAGGCCGCGCTCCGCGCTCCGCGCTCCGCGAACCTCGGAGCGCGCTCCGAATTTGCGATCCGACACGGAGCTCGGAGCGCGGAGCGCGGAGCGTGGAGCGCGGTTCGCGGAGCGCGGAGCGCGGAGCGCAGGGTCTATTACGAAAAGTTTAATGCGCAGGGGTCTATTACGAGAAGTTTAAAACAAAGCAGCTGCTGCGTCCGTGCTTCGTTTTGATTGTTTCCTATTACAAATCACTTTCAAGTATATGGGCTACGATAGCCAAATTCAAAATGTTTGTTGTAATTTTCAATTTATTTTGGACCTTGTCTTGACAATGAAGGCTTACATTTTACGTTACTATGGAGTATGGTTGTCTTTTTGTTTATGGGCCGATTTGACCGTTTTCGGTGAAACTCGGTTTTTGGTGTTATTTTGACAAAAAAATAGCAACGCAATGTTAAAAATATAAAAAATCCAGGATAACGGGCAACTTTTTTGCTTGGTAGCCAATTTCTATGAAACTCGGTTTTTGTTACTGCTTTAACAAGAAAACAGCAACGCAATATTAAAAATACAAAAATCCAAGATGGCGGCCAACTTTTCTGTTTGTGGGCCGATTTCGATGAAACTCGATTTTTGGTACTATTTTGACAAGAAAACAGCAACGCAATGTTAAAAATAGCAAAAATTCCAAGATGGCGGCCAACTTTGTTGTTTGTGGGCCGATTTCGATGAAACTCGATTTTTGGGTACTATTTCGAAAATAAAACAGCAACGTAATAATAAAAATTGAAAAAAATCCAAGATGCGGCCAACTTTTTTGTTTTTGGGCCGATTTCGATGAAACTTGGTTTTGGTTACTATTTCGAAAATAAAACAGCAACGCAATAATAAAAATTGAAAAAAATCCAAGATGGCGGCCAACTTTTTTGTTTTTGGGCCGATTTCGATGAAACTCGGTTTTGGGTACTATTTCGAAAATAAAACAGCAACGTAATAATAAAAATTGAAAAAAATCCAAGATGGCGGCCAACTTTTTTGTTTTTGGGCCAATTTCGATGAAACTTGGTTTTGGGTACTATTTCGAAAATAAAACAGCAACGCAATAATAAAAATTGAAAAAAATCCAAGATGGCGGCCAACTTTTTTGTTTTTGGGCCGATTTCGATGAAACTCGGTTTTGGGTACTATTTCAAAAATAAAACAGCAACGCAATAATGAAAATTGAAAAAAATTCAAGATGGCGGCCAACTTTTTTGTTTTTGGGCCGATTTCGATGAAACTCGGTTTTTGGTACTATTTCGAAAATAAAACAGCAACGCAATAATAAAAATTGAAAAAATCCAAGATGGCGGCCAACTTTTTCTTTTTGCGCCGATTATGATAGAACTCGGTTTTTAGTACTATTTCGACAAGAAAACAGCAACGCAATAATAAAATATAAAAAAAAATCCAAAATGGTGGCCAACTTTTTTGTTTTTGGGCCGATTTCGATGAAACTCGATTTTTGGTACTATTTCGACAGTAAAAGAGCAACGCAATAATAAAAATATAGAAAATCCAAGATTGCGGCCAGCTTTTTTGTTTGTGGTCCGATTTAAATAAAACTCGGTTTTTGTTACTATTTTGACAAGAAAACAGCAACGCAATGTTAAAAATAGCAAAAATTCCAAGATGGCGGCCAACTTTGTTGTTTGTGGGCCGATTTCGATGAAACTCGATTTTTGGGTACTATTTCGAAAATAAAACAGCAACGTAATAATAAAAATTGAAAAAAATCCAAGATGGCGGCCAACTTTTTTGTTTTTGGGCCGATTTCGATGAAACTTGGTTTTGGGTACTATTTCGAAAATAAAACAGCAACGCAATAATAAAAATTGAAAAAAATCCAAGATGGCGGCCAACTTTTTTGTTTTTGGGCCGATTTCGATGAAACTCGGTTTTGGGTACTATTTCAAAAATAAAACAGCAACGCAATAATGAAAATTGAAAAAAATCCAAGATGGCGGCCAACTTTTTTGTTTTTGGGCCGATTTCGATGAAACTCGGTTTTGGTACTATTTCGAAAATAAAACAGCAACGCAATAATAAAATATAAAAAAAAATCCAAAATGGTGGCCAACTTTTTTGTTTTTGGGCCGATTTCGATGAAACTCGATTTTTGATACTATTTCGACAATAAAAGAGCAACGCAATAATAAAAATATAGGAAATCCAAGATTGCGGCCAGCTTTTTTGTTTGTGGTCCGATTTAAATAAAACTCGGTTTTTGTTACAATTTTGATAAGAAAATAGCAACGCAATAATAATAAAAAATCCAAGATGGCGGCCAACTTTTTGTTTGTGGTCCGATTTAAATAAAACTCGGTTTTTGTTTCTATTTTGACAAGAAAACAGCAACGCAATAATAAAAATATAAAAAATTCCAGGATGCGGCCAAATTCTTTAATTGTTTTACTTTTTTTTTACAACCGAGTTACATCAAAATCAAACCAAAATCAAAGTCAAGTAAGTTCGCAGTCATCTTGACCTTTTGTCATTGTTTACATTGCGTTATTCTTGTCCTTTATGGGAGAAATTAAGTTTGGGTATTATTTAATCGGGTTAAAGTACAGTCAGCGTTAAATTGATTTGAGCGTCTAGAGTAGCCAAAATGATCTGAAAACAAAAATAACAGATCTCGTGCCTCTCACGACCTTCTGGTACATTGAAAATTAATTTAATGAATTTAACAAAATATTAATTTTTATTCGATTCTTATAGATTTTAATATTTTATTGAAAGGTGACTTATTTTATTGAATTTTTCTGAAAATTTAATAACCTTTTCTGAAATAACCTAATAAAAAATAATCAAAATTAAATTCAGCATGCGAGACTCTCGCGCCGACTTCATCATCACTCGAATGTGCTACAACAACCCTCATTGTCGAAATAGTTCCAAAAAACAATTTTCATCGAAACTGGCCCAAAAACAAAAAAGTTGGCCGCCATCTTGGATATTTTATATTTTTATTATTGCGTTGCTGTTTTTTTGTCGAAATAGTACTAAAAACCGAGTTTCATCGAAATTAGCCCAAAAACAAAAAAGTTGGCCGCCATCTTGGATATTTTATATTTTTATTATTGCGTTGCTGTTTTCTTGTCGAAATAGTACTAAAAACCGAGTTCTATCAAAATCGGCCCAAAAACAAAAAAGTTGGCCGCCATCTTGGATTTTTTCAATTTTTATTATTGCGTTGCTGTTTTATTTTCGAAATAGTACCCAAAGCCGAGTTTAATCGAAATCGGCCTAAAAACAAAAAAGTTGGCCACCATCTTGGATTTTTTTATTTTTATTATTGCGTTGCTGTTTTATTTTTGAAATAGTACCCAAAACCGAGTTTCATCGAAACTGGCCCAAAAACAAAAAAGTTGGCCGCCATCTTGGATATTTTATATTTTTATTATTGCGTTGCTGTTTTCTTGTCGAAATAGTACTAAAAACCGAGTTTCATTGAAATCGGCCCAAAAACAAAAAAGTTGGCCGCCATCTTGAATTTTTTTTCAATTTTTATTATTGCGTTGCTGTTTTATTTTCGAAATAGTACCCAAAACCGAGTTTCATCGAAATCGGCCCAAAAACAAAATAGTTGGCCGGCATCTTGGAATTTTTATATTTTTGAATATATCGTTGCTGTTTCCTTGTCAAAATAAAAAGAAAAACTGAGTTTCATTGAAATCGGCCTACAAATAAAAAAGTTGACCGCCATTTTGGATTTTTGCTATTATTAACATTGCGTTGCTGTTTTCTTGTCAAAATAGTACCAAAAATCGAGTTTCATTGTAATCGGCCCACAAACAGAAAAGTTGGCCGCCATCTTGGATTTTTGTATTTTTAACATTGCGTTGCTGTTTTCTTGTTAAAGCACACACAAAAACCGAGTTTCATAGAAATTGGCTACCAAGCAAAAAAGTTGCCCGCTATCCTGGATTTTTTATATTTTTAACATTGCGTTGCTATTTTTTTGTCAAAATAACACCAAAAACCGAGTTTCACCGAAAACGGTCAAATCGGCCCATAAACAAAAAGACATAACCATACTCCATAGTAACGTAAAATGTAAGTACTTTTTTAGAAACGACTACTGGCAACACTAGAAATCGTGGAATTTGCATTCCGGAATTCAGATATCAAGAAAATACTGTGATCCATAATTCCACTAGCCTACACACCTTAGAGAAGAGAAGTAAGTAGTTTGGTTGACACAAATTTTTATCAACGCCATCTATCGAGCCAACAGTTTTTTTTTTCATTACGAAAAGCCTATTGTCAAGACAAGGTCCAAAATAAATTGAAAATTTTTATATTTTCACAAAGGTATAACCTGATGTGCTGCTGACTGTACATAGGCATTCAAAGTTTTACCCCTTCTTTTCCACTCATTATTAATTACACAATAATAATACTGTGGAGACAAAAGTACTTAATAATTAAGTTTATATGAATAAAGCTTATTTGATAACGGGAACGGAGCGCGGAGCGTGGAGCGCGGAGCGTGGAGCGCGGAGCGTGGAGCGCGGAGCGTGGAGCGTGGAGCGCGGAGCGCGGAGCGCGGAGCAGACGGAGTTCGCGCGTCCACATATGCTCCGAGGTTCGCGGAGCGCGGAGCGCGGAGCGCGGCCTAAGTGGGGACACACCCTGACGCTTAAGCACATCTTTACTTTACAAGACCTTTCGTCTCGTTCATACTCAATCACTTTAGAGCCCACAGTACGCCTCCAGAGTGACCGCTCTTCTGCCATTGCCTCCCATTGTGACGGGTCCACATCACATCGCTTCATGTGACGCTTAAGCACATCTTTACTTTACAAGACCTTTCGTCTCGTTCATACTCAATCACTTTAGAGCCCACAGTACGCCTCCAGAGTGACCGCTCTTCTGCCATTGCCTCCCATTGTGACGGGTCCACATCACATCGCTTCATGTGACGCTTAAGCACATCTTTACTTTACTAGACTATTACTCACTATAATACCACATGACACATGGATAAAACAATAGTCGAATAGTTGGCGGTCTCATCGCTGAAAATGTCTTCCAGACAACCATTGAACTGGACAAAAAACAAATAGTTAAATGAATAATAATAAAAGTCAGAGTATATTACCTATTGCAAAGTTTAAATAAACTGACTCCTGTATGTAACTCAATGTCTATCTGTCAATTAATACAGATTCTCTACCGTAGCATTATTCAACAAACAACAAAACAAATAAAGAATTTAAAATAATACTTTTAGCAAAAAACACGAGGAAAATTGTATCGTGAATTTCCATTATTAATTCCATAATAATCTGCGGCAGCAAAAAGGCAAGGCTTAATATGTTGTTACCGACATCTTTTATTTTCAGTCACAATTAATAGTAGATTATACACCAAGGGGATAAAGCAGTGTTTTATGTCACGGGCGCTACATTGAATCATGAACGTAACGAAGGACTCCAAATTTAACTCCCGAGCGCAGCGAGGGTGTTACAAGGTAATTCCCGAGCAAAGCTAGGGAATTAAGATTGAGTCCTGAGTGCAGTGAGGGATTCAAGCGCCCAAGAAAAAAACAGTTTTATCCCGGTGGTGTATACTCTACTTTTCTCACTTTATGCGAGACAATAAAAAACCAGGCTTATTAGATAGTGTTTATTACAGCATATTAAAAGTGCAAATTGATATTGGAGACATTAGTCCAATTATGGAAAGATAATATAGATACACCACAGGCTGCTTGACTTCTTTGTAGCTGATAAATATTCAAAATAGACCAGAAGCACTGATTCAGACACAGACTTTGCGTCTTTTGCAGTTTTCCATGTGTCAAAATCTTTATAGGCTTTCAGGTATTTTTCCTTTGACTTTTCTGGGAGTAGATTATTGACAATGCCTATGGCATCTAATTTAATAGCTTCTGGAGACAAAATACTTTCATCACTTGAAATTTTTTATTTTTTCTTTGAAATATTTATAGAATCTTCTAAAGCTAGTAGTACTACTAGCTACGGCTATAGCAACTTCTTTCAGCTGGCGTGGCCTACTCGATTTGACAAACAAATGTCGATTTGACAAACAAACGTCTCATGCGAATCTAGTGGGCCACGGCCTCGGTCTTCGAAAATCGAGTTGGCCGCGCCCGCTGAGGACACATTCTGTTTAGTGAAATTAGACTTTATGTACATAGCAATAAGAATTATGAAAGTGAAAATCACATTATTGACCAGCGGGTTATAATATAACATTATAACCCGGCTAAAGCCAAGAGATATAATGTCTTGCTTTCGGTAAGGCTTACATGACATATAATTCGGCATTGTCGAGCATGTGGTGTGAAAAATTAATTTATGTTTTTATAACACGAATGTCCAAAAAAGTAGAGTGTATTGTGTTCAGTTCAGGGTTATGTATGTTTGTATAAATGTGAGTCTCGAATTAGATTCCACCATAATTTCTAAATTTCTGAAGAGATTTGGATGGTTGAGGTGTCTTTAGAATTGGTAACTGGCTATAGAAATTAAGAAATATGAAAATAAATTCTTCAATTATTACAATAATGGTATCAAATAAAATACCTTGATGAACACATTCCAAATTTATATAATTTTGTCACTTAAATGTTTGATTATTTAAATAATTTAAAACACATACAACATGACTGCCCTGCTAAAAATGAACCAAAAGTTTGTGGGACTTCTTTGATAAAAAATTGTTCCACAGGTGGTCCCCCGACTACAATAACACAGCAATAACACTTGTTATTTAACATTTTAATTCTTTTTTAGCAGAAAAGTCGTGTTTTAATATTTTTTAAATTCAAAACAACACAATCTGGTAAAAACCAGTATTTAAGCCTTAGATTTCTGCACGTACGAGTACCTACGCATTGAAATACAATATCAGATGCTAACGCGTTGCTTAGAATTTTTAAGAAGACTTTAGCTATTTTATTCCCTACACTTAATTAACTGATATAAATAATCAACAAAAAGAACTATTGAAACAAACAGAACTATGCAGTATTGTTAAGCCATAAGATCAACTTACCAATGAACTACTAACACAACTGGACTTGCATTCACTTGAGGTCACTAAGAGCCGGATGGGTCGCCGCGATAGTGTCCCTTTGTTTGCTATTTATAGGACCTCAATGCGAGCTGTCGGGAGCTGGAGATAACAGCTCTTGTCTATGGGTAAGAGCGAGCCATTTTCTTAATTGAAACTAAATAAAGAAAGTTTCTCTTGTGACACTGCTTATTTCAAACTTACTAAGGTTCCTGAAAAGAAAAGAAAAATGAGCTTTTATAGGATTAAAATGCCACAGCATCTGTAAAATTTATCAAGCTATAAAGTCAAATCAATGAAATTCAAATCGCACAAGCGCAAAAATTAAAACCTATGGGGTATTTCTCGTTGATAAAGATTCATGGAATTTAGCAGAAATGGGGTATCACAGCGGTTGTGAAGTGAAAAATCCGAAAATCGACATTTCGCCACCCTAGTACTTGAATGGCCAATCGACCAGTGAGCAAATTTTACAGGAGACATTTTTAAAACTTAGTTATCGATATTATTAGAAATTTTCTAATATTTTTCTTGCATTAGAAATATGCAGTATTTAAGTTACATAAATAATAGTGTATAACGTGTAATCAGAGTTACTATAGTTTGAAATAAAAAAACAGTTTTGGTACAATTGGTCGGTTGGCCATTCAAGTACTAGGGTAAAGATTTGGCATGAATGTAATTTTCAATTTCTTCCAAAGAGTAAAAACTGAATCGCAGATTTTTTTATAGGAGCTTAACTTTAGAATGATATCTTGAAATATTTTATGATGATTGGAAATGAAAGAAAATTAAATTGTATCAATAAACATGTAGTAAATAAACTATTTGGGTCAACTTAAAATTCGTAGGCGATAAACCTACTGGTCGTTAAGATGACATATCTTGACCTCAACCTGTCATTTAACCCAAACATTATATATCTTAACTTTAGCAGCAAGCCACATAAACCCTGCTTTTTAAGCGATTGAGTGCTGTTCCAAAATAGTCCAGAGTCTCATTAAAAGATAGCATTTAGGCTAACGAGTTGTGCTCTCCAGCCCCCTTTGTTTATATTCGGATGTGTGAGCATTGTCACTTCGTCTTTACAAATTCTGATGCCTTAAGAATAATTAGGAAACGTTCCATGTGTACGTAAAGTGATGTTTACTTTGTCGAAATTAAAAGTTTCGTCGAATACGACTTCGTTCCAAGTTGCATTTGTTGGGTGCTGTTAATTTAAAATAACTTTCTTCTTCTAAGGTTTCGTAAAAAAACATGTAAAGTTGTCTAGGAAAAATCAAGAAAATATTTTGGTATACATACGTTTATGTGACTAATTGGTTTTTATTTTTTGTAATTTAAGGTACGGTGTGATTTTAATTTAAAGTCTACAAGATTATATGGTTTATACATTACAGCACAGACCATACAACAAGTAGTCTGTCTGTGACATACAGGCATTGCTTGTTTTGAAAAAAAGACATTATTATAATTAATTTTTAAGTTCGAAGATTTACCTTTATCCCCCTCCTGACCCCTCTGTCTACTGGCCTGCCGTATTCGTTATCTAAATATTACGTATAAATAACTATAATTTAATACTTATTTATCACACTAACCGTGAACCCGTGTGTATTTTGCCGTCAGGGTCAGAATTCAGCTTATCTATTAGTGTTTTTTTTTAATCAGACAAACTTTCGCTAATACTAGTTTCCGCTCGCGACTTCATCCACTACCTGTGATTATTTTGATAATGATTAAAAGAATTTTTATTGTTTCAATATTTACAAATGGAAGTTCCGATTTCTATTACAACAACATTCTCTAACGTTTTCGAAATCAATATAGATTTTTTTTTTCACAAAGTTTGCGTTTTTGCCATGAGATCGTGGGATCTAAAAGTATATAAGATTTAAATAATATTCTGTAAGAAAACTGTATCGACATATTAATTTTAATTATATCTTCCTGACATAAAATTCACGTCTTCCGATTGTTGATTCATCAGTTCAAGGCTACAACCTCGATTATGCATCACGACTTAAAAAAACTTAATTTAATTTGTACTAAATAGGAAGTCTCGTGAGAATGGATTAAAATTTAATTAAAACATATTTTAATGGCCGGTTAAGCGCTTACTTAAGTTAATGAAGGTCGTGTTGAGGTTATTTTGATAAGGTTTTCTGTTTTATAAGAAACCACTTTAGAGGCTTCTTCTTTTTAATATTTGGTGACGATTCAATCTTAGATTTGTATCGGAGCATTAAAATTAATGATGTGATAAACACCAAATACATTTTCAAGTCGAGTGTTTGGTAATCTTGATGCGCTGTTAATTTTAAACTTAAAAGTAACTTTTCTCTTAGACTTCGTTCAAGCAGGCTAGGAATAAATTGTTTTTGCTTCTATTACTCTCTTCGTCTTGGAGTACTCTGTAAGCCTGTAAGTTTATTGTTTTAAATAAATAGAAATATAAAATATAAAATATAAAATATAAAATTGATATCAACCTCGTTTTTTCATGAATATGTCTTACGTACATATATGGGTCAGTTTTATGAAATGAATATCTTAATATATAAAATCGTAAACTGAATGACTGACTGACTGATCTATCAACGCACAGCCCAAACCGCTGGACCTAGAGACTTGAAATTTTGCACACAGATACTTTATACAGTGTAGGCATCCACTAAGGAAGGAAATTTGAAAATTCCAACCCTAAGGGAAAGAAATAAGGGATGAAAATTTGTATGAAAGTCCCTCAGTTTTGAAGCTAGAATCTTCAAATTTTGTGATTAGGCTGACGATTGAAAATTAATAAATACGGGTCTCAGCAATTTTCAAAATTCTACCCCCGAAGGGGTCAAAAGGGGGATGAAGTTGTGATTTGAAGAAAATCCTTTATTTTCGAAGTAAAAATCGCTAAATTTATAATTTAGGCTTATGGATAGAAATCTAACGCAACGTATATTGTTTTTGTTAGTGTTTCAACCCCTATGGCGATGAAATGGGGGTGAAAAGGGGTAAAAAAACCTATAAATAGATATGGATGTCGTTATCGGGGTTTTCTGGGATGACGATTGCAAAAATGACATTTATTTTGAAGTCCAACACGGTGGACATGATTTAACCCATAAAAGGGTGAAAATGGGGTTCAAATTTTGTATGGAATAATAATATAAAATAGACATTACAACTTTAAACTTCGTAGGAGCACATTTTAAAATAAATAGGCAAATATATATTTTGTTATTTTGAAATTCAACCCCTTAGGGGGTAAATAGGGTGAGTAAACATAAAAATCGATATTGATGTCGTTATTGGGGTTTTCTGGGATGACGATTGCAAACATGACATTTATTTTGAAGTCTAACACGGTGCACATGATTTGAAACTAAGAAAGAGCCGAGTTAAAAATGTGGCGAGTTGGGAAAGTGTCAAGTTTAAGAAAATGACTAAGTCGTCCAGAAGGTTATTTTTCTGTTGATCGCTTCAACAATTAACAGTTCGTTGTTTAATTGGCAATTAGTGTTTGAATAAAACAAGTCAGTTGTTTCGCCCACTCGAATCGTTTTTTTAATCAAGCAATTTCTTTCGAGCACTTTCCATTAACTTATCACCTTAATAGCTATTCCATTTAAACAAACTGAGGATTGATTAGTACAATGGTGACGTCAATACTGGGTTTTTTCAACGTGTTAATGAAATCGCGCAAATTGAGAAAACCGTTTCTTCGGACCATCAAACTGAACAACTTTTACTATGGGACCAACTCTGAAATCACGAAAAAAAATCAGCTGCTTCATACAAAAATTAATAACGAAAATATAAAAATGAATGAAGCAGCTAATTTTTGTTTTCGCGATTTCAGAGTTGGTCCCATAGAAAAAGGTGTTCAGTTTGATGGTCCAAAGAAACAGTTTTTCACATTTTGCGTTAATTCATTAACACGTTGTATATAAATTATTGTCGATCAAATAATCATAAAAATGTCAAAGACTTCTAGCTGAATCTAGTTTCTATTCTAGTAATATGACCTCAACCCAAAAGCTCTTATTCTATGCTGAAGTTCACACTTAAACCTCAAGGTCAGAAGTGTTTCTGTTCTCCAAATTGATGGCGAGTGCCGATATAAAAAATGCAATAGGTACATTTGTCTGCGATTCTATCACGAGCTATTAATAGTAATTTGATATCGTGTCGCTTTTTGGGTTCCGTACCCAAAGGGTAAAAACAGGACCCTATTACTAAGACTCCACTGTCCGTCTGTCTGTCACCAGGCTGTAGCTCATGAACCGTGATAGCAGTTGACATTTCCACAGATGATGTGTCGGTTTAGGCGCATTTGGTCCACTTCTCATTTGGTCCACTTGCCGAAAAAACGTCTCTTTCGCATTTGGTCCATCTCGAAAAACGTTTAATTTCGAATTCAGTCCATTTTGCAGAACGTCTAACTAAATGCGAAATGGACGTTCTGCAAAATGGACCAAGTGGACCAAATGCGCCTAAACCCTTTTGTCAACCAACAGTCATCCAAACAAAAACATAAGTGCTTTCTATCTTTCTAGCTTTAATAGGCCTATGGTGCCGATAAGGATATAATATTAAATCAAAATAAAATAAATATTTAAGTGGGGGCTCCCATACAACAAATGTGATTTTTATGCCATTTTTCGTACAGAAACCTTCGTGCTGTTATACCTTTCCTCTGCAAACCTTAACGCTGATGATGACCAGAGACTGCTGCATCAGCAATCCCTACATCCCAGAGCTCGCGCCGCCGCGAGCTCAGTCTGCTTCAGAATTCGGTCGAGTACGGTTGCCATCGGGTCCCAATTTCCATTTTTCTTTACAGTATAAATAAATTAGTTTTTTTTAAAACGTGTTTCGTTTGGGGCCCCATAATATTTGGTGGCAGCGGTGGGATTACGAAAATCCCCAGTGTCTTAAAATAAAAAGCGTCAAGTGCAGACTCCGCTTGTGCCGTACTCATAAAGTGAAATAAATTATCCAGTTAGTGATAAACCATATCCGTGTCATACGTGCAAGTGTGCGTGTTCCTGATTCCCGTAATAAAAACGGGAAACTACTCAACACGGCCGAGAGCGCCGTCACATCATCCTGATCCAGAAAGCCCCGCCAACTGAGGGCTTGGCACCAGTTGTCGTGCCAAAGTTCCTGTCGCCGACCTCATCGAATCGTCATTCCTCACCGTGTATCCGTGTCCCACACGGTGAAGTCCGAGACTCCGAGTTCGTCTTATCGCTCCGGAATGCGTCTGCCCGCCGCCGTGCTTCCGATAACGATTATCGTTTCAATGTAAGTCTTTGGTTATTGTTTAGACTATCGCTTGTGAACATAGTGCATATCCTTATCCAGTGTTAAAACTTTATTCAGGCATAGTGTATATAATCATCCAGTGTATTGAAATTGTGTATATTAAAAACGACTCTTTGTCGTCCAAAGTCTATCGTCTATTATGCCAAATAATAAAAATCAAGATAGCATTACCGTAGATACAAATATCCAGTCTGACCAACCTTCACCGGCAGTCTCACCTAAACCCCAATCCAAGGCTCGTACTGATACTGCCCGCACCAGATCTCGATCCGTAGAAATGGATTTAAACATACTGTTGAAATTCATCAAGCCCTATGACGGCAATAGGGAAACCCTAAACTCTTTCATTTCAAATTGTAATAATGCTTTCGAATTGGCTGCCGACGGTCAGAAAGACATCTTATTTAAGTATATCCTTTCTCAATTGCAAGGCAGAGCGGAAACCGCCTGCTCAATTAAAGAATTTAACAACTGGGAACAGCTTAAAGACTTCCTTAAGACTCAGTTCAGTGAACGTAAGCATTACGCCCACCTACTTATGGATTTGCAAGAAAGCAAACAGGGTGTTGCGGAAAACGTGACTCAATATGCCCTCAGAGTTGAAACCTGCCTGTCACAACTCCTTACGGAGATTTCGCTTTCCACCACAAAACAAAAGGAACTTCCAGGCCGCACAGCGGCAATGGAAGATTTATCTCTTCACCATTTCTTAATGGGGCTTCACCCTAGACTATCCAACATAATTAGATGTCGCGCACCAAAAACTCTTAATGAAGCCATAAATTTAGCAATTTCCGAAGAAAGAATCCAACTTTCTCTCTACAAAAGGGCCCCAACAGCGGAATCACGGCCAAACAACAATCCTAACAGGCGTTTTATCCCGGCAAAATTTAGACCTCAGATCCAACCTCAACCAAATCCAAGCACACATTCGCAAGGTGCTCCTTCCTTGTTCTGTAGATATTGCAAGACACCTGGCCACGATATAAGGGAGTGTAAAAAGAGAGAGTATTATAATAATAGGAACCGTGACCAACAGCAATTCCGAGGGCCGCCAACCCAAAGTTCCTATAACAACTTACCTCCTAGGCGCGTCCACTACGTTAACGACCAGGTCCATGAACAAGACATTCCTACAACACAAGAGGAGGGAGAAACAGGCTACGACACTATAGATTCTTTAAACGAATAAAGGGCTCGCGTAGGTGTCGCGTGAGACCCAAACAATCCACTGCATCCTTATTATCCAATGACACCCAACCAAACATACATCCACTTACATCCAGGGACCACACGGGTAATCAGCCCCAAACAAGCGCCCTTCATTTAAAACTCAGGGACCACACGGGTAACCAGCCCCAAACAAGCGCCCTTCATTCAACACTCAGGGACCACATGGGTAACCAGCCCCAAACAAGCGCCCTTCATTCAAAACTCAGGGACCACACGGGTAACCAGCCCCAAACAAGCGCCCTTCATTCAAAACTCAGGGACCACACGGGTAACCAGCCCCAAACAAGCGCCCTTCATTCAACACTCAGGGACCACACGGGTAACCAGCCCCAAATAAGCGCCCTTCATTCAACATTCAGGGACCACACGGGTAACCAGCCCCAAATAAGCGCCCAATCCAAAACCAAATCCCGAAACGTCAAAAATAGTCTTGAAGTCTACGAAATCCATATAGACACATCAAAAAGGATGTTACCTCATATTCTTGTCAATACTCAAGTATCAGATATTCCCATGACTTTGCTCGTAGACTCAGGTTCTGCCGTATCATTACTAAAGAAATCCTCTCTTCATAAAAAAATCGCTCTAACCAAAGAAAGTATTAACCTAAAAGGTATCGATCCAGGCGATGATACAACTCCGACTTTAGGTCATTTCCAATTAAAAATAGAACTAGCTCCTGGAAAAAATGTTCATCATAAATTTCACGTTGTCAACGATATAGATCTTCCTTACGATGGAATTATAGGAACCGATTTCTTTACTTCATTTGGCTGTAGCATTGACTACACAAAAGATATCCTTCGAATTAAAGCTAACGATGTCAAACTTCATTTTTATAATCCGACCTATATCATTCCGCCACGCTCAGAAGCAGTTATCGAATGCACAGTCCAAAACCCCCAATCAATGAAGGAGGGACTAATCCTGGATCAACACTTATCAGAGTCTTTATTAGTCGCTAACTGTATCGTTAAAATTAAAGATAACAAAAGAATTAATATAACAGTAGCAAATATATCCGAGTCACCGATTAAAATCAACGCCAATCAGAATTTCAAAGTACTGCCCCTGAATTCCGGTGCCGTACTTCTGTCATCTAAATCCCAAAATGTTATGGAAAGAACAAATGAAGTATTAAATTCACTGAGACTCTCTCACTTAAATCAAGAAGAATCATCAGCCATAATAGAGCTGTGTTCCAAATATTCCGATATTTTCCATCTCCCTAATGATCAATTAACCTTTACCAATGCCATGAATCATCAGATCAAAACCAATACTGATGTTCCTGTACATACTAAATCCTATCGATTTCCAGAGTGCCACAAAAAGGAAGTTGCCACTCAAATTGAGAAAATGCTCGATCAAAATATAATAGAGCCATCCTCATCTCCTTGGAGCTCTCCCATTTGGGTGGTTCCCAAAAAACTTGATTCTCAAGGCCAACGCAAATGGAGAATAGTGATTGATTACCGTAAACTCAACAATATAACCATCGGGGAAACTTATCCTATCCCTCAGATTACGGAAATACTTGATCAATTAGGGAACAGTCAGTATTTCAGCACATTAGACCTCGCATCCGGCTTTCACCAGATCCTAATGAATCCTCAGGACGCAGAGAAAACAGCTTTTTCCGTTCCTCAAGGTCACTATCAGTTCAATCGTATGCCGTTCGGGCTCAAGAATGCCCCCTCAACATTCCAGAAACTCATGAACAATTGCTTATCCGGACTCCAAGGCAACAGATGCTTTGTCTATTTAGATGACGTAGTCATCTACAGTCATGATCTAAAATCCCATATGGAAAACCTTGAAAGCGTCTTTGAACGTCTCAGAAACTTCAATCTGAAACTACAACCTGAAAAGTGTGAGTTTCTCCGCAAGGAAGTGACTTATTTGGGTCACATCATAAACGAAAACGGCGTTAAGCCTAATCCAGAGAAAACTAAAGCTGTTAGCGATTATCCAACTCCTAAATCCCCAAAAGACATCAAGTCTTTTCTCGGGCTAGTGTCATATTATAGAAGGTTCATCGCAGATTTCGCCAAGCTGGCCAAACCTCTCACATCCCTGTTGAAAAAAGATGTCCCATTCGAATGGCAAAACGAACAACAACTCGCCTTTGAAACCCTGAAAAATAAACTCATTTCAGCGCCAATTTTGGCCTATCCTGATTTCACCAAACCCTTTCTTCTCACCTGTGACGCCTCAAACTACGCGATTTCAGCAATATTATCCCAAGGCCCAGTAGGACAAGATCGTCCGATCGCGTATGCATCACGTACACTTAACAAGGCGGAGAAAAACTATATGGTAACTGAAAAAGAATGTTTGGCAATAGTGTTCGGTACCAAAATTTTCCGACCTTACCTTTACGGAAACCGTTTCACAATCATAACGGACCACAAGCCACTACAGTGGCTCTTCAACCATAAAGATCCTGGCTCCCGTCTCGTTCGCTGGCGTCTCAAACTCGAGGAGTTCGAGTACGACATCAAGTATAAGAAAGGTAAGACCAATACTAACGCTGATGCTCTATCTCGTTTTCCTGTTAATCCTATTCAATCAGCAACAGGTAACTCTCCTGATACGAATCCTGTCGAAGGCGCCAACGAAGAACCCGTCCAGAATCCTTCCACAACGCAGCGCGTCACCCTTCCTGAAACAAATCCATAGGAGGACCACTCCTGTCTCAGGGCGCTACCGCCCCTGATATGCCTAGTCTCGATCCTGTAGATCCAGTATCATCACCACCGTTTAGTCCCATCACATTAGAAGATCTTGACGTCAGTCTTCCTTTCAGTCCTCTCAACATTGACAGCAATGACTTACCTTCAGTCGGTCTCCTCGAGGATAGTAACTTACCTTCAACCTCGTATAGTCCCGCTGCAAATAACTCTCCAGAATCCGGCTCTCCTGTAGAAGAGCCGTCCAACTTACCTGAACATGACTCCTTACCTGTTCCTTCTCCTCGAAGCGCTCCGCTGTTCACTAGTGATTATTCCACGCTACTGAAAACCTTAGATAAAAAGGAAGCCCTAAATACTCAAATTATCGAACATAATGAAGATCTCACTAAGAGTAAATCTAAAATAATCATCATACCAACCTCAATTGACCTCGACGAGTCGAATCCTTACCTTCAAGAAGTCCTGGGTAACCTAGAAAATCCCAATGAGACCCTAGAAACTGAAAGGGAGTTATATTCTCACCATAGAATAGAACTCAACGACAAAATCTATTTCCTCGTATTCACGAGAGTGAACCATTTCGACGTAGCGTCATATCCAGAAATATTCAATACCCTCAAACATGTTCGTGACATTATTGTCACCATGGATGGTGTAACCGACATAAGTATTCCAGACTTCAGAAACTCATTCGAAGTACACTCTTTCGTCAAAATATATAATATCCTTTTGTACTTATTCCATAATACGAATATAACAATTAACATCTACCACAATAATATCACTTATCCTTCTCCAAGTCAAATAAAGAAAATCTTACACGAAAACCACGATATTCCTATAGCAGGTCATTTAGGCTCAGCTCGAATGTATAATAGAGTCAAAGAGCAATATTATTGGAAGGGTATGCGTACCGATGTCGAAAATTATGTCAAACAGTGTAAATCATGTCAGGAAAACAAAGCATTAAGAAAAATCAACCGCGCTCCTATGCAAATCACTTCTACTTCTACTGCTCCCTGTCAGCGCATAGCGCTGGACATCGTTGGGCCGCTTCCTGAGTCAGGTCCTGCCAAACTAAGGTTCATATTGACTATCCAAGACGACCTAACTAAATTTTCATCAGCATACCCCATTCGTAGTACTACGGCTGAGGAAACAAGCGAGTGTCTGATCCACTACATCTCCATATTTGGAATTCCCAAAATGATACTTACCGATCAAGGCTCTAACTTCACATCAGAACTCTTCAAAAGAACTTGCGATTTCCTTAGGATCAAACAACTTTGGTCTTCTCCTTATCACCCCCAGACGCAAGGCGCTCTGGAAAGAAGCCATTCGACTCTAAAAGAGTACCTCAAATCCTACATAAATGAGGGACAAGATAATTGGCCTCGTTATGTGTATGTCGCAGGCGTATTGTATATTTAGCCGTATTACATAGCAACTAGCTGTTTTAGAAAACGGCGCCGTATTGTAATGCGGCGAGTCAACGATACGCCAGATTGACAATGTGATACGTTGTTCAATACGGCGGAGCACGTTTAGCCGTTTTGTATCAAAGTTCTATTGTAGAGTGACCACACTAACAAAATGAAACAGTGCTTAATTGAAAATAATTTAATTTTAATAATTATGAAAAAAGGTAGGTTTTGGTAACTACGAAAGCACCAAGTAAGTAATAGGAGACTACATTGTGTTCTTTTTATTAGTTTTAAGGAATGTATAAGTACTACTTCTTTCTATCACACAAGTAGGCACGGTACAAAAACGATTTGGTTCTTGTTTGTAAAATCTTGTTTGTTATTAGTTAGACTTACTAGCTAGAACATTTAGCAATTTTTTTTTGTTTAAATAATTTTAAATCATTTTAAAAGTTAACTTTTTACTGCACTGCCCAAAATGTAGGGTCTTCCGAAATATGTTTCTTTAATCTTCACTGGCTACACTCTCTACGTTGTATTTTTTACACCAATAATATTGCGTAGTATTCCGCACAACACTAGAAACCATTGCCACCTCAGCAGTTTTTATCTCGTTCTTTGATCCACGACTATTTCATATTCCCGCATTGAGCTGCGTAGAAACTATTTAACTAACTGCACATTAAAAATTGTCCTTAAAACAATTATCTGTACACATTTGGCACGTTTTCTTTATTTAATTCATCCATATTCTAACTTATTTTCGATGCAATATCCACACTTGACGCCATTTTTATTGCTATGGTAGGCAGCGCTGCGAGTGTTGATAATTAGTACTAAAAACTGACGGAAAAGCGGCTTATGAACCGCCCAATTACATTACGGCTAGCCGTAATGAAAATCGCAAAGCGCTCTATTCAATGCGGCGTACTTTTGATCAGGCGTATTGAATACGGCGTATCTTTAATCCGCCGCATTACAATACGGCGCCGTTTTCTAAAACAGCTAGTTGCTATGTAATACGGCTAAATATACAATACGCCTGCGACATGTACACGGCCATGCTCGCCTATAATACAGCTGTCCATTCTACTACCAAGTATACTCCTTATGAACTTATGTTCGGTAATAAGCCTTTCCTTCCGAACTCCATATTTGAGGAACCTACAGGTGCTACTTACCCTGAATATGTACGAATGTTACAGAATCGTCTGAAACATTCTCGCGAAAAAGCTATTGAACATATACGGCAATCGAAAGCTGTATCAAAGACATATTATGACTCCCATTCTCGTTCTGCCCAATACAAGGCCGGTGATTATGTATACCTAAAGAATCACCTTCGATTACGGAAAGCGTTATCTCCTATATGGAAGGGCCCATACAAGATTGTAAAAGTACACGGGAATAACACACTATCTTTGCTTATTAACCGTCGCCATGTTCGACACCATTATGATCAGGTAAAACCTGCCGAAGTCCAGGAAAACCTGTAAAATAGAATAAGTATAATTAGTTATTAAGTAGTAAGTAAATATTCATTTTTAACATAATTATATGGTACACTAATTAATAATAGGATATACCTAATATAATGTAAATATATAATTTTACAATAATAAAATCAAAATTCCTTAGAATAGTTTGACATGCTAGTATTAATAAATAAAACAAGTATATATACTACATATACGTATTTGATAAGTATAGATTATAGTTAGAATAGATATAAGATACTTAAGTTAGAAATCTCTACGAATCGTATGAGTAAAATAGTATAAGTACTCAGATATTAGTGGTATAAATAAATATATAAACAAAAATAAATAGCATACTAGTATAGTATAATTGGATTAGTATATTAGTACCTAATAATAGACTTAAAAATTTTATTATGCTTTGAAATAAGAATAAGTATAACTTAGAATAAGCAAGCAAGTATCATTAGAATTACTAACTAACCTTACCATAAATTACTTTCAGTATCTGGGTGAAAATCCAAGGGCAACACGAGTTCGTTCAGCGAATCGAATCAAGCCCCGGGCTGTACTTCGATTACCTGGGAAAACTTAGGATAAAGAATGGTCAGTTAGATGTTTTAGTTCCGCTTGATATTTCACATTTAAAACACCACTTAGCTAATATAGATTCCGTATTGAACGCTGCCGACAGGCTGTGTAAACAACCCAGAACGTTGGAACCCTCAGAATGTTACAGCGTGCTGGAACCCCTAGTTGTTTTATATGACGATGTAAAACAAGAGTTTGCATCCATCTCTCACCTGA
This sequence comes from Agriphila tristella, assembly GCA_928269145.1. Lineage (NCBI taxonomy): Eukaryota > Metazoa > Arthropoda > Insecta > Lepidoptera > Crambidae > Agriphila > Agriphila tristella. The sequence continues at coordinate 22,850,917 of OV743442.1, forward strand.
TCGAAAAAAGAAACAGGCGTAGCCCTTGGATAGGAGGTATAGGCACTGCTTTTAAAACGGTATTTGGCACATTAGATGAAGACGATGGTATTAGGTATAATAATGCAATAGAAGAGGTGCAAAATGATCAAAAGAAATTGGCTACACTAATGAAAGAAAATATTCTAGTGACGACTTCCGTCATCTCACGCTACAATAAAACATTAAACAAGATAAAAATTAATGAAGCCAATTTAAATAAAGCCATACAAAACCTTACAAAATGTATGCAAAATATTTCAATTGAAACTGACAAATTAATATCCCAGTTCTACGAAACTGGATTTCTTAACAAGTTAGAAACCGCCATTTTAGTTTTATCATTTCATGTACAAGATATAGTAAGTGCTGTCTTATTTAGTAGTCAGAACATTTTGCACCCATCGATTTTAAGTCCACAACAACTGTACGATGAATTGGCCGCAAGTTACCGACATTTACCAGAAAGTATGAAATTACCTATTGATTTGGACTTAAGTTCTATTCACTTTATTATAAATATTTCTACAATAATTTGTTATTTTGTAAATAATAAAATAATATTTGTACTCCAAATTCCTACAGTATCTGTAATGAATTTCATGTTGTTTCATAATATTGGCTTACCTATACCCCATAATCTTAGCAATCCTAACTCTTTTAGTTTGATCATACCCGACACTAAATATGTAGCAATAACCAAAGACAAACGCCATTATTGTAATCTGGATAGCCTCGACAAGTGTAAGACCACCCTGAACGATAATTTCGTATGTGACGTCACCAACGTATATGCATCGGACGCCCGACCTAGTTGCGCGAGTGAATTGATGACAAAAGTGATAAGTGAAACCCCGGTACAGTGTAATTCAAAGTTTATTTATGGAAAGGTAGACATTTGGAAACCAATAAACAATAACAAGTGGCTATATGTGCAAACAGAACCTACCAAAATGTCTATAGATTGTATAAATTCAAAATTGTATGAAAATAGTATTTCAGGAACGGGTATTATTACCGTTCCCAGTGGATGCACTGGGTTTTGTAAGAATACTATGTTATTACCAAAAACTAATACTGTAAACCTTACCTTGCCGATAAAAGTTCCGGATTTCAATATTATCAATGATACTTGTTGTAATTTAGATAAGTTTATAAGTGTAAAAGAAAACATGCCCCATGCCGAATTATTAAATATAGATTTGGACGAAATAAAATTAGAAAGTAACCTATTAAAATCTCCACAAGAACTTGATAAAATTATTAATAAACCACATATAATTCGATATGGGACACATTATTCAATTATTACTATTTTGTTAACTATAGTTATTATTTTGTACCTTACCTTTAAAATTATAAAATCAAAACCTTTTGGCAACCTCCGCAATACATGTAAATTTTATAATAAAAGACCTCCAGTCCAAAATACTCAGACAGACAGACAAGACATTGAACTTGCAGAAATTAACCTTGCAGAAGATTGTAACCCTGAAAGCATTCCATTACCATCTTTACGCACCAGATTATAATCACAGAAACTTCTTTTCTCCTAGAAGTTTCTTCATTATGGGGGGAGGTGTTATACCTTTCCTCTGCAAACCTTAACGCTGATGATGACCAGAGACTGCTGCATCAGCAATCCCTACATCCCAGAGCTCGCGCCGCCGCGAGCTCAGTCTGCTTCAGAATTCGGTCGAGTACGGTTGCCATCGGGTCCCAATTTCCATTTTTCTTTACAGTATAAATAAATTAGTTTTTTTTAAAACGTGTTTCGTTTGGGGCCCCATAATAGTGCGCGAGTCCAAATCGCACTTGGCCGGTTTTTTTACAAATGACATGTTTGAAAGAAACCTTATTTGATTTTATGACTGGTTTTTTGTTTTTTGTAAGCGAGTTGAATGACTCATTAGAACTTTTTATATGTTATCTTCGTAATCATTTCTTTATCACATTTTGCTATTTCGCTATGCAGCATCAGTCTTACCACATGCGACTGCTAATTACACGACTGCCCAAAAAAGAGTGTATTGTGTTCAGGATTCATGAATAATAGGCATGTTAACTATTTTTTTATTTTATGTTACATAAATTAATTGCCCCTCAAAAAAAATTAACATTGGTATAAGAATTATTTCGCTAGCATGAAAACTGCCCGAGATATCACAGTTTGAAATGCACAAAATTGGACTCACCCGAAAACGCTCCATACTAACGGCTACCAAGTTATGACGTCACGCCTTCGTAGGTTATATGCAACGCGTAGGAAATTTGTTCGGCAGCTATATTAAATATTGTGATTATCAAAATGGTTTCTTTGACAAATTTGCTATAAATTTTACGGACTAATAAAATGTATTATTTATTTTAACTTTATACTTTTTAAATGGACTTGTCCATCCAACTTTGAAGGGTCATAAAACAAATAATACATAAAATAATAATAAAACCAAGAGGTATACAAGCTACTCCAAAAGTTTGATATGTTTCCGGTTTTAATAAGTATTTCGTTATTTTATTCATAAGTCAACATCCCTATTGTATGTAGTTTCTTTATTCTACCATCATCATCCTCCTGTCCTTATCCCAATTTATTTGTAGTGGTCTACACAAAATAAAATTTTGCGCTCGTAGAACGACCACTATTGGGGTCAGCGCAGCATGTAATACATACTGCATTAGGTTTTGGAAAAGTTTTACGATCGGCCGCCTGCCTGACACCAACCCTCCTTGGGAATGCTGTTGTTGACAGTTTCCTCGCTGCCATTCGAGTGACCCTTTGTGCGATGGTCTGCACCGGGTCCCTAAAACTTCCCTCTATCGCCTTCTACGATACCCACGGGATGAGATGGGACAGTCCTATTCTTAACCGGAACTGTGCGGTTTCTTTATTCTACCATAACTTCTAAATGCCTGAACAGATTATGATAAAAAATAATATTCGCCGTATCTGTTCTACCTACCACTTAGTACACATTGCATCAGTCACGGTAATGTGTGTTTCAATGTCATCGAAGGTCATAATCCGACCTTTTGTGAATCCGACCAAGTGCGAACAATCCGTTGCAGTGCCACCTGTATAGCTTCGCTTCTAGAGTTTGTATGAACATTAGGGCTGTTACACCTACATTTTCATAATGGACTAAGAGCCCCGGAAATAGGTGGACAATTTAGAAAGCGAGGAAATCCCTCTAGTTAGTTAGTTATACTATCATTATTAACAGATCCGGGCACCTCGCAGATTTTCAGTGGTGGGGGTGGGAGTGGTTGAGCAACAATGGGGCTGAGAAGCGATTGAAGGTGTACAATTTACAGAGATCTGAATTTAGTGTGTTATAATAGCAAGCCAATCATGTATCTAAATGGAATTTAACATTGCCAGCAATTTTGACTGGTGGAAAAGTAGTGCCAGGCGGCATCAAACTTTACCACTTTTTCGCGCATTTTGATGCCTCCTGGCCTACTTACTCTAAGCTCGGGATGATGTAAGAATTCTAACGATACCCCATATATTTAAATCCGTTAAGACACTTAGGCTGGCCCCAGACCTACCGGTTCCGTTTCTTTGCTTTGCTGTGCTACCTTGCTTGAAAGACCGCCGGCCAACCAGGGTAATTTTCAATCTATCGCATTTTGGGACTAGACCAAATTGGCAAGATAGCCATTAGCTTGGTTTTATCAAATATTATCGCCTGGATTGCGAAGTAGGAAGCTTTTAGGAGATGTGCCACCCTGAACATGGACTCCGATCGTTAAAAATAACTCGATCGCTTATTTATACAAGATGTTTGGTAAAGCCTTATAAAACTGAATATGGTAGATAGGGACCATAATAAAACTGAACAACTTTTACTATGGGACCAAATCTGAAATCGCGAAAAAAATGAACTGTTTCATACATTTTGATAATTTCGTTATTATTTTTTGTATAAAACAGCAGTTTTTTTTAAAACGAAAACTAAAACTTCTCATCGCACCCCAGACGACGATATTTGATAACACCAAACTAATGGCTATCTTGCCAATGTGGTCAGGTCAAAATATGCGATAGATTGAAAATGAGCCTCTTGGCCGGCGGTCCATGGTAGAACAGCAAAGCAAAGAAACGGAACCGGTAGGTCTGGGGCCAGCCTTAGAGTTATGGTGGAATAAAGAAAATCACATACGCACAAACATACATGAACCCTGAACACATTACACTTTCTGTTTTTGCAGTCGTGGCCTGCAGTTCTGCAGTTTTTGTATTAGGGCCGTTACACCCACATTTTCATAAGGCACTTATTTGGCCCTCACACACATAATAAAAGTGTCTCCTACATTACTTCAAAGCGCGTTAAGCACTCAGCAGAATTTATTGACCTCAGTTCTGCTTGATACAACCTCTCATCTACCCAAAGGTCCACCACGTCCGAGGATCGCGTGACAGAATCCACAACGTTTGTGGCAATGACATCGATTATTACGACAAGAGCCTTTGTTATAATGACCGAGTTTGCCGCAATCTTAGCAATTACACGTCGCGCCTTATAATTAGGTTTGAGATTTTTCTCTGGAAATGTAAGGCAAATAATTTGTTGTTGATATAGATCCGGTGTAGTCTGGTTTGATGGTTTAAGAGTTTTTTTAGTTCTATTCTAGCGATCTTTATAATATACATACTATTATAATATAACTTATGAGTTGACTTATATTAATAAATTAAAATGTGATATCGAATGAATGGGCTTTCTGAGCTGTTTCTAAAAATATATCACATAATTACATTTCGGCACCTGGTTCAAATTAAACTAAAAAATTTATTTCCAAAAATCCCATACAAACGTAAGTTTGGGCAAAAATTAGCAAAAAATACCTAATTTAGATATTTTCAAAATTACTTTCTTGTAATTTGATATGAGGATATTATGTAACTTTTAAGGTGTATTTTACATAAAATAATTTAACTATCTGCATCTGAAGAAGCCCAAACTTGGTATGTTTTGAAAATGATTTTTGGTTTAATTTTAGACAAGTGGCTGAAATATAAAGATGTGATATATTTTTAGAACCGGCTCAGCAAGACCTTTCATTCAATACCATACATGATAGGTTTTAGAAAAAAAAAACCCATACAAAAAAAAACATCACACCATAACTCCTCTCCTAAGGGAAGAATTTTTGAGAACTGCGGGTATAAAATTTTGTTTTTACCTCAAGTATACGTGTACCAAACGGCTTTGCTGTACATCGATTTGCGGTTTTTTTGCGTACGAGTAGGACTATACGGGATCAACTTTGAAATCGCCAAAAAAAATCAGCTGTTTCATACATTTTAATATTTTTTTAGTACTTTTTGTATGAAGCAGCTGACTTTTTTCGCGATTTCAGAGTTGGTCTCATAGTAAAAGTTGTTCAGTTTGATGATGATGGTGCCTATCTACCATAACATTTTGCTTTACGGTTTTTTTTAAAACAAGTTGTATAGTTAGAGTATAAGTTACCTCATATGGCTGACAAATGAATATTAAACATAACAGCAATGCAAGTTATTAAAGTTCTAAACTAATGTAACTAAACGTAACCTCTGTGTTTACGTACGGACTCAAAGTTATTTTTCATGAGCAATTTAAAACTTAATAGACTAGATATAGGAATGTTCCACAAAATTTTGTCAGAACCAACTTCAATAGCAGCTAAGTCTTTATACTCTGTTCTTAGAGATTAGCTTTTAATATTATAAGTACGATGGGATTGGCATCGTCAATTTATGACAAAAATCCCGAAAACCAATAAAGATAAAAAAAAAAAAAAAAAAAAGTTATTTTTCATTTGGGTAATTATCTAAAAGCATTTGATTTATGCCAGAAATTGTATAGTCCAATTAGGAATAAGTTCCGAATCAAACCGATCAGCTTTAGGGTTGCCAACATCCAGTTTTTAAACTGTCTCTGACCTTGAGTCCCTGTTTCAATTTGCAAGAAAAGCTATGTGATTGTCATACTGCACCGCTAGTACACGTTTAATGCTATATTCGTTAATGAAACTTTAACTTTGTATCTTTTAAATGCACTTTTTAGGGTTCCGTAGCCTAAATGGCAAAAAACGGAACCCTTATAGATTCGTCATGTCTGTCTGTCTGTCTGTCCGTATGTCACAGCCACTTTATTCCGAAATATCGTATCAGGATTACACAGTTGAAACTTGGTAGGTAGATGTATTCTGTTAACCGCTTAACGAATTTAACACAAAAATAAAAAAATAAAAGATTAAGGGGGGGCTGCCCCATGGAACTGAAACTGAAAAAAATTTTTTCTTCAAACCAATACGTGTGGGATGTCTATAGATAGGTCTTTAAAAATGGCATTGAGGTTCCTAAGACGATTATTTTTTAAAGTCAACCGTTTGAAAGATAAACACTGCCAAAGTGGTAAAATGTGTGCCCCCCCCCCTCTAACTTTTGAAATAAGAAAGTGAAAAATCTGAAAAAATTATATGCTGTAGATCTTAATAAACACTTTCAACGAAAATTGGTTTGAACGAAATATAATAATTAGTTTTTGAGATATAGCACATTTTCGAAAACCGCAAATATAACTTTGTCATTCATACCAACAAAGTTATTTTTGCAGACGAAAAATAATAGTGGTATGAAATATCGTATGGTATAAGGTAACTACGGAACCCTACGGCGCGTGGTCCGACACGCACTTGGCCGGTTTTTTATAGAGACTTAGCGGCCGCTCGCGACTTCGTCGGCGTGGAAAGATTTTTTGCTATCCCTCGGGAACAATACTTTTTTTCGGGATTAAAGGTACCCTATGTCCTTTTCTGTACCCCTGAAAACGTGTATGCAAAATTTCATGATGATTGGTTCAGTAGTTAAGACGTGAAGGAGTAACAAACAAACAAACGGACTTTCGCATTTATAATATTACTAGCGGCCGCCCGCGACTTCGTCTGCGTGGAAAGGGTTTTGCTATCCCTCGGGAACAATTCTTTTTTCGGGATGAAAGGTACCCTATGTCTTTCTCTGTATCCCTGACAACGTGTATGCAAAATTTCATGATGATCAGTTCAGTAGTTAAGACGTGAAGGCGTAACAAACAAACAAACAAATACACAAACAAACGGACTTTCGCATTTATAATATTAGTAAGGATTAGTAAGGATGTTTGTAACTATTTTCAATTAAATTATAAAACCGAATTTATTATGGTAGATAGGGACCATCAAACTGAACCACTTTTACTATGGGACCGCCTCTGTGTTCACTAGAACACAGAGGCGGTTATATTTTGAGTGCGTCTAAGACGGAGAGGTCCCGGGTTCGATTCCCAGAGGGGGTACAATTTGTACTCGGTTTGGTTAATGGTAGGGCTTATTTAATTTTCAAGTCCGCCTGACTAGCTACCACCATCTTACCTGAAGTCTGACGCCATAACAACAATTAAATTTTTTTTGTGTTCCGGCAGTTAAATACAAGATAGCCAGTAATTCCTAAGGCTGGCCCCAGACCTACCGGTTTCATTTCTTTGCTTTGCTGTTCTACTTTGCTTGAAAGACCACCGGCCAATCAGGGTAATTTTCAATCTGTCGCATTTTGGGACTAGACCAAATTGGCAAGATAGCCATTAGCTTGGTGTTATCAAATATCATCGCCTGGATTGCGGGATTGCGAAGTAGGAAGCTTTTAGGAGATATGCCAACCTGAACATGGACTCCGATCCTTAAAAATAAATCGATCGCTTATTTATACAAGATGTTTGGTAAAGCCTTATAAAGCTGAATATGGTAGATAGGGACCATAAAACTGAACAACTTTTACTATGGGACCAAATCTAAAATCGCGAAAAAAAAAATGAGCTGTTTTATACATTTTGATAATTTCGTTATTAATTCTTATATGAAACAGCAGTTTCTTTTTAAACTAAAACTTCGCATTGCAACCCAGACGACGATATTTGATAACACCAAACTAATGGCTATCTTGCCAAAGTGGTCTGGTCAAAATATACGATAGATTGAAAATGAGCCTCTTGGCTGGCGGTCCATGGTAGAACAGCAAAGCAAAGAAATGAAACCGGTAGGTCTGGGGCCAGCCTGAGTGATGAGGATTCCGGGTGTACTGCGCTTGCACCTTCGGCCTTATCGTCACTTAACATCGGGTGATGAAGGCCGAGCACTATCCCGTTTCATAAAAAACACTGTATTGTCTGAAATCATAATCTTACTACTTACATCAAATATTGTTAACCCTGCGTCCGCTTAGCAAATCGAAACGAAAACGCGTCGACCCGTGTACTGGCTTAACCCTTCTCTACCGGATCGAGGGTCGCGGTTTGTGGTCTTTTTGACCTTTGCCGCAAAATGATTTTGGTTGTACAAAGCCTTTCTATCAGAAATGGCGAAAGGAAAACTTGAGATCGACGTTCAAGGGTTGACTTCTACGATCAGTATTATTTAAGTTCCTTAGCACGTTTCGCATAAATACTAGGTACTTACCTAAAAGCTTTTTATGTACCGATACTTGGTTGTCCTTACTAAATTATTTTAAATGCGAAAGTCCGTTTGTTTGTTTCTTACGCTCTTACGTCTTAACTACTGAACCGATCATTTTTACATACACGTTCTCAGGGGTACAGAGAAGAACATAGGACACCTTTCATCCTGAAAAAAATATTATTCGCAAGGGATAGCAAAAATCTTTCCACGCTGACGGAGTCACGGGCAGCCGCATGTTTATTTAATAAACTTCTACTCCGAGATGTTCTCAAAAGAATAAACTAAATTGACAACATTTCAAAATTTTTAGGTACATGTTTTTATGGATATAATGAAAATTTATAGTTTTTTAGGCAACACGTATTTTTTCTTTTCCATTTATTTTCATACATTACTGAGATATTAAGTAATAGAAAATGGTTTATTTTAAAAGGACGTAAGTACAAGATATAAGTAAAATATAAGCGATGCCTTTGCCTTGCCCCTTCAAAAGTCAAATAAAAAAACGAGCTTAGAACACTAAAATCTCAAAATGGTTTTCTAATTTCAGTACTTTCTGAAAATGAAATGTTGTCAATTGTAAATTCCTTTTCTTAAAGAATTATGTAATATTGTGAAATACATACATGCTCACTATTTATCTACTAGTGGTTCTGTGAGCTAGCAACATTTTTCGAAATGGCTGAAATATATTTTTTTGTTACGAAAAACTTCGAATGACTGAATGGAGAAAAAATTAATATTATTATCAAACCTTTCTCAATCTGCGCACAACGGGGTTGGCTACATCTATACTTATAAAACTCTAAATTGATTGATTGATTGACTGATTCATTCATTGTTGGGATAAGCGTGGAGCCCTAACGGCTGAAGGTAGAGACACCATTTTTGGAGGGTAGATTCCTTTCATTGTGTAGGTAAGCACTAAGACACGGTTTTGGAAAATTCCCGTTATACAGGGTGCTACAGCTACAGAGTGTTCCAGTTTGTACATGATTTTTTTATGGGAAAATTTAAATGTGTGAAATAAGGTTTACTGATAAATACCTAGGTTAAGTATATTGGTAATCCATGACTTTCAAAATAAATGCACAACTATCTTAATCACGCGAACGAAGTCGCGGGCAAAAGCTAGTTTACCTATATAATAATGTGTTACTGTTAGAACGTTACATACCATTTGTGAATCTAGTTCTTTGTTATGCCAAATAAAAAAAGAACCTGCTCAAAAAATTCTCAAGAATCGATCGAGAAATCGTTTTCTTCAAGAATTTTGCTGTTACTATACATTATGCCCATAATTTATCTAAAACAAAATGATCAAACACAATTAGAGTTTGATGGGAAAAAAGGCTGTATATTTAATCACTCTACAAATTTTAAGGATGTTTTCAGTCCATGAAACTGAAACTGAAACTCAAAGAGATCACGTGATCAGTTTAGTAAGAGGTGACCAAAATTATGTGACGTAATTCGACACAGTCATGTTCTTACAGAAATCTGTAACGTTTCATGGACAGAACACATCCTTAAAATTTGGAAAGTGAATAAAATACACCCGCTGTAAGTATACACAACGTGTTAATGAATTAACGCAAAATGAAAAAACCGTTTCTTCGGACCATCAAACTGAACAACTTTTACTACGGGACCAACTCTGAAATCGCGAAAAAAAAATCTGCTGTTTCATACAAAAATGAATAACGAAAATATAAAAATGTATAAAACAGCAGATTTTTTTTTCGCGATTTCAGAGTTGGTCCCATATTAAAAGATGTTCAGTTTGATGGTCCGAAGAAACGGTTTTCTCATTTAGCGTTAATTCATTACACGTTGTATAAAGTTGTAATAATTTAAATATGTCAGATACCGCATTCGCGAGGAGCGCACGTAACCGGCAAGTGTAACTTGTATAGTTCGCTGGTTTCCCAATTATCGGATCGTGCGTTACAATTCTAGTAATGCCAAGTTACGAAACTGCCAATGACGGGTTGCCATAACAATGCGAAGATATCGTAACTGAGCCATTTGGAAAATAACCTTTTTGGAGTAATTTTGTTATTTCATTTCCGTGTAAAGTCTGCTCTACCCGGAGTTGCACCAACCAATCCTTCATACTGGAGTACTTGCATGGGCGACTTTCGCCGCACGGCAAAAATCGGCCGTGTATTGTTACCTACCTAGATTAGGAGGCCATAACAAATTGCAACTAGACTTACTTGCTGTACTATTGGCAGCCATTTACCTTATCGTTTTTTTTTTTGGTAACGATAACACATTTTTCAGCCTGCATATAAAAAGAACGCAGCCACTTCAGGCAAACAGACTGACATATTTAGCATCAGAGAGTGCCTCTCCATCCTGTAAACCCAGAGTCAGCCACTTACGCGATCGTTACCAAATTCTCTTTCCAAAGACCTCTTGATGGTGTCATCATAGGATACACCATCAACTAAGTACATAAATGACAGCGACGCCATCACCTGCGATTAAATTTTAAAAGGGACTTGCTAGGTAACTAAAGTTGACCGTCACAGGCTGCTGAGGCACAGGCCTTCCTTATGGGTGGGTAAGGAGGATGGGCAATAAACCACCACGCGGGCCCAATGCGGATTGGTGGGTGTTAACGACTGTAAATGCAGCCAGAACCAATGGCTTAAGGTGCCTGCCGAAGCACGGAGGAACTCGAAATAATCAATTTTTAGTCACCACTCCTATAACCGACCCTTGCGAAAAATGCTTAACCTCCGCAATCGCAGAACTAAGCGCTAAAGTACTGCGCTGCCGAGCTCCTCAAAGCAGAGTTACCCAATGACAAATAAACAAAACCTCGTCAAAATAGGTCCATTAGTTTGGGAGCTACGTTGCCTGAGACAGACAGACACACGAAAAACTTATAACACCCCTCTTTTTGCGTCTGGAGATAGGCGTCAATCAATCAACGCTGAAATCACGTTTTTTTTTTTTTTAGGGTTCCGTACCCAAAGGGTAAAAACGGGACCCTATTACTAAAACTCCGCTGTCCGTTTGTCTGTCTGTCACCAGGCTGTATCTCATGAACCGTGATAGCTAGACAGCTGAAATTTACTTAGATGATGTATTTCTGTTGCCGCCATAACAACAAATACTGAACACAGAATAAAATAAATATTTAAGTGGGGCCCCCATACAAGAACGTGATTTTTGCCGTTTTTTGGTACGGAAACCTTCGTGCGCGAGTCCGACTCGCACTTGGCCTTTTTTCTGCTGCTGCAATCTCACTTCTATAATACAGTGATTAGTTCATAATTTAAACATACACATATAAAATGCATAAACAAATCTCGTAAAGAATGGGTTGAAAAATATTACGTAGGGTTTTATTGATGTATGTTTGTTTGTCTATTGTTGAATTGTTTTAAAGTACCTACCTTTAAAACATTATCGATTACGTAATGGTACAGTCAACGGCACATCAGACTACACCATGTTGACCTTGAGACCGTCTTTAAGTCGAACGTTATAAGTCAAGGGCGACACCAGCCCATAACCCAGGTAAGCGCATGGCAAGTTAATATTAAAGAGGATGAGAAAAATATGAATTGTAAGTACCTACAGTCAAGAGCACCTAGTGAATTTATTCAACGTTTGAGATGAGGGATTTATCGGAAAAGTAAGTCAATTGGTTACTTTGCAGCTAGCTACAATTTTTAACCTCTGAGGGTAGGGGGGCGCAGCTGCCCCCCTGCCCATCCTTGGCGACGCCCTTGTTATAAGTGCTGTTTTCTTAGTTCAACTGTTTAACTTACTGTGCTGTCGTGTGTACCGAAACGGTTAACTAGCAAAATAAATCGCGAAAAAAAATCAGCTGCTTCATACATTTTTATGTTTTCGTTATTAACTTTTGTATGAAACAGCTGACTTTTTTTTCGCGATTTCAGAGTTGGTCCCATAGCAAAAGTTGTTCAGTTTGATGGTCCGAAGAAACGGTTTTCTTATTTTGCGTTAATTCATTAACACGTTGTATTTTGCTAGTTAACCGTTTTAAAGTTTAAGCGTTAATAATTTTGTTTTAAATTTTATTTAAATAAAAACATGAAAAACTGATATTGTTATGAGAGAGCGATTTCCCGGTTAATGGTGTTTTTACAACTAAAAGGAGAAATCAACCATACACTGTATTATCCACTTGATTTTTTATGAAATATATTTATTTTTCATTTTCATTTTTCATAATCTAATACTTTGTTGCATATAGAAGGTAAAAAAAACCGGCCAAGTGCGAGTCGGACTCACGCACGAAGGGTTCCGTACCAAAAAACGGCAAAAAAAACACGTTTGTTGTATGGGAGCCCCCCTTAAATATGTATTTTATTCTGTTTGTATGTATTTGTTGTTGTAGCGGCAACAAAAATACATCATCTGTGAAAATTTCAGCTGTCTAGTTATCACGGTTCATGAGATACAGCCTGGTGACAGACAGACAGACGGACAGCGGAGTCTTAGTAATAGGGTTCCATTTTTACCCTTTGGGTACGGAACCCTAAAAATGCCCAGATTCCCTGCATAGCACGAACTACTAGGACATTGAAAATGAAATTCAGGCATAAGGAAATAAACGAAATGAACACACAATTTTTTCCAAAAAAAATCGAAATAAGTTCAAAATATTCCAAAAATCCTCTATTCACCACATACAACAATATAAACTGTCATACACACCCAACTTCCATACCACAGTACTGTATAACCATGATGCGCTACAACTCACTCGCCGAGGTACTTTTTTGAGGGCGCACCTACAGCCCGTATTTTTTTTATTTTCAAAATTTTGATTTCATTCGACAGCCAACTAAGTACCCTAGGACTCTTTTTTTTTTTAATTTCGACTAAGTTCTCGACACATCCGGGCCCAAAGTCAAAAATTTAAAAATGTTGGGCAAAAAAACCAGTTTTTCTACCATAACTTTTTTGGATTTCAACTTTTTTTAAATTCCTTCACCATCTGATAGATCTCGTCAATCAGCGTCCTTTGATACCCTATTTTATCTATGAACTACCAATAGCTTCCATACAATCGCCGTGTCGCACTAAACTCCCAAATGGGACCTAGTACCTAGCGATCTAAAAAGTCATTTTCAATGACAAAAAACAAAAACTTTTGCTGTAACATCGTTAAAACTAAAACTTTATAATATCAACCTGAAGGCTGCTTACTTTCCCCGCCCCGTGTAATTAGCGAGTGACGTCATAGATTTCCAGAAATACCTGGAATTAACGAGGGCAAATTTTTTTTTGCGATCATTAACGCCGCGCCGCTGGCAGACCGAAAATTTTGTATCAAGGTCGATTAATTTACTATAAGTACCTACAAGTTATAAAATTTGAATTGAGCAATGTTTATTTGACAATGTCGAAAGGGGTTGATTTGTACAAACAAACAGTCTCGTAGTTTTAGTGATATTTTGGTCGTTGCATAAAAAGCATACACAAACAAATCAAATCTTTTTTTTTCTTTTTCATAAAAAAACAATAGTTAAATTTTAAAAAATCTCTAAAAAAATATACAGGGTGTCCCAAAACTTTGCCACATGGAGGAAAAGTACTTTAAATATTGAAGATAGGAAATTTTACTGAAAAAAGACTTCGTTTCGTTTTAAAAAATAATGCGAACTACATTCAAAGTTTTTTTTAATCGCATTCATTCCTATACAAATTGATACAATACGTAATAATTAAATTTAAATGTTATATATTCATAGTCTTCCTTTTGTTTAAAATGTTTTGTTACTTAACAAAAAATAATGCTAATGAGGAACCCTTTCGATTGGTATCGTAAAAATAAAGGATTGTTTTTTTTCTAATTTGGTCGGTTCGATACCTGGTTAAGGCATGCGATTTTTCAAAAATCTTTGAATGCAGTTCCTATTATTTTAATAATCAAAATGAAGTCTTCTTTCAGTAAAATTTCCTATCTTCAATATTTTAGGTACTTTCCCTCCGTGTGGCAAAGTTTTGGGACACCCTGTATAGTAAAAAAGTCGGTAAGTGCTGAAAATATAAGTAATTTGTTTTCAACTGCGGAAATATTTTGTCTTCAACATTTTTTAAAGGGTTTTTTAGCACCCTGTATACAGGGACCAAATTTAAAATGGCGAAAAATCTAATCAGCTGTAACATACAAAAATTATACCGATTTTTTTAATGCACAACGGTATAGTGCTCGCCCTTCACCAGGTGAGGTGTTAAATGACGATAAAGCCGAAGGAAGCTCACTACACCCGGAATCCTCATCACTGAGGAACTGGTTATCCTACCTCTAACTGCCGGAACACAACAATTTATGGCGTCAGACTTAGGTATGATGGTGGCAGCTAGCCAGGCGGACTTGAAATAAGCCCTACCACCAACCAAACCGAGTACAAATTGTACATCCCCTGGGAATAGAACCCGGGACCCCTGCGTCTTACATGGGTGGGCGAACCACTAGATCACAGAGGCGGTTAAATATCATAATGTATGAAACAGCAAATTTTATTCCGCGATTTCAAAGTTGGCCCCATAGGAAAAGTTTTTCAGTTTGATGGTCCCTATATACCATATTCGACATTACGGGTTTTTTTAACACGTTGTATATCCTTACTAATATTATAAATGCGAAAGTCCGTTTGTTTGTTTGTTTGTTTGTTACGCCTTCACGTCTAAACTACGAACCGATCATCATGAAATATTACATACACATTGTCAGGGACACAGAGAAGGACATAGGTTACCTTTCATCCCGAAAAAAAGTGTTGTTCCCGAGGGATATATAAAAAAACATTCCACGCAGACGAAGTCGCGGGCGGCAGCTAGTAATAAATAAATTGCGTTTTTAAGAAAATTTCACTTTCTATGAAGATAACGTTGTTGTGGTAATAAGTTTCTTTGACGATAATCCTAAAGTTTCTAAGTATTTACTTCTTGCAGAATTCGACTGAGCAACAGATTTCATGACCAGGTTCCATAAACTCGTAGAGGCTAGATCTAATAGCCTTTAATAGGCTAAACTGATAAACTCATATAAAGTCACGGTTATTGACTAGTAACCTATATTTAGGCAGTTGCCTGGAAATATGTTTCGTAAAATATTGCAGAAGTATGGCCATCGATAGCTTAAGGCAGCGCGTACACAAAGCTAAGCGACAAATCTATAATATTCCCGTCATATTACAATTTAGTTCAAAATCTATCGGAAACGCTTTCATTTGATAGATGAATGTGACACATTGCTGCATTTCTTTAGTACGTTTTTATTTGTGTCAAAATAAAGTATCAATGTTCTGTCAAATGAAAGCAATTGGGATAGATTTTGAAATTAGACAATAAGTAGGCAGGTCCAAGTTTCAGTAATATGTAGTTATAGCTGTAAGATATTGTAGATATGACATTTTGATAACAAAAAATAACACTTATTTATTCCATGTTGAATAGTTCTGTGCTCACTCATGCCTAAGAACAGTTGTTACCATAGCATAAACAGCAAATAACACTTAATAAAAACCATTATGATATATCGAAAAAGACTTACCTAAGCTCAAATATTTTACAAGCAAAAGAAAATTAAAAGTAAAAAGATATGAGTTCGATTTACACATACTACAATACAACTAACAGTGTTGGAAACTGTCATTGTCTTTATTTATATAGTACAGTAGCTCCAATATCGCGTATCTCTCACTGGAAAGCCGGCCATATCGCGTCAAACACATATGTAGGACAATGTTACGACAGCCTATTCCGTTTGTATACTAATTGGTAGATCTCACGCCTCATATAAGCGGTGGATGATAATTTTCAACGATTTCTGTTTCGATAGTGTTACATTTAAATTTATTTTTTATATTTAGGTTTGCAATATATTTTTAACAGCATTGATTTTAGTTAAGGTGCATTGGGGCTATTCCGATACGATTTTTGTTGAGTTGATAGGTAGTGTTAGTTTTTATTTATTTGTAAGAGATCTGTAATTGTTTTTTTAAAACTGATTTTACCTCTGTCTAGTCAAGGAAATTATCTATTAGCGTGCACTTATAGAGTCATTATATGTATTTTAGTTAATGAATTATACTTATTTAAAAAACGCACTTTTTTTTTCTTCTCTTGGGGATATTCCGAACCATGTCGGGGTTATTCCGAACTCATTCGAAAGTGTGTTTTAAGACCTGGTATTCAAAGTGCATATTTCTTTTTCGTTCGGAAAACCCCCGGTGACAAAAATATTTACGTATGTGTCAAGTATATAGCTCAACTGAATTTTCATAGATTTGAAATTCGGAATTACCCCATCCAGTGACAGAGGTCCTCAACATTTTGGCTATACTTGATGTGTGTTGTAAATTTTGAAATTAAAGTCATGAAATTTATACCAAACTTTATTTTTGTTTCTCTATGCAAGATAGATCAAGATAGTTAGTTAGGTTTTTACTATATATAGAGTGTTATATAGAGTGTAAAGAACGGTGTACCGAAATTAATGCAGGCGTGATTAGTCTATGTAACTAAAAAACATTCTTGTCAAAACGCAGTCCCTTGCACCTTGTATTTTGGTACACCGTCCCTTACACCTTATATTCATTAGTAGCGGCGCGTACGCGACGCGGCGGCTAGCGATCACGTACGTACACATGCGCCGTATACTTGTGTACCTACGACGGCGCGGTTGTATGAAGCTTTGTCTCTGTACATTTTCACTACCGACTATTTTGAAAAGTTGAGAACCTCTGCAGATTACTATGAGAAAAGAAAATGGGTTTATTCCGAACACAAAACATGTCGGAATATTCCCGTCGGGTTTATTCCGAATAAAACTGAAATTTAGAGATGGAACGTCCTGACACATTGAATTGTCCTTAAAAAACGACAATTTACCATAAAAATAAACAATCAATTCATTTACTTACCTAGTTTAGACACAATCCAAGTTGGGGTTATTCCGATTTGTTAAAAATGGCGCGAAATCGGCCGTTGGCACAAAAACTGTCACTGCACTCGTCGGAAAGCCGCTAGCGACGAGCGTCAATTGGAGACCGATAGCCAAATCAACATGGCGCCTAGGTAAATGTTGCCAACATACAAATATTATTTCGTTTGGTACATTTTTCGGTTGTTCGGAATATAACCAAATTCGGAATACCCCCAATTCACCTTACCTACCTAAAAATATTATGTGTAAGTAATTTTACTCACTTATGCTCAGTCTGAAATGTTATCATTCCATTTGAAATGGGAATGCGGGGCGTTCAACATTTCCGTGGGGGTCTGGTTCATCACATACTAAAAAGTGCGGAAATGAATTTCAATACTCACTTCCAAAGTAGGTATTCCAAATTCAAATTCGTAGAACTCATCAGCTAGCATTATTTTTATAAAACTTTATGGTTGCATGACTGGTCATTTAACATGGCCACACAAACCAATATAAAAATAAAATTTTTACTAAGCAAGTTTTATTTCCTCGCATTTCGTGAGTAAAGTATTATAAATACCTTGTACTGGAAGCGATTTGCATTGCCTCGAATGATTAAAGCCCACGCCTGCGGCTCGGACTTCAAACCGTCATCGACAATGCAAATGCTAGCTTCCCGTTCTCAGCTGTAATGTATTATAGTTCCCTCCCTAATTTATAATTTCATTTGATAAAAGAATGCGGGACGTTCCACATTTAAGCATTGGTCGGTTCACCACGTTCTTAATAGGGTAAAAATACATTTCGCTCATTTAGTGGTTATTGGTGAAATACACTGTGTAAAGCGATGGATTATTTATAAACGCTAAAAAGGTTCATGGCAAAGCCCATGAGGTCACAAATTGAGACGTCGGCTTAACAGAAAAGGTAATTAACGTTAATTACAAAAATAGGTTATGAATTTGTTGAAAACAATTGAGTCGCGGCCCAAGGGATGTTTTTCATCCAGCATTGTTAACGACGGTGTGGCACGGGAAGACAAGTAATTCCCTGCTCGGTGGTGCAGTTTAAAGGAGGTTGGAGATTTTCGGGTAGTTCCATGTAGTTCCCGGGACAAAAAATAAAATAATATTCCCAATTGTTCTATAGAACATTTAGTATATACTTTTCTCAAATTGTTCTATGGAACAAGATAACAGGACTCCTTGATGATTATCAAACTTACCACTTGAATTAATTACCTGGAAACATTACCTACGAATCATACCTACAAACATTACGTGGAACTGTTTTGGAAAAATCTATTCCCAATTTATACTAATGAATAAATCAGTGTGGCATGGTAGACCAGCTATTGCTGACGCTGAATAAACCATGAAATACAGATAATAACACAAGTGTCGAATGGATTTGAAAATATTTTTAAGTGTTATTTAATAAATAAAATATTGACCTGTAACTTACCATATTGATTAATATTTTTTCATGTAAATTAAGCTACTTTTCTAGGACATACAGAAGTGCTGAACTATAAAATTAAATATTAACCATGGAATGCATTAAAGAAAGAAGTCTAAAAACAGAACGAGTGTTGCGTTACAATTCACTGCAATTTTTCATATAATTTGTGTATAAATTGAAATGGTATTAAATATCCTAATGTATTATTTACTCGGTATTTTGGAGACTAAGGCTGTATTCAGCAGAAAGCAAATTAATTATAAGAATCTACGTGGCGTTCAACTGTATTGGCTTTACACATTTTACCGTTCGACGCAGATATTATCAGTGAAGGACAACCATGATTTGCACTGAGAACAACGTAAGTGGATGCAACACCTATTTCGCTACCTCTTATGCCTTTAAGCATAAACCCTACGAGAAAAAACCTATTCATTTAAATTTGTCCTCGAGAGGTTTTGTGTCCTTTCGAGACTTAAGGCTTGATTTATTACGAGGCTTTGCAGGCTGCTGGCGACATCCAGGGCTAATAAAAAAACAATTTTATTTTATTATTCTAGTGTTTATGACAAAGTGGTGACGTATTTACTTAGTCAATGGCGTGTGGGAGGAAATGAATTCATTCAAGATACACTTCTTACACTTCTAGCAAATTACCCAAAAAAGTCAAAAGGGTTGAATATTATTATATATAATTTAAAACCTTATGTTGTAGTTACACGGGTCAACTTGGCAGGCGACTTGCTGGTCAATTTTAGTCAATTATTTTGTAAATTCGAATCTCTACCTCATTGAAATTAGGTTTGCGATTAGATTTTACAAGCGATTGTCGATAAAAAGCGCTAATTGTTTAAAATTAACAAGCAGTTGTGTCAAAATGTATGAAAAGACAGCCTTTTTGAACTCAATTCAAGTGCAGCGGTGCTACAGCTTCGGTGCCATAATAAAAAATGCTTAGTAGGACAAAATCTATCAGAATAAAGCACTTTTGTCTTTTGGCCGGCACTTTCATATTTGGACCAAAAATGTATGAAACGTGGATGATATCCTTTCTTAAATAAAGCAAATCACAACTAATAATTTACAAATAAGTATGTCAAAAATGGCCGTAAACGTGTATTACGTGTATTAAAAAGTGTATTACTCATAAATACACTTTGCAGTACTGTAAATATTACTTTACATCAGAAATTTCCCAGCCACCAGGTCAGCATTTATGTCAAGTAAGGCACATAAAAAATGCCACCCCAATCGATCATCCGTAAGTTTATGCGTCTGAAACCGCAGATAAGAGGGTGGGCCTCGCGACCTCGCGTCAGTGCCACGAAACTGTCATGAAAAAACTTTACATATTATAATTTAGTTGATGGAATATTGAGAGGTGTTTTTAGTAAGAAGTTTGGTAATAGGGTATTTACACAGAGCAACTTGGAAGACGAGTTTAGTCAATTAGCGCTTTTTATCGACAATCGCTTGTAAAATCTAATCGCAAACCTAATTTCATTGAGGCGGCGATTAGATTTTACAAGCGATTGTCGATAAAAAAAGTCGCCTGCCAAGTTGCCTGCTAAGTTGACTCGTGTAAATACCCCATGATAAGAAGAAAACACATAATTAACTGTTGACAAATGGAATAAATCGACAGCATCTATTGAACTGACTTTGTCAGCTTTTCGTCAAAATCAAATAGCAAAATCGACAGTTTTGCGTCCCTATAAGTCGCTACTAAGAAGCAGCTATTTAAAAAATATGTGCATTGCAAAAATAATGTGTGACAGTACTTATAAGTCAGATTTTTCTAGAAAATTTAGTTATTTTTGTGTATTTAAACCACATAACTTAAAAGTAATGATTTTTCTCTTCAAGAAAAAAATTAATCATGTCATTCTAAACTTAGTTTTTCTATCACCAAGGCTCCTAAAGATGTAAAACGTGATTAATCTAGTTTTCACATCAAGTTTACCAGTTCAAGATCATTTTTATTATGTAAAGA
Organism: Agriphila tristella; assembly: GCA_928269145.1. Taxonomy (NCBI): domain Eukaryota; kingdom Metazoa; phylum Arthropoda; class Insecta; order Lepidoptera; family Crambidae; genus Agriphila; species Agriphila tristella. The sequence goes on from OV743442.1 coordinate 22,871,796, forward strand.
TTCATAAATTGAATTCAGCACCTGTTTTTAATGTTTATATCTTGCAAAACGTGAGGGATGTCACGTATTGAAAGACAAACAATGAATAATTGTTTCCTAACAAACAGCCCATTACGACTTAAAGGGTATCTTTAATAGATTACTTATATCGTGTCAAGTACAATTCATGATGAAGTTGTGTAATGAAATTTAATGATTGACATGAAGAGGTCAGGGGAAGAACAGCGTTTGTGACAGTTTTTGTTTTTTTAACTGGCAATGCAGTCTGAATGGTTCGCTATGATCTGTCAAAATCAAAAACACATTATCTTATCACTAGCGGACGCCCGCGACTTCGTCTGCGTGAAAATTTCTTTTCTCTATCCTTCGGGAACAGCACTTTTTTACTCGTATGTCCTTCTCTGTACCCCTGACAACGTGTATGCAAAATTTCATGATGATCGGTTCAGTAGTTAGAACGTGAAGGCGTAACAAACAAACAAACAAACGGACTTTCGCATTTAAAATAATAGTAAGGATATTAGTAAGGATTCATAGTCACTGAGCTATACCATGATTATAAAAATTAACAAAAGATTTTTAAGCATCTGTTTAATGTGAACTTTTTTGACAATATTGTTTGAAAGAGACAGCTTCACATTAAACAGGTGTATAAGTTAACACTGTATAAAAATCTTTTGTAATAACACGGACAACGTCAAAACCGGTCAGGAAACACGACCGTTTTCCCATACAAAGTAAGAAACAATAACTCAGGGCGCTGGTCCTCCTATGTAAATTGAGGCAACTAAAACTGAGCCAAATTGGCCCAACCTTCAGATTTATATCCTTCACACGTCACGTAATAGTAACTTAAATCCAATAATATAGTAACTAATCCCCTTAAAGGGAAATTTAAGTTGTTTTGTACTTATATACACGATTAGGTAACGTATTGTAGGGATAACTTCAAATTTATGCAGCATTCCTTGCATCGATTGCTTGAATAAGAGAGCAATTAAACTTTTATCTGTTTATTACAAATTTTCACAAATACTTTTTACATTTCGCATTTCGGTACAACCAGCAATATTAATGGCGGGAATACAATTCAATCCTGAGTATCGATCTTCTTTTGTTTAAGAAAAATAAACTGTTCGTATGAAATTCAAAGAGGTTTCATATCTCTTTGCATTGAGATTTTATGCAAAGAGGTTCATATCTCTTTGCATTGAGGTTTGTACATTTTATAAAAGTGACTTTAGGCTTTCTTAATATAATATAGGCTAACAGTTCGGCCTTCCTGTTCACAGCGAGTCCCTTCGCTGATTGATCTAATTTAGAGATTATAATACTAATAATTGTGTATGGTTAATTGTTTACATTTGTTAAAGTAATTATTACCTACTTTTATTGTAACAGTCAGTTAAAATTTAACATAACATATAGGTTATCTATAATCTTTGTCTTTACCTTTAATCATTATCAGAGTTCTATTTCTATTACAAAACTTCTACGTCTCTTCTAAGTCTTTTTTTTATCGACTGCAATCACGACTTCATAACGAGGATTATTTTTACATGACAAGGGTATACCTAATTCCTACGAATACATTGTATATATAGACTATAGTTTTATCGTATTCACAATCTAGGAATTGTTTTAAAAAACCAACCAACATCTAGTGTTCATGTTGTCAAGAGAAGGCAACTCTTCGCAATAAATCATTAGTGAGAAAACTTCCGGACCTCCTAAGAAACTATTTACTTAAACCTAATCATCAATGACATATTTATAAACAAACAACATTATATTCGTAAGTTACAACTTGAACCGGTAATTACGTAATTATCATTATGTCAGGTTTTCTCTGAAATTATTAGACTATCATAGGAATATGATCGGAGATCTATATCATTTTATATATTAAAAACTTACGATGGTTTAATATTCGTATTGATGACCATAGATATGGGATTCTATTAGACAGCAAGCGTACAAATATGATCATTTTATAACCGAATAACCTCAAAAGTGACGTCTTCAAAATGCTAATTTTCAAAATTAATGACAAAGAAATTGTTAAAAAACTTTACCGGTGAAAACTTCATCCCGAATTAAAAACATCGCGACAAGCGATTGTCGGTTCTTTGGTTTTAAGTTTTATAATATTTTCTACTACTTTTTTTTATGCTTTTGTTATAATTGCATTTTATTATTGAAACACAAGCAAATTGTTATCAATAAATTAATATTATATGAGGTTAAAATATGTTCTTAAGTGTAATAAGTATATAAATATGAAGAACATCTTCATCTTTTATTTTTATTTTATTCTTTAACAAAAGCAATTAGAGACCAAAATATACAGCCATATCATATCGACTGTGGAAAGGAAAAAATGCTAAAGCGCCAAAATGCTACTTGTGGGAAATGAGGTTTAAAGTTTCATTTTTTCGAAAAAAAATCATAACTTTTTTGTTATTAACGTGAGCAAATTCATGTGTATGAAAGACCATATTATTTTTTTTTTTCCCAAATTTAGGAAATACTCATTGGTTTCTAATTCTATTATATCGCGAAATACTTGTCGCTTAAGCAAAAATACTTATTTTTTTGAGAAAACTCCAGTCAGGAAAAAATTACTTATGTCCACAATATTGTAAGAACCCAGTCAGTGAAAACTGATTATAAGTCGCAATGATCTTTTCTAGGGCAACGACAAAATTCTTAATGACCTTAACTTTAACAGATGCAGTGAAGAAAAGTTTACTCAATTACCCATGTTGGCGATGATTTACCCGAACCCTTTAGGGAAAATTGCTTAAATGCACCAATGCTGTAGAATAAATGCAAACAAGTATTGCTGAACACCAACTCAATTACTCTATATTAGATTTCTTTTTTACTTATCGATATCAGTAATAAGTATTACTATGTTTCAGTTAATTGTCTATTATTTCGCCCTGGTGCGCGGGCTGCTGAAGCAGCCTGCGGGCATCGCCCTGGTGGACTGTAAACGGCGGCCTTTGGAGAGGCTACTGCTATGCTACTGCTCGGCTACTGCCATCCGATCAAATCACATTGGAATTTGTCTGCAAGTTGCAGTGCGGTGTGGTGATGGTGATGCACTGTGAAAATTATTGCTGTATTATTTTTTCTGAAAACTTGCTGGCTAATATTAAAATCATCATCATATCGGCCTCACGACACTTACTGCTGGGTAAAGGGCTCCCCCAAGGATCTCCACGACGATCGGTCTTGCGCTGCTTGTATCCAGCGGCGCACCGCGACCTTCACCATCGTTGATCCACCTTGTTGGAGGCCTACCCACGGAACGTCGTCCAGTATGGGGTCGCCATTCCAAAACCTTTTCGCCCCAACGGCCGTCCGTTCTTTTCGCTATGTGTCCAGCCCACTGATACTTCAACTGAACAATCCTTCGAGCGATGTCGGTAACTTTAGTTCTCCTGCAGATTTCCTAATTTCTGATTCGATCACGCAAGGAAACGCTTATCATGGCTCTTTCCATTGCAAGCTGGGTGACCTTGAGCCTCCTTATGAGACTCATAGTGAGCGACCACGTTTCACTGCCGTAAATCATTATCACTGACAACACGCACTGACTTTCGTCTTGAGACACTAAGGTAAATTTGAAGCGAAGATATTTCAAAGCTTCCCGCATGCTGCCCATCCCACAACTTCAAGTGTAGTGTTCTCAACATGTACTGGAGCGGGCACAACATGCGCATTCGACATAATTTTCGTCTTACCCATGTTCATCTTGAGACCCACTCTTTGGGGAGCAAAGCACTACTGAGATCTTCGAGCATTGTGTTCAGTTCTTCCAAGATCTCAGCCAGTACTATATCATCGGTAAAACGAAGATATGTTAGGTATTGACCATTAATGTTGATGCCGAGTCCTTTTCAGTTTAAGAGTTTAAATATGTCCTCTGATGCAGCAGTGAACAGTTTCAAAGAAATTACATTTCCCTGCAGTTGTTCCCAGTACTCGTACTCGACCGGATCGACATGGTGGCATTTTCGTGTTAGTACCTGAACATCTCGATATACCTGCAGTCCACTACCCTTGGCACCTCCGGAGAGACTGCAGTACCGCCCAGGTTTCTATTGCATCAAAGGCTGTCTTTTAGTCCACGAACGCCAAGCAGAGTGGCAAATTATACTCCTCAGTCTTCTGTATGAACGCAGCGTATGGATGTGGTCCATGGCGCTAAGCCTTTACGGAACCTGTAAAGCCTGTTCGGGAGGTTAAAAGTCGCCAAACCTGCGAGCGAGACGATTCGTAAAGACTCTCGAAAACAACTTATAAATATGGCTCAGAAGTGAGATGGGTCTGTAGTTCTTTAAGAGAGTCATGCCTTCGGCGTTCTGCCTTCAACGATGACGGAATTGAAAAGCTTCTGGAGGATTTTAGTATTGGCTTATCACCCGCTCTAAGAAGTTCTGTAGTGATCGGTTGTTATTCAGCTGTTTGAGAGCCATACTTCGACGACCTGAGTAGTGCAGAGGTCAACATTATTTGGGTGGGTGAAACCAGGGAAGCATCAAAATCAGTGACTTCCCATTGAGTGTCTTGGAAGCGTGAAGTAATTAGTATTACTATGTTTCAGTTAATCGAAATAATGTCAAATTATGACTTCTGTATTGTAATATACGTTGCATCAATAAATCTGAGAGTAGTATTTTCGCTAACGTACTAGAGTAATAATAACACAAACAGCTAGCAAAAATTGCTTAAGCGCCAACCGTTCTTACTTATTAACCAATGATGTTTTGCTAAAGCGCCAAACCACTGTAGTCTATAAAATGCTTAAATTACTAAATCACCATTACTTTTCAAATTTGAATAAACGAAAATTGCTCAAGTGGTACAAATGAAATAAAGGTGGACCGGATAAAAATTCTTATGCTACATTTGTTACAAAAATAATAAAAATACGTCGCTTTAGTCATATTGACAGCGTAAATTTGTGAAAAACGTTGAATTTTAAAAATGCTAAAGCGCCAAAAAAGTGCTCCGATTGCTTTGAAACCTAGACAGATCGACGCAGAAAAAAAAGCGCTATCCAATGATATATATAACTCATAATGGCCAAAGTGGCGCTTTAGCATTTCTTCCTTTCCACAGTCGATATTATACAGTCTTATAGAGTTTTAGTATTATTATACAGTTTCATAAACATCGAGTCTCAAAGCCTTACATTGAACACAACATTACATACTTATCACAATTAGTTCGTGGTCTTTTCGTGCAAAAGGTGGAGTGCGTACCCATCTTGCAACGTTAAAATTTGCTAACTATGACAATATGATGATATAAAAACACATTTTAAAGACTCCCGTACTATCAATCAAATTTAGACGTTCAAGCTAGAAAATACAGTAACACCCTCCATCATTATATATCTCTCCATCAATAAGATCCAACCACATTGCAATATCAAGAACTATTCAGCATTCGAAATAAGAAAGAGAATAGCAGAGTGGATTGGTTCACGTACCTACTCACGAGGAACTGGAAAAATTACCAAGATTTACCACGTAAGGTGAAATCACAATCAAGTATTAACACTTTGCACTCACACACCCACGACCACAAGTTGACATACTCACAAAACGTCCATTTTTATTTATTTATTTTTATTTCTATTTAAACCATTAAATTAAAATATTAGTAATCCCATTTGATCTTAGTTTTAAAATAACTTTTTTTTTACATTTAACATGTTAAAATAAGTCACGTTTATAAATTATATTCTTGTAACCAAAGTGTAAAATATTATCTAGGTACAATACAGGAATTAATTTTTAGCTAGGAAGCATTTTCATCTTCGTGAAAATTTTAAACATTGATAATGTATGAAACTATTGTAACACATTTTCCGCTGTGTTTATGTTCATGTTGTTAATAATGATTGTCTGCGTAATTTGGAAGATGTTGTCTTTGTCCGGTTAACAGAAAGAAAACGTAGAAATCTTCGCTGTACCGACTCAACTCCACTACTACACTTAGTAAATGGGATTCCACACTGACAAGCAATACTAACTTACTGGAGTTGTGAGCGGATAAGCATTTTAAATAGCATCATAAATGTGGAGACTTTCTCATACCTACATGAACATAGACAGTCATGAAATCATATGATGAAAATATGTTAATTTAATTGAGGCCGTACCTAGTCTAAAATTAAATGACCATAAACGGTATTACCATTAACTTATTTGCAAAATATCATGTAATGTACCTATATTAGCCGTCATAATATCTTTGGCAGAATTAAGTCAATTGAGCTACTAATTCTTATTTTTACTTTGACTTGTATCCGTGTCCCGATCTTTATTAGTACGTTTGTTTTTAGGGTTCCGTACCCAAAGGGTAAAAATGGGATCCCATTACTGAGACTCCGCTGTCCGTCTGTCTGTCACCAAGCTGTATCTCATGAACCGTGATAGCTAGACAGTTGAAATTTTCACAAATGAAGTGTTGCCGCTATGACAGACAACAAAATACCAAAACAGAATTTCTGCCTCGGTGGGCGAGCCCGACCCGCCCCTGTCAGGTTCTTTTTGGCAATGAGTAGAACAGATTAATCGCATGAGGTACATTCAGTCGAGGGTTTTGCACGACTAAGGCTCGAATGACCAATTTGATCACAACCATAGCACGTTTTTTTGAACTACAGACTACTACTATTACTATAGAAATTACATCTATTTAATACATTTATTTTCTCATAATAATAGTGTTCTAAAGTTACTCCGTACTTAACTATTTCAGCGAGCATTTCAGTCAACAGTTCAGCATAGTCTTGGCGGAACGGGAAAGATTCTACCAACTTCTTCTTCCACTCGACCCAGTAAACATCATCGTAGGTAAACTTTGATACCAAGGCCTTGCTACACCAGTAATCCGACTATTGATGAGTTACGACTTCTCGTCCTGCCGTACCGAACCGCTCTTGACCTCAAGCTCTCGTTGCCATTTTGTCTCGGCATAGTAGGTACCGGCTTCTAACACTTTCCCTGGCATCCTCATATCTGCCAATGTCTGTGATGGGCGAAGCAGTATCACGATGATCTCGTAGATGTACGGAGGGACCTCACTCTAGGCGTTCGGATCTTAGACACTCTCTCTTTTCGATACTCTAAGTCAAGACTAATAGGTATTAGTAACCTCAGTGTCACGTCCTTGCGACACCTGGTTTTTCTGAGTCGGGACTATCATAATATTCATAAATCAATATCAACCTCAGTATCATGCACCCGTGACACACCTGGTTTTTCTGAGTCGGGACTATCATAATATTCAAAATCAATATCAACCTCAGTATTATGCACCCGTGACACACCTGGTTCTTCTGAGTCGGGACTATCATAATATTCAAAATCAATATCAACCTCAGTATCATGCACCCGTGACACACCTGGTTCTTCTGACTCGGGACTATCATAATATTCATAAATCAATATCAACCTCAGTATCATGCACCCGTGACACACCTGGTTCTTCTGAGTCGGGACTATCATAATATTCAAAATCAATATCAACCTCAGTATCATGCACCCGTGACACACCTGGTTCTTCTGAGTTCTTCTTAGTACTGTCTTATTCTCGCCTGACCCTCATACCTGGGTACACATGGCCAAGTCATTATATGGCTAGACTCACGCCGCTACGCCGTCTCGGTTTTAGCACCTCTCGATCCTAGCCCTCAAACATGGGCAACCTGGGTCCGGGCTAAAACGACTCTCTCAGTTCATCTCACGCCGCCGTATCGTCTCGGTTTTAGCCGACCCTAGCCCTCAAACATGGGCAACCTGGGTTCGGGCTAAAACGACGCTCTCAGTTCATCTCACGCCGCCGCACCGTCTTGGTTTTAGCCAACCCTAGCCCTCAAACATGGGCAACCTGGGTTCGGGCTAAAACGACGCTCTCAGTTCATCTCACGCCGCCGCACCGTCTTGGTTTTAGCCGACCCTAGCCCTCAAACATGGGCAACCTGGGTTCGGGCTAAAACGACGCTCTCAGTTCATCTCACGCCGCCGCACCGTCTTGGTTTTAGCCAACCCTAGCCCTCAAACCTGGGCAACCTGGGTCCGGGCTAAAACGACTCTCTCAAGTCATGGCGGTGGTAGCTGAAACTGACAGAATACAGCTTAGAACCCATTAAATATAAGGTCACATTATTCGCAATTATTTTCAAAATATTTAAAATAATAACCTCCTTTTGAAGTTTGCTAATATAGTCAATATACTTTTATAATAAACCGTCCAAATTGTAGCATACATTATTCATTGTGATATAATTTTGAAATAATTAGCGGTACTATCAAAACAAGTGAAATAGTGTCTAACTCAAAAGCAATGAAATGAATTACAGTACAGCGATCCTGCCACATCCTGCACAAATTTGCGTCTTTTTAAATCACCAATACTATGTAGGTACTGAACTATTTAAATAGGTACATTAAAATAATTTGTGTAAGTTATCTCGATCCTTGAACAAGGCCACCCGCCTTGTTGAAATTTTGAAAAAATACATATTTTAAATGGAATAAACAATACATACAGGCTTTGAATTATTATTCTAAGCATAGAGGCAGGCAGAGAGCAAGTAATGACTTTAAACATTTTTCTTCGAAAATTTTCTCAATTTTACACTTGAACCAACAGTTCTCACATGAAACTGTTCGTATTGATATTTAGCAAGTCAGCCCTTTCTTAATTTTCAAGATTAAAGTATGAATATGATTTTTTTTTAACTCTTAGTCCAATCGCCATACGTTTCTTTTTAAAATAAACATTGCTTTAAAATTAGATTAAGCACTTATTTGTCGTATGGGTCTTATGGTGTGAAATATTAAGTCGGCAGTGTCATACTTTCAGTATTTCGTCATGCTTTATAGTGGTTTTGATATCTATTTACATAAAATATTTCGAAATCTTATCAAAGAAACTTGACATTTGCAAAAGTATTCCCACAGGAATAGACCGAATTTATCATTGGTCCCATATATAAAAATTGATGTTTTTTTTATTATTTTACTTTTCACTTAGTATCTGTCGTGTAGGTACTTCACTTATCATATGATTAATTTCAATATTCAACAACAGAAAAAGAGAGAAAAGAAAATATTTATCCAAGAAAATTTTATTATTTCTTAATGTTAATAGATTTCCCAATAGAAATCAAATATGTAATTAAGGGAAAATAAAATGTATGTAATCAAGTACTCATTTCCTTGCAAATAAAAAGATCATAAAGCAAGACACAGATTGGCAGAAATAAACATTTTGTAGGTACCGAAGTACCGTGAATGTCATTTTAATTTCTGAATAAGTATTTATAACATATTAAAATATTTCTTTCTCACTTATTCTGGCATTTTCTTAAAAGTTATTTAGAATCTTTATGAAGTAATAAAAAAAAAGTAATAAATCATTACTTACGTCGTAGGCGTAGGTAGATCGAAAAGTATAAAACCTTCCGTTGATCCCGCTACTGAAATTGTAGGGATAACTTCAAATTTATGCAGCATTCCTTGCATCGATTGCTTGAATAAGAGAGCAATTAAACTTTTATCTGTTTATTACAAATTTTCACAAATACTTTTTACATTTCGCATTTCGGTACAACCAGCAATATTAATGGCGGGAATACAATTCAATCCTGAGTATCGATCTTCTTTTGTTTAAGAAAAATAAACTGTTCGTATGAAATTCAAAGAGGTTTCATATCTCTTTGCATTGAGATTTTATGCAAAGAGGTTCATATCTCTTTGCATTGAGGTTTGTACATTTTATAAAAGTGACTTTAGGCTTTCTTAATATAATATAGGCTAACAGTATGAAGAATAAAAATCTGAAAATAGGGCTCAGTTTTAGTTGCCTCACTTTTGACAGTGCATTTTGTAGGGAAATATCTTTCTATGTATTATTATTCTAAGTTATAAACACTTTTTTGACATCAAATTAATGCTTGATATATTAATAGGATTATTTATTATTTATTTCTCTATTATTATTTCATTTCTTACATTTTCATATAGGTATAATAGCAATGGCCAAACCAGCTAAGCCATAGAAAACATTTAGTACGCACTTTCTGTAGACAAACAGCTGTTATTTGTAAAATATTGTTTATTTATTGCTTCTTTTTGTTTGTTAGGAATAATTTTTCATAAGTTCTTTAGTTAGTTTCTGTTAAATGTATTTATTTTGTGATTTGTTTTGTTTGTCAAATTGTAATTTTTTCATTTGACAGCTCGAGTCTGACAGCTCACAGCCACAGATCAAAGACTTCGGTTCGGTTACCACAGGCTATAATAATCACTAGCATAGATTACATTTTAATTTTACTTTTGTCGCAATACAAATTTTCTTTTATTGTATTTTATTAATTTGTGATTGTTTAGCTTTGTCTTGTGTAGTTTTATCTAAGTATTTTATCTTGGACGTGTCCGTGCGCACTAGTGGGCCCTGCCAGAATACCAGCGTTGCCGCAAGGCAACACTATGCTGAGGCAGGGACCTTTTTGACCCAAGGGCCACAAATGTATTTTTTTTCTTTCTTCTTTTTATTGTTCTGTGCTATCTGTGTACCGACTTACTATAACATCACTGTTTTGTTATTTTTTGTGTTGTGTGGTCTTTGGTTAAAATAAATACTTTCTCTCTCTCTCTCTCTCTCTCTCTCTCTCTCTCTCTCTCTCTCATTATCAACAAAAATAAAACAACTGTTTATTTGTTGCCTTTAGGTAAATATTTATGTACCAATTTGCTGAGCAATATTTACCAATGATCAGGAAAAACGCAATCTACTACATTCTAATATTCATGTAACTTATCCCGTATTTATAGGGGTGGTTCCTATTAAATCCCCCAAATAAGGACGACTCACACTACACCGTGACGGGTCCGAGCCAAACTTGGCCGTAGCGCGGTCCAAACTAATATCCCTTGCTAGCTTCCGCCCGCTACTTCGTCCGTATGGACACTCGATAAAATCCCTAGGAAACGTTTGACTGTAAAAGTATCCTTTATTTTAATACAGGTTATAAACCTATCTGTGTACTAAATTTCATGCAAATCCGTTCAGCCGTTATTGCGTAGCAGACATCCAAACATTCAAACTTTCACAATTTTATAATATTAGTAGAAAATTTTATAGTCTGTTTATCCTTAATTGTTCTATTTAGAAAACAGTTTGTGATAGCTCTCGCATATCTTTTGAACTTAAATCATTATTTTAAATAATATGTTGTCTTATTTCATACTTATTAATATTAACTATATCTTTTTTTAATCTACGCGTGCGAATCCATTTTGTAGTATTTTAGTTGGGTGAAGAGATACCAAATACAATTAATAAGAATAAACGGACTTTACAACCGAGAAACGAACGATTCTCGGAGATAACAAATTATATCGGATCGAGACTCGCCTCTGACACGCCACGCTGCTGTAGCGTGAGTCATCCCTAAAGTGGAACGGACCAAACACTTTTACCGAATTGGTTTGTTACAATAGTAATTTATTACAGAAGTTGTGCGAAATTAATGGAATCTAGGTGTTCTCTTTAATTTGTTACGTTAGTAAATAAGAATCACATTGAAATTAATTATAGAAAACGTGTTAATGAATGAACCCAAAATGGGAAAACCGTTTCTTAGGAACATTAAACTAAACAACTTTTACTATGGGACCAACTCTGAAATCGCGAAAAAAATCTGCTGTTTCATACAAAAATTCATAACGAAAATATCAAAAAGTATCAAACAACTGATTTTTTTTCGCGATCTCAGAGTTGGTCCGATAGTAAAAGTGTTCAGTTTGATGGTCTAACTAAAGTCTAAACTCAGAAACGGATTTCCTATTTTGGGTTCATTCATTAACATGTTGTATATTATATTTTTATTTGAACACCTTAATTATATTTGCTTTACCTGTTATTGACTGTAACTGCATCAAAGTTACACTACCTAAACTTGTTTTAATAATTACCTGCTCCAAGATTTTATTTTATTTTATCTGTCTTTTCAAGGGCTGTAGTTCGGGACTAAGCCGACGTTGCTCTAAGGGCTGTAGTTACATAAATGATTTCATTTCAATCTAATCTCACTACCAAGTTAATATCATCATGTGAAAAGAAAATTTCATATTTGCCTAATAGGTACTGAGGTTTACGTTATATTGGCACCGACAAACTAGCGTTGCTTATTAAATCCGCGCGACGGGCGGCGGCGCTCGCTTCGCTTCTAATCCGAAAATGTCGATGTTAAGCTTATTACACGAAAATACGACTTAATACCTACCATCGTGTTAAGTTGACCTACCCTAGATTTATATGTAGTCGAATTTCGGTCGATATTTTAATGTAGAAATAACTTAACCTCACTTTCTATAGGTTCGTATTTAGAATTTCAGTCAAGTCAAAAAGTCAAAGTGTCGTTATTGAAATAAACTTAGTAACTAAGCACTTTTGAATCGTCTATATTTTCCTGTCACCAGTTTCAATAGACATCAACAGTCTATGCAAATGTATTACAATATCAAATAAAATTCACCGTAGTGCCAATTTCAGTCATACAACCACCTTAACCTAAATCAAAACTCAGGGTTGCGTTTAGTTTTAAAATCTACAAAAAATAACTAAATCCGATCTATAAAATCTCTAACTGACCAAAGTCATTTTGTGGCGCATAAAAAAAATATTTGCCTAGGCAAATATAACATTGTATACTCAGTGGCACGAATCATGAAAATTTTTCGACGGAGTGGGGATAAGTTCGCGCATGTGCTCTTGTGAGCGACCAATAGCGCGCGCCCCTCTCCCGCCGCCCGCGCCCCTCACCGCAACGCATACCCAAAATACGCGTTCCGCGCAATCCCCACCCAATTTCATGATTCGCGCCACTGACTGTAAGTACCTAAGTAGTTAAAATTAATGAGATTGCGTTTCCGGAATCTAGGTCTCAAACCACCCGATTCGTACACATTTTTTTTAAATGTTTACGTTTTGGATTCTAAAAATACTATCATTATATATTGACTAGACTAGCTAGACAATACAATTACTCAGTGACACGAATAACCTTGCTCTAGGTCTTTCAAAGTAACCTTTAAAATTGGGTATTATAAAAATGTCGAAGAAAATACATAAACATTAATTACAATTTGATAAGCCCAAACATCTAAAACATGATCTAGAATAAAGTGGCGCATTAACAAACTCGTCGCGTCGTAATCCCTAGCGAATCCGTTGAGGTATTGTTTGGCAATACGCGGCTCAGCCGATAACCCTTATTTATTACATGGCTGTATTTCAACTATACCTACCGAAATTGAGAGCAATCGACATATTGAAAGTGAGAACTTAAATGAAATATGGTCGTATTTAAGAGCCTTTGAAATTGGCATGTTTGTCGTATCTACTTTTTAGCAAAAGTTGAAAAATTTTGTAATAAAAATCGCACATACCTAAATGCGAAATCGTAAGATCGGACAGTTCGAACCAAACTGTTTCAGTAATACTGCAGCAACTCTACACTTGAAACTGAAGCGAATTGTTAATGGGGTATTTACATGGAACGACTTGGCAGGCGACTTTATTAGCGCTTTTTATAGAAAACCGGTTGTCAAATCGAATCGACACCTAAGGAGAACTTGATTATGTACTTAAATTGAAAAGATAAATTCTACCTATTACTACTCAAAAGAAAATAGGGGTCACCCTACGTTTTTCCATACAAACGAGTTTCTGAAATGTATTTTTATGATAAATTCAAACTAATTTTATTTGAATGTGCATTATTCGAAAGCTGTAATAGTCAACTTGCGAACCATATTATCGAATTTACTTTATAATTTCTCCTATTCGCCTTGTGTTAGTTAGAATTGAAAAAACCATAGACATAGAAAAATTTTCGCTGCGCGAAAAAACGGTCCTGCAAAAGTGCAAATGCGGTTTAAACATTACGTCCAGTAACGACGGATTCGTTAAAACGGTCCTGCAAATGCGGTGTGAACATTACGTCCGTAACGACGGATCTGTTAAAAAGGTCCTGGGGCCCTATTTTTGAATCGCTCGGCTGGCGTCGAGCGCTCTTTTCTACTGATTTTCGTTCGACATATGGCTCAAATGTTTGAGATAGAGTCATATGTCGAACGAAAATCAGTAGAAAAGGGGCGCTCGACGCCAGCCGAGCGATTCAAAAATAGGGCCCCTGTAAAAAAATCGCTGTATGAACGCAAGGTTACACTAAAATGTCGTACTTAATTAGATTAAATGCCAACTTGATTGATTACTTAACTGTATTAGTTAAAGACGACATTATTATTCGTATGCATCACAGACTAATGACTCTATCAAATGAACCGAAGCACTGATAACTGATTATTATGATCATTAACATTGTTAACATTAATCAAATCACATAGTTATGCGACGTGTGATTGAAATAACGTAACTTTGATGATTTTATCTAAATATATGTATGAATATTTAGCCTAAGTATCATGCTATCCTATCTAATTCAATTTTATTTCACTCTCCAAATTTTAAGAATATATGTTCAGTACATAAAACTGAACATATTTCTCCAAGAAACATGTGTCGAAATCTCGAAATACACCACAATATTTTGATCCCTTACGAAATAAATTAAGTGAACTCTTTGATTTGTAGGGATTTTTCAAAATTTATTTTTACATAAGTACCCATTTTAGGGCCAAATGTTGTCCATGTTTTTAGAGGATTTTGTTCAGTTTCATGGAGAGTAAATAAAAATAAAGTCTATTTACCATAATTTCTATATACCTCAAACTATGTAATTTTTTAGGAGTTGAGCACTTTTCTTTTGTTGAAATTATAATTGTTCATGATAAAATCTTGCATACCTTAATGTTTGTTCTAAAAGCACTTTATTTTTGTTACAGGTAAATCAAAGAATACAAAAAAAAAATTTCAAAAACAAGCGTAGCGTAAAGAGTGAAAAGGCGCGTCAACACCAAGGGACACCAAAAGGTAATTAATTAGGTGCCCAAGTGCAGTAACTTCTCAAGTTACCTGTGACATTAATATACCGGGTGTCCCAAAACTTTGCCACACGGAGGGAAAGTACCTTACATATTGAAGACTAGCTGATGCCCGCGACTTTGTACGCGTGGAGTTTATGACTTCGGCGTATGCATATAAATGAACTAATGTAATTACATAAGAAAATACTTGTAGCAGTGTTATGGTTCTGCATCAGGTGTTTCAGATCTTCGATATTAATACCTCAACAAAAAATGCTCATCAGGCTGAACAACTTTCGCAAAGATGTTATTTTTATATTTTGTAAAGTTTAGCTGGGTTATTATGGTTCTGCATCGGGTCGGGTGTTCCAGATCTTCGATTTTTATACCCTTAACAAAAATGCTCATTAGGCTGAATAACTTTTGCAAAGATGTAATTTTTATATTTTGTATAGTTTAGCTGGACCATTATGGTTCTGCATCAGGTGTTCCAGATCTTCGATTTTTGTACCTCGACAAAAAATGCTCATCAGGCTGAACAGCTTTTGCTAAGGTGTCATTTTTATATTTTGTATAGTTTAGCTGGACCATTATGGTTCTGCATCACGTGTTCCAGATCTTCGATTTTTATACCTCAACAAAAAATGCTCATCAGGCTGAACAAATTTTGCTAAGGTGTCATTTATATATTCCTTATAGTTAAGTTGGGCCTTTATGTTTCTGCATCAGGTGTTCCATTTTCCAAAATCAATTATACCCTAAGTTATGCCCAGGCTTAACAGCTATATAACAAAAAAGTTTCAAACGAATCCGTTCAGTATTTCCGGAGATTAGCGTGTTCAAACAGACAAACAGACACACTTTTTTTTTCAAATTCTTACTCTATTACTATGTCTCCATCGCCCCAGATTTTTTTTTGAAATATAATGTAATGTACAGACACACGTTTTTTACTGTTTTATTATATGTAAGGATAGGAAATTTTACTGAAAGAAGACTTCATTTTGATTTTTAAAATAATTGGAACTGTATTCAAAGATTTTCGAAAAATCGCATACCTTAACCAGGAATCGAACCCACCCAATAAAAAAAAAAACCAATCTTTTATTTTTACGATACCGATATTAGAAAGGGTTACTCATTAGGCTTATTTTTTGTTAAGTTACACAGTATCTTAAACAAAAGAAATTCCATGAAATTTTACATTTAAATTTTAATGATTACGTATTGTATCAATTTGTATAGGAAATAATGCGATATTTAAAAAAATATTTGAATGCAGTTTCGCCCCAACCCGGAGCATCCTCAGGAGTTAGATCGTGCGTAAACCAACACCAAAACTTTGGTGTGTGGTGTGGTGTGCATGTGCATTTTTTGCGGGCGGGTGGGCGGTGCATCTTCCATATATTGTTTGTGGAAGTAAGTTACATTTTTTTTTAAAAGATATAAGCCACTATTATTCCACGCTGACGATATCACAGACAAGAGCAGGTCATAAAATACAGTTTTACAAACATTATTAAAAGCCACCAGTAACAGATGCGGCGGTGTCATTTGTAACGTCAAATCATATCGGGCTGATGGGCTCATAGATCATACGCGACATATGCACGGCTAGGGTTGCCACAATCCAGTAAGTTTGATTGAGGACAATTTGATGTTTAGTTGAGAGATGAGAAATACATTGGCAAGGGGTAACTTAATAATAATGGGTTCTTTGCGAATTATTTTCTTTGAATGGTTTGCTTTTTTAAACTATACATGATTTACATTTTGTAAAACACCGACAACCTCGCAGGAGTTGATCACAAGTTAACATCATAAACCACAACATTTTTACGACTTTTCCGAAAACAGACAAATAAGGTTGACTTTCCATACAAATGTCCGAACAGCTGATCGAGTTTTGTATGAAAATACTTTTTGTCTGTTTTCGGAAAAAAAGAGAATGGGAGGCGAGGTTGTTGGTGTTTAACAAATAACCCTTTTTAAAAATGTAAATATTTTGAACCGTTTTGAAGTTTAGAAATACTTCGGTCTTAAGCACAAATACTTTTTGTTTTTGAAAACTGTGGGTACAGTTTTCAAAAATAAAAAGTATTTATTCATAATATGATCGCCATTATTTTTAACTAGCGGCCGCCTGCGATTTCGTCTGCGTGGAAAGATTTTTTGCTATCCCTCGGGAACAATACTTTTTTTCGGAATAAAAGTAGGTATCCAATGTCCTTCTCTATACCCCAGACGACGCGACGTGTATGTAAAATTTTATGATGATCGGTTTAGTAGTTAAGACGTGAAGGCGTAACAAACAAACGTACTTTCGCATTTATAATATTAAGTAAGGAAGGATAGTAATGATATCAATACTATGCGCGCCAAATAAGAATAGTACTGTCAAACGGCCATTTTTATCTTCGTTCCTTTTCTTGCACATTCCTACACCCTGAAGTGGAAGCGAAACGCAAACAAAAATGGTCGCTTATTCTTATTTGGCTCGCATAGTAGAAAAGCTAAACTTGTAGTGTGTGACAACCCTACACAAGCAATAAAGCAGCCGCTCATATCACATAGTAACATTTTGCTTGCATTTGCTACGAGCTTCAACTAATATTGAATGTTACATTCTTGTTTTCTCATTATAATAACGACACTGTTTCTAATATTAATACTTTTCTCTTTAAAAAAATATTATATTAGGTAAGTATTCACTTGAACTATGCGTGATTTCTGTAAATACTTACTTGGTATTTACGAACAGATTTACATAAAACTGGATCTATAGCATGTTTTATAATAGAGTTTTAAATTAATGTTAATCTTACAGCTTAATATAGTTAAAAAAAATCATCAAAAGTATTAAGGCTCCGTACCGATTTTGCCGCTGACTGCAGCTCTCTCGCTCGCACATTTCATGTTTTCTCAAGATTTCTTAAATCTGAGTGCGCAATTGAAAAATGGGTCTCGGCCACTTTTTGCAATATACGATTACAGACATTTTAAAATATATTTCAGTATTTTGTTGTTAAAGTACAAAAACTTATCGTTTCTTACAGTTATTTGAACTGTCAAATACGATAACTTTTTGTACTTCAGCAACTCGAAACTGAAATATATACTGAAATGTCTGTAATGTTATAATTATAATGCGAATAGTGGCCGAGACACATTTTTTATTTACGCACTCAGATTTAAAAAATCTTGAGAAAACATGAAATGTGCGAGCGAGAGAGCGGCAGTCAGCGGCAAAATCGGTACGGAGCCTTAAGTAAGTACGTTATTTATTTATTTGAAAGAATATGGTAACAAAGTATTCGTATTTCCAAGTTTCCAACATATTCTATCGATAAGCAATCGATGTTTAAATGTTTCTCTTTTAAATTGCAGACAAACTATGTCCTCGTAATTATGAGTAATCCGTACTTATTTAAAATCAAATAAAAAAGATACAGATCAATTTTATTTTTTCATTTTGTTTCGTAATGATTATGATTTTGATTACCCTGTCGTGGTAGCCCAGCGTGCCGTGGCTACCAAGCGATCACAATATTATTAAAACCGCTTCCTCCTTTCCTTTACACCGCGCCCTTTAAGAAATATAACGCAGATCGTAGTACTCATCAGGGAGGATCACAGGATGTGCCCATTGCCAGGAGCAATGCTCATTCTCGTTACAAATCCCATTGTTGCCCTATTGCTATCTCCTTCTTTGTCTGGCATTTGAGGTGTGAGGGGGAACACTGGAGATTAACTGACCCTTTGTGGTAAAAGAGTTATGTCCTATGGACTTAGAACACATGATCTAAGAAAACAAGGTTTGGAATTCTTTGAGTATCATTTGTTTATGGCACTGTCCAGTTGCGTGACTTTAAGTAACAAGCAAATATACGGTGGTTTTTCTGTCACACATTACAAAAAAAAAGTGCATTTTAATGATGATTTGTTTCTCTTAAGCTAGGGTTTCCTAGGATGACGGTGCCGTCATATTACGGCCGTCATTTAGCGGCATAGAACTAGAACGTTGTCTATGTAAACAAAACGGCGCGGTTTCCGATGTTACGGTGTCGCCATATTGTTTACATAGACAACATTCAGCGCCGCTATATTACGGCCGTAATATAACGGCACCGTCATCCTAGGAAACCCTAGCTTTAGCAAACGAAACAGTTCAATTTAAAGATGAATGAACGTAATTTTCAATACCAATAGCATAGATGACGTAAGAATATTTTACCCACGTGGCTTCCTCTGTCTCGGAATGCTATACCTGGTGCAGTATAATTATTGTACCATGGCACACCCCGGGCACTCCATACAAGCGCCGCGTTTCAACTACCTATTACACAGACGCTACACAGTGACGTTTTTGCACACGCGCGACTGTGTGCGTGAAGTCTGGGGCTATTGAATGAGCACACGATTCGGCACACGAACTCGCGCGATGGGGTGAGGTAATTGATTGTGGGGCGAGGCGGAGAGTTTCCTTTCTGTACGGTAGTACTAATATCTATTCTGTGACCATGGTGAACATAGTCCATTGGACATAACATATTGCGTGAAAATATACGAAGCACGAATGTAACTGTATGGACAAACATAGACGACGAGATCTAAGACACTATTTGATTGGATTAATAATGACTTTTGACAATTCTTAAACATAACTACATTTCGATGAACATAACTAATTAATGCTGAAACTACTAAGCTACTTAATTAGATTTATCCTTGAAACCCTAAAACAAAACAGTTTACCTGGATAAGTAATGACAAAAAATCTTGTCAAAATTACATTTTTTACTTTAACATAATTCAAACCCCAAATCCTCTCACACCGCAATCTCGCAATTTCCCAGGAAGTGCGACCGCAATCGCCCCGCGTAGGTACATAACAATATCAGCCCTTGCCCAAATATTAAGTGTAATTAATAATAATTATTATTATTACTCGTTTATGTCCACACCTGGGAAACTGTTTCGACCCCTGTTAAATCAAATAAAAAACCACCCAAGTGCGACTCATACTCGCGCACTAAGGGTTCCGTACCAAAACATAGCAAAAAAAACTCCCATACACGTTTGTCAAAGTCAAAGTCAAAGTCAAATAAGCTTTATTCAAATAAACTTAATTATTAAGTACTTTTGAATCGTCTATATTTTCCTACCACCCGTTCCAGACTTTTTTAGCTGACAAGAAGAACGGGCGCAAGAAACTTATCAGCTGTAACAGCCATAAGTAACGATATTTACAAACTTGAATATATCGTTACCAGAAAATTACAACCGGCTGACAGGATTATTGGCAACAACATAGACTTATTATATTACTTCAACAAAGTACTTATTAGCAAGTTATGTGTTACATCATTTCCACGCATTTAGATCTTTAAGATAATCATCTACTTTATAATAACCTTTACCCATGAGCGTTTTTTTAACATGGTTTTTAAATTCATGCAAAGGAAGATCAATCACTTGTTGTGGAACTTTATTAATAAAGGCTATGCCTTTCCCCATAAATGAACCTCTAGTTTTTGCAAGCCTAAATCTTGGAACGGCAAGTTTATCTTTATTTCTTGTATTGAACTGGTGAATATTGCTGTTCTTAGCAAATGAATCATAGTGTTTCCTTACATAAACTAAATTATCATAAATATATTGGCCTGCCAAAGTTAAAATATTTATTTCTTTGAACATTTCTCTCAAGGTATCTCTCCGCCGTAGATTGTATATGGCGCGAACAGCTCTTTTTTGGAGTACAAAAATATTTTCAATACTGGCAGCTGAGCCCCACAATAGCAGTCCATACGACATTACGCTATGAAAATAACTAAAGTATACTAACCTTGCCGTTTCAATATCAGTTAAAAGCCTTATTTTCTTAACAGCGAATGCCGCTGAACTAAGTCTACTTGACAAGGCTTCAATATGTGGATCCCATTGCAGTCGAGAATCTAGTGTGATACCTAGAAATTTTGTGCTCTCGATAAACTCGACTTCATCGTCATTCAAATTAATATTTAATTTTGTCTGCTCAACATTAGGTAATGAGAATTTAACACATTTAGTTTTTTTGGGGTTAAGTGCTAAATTATTACTATTAAACCAGTATGAAACTTTAGAGAGGGCACTATTTACTTCGTCCGAACAGTTATTACCTCTGTTTACTTTAAAAACTAAAGAAGTATCATCCGCAAATAGTACTGTTTCACATAAATTATTCGCGTAGTTGGGAAGGTCATTTATATAAATTAGAAACAGCAATGGGCCCAATATTGATCCCTGTGGCACACCCATATTGATGGGGGCTCCAGTAGATTCAGTTCTATTAATCACTACTTTCTGAGTTCTATTGTACAAATACGATTTCATAAGACTAACTGATTTATCAGAGACACCATAATGTTCTAGCTTCTTTAATAGTGTTTGATGATCAACGCAATCGAATGCCTTAGAAAGGTCACAGAAAATGCCAATTACATCTTGCTTTTCTTCCCAAGCATCAAGAATATGTTTGAGAAGTGCAATTCCAGCATCAGTAGTACTTTTACCCTTGGAAAAACCAAACTGATTTTTATGAAGTATATTATTGTATGTGAAGTAATCTAATAATTGGGAATATATAATTTTTTCAAATATTTTACTAAGTGCTGGTAGTATAGATATTGGCCTAAAGTTAGCTGGGTCACTTTTATCCCCAGATTTAAAAAGAGGAATCAATTTACTATTTTTCATTAGATCAGGAAAGACCCCTTCGTCAATACATTTGTTAAAAATAAAAGCCAAGTAAGGGGCTAGTATATCAATTATTGATTTAATTATGCTTGTTGACATGCCCCAAAGATCTTCTGTTTTTTTAACATTAATTGTTTTAAAAGCTTTAATGATATCTGCACTATTTATATATTTAAAGGAAAAACTTTCATTGCACTTATCAACACTTGACTCCAGAAGGGAGACAGCGATGTTGGGACAAGCACTAAGAGTACTGGTAGTTTCTACAGGTATTCTAGCAAATAAATCTTCAAAAACTTTAGCGACCTCATTGTCAGATTCAAAAGTTTGATCACCAGTTTTTAAACAGAAGGAATTTATATTGGATTTTGATTTGCCCGTTTCTTTGTTAATAATATTCCAAGTAGCCTTAATTTTATTGTCTGCTAATTTAATTTTATTTGCAAAGTACTTGGACTTTGCTAAGATACAGACTTCTCTGAATGTTTGTGAATACTTCTTGACAAATTCAATGAAGTTAGGATCACTAGAAGTAGCTTTCTCTGCATAAAGTTCGTATAATTTCCTTCTGCTCTTATATATGCCGGGTGTGGCCCAGTCACTAAATTTCGTACTATCATTACATTTGATGACTTTTTGTTTAAAAGTTTTACTAAATTCAGTTTGAACTATGCTAAATAAATGATTATATAGGTTATTGGCTTCAAAATTTGGTTCTGGTAATGTTTCAATTTTACTTGTGACATTGGTTCTGAATTTTTCAATACAGTGTTTTTTTACTGGCCTACACATTATTTCCCGTTTAGGCGGAACATGATGGTGCTCAATGGAGGCTAATTGTCCACTATGGTCGGATTTAATACAATTTAAAATTGATTTTTCAATGACATTACAGTTACAGAAAATATTATCTAAGCAGGTTGCCGATGTGGGTGTGATACGCGTTGGTTCATTAAAAATATGTAGCAAATTAAATGATTTAAATAGGTTTATGAACCTACTCGACAGTTTGGCTATTTTAGGGTCTAAGATGTCGACATTAAAATCTCCGCAAATTGCGACTTTTTTATTCTTCCTACAAGTTATTTTTAAAACTTCCTCCATAGTGGACTCAAACTCAGAGTAATTCGCTTTGGGGGGTCTATATACGCATACTATAATTATTTGATCAAGTTCCACGCACGATAACTCAACGGTTCGTTCAATTGAGAGGGATACTACATCTCTACGCTCTTTACATTGTAAACTATTGTGTAGAATAATAAGTGAACCCCCTCTTATAGTAGATTTCCTACTAAGCGAGCTAACAACTTTATAATTATCTAAACTTAAAAGTAATTCGTGCTTTTTCAACCAATGCTCAGTAACACATAACACATCAATATCTTCAGAGTTTAAGAATAAGTTTGTCGTATGTGAGCCCCACTAAAATACTTATTTTATTCTGTTTATATTTTGTATTTATTGTTATTACATAGCGGCAACAGAAATCTTTGAAAATTTCAACTGTCTAGCTATCACGGTTCATGAGATACAGCCTGGTGACAGACAGACGGACAGTGGAGTCTTAGCAATAGGGTCCGTTTTTTTGCCCTTTGGGTACGGAACTTTAAAAATCCAAATAAGTATTTAAACAAGACAATAAAATTTTACTAATATTATTAAGACAAAAGTTTGTGGGTTTGGATGTTTGTTCCTCAATCACACAAAAACTACCGAACGGATTTGTTTGAAATTTGATACACAGATAGTAGATAGCCTAGATTACAACATAAAATACTTTTTATCCCGATATTCCAACGGGAATGGGAACCACGCCGGTGAAACCGCGGGCGGCTGCTAGCATGTTCATAAATCGTAGAACAAAATTAAGCTCTGAACGTCTCAGTTGACTAAACTGCAATAATACAATTTCCAAGACAGTAACCTCACCATTCATTTTATTTTTACAACGATAAATATAGTTCGTTAGTGTACCTCAGTAACTAGTTCTTCGTTCGTTGCAACGAAGTTCATTGGAATTATATTAAGTAACGGTTTTCTGTTTAGTTTTGTTCTGCGAGAGATTTTTTTTATTGTAGACTGGACTGGCATTTGACTACCATCTTGCTTGGTAAACAGGATGTGGTCTAAGGTGTAGCACGCATGCCCATGCCTATTCACTCTTGCCTTGAAGAGACCTAGGTTGTAACTATCAGGGAACACATGAGCAGGTAGCGCATTCCATTCTTTAGCAGTTCGCATAAGAAATGTATTGGCAACGCTTGGTACGGACCCTTGGAGTATCTACTATGTAAGGGTGAAATCCGGCGTCTGGTATCCCGATGGTGGAAAGGATTCAACGGAGATTTAGTTCAACTTTCTTGTCAAAGATAATTTAAGTACCTAGTACCTACTTACATAGATTACGAGCCAGTTATTTGGGAGTTTACATTCTGGGTCCCAGGAATTCTTTATTATTGATCTTAATGCACCAAAACTGCTCTAAAACTGTTTTAAGATTAATTAACATAAGACAGGCATAACCTAATGAGGGGGTTAGTTAAGTTATGTAAGCTTTGTAAACATATTGGAAATAAGCAATTTATTATTATTTAATTACACTGTAAATTGCATTAAATATAATATTAGAAGCATTTGAAAATTGTAAATTTTACTCAAGTCATTACTTAAGTACTCGTTTAAAGTTACGAGGGTAATTAAAGTAATAACTATTGTAACTACTTAGGTAGCAACCAATATACAAGGTGTTTGGTAAAAGCCTTAGGCGTGAAATACATAGAAGCGATGCGGCGGAGATAAGGCGTAGATACGGCGGCGACGGCGGCGATACGTGTATTTGATTGGCCGAAAGCATCCGAAAGTCTCACATCTGCACCGTATCGCCGCCGTATCCGTGTCGCGTCGCTTCTGTATATTTCACGCCTTATAAAGCCAAATATGGTAGATAGGGACTATCAAACTAAACCACTTTTACTATGGGACCAACTCTGAAATCGCGAAAAAAAATCTGCTGTTCCATAAAAAAAAAATAACGAAAATATAAACATTTATGAAACAGCAGATTTTTTTTTCGCGATTTCAGAGTTGGTCCCATTGTAAAAGTATAGTTCAGTTTGATGGTCCTTATCTACCATATTCGGCTCTATAAGGCTTTTACCAAACACCTTGTATATTGGTTGCTACCTAACTTACAACCTAACCTTTAAATTTCCACCCGGTAGAGCTAGGGTTTGTTTCCTAAGATGACGGTGCCGTCATATTACGGCCGTCATTTAGCGGCGTAGAACGTTGTCTATGTAAACAATACGGTGCGGTTTCTGACGTTACGGTGTCGTCATATTGTTTATATAGACAACATTCAACGCCGATAGACTCTGTCTAAAAAACTTTTGATGAGATATGAGAAATTATTAAATTATTTATGAAAACTTATACTGGTAACCCTGTTGGTGCTGTCAAAATTCTAATTGTAAACATATTTATTTATTTATTTAGATGGGTATTGGTGGGGTGGTTGGGGATTTAGGTGGGTAATAAAATTACCTTTGAAATTACCTATGTAAACAGACTTTTTAGACAGACTCTATATAACGGCCGTAATAAATGTCGGTACCGTCATCCTAGGACACCCTAGCTTAAGGTAAGCTTACCTTTCTAGACAGTTGATTTGTGGCTGAGGATTCCAGGTGAATCTTACTTTGACATTTTTTAAATTCAAAGTCTTTTAATTTTTTTTATACCTAATAAATTTGGCACCGACTATATAAATTGAGAGCAAATTTTTGACGACGTAAACGATTATATTAAAATTGATGTATGTCGTTCCTAATTCCCACCCTTGCCGTCGGCGCGTCAAATTTCAGCTCGTCACAGTTTTGTTATCAAAAATTCTCATAATATGCCCTTTGATTTATTACCCACGGAACAACAGGACGTGCTTTGAACACAGGCGAAGCGAGAGCGGGTTTTTTCAATTCATTTTTTTGGTTTTTTTTTGCTCGTCCGCAGTTTTTGATAAGTACATACTTACTCTCCGATCTTAAATGAAGTCCATTAAAAGATCTCTTAAATTGTGATTTAAACGAAAGTGATCGTAAAAACAGCAAATTAGTAAAATATAGGTATTTAAGTACCTAAGTATATTTTTATAGTGTGAAAAAATCTGTAAAAAACATTAATAGTAATTTAATATAGCGAATCCCCCTGTAGAAACCATTCTTTTTACGTGTACAATCACTGAAATAAAGTCTCTTGTTACACCCTCTATCAAAGGAACACAACAATTAATATTGCATATGCCTTCATAACCCAACAAGCTAAATATAACTTCACCTATTAAATATTCCGCTCTAATTACAATACAAACCACAAGAATACACGTCACAAGTCACATTTAACATAAATTCTCACTAGGACACCAGTTGGTCTACCATGAGTTGTTGGAAAATGTTTTCGCTATTAAAATCGATTGAACAAAGTGCTCGTAATCAATACGAGTGAAAGAGAGAAAACAATAGTTTTCGGTAGCGAAAACAGTTTGCACCAGCTCATGGTAGATCTACAGTGGTAGTGTTAGTAATGACGTTAGGTTAAATCGTGCGAAAAGCTGCCTGGTCGACGCCATATTGGCAGCTCTGCTTACAGCGCTCTAAGTGACAGAAATCGGAACTATACATACCTAGTTAGATATTACTAGGCCACTGATTGAACGGCGACGTTAAATCGAAAGGCTAGGCTGTTAATTGAGTAACTGATGTGACATATGCACTATTTGTCTGTGACATATACATATTTTCCGCGTCAATTGGTAATGCGCCTGGCGGCAATGATTTTAACCTCAAAAACGAAAAACAATTGTAAATTTTTCATATACATAGACCCTTTCTTATTGAAAATAAGAATTCAATAATTAATATATTATATTACCTATTAGAATTTTACTGTTTTTTGTCATTTTTAGTTGCGGATGACGTTGATGTGTATGTTAATTTGACAAGGTTCCAGCGCATTACCAATTGACGGGGATAGTACGTAGCGCGACTGGTTAGTCGAGCTACCAACAAAATGCATGTTTGTATGGAGGGTGCATCACCTGTAGCTTTACCATGAGTTGATGCAAACTGTTTCCGCTAGCGTAAACTTTCGGATATACTGCTCACAGTTAATGCGAGTGATAAAGATAAAGATAAAGATATTTTATTTGCTTGAAATGCGGTAAAAATACATGTGGTGTTATATTCAAAAGATCGTACACATTTCGCTACATCTAGCATGCAAATATTTTTTTAAAGATGATTATAAATGAAGCAACGAATTTAGAACATTAGTAAAAAGTAGTTTAGTTGTAATAAGTGTTATAAGTACATAAAATTAACTGTCACTCCTTATCAATCAATCAGTTATTTGACGCTTAACATAAGAATTAAAAATAAATGGAATTAAATTGAATTAAAAAGAACATAGTAGCTTAGAATAATCAGCACAAAATGTCAAAATGTTTACAATAAATTTAAAATATCGAAAAATACGCAAAACATATCAACATGTCAATAAATAAGTCAAATGAATATATCGCTATAAAATTACAATGAGCACAAAATGTCAAAATGTAAACTTACAATAAATTGAAGAATGTCAAAAAAAAAAAATACCAAAATATATTAAGATGTCAATAAATAAATCAAATGTGCCGCTTATCTAAAAATTCTTTAACGCTGTAAAAACACTTATCCTGAAGCCATTCATGTAATCTGCGCTTAAATTTTGTCACAGGCAAATTTTGCAAACTTATGGGCAGGTTGTTAAAAATTTTAACACACATAGCGTTCGAATTTCTTCTACCTATATCGGTTCCACAGTTTGGTAATATCAATCTATGTGGGAATCTTGTGTTAAAGTTGCAAACCTCTTTTTTTGTCAAAAATAGGCTCATATGAGTTTTAACAAAAGTTGAAACCTCAAAAATATATAAACTTGGAAGACTCAATAATTTCAATTCAATGAAAAGAGGTTTGCAAGGAGTCATTGGCGGCACATCACAGATTGCTCGAACACATTGCTTTTGGGCTATAAAAGCTCGATTAATTTTTACTGAATTGCCCCATAGTAAAAGTCCGTACCGCAAATTCGACCCAACATACCCATGATACGCCTTAAGGGCCGTTTGTTTATTAGTCAGTTTAGTAAGGCGCCATAGAGCATATACGAAGCGATTTATTTTCGAGCAAACCTTCTCAATATGACCCTTCCAGGTACAACAATCGTCTAGAGTTATGCCTAAAAACACCGTCTCGTTAACTGTTTTAATATCCTGATTATTGCATTTCAGCTCAAAATTCTGAATAGCACCACCTCTATTTCTGAATTGGATACATTTTGTTTTGTCCACGTTGACTCTTAAATTATTCTTTTCCATCCACTGAACTACATTGGAAATTGCCTGATTTATATCATTTTGATAATTCGATAGTGGATCTTTGGCAATGACTACCGAAATGTCGTCTGCAAAAAGAGTACAATGATATTTTGTGGAATTTGGTAGGTCATTAATATATAGGAGAAATAAAAGTGGTCCCGGTATGCTACCTTGTGGCACGCCTAATTTATTATCTCTTATTTCTGATTGAAATACGTTTTGTTGCATATCTTTATCAATACTTGTTACCTCTACGTATTGTTTTCGATTTGATAAGTAACTTTTTATCCAATTATAAGATTGCCCACGCAGGCCATATGATTCGCATTTTTTTTATAGTATTTCGTGAGAAACACAATCGAACGCTTTACTCATATCGAAAAAAACTGCTGTCGTTGGTATTTTC
Source organism: Agriphila tristella (assembly GCA_928269145.1). Taxonomy (NCBI): domain Eukaryota; kingdom Metazoa; phylum Arthropoda; class Insecta; order Lepidoptera; family Crambidae; genus Agriphila; species Agriphila tristella. The sequence goes on from OV743442.1 coordinate 22,900,378, forward strand.
TTATTAACATTTTCTATTACTTTTTTCATTAACATAAAAGCAGCTATCGTTGTGGATTTTCCTTTTTGAAATCCATATTGATTGGAATTGATTACGTTGAATTTATTCAAAAAAGACAGAATTCTTTTCGACATTACTTTTTCAGGTACCTTAGATAAAATCGATATGAGCGCTATCGGTCTGAAACTATTCATATCAAGCTTGTTTCCCTTTTTATACAAAGGTTTGATAATTGATAACTTAAGACGTTCCGGAAAAGAGAGAAAACGATAGTTTACGGTAGCAAAAACAGTTTGCATCAACTCATTGTAGGACCACTGGTGTCCGCTCGGTTGCGCTACCAAATTTGGTAGCGGCAAGCAAATCACCCACTGGTGGCGCAACCATGTCGTCCTAGTGAGGTAGACCCCTTAGACGTCACTAATTGGACTTCTCTTAACCCACTGCCGACTCCAAAATCATTTAATATTCTGTTCATTTGTTCGTTCATACACGAATCATGTACACAAGTGATTAATATTAATTATGAAGTTTGTACCAACTTTGAACTCCACAATGTTTACTTCAAACTATTCGTGGGTGTTAAAATTAAATTTTGAATATTGTTTCCCTTGGTACCTTTCAAAGGAAAGTTATAGGGTGAGACTGTGTCTATCCCCCTTATTAATAAACGAAGATTGTTTACACCTAGTTTGACCAAAAAGTTTGCTTAGGAGTATGACGCTTTGAGATGTCAGTAATCAAGAAGCTTATACCTCCCTCCAATGGAGATTGCACGGCCAGTGTCATAGTGAAGATAGAAAAAATGTCCTTGAATGACGTGACGGCTTATTGCAACCTCTTTATTTAGTGTTACAATACGTGTTCGTTGTTCGTCGTTCGTTCGTTCGTGAGAAATGAAAACGTATTGTAAAACGAAAAGAAAGAGATAGCAATAAGCCGTGACGTCACTAAAGGGTCTTTTTTCAATCTTCACTATGATACTAGGCGTGCAATCTCCATTGTGGGTATAAGCTTCTTGGGAGTAATATTTCTAAGCCTTATTTTGATTAAATCGGGCATAAACTTACCTACTCTTTGTTTATTAATAAAACCCAAAGACTTCTATGTTGTATAAAACCGTATTTGATGTGTTTGTACAGTCAACGAACAAATAGAAAAAGGCATAATGGAAATAGCCAAAGTGATCAAAGTCAAATAAGCTTTATTCAAATAAACTTAATTATCATATAAGTACTTTTGAATCGTTTGAATCGTTGAATCGATCAATAACATCGTTTAAAATTTATTTTTTATTTTTGACAACGGTCAAATTAAGACGTATTGTCATCAAATTGCTTTGACTGTCTCGATATTTTGTCCACAACTATGGGTGAACTGGTTGTCTTCAAATATTCTACTATATAACGAATATGCAATAATAGGGGATGTATGTGTAAATGTAACTTGTAATTTTACTGAATGTCAAATAATTTTGTAACTTTCAGTGGCTAAGCATTTTTACCAAACTTTGCAATTTGGAAACGATAACAAATCATGTCAATATTATCACATTTATAGCATTCACAGGTTCAAATCAAATATTTTTTGTAGTTTAGTAATCACGGAAGATAATAGAACCCAAATTCTTTCCGCTATCACTCGAGCCTAAGCCTTACGAACGTAAGCGGATGCGGCAGCGGTAAGTAACCGGCGCCGGCGTCATCACTCCGAATTCCTGCGCGTAATTAAAAATACTCAAACTTATTAAAGCTGAAGCGGAACGGCATTTTTATTTGGACACCTTAGAGTTAGACAGAACGAACGGACGTGCTTGCGAAGCCCTTAACTTCGTCCACTTGGACTTAATTCCAGCCCCCCAAAACGCGATAATATGACATAGCGATTTATCACTTTTTATTGTCAAAAGACAATGAATTTTGACAGTTGAGTATCGATATATCGTTAATAACGCGATACGTGTTTCGGTGGTCATGCTACGGGGGCAGGTCCCAATTTATACTTTCATCCCCTATTTCATCCCCTTCGATATTATTTTTTGCGATAAAAGGTGGCCAATGTCTTTCCTCATTGGTGAAAAATTTAACTTAATTCATAAAAATTGGTTCGGTAGTTCAGGCGTGAAAGGCTATAACTGATAGAGTTAGTTTCATAATTGTATTACTAGGCATGTATTTTAATCTTGACTTAATTATGGAAGTGAGATCTGCTAGTTGCTAAAGTAAACTTTAGTAAGGTGATGTAGAAGCACATAGTGTAGAGAATATACACTTTCCACACAAGATAAACTTAGTTTTATTAAATTGAGTTGTTATATAGTTTGCGTCAGTCTCTCATCTATCTAACATAGGTCTTCGTTTCGATTACCTGGAATCAACATCAGTTTGTACATGTTGTCTTTTAAGAGGACAAATTAGAAATTTTGGTGGTAGGAATCTCAATTTTTCTCATCAATAATAAAACATTTATGAAAGTGATATTTGATAACCTGATTATTTAGTTCATTAACTACATTTTCTCAGTTTCAGAAACACGACGTTAACATTTTTAACAGAAAAAAATATCAAAGAAACCTCTTTTAAAACAGAGACATGCATTTTATAAGCAAACCTGACTGAAATTTTCTTTGTAGATTAGTCTAAACACAGTAGGTACACACTTAAATATGTCAGTCCGATTTTAAAAGAAATATTTTATAGATTTTTAATTTAACGAAAAAAAACTATTTATCGTCGCAAAATTGCTTGCCATGAGTGGGATAGTAAAGTGTAATTTACGAGAGTTTGAGCCAGACAGTTGTTGATACTTGATACAGAAAAAGTATAATATACTTTTTCTGTATTAATAATGTATAATATTATTATTGTAGTGGCACAGTCATAGAAATAGAATGTCAAAGAACAAAATGTCAATAAACAGGTGATCCGAAAACGAATGCATACATTTTATATGAGATACGTAAAATATGACTTAGATTCATAAAATATGACTATATATGGCAAAGGAAATTAATAAACTATGTTCCATACTGTTTTCTTCGTCGATAAATGAATAAATGTAGCGAAATTTGGTTTTAGAGAAATGTGTGGCAATATCTTATTTACCTGTGAAAAGTGTGATTACTTGAATTATTTCTTTTTGTCACATCACAATTACTTAGAGCACAAGACACCATGGTTCCACGATACCTTTATTTTAAATTTTAATTAAGACTAACAAATATTTTAAACAAACTGTGATTGCTCATTTGCTAGGCGGGACGCTAGGGGCTCTTACTGTAAAAAATGTTGGCACATTTCACTTGATCCTTTGTCTCTTTCTTACATAGACCGTGTCCGTATGATGTTAACTTCTCTTTTCCACGCTTTGTTGGTCTTCTTTAAGCGCAGCGAAAATTTTTCTGTCTATGGCACAGTCTTTGTATCTGATTTTTACCCGACTGCAAAGAAAGGGTTATGTTTTTCGCGCGTATCTTGTATGTAACTATGTAAGTATGTTTGTATGTGTGTTTGTATGTAATATTCTTTATTACCTCATATCTTTCAAACGGCTGAATGGATTTCTGTAATTAAGATATCGTTAGATTTGTCTCATCAGCCCAAGTGTTCTTAAGAAGGTGGCGTTATAAAAAAAACAACATGGCGGCTGTACGTTACTAATATACGTAGTGGGAAAAAAATTTTTTTTTTAGAATACTGCAATTTGGGTGTCAAATTAAAGGGCTTATTGTAAGGATTTCAAAAAGGTATATCAAGACCGTAATATATAATAACTAAAAAGATATAAATAAAAAAAAAATTATAAAAATTCAAAAAACCCGTCTGCATAAAAAGACAAGTCCACTGAAAAGATGGAAACAAGATTAAATATTAAAGGCAACATAATAACATGCAGTCGGAGGCATATAGTTATTCAAATCATTCATAACGTCACTTTCTTAATGCATGCCTCCGACTGCATGTTATTATGTTGCCTTTAATATTTAATCTTGTTTCCATCTTTTCAGTGGACTTGTCTTTTTATGCAGACGGGTTTTTTTTAATTTTTTATAACAAGTGTTTTCGATCATTAATATTCTTCTTATTATTCGGATCAGTAATTTTATGTGCAATGTTGTTCAATATTTATCATATTACTGGCGACCGCTCGCGACTTCGTCTGCCTAATTATTTCTCTATCCGGAAACAGATTTTTTCTCAGGATTAAAGGCACCCTATGCCCTTTTCTGTACCTCTGACAACGTGTATGCAAAATTTTATGATGATCTGTTGAGTAGTTAGGACGTGAAGGCGTAACAAACAAACAGACTTTCGTATTTATAATATTAGTAAGGATAATTTCTTTTAGAAACGAGATAAAGATATTATTATAATCAGTGTAATAGCACAACTTAAGTAATAAGCTTCCTTTTGGAATAAAAAACGCGCTGCTTACTAGGCTTTACTTCAAAAATTACTTCTTTTTTTCGGAAAATCTTAGGTAATTATTTAATTTACAAGTTATGAATAACGCCATTGTTGTTTTGCTATATGAGTCGTCTTTGCTTTGGCTTGGCTATAATTGCCTTAATATAGGTAGCTATTTAAAAATCTTATTTTTTTTTTCATGATATTATTCAGTAATCTTTATGTTCCGATTATGTTTGTCTATAAGTACTTAAGTCAACAATACTCTAGACTAGATGTTTAATCAGAGTCTCAAAGTCGGCACCTCGAAATAACGCCCATATTTAAATTGAGCGCTTATTTTGTACAAAGTAACCAGATAAAAATATTTTAGGGCATTCGAATTTTAAAATTTCTTATCGCTTTTGGTTTTATCAATCGGTGCTACATTTGCGCGTGAAGCGTTATGGGCTATTTACATGAATCGATTTTAGTCACCTGTGAAGGTCGGCATTAGTCACCTAGCAAGTCGCTTCCAAAATTGAATCGCAGGTGATGGCGTCGCTGTCGTCTATGTAGTTGATGACGTAACCTAGATAACAATATGTAATAACGTAGTTCCAGTTTTGGCCACCAAATCAGATAATTTTGTTCACTCACCTGCGACCTAGGTAGAATTGCCATTTACACTTTCGATTTTCGCCGTGCGGCGAAAGTTGTGCGGTTTTAGTCGCCCATGTAAATACTCCATTATCTAGGATATCCTTCATCGAAGACTTTGATAAATAAATCTAAAAAGTTTTCTTTCCCTTTTGTTAAACTAAAAAACCTTTTATCCCCTAACTTACATAGATGAGGGCCTCAAAATATGGCACCCCTAAACCGTAAACAAACCTCTCCAAACATTGTTTAAGCACCGCCGACTAGAAACTGGTAGTTTTCCACTCTAACCGCAATATTTTTAACCGCAAATCGGATGACCTCGAACCAAATGCTCCAAGGTGAGAGCTACCCTCAGTTAGGGTTGTCACCAGTATTCCATAAGCAATTAAAAATATATTGTGACGTCTAGTAGACCTAATGCATGCTCGCTTCAATATATTTCATATGTTTTGTTTTGATTTTGAATTTTAATCAATTACCTGCACTTAGTATAAAATTCTGTTTTCTTACTAATATTATAAAAGTGAAAGTCAATTTGTTTGTTTGTTTATTTGTTTTGACTTTACGTCTTTACTACTCAATCGATCATCGTGAAATGCATACATATTGTAGAGGGTGCAGAAAAGGATATCTATAGGGTACCTTTCATCCTGAAAAAAGGAACTGTTCCCGAGGGATACTTGGCAAAATACTATCCACGCAGACCAAGTCGCGTGTGGCCGCTAGTTTTACATGAAAAAATTAAAAAATGAAAAAATATTTATTTCATAAAAAACAAGTGGGTAATACAGGGTATGGTAGATTCCCCCTTTTAAGTGTAAAAACACCTGTACCAGGAGAAAATCGCTCTCTCATAACAACATCAGTTATTCGTGTTTTTTTAAAGAAATAAAAATTAAAAAATTAAATAAAAAATAAAATTATAACAAAAATATTAACTCTAGAACTCTAAAATGTGCTTTTGTATGTGTGTGTGTGTGTGTGTGTGTTTGTGTGTGTGTGTGTGTGTGTGTGTGTGTGTGTGTGTGTGCGTGTGTGAGTGCGCGTGGGTGTGTGGTGTGAGTATGTATGTGCGTATGCGTGTGTGACCTCGTATGCATTTGTATGTAAAATTATATTGTATAAAAAATAATAAAATTGAAATGTAAAAAATAATCGATTATGATAATAGATTATAATCGATTGTGCCAAGGCAACATATATTTTTTTAAGTAGTTCTTTACTAGCAGAATACCTCAGAATTTTGAATATCCAAATCAGCTTCCTAATTCTGCTTGCAATAAGATCAATTTGAGCATGCCAGGAGAGCCTTTCGTAGATCATGATTCCGAGGTATTTTGTAGTGGCTACCTTATTTATACCAGGGCAGTTGCAGGCAGTGTTGCTTAATTGGTCGCAGCTATGTATTTTAAGACTATAATCAGGATGTGGTTGAGTTCTGCTATTTATTGTGAAGCACATGAAATTAGTTTTGGTCGTGTTTAATGTAAGTAGGTTGTGTCTGAGCCAGAGTGCAGTTGTAGCAAGTGCAGATTCCGCATCTTTTTTTACTGAGTCCCATGAATTACCGGTAATTACCAGGGCAGTGTCGTCAGCATAAGAAAAGATCCTGGTGTTGCTTAGGTTCATATTGCAAAGGTCATTGATATATATTAAAAATAAGGTTGGTCCCAGGACTGAACCCTGGGGCACCCCGAAGGTCAGGCTTGCATCCTGGCTCACATATCGTCCCACCTTTACTCTCTGTGTCCTCCCGCTCAGGTAGTCCCTGAATAAATTCAGTGGAGCGCCTCTCACACCTATTTTTTCTAATTTTTGCACAAGGACAGCGACGGTGTCAAACGCCTTTTTCAGATCTAAGAATACCGTTAGGCATTTACCTCCATTGTCCACTTGTTGAGTAATTAAAGAAGATAGAGCCATTACCGCATCCTGAGTTGATTTACCTGCTTGAAAACCATATTGTGAATCAGACAAGATTTTAAATTTATTAAGAAATTTTAAAAGTCTGTTATTTAAGAGTTTTTCTAATATTTTGGACAATGAAGGCAAGACAGAAATTGGTCTATAGTTATTGACGTCCTCTCTGTCCCCACCCTTATGGACCGGGGTAACAACAGCTTGTTTGAGAATGGTCGGAAAAATACCTTTTCTAAAACAAGTATTAGCCAGGTGAGATATGACTGGGATTAAGACGAACTTAGCTAGTTTGAGAAAGCTAACTGGTATGCAATCCAATCCAGCAGCACTGTTAGTTTTTAGGCTCATAAGAACTTCGTGTATCTCTTGTTGATCGGTTTCCAGTAGAACGAAGGACGAAGACAGAGAGTGATCTAGATGCTGGGAGACAGACGATTTCTCAGTGGAGCTGAGGGGTATAATACCATTTGCAAGATCCTTTCCTATGTCCACGAAAAAGTTGTTAACGTGGTCAAAAGATATATTAGGGGTACATTTTACGTTTAGCAGTTTCTCATTGAGACATACTCTTGTAACACTGTTTTTTTCACCTATCCTTACGTTAGCAAGCACTTGATTTTAAAGTACTTTTTATAGCGAAATTCTCGCTATAGTCTTGTAGGTTGGACGGGGAACATTAGGTATTGGATGTAGGTAAGAGTTTAGATAGGTTTTACAAAACACACCTAGTGTTTTCACATAGCTTTTGATGTGTTTAGTGTTAGTTTATTGCATGCAAATTTCTACCTTTGTTTGAGTCAATTTCCAGTAGTTTAACGAATGTCGGTGATTGTACCACACACTTCGGCATTCGGGCATTCACTTGAATTCATTTTAAAATATCATTCACAAAGAATTTTAGCACTTTTCAATAATTAAAGCAAATAAACTTTCTTGTTTACATATCTCACAGCTGTCTTTTCAATTGACAAGTGACAACTGTCAGATGTGACGTTTAGCGTTCCGATTCCCGCTAACTGAATGTTTCGGACCAATTAATTTACACTTTGGTGATAAAATCAAATAAATAAATATCACCTATTTGTTATTTTAATTAAATAAAGTAAATGTTAATGTCTCGCATGCTGGTTAAACGTTGTAATATTAATATTCAGACAAAAGGTAAGTAAGTTCAGGGAGTGCGATTGTCTATGGTGTGTCTTTTGTCGATGGTACTCATTCGAGAGAATTCTAGCAAACTCGGTGGATTTCCGCCATTTCACTTTTTCGCCTGTGTCATTCAGAGAGACAGGAAATTTTCGTCATGTGAAGTGAAACCCAATCTACTTTTTTGGTGGGTTTCTATTAATTTAATGATGCGTTGAGCATCCCTTTAAGTGGTGAGTGTTATAATATTACGAATCTGATTATTTGTCCGTTTTTACCAGTGGTATCCAGATTGTAACCTCGTGTCGTATTGTTCTCAGGGCTCCAGCTCATCAATTTATATTTCATCATGTCTTTCATGAGATAAAAACCTGTGATAATTAAAGCCCAAATTTGGTAAGTTTCTCAACCTTGTTATAATGTTAGTTGTAAGGAAAACCTCATATTCAATGTTGGACAATTTGGTGACTTTGATTTTTTATTACAGGGCTCCACAGTTTTACCTCAAAATTTCAAGATATAAGTGGTCCCAGGTTTGGTCCAGGAAACGCTTCCAGGTTTTTCCACAGTTTTACCTCAAAATTTCAAGATATAAGTGGTTCCCAGTTTGGTCCAGGAAATCTTTCAAGGTTATGGTTTGAGCTCATTTCGATATAACGTCGTCCGTGCAGCGGCTTGGCTGGTATTCCATGCTTTGACGTCTCATTAAAATCAGCGCGTCGAGCACAGGTTAAACCGTACCATTACCCTGGATTTATAAAACTAACCAAGGTATTCCTCAGCCTTCTTTTATTATCATCGCGGCAGTGATTCTGTAGTATGTACCCGGTGAAGTAATTAACGTTCATATCCAGTACAAAATGATGTTTTGATGACATGTTCAGACTCAACCCGGAGCAGGTCAACAGCCAATAAATGTACCTACAGTCATGTTTCAAATTTATTTAGCTTCAGCGTAACTCTGGTCCATGAGCCAGAATGTATAAATAATTCTATTTTACTATAAATGTCTTGTGTTAAGAGGATAAGTAATAGGTATCTTAGCATAAGTTTTGTGAGTACATATGCGTTCGGTTCTTGACGGTCGGCCGACTTGAGAGATATGGTGACGTTTGAAAACTTATTTCAAATGCGGAACCGGCCTCTTAATCCGTCCGACTAACTGGAGACGAACAGATATGCCCTCACCTTCACTTTTAAGGGTTTATATTTTAAATCCCTACTTCTTTATATGGTTTTAATTTTATAATGAACCCAAGGGTATTGTTTTTGTAATTAATGTATGGTCTCACTTTAACCTGTTAAGGGTCCCTGTTAAACCATTTGCCCTTCGAGCGGTTTTAACATTATAATGGGTTCTCTAGGTATTATGTATTAATATAAAATGTGTGACTTCATTTTAACCCTTCGGATTCTTCGTTAAACCATTTATACCCCCTGTGGTTTTAAATATTTTTATGACTTATCTTCTGCGAATCGTTGTTAACTTGGTATTAATTATACAACGTGTTAAATAAATGTTTATATCAACGTAAATATTGGTTTGATTTATTAAACTCACTTTGTTTCGATCTGTGGACAATTTATCTTTTAATTTTTAACTTTCATTGATATCAACGGCGCCCAAAACCATAATTGTTCCATGGATGACTGAGCCACGCGAATCCACATAACCCCTTTGCTCTACCGACTAACATTTTCAGTGGGGTAATTTCCATCTATACCCCGGGGTAAAATTTTTCCCATTACACTCTTATTATCATCAGATCTGCTGGGTGTAGTAGCCTCGCCCAAGAATCTCTCTTGCGCTGCCCACTAACACTGGCTTAATCATCCTTCATATAAAATAGTTCAATAAGATTTTTTTGTAGTTAATTCTGTTCTATCAACCATACAGATGCATTAGACATGAAATAAAACACTTTTTAACGGATTCTAGCGCGATTTTATTGAATGTACTTTGGTAATTGGTAATAAACTCAAGTCAATTTTAAGTCGAGCCTGGCTTGGCAAATGATACCTATGCCACCTACGCTTTGTGTCAGTCTTAATATTTAAGTAATATTATAGTAAAACAGCTGAATATTCATTTCACTTTTGCATGTGGTGTTCGCCTTAAAAGATTCTTACATTTAGCAAATTAAGTACCTAGCTATTAAGTTTTTTAATGTTAATTTATAGTGTAAGCAATCACTGGTGAAGCTAAATAAAAAAAAATAGTTGGTATTTGATTTGACTAATTACCAAAGTACATATTCAATAAAACCGCGCTAGTACCCGCTAAAAAGTGTTTTATTTCATGTCTAGTGAACGCGTAACCTTGAAAAATGAAGATGCATAGTCCAAACAATACATAAACTTTTTTTAAACCATTCCCTATTTTGAACTTATAAAATATTGACAGCCCTACCTCATTAAATATTCTAGCGCCAATTTGCCCCACTTTGTGGGCTAGGGGTTTGATGTAAGTGCTGACTCGACTACGCTTTCCGTCAATATATGGAAATCATTTGCTTTTATTCTAAGATAGGAGTGCATAAAGGATCTGCTTGCTACGTGGAAATAAGACTGTGTTTACGTAGTCTCCATAAATTGTGACATTTGAATCACAATTTATAAAAAAAGAGAGAAGACAGAATACAAAAGAGATTAAGGGCCAGTTCCACCAGTAACCAGAGTTTTTTAGTTATCAGATGAAATTTATGCCTAGCTAGGTTGCCTAGGATGTACGGTAAGCAACAAATGTTGCTTAACACTTTAACACTTTGTCAAAACATTTTTTTTATTAATGTTACAAACTGTGAGACTTCTGTCGAAAAAGCTTCTATAACAAAGTACTAAAAGTGTTAAGTGACTTCAGTTGCTGACTGTACATACCTAAGATGCTAATCTTGGGCAATGTTCATCTAAAGCTAAACCAAAGATTTATGTGAAAAAAAATAATATAATTTACTATTGGGATTGTAATATTAAGTAGTTTAGTCAACCCTACGTCACTCTTTTTGTTTTCAAACGAAAAACAATCTTTTCTTCATAAAGTGGTAATTAATCTAAAAACCTTCTCATTGTTGCATGCCCTTGTAGTCAGTTTTTTGTTCAAATTAATAAGCTTTTTTCGTTACAAAAGGGCTTTCCACATGACATCACACCAATTCCATAACATGTGATTCTAGAGAAAGTATAATTTGTGAGAAAGTAAGTTATATTTTTCATTTGAGTCATCGCTAAGTAAACCACAAAGACGTGTGTAGTTAAGAAGTTAAGCATTTCCATTCGTACTTTGACCTATATCATATTTTAAGGGTCATAGGCCCGTCATATAGAACATTGAAATCGTAAACTAACGGCTAGTTCTTGTTTATTAGGTAATATGTTGTTAGGATAAAAATTGCTACAATTTCACATTAGATCTAGCTCTGTAGGTTAAGTACTTACCGAGATACATACATAAATTTGCGATTTTAGCGATTTCTAGTGTTAGATATGACCGGCCTATCAGTTTGACAAACAAACAAAATATATATTTTTTAATTATACCAGAAAATAGTGCTGATAAAAACTGTGAAAAACGTCTATAAAGTTTGCATGTTCTAGGTTCGTCTCCTTTCTGACGGTAACTATTCGAAAAATACACCGTCAGTTATTTTTACCTTGTTTCAAACACACTAGTTTGAAAAACACGCGATTTTTCAAAATTTGGTACATTTACTTTCAACCTTAAAAGTAAGGTAATCAATCTTGAAGATCACCTAAGCTTTACTCGTCACAACAATATCTCAGACGTAAAAAACAGACGTTTCGAGTAAACATCTTATTGTCTCCTTTAGTTTATTCTCGAGGCTTTGCCAAATAAATTGTTCGCTCTCGGAGAGTAATCGCATTGTCACAAACACAACATATTTTTACTCTTTGCTGTAAAACCTACTGTTTCATCCTTTATGGGAAACGAGAACGAAATGCCGTTACCGATTAACGATTTGAAACGTATGGTCCCAGATTTTGAAAAAATATTTTTCACTTCTCATGCTCGTAAAGTTCGGCTTAGTTATGTTGGGAATATGCTGCATAAAATTGCTTTTCATGCTCTAGTGTTTAAAGTAAAATCTTCGTCTAAGTCTCAAGACAAAGTTCGTCAGGCAAACAGCCACACACGCAAATAAACTTCGTTAAATAAACTTGTTATTTCATTCTCATTACATCCATGTATAATATTAAAATATAAATATATGTATACTTAATAAGTATTTTTTTTGCAATATTGCTGTTAATTTCCTCACAATCGAAGTGAAAAGCAGAGTGTATAACTCGTTCATAAAACCCATTTTATCCTCGACTTGACTATCCACCCTCGCCTGAAATGGAGCGTTTTATGCACTTGTTGTACAATCTACTATACAACATGAGCAGTACTGTAACACATAGTAAAATGTTCTGATCTGAACGTTTGTAATAAAAACCATAATGATCCGATATCGGTTGCATTTGATTACATCGGAAACTAAGAACTCTTAAACTAGTGCAAACCTATCACTATTCAAGTTACTAATGTAACAACTAGTTTTTGGCGGTGTATAGAGAACACGCGATTGCGCAACTAGTCGCTCGACCGGTCGTGCCATCAATCGCGATTATGCTCCACTAACATTGAGAGTTCGAAGACCTTTGCCAATGAAGGTGCTTTGTGTCAGAAGATGGCCACTTAGAATAGAAACTTTTTTATTTCCATTCAGTCTGTCTAGTGTTCCTTTTTTAAATTAGGACCACATTTGACATTTAAAAGGATACAAAGACGAACCAACTCTTTTTTTGGTTGGATTAAAACTTAGAGTAAGACGGGCTTCTACAGAAAGAAAAGCCATACGAAGCGTTCCCCTCTGCCGAAGTACAAGCCCAAATGGGCATACGCATTAGTAAAACCAGTTGCGCCCGGATTTCTTTCTAGACCGAGTCCAGTCGCGCATGTGAACGCTGCTCTGTTTAAAATGTCGATTTGATAAGGTTATTGCTGTTAAAAGAGGTCTCGAACATCAAGTATACAAAAAGATGGTGTTACATTTCACATGAAAGTAAATTTGTATCATATTATTGCTGTTTGTTTACATTAAAACATTAAATTCGTATATTTTATTCTTGATTAGTTGTCAGATTTGTTCAGTGACATCGGGTCTGCTAGTCCATGGCTCGTCCGTACAAATTTCAGATCTGTCGCTAGATAAATCCGAGTTCTCGCCGATGGACAACTTAGTGATGTTACCGTTAAATAATGTTTGTCGATAAAGTGTTGGTCAATCTGGCCCTGATTCTGCGTCAAATTAATTTGCGAGATTTTTGCATGATTTGCTCTACACTGGTGTGAGCGAGACAGATATCGCGAAATAAATGTCGAAATAGTAGATTATACAACAAGTGAATAAAAAGGGAATTTAGTTCGAGGGACTAACGGCCGTTTGCACTAAACTTAAGAATCGCCTAGTTTTTTCCAAAGTACAACTCGAGCAAGATAATTAGGCGCATGATAGCTGCATGACAGCTAAGTTCATGACACCGTTTTAATTTGGTCGAGTTATAGTTAGGAAAGACTTATGCGATTCTTAAGTTTAGTGCAAATAGCCGTAAGTATTATACAAAGAATCGAGATGAGTTTTTTTTTCACGAGTTGTGTACTCTACTTTTTACCATTGAAATCATATCTCTTTCAATATACCACCTCGAATGAGGTACCTATCACATTATGATAAATCAGGCCATTTTTGAGACATTGAATGTACAGTTTCTTAGAAAAATAATGATATATTTTACTATATTGACGACATTATCAAAATCAGTTTGCTATTTTTTTATTCAACGGTCGGTCAAAATTCAAATTGTTGGGTGGCAGTACTGTCATGGAGCGATGTTCAGTGTCAGCATCCTGAGCCCAACGTCCCTGGGTACAGCTCGCGCAACATAACTTGAACCTGCGCGTCGTACGATTTTTAGGCGCAACTCATGTTACTACTACAGCTACTACTCGTAATACTAATTTATATGAAATTTTATAAAAAGACCAAAGGTTGATGTGTACGGTTTGCAGTTGATGTGTGCACATCGTCATAAAATGTTTTCTACTATAAAACTGTTATTATGAAATATTAAATTATATTACTCTTTTTGACGCAAAACTCATGATTCAGAATATTTATCTAATCTATTTTTGTTAGGTTTGTGATGAAAAACCATGTAATTGTGTTTATCTCTTGACTTAGCAATATACTATTTATTTTTGTGTTGTTTTGCTCTGGCAACACCTTTGTTTACATTTTTGCTGGGAGATTAGTAATGCGACTTTACACTCTCGAGCTTTTTGTATAAAGCTCAAGCGTATAAAAATGACCTCTTTGTTGTTATTCACCCCACCGTAAAATGATTGAGTTTGTAACCTTTATTCCTTTTTCCGTATCGATATTGCTGCATCGACAGTTGAGCCCAGCCCTTTATGTCAAAAACGTGTCATATTTTGATGTGTGACTCATCCGTACACAATTTTTTGCTGTTTTGTTTTATTTTTTATGTGTGAGTGTCGTCATTACAGTGTTGTTTTTGTATGTGGGTATGCGGAACTGCACTTGTGTGCATTTTCCCCCCCCGCAAAAAATGCCAGAATAATTTGAATAGAGTTTAATCGCTAAGGCTTCTCCCTTCGTGAAAAACGAAGCCTTTGTTGCTCGAAGGATTAAAAACTTCAATCTTCTTTAATTGAAACTCTTTTATATTAAGCCGTCCTTCACCTTCCTTATTCAAATTATAGAAAAGTTTTAGAACTTAATAAAAACAACTGAATCCGAATTTCTTTTTAAATTGTTTGTATATGTACCTCTGTTTTTATTGAAGATAGGTTTTCCTGCGACTTTCCCCATTAGAAGGTCTCGAAGAAAGTTCTAAGTGTGAATAACGCTGGTCATATTACACTCGTGTAAAGCAGGTCAATAGTTGAAGTAGTTATATAACAGGTCGTAACGTGACATTAATTGGTCAAACTATTGTAAACTAATACTAAAGTTATTTTTAAGGTTTCACAGATTAGCCTTATGATGTGATTTATAATGATTTTGCTTTTGTGAACGTGTTGTATTACCAAAAAAAAAATATTGAAACGCAACAAACAAAGATACAAATTAACTTTCAGATCTCTATAGATAATGAGTAATGATTTTATAAAATAAGTGCCAAAATTGGTAGTAAGGTTCCATATTAACCATTCTGTTTTTTTTCAGGTAAATATTCGCTGATAAGTTGCAAAGAATAACTTTTCTATTGCAAATTAAGTAAACGAGTAAGCATGGGATACACTATACGAACCACAGAACAAATAAAACAATTTTGTTCTGTGGTAGAAACTCAAATTAACAATCGTCCAATATCAGCTATTTTTAATGTCCCCACTGCTGGAGCACAGGCCTTCCTTGTGGGTGGATATGGAAGACGGGTCATTATAACCAACCACGCCGGCCCAATGCTGATTGGTGGGTGTTAACGACTGCAAATGCACCCGGGGCCAACGATTTAATGTGCCTTCCGAAGCACGGAGGTGCTCGAGATAATACATTTTTGGTCACCCATCCCATGACCGACCCTTGCGAAAGTTGCTTTACCTCCGCAATCGCTGGACCAGGTTCTAAACCACTGTGCCCTACCGAGCCACTATATCGTCCAAACAAACGTCCTTAACAATAGTCCAAACAAACGTCCTTAACAAACGTCCAAAGATAGGAGTAATTTCTGTTTTATCAACATAAAATGGAATAAAATAATTTATCTTTTTATTACTGTTTATATGAGAATGTTATTAATTAAATATTTTTTTATTATTTACGATTATTTATTTATTATGTACGAGTATATATCATTCATTCATTCGTTTGATTTAAAAATACTAGAGGTGCCCATATTTTTTCTAAAGGAGATTGTGACCTAGCACAAATCTATGACTAAGAGATCGACATTTTGACCGTTAGACCCACCAAATATTAATCACTATAATAATTTTAGCTATCCTTGGCGATCGATCTTAAAACCTGCGACCGACTGCACCGCTGCTTATATAGACTTGCTTACAGTAATAAAAAAACTCTAGAATTAAACTCCAATCAATGGATTAAGTAACCGAATCTAATCATTTCCTGTGAGTAATCATTTTTTCTACTTTTAAATGTATTTTGATGAATCTGACATTAACCTTTACCTGCCGAGGTCATTTCAAATATATCGTTAAATATAATAATGGACAACATTAATTTTATTGTAACTCTACCTATTGTTATAAAGTTGGTTTTTTCTTTCGATTATGCATAATGGTCTATTCCCGTTGTCCACCATTAGTGGATATCGGGAAGTAATATATACAGGTTGTTTGGTAATTCTTACTTCCTTACTAATATTATAAATGCGAAAGTTTGTTTGTTTGTTTGTTACGCCTTCACGTTTAACTACTGAATCGATCATCATGAAATTTAACACACACGTTGTCAGGGGTACAGAGAAGGACATAGGGTACCTTTCATCCCGAAAAAAAGAACTGTTCCTGAGGGATAGCGAAAAAACATTTCCACGCAGAAGAAGTCGCGGGCGGCCGCTAGTAGCCTTATAAAGCCGAATATGGTGGATAGGGACCAAACTGAACAACTTTTACTATGGGAACAACTCTGGAAATCGCGAAAAAAATCGGCTGTTTCTTACAAAAATTAATAAAATATCAAAATGTATGAAACAGCTGATTTTTTTCGGGCGATTTCAGAGTTGGTCCCATAGTAAAAGTTGTTCAGTTTGATTGTCCCTATCCACCATATTCGGCTTTACAAGGCTATTACCAAACACCCTGTAGAAAAAAAAACCCGCTATCCCCAAGTGGTTTTTTTAAGCACAACGGGATAGTGCGTGTCCTTCACCTCGATGTTAAGTGACGATAAGACCGAAGGTAGAAGCGCACTACACCCAGAATCCTCATCACTGAGGAACTGGCTATCTTAACTGCCGGAACACAACAATTTTTAAATTGTTGTTATGGCGTCAGACTTAAAAAAGTGGTGGTAGCCAGCCAGGCGGACTTGAAATTACCTACCACAAACCAAACCGAGTGCAAATTGTACTCCCCCTGGGAATCGAACCCGGGACCCCTGGGTCTTACACGGGTGGGCGAACCACGTTTAAAATAAAAATTACAAATCTACTTTCAATGAGGTGGCGATTCGATTTTACAAGCGCTTGTCGATAAAAAGATCTAGTATAAATCGATCAGCAAATTGCCTGCCAAATATACCTACTCGTGTAAATATCACATTTGTGTTTTATTTTAATTTTTGTTTGAATATGAAATATTCTGTTCATAATTTTTTTATAAGTAATAGCTGTTAAATGCAATATTTCTGTTTGGAAAATTAATTGCAAAGAATTATTATTCTATAGAAAATTAAAATTATCATTATTGAAACTTATTTAGTAGTAATTTTGTTAAATTTTTCCCTACTCTACAAGAAGATGTTTTACAGATCCCGGCGTAGTTTTATTATCAAACCTGACAGATAACTTATTTTTCAATTTCTGTACCTTTTTTCTAAATTAAACTGAAAGATTGATGATTTGGATACATAGCACGAACATTTATCGCGAACAAAAACATCTGTGAAAAAATCTCTATAAAATAATTTCTATGGAAAATCTCACTTCGTTTTACGGCAGTAGATAGCACTGTACAAAATTCCCATACAAAATTACTCTATTGAGTTTTGGGTAAAGGTTCTTTGACTCTTATATGTTCGCTTTAAGGATACTGATGACCGGAACCAGTAAATCTAGCAGCAAACCTAATAAGACCAATACCGTCTTTACCATAAGGGTAAACAAGGCCCACATAAATAAACAAATAAACATCCTCAGGGGGGCCCCGAAGTACCGACAAGAATCTCTCACATTTACTTTTCGTAAAAAATAATTGTCGGGCACATACAGTTTATTCACAAAAAAAAGATAAAATAATCGAAATAATTCGTACACCGTCTTTTGTCAACGATTTTAATATTTTTTATAGTAGAAAATATTAGTTTAATTCTATCACCATTGACTACACCGGTAACCAATTTACCTGTTTGCTTCCTACTTATAAGACTTAAAAAACATTTTTTTACTTTCCCCAATTATTGTGTGCTGCTTGGGCACCAAGCAAGGCCAAGGGTTTAAGACGGCCTTGATTATGCGAATACATAATAAATAATTAAACAAAAGTTAAAGGGTAGGTAAAAAAAAAACAAAGGCATGTTTTCACGGCAATTATGCTTCACGTAGGAACATTCACTTCTGTGATTCACAAACACTTCCACCAAACAAATCGCTTTTAATTTATTTATTAACACTTGAATAATTTCGTTTAATTAAGAACCGTCGGGACGTAATTGCCCCCCGAGTTTTACCCCCAATTTTAAGGGAACTTTTCCCTTTTGTCGGGTAACCGGGTAGCTGACAATGCATGTTTGGAACTTTGCAAGAGCAATTTATTTTTTTTAAAGGGGAAATTACTTTCCCTAGCTAAGGGATCCATTGTTTTGCACCTTCTGTTACGGTTAAAAGGGGCGAAATATTGTTATTGTTGGAGTTTGCTCAGAATGGATAACGAGACGATTACGCTCGTACTTTTATGTAATGAAGGTTTTTTGCTCGTTAATTTCAATATTTGTCGATTATTACGGTGTCGGATCGGATACCTACTGTTTTGCATTTGCCGCCTGTTCTATCTGTTTATTTTTTAAATTCACCCATTATTGGGAAGTAAAAGGAACCTATGTCCACACAGCCATCATTTATGTATTATTTTCTTAGATTGCGGGTGTATGGTATTTTAATGTTTTGTGGAGTATTTGGCTCGGTCTTTTCTACCTAGTGTGTGTAGCATTCATTTGTTTTGACGTTTGCAACTAACCAATGTAAATCTTGCTAAAGTAGCTTGGAATTCGTCCAAGTAAAGTAGGTACTCCAAGATAAATAGGCATCTGAAAACATCGGAAACAATCGTCTACATATTACATAACAAAGACAATTAACAAAAAGTATATTGGCCCTAAAAGTCATTTACAATTTCAAATTTATTACAATAAAATAAATGTCAGCGTCATTTCTAAGAAAAGCAAAAATACGATGCCTATTCTTTATCTTGACGTACTGTAATTGATGTTTTACAATGAAAAATAGGTTTATAATATTTCTGTACGTGTTTGTTCACATCAAAGTCATTCAAAAATCCATAAACTTTCTATAGAGTTGATAGTGGAAAATTATTTATAGCATTATTCCTTGTCTGTTTCTAAGGACTTTACTTTTAATCTTCTCTGTAGTCTAGTGGTTTACCTACCCATGTAACACATAAGGGTTCCGGGTTCGATTCCCAGGAGGAGGTTACATTATACTCGGTTTTGTTGGTAGTAGTGCTTATTTTAAGTCCGCCTGGCTAGCTACCACCATCTTATCTAAGTTTGTCGCCATAACAACAATTCAAAAATTGATGTGTTCCGGCAGTTAGAGGTAAGATAGCCAGTTCCTCAGTGATGAGGATTCCGGGCGTAGTGCGCTTCCACCTTCGGCCTTATCGTCACTTAACTTATCAGGTGGTGTAACGGTTTTCTCCCACAGGGCGACTATTGAGAGTTAAAGGGTGAGCGTTCGGTGTTATAGTTTAAGCTCAAGTGAAATGCGGCTTACTCAGTTAGGTTTGAGCATGTTCAGGGAGTCGGCTCTTCCGCACCTGGAGTACAGCGTATTGTAATTTATAGAAGATAAGGGCGCCTTATACGCTGCAGCAAGCGATTTCAGAGATAAATAAAGAGAAAGATTGAATTTAAAGAATTACATTTATTTCTCAGAACAGTTTATCGTTTATTACATTTATCCCGCTTACGGTCAAAAGATTAACTTGTAAAACTTATCACTAAGTTAAGAAATATATTTAAAGTTACCGTACACACAGTTGGATGGTTGGTTACTGCTGAATTTCCACCATATAAGGGCTTTCCAAAGATGTCATCGGTGAGGTTTTCGTCTCTCTCTGGGTGTCAAGGCCGTTGATCAGTAAAACAACTTCCCATCTCGAGTAGGTACGGAACAGTGCAGGATGCTTGTAGTAAGAAGCGTTGTTCACCACTTCATATTGGCGATGGAAGATATGAGACAATCTCCATCATGATAAGTTGAGTGTAATTCAAGGTTTGATCACATCCAAAATGCGGCTGGTACTAAGGATTAGACCAGAAAACTAAAAAAGGCACTGTTAAACAGTGTTAAAACTTATGTACAGACATAAGAACAAAAAAAGAAAGGAAAAAAAAAACCCTGGAACAAAAGAAAACGCGATTTAGCACATGGCGGATCGATGTTCGCAATTCATAAAATGATATTATTTCCAAAAGGATTTCTTACCATGTTTACTGCATGGGTTTTAAAGATATTTTAAATTATAAAAATGGGCCGCAGCCCTACAAATTAAGACTCAAAAAAGGATAGTTTTGCTTCCATCACTTCATGGTTTGTAGCCAAAAAAAAAGACAAGAGAAAAGTGCATGATCATGTCATGTCAGACGATAAAAAAAAAGTTAACAGCTTCGGACACCTAGCGATTTGCCAAATCTCATAGTAAAACCATAGAAAAATCAAATAAGTAGGCCAACTCGAGCTGTGAGCGAGCGATAATAGCCTAAACACTGGCTGACTGGTAGGGCTGTCGCTTATAGTTTATTCAATCGTCAAAATGCATATGTAGGCAATCTTCATGTAAAACAATTTTCCCCTGTAGGGTAAGCATCAGGGATCTATAATTTTTTTTTTATTATTTTTGTACATAGACTAGGAGCTGTCTACAATGTTTAACAACAACCACAACTACAACCTACCTACTCAAGTTTATTGCTTATATACCTACCTAAGATTTAGTTTGATTTATACCAATTTCTACTTAAGTAATTGGTCCCTTCTTTTTGCGGTGGGGCATACTTATGGCCGAATACTCAAACAATAATTAACTTTGAGGGGCTCTCAAACGTCGTCCTGTCGCATGAAATGTCAAAGATATGACAAAGACAGCATGCTGTTTGAGAGCCCCTCAAAGTTAAGTAGCGTTTGAGTATTCGGCCATTAGTGAACTATTAAATCAAACCACAAATTGGTATCTGGTCAATCAAATTCGGAGCAGAACTAGGTATTTCCTAAACACTTTCAGATATTATAATATATCATTCTCGTCCAAAACGCTTACCAAGTTAGACGCGTACAACTATTTTGCAAATATATTCACCTAAGAAGCACTCTAAAATAAGCTGTATTCGCAACGGCACTTAATTGTTTTTCTACTACCAACTGCGCTGCGGCGTACGACCACTGGGAATTCGCAAGCTTGAGATTTCGCGCGGCAGTGGCGACATAGTACGAACGGCGGAAGAAACTGCAACAAGGCAAGTGTCGTCTTATTCACTCTTTGCACAGTACACGCAAAATTTTGAGATAACGCATAGCTAAATCTCACTAACCAACAATGTACTCGTCGCAACCTAACCTTCATGACGTTTCTGATGATAATCAAACAATAACAAACGTCAATATAAGAAATAAAAAGAGAACTCACGACTCTGTTGAAATTGCGGATTTGAGAGAATCACTTAAATCTTTTGAGAATGTTTTTCATACAGAAATTAAGGAGATGAAAAAAATGAATAGTCAGATACTTAATTCCAATGCTGAAATGTTGCAATTACTGCATGAGAATGCTGCTAACTTTAAACAACTAAACGAGAAAATAGTTACTCTTGAAAATTAACACGTTGCTGCTATGGATCGTATAGAAGAACTTGAAACTCAACTGAATGACTTACAAAAACACCGTAACAAAAACGTGATAGAGATAAGAAATGTGCCCAGGAGAGAAAAAGAAGATATTCAAGCAATGATGACCACTCTGAGTCAAAATCTAAAACTACCACCCGCAACCGACTTACTGCAGTGCCACAGAAGAGGGAAAAATAACTCACCTACCATTGTTGAATTCAAAAATACTCAAGACAAGGAAAGTATATTGCGGGCTGCCAAGACTTTCAATATTCAAAACAAAGACACTAAACTGAATACCAGCCATCTTGGACTCGGTGATGATAAACTACCTGTATATGTTTCGGAGGCTTTGACACCAACCAACAAGAAAATTCTGGCAGCTGCGCGCAATCTTGTAAAGGAAGGGCTTATTAAGTATTGCTGGACATCCCGTGGCAACATTTTGGTTCGGAAATCTGATGGTGAGGCTGCCCTGGTATTAAAATCAACCGTTCAAATTGAAGCATTACGCATTGCATGACTACTTAGTCATAGCTGTTGTTCTGTGGCTTGTAGATCACAGGTTTTTACAATTGCTTTTTTTATATTTTTTATAAGTTTCCTCTTTATTATTACTTGTCATCAATTGAGTCACTCTCAGCTTAAAGGCAACTTACTATATTCTATTGTTTTTATTTATCTCTCATATGCTAAACTCGTTATATATTCTTGTGAACATGCTTGCGATCTAATTTTAGTCCACTTATATCAACATACTGCCATTTTAGATGCCAATCATCAACTAAGCCTTAATCATGAGTATTTAAATATTCTTATTGACCATGGATAACGACCTAGAGCAGATTGCCACGGACGTTGATAGTATCAACGTTGGTGAATCGATCTTAGTTGATGATCCAAGTGCTTTTCAACAATATATTACTGATAATGGTAACTCTCTCAAGATTATCGTACAAAACATTAGAAGTCTTAATAAAAATTTTCATGACTTTGAAACGTTCATGGTGAGAACTAAAACTCAGTACGATATCATTATTCTTACTGAGTGTTGGCTTCAGAATTGTGATTTTATACCAGACTTAGACAGTTATAACTCCTTCTCCACAGCTAGACATATCAATCAGAATAGTGGGGTCGTTGTATATATTCGAAAAAATATTGTGGATGTCTCTGTTTATGAACCTTGTATTGATGATGCTGACTGTTTAGTGGTAAAAATTAGTAACAGCTATTCTCTGGTCTGTGTATACCGATCACCTTCATTTGTTTCCCACCTTAACTTTCAAAACTCATTGGATAACTTACTGCAAAATATAAAACAAACACCTAATATCTTTATGATCGGTGATATCAATATCGATATCAGTAAAAATAACGATGATAACAGATCGGATGAGTATATGGATTTTCTAGCATCGCATGGTTTATCACCCAGTCATAATTTACCCACACGTGGAACAAGTTGTCTTGATCATTGCTTTGTGAAGACAAAAAACAAAATTCTCACCCTTGTCTGTGAATCATCTGTTACTGATCACAGTCCAGTGTTTGTTGAAGCTTCATCAAATTCAAGTAGTCAAATTAAAAGTACACATTCTACTGTCTCAAAAATAGATTACGGTAAAGTTTTGCTTCTTCTACAGGAGACTGATTGGACTAGCTTATTAGATATCACTGATGTTAATACTGTCACTGCAACATTCATCGGTATTTTAAAAGAAATTCTGAACAAGTCATCTTACACTATAAATGTTCCTAATCGAAAACTAAGTCTTAAACCCTGGATGACTCCAGGATTACTTCGCTGTGTAAGATTTCGTGATGTCTTACATCAAAAACACAAAAAATCTCCAAACGATATAAATTTAAAAATAAAATACAAACGATATAGAAATCATTGCAATAACATACTTCACAACCTAAGAAAAGAACATGACACCTTAGAACTAGAACAAAATAAAAAGGACATAAAAAAGACATGGAAAACAATAAAACGTGTTTGCTTCTTAAATAAATCTAATAATTTAACTGATGTATCTAGTAATCTCCTTAAAATTAAAGACACTCCAAGTGAATCATTAAGTTCTGCAAATGATTACTTTGTAAATGTAGGACACAACCTTGCTGAAAAAGTTTTACAAACCTTAATAAAACCCAGATCGACTTGGTTAAACAATTTAAATGTAACGATGCACCTGTGGGATCATTTATGCTCTTACCAACAGATGAAATTGAAATAACTAAAATTATTGGTTCATTAAAAAACAAAAAATCCACTGGTTGGGATGGCGTATCTTCACATTTTATAAAGAGATTTGCTGGTATACTTGCTTTGCCTATTACTCACATATGCAATCTGAGTATCTCATCTGGTGTATTTCCTAAAGTGCTCAAAAAATCTGTTGTTGTACCCATATTTAAAAGCGGTGACGTTAACGAGGTATCAAATTATCGGCCCATATCGTTACTGCCAACTCTTGCGAAGATCTTAGAGAAGGTGATCAATATCAGGCTTGTAAATTACCTGGAATCTAATAACCTATTATCAAAAAACCAGTTTGGTTTTAGACGTATGAAATCTACTACGGATGCAGTTGATGGTTTGACTTCTCATGTGGCTAAGTGCCTAGATAGTAAACTCAAATGCCTGGGAGTTTTTCTAGATTTAGCCAAAGCATTCGACACCGTTTCGATGCCCTTGCTTCTTTGCAAACTCGAAGAAATTGGCGTTCGGGGTATCCCATTAGAACTATTTAAGGATTACTTGTCTGGCAGGTTACAATCCTTAAGAATTGGTGATTCATACAGTTCCGAACTGGCAATAAATTATGGCGTACCTCAAGGCTCTGTTCTCGGACCGACACTCTTTTTAATATATATAAATAATATTTGTAAGGCTGAACTGAACAATTGCAAAATAATTACATACGCGGACGATACTGTCTTACTATTTACTGGAAAGTCCTTAGAAGAAGTTAAATTGGATGCCGAGAGGGGCCTGCAACACATAATGAATCTATTAAATAATAATTTACTGACACTTAATTTATCGAAAACAAAATATTTAGTTTTTTCGATTAAATCATGGGAGGCACAATCTATATTGTTATCAAATTTTAATCTTAAAGTGCATACATGTCACAATGCTGGAACATGTAGTTGCTATGTTCTTTCCAAGGCTTCTAGTATCAAGTATCTGGGCATTTTGATCGATGATAATTTTAATTGGAAGAGTCATATAGATAGTTTGAAGTCTCGAATACGAAAACTCATACCGGTTTTCAAAAAACTTCGACACTTAGGTAGTGATCATGCCAATAAAACTGTTTATTTTAGTCTATGCCAGTCATTAATATGTTATGGAATATCATCATGGGGTGGTACATGCAAAACCACTTTATTGAAATTGGAAAGAGTCCAAAGAACTATTCTTAAAGTTATTCTCTTTAAACCTTTCAAATACTGCACAACAGATCTGTATAAAAAATTTCAAACACTAACTGTAAGACAATTATACATTAAGACAGCAGTCCTAAAACAACACTCCAACTTCCGTGATCATTTCTCAAATCGTAGACCATTCGACGTTTATAATGTCCCAGCTTGCAAAACAATCTTTGGCCAAAGGTTCTCTTATTTCTTGGGTCCTTTTTTGTATAATCGCATCAGTAAGCATATTACACTTGAAAACAAAACACGTTTCGTGTGTGAAAAGACACTTCGTGAGTATCTTAATGGTTATGACTATGAAAGGACGGAAAGCTTGTTCACAATTAGTAAGTAAATATATGTACATTTAGTATCATTACGTAGATTAACGCATAAAATTAATCTTATCGCATTAAACTAATCTATTTATCATTTAAATTCTAGTGCTAATATATATATTAATAAATATGCATGTATATATATATATATTTAAGATCATTGCCATTATTTATTTTGCTATGTGTGACTCTCTTGAAATAGGTACTTGAATTTCCGTATCTCTTTCTTAGTTAAGTCATAGTGTTGCATCTACTTTTTTTGCTTATACTATGTACGTAGTGTTAATTTAAGTCAGGTATCGTTTGTTACTGTTTGTCATTTCTCAACAAACTCAGTAGTGCAATCACCTTATAAAACTAATAAGCACCTGTACGAATTACCTTTTCTTTGTTTTATTATAATTATTGGTATAGAACTGTGATGCTACTGTTTATTGTGTAAATTATGATAACCTTAGAAACAGTTGCATTTCAATCGGTTTAAACTATTTATACCTACTGTGTTTTTTTTTAACCAGTTTTTATCACGGTGTATGAACTTATCTTAGACATAATGGAAGGGAATCATTTACCTACCTTGCTGTCACACAGTATTGTACTACGACGGGAGGTAACGGATGTTTTCGTTTTGTACCCTCAACACAAAAATGTAAGTTTTTTAAACTGTATTTTCATTAGTGTACAACTGTATATTATTATGCACAATAAAGATTATTATAGATTATTATATGTAATAGCTAACACATTATTTAATTATGTACGTTCCTACGTATGATATAGTAGGGTAGTAGATTAGATAGGTAGGCACTCACCGTTCTTGTTCGCTAGGTAATGGCCGGTATACATTTTGATTAGTGTTTAGTGCGAGTGGCTCGTTTAGTGTTTAGTGTTTAGCAAAAAACAATTACTTAACACTAAACAGAGACTGTCCGCACGTGTTTTTTGCTAATCACTAAACACTAAACGAGCCACTCGCACTAAACACTAATCAAAATGTATACCGACCGACCATAATGCGAAGAAAGACAATTCCGAATCAGACAAACTGCTATTTAGACATCCATAAACACTGCAATATTTTCTAGAGGTCATCTTCACGAATTTGTATTTAAAGGAGGTAAGTAGGTAGTGTACATGTACGGCGGAGCGTGCGTGAGCGGCTGAGCGCGGGCGGTATTAAGTACGACGCAGCCACGACTGACGCACCGCTATCACCTTTAAGTTGTGTCAGTGTGTGCGTGCGACGACGCATACGTACGGCCGCGCTCACATACAAACCGCGTTCGGGCGTATAATGAGTAAGACGACTTACTTATTTGATTTTACTATGGTAAAACGCTGAAAATACCAGAACGAGACTCAAATCGTGAATAATTTTATTTATAAGTTAATAGCAAGCGATAAAACTATTCAATTTAACATTTTTATCCAAAAATCATAATTTTGTAGTTAAAACTCTAAAAGCGATTACTAATCGATTGTCATCGATTACTAATCGATTAATCTATTAGAAGCGTTATGATCAGAAATTTATCTGTGACACGGTGCTTTGTTCCGTTTCATGTTTTTTAGAAGAAAGATACTGCAGAACTAATGTAGTTTAATTTACTTATTTAATTTTATATTCTTTTCTAAAAACACGAATAAACGAAAGTTGTTAATTAAGAAATAATGTTTGGATTACTAAGATTTCATCAAAACATCTCAAAGCGTTCGTGGAACGGAACGGGCAAAACGTCAAAATGAAGTGACAGATTGACCTTTCAACTAATGTCATTGAACTTAACCATTAAAAGTAAACAAATTATAAATTGTTTTCAGGAATTACTTAGATTACGTAAAAAAAAGTGTTACAGCACCGTTTTAGGTGGTAAGAATTATTTTATTTTAAAATTTAAAATTTTAAAATAAAATAATTCGAAGAAAAATTCCTCGGACAAAAGGGAAAAAAAAATTTCAACTTGTGACAAGGTTGAAACCATAAAATACTACAAAGAAAGTGTGTACCTAGCTACCTAGCAACTAGTGGATATCATTATTACCTAACAATACCTATACTACACCTACATAACTTAAACTGTTGTAGAAATAACTTATCACCTATCCGTGCGGCTAAGTCTATGTGATAAAAAGAAAACTAACTACTAATGTTGTTTCATGCAAAACAAAGACTGACTAACATGTAATGAGACAGACATAAAACCTACCAATTACTATGGTTATATTTGTTGGTTAAAATAGAATACCTAAATTTTATTTTCAGATAAA
This sequence comes from Agriphila tristella, assembly GCA_928269145.1. Taxonomy (NCBI): domain Eukaryota; kingdom Metazoa; phylum Arthropoda; class Insecta; order Lepidoptera; family Crambidae; genus Agriphila; species Agriphila tristella. Next base: position 22,928,366 of record OV743442.1, read on the forward strand.
AGTACTAGTGTTAATAAACGTATTTTACTGATTTGTTGTTTATTTACAAAGAGGTAAGTGATGAAGTATCACCTTCATTCAGAGATATGAATGAGATTTAGTTACTGGACACTCTGTTGGTATACAAAGAGATGACCAAACATTAAAGTTTAAAGATTAAAACTTATTTATATGGATAGGAAAATTAATTTCCAAGCTTAGAGTAATATGTACTAGAATAGACATACTATTTAAATAGATTATTAATAAAGAAAATTATTCCTTTCTTAGGGAATAAAGAGATACTTATAAGACAAAGTATTTTAAGTTGAAGTTAAGACTTCAATGTGAATAACATAAAACTAAGTTTAACTATTAGAGAGATTAATAACTAGGAGAATGAACGCAATGTTATGACAAGGTTCTATTCTTTATTATTATTGTTACCACACAATAAGAAAGTTTTAGAGAAATGTGTTTCTTAGTCAGAAACAGAATCACCAGGGCGTACAATATCTGTTATATGCCACCGGCCAAGAAATTTCCCCGATAAGGATTTTAAACCATATACCAAGGGTGAATATTTTTCAGAAATGACACATTTTTCAAATTTAGGGGCTAATTTAGCAGAGAAGTGTTTTGCAGCATTTGATTGAGGAAAACATCTTTTAAAAACAAATTGCCCTACTTTAAGTTCAACATGCCGTTTACGCAGGTTATAATAATAAGAGTTTTTATTATGTGCCTTTTTAAGGTTATTTTTGACTTTTTCAAAGATAGATTTTAGCTCTTTTAATGAATCAGAGAATGAGTAAGTATGATCAATGGAGATGTTAGCACTGTCTATGGGTTGGTCAAGGTTATAAAATGAACCATCCAATATCATTTCCCTACCATGTAATAGATAGAAAGGGGTATATTTGGTACCTTCATGAACAGAAGTGTTAAGAGCACATTGCACCTCAGATATGTTCTTATCCCAATTTCGATGATCAGAACGCACATAGGAAGCAATGGATCTAACAATTTCACGGTTTACCCTCTCAGTTTGGTTAGTTTGGGGGTGATATACTGGATTGTAAAATAAGTGAGGAATCTGATATTTACTGATCAATTCTCTAAATTCTTTAGCTATAAATTGTGGACCATTATCTACATAAACATATTTCGGCACACCATGTACTAGGAATATGCCTTTTTCCATACATTTGACCACATTTTTGGCAGTCACAGTTCTCAAAGGAAAAACAGTCACATATTTACTAAAGTAGTCACAACATACTAGTAAATATTTGTTTTGAGAATAAGAAGGTGGAAAAGGTCCAAGAATGTCGCAAGATAAGGCTTCTCCTGGTTGAGATACACATTTAGGATTTCCCATTAAACCAGCAGGTTTGACATTTAGAGGCTTGTAACAGTTGCATATGTCACAAGATTTAACATAGTTTTTAACATCTTGAAAGAGAGATGGCCAAAAGAACCAATTAGAAATCTTTTTATGAGTTTTTGCAACACCAAAATGACCAGCAGTTGGATCATCATGATACTTTTGTAAGATTTCAAGACGTTTTTCAGAAGGAATTATTTGTTTCCATTCAAATTGAGAAACAGAATTATATTTATTTTTAGAAAGTCTATATAGCTTATTATTTTCAATTTTATAATTAGGATACCTAGATGGAGTTTTAGAGCATTTTTCATAAAGAGATTTGTACCACTCATCAGAAGTTGACTGAGTGTCAAATATGGAATTAATTTTAATACTGGATAAATGATCAGAAATGATAGGTTCTTTACCCTTTCTATGAATAATTTCAAAGTTATAATGACTGAGAATTGAGGCCCATCTTTTAAGACGACCAATAGGGTTTTTAAGATTGGAAAGCCAAAGTAATGAAGAATGGTCAGTAATAATAAAACATTTTTTACCTTTTATGTAAGAATGGTACTGTTCTAAAGCATAGATCACCGCTAGTATTTCTCTATGAGTGACTGAGTAATTTATTTCCCGCGCATCAAGAGTGCGGCTGCAGTAAGCAATGGGATGGTCAACATTGTCAATCTTTTGTGTAAGTACAGCACCTATGGCGTAAGAAGAAGCATCAGTATGTATGTTGAAAGGTAAATCATAATTAGGACATTTCAGTATTGGTGCAGAGACCAATGCTGTTTTAAGTTTATTGAAAGCTTCATCAGCTTCAGATGACCATGTAAAAGGAATCTTTTTGCTAGTTAAGCGAGATAAAGGACGAGATATTTTAGAAAAATTGTCTATGAACCGACGATACCAACCGGCCAGACTAAGAAATTTTTTGATGTCTTTTACATCTTTAGGAATAGGAAAGTTTAAAATGTCCTTTTCGGTATGAATGGTATTAAACAAAGATTTTATCTCATCAATTTGCTTCTGTTGTTCAGAGGTTAAAGAATCAAAGGTATTGTTATCAGAAGGATTAGAGAAAATTGACAAACTATTTTTATTTTCTAGTTGACAATCATTTTTAAATATATCAGGAGCTAAGTTGAAAGCTTTCCAAAAATTAATTCCAAAATGTATAGGAATATTTATTTCTGGTTGAATAATAAATTTAAGAATTTTCACCTCATTTTTATAAGAAATGGGCAGTAACATATATTCATTACAGATTAATTCCTGTCCGCTGGCAACACTTAACCTTATTGGAATATCCAATTTATAAGACGGAATACCAATATCTAAAAATAAAGAATGGCAGTTATTACCTAAGACAGAACAAGAAGCACCGCAGTCTAACAAACCCTTAACTTTAAGGCCAAGTACTTCAACGGATAAATAAGGTCGGTAGTCATCAGACGGAGGTTCAAAATATGTCTCTTCTGTAGTGGGATGTTTGGGACTACTTTTGGAACATGAGGAGACAGAGCCTATTAGTTTTTTGGCACATTACACTTAGTGCACTCCGGAGTCTTAACACCTTTGTTACCACATTTGAAGCAAACTAGTTCTCTAGACTTCAGGCATTTGTTAGTGTTGTGGTTATTCATTCCACAGCGGAAACAATGTAAAGATTTATTATTTTTAGAGTTTAAAGAGGCAATTGGTTTTGGTTTTGAATTTCCAAAATTAGTATTTAGTTGTCTGGGAGTAGAATTCCTAGATTTATTGGAATAAGTAAAGTCAGGAGCAAGTGAATCGTTTGTCAAAACCGGTTCTTTAAAATCAATGGCTTTTGCCTTCGCAAGTTCTAGTTTCTTGCAAACAAGTTTAAGATGGTCTATGGAAGTAATATCATGGAGAGCTAATTCCATGCTCTATTCGGGTCGAATATTCCTTAAGATGATATCAAGTTGTTCTTCATCGGAGAGGGTTTTCCTTAAACGAGAGAACATACCTACCATGATAGATAGAAAAACGACGATGGTTTCACTTTTTGCTTGGGTCCGTTGCCGAATCTCCACCAGCAATTTATGGTCCAAATCTGGGATGTCGAAGTCATCTCCTAGAGACTGGATCACGTCCTTGTAGCAAGAGAAATTGGTTTTATTCGCTCTGAACCAATACAACGCTGGACCTTCTAAGATATCTGGAAATCCATCAAAAATTATATCATTAGGAATTTTCCTAGCAACCCTAAGTTCTTCCAACCGAGTAATAAAGACACGGACACAAGTATCGCCGCGGTATTTTAAATTAAGAGAGTTCAAATTATAAGTTTTTGGAACCTGTTGAATACACATAGGGTTTTCAACATGATTCACTTCAGGAGTAGAATATGATTCACCCGCATCTTCGGGTTCATCTGCATCATTTTCCAGATGCATAAGAAGACAAATCAGAGAAGATTTAAGTTTAGCGATACCCTCTTCAGGATCACTAATTCTAGAGAGGCGACAAAGAATGTAATTGCAACGAGCTACTAAACGTTTTACCAAGCGTTCACTGGATGTTAAATCTTTACTACTCGCTTCTATTTCAGCAACCTTCGGCGTGCATACAGTTAATTCGGAAGCTTGGTCAATGACAAACTGATCAATAGCCTTTACACTACCACGTCGAGTAAGTTTGCAAGTATGACGTAAAAGTTTTCGCAAATCATCGGTTGATGATGTAGGTTCAGCTGGTAAATGACGTAATTTAAGTTCGTACACTAGTTCATCTTTGTGCAAGAATTCTATTGGACAACCGGCAGTTACAAAATCCATGTTGTACACTTTTAAATTATACAATAATAAAAATAAAGTTATTTGCTAAGACAAGTTTATCAGCTTGTAGCTTTAAAGTATCACAGTGTGATATAAGTTAGCTTAGTTAAGCTTAGAGTGAGCAAGTAGCCCTAAGAACAAAGTTTACAATTAACCATTATCTAGGTTATGTATTATTTTAGCTTAGACAGCTTAGAGTGAGTAGATAACTCAGAGACTTACATACAATTAACCGTTTGCATGGTTAAGTATTAAAAGTAAAAAGAATACAGCAAAGACATGCTATTACTTAACTAAGTATTATAAAAAAGATTCTACTTCTTGTTTCCAATACAAAAAGTTACACATTATGAGTTAAGTTTAACAGAAATGAAATTTAATATTTTCACTTAAAAGAAAGCTTTATTTTTCTCTGAAATCTCCAGGCCAAACGTTGGGAACGCCACTGTAACGGTTTTCTCCCACAGGGCGACTATTGAGAGTTAAAGGGTGAGCGTTCGGTGTTATAGTTTAAGCTCAAGTGAAATGCGGCTTACTCAGTTAGGTTTGAGCATGTTCAGGGAGTCGGCTCTTCCGCACCTGGAGTACAGCGTATTGTAATTTATAGAAGATAAGGGCGCCTTATACGCTGCAGCAAGCGATTTCAGAGATAAATAAAGAGAAAGATTGAATTTAAAGAATTACATTTATTTCTCAGAACAGTTTATCGTTTATTACATTTATCCCGCTTACGGTCAAAAGATTAACTTGTAAAACTTATCACTAAGTTAAGAAATATATTTAAAGTTACCGTACACACAGTTGGATGGTTGGTTACTGCTGAATTTCCACCATATAAGGGCTTTCCAAAGATGTCATCGGTGAGGTTTTCGTCTCTCTCTGGGTGTCAAGGCCGTTGATCAGTAAAACAACTTCCCATCTCGAGTAGGTACGGAACAGTGCAGGATGCTTGTAGTAAGAAGCGTTGTTCACCACTTCATATTGGCGATGGAAGATATGAGACAATCTCCATCATGATAAGTTGAGTGTAATTCAAGGTTTGATCACATCCAAAATGCGGCTGGTACTAAGGATTAGACCAGAAAACTAAAAAAGGCACTGTTAAACAGTGTTAAAACTTATGTACAGACATAAGAACAAAAAAAGAAAGGAAAAAAAAAACCCTGGAACAAAAGAAAACGCGATTTAGCACATGGCGGATCGATGTTCGCAATTCATAAAATGATATTATTTCCAAAAGGATTTCTTACCATGTTTACTGCATGGGTTTTAAAGATATTTTAAATTATAAAAATGGGCCGCAGCCCTACAAATTAAGACTCAAAAAAGGATAGTTTTGCTTCCATCACTTCATGGTTTGTAGCCAAAAAAAAAGACAAGAGAAAAGTGCATGATCATGTCATGTCAGACGATAAAAAAAAGTTAACAGCTTCGGACACCTAGCGATTTGCCAAATCTCATAGTAAAACGCTGAAAATACCAGAACGAGACTCAAATCGTGAATAATTTTATTTATAAGTTAATAGCAAGCGATAAAACTATTCAATTTAACATTTTTATCCAAAAATCATAATTTTGTAGTTAAAACTCTAAAAGCGATTACTAATCGATTGTCATCGATTACTAATCGATTAATCTATTAGAAGCGTTATGATCAGAAATTTATCTGTGACACGGTGCTTTGTTCCGTTTCATGTTTTTTAGAAGAAAGATACTGCAGAACTAATGTAGTTTAATTTACTTATTTAATTTTATATTCTTTTCTAAAAACACGAATAAACGAAAGTTGTTAATTAAGAAATAATGTTTGGATTACTAAGATTTCATCAAAACATCTCAAAGCGTTCGTGGAACGGAACGGGCAAAACGTCAAAATGAAGTGACAGATTGACCTTTCAACTAATGTCATTGAACTTAACCATTAAAAGTAAACAAATTATAAATTGTTTTCAGGAATTACTTAGATTACGTAAAAAAAAGTGTTACAGTGGGCTGAAGGCAAAGCACTATACCTGTAGTGTGGTGCATTAAAAAATCATGAAGTAAAAAAAAACACTTTCTTATTTCCATGTATTTACTTACATAGATATACGACTATGAAATAAAAAATTGTTGAATATATTCTGCCTGAACTGATCAGATTCTGGTACCACTTATGTGCCACTTATAATCACATTTCAGGAATATAACTTGCAAATGGAGTTTCCGTGTTCACAAAGATAATCTTATTAGCCGACGCAATCCGAAATAATGATGGGGATGATATAAATGCTAAACAAAACAAGGGTAAATTATATTATGTTATGGAACAGTTTCGCTTTATATTATTTAGAGTTTTATCTGTCTTATTAAGGTTGACGTTCTTCTTGTCAGTTGAATAAATCTGGAACGAGTAGGAAAATATAGACGATTTACTAATAAGTGCCTAATTATTAAGTTTATTTGAATAAAGAAATTTTGACTTTGATTTAAAATAGCTGTCTGTTATTAAAGTTCAATTTCGACTGCCGCGACAAACAGTATCGAATCTGAAAAATTTCGATTTCCATATTATTAATAGAATAAACTATGTCGGGATTTAAAGCATGTACTTACCTGTTTATTTTTGAGACTCTGATATTGCGGCGCAGTTGCATGCGCCATGATCACGGAAGAACTGTCGATTGTTGCGTGCGGGTACATGTTATTGGCAGACGAATCGGTCTACCCTCCGTCTAGTTCTTTTATTATTACGTTACCGGTATAAAAGAACTAGACGGAGGGTAGACCGATTTGTCTGCCAATAACATCTACCCGCACGCAACAATCGACAGTTCTTCCGTGATCATGGCGCATGTAACTGCGTCGAAATATCGGAGTCTCAAAAATAAACAGGTACATGGTGTAAATCCCGACATAGTTTATTCTATTAACGTCAATAATCATGGAAATTTAAAACAATATATTCCATATTATTATACCACGGCATCGTCCGCATGAAATTCAATTTTACAGGGAATTTTGGCGATAAGTAACTTTTGTATCTTGTCAATGAAACATTTTTTAAATCAAAAGAGTTGTTTTGGAAATTACCTACCTTCTACATTCAATTAAATATACTAAATTTACCTCATTATAATATTAATACAGCTGTATTATCTACTCGTAATGTAATTATTGTAATACATACCCAATAAAGAGTTTTCTGTGTTTATAGACCGAGAGTCATTGTGAAATGAAGCGTGAAAATTTATTGTATTTTGGTTGTTTAAGTTGAATTCGTACAAAAACATTGTGTTATACAGCTTTATATACAATTTTCAATTTGCCTTACTTCCATTACCTATTTTTGGTTGAAATTTTTTTTATTTATACCTACTTTTAGACTTAGAATAATTACACCTAGAACGATAATTCCCTGCTCGCGCGCTGTAAAAAGTAAGTGAGGCAACTAAAAACGGCGCCATTTTCAGACTTTTATTATCCATTATTACATAATCATACCTAATAAGTACAAAACAGTTTCAATTTCCCTACCTTAAAGAGATTAATTATTATATTTTTGGACAAACCACATTGGACGGATCGGGCTGAAATTTGACATCGAAAAGTATTTTTTATTCTTTATAACAATATAATATAGAAACCGTAACTTTAAAAATGTGGGCATAAATAATATAATCCAAAAGTAAGGAAACAGTTTTTATTTTTTTATTCCGGACAAAAAAATAAAAATGGCGTAGGCGTCATTTTTTTTTATTCCCATTAGAAATGGAATTCCACGCGGACGAAGTCGCAGGCGAAAGCTATTATGATTTATTTCATAAAAATACCTACTTTAGAACTTCTGAAAGCACGTTTTATCCTTAAAAACCACATGAACAAAGTCGAAAACGCAAAGCTAACATTATGAAAATCCTTACAAAGTTCAAGAAACACTTTGTTAAATATTTACGTTAAAACTTAACGTTTCCTTTCGGTGCGTTTCTAACGCAATATTGGTTTATTTATTTACTTTAGTAACTTTGTTTATGTACGAACACCATTTTGTTTATTTTTGGCCGAAAACGTTTTGTTTATAGCCTATGTGTTTGGTAAACATTTCCGTTAACAGATAAGTGTGTACATAACTAATGCCTATACTTAAACGCTTAATTTTCAATATAAAGATCTACAGTTATCGAAACAGCTGACAGATTCAAAAGTGTTCGTTCGCTCAGTAGTCGAAATTCGACGCGGAGACGCATTTTTGAATCATTCGAAATGAATCTTAAATTCATGTACGAAAGCAAAACGTACACGAAATCAATTTCGATTGCTCCCAATTTTACGTATTTTTTAAACAATAGTTAATGAGTGTTGCCCTAAAACTCGAAACTTAACATTTTTCATTTCACGTAGAAAAAATAAAAACCGGAAAGCCATCACTCATTGATTTTAAAAACCGGTATTGAGTTACGGGGGAACGGATCGTAAATTAAAAAGTTATAATGTCATTGTCTGTCAGTCATTTGATTTTGATATTTCTCTCTCTCTCACGTCATTTCTACTGGTAGAATATCGAAAACGAGTGGGTCGGACCACTCGTTGCAAAATTCACGAGTGTGAATATTAAAAAATAGCGATTTTAGGGATTTTCATACGAATCTTGCGATTTCATATATGATTTGGAATTCTAATGATTCAAAAATAGGGCCCCAGAATTATTGATGAGAAAAACATTACTTTTTGTGCAGTCTCTCTGTTTTTTGGGCAGTCGTGTAAAAAGTCACATATCGGTTGACGGTTGACGGCAAAAAAGGTACGGACTATTCTCTCTTTGCTTATAATGCGATTAAAATGACAAATAGACAGTGATCCGCTGTAATTCACTCAAGAATTTATGGCAAAGTAAAAATTTTACAGATTAAATACTTACGTCGTTTTGTACCGCAAGCGCTCTGAAGTTAGTCACGTCCGTTGACATTATTAAATTAGTGTCATTGTATGAATCTTTTACTAAAAAATATTGAGGTAAATAACAAAAATTAAAAGACTACCTTACAACCATACATATTACTACCTCTACCTTATCTATGTTTACGTGATCACTTATTTTTCTGCCCACATCATTGTTATTGAATGTAACCAAAAATCTTTCTAGTACTGATACCCTCAAGTTTGCTACTTAAGTGAAAAACTACTCAGCGCCCAAACCCCGGTAGTTACATCACTTGGTTAAGTGCCGTTAGTGAGTAAACACGCCGCACGTGCACGACACGGCGACCGAATGAAACACTTTCTTTGTTTCGTGTATGGTGCATGTTTATAGCGGCTGGCGATTCATGAATATGAAAGCTGGTATGAATACCTCTTTTTTAACGGACTTCAAAGAAAAGAAGGTTTAAAATTCGATTGGACCGATTTGGAAAATTCTTTTTTTTTTATTTCAAAAAATCTACTTCCAGGATTGGTCCCATTTATTTGAAATCTTGAAATCGTTTCGGTATTTTTCAGGAAATCCTGAAAATACTGTCATTATTTTGTTCAGAAACACTTGGGTTGTTTTTAAACCAATTTGTTTATTGGATGAGTAAAAAATCAGAATGTTGAGTTTGAGTCTGAGTGACTTAAAATAGAAATGATATTAGTAATAGGGACTTTGTTAACGAATAAAACTCATCGTTTTGAGCCGCTTTTATACGTATTAAGAAGTACTGAAATGATAGTAGGAAATTATGCAATTACCTGTCTTTGTTGTCTGTGGTTCTTTATTTAATAGTTAATCTGGGCAACAGCGTCGCTTAACAAGTTAGCAACAAAATTCGTGTGCGCACGTATCGCCCCTGCACGAACTAAACGTATGTTTTGACGAGTGCGGCGTACAAGTGATTTTAACCTTAGGAGTGGTTAAGCGACGCTGTTGGCGCATTGTACATTTTACAAGAGATGCACATTTTCCGAATTGTTCATTATGCTACGTAAAGTAGTTTATATTCCCTCTAAGTTGATTTACTTTTATCAATTGTTCTTCTGGTGCTATAAAGAAAAGCCTATCTCAGCAGTGAAGGATGATAAAGTCACTTGATAGGCCTGTGATTTGTACCACACGTTAATATGTGCTTGTCACGCGATACACTTACCCTAATTGAAAATATATCGGCCATATCACACAGTTAACAAATATAAATAGTACTTAGGGCTTATTTCGAGTCCGCCTGACCAACTACCACCATCGTACCTAAGTCTGACGCCATAACAACAATTTAGAAATTGTTGTGTTCCAGCAGTTAGAGGTAAGATAGCCAGTTCTATGACGATTCCGGGTGCATATAGTCCGCTTCCACCTTCGGCCTTATCGTCACTTAACATCAGGTGAGGTGACGGCCAAGCATTATCTCGTTGTGCATAAAAAAACGATCTTCTTAAATCTTGACTTGAAATATCATTAATACTGGCCGCTTTTAAAAAGTTAATAATGAAATATAATATGCAATGCGAATCGGCAATATTGTTTTGCGGAAATATAAGAAGACTAAAAAAATTCACAGATTTTGCAGTCCCCGCAAGAATTCCAAATCTAAAGGGACCACCTACAGGTCACAATTATTAACCGATTTTCAAAATAATTCCGCCATTTGGTAGCTAAACTAATACCCTAGGACCCTTTTTCCATTTTTTCTTAAGTCAGTTTTTTTCCCGAAATATTTACAATTTAGTAAACAAACACCCCCCAAAAAACCCGGAATGTTTGAAAATTTGCAAAATTTAAAAAAAAATGACCAGTAGATTTTCAAAATTCAAACCTTCACACGTGTCTCGATAAATTTCTAAACTTTTGGTACTATTTCCATCTCGATCCTCCCAAAATCCTTGAAGATATGGGCAACAGTACGTCTCAGGCGATTTGCATCTGATAACCATTTTCAATGGTAAAACCCTCTTCATATTATGAGTTTCGTGCGGCATTTTCTTATAGAATACGGGAAACGTTTTTCAACTACTATCAAAACACACCGTATAAAATCATCGATCAATAATCTACCTAATTCCTCATACGTTTAACCTATATATATTTATTATACATAGGAAAATAGTCTTAAAAGCCATGTGACAGGACTCAAATTTACGTGTTCGTATTCTTATTATGGCTAGCTTTCCATCCATCATTATTAATGTTCGTAAATCTATCATACAAGAATTTGTATTATGACTTCATTAATTTGGCACTAGATTTATAGGGTACAGAATGGTTTGATTTATAGCAAGATAAGATTAGATGGAAATATTTTTCAGCATTTTCTGTTGGCTTAGTTGGCCGAGTAACTAGGTCATAAAAGTGCCTTCTTTAAGTTAGTTTTAACTAAGGCACTTTCAACGTTTCGCGTTTTTTCTTAAAATCAAAAAATGAAAACAATAAATTTTACTGAAAACAAACTGTATTTATATAAAAGCATGTTTTTAAAACAGACTAAACAGTGTAAAATGTTTTCTCTTCCGTAAAGATTTATAACTGCATACAGAAGTTTTTTATTTTTTTTTAAACACAAAATACAGTATTTTTTTACCTACTAACAAGCTCTAAACAATGATACCCCACACGTTTGGTAAACATTTTTTTCACGACATCTCTTTGATTTATTCCGTCAATGTCGAACAATTTGACTCGTGCGAAATACGTTAATATATGCGCGCCAGTAACTTGACTGTCCTTTTGCATGCAATGCAGGCTAGTTAATATTCATGCTTTTATTATCCAACTATAAAACTGTTGCGTCACTCACTTGTTACGTATTTTAAACTATTCCTAGTGCTGCTTTTCCAGTACTTTTTATTCATGTTACTTTTTATTCAAGATATGGTGTTTGGCAATTGCCATTTTTTGGTGAGCTGTCGTTCAAAGTGATGCATAAAAGAATACTCAAACATGGCTTATATATTAATAGAAAGTAGTACTTAAGTCTAGCAAATTCCTAGTCAACAGTGACAAAAAAAAATTTCACTTATTTTCAAAATTTTCAAATATTTCACGAATTTTATCAAAAATACGATTCATGTTTTATACCAGTTCACTTCTAGTCATCGATAATGTATACATAGTAGTGTATTATCAATAATGTATATATAGTAGTGTATTATGTCATCTGTGCACTTAAGTTACTGAATGTGTGTTAAAAAAACATCTCAGTCTTTTGATAAACACATCACTGGCTGTTTTATCAACAACCGAAGTGCTTTAAAGTGGAAAAGTTTTCACTCCACGATAGTTTTCAAGATGTTGTTTGCATTCGCTTGCACTATTTCAACAAATAACTACTTAGTTTTCTTGTGTACTAAAGTTATGATACTTTTTAGTTTGTATCTTTCTATTCGAATTCAGTTGAAAATAGAAAAATAGATACCTACCTAAAGAAATAACTTTTATTTTTTATTTATTCTTCTAAGTCCAGTAACAACAAAAAAACCGGCCAACTTCGTGTCGGACCACGCGCCCTAGGGTTCCGTAGTTACCTTATAACATACGACATTTCATACCACTATTATTTTTCGTCTGCAAAAATAACTTTGTTTTTCACAGTGTTGGTATGAATGACAAAGTTATATTTGCGGTTTTGGAAAATGTGCTATATTCTCAAAAACTAGTTATTATATTTCGTTCAAACCAATTTTCGTTGAAAGTGTTTATTGAGATCTACAGCATATATTTTTTTCAAATTTTTCACTGTCTTATTTCAAAAGTTAGAGGGGGGGGGGACACACATTTTACCACTTTGGCAGTGTTTATCTTTCAAACGGTTGACTTTGAAAAAAAATCGACTTAGAAACCTCAATGCCATTTTTAAAGACCTATCTATAGACACTCCACAAGTATTGGTTTGAAGAAAAATTTTTTTTTCAGTTTCAGTTCCATGTATGGGGAGCCCCCCCTTAATCTTTTATTTTCGTGTTAAATTCGTTAAGCGGTTAACAGAATACATCTACATACCAAGTTTCAACTGTGTAATCTTGATACGTTCGGAATAAAGTGGCTGTGACATACGGACGGACAGACAGACAGACAGACAGACATGACGAATCTATAAGGGTTCCGTTTTTTGCCGTTTAGGCTACGGAACCCTAAAAACGACTTGCTAGTTTGTCTTATGACGAATAAAATGAAATACAATCATTATTGCCTTATTCCTATCGATCGACGATTGATCGAAAGATCTGTCACTAGTTACTCACGATTGCGACATGATAACCTACAAAGAAATCCGAATTTGGTCGCACGATGTCGCACCAAATGTCACGATTGGACCCTCCTTGAATAGGGGTCAGATGTCATTTCAATACAATTTAACTTTTTCCGTAGATAGACAGCCAGAACGCCTTTTTCTGACTAACGTCAAATAAACCAGGGCAGAAACCTATTTTAGTAATACATACACATTATTTAGCTTTTTTATGAGGCCTTACTAGATGGTGTTGATGGTCAAGTGAAGTGTCGAAAAAATAAACGCCCTGTGCTTAAAAAAAGTTTTCCTTTGTTTTCTACAGCTGTAGACACTTACCTTTTTATCAACGCCATCTATCGAGCCTACAGTTTTTTGTCACTTTGAAAAGCCCTCATTGACAGACATTAAGGCCTAGACCTTTGTAACCAGCCAAAAAATCATTTTTAGGGTTCCGTACCAAAATGGTAAAAAAGGAACCCTTATGGTGTGACTCAGTCTGTCTGTCTGTCTGTCACAGCTGGATATCTCGAGAACTACTAATGGTATCAACTTGAAATTTGGAATAGTTTAAGTTGACATTTGCCCAACTATTTTGCAAATAAATAAAAATAAAAATATCTTTTTTACAACAGGGGCTGAAAAGAGGTCTTAAAAATTTGAAGTGGGGCAACTAGGGCATGTGGGGTATCATATGAAAGAGCGTCGTTTGTACGTTTTCAATCATTTTTTCTTTTTTTCTTAGGCCGCATAGTTTTCGACTTATAATGAAAATTGTAAAAAAAAAAACCGTTCCCTTATCTCCGAAGTTTGCAAAGAGAAAAATCTGAAATAATTCTATGTGATAGCAATTTATTTAAAGATTACAGGAAAAATAAAACGATGTCTCAATATAGCACACTTTCTTAGAAATGATCAAATTTCTAAAAAAGTTAACATTAGTTCCACTATTGGTCAAGAGATGGCGCTGACCTAAAACTGTAATACTAATTTATTATTCTACTCTGCTGTGTGGTTTGCTGGTGCAATTATGTTTGTATGGAACCCTCAGTGCGTGAGTCCGACATGCTCTTGACCGATTATTTATTTTACAGATTCAGAGCGAAACATTTTTTTGCAGAAATAAATAAACCGTGGATGTTAAAACAAATATTTTTTATTTTTCGACAACATAAAAAGAAAAACGCTTTTTCATAAATCTTTTTTGCTAAATTCTTATCAGCTAAAACATGTTATGAATGACAAACTTAAATAAACAGTCACTAGTTTAAAGAGCACATAATAACAATTATCATCAATAACCTTCGTATTTCTTATCCCACTTAATAGCTCTAGTCCTTTGCTATTAAGTTGGCCACCCATCCCTTTTTATGCCCAATTACCTTTCTGTAATGTAAGCATTGCTATTTATACCGTCCATTTAAGTAATCTCCGTCATAAGTAAGGATTTGCAGATAAAATAATATTGTATGCCTTATTTCGTAAACATGTTTTTAATGCATCGTTTTAGAGATGTTTCTAGTGTGTAAATAAAAAAGGGAAGATTTGGGGATAAAGTTTATATTTAAAAAGAGCCTAAAATGTTTCTGTAGATGTTTATAGAAACTTTTCTAAATCTAATATCGTATTAATACTTTCTTTAGTTTTTTGCTCTAATTATTACTTACAGATGCAAACAGGTGTATTTTTTACCGACTTCATCAAAAGGAGGAGGTTCTCAATTCGATTGTATACTTTTTTTATCGTTGTTCGCACGTAGCTTCGTCATTTATGAACCGATTTTGATGATTCTTTTTCTTTTGTTCGATTGAGTTTTTTTTTTAAATCGGTTCAGTAGTTTTCAAGTAATCCTGAAAATACTATGATTTTGCATTAACTACCTTGACGACTTTGTTATTTATGAACCGAATTAGATGAAGTTATTTGTGTTGGAAAAGGGATACCTTTAGTGTAGTCTTTTTAACCGACTACAAAAAAAAATTAGTTTGACCTGTATATATTATGTATGTTTCTCCGAGATTATCTCACGTTTGGCTGAGCCGATTTTTCTACCTAATAATATATCTACACTACCTAATACAGAAGGTACTTACACTAAAAATAAAAAATATAAAAATTGATTAAAAAACAAAAAAACCGACTTCAAAAAACTTGCTTATTTTTTGCTTTTTAGAGGCAGGTATTTTGAAGTCGTTTTTTTGTTTTATAACAATTTTTTAACTTTTAGCTTGTATTGTATTACCTAGTAATTAATTTAATCTTGTTTTATTAAGGAGCCTTGGTTCTCAAAATATATTAAACGATTTTCCTAAAAACTACTTAACTATTTCCGCCACTTAGGTAAAGCCTCAACGACCTTTTTAATAAAATATGACTTCTTTCGTACAGAATACTAATTGTTCATGAATATAATATTGTTCATACTCGACTAAAACAGGGTCTTTTATTAGTGATACTTAGTAGTATCTCAAAAAACCGGCCAAGTGCGAGTTGGACTCGCGCACGAAGGGTTCCTTACCAAAAACGGCAAAAAATCACATTTGTTGTATGGGAGCCCCCCTTAAATATTTATTTTATTCTGTTTTCAGTATTTGTTGTTATAGCGGCAATAGAAATACATCATCTGTGAAAATTTCAACTGTCTAGCTATTACGGTTCATGAGATACAGCCTGGTGACAGACAGACAGACAGACGTACAGACAGACAGACAGACGGACAGCGGAGTCTTAGTAATAGGGTCCCGTTTTTACTCTTTGGGTACGGAACCCTAAAAAGGAAGTTACGCTAATACTAATTACTACTATGTTTTGTACGGATTGACGCGTTCGCAGCAAAAACTATTTTGTTTCCTTGTGTTTGTCGTCTAATGGATTTTTATTGTAACTTTTTTACATTGCTTAGAAAAACTAACAGTAAACGCTTGTGCAATGCAATTCATAGTAGGCGGTAAATAATACTATTTTATAAGTATTACCTTCACAGAGAGTTTCAAGAATAGTGATTCACGCAAATCATGCGAAATAACATCAAATTCAAAACGCCTGTAAAATAAAATGGCCCAAACATTTATAGCCATGCGATCTAACGATCTAAATAAAATATCGCTAATGTATATATAGTAAACGTAGAAAAAGTTTTAATACAAAAGTACTCCATAGAGGATTAACGAAAAACCATCATATTTAGTAGGTACCTATTTTAACCGTAAGGGCCAATTCGTCCTTCTTAACCGCCAAGTGACAAACAATAGATTTACAAATTGTGTCTGAATAAATGTATTAACCAATCGAGACCGAATGGTCAATAGTAGGCTGACGTCGGGTTCGTTCTTGTTCGGTCAAGTGTACATGAGATGCGCAAGAGTCTACTGTCGCATTGCACTGCTCAATGAGCGTTTCCTTCAGATTACTCAATGTTGGTAGTGACACCACACTGCTATTTTTTGTGAGACCTGTCCCGTTTTGAAATTGAATTGCTCGTTTCAGTTTTAATTTTCTTCATTTTATTTAGGAACTGGGCCCGTCCGTCCTCCTTATCCACCCATAAGGAAGGCCTGTGCCCCAGTAGTGGGGACATTAGAATGGCTGATGAACATTTAGGAACTTTGTTTAAAAAAAATGAGAGTTCCATCGCACCCAAATACAAATATTACAGACAGAACTGGGGCCCTATTTTTGAATCGCTCGACTGGCGTCGAGCGCTCGTTTCTACTCATTTTCGTTCGACAAATCAACTCAAATGTATGGGATGTCGAACGAAAATCAGTAGAAACGAGCGCTAGAATAGATAGAGCGATTCAAAAATTGGGTCCCAGAGCCAGTGCATATTATCATAATACCCTTATTGTTTATACTTACAAGCTAGGTTATAAAGCATCATGGACGCCTAATTCGGTTTCGTTTATTTCAAACTAGCGGCCGCCCGCGGTTTCACCCGCGTGGTTCCCGTTCCCGTGGGAATATCGGGATAAAACGTATCCTATGTTTTAATCTATGCTATCTACTATCTGTGTGCCAAATTCCAACCCAATCCGATCAGTAGTTTTTGCGTGATTGAGGAACAAACATCCAAACCCACAAACTTTCACATTTATAATAATAGTAGGATAAGTGTTTCAAATCCTACTAATATTATAAATGTGAAAGTTTGTGGGTTTGGATGTTTAGATGTTTGTTCCTCAATCATGCAATTGGACGACGGATTTGCTTAAAATTTGGCACACATATAGTACATAGTCTAGATTAAAACATAGGATACTTTTTATCCCGATATTCCCACGGGAACGGAAACCACGCGGGTGAAACCGCGGGCGGCCGCTAGTTATTAAATAAAATTAAATCTTTACCAATGTTTTAATGGCTAAATTAATGTATCTGATATTGTTAGCTGCTCATTTACTATAATGAGGCTCCTCAAAATTATAAAATAATCAGACAAAGTTTAAGTCCTTCAACTAACTTTTATCGACAATTAACTTATTGTCGAGACAAGTTAATATTTTTTCTATGAAACCCAAATCCTAATATCTTCAAAACCATGGTCCCACCAGAGTGTTAGTTACATTCTAGAACATTCCGGGTCTCAACCAATTTGCCCTCGTCGCTCGTCACGCCCTCTACTCGGCTTTAATTAAACCGATTACCCACTAGAGAGCCGGCTTATTAATAATTGGATAAACTTTTTCCCTCTATCTTATTATACGACGATAAGGAGGATTTACAGTCTGTAATCTATTAAGCCTGGGAACTTTCAAGTTGGTTATACATAGTACAGGCCCTTGAAAATGTTGAGCATACTTAGAACCTTTTAACCGCCTCTGTATTCTAGTGGTTCGCCCACCCGTATAAGACGCAGGGGTCCCGGATTCGATTCCCAGGAGGGATACGATACGATTTGTACTCCGTTTGGTTGGTGGTAGAGCTTATTTCAAGTCCGCCTGGCTAGCTACCACTGTCCTACCTAAGTCTGACGCCAAAACAACAATTTAAAATTGTTGTGTTCCGGCAGTTCAGAGGTAAGATAGCCAGTTCGTCAGTGATGAGGATTCTGGGTATGGTGTGCTTGCTACATAAGAGAACAGACAGCACCGGAAAGCCAGACTTAAATATGTTTTTACCATTGAAAATGGTTATCAGATGCAAATCTCCTGAGACGTATTTTGACCATATCTCCGAGGATTTTAAGAGGATCGTGATGGAAATAGTACCAAAAGTTGAGGAATTTATCGAGACACGTATGAACGTTTGAATTTTTTAAATCTACTGGTAACTTTTTATGAAATTTTGCAAAATTCCAAAAATTCCGGTTTTTTTGAGGGGTGTTTGTTTACTAAATTGTAAATATTTCAGAATAAAAACTGACTTAAGAAAAAATTAAAAAAGGGTATTAGTTTAGCTACCAAATGCCGAAATAATTTTGAAAATCGGTAAATAATTGTGACCTGTAGGTGGTCCCTTTAGATTTGGAATTCTAGAAAAACGGGTGTTTCCGTACATAAAAAGTTATGTAGCTTCTATGATTATTGACCGATCGTCATGGTAATAGTGTTAAAAGATGCAGAAGCAGACGAGGAGTGCATTCGTTGGAATTTTGAAAATCGGTTAATAATATTTCGGCTGCGTCGAGGCAGTCAGCGGGCGCTTTTGTGACACGAGGCGGAGCCGAGTGTCACAATCGTAAAAATAAATAGGTACTACCTAGGTAACTTTAAAAATATAATAGGATTTTGCATTTGATTTGAATTTAGTTTTTCGCAAATTTTTGTATTCATTTTCAATGCTCCGATTCTTGCGGGGACTGCAAAATCTGTGAATTTTTTACATATCTCTGCCATTAAAAATAAAACTGGCTTGACACAAATTTGTATTATTATTTATAAAAACTTTTTATATTTACAAAAACATAATCTTCTTGTACATTACTAAGTTCCATATTTTGTAGGCTTCCCTTTTTTCAATTACTGTTGTAAACAACTTAACTCTAAAGTAACTCCAGGTATAACAAAACACATCAAGCATACGAGTATTGTGTTGTGTTGTGATCCATATTGTTTTTCGCGCCAACCTTTGACATTCGACCGGACATCCTAATGCGGACACCTCACCGGACAGCCGATGTAAAGGGTCACTCGAGCCACCATTACATTCAGGAAAACAGATTTGGCCCGTTGCCAGGGTGACAGGTTGAGGGTTTAATAAAAACAACACTTTCTCGTGTCGTGTCACTTGCAAAAAGTATGTTTCATAAATATTTTTATCTTTTTTACTTGCAATATTTACAAAGAATCGTTGTTATATCTCTTATATCTATTTAAGTGGGTGTGTGTCCATATTTTTGAGAAAAAGTGTGTAGCGGGTCCAATGACCTCTGTGGTGTGATCGTCAATTTTGACGATTGAATTTGGAGTTTTAGCTTGAATTAATGCATTTGAGCTTAGGTAAGTTAATTTTGGTGATTTTTGTTGGCATTTTAAAGATCCCATATTTCGAAAATATCAAATTCGAGGCACTCGATTTTTTGTATGGCCATTTTATCATCTATAATATCAGCAAACCGCGCCGCCGTCTGGACCTTCAAGTGGCTAATAGGTAAGTAATAAGATTTTTGTAGCTTGTACGGTAGTATGTACGTACTTACATACATTAAAATATGTTGTATGTATAACATTACGAAACCTACTGCAAACACAGGATATCATATTGTTAGATCTTTGTTATAAATAAATAAAATACCCATTTCGTTGTATTATTATTTAAGTAATTTATCATTCTAAAGGTCACGGCTGAGTCATAAGTAAAGTCACCTCTTTATGTTGGTTTTTATTTATTCTAAGGCTTTTGTTAGAAGTTATTAGGTATTATTTGCAAAATCTATAGAAAAATATAAATAGTTTCTTTTTGGAAACAGTTCTTGAAAAGTATTTTTATTATTATTCAGAAGACCAACGGCTAATAAAGTGAGAAATTCCACATTCAACCGGTCAGTAAAAACCATACCACATTCAACCGGCAACTTAGATAGTAAGCTATAAAAACTATTATTTATGTTAATAAGTACATAGGGGAACCTATTTATTAAATAAATACACCATTATATAATTTTACCAAGATTACATAAATATGGAGAAGTTATGTTATTGTAGGTAGTGGCGAAAGATCCATACAAGCCAATTCCCATCGGCTTACCCAAAACCCCGTCGGTCCACTATCCAGATGAAGAACGGCTTACCTTCGCCATAATATCACCCCTCACTACTGGTAGATGTGTGAAGATCGTATGTCTTTTAAAGTTATATTAATAAACAGTGAGATTAAACTAAATATCTCTATAATTAATTATCTACACTCCCACACTTATAAAGTAGCTAACATAACAATAAAATTGAAAGCCAATTACAGGTCCACACCAATAGATTAATAAATGATATGGGATAACTATAGTAAGTGTACCTAATGGGTACACATCCTATTGACTGAATAATATCCTTGAGATTGTCGTTAAAATAAACATTATGTAACGCGCGAGCGTTGCATTAAATATTGCTTTGTTTAAGCAATCCGCTTCATAATTAAAATCCATAATATTATTTCAGGCACGATATGTGCCTGAAATAATATTATATAATAGTGATAACTAACAAAAGCTCGAATAGCAAAACTGTTTCTGTTAAAAAAAACTAACCGAAATTATATTTCCACGCATTTCATATTAAACAACTCTCTTAACCTAAGAGAATGTTATTGGAAACATAACACTTGTTTTAGTTCGTTTTGATTAATGTTAAATCTCACCGCATAAGAAAAAGGAAACAGAAACTATTAGTGATAACAAATAGCGCTGACTTGTCATTTCGGATTAAAATATCAATTATTTTATCTTGCTTATATCATCTTTCATTATTGTTTTTGCAGAAATCCATTATGGCAACCCTGATAAAGTCTTCCCCCTTTCTCTTGAAAGGGTTAACATTCGTAATCAATAAGGGGCTGACATGCATGAGCCAAAATGGGGTTATAAACGAATATAACCCCATGTATTCAATCCGGAAGCCCCAATTTTATGGGTTTCTTTTTTCAAATAATAGTTAAGCGCCAATCAATTTTTAAATGGTTTTTATAAAGTGCATTGTTTGAGATAATATTGTAAACCCGTCTGATTTGATGACCAACTTTGATGATGTTGCGAATCTTTATATATATTAGTCCATGAACTTAAAGGTCTTTGCCCACTACACCGTACCATACCATGATCGTACTAGGAACGTATCAAACAAAAAAAAAACTTTCTATTGAAAAGTATGACACTATTCCCACTAGACCGTTCCGTCACCAATATTTTTCCGGTGCTGACACGCTCTGTGCATGACACGCGACGTTGAAACCAAACGGATTGCTATCGGTTTTGGATGTTGCAATACGGGCACCATACGGGTTGCATACGGGCACGATACGGGTTGCATACGGGCATCATACGGATTGCATACGGACACAGAACGCCGTCGATCCGTTTCCGTGAGCATAGTAGAGCGTATCGTATTGCTTTTCGTGTCTGATACATTCCTAGCACGGTCATGGTATGGCACGGTGTAGTGGGTAGAGACCTTTACGTGAATAAAAACAAAATGACAACAAAAGTTCAGTTACATCAACAGCATCAAATACCCACCCATATCATGAACAGGTATTGATCCATACGGCCGGCCCATTAAATCATAAAACAAGCGATCGGAGACCTTGACTTTAGTCACGTGGACCTGACGGAAGCGGCCATTACACACACAATGGTGCGTCAAAATGGCGGATGTACGCCATTACGCGGTGATTCCTGACGCTTGATTAGTGTTTTCGATTTTATTTGTTATTTCATATTTGTTTTCAGTTTTGATAGAATAATACTTATTGTCATTATTGAGTTTGAATTTTTTTTATGTACTAACGGGATAGTACAAGGCCTTCACTTCACCTGATGTTAAATGGCGATAAGGCCGAAGGTGGAAGCGCACTACACCCGGAATCCTCATCTCTGAGGAACTGGCTATCTTACCTCTAACTGCCGGAACACAACAATTTTGAAATTGTTGTTATGGCGTCAGACTTAGGTAAGATGGTGGTAGCTAGCTAGGCGGACTTGAAATAAGTCCTACCATCAACCAAACCGAGTACAAATGGGGAGGAAAAGCGCAATTTTATCCCGATAGGTGGCGTCTGGTCTTTGGTACCCGGCCGCCTCAAAGAAAGTGTCAAAACATATGGGAATCTCTTGGAGTATTGCACTTTTTAATTTTATACTGAGAAAATGCCGCATTGTTATGCATGTAACTTGTAAAATATTGGAGTTCATCGATTTCCCAGTAACAAAAAAAATAGTGGGCAAAAAAATATCAAAAAAAAGATGCTTTTCCCTCGATTTTCTCCTTTGCTGAGCCTGAGAAACATTATAAATCAAAAGGAATGTTTCATGAATTTGATGAAGCTTCGCCAAAATAAAACAACATTTGAATTATAACAGCTTTGTTCTTTAATATTTCAACCTCAGCAGTTTCTAACATATTTATAACTTGGATGAATTTGATAGGTATATCAAATATGGAATAAGCCCAATATTGGGGCCAAACAGAGAATTAATAGAATTTTATATGCCAGAGTCATTCAAGAAACTTAGAATAACAAAATAAATATGATAAAACGGTTCGTGTAATTTTGGATAGTACAAAAATTCCAGTACAGAAACCTGAAATTACTATTGCACAGAAGGCATCATCAGGCAACTATAAACACGGAAATTCACACTCAGTTGCTTTGTTAAAATTTAAATCATATGCTTCTAATCTGAAATAAAAAGATTACTTGTAAATCTTACACGAAATTTAAAGAAATGTAATGCTTGTTAGCAATTTTTTGTAAGTTGCTATAAACTTTCTTGCCTGTTGTTTTGGCTTTTCTTTTCCGTAATTCTTCTTTTATATGAGCTAAAGTTAGCATAGAATACATTGTTTGTCCGCAAAACCGAAAAAAGTACAATCTAAGAAAGTAAAATCACGTAATACACAGTCAAGACAATATAAGCTCAAACTGACAATTGTTCCAATGACTGAGCGCCATCTGTAATTCACTTTGCCTTCGCCTCCCCATTGTACCCCCCACAAAGATGGTTAAATTTAATTTTATGTCTAAGTCAACAAAAAAAAAATTTCTATCGCAAGTCAATTTTACTCTACAATATAAAAAGTTTGAATGAAAAATAAGAAGTTATTTGAAAATTAAATTCAAATTCCCAACAAAGCAAAAAGATTGAATTAAAAATAAGACGAAACAATTCAAAAGTCTTTCAAAAAAGGGTGGAATCAAAGAAGTTTTCATAAATTAAGCAAAAGGTAAGTTACCACAGTTTCGTTCTTAATTCGCAATGAATCTTTCGTACTCGCTGACCCGGAAATTCTGTCTTTGAGACTTCCTCTGGTCCAAACATTCGCACCTTTGAAAATGGCATGCTCCGTTGGTTTTTCTGACATTTTCAAAGTAATTTTCGCGACAGACAGACAACAAACGACGTCTTAAAGGAAACCCTTTACGAATATTTGGGTTGACAGACATAATTATTTCTTGTTAATGAGTGTCATGTATATTCAAATATTTAATTAAATTTAATGTTTCTTACTAAAATAAAAATTGAGTACAAAATATCTTTAGATTTTTTATGCATTCACAATGCTATTTTTATATTAAGATGATTAATATTTGAAAAAATATTAGAAAAAATCGACTCACCCGTAGCGTATCCCGTCTGAGTTGCTACGGGTGAGTCGATTTTTTCTAATATTTTTTGATTATTAATCATCTTAATATAAAATATTTGTTTTATTACACGAGTATTCTATTTACACCAAGTATTTAGTCCTCAACTAAAAGCTTGTACATCATATCAGCCGCACGACACCCACTGCTGGGTATAGGCCTCCCCTAAGGATCTCCACGACAATCGGTCCTGCGCTGCCTACATCCACTGGCTTCCCGCGACCTTTACCAGATCGTCGGTCCACCTTGTCGGGGGCCTACCCACCACGGAGCGTCGTCCGGTGCGCGGTCGCCATTCCAGAACCTTTCCGCCCCAACGGCCATCGGTTCTTCTCGCTATGTGTCCCTGTAAAGCTAGTACATGGTGACTTAATGACGGAAATATAATGGGAATCGGTCCTAGGACCTTCGGAATAGGCAGGATCTCTATGTAATATCGACCACACTCTGCTCTACCTCTCCTATAGTTAAAATCACTTACACCCCTTGCTGTCACTAATATAAGTACGTTTAGTTAAGGCTCGGTTATGCTGGAAAATTTGACTCTATCTTTTTCTTTACATGTAAATGAGCAAATAACCTCACTTCTGCACTTAATCGATGTTTTTTTTGTTGTTTTTATATCATTATCACAATTATCTTTCTTGAATAAAAGTAATTGAAGCAACTTTACCGCACGTTAAAGTGTATTTTCATGTAAAATTCAATACGTTTCCGCTATTATTTACAGAAATATGAACCTACGCAAGCGCTTTTGGTGATTTTCTGATTTTTTTAACAGTCATCTGTAAAGTTTATACCTACGCAATTTAATATTTGTTGCAACTAGAGAATCTCTTTAGCTTGTCGAATGTTTTTTTGTGACTACAAGTTTACTTTTTCTATACTTATAAAAAAATACCTGAGGGGACCCTTATTGCAAGGGCGATTAAGCGCGCACACGAATTTCCAAACTGCCTCTCTATTGTCTAATTTCAAAATCTATCGCAATCTCTTTCAGGATGTAACAAATTGATGCTTCTTTTGGGCACAAATAAAAACTTACCAAAAAAATGCAGCAATGTGTCACATCCATCTGTCAAATGAAATCGATTGCGATAGATTTTGAAATTAGACAATTAGCCCCCGGGCATGCAGTCTCTACATTAGTTAGCGATAATATCGTTACTAACCGATCGATAACCATAGCGAAAAAAAACGCTTGCCGTAACGATTCCCTTGCAGTCTCGACGTAGATTTCTATGTAAAGTTAACGAATTCGATCGATAAGTCACAACGAACAATTATTCTTCGATTTTTGGTAGTCTCTACCATCATAACTACCGATAATTTTCGATAGCGTATTTATAACAACTGTCACCTAAACGATTTTAGCTGTTTAGTTTGCGGCGAAATTTGACAGCCCGCAAACTTTGCGATTCATCGTTACAGGTACTTGGCGGCCATTTAATGTTTTTGTGACACTGACTTATAAAATATAATTTACTTTTGTGGTGTTTATTGTGTGTTTAGGAAATCCAAAAAAGCAAGAAATGGCAAGGCATAGACCTATTTAGCGTAGGATTTAGTTGCTCTCAAGCATCGAGCTAAAATGGTGAGGCGTCGAAGCGTGGCGAGGAATAGACGCAATAATCAAAACAAACCCATTAAAAGGATGACGAGTTCCTCAGACTTTATAGGGTGGATAAGAAGATGTTCACCGAGCTGATGGAGCTGAGCTCGTCGAAGAGTTGCGGCCATATGGCCTTATCTTTAAAGACAGCGGCCTTGGGGATTCTCTACCTATACAATAGCAAGTGAGTAGGTACCTAACTGTAATTAAGTATTTTAAACTCGAAATGTAAGATCTTTGGTTTGGTTTGAGCTAAAATTTATAAAATATATTAGCAACCACCCGCAACTTTGTCTGCGTGGTCAGTTATTTCTCTGAACAATAGTTTTTTTCGGAATAAAAGGTATAAGTACCTTCCTTATGTCTTTCCTTGTACCCCTGAACACGTATATGTAAAATTTCATGATGATCGGTTCAGTAGTTAAGACGTGAAGGCGTATAAACAAACAAACAAACGGACTTTCGCATTTATGATATTACCCAGTAAGAATTTGCAATTTACCATCATCATCTTATTTTAAATTAAAATTTCATTTGGATTTTTTTTATGTACTACATGTTTTTCTATTTTTTACTGTTTGTTTTAGATACTAACCGCTCTTCGTTCATCATCATCAGCAGCTAATTGGCATGGCATTCGCTTATTATCGAGTGTCAAGAAAATTATGGTGTGGCGTCGAAGATGGGGAAGAACTGACGCTATAACCGAAATCCGGTTGATTTGGAGGATGACGGAATTCCTCACAGATCACACACTACTGCCTGGACGATCATCAGTTGCACAGTGTCAACGCTCGTATCCAACTTTATGAGTATCTACACTGGACACTAATTGCAATTTTTTAAGCTAGTTTAGTCAAATAAAAGAGTACAATCAAATAACTTGAGGTATTTATTATTGTTAACAACATATCCTTTTATTTCATGGATAGATACTATGGACAATACTTCCGCTTTACTAGTGAGCTGAAAATTGCTTGTATGCCACGCCATCACTGATATACTGGTTAGTTCATGCAGGGGCCAAACGCCATTGATGCCTCAGTCTCCGTAGTCTCATTTATCATGGGAGCCTTTGAATTCTTGGATTAAATCTCTGAAATAAAAAATATAAATTAAATTAGAAAAAATAGATTCTTAAATTAAAATATTGAGACAGATATTAATTAAATACTTAAGTAAGTAGTGGACATCAGCAAATTCATTGCATTGATCATAAAAGTAAATAACTAAATCACATGTGACTATGAAAGATCGAAAACAACAAAGAAATCACAAGCATCCAAACCCGTGTGACGCGTGTTGAGCAGATTTTAAAATACATTTTTGACCTCAATACTATATTATGTAAAACTAAACATAAATGCATTGGTATAGAAGGTATAACAAACATAATTAAATATTGAAAGATCCAAAGAAAACTCAAAGAAAAGTATTTGTACTTACAGCATATTCCTCACAGCAGACAGCAGCTTAGCTTGCGTCTAGCTAGTGGACCGAACCCGAAACCGAATAATTATTACTCCTTTGAGTTTAAGCCACTATTATAGAGATTTTTTATTCTTTAATGAATTTATTTATAAAAAAATCAACACCATACACTTGACAGTTTTAGTTATCAATCCATAGAGTAAGATAAAAAAAAATAGGGGTAGAGAGCCCTCTGGCGATTTTAAAACTTACTCATTTTGAAGCGCCATCTCTGATCGGCGATTTTCTTGTTAGTTTTTTTTTTTTTTTTAGTACCTAATCTAGCAATCCTACCTACGGCTTTGTTCTAATTATCTTTTATAACATTCTAAACGCCGTGTTCACTAGTATTAGTATTTTTTCCGAAGAAAATAACTAACACATGAGAACAAACGTTTCAAATGTTATAAGAGATAACTAGAACAAAACAGTTAAAAACATAATTACAAAAGGGAGAAAAGAAAAGGACACAAAATTAAACAATTAAGTGAAAGAGTCATTATGTTTTTATTTATTCCTCTCAGTTTATGCCTAGGGATAATTTTATTCAAAATTGTTCATATTCTTATTTCTTAATATTTATTCATTCACAAACACGGTCAGGGTGCCTACTAGCACAGTAGGTACCCTGACCGTGTTTGTGTAGTACATTAGTATACCTACCTAGTAGTATTAGGTATACTAATGTACCTACAGCCAGTGGCGAAGGGTCCATACAAGACGATTCCCATTGGCTTACCTCTTAGAAATCCCTCCCTGTGATGAACCAGACCCCCACGGAAATGTTGAACGCCCCGCATTCTTTTTTCAAATGGAATGATAACATTTCAGAGCATAAGTGAGTAAAATAATTTAACTGACACCTATACGAAGTCCTATATATTATTACGAGATATAATACAATCATTTTACATTACACCCTTACTTTAAATCTATAAAACGATTATGGAGCCAAAGAGTCCCGGAATTGAAACAAGTAATGATACTTGTTTTTTATAAAAAAAAAAGATTTTTCATCATTTGCGGTTGCCACAGCTAAACTGCTCGATAGCTCGTACTGCACCTGTATCAGGATGACAAAAGAGTGGGATGGGGGTGGGCTGTGATCTGAAAAAAAAAATGTTTGTAATTTTATTATTAAAAATATTGTAGCTTATGAAATTGATGCATAATGAGGGCATTATCACAGATAATATAATACTATACTAGGCATTATGCATGATGTTTGCAGTTACGTCTTTGTAATTCTAGAGGAGCGATGTTCATAACAAAACGTGTGCGTAAAGTAACTGCGTTTTACCTGCACGTAACGGTACAATTATTTTGAGAAATATCTACCCTTAATATGCGTAAACAAAACTTACATGATATTTCTGGTATATGAAGACGAAGTGGGATGGGTTGGAATTGAAATGGGTCTGGAACTTGGATGGGTCTGGTTGCCTGAAAAAATATAACATAATAAAATATATTTTCATTAACACTAAAATAATAATACAAATTTCCACGCCGGGGTTATAGTATCATTTGAAAGGCCTTACGAAACTCTACAAAGTTATATATATTTCAATTTCAAAATCAAGCGCCCCATTTTTAAAGCCAACCCCAAAAAAATTTACGTGATGTTGCTTCAGTGGAAACGCACCCTAAATCAAGGAGGTAGTAAGTAATTTGATTCTACTATGGTACCTACCTAGTACCTACATAAAAAACTTACACGATGAATTGCCGGTAAGTGAAGGGAAGGTACTACGCCTACAGGCCCTTAGATTATTAATATGTACAGGCCTTATCCTGCTGGCGAAGGTGCTGGTTGCAGACCCCATTCTTTTAACTTGTCAACACATTTTCACCAACAATCTCTACCCAATCTTTTGTTAGGAAACGGTGGAATCGAGCAACTGAAATAAGTAAACGTGCGAAATAAACACAGAAAAAGATTTTTGTGATATTGCTAAAGGAAAATTCTGACAATTAAATTTTGTTTTTGATAAAAAGAGTATACCTACCTTTATGTATGTACTCTCGCTAATGACTATTAGAAAATCATTGTCTATTCCCAAACCATAAACTGCTTGACAAGCATTTACGTGCTTGTCAAGCATTGCTTGCACGTTGAGGGAGTTCTTATAAAAAAAAAATTGTATGAAGTAATGATCTTCGCCGATGAGAGATGAAGGCACTTCCTTTACAATAATGTCACTTAGTATAGGAGTGTCAAGAGTGTCCCCCCCCAATAATGCCTCTAGTCTAAAATGTAATATTTTAATGTGACAAACTGTATTCAAGTAAACTTTTGTGTCTTTTGCCATTTACTCTGAACTTATTTTACACACCCTGTTTTTGTAAGAAAGAAAAGTGATATCATTTTTTTTATCAATCGTAAGTAAACACAGATTTTATTGACATATGACTGTTGGCATGACAACGCCATAACCGTTGGCTATGGACACAGTGTTACAAGTAAAATTATAGTAATGTCCACAAGTTCAGATACATATTTTTAGTGGTTATTCATGTAATAATAAAAGAAGGAATTTTATATCAGATGATAAATTAAGAAAATATAATAAGAGATGTTTTTTTTATTTTTGGTTAAATAAAGTAGTTGCTTTTTAATAAGCATAATATTTAAATTTCCCTTCATCAAAGGGAGGGCAATTCAATGGCCACACAATTACTTAAAATTTTCGGTAACTTATCGACTAAAATTTTTACGATTTTGTGCGATAACGTAATAGTAGAGACTTGCATTTGCCTTATCGATCGTTACGGCAAGCGATTTTCCCCGCTATTGCTATAACCGAAATCATTGTGTGGCCATTGAATTACTGTCCCTCCGATTTAGGGAAATTTAAAAAATATGCGAAAATGCAACTGTCTTACACCGACGTTTAAAACTTATTCAAATTGCAAATTCTCTTCTATAAAAGTTACGAGTTGTAAAATAAAAAACGGTTTATAGCAAATATCATTAACTTTCTTTGAAGTTATAGTTTATTATACATTATTATTAACTTAAATACCTATAAAACAAAAAAAAAACACTTTTTGACTAACTGGCAAAAACTCAAACAACATAATAAAATAATTATTTACGCCTTATTTACATTTTAATAATATAAATATTATATAAGGAATAAAGAGTAAGGAATATAAGGAATAAGTATAAGGATAAGGATTAAAACTTTTCACTGCACATAGGTAGATACTTGATTAGTAAAGGGAAAAGAGATACGCTCATTTAACTTTTTTAGATGTAAGTAGGTAGGTACTTAAAAACTACCCGTGTTTAACAAAAAATTACAAAAAATATAAGTATTTTATTTTTTTGTCTTTATTCATCACAAGTTAATAATTATAACTTTCCTTCTTTAAAGAGATAGGTATAAAATAAACTAATTATAAATATTGTGAAGATGCTCCTAAGTATTTTCCGGCAATTTTTAGCGGGTTTCCTGTGGCCGGCAGGCGGCAATTTTGCTAGCAATACCACTAAAGCAATATTTTAAGTATGGCCCGGCAATTATAGCCACATATTTTTGGTAAGTCAAAACATTTTCATGTAAATTTGGGATTCTGCATCGTTGGCCATACTATTGACACCAATTGCAGCCATATTGCAACAATGCAATATAAATTGTATTTGTGTTGGCTTGGCCGGGCAATGGTGGAAATTAAATGACTATTACTTGTAACACTGACTAGACAGAACCCAGTGCCACAGCATATATTAAATCTAATATAATATAAAATATGTGTCAATGGTTGAGTGTCAAAATGAGTTTACCGACACGTAGTGATTTTTTCCTCTGTGGTAATCGATACGGTACCGAAAATTATCGGTAGCTATGATTGTAGAGACTACCAAAAATCGAAAATAAGTTGTTAAAATGACATATCGACCGAATTCGTTAATTTTACGATCGCTATCTATGTCGAGACTGCAGGCCGTTAAGCACGTGAGTTGTCAACAATATCCTGTGCAATAAGAGTGTTATATACTCGTATATGCTCTAAGTATTGTTTTGTCTTTAACCATATAAAAAACGTTCTATCGAGTCGAATTCTGTATCTAAATCTGTTCAACCATTTACACCTATTATAGACTCTGGTATCTAAATCCAGAGCCAACAATACAATACCTCTCACAAAGGTGGTAAACTCCCAACCTAGAGCCTCCATTACCCCAGAATTGGGCAATCTACTCCAAAATAAACGGCCGTGAGCTAGCCTGCCAATTTAAATTATCCCCAATAATTGCTTTTGCCGAACACTCACTGTATAAGGCCTTGAAATGGCAAAATTAAGCGAATGAACAGCTAAAGTAATACCATACTTTGAAAATAAAATTTACAAAACACAGTCGATACATTATATACAAAAATATACCATGCATGTAGTTAAAACACCCGCATTTTAGCCTAATATTTCGTTTAAAGATGAATGAATTTTGATGAGATATTTTTGAGAAATGACTCCACAACCGTTGAAAAGGAAAAAAGTTATATAGGCTACCTACCTGCTAATCAATTTGTTTTTTTTCATACTGAAAGTAAACAAATATTTATTTATTTTCTTTTATGGCAATAAATAATGAAATAAATAACAATACTTGCCTAATTATTATGAGAAAATGTTCATTAAGTCCATAATTTTCTCCAAACAGATCCAAATGTGCAACACGGTTAATTCCGGATCGCAATCAGCGTCCGTTCCGGTCCGGCGGTGCGTCCGACCCGTGTCAGTCTAATCCGGACCGGAGCCCTATTGTGATGCACGTGCAAAAACTTACAATTAATTTGTGCTCCATTTTACATTCTACATTATTTTTTAAATGGACGAGTAACGAATCACTTTAATTCCGCTAGCTAGAGATATAAAGACTAACAAATAAAAAAAAATGGGCAGCCATTTTGACTCTCGCAGCGGCAAAACCGCAAAATCCTCGGTAGTTAAAGATACTAGGTAGAGAACACTTTTGCCGTCATATTGTCGTCATATATTTCTTAATTGTCGTCTAATATTTATCTATCAGTACATTAATGTTTTGAGCAAGCGCTCAAAAACCCCATTGTGGTTAATAATTTAGTTTTCAGATTTCCCAAGATTTCTCCTGTATCTCCTCTCCTCCGAAATGATGACAATACTACCCAGTTCACATAGCATGTTTAGGATTACCTCCCAGAATATAGGTACTTTGTTCCACAGTGATATACATTGAGGCAATACCTCGTGGAAAACCGCAGTTGTCAATAATGCTATTGTGTTTATGCCCGTGAGTAGGGTTGTCATGAAAAATATCTAAATAACGGTCACTTTGAAATTTTGCACAAGGATTTTTTTCATGATGTACTTAGAAATTCAACCCTCAAGGGGCAAAGAGGAAACCAAGTTTAGTTATTTGTATAAGTTATACAGGTCCATTATCCATATCTAATGTCATTTAATGAATAAGCCTTAATTACCGTTGCTCCGGAGCGAGTGCACAGAGCAATTATGTCATTGGCACGCCCATTGGCATATAACCAATGCCATATACAAGCAGATTCAATGCCAAGCCGTGCCATATATCTGTGATACCACTACGAGCCACCGATCTTAGAAGGTGGTCCAAGTGACGAGAAAATTACGTACCACTCCGTGACATTATTGACTCAAGAACATTGTCAGATTGTGTAATTCTTTCGTAGTAGAACCTTAGTAAAAAGTGTGTCAATATGCATCGACTTTGTAATCTGTCTGTATGCCTGATCTAGCCTCTTGCTTTTATCCCAATTTATTTGGGAACTTACATACATACATACACTCACGCCTGTTTCCCATGGGGGTAGGCAGAGACTATGGATCGCCCCTGCTACGATCCTTGCACACTTCTTTCGCTTCATTCACATCCATCAATCAATCACTTGGGAACTTACATTTATTTTAATTCCACGCACCTCTCTCGTTCGAAAAATGTCTCGAAAACTATTTTTATGTTGAGTTGAAAAAGTACATTTAAGTAAGCAGGGAGATCCCTGCTTACTTGTTTATAAGATTAACAGAACACAAAAATAGTTTTCGAGCAATTGTTTATTGTCAATTTGGTTGCTGGAACAAAGATTTTTGCAACCTTTTTTTATTTTGTTTTATTTTTGGAACAAATAAAAATTACATAATATGACAAATGTTAGAAAAAAGTATTAATTATGTATCCAAGAACCTTATCCGCAGAGTAAATACAGGATAATTTTTGGACCCCTTTTCAAATTTTGTCATAACATTCTACAACAGCAGTACAATCAAACTATGAAGTACCAAAAAAAATTTTTTTTTTACACTTTTCCCCATAAAGGTGGCTGAAATTTGTGAATTTAAAAAGAAATCAAACATAATTATCTCCTCTTATTTTTGATTGATTTTGTAAAGGAGTTGTAAAATTGCCCTGTTTAATAAAATAGAAGTCCTTTAGTGACTTAACAGCTACAATTATAGTATAGCATTTTAACCCACTCATTTAGCAAAGCCTCTAATTAAAGATCTTCTCAATCGCTTTAGGATAAACCATGATTACCATAGTCATCTGACTTTGCTTTCCAAAACTTAGCGCAGATAATAATAATAAAGAACGCGTAAGCTTCCCACTTAGACCGAGCGATAAAGCTGGCAATATCAACGATCATAATACTCATTGTTGAGCCTTTAAGTGGACATTAAGCTTTAGAAATCCCAACATTTGTCGAGTCCCGAGATAAAATTATGCTCATTCGACTTCTTCGCTTTGTTCCCCGATTTCGTATAATGTTGATACTTTGTTGGTTATGGAAGATCAAAATTAACTATAATGTAATGAATGCTAGATGTTGACCGCTTCAATCAGCATCAATTTTATTTTAATGTTATAAAACTGGTGTAACAATCCAAATCTAGAATAATTCCTAATACTATATGTATATTACGGTTTGGACATTGGTTATTCCATGAAAATCTAATTAAAGTTTAAACAACGGGAGTTGATCAAAATTAAAAATAGGCAAATTACCATGGTTGTTGATAGATAACCATTTACCAATATGACAGAAATGTTATACGAGATAAAACCTAGGAATCTAGTAAATGAAAATAACAAGGATTGTTTAAGCTTTTATATTGAACAAAATAAAACCAATTAAATAATCCAAATATAAGGTACTGTCATACAATAAAACAAGGAACTCATACCAATAACCCTTACTTCCATTTCTCCGTTGAATTATTTTTCTAAGGGTCGATTTTTCGGGCCAACCCTCAGGTAACAGATATCAGTCCAAATAAACTAAAACAAAAAAAAATGGTCAGACTAACGAATGTCAAACATTTTTAATTAACCGACTTCATCAAAAGGAGGAGGTTCTCAATTCGATTGTATGTTTTTTTTTTAATCGTTGTTCGCGCGTATCTTCAACATTTATGGATCGACTAGCTTCCGCCCGCGACTTCGTCCGCGTGGATATTAGAGAAAATCCTTAGGGAACCTTCAACCAGGATCCGACCAACCGTTTTATACGCGATTAGGCGGGTCCCCACCAAGCGCGCTGCCTCGCGAGGCAAAACATTTGCGACGTGTGACAGGCCTCGCACGAGGCTGCGCGCTTGGTGGGGACCCGCGTAATCGCGTATAAAACGGTTGGTCGGATCCTGGTTGAAGGTTCCCTAAGGATTTTCTCTAATATCCACGCGGACGAAGTCGCGGGCGGAAGCTAGTTTATTACAATAATCAGAATTAGGTCCAGAGATATTAAGAGTATCACGTTCCCGTTTCTTTACTCTTTCCCGTTTCCGTCCCCGCCCCCGTTCCCGTTCCTGTTCCCGTGTCCGTCCCCGTCCCCTTGGGCTGAATCATGTCCACCGTGTTGGACTTCAAAACAAATGTCATTTTCGCATTCCTCATCCCATAAAACCTCAAGAACGACATCCACATCGGCTTTCATGTTTACTTACCCCATTTACCCCCTAACGGATGATTTTCAAAATAAGAAAATATGTGTTTGCCTATTTATTTTTAGACATGCTCCTACGAATTTTTAAGCTGTAAACTATGTAATGTCTATTTTATATTATTTTTCCATATATAATTTGTACCCCATTTTCACCCCTTTAGCGGTTAAATTGGACTTCAAAATTAATGTCATTTTCGCAATCACCATCCCATAAAACCTCAAGAACGACATCCATATCGATTTCTACGTTTACTTAGCCCATTTACCCCCTAAGGGGTTGATTTTCAAAACCACAAAATATATGTTTGCCTATTTATTTTAAGACATGCTCCTACGAAGTTTTAAGTTGTAATGTCTATTTTATATTGTTTTCAATACCAAATTTAAATCCAATTTTCACCCCTTTAGGGGTTAAATCATGTCGACCGTGTTGGACTTCAAAATAAATGTCATTTTCGCAATCTTCATCCCAGAAAACCCCAATAACGACATCCATATCGATTTTTAGGTTTATTTACCCCATTGCACCCCCATTTCATCACCATGGGGGTTGAAATTATACCAATACAATATGCGTTGCGTTAGATTTCCATCCATAAGCCTAAATTACAAATCTAGCGATTTCTACTTCAAAAATGAAGGATTATCTTCTAAACACTTCATCCCCCTTTTCACCCCTTTGGGGGTAGAATTTTGAAAAACGCTGAGACACGTATTTATTTATTTTCAATCATCAGCCTAAACACAAAATTTGAAGATCCTAGCTTCAAAACTGAGGGACTTTCATACAAACTTTCATCCCTTATTTCATCCCCTTAGGGATGGAATTTTCAAAAATCCTTCCTTAGTGGATGCCTACACTGTATAAAGTATCTGTGTGCAAAATTTCAAGTCTCTAGGTTCAGCGGTTTGGGCTGTGCGTTGATATCTCACTCAGTCAGGACTTTGAATTTTATATATATAGATTTAGATGATTCTTTTTTTTGTTCGATTGAGTTTGCTTGCGAGATTTTTTTTTTCAAATCGGTCAAGTAGTTTTTAAGTAATCCTGAAAATACTATCATTTTGCATCAACTACCTTGACGACTTTCTTATTTATGAACCGAATTAGATGATATTTTTTTTGTTAGAAAAGGGATACCTTAGTGTAGTCTTTTTTAACCGACTTCAAAAAAGGAGGTTCTCAGTTTGGTCCGTATGTATGTATGTTTCTCCGCGATTATCTCACGTTTGGCTCAGTTGATTTTTTTACCTAAATAATATACCTCTGCAGAAGGTAGATACTTACACTAAAAATAAAAAAATGAAAAAATTGTTTAAAAAACAAAAAAACCGACTTCCAAAAACCTGCCTATAAAAAGCAAGAAATAATATTCAAATCATAAGATATCTATTGAAGTCGGGTGGGGCTTTAAGAATAAAAAGAAAAAGTTGTACTCCAGCCCCACCCGACTTCAATAGATATCTTATGATTTGAATATTATTTCTTGCTTTTTATAGGCAGGTTTTTTGAAGTCGGTTTTTTTGTTTTTTAAACAATTTTTTTGACGGTATACATTTTCAAATGAGTTAATTTTAGCTGGGCATTGGAAAATAAGCTCTAAGAATTTAATTTATGTTATTAAATTCGTAAAATATGTATTATAGGTAAACTATCTATTTTACCCATTTTGAAATCGACGGTTATACAACGTATTATAAAAATACCCCCAATGCCAAATTGGTACATATGGACCATCAAACTGAACAACTTTTACTACAGGACCAACTCAGAAATCGTGAAAAAAATCAGCTGTTTCATACATTTTGATATATTCGTTATTTTTTTTGTATGAAACAGCATTTTTTTTGCGATTTCAGAATTGGTCCCATAGTAAAAGTTGTACAGTTTGATGGCCCCTATCTACCATATTCGGATTTAGGATGTTTTTGTAACACGTAGAGCTGTTTCAGTTTAAAATACAGACTTACGTTCTCATAACCGAGCACACACACATGTGGGCAAATTAATTATTACAACGTTCGCATTGAATATGCGATTATCTGCATCGTGTTT
Source organism: Agriphila tristella (assembly GCA_928269145.1). Lineage (NCBI taxonomy): Eukaryota > Metazoa > Arthropoda > Insecta > Lepidoptera > Crambidae > Agriphila > Agriphila tristella. The sequence goes on from OV743442.1 coordinate 22,965,593, forward strand.
ATTAATTATACGTTGATTAATTACCATTGACCAGTGTTTGGTTAGTTGTTGGTACACCTCCATTATTTGTGCAAGATTAACCACCCAAAATGGTCAACTAATAATAATTACCTGGACGCAGATAAGCATACCATCGTTATAATATTGTTGATATTGTTCCGATCATCGTACCATCCTATCTCTAGTTTAGGCACGTTTTATTTCTTTTCTATAAATTAACTATAGGTACTTATATTAAAGGTACCTTATGCTGTTGGTTGACTGGTAGAGAATGCTTTTAGCATTAAGTCCGCCATTTGTACCTTACTTTATGTATTTGTACAATAAAGATTTATAAATAAAATAAATAAATAAAAATTAAGATTATTTCAATTAAGATTTATTTATTTATTAACAGCAACTTCATTTGCGTGGAAAGTTTTTTTTGCTATACCTCGACAACAATACTTTTTTTCGGGTTTAGAGGTACCCTATGTCCTTCTCTGTACCCCTGACAACGTGTATGTAAAATTTCATGATGATCGGTTGAGTAGTCAAGACGTGAAGGTGTAACAAACCAACAAACAAACGGACTTTCGCATATATAATAATATAATTAATATTAAGTGATAATAAGTAAGGATTAATTTATTATTTATGTTTAGACGACCTCCGTGGTAGAGTGGTTTGTACGCCGGTTTACAATTTGTTGCCATCCCTGATATGGGACCCAGACCCATACAACATACCAAAAATGCAGAACTACATCACGCTTTGCGAATTTAGCCTCTTTTTTGTCTATTTCCAACGGCCTATGAGTTCCCGGGTTCGATCCGAGCAGATCTGAGTGTTTATAGTTCCAGCGTTGTCTCTAATTTCCATAACACCATATAAAAAGGTGTTCATGGAAAAATCACGAAAAAAAACAGCTGTTTTATACAAAACTTCATCAAAAATATCCAAATGTAAGAAACCGCAGATTTTTTTTCACGATTTAAGAGTTGGTCCCATAATAAAAGTTGTTTAGTTCGATGGTTCTTATCTTAATATATAAAATCGTAAACTGAATGACTGACTGACTGACTGACTGACTGACTGACTGATCTATCAACGCACAGCCCAAACCGCTGGACCTAGAGACTTGAAATTTTGCACACAGATACTTTATACAGTGTAGGCATCCACTAAGGAAGGATTTTTGAAAATTCCATCCCTAAGGGGATGAAATAAGGGATGAAAGTTTGTATGAAAGTCCCTCAGTTTTGAAGCTAGAATCTTCAAATTTTGTGTTTTTAGCTGACGATTGAAAATTAATAAATACGGGTCTCAGCGTTTTTCAAAATTCTACCCCCGAAGGGGTCAAAAGGGGGATGAAATTGTGTATTAAAGAAAATCCTTCATTTTCGAAGTAAAAATCGCTAAATTTATAATTTAGGCTTATGGATAGAAATCTGAAGCAACGTATATTGTTTTTGTTAGGATTTCAACTCCAAAGGGGATGAAATGGGGGTGAAAAGGGTTAAAAAACCCTAAAAATAGATATGGATGTCGTTATCGGGGTTTTGTGGGATGACGATTGCAAAAATGACATTTATTTTGAAGTCCAACCACGGTGGACATGATTTAACCCCTAAAGGGGTGAAAATGGGGTCCAAATTTTGTATGGAAAATTAATATAAAATAGACATTACAACTTTAAACTTCGTAGGAGCACATCTAAAAATAAATAGGCAAATATATATTTTGTTATTTTGAAAATCAACCCCTTAGGGGGAACGGGAACGGAACGGAACGGAACGGAACGGAACGGAATGGAACGGAACGGACCGGACCGGACCGGAACGGAACGGAACGGAACGGAACGGAACGGAACGGAGCGAAGCGGAACGGAACGGAACGGAACGGAACGGAACGGAACGGAACGGAACGGAACGGAACGGAACGGAACGGAACGGAACGGAACGGAACGGAACGGAACGGAACGGAACGGAACGGAACGGAACGGGAACGGAACGGGAACGGAACGGGAAAGGAACGGGAACGGAACGGGAACGAAACGGGAACGGAACGGGAACGGAACGGTAACGGAACGGTAATGGAACGGTAACGGAACGGGAACGGGAACGGAACGGGAACGGAACGGGAACGGAACGGAACGGGAACGGGAACGGATCGGGAACGGAACGGAACGGGAACGGAACGGGAACGGAACGGGAACGGAACGGGAACGGAACGGGAACGGAACGGGAACGGAACGGGAACGAAACGGGAACGGAACGGAACGGGAACGGAACGGGAACGGAACGGGACGGGGACGGGAACGGAACGGGAATATAACGGGATGGGAACGAGAACGAGAACAGGATGGGAACGGGACAGGAACGGGATGGGAACGGGAACGGAAGGGGTACGGGACGGTTACGGGTCGTTTACGGGACGGGAACGGAACGGGAACGGGGAACGGGGAACGGGAGCGGGAGCGGGAACGGGAACGGGAACTGGAAGCCTTGTGCGAGGCCCGCCACACGCGGCAAATGTCTTGCCTCGCGAGGCAGCGCGCTTGATGGGGACTCGCCTAATCGCGTAAAAATGGCTGGCCGGATCCTGGTTGAAGGTTCCTTAAAAGGATTTCGTCTAATATCCACGCGGACGAAGTCGCGGGCAGAAGCTAGTCTGCCATATTCGGCATTAGGGGTATATATTTGTAACACATTGTATAGTTCTATCTTGGACCTTTTTTTAAGTCAAAGGCGAATAGGCTCTTTATAGTTGTTGTAGGTAGGTCACATCAAATTGAAAACTTGGATTAAGGACAAGTTATAAATCCAATAAAGAAAATTAACATCAAATTTATTTCACCAAGAAAACCCAATTTAATTTGAAAGATATAGACCTCCTATTCCATTAGTTTCAATAAAATCCCAGTAGAGTTTTATAGGGGCTCGTTAAAAGTATCGTTTTTCTATTAAATTGGACTGGGATTCCATTGCGATTGAAAATATAAAATTGTATATGTTCCAAGAAATAACGAGCAAATAAATCTTCGAGGCGGAAGAAATAGCAAGTGTGGGTTTCATCGGATCACCAGAATATATGGGGGTGGAAAACAGAGAAGATTTATTTACTTATCTGTGGAGACCGTTCGTTTCGCCATTGTAACGGGCACAGTATTGTTTGAGGGAATGACCTAAATTTAATTGAAGACGAATAATTACTTTCACTTATATGCTTTCTGTCATTATCAACATAGCGATTTGTCGCTTTTAGCTGTCAAAAGACAATGGGTTTTAGGCTGCAATTGATCGATGGTTTTAGGTGTCAAAGATTTTGAGTTTGAGGATCAGTAACAGGTCTGAATGCTATAGTTTTATTGATATAATATAAACACATATTGATAACTATGAAACCAAGTGAAAGAATTTTTGAAATCTGTTTAGAAATGGTTGAGTTAAAAGGGTTTGAAGGAAATGCCAAGCTTAATGCAATATGTGCTTTATCACGTACGACATAAGGTTCGCGTTCGCGATGACGTCATAAGGACCCCCGAAAAACCAGTATTTTAGCTCTGGTAACTTCTCAGGTTTAAGAGATATCGTAAAAAAATCACAGTTAACCATGTAGTGGCATAAGCTAGAAAGCTTAATTAGAAAATTAGCCACTAAACAAAAATCGTTACTGATCCTTATGGGTGTCGATAAATGTTATGTTTGTCACATGGGTGATAGGTGGTCGTACTGTACTGTACGTAGGCTCTGTTGAATAATTGTATCCTTATGATGTAAAAGTAAGCTTTTTAATAAATAAAAAAAACTCAATCTTTTTGTAACGTTTTTGCTTTTTTATTGCAAAAGGGAAGGGAAGTTCCTTAACATGTTAATTTTGAATTTTTATGAATAGCTATTTCATAAAGGATACTCAATAATCAAGTAATGAATTTTTAACGATTGCCATTAAAAAGTGAATTTAGCTTTATTAATAAACGTAGAGTAAGTTTACATCTGGTTTAACCAAAAAATATTCCTTAGCAATATTAATCCTCACGTTTGACACTGAGGTTATTGTTTTCAAATAAAGTATAGACCCTTAGCTTTAATCTGATATGACTTTTTAATATCTTAAGTACCTACTTAGCTGACAATAAAATTAATTTAGATTAGGGCGCCAATTTGAGGGCTAATAGGGCAAACTAATTTTCATTGTCACTACAACTGCCTTGGCAACCGCGCACCGGACGACGCTCCGTGGGTAGGCCCCCGACAAGGTGGACCGACGATCTGGTGAAGATTACCGGAAGCCAATGGGTACGGGCAGCGCAGGACCGATCGTCGTGGAGATCTTTAGGGGAGGCCTATACGAGGGAGGGTGTCGTGCGGGTGATATGATGATGATGAATAAGGCAGTAGGATCAGTCCGTTTTCATTTCTCTTACCATTATGACTTCGAATAATCGAATACTTTAGTAAAACAACATCCAATTCAGAAATTTACTATAGTATTATTGTCCAAGTTAAAATTCCTCATCAGAATAAAATGACAATTAAAATAGGTGTGTAAACAATCAATTACAATAATCCCTTGGTATGCAAGAAACGTGTATTTTGCGTCATCGTTATGCGTTTTATTCTATACACATGCACATCCGATGAAGCTTAGATTTCATTGATGATTTACATAATAATGTTTACTGAAAACTTACGGAAAATTGAAGATTTCTCCATTAGAAACCAAAACTAGAACAAAATAAAAGAGACAGGTTATCACTTTTACACAGAAGACATTTGAGAGTTTCAGGAAATCCACCCACATGATATTATTTTTCGTTCGTTTTCGCAATCCAATTATATTTTTTTCTTCCAACTATGCTTTAATTTCATCACAATCACACTAAAAACGAAGTACAAAGCGAGTCTTTAATGCTCTAGAGCAAACCCACCACCACCCATGACCTGGCGAACATCTAGGTTATGCAGGTCGAAGCCTCCACCGCACGCACTTTCTTGACTCCCTACAAATATTTTCGAAATATAAAAATGTATGAAATTTCATTAATGCACAGTTTTTTTTTAATCGCACCAAAAGGTGCCAATCTCAATGGATTAGCTCTATTCAGCCAGCCGATATCAATACTTTTTTTTACGTACGTATTATTCGTTTCTATCCTACCTACTTGTTCCAAATTTAAAAAATGATTGCTGCTACTACAGCTCGCGCAACATAACTTGACCCAATTTTTAGTACCACGTGACCTGCGCACTACAATTTTTGTACTGAAAATTGCTACTGCGCAAGCTTCATTGTCTATGGTTTGGTTCGAGTTATGTTGCGCGAGCTGTAACTCTGATTTAAAAATGAAAGAAATTTAAAAAAGTGATTTGGCGGGAACTTTGTTAATTTTGCTTGACAATATTTTTGGAAACGATAAAGTGTGATACTATCTGATTTTGAGTGCTTCGGCTTCGAATGGAATCATCTAGCGACACATTAACTCCGGAAAACATTCTAAATGAAGCCGACAATGTTATAGAAAATCTTTTACCCTTAAAATCTCGAGTAGAATTCGTAAAATCTTGGTCCAATTTCAACAATTAAACTTATATTTTAACTGTTTGATATGAGTTTCTTTTATCTACTATTCCTATAGGTAATAGTTGAAAGTAAAGCAGATTATGCACCTCGCCTTCTCGTGCCTGTTAGACTAGAGCCCTTGCTCGCGCTCGGGCTCTAAATCAGGCACTCGGTGCAATAATAATTTACTTTGTGCTCGATGCAATAATCTACTAATTTAGGGCTCATTTGTGGTCGATAACTGTCAATTTAATAAAGTATTTTTTGTATTTTCAGGTTTATTTCGCTGCATGTGACTACGATTATTGTGAGTATTGATTTTAGTTTTTTAAGTTTTTTTTAACAAAACTTGCAGGCTTATTACATAAAAACAATCGCGATAAGCAGACGATGTTTGTACCACTGAGTGACACTATTAATTCACGAATAAGGTCCAATATCAAGTAAATTGAACGAGGAATTGCGTCCAATGAGGCCTTTTCAAAATGACAAAAAACTGTAGGCTTGATAGATGGCGGCGTTGATAAAAATGTATGTGTCAATGTGTTTTTTTTACTAAGCTTCGAAGAGTACTCAGGCAGGCAGGCAGCTGTAACCCTAAAATGTTTCTCTTTGGACAGATGTCAGCCAGCGAGCGTTAACTTTCCTCTTTGGTACAGGCCGTTTATTTTTAAAAGCCAATTTTGACACTTCTCTTTCCATCAACGCCATCTAGTGAGGCAAATAGTTACTATTTTTTTTAATGTCACTTTGTCAAAACGGTACAATGAAAACCATGGCAACCGTTTTCAAAGTACTAAAATAAAAGATTTTTGACGTTTATTCGATTCATGTGAACTCGATCTTGTTAATTTCCCGTCGAAAATCGGAGGGCTGATTCCTGAAATGTTAACAAAACACTATCGTGTGATCTCATCCCATGTTTAGGTGCTGTTTTATTAACATTATTATTTGAATCACGAAATAATAAATGATAATTGCATCGCATGCAGGTGCTTTAACAAACGCTGCAACATGCCACTGCTAAATATGCGCAATATAAACAAACCTAAAAATGGCTTCATAATCTGTTCAGCCCTGACCACATTACATCTGCCCAGATTTAAATAATTATTATGAACAATGATATAATTGGTATTAACATTATAACTGATCTGTGGGCTTCTCAAACAGTTAAGTTAAAGAAACTCCCAAATCTTATTATTATTATGTAATAATATTATATTTTTTTATGTGTAAGAAAACCGTTTTTAGGGTTCCGTACCCAAAGGGTAAAAACGGGACCCTATTACTAAGACTCCGCTGTCCGTCTGTCTGTCTGTCACCAGGCTGTATCTCATGAACCGTGATAGCTAGACAGTTGAAATTTTCACAGATGATGTATACCTGTTGCCGCTATAACAACAAATACTAAAAACAGAATAAAATAAATATTTAAGGGGGGCTGCCATACAACAAACGTGATTTTTTTGCCATTTTTTGGTACGGAACCCTTTGTGCGCGAGTCCGACTTGCACTTGACCGGTTTTTTAAACAATAGTTTCATTTGTTGCGTTACGTCCGTAGATTGAAATAAATGTTCTACTAATATTGATCTTTTCACGAGAAAAAAATATATTATATCAAATTGCTGTGTCGAGAGCTAACAAGGGTCATAATCATATTTCGAACTTTATCTTGTTACCTCATAAACATCTTTGTTTCAATAACTAATTATTGAGAATTGAATACCTTCCTTTTATGTAAAAAATTATTCTTATTTGGTATTCAGTAGAATATGACGTTAGTTGACAAACATATGTCGTTATGGCTCGTTTGAAGTGTGACAAAATTCAATGTCAGTTTAGTGAAAACTCTATCAGTAGGTAGCGTCTTACATAATACTATTTAAATAAACCATCCATTTAATTAAGGTGCCTTGAATGACATATTGACTGCCCAAGTGTTTTCAAGCACAATACTATCATTAATAATTACCTAATATATCAATTTATTACTTACACTATCATATAATTATACTAGTTTCAAAAAATCACATAGACCTACGGATATTCAATAAGTAACTTTTTAATTTTTTATTAGTTATAAATATCTGGATTTTTTTTTGCTTTCTACCTTTTTGTTGTACGGAAATTAGCTTATGTGGGGCTCGCCCCGATAACCACTTAAGTCTCTACTATGCTTTCGGAGGCTACCCTGGACGAGCGGGATGTATATTTGTAAATACCCGACGCGTTATCCACTCCGGAAGTTTCGACTGCCGCTCGGGCGCTCGTATTTGAACTAACGTGTCAACGGTCGATCGAATCGAACTGATTTATTCCTGTACGTATCGCGTACAGGTTAGAAATTTAAGGCCAGCGCGAAGCGCAGCGAAGCGTGAGCCTTAAATTTCGAGGTTATTTTTTTAATAACAGACAACAGTTTTTTTTTTCATTTATTATAATAACTGACGTGGTACGTTTGCTATTTACAAATCAATTCTGGCTCTTGTAAATAGCAGACGCATTATCCCGACACGTCTGCTATTTACGAAGCAATTTAGGGTGGCTAACGCGTCAGGTATTTACTCCGACACGTCTGCTATTTACAAAGCAACTTCGGGTGGATAACGCGTCGGATATTTACATTAATATGCGAGCAGGATACCCACCCAATACCTACCCGTTATTGGGTAAAATCAGAAAACAAAACAAATATTCATTTACAAAAGCTTTATTTTCATAAATATTATTGTCACTGCGCAGGTCGAACCTCAACATTTATTTTCCAGCTTTAATTTTTGTTATGCTTCACCGAACTGCACTATGGCAATGTCACCCACAAGGTCGGTTGCGCCTAATTGCATGAATACATATGATACATACGATATGTGTTGTTTGCCAGAACAATAATGTACACTGGGGTTTGAATTGAATTGTATGTCGATGTCTATCAAAGTTGTATGTTGTATGAAGCCATGCCTGCAATGTGCATTTTATACTAATTATAAAGAGGTATACTTATCTAAAGTTTTTTTGTGTGTAAGTTAGGTATGTGTGATTTATTTATTTTCTATATAAAGATACAGATTCCGGCAAACATCTTGAGTCTCTCTTGAGCATGTGCACTTTCGAGCGACCAATAGCGCGGGTCCCTCTTCCGCCTAACGCATGCCTCACCGCTACGCATACCCAAAATACGCGTTTTCCGCAATCCCCACCTGATTTAGATGTTTTCCAGCTTCTGTACTATTTGAACGACATAGAAAAATATTTCTCACCGAAATTCCCATGGAATTTGACACGGTCAAAGTCGCAGATGGAAGCTAGTTAGTAATACATTCTTTTTTAAACGTGTTGCAAATTGACCTTTATGTAGCTGAAAAGAATATTAAATAAGTTTATGTAAATGTCACCTGAAAATATTCAAGGCTTCGTTGACGTGTGTGACTAATGCAGAAACTGGTTGTATAGTGTAGATTCTGCTTATTTCATAACTTGTGTTCCCGAAACGATGTCAAGTTCAGTACCCTTAGCACGGAGATCTATCGAGAAAATAAACGCGAGAAAACTACTCGAAAGAGTAACTGTCTATGGAAAATTTCATTTCGCTTTTCGCCTTTAGATGGCGTTGTACTAATTTCCCATGCAAAGATTATTCTGTCGAATTCTTTTACGAGCGTTTTTTTTTCTCGACAGTTGTTCGTACACGGGTACAGACACTTCGTACGCGGCCACAGGGAGTCAATAAGCGTACCTAAATAATGAGTGAATGAACGTATATTTATGAATCAATAATTTCGGTGTCATGGAAATAAGTATGAATCACGCGGCGATTTGACACCATTAATTCCAAGACACAATTCAAAAATAAAACTTTATTAAAAACCCAATTTACACATATGAGCTCTGAAATCAATAAATACCTGGTTAGTGATTGGGGTGTTAAATACCCTTGAACTCACTCTTTCGACGTCTTTCCAGCACCCTAAACAGGGTTATTTGTAAAACACCAATACCTCACAGGATAGATTTAAATGTTCTACGAGTTTTCGTAAGCAGCCAAAAACACGATTTTCCATACAGCTTTTGAAAAGTCGTTTTTTTGTCTGTCAGAACAAATGTTGTGTATGATGTAAATATACTAATCCTGTGAGATTGTTGGTGTTTCACAAATAACCCTGCTCAAAAAATAGTTCTAAGCGATCCTGCGGTTTCCTAAATGTAGAATGTACAATCGACCGTTTTAGTAGTGATGTACAAAACTCGAGTCCTCCGAGTCCTTTTGTCTAGAGCTCGGAGTCGTTTTACAGGGCTCGCCTTGTTTGTATGAAGCTCGACGACTCGGGAGTCTTTTTCAGAGCTCGAGCCTTTTTCAGAGCTCGGCCGATTTCGACCCATTTTCACGGCTCGAGCCTTGAGAGCTCGGTCGATCTCGAGGCTTTTTCACGGCTCGAGTCTTTTTCGGCGCACTAGTTGTGATGGGCTGCTGATGAATGAGGATAAGTAGAGCTAAATCACAATAGATTAAGCATCTACGGAGCTCTTTATAACATAAGGCATTCATCTTTTTGAGTACTAATTTTGGAGACTAGAGTCAGATTTTCAGGGCTCTGTGAGCTCGATAGGCTCGGCTTTAATATCTCCCTAAATAATAATACTGTAAATATTATTATTTACGGAGATATTAAAGTCAGAAACCAACTCTAAGCTTTTTATGAGGCTCGCGTTCGCGTGGCTCAAAGAGCTCGTTTCTCGGCTAGGCTCGGGCTTACGAGCCTACCTAGCTCACAGAGTCCTACCAATCCGACTCGAGTCTTCAAAAGTAGAACTCGACGACTCGAGTTTTGTACATCATTACGTTTTAATACTTCGTCAGAGACTCAGAAAAACAATCAAACAACAATAATCTCCATAAATAGCATAATACGACATGGTGTCCAAAGTGTGTAGCTAGTTCACTTGTTGTGTTGAGTGTACTAACATCGAACTTTAACAGCTTATGTAAGACAACGTAATCCAATGTTTATTTAAATGGAAATATCGAAGCTAACCGAACCTTGACCATGGCCGAGTTAAAATAACTTATAACCATGCTGTTGTATAAAACCTAATGAATGCATATCTTGAATATTGTAACTAAAAGCGGTCTCGCGGATAAAATGTTGAATAATGCCATACGGATTACGAATGTAGGGATGGAATGCTATCGGTAGTTTTGTCGATGAATCCAATACCTTACCTTTTAACGTTTGAAAGGTGCGTCACTCCAAGTCATACGGTAACTGATCAAGTTGCGTCAGGATTCCATAGCTTATTAAGACGTACTTGATCCAATAACAAGATAAGTGGTATCTAATAAACAAAACTTTGGTATTTCAATTAAATCATTGATATATCAATTAACTGGAATTGAACATTGAAATTAAATTTATACTAACTAACAATGACTGTTACATTTTTTTATACATCTTTATTTAATTTTTGATTTATTACCGAACGTGGCTTTTAAATTACGTAATACAGAAGAAGAGAAATCATTCTAAACACTAATACTTTTTATGTGATGAATAAAATAACTCCATCCTGTAGTATACAGGGTTATTTCTAAAACACCAACAACCTTGTAGCAGTGGACTAACATAATAATCAACAACGTTTGTTCTACGACTATCCGAAAGAGACATGAAAAAATCTGCTTTTCATACAAAACTCGATCAGCTGGGGCCGTATTATGACCTCTTATTTCCAGGCAGTTTTCTGACTGGCTATCAATCTATCTCTTTTATTTGCTATACGACGAGAAAAAGATGTCACTACAGCAATTTATAAACCTGGCAGGATTTAAGAGCTTGTAATACGGCCTCTGTTCGGACATAGAAAGGAGTTTTTTGTCTTTTTTCGAAATTGTCCTAGAACAAATGTTGTTTTTTATGATGTCAGTAATCTTCGCCTGCGAGGTTGTCGGTGTTTTACAAATAACCCTGTATATCCAAATAGTAAAGAAACTTACGATTATAGTTTTGTCCAACAAAGAGTTACATTTAGGTTATACAGCGTGTTAATGAAATGGCGCAAAATGAGAAAACCGGTTCTTTGGACCATCAAACTGAACAACTTTTGCTACGGTACCAACGCTGAAATCGCGAAAAAAAACAGCTGTTTTATACAAAAATTAATAACGAAAATATAAAAATGTATGAAGCAGCTGATTTTTTTTCGTGATTTCAGAGTTGATCCCATAGTAAAAGTTGTTCAGTTTGATGGTCCGAAGAAACGGTTTTCTTATTTTGCGCTATTTCATTAATACGTTGTATAAAAATCACAGTATCGATATTTCCTTTCCCAACACTAGCGTATGAAGATGTTCCAACCAGATGACCTCCGTAAGGCGCTACTTGACACCGTTCAGTAATCGTCACGGCTACAAAATACTACCTTCGAGTCTTCGATGCGGTACTAGCTATATTGGCACTGCAGTCAGAATCAATTATGTAATTAATATCATTAGGTAAATACCCGGTATGGGTTAAGTGTGTTTACTTATAAAAGACGACACTTTTAAACTCTAACCACAACTAAACATACTTAGTAGGTGTTTAAACACCTATCTTTTCCCGACGTTTCGACCGAATTGCATCGTCCGATAAAGAAAAGGCATCTATGTTTAGTGTGATTAAGAGCCAAATTCACCATTGATTTTAAACGTGATCAAGATCACGTTTTACGTAATGTAGTTTAAGTGTCGAGTTTGATACCCCGTTCCCCGTTTATTCCAAAAATCAATTTCACCAGGTCATAAAAAAAATGAATCAAGATTTAACAAGGCATTGTTTATAACATAATTGTACATTTTTGTAACAAATTTTACTTTGTTGTTATGACAGTGACAGCCTTAAACTTGTTTTTTGACAAAGCGCGTTTAAAATCAATGGTGAAATTGGCTCTTAGTTTAAACGCGTTTAATACTTTTAAACTTAATCAATGATAATTTATTCCTTTTATAATTCCTTATAAGCGTTCCTCCTAGAAAACGAACCTTTTCGGAAAGATCTTTAAATTTCAGTACCTAAATAAAAAGGTAGGTACTATTCCTGTTTATTCAATTACAATGACGAATAAAGATGGATGTATATTCATTGTTATCATTACTTATTAGGTACCATCTGTTTTTCATTCATACCTCATGATAAAAGTAATTCAAGTTGGTAGTCTGCTTTTCCAGATATATTTTATTAAACGTTTCGTTTTGTTATTTCAAACAATGATTAAAAGATTCTTTTACATTAAAAAGGTCACCTCACACTTTGATCTGAATGTCATTGACCTTTGCTTTATAATGTAAAATCCTTCAAAGCTAGTATTAGCACGATCGTGTTTTGAATTTAATATCGTTAAGACATGTCAATGACCTCGATATCATAATGCCTAAATTAATTAAACGTTTCTAAGTTTTTTTTCTGTCTATTTGCCATCAAAGTTTGTATATTAATTAATGCATAACTATTCAAATTAAAGCATCTTGTTTTATTAAAATTGTATTAAAAGCAAAATGTCTAAGATATACGCAGACTCAGACTACGAATTATAATAATAATTGAATAAGCAAAAAATCTATAAGTAATTGAATAAAAATGCTGGTTATTTCAAAATCAATTAGAAGTCTATAGAAGTCATTGATTATCATCTAAAGGATGTAGGTAATAGAAAATCTGCAGAAACTGAGAATTTCTATTAACCAGTCTCACACGTTTGATTGTAAGAAAATCTCCTTAAATAATAAAGTTAGTTATATAGTTAGGGATTACAAGATCTTGTAGTATTTTTTCCAAAGAACAAATCTTACAAAATGGCAGCCCTGTATCATATTCACCTCTTAAGCTTACGCGCTAACTACACGTAAAATAAAACACTTTTTACTAGCAATGTAAAAAGTGTTTTATTTACTAGCACTATTGAAAGTTATTTGGTAATTGGTTGGTTTTTGGTTAGATTTTTTATTTTCCGACGTTTCGGCACCTTTTCAGCTGCCGTGGTCACGGGGGACTGAAAATACTAGGGTAGACTCACGAGTAGCTTCAGTCCCCCGTAACCACGGCAGCTGCAAAGGTGCCGAAACGTCGGGAAAATAAAAAATCAAACCAAATACCAACTAATTACCAAAGTACTTTCAATAAAACCGCACTAGTATCCGTTAAAAAGTCTTTTATTTCAATAATAGGTTTGTAATAATACTAATAAATAAGCGTAGTTGATAAAGAAATTGTCTCAGTTACCACCGTATCTACAACGTGTTAAAAAACCCCTAAAGCCGAATATGGTAGATAGGGACCTTCAAACTGAACAAGTTTTACTATGGGACCATCTGTGAATCAGCTGTTTCATACAAAAACTAATAACGAAAAAAAAAAGGAAAACCTCCTTCAAAAAACCTGAAAACAAAAACAGCTTCAAAATTAAATACCTCTAAAAACCAAGAAATAGTATTCAATTAATTAGTTACGCACATCATTATAATAAAATACGTCTATTGAAGTCGGGTGGGGCTGGAAGACAACTTCTTTTTTTATATTTCTAAAAGCCCCACCCGATTTCATTAGACGTATTATAATGATATGCTTAACTAATTAATTGAATATTATTTCTTGGTTTTTAGAGGTATTTAATTTTGAAGCTGTTTTTGTTTTCAGGTTTTTGAAGGAGGTTTTCCTTTTTTTTTAAATGCTTTTTTATTTTCAACTTTTTATAAGTCAGTCACCTTTAATTAATATTTTTCTTTACAGTTTTAATTTTTAAATAACAATATATGTTCTGTAAGTTTTTTCCAGTAACTACTGTTTTTGTAATCTTTATTACTTCTAGTGTTCAATGTCTACCTACCACATCCAACAAATTACTGAATAATTTTAAAATAACCTCTTACCTGATTCCACCTGGTCCGGTTGTGGAGTGTAATGATCCCCCCCCCCTATTTAAATACTGATACAAATGATAACTACTATCTTGATTTCCTAATGATACCTGGTGATTGTATTTTATTGGATTCTAGTTCTTACTGTTTTACTACATGGATTGGTGATATTCTAACCCTAGCATAGTTAACCTAACGCATACCTAACTACAAATCCCATTCATGTTGATTAGCCGCTAAACGGCTTCCGAACTAACTATCCCTACTTGTGATTCCATTAAATGTTTTATCTATGTTTTGCCTAATTTATTTTCCCTAACCCTATTTTATTGCATGCTAGAATAATCTAATATTAATGCTTTTGTAAGTGTGAAATGGGCGCATGATGTCTAGTGATATTTCCCAAGTTGTAATCCGTAATTACCCTAAGTTCTCGAATATTGCTGGGTGGATATAAATATTAACTTTACATGACTAACTTTAATTATTTATGCTTCGATAGATAATGAACTAAGAACTTATTACTAAAAGAAGGAATTTACTTTGCCTGATTTTCCTACAGAATAGAAATTAAGATATTAATTGCTCATTCCAAATTGACCCAACTTCATACTAATCTGTTACTTTGTTTAATGCTTAGAAATAACTATGTTTATCAAATAAAATACCGATCTATTTTATTACGGAGGACCCTAATCCATTAGATTTCTACCTTATGATGTCATGGTCAAGCTATATCAACTTTATTGATAAATTTATTACTAGTTAGTTATAACTTCAACAATGAATTACTAGTGTCCGCCTGAAGTGTTAATGGAAAATTGAGAATTTACCTATTTTACTACTATACTATCAGTTATAAAGAATCTATTATCTATGTCAACAATGTTTCAATTCATATCTTTGGATTTATTTGACAAATTTTAATAATCATAGCCGGCCCGACTGCGGCTTTTAGAAAATCTCTAGAATTTGTTAATTTTCTAACTTTAAAAGGAATAATATTATATAAATATCTTGGAAAGTATCTTAGGGTTGCCTCTCACCTAGTTTTCTATGTTAATGCCAAAACCAATACTGAAATTATATTATGAAAATCTGAATGTTTTGCTTTTATGATTTATTTCTTTATTTCTATTCGTCTAATTTGATGTATAGATGTCCTAGCTCTGAACAAAGGATATGGAACCAACGCTTTGACTACAAGATGAGTTTAGTAAGTATGTTTTGTAACATTAAGTATGTGCTTAAACAAATGGGCTTCGCTCATCGCTATTGGATTGTATAGTTGGTCGTTGCCTATCTTCAGTTTAATGTGTTTATACCCAAAGAAGAATATGATCAGACGGTTTCCTAGTTAATGGTATTGATTCCTCATCTTACAACAAAAGTATTCGCTTTTATTACTAGGTCTCAATTATTCCTGTTATTACAATTATTACTTAATAAAATTACTACTAAATGGATATTATTACTCTTTTGATATAACCAGGGAAATAGAATTTAAGTTTGTAATTTTCCTAAATAAGCTTACTTTAATCTCATACTAATTCTTAATATTTGTTACTATACCATGGAGATTTTAATAGTCCTCTAGCGATTAGAAATAGAGATACTATAGGATAGAGATAAGCGTTTCCTCCTACACTCCGCTGAATGAAGTAAGTACGAACAATGTTGATAGAAATTGGTCAAAGTGAATTTATGAGTTAATTGGAGTATTGTTATAAGTTAGTAGGGTAGAAGTGGGTATATCGAGCCATAATAGACAATAGGGTAAAAGGAGGTAACTCGAGCTATAAAGAAAATTAAGTTTGGGTAATTCTACTCCGCTACCAAATATTAGTTTATTTGTCATATACAACGTTATTCTAAGTAATGTAAATCATCCAATGTCGACTTAGTTTATCAAGATAGAGAGGTAATTTGAAGCAAGTTAAAAAGTTATAGTCGCCTAAAATCAAGGTATGGATAAACCTGTCTTCGTCACTGATTTAGAATTTATTTGCTATCTTTAGTGTTACTTAAAATATACAATGTGGCTTTCCTGGCTAGATAAAGAGCCCCTCCACCGCTCAATATGGTAAGCCTCGTCTCCAGAACTGGGCAGCTTTCCCCCAGTGACCAGCCAATTACAATCATTCTTTAATTTAAGTAAAGTATATGGTCGATAGTCTAGGTTTGTCTGTATATTCCAACAAGAAGAGGACAAGCAAAATGCTCCAAGCGATTTCCCAGTTTTTCACAATTGAGATATTCTTTTCTCAAATGTGATGGCCAGATCAATTTTTTTTTCTTTTTTTTTTTTTTAAATTCTGATTTATCTTATATCAACATAAATTCAATCTTACAATTTATGAACTTAAAAAAGGGAATAAGTACTGGAAAATCTAGGGATTTCAGAAGGAAAGTTTATTAAATTTAGGGACATATAATAAATAAATATTTGCGTTAAACCTTTCCTACTTTTGAACAATAGCTTGGATTGCATTGTCAAAATGGCATTGAATAAATCTTCTTATGATTATTGTGTGATAAACTTGATATTGATTTCCTTTAAATTGAGTCGACTGTTAAAATTGATTTAGAATATTTAACTCAGAGAATACTTTGATTCCAGTAATCGTGAACTTAACATATTCACCAATTTAATTGATACTTTCATAGTATATAAATGTTGGTCAAAGTATTGTTTAGTGCTACACACCGAGCATTATTTTGTTAATTTGTGGAAGCCTACTCAAAATTTGTGTCTTGTGATATTAATGAGTTGGAATTGACATGGCTCAAATAATATCACGGGTCAACATTACACCCAGACTTTTCTTTAGCATTCATCCACATTTATTACCAAAATATTTTATTTTATTTATAGTCAACAGATTGAACCATGGTCAAAATTATTAAAGTCAGCCCAATTCAAAGATATTACTTCTGTTATGATTTGATAGTCTATTAGTTAATTAGATTGTGCGTCCAACTAGCTTTAGCACAATAGTAGGTAGATATTTTTCATTCACTGAAATTTATTTACAATGCCACTTCACAACACCCATAGATGCCACTGAGAATTTAAGATAACAAATTCACTAATACGTTCCCATTTAACCCTCCAACTTGCTCGTATTTACCTGCCTATGACACAACTTGAAAATCATCATACATTTTAATTTACTTTTGTCATGATCCGCCATATTGTTTATCAAAATTAGCTTGGATGAAATGCATCACTTAGTGAACCAATAGCGGCCATTTTGTAATGCACCTTTGCAATTTTCCTATCGATAAATAATAATTCGGCCATTTTGTTGAATTTATGCCTAACTTATCCTACAACAATTTCGAGTCTAGAATGCTAATTTTACATTGTGACGACCTACCTAACTAGATTTTCGTTCGTTCTACATGCCTGCCTAGCAGATTATGCGCCTATTCCGCTCTATTGACGACGATTCACAACACCAGTATCACAAACCCCCCCAGGTTTTTGTGATACTCTACCTAATTTTCGCGCAGTTAACCCTACAGTCGGCCTATGATTTTACCTGCCTAATTCAGACTACATGAGAATTTCCTATGCCAATTTTTGTGGTTCTTACCAGCGCCACACGTCGCCCCATTCTTGTACAGTTTTGAGCGGCACTCACCTAGCATAACCTATCAACCTTTACGTGCCAGAATCGGAGGGGAAGGAGCCGATTCCGGGGCCCTAGCTCAAGGAATAATGAAAACCTGCCCTCGGGGCTTAAACGGAAAACAGAACTACGTTCTAACGGCAGCACTTGATGAAGCCTTTTTCCATATTAAGTCACGCAGGCTTACATTATGTGACTAACTAGGCAGACCAACGAATTGGCCGCCCGTTTATGACGCCACAATCATAAACTTCAATTTTACCTAGTACCCCCCTCGAAAGTCCATAGCGAATCGCCCCAGTACGACACAATCCTATTTTTAATTATTCAAGATAAAAACTCCCTTTCCCACATTCCATTTCATATGAAATTAGTTTTAGAAAATCTATTTTCACTAATTCTTGAATTTACTTGATACAGCTACGTTAATTTGATGTAAACTTTGCAACCAAACTATATATTTCAGTCAGGCCTTAATTTTACCATTTAAAGCTTGTCTGAAACATTACCCCAAAGGTTAGAAACTTGCCCGTGCAAGACCTATACACATAGACTTTCGTTTCTTTCACTTATTTGCTGACTATTTCGGTCTTGAGTTAAATAAAAACTTGTTCAGCAGCCATCTTACAGAGGGAAGTGTGCTTGCGTCTTCTTCGGTGAGCGTCAGTAAAGGAAAAAAAGAGCCGGCTCCCCCGCGCCCGGCCTTATATACATGCGGAAAAGTTACCTCTGCGAAAATCTTGATGACGCTTCATCTTATTGGTTCTTAATTTTTTAGAGTGCCCTGTCACTAATTTTCTAATTTACCCAATAATGGGGTAATTTCTCCCTGAACTAATCTACCTATCACGTGAATATAATAATAGGAACCCGTAATTACTTCGATACTCACGATAGTTATAATTATAAATATAATTTGTTTTGCTTATTCTAGAATTTACAAAACTCCTCACATACGCAAATATTGTTCTAATTTCCTAATGACACAATCGATTTAACCTTCCCTGTACGTTTGAATACATCTTTTGGTCTATCACTATTCTAACCTCCCAAGAAAAATCTTATAATCAATAAATATGTTATCTGACCGCTTTTATTATTTCCAATCGACGCATAGCTTTATTTAATAATAGCAAAGAATTGATAACAAGAAACCAATGATATTATGCTTAGCCAACCAAACTTGGGGTATAATAACGCTAACAACGAATATTACTCACATACGTAACCTACTGTTGTATATGCCCTATTTTGTCGCCTCATCTTACAATTGTCTCTTCAGTCACTGAATGAGTTTATCTACATACTATGGTATTTTAAAAATATTTCAAACCAGAGAGGGTTTGAAATATTTCAATTTATATGTCTCTAACTTTTCTTCCTTGTGCAAAAGTAATGGCATCATTTTTATTTCTTCATCTATTCGCCGTTTCTATCGTTATTTTACTGAAAGAGTCACTTTTACTGAAAGGTAACCGTTGAATATCCTTCCACATAACATTTAATCTATTCATATAACTATTATTGTGGGTAAATGATTTGTAATCTCCAAGTATTATTCAGAAAATATAAAATCAATTAAAGTTTTTATTGTATTTGCAGGTTTACTATACTGAATATATGGATATCATATTTCTTACTGTAAGATAATCAACGTCGTTTATAAAATCTAAGCATATATTTTCATCTATTCAAAACAAAGGAACATTTGATCGCTTATTGATGAATCGAAAATACACCAAATCTCACAATTTCGAATATACTAGCCTTAAGATGAATCCAGGCCTTAACACCCCCGACTCATACATACATACGCGACCTCTTTTGCCGTTCCCCTGGCACGGAACCTTGCTCTCGAGTCCGACTCGCACTTGGCCAGTTCTTTTCCCATATTATATTACTAAGGGTACTTTATAGACTCTAACTGGTAACATTTAATTTTACACGTCACCATTGCGAATTATGATTGGCTACTTTAAAATCTGGCGCCATGTAGCTTAATCTTAGGAAAATCCACGCCCACACATAATCCGAGCTCCTGATTGGCTACCACAAACATTTTCCCTTCGTCTTTTTGTTTATGAACAAAGGAAAGCCACGATTCATTCTACGGTGTGTTGTTTTTATGTCTAGTTCCTTTACAACCTTTTACTAGTTATCGTTTCTATTTAATGTTTATTTATTACAAATATAATCATTCGTAATCTTCCTTTACTTTTAATATTAAATGATTTTACTTTATTCATAATCCCAAGCTTAATTTACAAATAGTGTTTTTTTGAAATTTGCTGAAAACGAAACGCGATATGTGTGTTTACACCAAACCTAAACATTATTTTACACATCTAGTTATTAAATTATTATTTGTTTATTTTAATATTTTATAATCATTCTACTCCTTTTTACCTTTAAAATATTAATTGATATAATTTACCAAAGATTATTTCGTTCTCTTTTTTTCTTCTCTTTAAAATATAGAGTGATTTTTCTCTATGGATTATCACTTTAATTCCAAAAACGGCCACCAAATGTCAAATGCATTTGTCTATGTAAATGTCAACGAATTGTTTATTATTGTAGAAACATATTTTCAGGTTAAAGAAATCCCGCAAAAGTATCCGTTTTTTATATAGAAATATGATATTTCGTAAATGTTGCATTTGCAAATCGCAGTCATAGCCTACAATTATCTGTGATCAAAGAGTTTGTGCTACAAGAATACTGTTGTGATTGCAGTAATTATCGTAATGCCAGGCAATATGCATTGAAAGACAACCCAAATTGCATAAACAACCCCTTTTTTATTAAAATGAGAATAAACATCCCTTCATGGTAAGTTATTTAACGAGTTTATTTATTGATTCATCACATAACTTTATTTTTTTTTATTGCTTACAACTATTTTTTCCAACCCTGGACTTCTTTGTATCTCGCAGATTTACAAATTATCACTAAGATAGAGTTAATTGAAAGAAATGGAGTCTCCAAGGCGATAGAAAAAGGTAATACATTGGAGGCGATGGGATTATTAAGGAGCAACAAAATATCTTTCCCAGTGCCGGTTCATAGGTCAGTAACCCCTCTTATTTTTATTTTTATTAAATATTTGAGAAAAAGATAACATGTTCAATTTTGAACTGTTACAGGAGAGACTGGTTATCCGTCACACAGGTTCTCCTAGCACAGAGGCCAGTCTCTCACATAGACTACCATCATTTTGGTTCTTAGAATAAGCTTTATAGTTGAATGTTTAATTATCATGTACGTATATGTGAGAGAAGAAATAAAGATTTATTATTATATAAAAAAAAAAAAAAATAAGTAGGTAGGATGTAAACAAGCGTGTAGATATTTTTTAACTTTCTATAATATTTTTAATAAGACAATGCCCTTACCTCAATTTCCAAGTTTACGATGTTTGTTTTTGAGGAGTTCCGTTGTGTCTTTATAGTCCAAGTCTAGTTCAGAACGTTGCATCGCAGACCATGGTTTGGTTTGTTTTGGATTGTCATAAACCTACCAAAATCTAAATAACTTTACATATACTATTTGACTTTGAGGAGTCCCCTTTTGCATCTTTGAAGTTCAAAGTGCAATACCAATGAAATTAATATGTGACCACTCTTGAAGTATACCCTTTCAAACAAAAAAAGAATCATCTAAATCGGTTCATAAACAAAGATGTTATGTCTGAAATTCCGTAAAAACTCGTGCGATGGCAAGCTAAATAATTGACATTTTTCAGGATTATGAAAAAACTACTGGCCAGATCTCTGTAAAAATTTCATGGAACCACACACAAACTATGTTCTTTAAGATGAAAAAAGAATTTTTTTAATCGTTTGACAACTGACGAAGTTATGTTAAAATATACATAAAAAAACGACGACTTGAGAACCTCCTCCTTTTTTTGAAGTCGGTTAAAAATATAAAAATGTCTATGAAACAGCTGATTTTTTTTCGCGATTCAGAGTTCGTTTCATAGTAAAAGTTGTTGAGTTTGATGGTCCCTATCTACCATATTCGGACTTAGGGGTTATTTTGTAACACGTTGTATATACGAGTAAATACTTGAGTAAAATTTGCAATTTTCAAATGCTTTTAATATTTTCAAGCCGTGCAATGCAAATTATTATGCAATTATAGTATAAATTAGTTTTAAATGCACCAAAACTGCACTAAAACTGCATATAAGATTAATTATATTATAAGTACTATAAATTTCAGGTAAATAAAATATTAGAAGCACTTGAAAATTGCAACTCGTCCATAGATACGACGGTTTAAAGTCAATGAAAATTTGCAGCGTACTCGTATTTTCCTAAGGAAATTTTCAGCCATAAGAAAATTCTGCACCCATACATTACTAAGAATTACTCTACTTGAATGTAAAGTTCTCATAGGCAATTAAATCAGGTTATGTATAAATTCCTCAGTATATACTTAAGTTTTCTTCAAATGGAATGGTTAATAAAGTAAATCTATATTCTAATCTTTACAACTGATTTTCAATATACTAAGGCACACGTCCTAGGTACTAAAATTAGGTCCTGAAAATGCGTAAAGAAAGTCTCCAATTCGATAAAATCAATCCTATGGTATATCGCTCGTGTGTTCCCACGTTTAGGCATCATTCTCAGAGCATCTGTACTGTACGCACTTGTCCTTACTTTAAATATTAATGCAAATATAATGCGGTAATAACTGACACGTGTTGTTTTAATATGGTTGCAACACAGCTTGATGAAGAATAAAAGTAATAAATATAAATATATTTCAATAAAATCATGTTCATGACCGAATATGGATAGATTTGAATTAAATTTCCTACTATTGTGGTTAAATTTTTAATGAAGTTAATTGAATTCACATGTAAGTTTTAAGGCTATCGTGATCAACCGCAGTATTTTAAGAGCACGCATGATATCACTAAGGTGATCGCACATTTGTCCATATTTCAGCACCGTTTTCACCCTCGTCCGACATGGAATTCCAATTGACATCGTAGGTATTTAACATGAAAAATTTGGTCTTGTGAAATCTCTTAAAACTTTTGTCTAATTTTCATTACAGAATAGTTATAAAGTTTAAGAAGACTCATACCTACATTAGTTGGTTCCAAATGATTAATATCAAGCCGTTTTTCACTTCCTCAGTCATAAAAATACATCCGTATTTACAATAAGCACTTATCTTTAATATTCTATACACAATACATGAAGTTCAATGGCAAGTTACTCACGACGCCGTTGCAAGTAAGATGATCCCTTATCACACTAAACTATTTTGCAAACATCTTTATCTTTAGTTCGAAGTTGAATGATTAATTAATGTAACAAGATCGTATCAGCAATATAAGAGAAGTAAAATATTGGTGTACTTATTACTAATAAAATTATTAATTAATACGATTATTAGTATGAGTAGGAAGAAAATTGTTAGATGATAATAAGATAGATGATGAATAAATAATGAAAAATATTAGAAAAAATCGACTCACCCGTAGCAACTCAGACGGGATTCGAACCCGCACCCTTAGGAGTCCGACCCAATGCACTACCAATTATGCTACCGAGCCACTAATGAATTAGGCGAAATTTTCTAATAATTTTTACGTTTCCGCTGAAGATCAGCGCCATCTCACCAATGTAAAGAGAATTACTTCGACATTCGAAAGCAGCCCCATTGCAGGTGCTAGACAATCAATTAAGGTGAAACAGTCATATAATTTTTTAAACTTTTTAGATTTTTGTATTCACAATGCTATTTTTATATTAAGATGAATAAATAATGAAAAATATTAGAAAAAATCGACTCACCCGTAGCAACTCAGACGGGATTCGAACCCGCACCCTTAGGAGTCCGGCCCAAGGCACTACCAATTATATATATAATTTATATTATTTCAATCAATCAGCAACTCGTTTACTTTTAAGAGGCAGGGGTCCCTAGTTCGGTTCCCAGAAGCAGGGGTACACTAATTGTACTCGGTTCGGTTGGTGGTAGGACTTATTTCAAGTCCGCCTGACTAGCTACCACCTTACTTAAGTCTGACGCCATAAAACAACAATAAAAAAAAGTCTTCCGGCAGTTAGAAGTAACATAGTCAGTTCCTCAATGGTGAGGGTTTCGGGTGTAGTGCGCTTCCACCTTCGGCCTTATCGTCACTTAACATCAGGTAAGGTGAAAGCGAAGCACTATGCCGTTGTGGACTAAAAATACTTTTACGCCCTAGCTCTTAGTTTTTGTATAGTTGTACATTGTAAAATAATTTAACGGTTGGGTTAAGCATAGATTTAACAAAAGATCTTTAAGCTGCAATAAGAATCACGTGAATTAATCATTTAAACAATGTGTTGCCGCCGCGATCATATCGTCATAGTTTTACTTCCTTCCTACCCGCCAATATCCTAACAAAAAGGCACATACATCGCTCCGCTCGCCGGCCGAACGCGGCCAATGCATTCGTAATGCAAGAAACAGTCTATTGCGAACTACTGTGACATCAACACGCTATAATTTGTCACCCCGCGCAACTCATTTAACCGCATCCGCGTAGCCCATAAGCTTCAGTGTTACGTGTATTAGTAAATACGTGATTAAAGGACGGTGTAAATCGACGTGTTTGTGGACTTTTGTGGCCGTTCACGTCCGATCACGCAGGTTGTGCGTGCTGCGCAGGCGACGTCAGCTTGCCATTCTCAAGTGTTGACGAGCCTGCTGCTAGACTAAGTAAGTGCCTTTCCTTGACCAGCCGCCGTCCACATCCATAACCTACCGAAATCCCGCTTCCTTCTAATTATTTTACACCCGCATTCCATTCGCATTCCATACCGCATTTTTTGACGATTGAATGTCTTTTCCGCAATTATTTTAATTTTTTAAGTTTCGTACATTAATATGTACGAATCATCTGGTCCTTTTCGAGTCGTATGTTTAGTTTTGAACCGTTAAATACCGCATTTAGTTTAGTTTTTTGTAACCACACACGTGTTTTCCGCGCGCCCTCTAAAGGGTCACCTTGGTACTTTTGGGGTCTTTTCATATATTTTAATATTTTAATTTAGTATATTTTACCATTCTGGGTTATTCCGCAACCGTAATTAAGTAGGCACTAATTTACCTACTTATTTTCAGAACCTTTGTTCATAATTAATTCGATCGTTCACAAATTGATATAAGGGTCATCACACACTAGCGACTTAAATTAATTATTTTTATTTTCGATTAAGTTTTATACTTAATTAATTTTGTTTAAATTTACGCAGCCTTTTATATACATTTGTGTGAACAATAAATAGTGTTTATATACTTCAATAACTAACCTATATATTTTCTATATACTTTACTTTATATATTATATTTTGTGATTATCAATCATGCCACAGGACGATAAGTCTGCCGGACCTACCGGTAAAGATACCAGTGAAGTTGAAGACACAAAAATAATTTTAATAAGAGCGAAGCGTGATGCACTTTTTCAACGTATGCAATCGATATACGACCAAGCGAAGATAGCTCACCTTTCAGAGGAGAGACGTCAATCTTTTATTACGTCATGTGTTACTATTGATAGTATGCGATCCAAATTTCATGATATTATTGATGAATATAATGAGCAGTTACTTAAGCGTAATCCGACCGCTAAGCCTAATTTTCAAGCTTATAACGCTTTTGAAGACATTTATTGTAACGTGAAGCAAGTTTTATCGCAAGTGTCACCTCCCTGTTCATCTTCTAAAAATAAGGCTTCCGTCAAACTTCCTCCTATTGAATTATTAACTTTTGACGGTGATATTCAAAACTGGCCATTATTTTATGCCAGCTTTAAAGAGACTGTTCACGACAATCCATCGCTATCGAATTCCGATAAATTATATTACCTAATGGGTAAACTTTCGCCTAAGGTACAATCGCTTTTTTCTGGTACTTTGCCTAGTGCTCAGAACTATGATATAATTTTCAAAGCGTTACTAGACAGATTCCAAAATAATGACGTTTTAGGTTCTAATTATTTAGAACAAATATTAAATTTGAAACTTTCCAATTCACCTGCCGCTTATCAGTTATTTATGGATAAATTTGTAACCGCAGTCAATTCTTTAAAAAACTTAGGCATTGATAATTTGACAGATTTTATTTTGATGAATATTGCCGTACGTAAGTTCGATACGAATACGATTCGAGCCTACGAAACATACGCTCATGATTCAAAACTGCCTAAATTCGAAAGCTTTATAGAATTTATTAAAATGCAGTGCCGCATCTGTCAAACTACTAATGCTGTATCTCCCGCAAATAATAATACTAATTCTTACTCTAAAATAAATAGAACCCGTGCGGCTCCTAATCCGCAAACTTACGTATCGTCTGAAAATAAAAAATGCCTGTTGTGTAATAATAACACACATGATCATATGTTTAAATGTCACGCTTTCGCAAAAATAACACCGCATGATAGATTTAAGTTCATTAAAGAAAACGGTGCGTGTGTCAACTGCCTTAGCACAAAACACAGATCGAAAGCTTGTACTTCTAAGGTTTCGTGTCGTGCTTGCCAGCAGCGCCACCACACTCTTTTACATTTCGAAACGCATACACCCGCAAATGATGCGCCTAGTGGTAACGTCAGCGCTCCTTCTTCATCGCCGCCGCAGCCGAATATTTCACAACCCGCGCCTCCCGTTTCGGCACCACCTCCTAGTGGAAATTTAGCTTTATGCTCTTTGAGTGATAGGACGGTTTTATTGGCGACTGCTCAGGTTGTTGTCTATGACAGCAATGGCGCACCGCATCTTGTACGTTGCTTACTAGATAGTGCTTCTCAAAGCAACTTCATTACATATGAATGTTGCATGCGTCTCGGTTTACTAAATAAACTACAACGTACCTCAACTGTTATTAGGGGTATAGGTGGTTCTCTTAAAACCTCTCAGGGTTCCGTAGACTTAGTTTTTCACTCACGTTTTAATTTAAATATTAACTATAACATTTCATCGCTCATTGTCGATCGTATCACAGATACGCTACCTTCCGCTCCGGTCGACGTATCCGCTTTCTCTCACCTTAGTTCTTTGCCTCTCGCCGATGGCAATTTTGCCAATCCAGGTCCTGTCGACCTTTTGATAGGTAGTTCACTGTTCCCGCACCTGCTGATGCCAGGCATCATTCATAGCCGCTTCAGCAATATACCGCCCGCTATTCAAACCGTTTTAGGTTATGTGATTATGGGTTCTGTACCTACGTCACACGTAGTTTGCAATTATTCAACCACGTGTTGTACGGTAGTTGATGAGCCTGTAGACTCGATTCTCAAAAAGTTTTGGGAACTTGAGGAGATTTCCGCGCCACCCGCTCAAAGCCTTGATGACCTTGAGTGCGAAGAATATTTTACTGCCACCACGTCTCGAGAAGAGAGTGGAAGGTACATAGTCGCTTTGCCTTTTCGTGAGGACGTGTTCACCTTGGGTGACTCGTACGCCGCCGCGCACAGGCGATTTTCATGCCTAGAAAAGAAATTAGAGGCATGCCTCAAAATTCGCACCGCTTATAATAATGTTATACGCGAGTATTTAGATAAGGGATATCTCAGCCCAGTTGAGGCTCGCGATAATGAATCTCTTCGCCCCGCATACTATATTCCACATCATGGTGTGGTTCGCGAAGACAAAAGTAGTACCCGACTTCGAGTAGTCCTAGACGCGAGTTGCAATACTACTTCCGGTCGCTCTCTAAACGATATTCTACATTCTGGCGAGAATCTTCAAGGTGATTTATTCTCAATATTAATTAATTTCCGCTTATTTGAAATTTGCTTTTCCGCTGATTGTCGACAAATGTTTCTTCAAATTGGGATTAGGGAACCTGATCGCAGATTCCAGAGAATTTTATTTAGATTCAATCCTTCTGATCCGCTTACTGTATATCAGTTTAACCGTGTTTGCTTTGGGCTCAAGTCCAGCCCTTTTCACGCTCTTCGCGTTGTCCGCCAGTTAGTTATCGATGAAGGAGACAAATATCCCGCCGCTTCCGCTGCTGTTTCAGCAGGCTTGTACATGGATGACATAGTTCTGTCATCAATGTCTACCGTCCAGGCTATCGATCTCAGTAGCGAGCTTATCGCGCTCTTCAAACGAGCACAGTTGGATCTCGTAAAATGGACGAGTAACTCAGATGAAGTCCTCTCGCACATACCTGAGTCTCACAGAGAATCCAATGACAAGCTCTTTGACGATGCCACTCCGCACAGGATCCTAGGCCTATTTTGGGATAGGTCTAGAGATTCTTTTAGGTTCAAGGTAGTCGCTCCTGATGATACGTGTACAAAGCGCACCATTCTTTCCGCTGTAGCCCGACTGTGGGACTTGCTAGGGTTCGTGGCGCCTGTCCTCTTACACGCCAAGCTCCTAATCAAGGAGTTATGGTTGTTAAAGTGCGATTGGGATGCCCAACCACCGCCTCATATTGTCACCACTTGGAAGCAGTTCTGCTTAGAGCTGCCTTCTCTTAATGATTTGTGCATTCCACGACATCTTGGTCTTGTTAAAGACTGTCAATTGAATATTTTAGGCTTCGCTGACGCCAGCGAGCGCGCATATGGAGCTGTCGTTTACTTTCAAATCTGCGTCAATGGTCGTTATTCTATACAACTGGTCTGTGCTAAATCGAAGGTCTCGCCGGTGAAGATTCTATCCGTCGCGAGGCTGGAGTTGTGTGCGGCTGTATTGCTGTCCAAACTCATCCGCAAGGTTGTAGACACCGTTTCCCCGCGTTATCTTGTCAATAAAGTATACGCGTTCAGTGATTCGAAAGTCGTTTTATGTTGGGTGCACTCATCTCCTCACCGCTGGCAGCCGTTTGTCGCCAACCGCGTCGTCAAAATTGTAGAAAACGTTCCTGCAAATTGTTTCCACCATGTCGCAGGCTCTGAAAATCCCGCAGACTGTTTATCTCGGGGCTTAACCCCAAGTAAAATAATGAATCACCCGCTTTGGTTTAATGGACCTCCATGGGCTGCAAGTAACCCATCCGGATGGCAACTAAATGATGACTGCGAGCAGTCAAACGACGACGCACCGGAACGACGCACTAACGTTCACGTGGTCGTCTCTAACGACAATGATTCTCCGCTTTACTCTCTTATGAACCGCTTTTCATCATTGTCTAAGCTATTACGTTCGATTGTTTATGTGTTTAAATTCATCAAGAAATTACCGCAAGGCAGCTCCATTTCAAGTTCAGATTTAGAGTTTGCTGAAGTTAATATCATCCGCGCTGTACAACAAGTACATTTCTCAAGCGAGCTTGCTAGTTTGCAGACTGACAAGCCTTGCTCGCCTGCTTTCAATAAGCTAAGACCATTCTTAGATAAGGATGGCCTTATCCGCGTTGGTGGACGTCTTTCTAACTCCGCCGAAGATTACACGTGCAAACACCCTGTGATCTTGCCGCGTCGTGATCATTTTGTTGACATTTTGGTCGATTTTTATCATAAAAAGCATTTACATGCAGGCCCAGAACTTCTCATGTCTTTGCTCCGCCAAAGGTTCTGGATCCTTTCCGCTCGCGGCTTGATCCGATACCGCATAAATAAATGTAACACTTGCTTTAGAGCAAAACCACGGCCTCAGTTTCCTCTCATGGCTGATTTGCCCAGCCACCGCGTCAACCAAGTTGATAAAGCCTTCCAAATGACAGGGTGTGATTATGCTGGCCCTGTACAGTATACTCCTGTGCGTGCTCGTGGAGTCAAAAGCCGCAAGGCTTGGCTCTGCATCTTCACATGCTTGACAACTCGCGCCACTCACATCGAGGTCGCAACTGACTTAAGTACAGTCAGTTTTCTAGCTGCGCTAAAGCGTTTCTTGTCGCGTCGCGGTCCCGTGAAGTGCATGTACACGGACAACGGCACTTGCTTCGTGGGAGCCAGTTCATACCTTCGTGATCTCTATAAATTCTTAGATGAATTGCGCCCACATTTGGAAGTAGAACTTTCTGAAAACCGCATAGACTGGAAATTTATTCCACCCGCGTCCCCACACTTCGGTGGTTGTTGGGAAAGTATCGTAAAAATTGTAAAAACGCATTTATTTAAAGTCATAGGTGAGCAGATCCTCTCCTATGAAGAGCTTATAACAGTGCTCGCGCAAATCGAAGCATTAGTAAACTCGCGCCCGATCACTGCAATGAGTAGTGACCCCGCAGAGCCGTCTGCTTTAACACCGGCTCATTTTTTGAACACAGTTCCTCTGTCCTCCATACCGGCAGCCGATGCGCAACCCCGTGACCTTCATCAGCGTCACTCGCTGCTAGATAGTATCGTCCAGTCTTTCTGGCGTCGCTGGCGCTCCGAATATTTACACAAGCTGCAATCGCGCGCCAAATGGAACACGCCGACCGCTTGCATAGCTGTAGGCACGGTGGTAGTAATCGTTACAGAAAACGCGCCGCCCTTTTCGTGGCCTTTAGCTATAGTAGAGAAGGTTCATCCTTCCAAGGATGGAACAACTAGGGTTGTGACTGTTAAAACCTCCAAGGGGAGTTACCTTCGCCCAGTTGTTCGTTTATGTCCGATACCAAATCAATAATAAATTGTTTGTCAACCGCATACTCTTTAGTTTAGTTAGTATATAAGTGCATTACTCTCCGCTTAATTAAATGTAGTATTATACAATCAAAATAGACTTTTGTTCCGCAATTTTTTTTTGCATATTATAATGTATTTATGTACGCAGTATTTGTTTCCCTTGTGCTTATTACTCTTTTTTTAAAGGTGACCCTTTAAGGGCGGGGGGAATGTTGCCGCCGCGATCATATCGTCATAGTTTTACTTCCTTCCTACCCGCCAATATCCTAACAAAAAGGCACATACATCGCTCCGCTCGCCGGCCGAACGCGGCCAATGCATTCGTAATGCAAGAAACAGTCTATTGCGAACTACTGTGACATCAACACGCTATAATTTGTCACCCCGCGCAACTCATTTAACCGCATCCGCGTAGCCCATAAGCTTCAGTGTTACGTGTATTAGTAAATACGTGATTAAAGGACGGTGTAAATCGACGTGTTTGTGGACTTTTGTGGCCGTTCACGTCCGATCACGCAGGTTGTGCGTGCTGCGCAGGCGACGACGTCAGCTTGCCATTCTCAAGTGTTGACGAGCCTGCTGCTAGACTAAGTAAGTGCCTTTCCTTGACCAGCCGCCGTCCACATCCATAACCTACCGAAATCCCGCTTCCTTCTAATTATTTTACACCCGCATTCCATTCGCATTCCATACCGCATTTTTTGACGATTGAATGTCTTTTCCGCAATTATTTTAATTTTTTAAGTTTCGTACATTAATATGTACGAATCACAATGGTTAAAACGATGCCAACGCAGAATAGGAACAAACATGAGGAAATATGCGTGGGAATGTACACTTTGACGTATTGATAATATAATTCAAATTTCAATGACGTTTCTCACCAAGTATTTTTAAAATCAAAATATGAAGTCTTCTTTCCGTAAAATTTCTAACCTTTTCTCTTCGTGTGGCAAAGTTTTGGGACAACCTGTATAGTGATAGGAAAAGGCATTATACAGTCTATAAATCCAACAGATGACGTCACGACCGAAACGTTTAATTTTAAAAAGATTAATGAAGAAAATCGGCCTGATTGGAAATTCAAATCGTTATTGGAAAATTCTTGATAGAAAAATTATTGCAACTGAGGTTCAAAATTAATTCAATTTGAAGATGAAATCGGAAAAGTCCGATCGCGCTCCGAGGATTCTTGACTATTATTTTTCTGATAACTATGAAAATACAATTCCTTTATTGCTATAAGTCCTTTTCATGCCAAACGTTACTATATAAGTCAATATTTTACTTGTTTATTACACAACACAGATTACAATTATAAATTAATATCAACAACTATATTGCCTTTCTTAACTAAATTGCAATCCAGACAAATAATAAATATCTCTAAGTATTTAATACGTATTACTTTTATTCGACTTGATAGTAAGTAACTACTATCAAGTACTATCAAAATAAAAGTAAACTTTAATTATGAATATTTACTCTGTGATAGAGTTTACATCAATCATTTTGTAGCAAGTCGTTTTTTTATTTTTTTTATTTTGGAAGCATTAGGTCTTCAAATGTCTATTTTTTTTTTATTTTACTGTCATTATGCTTAGGTGCCTTCTTGTCATAGGTTTGCTATATAATAATTAATCCGACTGTCACTTATTTCGTGAACGATATGGCAGTAGTTTTGATCATAGACATAGAAAATTTTCACTGCGCTCAAGAAGACCAATAAAGCGTGGAAAAGAGAAGTTAACATTATACGGACACGGTCTATGTAAAAAAGAGACAAAGGATCAAGTGACATGTTCCAACATTTTTTACAGTAAGAGCCCCTAGCGTCCCGCCTAGCAAATGAGCAATCACAGTCTGTTTAAAATATTTGTTAATCTTAATTTGAATTTAAAATAAAGGTATCGTGGAGCCATGGTGTCTTGTGCTCTAAGTAATTGTGATGTGACAAAAATAAATAATCCAAGTAATCACACTTTTCACAGGTAAATAAGATATTGCCACACATTTCTCTAAAACCAAATTTCGCTACATTTATTCGTTTATCGACGAAGAAAACAGTTTGGAACATAGTTTATTAATTTCTTTTGCCATAGTTTATTATAGTCATATTTTATGAATCTAAGTCATATTTTACGTATCTCATATAAAATGTATGCATTCGTTTTCGGATCACCTGTTTATTGACATTGTTGTTCTTTGACATTCAATTTCTATGGTTTTGATCGTTTCAATTTTAGTTCACTTTTTTATCCACAACGGGATAATGCTTGGCTTCCACTTCACCTGATGTTAAGTGACAATAATGCCGAAGGTGGAAGCGCACTACACAAGGAATTATCATCACTGAGGAACTGGCTATCTTACTTCTAACTGCTGGAACACAATAATTTTTAATTGTTGTTATAGAGTCAGACTTAGGTAAGATGGTGGTAGCTAGCCAGGCGGACTTGAAATAAGCCCTACCACCAATCAAAACGAGTATAAATTGTATCCCCCCTCTTGGGAATCGAACCCAGGACCCCTGCGCTGCGTCTTACACAGGTGGGCAAACCACTCGACCACAGAGGCGGAATAAGTTTTCGAATAAAGTGGAATAAGTCCAACAAATCACAGACCGTAACCACAGTATTTATATTAGTTTTTTTCAAAGTTTATTCTGTGCCGTAACTGAAACCATTATAACATCAAACCTACTTTTAAGACAAAAGTCTTTTCAACTTGTCTAACTTAGACAAGTGCTGCCCATTGCCATAATCACATTATGCAACAACTTGAATAAACGCAGAGATGCCCATCTAGGTGAGCGATTCACACGTAACCGGTTTTCAAATTTAATTTATGACCAATGACCATTTTTGAATTGCAAATCTTGCTTCTTCAGTGACATATAGTTGTGTACGTAAGTATTGGGAGTAAGGTAGATAGGTTTTACAGATGCTCAATTGCACCGACTTTAGTAATCTACCTATTAGTTTTTTTTTATTTTTTTATTATTGAAATTTTTAAATTACGTTGACTGAAAAGAAAAGCAATAATTTTTGAGCAACTTCCTATCGTGATGAATAAATTATATAACGCATTTCTTCTTGATTTATCTTTGTGTTATAAAAAGACACAACACAACATAATATAATGTGAAAACATCGAATCAAAACAATCCCCAACTTTAGTTGGGCAACTTTAGTTGCTGTACGGTCAAATGTATTTTCAAAAAGTGACTACAAAGTTTAATTTATTCTTCTGGCCTTTTTTCTATCGTGGCAACAAGCACAGTCAAGTTCTACTAGCTTTAAACTTGTTTTCAATTAAAATAAAAGGTCAAATCTTTGTTTATAAAAGTGCTAGGTACATTGAACTTATATGTTTTCTTATTATACGATGTGGATTGATTTTATTGCAACTTATTTGCATTTTATAACGAACTTGAACTTGAATTTGTAAGAGTAATAATAGCCGTTTTAAGAGTATCATGCATACTAGCGTCGCCATTAGAAAAAAATTCACAGATTTTACAGTCCCCGCAAGAATCGGAGCATTGAAAATGAACACCAAAATTTACGAAAAACCAAAATCAAATCAAATGCAAAGTCCTATTATATTTTTAAAGTTACTTATGTAGTACCTATTTATTTTTACGATTGTGACACTCGGCTCCGCCTCGTGTCACAAAAGCGCCCGCTGACTGCCTCGACGCAGCTGAATTATTATTAATCTATTTTCAAAATTCCAACGAATGCACTTCTCGTCTGCTTCTGCATCTTTTAACACTATTACCATGACGATCGGTCAATAATCATAAAAGCTACTTCACTTTTTATGTACGGAAACACCCGTTTTTCAACAATTCCAAATCTAAAGGGACCACCTACAGGTCACAATTATTAACCGATTTTCAAAATAATTCGCCATTTGGTAGCTAAACTAATACCCTAGGACCCTTTTTTTCATTTTTTCTTAAGTCGGTTTTTGTTTCGAAATATTTACAATTTAATAAACAAACACCCCCCTAAAAACCCGGAATTTTTGGAATTTTGCAAAATTACAAAAAAAGTTTCCAGTAGATTTTCAAAATTCAAACGTTCACACGTGTCTCGATAAATTCCTCAACTTTTAGTACTATTTTCATCTCGATCCTCCCAAAATCTTCGGAAATATGGCCAAAAATACGTCTCAGGCGATTTGCATCTGATAACCATTTTCAATGGTAAAATCATAGTGCAAAGACAACATTGTAGATTATCACTCTGTAGCGCACTCCGAAGAAGCTTTGTGGTACTTTTTATCACTAAGACAATATTTTCTAGCCTGTTGCTTAGTTTAATGGGCTTTTATTGCTTATTATTTTAGAGTACAGGCCAAAAAATATTGTTTAAGTGATAAAAAGTACCACAAAGCTTTTAATAAGTAAATTTTTTTTTGTTAACGGTACATGTTAAACACAATAAGAAAAAATATCATAAAAAAATGTAATCACAATTATCGCATTCGGGATCCTTCGGGATAGAATCCTCGAGGAATGGGATTCTCAGGGAATAACACAAGCCAGTGGCTTTCAACACAGAACATACATATCTTTTTTGTTGATTTTAAAACAAGGCGCGTTATGAGAATGGAAAAAAGGTTCGTCCAAAATTACTATTAGCAATATCAATCTGTTAGTGGAACATAAAATCGATAAACTACAAATTATGACCTTGTCAAACATGATGCCACAAATCCAATCCCATTATAACGGTGAAATCGAAAAAAAATCTGTTTGCTAAAATTTAAAAGGTTCATTTACCTGGAATCTGGATTTGACTTTGAGGACGTTGACTTCTTTTAATTTTCGTAGACTACAAATGCCTATATATTGCTCCAAAACCAAATTAAAGCAATACTAAAATATCATTGTTCTTTATTTGTGCCGCATTCGCGTTTATCTGTTTACTGTTGGTTGACTGGTAGAGAATGCTATTAGCATTAAGTCCGCCATTTGTACCTTACTCAATGTATTTGTACAATAAAGATTTATAAATAAAAAAATAAATATTTAGACAAGTATATTATTACTAGAAAAAACACGACTCTCACCAGATCACATTAAAGCACGAGATCACTTAACTTGTCGAATAATATTGTAAAAAACATTACTTAAGTAACAACATTCGTACTTCGTAATTACCAACATTCTTCACTATATTTATTGAAATTTTTTACCCAAAAACATTTTTTTTTTTTTCAAATAATCTGTTCAAAAATACAGGGTTATTTGTAAAACACCAACAACGTTGCAGGACTTGATTACTAACATCATAAACTACAACATTAATTCTGCTACTTTTCAGAAAACAGACAAAAAACCGCTTTTCATACAAAACTCGATCAGCTGTTCGTACATTCAAAATTCAAAATTCAAAAATAATTTATTCAGTCTAGGCTGTTACAAGCACTAGTGAATGTCATAGAAGCTACGCCATCGGTTCGCAAACCCTAAGCGGGAGACCTTGTAACGAGAAGAACCGGCAAGAAACTCGTCAAGGGCTGCTTTTTTCTCCCTGTATATTTCAAACAGAGTCGTCAACATTGAAAAATGAGCTTCACATTTAAAGTGAGGTCATTTTCCATCACAATAATTAACAAAAGTTTGCACACAATGGGTAGGTAGGTTGAAATTAAATACTACTAACTAAATACTACTAAGTAATGAGAGTAAATAACTTTCAACTAGTTGAGAAATCACTGTGTCTGCTACTCGAAAGTGCACCTAAGTAGGCAAAATTTACCAAAAAAAAAACCACATGTTACAAGACATAAAAAATAAATAAAAAAAATGCAATTCTTACAATTCAATATGCGTTAAGATAGGTACTCAGAAGCAGACCCTTTCTACTGGCAGCACCCGTTCACGAGCATGACGCATGGACCAGCCATCGCTTCGCTCAACCATATTTGAGGGAACGTAACGACCCGCCCCACACGACACCACCGCAGAAATGATTAAAGAGAGCATGACATACTTAGGCTACCCATCCTAAGGCACCGAATTGAAAACTATTATCCTAAAGCTTTTCATAGGCCTTTACTTACAAAACTACTGAATATAGAAAGCAAAATGATTGCAATTAAAAAAAAATTAGAAATCAAAACAAGGTTTAGTTATTAAGGCGCGGTGGTAGTGAAAGTGGCGCCGCCACTACATTTATTTTTATTACTCGTAAACCAAGTCAATATTAAAAAAAAACACAAGTAATAATCTCTTAAATTGTGTCTAATATTTTTTGAATAGCTCTTCAACAGTTTTCATTCTTTCTGTAAGATTTAAAATCCATTTTAGCTCAAAGTGGCCACTTTTGGCAATTATGGATTTTAAAACTTACACAATGAATGATAACTGTTGAAGAGTTATTCAAAAAATATTACACACAATTTAAGAGATTATTACTTGTGCTTTTTTTAAATATTGACTTGGTTTACGAGTAATAAAAATAAATGTAGTGGTGGCGCTAGTTTCACTACCTACAGCGCCTTAATTTAAATTTTGAGTAAGAAGTGCCATACATATTGATAATATTAATCAGAAAAATAATATATATAAATATACGACGCCCTTAATAATAATAAATAATAATAAAGCCCTTAGTACAAGCAGACAGAAGCAGACCCATTCCCACTGGCAGCACCCGTTCACGAGCATGACGCATGAACCAGCCATCGCTTCGCTCAACCATATTTGAGGGAACGTAACGACCCGCCTCATACGACACCACCGCAGAAATGTTTAAAGTGAGCATGACATACAAAAGCTGGTATGGAAAGAAGAAGAAAAAACATTGGTATGGAAAGTCGAATTATTTTGTCTGTTTTCGAAAAAGTAGTAGAACAAAATTAAATGTTGTTGTTTATAATGTTAGTAGTCTACTTCTACCAGGTTGTTGGTATTTTACAAATAACCCTGTAAACTTACCTACACATTGTTAATAACAATATGACTTTAGGTCACAAATTAACACTTTTCTGTTTTTACTTTTTAAAAGCAGAAGTCTGTAAAGGCATTTTACACGCACATCTGCCTATAAAGTTGTTTGTCGTAAAAACAACCTTGAGTTTCCGCCTTACGAATACAGATGTCGCTCTTTGTATGCTGCGCACACGTCCTATACTGACTCCGTTAGCCCTTTTAGGAAGCAAGGACTCGTATGGCATAAATGGGCAGTTGTTTATGTTTAAATTGTTATTCTACTTTATTATGTACTTATTCATACAGTATTTATACATAGGTACTTAGCTAGATTTTACCTGTGACTTCATACGCGTGATATTTCACTGCCCGTAAAATGAATTATAGTACCCCATGTTTTTTCCCAAATGCATTTGCAATGCATTTTAACCGCCTCTGTGATTAGTAGTTCACTCACCCGTGTAATACGCAGGGGTACTTGGTTCGATTCCCAGGACGGGGGGGGTACAATTTGTAATCGGTTTGGTTGGTGGTAGGGCTTATTTCAAGTCTACCTGGCTATCTAACAGTCTACCACCATCTTACATAAGTCTGACGCCAAAACAACAACTTCAAAATTGTTGTGTTCCGGTAGTTAGAGGTAAGATCTCAGTGCAGTTCCTCAGTAATGAGGATTCCGGGTATAGTGCGCTTTCACCTTCAGCCTTATCGTCACTTACCATCAGGTGAGGTGAAGGCCTATCAATATTCCGTTGTGCATAAAAATGCATCTATGCAAAATTCATCACAATTGGTTAAATGGGTAAGGCATGAATGTTAAAAACAGAAACCTCCCACAACGATAATATTAGTTTATCTGGAGCCGCTCGCCGCGCCCCTCTTTGGATGTCTCTACGCCCCCCTTGGGCGCGCACCACTGTTTGGACCCATGCTGAAGAGCCTTAGCTCCAGCCCCATAACGACGAAATACGTTAATGAATGAAAAAAATTCACAGATTTTACAGTCCCCGCAAGAATCGGAGCATTGAAAATTAGGTAACACAAAAATTTTCGAAAAACCAAAATCAAATCAAATTCAAAATCCTATTATATTTTTTAAAGTAACCTAGGTAGTACCTATTTATTTTTACGATTGTGACACTTGGCTCCGCCTCGTGTCACAAAAGCGCCCGCTGACTGCCTCGACGCAGCCGAAATAATATTAACCAATTTTCTAAATTCCACAACGTATGCACTTCTCGTCCGCTTCTGCATCTTTTAACACTATTACCATGACGATCAGTCAATAATCATAGAAGCTACATCACTTTTTATGTACGGAAACAGCCGTTTTTCTACAATTCCAAATCTAAAGGGACCACCACACAATAACACACACAATCACACGGTCACAATTATAAACCGATTCTCAAAATTATTTCGCCATTTGATAGCTAAA
This sequence comes from Agriphila tristella, assembly GCA_928269145.1. Taxonomy (NCBI): domain Eukaryota; kingdom Metazoa; phylum Arthropoda; class Insecta; order Lepidoptera; family Crambidae; genus Agriphila; species Agriphila tristella. The sequence continues at coordinate 23,004,637 of OV743442.1, forward strand.
CTAATACCCTAGGACCCTTTTTTTAATTTTTTCTTAAGTCGGTCTTTTTCCGAAATATTTACAATTTAGTAAACAAACATCCCCCAAAAAACCGGAATTTTTGGAATTTCTCAAAATTACAAAAAAAGTTACTAGTAGATTTTCAAAATTCAAACGTTCGCACGTGTCTCGATAAACTCCTCAACTTTTGGTACTATTTTTATTTCGATCCTCCCAAAATCCTCGGAGATATGGCCAAAAATACGTCTCAGGCGATTTGCATCTGATAACCATTTTCAATGGTAAAAAGACTAATAGATACGCAACAACGATAGTGTAACCGCAGAGAACGCATATGCGTTCAGTGTGTAAACGAATGGTCTGTCTTCACCGAGTAGTGATGTACAAGACTCGAGTCCTCCGAGTCCTTTTGTCTAGAGCTCGGAGTCGTTTTACAGGGCTCGCCTCGTTTGTATGAAGCTCGACGAACTCGAGAGACATTTTTAGAGCTCAGCCGATTTCGAGCCATTTTCACGGCTCGAGCCTTTTTGAAGGCTCGGTCAATCTCGAGACTTTTTTACGGCTCGAGTCTTTTTCGGCGCACTAGTTGTGATCACTAGTTGTGGCTGCTGATGAATGAGGATAAGTAGAGCTAAAGCACAATAGATTAAGCATCTACGGTGCTCTTTATAACATAAGATATTCATCTTTTTGAGTTCTAATTTTGGAGACTAGAGTCAGATTTTAGGCTCTGTGAGCTCGATATCTCCGTAAATAATAATATTGTAAACTTATATAATTATTGACGGAGTTATTAAAGTCATAAACAATAACTCTAAGCTTTTTATGAGGCTCGCGTTCATTTTAAGACTCGAGCTTTTTTAAAGGATCGAGCTCTTTTGATAGGTTTGAGCTCTTTTGAAGGCTTGAACTCTTTTGAAGCCTCGAGGCGTGGCTCAGAGAGCTCGTTTCTTGGCTAGGCTCGGGCTTACGAGCCTACCGAGCTCACCGAGTCCTGCCAATCCGACTCGAGTCTTCAAAAGTAGAACTCGACGACTCGAGTTTTGTACATCACTATCACCAAGTAAGTCGCTTTAACTTTCAAATCAACTTGAAGTGAAAAATGTGTGATTATAACAGTGAAAGTGAAAAGGATCGGGAAAGCGATCGTATAAATACACACCTTATGAAATATAGTTCTCCAATAAGGCATTACACTGTCTGAAATCAAAACCGCTTGTATAAGTCATGTAATATACAAAACATAGTAAACATTTTTAGCATCCAACCGTATGTGATCCATCAACATCAACGTATCATATTCCCTACACAAATTATTCAAACAGCAGAACCTTGATCTTAATTCACAAGAGACTCCGCTTCGCCCGGAGAACAAAGACGTTAAAATAGCGGCCTACTTTACGGTATGTTTTAGGGTCATCACGCTAAAGCTAAAATTGAGATAGGTACACCTAAGAAAAACAAATGGGTAAGTACTTATTTGTTTTTATTTTCACCATAACAGCCTATACACGGTGCGTGACATCATAGGTCTGGCCAAAGTACAAAGTATATTAAGTAGTTTAACAGTTGTCTAGCACCAACCAATCAAACAAACTTTGATAAACGGAACGTTCCATACTCATAGCCGAAACATAATTATGCAAAAACAGTATGTCTGAACACTCCGCTCCGGTACAATCTCTCGAACATCAAACTATGCAGTTTGTGCATAAAGGACGCAAAGTTTTATTCTATGCCCTTTTTTCACTTCATTCCAGTAAATTTTAAATGGACCAAGGCCCTTTCTGCAATACAAACTCTCATGTATGTACGATTTGCACCGACTTGGCGTGAGTCGTGCCGCGCCGGAGCGCATTTTACAATCTGCTGAAATAGGTATTGATAATAAGTTGCATATATTTGCTTGTAATTTACGTAGCTTGAAACCCGACCGTCGTGGCTAGTGCTACATCTAATGTAATTATGCGACAGCAGCGTAAGCCCTTATACCACCACTGCAGTGAAAAAAGTTTGAATTCACAAATAAAACAACAATTTGAATAATTACAAGTAGTAGTAGTACAACAATAATTTGAACAAATCCATTATTTATTAAAAAAACAGTTTCTTTTAAAGTCCCTTTACTGTGGCACATAATATAACGTACCTATTTACCACCCTTGCAATGAAAAAAGCTTTTAACTGACGTAAGCAACTTTGGCAATAAAACAAAATTTGAATGCTTACAAGCCATTAATTATTAAGCAAAACAAACTTTTTATGTCCCTTTACAACGCTACAAAGTAATGTCAAGTGTTTCGAGACAGCCCTGACTCTGTTTGCGAGCATCGTAAACAATTAGCCATTGCAAATATTATGTTTGAAGACACTAAAGTTGTGCAACACAGGGCCCGGTCGTCACACACTGTAAATAATGAGTTATTGCGACGACATTATTGTCAACTTTGCATTTTATAACTGTGTCCCCATTGGTTTGTGAGATAACTTCATAATATACTCATCAACTTTGTCTAGGGATCAAGGTGTTTTTTTCATGCAAACGGGGTAACTTTGAAGCCTTGAGGAAACCAAGGCTTCAAAGTTACCTCGTTTGTCGCCTTGGATGTACCGTGCTGTGATCTGATAATGGATATCCAGTTAAGACGTGAATAGAGGTGATTCAGATCGCTATACACTCCCAACTGATCTGATCAGCATTCCAAAAGATAGAAGGGTCAGAGTTCTCAGTTTTAGAATTTCCATCCATGTTAATGCTATTTTCGCGTTTTTTAAACATGTCCTTCTATCTTTTAGAATGCTGATCAGATCAGTTGGGTATGTATAGTGATCTGAATCTCCTCCATTCACGCCTTGCTTGGATATCTATCATCAGATCACAGCACGGTACATCCCTGGCGACAAAAGGGGTAAATTTGAAGCCTTGGTTTCAAGGCTTCAAAGTTATCTCGTTTGTATGAAAAAAATACCTTGATCCAGACAAAGTTGATGTCTGTAATATAGACTACTTATAGGTTTTTTTACATCAGCCATTATTATTATTGTCCCCACTGCTGGGGCACAGGCCTTCCTTATGGGTGGATAAAAAGAATGGGCCATAACCCACCACGTGGGCCCAATGCAGATTGTTGGGTGTTAACGACTGCAAAGCAGCCGTGACCGACAGTTAAACGTGCCTTCCGAAGCACGGAGGAAGTCAAGATACTAAATTTTGGTTCTCTCATCCCATGACTGACCCTTGCGAAAGTTGCTTAACCTCCGCAATAGGCGCTAAACAACCACGCCACCAAGCTCCTCATCTAATGGTTTTTAGGAGAAGATAAAATAATATATTATGCCTTTTCCATATGCCTTCAATCATCGATTTTTTGCAATCATTGTAGTTTTTCTAGACACACAAACACTTTAACTGCCGCGGACACTAGACATAATCTGTTGATTGAGGGACACTTGCCAGTTAATGCCATAGTAAAACTGAAAAATTCTTAAATCCTGATAAAAATAAATACATAAAAATTCTAACGAATTTAAATATATAAATACTGCAGCAATTGGTATTTTATCATGAAAGAGTATTAATTTCTATTCCAGTTACGAGCTTTTTTGAATAAACAACACATTCGCTCATCCATACACTTTCAGGGAGCGTATTTTATTGCGTGAGACTAAGTACCGTGAAGAAACGACAAAATACCCAACATTTTGTTTTCTTTGTTCACACGTATGCATTGTCATATGTATACATTATATTTTATGTGTATGTGACAATAAAGAAGATCTGCGAAGTTCCTTAAGACCTTGGGCCTGATGACACTTTTGACGAATCGCGAATTTGGTAAACCATACTTTGACGAAACGAGCCTTTGAAAAAAAGGGTAATTTGATGAATCGCACTTAGGAGGAAATACCCAATAATTTTATAAAGATCTGAACAAGAAGATAGAGGAGCTTGGTAGCGCAGTGGTTTAGCGCCTGGCCCAGCGATTGCGGAGGTTAAGCAACGTTCGCAAGGGTCGGTCATGGGATGGGTGACCAAAAATTTATTATCTCGAGCTCCTCCGTGCTTCGTAATGCACGGTATAGCCGTTGGTCCCGGCTGCATTTGCAGTCGTTAACACCCAACAATCCGCATTGGGTCCGCGTGGTGGGTTTTGGCTCGTCCTCCTTATCCAGCCATAAGGAAGGCCTGTGCCCAGCAGTACAAGAAACAAGAAGATTCCATCAATGTAACAATTATCGATCTATTCTACGGGATAACAAAGATATAATGAGTTTTGTACGTAGGTACAAACAGGGTGAAAATTATAAAATATTTTAAGTTCTTTATTTTTGAAATAAAAGACTTTTTAACGGATACTAGCGCGGTTTTATTTTACTATGGTATTTACTTTGGTAATTAGTTGGTATTTGGTTTGATTTTTTGATTCTTTATTTTTTGCAAATGGATCCCTACATCGAAAAGTGATTTTTCACAAACCTTCAATATGTTCAAAAGACCTATTTAATGATATCCGTCACCATGAGATTGACGAAAAAAAGAAAATTCATCCCAATTTACATATATTTAAAGTAGACTAAAAAAATATTTTCAAGATTTTATTCTACCACTTTTCTGGCGTAATTAAAAAATACTCTCATGCCAAATTACAGCATTACCTACTTTATTAGCTTTACTAGCATTCTAGCATTAAGGGCTGAGCTAAGTTGCGTACGGATAGGCAGACGGACGGACGGATAAACTGACATGGTGCCTAGATTAGTGCCTAGAGCCTAGATATGTAACCAAGTAAAACAAACGTTCACGAATTTTCGCAACCGACCGCACTGCGTGCTAGGTACGCGATACATCTAGGCGACTACATAGAACGTACCGTAGCCGCGAGGGTTACAATCAAAGAATATGAGACCAAGGCGACTATCCTAGCGACTCACCTACCAGTGCGGTCACCAAGTAACCAGTATATATCTAGGCATAGGCCCCTCCCGGTGCGTTCGCAGCCTAAAGGTTCCTTGTTGGCTTGACTACGGAACCCTAAAAAGGAACCACCTGAGTATCTCACGCGTTAACGTAAACAAACAGTAATATTCTTCTTATTCATTCAGAAGTCTGTTAGTAAAGGGCAAATACACTTCCTAACACATTAATTCAAGTCCATATTAGTTTATTATGACTCCGAATCAATTAACAATTCAAATGTAATGATAGTGACAGGACAGGCTTATAAATCTTAGAGTAACAATTGCACCTGTTCACGAGGTCTCAGTTATTTTCCTTATTAATTATTTTTAAAATAAAATACTTATTTAGACTCTCAGGAAAACGAAAACAGTAATTTGATGAGGGCTTTTCAAAGTGACATTTAAAAAATAAAAATAGTAACTTTTGACTCACTAGATGGCGTTAATAGAAAGAGAAGTGTCAAACTTAAAAATAAACGGCCTGTACCAGAGAGACAAGCGCTCGCTGGCTGACATCAGCCCAATGAGAAACACTTTAGGGTTATATAGGTACATCTGCCTGCCTACCTGAGTACTCTGCGAAGCTTAGTAAAAAAAACACATTGACACATACATTTTTATCAACGCCATCTATCGAACCCACAGTTTTATGTCATTATGAAAAGCCCTCGTTGACAAAAAAGTGAAGATAAAAATAAAATGTAAGTAGTTACACGCAAATCGAAGTCTTTTGATTTGTCAAACAAAGTAATCAATTTCAACTAAAAAGAGATACCAACTCACACAAAAGATACTCGTGCAAATAGAATCAATCAATACACAAACTCGAAATACAGCCTACCTAACACTCTTTTCGGCGCCAAAATAAATCAAGCAATCAGTTTTACCTGTTCACACACGCTGCCAATGCGGCAATCCCTCCATTGTCTCCCTAGCTCTGATTCCAGATATCCTTTTCAATCCACACCATTGTATGCAGCCTTTTTATACGGGCACATTCATGGTAAAGATTCCTACTTCTTTTGTTTCCACGTTTCAATACCGCCATTTTGATTTTCTCCATTTCCCGCGCACCTCGTTTGAAAATGGTTCTTACATTTTGAATTTTAAAAATCGAATTGAACGTTCCTTTACTCCGTTTATGTTTATCGGGCCAAAATGGTATTTGTATTATAATCATGAAGGTTTCGATAGGTATCTCGGCATCCTTTTTTTAAGAAGCTTTGATAATCAAAGTTTTTAAGCTAAGTTCGGTTCTAAGTTCATGGTATTTTTAACCGACTTCACAAAAAGGAGGAGGTTCTCAATTCGATTGTATGTTTTTTTTTTATCGTTGTTCGCGCATATCTTCGTCATTTATGAACCGATTTTGATGATTCTTCTTTTGTTCGATTGAATTTTCTTGCGAGATGGTCCCATTTAATTTTTTTTCAAATCGGTTCAGTAGTTTTTGAGAAATCCTGAAAATACTATGATTTTGCATCAACTAACATGACGACTTTGTTATTTATGAACCGAATTAGATGTTTCTTTTTGTTGGGAAAGGGGTACTTTAAATGTAGTCTTTTTAACCGACTTCAAAAAAAAAGGTTCTCTCTCAGTTTGACCTGTATGAATGTATGTTTCTCCGCGAATATCTCACGTTTGGCTGAGCCGATTTTTCTACCCAATAATATACCTATAATAATATACCTAATATAGAAGGTACTTACACTAAAAATAAAAAAATAAAAAATTGTTTTAAAAAACAAAAAACCGACTTCAAAAACCTGCCTCTAAAAAGCAAGAAATAAAATTCAAATCATTAGATACGCATTATCATTGTTATAATAACAACACGTCTATTGAAGTCGGGTTTTAGAATAAAAAAAAGAAGTTGTACTGCAGCCCCACCCGACTTCAATAGACGTGTTGTTATTATAACAATGATAATGCGTATCTAATGATTTGAATTTTATTTCTTGCTTTTTAGAGGCAGGTTTTTGAAGTCGGTTTTTTGTTTTTTAAAACAATTTTTTCTGGTAAATTCAATCTGATTTTATTTAAATTTTATATTGTTCGAAAGCTGTAATAATCAACTTACCGAATTTAAATTCCCAAATGATTAAAACTCGAGAGCTTTAATCATTTGGGAATTTATATTTATAATTTAAATTTAAATTTTTAAGCAATTTACCTTGTCAAGGATGATTTGAAGCCCGAGCCGTAGGCGAGCCCTCGGCTTGGGCTTCAAACCATCCTCGACAATGTAAATTGCTTTCTGCACAAGGCTTGTTTAGTGCTTTTCTCAAATGCAAGGAAATAAATTTTTCACTATTTTTATAGTTGCTTCGTGTGGCCATGAGAAACGACCATAACTGCAGCCATAACGTTTTATAAAAATAACGCTAAACTGATGAATTCTACTGTTTCAATTTATTGATATTCATTTTCGCACTGAATTAAGTGTGAGTTGCACCAAAACGTTGTCAAAGTTAAAGTTATCGTCAAAATGCTACCTATTATGTCACGTCAAACTTGTCAAAGGACATCATGCTGGCTGGCAACCTCTTTTTTGGCTAACTTGTGCTTAACCGGTACTTTAACAAGCTTGTTATCGTTAAAGTTAGGTGGTGCAACTGAGCCTTAGAATTTAGAAGGTGATGAAACGTAAATCTGGATCATCCCGCATTCTTTTTTCAAATGTCATAATTATAACATTTCTTAGCATAAGCAAGTAAGTGAAAAAAGTATATTTGGCTAATTACATATTACCAACTCACAATACTATATTCTGCAGATCATATAAGTTTGTAAACATATCCCGTGCAGACTTTATAAAGACTACATGTAAATTTTCTATTTTACTATACAATACAAACACCACAACGACGTTTAAATAATGCAACAGTCTCGATCAAAAGAACTAAGAAAGGAATGATACAGCGAAATTTTCGCCTACAAGAAAATGGCGAACGGAAAATAATTATCCGATTCACGAAAATGACCCGCTTAAAAACAAAGCTGGGATTTTTATTTGGCGAAACTCCAACGTGCAACCTGTATTTAACTGCTCAATTTCATACAAAATCATGTTTAAATACTTTTTTTATTCAAGCCAAATAATAAAAATGTACATTTCTGAAAATCGACAACAGAACGAAATATTTAATTACAGTCCCAACCCAACCTCTTAATAGAGTCAACACATCAATTAAAACATTAATTATTATAGGAATCCATTCCAAGCGTTCCAATTACATCGAAAAGGTAATTAAAAAATTCTGCGCTGCGGAAAATCTCGAGGATAATATCATAAAAGTGTTGCAACTCATAAAAATTGCATAAAACCAGTATTATGCGAACGCAGCTAGAGGACGAAGTTCCAAATTTGAAATTCCGTTCTTCCGGCCTCCGCCGCACTGAAAATAACTCATCAAACTTCAGTTTCACAGTAATAAAACCTTTTTAACTAACGGCTAGTCTTTTGTTTTACGCTTTTGCAACTGAGCTTATTTTTTTTATTTCCAGCCACGGAACTTGCATGCAAAACCTTTTAACAGGATTGAGCGAGAAGAATCACGATACATCTTTGTTTCCATTAATTAATGACTGTATTGTGCTTGCTACTTTAATTCAATCGAAACCTCAACATCTGTCTTTTGTAGAACTATACTTTTAAAAGATAATACGATTCGAAATGTTAATACCTACAGCAAATCACAATAAAGCTTTTTCTTCAAATCTTTTACTATAAAAATTTGGTTTCTGGGTTTGCCTTAATTAAAACGCTTCCTATCTTTACATCAGGTAAGATGAAGTCTGAGTAACCCGTTTGAGATTTTAAAAAGCCCTGTTGAGGTGCGTTGTCATTTTGTATTAACAGCTGTTTCATTAAAACCCCTAACTTGGTGTCTATGGCGCAAAACTCGAAGCAAATAAACCGACGAAATTCAATTACAGTTCTTTGTTTTCATTCACTTGGTGAAAATTGAAAACGATTTGTATCCGCGTCAGCTGCCGTTTCTAAAATAATATTGAGTTATAATACAAGTTCATTTCCTGACGAAAAAGCTGTGAACGCCAATTTCTGTGAATTGTTAATCGTTATTTATGGTTTTGATTGCAAATATTGGTTCTAAGTTCGATATTAAAGATTATTCTACCAATTCAGTATTTCTGTAAGGAAATTTAATGAGACATGATTCCTTATTAACTATTAGCAATTATTTGAACAGGTTAATCTTAAGCGTTTAAGTTATTACTTAATATTATATTATTAGTTTAAGTTAGCAACAAAGATAAAATCATTTCTTTTTACGAAAACTTTATGTGATATTTGTCACTAATATCAATAATGGCGGCCTTTTGAGAGCTCCTTAAAATAATACCTTATTTTTAAGTAAACAAAATGTTAAATGTGATTTGCAAATCAATACAATTCGGTCTACAGATTCAATCCCTAATTTAGGCAAACAAATTAAAAATTATGAGAACATCACTAATGCTAAGCACAAAGAAGAAATCTTTAAAAAGGTATTGTAACGTGATTCACTCGCACAATCCCCCAGTTAACCCGTAATCACCCCCAATCACCGTGGACTCACCTCAGAAAAGTCTTAACCTAAATCCGGTCCCATTGTGAACATTAAAAGGTTTTCAGGCCATTGTTCTATAACGATCTTACCTTCTTCGATCGTGGAACGAATGTTAATTTCTCGAGGATTGTAGGTACTGACAATGTTGTCTCGTCGCATATTTTTGATCAAGGTTATTAATTTTGGAACTCAACGGTGTTGACAAATTTCGTTACAACAAAATTTGAGCCGTATTTCAGCCTTTTGAAAAGCCGTATTTCATCCAAGTTGGTATTCTGAAATTGAATTAGGGAATAACTAAAAAAACGGGAATTAATTAAAGGCAACTGTTAATGGGATACTTAAATACTAAACCGGGCACCGGCTTATTTTTTAGGCGACAAAATAACTAAACGGGTGACAAACTGTGGATTAAAAAATACTGAATGGGCAACTATTATACCAAGTAGGCAACTATATAACTGATAATATGGTATTTTTGTCATCTCCATTAGGATAATAGTCACTTTCTTTAAATAAAATATGTCATTTTTTAAATGTTTTGTGTGCCCTAAGGTTGTCGCCTAAATAGTAATTTGGTCGCTCGTTCTGAATAACTGTAGTTACTCAATTTGTATTCTAAAGTCACCCATTTTCAATTCGCCCTCAGTCTGTAGTCGCCCTCAGATCGTCGCCCACTTAGTATTTCAGTACTCTATATTCAGTATTTTTGATACCCAAAATGGGAAATTATTGTTACTTGATTAAATACTAGCCTATGCATTTGACAAATTGAGGCATTATACTAACGGACAAGGCAGACTTAATGCGATGGACATAATAGTTCTACTTTTTAAATTTTAGATTTTGGCGTTTACAATGCTCTTTTTATACAATACAAAAAAACGGCCGGGAAGTCCGAGAATTTATCTGATGCGAGTCGTATTTTTCTAGTTTATTGTATAATAATATGCAGACAAACAAAATAATTTAATAAAAGAGTCCCCATAATAAACGACCAAAAATAAAAACACAAAATTTAACACTAAACCCCATATCACACAACATTTGTCGTGCTAGTGGCAACTTAATGGTGACAAACTGTATAGAGCCTTGTTTTTTTACAACATACATTTATTCGCATCCGTTGTTCTCGATCCAAAAATCCGTTGTATGTCCCGCGAGGGACACACTTGTCCCGTTCCGAGGCTTAACCTTTAGTAGGGACGTTGTGTTAGCGTTGACGTGTGGAAATGTAAGGGTTAAAGTAGTACGTAAAAAATTTACACCAACCGAATGTTTACTTTTATTTCAGCGAACTTATGGAGTTTATAAAAAATCGGCCAAGTGCGAGTCGTTGCTTTTTATAGATCTGTTTTTTTAAGGTTTTTGAAGGAGGTCTTGCTTTTTTTTTCAAGCTTTTTTTATTTTGTGAAACCATTTTTAATTTTATTAGTAACCGACCGAAGATAACTATATTGAAAGCTGTTCCATTCCATATTTATTACGAACAGTTATAAAGCAGTCTAAAGAGACTGCTGTCCACAACATATATAACAGACTAGCGACCGCCTGCGACTTCGTCTGCGTGGTCAGTTATTACTCTATACCTACCACGAGAATAGTACAATTTCGAAAAGAAAGGTACCCTATGTTCTTCTCTGTACCACTGAAAACGTGTTTGCAAAATTTAATGATGATCAGTAGAATATTTAAGACAAACAGACAAACTTACTTTTGGATTTTTAATAATAATAAGAATAAATATAACTAACAATAAAAAGCTTACAATAATCTATCTCTAAATAATGTATCTTGAAATTTATTAACAACAGAGCGTAGCAAAAACGTGGTCTCAATAATCTCCAGGCTTACACAATAATACGTCTTTAGTACCCTCTTACAGGGTAAAATAATTATCAAGACGGACTTGGCAATAACAGGGCCTCGAAATTGCAAAGGACATCCACGAAATTGAGACCCAGTTGTAATTTACTCGGCTTTATTTCCCTCCCCGAGGAGCTAGGAGCCTGTAGACATCGTCTGAGATGCTAAAAATGTCTGAATAAGGTTGTGGTAATTTATTTTTTTGGTTAAAAGTTAGGGAGTTTTGAGTATTTTCGGTCAGTATTTTCAGTTTTAAAACGAGATGACATGTCTTGCTTGCAAACAATTACTACTAAAGCATACCTGTACATTCAGGCCCTTATTTCACCAAATTAACATTCTTCGGTGACCTATGTCGGTTTATTTTACAATGAGGGCTTTTCAAAGTGACATTTAAAACATAAAAATAGTAACTATTTGCATCACTTGATGGCATTAATGGAAATAGAAGAGTCAAAATTGGCTTTTAAAAATAAACGGCCTATACTAAAAAGGCAAGTACCTAAGCGCTTGCTGGCTGACATCTGCCCAAAGAGAAAAATTTTAGGGTTACATCTGCCTGCCTACCTGAGTACCTAATCTTCGAAGCTTAGTAAAGAAAATCACATTGACACATACATTTTTATCAACGCCATCTATCGAGCCTATAGTTTTTTGTCATTTTGAAAAGCCCTCATTGTCCTAACTTTAATAAGGGACAGTTACTTATGTTGTGAAATATTGATAATTTTTACAAGTCGACAAGACTCAGCTCCAATCTTGTATCTATGTAGATTTGTCAGTCATTTTGACATTGTCATTTACATATTATATATATTTGTCGGTAATTTTTGTTTGTATTTTGAGGTGCCGTTTTGCATGCTGTTTTAGTTCGAGAGACGTTATCTGGTATTATATTCTTGATCGAAGTTTAGGCCCCATTTGTAGAGATGGTGGTTTGATCGCCCGAGAATATGATATGATTTCACATTTCTATAACTACGGGTTTATTTAACCTTTCCCTTTGTGTAACGAAGGATTCAACTTGCTGAAGCCATTTCAAGCTTTTACGAAATTGCCATACGAGTGTTTTAAATATTAAATAATAATTTTGGTGATATTGAAATTATTCATAATGTGAAATCAAATACAATAGTATTTAATTGATTAAAATCATAATATTATTTTATGAAGTAAAAAGCAAACCAAGAATTTTCTATTTTACTGTTTTAAGCCTAGATTCTGTGTTTTCATTTTCTTCAGTCTAATCTGTTTTGGCTCAGGTCTTGCTACTTATAATGTTTTTAAATCATCCTTATTGCATTCCAAAACAATTTCCGCGCGAACAATCCTGGCGTTTTCTCAACAACAAGAAACTTTAGTGGTCTCTTTTCCCCCCTCAATTATAGTGGCTTGAATTGAATATATCTCGAGAGACATTTTTGAGTGTAAAATATCGCGGGCTCCAACTACCATCTTATATTTATGCTTAAGCGTGAGAACGGTTTCTGTTTATCTATTTCTCGGATAAATATCTACGAATTTCATAGCACTTACGTGAATACTCGAATGGAGCTTGGATATTAAAAATTCCAGGCGTTTATTTGCTCTAAAACACTCTATACCTTACCTTTGTCTATAGACACTAAGTTTATTATTAAAAAGAAAGTCTGTGTGTTCAAATGTAAGAGGCAATCTACGCAACCACTCATCCGATTTCAAAATCCGACATCCCTGAGTGACAAAGGCTATTTTTTTATTACCGAAATACCACGGTAACTGAAATACACGCAGAATAATTCGCAGGCTGAGGCTAGTATAAAACAAAAGTGTCTGGTGTCTTTCATACACACATTATCTTGATTTTCCCAGTTTATCAGAAACTCTATCTAAAATAAAGAGAAGAATTGCAAAAGGCTACCTATAGATTACATACTACGCTAGCCCAAATACGATGACCAAATTGAGTCCTATGAATAAAAAAAACGAGTTATTAAATGGTAAATCTTTACCAATGCCAGAAATATAATTAATATATCATGGAAACAAATCACGAACACAAAACCTTCATCAAACGGCAATTCCAAAATTGGAATTGAATCGAACAAAATTTTGATCAGCTAACGGTCAAACAATATCAATACGGCGGCCGTAAAAATCAGATAGGTACCCAATTTCAGGGGTTACGCGGGCATCGCGATAAAACTCCGGGCCTATATGACCCTCTCAACATTCAATTCCCGCACGCAAATGTGTGAGGGTTGGCTGTGGTTGAAGTGACCACGGTTACGCGGCGTTGCTATTTATTTCTATTACTGAAGGCTGGTCTTACACTGATGAAATGTTTGTATTTTATTTTAAACTTTAGGTACCTACTCAACTGCGGATGAATATCAAAGACAGCGTGTGCTAAAATTGCGAAACTAAGACTGCGATACTAAAAGGGCTTGAAGCTTTTAGCATGAGAGGCTTGCATAGTGGTAACCAAATTTTTGTTTTTCAACGGAAATTTTGGAAATCTAGCGGCGCACGATGAACTATAGACGAACAAAAAATGTCTTATGATCTATAATCCTAAAACGCAAGGTTTTCGAGATAATCTGGGGAATAAGTTTGGATTTTTATCTATAAAGGATCTTTAACATGGATTATCTCGGAAACGTTTCATCGTGCGCCTCTATATTTCCGAAATTCCCGTCGGAAATCAAAAACTATAGGCTGATTTGATCTGAGCTTGTCTGTACATAAGGTATGTGTGTGTGTGCGCGGAAAACCGTGATTCGTTCCGAGCGGATCTTCTGTTTAGTGTCTACTTAGGCCCCACTAATGGTTTTCCATATAAACGAGCTAACTTTGACAAGGTTTTTAGGGTTCTGTACCCAAAGGGTAAAAACGGGACCTTATTACTAAGCCTCCGCTGTCCGTCTGTCTGTCTGTCTGTCTGTCTGTCTGTCTGTCACCAGCCTGTATCTCATGAACCGTGATAGCTAGAGAGTTGAAATTTTCACAGATGATGTATTTCTGTTGCCGCTATAACAACAAATACTAAAAACAGAATAAAATAAATATATAAGGGGGGCTCCCATACAACAAACATGATTATTTTGCCGTTTTTTGCTCGATATTGATAACGACTACAGGTAGACAGTTGAAATTTTCACAGATCGTGTATTTCTATTGCTGCTATAAAAACATATGCTAAAAACAGAATAAAATAAATATTTAAGGGGGCTCCCATACAACAAACGTGATTTTTTGCTGTTTTTTTGGTACGGAACCCTACGTGCGTGAGTCCGACTCGCACTTGGCCGGTTTTTGATATTAATTCAATCTGATTTAATTTGATAGAAAGCTGTAATAGTCAACTTGCTGACTTTACTATTGAATTTACTGTATAATTTCTCCTATTCGCCGTGTATCAGTTAAAATACCAAATTCAAACAAAATCAGATTGAATTAATATGTATTTAAAAAACCTTGCCAAAGTTATCTCGTTTGTATGAAAAACAATAAAGTGGCCCCTATTTTCTTTTAGCTAGCATATATGTCATTCTTTTAACTAGTATACAGGGTGTCCCAAAACTTTGCCACATGGAGGGAAAGTACCTTAAATATTGAAAATAGGAAATTTCACTGAAAGAAGACTTCATTTTGATTTTTAAAATAATTGGAACTGTATTCAAAGATTTTTGAATAATCGCATGCCTTAACCAGGAAAGAAGACTTCATTTTGATTTTTAAAATAATTGGAACTGTATTCAAAGATTTTCGAAAAATCGCATGCCTTAACCAGGAATCGAACCCACTAAATTAGAAAAAAAAAACAATCTTTTATTTTTAGGATACCGATCGAAAGGGTTACTCATTAGGATAATTTTTTTGTTAAGTAACACAGCATCTTAAACAAAAGAAATACCATGAAATTTTACATTTAATTTTTAATGATTAAGTACGTAGGTATTGTATCAATTTGTATAGGAAATAATGCGATATTTAAAAAAAACTTTGAATGCAGTTCCCATTAATTAAAAAAAAAATGAAGTCTTTTTTCAGTAAAATTTCCTATCTTCAATATTTAAGGTACTTTCCCTCCATGTGGCAAAGTTTTGGGACACCCGGTATATCATGTCAAATTCTTAGGTCAAAGTCAAACCATTTATTATTTTATTCAATACAAATATTTCAAATACTCTTATTTTTTTATATTTATACAACCCCTCATTTCCCATGTTGTGTTCTAATCCTTATTCTCCGAGAATTGGTTTCGGGGTCAAGATGTACCGATTGGGTTTTTCCCGGATTAAATTTCAGACATTCGGACCTTTGAAGGGGATAACCGACCTTAAAGGGGGAAACACAACAAATACCATAAAACACCACCTCCAGAGATAGAGGCATATTTTTTGCCCCAAATAGTTTTTGGTGTTGGGACAACATGTGTAGTTTTGCGGGAAAAAATGAAAAGCGAAAAGAAATCCAATTTGATGGCTAAAAACTTGCAAGTTTTCAAACATTAGTGGAGATTCTTATTTTAAAGTTAAATCTTTTTACACTATTGAGTGTATGATATTGATTGCAGTATCCTTATTTAGAGCAACGCCGGTTTCTTCGTAAAGAAGCCCGTGTTGCTCTAAGGCAATATTTTGATACTGGTATCGCGATATAATTTTTGATTACCTACATAATTGTTTTCACCAAATGACGTGTGAACTAACAAGATCATAGACATAGAAAAATTTTCGCTGCGCTCATGAAGACCAACAAAGAGTGGTAAAGAGAATGTAAATAATCTACATTAAAATAATAAAATAATCATATTTCTTCGATAGCTTTCATTTCTTTTAATTCGTAATGTCATGTCAAACCTTACATAGTATAAAGAACCTATTTTCCGTAAAGGAGTTCTTAACAGAGAAGTTAACATTATACGGACACGGTCTGTAAAAAAAGGAGACAAATAATCAAGTGACAATGTGCCAACATTTTTTACAGAGAGTCCCTAGCGTCCCGCCTTGCAAATGAGCAATCACAGTTTGTTTAAAATATTTGTTAATCCTTATTAGAATTTCAAATAAAGGTATCTTGGAGCCATGTGTATTGTGCTCTAATAAATGTGATGTGATAAAAAGAAACAATCCAAGTAATCACACTATTCAAGGGTAAATAAGATTTTGCCACACATTTCTCTAAAACCAAATTTCGCTACATTTATTCGTTTATCGACGAAGAAAACATTATGGAACATTGTTTATTAATTTCCCTTGCCTTAATATAGTCATACTTTATGTACGTAAGTTATATTTTACGTATCTCATATATAATGTATACATTCGTTTTTCGGATCACTTGTTTATTGACATTGTTGTTCTTTGGCACTCTATTTCTATGGACAAGATATTGTTGTAATTTTAAGGACGTATTTCAATCTTATGATTATTTTACTATGAACTTTTAAAACACAAAAAGCCTAAAGCCTCGATTACATACGCCGATTTAAGGAACCAATTTAGAGTTGCCACTCGTATAAATAAGTTAAATTTTAACAGTGAATTTGCACAAATGACGGAAAGGTCAACATTTTTTATGATTTTTTATTTTCAATTCTCATCTCTAATCTTAAACAATGTTTACTTTTCCGTTATAGTGTAGATTCGATTTTAAAATCGAACTTATTATACAATATTTTATTGTGGCAACCCGAAATTGGTTCCTAGCTAGGAAGCTAAATTGGCGTATGTAATCGAGGCATAAGGGCTTTGCCTAAAGTGGCCAATTTTTGCTCTTTTTTCTACTACTACTACAACGAACTATATTTTAGTGAGGTTATTGTTTGTAAACTATTGAACCTTAGCTTCAATATGTACATGTGAAGTTTTGTTACATTATGTGCTTAGCGAGCAATAAATATAATTATGATGAAAACGCCACTTTGAGGTATACAGGGCCCTCAAAAAGCTATTCAATTTTGATCCAACACCGTTCCAAGATTGTGTAACTATGTTCGTTTATCATCTTCCGGTCATACAAATAGAAATAATCTCATTAATTCCGTTTCCTCACTAGGCGGTGTAAGCGGCCCTTAATAAGAGCATTTCTGGTCACGAAGGGCTTAATTAAATCCTGTTATTAGTTCTGTATCCACAATAATAATGTTACTGCCCACTTGGAAAACGATCTTTGCTGAAAGAATATTAGTTGGGTGGTTATTAATATTAGTGTAAGATATACACAAATACTTCAGCTGTGAAACTTTTGTTTTTACTTTCTCATTTTTATGGAGCTTAACTTCACTTGTAGATTACCTATACATACATCTTCTATTTTTTTCATAATTATATCAATAGAAAAATAAATAAACCTCTGCGTAAATTGTTGCATTCCATTAATAAAAGTATATTGAACTGGATAATCTAGTAGATCTTTAATATCTTCTGATATGGATACACAGATATGAATATGGATCGCCGCACAGTTCCGGTTAAGAATAGGACTGACCCATCTCATCCCGTGGGTATCGTAGAAGGCGATAGAGGGAAGTTTTAGGGACCCGGTGCAGACTATCGCACAAAGGGTCACTCGAATGGCAGCAAGGAAACTGTCAACAACAGCATTCCCAAGGAGGGTTGGTGTCAGGCAGGCGGCCGATCGTAAAACTTTGCCAAAACCCCAATAGTGGTCGTTCTACGAGCGCAAAATTTTATTTTGTGTAGACAGCACTACAAATAAATTGGGATAAGGACAGGAGGATGATAATGGATACAAAGTTTTTCATAATAATTTGTAAAATTTTGTTTTTTATTTGTATGGAAAACTGCAAAGAGACATCCCTAGGCACAAATAGACATTCAGTAGTATATTTGCATACTACAATAGTCACTATTGTTTTCGATAATCAGTTCCATTAATAGGAAAAGCAATACACAAATTTGATCTAGGGTTGCTATACTATGCAGTTTACCATGAAAGGAAAAAAGGTTTTCAGGTAATAATTATTCGGTGTTTTATGCATGGTACCCTATCTACCATATTCGGCTTTAGGGGTTCCTTAAAATATAATAAAAAAATATTTTTAAAATAAAAACATTTCAATCGACTAAAAATACTCAACTATTGTCTATTTTCTTAAAACAAATTATGACACAGCGTGCTAACATGAAATATGGCTCCCTGCTGCCGACAAAAAAGTTCTTCAAGAAAAATCATCGGCGGGACTTTTTGCGGCAAATTCTGTAGTGACAGACGTCCGTCCATATTTTAGGGACAGCCGGACCGGCACCTCCCTCGGGATTAATTTTTGATGGGTGATCCTTCACGAAACAACTTGGCTGATTTTAGGAGTCCGCACAAGCTAGTGGAACATACTTTCATTCTTTGCTAGGAATAGGAAATTAATACTTTAGCATAAAATAAAAACATTTTATTCTCCAAAATTAGTAAATGTTCACCAAATCCTAAACCGCCCAAGAAGATTTGGTGAGCATAATATGCTACCATATACCATAATAACCGAACCTAACCCGGAATTAGTATATTATACTAATTCTGGGTTATACTAATTCTGGGTTAGGTTCGGTTATTATGGTGATCATTTTAAACATACGCCTAGGAATATGCTTGAAGAGTTTCTTGCCGGTTCATTTCGTTACAAGTAGCACACCTCCACCCGCGGAACACCACAGTAGGTTGCGCCATGAGTTCGACAAGCAAAACAAATGCGAAACGGCTGTTCTAATGCATAGTTTTTTCACGCGTTATTCCACCTGATCGATTCCGACCGTTGACACACGCAAAAGCAATACCGCGAAACCGCTACGTAGATGTGTCATAAATATCGAGCGTCGATAGAAGTTAAGTCATAGCGGAACTATGGCGGAACTACCGCGGTGCCGCTGGTACGGTTTCGCGGCGGAGCTTGCGAACTGATGGCGCAGCTTCTTTGGCATTGACAAGTGCTTGTAACTAACAGCCCAGATTGAATACATGATTTTGAGTTTGAGTATGGTTTGACAGGGTCAACCTTGTTTATTGAAGGCTTTTCATAGTATCATAAAAAAATTGTAGCTATTTGCTTCACTAGATGGCGTGGATGGATAAGTGAAGTGTCAAAAATGCTGTGTTTAAAAAAGTCATTTTCATTCCTTGGCGTTCGTTAGCGGTTCCTCGGTTGTTAGCGGTGTTTTCGCTGGTTTCATGTGAATAGTGTTTTCTTTTCCTACATTTTCTACAGTTGACACTTGCCTGTTTATCAACGCCATTTATCGAGCCTACAGTTTTTTGTCATTTTAAAAAGGCCTCATTGAATGTGACTGAAACTCAACAGGGAATGGATCTCATTCATAGTGTGATCTGGGGCTCTATCAGCTAACTTACATTTGTAATCACACTGATTGCAATTGCTACTTTTCTTTGGTAATTTTTTATTTGTGCCCAAACGAATTGGCAATGTGTAGGTAGATATATATATACATCTGTCAAATCCCAATTTACATTAACTTCATTGTCTTTAGACGATAGGCCCGCTGAACACCGTTAAACTAGGAAAGAGAAGACAAGTTATTCTACATTATTTTACTGAATAAGACGAAACGCAAAAGATATATATAAACTTTTGTACCAAAATAAAATAGAGTCGTTAACTAATAACGAACCTTCGGTTCATTTGTGGCAAGTTGGAAACTTTCAAATCATCATTTATTTCGAAAATAAAGTGACTATTCCCCATGAAACAACTCGAACTTGGCCGGTTTTTATCTCGAGGAACATCAGAGAGGCATCGGATATACGAAATTCTCAAGTTTGATTTATAATTCCTGCAATATTTTTTGTTTACCACATTATTTTGGAAATTGTTTATGATACTATTCAAGTTTCAAGATTCCATTTTTCTTGTAAATTGCTCTTTGGTTTCCTTGGGATATGCTATGAAATGTTTAAAATATGAATATGAAAATTAGTATGAAATATTAAATTAGGATAATAAAGTTATTAGGGAAATTAAGCAATAATTGAAGGAGTCTCCCGAAAAACGATAACCATCAAAAAAGTCAAAATGTTTTTCGAGGATCCCTTCAATTATTTTTAAATCTTTAATTTGCTCCATTGATTTCTCAATTAAACATAAATATGTATAGCTAGGTGGGGTAAGTGAAACATACTTTATTTTTATTTTTATTTAACAAGGTGTAGTAAAGCTACAAAACTCGCAATTAAAGTAGCTGTATAGGCAATGTACTCCTAATTAAATCAGCCTTTGACGGTATGAATATAAATATCGAAAGACTTGCAACTAAACAACAAAATCACGAAAAGAATATAAAAGTAAGTGTTTCACTTACCCCTGACAAGGGGGAAGTGAAACAGTGGCCAAAATAGCTTTAAATATTGTGTCCATTTAATTAAAAACAGGACAAAAGGATCATGCTTAACCATTAATATCCAAAATGTATCAAATTCTCATAAAATAGGGTCCAGTTTTTTCGATAAATTTTAAAGATTTATCAAAAAAACATCGTGTTTTGCGTTTTGACATCTAATGAATTTCTTTTTGGTTTACTAGCTAGTTTAATGATCGCAGCGATATCTGTGTTGTATTAAGGGAAGTAATTCGTCATTCCTGCTTTATCGACACATCGCTATGAGAATAAACTACGATAGTTTCTTAGATATGGTTGGGTGTTTCAATTACCCCGGTGTTTCACTTACCCCACCTGACTATACTTATTTTATAAGTCTAGACTACTTTCACCTGTCAGGCGCCTGGAAAATGAATCACAATAGTTTTTTTATTGTTGTCCAGACGCCGGCGTCGCGCAGGCATAGATGAATTGAAAACTAAAATGAATAAAAAAATGTTTATAACAAGAGTATTGTGTATTGTTTCAGATCTCGTATGCTACCTGGAAGATAGTCCTCTCCCACAAAGAGGGTTCTAGACCCTACCACCAAAGGTAATAAAAAATAATAAATTCTATAAGTACCTATTAAACATGGAGTTTTATACATATTTTCAACACACCAAACACTGACCGAGGAGCTCGGGCCTCGGTGGCGCAGTGGTTAAGCGCCTGGCGCAGCGATTGCGGAAGTTAAGCAACGTTCGCAAGGGTCGGTCATGGGATGGGTGACCAACAATTAATTATCTCAAGCTCCTCCGTGCTTTGGAAGGCACGTTAATCCGTTGGTCCCGGCTGCATCTGCAGTCGCTAACATTCACTAATCCGCAATGGGCCCGCGTGGTGGGTTATGGCTCCTCATCCACCCATAAGGAAGGCCTGTGCCCCAGCATTGGGGACATTAAAAATGGCTGATGGACAAACATTGACCATCAATACACTTTTCTTACTCGTCGGCGTTACGCTATGGTTTTGCTATTAATTATAATTAATAAATAATCATTTAAGTCGTATCAACCATATTATAGTTTCCGGTTTTACCATTAATCTGTTTTAATGCTATTTAATTACATCAGCATTAATTATTAATCAAAACCAATACTGTATCTTGGTTTTCTAATGTGTATATTGAACAGCATTATCTCCATTTGTCAAAGTAATTAAAACTACTTGACATATCCAGCTTTCAATTAAATGCCAACGAATAAAATGTCGATATTTTTAAGTAAATGTAATTTTGTCCATTAACATTGTAAGCTCGTGTTAATAAATTTATATTTAATTTGATTGTAATTCTAGTATTATTAATTACTATTTTAATTTTTTTAAACAAAAAATGTGTTTTCATTGCGTTTTTTATGACATAGTATAGGTAAATACGTACAGAGACTTTAACTCATAGAACTGGTGAAATCATCGTGAAATTAGCTGTGTTTTACACCACGCGTTTAAAGGTGACGCGGTGTATCCACCCCTTTGGCGCAATATGTAAAAGCCCTTAGTCGCATACACCCAAAAGACTCTTCGCAAACACGTCATAACCCTTCGTTACCCATAATCCAACCAAAACTTTTTTTCAACCCTCTCCGCAAGAAAAGCATAAAAAAACACCCATAAATCCGTCTCCACCGGGGACTGTGACGACGCATGTCGATGTAAAAATATATTATTTTCCTTTTCTTCTCAAATAACGGGGAATCTAAAGGCGAAATTCTATTTATTCGCCCTTAATCGTGGCCACCATATTTCACCCGCCACATCCCCACACAACTTCTGAATTATTTATATATCGTGATGGAAATAAATTTCGTTATCTCAAGTTTACCTATTTCTCTTTCGGACGATAGTGTATCAGTTAGACTTGGAGATAGGAACCGTTCAGATCTAGATTTAATTACACAAATATATTATGAACTAACTCTTTAGTAAAAGTTAGTTATTTCAATCATTGGAAAACAAACTCAAAGATTTACTTATTAGCGTTTTTATTCAACTAATATCATCGGAATCTAGACAAAAAGATAAAAAAACCTTTTTCTTAAAATTGAGTATGTTAATAAACAAAATTGTTTCAATGGTCATGAATTAATAACAATCATTAATGATGCCAATTGTATTTACTTTGTGATGAAATGATATAGAAATACAGCAGCGTTGTTTTCTAATTTTAAAGTCTATTAGTATTCCAGTTTCGTTTTATTTAAGAAAACATTTTCAACGGCTAGCTCTGTCAGTCAGCCCATTTAAAACTTGAGAAGTAACTTCTGCCAGAACAACCACAAAATGCATGAGAACTGATAATAGCGGAAACAATGAACTTACTTTCCGCGGCACATAAATAAAACAAAATTTTACAGTACTTGGAATTTGAGTACCTATGCATACATCAACTTTTGTATTTTATGAACCTTGACATACTCCAAACTTCATTAATGTTCAGGTTTATTGACCATGTTAAAAATAAATAAACAGTTGCTAGTTACCATCAATATGATTATGTTTAAAAGGTAATAGTAGCCTCATGGGTTGCTACTCAAAAACTATGTTCATGTGGTTTTCATACTTATCAAGTTGATAAAAACTTAAATAGGTACACATATCGCACATCTGGAGCTATAAAAAATTAACTGCAAGAATCACGAAAATAAAAAAACACTTTTTATTTCTAGCCCCGGATGTAAGATATTATCACAATGCGCAAATGAAAAAAAAATCAATGAAACATCTAATGTGATTTTTAAAATAAATACAAACTCTGATTCATAATATTGATGAGTTTAACTGAGACTGCAATAGGTCAAAAGGTAAGAAAGGTTATACACTTCCTTGAGAAAACTAACTAGAAAACCATCATTGTTCTACAATGACAATCTCTATTCGCTCTGCCAAACAAAAGAATATTTAACAAATATTCATATAAAGTGAAGATATTCCCATGAAAAAAAAAACAGCACTCAGTCTCCGCGCCTAAACTGAATTGATTCCAAACGAATTCATCAATTTATTAGTCAAACCCGCAACCGATAAGAATACAAATTTGAAAACGTTGAAAATGAAAAAGTTTGTTTACTTCATTTATATTCATCGTCATTGGTTTGCTTTCAGACTTTTCCAAAAACAACAATCCAATTATTTTTAATCGAAACAACTCTACAATAAGAGAGCTAAGAGTATACAAAATGCATGGTATAAAAATACACATGTGCATTCCTGTATTTTAGATTTTATACGATGTAACTATATGTAGCTAAAATTAGTTTTTATTTTATTTTTAATTTATTGATACATAGACAGATTTACAATAATTTATACCAATGACAAAATATGTTAGTACATAATTTAGATCTGAACTACAATCCAAAGCTTTGTGTAGAAAGACCAAAGAAAATAATTAACAATAAAAGATAGTTTTGAAATAACCATAAAAACTTTAAAGTAACGCAAGTGTAACCCTTAAAACGCCGATACTTCAATACAAATAAATAAAAATATTTATGCTTTTAATACAAAACAAAAAGATAAAACAACAAATGCGGGGTCCCGTTGGTAACACCTGTCTTTCGCAACGTTTGCTTATCCTTGCTTGTCATATTGCAGACGGAAAAACCTTCGTATTTTGGAGGCACGCAAAAACATTGCCACGGTTTTGTCATCCAAAGGTTTAAGGAATTTCTTTTGTTTTTTCATAAACATGGTTTGTAACAAAAGTGATATACTTAAATAGCAAAATTCATATTACGAGATAAAGATAGAATTACAAAGTTTCCCAATTGCTGATTGGATATTTATCCAATTCTGAATCTTAAGTAAATTTAAATACGAAGTATAAATTGTTTGAAAAAAAAAACTTTAGCAAAGATGACTTAGAAAAACGGTCCGAAACATTAAAATATAAAAAAACTACTGCCCTTAATTTTAAATGGAACACACAAAAATAAGAATAAAACTATTTTTTTTACTGTAAGTACCTTCTCTATAAGATTGTGTAGGTACCTATATTATTTGGCAGAAAAATCGGCTCAGTCAAACGTGAGATATTCGCGGAGAAACATATATTCATACAGGTCAAACTGAGAGAGAACCTTCTTTTTTTTAAGTCGGTTAAAAATTTATTTCCCAACAAACAGAAACATCTAATTTGGTTCAAAAATAACAAAGTCGTCAAGGTAGTTGATGCAAAATCATAGTATTTTCAGGATTTCTTGAAAAAAAATTAAATGGGACCATTTTGCAAGAAAACTCAATCGAACAAAAAATAATTATCAAAATCAGTCCATAAATGTTGAAGATACGCGCGAACAACGATAAAAAAAATATACAATCGAATTGAGAACCTCCTCCTTTTTGTGAAGTCGGTTAAAAAGCACCATATATATTATCACATTATGCTCCATGCCGTAATTTCATTCATGTCTTAAAACATATAAAGTTCTGCGCCTTTTTATTAGTATTTTAGGACAGGATCTAGGTAGAACAAGGAACCTAATTTATTTTATTCTAGGCTAGACTAGACTGTCCGCAATCGTTTCAAATTGAATCAAATGTTTCAATTCGCTGGCGAAACGGTGCGTTCAAAATACTATTCAAACAAATCGAAAAGCTGAATAGTGACATTTACATTGATTGCGATGAAATAAAACCATCGTCTGAATTTCAGACTCTTCAAATTGAGTTATGGAACAAGACGCTTTTCAGTATTATTATATCAATGGCTTGAATAGAACGAAATATCAAAGGATTTCAATTTAATGTGGGTAAATAGAATTCATAGCATATAGGTACTTGTCCACAATATCAATCTTTCTCACGCGCTAATTGATTAATTTAAGGGATATTTTTAATTGGGTGACTGGAAATAATAAAGGCGCGTTAATGCGATACTTAAATACTAAACCCGGCAGCGGTTTATTTTGTTGGCGACAAAAACCCTTAACGGCCGACAAACTGTAAATAACAAAAAAATACGTGAAACGAGCAACTACATGTGGGAGATAAATATTTTAAGTTAACAGTGACAATTACAACTAATTAAACTAAGATGTAACTTTTTTCTAGGCTAAGTATAATTATTAATAGTGATATTAGAACTATTTTTCCTATCTGTTTTTATAATAAATTGTTTCTATTAGTAGGTAGATCCATAATAGTAACTCGGGTCATATAACCGGGTGAAAATAATTTGGTTTCCCAAGATACAGGCTCTGTTTGGGGGCCTCTGTATACTTTTTGTAACATGAATCTTTTGTGTATGTGTTATTATTGTGATTTAAAAAAATGGAATAAGTGAAACTTAAAACACTAGTTTATCACAAATTACATCAGATACCAAGTAGCGAAATACACTTGGTATTGGTACAAACTTCCAAAGTTACATGACATGTTATTAACGTAACAGTTGCGAAATAGAGTTTGTACCTAAACTAGGATAATTATTAGGCCACATTTATTAAAAAAAATCTCTATACCTACGCTTTACTTTAACTGAACAATGTGGTTACGTTAAAATTCCAGTACATCCACACCGCTGCCGTTACTGACGTAACATATCAAAGCCTTTTCACTGAAACTTTTATGAAGCACCCAAGTGCACCATAGGGTTGACTACTCGAAGGATGTTTTGATTATCATACTTCTTTATTATTATTGAAACATTAGTCTCGTTTTTACACCTGAGCGCTTTTTTTTCTATGCCAAAACTTTTTTACATATTTTGCAGTAAGCAGACATAATTTTCTATCTCTCTGACCATGACTGCATGGTTGGAATTGTTTAACCTCACATTCACATCATCAAATATTGATACCGAAAGCATATTAGGGTTGGTAGCACTGATTTTTAGATGCTTCAAAGATTTCCGGTACATTATGTAACATAATAATGTTTCAGAATTTTGAAACGATAAAGATTTAAAAGTTTGATAATTCATTGGTAGTATTATAGTTAGTTGTAAAAGAGTCAGTCGTCTTCTCTAAATAAATGCTGTGCCCTTTTCAGGGTCTACATGTACAATGTACTTTGATATTCGATGCTTATTTATCTTGCTGCACGGGAGAGTATTTCGTTGATTGCAATAAACAAAGATTGGTTGGTTGAAGTGAATATTATATAGGCATTACTTTAACAGCAATCACGCACCAAATTATAATTGCTTACTTTAGGCCAATCAATAAGAAGTTGTAGAGGGGGAACCTAAGCGATTTCTTCAGAAATGTATTCCACTTCTGACACCATATTTTATATTGTTGTGTGGGCGGATTGCATTGGGTTCTGGATCGTACTGGATATAATAAAAGATTATTTTATAAAGGAAATCAACTGTATTGGTATTTGAGGAAGACATGACACACAGACAGAGAGAGATGTACCATGACATTTTGTCTTATAAATAAATATATTACAACGTCGCAAGGGAATTACATCACATACTGCCATAAGTATATTATACAACAGGTGCTTAGGAAGAAAACATACTAAAAGTCCTGACGTCTAGGAGGTGAGGCGGAGGGAGGGGAGGGGGACAAAGGTCCCAATTTTAGGTTTTTCACCAATATCTCAAAAATGGCGCGTTGTAGCGAAAAATGTTCTATGATAAAATGAAAGCTCATTAAGTTTTCTATAACTTTAATTCTATTTACTTTTTCCTATTTCCCAATAATTTTCGAGCTAAATACTCTGGAAAAGTGAATTTTACAACTTACAACCTTTTTAGACAAATATTGAGAGCCTTATAAAACAAAGTCAGGGTATTTACATAACTTCACAGTCGTGTGTGCGATGCGGATCGGTGCAGACGCCTGCTAAATATTTTATTGCATTTCCCGTAACGCGGCCAAGTGCCGCTGTTTCGCAAGAACCATGAGTGATAAACTTGTGGCAAACGAACTCCTGGCGTTCCTGCAACAAAAACTGGACATCATGGATGAGGTGAGCGCTCTGCAAATTTGCAAGACCAACTTTAGCGAGGACGACGTGGCCTTGGCAAAGAAACTGCTGTACGAGTCTCTCGGCAAAAGTGACCAGATGGTGTCCCGGAGGCGTGATGCAGGCGCGGTCCGAAGGGGGGGGGGGGGTCACAGGGGACATGACCCCCCCAAAATCGTACATGTCACATAGAAAAAGCTTAAAAAATTGAAAAAAGCAATTGTAATTAGTGACCCCCTCCCAAAATTTCAGGCTGCGACCGCGCCTGGCGTGATGGGACACAGAAGAGCCTGCAGGAGATCATCACCCTGTTCAAGGAAACCGATCCCGATGACGTGCCGACGTTCGTGGCGAGGGACCTCAACAAGCTGCCCCCCGTCACCTTCGATCACGTCGATGTGACCTGCCTCCTGAAGGACAACGTGTCCCTAAAGCTCCTTCGCATGATGTCGTCCGACCGGGCCAAGATGAAGACAGCTTCCTCGAGGTTCGGAATAAAAAGCGACAGCGTCAGCGAATGAGGCAGAATCACCATGGCACCGCACCGACAGGGCCCAACTTCCTGCTGCGAGCTGCCATACCGACCACGGCCGTGTACCTGTCCCGCCATAACTTATAACTCAAGAACGGCTGAACGAATTTAGATAACATTTAGCATACATATAGTTTATAACCTTAATTAAAACAAAGAATACTTTTTATTCTGATCATAGGTTTCCTAGGGTCCACGTGGACGAAGACGAGTGCGGAAGCTAATTGACCTTTAACTCCAAAAATACTAACAACTGATATAAAATTTGTTTGCAGTAAATATTTGTCTAAAAAAGGCCTTTCTAATGATATAGCATTCGTTGGTAGAAGGTATGTAGAACAACTCCTTTGGCGATCTTGGCCATCATCCAAATTTTTACATTTCCTGAGCGAGTAGCCCAAAAACGGATGGAAATACGAACACAAAGTACATAACTAAAGTTGTAGAGAATTTTATAAGCTTTCATAATATCCTAAAACATATTTCCCTACAACGGACTATTTTTGAGATATGGGTGGAAAACCTAAAATTGGGACCTTCATTCTTTGTTTGTTAAAAAAAAACCTTCATTCTTTGTTTGTTACCACAAAGTGGCCACTAGATAGTGACACATTAAGTGTTAGCAAATGTCACCCCGGAATGCCATTCCTTGTTTTCTTGGATCACGGCCAGAGTTTAGTGAAAGAGAGATTGGTAAGCAGCCCTGGGCAAGGCCGTCTTTAACCTATTTGAGGCCTTGGGCACATTAGGATAATGGGGCCCCTATGACCTTGACTTGAGTTACCATCAAAGTAAGAGAGGATACCTGTATATGAGGCACAGAATGCCAGATTTTTTTAGAAAAATGCTTGTCTAGGTATAGCAAAAATCGGCCGCAAAGCGCGATTATTAGTCAGTTTCATTCACTAATCTTGTAATATTGCCTGACTTTAGTGAAAAAAACGGCCGCGCAGCGCGATTTTTAGTTTGTTTCATCAAATAATCTCGATATTTCGCCTGCCTATAGTAAAAAAATGGCCGCGCAGCACGATTTTTAGTCAGTGTCATCCGATAATCTCGTTATTTTACGTGTCTATAGTAAAAAAAATGGCCGCACAGCGCGACTTTTAGTCAGTTTTATCAAATAATCTCGTAATTATGCCTGTCTAAAGTAAAGAAAACGGCCGCGCAGCGCGATTTTAATAAGAACATAATTATTGTATGATCCACTAAAGTAACTTTTTTAGAATTTAAGGGTTAGTGATTGAAAATCTATGTGGTTTGAAGAGGTATCTACTCTTAGATTTTTTTTTTCGTAATATAATAAGCATCCGTTATCATTAAGCGATCTGGCAAGAAACAAGGGGCCCCTATCAATCGCGGGGCCCTGGGCAAGTGCCCAGAGTGCCCAGTGGGTAAGATGGGCCTGGCCCTGGGCCCGTGACACGCTTAAGCGCGTATAAAAGGGCGCCGTGATCCGGAGCCTTTAATTATTCACGAATAAACAACCTGCTTGTAATCAAGCCGCCTACTTCGTTCCTGTATTGTTGTCGGTCCTTTTGTAGTGACACCATGTCAACAGACATACAGGATATTCTCTCCACTCCGTCCGCCCCACTCCGCTCCGCCACAGTATACCTATATAAGTTTTTTCAAACAGTAAAGAAGCTCCATGGAAACGTTCGAATTTGACGGCTGACGTCACTCTAAGAGCTCTAAGCAAAGTTCGCAGTACTTTGGTCAGGGTTGTGACATCGCGTCGCAGTTGTTTCCATAGCGTTCGCGCGTAGCATTCCACGAGACGGCCGGAAAATGCTAACCCTAGCGATTCGACGGAGTGCAATGACAAAAGGGCCTAAGTAACGTTAGCTCCTCTACTGTGTTGAAAAAACTTATAAATATACTGTGGCTCCGCTCTGCACCACTCCGCTTTGCTCCGCACCACACCACTCAGATTATTTTTTTACTTATATTTAAAATGAAAAGTGGTGTCATCAATTCCATACTCGAACTATAGCCGCCCTCAAAAAACTCGGGCGTCTAAACATCTCGTATGGGAATTGCTTCCTTTTGGCCCTTATAAATATAACAACCTACTATTTTCCTTATATCATTTTCAAACTTTTTTTTTCATGCTGCCAAAAAGAGTTTCATGCTGCTAATATTGGTTTAAAAATATACTCTGAACTTGTGTGAATTTTGATGGTAAAATTAAATAACAAGCTCTTGGTATCCTGTAATAATAGACTTATATCTTAAATATTAGGTTATATTTACTGTTCACCATAATAACTACATGACAAAAATTAATACGTATTAATCGTAATATATTTCAAATCTTCTGCCACACAGCAGATTAAAAATATTTATCTTAGTTAAATTATTAGTTACCTATTCTAGTAGACGCTGTTCTATGTATATAGTAATATCGAGACATAATTAAAGCGTCGTATCCTGGCAAAATCATGGAGTCCCCACAAAAGCTGAACCGTCGATCCTTTTAACCAACAGCTGTACAAGTCGAGGTCGGGCCAAATTACTCTCTGAGTCTCTGCTGATGTAAAGTGTTCGCCGGTGATTGTCCTCCAGCAAAATGGCGGTGAAACTCGCTTAACACCGTCTTAACTCGGTTATACCGTCGTTATTCTCGAGAAGAGACGAAGGCGATTCTTAAACACTTTTTATGCCGATGTTACTTTCAATTTTGATTAAGGAATGACTTTTGAGTGCCAAGCTGGTCGTGTAACGTGGGATTTACACGGGTGACTAACCGCATGGCAAAAATCGACTGTTTAAATGCAATGCAGGTGAATGAACGAACTTATCCTATCCGGTGGCCAAAACTGGAACTAAGTAAGCGTTACTGCATATTGTTACCTAGGTTACGCCATTGACTACATAGAAGACAGAGACGCCGTCACCGAAGTATCACCTGCGATTCAATTTTACGAGCGACTTGTTAGGTGACTAAATTTGACCGTCATAGGTGACTAAAATCGACTCGTGCAAATAGCCCATAATGTAGTAATATAAAGACAGCACCTATAAATGAAACTTATATTTATTCCAATCGCTTACTATATACCTTGATCTTTTATGGATCAACTTTATGAATCATAATAACATATTTATTAAGGAGGTACTTGTAATAGGTACACAATACAGTAAAAAGTTATGTCGAAGCTTAACACCCTTACTTATTTGTTGTATACGGCGCAATGTATGTGATCTTGTCTATATATACAACGTGTTACAAAAATACCCCTAATGCCGAATATGGTATATAGGGACCATCAAACTGAAAAACACTATGGGACCAACTCTGGAAATGTATGTGGAGAACTTTTTTTACAATTTCTAACTATCTATAAGCATCTCAGTTTATTATTACTATACCATCTGTCGCAATGCAAAGCATAACACCCGTTACTTATTTGAGGTATTTCCGAATGCTAGCTTTGAAAAACCTTCACTCATTACGTCCCAAATTTTCAAAGAACTCTTACCCGATATTGGTCGAGTAAGTTTTCCGAATTGGCCAAACATGGTACGATAACTTCCACCGATTTGGGCAATTAACTCTTGGCCACTGGACCGTGGCACAGAGGCCAAAACTGTGTACTTTCTGACCAACAGAACTAGTAAATAAAAATAAAAAACAAACTAAAAATTATCGGAATTTAAGCGGGAACAGAGAATTTTCCGTCGAAATACGTGCTTTAGGTAGTTTCACACTTTAACTTGCTTTAACCAAATAAATCTGAATAGAAATGTGTAAAATGGTACATAATTACAAAACACATTATTTGAGTAGGCCTGTAAAATCATATTCATAGATTTTTATCAATATAGATATTGTTAATTCGTCAAAAGAGAAAAAAACTATTAAAAAGTATAATATTTTTCAGTGTGGAAATGTTCCTGCAAAAAAAATAGGACTAAGACAGATTAACAATATTTTAGCTGTTTGAAGTTCGTCGTTAGTACAAACTACATAATATTTGTGTATATAATTTGTTGCATTCAGTAATTATAACTTAACTTGTAACCTACACGTTCAATGTAATAAAACGTTTTTTTTTATTAACATTCCATCTTTTAGTCTTATTTATTACTAGCGGCCGCCCGCGACTTCGTCTGCGTAAAAAGTTTTTTGCTAACCCTCTGGAACAATACTTTCTTTCGGGATGAAAGGTAATTATGTCCTTCTCTGTACCCCTGACAACGTGTATGTGAAATTTCATGATGATCGGTTCAGTAGTCAAGACGTGAAGGCGTAACAAACAAACAAACGGACTTTCGCATTTATAGTATTAGTAAGGATATTAGTAAGGATAAGTAAGGATTTAGTTTGAGGTTAACCAACAAAATATACATCAACACAAAAACCATGTAGGTATTTAGGTTTCCTCATATTTCACACGATTTAGTAAGTGCTTACCCTACTGTCATGTTTGACATGATTCAGTGTTTTAAGTGCCATTTTAACCTATAGGTCGCCACTATCTATTCTATTGTTCCTAACCTAAACTCAGACTTACTGCCTCACCCTACATCGTATTTTCGTAAGTTATATAACCACGCAATTCCTGTGAATAGCATTTGTCGTTTGCCGACATTTCCACTTGGTTAGGTTTCCGCGGAACATGTAATGGGTTGGCTACATTAGTGGCCTACTTTACGAGAGTGGCCAAGATCGGCTGGATATAGTAAAGATTAAATTCACTTCGTGGTTCGTTGACAAATGGGCTATTAAGGGTGGCCAATGCCGTTCGTCCCGCGTATAGGGGACTGTCACCGAATTTGGCCATTGCGTCCCGTATTGCTAGACGTCTCTGTCCCGTTTTTTCGACATTTACAAATTTGGATAGAATATTTTTGTTGATGACGACTCAAAGACGGACAATAATGAAATAGGTTGTCGGTATAATAGACCTGACGTGACACCTGTCGCTAATTATTCTCGTTTGAAACCGAGTGAAACCGTTTCAAATTAATGAAATTTGGCAGTTTCAGTTGCAGTTAAAGTGCTAATAAATAATAAATGAATCTGTCAAAAAAGATGCGCCAAAACAGGCCAAAACGTTTGGAGTCTGGCACGGAGTATGACACGCTAAACAGTTTCTAATAATCCAATTTCTCTAAAATAGTTTTATTTTTGGTTGGTTCAATATGATTTACGATCACTGTCAGTCAGTTATCTGTCTGACCTGTGCTGTGGTCAGTTTTTGAGTCCCCCTGCTTTTGTTGTCCCGTATTGATCCACAAAAGTTATGGCAACCCTAGCTAACTGACGGTATATCCTTTCCGTTTCAAATATAATAATTTATGCCGATACAAAATGGCATTTCTTTTACTACGAGTAGGTTATAGAGGCTAGGTTAATATACCATCGTGGAAATTAAGCTGTATTTTATGCATTTTGTTTCCTTTACTGATGTCTCATTATTTCACTATTTTATTAATTTTATGCTAGAAATATTTCCGTATTTATAAAGCAAGTGTAATTTAAAACAAGAGATCCAAAATTACCTTTAGCATCAATTTGACAAACTATCCCATGTTTCAGAAAAACAAATAATAATAAAAAAATACTGAGTCATTCATAATCTGAAGAGCGTAATATTTAGTGAAGTGCTCCTGACGGAACAAAACAGACTGATCGTACTCGATCACGTTTGTTAAGCAACGCTCGGTCCGGTCAGGTGTCGGATGGATGACCGAAGTGGCATTACAACTGAGTGCGTCCGTGCTTCGGAGAGCACGTTAAACCGTCGGTCCCGGCTGTTGTTGTCTGATAACAGTCGTTAAGCCAAGTTAGAGGCCTTACAGACGGCTTGATAAACTCTAACACCAGAAGTGGCCATGCACTAATCCTCATTCGATAAGAAAGAAAGAAAGAGATAAGAAAGAGAAGAGCATATAAAGCTTAAACACCTGGGTCTGTGGTACAACCGAGAGGGTCCTCACTCCACATTGTGGAATAATTTAGTGAAACATGAGCCACTAATCGCTGCCCCATGCGACAGGATCCCAAAACAATAAATTTTCGAAAAGAAATACCAGATTCAATTATTTGAAAGTGACCGAGATTACTCCGGCATACATGAAGTCCGAATTTATACAGACGGTTCCAAGATGGGGACTGGTACTGGTGCTGGAGTATTCTCACAAGACCATTTCAATGCGAAGGTGTTGCAATAATAAATGCCGCTACCACGGCACTGTCTAGAGGTATGAAGGAACTAAACATTCGCATACTGACAGACAGCATGGCCGTTCTAACAGCACTGGAGGCCAACACGATCAACTCCAGTATCGTCTACGAATGCCACCAAGTTTTGGATCGCTTAGCATCCAAAAACAAAGTAATCCTACAATGGATTAAAGGGCATAGTGGATCACACGGGAACGATGCCGCCGATGAGCTGGCTAGAAAGGGATCTTCTACAACAGTGGCAGGACCCATACCCATTCTGCCACTCCCGTTCAGCCAACTGCGCTCATGGGTGAGACAACGTACACGTGCTGCACATAATACTCGTTGGGTAAACCTAACAAGCTGTAGACAGTCCAAGTTGGCGATGACCGCAGTCTCGCCGCGGTTGACCTGTAGACTGCTCAGCCTTAATCGTCCAGACCTCCGAATAGTTGTAGGTACACTTACAGGTCACCTTGCCTTAAACCGACAACTATTCATCATGAATGCGACAGACAGTCCCCTATGTAGAGGATGCCTGGACGCAGAGGAAACAGCCGCCCACGTGATCCTGGAGTGCGTGGGTTTGGCCGCACACCGGGCAGAAATCCTCAAAGACGTGAGGTCGCTCCTAGAAGCCTGTGAACGCCCCAAGAGGCTTCTGCGCTTCTGGAAGGAGCTGGGATGGCTTGACTAGCCACACCAATGCTGTGTTTCACGCATAACGGACCAAATGAGAGTCTAAATGCGGAAAAAAGAGCCCATCACCAATACCAATACCAATAAGAGAAGAGCATTTATAAAAGAGCATCATATTAGCGTTCGCAAAATTCAATCAAACACTAATGTCGAATTTCGTTTGCGAAATTTTTGATTCTTTTGCACGTAAAAGAACCAGGAACGAGTATGAGTTTTAAAAAGCTTTTACTAGTTTAGAAAAATAATAATATTCACACTAATATTATATCTGTCTGTCTGTATGTTATGCTTTCACGCCTAAACTACTGAACCTATTTTGATAAAATTTAGTAGAAAGATAAAATGGAGCTTGGGAAAGGACATAGGCTACCTTTTATCGAGATAAAAAGTCTTGAAGGGGTTGAAATAGGGAATGAAAATTTGTATGGAAGTTAATATTTTTGATAAGAAAATAATAAATATTTGTTGTAGCTTTTTTGAAATTTCGACCTGTGTGGAGATGAATTAGGGGATGAAAATTTGTATGGAAGTCCAAACAAATCTATTTATGTTTGCTATGCGTACACTCATTGGAAAAATAAAAAATATGCCCAAAGTAACTCTTCCACGTGGACGAAGTCGCGTCGTCTGTCGTCGGCTGTTGACCAAAGTTGACAAAAGAGGATCGTAATTAAAGAAAACTAATATAAATGCAATAAAAGGAGGTTGCATACTCTCAGCTATGCAACCTCTACAGACTTTTCTTATAAACTTAATATAACTTAATATTCTACTCGTTTAGTTTATGTTTTTAACATTGATCACATTAACAAAATCACCGTCCGTTCGTCACTGCGACTGTTTGTGTACAAGGCGCGTAGGTTTGGCTTGAATGTCGACCGTTTAGTGAGAATACTGATAGATATAATTACCGTGCTATATAAGCCACGTCTCAGCGCACGCACGACAACAAATTACGTGAAATTACTAAGGAGTTGATGCAGTCGCTTTGGCTGAAATCGGTCGGGACATCATCACCACTCACTAGTTTTGCCCGCGACTTTAAACGCGTGGAGTTTCATTTCACAAAGTAATTTCGGGGATAATATAAGCCTGTCTAAGATTATCTACACCCTGTATTTTTTATATTCCCATAACTCCGTTTTAGTTCGTTTTAGTCGCCTAAAACAAGGTTTAGCCACACTTCGGGTATTAGCGTAACAGACACATGTTAAAAAAAACTTTAAATATCTTTTGATGTAACGTCGTATCCTCGAAGGAATATAGTTTTTATATCGAAAAACAATGTAGCTAGTCATCTTGAAAGCTTCTAAAGTCTTTTGGGAAAACTACCTCTTATACCATGCTTAAAAGAAAATAATAATTTAATGTTCTAAACATAAACACATTAAAAGCAAATGACATCGTAAACAAGTACTTATCAATGTATAATGAAGGCTTTTCAAAGTGACATTAAAAAAATAAAAATAGTAACTATTTGGCTCACTAGATGGCGTTGATGGAAAGAGAAGTGTCAAAATTGGCTTCTAAAAATAAATGGCCTGTACCAAAGAGGCAAGTAAGCGCTTGCTGGCTGACATCTGCCCAAAGAGAAACATTTTAGGGTTACATCTGCCTGCCTACCTGAGTACTCTTCGAAGCTTAGTAAAAAACACATTGACACATAAATTTTATCAACGCCATCTATATTTCAGCGGATGTCAGCCAGCGAGCGCTTACTTGCCTCTTTGGTACAGGCCGTTTATTTTTAAAAGCCAATTTTGACACTTCTCTTTTCGTCAACGCCATCTAGTGAGGCAAATGGTTACTATTTTTATTTTCTAAATGTCACTTTGAAAAGCTCTCATTGTCAATAAAAAAAATCGCCTGCCAAGTCGCTCCATAATAAATAACAATAACAAACAAATAACAAATACCCCATTAAGCAACAAAATAAAATATTCGAAAACGGACAAGTGGCACTTCTATTGAAACACACAGACCATTTTGTGACGGCAGATGGTCTATAAAAGTTTTAAACAGACGTTCGTCCGATCACACCACAATCACATAAAGCCAAATTAAATAAAGGTACTCTGAGTTACAACTTCGGAACACTGTTGGAACCCTTCCGCAAGGATGGGGATGACGCCCCAAAGTTTTTAATTACAACTAATAAAAACCACGTTAAAACGTGTCGTCAAATTTTAATTGAAAAGGATTCGTCGATTCGCCCTACGAGTTATATCCACTTTCGTCCCGAGACGTTTTGTTTTGATATGAATCCCCAACGAATCCTTTTTTTAAATTTCGTCAATTCACACCATGGTGCATCTTAGTGCACTTGAGTCTTAACTCAATCAGAGTTACGCGCGAGAGAGACGCGTTTCGTTATACAATGTCCCCTTAGGATCAGCAACGTCAGCAAATGTGTGCAATATAAACAGCAATGTAACCAAAATCGCGTATAAAATCGCGAATTCGCTCTTTCTGAAGAAAGTCTGGGAAAAAAGAGAAATGTCAAGAGAAAAAAGACCATCTTTTTCTTCTCCCTATTTCAAACAGACTATCAAAGTCATTAACCATCAAACAAGTATAGGTTATTTTATTACATACACCCAAATTGACAAACATTACTATGGCCGCAGACGCACAGGGGCTCTATTTTTGAATCGCTCGGCTGGCGTCGAGCGCTCTTTTCTACTGATTTTCGTTCGACATCCCATACATTTGAGTAGATTTGTCGAACGAAAATCAGTAGAAACGAGCGCTCTACGCCAGACGAGCGAAACAAAAATAGGGTCCCTGGTCTCACAGTGGCCGCAGACGCACAGCGTCCCAACTACCAATCACACGTAATACGTAAAACAAATGAACCAATCACAGAGCTCTATCTAATAAAAAATTTAATTATACGATATTTTAAAGGTTTCATTTTAAATGTAGCAAGCGAGTTGAAACAAAATTATTGAAGCCGTAAATCTCCCATAAACTCCATTACAACTTGAGCCGCCATCAAAAGTTAGTGTTGCCAGCAAAATAAAACAAAGAACGCGATTAATTTAAACGCGTAGCAATCATGGCGAGCCTCGTAGCAATTATGCTCTCCTCCCGTAGCGGCTACGTGCTACGAACCATTGAATTAATACTCATGGCTACGGCGCGTCGTCTACGAAAGGGTGGTTCTTTTCTTTATGAAGATTATTTTGTATTGGCCTTATAATGAAGGCTTTTCAAAATGACAAAAATCTGTAGGCGCGATAGACGGCGTTGATAACAATGTATGTGTCAGTGTAATATTTTTTTAGTAAGCTTTGAAGAGTACCTAGGTAGGCAGGCAGATGTAATCCTAAAATATTTCTCTTTGGGCAGTATGTCAGCCAGCGAGCGCTTACCTGCCTCTCTGGTACATGTCATTTATTTTTAAAAGCCAATTTTGACACTTCTCTTTCCATCAACGCCATCTAGTGAGGCAAATAGTTGCTATTTTTATTTTTTAAATGTCACTTTAAAAAGCCCTCAGTATAAGATACTTAAATATCATAATGTTATCGTTTATAAACTAGTGGCTCCATGAGCTAGACCTCGCGTTAAAAAGTAACTCAAATTGTAAGTTGTTAAAAAAATTATATAGGTAGATGTCGCTATCGCCACGAGGTTCACAAAGCACATAGTAGGGTACGTGCTGTTTGGTATATTTAGTATTTGTTTATTCGCAGCTAGATGGCGCTTCTAATTTTGTTTTTTTTTTTGAAACCGAAGTTTTTTTTGATAAATTTCGAAAAACAGGCTCGACTAAAAAAATCGAATCATCGAAGCTGCTCACAAAATTTCACGAGAATCGGTTGAGAAATGCAACACGAGAGGATAACAAACGGAAAGCCGGAAAGACATACGAAATATTTTTTGCCTAGCTAAAGCAGAGACGCTACGCTTGCACTTCGTGCTCGCTCGGTCAAAAATAACTTCAGACCCGATGGAATTCGAACCCACAATCATTCGCAATCCTCTATTATAAATTTCACATTTATAAACATAGTATTATGAAAACAAAAATTAAGAAAAGGTATATAAATTAAATTGAATTCATGAAAACATCATACCTATGTTTAGTTATTGTAAGGAGTATATAGCCATTATGTGGCTATTAGTTGTTTATGAGCGAAACTTGTTCGTTGTTTATGTTAGAAAAGAGTAAGTTTCTATTATAATTTCACATATTTTATGCAAACGGGATAGTGCTTGGCCTTATGTTAAGTACGATAAGGTCAAAGGTGGAAGCGCACTACTTCCTGAATCCTGGTTCTGAGGAACTGACTATCTATTCTTACCTCTAACTGCCAGAACCATAGACATAGAAAAATTTCGGCCAGAACACAACAATTTTTAAATTGTTGTTATGGCGTCCGTCAGACAAGTAAGTTAGTGGCAGCTAGCCAGGCGGACTTGAAATAAGCCTTACCACCAACCAAACCGAGTACAAATTGTACCCCCCTGAGAATCGAACCCGGGACCCCCGCGTCTTACACGGATGGGCGAACCACTAGACCACAGAGGCGGTTAAATCATGTTATTATTATTGTTCACAGATGAGAGGAACATCGTGTAGTATAGCGCTTATAGCGCTTCTGGCAACGATCGCGGCCGAGACTACCGAAGGTAAGCAAACTTTTGTTTGAAAAACCGGACAAGTTCGACCGGACAAGTGCG
This sequence comes from Agriphila tristella, assembly GCA_928269145.1. NCBI lineage: Eukaryota > Metazoa > Arthropoda > Insecta > Lepidoptera > Crambidae > Agriphila > Agriphila tristella. The sequence continues at coordinate 23,044,429 of OV743442.1, forward strand.
ACGTCATACAAATTCGATGACTATCGGCCGTTTGCACTAAACTTAAGAATCCTAACTCAACCAATTTAAAACAAATGCCTAATGGCGGGATGTCACAAAATTTATCCCGATTGGTGGCGCTACTGCTGCTGGGACCTTTTGTACAGCCATTTACCCCCGATTTTCCCATTCATTTTAAATTATCTCTAAAAAGGTTGATTCTAATGAATAATTATTATGAAAGTCAGACAGTAAACAAATTAAAGATTGAAGAAAACCAAAATGTGTTGGCAGAAAAATTTATATTTACGAAAAATCGCTTCCAACATCCAAAAATGGATAGCAAACACATAGAAAACTACAAATTACAGGTCTACATCTACACTAGCGCCAAGTTAGTGGTAGTGCGCCAACTGGTGGACGATTTGTGAATCAGCAAAATTATCCTGCCATTATCTTGGTCGAGTTGTACTTAGGAAAAGACTTAGGCGATTCTTGCAAATTGCCGTATATTTTTGATTGACTTACGGCCATATGGCCGTTTGTCAACTTTTTTGAATTTAAGGTGGACTTAACTTAAGATTTGTTTGAGTATATACTCAAACAAATCTTAAGTTAAGTCCATACTCAAACAAATCTTAAGTTAAGTCCACCTTAAATTCAAAAAAGTTGACAGATTTGACAGAAAATCTATGAAACTGACAGCTTCCTTAAAGTTAAGGAGACCTTAACTAAAATTTTTAACTAAGAAGCCTTTGAGTATTCAGCCGTTACAAATGTATAGTTTTCAGATTTTTCTCTATACTAGTAGTATAAGACGATATTACTTAACAAATTCTATAGTTCTAGGTCAATGGAAAGTACCCTAAAAAATTTATTCCCTTGAGTGTCAAGGGACTGTAGACTTGACTTGACTTATATGGTGTTAATTTCAACTCGATACCTACACGCGTTCGCGAGATAAAAGGTCTTGACAGAAAGATGGACAACAGAGTAATCCTATAAGGGTTTCGTTTTTTCCTTTTAAGTTACGGAACCTTAAAAACAATTAGGTGTAATATAATATATTATTATTTTACCTACCAATCGTTAAGTGAGTTATGGCCCATGCTCCTTATCCTTATAGATATAAGGAATAGGCGTATGCCCCAGCAATGGAGTGTTTAAAGTGGCTTATAGTTATGATCAAGAAGTGAGTTCTGAAATATATTTTTTTTTCTAGCTCGGGAGTCAGGCCTTTATAATCTCTACAGGTTACAAAGAAAATATTGAATATCTCAAACAGAGTTATTATTATTGAAAAAAAAATTGTTCTCCTTAGGTTTTTTTTACAATCCACTACAGAGCAACAACACGGAACATTAACAAATTAACTATTCACTCAGAGTCAGCCGTATCAGCACGGCCAAATTTAAAAAAAACCGGCCAAGTGCAAGTCGGACTCGCGCACGAAAGGTTCCGTACCAAAAAACGGCAATAAAATCACGTTTTTTATGTATGCGAGCCCCCCCTTAAATATTTATTTTATTCTGTTTTTAGTATTTGTTGTTATAGCGGCAACAGAAATACATCATCTGTGAATATTTCAACTGTTTAGCTATCATTGTTCATGAGATACAGCCTGGTGACAGACAGACAGACAGATGGACAGCGGAGTCTTAGTAATAGGGTCCCGTTTTTACCCTTTGGGTACGGAACCCTAAAAAGGTACGATACTACATAATATGATTCATTAATTCTCTTTCGCGCACTTGTTTGAAACTTCAACAAGGTTGTGTAAAAGGCGTTGTACTGCTATGTTTGCTGGCAGGCTTTGTGTTAGTCGTTTCAGCTCATTTCAGCTCGTTTCAGCCAGTTTCAGGTCCGACCGAGCGCACTAGATAAACTACATCTGAACTAACACCAGTGTTGACCCGCTCTGTAGGTTTTAGGTTGTAATAGAATTAACTTGCTTTGTTGTGGAAAGGAGTTGGTAAAAGTTTAGCTCTACTGTAAGTTAACCAGGAATTGGACTTTGAAAACAGAATTTTGGTTTACTATTTTAAACCGTTCGGAAGATACGTTTATTGGAGAGGCCTCCCAATTTGTGAACTGGTGGTAGATTCAGTAGCTAGATCGCGTTTTATTATCAACTTTAATCAATTTAATTCAATTATTATTATTAAAATCAGAACGCAGCTATAAAAATTTATAAACTTGAATGCATTTTTATAAAGTTCTGAGCGGGTAATTTCATAAAAATATGAGCAGCTTTTTTGCATTAGTCGTCCCGTGACCACGGCGCCTGGTAAAGTTTTGAAACGTCGGGAAACCCAAAAAAAACCGGCCAAGTGCGAGTCAGACTCGCACACGAAGGGTTACGTACAAAAAAACGGCAAAAAAATCACGTTTGTTGTATGGGAGCCCCCCTTAAATATTTATTTTATTCCGTTTTTAGTATTTGTTGTTATAGCGGCAACAGAAATACATCATCTGTGAAAATGTCACCTGTCTAGCTATCACGGTTCCTGAGATACAGCCTGGTGACAGACGGACAGACGGACAGCGGAGTCTTAGTAATAGGGTCCCGTTTTTACCCTTTGGATACGGAACCCTAAAAACCAACAAATCAAAACTAAATAATTCTAAATCCGTCAAAAGTGTTTTATTTCTAATACATTTATTGGTTTCGATGTCCTCTGATTACGAAAATTCTCTGAAGAACATCTTCATTAGAACGCTTCATTATCGACGCTTGATGAAGTATCATTGATCGGTATTTTTTTTATATATTTATTAGTCTTTGGAAAACCAACACCAGAACAAACAAAATAATATCTTACATATATTAACAGTCAGCCAATTAAAGGTTTTCACGTTTAATAAAAATCTTAATTAATCTAAAAACCAGTTAGGTATCCTTATCCTTACTAATATTATAAATGCGAAAGTCCGTTTGTTTGTTCGTTCGTTACGCCTTCACGTCTGAACTACTGAACCGATCATCATGAAATTATGGATACACGTTGTCAGGGATACGGAAAAGGACATAGGGTACCTCTGTCTACACAGACGAGGTTGCGGGCGGCCACTAGTCATAAATAAATAAATAAAAAATCTGTATCAAAATCCATCATTAATAATTATTTCTCTCGTTACATTATATTTGGAAAATTCATAATTATCTTTTTCTGCTTTTAAATTAGACATCTTAAATTTTGCTTTGATGTCAATATAATTAGCTAAAATTTTCGCACGAAAAACTCGGCACTCGACCACTGAAGTAATTTTTTTTTTCTAAAATTTTGAAAGGAAAATTAAATCAGTTCTTCAGTTTTAGCGCTACTATAAATGTTAAATTGAATTAGTTAGTTTGCGATGCTTTCGCGTTTACATAAAATTACAAAGGGTACCTGTTATCCAAAAAAAAATACTGTTCCCGAGGGATAGAAACACAACTGTCCACGCAGTCGAAGTCACGGGTGGTGGTCGGTATTATAAAATCCCACCAAAAAGATTATCATATACCTATAAATGTTGCCAAGACTTCCATATGATATCGCTCGCACTGCCAAAAAGTTATCAGACCAAGGGGGCTACTCAATGGCCACTTTTCTATTCGTTCGCTAACATAAAGACTAAATTATAAGCCATAAAATTTAAAATTACGTTTTGTAGGCTTGTCATTTTCATAGGTACAATACAACAATGTCTGTGATTTACCTACCTAACTTGCGACGTGTGACTTGATCGTCTAATTGTTTATTTTTAAGCCTTAAGTTAGCGAACGAATAGAAAAGTGACCATTTGAGTAGGGGGGCTAATGTAGAGCCAAGCTTCTAACTCTACGCGCCCTTACTCTATACAAGCCCTGACTTCAAAAAACCTTAGTCGAAATATGTGACTTGGCCGTTTTGTTACTACAAGAACTATTGTTTATCAGAAAAGTAATGCACATGAATATTTTTTTTGCATATAGCTATATTACGTACCTACTTTGCTTCACGTTAACTAACAGCATGAGGTCTCATTTAATTTTAGATTTCGTCCTGAAAGCTAGCTGGCATATTACAGCTTAGCTTTTGACTCGTGCGCCGTGGTGACCAGCAAACACAAGCTTAATTGCATCTTAATTATGCTGATGTGATGACGTTGTGGAAACAATGTTTTCGGGCATACAAAGGAAATTCAATCTTGCCTTTTTAATTGAGAATAAAAATCTTTTAACTTTATCTAAATAAGTGCATAATTGTAGGTAGTAAGTAGATATGTTATAGTCAAACCCCGACGTCCAGGCGCTCCTAGGTTTGCCTAGTCAAACCTCAGGTTTGACAAGAAGGCTTAGTCAAAGTACAAAACTAAAGCGTATTTCGGGCTTTGACTAACGAATTTATGGCCAAACCTAGGAGAGACCAACTTGGATAGTCAAACGCCGAAACTCAATACGATCAAATCGGGGTTTGACCAGTGAGACTTAAATTAGGGTCAGAATGTGTTATTTTGCATGTAAATATGTAAAAATACATTGTTTAGAGTGATAATGTAACTAAATTAACAATCTTCCTGTGAAACAAAGATTTCTGTTGTCTGTTAAAAAAAATAACCACGAAATTGCTAACATCGGAAATGAAAGCTGTTTCTCATACATATTTAGGTTAATCTTAGTCAAAGCTGCCTTACTCCTGTAGGTCACGTTTAGGTTAGAAATTTAAGACGTCTTAAATTTCGTGGTTATTTTTTTTTAACAGACAACAGAAATCTTTGTTTCAAAGGAAGATTATTAATTTAATTTAATTATCACTCTAAAGAAAGTGTTTTTCACACTTTTTAAATACTTTAAAAACATATTCTGTACCTAATTTAAGTCTGACTGGTCAAACCCCGATTTGATCGAATTGCGTTTCGGTGTTTGACTGTCCAAGTTAGTCTCTCCTAGGTTTGGCTTTAAATGCGTTAGTCAAAGCCCGAAACACGCTATTAGTTTTGGACTTTGACTAAGCCTTCTTGTCAAACCTGAGGTTTGACTAGGCAAACCTAGAGTGCCTGGACTTCGGGGTTTGACTATAACAGATATATCAAAATGTCTCCATTCAAATAAACTTTATAATTAAGCACTTTTGAATCGTCTATATTTCCTACCTCCCGTTCCAGACTTTATTCTAGACATTTTTTTAGACATGTCTCCCTCCTCCCTTTTAATTAATATATCGTGATGTGTTTGACAATTTCCGTTGTTAAGTGGCATAGGGTTTCTCAGTAGTAAGGTTACTCAGGTTCCATACTAACCCGCTTTCTAAGTAACACAATACTGTTCTTAGACTAATCATCAAAGTTTTAGCTTAGCTAATATAAAATATAAGATATAAGCCCCTGAGACTTACATTTGAAATATAATAATTGTAAATAAAATTTCTTTCTTCTCGCAGTTATTAAACTTATAGATTCCGATTTCTATGAAACAGTAAAAAGTCTCAAAGTTCGGTAAAAGAAATTAAATATGAGTGAAAATCTTCATATCGTTGAGTCGAGTTTGATATCAGTGAGCCGTCTGCCACTCGCTCTCTCGAACACGTCTCAATAATTTAGGATCTTCGGAAATCTTCGAGAATAAAAGTTCATGCCGTTATATTAAATAACGAATTCTTGGAGCTTTAAAAAGTTACTGTCGCGTCGAAAAGATGAAAATAGAGACGACGCTTTGATATAGCACTTTCTCTCAGCTTGCGCCTCGCATTTACGAAACTTCGTTCTACCATGAAATAATTTGTTGCTAAGTTTGGTCTAGCACCTTGCACCCATCCAAATATGATAGAATTACTACGAAAAGTTAAATTACACTGCAAAAACGAAAAACTTTATATTAGATCAGGGGGGTAATTGTGTATTTTTGTTGCAATCAACTCTGACAGAAATCGCAGTTACATTGCTGCTTTAGTTAAGGACCAATGTGACAACTATCTCACTTAAAGCAGCAATGTAACTGCGCTTTCAATCGATTTCAATCAAGAATTGTTAGCAACAGGCTTACGTGATCAACGGGCTGGAAGTAATAAGCCAAAGTATTTGCCATTAATGATCAGTTTTAATATGCAGCCGACAAAAACTACGACAAAGCCAGTTAAGTATAGTTATTAGTCTCACGATTCCATAAATTTATGCTTAATTTTACATTTAAATCTTTTCACATGAAATTAAAACTTAACTGGTCACAAAGCAAGAGACTATGTTGATAAAACTTTATTGATTTTGATAGTAAATTTATAATAAAGTTTAATTCATACTTCAATTTTAAGCAATCAACCTATTAATTAACAGAGTAATTAATTTAAAAACTTTCCCTTTCTCTAAAGCTAACAAAGTTTTAGTAATTGAAACTCTTCGATTAAGCAAATTATAAATAGCTAAAATTTCAGTGTTGGGTGTTAATTTGCTTCAAGCTTAAGTTTGTACTTTGAATACACTTTTGGTATTCTTCTTTATTTTAATGACAAGGCTTTGAGACAGGGCGTACTCTTAGTTGTTAAGTTTTAACTTTAAAACTTATAAAAGAACCCTTAGTTACAAAACGCCGCACAGATCCGGTTAAGAATAGGACTGTCCCATCTCATCCCGTGGGTATCGTAGAAGGCGATAGAGGGAAGTTTTAGGGACCCGGTGCAGACCATCGCACAAAGGGTCACTCGAATGGCAGCGAGGAAACTGTCAACAACAGCATTCCCAAGGAGGGTTGGTGTCAGGCAGGCGGCCGATCGTAAAACTTTGCCAAAACCTAATGCAGTATGTATTACATGCTGCGCCGACCCCAATAGTGGTCGTTCTACGAGCGCAAAATTTTATTTTGTGTAGACATAGCACTACAAATAAATTGGGATAAGGACAGGAGGATGATGATGAGTTACAAAATGTAGGTAGATAAGTCCGCTTTCCAAGTCATACAGCCGGTTTCGAAAATAATAAACCGTTTATAGTCAAAATCTTTAAAAAAAACAAAGGTAATTGTCTAACTATCGCGCACCGGATGACGCTGCTTCGTGGGCAGTCCCCCGAAAAGGTGGACCAACGATCTGGTGAAGGTCACGGGAAGTCGCGGGATGCGGGCAGACCCAGATTACCCAGCAGTGGGTATCGTGTGGTGTGGCTGATAATATGAAGGTATTTTGGAAACAAAAGATGAAAGAAAATGGCGAAAGTTTTTTTTATTAGTAACTGGGCAGGCATTTGACCACCATCTTGCTTGGTAACCAGGATGTGGTCTAAGGTGTAGCACGCTTGGCCTGTAAATGCCTATTCACTCTTGCCTTGAAGAGACCAAGGTTGTGGCTATCGGGGAACACATGAGCAGGCAGCGCAATCCATTCTTTAGCAGTTCGCATAAGAAAGTGAATGTCGTAATAAGCCATTAATTTCCCGTTCAAAAATTTTTAGGAATAACTCCCACATCACTGTGTCCTAACTGAATTACCTATATTGCAACAGGAATAGTTTCAAATTAATAGGTACTAGGAAACAAGATTAAAAAGAAAAGAAAACATATTTGTATTCGTTCCTCTCTACACAGGCAACAAAAAACAAACAAAACATTCGATTTAAACTAAATCAGGCCGCAACGAAAAAAATACCTTTATATCCAAATTGACAAACCAATACAAACCGTATACCGTTTTATAAAAAAAAAAATCGTATACCGCTTAAATCCGTGTCATCTGGAAACAACAAAACGAATCAATTAAGCGGCGGAAGTGGAACCTTTTAATCAACAGCCTATTCATTCATTCATTCGAGAGGCGCTCGTATAAGCTCCCCCAAGTCTAGGCTTCATAACATTGTACACTCAAAGAGCTTTATAAATATATCTGCAATTCAAAAGCTGTTTATTGCTTGTTTTATTAGATAAATAAATTTCAAAAAACTTAAACCATTCGTTTAGTCCCAAATTAAACAGAAATCGTAAATAACGGCTAGATACATAAATAAAAATATAAACAACCATGACTCGAAACTAAAACCTTAGGCGTATTAATAGAAAATTAATTGATGAATGCAAGATAGTGACTGAAAAAGGACTCGGATAATAAATATTTCTTACTGAAAACTCATTTACCGCATGCTACGAATGAAATTGATATTTCTTACAGAATATTAGCTCTCCGCCATATTGTACGTATGTATTCATACAAAGTAAAAACTAAAAAAGAAGACGCCAATATTTCAAATTTGAAACTGAAATCAAATAGCAGTGCATTATGAAAGCAATATACTGAATGCAATATTTTACTGAAGAGTTGGGCACAAAATTGGAAATTGATACTAGAAAATTGACTTCCAAAATCCCAAACGTACTTACATCATCCTTTGAAAATCAGTAATCTCAAGCATTAAAAAAATAATCATCTTTTGAAATTGTAATAATCATCCTATGAAACTTTACTATATCTTTTTTGATTTAAATTCATAAAACTTATCGAAAAAGTGAAGGAAACATTTTCCGAGTTCAAAGTTCAAATAAAATTATACTATTTTGCGTTTTCAAGATTGTTCTTATACAAAAAGTGGTTCAAAATGATCAAACTCTTCAACTGGTTTCCAGGTTTTATGTTAATAACGTTGTACCAGGTAGTTATAAAAGAATATGGATTTAATATCGTCCTCTTCCCAGCCTGTCCCAGCTTACTTTTGACTAATGATATCGACGAAAGCCAACGTTATATTTAATGGGGTACGTCTAACGGCTTTTTAGCCGTTATTCGGAACTCATTATGCTTACGACTGGAAGGGAAGGAAATGGCTAAAAACAAGGATTTGCATTTATTTTTGTTGATAACCAATTTACCTATTCGACTATGAAAAATTCGGTGAGTGGACCACTTTGATAGGAATTATGATTAATTGCCCATGGAAGCTCTTTATTATAAAAATTAATACAAAAAAAATCGGACTACAAACATTAAAACGGACTAGTAAAAACAGACTAAAAAGTAAAAAATAAATTCTTCTGCAAATATTTATAATCCTATACCTATACCTACAGAAATTTTAAACCTAAAAACGTGGGGCGCATTTTGTAAAATTTATCATCCATATTTTCTTTAGCAAGTTCCAGTGGCCTTCTTCCGGCTCCATCATCAGACCCTGGAAACTATTTCCCAACAAAGAACTCGTCAAGACGATTCAAACGAGCCCAAATTTGATGGGGTTGCACGGTTTCAATATTGAGTTCCTATGGCATGGCCTTTCGGCTTCATCATGAGACCCTGGACCTCGTCTCCCATTAGAGCACTTGTCAAGACGATTCTAACGAGCCCAAACACAATGGGGTTGTATGGTTTCATCATAGAGTTCCTGTGGCCTTGTTCCGGCTTCATCATCAGATCAGCTCAATGACACCATAATATTGCATTGCCTTCCACTTCTGACCTATGTTCAAAGTTTCAAGTCTCTAGCTCATCGGGAAGCTAGTATAAAATCGTTCGCAAACTTTGTGGAGAAACAAACAAACACACAAACGAGAAAGCAACCTAATAAAAACGTGTTAATAAGTAGGTATCCAAAATTTTGTTTTTGTTTCCATGTAAGTAGTATAAATTTAATTATAAGTCTTAAAAATTTACTTCATGTTTTGGTCATAATCATAATACAGACAATACCGTGTTATTATTACAAAACATTTTTAAACACTGTTTAACTTAAGAGCTTATTAGATCATCCTGAATCAAGGATACGGAATGAAGTCGCTCCTTAATTCAGAGAAGTGTAATTGCATTCAGGAAGGTAGGATCCTAGTTAGGATCCTAGTTAGGATAGAAAATGGTCTCCGGCGTTAAGGATGCTAAATCGGACGCAGTTAGGACAGTGTAATCGCATTCAGGACGCTCGGCTCCGACACAGTAGTACCACAGCCTAAAGAGTATACAGTCAGTCAACGCTTTTTATGTTGGCGAAAAAAAAGCCACCGTTCGTCTAGTTTTCATAGTGTTTGTAAACGACAACGTTATATTTGCGGTTTTGCAAAATGTGCTAGGTACTCTAAAACTACTAATTATATACCAATTTTCGTTGATAGCGTTTATTAAGATCTACAACATATACTTTATCTGATTTTTAGAGGGGGGGGACACATTTTACCACTTTGGAAGTACGTGTATTTTCCAAACGGTTGATTTTGAGAAAAAATACTTTAAGAAACCTCAATGTCATTTTTATAGACACCCCACACGTATACGTTTGATGATTTTTTTTTCCGTTTCAGTTCCATGTATGGGGAGCCCCCCTTAATCTTTTATATTTTTTTAATTTTGTGTAAAAATCGTAAAGTGGTTCACAGAATACATCTACCTACCTAGTTTCAACTGTGTAATTCTAATAGTTTTGGTATAAAGTGACTGTGACATACGGACGGATAGACGTACAGACAGACAGACAGTCAGACATGACGAATCTATAAGGAATCCGTTTTTTGCCATTAGGCTACGGAACCCTAAAAAAAAATCTAATCTTAAATTATATACTATCTTAAATTTCTAAACTAACCCGGGACCTACAGGAGTAAAGCAGGTTCGATTCCAAACTCAATGAGCCCCGCTCTAACCCCCCTCGACCCCCTCTAGCCCCCCTCAAGCCCCCCTCGACCCCCTCTAGCCCCCCTCAAGCCCCCCTCGACCCCCTCGGGCCCCCTTGACACCCCCTTGATCCCCTCTCTAGCCCCCTCGAGCCCCCCTCGAGCCCCCCTCGAGCCTCATCAAGTCCCCTCAGGCCCCCCTCACCACCACCTCGACCCCCTCTCTAGCCCCCCTCGACCCCCCCTTTGATCCCCTCTAGCCTCCTTGACACCCCCTCGAGCCACCCTCGAGCCCCCCTCGAGCCCCCATCGACCCCCCTCGACCACCCTAGAGCCTCCCTCGACTCCCCTCCAGCCCCCCTTGGGCTCCCCTCGACCCCAAGTTTGACAGCTGTCATCTGTTGGTATTTGCTTTTAAAATTGATTTTAGGTACCTATGTTATTAGATGAGTTATTTGCAAATTCACGCAAACTAGTACCTACATCAATAAACCTGGTTCAGATTAGCATTGAAAATGACACGTACCTACTACCAACCTAGCTACATACCTATACCTTCTACCTACATACCTATACCTTCTACCTACATACCTATACCTCCTACCTACATGTATTTTTACGGTCACTGTATTTTCCCCTCCGTTGCTCTGCGTAAGTACATTCGTGTAACTACTGTATGATCGTTAAGCTGTGATATCGGATCCGTTATTCAGGACGGTCTAATTGGCGACTGAATTTCTCGTCCTAAATCGGACTCTGAATTCCGGATCCTTAATTCAGGATGATCTAATAAGCTCTTTAGATCCCTGTTTAAATATGATGCTTTCACTTTTTTGACAATATTGTTTCAAAGAGACAGAATCACATTTAAACAAGTGTCTAAGTTAAACAGTGTTACAAATGATGTAATAATAACACGGGATATGTCTGTCTGTATTATAATTATGACCAAAACAACAAGTAAATTTTTAAGACTTATAATTTTTATACCTACCTACTACATGAAAACAAAAACAAAATTTTGGATACCTACTTATTTATAATAAGGAGCTTTAATGAGCCATTTAATCATAATTCCTATCAAAGTAGTGCGTTTAAATCGAACCATTTAAAACACAGATTCGATAGTTATCCCTAATATCAATCATTCAAATTCATATTTATTATTAATCATCTCTTACATCATATGATGACAGGCTTAATGAGTTTAATTTGGAACCACTTCACAAGCGACGGCATATAAGTGACCTCTCAACATTGCATAAAATTGTTAATTCTACTCTTGATTCTGACATCTTACAACATGTTTCAAGTCTGATTAAAAAAAAACATGTTTCATTGAGGTTTGTATCTAAATCTAACCGCAGACAACATCTTTTCCATATACCTTTCGCCAAAAATAATGTTTCGCATAATGGCCCACTGATCCGAATGTGTCGAAAATTTAATTGTCTAAGTAAGGACCTTGATATCTTTCATCAGAGCTTGAAACCATTTATAAAAAGTATCAAGTGTTCAGAAAATTTTGATCAGCTTCTTTTGAAAAATCGCTAACTTTAACAACTTATTGTATTTCAGTAACTACCTATCTATTAAAATGTATTTTTTTTTCTTCTCTCAACCTTTAGTTAGTAAAGTAACACAAAACAGTTGTATTGAATTAAACTAAGATAAAACCTATTTGAATGTTGTGCTCGGTTGTTATCGAAATACTAATTTAATAATGTACAACAGCTAAGATATTATAGAATGTTTTAATTTGTGTTTTGTTACGGTGCCAAAAATAAATAAAATAAAATAAAAATAAAATTATATGAATGGCGAATAATAGAAATTGCGAAAAACCCATTTTGTTTGTTTCAAATATTACACGGCAGAAAATCTGTAATATTTTCCTCAGTTTTCCTCATAACGGGTGATGTCCTTGAATCTCGACCGCACATTGTAATAAATCCATTTATCGCAAAGATTTTATTAATATCGGAGCAGAAATGAAACCAATTATTTTGTATCGATTCATTTGATATATAGTGGTGGGCTAGTCAAATATTATACGGACTTTCGAATAAGCCACAACTTTTGACATGAAATTGACTATAAATGAAACAAATAATCGACTATGGACCTGAAAATAATTATTTAATGAGATTTACAGTTCATAATGCATATTGTGTCCCACTTAGTATTTTACAGCTTGCTTATCCTACCTAAGTACCTATGTATGATGATAATGTTTGTTTCAAGTTGTGAACCAAATAAAATAATTATACAAATATGGTAGATAACATAGGGGTTATATAAAGGCTTCTTTTTCACACATCTATCAATAATCCTATACGCCAGCTATTTTTGCGGTTGAATGTAGAGTAAATTGTACCTATAGTGCAGGAATGGCAAACCTTTATGGATCAATGTGCCATTTTTCTAAATGTTAATGTTTAATGAGGTCATGACGTGCCATCATCCATCGATCGATGACACGCGTGCCATTGGTTCGCCATCCCTGCTATAGTGTATAAATTGTATCATCATCTCGATTCAATTTACAGGAAATAGGATACTCCCGACAAGGTAGAAAACCGAAAATACCCTAGCACTTTGCCAAAACTATATCCGCCCAGGAGCGAACAAAAACTTAACTAAATCAAGAATTCCATTTCGGGAACTTCCCTTGTCATCAAAGAGATCCGTCACAGTGATTGGTATCACATGAAATATCGCGCGCCGCGTCGCTTCCCACCCCTAAGGACGTAACCACATAACGCACCACATCAAAATCTTACCAAATGAAATCTGTTACAATACATCATTCCAATTTGGACGATATTCGACCTCTTTCAGTTTCGCCGAAATGTCCGCAAATAAAGTTAATGGAACCACGCTCGATTGTGACACACGGTCGCTACGGATGACGAAGTTTCTTTTTCTTTTAAAAAGGATCGATTGTTATTTTTCAAATATCATTGGGGCTAGAGAAGGTAACTGTTTTTTTTTGGTTTGTACGAGTACTGCGCGTACTCCTGGTTACAACCTCGCGTATCCCTTGGGTACACGGAAGTACCACTTTGGGAAACACAAGTTTTGATTGCAAGAACGTTGCAATCAAAACAAGTATGATCCCCGTCAATTGGTAATGCGCTGGAACCTTGTCAAATTAACATACACATCATCGTCATCTGCAACTAAAAATGACAAAAAACAGTAAAATTCTAATAGGTAATATAATTTATTAATTATTGAATTCTTATTTTCAATAAGAAAGGGTCTAGGTATATGAGAAAATTACAATTGTTTTTCGTTTTTGAGGTTAAAATCATGGCCGCCAGGCGCATTACCAATTGACGCGGATAGTAACATCGTAAAAGTTTGCACCTATTAAAGATAATATAATTGTACCTCTATCGTAAAGTAATTTTATAAAAAGCTTTTTAAAAAAAGCACAACCACCTTCAAAAATCTTAAAAAACAGCTCTATAAAAAGCAAGAAATAATGTTCAAATCGATTAATTAAAACACGTCTATTGAAGTCGGGTGGAGCTGGAAGTTTTTTATTTATTGTATTCTTTATGTTCTTAAAGCCCCACCCGACTTCAATAGACGTGTTTTAATTAATCGATTTGAACATTATTTCTTGCTTTTTATAGAGCTTTTTTTTAAGATTTTTGAAGGAGGTTGTGCTTTTTTTAAAAAGCTTTTTTATTTTAAACTTTTTTGTGGTAGGTATGTAAGTGATGATTTTATAAAATAAAACGTTATAATGTTTCACATTTTTCAATGGTATATCCCGAGTAACTCAATTTCCACAACAGTTCCGTTGGGCCTTCGCAGTTCAACCATAGTCCAGTAGGTCCTTGACAATAAATAGGTACCTACTTAACTTGGTTTTGATTGTCATAAACCTGCCAATATTTCAATCACTGTACAGTTCCTATTTGATTTTAAGGAGTTCCCTTGTGTATCTTCAAAATCCAAAGTCCAATACCAATAAAATTAATATGGTATTATTCTTAAGGTGTCTTCTTTCAAACAAAAAAAGAATCATCTAAATCGGTGCATAAACAAAAAAGTAGGTAATGGTTGAAAATTCGCCTGAATTCGTATAAAATGGTAACGAAAACGACAGTTTTTTTCAAGATTACTTGAAAACTACTAAACCGATTTCAAAATTTCAAAAAATGGGACCAACTTGGAAACAAACGTCATGTTATAATGTTTGAATCATTTCAATCGGTTCAGCAGTCTTCGAGTAATCGGTGTACATACATATAAATAAAAAAATATATACGCGACGAAAAGATAACCTCCTCCTTTTCAAATTTTTGAAGTCAGTTAAAAAGGTAGCAACCGCTACAAGTACAAGCGGCCGCACGCGATTTCGTCCAAGGATGAAAAGTAGCCTATATGTTAAATAAGGGAGAGGAATGTTAATTCTGCCGTGACACAATTTAATGCTTTTATGGAGGGTACGTGAAGTTTGTAGATTTTCGTGTTTCTAAAAAATTATAAGAATATTTCGAAATACAAACTTTTCTTGAAATCTATAGAAAGACATTGAGAAAAAAAGAAAATTATTGGAATTCCTGAAGGACGTGTGTCGCCGTGAAAAGAAAACAGAGCAAAGAAGAAATCTTTCATTTCTTATCGCGAGCGCTCGCAGCGGCTGGCTGATACAACTCCTTTGTCTCCCTTTCAACAACCTTTGACAAAATACTACCTTACTTTTAAGTACCTCTACTGAGATACACATCCTCTGATGACAACCATTCTTTAGAGTTTTTTTTTTGTATTCTTGTAACTACTGTTGTCTTTCTTTACCAAAAAACGACGAGTTATTTTGTCTATTATACTTCGGTCGCATATATAGGTACCTACTTTTCTTAAACTAAACAAGGAGGATTTAGTCCCCCGACCCCACGCCTCTGTCCCCACGTGGGGTTAGATGGATCGTTTACTACTTAGAATTATTAAAATCCTACATTATTTTTTTAAATTCGGGAGATATTTCTTTATTCTTTAGGATGTCTAGATGATCACATTAATAAATTAAAAGTTAGATTTGCAGCTTCGTGGAAAAATATTAAACTTTTACTGAATAATACTAATAACAGTTCAAAATCTTAAAAATGCTCTTTTATCATTAGTGTTAATACTTTAGAGCTTTGAATAGCATTGCAAAAATAATTACTTATAGAAATCTAGTTTACTTACAAAGCAAATTATAAAATATGCAAACTAACAGAAACCTGTGGCTTGTTACTAAAAAAAAACTTCTTTATCATGTTTATCGGTCATCTTCTTCGTCCATATGAATAAAACCTCTCAGTGCCTTCCTGTATCCCAATAATTTAGACTGTGCGCTAATTTTGTCAGTGAGTCCTTCAGTCAGTTTATATCTTTTTCATTATTCAGAAAATCAATCACAGTAACATCAATTTAAAAATACAAACAACGCCGTTCATCTCCCTTATATTGAACTATACGAAAACAAAGTGGTTCACATTTCACGGACCATTTATAATAGCAGTGTTCAAAATTTTACAATTCACTGAGTTTTATTGTGTCTCCTATTTTAGCAAGTTCAATTTTTGCTCTAACTGTGCACCCGCGTGCAGCGAACTTCAAAAGTTTAACTACAGAGTTTGTTACCGAACAACAGAGCGGTGGTAAAGTTTTGTATATTTTGAGATAAATAACACGAATGTTCTATACACCCCATTAGGATAAAGGAGATGGCCCAGCGTTGCCTCAGTTAACTGCCTCAGCGTTTTATTTAATTACTTTCATAAGAAAAAAAATCTAATCACGTTTTATTTAGGTAAAGTACCAGTCAAAAATTGTTATATATTTAGAAAAACAACTAGCGGCCGCCCGCGACTTCGTCTGCGTGGAAAGTTTTTTTGCTATCCCTCGGGAACAATGCTTTTTTTCGGGATAAAAGCCCTTTGTCCTTTTCTGTACCCTTTGTCCTTTTCTGTACACCTGACAACGTGTATGCAAAATTTCATGATGATTGGTTCAGTAGTTAAGACGTGAAGGCGTAACAAACAAATAAACAAACAAACAAACGGACTTTCGCATTTATAATATTAGTAAGGATTACAAAAACTTTAAGTTGTTTTCTGAAGTATTTTGTAAAAAAAATTTAAGTAAATAGTACTATCATGATAAAATACTGTAATATAAAAGCGTTTTAACATAAAAAATCCCACTTTTTAATGCAGAAAATTATTATTAATCTGATTCTAGAGTAAAATATAGTAATATAGTAAATCAGTAGCTATTTACCTACTCTGACATACTACTTTGATTAAGACGCTACATACAGACTTTCATTTTTGAAAATGGTGAGGCAAATGACATAGGCGCGATGGGACATGTCCTGACATGTCCTTTGTGCTTTAGAATACAAGATTCACTACTAGTACTCATTATTATACTATGCATGACTATGCTATTGGTTTTGGTTGCATTAATAGGTGTTAACCTACGGAGTTTTCCTTTAGATGACATTATTAGCTTCAAAATTTAGAGTCTTAATTTGTTTTGTAACTTAATATTGCTCCAAAGGAGACACAACATTTGTTACTGTCCCGAAACATAAACAGTGCACTACCACGTATAATTTAGACCCCTAAGTTTTCAGTTAACAGTGTGTTTGAGCGCGTCTAATGAAAACCGTCTCTGTCGTAATTTACATGTTACCTGTAAAACACAACCTTCAGGAGATTTACTGCGCAATACTGACGCCCCCGTTAAAGGTTATGTCTTTAGAACAACCGACATAACTACCTGTGAATGAAATGTCAACTTAGTTCACAGTTTATTAGAGAAGAGGAAGCCGAGGAGCCGTTTTATCGTCAGAACTCTACCTAGGCCTTCCTCAAAGATGAAAATTATGATAGGCCATAAACCACTAAGCAGTCCTATTGGTGGGTAATCAACGGCTTAAGGCTTCTAAAACCCTCAAGTGGCGCCTTCATCTTGATTCATCAAACCATGAGGTCGCATAACAATGGAATACGTATTGTGTCTCATTTTTCCGGGTTTGAACGGTTAATATTTTTTTTTGCTCGCTAAGTACATAATGTATCAAAAATTCTCATGCAGAAATGGAAGCTAAAGTTCTATAGTTTATTTACAAACCATAACTTCAGTAAAATATAGTTCATTAAAGTAGTAGTAGGCAAAAGTGCCTAATGTGGCCACTTTCTGCTCTTTTGCCTACTACTACTACAACAAACTATATATTTTTTATTAAGATTATTGTTATACTGTAGCATCAGCGCAAGGTTTCCATGTCTTTGAAATACCACTGACCTATCAATACATCAAAATTTCAAATTAATCTGTTCAGCTGTTTGAAGATCATTAACTCATCAAGTAGGAAATGAGCAGATGATAATTATAAATTATAGCTAAGAACCTTTTCGCATCATAGTCGGTCCATAAGTGAGCAACGCTGCCTCAGTCAGACTACTAAATACTGCGCCTCTGTCTACAAACATGTAGTCATCCTCATTTGCTATGTCACATAGAACCCAATTTGTTTCACTACGAAACTCATAATCTGTGCTATATCCACATTGAATACGTACTAGAGTCTTTAGTTTTCATCGCAGCAAACGGCACTTCTATCAGAGAGATTAACTTGAGCAGTCGTAAGCAAACGGATGTTGCTTAGCTAAGCACGGGCTAAGAGGGCATGTCGGAACACCCTTCGCCAATAGAACGTTTCGCTGAAATCTCTTTCTCTGTCGTCTTTACGAAAATATGATTGTTATATATATGAATTCGCTATCACTTTATAAAAATATATTCTTTTATATGAACTACCTGCTGCTATCTTTTGACCTCCAGATACGGCAGACAATGTAAAAAAATGCTTGATAAATAATTATTTTATTTTTGAAGCTAAAACTTAATACAAAACACGAGCATTCCATTCCAATAAATACTTAATCTGAACTACCAGCGTCGTGTCCTAACAAGCTTAAATTGTGTGGTTGACGTTTTGTAGAAAATTGATTGTTTTTACCTATAATTTGATTATAAAAAAAAACATAAAATTGGTCGTGTAACACATTATTAGCATCATAGAAAAGATTAAGCATCGCTATACAATCGGGACGCAAATTGTTTGCATCATATATAAGAACTACTAACATTTTTACATATCCATTTGGGTGTTTCTGTAAAAAAATGCATATATAATTCTCTTGCACCTTGTATTCTCCTCTGTTAACTCTGTAATTTGGAGGAAGTAAATTATAAAATTCATCAGGGCCAAAAAACGTATATGCTACTATATGTTCCGCATCATCTTTATTCATTTTTCCAAAAATACTTAGTAAATTTAGTCTTTCTTTAGAGCTTCGGGTGCGTCGAATAGTAGCGCGTATTACAACAGGTGGTGTTCTTTCTGGAGTATATCCTCGAACTGTATATTGGTTGATTGGATTATCAGCTTCATGTATATGTACAGTGTTATAATTTACTGAATCCAGTTCTATGTCTTGAGCTATACTATTTATTATAGAAGTATTTAACTGCAATCGACGTAGCCGAAGTTGTTCTTCAACATCATCCGTATTTTCTGGCTTTATCTGATCTTTTTTGTAGGTAATTTTTGAAATTATTTCGGCAATTGTATATCTGCGCGTCTTTGGTAATGCCGGATAAGCGCAATAGTCCCAGTTCGTTGTATTGTCATTATTGTCATAATAACACCATCGGTAGCCTTCATCTCCTTTATAATCTAAACATTGTTGTACACACACTTTTCCTTTTTCTGTTTTAGCTTTTATAAAATCGTAACTCCTATTCGGATTACAGTAATCCCAGTTACCCCAGTAATGATCGCACTTATAGTATTTTTTGCCAAAAAAGTTCGTGTAGTAATATTTGCAAGTATTTTTGCATGGGCCATTGCTTAAAGTGAAATATACATTTTTAGCCCTACTGACCGTAGTTTCAGAATTGCAGAAGTCATAAACTCGATCATTTGAAATGTAACACCAGTTTGTAGATTTACATCGACTCAAACAACTCTGTTTCCTCTTGTATACTGAATACATTAGTGCATCTTCCTTAGATTCTGTACATGAATACAGCTGTGATGTAGTATCAACGAAGCATTTATTGTTAACACAATTATTTATACATTCTAGTCCACCTTCCGTTTCTACGTATGCTCTTTTTGAATCATAACGTAAATCAAACTTACACTGAACGGAACATAATGAAATTATAAAAATAAAAAGCACACATGTTACCGGCATGATGCTGAGCGGATACTGAGGTGTTCCTAGGTATTACACTACTAAATGAATACCTAATTAGGCGCGAGGAAAACTGGCGTGCATTCGCCGTGGGAGCTAGATTTGGACTGGACCATATGGACTATCGCCATTGACTAATATAAATGACTGTCACCGAGAGTTAAATCAAGGCAATCAATCAATCAGGCAGTTGTATGAGCCCCGCCGCGCGGGTCGGAGGGTGGTGACCGCAGACCATACACTACAACAAGTAGATACTGTGGTAGTGAATAAGTAGAAATAGTACAACAGATGAGGAAGTCGGTAATCCGCGAGCGTTACATACAAGCTATGCGACCCGCCTTAGCCTGCGTATAACAAGTATAAACATATTTTAACTTTATGGTTTTTTTACTCTTAATTTATTTTTTTAATATTTTTTTGATTTGGCTCATTATTCTTTACTCCTTTTTATTTTTATCTTCAGGGAATTACTTTTGGCTGTTTCAAGTATTGGGTAAGGTTCAATGATATTGTTTCAGTTTTCATTAAAATGCGGGTGCATCGCATTTCGGTATGCTTCTTGGAGTAGTTTATCTATATCCTTAATACAGAGACCACGGGAAAAAAAATTGTCCCTGGTACACCCAGGTGAACTTAGGTCGGGCGGACGAGACGGAAAGAAATAAATACCCGTGGTACACCCAGCTCATAAGAAGTGGACCACGGGAAAAAACTACTCATGGTACACCCAGGTGAAGAGGTTTTTGTTGTAACCATACCTACTGCCGACCAGTGATGTGTAACATTCATGTCGTGAATGATAAATAATTGATAGTGATAAATGAAAGTTTAGTATTAGAATTTCACAGGGCCGGAATTAAGGAAGGGCAACCGGGGAAACTGCCCGGGCCTCCACATAAATTGTATTTAAGTATTTAAAAAATCTTACACAACGATAGTACCTAATATTACGATTTAAGCTGGATTTTAACGAAAACATTCAGAATGATGTGGAATTTTACAAAAACTAAGCGCAGTAGAGAATTCGCACGCCGCGACTAGCCTTCTACACAAGAAGTGGATACCTACAAACATCAAGAAACCACCTACTTGTGTAGAATTTTACAAAAACTGAGCGTGGGAAAGAGTTAAATCGCCGCAACTGCCCGGAGCCACGATACGATACGCTACCATTACCGTGCCGGAGCGCGTGAGTGGCGCGCTTCGCACGCCGCGACTAGACTTCTACACGAGAACTGATTGCAAATATAAACCCCCCCCCCCCACTTGTGTAGAATTTAACAAAAACGCACGGTGAAGAGATAAAATTAAGTAAGGTTCTCAAAATAAATATTTTCTTTCTGATAAGCTCAGTGTAGGTAGTCGTCTTGAATGCTCTATAGTAGTCGTAGTTAGAGGGGCGGGGGGCATAATCGCTATTTTACACACGGGCGTTCAAACAGATAGCGGCGGACCTGCTTGCAAAAAAAATATTTAATTAACCTATTTGAAAAATAGTAAGAGGCCTCCACTTCCTTGTTGCCCCAAGACCTCCGATCCCCAATACCCCAAAATCCGGCTCTGGAACTTCATTACGGTGGTGTGGTTACCAAAATATTTGAGTTGACTATTATATGATGGCTTATTGTACTATTTTACTTCATACTTAAAGCATTAAATGCTCTAAGACTTCATATATAAAACTACTCACGGCTAATGATTTAAAAATGCTTATTATGTGAGCTTATTTAAATTAAGATATTTTCATTTCATTTTATTTCTACCAAATCAACCAATTAGAAGTAAAAAGGTAAGTACGTTTATTAAACATTTGAAACAATAATGGCCAAATACATTACAATAATTTTAAATGATACGCCCAAACGTAAACATTTGAAACCACTTTGAAACAATAAGACGTATACAAAAGAGAAAAAAATTGATCACACATTACAATAAGTTATAAACCGAGCCTATTTGCGGCTTCGGTTCGGGCTGCGGCGTCGCAATCGGCGAGGGCGATGACGATTAACGCGTTTCCGCTGGATTCTTCCAGAACGTACTTGACCATGGGAGGTTCGTCGGCTTTGGGAGCTTCGTCGGCAATGGTCGCAAGCATCGCCATGGGAGCTTCGGCGGCTATGTGAGCTAACTCCGCTATGAGTGCTTCCTCGGGCAAGGGAGCTACGTCGACTTCGGGAGCATCGAGGGCCTGGAGAGCTACATCGGCTGCCTCGATTCCTCTCGCGCATCTCTTGAGCCACACAGTTCATATAAACAGATCGTTTCTTCTCCAGAAACCCAAACGATGTTCCATTTTTCAAAACAGACTCCACAACTTGGTGTAGGTTTTGCTGGTCGACGTGACTAGTTCGGAGATGCTCCACGATGTCATCCACAGTGGCTCCATTCTCATTTTCCATCAAATATTGAACCACCAACTGCCCAGCACGAGGTAAGGGTGCCGTGGGTGGCCTATTTTCTATAGGCTCTTCTGATGTGGACTCAAAGACTTCTTCAATAATTCTATGTGCGGACATTGTAAATTTTGGCACTATTCAGTAATGGACGTGCACGCATATTATTTCAAAAAACAAGAAATAAAATTCCACTTATAAATTTTTCAAAGTAAATAGAATATATTCTATTAAATCATTATTCAAGAAAATCGTAGTGATATTGCACAAAATGTCAAGCTGAATTTCTGATTTCGAATGTTTCGAATTTTATATTGTGACAGATAAAGTACGTAAAGGCCAAAAAGTTTAAATTAAACTTCTTGGTTAAGGCACAGGCATCATAGATTTATAAACAGAGCAAGAATCTATTCTTGATTTTTAATATACTATATCCTTCGAGCAACAAAAGGCTTCGTTTGTCACGAAGGGAGAAGCCTTAGCGATATTACTCTATTCAAATTATTCTGGCATTTTTTGCGGGGGGGGGGGAAATGCACACAAGTGCAGTTCCGCATACTCACATACAAAAACTACACTGTAATGACGACACTCACACATAAAAAATAAAACAAAACAGCAAAAATTTGTGTACGGATGAGTCACACATCAAAATATGACACGTTTTTGACATAAAGGGCTGGGCTCAACTGTCGATGCAGCAATATCGATACGGAAAAAGGAATAAAGGTTACAAACTCAATCATTTTACGATGGGGTGAATAACAACAAAGAGGTCATTTTTATACGCTCGAGCTTTATACAAAAAGCTCGAGAGTGTAGGTGATTGGGTTGGGACTAATGTGTACCCAGGGAAGTTGGGCTCAGGCTGCTGACACTGAACATCGCTCCATGACAGTACTGCCATCTGCACACCCAACAATTTGAATTTACAACAATCGGTGATCGCTCCCCGTCTTAACGTTGATCACAGTTACATCATTGAATAATTGCTTTTTTACCATCGCCACTTTAAAAAGTGCGTTTAATTCAACCATAAGAGTGAATAATAAGCGATTTTAAGTTATACAGAGCGATGCTGAATCTTCGGCTACTATTCAGCTCTTAGCAGTGTTATTTGCTTTAATTTGAATATGGTTTATTTAACAGTACTACTTACGGTCAGTATTCAGCTTGGATAAGAATCGCATAAGTCTTTCCTAACTACAACTCGACCAAATTAAGACGGTGTCATGAACTTAGCTGTCATGCAGCTATCATGCGCCTAATATCTTGCTCGAGAGACGGCCGTTAGTCCCTCGAACTAAATTCCCTTTTTATTCACTTGTTGTATAATCTACTATTTCGACATTTATTTCGCGATATCTGTCGCACTCACATCAGTGCAGAGCAAATCATGCAAAAATCTCGCAAATGAATTTGGCGCAGAATCAGGGCCAGTTTGACCAACACATTATCGACAAACATTATTTAACGGTAACATCACTAAGTTGCCCATCGGCGAGAACTCGGATTTATCTAGCGACAGATCTGAAATTTGTACGGACGAGCCATGGACTAGCAGACCCGATGTCACTGAACAAATTTGACAACTAATCAAGAATAAAATATACGAATTTAATGTTTAAATGTAAACGAATAGCAATAATACGATAAAAAAATACTTTTATGTGAAATGTAAAACCGTCTTTTTGTATACTTGATGTTCAAGATCTCTTTTAACAGCAAAAAACTCATCAATTCGACATTTTAAACAGAGCAGCGTTCACATGCGCGACTGGACTCGGTCTAGAAAGAAATCCGGGCGCAACTGGTTTTACTAACGCGTATGCCCATTTGGGCTTGTACTTCGGCAGAGGGGAAACGCTTCGTATGGCTTCTCTTTCTGTAGAAGCCCGTCTTACTCTAAGACTATATCTATGATTCTTGACACAGACCATGCATTACTGTACTGCCGATCATTTACCTGCATATTTAAAAAAAATCAGATCAGTGTTGCCGAGGTAGTAGAGGTTAGTAGTAAAGCGTAACAAATACAGCAGTAAGCAGTAGTATAGGTAAGCAAGCGTATTTTAAGTCAAGTCAAAAATAGTTTTATTCAAATAAACTTAATTATTAAGAACTTTTGAATCGTCTATATTTTCCTTTCACCCGTTCCAGACTTTTTTAACTGACAGGAAGAACGGGCGCAAGAAACTTATCAGCTTTAACAGCAATAAGTATAGTACATTACTGCAGCGGCAGGCAACTCAGGCATTGAAGGACGAACGTGAAAATGTGGGCCGAGGCGAAGCCGAGGCACACATACGTGAGTCCATCAATGCCCAGTTGCTGCCAAGGCTTGTATAGTACTTTTCTCAAATAATGCGCGGAAATTCAAACCAAGTAGTAACTTTTCTAACATTTTATTTTTATTTTAAATTACAGTAATTAAAAGCAAAGATTAAATCTTAGATTGAAAGTAAAATCGCACTGTCTTGAGTTTCTACGTCTTTTACATAAATACTCTATAATGTCGTTGCATATTCATGCACCGAAAATGCCAAAAATCAAACCTGCAACAAAAATAAAGAACGTGTAAAGTTGTGATGTTAGCTGTTTGACTAAAACAAAGTGGTAAATTACTCGTAGTACCTAGGTACTTATCAATACGAAAACTTACTTTAGGATCCAAATACACACTGTCTGATGCTAGACAAGAAAATTTGCACGTTTGATGCAGACTTCTTACATTTATACCCTTGTGATTGTCTTTTGTGCATTGCAGTTAGGTTTACATCTGGTTTATTTAATGTTTTTTGATTTTGGAGTCAACATGTTTTCTATTACAGTTCTTGCCGCTTCTTGAATTTCAGGTGGCGTCAAAATATCACTTTCGTCGCTTGAACTCATTTATATAATAGATTAATTACTTAATTTAAATCGAATATAAAATATTTGACAAAACAACAAACAATTTCAACAAAATATTCTTCCCGCCAAGATCCATAGATAACACAACGTTATTTTTATGCCGCCTGTCCGAATCGTATGTGACACGTAAGTTTTGTAACCAGGGATACGGATTAATGGGCGGGCGTTACTGCGCTCATGACACTCTGTTACCGTGATTCGGAACTTTCCATTTACAAAGCCAGTTCTAATTTTAAACATTGATGATGATCACAGACCTCATTGGCTGTCGTGTTTCATTGAAAATTTCGTTCCATTTCTGAATTACACGTGTATAATGAGTTTCAGTACTAACCTTTACGGTCAGACGCAGGCAATTTTAGTATGAAAATCCATTATTACACGTCAATAATGGATTTTCATACAAAAGTTGCCGGCGCGGTTTAGGTCTGTCCGGAAACTCCGATTTAGCACGAAGAAGGTTGTCAAATTAATGTTCGAATTTCCAAGCATGTTTGAGAAAACGATATTTACACGCTTAAATATATCGTTACCAGATAATTACAACAGGGTGGCAGGATTATTGGCAACAAAGTACCTACTTATAGTAACAAGTTATGTGTTACATCATTTCCACGCATTGTGATCTTTGAGATAATGGTCTCCTTTATATCTTCTCCTTTGTCTCGTTTATATGGTCATCTTTACCCATGAGCGGCTTTTTAACATGGTTTTTATATTCATGCAAAGGAAGATAAATCACTTGTTGTGGAACTTTATTAATAAAGGCTACGCATTTCCCCATAAATGAATCTCTAGTTTTTGCAAGCCTAAATCTTGGAACGGCAAGTTTATCTTTATTTCTTTTACTATACCTACAGCAATGAAGAGATTTAACTAAAAAGCGCATTCATAGCGTACAAGAGCGGCCAACCTTTTTCTCTCTGTGTGCGATTTAAAAACTTTTATTTTTAAATAACACTAGCTATTTTTATTTTGTTATGGTTACTGGCAAAATGCGAAGTTTGCACATTTTGCCAGTTTCAAGGTAGTAGCCCCATTCGTATAAGGCAAAAAAACAAAGAATACGGCTATCCATGAACCAAAGATTTCCTTCGGTAGGATTGATGCTTGGGTTCCTAAGATGGGTTTACAAAGTGGAGCCACCTAGATTTTTCAAGCAGGTGGGGGGAGGGGGGAATTCTGCCTTAACGAAGTCCGAGGTTAATAACTGCATAGCCTTTATTAATAAAGTTCCACAACAAGTGATTTATCTTCCTTTGCATGAATATAAAAACCATGTTAAAAAGCCGCTCATGGGTAAAGATGACCATATATAGGAGACAAAGGAGAAGATATAAAGGAGACCATTATCTCAAAGATCAAAATGCGTGGAAATGATTTTTCAAGCAGTTGGGGGAGGGGGGAATTCTGCCTTAACGAAGTCCGAGGTTAATAACTGCCTAAGTTTAGATACAAAGCCAAGTTTGGTATCATTTTCGGATAAATCAAAGACGTAGAATTCATTTCTGGTATAAAAAAATGCAATTTATTCAGAAGATTCCTAAACATTACACAATAACCAATATTTTAAACTACATTTTTTTTTTACTTTAAGTCACCGTAAACATTAAACTGATGTTCTTATTTGCAAACAAAAATACGTTAACAAAGCTTATAGAATGAAGACTTGAAAAATATAACTTACAAATTTCTTTATCAACAATAAATAGAGAAAAAAAAATTCACTGTAGCGTGCCGTCAATTTCTTTTACACCTATGGAAATATAATTATTTTTTATTATAACAATATGGGTATCAAATGAAAGGTAATAAATAGCCGATTCCAAATACATATACAGTATAACACTATTATGTAACTGTTTTGAAATAAACTTAATAAGTATAACGCAGAATTAAAAAATATCAGTAAATTATTAGAAAAACAAAAAATGCCAGTCAATTTCGACAAAAAAGACAAATACCACAAGTGCGCATGTAACTACGATTTTTTCAGATGTTGTTAGGTACCTTGAGAGTAGTTTTACCCAAGTTTTAACCCTTGGAAACTCTGTACTGTCGGAAAAACTTGGCACTTGTTTCAGTATTTTCGAAAAAACTACCTTAAGGAAGCGTTTTTTTAGGTATCTCTACTCTATACATTTATAAAGCTAACTAAATTTGCTACAATTTAAGCCTATCACAAACAAGTTTGGATTTTATTTTTAAAATTTTAATATTTAATAAAAAAAAATAACTTCCTTACAACGGTAACGAAGTTATTTTTTTTAATTAACTTAACAAGAATATTTTCTTTTATTATTATTAGAGCTCTTACGAGGTATTTTTCTTATTTAAATATTTCAATTTGTGTATTTAATGGATTTTTTTTTCTTTAATAAAGCGCGTATTTATTTTTGTTTTTATTTTTTTAAATAGTTTACCAATTGAATCGTACAAATATGAATCCAAAAATGCATTCGACACCCTAAATTCATACGAATATGATATCAAACTGGGCATAGCAGCTTAACTAATACATCTATCAAGATTGGACTGAAAGCCAAAACTTCAAAAAATTTACTACATAAATCGTGGTAGCTCCACTTCTTATATCCATCCTAGGGTCCTAAGGACCAATCCTACCAAAGGAAATCTATGGTACACAAAACGCCGTATTTTTCACCCTACTGACGCCACTATAGGGCTACAGACATAAGTATAAGGGTGCATTTCCAGTGAAACGGCGGAGCGGTGCTTTGTGATTGGTCAGTTCACTACACTGCACTGTACTAAATATTTTTTATAAACATAGCATAGCCATTTTACTATTTTGCGCAAAGAAAAATAAAGTACTTACTTGAAGCCACATTTGCTAACCATCAGGCGAATTCCTTATCCAGAGGTATATATATGCACTGAGCAAAAAAATATTCGTAATTTCTTGAAGAAAAGTCCTGGAATTTCTAGCTCAAAAAATGAGGGCATTTTTTAAAAGAAACCAATATTTTCCTAGCAAAACGCTAAACCGGCACAAATGAACACTGTTGACTTTACATTGCCACTTACGTTCTCATACGTTTTGAGTTTTTGTTTGAAAATGTACAATGTACAACAAATACAGCGTAGTTTCCTCTCAAGTTTGAGTTTATTAGTAAATCCACACGTTCTATATAACTTTGATGAATAAGTTCCAAGGATATGCAGCGGATCATTTCTGAGACCCGCCGTTATTAAAACAGCTTATTAAAATGAACCCGGTATTATTAATAGCTTTCGGAATTTCAAATTTGTGTCCATCTTTATGGTTAGTAATAAAATAAATACTATAAAATAGTTTAACATACATTTAAGCAGTTATCAAGCTAGAACCAACTACTTAAGATGTGTTCTTAATTTTCGAGCAAAAGAAGTGTTTTAGAGTTAGCTATTAATCACCATTCTTGTCTATTAAAATTCTCCAAGGTCAGAAATTCAAGCTAGTAATATGTTTTGAAGTAGGTTTTTATTTTTCTAAAAGAAAAAAAAAACAATTAGATGAGAAAATCATTATCATCATCATAATGTTTAACAAGCTACTAAACGAATGTACCATTATTAGTATTAATACATCATACGAATCATAATACTTATCATACCTCGTAATCAACATTGGAATCTGTGACTAAAATATCTTTAATTTTGCTCTAAAGACTATAAAATCTACATAGTAAACATTAACTCCAGCACGATTCAATTTACCGCAAACTTATCAAATAAGCAGGTTCTAAAATTTAATCCAAGTTATCCAAGTAATATTGTTGACACGCTGCCGCACGTAGGTAACTCGTGAACATTATTTAGGAGCACACACACACACAAATTAGGTTCGGGACACAACGCTGTAAGTTCATAGTTGAAATTATTGGAAAAAATATCATTTTTAATCCTTTAAGTCCCGGAAAATGAGACACAATAGATTTTCCATTGTTATGCGGCCCCATAGGGCTGCTCGGACGTTGATAAATTAATTGATTAATAATACACAAAAACTAGAGAGTTTGCTAAGGATTTTATTATAACTTTGAAAACTTTCAGAAAAAAACAAATTTCACTATTTGTGTCGACAAATAGTCATCCTCATTAAATTACACACGAAAGAAATTAAATACGTACTGGAGTGTAATTAGTTAGTTTCGTCGCAGCAAACGGCACTTTCTATCAGAGAGATTAACTTGAGCAGTCGTGAAGCAAACGGATGTTGTTTAGCTTAGCACAATGTTAAGCTTAACTACTGTTACTGCTTCCGAATACATACAATTTCAACTACCTATCTGCAAACGAATACCGCTTATTTGTTTTAGTTACGAATTGGGTGCCGAAACGACGCCATAAGAAGTTATCGTATTTTTAACCGACTTACAAAAAGGAGGAGGTTATCTGTTCGTCTGTATATTTGTTTTTTTTTTGTGTATGTCCACCGATTACTCGAAAACGGCTGGACCGATTGAAATGATTCAAACGTTATTACATTAGGTAAACTCCCAAGTTGGTCCCATTCTTTTTTAAATTTGGAAATCGGTTCAGTACTTTTCAAGTAATCTTGAAAAAAGCACGAAAATAGTATGATTTTGTGTGAATACCTCGATGATAATGGTCGTATTACTTCTTTGTATATGAACTGAATAAGATAATTATTTTTTGTTGGAAGAGGGATATCTGTGTAGTTCTTTAACCGACTTAAAAAAGGAGGTTCTCAGTTTGACCCATGTATGTATGTTTCTTCGCAATTATCTCACGTTTGGCTGAGCCGATTTTACTATCTAAATAATATACCTAGAAGGTACTATGGGCAACAGCGTCGCTTAACCAGTTTGCAACAAAATTCGTGTGCGCGCGTATCGCCCCTGCACGAACTAAATGTATGTGACAGCGGGCGCGGGGTGCAAGCGATTTTAACCTTAGCAGTGGTTAAGCGACGCTGTTGCCCATGGTACCTACACTAAAAATAAATATGTTTAAAAAAAAACAAAAAACCGACTTCAAAAAACCTACCTCTAAAAAGCAAGAAATAATCTTCGTAATAATAAAAAGACGTCTATTGAAGTCGGGTGGGGCTTTTAGAATAATAAAAGGAATCTGTTCTCCAGCCCCACCCGACTTCAATAGACGTGTTTTTATTATTACGAATATTATTTCTTGCTTTTTAGAGGTAGGTTTTTTGAAGTCGGTTTTTTGTTTTTTTATTTCAAAAGCAGATGGTTTGTAATTTTTAGAAAACTCTTTTCTAGTTTTACAGTTTTTTTAACTACATGACAATCAATGCCACGTTATGTCAGCCGTTAAACAAATATGAATTTAGTTAAGCAAAATGAAAGCTTGCTGTTAAGGTCGAAAACTATTTTCTGTCTAGATTAATTATATTTTGCAAACACTTTGACAAACTTATGAATAACCAACCTATGTCACACGTATTTCATTAAGATAAAGCGTCATTCAAGTTTTGCACAAGACTAGAACTAAATGCTCACATCATATTCACTAAAGTAAATACAAAGTTATATCAGAATTGCACCAAATTTCAGTCAGTCTAGACGAAATTAAAGTGACTCTTGGGTGAAAACTTGGAATATGTGTAGGAGTTACGTCTGCAAGGATCGTGTTAGATGGCTTGACAAACATTTTTAATCATACCACTAAGTAACAAGAAGTTGAAAATAACAATTTAAAGTTTTTGAATGATTGCTAAAACTCTGCAATAAAAACAAAATGGATTTAACTTTTAGTTTCACCATTTATTATGCTGAGTTGCTTTTAACTCCAAAATAATATTCATCTTCAAAGTACTTCAAAGTTGTGGTTAAACTAAAGTTAAAACCATTAATTCCAAAAATAAGCTTTGTTTCATATGTAACCCTCATGATTAGTTAATTATTTTTTTAATTTATTTTATAAAGTTTTTGATTTTGAGTTATTGACCGAGCGAGCGCGAAGTGCGTGCGAGGCGTCTCCGTTTCTGGTTAGGCAAAAATGCTATCGTATGTCTGGCTGTCCCGCTGTCCGTCTGTTCTCCTTCCTCTACAGGTTGCATTTCTCAACCGATTCACGTGAAATTTTGTGAGCAGGTTCGATAATTATACACCGTCATTTTGTAGTAATTTCAATTAACTTAAGGGATTGTAGAACAATCCCTTAAGTTAATTAAAATGACTTAAATTAAATTTTTTTGACTTTCCCATACTAATATAATGTTTTAACTGTCTAGTCAGTATTGGAGGATCGAAATTTTTTGTCGTTTTTCGACCCATGTTTCTTGGGCAAAAATGTTTAGTTTCATTGGTACAACACACCCTTAAGTTAATTAAAACGACTACAAAATGACGGTGTATAGAATTTTTCGTCAATTCAGTTTTTCAAAATGGTGGATTTGCCTATGTTAAAGTGGCAGCTTTAACAAAACCTATACGGCCTCACAGAGGCACTTGTGTATTTAAAGTAGTCAGTTTTATCCTCTTTCGCCACCTTTGTATAACATCTTCCAATTATGGTTAAAGTAAAGTTAGTGACTAATATGTTCGTTATATGGTAGAACGTTTAGGTTTCGTTTTGTTGGGGCGGAAATTAAGTTTGGAGTAAGTACCTCCATGTGAGGGTTCCGTGTCGGCGGCTCTCCAGCCAGGAGACGACAGGAAGGAACGCTGAGTAAATTCATTATCACACGGCGATAGGGCTACCACAAATATTTAAGAAATAAATTATTCAAAAAACGTACCTACATGAATCCTGAAATTAGTACATTTCTTTTTGGGCAGTTTCTTGTAAACATCTCAAAATCATGTCAACCTCCGTGGTCGGATGGTTTGCACGCCAATTTTTAAGGCGCTACCATCTCCTGTGGTCCCGAGTTCGGGTTCGACTGGGTCAATGTAGAAAATTTACTTTTCTGTACAGGATTATTTGTAAAACACCAACAACCTCGAAGGAGTAGATTACTAACATGATTAAATAAAGAAATTTAATTAAATTAAATATGTTTTTCATCAATATTCGCCATTTTATAGTAACATAAAAAAAAACAAAAATCTCGGTCTCGGTCTCGGTACTCGGCAAAAAGTGGGTTCGGTCGGTCCCTACTAACATTATAAACAACAACATTTGTTCAACGACTTTTTGGAAAACAGCCAAAAGAATCTACTTTCCATACAAATGTCCGAACAGTTGATCGATCTTTGTATGGAAAGTGTGATTTTTTGGTCTGTTTTCGGAAAAGTCGTAGAATAAATGTTGTTGTTTATTGTGTTGGTAATATACTCCTACGAGGTTATTGATGTTTTACAAATAACCCTGTATATTATTGTCGCAAGTCTAGGTGTTTTTATACCACCGCGTTGTCTCTGTGATTTTTATAACACAAGTGTTTTAGCTACTTACTTTGGAATCGGAGCAATGTATGTGATTATGTCAATTAAAAGAAAATGGTTTCCCTATCGCAGTTTGCTTCGTAAGTCAACGTGATCTTGATATAAAGCGTCTTAATGAACTGGCAGAAGCTTTAATTTCCATCGACACATTATAAAATCCACTCACACGCATTCTGTTTCTTGAAACTATTGGCTTAGGAATAAAATATATAGTTAAATCAATCGATGAACTTTTACTGATTGTAGGTAATATTTTTATCTCCTCTGGATTATCATACTTAGAAATTCCCATAATAATAAAATACATTTTAATAGTCTTGTGACAGCCCTGGCGCCTGAGACCGAGAGCCACTTGAATAGTTGGCGGGAAATCGGGCGGGGGTTTAATAAACGCATTCTTTATGATCCGGCTCCCGAGCTATTTTCCCGCGTCATATGGGAACTAAGTTAATAAACAACTTATAATATTAAACGTTTAGCTAAAACCCAAGAGGGCATTTAATTTACTTCACCATAGAGATGTAGCGAAAAGATTGAATTAACTATAATTAAGTGTCTTAACATAGTCGCTTTCCCGTTACTCTTGCACTTACGCAGCTATTTAATCCATACAAATCTTTGGACCTACCACACACATGCGAGATTTTCCGTATCGAATTTTCATACATTATTGATATTCCGTTCGAATTTCCGAATTGGGATCCCGTCTGTATTTGGCCGGCATACAGATGGAATTCCGTACATACGTAATTCCGAACATAATTAATCCATACAAATCGATGAACCTACCACAGACATGCAGGATTTTCTGTACGGAATTTCCATACATTATCGATATTCCGTTAGAAATTCCGTAACGGAATTCCGTACATACGTAATTCCGAACGCAGCAAATGCATACAAAATCTATGGGCCTGCAACTTACATGCGGGATATACCTATATTATGCCGGACTTAACAGTGCAAAGGTAACCAACAAACAAAAATAGTTTCACATCCAAAATGATAAGTACGGATTAACAGGGACTGTAACCAAACATGGGTCTCGTGATAAAGAAATTAAGAACCAAATAGGTTACATTACGGATCAACCAGCATTTGACGGCACCGCCATTACTATTCATAACGCCGGTATCACACCATGCGATACGCTCTCTCTGTCCTCCATTAGTAACCCACTCCGACCCTTCCCGTATAAATATTTAGAAATGAAATCCTTTTGTCGACAACCGAATTTACACTTAACCACCCATCGTTTAAAGACAGTATTCATGTGGCACGTTTAACACGTATGCTTGATCAAAGAAGATTTCTGGTTTTCGCTATCACAATTTGGTATGGAAATTCAAGGGCAACCACTATCCCAGCTTGGGAAGTAATTAGGGCGAAACCCTTTAAATATGTTAAAGAGACACGATCACGAGCACTAATGTAGTGTGAAACTTCGCTTAATTCAATAGGTGTAGAAATGTGTGGGTTTCTTTGGCGATTTCAGGACGGGTATTTATCCCAAGTACATTTTTGAGGAGAATTTTAGAAGTAATTAAAACTGAACACTATACGTAGAAGCACTGGCAAGCTAAAACTAAACCCTTGTAAAGAAGAATAGGTACTTGTCGTTATGCGTAACAGAAAATCTATAACTTATTTTATTACACGACTGGATAAAGAACGAAGAGTGTATTGTTCTATTTATTTTATAACTAGCGACCCGCCCTCGCTTCGCTTTTGTTCCTTCCATTTTTGCCAATTTCGACCTTCCAACAACACCCAAAAAGAAAACAAATACCTTCAAGCCATTACCTCCATTCGCTCCAAAAGTCTGTTTCCGTCCCTTTCGAGTCCTGTCATCGGTGTGAGAAATGCGCTGATGGTTAAATTTACTCGGTGGTGATCGATTACTTAGTGATTGGTTTGCTGGAATGCACCCTCTGTTGTACTCTTTGACTTCCTGTCACGTGGCGTGACACTACCGCCACCGCCATGTTGCGGAAATATTTAGAGCCAATTCCTTAATTAACTACAACGATATTTAAAAGAATGTGATAAATTAATAATAATAAAAATTAATATTTTAAAAATAATTATTGGCGAGATTATCACAAAGATGATATTTGTGATTAGCGCTAGATTTAAAAAACTTCAGACAATATATAGACTCATGACCAAAATTACTTATTATCATAGTTAGGGCGTTCTTTCAATACTAAATTACGTTGTTCCAAATCAGCCTAGCTACACAGTTTTTGAAATAGTTCAAATATGTGTGTTCACCGAAGAAACACACGTACTGAAAATAAAAATGTAAGTTGCTCCTTTTATATTTGAATAACAATAGCAAATGCTATTGACCTTTCTTTGTATAAGGCCGGCCATACACAGACGGAATCACGTAACGGAATCTCGAAACGTAATCCCGATTCGGAATTCCGAACGCAGCAGTTGCATACAAAATCTATGGGCCTGCCACACACATGCTTTAACTTTCCGTACGTAATTTTATCCGTTACGGAATTCCACATGAGGGCCCGTGCGTTCGGAATCACGCACGGAAAAAAACCATTCCGAACGCAAGACTTCCATAGATTTTGTATTGGTCGCCACACACAACCGTTTTTATTCCGTACGGAATGCTACTTTTTTTATTACAGCTCTGGATAACAATAGAATTGACCTAAGCGTAATGTAAATAATAAATGGTCTCTAATTATGCATTATTTCTTTATTTTTAGAAGATAATTTTAGTTGAATATGCACTTGGCCAAAAGACTTGAAGCCAAGTTTATTTTAATTCTGATATCGAACATTTAATAATAGCTGTTGTAGGCTACCCATGCACAGCTTTTTTTGCACAGGTAAAGTAAAAGCGAAATCGCTATTAAAATAGTACATCGTCATCAAAATAATTCATCTTCATTCAATGTTTACTCTTCAAAGTCTAGCATCTGACTGAGCCGTGATTCCGAACGAAAAAAAACGTCTGTGTGTAATGGTACGTACGGAATCACGTACGTACGGAATCCCGATTCGGAATTCCGTCTATATGTGGCCAGCCTAAGAAAGGTTGCCAACATCACACTTCTTAGAACATTTCTCAAAACTGTCATTTCACAACGCAAACACTTTTATCCCAGTTACAATCTCGAAGAGAAATATTGTTATTCAATTCTTCACAATTCTCCGTTAATTGATACAAGGCGTAAAAAGGCCAGTAAGATTGTTTTGAAAAAGCTTACCTTGTAAAGAAAGCTTTTTCTTAATAAAAGAGTAGGAAATTTGATTGGCACTTTTACGATCTTGTCGAGGTCTGAATTCTTGTCCTATTTTCACAATTGGTACTTTTTTACTGAGAATAACTTTGCTATTTTCTTCTGATGTTGAAGCATTTGGAACAGATATATTTTTCTCTAAAAAAACGTAAAATTAAATAAATAAAAACAAAAGAAAATAACTGCAAATTATTAAACGTTCGATAACATCGCACCCATTTCTTTGATCCCGAAATAAAGAACTTTTTATTCTTGATACAGGTAAAATCAATCACATACCAACTTGTACAAATATTCGATTATGGAATCGCTACACAACACCAGCCAAATATATTTGCTCTTTTTAGCGTAAGTACATTTTTTTTTCACGATCCTCTTTTGTTTGCCACAATATAATGAGATTGCAATAGATGCAAGCAAAAGTGTTAAAACCTCTTTTAAATTTCATACTTCGAAATTGTAAGAATAAATGTAAAAAAATGTCGGTCGTTGTTGTCAAATAATTGTGAGCAAATGAAGTATATACCTATTTTCATTTCGTACTTGATTTGTTTCAACATAATATTTTGTAAGTTTTTATATTGAACAATTTTCTTCAAACTATGCGGTCCGCCAATGGGGAGGCGAAGGCAAAGTGAATTACAGATGGCGCTCAGTCTTTGGAACAATTGTCAGTTTGAGCTTATATTGTCTTGACTGTGTATAACGTGATTTTTCTTTCTTAGATTATATTTTTTTAAGGTTTTGCGGACAAACAATGTATTCTATGCTAACTTTAGCTCATATAAAAGAAGAATTACGGAAAAGAAAAGCCAAAACAACAGGCAAGAAAGTTTATAGCAACTTACAAAAAAATGCTAACAAGCATTACATTTCTTTAAATTTCGTGTAAGATTTACAAGTAATCTTTTTATTTCAGATTAGAAGCATATGATTTAAATTTTAACAAAGCAACTGAGTGTGAATTTCCGTGTTTATAGTTGCCTGATGATGCCTTCTGTGTAATAGTAATTTCAGGTTTCTGTACTGGAATTTCTGTACCATCCAAAATTACACGAACCGTTTTATCATATTTATTTTATTATTCTAAGTTTCTTGAATGACTCTGGCATATAAAATTCTATTAATTCTCTGTTTGGCCCCAATATTGGGCTTATTCCATATTTGATATACCTATCAAATTCATCCAAGTTATAAATATGTTAGAAACTGCTGAGGTTGAAATATTAAAGAACAAAGCTGTTATAATTCAAATGTTGTTTTATTTTGGCGAAGCTTCATAAAATTCATGAAACATTCCTTTTGATTTATAATGTTTCTCAGGCTCAGCAAAGGAGAAAATCGAGGAAAAAGCATATTTTTTGATATTTTTTTGCCCACAATTTTTTTTGTTACTGGGAAATCGATGAACTCCAATATTTTACAAGTTACATGCATAACAATGCGGCATTTTCTCAGTATAAAATTAAAAAGTGCAATACTCCAAGAGATTCCCATATGTTTTGACAGTTTCTTTGAGGCGGCTCGGTACCAACGACAAGACGCCACCTATCGGGATAAAATTGCGCTTTTCCTCCTCATTCCAATCTCTTTTGTTTTATTTTGGCGACAGAACTCTCGTTGGCTGTGGTTTTAAAAAATGAAGTTTTCCCGTAAAAATATGCAAGAAGCGAAGTCTTTTAGCGGGATGATCCCTGGATCTCTCCCAGTGCTGCAGTTAAGGCGCGACAAAGGGATTAAAAAGGCTCGTGCTCGGGATAACCTTTCAAAGTGAGTGAAGTGGTAGCTCTATAATGCCAACGTGACACGCGGCATTTGAAGTTTGGTCAACTTTATAACTTTTTAAAAGTCCTCATTTTCATAGTTTTTAATTTGGACAGAGTACGTTGTCGTCAATGAAAAGATTTAATTATATTGTTTTAATGTTAGTAAATGTTACTTCAAAGACTTATTTTCTTGACATGACGCCTCTTTGGCCGGCATGTCGCCTGTCGCATTATTTGTTTACGCTCCCCCTGACTGCACGCCTGGCAGATGAACGATCCTACATGTAATATAACATAAATTAAAACTCAACTCGTGCCAGTTAAAGTCTAAAATAAATCGTAGCTAGTGCGGTGTGTCACAGACTACACACAGACACCTCCTTGGCTTACTCGCCTGTCGCTTTGTTGGCCCACGCTCTCTCGAGCGCAATCGTGGTAGAAACGTTCACAAACACGACAGTCAGATCGACTCTTTCATGTCACGGTCTAACAAATCGTCACTAATCCCGTGTGTCACACAGACATGATACCTCCTTGGCTCGCATGTCGCCTGTCACATTGTTTGGCGCACTCTGCCGATACACTCACACGATCCTACTCGCAACGTAACACATATTAAGGCTTGACTCTTTCAAGTCACGCTCTTACAAATCGTCGCTAATCCCGTGTGTCACACAGACATGATACCTCCTTGGCTCACATGTCGCCTGTCACATTGTTTGGCGCACTGTGCCGATACACTCACACGATCCTACTCTTAATGTAACACATATTAAGGCTTGACTCTTTCAAGTCACGCTCTTACAAATCGTCGCTAATCCCGTGTGTCACACAGACACGACACCTCCTTGGCTCGCATGTCGCCTGTCACATTGTTTGGCGCACTGTGCCGATACAATCACATGATCCTACTCGCAACGTAACACATATTAAGGCTTCACTCTTTCATGTCACGCTCTAACGAATGGTCGCTATTCCCGTGTGTCACACAGACATGACACCTCCTTGGCGCATGTCGCCTGTCGTATTGTTTGTCTACGCTCCCTAGTGCACGCGCGGCTGAAACACGACACTGCAAGCAACATAAAGTCACTAGCACTAAACACTTGGCTTTTCAGATGTGGAGTATTTTAAGAAGATCCGCCACTTAATTTATTGCGTATTTTGTTTTTTTTTAAACTGTACTAGATTTCACTAATATTGTTTTTGAAAAATAATTTGCTTAAATATATTTTTTTCTTGATGAAATAGGTATATGGGTAAGCTTCTGATGTTATACTAAATAACCAATCAAATAAAGTTACGTAATAATGAAGAGTGCCTTTATCCGCTGTTTCCAATAAAATCAAATAAGTTTAAAAAGAAACCTGTGTGCCAAAAAAAAAATATTCCAATACAAATCCTTAGATAAATTCCACCATTTCGTGTACATTTTCCACAATACCACTTTGAAATCGCAAAAAGATCTCAAAACGTAATCTCACTCGGATCACGTAGTCGCAGACCTCCGAAATATGCGGGTGCCTTATCTAAAACCAACCTGCTAAGCCCACTTGAGTTTATCATACGGATTGATTCGTTCCGCCAAAATATTATGTGGAAAATTGAACGCGCGCGCCGCTCAATTTGCGTTGATTTCTTTATCCGCGAAGGCAGTACGTGAGGCCGTTGGGCGGAATACAAATGAATGGGCTCTTGCTTGGTACATGGTTGTAGTAGGAGCGATGTTAAACTTTAGTTTCACCTGCCAGTTTTCTTTACTAACTACTCGAAGTTTCGGGTTTGGTAGTTCATTGGTTGTTTTTACATTGGTATGCGTACAATGCGTAACAAATAATACTAATTGTTTTTACTTGCGTTAAGATTTTTCTATAGGATGTAAATTTTTCTAGTATTCGTATTCGAACAATTCGTTTTTGTCAGAATTAACTCCAGTTAGTTTAGTCAGTAAATTAAACAATATATTTTTGAAGAGATTTTAATATGAAAAGTGTCACAAGAGTTCATTTTGTAAACTACCTATATAAAGTTCATTTTGAACTTTTAGTAAAACATAAGAATCAGCATAGCAGTTCTACGATACCGATTTTTTTAAAAGACTGATCAAGTACAAGGCAATAAAAAATAGTTAATAATTTTTATATTCCTATTGTGGTCTACGGTTTATATACGACCTTTTACCCAAGGTGACGATCAGGCCTTTTTAGGTCTTACAAAGAACCCTTGAACCCGATAGTGGCCTCAAGCCGGATGACCGTGATCAGGATGAGCCTAAAATTATACTATCCCCGTCATTTGGTAATGCGCCTGGCAGCCATGATTTTAACCTCAAAAACGAAAAATAATTGTAATTTTTTTATATACCTAGACCTTATCTAATTGAAAATAATAATTCAATCTATTATATAAAAGAGTAAATCACTCACTCATCACGAAATCTCAGAAACTACAAGTGCTAGGAGTCTCAAATTTTGCATGGGGGTTCCTTTTAGGGTGTAGGTGCTCACTAAGACGTGATTTTGCGAAATTCAACCCTAAGGGGGTAAAACAGGGTGGCAAAGTTTGTATGGGAGAAAGCGATTCCTTGGCCCGATTGACTTGAAATTTGGCATAGACATTCTTTCACAAAATTATTTGAATATGTATTTTGTATTTTCTGAACGGATTCGAATACAACTTTTAATAAAACTTTGTTATTTAGATGTTAAGTCTGGGTATAACTAAGGGCTATAATAAAATTGATTTTGGAAAATAGAACACCTGATGCAGAACCATAATGGTCCAACTAAACTATATAATGAATATAAAATGGCGCCTTAACAAAAGCTGTTCAGCCTGATGAGCATTTTTTGTTGAGGTATAAAAATCGAAGATTTGGAACGCCTGATGCAGAACCATAATGGTCCAGCTAAACTATGCAAAATATAAAAATGACACCTTAGCAAAAGTTGTTCAGCCTGATGAGCATTTTTTGTTGAGGTACAAAAATCGAAGATCTGGAACACCTGATGCAGAACCATAACACTGCTAAAATTTTCTTATGTAACTACATTTAAGTTCAATTTTAAATGCATACGCCGAAGTCATAAAATCCACGCGTACGAAGTCGCGGGCATCAGCTAGTAATTCATTTATTAGATTACCTATTAGAATTTTCTTGTTTCATGACATTTTTAGTTCGGATCATGCCAACGTGGATGTTAATGTGACAAGGTTCCAGCGCATTACCAATTGACATTTCGATCGTATAGAAATGATCGAAGACACCACACAATGCAAAAGGAAATATTATGTCATCTTATCACCGTATATTGTAGTGAAAGATAATTCTTTGAACAGCAAGCAATGTTGGAATAAAACTTGATTATGGAATTAGTTTTAATGGTAGCTCTTTTCAACAAATAAAAGTACCATTTGTGAAAGTGGTGTAAATTTTTTCCCTATTTCAGTGACGCTTTCATCCAAAAATTTATTGTAATGATAATGCTAATGATTTCAGGTTGTGCGTTAATTTTTCCCTTTTCAAGTAAAAGTCGTATAACTTTATATTTACTCATTGTTATTATTAAAACGCGTTTTTCATGTGTTTTATACAATACTCGTTCCATCTTAATTTTTAAAGTTAAAATTAAACTAAATTGAAAATAATTGCTGTCCAATCCAATACCGTGGAAACAAACTTTTGTTTCATAAAGTTCTGGAATCCGATGAAACTCTCCCCT
The DNA here is from genome assembly GCA_928269145.1 of Agriphila tristella. NCBI lineage: Eukaryota > Metazoa > Arthropoda > Insecta > Lepidoptera > Crambidae > Agriphila > Agriphila tristella. Next base: position 23,085,668 of record OV743442.1, read on the forward strand.
CTCCCCACTCTTGAACAATTGTGCGACTTTCCACCATTTTGCGGAATGTTTATTTTGGCTTTAAAGAGACACGAACCCTTCAATTCAAGTGAAACTACTATAAGTAACTTTTCATTACAATAATTATAACCTCGTGAATTTTTTTCTGCTAACTATATTTTTTATAATAATAAAAAACAAATGAAATATTTATTTATATGGGTACAGAGATGTTACAATAATGAGAAACCTAAACAGCTTGACGATAGCTTGGTGATCAGCACCCCTACTCAAATGGCCAACATTCTTATACTTTTGAGTACTACACTTATAATTATTGAAACTTAATTTTTTGAGTAGGTAATAGACGATGAAATTACACGTCGCATATTTGTTAATCACAGACTTAAATGTATGTATGGAATTGACAAGCTTACTACACGTAATTTTATGTTAAGCGTAGCGTAGTAGGCCAAATTGAGTAGGGGGGCAGAAATCCACTGGCTATTAGTCCTGTATTCATCCTGTTAGAGGCAAATCCTTGTGTTGATGATGATCAGCATTTGTTCGTGAGTCCTGGATTTTTATATTCTTATTTATGTGTTGTATTCGTTATTTAGCCATCATAACTACCTACTTCTAATTAGTTTGACAATAAATTGTTTGACTTATCTGTCAGGTAATTTTCTTATGTATGGTCTGTTTGCGCGTTTGACCTCACTTTCACGTAATGGAAAGTGACAAAGACGACGAAGATGGAATACGCATAGTCAGTAAATGCCTATTTACTCTGGCTTAAGACGCACAAGTTGTATTGTTCGGGGAATACAGACGCAGGAAGACCATTCCACATATTAGCTGCTCGAATTGAAAAGTGATTATATTGATTATGATTCCATCCATCTCATTGTCCACAGAATTCAAGAATGAGTCATCAGAATCCGCCAGCACATCCACCGGCAGCCAAGAAGAAGAGGAACCCAAGGAGGCGTGGATGAGGGCGCCAGCAGGGGGAGTGGCGGTGAGGAGCGGGGAGGATGCCCTGCTCACCTGCGTGGTGTTAGGAGCTAGGGGGCGCCCCGTCCTCTGGAGGAGGGCGAGGGACCTGAAGCTTCTCACTGCAGGAGGCGTCAGGGTCACCAGAGATGATAGGGTGGCTGTGCTTCATGATGACTGTAAGTTTCATGTATTTTTTTCTCATTTTTTATGCTCACTATGTGTGCTGGAGTCTAAAGGACACCCTGTCCTCTGAAGTAGAGCGAGAAACCTGAAGCTGTTCACTGCAGGGGGAGTCAATTCAGCTTCATGATGACAGTAAGTTCAAAGCTGCTAAAACTTAAATAATATATTCTTTAGTTACTGAAAGCCATACTTACTGTTCCATAGATGTCAGAGTGATCCCTCACGTCACGACCCGTCGATCCACAGACAGGCATTACCCACTGGTGGGTCAAACGGTAAATTACGTTTCCCGTTCGAGACTACATAGGTACTTATGCACTAGAGTTGGGAACGAAATTATGTGTAGACGTGCTACACCTTGGCGGCTGGTTATATGGGGAAGGGCGAGGAACCTGCCGACTCACTGTGGAAAGAATTTTATTTAATCACTGTTTTTATCAATTGAATTTTTTAAATTGCTAAGTGGTTGACTAAGGAAATGTTCTTTAATACCTGAGTTCCTGAATATGTTGCTACCTGTCTGGATAATAGGTTTTTTAGATACCTACTAACCATGTTTGAAGTTTTCTTTAACATTTGTTTAAACTGAATTAAGACCAGGCTATCGTTTTCAAAGAAAGCCAAACATATTTCGGTTCGGCGTGTTTTATTACACTTCCAAACTTTAGCTACATAATTCCTTCACCTATGCGTAGGTTGTCTCAAATTTCTTACAAATCCTCTTGATCTCTGCGCTAAACCTCACAAAGGCCATTGTTGGGTATATTTACATGAAAACAGCCACCTCAATTCTGAAAAGACTGTTTGAATTGATAGGCATTGATTTGATTGAATCAATTGAAACTTGAGTTCTTGAGCTAAACTTAACTATTTTTTTCCATCCCTAATGTCTAGACTGAAAATTGTTTAAAAACAAAAAAACCGACTTAAAAAAATAATATTCAAATCATTAAATACGCATTATCATTGTTATAATAACGTCTATTGAAGACGGGTGTGTCGAATGTTGTATGGAATGTCGAAGATACGCGCGAACAACGATAAAAAAATATACACACACAAAAATGTGTGACATAATAAATTAAGCAGGTCAAATAAAAACCTAAATAAATTGGTCTGACTATACAATCGAACTGAGAACCTCCTCCCTTTGTTGAAGTCGGTTAAAAAGTCTTATAAAAGGAGTTTACCTTTTCTATTTACTTGTTGTGGTACTTGGTAGAGATTTCTTTTTAAACTTTTGACATGAAATAAAAATAACCGAATAAAATTTTACATATCAAAGTAGCTACCCATTTTTTTCTTCTAAAGCAACAAAGTTCTCAAACCTACCTATTTTATTGCTTGTTTTTGTTAATAACTAATCGTATTTCAAAACTTTCTCCCATACATACATACGATCCCTTATTCCTAATGTAATTTCCCTATACCAACACACAAGTGTAAGCAATTCCCTCAGAAATCAGATTTATTCGCGATAACATTATTCCTAACACCAAAATCTCATTTACTCGACAGCGCACAACTATTGTTTCTCGATTTGTGCAACTCCAATCCCACTCGTAGAGAAATCCAAATATTCTCGTTTTAATGAGTCTCGGCACAATAGCGGACCTAAGGGAAGTAGGGCTACCATACGTCCGGAATTGTCAGGACTTTTGAGCTTCTAAAAGAAACAAAGTGTCTACAACGTGTTACAAAATAACCCCTAATGCCGAATATGGTAGATAGGGACCATCAAACTGAACAACGTTTTCTATGGGACCAACTCTGAAATCACGAGAAAATAATCAGCTGTTTCATGATACAAAAATTAATACCTAACGAAAATATCAAAATGTATGAAACAGCTGATTTTTTTTCGCGATTTTGAAGTTGGTCCCATAGTAAAAGTTGTTAATTTTGATGGTCTCTAATCTCTATATCTACCATATTATATGTAATAAACTTAAATTCATTATTTAGTTCTTCATCATCATCATCATGAGGAGCTCGGTGGCGCAGTGGCTTAGCGCCTGGCCCAACGATTGCGGAGGTTAAGCAACGTTCGCAAGGGTCGGTCATGGGATGGGTGACCAAAAATTTATTATCTCGAGCTCCTCCGTGCTTCGGAAGGCACGTTAAGCCGTTGGTCCCGGCTGCATTTGCAGTCGTTAACACTCACCAATCCGCATTGGGCCCGCGTGGTGGGTTATGGCCCGTCCTCCTTACCACCCATAAGGAAGGCCTGTGCCCCAGCAGTGGGGACATTAAAAATGGCTGATGGACATCATCATCATATCAGCCGCTCGACACCCACTGCTGGGTATAGGCCTGCCCCAAGGATCTCCACGACGATCGGTCCTGCGCTGCCCGCATCCAGCGGCTTCCGCAACCTTCACCAGATTGTCGGTCCACCTTGTCGTGAGCCTACCCACGGAGCGTCGTCCGGTGCGCGGTCGCCATTCCAAAACCCTTCCGCCCCATATTTAGTTCATTACTAAAAAAACCGTTTACAGTTTTTTTCTTTCAAAATTAATTTTTAGGCGAGTGTGATGCTTTTGTGAGGACATTTACAAATAATGGTAACCCTAACTGAAAGTACTTCAGAAATAGAATCCGTATATAGTAATTACTGAACCCTTTATGTTAGATAATTACTCACTCGGTGGGAATAATTAAATTCCTTGTGGCGTGAGATGTAATCTTCATTTTGGCTATGATATTGTTTTTGTAAATTAATACGTTGTCAACGTCGATAATGACGAAACGAGACGAACTATTATAGCACCTGTACCGAACAGATGTTTCTTATCTTTCGTATTTAATGAAACCCACTATGATAGTATTGTAGTTATTTGATATACCTCTTGTTTTGGACATATCAAATAGTAGATTGTTATACAAGACGCTAAAATTACCCATTGCATACGAGGTAGTTTTATTCCCGAGCTTTAGCGAGGGAATAAATAGAAACCGAGTTACAATGGGTTTTAGCGTCGTGTGTTACACTCTACTTTTCACTACGAAGGCGAGAAAATAAAATACAATATTAAATACCTAGTTTATACTTACGTAAACGAATCCATTCATTTTTCTATCCTCCACTTCATAAACTTTTCATACAGTATTTAAATAAATGATTTGTGCTTGACGGCAAAAGATTAAAATTATTTCTTTCCTATTACTTACTTACAGTCACACAATTCAGTCAGTTTGGTATTAGAGAAAAATTCTAAATATTTCGCGCCTTTTTTAATTTCTACTGTAGCAGCTAAGAACAATGTACGCATTCTACGATCAAACTTAAAGTCACAGAGTATAAATAAGTCTATGATTTCACCGAAGAGATCGTTGCTTTTAGTTCCATTTTCAAAAATAAAAATGAGAAACAGTATTAAGTCGAGCGAGTCTTTATTCGTGATTATGAATAAAGACTTTTTCGTTTTAGTAGGCTCATTGGTAATAGACAAACATTAAAAAAGAAAAAACTTTATCCCCTAGGGGTAATTTTGCTATTTTATCCTGGCTCTTGTACCTTACAATGACGGACTTTTAGAGCAAGAGGAGTGAAAAAGATCTTTGTACTGATTAATTATTACGACGTCATAAAGGGATTTTGTGAAGGTTGCTCCATTGTTAGAATATAGATCCCTATAAGTTATTAGTGATCCAATGGTGTAGATGGCACGTGCTTATATGATGAAATTTAGCATTTTTGCATGTTGATCTGCAGTCGAATTCGAAGTCAAAATAATTAATTTATGCAAACAAAAAATAATGAGCTATTTTGGATCTAAAGATTTTTTTCCTGCTATCCATTCAGGATTTTTTTTAGCTGACAAGAATGTAAAAGAATGAATGTGTTAATGTTGTTCCTCATAATATTGGATTCTTCGTATATTTACCGGTACTATTATCTTTTCATAGCGGACGAGACGATCCAAGGCCCCGGCATCATGAAGGGCGGCGACGTGTGGGCGCTGGTCATCAAGGCGGTGAAGCCGTCCGACGCGGGACTCTACATGTGCGAGCTGAACACGGAGCCTCCCGTCAGGAGCTTCCATAAACTCACAGGTATGCTATTAAAATAGCACTTACTGACTTTTGAAATTAAATTGGTGATACCTGTATCACCATTTTATAACATTGGAATTCAGCCCCCCTAGAATGATCACAGAAACACGACATTATATCGCGTGATATAGAGTTTTATCGACACTCAACTGTCAAAATCCATTTTCTTTTGACAGTTAATCGTGATAAATCACTATAATCATATCATGTTAATAAAAAACCTGTATAAATCGGACTCATAATGACAGCTTCTTTATAAGCTTACTTCTTTTAAAGGGGGATTCTGATGAACAGATGAGTTCACGGGAATCCCCTAGGGGATCAGGCTGGGGGATCCTGGTGGACGAAAGGGTCATGCTAGGAGGCCTTTATTGAATTATCTTACATACAATCTAAATCCTTAGATTTTCTTCGCCAAAACAAAGGAATTTATATTAAGTTATTGTCTAATCTAGCACAGTTTTTATATTTACAAAGGAACTTAAAATAGGTTCCACCTGTGCCTCTTTTTTTTCAGTTTTTTAATTAGTTGGTTTTATAAGAGCATTATAAATAAACAAACAATTTAATTCGCAGTCATATCCCGTGGCCTCACCCCTCCTGAGAACCAGAACATCACCGACAGCTACTCTGCAAATGCTCCGACGCCGTCCTCCTTGGCGCTCGCACACAACTACACCGACTGTTGCGTCGCCGCTAATGTCAGCAAACTCTGTTTGGGCTTCTGCAGTATCCAGACTATTCTAGAAGGCACCGGCCAGGACCCGGAGACCTGCCAGCCTGACTTCCCAGCCATCGTCAAGTAAGACATTTACAATAACTACAGGGAAAATCTATTTATGTTACTGACCCCGTATAAACCAGCCCTAACTCGTGTCAGGGTCGCGTCACCAAAAAAGAAACAAATAATATTGATAAAAAAAACTCGTGTCACTGCACTGTCAACGTTTGCAAGCTGTGCCTCGGTTTCTGCAGCATTCAAACTATCTTAGATAGCACAAGCCAGGACCATAAGACGTCTGATAGCTTGACTTCTCAGCCATCGTCAAGTATTTTTTTTAGTACTGTGGCGGCATTTACCTACGCCGCACATACCACAACACACGGTTGCAGCAAGATTCATCACCGTGTAACTAGATGGCTCTAGTGTCGAATAAACATAAAGATTAGTAAGGAATAGCACCTCGTAGTATGAGGGAATATATGGAGAACCTACATCTCGCTAACGAAGTTCACTCAGCGACTCAGCATTTATACAAGTTCCGACCATAATCGGTTGGATCGCGGTCCCCGGGCTAATACCACCTAGCCCGGTGGAAGATCTTCCATTTGGCCTTCCTATCAGTGGCTACCATTCCTCCATACCACCCTACGACCATCCTAGGTGAACCCGACTCACGTGACAGACTTCATATGAAATTAGATTAAGCTCGCTAAACCATCTCGACTGCTGCATCGCTGCTAACGTCATTCAGCAAGTTCTGTTTAGGTTATTGCAGCATCCAACCTCAAAGCCAAGGATCAAGACCCAGAACCTTGCCAGCCAGAAACAAGTCAGTGGTGTGACAGAATATCAAAAAAACATTAATGAAGTAAATAACAGACGGCACAGAATAATAAAATAGGCGAGGACAACATTACAGCTCCCGAGTACCTACAATGTTTATTACAGCATTTTATTGCAGTGCAATGCAGTGCAGCCCGTAGTCTTAATATTAGACTAGCAAATTTTAATGTGAAGTTTATGCACAAATGTAAATTTTACTGGCGGACTCGCTGCACCTATCATGGTGTCATAATTTGATAACCTAATCAAAGTGAAGGGCCTGTGAATATCTATAAAAAAGTCTGTTTTATTTCAATTAAATTGCAATAAACTTCATTTGTTTGTATAAACACTTTTTGATTTCAATGAGCGGTCATTGAAGAAAGTCAAATTAAAAATACAGTGCGTTTTACAACAGGCAGTGATCCGCTTCAACTTCACTCGAGAATGTAGGGCAAAGAATAAATTTTACAGGTGAAAATACGACGTTTTTTACCGCAAGCACTCTGAAGCTAGCCACTTCTGTTGTACATTGTTAAATTAATCGCAATGTTTATTTTAATCACAGTTCACCTATCAGTTTACAATCTCACAATCAACGATATTACATACAACAATATCGTTGCTCACAATATTAACTTTAATCAAGTAAACAATTTCTCTACTGCCAGGTGCATGGCAGATGGCCGCAACCACGTCCCGTGCTGCGTCCAGGAGCGCGTCCCGGACATCTGCCAGGACGTCTGTCGAGGGGAGTTCACGCCGGTCACTGACAACATCAAGACGCACTACTCCTGCGCTGCCTATATGGAGAAGACTCTGGCTTGCATCGTTGAAGGCATCGGTAGGTCCTTTATATGTACCACTATATGAATTAATGCTTACACCATCAACTTTCAGTTACCATTGTATATCGAAAAGTTTAGAAATTATCAAATTATCGCACCTAAACTCCGTTTCACGAATCGAACTCCTAGGCAACAATCAATGCGCGTGTCTAAAGCTATGGACTGGGCTATTGAAGGTCACGCGCATTTACCAATGGGCTACTTTGGGCGGATGGCACATGGACCGATTTTCTTTGGGAGCTTGTTTCGTGGAGTGGACTAAAATCCAAAAAGTAATCTAAAAATTAATGATGATACAATCGATGAATATTGACTGAGTTTCCTATGGGAATACATTGTTAAGAGTACATTTCAATATTTGTTTTCATAGTTTGCTATCACCGCACATCGTGTTACTGTTTAGTTTAGTTACCTCTTTTTATTTACCGTGTCTGTTTTCATTAAGTTGTTAACTTTGCAAAATTTTATTGAGAGTAACAACAAATTTCAAAGCTCATTGACCACATAAGACGATTTTAATCCAATATTTTCCTTGCAGAACTTCTTCCTAGTCCACCAGAAGATGTAGAAGTCGAATCACTTAATGAAAAACAACTAAATGTCTCATGGAGTCCTCCCGTCGAAAATACTGACACAGTCACAGAATACATAGTGAACGTTACAACTCTGCGATCGTTCGATGCCCACATGATCGACCCTTCTGAGAGTTCACTGAAGAATACTACAATGAAGATGATTCAACCAATGACGTACAAGGTGCCTGCGAATAAAACCAATATGGTCCTTAATGATTTGCTGCCCTTCACGATGTACGAAGTCACGGTGACTTCCTATAATATTCATGGTTCCAGTTTGCCCAGTTATGCGATTAGGTACGTTATTTGTTCCTTTATTTATTCCTAAAATTAGGGAAAGATTATGCCTGACTTTTAAGAGCATATATTTGACTCTAGGACTCTCACACTTACCCCGGAAAAGATGAAAAACACTGAAGTAGCTGCGGCTCCGAAACTGCCAGATGTCAGAAAGTGTTGCGTAGACGCCGGCGTCAACTACTACGGGTGCGTCGACAAGCTCTGCGACCCCACCAAGACCATTGAGATCGGCGTAAGTTTATGTGTGTATGGAATATGGATTCATTTACACTTTGTCGCATCTGCACTGCTTTAAAATCAAAATAGGATCATTAGAAGAGAAGAACAAAAAGTACTTAAAGTTGAAAATGAAAATGAAAAAGAAAACTCAAAATAAAAAAAGAAATTCAGGGACTATAAAAATACAAGTACCTATCTAATATAACATTTCGTTATATCGTCGTTTCGTTTCATTATCACATAATAAAAGTCATCTTGCTGATTTTATTCAGTTACCACAAAGTACGTTTGTTACAATATTCACACGAAATACTACTTAGATAATACAAATAGCTTGCACATTCTCATTTTGGATACACTTAAGTGTATCTCGAACACCAATACATCATCCACATTTTCCACCCCACATGTATTTGTTGTCAATCACTTTCTTTACCACTTTCGTTTCATTATTCGTTAAACTAACCCCAACATTCATCGCACTAATCATTGTGACTAACGCACGATCATCCAAATAGGCATTTTCTAACTCCCAGCTACAGGTGACAGATCTGATGATATGCGCGCCTTGGGCCGGAGTCACGTTCGGCTGCCTCGCCAACGGAATGGACCACACTCCGTGCTGCCGGGCTAGGGGTCTACCTGAAAGCTGCCTGCCGCTCTGCAGTGGAAACATCACTACTCTGGACTTCAATCACTTTAAGTGAGTGTTACTTAAATATTTTATTTGCTTCACCATTTTGTGTTGACTTTCAAAATCATGGTAGAAAATCTGTAGGGTAATTTGAAAATATCGTTAATTCCTTTGTAAATATCGTTACTTCTGATTTCTGACAAAGCTGATAAGTTTCTTGCGCCTATTCTTCTTATCAGCTAAAAAAGAATCAAATGGGTAGGAAAATATAGACAATTCAAAAGCACTTAATATTTAAGTTTATTTGAATAAACAATTTTCTATTTCATTTCAAAACGTAAGCTGATGAACAAATAATTCCATAGTTAAAAGTTGATGGAGAGGAGAAAATGGAACCCAAAATTGAGTTAGTATGTATTCAAAGTTAGAAAATTGTATTACTAGTTTTTTTTTTATAATCTTTATTGCAAGTATACAAAATACGAACAAATGTTGGACTTAATGCCATTAAACATTCTCTCCCAGTCAATCAGTAATTGAAGAATACTATACTGTGTTTTTTTTTAACGTTGATCAAAATTACCGAGAATTTATCATCTATAGGTGTCTCCGCTACATGAAGTCGTACAAGAACTGCCTCCTGCAAGGCTACGGGGTCCTCCCCGGCCCCCCCTCCAGGCTGCACCTTACCAACATCGACACGGACTACGCGGTGGTGCACTGGTCGCCGCCCGCGGCGCTCGCTGACACCGTACAGAACTACAACTTGTATTACAAGAGTTTGTCGCTCGATGATGAGTACAGGGTTATTGAGAGGGTGAGTCTTGATTTCATTAATCTGACTAATGGTAATTGAAATTTAAATCTTTATTATTCAAGAGACGCCCTTTTGTGCCGCGTAGCGTAAAGAGAGTAAAATGTCGGGATAGAAAGCATAAATGTTGCAATCTGTAATACCTACTGTTATTCCACGTATTGGTCCACGTGGAAGTATACAAAAAAGAAAATGAAATATACAGTATGGAAAACAGTATACAATATAGAATATTGAAACAAAATTAAGTTAAAACCGTAACCATCCCCTTATTTTATTCTAACAGGTACACTCTCCTTATATCTTGGAAGAATTAGAATCAAACACAGATTACGAAATATACGTGGAAGCTGTGAATGAGCATGGTGTTGGAGAAGGCTCTCCAAGGCTTATATTCAGGACACAGAGTCAGGTAATCACAATTTTAATTAAAAAATACTCGTCTTGACATTTTGCAAGTTAAATCAATAAATTGGTATAATTCCCTGAATTTTAAGTCAGCTCTAATAGAGTCTGTGCGGAAAAAGAACTGTCATGGGAATTGTGCTTGATGCCCGTTTTTGTCTTAGAGCAACGCGCCCGCATTGCTCTAAGGTTTTTGTTATGCTGAATTACTGACGGCACTGCTGTATTAACTTGATATCTATCAAGTCAAGATAATTTAGTCGCACACAATCACAAATCCCAAGACGGTTCTCTTTATTTTATAAATTGTATATTTTTTTTAAATTGTACCACTTAGCTGGGCTCTGTCACTCCGCGCGCGACTATGAAGCTCTTGACGTCCTCAAATTTCATACGTCAGAAAAGATAAAACATACGCGAAAGAAAGAGAGGCAATTACTAGGTGAATGTTTTGGAGCGAAAGGTGCGCTGTGCGACCTGAATTGCACTTTATTGTGTCGGGGCGAGAGTCGCAATTTATTTAAACGGTTTTGCGGAGTGCAACTTCTGTACGCTAGTACTAATATCTATTATGTGCCCTTAGTAAGACAAGAAAATAATGTGCCTATAAAAATCGATTTCACATAACTGAATGATACTATCAACATTAAATTATTCTTTAGCTACTTGAAGAGGAAGAAGAAGCCGCAAACGCATACAACGTAACAGAGTGCTGTGAGCGGGTGCAGTTGGCTACCGTGTGCATGCCGCTGTGCACGTACGACGCCAAGATGTCAGACCTGAGGACCCTGGCGCCGCTGTGTGCGCAGGAGTTCCACAAGCTGTTGCGATGTGGAGCCGGAGGTGAGTCGACTCTGTATTTATAGGGCTATTTTTGTTTTGAAAATAAAATACTAACTAAAAACTCGTTTCTCCACATTCAGGGACTGATTGGAAAATATTATATGTTTCCCGTTTTTCCATTCCGATCAACTGAACCGATAACCTGGAAACTGAACAACTATTTTACTTCTCAACAGATTAACTATTTGGGTTGATCGATTTTGAATGCAGGACCATTTATTTCTAAAATTAAACTGAGGTCTTGAGGAGGCTCTAACGTCAAGGGTTATTTGAATATTTTATTCTTATTTATTGAAAAAAGGTCAGAATTTCGATGGAATTGTCTGTTCAGTATGATGATAAAGTGGGACTTTACCTGTAAAACGGGCTCTAAAACAGATATTTAACTCCACCAGGTCGCAACCACGCTGCGTGCTGCGCTCGGCGAGGAGTCCCGGCCAACTGCCGCGGAGTGTGCGCCGGCGCGTACACCGGCGGCGTCAACACGTGCGTGCCGTACATTGGAAATATTGTGCAGTGCTTCGAAGAAGGTACTCTTCTACACCATTTTTCGTGTCTGAAAGTAGTCTGATCTGCCCCCCTACACAAGTGGCCTTCTACTAAAATTATTGCTAGTAGAATTACAATTCGACAGACAAAACAGCCGACAAATTTTGTGGTGAGGTAGACCGTCACACTGAACAACTTTAACAAACTGAACAACTTTAACAACTTGAACACTAAATAATGTGAGCGCCCACACATTGAACTACTAGTCGCAGCCACTAAATGCGACCACAAGCTGCAGACGAGTTTTTTCATATATTATGTATACTTAGTATAGGTGCAAACCGAGCATTGCAGTGCCGCGTTCGAGCCACAAGCTGCGGGAGTCGCCCGCGCTCGCTGTGGCCGCATTTTGTCGCTATGGAACGCGAACTAAATTTTGATTTCATAAATTAGGTACCGGTCTACTCCCCGGCCCACCAAGAGAGTTGCACGCGGCGGTGACCAGCAAGGGCTCCTTGCTTCTGGACTGGGCGGCGCCACCTGACGCCGACAACGGCACCTTCTACGTGGTCCACTGGCGGAAGCTCAACAACAGCTCGCAGTCTTACGCGTACAACACTCTGCCTTCGTTCACGCAGGTGAGAACCATGATACCCCCAAATTTTGATATCATAAATTAGGTACCGGTCTTCTCCCAAGAGAGCTGCACGCAGCGGTGACCAGCAAGGACTCCTTGCTGCTGGACTGGGCGGCGCCCCCTGATATGGACAAAGGCACCTTCTACGTGGTCCACTGGAGGAAGTTCAACAACAGCTCGCAGTCTTACTCATACAACACTCTGCTTTCGTTCACGCAGGTGAGAACCAGGATACCCCCAAATTTTGATATCATAAATTAGGTACCGGTCTTGTCCCAAGAGAGCTGCACGCAGCAGTGACCAGCTAGGGCTCCTTACTGCTGGACTTGGCGTCGCCGGCTGACGCAGACAAAGGCACCTTCTACGTGGTCCACTGGCGGAAGCTAAACAACAGCTTTCAGTCTTACACGTACAACACTCTGCCTTCGTTCACGCAGGTAAGAAGCAAAGGCTAGGCGGAAATCTGGGCGGGTCCCACAAATAACCAGCAAGGGTTCCTTACTACTGGACTGGGCACGCCTTAAGACGCGGACAACGGCACGTTCGACGTGGTCCACTGGAGGGAACTCAACAATAGTCGCAGTCTTTCACATACAACACTCTGCCTTCGTTCACGCATGTAAGAACAAGGATACTTGCCCCCGAATTTTCTGAAATTACGTACGGGTCTTCTCCCTGGCCCTACGAGAGAGCTGCACGCGGCAGTGACCAGCTAGGGTTCCTTACTGCTGGACTGGGCTGCGCCGCCCGACGCCGACAACGGCACCTTCTACGTGGTCCGTTGGAGGAAGTTCAACAACAGCTCGCAGTCTTACTCATACAACACTCTGCTTTCGTTTACCCAGGAAAGAACCGACCAGATTTAGCGCCTCTGTGGTCTAGTGGTTTGTGTCCACCCTTGTAAGACGCAGGAGTCCCGGTTCGATTACACAATTTATACTCGGTTTGGTTGGTGGTACGGTAGCGCTTATTTCAAGTCCGCCTGGCTAGATCCCAAAAAACCACCATCTTACCTAAGTCTGACGCCATAACAACAATTAAAAATTAGAGGTAAGATTGCCAGTTCCTCGGTGATGAGGATTCCAGGTGTAGTGCGCTTCACCTTCGGCCTTATCGTCACTTAACATCAGGTGAGGTGAAGGCCAAGCACTATCCCGTTGCAAGGGCGTCGCCAAGGGTGGGCAGGGGGGGGGCCGCTGCCCCTCCCCTAGAGGTAAAAAAATGTAACCAATTGCAAAATAACCCAAATTCTAAGGCCGTGCAATTGACTTGCTTTTCCGATAAATCCCGCCCTAACTTAAATAAATTCACTAGGTGCTCTTGACTGTACCTACAATTAATATTTTTCTCATCCTCTTTAATATTAACTTGCCCCCCCCCCTGGTCCATGGGCTGGCGACGCCCTTGTCCCGTTGTGCATATAAAAAAAGATGCTGGGCGGGTCCCACAAATAACCCTTTTGGCTGCTTGGGTAAAAGCATTAGCTCTACCTACTTTAAGTAGGTATAGAAAAATTCCCGCAAGGGGTGAGGAGAATAGGATCTATGGGTATACATAAATCGTAGAGAAAATTTTTTAGAGGTAATTTATTATGACTGTTTTCTTCTTTGTTGAATGGCCCGACATGTTCCACAATTTGTACTTTATCTTAACTGTAACAGTTAGATAATCTTATAAGCATGAAATTTCAAATTTAATCATTTGGTTCCCGCAGTGGGGTGAATCCATTCATGATTACAAGCAACTTTTATAGTGGAGCCAACTCTGATATCGCGAAAAAAATCAGCTGTTCCTTACAAAAGCCCAATACTTCCTCGACCTTAAATATTAGAACAGCTGATTTTTTTTCGCGATATCTGAGTTGGCACCATATTAAAAGATGCCTATAATCATGAGTGGAACCACCCCATTGCGGGAACCAAATGATTGTAATATTCAGCGTGTAAATTTTCTTTTTAAGTATTTTACAATATTCATCATCCTCTCGAAAAAACACCACACATCATTCAGACACAATAACAAAATGTTTCAATGGTTTCCCACCAGGGAATGCAAGCCCAAAATAACGTGACGTCGATGGAGCTGCAGCCTCTCACAGCCAATAGCACGTACCAGATGTTCGTGGTGGCCATGAACCAGCACGGCGCCTCGCTGCCCTCCAGCATGATCATCTTCAACTACACGGAAGGCGGTAAATACAATACAAAAAATACAATATTTATTAAAAAACAACAGAATTCATTTACCTACACTGCAATTTTTGCCAGAGCCAGAAGACCCCGTTTCTTCACTTACCATTCTCAAGGATATGTCCAGTCCATGAAACTATAGTACATTACTGCAGCGGCAGGCAACTCAGGCATTGAAGGACGAACGTGAAAATGTGGACCGAGGCGAAGCCGAGGCACACATACGTGAGTCCATCAATGCCCAGTTGCTGCCAAGGCTTGTATAGTACTTTTCTCAAATAATGCGCGGAAATTCAAACCAAGTAGTAACTTTTCTAACATTTAATTTTTATTTTAAATTACAGTAATCAAAAGCAAAGATTAGATTGAAAGTAAAATCACACTGTCTTGAGTTTCTACGTCTTTTACATAAATACTCTAGTGTCGTTGCATATTCATGCACCAAAAATGCCAAAAATCAAACCTGCAACAAAAATAAAGAACGTGTAAAGTTGTGATGTTAGCTGTTTGACTAAAACAAAGCGGTAAATTACTCGTAGTACCTAGGTACTTATCAATACGAAAACTTACTTTAGGATCCAAATACACACTGCCTGATGCTAGACAAGAAAATTTGCACGTTTGATGCAGACTTCCTACATTTATACCATTGTGATTGTCTTTTGTGCATTGCAGTTAGGTTTACATCTGGTTTACTTATTTTTTTGATACATTGAACATGTTTTCTATTACAGTTCTTGCCGCTTCTTGAATTTCAGGTGGCGTCGAAATATCACTTTCGTCACTTGAACTCATTTATATATAATAGATTAATTACTTAATTTAAATTGAATATAAAATATTTGACAAAACAACAAACAATTTCAACAAAATATTCTTCCCGCGCCAAGATCCATAGATAATACAACGTTATTTTTATGCCACCCGCCTGTCCGAATCGTATGTTACACGTTAGTTTTGTAACCAGGAATACGGATTAATGGGCGGGCCGGGCGTTACTGCGCTCATGACACTCTGTTACCGTGATTCGGAACTTTCCATTTACAAATTTCGTTCCATTTCTGAATTACACGTGTATAATGAGTTTCAGTACTAACCTTTACGGTCAGACGCAGGCAATTTTAGTATGAAAATCTTTACTTTTTAAATTATTACACGTTAGTAATGGATTTTCATACAAAAGTTGCCGGCGCGGTTAAGGTCTGTCCGGAAAGTCCGATTTAGCACGAAGAAGGTTGTCAAAATAATGTTCGAATTTCCAAGCATGTTTGAGAAAAAGAACTTTCTCTAAGAAACATGTGTCCGAATTTCGCCACAAAATTTTGGTCATCCCATACTAAATTGATCACGTGATCTCTTTGTTTTTTTTACATATTTGGCCATGTGTTCCTTACAGAAAGTTGTTTAGTTTCATGGACTGAACACATCCTCAAAATTTGGACGATGAATACAAAATGACCCGGTGTAATAGCTAGTTCAGGACTAAACATGGCCTGTAAATCACACCTCTACTCTAAAGTGAACTATAAATGGCGGCTTTGAAATTTCAATATTTATAAGTCTGTGTAGGTAAGTAAATAATAATGGGACTTTGTGGAGGCACTACGGTGAACTACAAATATCTCAATTTATCAATTTCGCATTTACTACCAAGTAGCGAGCATGTTGGGTGTTGGTAAACTTTTGTCAAAACTTTTCTACATGATAGATGCTCGAATTCTATCCTACAAAAAAGTTCGCTATCAGCGTAAGCTATAACAGACAAAGTTTTCCTAATATTCCTATACAACGTGTTACAAAAAAACCCTTAAATCCGAATATGGTAGATAGGGTAACGCATGCATACAACCCCGCAGTATCATCATAAAACAATATAACCGCCAATATTTTGAAAAAAAAATCACGGTTATCTGCATAGTGGCAACCCTAGACCTAAATTGTGTTTGCTTTTGCCCATTAATGGGATTGATTATAGAAAACAGTAGTCTGTTTGCGACTAGGGTTGTCACTCTGCAGTTTTTTATAAAAATACGGGATATTATGAAACACCTTGTATATCTTATCACAGAAGAAAAAGAAGTAAATGGCGTGCCATCCCCCCCACACTCGCTGTCAGTGGCGTCGCACTCCGCCACGTGGTTGACTCTAAGCTGGCAACCTCCACAGTTTTCACTGCCAGACGAAAAGCTGTCCTACACGTAAGTAAAAAGAATCATTTTTCACGACCTTGTTGTCTACACAATAAATGCATTCAAGTTCTCGAATCTCGAAAAATTTGATACCATACGATGCCCCGCAAGCTCTTGCATCTTTTGACACCACTGCCTTTTGTTTATCTTTATAAATTTCGGTAATATAGCCAAATCAGTAATCACACTCCTCACGAAAACGATGTAATAAATATTTTCAATGTTAGATCACAGGATTGCTAAACAACCAACAAATCTTATATACGTTAACAAAACAGACTATTATACACTGCTTTGGTTGATAAACACATTTTGACTTGCAACAAATTTTATCACTAAAAACTTAATTCAATGTATGTTATGATAAGATAATAAGTGAAAAGAAACTACCTAGTCGAAATCTCTACTTTGATGATATTGGGTTCGGTTAGCACAAAAATGTTTTACGGCAAGCTGGCAAAAATAAAATACTTTTCCATTATAAAATAGAGGTAATAATTTTCTTTGAAGTTTCAACAAGAACAATAAATTCTTCCTTCAGTATTTATCTTACTAAGGGCTGATTTTTCAATGCCCAGACAAAGCTTTATTCGTTTGATAACGTACCTATTATACCTATTACCAAATTGAAAATGTTTTTATGTTTATTTGTATTTCTTTTTTAATAATTTTTAATTTATAGAGTTCATAATTTAACTATCTGATTTCAGATTGAAAAATCAGCCCCTACTTTTTAAAATCCAAAAAAGGATTCTTCAATGTAAAATCTTATGCATAACAAAGAAAGAGGACATGTTTACTCCATCAAACTTAATTTACCTTTTCCATAAAAATGCAGATGTAATTCATCCCTCAAGAAAGCACACAGTCCCCACCTATAAGCGCCTTTACACCTTTCCACCATTACGTATAAAAAGGAGAAAATGAAATATAAAAATACCTTTTCCACCAGATTATACTACAAATCGCCGACCCAAGCGGGCCAGGGTAACGTGACGACCATCAACACGACTGTACCGGGCCACAGCCTAGAGAAACTCACGCCGAACACGCAGTATGTCATCTGGGTGAAGGCTCATGCAGAGAAGGGGGACTCGTTGCCATCTGAAACTCTGCTGGCCTGGACTGATCCCGCTTACCCCGCTTATGTTGAGGTATTCATTTATTTAGATTATTTTTTTTGCATCGTAAGGATTTGGCAACCCTGACACCTGTCTTTAAAATTTTATTGTAAATGTTAGTTATATCCTTCGCAATTGTTTTTTTTTTTGTTTTGAATTGATTACATTATTAATGTGTTACTAGTGAAAGAAAACGCGGCGGTTATCACTTTTTATAGATGTGAATTTTTTCTACCTATTAAAAAGTAATATTAAATTATATCCCAGAACTGCATGGTGTAGTTAAGATTTTAGTTTATTTTTTTCAATATTCGCATGTAAAAAATAACATTTGAAATACTTAAAGAACATGGCTTGAAAGAAAAAACAAATAAAAGAAATTTCTAAACTAAAACCCAACTACGGAAAAATTTTACTCTAAAAAATGCGGCTACGGTTATCCTTTTTTTATGTCTTTATTGTTTGAGGGCTTTTAATTTTAGTCTCATTATAACTTTATCTACCCACTAATAGAGTAACAGGATGGGTAGTGGGCCACTACCCATCTTGTTACTCTATACATTGCGAGTGTTCATTCTCATAATAGCAAACTAAAATATGCAAAAAGCTTTCCACCAGGCTGTTTAACATATAAAAACATCTGTGAACTACTCTTTTAATCTCGCGCGTTCACTTTGAAGACATCGATTCTACGGTAAAATTACAGGAACTGATAAAAAGATGCAAATGCCCCTTTTCATCTCAAAGAAGAAGGTAAAAACGCCTTCCTTAACTTCTTGGGGGTAAAAAACGTTGCGCCCTTTTTAAATGTTGCGAAGATTTCATAACTTGGCAACTTTCAAAGATTGCCTTTAATACGAAGTGTTGCCGTGAATAAAATTCTAATAAAAAGATACTTTTTTCGTTTATTTTAGCAGTCAGCCAACATTTGTTTGCTTGCAATTTACAGTTTGTTTTAAAATTGAACACTTCTGTTTGCTTAATTTAATTTTGTTGGGTTATTCTTTATCGTAATTTTAAATTAACTTTTTGCTTACGTTATCTTGCTTTAATAAAATTGTTTTGTGCTTAAAAAAAAAGACTACTTAAAGATATTGGCAAACAGTTTTTCTTTTATAAATACGTATGTATATTAATGGTAGATCTACAACAAAAATAAAATATTCGTTCTAAAATACTTACTTTGCTTGCAGTTTTAAGTTACCGTTAATTTAATAGTTTCATTATTATTTCAAACATCACAAATATACTTAGGTGCTCTCTATCGCCAAAAAATAACGCGCGCGGAAATAAATTCAAGCGCGTTTCCCACACCGATAAGGGGACTTGAACGGGACGGAAGCAGACTTTTGAGGTGAGAGGTGATGACTGGGAGGTATTTGTTTTATTTTTGGATGTTGTTGGAAGGTCGCAATAAGCAAAGTAAGGAACCGAAGCGAAGCAAGGGCGGGTCGCTAACCCTTACTAATATTATAAATCATCGTTAAATTTTACATACACGTTGTTAGTGGTATAGAGAAGGACATGATACCTTTCATCCCGAAAAAAGTGTTGTTCCTGAGGGATAGCAAATTTTTTTCCACGCAGATGAAGTAGCGGGCGGCCGCTAGTATCTTATATAAATAAATAACTTCAAAGGTTTCGTTTGTTGACAGCCTCCGACCGTCAACCCTGTCAACTTGGTGGTGGAAGGGTCCAGCATGACCATTCTGTGCATCGCTATGGGTACCCCAACACCCACCATTTCCCTCTATATTAGTGGTAAGTAATCATGTTGATTTTACAACTGAGAGCATAGGAATTTTGTTTTAAAATTTGCAATCATACGTATTTGGAGTTTTAGTACAAAACAAAACTGAATGAATGCGACAGTGAAAATGCAGGTTAAATTTGACCCAAAATCTATCGCAATCGCTTTCATTTGACAGATGAAAGATTTCCACGCCCAACGGAGGCAGAATATGCAGTTCGTATATTATATTAAGTCATCAATGTATTCTACCATATTCTGGGAAATAAATTATTATGATTATTATTATGATTATTATGATTATGAATGTGACACATTGCTACATTTCTTAAGTAAATTTTTATTTATGCCAAAGAGAAGTACTTATCAATGTTTCACAACCATCTGTCAAATGAAAGATATGCGAAAGATTTTGAAATTAGACAGTCAGTTAAACCAACTTAATTTAAAAAATGTGGTCACTGAGTTAGCATTGATGAATGTTTTGCAACTCGTACCTCTATATAAATTGTATTTTATAGAGCTTTTAAAAAGCGTTGAGGCGTTAACCAGTATTGTTGTATGGTCTGTGAGGCTAACATAAAATGTTTCCCCATTAGGTCGCCTAGTTCGACAAGACGTGACTCGACACATGGTGACAGTGATCCATAACGTGACGCGTGACATGGACGAGATCGCGTGCTACGCGGACAACGGCTACGGGACACCCATGCAGGCTGCTAGGAAGATCAACATATCTCGTGAGTATTCTTTGAAATCTTTGTCTAGTTATCAAAGACTTGACTACGTTGTGGTCGTGATTTATCACGTGACGCGTGCTACGTGGACAACTACTACAACAAACAATAAGATACCACTTAGCTTAAGTGTTTCATTGAGGGGGGTTTTCACCTCCGTCCCGAAGTAGCCCTAGTGCCCCCCGAAGAAAAATGTGTAGGTAGGCTCACTCCGCTCCCCCGAACCTCTTAATTGCCCCTCTGGAGATTTTTACTAGAGAGTTAAGGGTTAATTCAATGTTAAGAAGAGGCATGCAAAGGGTTAAAGAAGTTGCACTTCTTGTGCAACTGGAATGCGAGATAAGCTAAGACGAGATATAAGAATCTAATTAGTTTTTCAATCTAAAAACTTCTTAAACTTAAAACGCCAATACCCGCCAGTCCCCGTGATCACCACGGCACCAGCTGAAAAGGTGCCGAAACGTCAGGAAAAAAAAAATCAAACCAAATACCAACTAATTACCAAAGTTCTTTCAATAAAACCCCGCTAGTATCCGTTAATAAGTGTTTTAATTCATACTTGAACTCATTATCTTCCCTACAGATGTGCCTACGATCCAGGCCTCTGGTATAACCATGGCGGCGGCCGGAGACTCCGTGATCCTGGAGTGTCGTGTAGAGGCGCTTCCCAAGCCCACTATCGCCTTCTGGAGGGACCCCAACGGAAGGACCCCAGTCATTGATGGACCCAACTACACTATACAACTGCTTGCGGACCCTGACGTAAGTTTACTTTAAATGTAGCTGCGGATTACAATGGTATACTACAGCCCGGACACTTCATACAACCGCGCTATTATTAACAGATGACGTCAGATGACGTTTTTGTACACGTGCAACTGTGTGTGTAAGTCTAGGGCTGCCGTGCAGCTTGTACTGTATCAGTGGCGTTCAATTCATAATTCGAACTTTTTGGTAAATAAAGTTACGATTAGATAATTCCACCTATAAACAATGACTCTATTTAACACATCACCACCACCTTTTCTAGCCATTCTTCTTGCATCCAATTCCACCGCTCACCAATATATTTCATTTATTCTTTCAGATATTTTTCCAAAATTTTCATCAAGAGTATAATTACAACTTGGATCATAAACATATTGTTTTCTTCAACACACCTAACATTTGACCACCAAAATAAATAAAATTCTCCAAGCTTTGAAAAGTTGCTTGCAAAAATGTATTTTTCAAATTATGCAAACTCGATCAAAATCTCCGCTCTCAAAGTTTATTTTGTTCCTCATCTCGTAATATAATAACCATTCAAAAGTCAACGCAAAGCGAAATAAGTCCTGCTTTGAATATATTTAATAACAACGTTATTCGGGCAACATCTACATCTCATTAGATCATATTCAGACATCCGACTGACGCAATACCTCGGCACTGCAGATATTGTTATTTGATCAGGGATGTCTCTAATAATTTCAAAACGTTTTCATGGATCCAGAGGACCTTACAAATAAGCATCGCGATAAGCGTAGGATGTTTGTCCCACTCCATGGCACTATTGACTCACGAATAAGGTTCAACATCAGCCATTTTTAATGTCCCCACTTCTGGGGCACATGCCTTCCTTAGGATGGATAAGGAGGATGAGCCATAACCTACCACGCGGGCCCAATGCGGATTGGTGTGTGTTAACAACTGCAAATCCGAAGCACGGAGGAGCTCGAGATAATACATTTTTGGTCACCCATCCTATCACCGACCCTTGCGAAAGTTGCTTAACCTCCGCAATAGCTGGGCCAGGCGCTAAACCACTGCGCCATCAAGGTCCTTAAGTCCGAATAAGGTTAAGTATCAAGTAAATTGAACGACGAATTGCGTCCACCTATCGTGATTCTTTTTTGTAATAGACCCTCTGGAATGTCTCGTAGTAGTTAATTTCAAATGAATAAGTAATTTTAAAACATGTTTTGATAATATTATAGTTTTCTTATCCAAGAGCATCGTCTATTAAACCTACGTGTATAGAATTCAACTAGTTCAATATGTTTTATAAATAATTCACTTTTATTAGCTCTGCTTAGTAGGTAACAGATTTTTTTCCAAGTGACAACCCTGTGCTTAGCGTCCCCCTCGAATGGGATCATCTCTAATGCAATTGACCCAGATTTCACATTTCGATGTTAATTTTCATCTGTTTAATAGCCTTTGTTTTTCCATTTCCAATTGTTTCGGTTAGAAATTGACATCTTTCCATATTCGATAAGCATTTTGATTATATTGGTAGGTATAAAATGTACTTTAAAATTTGAAACTAAGGTAAACAGTTCGGTTCGATCCCCGTCAATTGGTAATGCGGTGGAACCTTGACACATTAACATCCACGTTGACGTGATCCGCAACTAAAAATGTCAAGAAACAAGAAAATTCTAATAGGTAATCTAATATTTTAATTTTTGAATTATTATTTTCAATAAGATAGGGTCTAGGTATATAAAAAAATTACAATTGTTTTTCGTTTTTAAGGTTAAAATCATGGCCGCCAAGCGCATTACCAATTGACAGGGATAGTATGTCTGCTCACATTTTCCTCAGATATGTTCAAATATTTCTTGTTCGCAACGCAATTTACGTTTGAGTTTCATTGTGAGAAACTCATTATAGTTCGATAGCTCACTCAAATCGCTTGGCTCTTTATTTTTAGAAATAAAAACTTGCTATTTATTAAATTTTACCGCCTCTGTAACTTAGTACATAAATCAATGAGAAGCAAACAAAGTAACCTACCAATGTATCTCCATTATTGGAGATACACTTTGTATACTATGCCAATACTATGCCAATACTCTCAGTTGTGACGATTTCGTACAGTTCTTTTATAACCAGCTTTATCTTATAGTCAATGAACACACCCCAAAAATCAAATCTCGTTCCTCTAGATATCCTATTTGGTTCTCTCCTGGGCTAAAAAGAACCTTAAAACAGAAAGTTAAGTACCATAACTTATACAAGCGCTTTGAGAATCCCAGGGACTTTGATACCTTCTCTATGTTTAGGGAGCGTGTCAAGACTATGATGGAGAAGTGCTTTAAACTTTACATTTCAAACATCGAGAAGGACCTAACGCTTAACATAAAATCTTTCTGGCGCTATACGAAAAGTAAAAGAAGTACTAACGCAGTGCCACACCGTATGTACTTGAATGACCGAACTGCCACTACAGGCGCAGATATCGTTAATCTTTTTGCTGATTTTTTTTCTTCTATCTATCAAAAAAGCTCATCAGCGCCATACACCCCTGATTTTCCGTCGCACAGTTTTGCTATAAGTCAGTTACAAATAAAAAGTGATTCCGTGCTAGCTAGGTTGAAAGATATTGATGTATCCAAGGGTGCCGGACCGGATGGCATTCCTCCGATACTTATACGCATGTGTGCCAAAGCACTTGTCCATCCATTAACATTAATATTTAACAAGTCTTTACAAGAGAGTACTTTCCCATCTCTATGGAAGATTGCAAAGATTACGCCCATTCACAAATCTGGAGACAGAAAAAATATTATGAACCACCGTCCTATTAGTATACTGAACTGCTTCGCAAAAATATTTGAGGCTCTTGTTTACCAGCATTTATACAACCACATCAGTCCTATACTTAGTCCGAGACAACACGGTTTTGTCCAAAGAAAGTCAACTAATACTAATCTCCTGAATTACACATCGTTTTTATGTGATGCCTTTGATAATGGGAAACAAGTCGATGCTATCTATACGGATTTTGCCAAGGCGTTCGATCGGGTTAGTCATTCGATATTGTTAGCTAAAGCAGAACACCTTGGTATCCATGGAAACCTGTTACGATGGCTTGCTTCGTACCTCATGAACCGTTCTCAACTTGTCTCGCTTAGTGGCTATGACTCTATTCCGTTTGTCCCCAGTTCAGGCGTCCCGCAAGGTTCAAACCTAGGGCCACTATTATTTTTATTGTTCATCAATGATCTTCTTACAATTATCAAAAGTGAATGCTTGGCCTTCGCCGATGACATCAAAATTTTTAACATAGTTGCAGAAATTGGTGACTGTGAGCTACTGCAGGTAAACCTAGACATTATTACTGGATGGTGCGAAGTCAATCAAATGTCCCTCAATACTGACAAGTGTCATGTAATATCTTTTACTAAAAAGAAAAATCCCTTGGATTATAATTATAATATCGGAGGTCAAACTCTCACTCGAGTGCAGGTTGTACGTGATCTAGGCGTATATTATGATGCATGTCTCTCATTTAGGCCCCACTATGATTATATATGTAGCAAAGCCAACCAAATGCTGTCGTTTATTCTTCGCCAAGCGAAACCATTTAAACATATTAAGTCGTGGATAATGTTATACGAAACTCTGGTGAGAAGTATTCTAGAGTATTGCTCTTCTGTATGGTCACCGATTTACAAAACTCATATCGACAGGATAGAAGCTATTCAACGCAGGTTCGTACGCACCTTATGCTCGAAGTGTGGATTGCGCAAAAAACTACACCAGTACACGGATCGTCTGAATAACTACAATATGGCCTCGCTTGAGAAACGCAGACGGATATCTGATTTGTGTGCACTTTATAAAATAGCCAATGGGTTATCTGACAGTGATCTTTTGAAAATGCTTAGGTTCAAGGTTCCGACTCGGTCTCCACGCATACAGCAGCTGTTCTATGTGCCCCCAACTAAAAACAATGTATCCAAAAATAGACCATTGTATAGAATGTGCCATTACTACAATGAGGTTTGCTCCGAATGTGATTTGTTTCAAAACAGTTTACCTACCAGTCTTTAAAAAAAATATGTTTACAGCCATTAAACCTGATTAGTTTATTATATCAAAATGTTGTACCTATTTTTAACCTCTTTTTAACTTTTTGCTTAATATTGTATTCTTTATTTAGATACTTTTAGATACTCATAACGTCTAGTATTAATTGCAGTTGTACGTAGCTAATGGCAAATGTTGAGTACGATTGTAACTGGGCACGGATATGCAATACTATTAAATTAATCACTGGCTTCCTATTTATATGTATCCTATCTGATGTCTGTAATTGTACCATATTCTAAAATAAAATAAAATAAAATAAATAATGAGCTCCAATGCACGTGAAAACAATTTCCTGAAAAGGAAATCATTTAGTCAAATTACGTCATGAGCAGCGTCTCAATGGGGTGGCGAAGGCAAAGTGAATTACAGATGGCGCTTAGTCTTTGGAACAATTGTCAGTTTGAGCTTATATTGTCTTGACTGTGTATTACGTGATTTTACTTTCTTAGATTGTATTTTTTTCGGTTTTGCGGACAAACAATGTATTCTATGCTAACTTTAGCTCATATAAAAGAAGAATTACGGAAAAGAAAAGCCAAAACAACAGGCAAGAAAGTTTATAGCAACTTACAAAAAATTGCTAACAAGCATTACATTTCTTTAAATTTCGTGTAGGATTTACAAGTAATCTTTTTATTTCAGATAAGAAGCATATGATTTAAATTTTAACAAAGCAACTGAGTGTGAATTTCCGTGTTTATAGTTGCCTGATGATGCCTTCTGTGCAATAGTAATTTCAGGTTTCTGTACTGGAATTTCTGTACCATCCAAAATTACACGAACCGTTTTATCATATTTATTTTATTATTCTAAGTTTCTTGAATGACTCTGGCATATAAAATTCTATTAATTCTCTGTTTGGCCCCAATATTGGGCTTATTCCATATTTGATATACCTATCAAATTCATCCAAGTTATAAATATGTTAGAAACTGCTGAGGTTGAAATATTAAAGAACAAAGCTGTTATAATTCAAATGTTGTTTTATTTTGGCGAAGCTTCATCAAATTCATGAAACATTCCTTTTGATTTATAATGTTTCTCAGGCTCAGCAAAGGAGAAAATCGAGGAAAAAGCATATTTTTTTTGATATTTTTTTGCCCAATATTTTTTTTGTTACTGGGAAATCGATGAACTCCAATATTTTACAAGTTACATGCATAACAATGCGGCATTTTCTCAGTATAAAATTAAAAAGTGCAATACTCCAAGAGATTCCCATATGTTTTGACAGTTTCTTTGAGGCGGCTCGGTACCAACGACAAGACGCCACCTATCGGGATAAAATTGCGCTTTTCCTCCCCATTCGTTTGATAAGTAGAGTTACATTTTGTACAGACAGGCTCCAATATATTACAACTGAAACCGCACCTGAAAATTGCTTTGTATTTCGAATAAATTTTTTTTTTTTTTTCAAATTACGTCATCAGCGTCGCGTCATGCCTCAATCTTCTGTCTCAATTAATCGTTTTCGAATTCGATTATCACGGCTCATTGTCATTCATAGAGTGTCTTGGGCTGCTCGCTATTCCACATTAATACCCATCATCTTACCACGATTCATTCTGTAGGTCAAAGTTTGTAATTGTTCCTTCTTGTTTACTTAAAGATACTCGGTGGTGATATTTACATATTTTAACGAGGTTATGACCAAATGTAATTAAAGTTATATAATACCAATGTAGGTGAATAAATAATGAAAAATATTAGAAAAAATCGGCTCACCCGTAGCAACTTAGACGGGATAGACCCGTAGCTACGGGTGAGCCGATTTTTTCTAATATTTTTCATTATTTATTCATCTTAATATAAAAATAGCATTGTGAATGCAAAAATCTAAAAGTTTACCAATGTAGGTGTCTAAAATCTGCTAATCTACAAGTACTCTATCTAGAAGTAGGTAATGTAGTAAATCAGTATGAAATCTCATTATATTAACTTCAAAAGAATAACCGATTATTGAATGAATGAATGAATGATTATTTATTTAGCTGTAATATAGGGAGACAACCGCTACAACATCCAAATGCAATACAACTATGCAAGCAAAATTGCTCAAAATTATACAGTACCTACACTATTAATTAATAATAATAATAAATGCTTGGACAATTTCACACAGCGCCATCTAGCCCCAAACTAAGCAAAGCTTGTAATATGGGTGCTAGACAACTGTTACTGATATACTACGTAAATACTTTTTAAATATATACTTATTATACATAGTAACACCCAGACCCGTCACAGAAATTAAAATTCGTCATTTCAATTTCTGCCCGGCCGGGAATCGAACCCGGGACCTCTGCGTGGTAGGCGGCATGTTGACCACTGCGCCACTCAGGTCGTCACAATTACGTCTCACGGTTGCGTAGTATTGATTTTCACCGCAATTTGATTTCGTCAGATATTATTATCCTTTACTAAACCAAAAGCTTCTTCTTCAGGAACAGACAAAGTACACGATGCGCCTGATCATCAAGAAGATATCTGAAGCGAGCGAAGGCGACTACTACTGTCACGCGGAGAATGCCTTCGGGAAGACTTTGCGGCCAGTGTCCGTGCGCCTGCGACCCTCCACTCCTCACCACAACGTCACCGAGTGCTGTGTACAGGTAATAATACTACCATCTTTATGGATGCTCTATGTGATGAGGAAGACTTTGCGGCCAGTGTCCGTGCGCCTGCGACCCTCCACTCCTCACCACAACGTCACCGAGTGCTGTGTACAGGTTAGATATACTACCTTCTTTGTGGATACTTTCATTCTAAATTTAAATTTGTCAGCTGCCACACCCCCTACTGTTCAACGTGAAGTAAAGTATTTATTAATTTATAAGTATCTGCTCAAAGAAAATCTGGAAGATGTATAATATAATAACGAAAAATAATTATAATCCTTGGAATATTTTATGTCCCCATTTTCTGTTAAATTTTCTTTGCTTTCAATTCAATTTTAAATAAAAAAGTTCTTAATAAACTTAATCTCTCACCATTTTCCTTGTTAGTCATATTTTCAATCAGTCATCAACATCAACCATTAATTAAATGTTGGTAAATAAAAAAATATAGAATACAATTTTGTTTTTCAACAAATACTTCGTAGACCTACGTCTCCTCAATAAATCTTAATGATTTATTAAGTAATTAAGTAGGTATAACATGTTATGATCCAAAATTTTCAACTAACTTAACAACGCTAAGGGCGCCTGACAACGGCTTCAAGTCAAGTACTTAGTCCTTTTGATAACTTCAGCATAGCTTAATTGAACAACTTAGAATAAAGTTGAAAGTTTCGGCTTTGAAGTTTAAAACAATAGCGAGATGTATTTCACACATGATGGAGTATCAGAAATCGTACGATAAGAACAAAGTTCAAAACCAAGTGGAATTTAATAACAATAAGATCAATGTTTTACAAATTACAGTTTTTAAATTAATCTAGAAAATATGTAAGGCAAACGACCGCAGCAAAAAGTAACTTTAAAGCGGAAAATGCTAACGTAAAATAAATACTATGCGTGAAACTACTTATTTTATACCTACATTGAGTTTCTCTAGATATATCTCTTGTTTTCTTAAGTAATTTCAGACTACTTGTACTATTATTTATTCTGTGCTCGTGGTAAATGTAGAACCGACCCTTCTCGCAATGTTAATTAGAAATAGGCCCGATGTTAGATTGTTATGCCTAAACGTACCAAACGATGCACAATGACAGCTTGACACTCCAGGCTTCTTCCAAGCCTAAGCCGAGCTTAAATATATTTTGGTTTATACCTTTGTAGAGTGTTTCGTTGGCATGAAACATAACCACCATTTTAGTAACTGAATCAACAGTGGTTTTCAAATTCAAATTAACTATTTTCTGTGTTAAAGACCCAATGTGATAATTTTCTATTCCATAACTTGTATTTGATAAAGGTAAAAGGATAATGTTAAAGTAAGCCTATGAACTAACCAACACAAATTTGGCACTGATAATTCTTACCATATTATCTGCGATAATTATCACATACATTATTCTGCGCCCACACATAGTTAGCCTATGAACCAACAAATTATTAAATATTCTTTTTTAGATTCAAATTTGCAAGTAAATGACAGTAAAAACAGAGTTAAATAGTTTACTAAAATGACTCCATTACTTTAATCTTTGAATAGCTAACACCACAAAATAGAGAGACTACCAGAAGTTAAGCTTAGTACTCACTACGCGCTCGAGCAACGCACAGACATAGATAGCTCTCACTGAACGACGACACTGCGTCATACTCTCAAACTGTTTTGAGCTTTTGTTTGGAAGGTGCTCGTTTTTCGAATAAGAATGTCAAATAAGCATAGACATCTCTCAAATTCACCAAAAATGCAGTAAAGCAATGCATAATTTTAATACCATATATCATTGTATGGAACGAGAAAATTGGTAGTAGGTAGTAGGTGGGGGTGGTAGTAAGGGGGTGGGAATGGGAAGTAGGTTATAAGGTCTGTGGCGGTTAGATATGCCGGTGAGTGTCAATGTTTCAAGCATTACATCTCAAAAACTATTAGACATACGGAGCTGAAATTTAGCTTTAATTGATTAAAATTTAATACACTTTCATAACGATGTTGGCAACTAATGTCAAAAGCCTATAGTTTTTGAATAAAACTGCAAAAACTGTTTTTTTTTGCAGTTTTTCACGTATAACGCAGCTAGCACATTTTTTTTTGCTTGCAAAACATAGTTTCACACTCTCCTAAGGGGTCCAAATAACACACCAAAAATGCAGGTATACATCGTATTTTGCGTTTTTAGAAAAAATATTTGTAAGATTTTACTGGCCTACATAGGTAGCAGAGATTCCGAGTTAAGAACTTCTTTAGTCTCTCTATTTTGTACTCACAATGGCCGATTGCACTAAACTTAAGAATCGCCTAAGTCTTTTCCTAACTACAACATGACCAAATGAAAAGGTTTCATAAACTTAGCCGTCATGTAGCTGTCATTCGCTAAGTTAACTTGGTCGAGTTGTAGTTAAGAAAAGACTTAGGCGATTCTTAAGTTTAGTGCTTTCACGCGTCTTACTAAGTTAGTGCCTAACTATAAGCTATAACAAAATCTTTTTTATCCAGGCGAATGTATCTTCCGCGTGCATTGACGCGTGCAACTTCAGGCTAGACATGGAGAACATAATGGACCGGCCAGAGTGCATGAACGATTTCGACAAGCTCATGAAGTGCGCCGCCGATGGATCAGGTGAGCCCAAATGTCGACCAACACCCCTATCCTTCCTATTAACAACTATTTTATTGATGTGAGTATCTCAGACTATTTGAGACAACTTTTGAAGAAGACAATCCAACTACTTGATCAAAGTCATGCAAAATAACAAGTTATTACTTGTTGTTGTATTATTTTTGAAGCGCTCATGGCGGAACTTTACAGGCTGATCGTACTTGATCACGTTTGTTAAGCAACGCTCAGTCCGGCTAGGTGTCGGATGGGTGACCGTTAAGTGGCATTACAACTGAGCGCTTCCGTACTTCGGAGAGCACGTTAAACCGTCGGTCCCGGCTGTTGTCATCTGATAACAGTCGTTAAGCCAAGTTAGAGGCCTTACAGGCGGCTTGATAAACTCTAACACCAGAGGTGGCCACTATTCCTCATTCGATAAGAAAGAAAGAAGTTGTATATTTATTGTCTTGTCATTAGTTCATTACTTAGTTTTCAATGTCAATGGCAATGTTTATTGCCATTGAAATACCAAGTAGATAGAACACTTCTTGTCCTTTGATATTCATTAGGTATCTGCATGTCACTATAAATTCTATCTTTTGGTGCCCATGCCCTGTAATCAACTCGTAGGGTTGTCTAACTATCACCTGTAACATGACAACATTGTCAGTATATTATGGTTGGACGAAACTTTTCCTGGGCACGTCGTACTATGCCTGCAGAGCTGATGGTGACATTTCCAACAACATTTTTCATCTTCATGTAGATCACCGAAGCTGCTGTGCTTCATGGGGCGTACCTCGCGCATGCCTGGAGCTGTGTCGCGGAGGCTCCGTGTCCCGCGCATGCGCGCTGCAGCACGCGCGGCGAGCGCTCGCCTGCTTCAGAGACTCCGGCGCACGCCTGCCTGGCCCACCAAGAAACTTGCGCGCACACCAAGCGCCGACAGCGCATTCTGTACTACTCAGGTAATTTGAACCTTCTCAAAGGACCTCAGTCTTTAGAACCTTCTCTTCTTTTGATAAAGGTCAAAATTTTACCCAAGACGAAAGCTCTTCAAAGAAGTTCAGCGATTAGAATAACGTGAGAACGAACACGAGCATTGTTGATAGGGCGACAGCTTTTAATCACGTTGTCAAAAATCAATATCTCTTCCAGCTGGGACCCACCGACCAAGAACCCGCAGACAGTATACCTGTACCGCGTGTTCTGGCGAGCATACGGAGACAAGGTGCCAGAGAAGCTGGACACGAGTGAGACGAGCGTGGTGCTCACCGGTCTGCAGGACGACAAGCGCTACGAGTGCGTCGTCAAGTCCGCTAATGACTTGGGTAAGTCTTACACTGGTTTTCATACTTTCTTTAAGGATGTGGGATATTTTGAAACAGTTCCAGTGACAGCACAAGATAGCAACATCCCTAAAAAAATATAAACAAACCAAAGGGATGTGTGTTTTAACAATCTTGGTAACAACTTATTTGTTATAATCATAATACATCTAATTGAGATGCAAAATTATAGCTGTCGGAAACTGAACTAAAGCTTACTCTGAAAACCGAACCACAATAACCAGACGACGATCGTATCGCCTCACTACATAGCTCAGGATCAAGATTCAAAATTTAATTAGTTGAACTACGAACATCTTCCGATTATCGCAATTATTTTATCGTAAGCTCTCTGATTTAATTAATTTTTACTCCTCACATCTAGGCACTTCATCGTTGAGTGAAGCGATAACCTTCACCACCATGGGTCAAGAGACCGGAGCAGCAGCGGCGCCGGTCTCCAGCAACGGCACCGCCTCAGCCGTGGGGCTGGCTATGGCCTGCATCTTAGTCGCAGCCATATTGCTCGCTGCTGGACTTTACTATAGGCATAGAAAGGTAGGCACCCAACTTTTGACTTCTTTATTCATTGATCTTCTCCTTCTTCAAGTGCCTCTCTATTACTGGAGGTTGGTCGTCAGCATAGAGAACTTTTCTCTGTCCTGTAGTTGATCGACGCTGGCTATACTCGTCCATTCTCTGATGTTACGCAACCACGATTTTCTCCATCTTCCAGCGATTCGTTTGCCTTCAATCTTCATTGATGATGACTGCAATTTGGTCTGGTTACGTTAAAATAATTTTTCCTTGCAGAATCTTCGACTGAAAGCCCAAGGCGGTGTGGCATTTGAAAACCCCAGCTACCTTAGGGAACCAAATCCAGATACTGTAGTTAATGTAAGTATACAATAATTACATTAGAATTTTCCACTTCTTATGTTCTTTTTTCTAAATTGTTGAAAATTCTCAAAACATTATTTGTTAAAAATACAATAAACTTCTCAATTCTATCAGCATTCTCTATCTAATATTATCAGGGTACGTTACCAAACGGAGGGTCCAATGGCACCAACGGCATCGCAAATGGCATCCCCAACGGTGTCCCCAACGGAGTGTCGAACAGCACAGCGTGGCGACAGGAGACGCTACAGAACCCGTCCACCGCCATCCCCGCCGCCAGGGAGGTGGACCCCTCGCTCTATGAGGAGCTGAAGCTCGGCCAGGACGGCGCGGGCTTCAAGAGACTAAAGCCATAGCCCGAGGTGAGAAATCTTAATGATTGATCAATCGTGTACTGTTTTTTTTCTAAACTTTTTATTTCAATATGTGCTTCACTAACTGTTACTAGGTAGTAGACTGATTCGCTAGATCTACCCCTGTATTACGACGTCTTCAAACTTGCCAGTTTTCTGAATGGCTATCAATGTGTCTCTTTTAATTACTATACAGCGAGAAAGAGATGTAACTAGAGCAATTCATAAACCTGGCAAGTTTAAAGAGATTGTAATTATTATTAATTTAAATCCCATTCAGTAGGTGGATCTGGCCGCCCCAGATTCACCTACTGAATGGGAAAGTAAGGATTTCTCCGCATTTGCGGTCTTGAGAAGTTTCCATTTTCATTTTAGAAATACGTTCGCTGCCGGACAGTAAGTAGCAGTTAGCTGATACATCCATCCACTGCCGTTTTAGTAGTTTTTGTCTCAATGTGTATATTGTTACAGGTGGCGCGTCGGTCCCCGCTCCGCTCGCCGCGACTGTCGTCGCCGCGGGTGGCGCCGCGCTACTGAGCGGCGGCGGGCCCGCGCGCGCTATTTGTACTCTCCCCTCCAGAGAGACGCAACATAACCTTGTCTCGCTCTCATCCACACAGTTCACATGAAAGATAAATACCAGAAATCGTGCCTACAGTACCTACATTCCAATTTAAAATTGGAGCGAGAGCGAAAACAGACCAAGACTTTTGAAAATATTTAGATTTGTGCATAATTGAACATTAATGTTAATAAATTCTGTGAATATTGTGACGACATGCGGCCATAGCGGAGTATAGGAAAGTTAAAGTATTTTAACTAAATATATTTTCAGTATCATACTAGATGTGATTTTAACCAAAAAAAGACCTCAACATACTTCTTATCATTTCGTGTAAATATTTCTCGAGACGATAGACGTAGTAACTTCGAAGTGGAAATTAATGTAAAAATTAGGAAATCCCCTAAAAATGTGCCTTCGAACAATTTATGAAGTAGGTAGTGATATACAATACATTAGTTATAGTGACCCTTGGCTTGTAAATACACTAACATTCCATTGTAAAGCTTTTTTTTGTACAGTCGGGACTATGACCCCTTAAGGCGCCGTGCTACCCACTACTAGCACCGGCAATACATTTATTTTTATTACTCGTAAACCAAGTCAATATTTAAAGAAAGATAAGGTCATCCCTCTTGAATTATCTTTACTACGCGTTCACTTCATCGTTGCCGCTACCTCCCGGCCCGCTTCTTCATACCGCGCCCCCGGCGTCGCCTGGGGAGCAGGGCTTTATAACGTTATCAATTAACAGTAAAAATAACATTACGTAACGTTATTTTCAATATGATACCTTGATAACGTTATTTTTTTTAACGATACCTAATAACATAACCTTAATATAACGTTAAATTAATGTCTATAACGTTAAAAATAACGTTATTTATAACGGTAATTTTAAAAATATTGCGTATTGTAGGTAGGTACCTCTACTACCTAGTACCTACCGCAGAGACTGATCACGTCAAGGCGGCGTCAACGTCAATTACACATTGCTTTTAAATATTTTTATACATTAACATAATAACGTTATCAAGGAACGAAAAAATAACGTTAAATTCTGTTTTACCGTTATTAATTTTACCGTTATTAATTTCCATTTTTAACGTTATTTTTTTTAACGTTACTAATTTTTAACGGTAATCGGTATTTTTTGCGGAATGATGAAGCGGGCCCGGAACGCGTAGTAAATTGTTAATAATTCTTTAATTTCGGTTAAAAGTGGCCAGCCCCCTTACTCAAATGGCAAACTTTCTATTTACTTTTAAAGCTTAAATATGAGCAATAGATGATTAAATCACTTATCGCAAACTTATGTAAATCACAGACTTCGATGTATTGTATGGAATTGTCAAACTTACGGCAAGTAATTTTATAGTTTACTTACTTCTTATTTTAAAGTTCTAAAAGTAAGCGTAGCGTTCAAACGAATAGAATGTTGGCCATTTGAGTACGGGGCTGGCCACTTTAAGCTAAAATGGATTTCAAAACTTACAGAGAGAAAGAAAACTATTGAAGAATTATAAAAAAAATATTAAGGGCATGATCTTAGCTTTTTTAATTATTGACTTGGTTTACGAATAATGAAAATAAATGTATTGGTGGCGCAAGTCGTAGGTAGTACGGGCCTTAACGTAATTTTAGTAATTTTTAAAATTTCCTTTTTCTTTATTTTTGATATTTTGTATTATCTGATATTTTAATAATTTCAAACCATGACTGTACCATGGAAAAAAGGTAATTATAAAATACTTTGAACTTATCTGAAGCATATCAGCTCAATACACGGTAGATTATCTGTCTCTTTCACATGAAAAATAATGATCTCATTAATGTGTGAAGGTATTTTATTAACAGCGAGTTGGCAACATTTTCAAGTCACCAATCGTGTAACTACATTTTTAGATAAGCGCCACCTTGCGTAATTTTACTTCCATCAACGCCATCTATGAAACAGAACAGTTAACATCTTGCGCTTGATTAAAAAAATACCCTCATTCTTCCCAATGTTACCGTTATTTTAAAATTTTTAACAAAATATTTGCTATGAAATAATATTTATTTCTCACTTTCTGAACAAAATGTATTTATTTTCACGTTGCGACAGTCGTATTATAATTGCTCAGATAATAATGATGTGATGATAGATTTCTTGTCCTATACTAATGGTATAATTATAATTTTAGATAAAGACGGATGTGATTAGATTTGTAAATAATATTGACGAAAAATAATAAAAAATACAAATGTTTGTCTGTGTTTTATTTAACAAATTGTGATATTTGTAGTGATAAATTGGCATAGGATATTATCGACTCTTAAAAAGATTAATGCTAGTTTTTTTTATTATTGACGACCATGATTTATGGCTTTTCTTTGAAATAAACTTAAAATCTACTAAACAGTACTTATTTCTTTTTAGGGTTCCGTACCTCAAAAGGAAAAAAACGGAACCCTTATAGGATCACTTTGTTGTCCGTCTGTCTATCTGTCAAGACTCTTTATCTCAGGAACGGGTGGAGGTATCGACACAGCGGCGGCACTCCCTGTATGTGTGAGCTTGGCGCCAGTCTGGCGGCGGCTACGTCACGTGCGTCACGACTTGTGATAGGGTTGGCTATTAGCATCATTACATATTAACGCAAGGAAATAATAAAACGAAAGTTTGATAAAGTAAATTTGTATTGAATTTAAATGCTAATACATTACAATTATATGGATCAATAGCTAATATGATTTCTTGATTTGCACCAATTTCAAAGTTTATTTTTCATTTGCCCGAATTTTTATTTTTATTAAAATACTCGTATCAACTTCTGCAATTACTTATACATTTCCAAGATTTCCACGGTACAGTTTTTAGGGATTACCGCTTTTATATTGGTATTAATTCTTTAGAATTATTTAGTTTAATTATCTTAATTAGTTTAATTAAGGTTTAATTCGTTTGGTTTTAGTTTAATTAATTAATAACTTAATGAATGTGTAATAAATTCTACTAATGCTTTTTCAAAAAGGAGCAGAAAATCCTTCTTTATTCTTATACATAATTATTGTAGCTACTTGAATTCAATAACATTTGAAGTACTTATTTATTTTATTTTTCTGTAATATAAAGCACTATGTTTCACTCGGAAGAAAGTGAAATTACCACATCACCCCTTAATGTACAAATAGTATTATTGAGAAATGCAATAATATGTACGGAAAGCAAATTACATTGCCTGAATGCTGAATGATTAAAGCCCTTGCATGCGGCTCGACACATATCACTTTAGTCTGTCGTTCTTGCCTGTAATGTTATGTACTATTGCGCGGTGCGAGCGAACTAGGCAAGCCTGATAGCGCGTGACTCCGCGGAGGAGATTCCTCGCCCCGATGGCGTCGTGGCACCCCCGCGCTCGCCCGGCGCACTCACACATAGCTGCGAGCACTTTTACAGCACCCATGCGCAAGTGTCGCTTCTTTTTACGTTAGTATATATTTTCTTTGGTATCGAGTTGAAATTAAAACCATTTACTCAAATCTCGGTCCCTTGAAGCAGTAAAAAAATCAAACTTCTAAGTTTAAGATGAATAAATAATGAAAAAATATTAGAAAAAATCGGCTCACCCGTAGCAACTCAGACGGGATGCTACGGGTGAGCCGATTTTTTCTAATATTTTTTCATTATTTATTCATCTTAATATAAAAATAGCATTGTGAATGCAAAAATCTAAAAGTTTAAAATTCTAAGTTTATGTAAAAAAGGCCCGTTAATGCAGCAAAAAACGCTTATTTCGCATCAAATTCATTGGTGTACTTCCCGTTGACAGAGAAATATGAAATTTGGCAATGACGTCGAGGGTATATTGTAATTAAATCATAAACTGTCTGTCCGTCGGTCTGTTAAAACCCTTTATCTCGAGAACGTGTGGAGGTATCGAGTTGAAATTAAAATGGTCCTTTGAAGCTGTGAATAAATCAAACTGTGAATATAACAATAAAAAAGATAGGGCTGTTTATGCCGCGATAAAACGCATAAGTATTTCTACACTCTCAAGGGAATCAAAATTCATAAAGTACCTACTTCCCGTCGATCTCGAACTATGAAATTTGCCAAGTTATATCATATTATACTACAAGTACAGAGAAAAATCTAAAAACTATAGATTTGTAATTAAATCATAAAAAATATAGTATTTTAAATACCAACTGTACGGAACCCTCGGTGGGCGAGTTCGACTCGCACTCGTCCAGTTTTTAAGTATTCTTTAAGGGTAGATCAATCAGAAAGTCTATATAAGTAATAAAGTTTCTAATGATAGTAGGTACGAAGGATTTTGAATACACGCCTCTGATAAATTCAGCTGAAAAGGCATTCCAGTTATAATTAATACCGTCTAACAACAGAACTAATGTAAAATTATTTAACCATCGAAAGTTATTTTCAGTTTGATTCAAACTCCATCCATTTATTATCAACTTTTACAAGGAAGAGAAGTTATAAATTACAAATCGTCATACCTACCTACCACCGCGGTGTAGCCGCTAATCAAAGTTGCTCGAAGTTGGTCCGTTATCTAGTCTTGATTATTTCCTCTGTGCTTGGGGAGCGGTCGCGCCGGGAAACAATACCAACTGTCGCGACATTCGTTTGTTTTTCCATTACTAGAGAGCTTAGAGCATCGCGGCTTCGTCCCGAAGCACAGAATGGGTGTGTAATGTATGACCTAAATTTACATGCACTAACGATCAGAGGATATAATAACATTTTATATAATTTCATTTGACATACCGATCATATAATATAACATACGGTTAATATAAATTCACTTGACCTAAATACATGTGATATAAAAATTATTTGACACAATAAACATTTGATCTAATTAACAGATGATATAAAGCACATTTCATATAACATTAATTTACTCTATTCAAAATTTGAAATAATTTTATTTGACCTATTATTTAAATGCTATAAAAAACAAGCATAGCCCAAAAATATGATTTCATTACTTTTATATTTTTATCTACACCCATGCTTTAAATCCTCCATAAAGGGTTCTGAAACAGTTAGTTTACTGCCAACATTACAGTATCGCTCCGCTGCGAGTGGTCAAAACACTAACCTAACCTAACCTACCTGATGCATTAAGTTTTTCTTTATAGCGGGGGGCCTGGGGCCAGCCCCTCTGCACCCCCAGGCAAACATTTTGTAAGCAAGCACCCAACATGCAAGCATGCAAGCAAGCATGCAGCAAGCCAGCAAGCATGTAGCATGCAAGCAAGCATGCAAGCAAGCATGCAAGCAGGCATGTAACATGCATGCACATTTATTTTTAGGTCAAATAAAAATTAGATGAAGTCAACGTTAGTGACATTGAAATTAGATTAACTGTTTTTATGGCAACCGAATCGCACCCAAAAAGACTGTGTTACACATAGAAATAGAATGTCAAAGAACAACAATGTCAATAAACAGGTGATCGGAAAACGAATGCATACGTTTTATATGAGATACGTAAAATATGACTTAGATTCATAAAATATGACTATATATGACAAAGGAAATTAATAAAATATGTTCCATACTGTTTTCTTTGTCGATAAACGAATAAATGTAGCGAAATTGGGTTTTAGAGAAATGAGTCGCAATATCTTATTTACCTGTGAAAACTGTGATTACTTGGATTATTTCCTTTTGTCACAACTCACTTAGAGCACTAGACACCATGGCTCCACGATACCTTTATTTTAAATTCTAATTAAGATTAAAAAATATTTTAAACAAACTGTGATTGCTCATTTGCTAGGCGGGACGCTAGGGGCTCTTACTGTAAAAAATGTTGGCACATGTCACTTGATCCTTTGTCTCTTTTTTACATAGACCGTGTCCGTATGATGTTAACTTCTCTTTTCCACGCTTTGTTGGTCTTCTTGAGCGCAGCGAAAATTTTTCTATGTCTATGGTGTTACATTTCACATGAAAGTATAGTAATTTGGATAGAGTAATAATCGCTAAGGCTCCTCCCTTCGGGACGAAGCCGTGATGCTCTAAGCTAGAGAGGGTTGCGTATATAAATGTTATGGGAAAAAAATCAAATATCTTTGATGGAAAATGCAACTTTTTCCGGGTTCGCCATTTGTTACTGTTTGCACCATTGTTTACAATAAAGCTACAGTTAAAATGAAAAATTGACTTGGCTTGTTTAGTTGTTTACTCAGTTTTTAAAGTACCTAGTCTAAACAGTATTCTAATCAATGCAAAATAAATTCTGACGATTACTTTTGAACTTTCTTGTGAAATAAAAGTAAGTACTTAAGTAAGTTATTTACTGATAGAAAGGAGAAGGTGAAAAATACTTTTTAATGTTTAAATATAATTTTCTACAACAAATCTTAAACTAATTATCCCTAAACTGTCTTGTCTGCTCTAAAACAAGCTACAAGACCCCAGAATCTCCTGGGAAATAAAATGCTGTAGCTAACAATTCATTATGCAAAGACAAAACCCGCGGAGAACCAGGATTCATCAAATTTATTCAGAACTAAGCTAAACCTAGCCTCGAGAGAAATTATTAATATCAGCCTAGGATTAACTGTTATTTACTTAGGCTTTGTAATTTTGGTACACTTACAATTTATGCACCGTAATTTTTTGTCGTTTTAATCCCCTTAGCTTCTACCAATGAAACTATGTAAACATTTTTGCCAAGGTAATTGACACGGGTGACACTTTAACACTTTTACATGGGTCGAAAAACAACAAAAAATTTGGTCCTCCCATATTATTGGAACTAGACCGCGAAAACAATTGTATTAGTATGGAAAGGTAATTTAAATGGCCTTAAAGCGTCAATATTTTTTATTGAAGGAAGATGATCTTCAAAATATTCTTTTAGTTAGATAATTTATAGGTGATGTGATGATATTTATAATTCAAATATCTTTCTTTCTTGTCGAATGAGGATTAGTGGCCACCTCTGGTGTTAGAGTTCATCAAGCCGCCTGTAAGGCCTCTCTAACTATCAGAGGGCCTTAAGTGCGAGTTGATGTTTTCACTTGTCACTATCGAAAACTATCGTTTTCTCTCTTGCACTCGCATTGACTATGAGCAGCATATCCGATAGTTTTCGATAGTGAAAAGTGAAAACATCAACTCGCACTAAGCCCTCTGACTGACTATAAGCACAGAATACATAATAGTACAAAGTTATAAGCAAAAAACAGCTTTACAGCGATTGCCAAAACCTCTATTTATCATTAAACCATTGAGACTTACGTTGAATCACTAATATGCGTTAACTTTGCTCTCGATAGCTCCGATTGTCATTCGAATTTCCATCTGTTTGGCTCCTAGGTATTTCCCATTAAGGTGACTATACCCCTCAATTTCTCAATTCAGAAAACCGGCTTTTCCAACAAATAATAAACATATTTTTTTCTCAGCCATGTTGTGGTTTTAGGGTATATACTAATTTTCGGGCTTGTATGCATATATACCTATACCTTTCCACAATATTCGGCTTTATAAGGCTATTTCCAAACGCCCTGTATTACAAAATGTCCCAAAACCTTGCCACACGTAAGTAAACATTGAAGATAGGAAATTGTACTGAAAGGAAACTTCATTTTATTAAAAAAAAAAACATTTCTTTAAACCGCTTACGATACTATACAAATTGATAAGTATTATTTAAATTTTGAATGTTAAATTTCATGGTCTTTCTTTTATTTACGATGCTGTGTTACTAAAAAAATATCTTGATGAGTAACCCTTTCGACCAGTATCGTAAATTGGTGGGTTCGATTCCTGGATAAAGTAGGTGATTTTTCAAAAATCTTTGAATGCACTTCCAATCATTTTTAAAATTAAAATAAAGTCTTCTTTTAGTAAAATTTCCTAACTTCAATATTTAAGGTACTTTCCCCTCATGTGGCAAAATTGGGACACCCTGTATACTGTGGCTACACCAACGATACGAGATCACTTTGTGCAATTTGGCACGCCACCGGCCACGCCGCCGGCTGCGGCACATTGCCTGCAAATTGTGCGGCCTCACGGGACTCAAAGGAACACGCAATTCGATGCCGATTGCACCCTGATTTCAGTCTATTATTGGCTTCTATTTGTAAAGGTTTCAAATCAAATTGAACAAAGCAACCGTCAATATAAAACGCGTTATATAAACACGTTTTTAAAACGGACTAAAAATTTAGAATAATGTCCCACGTAAAGATTTATAACCCTATACAGAAGTTTTGAACCTAAGTACGTGGGGCGCATTTTGTATGACAATTGTCTTTTGCATGTGCCCTACGTCTTCCGGCTTCATCATCAGACCATCTATGGTATGATGATGAGGTCCACCTCATCTCCTGTCAGAGTACTTGTCAAGACGATTGTAACGAGCCCAAACTCGATGGGGTTGTATGGTTTTATTATAGAGTTACCTTCTTCCGGCTCCATCAACAGATCAGCTCAATGACACCATACTATTGCATTGCCTTCCAGTTCTGACCTATGTTTAAAGCTTCAAGTGTCTAGCTTATTGGAAAGCTAGTATAAAATCATTTGCTTTTAAGGACAAAGAAGCAGAAACTAATAAAAAGCAACCTAATAAAAACGTGTTAAAATACTTAGTAACAGAAAGGTTTCAAAATCGGTGCCATTGTCAGTTTATGTATGTCCTAATAATAATGTCACAGTTACAAAAACCTGATAACAGCTATTCTAAAAGGCTAAAAAGTTACGTAAGTGTTTATGGTAGCTGTTAAACATTTTTACAATTTTTTTTTAAAACAAGTAATTTTTTTGGTCGCTTCACTTGGTCAGAGTAAAGAAATTTACATTCATAGGATTTTTCTGCAATTATTTACTTTCGCCAATTTCATAAAATGAAGCACTAGAAAAAATCTAACGCTACATTTTTCAGATTTAAGACATAGTCACTTAGGCAATATAAGTTGCGAGTGATGAATTATAGCACTTAGCTATGAAACGTGACCACTCAACGGAATGCGAAGTCATATAAATATTATAGTGCATTCGGAATCTATAGCGAGGAATGGAGTTACTTACAAATTCCTACTCGAAATTATA
This sequence comes from Agriphila tristella, assembly GCA_928269145.1. NCBI lineage: Eukaryota > Metazoa > Arthropoda > Insecta > Lepidoptera > Crambidae > Agriphila > Agriphila tristella. The sequence continues at coordinate 23,128,487 of OV743442.1, forward strand.
TTAAAAGCAATGTGTACAGAATAATTTCGCTTCTTAAATACCGCAAACTATGGGATATATTTTTATGATATTGCATATCGAATTGTTGAGCTAATATTGATTACATAATCATCTCCTTACAAAGGACGTCAAAAGTAACAACCAAGTTTAGACACATTTTCACTATGACTGGACTAAACTTAAACCTAGCTAAAAACTTATGTTGACACCATAGACATAGAAAAATTTTCGCTGCGCTCAAGAAGACCTACAAAGCGTGGAAAAGAGAAGTTAACATTATACCTTGAGCGTAGCGAAAAATTTTCTAAGTCTATGCATTATACGGACAAACATTAGAAAAAAAAATTTCAGGTCAGTGGCACACGGTCTGTGAAAAAGAGACAAAGAATCAAGTGACAATGTGCCAACATTTTTTACAGTAAGAGCCCCTAGCGTCCCGCCTTGCAAATGAGCAATCACAGTTTGTTTAAAATATTTGCTAATCCTTATTAGGTATCGTGGAGCCATGGTGTCTTGTGCTCTAAGTAATTGTGATGTGATAAAAAGAAACAATCCAAGTAAGTAATCACACTTTTCAAAGGTAGATAAGATTTTGCCACATTTCACTAAAATCAAATTTCGCTACATTTATTCGTTTATCGACGAAGAAAACAGTATGGAACATTTAGTTTATTAATTTCCTTTGCCATATTTCATGTATGTAAGTCATATTTTACGTATCTCATCTACATTCGTTTTTTGGCATTCTATTCTTTTTGTTAAAAGGGAGATAGAAATGGCAATAGTTTTGTACCCGCGTTTTAGATGGAAAAACGTTTCAGGGGTGAGTATGGGGACAGTTTTACCTATGACCAGCCATATAGAGTATCAAACGACGTGTGAAAAAATTGGCAGTAAGAAATTATGAGTAGAAATAAATAAACGAAGAGAAATTTTTTTTTCTGCACAGAACAAGAAAATTGTTCTGTTGTCCACCATCATACCATTATCGCGTAGCTCAGTAGCCAGTGTGTAGCATCGTCGCCCCGATGGAGCGCGCTATGAACTTTCGTGGTGTGCTACGTGGTTTAATGCTCTGTGCTACGACCGTGCGATGTCCATGTCTACCGGTTTATCTATATAGATGCATCATCGCCCGCCCGGATGGAGCGCGCTACAAACTTTCGTAGTGTGCTACGTGGCTTAATACTCTAAGGCTACGTGCTACGACCGTGCGATGTCCATGTCTACCGGTTTAACTATATAGATGCATCATCGCCCGCCTGGATGGAGCGCGCTATTAACTTTCGTAGTTTGCTACGTGGTTTAATGCTCTAAGGCTACGTGCTACGACCGTGCGATGTCCATGTCTACCGGTTTATCTATACAAGGTGTATTTGTAACCACTCTTCAAATTTTAAGGATGTGTTCAGTCCATGAAACTGAACAACTTTCTCTAAGAATTATGGGGTCAAATATGAAAAAAAAATCCTACTTAATATTATAAATGTGAAAGTTTGTGGGTTTGGATGTTTGTTCCTCAATCACGCAAAAACTACTGAACGGATTTGGTTGAAATTTGGCACACAGATAGTAGATAGCCTAGATTAAAACATAGGATACTTTTTATTCCGATATTCCCACGGGAAGGGGAACCACGCGGGTGAAGCCGCGGGCAGCCGCTAGTATTTTCATACAAATCAAAGTGGTTACGTGATCAGCTTAATATGGGATGACCAACATTTTTTGGCGTATTTCGACACATGTTTCATGGAGAAAGTTGTTCAGTTTCATGGACTGAACACAACCTTAAAATTTAGAGAGTGGTTACAAATACTTACAACTTGTATAAATGCATCATGGCCCGCCCGGATGGAGCGCGCTACGAACTTTCGTAGTGTGCTACGCGGTTTACTGCTCTGGGCTACGTGCTACGACCGTGCGATGTCCATGTCTACCTGTTTATCTATATAGATGCATCATCGCCCGCCCGGATGGAGTGCGCTACAAACTTTCGTAGTGCGCTACAATCTTTCGTAGTGTGCTACGTGGTTTAATGCTCTAAGGCTACGTTCTATGACCGTGCTATGTCCATGTCTACCGGTTTATCTATATAGATGCATCATCGCCCGCCCGGATGGAGCGCGCTACAAACTTTCGTAGTGTGCTACGTGGTTTAATGCTCTAAGGCTACGTGCTACGACCGTGTTATGTCCATGTCTACCAATTTATCTATATAAATGCATCATGGCCCGCCCGGATGGAGCGCGCTATAAACTTTCGTAGTTTGCTACGTGGTTTAATGCTCTAAGGCTACGTGCTATGACCGTGCGATGTCCATCCATATCTAACGGTTTATCTATATAGATGCATCATCGCCCGCCCGGATGGAGCGCGCTACAAACTTTCGTAGTGTGCTACGTGGTTGAATGCTCTAAGACTACGTGCTACGACCGTGCGATGTCCATGTCTACCGGTTTATCTATATAGATGCATCATCGCCCGCCCGGATGGAGCGCGCTACAAACTTTCGTAGTGTGCTACGTGGTTTAATGCTCTAAGGCTACGTGCTATGACCGTGCGATGTCCATCCATGTCTACCGGTTTATCTATATAGATGCATCATCGCCCGCCCGGATGGAGCGCGCTACAAACTTTCGTAGTGTGCTACGTGGCTTAATGCTCTAAGGCTACGTGCTACGATTGTGCGATGTCCATGTCTACCGGCTTATCTATATAGATGCATCATCGCCCGCCCGGATGGAGCGCGCTACAAACTTTCGTAGTGTGCTGCGTGGCTTAATGCTCTAAGGCTACGTGCTACGATTGTGCGATGTCCATGTCTACCGGTTTATTCATATAGATCTTTTTTTTCGTGATAAAACCATACACGAGAACTTTTAATTCAAATAATGTATATTTTGAAGTGGCACTTTATTTATTATTTTAGGCATTAATAGCTTATACAATAAATTGAATACCTTATAGACTAACATACCATACATAATAAAACAATTTTCTTTATCACGTATTGATGGCGACGTGTTGCGCAACGCAGAGCTTGGTAAAGCTAGGGTTTCCTAGGATGACGGTGCCGTCATATTACGGCCGTAATTTAGCGGCGTAGAACGTTCTCTATGTAAACAATACGGTGCGGTTTCTGACGTTACGGTGACGCCGTATTGTTTACGCACTTACACAACATTCGACGCCGCTATATTACGGTCGTAATATGACGGCACCGCTAACTTAGGAAACCCTAGCTTAACCGGGTGCGGAATCTACGGAACAGGACACCCTACGGCCAAAAATCTTCATTCATGAAGGATTAAGAATTAATAAATAATTATTCTCACTTAATATTTATCTTATTTTTTACACGTCACTAACTCTTTATTTATATGCCAATAATCTGGTATTATGTTGTAAACCCATACACAATCACCCATAACTAAGCTAAATTGTCAAATCACATAGCTAGCAATACTTTTACACGTCACAGGGATCCTTATAACGCCTAATCAATCAGTAATATCACGTGCGATCCCCCGGGTACCCTCGCCGGGTAGCAAGGGTCGGCCACTTGAGCAGTCAGCAGAAACGCGGCAGGTCAGCTCTGGAGCAGCGTAAGGCAAATATGCTGAGGCTGATCTCTGGCGCGGACTCAGTTCCGAAATATTTGGGCACCCTTTTATAAACTAACAGCTAGTAGTATTAGTAGTATTAATACTATGTTTACTAATAATTATAAATGCGAAATTCCGTTTGATTGGTTTGTTACGCCTATCATCATAAAATTTTGCATACACCTTGTCAGGGGTACAGAGAAGGACATAAGGTAACATTTATACCGAAAAAAACTATTGTTCCCGAGCTTTCCATGCAGACGAAGTCGCGGGCAGCCACTAGTCTTTTATAAACTACCTAACTAATCTAAATATTAATACTAAGATTAGTTAGTTTTTAAATGATAGCTAAATACTTCGTTTAAACGACGGAACGAAAAATCTTGATTTCTACGTCTCGCAGTTAATATAGAATCCAAAAAAAACGCAGAGGATATCCATGCAGAATGTAATTAAAATTCACTTGAAATATACAGGTTGATATTTTTCTCGTGATTTAGGCTTAATAATATTTTTTTTCCTTTTGTTTAGTTGATAAATTGTACTTGTATAAAAGAAGCTTTTGGGAGCTGTAAGCCCCTTCTTACACGGCGCTACTGAAACCTGTCGAAACCGGTTAGTAATTATAGTTACAAACTAGTTTGTGACAAAGATTCGTACACGGCACTACCAAATTTATTTGAAACCTACACGAAACGCGGGGTGTGTGTTGTTTCGGGATATTATTGAAATGGCTAGCAATTCGAGCGATGAGGAGTTATTACTTCTATACTACATCAGACTGCATCCCACTTTACTCCAAGCTTTCTCGGTCACATCCCAACGCGAATACTCTTTTAATGTGTAATTACACAGACACATATGCTTTTCCACTTCTTGGACAAATATATTTATCTAATATATTTAATATTATTTAATAATAATAATAAATATATTAGTATATTTACTAATGGTCATTAATTTTCACTGAACCGCAGCATAGTTTCCAGTTTCCATTAGTAATCAGTCGACGCGCGACAGCATGACCGGTCGCTGGGTGATTAGTTACTGACGCGTTCCAAACCAGTTTGTGATTGGTAGCGTCGTGTACGAACCGCCATTCAAATACTAGTGCTGTGACATTTTAGTAACTAGTTGGTGATTAGAGTTTGAAACTAGTTTATTTTGAGTAGCGCCATGTAAGAAGGGCCTAAGTAACTGATTATTTACTTAATTTCAGGATAATTATTAACAATCATCTAAAAAGTTTAGTCCTTAAATGCTTGAAAAATTACAGTTTGAATAATGGATAATTCGTACCTAACTTTCTTTATCAACTTTTTCTTCTTTTTTCAACAAATAAAGTACCAAGTCAGTGCCTGCTTTACACCTATTTACTGATATTACACAAATACCTACTGATACGACTTACAAAGCTGTTTTGATATTGGAAGTAGGTAATACTTGTAATATGATGTTGCTTATTTTTTAGGGTTCCGTACCCAAAGGGTAAAAACGGGACCCTATTGCTAAAACTCCACTGTCCGTCCGTCTGTCTGTCTGTCACCAGGCTGTATCTCATGAACCGTGACAGCTAGACAGTTAAAATTTTCACAGATGATGTATTTCTGTTGCCGTTATAAGAACAAATACTAAAAACAGAATAAAATAAATATTTGAGTGGGGCTCCCATACAACAAACGTGTTTTTTTTGCCGTTTTTTGGTACGGAACCTTTCGTGCGCGAGTCCAACTTGCACTTGGCCGGTTTTTTATAACCTAACAAACTTATTAGCACCTTTACACAAAAAATTAAATGCTGAAAATTTAACAATGGATTTTAATTTCCGTAAGGCTTGTTATTTTGTTATCATTTTTGTTATCATCTTTTAATGTGGTACATCTACATGTGGTAGCTTGTCAATAGCTTTTACTTATATATGTTTGTTGTTATCTGTATGTTTATCCAAAAACTATAAATAAATAAATAAAAATTATACCTACTTACGGAACGTGAGAATGTTTCGAAAAATGATGTCATAAAACTTTTCTATTGTAGACAGTTTTTTTTTCTTGTTAACAATTCTCCTTCAACCCTCTCCTAAAACATTAAGCTCCGTTCCCTTACTTTCCAAGTCAAACATCACGTCGATTGGCAAGAACTTAAAGGTTCGCCCGTAATCTTTTGAGCAAATTCTTATTGAAATTTTATCCTTTAACAATTTTCTTTCAGGCACCGCTCAATCAAAGATTGTTCGCTTAAGCTTCGTTTCATTCGAACAAGTGGCTAAAAAGTTTATCATTTAAAAGTCAGGACAAAGGTATTTGGCGATTGGGTAGTAACTGAGTTTGTTGCTTTATTTTTCTTGTAACTTAACACAAATAAATTATGATTTAAGGCGATTCCCTGTCCGAAAGTGGCGCCCTTAGAGGTTTTTATTTAATAAGTTGTTAATAGAAAAGGATTTAAGGTGGTTCGATGAGCTCAGTAGCGCCACCATTGGAAATAACATTTACGTTTTATCAAGGGCTTAAAAAGTTTTAGTTATTTTGCGCAAATAAAAGAGTAAAGTGCAATATTTAAATATTTTTCATGGCCTCAAATATAAGCAATAAGTTATGAATGTCGATATTCCTAAATGTGGCCACTTTTAAAATAAAAATATTTAAATATTGCACTTTACTCTTCTATTTGCGCAAAATTATCAAAACTTTTAATCTAAGCCTTTGATAAAACGTAATTGATTTATTTCCATTGGTGGCGCTACTGAGCTCATTGAACCACCTTAAATAGAACTTTTCGTCAAATTTTTAGGGCTCACAGTCTAGTATATTTAGATAGACCTCGCAGTCATTCGTAGAAGTAGATAGCAAATGTGTGTAAAAACGGCCACTTTTAGCAATTTTGCTATCTACTTTTAGTAGTGTCTACGAGGGAATGTAATGATACTGTCTAAAAATACTAAACTATGGGCTCTAAAATTCCACGAGAGGTTTTATTAAAATTGTGTATTAGAATTACGAAACATTCAATAAAATTCACCGCGGCCCCACTTTCGGTTAGGAAAGCGCCTTAACGAGGTTTAACTGTAAAAGCTTTATCATTATTATCCTCTTTCGTTCGTAAACATAATTTGAGACCCAGCTGCGTCTACCGATTGAAAATTTGACATAGATGATGATAAATTGTTTGTTACTAATGAGCTTTAAATACTCAAACTTGAACTCAATTATCAAGTCAATAAAATCGAAAAAACATTGATAAACCACAATCTGTATAAAAGGTTATAATTAATTTTATTGTTTTGGTAGAGCAATTTTATTTTGTTAGTTTAATTTGGACTAATAAAAACTGAAACAAACTGAAAAAAACTGAAACAACAATTTATTGTTTTGCAGACAGCGGAAAACTATTAGGTAGTAGTTTTAGTAATATTTTTTATAGGTTTCTCATTCATAAATTATGTTACTCAGATTTTCAACTGTTTTATTGACTTTTGTAATAAATGCATAGGTCTCACACTTAAAAATAAAATTTGCGACAATATTTGTAATAAAGTTGAGTAATGAAATAAAACAATTTTTAACGGATACTAGTGCGGTTTTATTAAAAGTACTTTCAATAAAACCCCGCTAGTATCCGTTAAAAAATGTTTTATTTCATGTCTAGTGAGCGCGTAAGCTTGAGAAGTGAATAAGTTGATTAATATAAAATATGACATTTCGATCAGCTGTTAAAAAAAACTATTATTATTTGTATAAAAGTAATGGAATACTTGGAATATAAGTGGATTCTTGAAATTGATTGCTTAATTCGTTATAAATTCATATTTATTAAAAATTCATTCATAAATGCCAAGGCGTCCGTTTCTATTAATTGTTACTTACTTTGACGTCAATCAAAATTTTAATAATAACTTTCACTTTACATTTCTGTATAATTTCTCACAATATTTGTAAAACTTAATAAAATGAAATCCATGAGATGCAGTAGAGTTGCAGACACTTAAAAATTATTACGTTATTCAATTTCAAGCTCACAATGGAGAATTACATTCAGAAAAAAACAACGACGGAGACCAGGGGTATTATTAAATAGTTCCATTAAATTCGTATAATGTCCGTATAGCTCGTATATTACAGCAGTTCGTATATCTCGTGTACAGTGTATCGGCTAGAAGCCTAGAAACGAAAGCTTTCACTGTAATCTCGCTAATTGACAGTGCCCGCCATTGTTAAGGGAAACCTTCTTAGGTATTTCTTTGTTAAAGCTGTAGCCAGTGAGCTTACATCCGGTATAACATGTGTATTTTGAGCTACAATTATTAAATACATTTCACTTTTGGTTATCAGTAGACTAAATGCACTTCAACGCCAACTATACCCAATAAACAGGTTTATTTGTAAAACACCAACAAATTACTAACGTCATAAACAACAACATTTTTTCTACGGCATTTCCAAAAACAGAGAAAAATATCCGACTTTCCATAAAAATGTCCAAACAGCTGACTAGTTTTCTATGAAAAAAAAAAATGATTTTCTTGTTTTCGGAAAATTCGTAGAACATAAATGTTGTTGTTCATGATGTTAGTAATCTTCTTCTGTGTTGGTCTTTTACAAATAACCCTGTATTTACATTGATATAGATTTCTATTAGATATACTGTACTAAATATAGCTCGTGTGCTACGGAAATAGATCGGAACAAACGACACGTTTTTCGTAGGATATTCTTTATTTTTTTTTTATTTCCACATAATTTAAATGATACCCAACCCAATACACATCATCAATAATTATCACATAAAATAAAACTAATTAGAAAAAATGAATAAATTAATAATTCTGTAATATTCGTATACCTACTGGAAATCTGGAAATGTTTTGACGTTTTCCTAATCCATATTAGCCTATTATAGTCAAGTCATACTGACTTTCTGTTTATAATAGTGAGGAAATCCCAAAAATAATTTCCATTTATATGAACAACAATTAAGTAATGTGATACTTGCATATACAGATACATAATTTTATTTATATCTATCCATTATTTCTAAGCAATCATTGGGGAAAAGGATATAGGTTTATTAACTTTGCAATTAATAATGTACTTCACGTAAAGTAAATCTATAGAAACAATCTTGACTCTAAACTATTCAAAGTCAATTTAATAAATTGCGGTAATTGTAATGTATTTAAAATTTTATTGATATGGCTCAATTAACTGTAAACATCAAAGGTTTTATTGAACAATTTGAATGAAATGGCTACCAAACTATATTTAGTAAGACAATATAAAGCTGATACCATGAATAAAGCGGGACGTTATACACAGGAATATTATAAAAAATATTTAAGGAACCCTAATTTATTTCAAAAAAATCCGTGTCCAAACAATCAAAAAAGTAAAAACCAAAGCTTATAATCTGTAATACTATTTCAACTGCAATCTTAGAATAATTACACCTAGAAGCCGTGTCCTTTTATGCAAAGTGAGGCAACTTATACTGAGCCAAAATGGCTCAGTTCTCAGATTTATATCCTTTATACGTTACCTAATCGTAACTTAAATCCAGTAATATAATAATTAATCTCTTTAAGGTAGGGAAATTGAAACTGTTTTGTACTTATTAGGTATGATTATGTAAAAATGGACAATAAAAATCTGAAAACGGCGCCATTTTGGCTGTTTTAGTTGCCTCACTTTTGACAGCGCGCTTTGTAGAGAATTATCGTTCTAGGTGTAATTATTCTAAGACCGCAATTATTTCAAGCATAAGCAAGACTTAAGTAAGATTTTTTTAACATCTCATCACACCTAAAATACAAATGCTATTTTAAACTATAAATTAACTTTTGGTCTTAATAGTTAGGTAAAAAATACGCGGCGAATAGATTACTTCGAAAGTTGTGTGTGACAATATGGAAATACCACAGCACTAGCCACTATTTAAGTAGGTACAAAGTTTTATGAACGATGTTTATCGCTACGCAAACAACAAAGCCACGAGTTTACGTACATTTGACAGAAAACTACCTATTTCAAATGTGATCACTGCGTTTTTTAATATCACATTGGCAGCAGGTAGGTACCCACATACGGTGTATTTTCTCTTTAGTAGTTTTTCTTTGTAGAAAAAGTCTGTTGAAAAATCTCATCTCGTGCATTAATTTTTTTTATGGAAAATAGGTAAATACTTCGATCGTTGAGATGTCTAAGGGCTAGTTCCACATGATTTTGACGTACAGTCAGCAGCATATCAAGCTATATAAAACTGTCAAAAATCTATAATGAATTTTAAACCTTTAACTGCTCGATTTAAAGTTTAAAAAATATTGAAGAACTTTGACACATTGTGGAAGCCCAACATGCCGTTGACCATACCATTGCATATTATCTGGCAGATAGTTTCGTATAAATAGTCAATTTTTATTTAAACTAAATGCTATCCGGCAAATGTGAAACAAAGTCTAAAGTTTCTAAAACACTTTTTTAGAAAAAGAAAAGGAATAGGAACGCATTGGTTTCCACAGAGTTTGCCTCCATTTTTATAAATGAAACACTTTAATCCCCATTGCAATGTTTGTTTTTCTACATGGTTTTCCCATACAAGGTTTGCGAAGCTACGGCAAAAACGGCTTTCCAAAAAGAGCATCGTTGAATTGAATCTTTTTATCTAACTTCCAACTCTTTTTCTCCGAGTATACAGTATGTGGAAAGACTGGCGTAAGTTTGGGCTGGAGTACTGCGATCTTCCGACCATGATCTGGAACGTCTCCTTCATGCTAAGGGTGCTCACCCTCAACATCGACTCCAGGAATAAAAAAAGTAAGTTCTTTTCTACTTTATAAAGTAAGTTCTTTTAATACTGGGACGCCACGGTGATGTCATCGCCGGCTACGTATCCAAACAATTCGTATTGAAATGTATGGCAGTTAACTCACTTGGCTACGGTCGGTCTGGCGACACTTCGCTAAATTCGGAAGCGTAGCCACGACCGACGGGCTCCTCCGTGGAGACTGGATACTCCGGCGACTCTGGCTGTGTTTATATTTTGTGTGAAAACAATTGAGTTTCGATACAGAACGAATGAACTCGGTGTCCGTTCCCAATAACTATTGCTAATAGGATCCTACATCGCTAGTTTCAGTGTTAATTCCGAATATAATAATTGTCGCATTGCAAAGCATTCGCTAGTGTTTCCTCTTGCCCACAAATCTTAGTTGATAGTAAAATCAATAATGGACACCCATCCTAATGCCGTCTGAGAGCTTGCACTAGAGTCAGTAGCCACTGGCTACTTATTTGGCAACCTCATTTGAATACGTTGGGTAACCAGGGGGCCTACTCAAATGGCCACTTACTACAATTAACGCTAGTAGAATAGAAAGACAATGTATGGGATTGACATATGTCACGTGATCAATTTTTTTTTTTTAATATCTTCTTCCCGTCAGTTGGGAAAGGCAAAGGCAGAGCCATACAGCCATTGTCTTATTTAAAATAATTTCAACTACAAGAATTCCAGCCTCTAGATTTCATTTTTCTGTAATTGAGTTTTGTAAGGCCAAAGCCACTTCTTTAATTATTATTTTCTCCTCACGTGATCAAGCGTAACGAATTTGTTGATTCGTACTCAAATGTACAATGTTTCTATTTGATCAAATAAAACTATAATCTTACCTTAAATTAAACAAATAGTCGTCCATCGGATGCCTGTGACTGTTTTACACACATAACATTGCATTATTGTTAATTTAAAACCATAAGTAATCCAAAATCAAGTCAAATCATATTGCATAAAAATATTTCTAAGCGTTTCTCTATACAAAATCCTACGCTTAAACGATATCGACACTAATTTGGTACTCAAAAGTACATTAACATCACAAACGCTTGTTCCATTCTACAAACACAGAATACATAGAACTAAAACACCGATAGTCTCGTCTCATTACTTTGGGTGCATTCTAACAGACTATTCGCTGAGTCATCGATCATTTTTCAGAATCGACTAGCATGGAAAAAATAAAATTCGTCCTAGTTATTTTCAGCCCCTGATTTTTTCAGCACGCATTAATGTACTGCACATACGAGATGACGATCATATTATACTGCCATTTCTTTCCATGGTTAAAATGTACTTTATGGTGATCAATGCATTGAGATAAATATACAAGAGAAGCACTTACCGCGCCAAGTTGAGGACACTTCGGATATGTCAGCTGACATATGTAAAGATTATGTCAAGCCAGTCCTCAGTGGGAGGCCTACAGAGAAACAGCTCTTCAAAATGCGTAGTGAAAGAGTGCGCTTCGAGGTCAAAAAAACTTATCACATCAAAGAGAATTACTTTTTACGCGATAATTTATTATTTTTGTATTACTATTAACGTTAAAAACGCAAAAAAAGAAATAAAATAAATCATACCATAATTTAGGTTCAGTGCTACCGCTAAAAACATCGTTTTAGTTTTCCCATTTTTGGGGAGAATTAGTGATTAATGGATAGGTGTACTCCGCTACCTCTGATGTTACATACACTTCTGTTATATCATAAATTATAATGTTTTGGTAAATTATGTTTTCGTTTATAATCACATTTGTGCTATTTTTACAATAACTTTTTAAATCATAGAAAAAAATACCCGGCATTTTAAACTAGAATTTAAGTCAAATTGAAAGCAAAGGAACCTTTTTGCCGCGCGTTGCTTGGTATTGTGTGCCACAGACACAAATTCTTTGTGCCACAGAGCACTGGGTGATCCATCAGTATTTAATCAGGGGCACAGAATAATGATACTACCAGTATTCTAACTCGAGCCTGTCCTTGAAATACGTAACTTGAGCCGCGCGGTACGTCAACATACGATAGGGCTGCCTGCATCTATGTACAAAACTAGAAACAAACTCAAGTAGGTAGATGAAATAAAGTTAACAGTACCTATCTTCACCTACTTGAATTTGTCTCTAATTTCGTGATTGTATGTTATATTTTAGAAATAAAGATGATAGCGTGTTAGGTTGCCTAATAATTCAAAAGGTTATCATTTTGCTTTTAAATTATATTTTGTCATATACAATTTATAATATGGTTTGATATTTTGGTAATAAGCAAATACAATAAGAGATCTGTAATTATTAACACTTAAGCCGCCGCGTAGATCACCGGTGACTTACGCTTAAAAATTGTTTTATAATTTTATTTTCCCCCAAAGAAAGTTCTAACCTTTTTTGATATTGTAGGTATATGAAATCTGAAATTTTCAAGAAACGTTTTTCTTATTGTTAATTTATTTTTAGTTTTTAATTCATGAATTGTATAAAACACTAGCGGCTGCCCGCGACTTCGTCTGCGTGGAAAGTTTTTTTGCTTTACCTCGGGAAAAGTACTTTTTTTCGGGATGAAATGATGTACCCTATGTCCTTCTCTGGACCCCTGACAACATGTAATGCAAAATTTCATGATGATCGGTTCAGTAGTTAAGACGTGAAGGCGTAACAAACAAACAAGCGGACTTTGGCATTTATTATATTAGTAAGGACTAGCGGCCGCCCGCGACTTCGTCTGCGTGGTTAGTTTTTTTGCTATCCCTCGGGAACAACTCTTTTTTCGGGATGAAAAGTACCCTATATTCTTTTCTGTACCCTTGACAACGTGTATGAAAAATTTCATGATGATCGGCTCAGTAGTTAAGACGTGAAGACGTAACAAACAAACAAACTATAATTGTAAATCATTGTGCATCATTGACTTTGAACTAGATTTAATTATGATGACGCAGATGCTATAGATACTCGTCTGACGTTAATAATGTAACACATTATCATTCTTTTTACCGTTTGGTTTATTTAAACTCTTATGGTTTATTTTAAACAGCACAATATACTCCATAGTTGCAATTCGCCATCGTGATCACAAAATACGAAACCACCGTTCGTTCGTCACTGCGGCGCATTCGCGACTGTACCAGCCCGAGAGCAGCCCGAACTCGAGGCGCATAGGTGTGGCTCGCATTTCGGCCGTTAGTACTAAGTTAGAATACTGGTAGTATCATTATTCTGTGTCAGGGGCCTATTTCATACGACAACCCCAAATTTCATGGGTCAAATTCTAAAATTTACCCTGTCTTATTTTGATCAGTAAAAAAATATATTAGTTTTGCATGAATTAATGATTATGGGGGTAGGGGGGTAAAGTGGGAGGGAGAAACTATGCTTCAGTGGCGCTCCCACTCCGCGGAAGTACATAGTTATAGAGATTTATATTATGCATTTGAAATTTCAACTAACAAGTTCAGTCGTGATTATCTCGGAAACTATAAACTTCCGCTGGGGAGGAGTTGGACAGGGGAGGTCACTTTCATCCCCCCTTCCCCCCAAACTACAACCCGAAATTCCATGGCCCATATTCTAAAGTTTACTCTGTCTTCTTTTGATCTGTAAAAATATATTAGTTTTGCATGAATTAATGATTATGGGGGGTAGAGGGGTAAAGTAGGGGGGGGGGAAACTACCCTCCAGTGGCGTTCCCACTCTGCGAAAGTACATAGTTATAGAGATATATGCATTTGGAATATCAACTAACAACTTCAATCGTAAATATCTCGGAAACTATGAACTTCCACTGGGAAGGAGTTGGACAGAGGAGGTTTCTTTCATCCCCCCTTCCTACCCCCCAAACCACAACCCCAAATTCCATGGCTCATATTCCAAAGTTAACCTTCTTATTTTGATCAGTTAACATTTTAGAAATAGCTTTACATGAATTTAAGGATATGTGGGGATAGCGGGTAAGGGGGGAAAAAGATACCCTCCAGTGGCACTCTCACTCTGCGGAAATGCATAGTTATTGGATATACGCATTTGAAATTTCATTAAAGCTTACCACAGTACACACACTTCCACGGAGAGGGAGTGCCACTGGAGGGTAGCTTATCCCCCACCTTACCCCCCCTATCCCTCATAATCATTAATTCGTTCAAAACTAATATATTATTTAACTGATTAAAAAGAAGACAGGGTAAACTTTAGAATATGGGCCATGGAATTTAGGGTTGTGGTCTGGGGGGGAAGAAGGGGGGTTGAAAGTGACCTCCCCTGTCTAACTCCTCCCCAGTGGAAGTTCATAGTTTCCGAGATAATCACGATTGAAGTTGTTAGTTGAAATTTCAAATGCATATATCTGTATAACTTTGTACTTCCGCGGAGTGGGAGCGCCACTGGATGGTAGTTTTTCCCCTCCCCCCCAATTTACCCCTCTAAATCTGAAATCGGCCCTCAAACATAAAAGTTAGCCGTCATCTTGGATATTTTAATATTTTCAACATTGCGTTGTTATTTTCGTGTCAAAATAGTACCCAAAAACCGAGTTTCATTGAAATCGGCCCCCAAACATGAAAGTTAGCCGCTATCTTGGATTTTTTAATATTTCAACATTTTCGTGTTAAGATAGTAACAAATACCGAATTTTACCTTAATCGGCCCTCAAACAAAAAAAGTTGGCCGCCATCTTGAAATTTTTATATTTTCAACATAGCTTTACTGTTTTCATGTCAAAATAGTACTAAGAACCGAGTTTCATCGAAATCGGACCACAAACAAAAAGTTGGCCGTCATATAGCTTTTGTTATAAAATACTTTCATTCTATAGCCAAATTTTTCTTGTTTTCATTGATTATTTTGGGGTAAAATTTCACATAGGAGGCAACACAATTTTCTAAAAAAAAAATGCATGTTGATATCGCGGTCTTTGTCTAATTTTGTTGTGGTATTTGTCTAATCTTGGCGACGGTATTGTTTTTGGGACGTGTGTGAGTGAGTCAGATATATGTTTACTTAAAAATGTTTAGTGGTTTCAAACATGGGCGCCGCCAGGATTTCTGTCAGGGGGGTGCATCCATCTCATCTGTGTCTGTACACTTTACTATACTTACCTACAATATATTAGGTACTAGTGTATGTAAGATTATGCCTATCCTTGATACACTGCGCACCCCTAATAGACAGTACAATAACTTGAAACAAGGCTTCATTCCGTTATGAGTCTAGAAGCAAATCGTATTACTTTTTAACACGTTTTTATTAGGTTGCTTTCGCGTTTGTTTGTTTGCTTGTGTGTTTCTCCACAAAGTTTGCGAACGTTTTTATCCTAGCTTTCCGATGAGCTAGAGACTTGAAACTTTAAACATAGGTCAGAACTGGAAGGCAATGCAATATTATGGTGTCATTGAGCTGATCTGATGATGAAGCCGGAAGAAGGCCACAGGAACTCTACACCGTCATTTTGTAGTCGTTTTAATTAACTTAAGGGAGTGTTCTACTAATGAAAATAATCATTTTTGCCAAAGAAACATGGGTCAAAAAACGACAAAAATTTTTGACATTCCCATACAAATACAATGTTTTAGCTGTCTAGTCAGTATGGGAGGACCAAAATTTTTTGTCGTTTTTTGACCCATGTTTCTTGGGCAAAAATGTTTATTTTCATTGGTACAACACACCCTTAAGTTAATTAAAACGACTACAAAATGACGGTGTATGATGAAACCAAACCACACAACCCCATCGTGTTTGGGCTCGTTAGCATCGTCTTGACGAGTACTCTAATGGGAGACGAGGTCCAGGGTCTGATGATGAAGCCGAAAGGCCATGCCATAGGAACTCAATATTGAAACCGTGCAACCCCATCAAATTTGGGCTCGTTTGAATCGTCTTGACGAGTTCTTTGCTGGGAAATAGTTTCCAGGGTCTGATGATGGAGCCGGAAGAAGGCCACTGGGACTCTGTAATAAAACCATGCAACCCCATCGAGTTTGGGCTCGTTTGAATCGTCTTGACGAGTGATCCGATAGGAGATGGTATATTTTTAGTCTTAGCTCGTTAACTAAAAAGCAGAAAATAAAAATTTACTGAAAAAAAACTTTTTTAAAAACACTTTTTTAAAACGGACTAAATTATTACAAAAAAATCGGACTAAAAACATTAAAACGGACTAGTACAAACAGACTAAAAAGTAAAAAAATATTTTTTTCTGTAAATATTTATAACCCGTAAATATTATATTTTAATAAAGAAATTTTAAATCTAAAAACGTGGGGCGCATGCTAAAGACAATATGGATGATAAATTTTACAAAATGCGCCCCACGTTTTTATAAATATTTGCAGAAAAAAATTTTTTACTTTTTAATCTATTTTTTGGTAACCGATGTTTTCTTATTAATTCGACCCCGCTGAATCCGCACGGGCGGCGGCGAGAGAGGGGCGCGCGCTATTGGTCGCAACAAGAGCACATGCGCGAACTTATCCCCACTCCGTCGAAAAAATTTCAAGATATATGCTTCGTACTATAATTTTTTATCAGCTTTTTACTAGGTTTCTGTTATTGGTAGAACAGGTCCAAGAACCTGGTAGAAAACAAGGTTATTGAAAAATTTGGACAGCAACCTCGACACCTCAAGGTTTTATTCAATAAGTGGTTAAAGCAAAAAAAACTTTTTTGTGGATTTTTCATAGCCAGGGGGGTGCAAGCGCACCCCCTTGCACCCCCCTCCCGGCGCCCATGGTTTCAAAGCTCCGTCCTACACTGTTAAAAAGTTACACGCTTTTTGTGGCGCGTGGAAGTGAGGTTTGCTTCTCTTGTATATTTATCTCGATGGATCAATGACTCAGCGATTATTCTGTTGGAATGCACCTAATGTCAATTGTTTGCTTACTACGTGGTGATTATTTCCTCTGTGTTGTGTAAAAATTTTAATGTGTTTATTACTAAACTAATTAATTAGAATAGTATAGTACCTACCTAATTTTCTTTATAATAATCAGCAATCATATGCCATGGATACCTATAATAATAAATAAGATATATTTACTTAGTAAGTAAGTAAGAACTTTATATTACTTACATCAAAATACCACACTTAAGACTTATCGTATGGACTTATCAATCATAACTTAAATTTATTTCAGTTCAAGATACCTACAATACTTACGGAATATAATTGGCAAGAAAACATGACTCTCTTTTCTGACCAAAGGATGAAACAAACAAAAAAGTGATCAAGAATGCTGGTAAATAATAAGTATATAATTATAATGTTACAGCTAATACCCGAAGTGCGGCTAAAACTAGGTGTAGCCGATAGGCCTATCTATACCCAGCAGTGGGTGTCGTGCGGCTGATATGATGATGATGATTTTTTTTAACAGATAATACAAATAACTTTCTTCATACCCCAAACTACACATAGGCTGCACATAGTTTTAGCCAGCTATTCGGGTACTTCGGGTATTAGCCGTAACATTATATACTGACTACTTATTAGATCAAAATACCGCTATGGTTTTTAATAAGTCTTTTATTTACCTAAATTGTTATTAACCCAATCTTATTGAATTTCAGATACATACAATTCAATAGGTATATTGACATTGCAGAATATAATACACAAGTACCTTTTAAATTGGCTAGAAAAGATGTTGGAAAAACTAACCCTTGGACACCGAACGTGCCCGATGGTGCACAGGAACAAACGCTGAAGCTATTGAACAAAATTATAGTACCTAATGAATATTTTGCTCCAAGCGACAAACAAGATTATGAAACTTTAGGTACTGTAATAATAAAATAAAAAGGAGCATGATGGAAAAGTTCTGGCTGTACTGTACTTTGTGCTTTAAAATCATATACCTAATTGTATTGGTTTATATATAATTATAAAATAAAATATTGACTACCTACCTCTAACCTTTCATTTTGTGTACTATCTGTCACATCTACAAAACAAAAAAAAAATTCAACAATATGTTGTTGTTTTGCATTATCAAAATAATAGGGTAGTTATAAGGTGTTAGATTAAAACAAATTTAAATTTAAATCAAAGAAAACATTTACTTTTTGAACTTAAAAGTAAAAAAATAATAATAACAAAGCAACCACATCCTTACTAATAATATTATAAATGAGAAAGTCCGTTTGTTTGTTTAGAGGTGTAACAAACAATTGTTACAATCATCATGAAATTTTACATAGGTACATGTTGTCAGGGGTACAGAGAAGGACATAGGGTCCTTTCATCCTTAACAAAGTTCCCAAGGGATAGCAAAAAAAACTTTTCACGCAGACAAAGTACTGAGGCCCATGATTTTGTTAGATACCATCTTGTATCAGTAGTTGAATCAGTCTTGCTTGGCTTATTGTAACTAGTATATCTTACAAACAGGCCTTCTTCTAAGTGTCACCTGTAAAAAAAGTAGGTATTTATTTATTTAAGTTAACATTATATTAAAACAATTACCTACTATTTTTATTCTATTTTTATTTTTTCACTCATTAAAGAGGTAAATTTATGACTATGTGATTATTATTAGTGAATTAGAATTAGCGAATATTAATTACCAAGTAACATTCCTGACATGTCAGGAATTTAAGTCATCTATCAGGAAAACAGGGATAAAAACTGTAGTTGTCAGGGATGTACTGATAACTGTAGCAGTAAAAACTTAATGAAAACACATAATTTGTAAATTACTTGGTGTGAAAAGATTATTAAATGTCAACTAAATTAAGAATGTAGATGTAGATTTACAAGAAATTTCCTGAAAAGTCAGGGAAAAAGTCAGGAAATCTCATTATTAGATCTGGAAACCATAGCCAACCATGCAACTTAAACATAAAGATTATGTGTTATTGAAGCCTTATGTCTGTTTGTCTGCATTTAACTTCCAAATATGTGTCGGGGGACCACTACTCAACTCACCAAGCCAACCCGCACTGAATTATAGCATGTCAGGCTATAGTCTATGGTGGTGAAGTTAACTATATGTTATGTATAATATCAAGTTTAACACTTACCATCACTCGGCCAGCTGCCGAGCTGACCTCTTTTTTGATACATGCTTTATAGCTTTTACTTTTAATTTATTATTTTTTAATTGTTGTTCCTTTTTTATACATGTGTAATAGGTATAGGTACAACATAGAAGTCTTTGAGTTATGACATATTTTTCTTATGTTTTATACACTATTTTGTTTGCCATTGTATCAAATTATCAATGCTTTCTCTGTGTTGTATTTGTGATAAAATACATTAGTACAAAGCTTCGCTCACTTATTACACAGCCCATTAGCTTGCCACAGTTTCAGAAATCATCACTATAATTTCACTTTACACTTCTTCTTTATCTTCTTATAATATAGGTAGTGCAAATTTTATTTTGAACGAAAATTCAAGAAGAAATTATCACAACCTGAAACAATAAAAAGTACTTAATTGAAAATTTGAAATCATTACATAGCTCAACTAATACTTCATTTCCATGCTACATGAAAGATAAATGTTAATTATAAGGGAATCATATTTTATTGTGATTACCGACTAAAGAAAGGGAAACTAATGAAAAAAGATTTTACATAATTAGGTATTGTACCTACGAGTAACTGGAACTAATTTATACTTACGAAATGACAACCTTCAGGCATTGGCAGGAAGGGAGACCAGCCTGATACCCACCCCAGAAAAATACCAGCTATAATACTTTTCTATTGCCTTTCAAAACTCCAACACGGCTCTAGTCAAGCACCCTAGACGTTAGTACTATTATATATTCTGTGACCCTAGGCTTTGCCCCAGAACTAGAGGCCCTGCCCCACTGGAAATAATCTTTAGATACGCCAATGCCTTCAGGCTTTTGTAAAGAAGAATACTCTTCAAAATACCTACTGCATAATTTATCAATTAATTCTAAGTACTTACTGATGATTAGGGATTTTAATTCCAAGGCCCCACGCCTTAAGTGGCCTGCTTCAGTGCTTCTTACACAGATCACTATTATGATTTATCTTCTCCATTAGTTTTATTGGCAGGAATCACAGGAAACACAAAAACCCTTTTCAAAATTGAAAATAAGACACGTGTCGTACGACTATTTGTTTCTTTCTACAGGGTATGGGCGTTCGCTTCGATTTAGTACGATTGCTGGCTATCGTCGGCAAATCTACATGTCAAAATAGCCATTTGAGTACCATTTCTTTCTGTCGGAGCTAGCGTAACGTTAAACACAGATCATACAGTATAATACAAGAGGGGCACACTTGGAACAACGTAAACGGTCGAAACAAAAGTAGCGTCATCTCTGAATCTTAAGCATCAACTTTCACAACAAAGTCTTCAAGTTTGCCAAAAAACTATATTAAATTAATTATTATATTAAAAATATGAAAATGAAAATCGTTTTTGAGTTTGGTCATGGTGCGAATTACAATAATAATGATAAAATTCGACACCCGAATTAATGACCCAGTCCAGTAGCGTAGCGGATTACCACCACCTCTGTTTATTTACATGACATTACTACCAAGGTAATGGTACAGTCAGTGGCACGAATCATGAATATTTATCGACGGAGTGGGGATAAGTTTGCGCATGTGCTCTTGTGAGCGACCAATAGTGCGTGCCCCTCTCCCGCCGCCTGCGCCCCTCTCACCGCAACGCATACCCAGAATACGCGTTCCCCGCAATCCCCACTCAATTTCATGATTCGTGCCACTGACTGTATCTATCAGTATTCCAATTTCAACAATACTCGGTACACGAACAGTCGCGAATGCGCCGCAGTGACGAACGTAATATACCTACGAACTAATTATTGATTGAAATACAAGTACTTACTTACTATGGTAAATTGCAGATTGTGCTGTTTGTATTATATTTATTATTTTATTACTCCAGCCTGCCTAGCATGACCGATTTATATCGCGTGATATAGCATTTTATCGACACTCAACTGTCAAATTTCTTTGTCTTTTTGACAGTTCAACGTGATAAAACGCTACATCACGCGATATAAATCGGTCATGCTAGACAGGCAGAGATGTCATGTTTAAATACCCGGAGTCCAAAAAATAAGATTTAGTATACTTTTATTAAAATATTTTTTTTTACTATAGGTATTGCCTACTAAGTACGGCTCGAAGGATTTGAAAATAATTTGTTTCTCTCTTTAATATATAGGTATTTAGCTTTTTCAGTTTTTTGTTTTTACTGTTAGTTTTGTTAACCTAGGTACCTACCTACCTATTTCATTTTCGCTATAATATTATGGATTATAAAATATTACGCAGGTTATACGCAATTACAAAACTAGAAAGATACGAAAGTAGGTACTTAGCTGAAATTAAAATACTGTAGCCGGGTGTATCGTGCGACAAAAAGGTCTCAATTTAAGGTTGCCATCTGTACTTTATTTCGGGGTTATTGTACTCTCTACTTTATGAGGAAAATAAAGTAGGTACGTGAAAATACTTTCTTCTTCTTCTTTTTTCTGATGTGGCAATCACTCCTTTTTACGTCAGGGTGAGATTCCCCAACGAAGAATACTTCTGCCAGTTTCGGGTGTAGGAGGGGGAAGGATAGGTTTGGAGTTGGGCATAGGTCGTACGAAAATATATATTTAATAAAGTTGGATAAATAGATAATATAGGTAGGAAGGGTTATAAATAGATATTATGGTGAGATAAAAACTTAATCAGACATCTTACATAAACTCTATTAGATAAAGACAGGATAGAGGACAAGTTATAGGGAAGAGGAGCTTTGTATTTTAGAAGGATGTCATAAAAGGACAAAGAATTATAGAGGGGGCACTGGAATAGGATATGTAGGATATTACCTTCGTCAAGACCGCATTCACAGAGCGAGGAGTCTCGAACGCGTAGTTTAGCAAGATGGGATGGGGAGCAGCAATGACCAAAACGTAAACGGGAAAGAGTAGATGTAAGTTTTTTGTCAAAGCGTAGTTTTGAGAACCAAGGTTTCAATGTTATATTAGACTGATTTTCTCGATAAAATTTGCCTTTGTGCTGAGTCGACTCCTCCCAATCACGACACCAGCTGTTTTCCAATAAATCCCTAGGAAGAGAGGCCAAGTCCTGTGAGAAAATACGTTGCGAAGAAGAGTCACCTTGTCTGGCTGCCAATTTGGCTAAGTAATCAGCAGCTTCGTTACCCTCAATACCCGCGTGACCGGGAATCCAAGCTAAAGTAATAAGTAAATTTAAACTAGCACATTCTTTCAACAGAGATTTTACTTCTAACACTAGGGGACTTATTGAATTACTGTAAAATGGACACGATAGTAAAGATTGCAAAAAACTCAAAGAATCCGAGAATATGAAAGCTTTAGCAATTCTGTGACACATAATAAACTTTATGCATTCCAAAATTGCAAACCCTTCTCCACTGTAATTTGAAGTTAGACTTGAATATTGAAAAAGTTTAAAAAATCCATTTGACTGTCTTAAGAAAACGGCACCTACATTATCAGTATTGTATGAATTAGCAGATTTAGAGGAATCAGTAAAGAATATTTCACTATCTGAAACATTTTCATTGATATAGGTTAAGAGTTTAGAATTAGGATCTTTCGTGTGTTTATCTATACCAATTGAAAGTAAAACATTGGGAATGAAAGTAAGACAGGGGTAATCGAAGGAAAACAAAGGGTGAGTGGAAAATTTGGATATAATGTTACTCGAGCTAAGATTATTGGCTTCTCTCAAACTGTTGACTAAATATGGAACAGTTTTTTTTCCGGGAATAAGTTGATTTAATTCCTCTAATCTTGGGATTAGGGGGTGGGAATTTAGTTGAGATAATTTAAACAGGTATCTATTTGATAAATATTGCCTTCTTAAATCTAATGGAGGATCTGCACTTTCTACTTGTAACGCGTTTGTAGGAGTACTTTTCATTGCACCGATAACAATACGCAAACATCTAAATTGAATTGAATCTAATTTTTTTGCAGCAGCTTTACTTAAGGGAGACAAAGTGAATGATCCATAATCCAAAATGCTCCTAATTAAGGCATTATAAACTAACTTTAGCGTGAAGGGATGAGAACCCCACCAAACACCAGAGAGAGCTCTTAAAATATTAATATTTTTTTCACATTTATTTACTACATAATCAATGTGCGCAGCCTCAGAGTTTTTACTGTCGAATTTCTTTCCTAAAAATATTACTTCTTTAGAAACCGATAATTTAACATCCTTAACACATACGTTAATATCTGGGACTACTCTCTTTTTTGAAAATATTACTACTGTGCTTTTAGAAGTTGAAAGTTGTAAATTATGATTTTCTAACCAAAGTGACAAATTATTCAAAGATCTTTCAAGGCTAGATGCCGCAGAATCTATGGAGCTATTTACAGAATACACTAAAACATCATCTGCATATTGAAGTACGTTACAATCTGGGTTTATACTAGTTTCCAAATCGATAGTGTATACGTCATAAAGGAGCGGACTTAGGATCGAACCTTGTGGAACGCCTTTCCATAGAATCCGAGGCACAGGAGTTGCGCCTGGAACTCTTAAGGTAACAGATCTTTCACAAAAAAGATTGAAAATAAAATTTGAAAATTTTAATGGAACCTTAAGATCTATAAGTTTTTGCTTAAGCAAACAAAGGTCAACGTTGTCATACGCTGAGGATATGTCAAGGAAGGCAGCAGCAACACTCTGGTTCTTAGAAAAAGCAAGTAAAATATCCGTGGAAAATATACTAAGATTGTCTTGAGTACTGCGGCCTTTTCTAAACCCAAATTGTGAACGAGCTAACAGGTTGTTATGTTCCAAAAACCATTCTAGCCGGATTTTAATGAGATGTTCAGCTAATTTTGAAATAACTGAGGCTAATGCAATAGGCCTATATGAAGCAGGATCCGTAGGATCTTTACCAGGTTTTAAAATTGGAATCACTAAATGTTGTTTCCAGGAATGTGGAATAATACCAGATTCTACGGTTACATTAATGATATTTAATAAAAAGGAAAGAGTCGAAGATTTAACATTAGCTAGAAACGAATAAGGAATACCGTCTAAGCCAGGGGAGGAATCTGAAACATGATTTAAGACCGATTTTAACTCTTCTATTGTAAATGGAGAGTTAAGATCTGAAGGATCGTTAATGCCAGCATAGCTGTAACTAGTCGGTATTTCATGATGATTAGGAACGTAACATGGAGCTAATTTATTGTTAAAAGGATCTATCCAATCTAAGTTAAAACTAGAAATATTGTTAACTGCTTTTTGGGAACATCGAAATCGTTTAATATTGTTCCAAACAACCGTTGAGGGCGTATCTGGCGATAAAGATAAACAAAAATTTTTCCAACCTTCTTTCTTTTTCTTTCGTAATAAACGTTTAGTGGCAGCCGTAACATTTTTAAATTGTAAATAGTTTTTATTATTTAGAAAAGAATTACAATTTTCTTCGATATTATTTCTAGCCCTAATAGCTGCCGTACACTCTTGATCCCACCAAGGCGGAGAGGAGATTTTTCCTTTGACAGAGTTCTTTTTCTTAAAAACTTTGTCAGCGACAGAGATAATAGATGAGACAAAAGAATTGTAGCAATCGTTGAGGTTATCTTTGTTTACTTTGGGAAGGGTTTTTATAAAATCGTCTAATAAATTACTATATTCATCCCAATTAGCGTTTGCGGTATTATATTTAAGTAAAGGAGGAAGAGGAGGCACAGATTGACTTGAGGGCAATGATATCAAGATTGGAAAATGGTCACTACCATAAGTTAATGGTAAACGTTTCCAAGAGAGGAGGGAAGACAAGAATGATGTACTCATTGAAATATCAACATAACTAGGCCGTTGACCAGGACGGCCTCTACGCGTTGGAGAACCATCATTTAAAACGCACAAAGAAAAATCATCGATTATTTCTATTAGGTCATTTCCAAGTGTGTCATTGTTAGGGGCACCCCAAAGTGCATGGTGCGCATTGAAATCACCTAACACTATAATAGGAGACGGAAGAGACTGAAGAAAATTCTTCAATATGGGAATAGTGGAAGAGTCTTTACATGATATATATAGTGAAAGCACTGTAATATTACCCAACCTAGCGGCTACGGCATTGATGTGGCTGTTATTGTGGGATGGCAAAGGTAATTGTGTAAACAAGTAACGTTTTTTGATGAAGAGGGCTGCGCCTCCATAGCCATCAGGCCTGTCATCTCGAAGTACGTGGTAACCAGGAAATTTGTACATTGAACCTGGTTCTAGCCATGATTCAGAAATAGCTAGCAAGAAAGGCTTATATTTATTTACAAGATATATTAAGTCAGTGTGTTTAGATTTTACACTATTACAATTCCACTGAAGCATCTGGTCCATTTTTGATTATTTTAAATATAGAGATAGACAAGTTTTGGATTAGAGAAACGGCAACGGAGTACGGTAGGGATGAATTAACTATGATATTCACAAGAGAAGAGAGAAGATTATTAAGATCATCTTGTGTAACTGAATTTGAATTATTATCTGAAGATTTGTAGCCACAACCATTGCTGGGGGCAGGAATAGCATATTCATTAATGATATTATTGTGAGCGTACTTATCATATCCAGTTGAAGTTGTGGTTGGTTGCTTTTTATTAATAAAAACTGTTTTTTTATAACTTTGTTTCATTGTGGAAGAAGTGACAGGTGAGGCAGAGGGATTAGGTTGATGATTTTGGCTAGCGCTTGCGACTTCAGAATAAGATTTCTTAAGTGGAGGAACCATTTTGATAGCCTCTTGGTAGGAAATAGAATTGTATGACATATGATATTTAATGTTTGACTGTCTTATAAACTCTGGACATTTTTTGTCTGTGGCTTCATGGGCACCTGAACAATTAATGCACTGGAAAGTTTCACTATGGCAATTAAACCCTGAGTGATCCTGGGAACATTTAAAACACCTAGGTTGGCTCCTGCATTGGGTTCGTGTATGTCCAAACCGACAACACTGAAAGCATTGAACTGTTGGGTAAATGTATTGCTCAATGGGAATGGAAGAAAAATATGAAAATATCTTTGGTGGCAGAGATTGCCCGTCAAAAGTTAATACTACTGTTTGTGTTGGTACCCAAGAGACACCCTCTGAATTAACCAACTTTCTATGTAGGCGCCGAGATCTAATAATTGGTCCAAAACCATCTGGTATACGAGTGTTTGCTACAATTTCATCGTGTGACCATTCCACAGGAATCCCTTTTGCTATGCCCATTTTGCAAATATTAAATGTTGGGATGGATACTTTGTAAGAGCTTGATGTAAACAAGCTGCTGTTAAGAAACTGGTTGGCATCAGACGAGGTTTTAAAATTTATTGCGAGACGATTGCGACCAACACGCTTAATGCCATCTTCCAAAATATTTTTATAGTTATTCTTATACAGAAAGTTTCCAAATTTTATAGGGTGCAAAGTGGTGCCGGCAGAGGGAGAAGCTTCGTCTAACTGGACATGTACCACATATGGACCTGAATCAGTAGGTTTGTAGAAATTTCTATAAGTGAAATCTGGGCTATTGTCGTCTGTGGAAATAGGAGTAGGAGTAGGGGTCGGAGTAGGAGTAGGGGTCGGTTTCGGGGTCACAACTTTAGCATTATTACTATCCTTTAAGGATTCAGTAAGGGCCTGATGTTGATGTGGGAATGAACGAATTTGTTTCGGTTTTGAAATCAGGGAACCTAATTTTTTTTTTTGTTTTAATGGTGATTTCGTTAATTTCGATTTATGGGCTGTTTCAGTAATAAAATTATCTGCAGCGATCAAAGTCAATAAAGGATTAAACCTATTACCATCTGGTAAAGGTGGAGGGTCTGGGTCAGGTTCGAGATCCATGTTGTCGAAGTGGTGAGAATAAGTATGTGAAATAGAGTTAATGACTTACCAATATGAAGAATATATACACAAACGAAAATAAATAAACTGTACACTTGAATTTACACAAATAACTTAATATTTACAATAAAACAAGAGAAAGTAATTTTTTATAGACCGCCCTTTTCAACTTCCCGCCAAAAAGTCCGAAAATACTTTATTTCACAAGATTTGCTTAAATATTGCCAAAAGTAATAAAAAGTATGTTTTAAAGGTAAAAATAAATATTACTTTATTTCCATACAACATACAACGTACTTTTTACTAGCTTTAGCAATCAATATACTTTATTAGTTCAAAAAAGGTGGCAACCCTAGTTACAATATTAATAGATATTTACCGTGCTACAACATTTATACCGTTGTACGAATACCGAGCCAAATCATAGTTGTTTTGTATTTTTTTGTTTTGATTTGTTCTTTTTCATTAATATTTTCTATTTTGTTATAAATAAAGATATTACAAAAAAGTAAAATAAATATATAATAAGAAACAAAAAATTACATTTTCAGCTATTAAAATTTCATGTCAGTAGTTCCGCATCGATTTCCAAAGGCGCTAGTGGACTCTTTGAGTTACTCTCTCTCTAGTTACTCTGTGATACAAGCGTTTGAAGATTGAATGCAGAGACGGGTTGGGTACCAAAATAATATCGCTTTCGCCGAGTCGAAGAAACATGTAGAATATAGAAACGCTTATAACGTTTGCCATTTGAGTAGGCCCCCAGAGGTAGCCATGGCTACGTAGCCAGAGACGACGTCGCCATGATGTCCCAGTGTGTTAGCGCTTTTAGGCTAGGGCAACACTTTTCGTGCCAAACTTAGATATTTGCTTCGCAACGAAAAAAGAAACCTACTTACCTAAATCCTACTAGTCGCTTGCAGTGTGGCACTTGTACTATTAGTTATTCTGTGATGTCGCCAACTGCAATAGGCACCTATGCAATGCAATACGTCTGTACGCTAGGATCTCTTAGCAATAAGCTAAAATCGCTTTACTCTAATCCACCTTATTCAAATAATATTCTCTTTCCCCAGGTATACCTCTAATATTCTATGTCATCACTCTGGTAGTGGCTGCGGCTTATTTCTACGTATATCTGATTTCCATGGTGTGGTTCGTGTTCTGGAGATGCCGGGAGACAGGGGACCTGATCGCGGGCATGATCGTCCTCTCACTCGGCATCACCAGTGAGATGAGCACCACTAAGCTGGTGTTCATGATGATTTACAGGTGAAATACGCTCCTGAACCCTTAAGGGTTTGGGTAAGGGTAATAGAACTTTGACATCAGGTATTCGACCATATTTTTTGATAATGTATGGTTACTCGATGAATATTTATTGGTCAATATGAAATTTAAACTAAATCATCTGCCAAAACCCAAAAGTTTAACCATGTAGGTATAACAAGAATCTCAATCACAGATTTTCAATGCCAATTGCCAACAAAGTTGATAAAGGTGGGTCCTGGGGCCCTACTCAAATGGCCAACTTTCTATTCGTTTGAACGCTACGCTTACTATTAAAGCTTTAAAATAAGCAGTAAACTACAAAATTACGTGCCGTAAGCTTGTCAATTTCATACAATACATCGAAGTCTGTGATTTACATAAGATTGCGACATGTGATTTAATCGTCTATTGCTCATATTTAAACTTTGAAAGTAAGCGTAGCGTTCAAACGAATAGAAAGTTGGCCATTTGAGTAGGGAGGCTGACCAGATATGTTCTTTTGTCCGTACAGTATCCCTTTTTCTTATGAGCGTTGCGATCCAAAAACTTTGGACGTAAAGTAAAATAGTCCGTATCTCCTTAACGTTGCTGCGATCATCCCGTGTCTATTTCGTTCCACCATGTCATTGATTGTGGTCTATGAGAATTTAACCTAACCCCAGCCAATAAACTTTCAATAAAGCATCCATCTTCTTCAACACCTCACTTTATTTCAATAGACAGTTCCTCCCATCCGATGCGTCTTACTTTGTATTTTTATTATACCTAATAGTTCCTGTTTCCGGGTCCCACAGAACTTCCCTGGCCCCATATCTATCGATAAGCTTCTCGCATGACATTATCATTATCACATTGCATTTTTCAAATTCATTGCGGATACGGGCAGTGCCAGAGGGTTACCGTAATCTTTTCCGGACTAGTACATACACCGTATCGCCTTTGAACGGGGCGAAAAGACCTACTCGCGATGGATCGGAGCGTACCGGTAACCGTATCGAGATGCCGTACTAGTACCGTACCGTACTGACCGGGCGTCCAAACTAGCGTTCTTTGATCGCGATGCTGATACAAAATGGAGGTACGGTACGGATAGAATAATTATAGAATAACATATCTGGACCCACCTTAAGGAAGAACCTTTTCAAATTAACATTGCAATTTTTTTAACTAAATTAACTTCATATTTTCCAGAAATAAGGTGCGAGAAATAGTAGACCTTTACTTGCAGTGCGATTCCCATGTGAAGCCGAACAGTCGGTATTCCCGCAACATAATGGTGACCCTCAGGCACGTCAAGAAACGAGCGATGATCTTCTGGGCGGTGATCATCGGCAATGGTGTGGTGTACGTCATCAAACCAATTGTCACTCCAGGACGACATCTGATGGAGGATCTGTTTACGCTATTCGGTTAGTGTTTTGTACTTCTTTTTCGGTTAATCATTATGGCGTGTAGCTTTTACTAATATTTTTTTATGTACTCCTGAAAATTCTACTTTAGAGACCTGATTGATATAAATTACTTTCAGAATTCCAAATATGCTGCACTTCTTCGACCTATTTTTATGTATTTTGGCACGGTCAGTCATAAAGTAATTTTATTAATAACTCATTCTTCCACAGGACTAGAACCATCCAAAGTAACTCCAAATTACGAGATGTCGTTCGTACTAATGACCCTCGGCGTAGTCTTCACTTGTTACGTTCCTGCAAATATCACAGCGTTTCTCATCATCATCGTCGGATATACAGAAGCCCAAATGCTGGCACTTAGCGAAGAAGTCGTCAACGTCTGGAATGACGCCTTGCGTCTCCACGGTAAAAGAACTCTGACAGATATCAGCGCCAATGGCACTGTACAAGCAACAATATCAGTAAGATCTGAGCATGACAACAAAAATGAATTTGTCAACGAATATGTCAAACTTCGTCTTCGCGAATTCATCAAAATACATACGACAAATTTAAAGCTTCTTCATGAAGTGGAGCATGTGTTCCGGGGAGCGATAGCATTTCAGTTTATTTTACTCATTATAGGTCTGATTATTGAACTACTTGGTCGTCTAGAAAATACCTGGTTGGAAGTTCCGTATGCTTTGATGCAAGTAGCAATGGACTGTTTCACTGGTCAGCGACTGATGGATGCCAGCATGACTTTTGAGAAATCAGTGTACGCAAGTAAATGGGAAAATTTTGACGTCAAAAATATGAAAACAGTGTTTCTGATGTTGCGACTTTCGCAAAAGACTATGAAGTTGTCTGCGGGAGGCGTCACCATGTTGAGCTTCAGCTCCCTCATGATGGTCATTAGATCAGTCTATTCTGCGTACACCGCTCTGAGGTCCACTATGACTGACTAAAAATCTAAACATCATAAATACAAGCAGTAGTAAATATCTAACCAATTTATTAAATCCCTGACTTAAATTATTTTGTGTTTACTTTTTTGCTTTTTAAATTTTTTTATAGGTCAACTGAACAAAATAAGAGATCTAGGTAGTTTCATACAATTTTAATAAGAACTGAGTATTGGTCTCAATTCAAAGTAATAATACTGTTTTCAATTACATACTCAATGGCTGGTAAAACATATAATTACACTCACTTTATCTGTAAGCAATCAAACAGAATTATGTTGTCCGTATGTCCATCAAAGTGACTTTGTTTTCAGACAATTAAGTAATTTTATCTTAATTAGGGTAATATAATGTAAAGGCAATATGTTTAGACCAGTTTCCGACAGAGAACTTGCTCAAAAATTCGAAACTCACGACTACCAAAGTACGAGTACCAATTATCATTTATAAAAATACCATAACACTCTTCTCTCATTTCCTTCAATAAAAGTTTTGCTAGACTTTAGATCTTAGATCACAACTCTCAGTTTCCCAGGCAAAATAGAAAAACCAAGAAAAGATCTCTTAAGAATACCAAAATAGGGCATTGAGCCGAAATCTTTACTTATTTCATGCATCTGTAAATTCAACGAAACGTCTAACTTGCTTTTGAAGATACTGAAGTCGACTAATAAGTACCTATTGATTATTGATAACCACTTTGTTAACAATAATTAGCTTTAATTGAGTAGCTTATTTAACACGTTGACTGTCAACCTACGAGTATACTCGTGGTTACTCATAGTGAGTACACTCGTATGGCAGCCAACGGCGTTAAACAGCTCCTTTCATATGTTTTGGTTAAGTTGTTCTAAGATAAAGAAGATATAGGTAAAAATGTGTTATATTTGGATATTCTTTTATTAACCACTATTCACTTAAACTCTTTTTTGGGTGCAAAGTATCGAAAAATTAAAAAAAAAAAACACAATAAATACCTATTCGAAAAGAATAAAACTTTATGTTACGAAGAGCTTGAATTATTGTTTTACCTACTGTAACATTCTTCACACTAAAGAATTTTCAAGTGGTAACAGAATAAGCACCTTCCATCATGTGGGGCTGCCTTCGCGGATTTGGACTTCAATATTGCGATCTTCCTACCATGATCTGGAACGTATCCACCACTTTGAAGTTCCTGACCCTCAATATTAACCCCAGCAATACAAAAGGTAAGTATCAAAATCAAACTCGATTTAATTTTTTTTGCCTCGAATTATATAGTTACTTATATTCTGACTTAGGAAATACGGCCATTTAGCAGAGAAGCAGTAGATTGCTTCTTGTATGTAAAAATATAACTCATCTATTGATCTAACCTGCAAAATATTGTTTATCTCTTATTTTTCAGGTAGAAAATATGCAATAGCTTTGACGAAGACAATTATAGCGAACTGCATCAGAAATTTCCGTTTCACGTCCGAAGCTGCCAATATGACCTTGAGGATAGACCTAGGCCTACGACCTGCCTCTGGACATCTGATACAGGTGTTCGCCAGGAATCCACCAGATGAGACCAGTGCTTAATTGGACGGAGGCTTCAGAAAAACTAAGTTATGTAGGGAACAAGAGGTATTCCAAGATTATGAGATGTCTTGACTCAGATTTTTGGACAAAGCTTTTTTGGTGAAAATGTAAAATTCTTATCCACATTTTCCACTCAGAATTTGAAAAAAAAATCTGATAAAATTAAGTTTAGATTTGGTGAAAAGAAGATTAAGGCCAGTATAGTCGAGCGTCGTAGGCATTTAGCGCTACCTCCCTCCCCGCGGAGCGAGCCGCGCGAACGCATTTTCAAATGAACTCTCTGTGTTCTCTGACCCCGCAGACCAAGCCACAGAATATAGATATTTACTACGCGCAGAAAGGACACTCCCCGCCCGCGATTTTATGTGCCGAATCTAGTGCTCTGTCAACTCTCATGCACTGCGTGAACGCGCGATATTTATTTTGATAATTCGAACTAAATAATTATGTTTTTTTTGTTTATGTATTGTTATCAATAATGTTGTAAATCAATAAATAAGTATGATGGGTATGGGTACTTACTAGGTAAAAAATACATTTAACACACACAATAAAATTATAGGTAGCTAGGTAGTTAATTCGAAGTAAATAATTATTTTTGTTTATTCGAATATTATAGTTCGAATAGGTACTTGTTGTATGGTCTCTGAGTTTGAATTAACTACTTGAATGTGAATAAACAATGAATTCATTGAGTAAATTCGTTAGTGGAGTGTCAACTCAACTGCCAATATAATTATCTACAAATAAGTACCTAAACATATTTGAGCACTCACAACAAGCTTTTTTTGTGTAACCGATATTTTATTTTAACTTTTTTTTTAATAATTTGCCGATGAAAAGGGACCTCCAAAAACGAGTAATCAAATATTAGGGTCAATTCATGCTGCAACCGAATCGAAGCGCATCGAATTGTTTGATGCAAAGCAAATTCACTCTTATTGTGTTATACTTCCCAGCAACACCACCATGGCGTAGAGATTTTTAGATAACCTCAAATGAAAGACCATAAAATGTACCTAATTGTACCCTAACTCAAAAAATTGTACCTCTGATAGTTTCAGAGAAAAAATCACTTGATTGTGGCGTTTCCAGGAAGTATACTTCCTGGCAACGTGACACTGTACCAGATTCTAATTGATCTTATAGTAATGGCCAGAAATTGTACTTAATTTGTACCCCATTCAATAAATGAAACATGCAGAGTTTCGATAAAAAACATTTTTAAATCTACTCTTATTTGACCTGCAATACATGCAACGGACGTTGGGAAGTATACTTCTTGGCGACGCCACGCTGTACCAGATTCCAATTGATCTCATAGTAATGGCCAGAAATTGTACTTAATTTGTACCTCATTCAATTATTAAAACAGGCAGAGTTTCGAAAAAAAAATAAAAAAAATACTCTTACATGATTTGATCTGCAATACATGCAATGCACGTTGTTATTGATATAAATTGATGTTTGGCTAAGGAATTATTATGCATTATGCAGTAGTAAGACCATAGAGGCAACCGCCTCTGTAGTCTAGTGGTTTGCCCACCCGTGTAAGACGCAGGGGTCTCGGGTTCGATTCTCAGGGAGGTACAATTTGTACTCGGTTTGGTTGGTGGTAGGGCTTAAGTCAAGGCCGCCTGAATAGCTACCACCATCTTCAGGCCCATCTTTCCCACTGGGCACTCTGGGCACTTGCCCAGGGCCCCGCGATCGATAGGGGCCCCTTGTTTCTTGCCAGATCACATTTTTTCGTCGAAATTTTGATTTTGACGGATTTTAGCGATACAACCTAGAGAAACCTTTGGGTCTACTAAATACATTTATATGTGTCCGCGACAAAAAGTAATATGATCATTCACTGGAAAGTTAAAGGGTTAGAAAGGAAAATGATAGTTGGTGAACGATTTCTTAGAGTCAACTTTGAACATACACAGAAAGACAAACAAGTACAAACAACAAATAAAAGTATGAAATTTGATTTATTTACGAAGTAAAGATTATTATGATATAATTTTTACGTAATAATAATAATGTATCTAGGAGAAATCCACAGTTAATTCTGAGCTTTTTTAGGAGTTTTATAGTTTTTGATTGGGATTTTTTTTCACATATTTCATACATAATTTCAAAATTCTAAGGCCGCTATGAACTATTCGACTATATAAGAGATAACATTAATTTTTTTTTATTTCAATTCTTTAGCACAGCTGTTCAATCCATGAGCTCAAAAAAGTGCCTTCGCGCATTTTATGAAAATCTTTCTCTGCAATTTCGGGTTTATTTATAAAGTAAAGTAAAGTAAGTAAAGTAAGCAAATTTTCAAAAAAGCGAGGCCGCTATGAACTATTCCAATAGCTATTCTGCACCATTCAATAAGTCAAAAGTGTAAATGTATTTTTGTTTCTGAGATCGACAACGCCAATATTGGTCATTTTACGCAAAAATCACAGTCGAAATGTAATATGCCTCTTAATGATAACGGATGCTTATTATATTACGAAAAAAAATCCTTTTCAAACCACATAGATTTTTAATCACTAACTTTAAATTCTAAAATAGTTACTTTTATGGATTATACAATAATTGTTCTTATAAAGATTACAAGATTAGTGAATAAAACCGATTAAGTATAAAAATCGCGCTGCGCGGCTGTTTTTCTTTAATTTAGACAGGCATAATTACGAGATTATTTGATGAAACTGACTAAAAAACGCGCTGCGCGGCCGTTTTTTTCACTAAAGACAGGTGATATTACAAGATTAGTGAATAAAACTGACTAATAATCGCGCTTCGCGGCCGATTTTTGCTATTCCTAGATAAGATTTTTTCTAAAAAATCTGTCATTTTGTGCCTCATATACAGGCATCCTCTCCTACTTTGATGGTAACCCAAGTCAAGGTCATAGGGGCCCCATTATCCTAATGTGCCCAAGGCCTCAAATAGGTTAAAGACGGCCTTGACCATCTTACCTACAATAACTTACAATTAATTTGGTACAAATTAGTGACATTCATTTGGTACTATTAAGTACAATTTATTCGGTACCATATAGTACAATTTATTAGGTACTATATAGTACAATTTATTTTGTACAATATCGTACAATTAGTAGGTACTATTTAGTACAATTTTTTTTTTATTAGGTACTATTTATCTATTCATATTTTTTTTTGTACAAATACATGAAGTAAGGTAGAAATGGCGGACTTAATGCTAAGAGCATTATCTATAAGTCAACCAACAGCAAACCAATAAACACGAATGTGGAACAAACAAAGAAAAATGATAATCACATGCATACAAAATACATTAATACATACCATTAAATACATCTAAATATTATAAAAGAAGATACTGATTGGTGACTGACATATCAACGCACAGCCCAAACCGCTGGGTTTAGAGACTCCAAATTTGGCACATTGATTCCTTATGAGGTTTAAGGGTGCACTAAGAAAGAGTTTTTCAAAACTCACCCTCTAAGGGTGTGAAACGGGGGTCCAAAGTTTGTATGAAAGTCCCTCAGTTTCGAAGCTAGGGTCTTCAAATTTTGTGGTTAGACTGACGATTGAAAATTAATATACACGTGTTTAAGCGTTTTTGAAAATTCTACCCCCGAAGAAGTGAAAAGGGAATTAATTTATGAATAGAAAATTCTTCATTTTCTATGTAAAAATCGCTAAATTTATAATTTAAGCTTATGGATGGAAATCTAACGCAACGTATATCGTTACTGTTAGTATTTCAATACTTATGGGGATGAAATGGGTGTGAAATGGGGCAAATAAACCTAAAAATCGATATGGATGTCGTTATTGGGGTTTCCTAGGATGACGATTGCGAAAATAACATTTATTTTGAAGTTCAACACGGTGGACATGATGTAACCTCTAAAGGGGTGAAAATGGGGTTCAAATTTTGTATGGAAAATAGAATATAAAATTAAAACTTTAACTCTAAACTTCGCAGAAGCACGTCTAAAAATAAATAGGCACACACATGTTTTGTGATTTTGATAATCAACCCCTTAGAGGACAAATAGGGTAAGTAAACCTAAAAATCGATATGGATGTCGTTCTTGAGGTTTTATGGGATGGTGATTGCGAAAATGACATTTATTTTGAAGTCCAACACGGTGGACATGATGAAAAAGAAAATAAAATCGAAAAACAGCATAAAAAAATCGTCGGAGCACGTCTAAAAATAAAATCAAACACATAATTTGTTATTTTGAAAATCATCCCATAGGGGGTAAATGGGGTAAGTAAACATAAAAATCGTTATGGATGTCGTTCTTGGGCTTTTATGGGATGGTGATTGTGAAAATGACATTTATTTTGAAGACCAACACACACGGTGGACTTGCTTCAGCCCCTAAAGAGGTGAAATAGGGGATCAAACTTTTGTTAAGGGGTCGGGGACGGAAAGGAGTATGGGAGAGGGAGAGGAAGAGGGAGAGGGGCAGAGAGAGGGAGAGGGTAATATATAATATTCTAGACCCAATTCTGATTATTGCAATAAACTAGCTTCCGCCCGCGACTTCGTCGCGTGCATATTAGAGAAAATCCTTAGGGAACTTTCAACCAGGATCCGACCAGCCGTTTTTACGCGATCAGGCGGGTTGGTGAGGACCAAGCGAGCAGCCTCGTGCGAGGCCCGCCACACGCGGCAAACGTCTTGCCTCGCGAGGCAGCGCGCTTGGTAGGGACCCGCCTAATCACCTCAACATGTGGGTGTTTTTGTCAATAAAATTAGATGTATTTCACGCCTTTAAATTATCGCTAGTTTAAGACCAAAGGCACTGTATAGAGTAAAATTTACTGAGAAAAGTATTTTTTTAAAACACGTTTTTAAAACGGACTAAATTATTCCAAAAATCGGACTAATAATATTAAAACGGACAAGTAAAAACAAACTAAAAAGTAAAAAAGAAATTCTTCTGTAAATATTTATAACCCTAATAACTTATACCTACAGAAATTTTAAACCAAAAAACGTGGGGCGCATGCTATAGGGGAGGTCAGCTCAATGCGGCCATAGGAGGCAAAGCGGCCATGCCTCATTTCTCGGCAACTTATAACGATAGTACAATGTTTTATGTTCTGATATGCAGCAAACCTACCGCCCCGCCCCGAGCAGTCATTTGGTAGTGGTCGGAACCAGCATGTGTCCGCGGCAACATGCGAAAGATTTTTGTTCATTTTGTTAAGAAAATCCAGGGTAAACTCAATCTGTTTTGATCAAAACTCTATAAAACTCAATGTTTTTATTTTACGTCTATTATTGCTTATCTATTTGGCTTTGTTTGTGTAACATTGATTCCGACATGAGACAAATGTTATGAGCACAGTTAATTTTTAAAACAAAACGGTGGTAAAAGGCAAAGCGGTCCGGGCATAGTGGCCAAGTGCTTTGCCTAGCTGTTGAATATTTTAATTTAAGTAGAAGAACTGTTGGTAGATAAGTATGAGAAAATTGTTGCGTACCTATAACATAACTAAAATAATTCTTAATATAATAATTAAAAATAAATTTAGGAAGTATTCGAAGATTCTAAGACTGTAATAATAAATGTCCCATTTGAAACTTTAGAACATTTTTTTTATCATTAGTAGAGTTTTATTTAATTAATTTTTGGTCTTCTTGTTTTTTTTAAGCACTATGTTTTTCAACCTTAAATGAATTTCTTGTAATTTTTTGGAATGACCACTTTGCCCTTACTCCCATGGCCGCTTTAGGCGCTCACTTGGGCAAAGCGGTTTTTTGACAAGTTTTCGTAATTTACAAATTAAAAGAAACTATTAAAGTTTTCACAGAATGCGATTACACGTTATAAAAGTTTAATAAATTCCCTATCTATTGGTATAAAATACTTTTCAAAATTCTGTTTTATAACAGCATTTTTTTAAAGTCAAAGTTAAGGTGGCCGCGCTGAGCTGACCTCCCCTAGACAATATAGATGAGAAACTTTACAAAACGCGCCCCACGTTTTTTGGTTTAAAATTTCTGTAGGTATAAGTTATTAGGGTTATAAATATTTACAGAAGAATTTATTTTTTACTTTTTAGTTTGTTTTTACTTGTCCGTTTTAATATTTTTAGTCCGATTTTTTGGAATTATTTAGTCCGTATAAAAAAGGTGTTTTTAAAAAATACTTTTTTTCAGTAAATTATTATTTTATGCTTTTTAGTTAACGAGCTAAGACTAAAAATATACCATCTCCTATCGGAGCACTCGTCAAAACGATTCAAACGAGCCCAAACTCGATGGGGTTGCATGGTTTTATTATTCATGGTCATTTGACCGGCAGCGGCGTCTGGCGTCTAAATTGTCGGCGGCGGCGGCGTCATCGGCGTAATCGGTGTGGATGGTCAAAATAAGTAGAATAAAAGACCTTTAGAAGCTTTTCAATTCCGTCATCGTTGAGGGCAGAACGCCGAAGACATGGAACATAAGTGAGGTCATTCTGTTCTTTAAAAAGGGTGACAAGGCCCTCTTGAAGAATACGAATCTTACGAATCGTTGCGCTCGTAAGTTCGACGACTTCCAATCTCCCGAACTAGCCGCGTTCTGAAAAGGCTTTGGCACCATATACCACAGGACCAAGAGGAGGAAGGAAAGGAAGGAAGAGGTGTTGAGGCACTTATAGGAAAATGTCACCATTTCGGCTCGAGTACAGAATCAGAGCACAGATCCCATCCAACTACAGCGAGGTGTGAGACAGAGACAGAAGTTATTTCTCCGAAACTGTTCACAGCTGTGATGGAGGATGTCTTGAAGCTCTTGGACTGGAAAAGACTCGGTATCAACATTAATGGCCAGTACCTAACTAACACACCTTCGTTTTGCCGATGATATAGTTTTTATTCATGGAAGACTTGAACACAATCCTCGAAGTTATCCGTAGTGCCTCCCAGAAAGTGGCTCTTAGAATGAAGATGGATAAGACGAAAATCATGTCGAGTGCTCATGTTGTACCCACTCTAGCTCATGTTGGGAACACTACACACGAAGTTGTTGACCATTACGTATCCCTAGGACGTCTGTCCTGTCTGTCTAGTCCAGTTAGGTAAGTTCAACTTCGAAAAGAGATCTCTCGTCGAATCCAGCTCGGTTGGCCAGTATTCGACAAATCTTCGAGTCCAACTTACCTCGGTGTCTTATCTCAAGACTAAAGTCTAAGTTGTGTGTGTGTGTGTTGCCATTGTTGACTTATCACAGTAAAACGTGGTCGCTGACTACAGGTCTCATAAGAAGGCTCTCACCCAGTGTGCAATGGAGAGCCATGGTCGGCATTTCCCTGCGTGATCGAACCAGAAATGAGTATATGCGTAGGAGAACTAAAGTAACCGATATCGCACGAAAGATTGTTTAGCTGAAGTGGCAGTGGGCGGGACAAATTAGCGAGACGAACCAAAGGCAGTTGGGGCGGAAAGATTGGAATAGCGACCGCGTACCGGACGACGCTCCGAGGGTAGGCCCCCGACAAGGTGGACCGACGATCTGGTGAAGGTCGCGGTGCGCCGCTGGATGCGGGCCAAGCAGGACCGATCGTTATGAAGACCCATGAGGGAGGCCTATACCCAGCAGTGGGTGTGGTGCAACTGATATGATAATGATGACTAAATACTATTATAAAATCATAATAAGAAAAACCTCTATAGCAACAATCAAACTAATACAAAAAGAGAGGAAAAGAATAAAATTTTATGAGATTTCAACGGGGAAGTACCAATCGCTCCTAACTGAGACTTTTTTGAGAAATTAACTTCTTTTAGGTGTTGAATTCAAAGGCATCATTGTTAGGACTAGGAGATATTGGCACTTCGCCGTCGATATGTAGATGCAAGTTAGTTTAGCTTTTGTACTTGTTTCTTACAATTGTACTCTATGGTACAAAATTAATAGTACTAAATAGTATCTAATTAATTGTACTAAATGGTATCTACTAATTGTACTATATGGTACCAAATAAATTGTAATAAATAGTACCTAATAAACTGTACTGTATAGTACCAAATGAATGGCACTAAGTAGTACTAAATTAATTGTATTATTATGGTACCAAATAAATTGTACTGTATAGTACATAATTAATTTTATTAAATAGTACCTAATAAATTGTACTAAATAATACTAAATTGATTGTACTAATTAGTTTGTAATTAGTACTTTATTAATTGTACTATAATATGTTACCAGATAATATGTACCAAATGAATGCTTTTATATAGTACCTATAAAATTGTACTATACGGTACCAAATAAAATGTGCCTAATAGTACCTAATAAATTGTACTATATGGTGCCAAATTTATTGTACAAAGTAGTACCTAATAAATTTTACTCTATGGTACAAAATTTATTGTACTAAATAGTACCTAAACTACCTTCTAATTGTACTATATGATACCAAATAAATTGTACTACATAGTACCTAATAAATTGTACTATATGGTACATAATTAATTGTACTTAATAGTACCAAATGAATGGCACCAAATTAAGCCCTACCATCAACCAAACCGAGTACAAATTGTACCCTCCTGAGAATTGAACCCGGGACGTCTGCATCTTACACGGGTGGGCGAACCACTAGAGCACAGAGGCGGTTGCCTCTGTGGTCCTACTACTGCATAATGCATAATAAACATCAGTTTATATCAATAACAACGTGCATTGCATGTATTGCAAATCAAGTAAGAGTTTTTTTATATCGAAACTGCATATTTTAATTATTGAATGAGGTACAAATGAAGTACAATTTTTGGCCATTACTATGAGACCAATTGGAATCTGGTACAGCGTCGCGTTGCCAGGAAGTATACTTCCTGGCAATGCCACAATCAAGTGCGTTTTTCTCTGAAACTATCAGAGGTACAATTTTTTGAGTTAAGGTACAATTAGGTACATTTTATGGTCTTTCATTTGAGGGTATTTAGAAATCTCTACTCCATGGTGGCGTTGCTGGGAAGTATCACACCGTCGACTCGTAGGTAAAGTCGTGATTGGTTGACACTTGATTTTGAGCCGTGCATCCTCACCGGCCAACGTACATAATTATTTTTCTCCCTTCAGCAGACAGATTCACCCAGGTGATTTATGTGTACCCTTAAGTAGATTAATGCACCCAGGCTAAAAGCAACCTCATTATCACCAGCCTATTCATGTTTCAACTGCTGGGGCATATTAGGCAATAGCCAGAAGAACAAATAATGTCGGGGAAAAAGTGAAGTTCGCTAAAATTTGTAGTGATTACTAGTAAAAAAAAAACAGGTGCAAGTGATTTTCGACCATATTGACATTTATCAAAATAACTGTTTTTAATGAAACAACAAAGTTTGTGAACAAAAATATGGGAAAAAAACAACCGAATTTCAAAGTAAATAAGACGACTAACGCTTGCGCCGATCTCGGCAGCAAGCAGCAGTGCGCTCCAAGTTGAACCGTAATGTTATGACCAAAAGGCTCAATTTGAAGTGAACGGAAAATTGTCGCGACCGCATAGCTGTGCGGAAGCATACTTTTAGGCTGCGTTCAAACGATAACACACGACCCGACCTCAACCCGAACTCAACTCAAACTCAACTCAAACTCACCTCAACCACAGCCCACAATGAAATACATCGCTTACAATTTTGAGTCTTATGACACTTTAATAAGGTCCTGTGTAATGTCCAGGTGAGTTTGAAGTGAGTTCTGTTTGAGTTCGGTTTGAGTTTGATTTGAGTTTGGGTTGTGTACGGGTTGAGTTTGAGTTGAGTTCGGGTTGAGCGCGGGGAGGGTGCAGTTACATCGACAAAATAAAAAAAGAGCTTATTAATGTGTCATAAGATTCAAAATTGTAAGTGATGTATTTCAAGGAGTAGGCTGCGGGTGAGTTGAGTTTGAGTTGAGTTTGAGCTGAGTTTGGGTTGAGGTTGGGTCGTGCGTTATCGTCTGAACGCAGCCTTACGGTACAGTCAACGGCATGCTGGGCTTCCACAATGTGTCAAATTACTTCAATCATTTTTAAACTTTAAGTCGAACAGTTTAAGGTTCAAAATTCATTATAGATTTTTGACAGTTTTGTACTTATAGCTTGATATGCTGCTGACTGTACTTAGTTTTCTTCTTCATCTTCCGATATAAGTAAAATCATTGCAAAGTCAACCATTTTATAAATTATACGATAGGTATATTTTATATTTTATTTATAGATAAGTATTTATTTCTTAAAAGTCATCAAAATTAATTACGCGTTAGCTTGTACTTGGTTGCTGTATCCAAATACCTACCTACCTACTCTATGCATTTACAAATTAAACTAAATTGGTAATTTACACTAAATAAAATTTTACACTTAGATTACCTACTGCGTTTCCAAGTCTTATACTACTCTTCGAGAATCTAAAAGATTCTCAATCGACTAGACGCGAGAGGGGGAACACAGCGCGGCAGCAAAAACGACACAGGTCCTACGCCGACGACGCCTCGCAGGCTACTAAACCAAGATTCCTCGTGCGTTTTATTATATATTAATTTTTAAATAAACATAAAGTCACTTTTTGAAAAAGTAACCGTAAAATATTCTGCTATATGTCATTACCTTTTTTTCTATATATTATTTGTGCGTTAGAGATTTATAATCTTTAAGTATTATTCAAAAAACAATGAAAATATTCATTGTCTTTGCACATTTTTATAGTCGAGTGAAAATACGAAAATCGTGTTTTTAACCGTAAAATAATCAAGTTCGATTATGAAACTACAACATATATTTTTATCTGCTCAAAATAAATAATGCTTGATTGTTTAAAACTGAATCAAAAATAAGTTAATTTGCACTATACTGCCCTTAAGAGAAATCCTAATAAATAACGTCACGAAAATATTGTAATTTGCGAGGCAAGGAAAAAATGGGAAAGTTAATTGATAAAATCGTAAAACAGTACAGTGCACCAATTTTCATTGTGATTTAATTTAATTTCCAGGAATAAAGTAAGAAAAATAGTAAGTAAATACCTAAAAAGTGATTCTTGGGTGAAACCAGAAAGCCGGTTCGCAAAGAACATGATGATGATACTAAAGCGAGTGAAGAAACGCGCACTCATCTTCTGGATAGTGATCATCGGCAACGGAGTTGTGTACATAAGCAAACCATTATTAACACCTGGTCGGCACTTGCTGGAAGACAATTTCATACTTTATGGTACGTAGTACGTATCGAAAACCTAAATGTCTATATTCTTGCATCTATTTGTTATCGCTATATCTGATGAAATGTTGAAAACAAATACTTAAGTAAGCACAAATCTGTTAAACTCAGTTTAAATTTCCATTCTGGTAACAAATAATGTTTTTTGCCTCTCAACAGGTTTAGAACCTCCTATGGAGTCACCCTATTACGAAATAACGTATCTCCTTATGACATGCGGTTCCATATTCACCGTTTACGTCCCAGCGAATATCACAGCTTTCCATATAATAATCACAGGCTACAGCGAGGCACAAATTCTGGCACTGAGCGAAGAAGTCCTAAACATTTGGAATGACGCAGTACATCATGCTCATCGATTGCACGTGGTTGATGACAATTTAACTGAATCTAATAAATTCCAAAACGACGAACTTGTTTACACATTTGGAAATAAAATAGTGAATGATCACATTAAAGAGAGTTTAGGTAAAATTGTTAAAATCCACACCACTAATTTAAATCTTCTTAATGAAGTGGAAGGTGTGTTTCGAGGAGCAATAGCTGTAGAGTTCTCGTTGTTAGCCATAGGACTTATTGCTGAATTACTAGGTGGTCTAGAATACACATACTTGGAAGTACCCTTTGCCTTAATGCAGGTAGCTATGGACTGTCTAACTGGACAGCGTTTGATAGATGCAAGCATGGTATTAGATCAATCTGTGTATGCTTCGAAGTGGGAAAACTTCAATGTAGAAAACATGAAGATGGTTCTAGTAATACTATTGAATTCGCAGAAAACAATGAAACTGACTGCTGGCGGGATCATGGTGTTGAACTTCATTAGTCTCATGACGATATTTAAATCAATATACTCCGTCTACACTACTTTAAGAACTACAATTGGCTAGAAAGATTGCGCAGGATATTACACAAAATAAATTAGATGATAGTGAGATTTCCTAGAATACTCGAAAACTCTCCTCTCGACCCCTGTGACAATCCCACCAATTTCAATGTAAAAAAGCAATTTCACCAACACAATAAAACTTTGACCATAAATCTGTACCTTCAGTGAAAAGAGGTATAACTCTAAAAACATGATTTTTGGGAAATTGACTTTAAAGTTTAAAAAAATCCTACTCTTCATCTGAGATAGATAAAATAAAATTAGTGCTTGTAGACTGTAGATAGTTATGCTAGCTTTGTTTTCTTGTATAATTTACAGAGAAAAGTCTTACAGATTTTTCAGTATTCAAGAAAATGTTCAGTTATATCACTTGGCACATTTATTTATTTTGTGTATATTGATATAATAA
This sequence comes from Agriphila tristella, assembly GCA_928269145.1. Taxonomy (NCBI): domain Eukaryota; kingdom Metazoa; phylum Arthropoda; class Insecta; order Lepidoptera; family Crambidae; genus Agriphila; species Agriphila tristella. The sequence continues at coordinate 23,173,456 of OV743442.1, forward strand.
TACTTCTATCATTTTACACCAGGCACATCTGCTTTTGTGTAAAATGATACCTTACCTTAACTTTTTGTGTCAACTTTTTTAATTTTAGGTTTTTTTTCAAGTTGTCGAAGAAACATTGTTAAACAATCTCTAAATATGAGTAATTAGAGTTTTGTTCTGTTGAATCGTTAAAAAAAATCGAATTATATCAATTTACACAATTATTTTGAAAAAAACCGATGTGTAAATTGTTTCAACTCTTATCACTAATGATATAACTACTATATTTACTATGTGAATAGTGATATAATTCGTGAAAAATAAATAAAATATTAAATAGACACCAGCAAATTAGACAAATCATCTTCGTATCAGCCGCACGACACCCACTGTAACAGTTCAAAATTGAACATGTTATCTTTTTCTCAAATATTTAATAAAAATAAAAATAAGAGGGGTTACTGACCTATGAACCGGCACTGGGAAAGATATTTTGTTGCTCCTTAATGGTCCCATCGCCTCCAATTAGATGTATTACCTTTTTCTATCGCCTTGGAGACTCCATTTCTTTCAATTAACTTCTATTTTAGTGATAATTTGTAAATCTGCGAGATACAAAGAAGTCCAGGGTTGGAAAAAATAGTTGTAAGCAATAAAAAAATAAAGATATGTGATTAGTAAAAAAATAGATTAATAAAAAAATAAAGATATGTGATGCGAGTTTATTGAATCAATAAATAAACTCGTTGAATAACTTACCATGAAGGGATGTTTATTCTCATTTTAATAAAAAAGGGGTTGTTTATGCAATTTGGGATGTCTTTCAATGCATATTGTCTGGCATTACGATAATTACTGCAATCACAACAGTATTCTTGTAGCACAAACTCTTTGATCACAGATAATTGTAGGCTATGACTGCGATTTGCAAATAAAACATTCACGAAATATCATATTTCTATATAAAAAACGGATACTTTTGCGGGATTTCTTTAACCTGAAAATATGTTTCAATGATAATAAACAATTCGCTGACATTTACATAGACAAATGCATTTGACATTTGGTGGCCGTTTTTGGAACTAAAGTGATAATCCATAGAGAAAAATCACTCTATATTTTAAAGAGAAGAAAAAAAAGAGAACGAAATAATCTTTGGTAAATTATATCAATTAATATTTTAAAGGTAAAAAGGAGTAGAATGATTATAAAATATTAAAATAAACAAATAATAATTTAATAACTAGATGTGTAAAATAATGTTTAGGTTTGGTGTAAACACACATCGCGTTTCGTTTTCAGCAAATCTCAAAAAACATTATTTGTAAATTAAGCTTGGGATTATGAATAAAGTAAAATCATTTAATATTAAAAGTAAAGGAAGAATACGAATGATTATATTTGTAATAAATAAACATTAAATAGAAACGATAACTAGTAAAAAGTTGTAAAAGGAACTAGACATAAAAACAACATACCGTAGAATGGATCGTGGCTTTCCTTTGTTCATAAACAAAAAGACGAAGGGAAAATGTTTGTGGTAGCCAATCAGGAGCTCGGATTCTGTGTGGGCGTGGATTTTCCTAAGATTGAGCCACATGGCGCCAGATTTTAAAGTAGCCAATCATAATTCGCTATGGTGACGTGTAAAATTAAATGTTACCAGTTAGAGTCTATAAAGTACCCTTAGTAATATAATATGGGAAAAAAGACGGCCAAGTGCGAGTCGGACTCGAGAGCAAGGTTCCGTGCCAGGGGAACGGCAAAAGAGGTCGCGTATGTATGTATGAATCGGGGGTGTTAAGGCCTGGATTCATCTTAAGGCTAGTATATTCGAAATTGTGAGATTTGGTGTATTTTCGATTCATCAATAAGCGATCAAATGTTCCTTGGTTTTGAATAGATGAAAATATATGCTTAGATTTTATAAACGACGTTGATTATCTTACAGTAAGAAATATGATATCCATATATTCAGTATAGTAAACCTGCAAATACAATAAAAACTTTAATTGATTTTATATTTTCTGAATAATACTTGGAGATTACAAATCATTTACCCACAATAATAGGTATATGAATAGGTTAAATGTTATGTGGAAGGATATTCAACGGTTACCTTTCAGTAAAAGTGACTCTTTCAATAAAATAACGATAGAAACGGCGAATAGATGAAGAAATAAAAATGATGCCATTACTTTTGCACAAGAAAGAAAAGTTAGAGACAGAGAGGGTTTGAAATATTTTTAAAATACCATAGTATGTAGATAAACTCATTCAGTGACTGAAGAGACAATTGTAAGATGAGGCGACAAAATAGGGCATATACAACAGTAGGTTATGTATGTGAGTAATATTCGTTGTTAGCGTTATTATACCCCAAGTTTGGTTGGTTAAGCATAATATCATTGGGTTCTTGTTATCAAATCTTTGCTATTATTAAATAAAGCTATGCGTCGATTGGAAATAATAAAAGCGGTCAGATAACATATTTATTGATTATAAGATTTTCTTGGGAGGTTAGAATAGTGATAGACCAAAAGATGTATTTAAACGTACAGGGAAGGTTAAATCGATTGTGTCATTAGGAAATTAGAACAATATTTGCGTATGTGAGGAGTTTTGTAAATTCTAGAATAAGCAAAACTAATTATATTTATAATTATAACTATCGTCAGTATCGAAGTAATTACGGGTTCCTATTATTATATTCACGTGATAGGTAGATTAGTTCAGGGAGAAATTACCCCATTATTGGGTAAATTAGAAAATTAGTGACAGGGCACTCTAAAAAATTAAGAACCAATAAGATGAAGCGTCATCAAGATTTTCGCAGAGGTAACTTTTCCGCATGTATATAAGGCCGGGCGCGGGGGAGCCGGCTCTCTTTCCTTTACTGACGCTCACCGAAGAAGACGCAAGCACACTTCCCTCTGTAAGATGGCTGCTGCTGCTGAACAAGTTTTTGTTTAACTCAAGACCGAAATAGTCAGCAAATAAGTGAAAGAAACGAAAGTCTATGTGTATAGGTCTTGCACGGGCAAGTTTCTAACCTTTGGGGAAATGTTTCAGATGAGCTTTAAATGGTAAAATTAAGGCCTGACTGAAATATATAGTTGGTTGCAAAGTTTACATCAAATTAACGTAGCTGTATCAAGTAAATTCAAGAATTAGTGAAAATAGATTTTCTAAAACTAATTTCATATGAAAAGGAATGTGGGAAAGGGAGTTTTTATCTTGAATAATTAAAAATAGGATTGTGTCGTACTGGGGCGATTCGCTATGGACTTTCGAGGGGGGTACTAGGTAAAATTGAAGTTTATGATTGTGGCGTCATAAACGGGCGGCCAATTCGTTGGTCTGCCTAGTTAGTCACATAATGTAATCATGCGTGTCGTGGCTAGCAACAGGCTTCATCAAGTGCTGCCGTTTGAACGTAGTTCTGGTTTCTGGTCAAGACCTGGAGTGCATGATTTCATTATTCCTTTGGTTAGGGCCTAATGGTGGTCCTACCTCCCCACCATTAGCACGGCCAAGCTGTTAGCGGAATTAGGGAGTTATGCTTGCTCACACTGTACAGATACGGGGCGTCGTGGAGCTGTAAGATCCACAACAATCGCATAGGAAAGTCACTTTTAGTCTGAACTAGGCAGGTAAAATCATAGGTCAATTGTAGGGTTAATCGCGCGAAAATTAGATAGAGTATCACAAAAATCTGGGGGGGGTTTGTGATACTGGTGTTTTGAATGGTCGTCAATAAAGCGGAATAGGCGCATAATCTGCTAGGCAGGCATGTGGAACGAGCAAAAATCTAGTTAGGTAGGTCGTCACAATGTAAAATTAGCATTCTAGACTCGAAATTGTTGTAGGATAAGTTAGGCATAATTCAACAAAATGGCCGAATTATTATTTATCGATAGGAAAATTGCAAAGGTGCATTACAAAATGGCCGCTATTGGTTCACTAAGTGATGCATTTCATCCAAGCTAATTTTGATAAACAACATGGCGGATCATGACAAAAGTAAATTAAAATGTATGATAATTTTTAGGTTGTGTCATAGGCAGGTAAATGCGAGCAAGTTGGAGGGTTAAATGGGAACGTATTAGTGAATTTGTTATCTTAAATTCTCAGTGGCATCTATGGGTGTTGTGAAGTGGCATTGTAAATAAATTTCAGTGAATGAAAAATATCTACCTACCATTGTGCTAAAGCTAGCTGGACGCACAATCTAATTAACTAATAGATTATCAAATTATAATAGAAGTAATATCTTTGAATTGGGCTGACTTTACTAATTTTGACCAAGTTTCAATCTGTTGACTATAAATAAAATAAAATATTTTGGTAATAAATGTGGATGAATGCTAAATAAAAGTCTGGGTGTAATGTTGACCCGTGATATTATTTGAGCCATGTCAATTCCAACTCATTAATATCACAAGACACAATTTTGAGTAAGCTTCCACATATTAACAAAATAATGCTCAGTATGTAGCACTAAACAATACTTTGGACCAACATTTATATACTATGAAAGTATCAATTAAATTGGTGAATATGTTAAGTTCACGATTACTGGAATCAAAGTATTCTCTGAGTTAAATATTCTAAATCAAATTTAACAGTCGACTCAATTTAAAGGAAATCAATATCAAGTTTATCACACAATAATCATGAGAAGATTTATTCAATGCCATTTTGACAATGCAATCCAAAGCTATTGTTCAAAAGTAGGAAAGGTTTAACGCAAGTATTTATTTATTATATGTCCCTAAATTTAATAAACTTTCCTTCTGAAATCCCTAGATTTTCCAGTACTTATTCCCTTTTTTTTAAGTTCATAAATTGTAAGATTGAATTTATGTTGATATAAGATAAATCAGAATAAAAAAAAAAAAAAAAAAAAAAATTGATCTGGCCATCACATTTGAGAAAAGAATATCTCAATTGTGAAAAACTGGGAAATCGCTTGGAGCACTTTGCTCGTCCTCTTCTTGTTGGAATATACAGACAAACTTAGACTGTTGACCATATACTTTACTTAATTTAAAGAATGATTGTAATTGGCTGGACACTGGGGGAGAACTGTCCAGTCTGGTAAGTCGAGGTTCACCGTGGCAGCGGGGAATTTGGGGCTGTCACCATTAGCCAGGCAACCACCCGGTTACAATCTATCTTGAATATATAACACTGAAGATAGCAAATAAATTCTAAATCAGTGACGAAGACGGGTTTTCCCATACCTTGATTCAGGCGACTATAACTCTTTAACTTGCTTCAAATTATCTCTTATCTTTATAAACTAAGTCGACATTGGATGATTTACATTACTTAGAATAACGTTGTATATGACAAATAAACTAATATTTGGTAGCGGAGTAGAATTACCCAAACTTAACTTTCTTTATAGCTCGAGTTACCTCCTTTTACCCTATTGTCTATTATGGCTCGATATACCCTCTTCTACCCTACTAATTTATAACAATACTCCAATTAACTCATAAATTCACTTTGACCAATTTCTATCAACATTGTTCGTACTTACTTCATTCAGCGGAATGTAGGAGGAAACGCTTATCTCTTTCCTATAGTATCTCCATTTCTAATCGCTAGAGGACTATTAAAATTTCCATGGTATAGTAACAAATATTAAGAATTAGTATGAGATTAAAGTAAGCTTATTTAGGAAAATTACAAACTTAAATTCTATTTCCCTGGTTATATCAAAAGAGTAATAATATCCATTTAGTAGTAATTTTATTAAGTAATAGTTGTAATAACAGGAATAATTGAGACCTAGTAATAAAAGCGAATACTTTTGTTGTAAGATGAGGAATCAATATCATTAACTAGGAAACCGTCTGATTACATTCTTCTTTGGGTATAAACACATTAAACTGAAGATAGGCAACGACCAACTATGCAATCCAATAGCGATGAGCGAAGCCCCATTTGTTTAAGCATATACTTAATGTTACAAAACATACTTACTAAACTCATCTTGTAGTCAGAGCGTTGGTTTCATATCCTTTGTTCAGAGCTAGGACATCTATACATTAAATTAGACGAATAGAAATAAAGAAATAAATCATAAAAGCAAAACATTCAGATTTTCATAATATAATTTCAGTATTGGTTTTGGCATTAACATAGAAAACTAGGTGAGAGGCAACCCTAAGATACTTTTCCAAGATATTTAAATAACATTATTCCTTTTAAAGTTAGAAAATTAACAAATTCTAGAGATTTTCTAAAAGCCGCAGTCGGGCCGGCTATGATTATTAAAATTTGTCAAGTAAAACCAAAGATATGAATTGAAACATTGTTGACATAGATAATAGATTCTTTATAACTGATAGTATAGTAGTAAAATAGGTAAATTCTCAATTTTTCATTAACACAGCAGGCGGACACTAGTAATTCATTGTTGAGGTTATAACTAATTAGTAATAAATTGATCAATAAAGTTGATATAGCATGACCATGACATCATAAGGTAGAAATCTAATGGATTAGGGTCCTCCGTAATAAAATAGATCGGTATTTTATTTGATAAACGTAGTTATTTCTAAGCATTAAACAAAGTAACAGATTAGTATGAAGTTGGATCAACTTGGAATGAGCAATTAATATCTTAATTTCTATTCTGTAGGAAAATCAGGCAAAGTAATTTCCTTCTTTTAGTAATAGGTTCTTAGTTCATTATCTATCGAAGCATAAATAATTAAAGTTAGTCATGTAAAGTTAATATTTATATCCACCCAGCAATATTCGAGAACTTAGGGTAATTACGGATTACAACCTGGGAAATATCACTAGACATCATGCGCCCATTTCACACTTACAAAAGCATTAATATTAGATTATTCTATCATGCAATAAAATAGGGTTAGGGAAAATAAACTAGGCAAAACATAGATAAAACATTTAATGGAATCACAAGTAGGGATGGTTAGTTCGGAAGCCGTTTAGCGGTTAATCAACATGAATGGGATTTGTAGTTAGGTATGCGTTAGGTTAACTATGCTAGGGTTAGAATATCACCAATCCATATAGTAAAACAGTAAGAACTAGAATCCAATAAAATCCCATCACCAGGTATTATTAGGTAATTAAGTTAGGTATCAATAGGTATCGTTAGGTCTCATCATATTAGCATCATCACACATCTTCATAGTATCATTCATCATATAGTTTATAATAGTAAGGGGGGGGAGCATTACATTATTGTGAGATGCCGTGACCAGAATTAGTAGTTTTACATACTTTTAGCATAGATTCCACTTCAACGAATTCCAGGCTTTTGTAATGTGAAATGCAGTGATCAAAATACAGATAAGATGATTTTGGTCACATTTTGCTGCTGAGAAAATAGGAACGATATCGCTGGTTGTGGATTGAATATTCCTTGTTTTGTAGTGTAGCATCCATTTTGATCTTTTGTGTGCGATCTGTTATGTAATCCTTTTGGTTATAGCTGAAATTAAAGAAAAATATCAAAATAGGTTATGTAGTTTCACATTAATGTTTATAGAGTTATATTTTAGCGTTTGAGAAAGGGTTCTTATTGATTGAGGTAAAGTAACATTGAGCTGGTAGAGGGGCATTGATTTTATGGACATTTTTACTCCATAAAGGTTTCACAATGAAAACAGAAAATTTTATCAAAAAAAAATGCCAACCGAAAATTTTATACTTACAAGAAGTTTTGTAGTAGGAATGAAATTCACCACTAAAAAGCGCTATTTTCATTCTCCTTTGGTTATTGTGTACAAATACAACAAGTACAAATTTATTCTTGAGTAAAAACATCGTGAATTTTAGGTTAAAAACATAAGAAAATCACGTCGTGACAAAGATTACTTAGGATTCTGATAGAAAGAGGGGTTCTGTCAAATAAACAGACTAGAAAAAAAATCTGACAGTTAAAACATGTTAGCACGTTGGCCCACGGCGGCCCATACAGCGATTTTAAAATCAAATGTTGAGTATCGAAACGGGTGTGTGATTGTTTATGGGCCTTGACGAGTTTAAAGGTCCAAACAAATTATCGGACGCGGCTTACTGCCGCGGCTGATCTGAGGTGTGCAAACTATCGGATGTAGTAGGTCGCGGACGAAACCATAGACTAATATGACGTCATCGGACGTCCGATAGCTATCTGGCACGCAGGATGTTATGAGAGCGTGCACACTTATCAGCCGCGGCAGTAAGCCGCGTCCATAAGCCGCGTCCGATAATTTGTTCGGACCTTTATAGCGGGATTTATATTGAACTGCCTTGCCTTCGTACTACGGCTTAAGCAGTCCTGTTGGGCCGTTTAAACTGAACGTTTTCTTGATTGCAAATGTTTAGAATTTAAATTTTATAAAGTTGACTTCATAAATAAAATCTAGAATTAAAATTTTACTAGCAATCGATAAAAGAAACAGGAACTCTACTTATCTGGAAATATTCTATTAGCGTAAACGTTACTGTTATTTTCTTTATGCTATTTCGGGAATTATTAGAATAGATGGGTTTTTGTCGAGCGTTTTATTACCGCCGGATTTCGATTATGATATTGATAGCATGATGAACATTGAGCTCATGTCTTGAAAGGAATTGGGGTCGGTTGAATTAAGAAAACTGAATGCGGAAGTTAAATTGTCGGATAAATGAATAGGATAAAATATAATAAGCTATTATTCTTCGAAATGGCTCAGGTTATGATGTCGGTTGCACTGTCTGTTCTTATTTCTAAGTTACGACAAGCGTGAACGTAGCTTTAGTATGAAATAGGTCTACGGAAAAATATCATAGATGGCGTTAGTGAAAACTAAGACTTGTAGTTATGGAAATAAAAAAAATTGTTACATTGATAAATAGTAGATTTTATGGGTTGAATAAATATAAAGGATTTAGTAAGGATAAGGGATCGTCTGGGTTACGATAAAAAGCCATTTAAGGCGGTTTCATTTAAAGAAAGAAATTAGAAAATAAAGAACGAAGGTCAGATAGAAGAACGAATGCCGGATGAGCAGACGGACGGGGTTTTGTTTCATTGTCATTCAACTAAGAACTTCATTCAATTGTCAACGTCAACCTGACGGCAAAAGTCACGCTATAGGGTGGTCAGATTCAGAGCGCTTAACACAAATTCCGTCTAATTTCGCGACCGTTCGGACATAGAGATTTGATAATTAAGTTGGCGGATATAAGTAATTATTGCTAACGGTGTCGATGTCATGTTAAGACAATTAAGTAAAATTGCTCTTTTAGCTTCATTAGAGTTTCCATAGTAATAAAACTATCGACATTTGCTAAGCGTAGCTAATAATTACCTTTAGGTTGGTTTCAATTAAAATATTGTAGTACGACTTTAACGTTTGTCGAAATGACAATTGCGAAAAAAAACATGTTGCGAGAGTTAGTTTTTCACCGGTGTAATTTTTCTCATATGAGACTGGTAAATTTTCATGTTTTTTCTGCAATTTAGTCTGTTTTGCGTTCAGAAGCTGGCCACACTAGTCTGATGTCAACAAACAGAAAAGAGGTTATAATGAAGTTATTAATTGAAAAACAATGGTTAAATAAACGAGTTTTAGTGAAAGTTTGGCTGTGAAAATGATATAAAATTTATGTGGGTCAATGTGGAATAAATGTTGCATTGTGATTATGTGATAAAAATTTAAAGGTGTAAACAATAACAATGAGATTGGAGCCGGTATGCAATTGAGAAAATAACTGATTGTGAGTAATTTTTTATGCCTAAAATACTTATTGATTTGACTAGAGCTATAGGGAAACTTCTGATAAAGTTGCCTAGGAAATATAATATGGTTTACAATAAACATAATCTTTAACTTGACTGTAATGTCAATTGAAGAAAAATATCAGATAACTGTACTTAAATATCAAAGTGAGATTTACTGAGAATACCTTAAAACAGACAGATTTAAAAGTGATGTATTGACAACGGGGGTCGCGACTTAACTATGTAAATTTAAAAGCAGAAATTAAGTGAGCGAAGCATGTCTAGTCGACTAGAACTCAGCTGGTTAAGTGTCAACTAGTACAGTTAAGAGAAGTGAATACTTAAGAGAATGTTGATAAAAGAGTATTGCAATTATCATGTAAAGTGAGACGGTTTAATTGTGGTTTTTAGAAGGGGTAATTTTTAAACATTTTGATTTGCGCTAACGGAATAAAGTTTGAAGTTAAGTCAAGAAGAGGTTGTATAGCATTTTTAAAGCAGACAAATGAACATAGCTAATTGCTTACAGATGCTTCTACGCAACCTTAGTATTAAAAGACAGCCGCTAGTTAAATAAAAATTCTTTACAAAATAATTTTAGCGGACGGAGCGTTGACACATATCTTGAGATTATTATTGTAGATGTGGATATCTGGCTAACGGGGTAGCCTAGCTGTTATTGTGGAATAGAAGAATTAGTCTAAGAGCCAAGGGCTTAAAAATTGGTTCTTCAATATAAATAAATAAAAAAAAATCTATAGTAGATACTTAGTGAAATAGTCAGGTTGCCAAAGTATGTATATATTGAGTAGGTAATGTTTAGTTATAAAAGTCAAAATTAAAAATTCAATAAAATTGTGCAGTAACAATGAAGATTCAGGTAAACTTTAAACAGCGACTATTAGCAGTCCGCGCCTTTTTTTAACTAGAGTTACGGAGGAATAATTTCTTAGTGAATTGCTTAGGTTATCGTTGATAGTTATAGAGACATGTTTAAGTATCGGGTTGGATGTACGTTACAAAATTACATTAGACATTTGTTCCCCGTGGTGATGACATTGCAAACGGCACGTCTGAGGAAAAGTCCTGCTATTAAGGTTTTGTTTAGCGTACGGTTTTAAAATCATTCAAGTATGCTCGTATTGTTTTGTACTAAAAAAATATAAGTAGATAGACTAATACGATTTGATTTATGGCGCCTTTTGATGTGTCCATCTACGACTAGACATGGACTAAATGTTAGATTTATTTGGGAACTATTGTATGCATTGGTCCAAATTTAACTTTTAATTCTTGACTCGAGGTATATGAGGAAGGAGTTTTTGAGAGTTAGCGTAGAGTTTTATTTTGTTATAAAAAGGGAAATAAAATTGACTTATATGTATGTGGATATAACTATTTACATTATAATTTATTTTATGGGGAAGGCGTAGGCAAGGAAAATTAACGGAATGAAAAAAAAAAGAATTGGAAAAAAAATACAAACAATTAAATTAAAACTAACCAAATAGATAATTCGGGAGAAAATTAGAATTAGCTGCAATGTTAAAACCAAAATAAATACCCCAAACAAAAAAAAAACAAAAAAAAAAAAATCTTTATAGCGGACAAATAAAAATTTGAAAGCATGGTTTTTTTGTATCCAATCTTTGGATACTATAAAACCAAGCTAAATAAGGATGTGTGCTAATATTTTATATAGATCTGACATTACACTGAAGGCAACGAACAATTAAAACTCGCCATGGGGAAACCGGTCCGAGTTCGTCGCGCGCCAAAGCGGTATGAATCTTCCGAGGAGCCGGCGGAAATAGTAGAGGTTCCACATAGTTCCCGACAGTCGGAATCCGAGGTTATAGAAAATAGAGGGCCTCAACCGGTAGAGGTGCGACAGCGGCTAGTAAAGACGATAGTTAAACCGAAGGTAACGCGATCGCGCGAATTGATGACAATACAAAGAATGTTGAATCGCACGGTAGGCGTGTTAACTAAGAGGATAGATGACCTAAGCCTATATGACCTAAGGATACTAGCGAAGTCGAAAAATCGCCGGTAGTCGAAGTAACGCCGATGAACGATGTGGAAATAGAAAATAGGAATGAGATTAAGGAGCCTAATGCGATGGAAGATATTCAGAAGTACGTCATTTGTAACGTCAAAAATATAAATTTAGATAGACCTAAATTTGGGGATTCGTCGATACATCCAGTCGATTTCATTGAAGATTTAGAAATTTACTTAAAAAAGGCGGGAAAGGCTGAAAACGAATTAAGCCTGATACAAGACTGCTTAACTTCGAGTTCGAAAGACTGGTTTAGAGTATATAAAGGAAGATGGACAGGATTGGCTGATTTTAAAGTAGATTTCTTAAAAGCATACTGGGGAGAGAACGAACAAAATGAGTTGAGAAGGAAGATAGTGCAAGGCGTATGGAATAGGACGGAGACGCCCACCATGGTGGAACATTTCTTGAAGCTGACAGTCAAGGCGCAGATGTTAAGCTACAACATTCCTGAAAAACAATTAATTAGCGATATCATTCGGCATTATCCGAAATTTATTCAACAAGCGTTCGTGACAAACAAGATAGAAAATATAATAGAAGCGGCGGAATTTTTAAGAAGTATGGACAACATACAGAAGCAAGAAGCACCGAGCACTTCGGCAGCTAAGAATTCTAAGGATTGGGAACAGAAGAAGAGGGGCCTTCAGCAAAACTATAGGCAATGGCAGTAACCAAGACAAAATCAAATACAAGCGGTTAGCTTAAATAATAATAATGTTAATGTAGATGGTAGCGAAATGTTAAACTAGCTAGTCAGTTTCAACTACAGGGGACCTAAATTATAATATGATGGTTAAAATGAATTGGTGTCCGGGTGAATCTTTAGGGCGAAATAATACCGGAATTAAGATACCTATTTGTACGTATCCGAAAGAAAATAATTTAAAATTGGGTTTAGGATATAGTGAGCCAGAGGGTTTAGTTCAAAACATTCCTAGCCAAATAGTAGAGATTTTAAAATTAAAAATAGAGCAACTTTTGGTCGATACTGACAATAGCGTACACGCAATTTTTGATGAGGAAGTCACAAATAGGGTAGATACTCCAGCATTCAAGTCTGAATTATTAGTTCAAATATTTGATGAAAATCTAGTAGCTTTGCTGGATACAGGTAGTGATATAACATGCGTTTCAGAAGAGTTTTGGAATAGGTTAAAAGAGAAAAGGCCAACAATACCCACTATGCCTATTAAACCACTTCTTATTAAAACTGCAGTAGGTCAGAAAAGTGTAGAAATAAAGAAAATTGCTTTGGTCACATTAGGAATAGGGGCTTTTGAATGTGATTTAACTGTTTTAATTGTACCGGGTCTTAGTGCTGATTTGATATTGGGATTTGATTGGATGAAAGAAAATCAAGCGTCAATAAAACTTAATAAAGAGGAAGAAGGGGTAGAAATTATCATAGGGAATGAGAAAAAAATATTTAAATTTTATAAAGGCGAGAATGCTTTCAGTAATTGTAATCCGTTAACAAATTTTAATATTGAAGCAGTAGTTGAAGAGAACGTAGAAAAAAATATTCGAGATATGATTCACCAGTCAAATCTAGATAAAAATAAACGTGGAGCTTTAGAGGAAGTTTTAATGAAACATAAAAATCTATTTACATCCAAATTAGGGAGAGCAAATTGTTATGAACACGAAATTATTATGGAGCCTCACTCACCTGTAGTAAAAAGAACATATCCAATACCTTATGCGTATAGAGACAAAGTAGAAGCCAAGTTAATGGAAATGGAAGAGCAAGGGATCATTAGTCGTTCGTCCACGCCATATTGTAGTCCATTGACGTTCACTTTAAAAAGAGACGGGTCAATTCGTGTGTTATTGGATGCCAGGGAAATAAATAAGTACATGATAGCAGAAACTGAAAAACCGCCATTACAGTTAGATGTTTTAAATTCTTTTCAAGGGGCAAAATACATTAGTAAGGTAGATTTGAAAAATGCTTATTATCAAGTAGGGTTAACAGAAGCTAGTAAAAAATATACAGGGTTTTCTTTTAATGGGAAGTCCTACGTTTATAATGTACTTCCACAGGGTTTGAAGACCTCTGTCGGTTCGTTTAGCCGTTTGATTAGTATCATCCTAGGTCATGAGGTTAGGGAATTTTGTGTTAATTATCTTGACGATTTGGGAATTATAACGACAGGAACGCTATCTCAACATTTAGAACATTTAAACATTGTGCTAGGGAAGTTATCTGAGGCAGGGTTAACTTGTAATTTAGAAAAATGCGAATTTTTAAGTACCGAAGTAAAGATGTTAGGTTATATCATTTCAACTAATGGAATTAGCACTGATCCGGAAAAGGTTAAGTCCATACAATTATTCCCTGTACCAAAGAAGCTAAAGCAAGTTAGGGCTTTCTTAGGGCTTTGTAACTTTTATCGTAAATTTATACCAAATTATAGTTTTCATACTAGATCTTTATGTGAGTTGTTGAAAAAGGACAAGAAATGGAATTGGGGACAAACAGAGCAAGAAGCTTTTGAGAAAATAAAATCACTTTTTACTAGGTCCGTAGAGTTGAATCATCCGGATTTTACTAAACCTTATTACTTACAAACCGACAGTTCAGGAATAGGGTTAGCTGGGTTCTTATACCAGATGGATAATCAAGGGGACATAAAAATTTTAGGGTTTCACAGTAAATTATTAAGGGGGGCTCAATTAAATTGGACGGTAACGGAGCAGGAATTTTATTCAATAATTTGTTGTTTAGAAAAATTTGAAACTTATTTGAGAGGAGCGAAAGTGATAATTCGAACAGATCATAAAGCATTAACATTTGTAAAGAATTGTAAGTTATATAATGCACGGGTAACTAGATGGATAAATTATTTAGAGCAGTTTCAATATGAGGTTCAACATGTAAAAGGTAGGGATAATGTGGTAGCTGACGTGTTATCTAGATATCAGCCTGAAGGAGATTTATTACAAGAGGATAAAACTAATTCACCGAGGATATTTTATACTGAAATTAGAGATAATAAAGAATTACGCGATAAATTAAAGAATTTGGCAAAATTACAACAGGATGATACAGAAATAGGCGAAATAATTAAAAATCTGAATAGTGGGGTCGAACCAAATAGTGAGATAGGTTAAGACTTAGGTATATAAAAAAAAAGAAAAGCCGCCGACACACATTTTTCTTTCTTCGGGGGGGAATTTTTTTCTCATAAGTAAGTAGATATATTCAAGAGAATTAACTTTTACGATTTACTACTAACATAATCTTAGATTATTAAGGGATACTGGAAAAAAAAAGGGTATCTTAATAAGGGAAAGACGCTTATGGAATCGAGAATGTACGAGATTTCTTCAATTTATGAATCATTAATATATATGCAATTATATATACATGAATAAATATATATAAATATAAATGACTAAACAGATAAAATGAATTATGAGGTATTACTGCTAATGGTATTCAAAATTTAATAATTAATAAAAGCAGGATTACGGAAATAAAAGGAAATACATTTAGTTTGAATAGGGATATTTATTAACGAAAGGAGCGGCGTATAGTTGTGAAATAGGAGAGTTGCGTAAAGTAGAGATGCGTACTGGGGGAATGTTTAGGGATAAGCAAATCTAAAGCGTACAGACGTTACTATTGCGTAATTACTATTGCGTAATTTATTTGCAATCTAATTAACAGATATTTTAATGCAATCTGCGTAGAATTCCATATGGTGACAGACGACGTATTTAATCTTATCATTGAAAATATAATTCAAAATCATTCATCGTTAATTGTATAAATTTTGTATTCAGTCTGTAGCTATGATATAATCTTGGGTGGCGTAAATGTAGGCTAGTGATTGATGATAGTGGATGCCGCGTGATGAGAAAAGATGAACGAAATGAGAATCTAAAATAGGATAGAAGTATGAATAGAGTGATGAGTGAAGAGAATGAAAGAATGAAAGTTGTTGAAAGAAAGGAACGTTAGTTAAAATATAGATTCTATAGGAGGGCTTTGGATTATAACATATGTGAAACCTGAATGCAGGCTTATTATCTTTCCAAGAGATAGGACCATCACACTGCTTTAGCGCTAGGGCTGTGCTTGCGGCCAGGCCGGCGTCTAGAGTTGACAAACTTGAATTTTGTACAGTAGGACTTTTTGGTGTTAGGTTAATAAAAAAAAAAAGAGAAACAAACACAGTTGAAGTTTGTAATTGTCCTGGTGTAAACAGCTGTCCAAAATTCATACTACACAAGAAGCTAAGAGCTAAATTGATATTCGGCAACTGCACACTCTCCAAGGCTGTATTAGGGTTGTTCCAGAGTCTTAAGTAAGCTTTTGGAAATATATGGTCATTGTATATGCTCGCCGCTAAACCTTTGGTTTGGAAGGAGTAATATTTGATTGCGGAGGGGTACAATGCACAAATATGAAGCGCAATGCGCGTACTTTTTCATAAGGTTAGGAAAGGTCTTATTTGTCCATGTAGGCTTACTAGGAGCTGTGGATTCACAACCCACACCTTACCGTGATTTTGTACGACTCTGGTGTTGAATATGCATACGACGGAATTGGCAAAAGCAACAGACACTTAAAACTCGCTTAATAATTTTTGATATGGTCTTGGTTTAAATACACTCTACAATCTTAAATTTCACTTACACTAGGGCTCACCCAACAATTCTTTGATCTTGGAGAAATAATAATGATTAGGATTATAGAGAGAGGGGGGGAAGATTCGAATATATATATATATATATATTAAAGAAACAACAGTAGAAGGGGTAATATAAATATTTGAGATTTGAGAAGAAAATTTTACTTCGGATCCAATACGTAGTTTTGTCACCTATGTATAAATTTTGGGGTCGAGCTGTAACAGTTCAAAATTGAACATGTTATCTTTTTCTCAAATATTTAATAAAAATAAAAATAAGAGGGGTTACTGACCTATGAACCGGCACTGGGAAAGATATTTTGTTGCTCCTTAATGGTCCCATCGCCTCCAATTAGATGTATTACCTTTTTCTATCGCCTTGGAGACTCCATTTCTTTCAATTAACTTCTATTTTAGTGATAATTTGTAAATCTGCGAGATACAAAGAAGTCCAGGGTTGGAAAAAATAGTTGTAAGCAATAAAAAAATAAAGATATGTGATTGAATCAATAAATAAACTCGTTGAATAACTTACCATGAAGGGATGTTTATTCTCATTTTAATAAAAAAGGGGTTGTTTATGCAATTTGGGATGTCTTTCAATGCATATTGTCTGGCATTACGATAATTACTGCAATCACAACAGTATTCTTGTAGCACAAACTCTTTGATCACAGATAATTGTAGGCTATGACTGCGATTTGCAAATAAAACATTCACGAAATATCATATTTCTATATAAAAAACGGATACTTTTGCGGGATTTCTTTAACCTGAAAATATGTTTCAATGATAATAAACAATTCGCTGACATTTACATAGACAAATGCATTTGACATTTGGTGGCCGTTTTTGGAACTAAAGTGATAATCCATAGAGAAAAATCACTCTATATTTTAAAGAGAAGAAAAAAAAGAGAACGAAATAATCTTTGGTAAATTATATCAATTAATATTTTAAAGGTAAAAAGGAGTAGAATGATTATAAAATATTAAAATAAACAAATAATAATTTAATAACTAGATGTGTAAAATAATGTTTAGGTTTGGTGTAAACACACATCGCGTTTCGTTTTCAGCAAATCTCAAAAAACATTATTTGTAAATTAAGCTTGGGATTATGAATAAAGTAAAATCATTTAATATTAAAAGTAAAGGAAGAATACGAATGATTATATTTGTAATAAATAAACATTAAATAGAAACGATAACTAGTAAAAAGTTGTAAAAGGAACTAGACATAAAAACAACATACCGTAGAATGGATCGTGGCTTTCCTTTGTTCATAAACAAAAAGACGAAGGGAAAATGTTTGTGGTAGCCAATCAGGAGCTCGGATTCTGTGTGGGCGTGGATTTTCCTAAGATTGAGCCACATGGCGCCAGATTTTAAAGTAGCCAATCATAATTCGCTATGGTGACGTGTAAAATTAAATGTTACCAGTTAGAGTCTATAAAGTACCCTTAGTAATATAATATGGGAAAAAAGACGGCCAAGTGCGAGTCGGACTCGAGAGCAAGGTTCCGTGCCAGGGGAACGGCAAAAGAGGTCGCGTATGTATGTATGAATCGGGGGTGTTAAGGCCTGGATTCATCTTAAGGCTAGTATATTCGAAATTGTGAGATTTGGTGTATTTTCGATTCATCAATAAGCGATCAAATGTTCCTTGGTTTTGAATAGATGAAAATATATGCTTAGATTTTATAAACGACGTTGATTATCTTACAGTAAGAAATATGATATCCATATATTCAGTATAGTAAACCTGCAAATACAATAAAAACTTTAATTGATTTTATATTTTCTGAATAATACTTGGAGATTACAAATCATTTACCCACAATAATAGGTATATGAATAGGTTAAATGTTATGTGGAAGGATATTCAACGGTTACCTTTCAGTAAAAGTGACTCTTTCAGTAAAATAACGATAGAAACGGCGAATAGATGAAGAAATAAAAATGATGCCATTACTTTTGCACAAGAAAGAAAAGTTAGAGACAGAGAGGGTTTGAAATATTTTTAAAATACCATAGTATGTAGATAAACTCATTCAGTGACTGAAGAGACAATTGTAAGATGAGGCGACAAAATAGGGCATATACAACAGTAGGTTATGTATGTGAGTAATATTCGTTGTTAGCGTTATTATACCCCAAGTTTGGTTGGTTAAGCATAATATCATTGGGTTCTTGTTATCAAATCTTTGCTATTATTAAATAAAGCTATGCGTCGATTGGAAATAATAAAAGCGGTCAGATAACATATTTATTGATTATAAGATTTTCTTGGGAGGTTAGAATAGTGATAGACCAAAAGATGTATTTAAACGTACAGGGAAGGTTAAATCGATTGTGTCATTAGGAAATTAGAACAATATTTGCGTATGTGAGGAGTTTTGTAAATTCTAGAATAAGCAAAACTAATTATATTTATAATTATAACTATCGTCAGTATCGAAGTAATTACGGGTTCCTATTATTATATTCACGTGATAGGTAGATTAGTTCAGGGAGAAATTACCCCATTATTGGGTAAATTAGAAAATTAGTGACAGGGCACTCTAAAAAATTAAGAACCAATAAGATGAAGCGTCATCAAGATTTTCGCAGAGGTAACTTTTCCGCATGTATATAAGGCCGGGCGCGGGGGAGCCGGCTCTCTTTCCTTTACTGACGCTCACCGAAGAAGACGCAAGCACACTTCCCTCTGTAAGATGGCTGCTGCTGCTGAACAAGTTTTTCTTTAACTCAAGACCGAAATAGTCAGCAAATAAGTGAAAGAAACGAAAGTCTATGTGTATAGGTCTTGCACGGGCAAGTTTCTAACCTTTGGGGAAATGTTTCAGATGAGCTTTAAATGGTAAAATTAAGGCCTGACTGAAATATATAGTTGGTTGCAAAGTTTACATCAAATTAACGTAGCTGTATCAAGTAAATTCAAGAATTAGTGAAAATAGATTTTCTAAAACTAATTTCATATGAAAAGGAATGTGGGAAAGGGAGTTTTTATCTTGAATAATTAAAAATAGGATTGTGTCGTACTGGGGCGATTCGCTATGGACTTTCGAGGGGGGTACTAGGTAAAATTGAAGTTTATGATTGTGGCGTCATAAACGGGCGGCCAATTCGTTGGTCTGCCTAGTTAGTCACATAATGTAATCATGCGTGTCGTGGCTAGCAACAGGCTTCATCAAGTGCTGCCGTTTGAACGTAGTTCTGGTTTCTGGTCAAGACCTGGAGTGCATGATTTCATTATTCCTTTGGTTAGGGCCTAATGGTGGTCCTACCTCCCCACCATTAGCACCGTCAAGCTGTTAGCGGAATTAGGGAGTTATGCTTGCTCACACTGTACAGATACGGGGCGTCGTGGAGCTGTAAGATCCACAACAATCGCATAGGAAAGTCACTTTTAGTCTGAACTAGGCAGGTAAAATCATAGGTCAATTGTAGGGTTAATCGCGCGAAAATTAGATAGAGTATCACAAAAATCTGGGGGGGGTTTGTGATACTGGTGTTTTGAATGGTCGTCAATAAAGCGGAATAGGCGCATAATCTGCTAGGCAGGCATGTGGAACGAGCAAAAATCTAGTTAGGTAGGTCGTCACAATGTAAAATTAGCATTCTAGACTCGAAATTGTTGTAGGATAAGTTAGGCATAATTCAACAAAATGGCCGAATTATTATTTATCGATAGGAAAATTGCAAAGGTGCATTACAAAATGGCCGCTATTGGTTCACTAAGTGATGCATTTCATCCAAGCTAATTTTGATAAACAACATGGCGGATCATGACAAAAGTAAATTAAAATGTATGATAATTTTTAGGTTGTGTCATAGGCAGGTAAATGCGAGCAAGTTGGAGGGTTAAATGGGAACGTATTAGTGAATTTGTTATCTTAAATTCTCAGTGGCATCTATGGGTGTTGTGAAGTGGCATTGTAAATAAATTTCAGTGAATGAAAAATATCTACCTACCATTGTGCTAAAGCTAGCTGGACGCACAATCTAATTAACTAATAGATTATCAAATTATAATAGAAGTAATATCTTTGAATTGGGCTGACTTTACTAATTTTGACCAAGTTTCAATCTGTTGACTATAAATAAAATAAAATATTTTGGTAATAAATGTGGATGAATGCTAAATAAAAGTCTGGGTGTAATGTTGACCCGTGATATTATTTGAGCCATGTCAATTCCAACTCATTAATATCACAAGACACAATTTTGAGTAAGCTTCCACATATTAACAAAATAATGCTCAGTATGTAGCACTAAACAATACTTTGGACCAACATTTATATACTATGAAAGTATCAATTAAATTGGTGAATATGTTAAGTTCACGATTACTGGAATCAAAGTATTCTCTGAGTTAAATATTCTAAATCAAATTTAACAGTCGACTCAATTTAAAGGAAATCAATATCAAGTTTATCACACAATAATCATGAGAAGATTTATTCAATGCCATTTTGACAATGCAATCCAAAGCTATTGTTCAAAAGTAGGAAAGGTTTAACGCAAGTATTTATTTATTATATGTCCCTAAATTTAATAAACTTTCCTTCTGAAATCCCTAGATTTTCCAGTACTTATTCCCTTTTTTTAAGTTCATAAATTGTAAGATTGAATTTATGTTGATATAAGATAAATCAGAATAAAAAAAAAAAAAAAAAAAAAAAATTGATCTGGCCATCACATTTGAGAAAAGAATATCTCAATTGTGAAAAACTGGGAAATCGCTTGGAGCACTTTGCTCGTCCTCTTCTTGTTGGAATATACAGACAAACTTAGACTGTTGACCATATACTTTACTTAATTTAAAGAATGATTGTAATTGGCTGGACACTGGGGGAGAACTGTCCAGTCTGGTAAGTCGAGGTTCACCGTGGCAGTGGGGAATTTGGGGCTGTCACCATTAGCCAGGCAACCACCCGGTTACAATCTATCTTGAATATATAACACTGAAGATAGCAAATAAATTCTAAATCAGTGACGAAGACGGGTTTTCCCATACCTTGATTCAGGCGACTATAACTCTTTAACTTGCTTCAAATTATCTCTTATCTTTATAAACTAAGTCGACATTGGATGATTTACATTACTTAGAATAACGTTGTATATGACAAATAAACTAATATTTGGTAGCGGAGTAGAATTACCCAAACTTAACTTTCTTTATAGCTCGAGTTACCTCCTTTTACCCTATTGTCTATTATGGCTCGATATACCCTCTTCTACCCTACTAATTTATAACAATACTCCAATTAACTCATAAATTCACTTTGACCAATTTCTATCAACATTGTTCGTACTTACTTCATTCAGCGGAATGTAGGAGGAAACGCTTATCTCTTTCCTATAGTATCTCCATTTCTAATCGCTAGAGGACTATTAAAATTTCCATGGTATAGTAACAAATATTAAGAATTAGTATGAGATTAAAGTAAGCTTATTTAGGAAAATTACAAACTTAAATTCTATTTCCCTGGTTATATCAAAAGAGTAATAATATCCATTTAGTAGTAATTTTATTAAGTAATAGTTGTAATAACAGGAATAATTGAGACCTAGTAATAAAAGCGAATACTTTTGTTGTAAGATGAGGAATCAATATCATTAACTAGGAAACCGTCTGATTACATTCTTCTTTGGGTATAAACACATTAAACTGAAGATAGGCAACGACCAACTATGCAATCCAATAGCGATGAGCGAAGCCCCATTTGTTTAAGCATATACTTAATGTTACAAAACATACTTACTAAACTCATCTTGTAGTCAGAGCGTTGGTTTCATATCCTTTGTTCAGAGCTAGGACATCTATACATTAAATTAGACGAATAGAAATAAAGAAATAAATCATAAAAGCAAAACATTCAGATTTTCATAATATAATTTCAGTATTGGTTTTGGCATTAACATAGAAAACTAGGTGAGAGGCAACCCTAAGATACTTTTCCAAGATATTTAAATAACATTATTCCTTTTAAAGTTAGAAAATTAACAAATTCTAGAGATTTTCTAAAAGCCGCAGTCGGGCCGGCTATGATTATTAAAATTTGTCAAGTAAAACCAAAGATATGAATTGAAACATTGTTGACATAGATAATAGATTCTTTATAACTGATAGTATAGTAGTAAAATAGGTAAATTCTCAATTTTTCATTAACACAGCAGGCGGACACTAGTAATTCATTGTTGAGGTTATAACTAATTAGTAATAAATTGATCAATAAAGTTGATATAGCATGACCATGACATCATAAGGTAGAAATCTAATGGATTAGGGTCCTCCGTAATAAAATAGATCGGTATTTTATTTGATAAACGTAGTTATTTCTAAGCATTAAACAAAGTAACAGATTAGTATGAAGTTGGATCAACTTGGAATGAGCAATTAATATCTTAATTTCTATTCTGTAGGAAAATCAGGCAAAGTAATTTCCTTCTTTTAGTAATAGGTTCTTAGTTCATTATCTATCGAAGCATAAATAATTAAAGTTAGTCATGTAAAGTTAATATTTATATCCACCCAGCAATATTCGAGAACTTAGGGTAATTACGGATTACAACCTGGGAAATATCACTAGACATCATGCGCCCATTTCACACTTACAAAAGCATTAATATTAGATTATTCTATCATGCAATAAAATAGGGTTAGGGAAAATAAACTAGGCAAAACATAGATAAAACATTTAATGGAATCACAAGTAGGGATGGTTAGTTCGGAAGCCGTTTAGCGGTTAATCAACATGAATGGGATTTGTAGTTAGGTATGCGTTAGGTTAACTATGCTAGGGTTAGAATATCACCAATCCATATAGTAAAACAGTAAGAACTAGAATCCAATAAAATCCCATCACCAGGTATTATTAGGTAATTAAGTTAGGTATCAATAGGTATCGTTAGGTCTCATCATATTAGCATCATCACACATCTTCATAGTATCATTCATCATATAGTTTATAATAGTAAGGGGGGGGAGCATTACACCACCGCTGAGTATAAGCTTCCCTCAAGGATCTAGCGGCTTGCCGCGACCTTCACCAGATCGTTGGTCAACCTTGTCAGGAACCTATACCAATGGAGCGTCGTCTGGTGCGCGGTCGCCGTTCCAGAACCTTTCAATCCCAACAGCCATCGGTTCTTCTCGCTATGTGTCCCGCGCCCCGCCCACTGCCACTTCAGCTGAGCAATTCTTCAAGCGATGTCGGTTACATTAGTTCTCTTACGTATGTACTCAAGTTTTGGTTCGATTACGTAGAGAAAGGCTGAGCATGGTTCTAAGAAATTCATAGTTTCACTGTTTCACGTTTTACTGCCGTAAGTCATCACTGGCATCACACATTGGTCATAGACATTAGTCTTGAGACATTAAGGTAAGTTAGTTAGACGGAAAGAGTTTTTCAAAACTTCCCAAATGCTGCCTATCCAAGTTGGATTCGACAAAAGATCTCTTTTTTGAAGTTCGACTTACCTAACTGGACTGCCTGTTCTTCCTAGTTATACGTAATGAACTACAACTTCGAGTGCAGTATTCCCAACATGAACTAGAGCTTGTTTGTACAACATGGGCAATCGACTTAATTTTCGTCTTATCCATGTTCATTCTAAGACCTAATCTTTGGGAAGCACTACGAAGATCTACGAACATTGTGTTAGTATTCAGTTTAATTCAAACTAGATACTTTTAATACTCTTTTTTCGTTTGTCACGCCAAATTGCTGATCGTAGGAACCAGACTACCACCAAAAAAATAATACAGAAAGATCAATACACAATGCGTAGTAAATATACTTTTTGAAATCACTCGATTATTACCTAAGTACGCTTTCGCGTTCATACCTCGTATAATCACAGGTTTGAGTAGAACTAAAAGTCAACTTTTAAGAAAATATCATCATTGTATTTATTTTATTGTATTGCTCTTCCATTCTCTGATTAGAGCTCGTTTATGTGGATCCAGTTTCAAGATTGGGTGATAAATACTTTCTACTTGCCCTGAGCTACAATTTCGCCCAAAAATAAATAATTCAATGGATTCAAATTAGAGCTTGACGACAATGGCCACTCATTCGTACCGATAGAGCCTGGTAAATTTTTAAGTATTATGTAGTCATTGTCATTACCTGAAGGCGCAGAGTACTGATAGAAAATACAGTTTTTGTTGTCAAAACAAGCAGGTTTCTGAAATGGTTTTGGTACTATAGACACACATCCACACTCTGCGGCAGGTTGTATAGAACACCGAATAGTAAAAACTGCCACTTTGCTTGGCTTTCCTGGTCCAATCAAAGCTTTTCTCATTAGAAAGCTTTTAATTCGATCGAGACCTGGGCGGTGCTGCAGTCTCTCTCTCCAGAGGTGCCAAATGGACTAGATGTATATCGAGGTGCCGAGGTATAAGACTTAAACAAAAATGCCACCATATCGGACTGATTACAGAACCAGAGCACAAATCTCATCTAACTTTAGCATTCGGGAAGTTTTTTGAACATCTTTGCGTTGAACTTGCCTCAGTCTTAGGACGACCGACGTCTTTGGCCAGTGTGTGTAGTCAGTGAGAGTCATGACTTATGGCAATGAAACGTGGTTCATTTCTTTGCGTGATCGAATCAGCAATGAGGAGATCCTTAGGGATACTATCGCTCAAAGGATAGCTCAGCTGTAGTGGCAGTGGGTGGGAAACATTGTGAGAAGAACCGATGGCCATTGAAATGGAAAGGTTCTAGAATAGTTACCACGCACCGGGATGACGCTTCTTTCACTTCCGACTAACGTTTTGTTGAAAGTCGCGGGAAGCTGCTGTGTGCGGGCAGTGCAGCGCATGACCTATTGTTGTGGAGATCCTTGAGGAGGCCTAATCCCAGCAGTGGGTGTCATGAAGTTGTGTACCATTGATATTAGCAGCACGACACCCACTGCCGATGAAGAAGATGCTTACTACTGAAATCGAATACTAATTAATTTCTTGTATAAATACAACATACAACAGTGTGAATAGTTAGTGTATATTGATACAATTCATTTTATGCATCGAAGCAATCTCACCCTTATTTCAAGCAATATAGGTCAGATATTGTCCAATCAATAACAATTTAGATAATTATAAATTAATTGGCACAATCCATTATGCTTTGTGTAAAGTGATACAATTTACGTTTCGCTTCATATTGTTCGTGTCGCGAACTCTCGAGTGTCGTAGTCGTAACCAACGTCGGTGTAACACTGAGGCAAACAACACAATGTCGTGTCCATGCAGGCGCGGGGGAAGGGTACGAGAGAGAAGAGGGAGATTAAGAGGTTGCGGGGGGATTTTTAGGCAGTTATATCAATTTACACAAATAATAATCAAACGTTTTACTTTTTGTATTCTTGTATTTTTTGATATAAGTCAATTATATCATTTAACACCTTTCCCAAGTTTATGTGATTATTGATATAATTGAAATTATATCGATAAACACGAAGTAAAAAATCATTATTTTTGAATTTTCAGTGCTATAAGTCGAGTTGGATCAATGTGCACAAACTAGCATACTCTGAAATTATATGTGTGTAATGATATAATTCTAGATATATCACTACGCACAATTCAAGTCATTTGTTATTGAATTGTGTATAAAGTATTAAATCGAGTTATATTTATTGACACTATTTTTTTAAAAGAATAGCCTCGGTACACTTTGTTTTAAATAGAGACATATTAATTTACACAAATTTTTCATAAAAAAAACATAAAAAGTAAGCACTTATATCACTATGCACAAAACTTATTTCTGTTAATATAACTCCTATAAATATGACAATTAGACACAAAAAAAGCTAATTTTTCATTGATTTGAATAGTGAAATAAAATCAAAATCGATACAACTCGAGTTAGATCAGTTTTCACTGAAGGTACAGAAATATGGGTTTCATTTCATTTTCACTTACCTAATTGAGCATTTAGGTACACGGTTCGATTTTCCAGGCGCCTTGCTGGTCGAGTTTAGTCGAATAGTGTAGTTAGTCGTCATTTCATTGAAATTGGGTTTGCGATTTGATTTTACAAGCAATTGTCGATAAAAAGTGCTAAAAGTGCTATTCGACTAAAATTGACCAGCAAGCAGCCTGAAAAATCGACCAGTGTAAATGCCCCATAACTCTCTACTGTGATAAGGTGAATCTACTAAGTTTTCAAACTCATTTAACAGCTGCAATCAGTGCACTCAGAGACGTCTCTACCATAGTAGAATCTACTATGTCTCTACAGCGTGAAATATTAATCATTTGATCACGGTAAAGAAATGTATCAGTATTCTAACTAAGTACAAACGGTCGAAATGCGAGCAATACCTATGCGCCTCGAGTTCGGTCTGCTCTCGGTATACAACAGTCGCGAATGCGCCGCAGTGACGAACGGAAGATTTACGTAATATTGATTGAAATACAAGTAATTACTATGGCAAAGTGCAGATTGTGCTGTTTTTTATTATATTTCATTAACCAATTAATCCAGACATAACATTTTTAAAATAAAATTTAAGTCCGAAAAATAAGATTAAGATAAAATTAAGATACTTAATTTTTTTATTATATTGGTAGTATGTACCACCTAACTATGGCCAGAAGGATTTGAAACTAATTTGTTTCTCTCTTTAATAAGAAGGTATTTCGCTTTTTTTAGTTTTCTGTTTTCACCATTAGTTTTGTTAACCTAGTATTTTATTTTTAGAAATTGATTTTTCGGCGAAGGTAAACCCGTAATTACAAAACCAGAAAGATACCTACGAAAGAATTTAAGCTTAACCCAAGTAGTCTAAGGCAGCCATTACATGGTCATGCAAGCGTCAGTCAAATTCCATCAGTCATGAATTACGTTTGACTGATTGACTGATGGAAAGAAGAAATCACATCATGCAACCATCAGTCACTACATTACACGGTAGGTTAACCGTCAGTCACAGCCCGAGACTGTGGTTAAACTGACAACAAAACCTACCGTGTAATGTCTGCCTTAGTTTATTTGTTTCGAAGTCAAAGATGGGCATTTTTCACTTTTTAAAAAAATCCCAATTTTTTTAGAAAGTGAAAAATGCCAAAATAAAATGCAAGTAGCTGTGTCTCCGCAACAAACAGGCTTGACTAAGTACTTTGTTTAAGCTTAAATTGTAGTCAATTTCAGCTTTACTTTTATATAGTACAAAGTAACCTGAAAATCGCTTCTTTAAGGTAGTTTTTTGAAAAAAGCTGAAACAAGTGTCAAGTTTCGGCAAGAAAAAAATGTTTGACCAATTTTTGTCGCTAAAAACCCCTACTAGGTTGCGTGGAGCGCAGGCTAAAGACAATATGGATGATAAATTTTACAAAATGCGCCCCACGTTTTTAGGTTTAAAATTTCTGTAGGTAGGGTTATAAATATTTACAGAAGAATTTATTTTTTACTTTTTAGTCCGTTGTAATGGTTTCAGTCCGATTTTTTTGTAATAATTTAGTCAGTTTTAAAAACGTGTTTTTAATTAAGATTTTTTTTCAGTAAATTATTATTTTCTGCTTTTTAGTTAACGAGCTAAGACTCAAAATATACCATCTCCTATCGGAGCACTCGTCAAGACGATTCAAACGAGCCCAAACTCGATGGGGTTGCAATGGTTTTATTACAGAGTCCCAGTGGCCTTCTTCCGGCTCCATCATCGGACCCTGGAAGATATTTCCCAACAAAGTACTCGTCAAGACGATTCAAACGAGCCCAAACTCGATGGGGTTGTATGGTTTTATTATAGAGTTTCTATGGCCTTCCTCCGGCTCCATCATCAGATCCTCGGACACTATTTCCCATTAAAGTACTCGTCAAGATGATTCAAACGAGCCCAAACTCGATGGGATTGCATGGTTTTATTACCGAGTTCCAGTGGCCTTCTTCCGGCTCCATCATCAGACCCTAGACACTATCTCCCAACAAAATACTCGTCAAGACGATTCAAATGAGCCCAATCTCGATGGGGTAGCATGGTTTTATTAAATTCCTGCTGTTGTTGAGTTCCTGTGTCCTGCCTCCGGCTCCATCATCAGACCCTGGATACTATTTCCCAACAAAGAACTCATCAAGACGATTCAAACGAGCTCAAATTTGATGGGGTTGCACGGTTTCAATATATATTGAGTTCCTATGGTATGGCCTTTCGGCTTCATCATCAGACCCTGGACCTCGTCTCTCATTAGAGTACTCGTCAAGACGATTCTAACGAGCCCAAACACGATGGGGTTGTATGGTTTCATCATAGAGTTCCTGTGGCCTTCTTTCGGCTTCATCACCAGATCAGCTCAATGACACCATAATTTGCATTGCCTCCCAGTTCTGACCTATGTTCAAAGTTTCAAGTCTAGCTCATTGGGAAGCTAGGATAAAATCGTTCGCAAACTTTGTGGAGAAACACACAAACAAACAAACGCGAAAGCAACCTAATAAAAACGTGTTAAAAAATAAAGTTCACTCTAATGCTTTAAAATGACGTTTACACGAGCACTCAGAGTTTTGTTAATGCCATAAAAAAATTACATTGTCTTATTGTAAAAGTAATCTGAATCAAATAAAGGCGTTGATTTGCTTCGTAATTTATCTTTTATTATCTTAATAATAGTACATTTTTAACACCCTTGCTCGTAAAGCTGATGTAATTCCACCGGTTTTAAATATGTAAAGCGGGTTATAAAAAACGCGTGTGTTATCAAAGCAAATAGTTAAGTTATAGTCCATACAAATTCCATAACAGTATTATTTACCATTTCAAATATGGAACTGATCGCCGCCGCACGACTAAGCTGGAGCTAGTGAGCAGCGCGCTGTTGCTATTCAAATTTCGAACTAATCGCCGCGCCGCGCCATTCAGTAGACAGTGTGCATTCACAGATTGAGTTTATTTAAAATAAAAATAAAATAGTTTATTCGGTAATTTAAAAACTTGGCTGCATGCTCTAGCGTCTTTGCCAACATTTTCACGCAGCCACGGCAGAAAATAATCCTCGCGCCATTTTTCTCAAATTTTCTTTTCTTTGTACTTGTATTGTGAATATCTAAACATGACAACTTTCAATAATGAAGATGAGCAATATATTACTTCAACTCCACCGGATATACTAACAGAAGCGCGAACCGCATGCGATAGCTTGCTGCCGTCAGTATCCAAGGACAGAATAGATACATAACCACGTATGAAAATTTCTTGAAGTGGAAAAACATGAAAAATGCCAAGTCATTTTCCGAAAATGTACTTTTGGCGTATTTTTTTCTTTTTCCTCGCAAGGGTGTTAAAAAACGTCGTACGATATACGTGCGTATTGGTTATAACGCACTAATATCGTAATGTACTATTATGATATAAGTGCGGTAATTATCAAGGCGCACGTATGACGTACGACGTTTTGCGAGTTTAACATATTTGCGAGGAAATAAATAAAGCCTTGACTTTCTTAAACGAATAAATGTTTAATCACTTGTTAAAGTAGGTAGTTATAGTTATATAACACATCTTCGTTTCATCATCTTCGTGTTGAAAAACCTGAACACAATGCTCGAAGATCTTTGAATGATTCCCGGAGTGGATGCGGGCAGCGCTGGAACGTTGTGGAGATCCTCGGGGCAGGTGTAAGCCAAGCATTGGGTGACATGCGGCTTATATAATGATGATGATGATGATGAAAATATGCTTTCGGAATTAGTTTGGTAAGGAAAATGCTTTAAATCGTTGATTTTCTTTGAAAAATAATAAGGTTAATATCTCGGCTCCGATGTCATTTAGCTATATGAGCTCCATACTAAAACTTGTTTCTATTGAACTGTTCTTATAAAAAAAATTACTTCCAAGAGTGGCCGCTAATAAAAATGATGACGCCACATGTCCATAGTTAGTTACCCAATGCCCTTTGAACAATTTATAAAACTGATTATTACGTTGCCAGTTGTCATTTTTAACGTTGTCAAGTTATTATTATTTGTCTCTCTCTCACTCTCTTGAGAGAAGGTAAAAGAAACGAGACCTCAGAGTAGTGCAGTCGGCGGCGGCAGCGGCGGCGCGGAGGCGGCGGCGGCGACTCATTCGTTAGACGGAGCATCTTGATAAACCGTGCGGTAATGTAAAGTAAAACGCACGGTTTATCAAGTAAACCGTGCGTTTTACTTTACATTACCGCACAAGTTCGTAATAAGATACAATACGATATTGAAATTGATATAATAAGAGACCCTTTACGAGCAAATATGTTATAAAGTCTGTTTACACCACCAGTCCTTTAATTCATATCTGCTAAAATTATTTTTAAAGGTCTCTTTAGTAAGAAAGTAATACAAGATAAAAATATCAAGATTATAAGAAATTAAGATGCTTTTAAAGTCGCTAACATTTTGTAAATAAGTAGTTACTTATAAAAGGAATTAAAATAAAACGTCACGAGCAATTAAAAGTTCTAGTTTTAATTGTATCTATGTATAATTATTTTTGGTATTTAACAAGAATTCCAAACCATACAATTACTCAATATCATGGGAAAGTACTACTATTGCCAATTTAAACAGTATTCAATACAATAATACACTAATACCTGACCTTAAGCAGAGGTATCTCTCCAGCAGGAATAGCGTATCACGACAACTTCGTCAAAGTCTTCTGGTATTACGACTTTACTTAACAACTTTATTGAAAACACTTATTTCACCGTTCAACCTTTCACTGTGACAACTTGAGCACGACTGAGCGCGCCTCTACCCCGTCACCGCATATTTAAACGTTATGCGTGGCGTGGTAGGGGCGAGCGTGGCGTGACTGGCGTGGTAGGGGCGACTGCAGTCACCTGATTACTACAACTACCGTTTCAGTACTTTTAATGGTATAAACACACAAATTTAGTTGTACTACATGGTTCATCACGAATAATAATTAAAGTAATTTATACAGTAACCTTACAGTCGGCCATCCTGCTAGAGCGAGTCCCATCGCGTAAAACAATATCTATTATAACTCTGAGTACATCCATTCAATTAGTCATAAAATATTATTAAATAAAAACATCATTTTATTAGAAGAAAAATAGCAGCTTCCAACAAAATCTTTCGCATTTTTGCGAAAGTCATAATTATTATTTAATTACATTACAAATATTTATTGCATGACACAAAGCGTAATTACGTTTTTATTTATACATAAGTAGGTATTCAGAAAACATCCCGTAAGAGAAATGGTATGTATATAAAGTTACATTTATTTATCTACAATTTACGTAATTATATTACTTAATTTAATAAACTTTAAAATTTTACAATTCAATACAACTCTGTTTACATCAATAAAAATATAGTCGTATGGCATTTCATCTGAGCACGTTATAAACACGAGCAATAGCTTGTTTGACGATAGTTTATCAACATCAAAATTCATTTATATAATTACAAGATACTTTAGAAATTAAAAATGGATGTATATCTTAAATAAATTGCTAAGAAGTTAATATATCATTGCACCGAATTATAAAGATTGCAAACTTAGATTTTTTT
Organism: Agriphila tristella; assembly: GCA_928269145.1. Lineage (NCBI taxonomy): Eukaryota > Metazoa > Arthropoda > Insecta > Lepidoptera > Crambidae > Agriphila > Agriphila tristella. The sequence goes on from OV743442.1 coordinate 23,205,420, forward strand.
TTTATCATAAGCTATTGCAACTTATTTTATTTACTTAAGTCTTAGAATAATTAGTTACGTGTAAGCATTTCAATATTTGTCTCCAATACAAACTTAGTTTAGAAAAATACCTACTAACAATCAACAAAAAGTCATTAAAACGCTATAAAAGGCTCATCATTAAAATAGAAAATTGAAGTAATCGTTTCTGTAAATATGTATATATATTATCAACTAAATACTAAATTGAATGTAATATCTTTCTCATACCATTTGTAATGCTTGAAATACTTTTATAATTTTAATACCATATTAATAAAAAAAAGCGCGCGCGGCGGCGCTATGGCTATGGGCAGCATTAATTGCATGGATTAGACGTTTCAATAAAAATTTGGCCTGAGATAATTTTGGGGTGCACCCAGTGCTCCAGTTAGTGTAACACAGTGACAGAAAAAGCATATTTCAGTGACACATGTCATAAACTATTATGATATCCAATAATTTATTCATCAATATGGAAAAAGTTATTTCTTTTAAGTATTGTACCTATTGTATTGTACCTATTGTATTAAATTGTACCTATGTAGGTACTGTTATTACACTGGTAGTGTTATGTAACACTTGTACTATTATGTATTTCGTGACACAACTCAGTAAGAGTAAAATTTGTTACTTCTTGAACTAATAAAAAATAGTATCCAACATTACAGCAAGGTAAAAAAAACTTTTTATTTTATTTACAAAGTATTCTGAAGGTCTTTTAAATTAGTAATGGTTTTAAATTTACCCTTACTAATTTAACCAGGTTAACCTTTTGTTTAGTTATTATACATTAGCATACTTCCCTATACAATGGATATGTAAATGTAATATGCACTAAAGAGGAGTTAAGATGTCTTAGAAGTGACTCCACTTTACACTCAGTACGTTATGTGGATGTACCTTCCTCGAATATAACTGCACATTTCAAAAACTCGATCAGAATGAACACTAAGTAATAAATGATTTTAGTAATCAGTATTTTAATGATCTTACTTTCCATAGCGGGCACACAGAGTCCAAATACAAATTATATTATGTATTATCAATCAATGTACAAAAGTAATTAGCTATAATCCCACACAAGCGCCACCCTTACTATCTATCTGTTTTAAGTTTTTCCAGTACCTACGGTGCCCAATATAATGTGTTCTAAAAGCAGATTGAATTGTCCTACTAAGTAAGTAGTTACTTCATTCTATCGCGACCCTCAGTCACGAGGAACAAGAAAAATCATGATAAAAGGTTTTTTTTCTTATTAATATTATTTCATTTTAATGAAGAGCACTTTCATCACCAGGGCCGTGCGTTAGTCTACAGAATTACTTAAATGTTTTGTGAAAAGTTTCACCTAGTTTATGGATCGCCTTGAATTTCTCAAATAGAAAAGGCAGGGTAAATTACCCAATTATTGGTATTTAGAGTAATAATCCGATACAAAAAAAAATTGGCTATTGATTTTAGTAGCTCTATTTGAAATAAATATAGTGGGTGTTACACGCAATACACAATACAGATACTTTTTTTTTGTATTTTGTATGTATGTCGTTTTAAGCTATTACCACCATACATACATCATCATATTTATAAATAAATAGACCCGTAGTCCATTCAATGGTACCCTTCAACCTATTATTGGCATGTACCGATCAAGTTACTGGTACACTTTATGCCAATAATAATTTAATAGGCAACAGTTAATAAAATTATAGGTATTATTCTCAGTACCTTTATTAAAATATTGGCATGCTTTCACCAAGACTATTGGAATGGGGCCAATTTTTGAAGCCTTATAGAATACTTCATTATTTCCATTATTTGATTAAAAAAAATACATTAAATGATCTTGAAAATAAGGTTCTAAATTCTCATTAAATATTAAGATAGTATGCCAAAACATTATAATTGAGTTTTTTCCATAATTAGGTAAAACAGTTTATCGAATAGTATTCTTGTTTTTTATGTTAAGTTTAGAGTGCCAACAAATATAAGGGTGTAATAACAGGTCAAGTCACCCCTACATGATCGACGTGAGAAAATTATGTTTTTGATTAATTTATAATTGTAATAATGTGGTATCGGAGATAAAATGCAATGAATACGAAAATAATTATTTTGTCTGGAAATTGTATCATTGATTACGAAATTTTATTTCATTTTTTTCATTTCAAAATTCTTTATTTCATATTATAAACAATATTGTAACAAGTACTAAGATAATACATGTACATTGATTAATTTAAATATACTTTATTAGGCTTAACTTACCACCTACAAAAGCTTTAGAAATATGTTATTCCACTTTAGTTTTATTATCTTGAAATATTAGCACACAGTGTTTAAATGGCACTATTCGCAGACAAAAAAATATACAAAAAATTTTTAAGAGATTTGCTTATTGCATATCAAATTACGAAATAAAAAGCACAATAGTTTTGTTTTTCACTAATATATTTGTAGGAATGTGAAAGAAGAATTAGAATTAATATTAAGTATAGTAAAATTACTGTTGCATTATTGTGTATTATGAATATAGTTTTATCTTAAGATTTATATGTAATTATTTATTTTAGTTATTGTTTGTTCATTTTTTTTTTCTTATCAAATTGGATCAATTATTGTTATCTGAAATAAATGAATTTTATTATTTTTCTTTTACTACCGGTAAACTTCAGTAGAGTAGGTCATTGCTCACCATGGCCATTTAAAAATATATACGCTCAATACACCATTATAAATGGCATCACATTCTATGTCTTACTAATTACTCATTAAATGACTTGGCAACAGATGCATGAGCTGATCATAGCTGATAATATTTGAAATTGAATTACTACTTTATTAAAAAAAACGGTAAGTATAGCCATAATTGGCAATAATACATGGCTGGACTCATTGGACGCCATTAGTTGCAGTAACTACATTTAAAGAGGATTTACATTCAGCATACTTAATAATTTGCTCTTTATTGTACTCACAAAAGAGTTGTAGAGGAGTTATTAATCAAATCATTATAAGGAGAAGTAGATTTATCCTTCAGATAGCTTTCTTGCAGGTTCCAGCAAACCCAGGACATGTTAGGGATTTTTCAAGTAAGTATGGATAGTTATGTACTGCAAATATCTGGAGTACCTATGTTTATATTGGTTTTAGTGTGCGTTCATCGCTTATATATCTATCATTTTAACTAAGAAAAATAATATAAATAAAACAGTAAAATAATACTTAATAAAACATGATTGTTTAGTGGTGGATTAGAAATAACGATGATAAAACATTCTGATGATTTAGATTTAATAGAAATGATAATTATATTATAATCTAGAAAACTTGTTAAAAATAACCTTACGGATGTTCGCAATAATTTTACTTGCTTGTCAAACAATAGGGCTAAGAACAGTTATTAAAAAAATAAATTTGAGTGGAACAAAATTAAGAGAACTTGCATAGTTGCATGTTCAAAAACCAAATACTTAAACAGTTTTTTTTTTCACGCTACATACTTAATGTAGTAGTTTGATACGAACTTTTTAGACTATGTACATCTAACATAGCAAAACGTTTAAATAATATAAACAGGTGGGTTATTAATTAAGATTAAGTTTAGTCGATTATCGCTCAATTACTCGCATTTATATTATTTTCATAAAGATTGCTATCAGATTCAAGCCTCGTACGTACTAAAGTCAACCCTACTCTAGATGATTTTATTACTTAGTTAGGTATTTACTTCTTACAACAGACAATGTATAAACATATATGTTATAATTGCATTCACTTGATAATGCTCTGATAAATTTTGAAAAATAAGATATTGAGAAGCAAGCTTCATGTCAAAGAAAAGTTATAGTCTACCTAAGACTTTCTTTATCCTCGAATAATTTATATTATTCTCTTTAAGCATTTGCGTAAATTATACACATTTTTGCTTTATTTAATATTCAATAAAACTAACTTAAATTAAGGTTATCACCTCAATCTATTGCAATTCTTTTCAAATAAGTATATCAATCGATGAAGTCTGTCTCAAGCGTAAGTTTTGACTCTTGATATCGTATTAACCAGCACGAATGCTTGCGACTTTGGCTGACTTTCAAGCGCCCGCTTTCTTACTCAAGATATTGCCGTCTGAATATTTTACTAGTTGTTACTACGGACGCCTTACGCTCTCACGGCTGCGTCTTAAATTATACAATTTTGAACAAAGATTACACAGTATTACTTAATTTATCGATCCCAAAATGTATGAATAATATAAATATGATAACCAATAATAAACCTATAGTCTCGAAACATAATATAAAAAACGTAGCTAGCTCTCTAGTAACAGGTTTTTTTTTAAATAAGAAATAGTCTATTCGTTATTAATTAAAAATGTGATAATGCCAATAATTTCGATAATTCTTACTATGAAAATTACTTCTAGCGTTGTACGGCCTCTTAAGGATGATGCCTTACGTTCTCACAGCTGTATCTTAAAATATGAAAACAGCTTATATACGACACACTGAGCGCTTGCGGCTTTGCCCGACTATGTCAGGCTCCCTTCCGCTCCCTCACTCGTGTCGCAAAATATTACTATTATTATTATTATTATTAAATTGCGTTTGACGCTTTACGCCCTCATAGCTGCGTCTTAATTATATAAACAGCGAAAGTAAATAAGACATACCGAGCGCTTGCGGCTTTGCCCGACTATGTCAGGCTCCCTTCCGCTCCCTCACTCGTGTCACTATTACAATTTGAAATTTCGTGTAACCACCACAGTGGACGCTCAACAGCATCAGTTGGAGTCAAAATTGTTGCTACGAGTCTTGCACTCAACTTCCAATTTGCGATATGCATTTCTCATTGCTGAAACTTGCACAAAATTTTATGTAATTAATCGCTATTAGTCACCCAATAAATCTAGAATAGTCTTATCATATTTAATTAATTGGGCAACTGAATTGTTAAATATGATTGTATGTACAGAATCCGTAATCTATGCTCAATATGTTACGTGACACGTGATCTTATTTGTATTCAATGCAAAGAGACAGCAGGGATGGGAAAATGCTAAATTGATCTTAAAAGGACAGTTATTTTCCAACTTTAACTGAAATATTGGTAATATTATTTAGTATCATTTCAGTATCAACAAAACGTTTCATGAAAACTAAACCAGTATTAGAGAAAACTATCTTAGAGAGAGAGCGTGAGAAAAAAAAATGCTACGTAATCCGCCTTTGAGCACTAGGCTGAATAGTTATAGATAACTAGCACAAAAACAAAAAAAAAACTTAAGGGTTTTAATGATTTCTAAAAATAATTTCTCCCTCTAGTTATCATCATAGTATGCTTACGTGGAATTCTCCATTTTGTTTATTTTGTGCGGGCAGGATAGGCGAGAATTCTAAGGAAATCTCGTTTATCTCACTTCTGAAGTTAAAAGGAATTAAAATAAAACGTCACGAGCAATTAAAAGTTCTAGTTTTAATTGTATCTATGTATAATTATTTTTGGTATTTAACAAGAATTCCAAACCATACAATTACTCAATATCATGGGAAAGTACTACTATTGCCAATTTAAACAGTATTCAATACAATAATACACTAATACCTGACCTTAAGCAGAGGTATCTCTCCAGCAGGAATAGCGTATCACGACAACTTCGTCAAAGTCTTCTGGTATTACGACTTTACTTAACAACTTTATTGAAAACACTTATTTCACCGTTCAACCTTTCACTGTGACAACTTGAGCACGACTGAGCGCGCCTCTACCCCGTCACCGCATATTTAAACGTTATGCGTGGCGTGGTAGGGGCGAGCGTGGCGTGACTGGCGTGGTAGGGGCGACTGCAGTCACCTGATTACTACAACTACCGTTTCAGTACTTTTAATGGTATAAACACACAAATTTAGTTGTACTACATGGTTCATCACGAATAATAATTAAAGTAATTTATACAGTAACCTTACACTTATTGTTAATGGTTGGTAAGTATAATTTACGCAGGCATCGCATTGAGCACTAAGTAGCGAATTAAATTTATGGAACAAGCATTCCGCTCAAAATGGTACCACATAAAAATTACAATTACTTAAGTAGGTGGGGCTAAAAATGCTGGCATTTAGTTATACAGAATATACAGCACAAAGCGACTGAACATTGATTGCATAATAGCGACCATAATCTGTAAACTCTACCTGAACTCCACTCATAGATATTTTCTATAAAAGTATTTAAACGAAAAAATAATTATTTCTTATGATAGGTTAACTCTGCACCTTTTTGCCTTCTTTGCAACTTTTACCCATTTCACTACACAAAACTTTCTCTTTTCTATAAAAAACAAACTTCAAATTATAAAATAAATAAAAAATTAAAAAAACCCCGCCTGCATAAAAAGACAAGTCAACTGATAGATGGAAACAAGATTAAATATTAAAGGCAACATAATAACATGCAGTCGGAGGCATGCATAAAGAAAGTGACGTTATGAATGATTTGAATTATATGCCTCCGACTGCATGTTATTATGTTGCCTTTAATATTTAATCTTGTTTCCGTCTTTTAAGTTGACTTGTCTTTTTATGCAGGCGGGTTTTATTAATTTATTTTTTTATTTATATCTTTTTAGTTATTATATATTACGGTAATGATATACCTTTTTGAAATCCTTATAAAAAGCCCTTTAATTTGAGACACATATTGTAGTATTCTAAAAAAAAAATTCCACTACGTATAATAGCACCGTACAGCCGCCATGTTGTTTTTTTTATAACGCCACCTTCTTACAAACACTTGGGCTGACAAGACAAATCTAACGATATCTTAATTACAGAAATCCATTCAGCCGTTTGAAAGATATGAGGTAATAAAGAATATTACATACAAACACACATACAAACAAACAAACATACTTACATACAAGATACGCGCGAAAAACATAACCCTTTCTTTGCAGTCGGGTAATTAACGTCTGTCAACGGGCGCGTGGCTGGCCCGACTAACTAAATGCTATGCTGTACTGTAATCATAATGTAACTAAATACTAGGTTGAAATTGTTTAGCCGAGTGGTGCTATTTTTAAGAAATACTTGTTTCCAATTATACTTCCATTGATTTCAATTCGCTGGCTATAAGTCCTAAAAACAAAACAAATGAAAAAAGCATTTTAGATACAAGTGCAAATTACTAGGGCAATTAAGCAGCATTTAAGTAGTTGAAAGTGTCCATCAAACGGGCCTTATATTCAGATGACTTATTTATGAATGCTATCCTATCGGAAACATATACCTACCCTTGGCCGCGGACTCACTTGTCCCTAATAAATTTTAATCTTGAAGAATGTAGAAACATTTACTTATTGATAAAAATAAAGTTATACTCCTATTTAGTGTAATAATTACAAATGTATCATGATCATTTGGATGTGTTTTTTTTTTATTTTTAAAAAGCCAGCTTAAGCTGGCTGGAAGAAATTATGTAGAGTCTGTCTAAAAAGTCTGTTTTTTTTAATTCTTTTTTATTTAGGGGCTTTTAACACTTAAAGGTCATGTCAGCCCTAAAAAAAATGAGAAATTATTAAATTATTTATAAAAACTTATATTGGTAACCCTGTTGTTGCTGTCAAAATTCTAATTGTAAACATATTTATTTATTTATTTAGATGGGTATTGGTGGGGTGGTTGGGGATTTAGGTGAGTAATAAAATTACCTTTGAAATTACCCATGTAAACAAATTTTTAGACAGACTCTAAATCGCCATACCTATAGCTGAGTTTGTTTTTTTATTTGGATAGATATATAAAATGCAAAATGACAACCCTAGCCGCAAATGGACAATCAATTCGAATTAATCAATGATTTTTTTTCACAACAGGATCAGCTAGGTGATTGCGTAAAGTCAATCGTATTCATTTGACAGTTCATATTGTATCATAATATATGTCATCCCATACAAATTGCAGCCGATGGAATACGATATGAACTGTCAAATGAATACGATTACCTTACGCAATCGCACCCCTGTTAGGCGATTGCGTAAAGTCAATCGTATTCATTTGACAGTTCATATTGTATCATAATATATGTCATCCCATACAAATTGCAGCCGATGGAATACGATATGAACTGTCAAATGAATACGATGAACTTACGCAATCGCACCCCAGCTAGGTGATTGCGTAAAGTCAATCGTATTCATTTGACAGTTCATATTGTATCATAATATATGTCATCCCATACAAATTGCAGCCGATGGAATACGATATGAACTGTCAAATGAATACGATGAACTTACGCAATCGCACCCCAGCTAGGTGATTGCGTAAAGTCAATCGTATTCATTTGACAGTTCATATTGTATCATAATATATGTCATCCCATACAAATTGCAGCCGATGGAATACGATATGAACTGTCAAATGAATACGATGAACTTACGCAATCGCACCCCAGCTAGGTGATTGCGTAAAGTCAATCGTATTCATTTGACAGTTCATATTGTATCATAATATATGTCATCCCATACAAATTTCAGCCGATGGAATACGATATGACCTGCAAATGAATACGATGAACTTACGCAATCGCACCCCTGGATAGGGCTTGGCCTTCACCTCACCTGATGTAAAGTGACCATAAGGCCGAATTTAGTGTAATTGCACTATACGCAAAATCCTCACCACTGAGGAATCCTACTAATATTATAAATGTGAAAATTTGTGGGTTTGCATGTTTAGATGTTTGGATGTTTGTTCCTCAATCACGCAAAAACTACTGAACGGATTTGGTTGAAATTTGGCACTCAGATAGTAGATAGCCTAGATTAAAACATAGGATACTTTTTATCCCGATATTCCCACGGAAACGGGAACCACGCGGGTGAAACCGCGGGCGGCCGCTAGTTAAACATAATTTGATTAATGATGAATTTTCGAAATTAACTCGAAAAAACAACTCCGTCTCTAAGCTCTCGACCTTCTTAATTTTTCTGGTATATTGTGAATCCAAAAATGAGATGATCATGAATTAATTTTCAACTACAGCAAGCGGATGTTGTGAAAAGCTAACGTTCTGCATGATCAACGTCAGATTAACGATGTAGGTACCTAATAACCGTTAGTAAATTATTTTAAAATCCAAAAAAAAAAGCTCGTAGGAAGCGCGTTGTTTGCGCTTTTGGTCTGTGGACTGTGGTTGCGGTTAAAACACAGTACATATATAAGTTTTTCAAACAGTATGAGAGCTCCATAGAAACGTTCGAATGGGGAGGAAAAGCGCAATTTTATCCCGATAGGTGGCGTCTTGTCGTTGGTACCGAGCCGCCTCAAAGAAACTGTCAAAACATATGGGAATCTCTTGGAGTATTGCACTTTTTAATTTTATACTGAGAAAATGCCGCATTGTTATGCATGTAACTTGTAAAATATTGGAGTTCATCGATTTCCCAGTAACAAAAAAAATAGTGGGCAAAAAATTATAAAAAAAAATATGCTTTTTCCTCGATTTTCTCCTTTGCTGAGCCTGAGAAACATCATAAATCAAAAAGAATGTTTCATGAATTTGATGAAGCTTCGCCAAAATAAAACAACATTTGAATTATAACAGCTTTGTTCTTTAATATTTCAACCTCAGCAGTTTCTAACATATTTATAACTTGGATGAATTTGATAGGTATATCAAATATGGAATAAGCCCAATATTGGGGCCAAACAGAGAATTAATAGAATTTTATATGCCAGAGTCATTCAAGAAACTTAGAATAAAAAAATAAATATGATAAAATGGTTCGTGTAATTTTGGATGGTACAGAAATTCCAGTACAGAAACCTGAAATTACTATTGCACAGAAGGCATCATCAGGCAACTATAAACACGGAAATTTACACTCAGTTGCTTTGTTAAAATTTTAATCATATGCTTCTAATCTGAAATAAAAAGATTACTTGTAAATCTTACACGAAATTTAAAGAAATGTAATGCTTGTTAGCAATTTTTTGTAAGTTGCTATAAACTTTCTTGCCAGCTGTTTTGGCTTTTCTTTTCCGTAATTCTTATTTTATATGAGCTAAAGTTAGCATAAAATACATTGTTTGTCCGCAAAACCGAAAAAAATACAATCTAAGACAGTAAAATCACGTAATACACAGTCAAGACAATATAAGCTCAAACTGACAATTGTTCCAAAGACTAAACGCCATCTGTAATTCACTTTGCCTTCGCCTCCCCATTTGACGGCTGACGTCACTCTAAGTGTCCGGGCACGAAAACTGCGACGGCGGAGCGGCAGCGGGGCGGCGCGACAGCGGAGCGGCGGCGATGCATTCAACAGTATGGCACAGTATGGAGACGCGCACGAAACGGGCGGTGGCGGCGCGGGGCGACGAGCGATGCACGGGCGGGAGGAGAGCGACGAAAACAAATGAACAAACTAGTTGGGTTTGGTAGCCCGCGATTACAGTAGTGTTGTGTTGAATAATATAATAGTGTCTGTTTGATTACTAGGTAGTACCTATTTATTCAGTATGGATGTCGGCATCTTGGACATCATTTAAAAAACACAAGATGAGCAAAGAATCCGGTTTTGAAACTAGTTAACGCCTATACTTAGACCATTTTTTCGAACTAAATAAAATTTTTAGACATAGGATACATTTCGTGCTTTGAATATTTTTCGGTATTGATTTAACAAGAAATTGTTTCCATAGCAACATCACATTTGACACATCAGTAGAAATAAAAAAAAATAAGAAGTTACTTTAGTGGTATACCGTGGTCCTACCAGTAGGTCAAATCGGTAGGTCCACGGGCCCTTAATGGTATTTAGCCCATCTGTCACAACACTACTAGCGCGGCTGACCGACCGCTAAGTTTCGTGCCCACGTTCTCATCGCCCCGCCCCGCCGCCGCTCCGCTGCCGCGCCGCCCCGCCACCGCTCGGCCGCCGCCACTTTCGTGTCCGGACACTAAGAGCTCTAAGCAAAGTTCGCAGTACTTTGGTCAGGGTTGTGACATCGCGTCGCAGTTGTTTCCATAGCGTTCGCGCGTAGCATTCCACGAGACGGCCGGAAAATGCCAACCCTAGCGATCCGACGGAGTGCAATGACAAAGGGGCCTAAGTGACGTTAGCTCCTCTACTGTTTGAAAAACTTATATTTGTACTGTGGTTAAAACCTGTCACAAGAGTGGCTACAATACACAATACACAAATATGTTGTATGGTCTGTTTAGTTTTTTATGTATGGTCTGTGCTACAATACAACCAAAACATTATTATAAGTTCCTACGTTATGTACACGTTAAAAATATCGTTAAAACACGTTTTTAAAACTAGGTGCTTAACTTGTCTTCATAAACTCAAGCACTCAACATGGTTATTAGCATACCGTATAATTGTGTACCGACCGCGTATTTTTTTCAGAGAACTTTTAATTACTAAAATATGAAGGCTGTATAAATAAAAGAAACCAGCCAAGTGATAATTTAATGAGTCTCGGATCGGTTAGCCAGATCAATTAACACGTGTAAGTATATTCTTGTAAGAGCTACATTTTAAACTTCTATGAGTTCAGGATTCTACAATTAATTATTTTATCAATCATTTTTTTAAGGTATAAAATACCTACGTATAATTAAATGTATGTTACTTTTGCGGTCCCGGCCACCCGGCCATTCAATTTGTAGCCAACTATGTGTAAAGTCACAGAACAGTGCAAAGTCTTTTTGGATTAGATTTAAGGCTAAGTATTATAAGTAGTTAATAATTACTATAAAACTAGACAGATCGTATCTGAATGATAATCAAGGGATACTACGAGTCAGGCACTAAAGCATATTCACTCAATCATCATCAAGATTTCTCGTAAATAGGTACATTTATCTTAAGGAAGAAAGAGAGGTCTTTGTCTGATAATTTTAAAATAACCCAAAAAGTTGAAAGTACAGAAACTGCACACACACTGCTGGATGCGGGCAGCGCAGCGCAGGACCGATCGTCATAAAGATTCTTGGGGGAGGCATAGACCCAGCAGTGGGTGTCGTGCGGCTGATATGATGATGATGACAGAAACTAATAAAACATAAATAGGTACCTATCTGAAAACAATGTGTTTTACCATATTATGGTGTAACAAAATTATGTGACTATACTGAAACAGGTATAACTACATAAAGGTTTTGTCTTCAAGATGTGGAATCGTATAGAAAAGTTTGGTCTGCAATACTGCGACCTACCCATGATGATGTCGAACGTGGGAACCATGCTGAGGGTCCTCACACTCAACGTCGACAATAGGTACCAAGGAAGTGAGTCTTAAATATTTTAATTACTTACATTCTTCCCGTGAATGATATTGTATCTTCCACCAAAGACTTTTGTAAAATGACCTATGAGGTCATGCTGGTTTCAACTAGCTCCAAGTTATTGACAATTGAGTGTCGATAAAACGTTATATCATTGTGTAGTATATTTTATCGCTAGCTAAAATCATTGATCGCTAGTACAAGATTGTATATCATGTTTCTGTGGCCATGCTCGGACGCTATAGAATACTTGAATGACTTTACTGAATTGCTAAATTGGACATCAAGTTCACTATTTGTAGTTTGGTCCGTATTTTTACCCAGGGATCCCCATTTTCTTCTACATCCTAACGGCAATGGTAGCAACCTGCTACTTCTACGTGTATCTGGTGTCGATGGTATGGTTCGTCTTCTGGCGATGTCATGAAACGGGTGACACCATAGCGGCTATGATAGTCTTGTCTCTTGGCATTGCCAGCGAAATTGGACCCTGCAAACTCTTCTACGTGTTTCTCTATAGGTAAGTTACCAATATTACACGTTGCCTATTTTCAAACATGTGATTTACAAAGAACCATACGAACATACGATATCCAACCTGATACCGTTATGTTACCGTAATCGATAGACAGTTAACATAATTACCTTGAGCACTATTTGGGCGTTGCTCACTGACGTCCATTATACAAAGTACGCTGGACTGTCGAACGTCACCAATCGTTTGTGCCGATTTGAAAGTCGCCATATTGGCGCTGAGAACAGTAGATTCTACTATGGCTGTAGTGAGTGTACTTAAAACTAATAAGTTCCAAGTACATAGTTCCAAGTACACTCACTCCTCCTGAAAGCAGAATCTACTGCTCTCAGCGCCAATATGGCGATTTTCAAATCGGCACAAAAATTTTTTCACAAAAAACATTTCATGACAATAGCCTGTCCAGCGTATTTGTATAATGGCACAGCCTTCAGGAGTTCAGGACAATAGAGAAGGCTGTGATAATGGACGTCAGTGGGCGTCGCTGATCCTAATACCACAGAATAGATAATAGTACTAGCGTACTAATACCCTCAAATATTAATTCTTACCCATAAAGTTAATGAATATTAACTTTATAACATATTTGCTCGTAAAGGGTCTCTTATTACGCCAATTTCAATATCGTATTGTATCTCATTACGAACTTGTGCGGTAATGTAAAGTAAAACGCACGGTTTATCAAGATGCTTCGTCTAAAACGAACGGTACTTTTTTAAATCTTAGCAAAGAGTTTTTATATCAGAATCTTTTCTGATGCGTCATGTGCGATTGACCTCTTGGTCAACATTTTATGAATAAAATTTACTTTATATAATTTATTTTTTCAATTTTTTTTTTTTTTTCAATTTTTGAATATGGGTATCAAATGAAAGGCCTTGATGAGCACATTCCAAAATTATATAATTTGTGACTAAAAATTAAAAAAAAATTTTTTTTCGATTTATGAATATGGTTATCAAATGAAAGGCCTTGATGAGCACATTCCAAAATTATATAATTTGTCACTAAAATTTAAGAAAAAAAAAATTTTTTTTTTCGATTTTTGAATATGGGTATCAAATGAAAGGCCTTGATTAGCACATTCCAAAATTACATTATTTGTCACTAAAATTTAAGAAAAAAAATATTTTTTTTTCGATTTTTGAATATGGGTATCAAATGAAAGGCCTTGATGAGCACATTCCAAAATAATATAATTTGTCACTAAATTTAAGAAAAAAAAATTTTTTTTTCGATTTTTGAATATGGGTGTCAAATGAAAGGCCTTGATGAGCACATTCCAAAATAATATAATTTGTCACTAAATTTAAGAAAAAAAATTTTTTTTTTTCAATTTTTGTTTTTTACTTTATTGTTGTTTGATTTCCTCACAATCGAAGTGAAATGGTGAAAGGCAGAAAAATCGACCGATAGATAGTACAAGTGTATCAAAATTTCATCATTATGGAAAACAAGCAAAAATGCAAAGTCCGAGTTTTATTTATTTCCTCGCAAATATGTTATAAAACGTCGTATTATGACATACGTGCGCTTTGATAATTACAGCCTCTGCTTTCTTGTAGCCCTCGCCTACGGCTCGGGCTAGCAATATCGCCTCAGCTGTAATTTTCAACTTACCGCACTTATATCATAATGTACTATTACCTATCTTAAGATCGAATTTTGTGTTGGTCGAATTTCATTTTACCGCCAACTTTTCGACTATTTTCGTTCCGCCTTTTTTTACTTCCGTTTCCCACTGTATCAGTTGACCTAATATTAATTCGATTTTTTCCGTTACTCCGACGTCTCATTTGGCCGAAAAACTTTTTACCGAGGTAATGCACGGTCGATAGAACGTTTCGTCGAAGTATTATATTCCCGAACATTCATTACACCACTGATTTATTGACCATAATTTCAGTTCACCAAACGGCACACTTTTTCCGATTTCTGATCTTCGTAGCGAGTCGTATTTTTTCTAGTATAATATTCAGTAATCTAATGTTATAAGTTGATTTCCAAAATAGTTTTAAACTGGTATCGGATAAATTTTCGTGATGTTCTGAAAATTAATTATTTATTAATTTAAATTATTCGATCGGTTATCTATGTTCATACCAGACTTATTAGTTAAAGTATTACAATCTACAAAAACATTAATCTTCTCCTGGTAACCGTATCGTGCTTTATTCTTTCGTCATGCTTATAATCACAATTCTTCAGGGATGTCATTACTAAAATTGTCGACGGCTATCTCACTTGTGACGCTAACATCGAAAAGGGAAGCCGCTTCCACAACAATTTACTTAAAACCCTCAAAATGGTAAAGAAGCGAGCCATGTGGTTCTGGATAGTAATAATTGGCAACGGGATCATCTATATTGCCAAGCCAATATTCACGCCAGGCAGACATTTAATGGATGACCTCTTCATTATTTTGGGTATATTATATTTCATAATACCTATTTGTTACGGAACCTAGAATCGTTCATAAAAATAGCATGTTCTTATTATAATACTTCACAAATATTTATTTTTCAGGTCTTGAGCCTATGTTGGTGTCCCCAAACTATGAAATTGCTTTTATAATGACCGCCATGGGCGTCTGTTTTTCCTGCTACCTGCCTGCTAACATCACAGCTTTCCTCATAGTCCTCATTGGCTACACGGAAGCGACTATGCTGGCCCTCAGCGAAGAACTACTACGTCTTTGGAGTGACGCCCAGCTGTTCTACCAAAACAGTTTAGTAGAAAACAATACAGAGGTTACGGTAGAGGAAAACTCAGAAAAAAATAAGAATGACATTATCAATGGTTTTATAAAACAACGTCTCCAAAAAATTATAGCGATTCACACAACTAACATTACCCTCTTTCACCAAATTGAGTTTGTGTTCCGTAATGCGATGGCGATGGAGTTTATGCTCCTTACAGCTGGTTTGATAGCAGAACTCCTCGGAGGCTTGGAGAACACTTACCTTGAAATTCCTTTCGCGTTTATGCAAGTAGCTATGGACTGCCTGACCGGTCAAAGGATGATGGACGCAAGTGTGGTGTTCGAGTTAGCGGTTTACGATTGCAAATGGGAAAACTTTAACACCGCTAATATGAAGACAATATTGCTGATTCTACAGAACTCTCAGAAGACTATGGTCTTGTCTGCTGGGGGCATCGCCACCTTGAGTTTCAGTTGTTTGATGACAGTGATTAGATCTATTTACTCGGCTTACACTGCTCTACGTTCTACCATGACGTAGAGTGTATTTGTAGAATTTAATTTGTTGACACATCACGTAGCATTTGATCTATATTAATGTTTGTATTATCGATTATGAAAACAGTCATGTAATTTAGTTTTGTAGTTACAGTAGCCGTTGCTAAAATGACTTGCGGTTTTGTGACACAGATATTATTATTGTAATTGGAAAAATATAGATAGTTACCCACTATATTTATATAACTATTCTAAAACATTTTCGTTAGGTACTTAAGTGGGACGTGTTGACCATGAACCTTCGTAAGTTTGGATTAGCACACCATGATTTGCCAACAATGACGAGCAATGTGGCTTCTTTACTCAGATTGTTAACTCTCGACATTGATAGTAGATATAAGAAGAGTAAGTATTATAACACATAATTCCATCACATTTATTTTCTTTATTAACCATCAAGTTTTTACTCATGAGTACCCGAGTAGTTAACGTTCAAGTTTAATATTGTGGTTTTAGCAATTCCAATCTCTTGCTACATCTGGACCATCGTCACGGCATCTTAGTACGTGTATGCGTACATGATATCTGCGACCTGGTTTGTGGTCAACAGGTGCCTCCCAGTCAGCGACGTCATCAGAACTATCATCATATTCTCACTATCCGTCTCCAGTTCCATTGGGGCCGCCAAGTTTGTTTACCTTTATATTCATAAGTGAAAGTGAAAGTGAAAGTGAAATATTTTATTCAGCACGCTTGTTTATAGTACACTTGTTTACAAAAAGTACTTACATAATACTTATTATAACACAAATTTTATATTAAAAAAAGAAATTAGCCGAAATGGTCTCCAACCTCAGCTATTGTCACAGCCTGTGCGACACTGATTTTCAGGTGGAGCCAGATGTTTTTCAAGCGACAACACTCGCCAACAATGCAATAACACAATAAATCAATTTATGCAAACTTAACACGACAGTTCACTTAGTACGGTGTTTCACTTCTGTAATGAGATAGATGAGTATCGTTTTATAAAACAATATTAAGCTTATACAATAGAATTAAACATATTCAAAAGTGCTTAATTATTAAGTTTATTAGAATAAATCAGTTTTGACATTGACATATTAATACAGAGGTTCCGAAAATATATAGATATATAATATATTCCAATATAATAGGTCAAACAGTATTCATTAGGTAGCGCTATTTTTTTGTTTATGTAGAGTCAACTCTTTTATTTTTACCCGAAAAGAAGTCGCAGAAGTAAGGAGACGCAGGGGAGGTGGTATGTCGTTCCATATTTTGGTTGCAGCATATTTAAAGCTACCCCTAAAAGCAGCGGTTTGGTGGATGGGCACGTTAAGCAAAGCTAAGCGGGTGCGAGTAGACCATACGAGTTTCTCATACAAGTAGAGTGGCTTTCGATTTTTCACTATACCAAACAAAAGCAGAGCTAAGTGTACATCCCGTCTAGACTGCATATTCAGTGTGTTAGTACCATTAATATAGGGGGATACATGGCTCCTAGGCGGAATATTATAGCAAAATCTGGCACAAGCATTCTGCACCCTCTGTATTAAATTTTCTGTTTTTGACAACAATCTAGGCCCATATACTACATCCATATAATTAAACTTTGATAGCACCAGAGATTCTACCAAAATTTGTCTAGTTTTGGTGCATAAAAAATTGCGAATTTGATAGAGGACTTTCAGTCGGTAGAAACAATTACGGACTGTTTCCTTTATATGTGATTCGAACCTCAACTCTGAATCCAATACAAGACCTAAATTACGCGTTTCCCGTGTAAAACAAATGGGTTCGTTGTTTATTTTAATAATTGGATTAGCTGAAACAATTTTTTGTACCTGATTTTTGGAGCCCAAAACCATACATTTAGATTTGGAAGGGTTTAACATTAAACAGTTATCATTTGACCACTTAGTAATACTTTCCAAATCCTCATTAATCTTTTGTACTGCACTTTGGACATCGTTTGGGTGACAAGGCAAATAAAGCTGAAGGTCGTCAGCATATAAGTGGTAGTTACAGTTTACAATTTTATTGATAATGTCTGCTGTGTATAGAATGAAAAGTATAGGACCCAAAATGGAACCTTGAGGCACACCTCGGGTGACTGAGGTGACAGAAGAAGTAGATTTGCTACCATCACTATTTAGAACCTCAACATACTGATACCGATTACATAAATAACTGTCAAACCACTTTAAAGTAGAACTATCAAAACCGTAATAGGACATTTTAGATAAAAGTAAGGGTATGTTAATCGTATCAAAGGCACGCGAAAAATCTAGTAAAACAAGAATAGTACCCATACCAATATCCTGTGACTCCAAAATGTTACTAGTGATGTCCAATAAAGTAGTAGTTGTGCTTCTATTCTTCCGAAAGCCTGATTGAGCATGAGGTAGAATGTTATTCTGCTCAAGGAATTCCACAAGTTGTAGCTGCACAACCCGTTCCAAAACTTTTGAGAGGCAAGGTAAGATACTAATAGGGCGTAAGTCTTTATAAGATTCAGGGCAATTAACTTTTGGAATAGGCTGTATTTTTGCAATTTTCCAAGCTTCAGGAAAGGTACATGTAGTTAACGATCTATTGATTAAAGCAGTAATAGCATCAAGTGAGTCAGGTAGAGTTCTGATTAACATTTCCAAAGAAACACCATCAACACCCTGGGCATTGGATTTAAGAGATTGAATTATTTTTGCTATGTCCGTTTGTGTAACGCATTTAAGATGAAAAGTGGATGAGTTAAACCTATGGAATTCCAAAAATGTTAAACTTGAAAGATTCACACTACCATCACCTGGCAGATCTAAAAAATGGTTATTGATCAATTCAGCTTCACCGAGATGTGAAGGTAAATCCTTTTCAGATTTAGGTGGGAGTATATCTGACTTAAGATTTTTCCATAAAGATTTAGGATCTTTTATTTTATTATTAATGTTATACCTAAAATAAGCATGCTTTTCACGTAAAAATCCAGAATTTACTTGATTTTTCAGATCTTTATAATATTCATGATGAGTATCTTTTTTTGTACGTAAATATCTCATATGCGCCTCATTTCTCAAACGCATCATTAACTTAATAATATCTGTCACCCAAGGATAAAAACGCTTTTTTATAACCACAGTTTTAATAGGTGCATGCCTGTCAAATAAGCTTATCAAGCTCAAGTTGAGGTTCTTTACAATTTCATTGACGTCATAGGAATTATAAATCTCGTGCCACGGAATAGTCTTAACATCACAATCAAACAAACAAGAGTCAATATTTTTCAATGGTCTATAACTAATTGTTTTCGGTGGTATCCTAGGTTTTTTAAAGTCAAATTCACAACAGACTAATGCATGATTTGTTAACTTAGTACCAATGACTTCATTCAATACATTACGAACATGTGCATCTGTGCAAACAACGTCAAGAAGCGTTTCACTGTGATCTGTAAAATGTGTTGGAGACGTAACTACTTGGTTTAACTTATGGATGTCAATAAAATCAGTAAATTTTTCATAGTCATTATTATTTTTATTTAGTAAGTCTATATTGAAATCACCTAAAATTATAATTTTATCAAATGAGCCGAAACTACTAACTGAATCTGTCAAAGCGTTTAAAAAAATGTCAATATTGACCCAGTGAGGACGATATGCTATGATGATAAGTAGGTATATTATAATTATACTACTATTAACTATTAATAGTGAGCCTTATAAGATAGCGATTTATGAGCCAGTAACGCTCACTATTCTATATGTCACCGGCAATGTATGAAATGCAGGCATTGTATTCAATGTCTGGTCCTTTAGGCAATGTATGAAATAGAATGAATATAATTGTCTATTTCACACATTACCTAGGCAGTGTAAACAATGCCTGGCTAAAGCGATCGAAATGATTCCATGGCTAAAGCGATCGAAATGATTCAAACGTCATAACCATACCCCGTTATCGTGGGTGCACGAATGATCGAAGCCAAAGACAAAGTACAACAGAAGGTCTATTTTTGATTAATTTGATTATTCTGCCTAATTCCACTCAACTTCAGAGAGAATATATCTGTAATATTTTTTTTTTAGTTTACCTGTATTTCAAAATAATCTTTTATCCACAACTCCATAAATTCGTGCCGATTTTTTTTTTAGAGGCATATTGTAGGTTAATATAAAAAAATTATATGCAATTAGGCAACAATCGATTACTAAATGACCCGTAACGTAAAGGGGAGAGGGCGCGGCGCGTGAGACAACGCTAGGTACAGTACAAGACGACACGACAGCACGCGCGCGAGTGGCGTTCGGCCGGCTTCTGTACGCCTTTGTCGGCATCCGTCAAAGCGGACACCGCGCGGCGGGCTTATGAGCGCCTTTGTCGGCATCCGTCAAAACCGACACCGGGCGGCGAAATTTTCGCATCTTAAATAGGTTATTTGAGAATAGGTTTTAGAAAAATGTAGGCAAATAGGAGGCCCTAAGGGTCTTTCGCTTCTGATTTTTTAGTCTGTGAATCGTTCGTGCACGGCCGATAACGGGGTATGTTCATAATATGAGGTTTGTTCCCAAATTGGTCCCGGTTTTTGAAATTTTGAAATCGGTTCAGTAGTTTTCAAGTAATCTTGAAAATACCGTCGTTTTCGTTACCATTTTATACGAATTCAGACGGATTTTCACCCATTACTTTTTTGTTTATGAACCGATTTAAATGATTCTTTTTTTGTTTGAAAGAAGTCACCTTAAGAATGATACCGTATTAATTTCATTGGTATTGGACTTTGGATTTTGAAGATACACAAGGGAACTCCTCAAAATCAAATAGGAACTGTACAGTGATTGAAATATTGGTAGGTTTATGACAATCAAAAACAAGTTAAGTAACTATCTATTGTCAAGGACGTTCTGGACTAGAGTTGAACTGCGAAGGCCCAACGGAACTCCTGTGCAAATTGAGTTACTCGGGGTATACCATTGAAAAATGTGAAACATTATATCGTTTTATTTTATAAAATCATCGCTTACATACCTACCACAAAAAAGTTTAAAATAAAAAAGCTTTTAAAAAAAGCACAACCTCCTTCAAAAACCTTAAAAAACAGCTCTATAAAAAGCAAGAAATAATGTTAAAATCGATTAATTAAAACACGTCTATTGAAGTCGGGTGGGGCTTTTAAAATATAAACAATAGGTACAATAAGTAAAAAAAATACTTCCGGCTCCACCCGACTTCAATAGACGTGTTTTAATTAAGGGTGCACCGAGCGTCCACTAGCGCCGCCAATTAAGAAAAAAACATTACAACGAAATAACTATGTTTAACAAAATTCTGAAACATATAAAAACTAGTAATAGTTATAAATTATTTTTGTATGCGTTTTTTTCCTGGTTTAAATGTGTTTGTGTAGTTAAAACCTGGATAAAGTGGCCACTTTAGGCGTTAATCCAGATTTTAACCACACGAACGCTTTTAAACTTAGAATTTTACGCATACAAAAATAGTTTATAACTAATACTAGTTTTTATATGTTTCAGAATTTTGTTAAACATAGTTATTTCGTTGTTATGATTTTTTCTTGATTGGCGGCGCTAGTGGACGCTCGGTGCACTCTTAATCGATTTGAACATTATTTCTTGCTTTTTATAGAGCTATTTTTTAAGGTTTTTGAAGGAGGTTGTGCTTTTTTTTAAAAGCTTTTTTTTGTCTAAAGGTTTTAACTTTTCCCACTAAAACATATCTTTAAATACGCACAAAGCCACTAGTCTTATTTCTTCCAAAATATACGAACGACAGATAAATAAGCAGGTATCAAACTATTTACAAAAAGCTATAAAAATACTTGGAACCTGCTAACAATAACAACTTTAAAAAAAACTAACTAGAGCAAGCAACATCACTGACACGTCAATGATCTATGAAACCATTGGCCTGGAATGTTAAATTTTTGTTTACCAAAACGTGCGTCATAGTATTTGATACTACTATGCGTGCGTGCATGCCTCACTAAATAGATGGAGTTCAAATAAATGAACATAATACCTAATTATCTTTTTACCATTGAAAATGGTTATCAGATGCAAATCGCCTGAGACGTATTTTTGGCCATATCTCCGAGGATTTTAAGAGGATCAAGATGAAAATAGTACCAAAAGTTGAGGAATTTATCGAGACATCTGTGAACGTTTGAATTTTGAAAATCTACTGGTAACTTTTTTTGGAATTTTGTAAAATTCCGAAAATTCCGGGTTTTTTGGGGGGTGTTTGTTTACTAAATTGTAAATATTTTGGAAAAAAAACCGACTTAAGAAAAAATGAAAAAAAATGTCCTAGGGTTTAGCTACCAAATGGTGAAATAATTTGAAAATCGGTCAATAATTGTGACCTGTAGGTGGTACCTGTAAATTTGGAATTGTAGAAAAACGGCTGTTTCCGTACATAAAAAGTGATGTAGCTTCTATGATTATTGACCGATCGTCATGGTAATAGTGTTAAAAGATGCAGAAGCAGACGAGAAGTGCATTTGTTGGAATTTTGAAAATCGGTTAATAATATTTCGGCTGCGTCGAGGCAGTCAGCGGGCGCTTTTGTGACACGAGGCGGAGCCGAGTGTCACAATCGTAAAAATAAATAGATACTACCTAGGTAACTTTAAAAATATAATATGTAGGACTACATTCGATTTGATTATGGTTTTTCGTAAATTTTTGTGTTCATTTTCAATGCTCCGATTCTTGCGGGGACTGTAAAATCTGTGAATTTTTTCTTTTAGTTGCTTAGTGATTAGGAGAGTTGGATGCTATCCTACCCGTAGATAAAGTTCGTAAGTACAAACATAGTTTGTTTCTTTGAATTATGTGTTATGTTAAGTAAACAAAAAGATTATGGAAACTGAGGTTAATTCATTGGACGTGCCCTTCTTGAATCAAGGGGCATCCCGGGATTTGAGGCAACGACACTGTAAATGGAAATTAAACGATCCAATGAAAGTATCAAGTAAAAAAAAATAAAAAAAAATATATTAAAAGAAACACGACTGCCCTGCAAAAAACGAACCAAAAGGTAAAACAACAAGTGTCATTGCAGTCGGGGAACCTTTTTATGGATCAATTTTTGATCAAAGAGGTCCCCCGACTGGCAGTCGTGTTTTTAATTTTTTTTTAATTTATTTATTTATTTTTATTTTACACATAGTGACAAATTACTATATTTTTGCTCATCAAGGCCTTTCATTTGATGCCCATATTGTAATAATAAAAGAAAAATATTTTTTTCACATTTTAAAATGGCGTCGTATAGTCACCATATAGATATTTTCTAAAAAAAATATAGCCAGTTGTCACTCTGGAGCTGTAAGGATTCTCGATACCCTATTTATCCAAATCAGTTCAGGCATTTAGAAGTTATGGAGGAATAAAGAAACTCACTTACCCACAAATATACATGAACCCTAAACACATATACACTCCTTTTTGGGCAGTCGTGTAAAAAAAACATCGATAGCCTACTCACTGATTTTCAGCTATTGTTTAATTTTACGTCCGACTTTCGCTGGATCATAAGGTCACAATGTGACCGGCGGCGGCGGTGCAACTGAAATGACTCCATCTCGACAAGTGACGACGACACCAGCGAGAGGCATTAACAAAAATTACCCAACTACCCTCATTGGATTAATATATATTTTTAACAATAACTACCCACTCACGGAAACTTTCACTATAAAGCAGAAGCAATCAAAATATGATGTTTTTAGCAAACATAACTTAATAATTTATTGGCCGGCTATAATGGACAAATTAATTGATTGTCACTTGTTTTGACACGAACAAAATATGAAATAGTTTTACCTGTCAGTAATTTTCGATTAAAATATCAATTCTAAAAATATAAGTCTAAGTACCGTGAAGGTATTTATTCAAAACCTGTAGATAAAAAACTTACTCATGTTAGGTACCTACCTAAAGCTAAGATGACATGAAAACTGAATAGAAACATTCTTACAAGAATCTGATTTTAATCTTCTTTTCACCAAATCTAAACTTAATTTTATCAGTTTTTTTTTAATTCTGAGTGGAAAATGTGGATAAGAATTTTACATTTTCACCAAAAAAAGCTTTGTCCAAAAATCTGAGCCAAGACATCTCATAATCTTGGAGTACCTCTTGTTCCTTACATAACTTAGTTTTTCTGAAGCCTCCGTCCAATTAAGCACTGGTCTCATCTGGTGGATTCCTGGCGAACACCTGTATCAGATGTCCAGAGGCAGGTCGTAGGCCTAGGTCTATCCTCAAGGTCATATTGGCAGCTTCGGACGTGAAACGGAAATTTCTGATGCAGTTCGCTATAATTGTCTTCGTCAAAGCTATTGCATATTTTCTACCTGAAAAATAAGAGATAAACAATATTTTGCAGGTTAGATCAATAGATGAGTTATATTTTTACATACAAGAAGCAATCTACTGCTTCTCTGCTAAATGGCCGTATTTCCCAAGTCAGAATATAAGTAACTATATAATTCGAGGCAAAAAAAATTAAATCGAGTGAGGACTGCGCAGAACGCGTATTTTGGGTATGCCTAGCGGTGAGGTGACGCGGGCGACACGGGAGAGAGAGCGCGCGCGCTATTGGTCGCTCGCAAGTGTAGGTACAGTCAGTGGCACGAATCATGAAAATTTTTCGACGGAGTGGGGATAAGTTCGCGCATGTGCTCTTGTGAGCGACCAATAGCGCGCGCCCCTCTTCCGCCGCCCGCGCCCCTCACCGCAACGCATACCCAAAATACGCGTTCCGCGCAATCCCCACCCGATTTCATGATTCGTGCCACTGACTGTACATGCGTGAACTTATCCCCACTCCGTCGAAAAAGTGTCAAGATATTTGCCTCGTACTGTACTAGAGATAGGGTATCACAGGACAGTTTAGATTTCAGGCTCAGCTGCTGTAACTGCAGGCTAGGAAGGACGGTCAAGATTAAATAATACATTATTTAATAATAGTTGGTGTCCGAGTTAGAGGGCCTACGCCGAGAACTAAATCAGGGCAAGTGGACGACACTTGTTCATATAAGCTCAGGGAATACCGGCCAAAGGTGGGATAGGTGGAATAGGGGAAATTAAGTTGATCGAATGACAATAACGGCCCGGCCACAGACCTTGAGGATAGACACTACGCGCTATCTCGATGGTGGCCTCTCAGTTCGTTGTCACGACCGCGCAGTTATTTCCGGATTCGCTTGCCGCGCCGCCTGCATCGCTCGCGGAAGCCATGGTGATGCCATGAAGCCATCATGATGGAGCTTGAAAGACTAATCGTACTCGATCACGTTTGTTAAGCAACAGAGGCGTCTTTACCTATTGTGCAGGGTGTGCAGCGCACACGGGCGCAGGGTCTTAGGGGGCGCCGCGCCGACCGAGCGGCGCTGGCGCTTGTGACGCGAAACGTGGTCACTCGCGGCGCGGCACCCCGGGGCGCTCTCAAAGACCCTGCCTGCACCCGGGCCCGGCGTGGTCACTCGCGGCGCGGCGCCCCGGGGCGCTCTCAAAGTCCCTGCCTGTGCCCGGGCCCAGCGTTGTTACTCGCGGCGCGGCGCCACGGGGCGCTCTCAAAGACCCTGCCTGCACCTGGGTTCGTGTTATGGCCGAAGCCGGTGTTATGGTCGAACCGTCTCTGTTACCCTAGCACTAAGGCCACTGTCCAAATGCTGTCGCCATTTTCGCGGACATCAAACAAAGCGTTAGGTACATCTCTGCACTGCCGGATTTAAGCATAGGCTACATAGGCTGCAGCCTAGGGACCCGCATCACATGTTTTTTTTTTGCATTTTTGGATAACGTGGATGAAACCACAGATTACAAAACTAGTGGATGAAACTTGCTAAAAATCGCGCTGCGCGGCCGTTTTTTCACTTTAGACAGGCAAGATTACAAGATTATTGGATGAATCTTGACTATAAATCGCGCTGCGCGGCCGTTTTTTTCCTAAAGATAGGCATGATTATAAGATTAGTGGCTTAAACGGACTAAAAATTGCGCTGCGCGGCCATTTTTTTATCGAAAAACAGGCAATATTATAAGATTAGTGGCTGAAACAGTGAAACACACTAAAAATCGCGCTGCGCGGCCATTTTTTATCGAAAGACAGGCACGATTACAAGATTAGTGGCAGAAGAACACTAAAAATCGCGCTGCGCAGAATTTTTTTTCAATCGATAGGCAAGATTACAATATTAGTGGATGTAACTGACTATAAATTGCGCTGCACGGCCGTTTTTTTCCTAAAGGAAGTCATGATTACAAGATTAGTGGCTTAAACTGACTAAAAATCGCGCTGCGCGGCCATTTTTTTTACAATCAATAGGCAAGATTAGAAGTTTAATTAATGAAACTGACTAATTGCGCTGCGCGGCCACTTTTTACAATAAACTTGAAAAACTATAAGATCAGTGGGTAAACTGGCTAAAAATTCAGCTGCGCGGCTTTTTTTTTCAACTATAGACAGGCATTTCTCTGAAAAATCGCGTTGACACCGCTCTACAACTGCATTTTACTACTAGACGGGAGGCCCGCACCACAGAATGAGCCTAGGGGTCCATAGTTCTTAAATCCGGCCCTGCATCTCTGTATGATTTTCACACTGTGACGTGACACTACACAATGACTTAACCGATAATTAAAGATTGATTATAATGATTGGGGCAGTGTCGAATCAAAGGCGCGTGCCGGCCGACACCGACACCTGTTTTGATGAAACGCCAACAATCATTGCAAACTCGGCTGTATTAGAATACTATAAAGTGTAAAAACTGATTTTTACTCGTGTACCCATCGCTTCCCGACATCATTTAAAATTGCACTATGTGAATAGAATTGTAAGTATTCCATTTTGACCGCACGCCTACTAGAGGGCGCCAGGGTATTTTTGCACACAGGCGTTACATGGGCTAGAGACGGCTCTGTTAAGCAACGTCCGGCCAGGTGTCGGATGGGTGATCGTTAAGTGGCACTGAAGGCTTCCGTGCTTCGGAGAGCACGTTAAACCATCGATCCTGACTATTGTCATCTGATAACAGTCGTTAAGCCAAGTCAGATCAGAAGCCTTAGAGGCGGCCACTAATCCTCATTTCGGGGAATGTGCTCAGGAGTTACACAACCTCCTCCTTCCTCGTTTCATCTTTTTATGTAGTCGATATTCCACGCACCCGCACGAAACGCTTCGGTTCCAATCCAATTTCTTAATTCGAACAGCTAAGATGTGAAATGACCTCCCTGCGTTTGGATAGCCCGAACAATATAACTTGGGCCACAGAATAACTAATAGTACAACTTGGGCGTCTTTAAGGCCAGAGTAAATAGGCATTTACTGACAGCGCGTGCTCCATCTACGTCCTCCTTGTCACTTTCCATTAGGTGAAAGTGAGGTCAAACGCGCAGACAGTCGATACATAAAAAATACGATAGGAAGAAGAAGACTCACCGATACAAGCTCGCCTGCCTGCGCTGAAGGCGAGGAAGGAGGTGGCGTCGAGGTCGGCGCGCAGCCAGCGCTCGGGCCGGAACTGGCGCGCGTCGCGCCCCCACGCGCGCGCCGACCGCCCCGCGCCCAGCACGTTCACGCCACACGCCGCGCCCTTGGGTACCAGGCATGATTCTGCAATATTGTTGAGTAAAAATAGTTATGGAAACAGCTTTCTTATTACTATGATCATGATTGTGATCGTGATCCTTTCGTGATCGTGATTGTGATTGTGACTGTGACCGCGACCGCGACCGCGACCGCGACCGCGACCGCGACCGAGACCGCGACCGCGACCGCGACTGTTACTGTGACTGCGACTGCGACTGCGACTGAGACTGCGACTGCGACTGCGACTGCGTCTGCGACTGTGACTGTAGTTATGGTTATGATTATGGTTATGATTATGATTATTATCATGATTATGGCTATGACTATTACTTTGACTATGATTATGATTTTGCTTATGATTATGATCATAGTTTTTTTACTAAAGGTACGCCCAGAGTAATAAAATTTTCAATCATGTAGGTATCTGTAATATGAGAATTATCATAAACTTCGCAAAACTTGATAGATATTAAACAGTTAAAGTGAATTGGCATTATATTATACTCATAGACCCAGATGTTGTGTATACTTATTTTTCAATTATCAATTTCAGACATAATGAGAGAACTAAACTCGGTTCCAGTGGCGAAGGGTCCACACAAGCCGATCCCCATCGGCTTACCTTTTGCAAATGCAGACATAACATTTTTGTAGAACGGCTTACCTTAGCCATAATTTCACACTTTGCCACTGCTAGGTACTCACTGAGTTGCAGGTCCTTGTCAGCGTATCGCATGACCATGGGCACGGATGGGTACAGCCGGAGTGTCTCCAGAATGACCGCCTCGCAGTACCTCATGCGGCAGAGGTCCTCTTTCTCCACCGGACGACCGCTATCGCCAAAGATTTCTAGCAACCTGAAGTCAAACGGGCTTTAAAAGTAGACGTATTGTGGGTCGCAAGTGAAGCAGACATGACGTCTGTCCCGCTCTGGTCTACGTTCTTGGCCTATGTCTGTCACAGTTGCCCTGCACTGCAAAATCTGTACTGTGCTGCCCTGCATCGCCTGTATCTCAGCATAGGCTTACTCTTGCAATAATCATCACACGTTTTTCCTTTTAAATGAGGTTGGACTCAGAGGTCTCTGGAATTGGACACTTATGCATGAGCCTGGAAAGAATTTCCTTCTTACCACGAATAAAGTCTTATGCCCGTATTTATAAACCGCTTTTAACGTTGAGAGCTATCTTGAGATCATACCTGAGATGCTGTTCCTATAAGCAGAGCATCTCAAGTATGGTCTCAAGATAGCTCTCAAGGTTAAGAGTGGTTTATAAATACGGGCCTTAGAATTTTGGAGATCTAATTCGTGGAAAATAGGAACCAGATTGAACAGAACGCGGCGGGGCACTCCCAAGCGTAAAGGTTACGGTTCAGTGACCATTAGGGCTTGAAGTCCGGAACTCCGGTTTTGGTCTAGCTCCGGAGATTCAAAGCATTTCAGCATCGTTTGTAAAACCGGAGTTTCACAACAAAAACCGGAGTTTCGATTTTCAAAAATAATAATTGAAAGCATTTTTATCGCCGTGGGCATATACCCCTGGGCGGTGTTGCAGTCTCTTCAGAGGTGCCAAGTGGACTACAGGTGTAGCGAGGTGCTGACTGAAGTACTTATACGAAAATGCCATCATGTCGATCCGATTACAGAACCAGAGCACAAATCCCAATCTAACTGCAGCGATGTGTGAAACAGGGAGACGTCATTTCTCCGAAACTGTTCGCAGCTACTTTGGAGGATACTATAAGCTCTTGAACTGTAAAGGACTTGGCAGCAATATTAATGGCGAGTACCTAACACACCTTCATTTTGCAGATCAGTTTTCACGGCTGAGGCCTTGTAAAACCTGAACATACTCGTAATGCTCATATATTTTCCGTAGTGCTTTCCGAAAGAGTGGCTCTTAGGATGAACATGGATGTATGGATGGAACATAAACATAAGACAAAAATCATGTCGAATGTATATGTTGTATTTACCCACTCCTTCATGTTGGGAACAAACACAATACTCGAAGTTCAAGACCATTACGTAGGACAGACAATCCAGACTCCAGTTAAGTAAAGACAACTTAAATAATCAATGGGAGATGTTATTTCTCCGAAACTGTTCACAGCTGCGTTGGAGGACATCTTTAAGCTCTTGAACTGTAAAGGACTTGGCAGCAATATTAATGGCGAGTAGCTAACACACCTTCATTTTGCAGATCAGTTTTTGAAGGCTGAGGCCTTGTAAAACCTGAACATACTCGTAATGCTCATATATTTTCCGTAGTGCTTCCCAAAGAGTGGGTCTTAGGATGAACATGGATAAGACGAAAATTATGTCAAATGCCCATGTTGTAGCCTCTCCAGTTCATGTTGGGAACACTACACTTGAAGTTGTTGACCATTACGTATACCTAGGACAGGTAGTCCAGTTAGGTAGGTCCAACTTCGAGAAAGAGATCTCTCGTCGAATACAACTCGGGTGGGCAGCATTCGGGAAGCTTCGAAAAATCTTCGCGTCCGACTTACCTCAGTGTCTCAATACGAAAGTCTATGAACAGTGTGTGTTGCCAGTGATGACTTACGGCAGTGAAACGTGGCCGCTAACTATGGGTCTCATAAGGAGGCTCAAGGTCACTCAGCGTGCAATGGAGAGAGCCATGCTCGGCGTTTCCCTACGTGATCAAATCAGAAACAAGGAGATCCGCAGGAGAACTCAAGTAACCGACATCGCTCGAAGGATTGCTCAGCTGAAGTGGCAATGGGCGGGACACATAGCGAGAAGAACCGATGGCCGTTGGGGCAGAAAGGTTCTGGAATAGCGACCGCGCGCCGGACGACGCTCCGTGGGTAGGCCCCCGACATGGTGGACCGACGATCTGGTGAAGGTCGTGGAAAGCCAGTGGATGCAGGCAGCGCAGGACCGATCGTCGTGGAGATCCTTAGGGGAGGCCTATACCCAGCAGTAGGTGTCGTGTGGCTGATATGATGATGATGATGATGATGAAATAATCAATATTTGACAACATCACATACATTGCTTCAATTCCAAAGTAAATAGCTATATCACTTGTGTTATGGAAATCAGAAACAACGGTGGTATGATAAACACCCAGACCTGAAACAGTGTTGAAAAGTTCATTTTCTACATTGACCCAGCCGGGGATCAAACCCGGGACCTCAAGAGATGGTGACGCCTTGAAAACCGGCGTGCAAACCACTTGACCACGGAGGTCGTCAAAACTTGGAGAAAGATATCTCTCGTTAAATTTAGCTCAAATGGGCAGCATTCGGGAAGCATCGAAAAATCTTCGCGTCAAACTTACTTCAGTGTCTCTAGTGATGACTAAAGGTAGGGAAACGTGCTCGCTAACTATGGGTATCTTAAAAATACTCAAGGTCACCTAGCGACCCAGCGTGTAATGCAGAGAGCCATGCTCGGCGTTTCCTTGCGTGATCTAATCAGAAATCAGTAGGAGAACTTAAGTAACTGACGTTTCTCAAAGGATTGATCAGCTGAAGTGGAAGTGGACGGGGCACTTAACAAGTAGAACCGATGGCCATTGGGAAAGAAAGGTTCTGAAATGGCGATCGAACACAAAACGCTTCGTGGGCAGGCTCCTGACTAGGTGGACCAACGATCTGGTGACTAGTGAAGGTCGCAGGCTCGCGGGGCGCCGCTGGATGCAAGCAGAGCAGGATCGAACATTGTGGAGATCCTTGAGCAAGAACCAGCAGTAGATGTCGTGTGACCGATATGATGATGACCCAACACTCGTCAAATTTAAGTGGCGTAAATGTAAGTTAAATGTATTTTTAGTCGAATTATTTGCGCAATAAGCAAGTAAGTACCTAAGTGATTCAATTTATTTATTTATCGATGATAAAAGTATATATTGATTTTTGGTTAGTTAATAACCTCTATTAAACACGCTAAAAATATCACTGCAATTTTATTTAAATAGAGACTGAAAACTCCGGAACTCCGGAGCTCCGGAGTTGAAACCCTGAACATCGAAACCCAACTCCGGAGCTGAAAAATACTCCGATGTTCAAGCCCTAGTGACCATACAACCACATCACCTTGAGAAAACCTTTCCCCGAGTAATTAAAGGTTATGGTCCAGCATAAAGTTAATATACCTGTCGGAATAGAGGAACAAACATGAGCTGTCAATCGAAACCGAAATTGATTTACATTTGTGTGTGTCTCAGTGATGTAATCTTGTCACTATTGATATAAATATCGATATCGATAGTATTAATTAACAGCCATAGATTCAAAATAAATGGGATAGAATTTTGCACGGGTGTACTAAAATTACGATTCTGAAATGAAGTATGACTATTAGAAAAAGATCAGAATATATTTAAAATCATTTATTTAACATAATTTTATCCTGTAACTTAGTGCATTTAGCCATAAGCTTCTTTTTCCTTGGCGTCAATTCTGGTCGGAAAGATTTCTTTACACAAAATATTCGTTAATTGTGCATTTTGTCTAGCCAATCTTTGCTTCTTACAAAAATGGGTATTTTCAGAAGAGAATTATCACGCTCAGTGCTAAAATTTCGAAACGTATTGGTAAAAATAAACAAAAAGTTAGGCGGGGTCGATTTGGAATAATTTACCTGTGAAATGAACATTTTTCTGGGTTATTTCGATGTTTTGTACAACAATCAATCACTGAACAGGACACCATGTTTCCGAAGCATTATTTCGCAAAAATGTCTACGATTTCAAGAAAAATCGGAAATATTTTCAGAACTCAAATTCTCAGCGGGCTGATTGTGACATCCCAACCTACCTAATTAATTTAACTACTATGATGATGATACCTAATGATACCTAACTTAATTACCTAACGCTTATTATACCTGGTGATGGGATTTTAATTGGATTCTAGTTCTTACTGTTTTACTATATGGATTGGTGATATTCTAACCCTAGCATAGTTAACCTAACGCATACCTAACTATAAATTCCATTCATGTTGATTAGCCGCTAAACGGCTTCTGAATTAACTATCCCTACTTGTGATTCCATTAAAAGTTTTTATCTATGTTTTGCCTAGTTTATTTTCCCTAACCCTATTTTATTTGCATGATAGAATAAACTAATATTAATGCTTTTGTAAAGTGTGAAATGAGCGCGTGATCTCTAGTGATATTTCCCAAGTTGTAATCCGTAATTACCCTAAGTTCTCGAATATTGCTGGGTGGATTTAAATATTAACTTTACATGACGAACTTTAATTATTTATGCTTCGATAGATAATGAACTAAGAACCTATTACTAAAAGAAGGAAATTACTTTGCCTGATTTTCCTATAGAATAGAAATTAAGATATTAATTGCTCATTCCAAATTGACCCAATCTCATACTAATCTGTTACTTTGTTTTATGCTTAGAAATAACTATGTTTATCAGATAAAGTACCGGTCTATTTTATTACGGAGGACCCTATTCCATTAGATTTCTACCTTATGATGTCATGGTCATGCTATATCAACTTTATTGATAAAGGACATCAGGCACATGAGACCCAAAAGTGTATAAACATAATTCTGTTATCTATAAACACTTTATGTTACTAGAATCATAAAACAGCAGCAACATTATTTTTTAACTCCTTCATTTAGCTTTAATTAATTATTGAAAAAAAAGCATATCAATGAAACGGACATCTTTGTCAGCGATTTCACAAGTCTCCCCTGAGTATATTTGTTCTGTGGCACAAGAGAAAATGTCTGCCGGCTGTCTGTCAACTGTCAAAAGTGTTTTGTTCACAGATTATCCGTTTGATCTGGTTCCGACTCGTACATTGTGGTGCTAATCTGTATCACTAATGTTACGTGCACACTACCGTGATATGGCAATAATTATGGTCATAATTTTCCTTATTCCTATACGCATAAGGTTCATCAATGGTCATAATTGTTGGCATATCACGGTAGTGTGGCCCTAGCATAACGCAGCTAACGAAACGTGTTGTCGTGGTGGTGTTGCTATGACTGTGTCGGGGTTACCAAAAAAAATACTTTCATACATAAATAACTCTTAAAACATAAATCTTCGTAAAAATCTGAATATGTTCTATGAATTACTAAATTCATGCCTACATTTTGGAAAATACAGAAATGTTATACATTCTTTGGTTTTTTTCTATGGGACTCTGCCTGATGTCCTTTACCACTAATTAGTTATAAATTCAACAATGAATTACAAGTGTCCGCCTGAAGTGTTAATGAAAAATTAAGAATTTTCCTATTTTACTACTATACTATCAGTTATAAAGAATCTATTATCTAGGTCAACAATGTTTTAATTCATATCTTTGAATTTACTTAACAAATTTAAATAATCATAGCCGGCCCGACTGCAGTTTTAGAAAATCTCTAGAATTTGTTAAGTTTCTAACTTTAAAAGGAATAATGTTATTAAATATCTTGGAAAAGTATCTTAGGGTTGCCTCTCACCTAGTTATCTATGTTAATGCCAGAACCAATACTGAAATTATATTATGAAAATCTGAATGTTTGCTTTTATGATTTATTTCTTTATTTCTATTCGTCTAATTTGATGTATAGATGTCCTAGCTCTGAACAAAGGATATGGAACCAACGCTCTGACTACAAGGTGAGTTTAGTAAGTATATTTTGTAACGTTAAGTATGTGCTTAAACAAAATGGGGCTTCGCTCATCGCTATTGGATTGCATAGTTGGTCGTTGCCTATCTTCAGTTTAATGTGTTTATACCCAAGGAAGAATGTAATCAGATGGTTTCCTAGTTAATGGTAGTGATTCCTCATCTTACAACAAAAGTATTCGCTTTTATTACTAAGTCTTAATTATTCCTGTTATTACAACTATTACTCAATAAAATTACTACTAAATGGATATTATTACTCTTTTGATATAACCAGGAAAATAGAAATTAAGTTTGTAATTTTCCTAAATGAGCTTACTTTAATCTCATACTAATTCTTAATATTTGTTACTATACCATGGAAATTTTAATAGTCCTCTAGCGATTAGAAATGGAGATACTATAGGAAAAAGATAAGCGTTTCCTCCTACATTCCGCTGAATGAAGTAAGTACGAACAATGTTGATAGAAATTGGTCAAAGTGAATTTATGAGTTAATTGGAGTATTGTTATAAATTAGTAGGGTAGAAGAGGGTATATCGAGCCATAATAGACAATAGTCTATTATGGCTCGATATACCCTCTTCTACCCTACTAATTTATAACAGGTGCGGGTAAAAGGAGGTAACTCGAGCTGTAAAGAAAGTTAAGTTTGGGTAATTCTACTCCGCTACCAAATATTAGTTTATTTGTCATAATTATACAACATTATTCTAAATAATGTAAATCATCCAATGTCGACTTAGTTTATCAAGATAAGAGGTAATTTGAAGCAAGTTAAGGAGTTATAGTCGCCTAAAATCAAGGTATGGACAAACCGTCTTCGTCACTGATTTAGAATTTATTTGCTATCTTTAGTGCATAGACTTAGAAAATTTTTCGCTATGCTCAAGTAGACGAACAAAGGTGCGAGTGAGAAACCGATTCTTACGGCTTATGCGATGTGCGAGAAAGAGTAAAAAAAAACTGACAGCTAAACCGGGTTTGACTTCATTTATCATCGTTATCACCTTGGTGAAAAGCGTCAACAAGATTATTTTGTAATTTTGATCGCGATCGGGTCGGTTTGGCTCTCAAAGCTATATTAATCAATAATGGTGTCGTGTTCTGTACTGGATTGTAATGTTACTTACGACAATAACTCAAATAAACACTCATTTCACAGGTAAATATGATTGTACTATTACCATTTTCATAATTCATATTTTAGTTGAATATATTCCCAAACACACTAAGTTATATACTAATATGATGCTATTAAACGCCTATTTCCTAAATAAAGGCTGATTTCTAAACATTATGTGTTAGATAAGAAGATATTATGTCCGTGAACTTGAGAAAATAAAGCGTAGATATTGATCAAAAATTATCGATATCGATACTCATGTCGATGATTTCCAATATAAAGAGCTTATTAGATCATCCTGAATTAAGGATACGGAATTCAGAGTCCGATTTAGGACGAGAAATTCAGTCGCCAATTAGACCGTCCTGAATAACGGATCCGATATCACAGCTTAACGATCATACAGTAGTTACACGAATGTACTTGCGCAGAGCAACGGAGGCGAAAATACAGTGACCGTAAAAATACATGTAGGTAGGAGGTACGTGTCATTTTCAATGCTAATCTGAAGTAGGTACTAGTATGTAATTTGCGAATAACTCATCTAATAACATACCTTAAATCAAGTTTAAAAGCAAATACCAACACAACAGATGACAGCTGTCAAAATTTACGACTTGTAAACGATTTTTACACAAAATATAAAAAGTATAAAAGATTAAGGGGGGATGGAAATGAAATACATGGAACTGAAACGGGGAAAAAAAATATTTAACCTATACGTGTGGGGTGCCTATGGATAGGTCTTTAAAAATGACATTGAGGTTTTTAAAAGTATTTTTTCTCAAAGTCAACCGTTTAGAAAATATACACTTTCAAAGTGGTAAAATGTGTGAGTCCCCCCCCTCTAACTTTTAAACTAAGAGAGTGAAAAATAAAACAATAAAATATGTTGTAGATCTTTATAAACACTATTTACGAAAATTGGTTTGAATGAGACATATTATTTAGTAGTTTTAGAGATATAGCACATTTTCCAAAACCGCAAATATAGCATTGTCATTTATACAAACACTATGAAAAACAAAGTTATTTTGGCAGATGAAAATTATACAAGGTGTTTGGTAAAAGCCTTATAAAGCCGAATATGGTAGATAGGGACCATCAAACTGAACAACTTTTACTATGGGACCAACACGGAATTCGCGAAAAAAAAATCAGCTGTTTCATACAAAATTTAATAACGAAAATATCAAAATGTATGAAACAGCTGATTTTTTTTTCGCCATTTCTGAGTTGGTCCCATAGTAAAAGTTGTTCAGTTTGATGGTCCCTATCTACCATATTCGGCTTTATAAGGCTTTTACCAAACACCTTGTAGTGCTATTAAATAAGGTATGGTATATGGTAACTACGGAACCCTACAGCGCGTGGCCCGACACGCTTTTGGCCGTTTTTTTTTAATTCAAAAAAGCAAATCACAGAGTTATTATGCCCTTGTACACTTAGTTTTGTCGTTGCGCCAACTGTCTATCTAAACTAAACGAACGGCGGCTTTTTTTTCACCAACATAAAAAGCGTTGACTGACTATATACCTACTCTTTAGGCTGTGGTACTACTGTATCGGAGCAGAGCGTCCTGAATGCGATTACACTGTCCTAAGTGCTTCCGATTTAGCATCCTTAACGCCGGAGACCATTTTCTATCCTAACTAGGATCCTAACTAGGATCCTACCTTCCTGAATGCAATTACACTTTCTGAATTAAGGAGCGACTTCATTCCGGATCCTTAATTCAGGATGATCTAATAAGCTCTTAACTTTGTTTGTCTTTGTGAACACTGATAGTTTTATTTAAAGCTGCTTGTAACCGACAGTTTTCAAATGGTAAATTAAACCAACTTAAGTACTAATTTAACAATTATTTCCAGGTTTTCTGTAAATCCAGTGATTAAATTAAACTGGATAAATAAGCAGGGAGCCTCAAAGGAGACTTTAAGAAATTATTTAAATAAAATTGTTCAAAATCTTGTTTGTGTTTTATTTATTAGAGCAATAATACATTATGGTTATCGACAACCTAAAATGGACTTCAGTGCATCTCTAAATTCACGCACACGTTTACATATTTACAAACACTGGCTCATCTCACTTTTGGTTTCGCAGCCAAGGGAACTCTGTTCGTCTATTTCAGTGAATATTAAGTTTATGCTTTAGTGTTACTTAAAAATATACAATGTGGCTTTCCTGGCTAAGATATGAGCCCCTCCCCGCTCAATATGGTAAGCCTCGCCATCCTTACAGGGACAGCTTTCCCCCAGGATCCAGCCAATTACAATCATTCTTTAAATTAAGTAAAGTATATGGTCAATAGTCTAAGTTTGTCTGTATATTCCAACAAGAAGAGGACAAGCAAAATGCTCCAAGCGATTTCCCAGTTTTTCACAATTGAAATATTCTTATTTCAAATGTGATGGCCAGATCAAATTTTTTTTCTTTTTTTTCTAAATTCTGATTTATCTTATATCAACATAAATTCAACCTTACAATTTATGAACTTAAAAAGGGAATAAGTACTGGAAAATCTAGGGTTTTCAGAAGGAAAGCTTATTAAATTTAGGGACATATAATAAATAAATATTTGCGTTAAACCTTTCCTACTTTTGAACAATAGCTTTGGATTGCATTGTCAAAATGGCATTAAATAAATCTTCTTATGATTATTGTGTGATAAACTTGATATTGATTTCCTTTAAATTGAGTCGACTGTTAAATTTGATTTAGAATATTTAACTCAGAGAATACTTTGGTTCCAGTAATCGTGAACTTAACATATTCACCAAATTAATTGATACTTTCATAGTATATAAATGTTGGTCAAAGTATTGTTTAGTGCTACACACCGAGCATTATTTTGTTAATTTGTGGAAGCTTACTCAAAATTGTGTCTTGTGATATTAATGAGTTGGAATTTACATGGCTCAAATAATATCACGGGTCAACATTACACCCAGACTTTTATTTAGCATTCATCCACATTTATTACCAAAATAGTTTATTTTATTTATAGTCAACAGATTGAACCATGGTCAAAATTAGTAAAGTCAGCCCAATTCAAAGATATTACTTATATTATGATTTGATAATCTATTAGTTAATTAGATTGTGCGTCCAGCTAGCTTTAGCACAATAATAGGTAGATATTTTTCATTCACTGAAATTTATTTACAATGCCACTTCACAACACCCATAGATGCCACAACACTGTACCTATTCTCCGGAATTACTGAGAATTTAAGATAACAAATTCACTATCACGTTCCCATTTAACCCTCCAACTTGCTCGCATTTACCTGCCTGTGACACAACCTAAAAATCATACATTTTAATTTACTTTTGTCATGATCTGCCATGTTGTTTATCAAAATTAGCTTGGATGATATGCATCATTTAATAAAAACAGTAGCGGCCATTTTGTAATGCACCTTGCAACTTTCCTATCGAAAAATAATAATTCGGCCATTTTGTTGAATTATGCCTAACTTGTCCTACAACAATTTCGATTCTAGAACGCTAATTTTACAATGTGACGACCTACCTAACTAGATTTTCGCTCGTTCCACATGCCTGCCTAGCAGATTATGCGCCTATTCCGCTCTATTGACGACGATTCAAAACACCAGTATCACAAACCCCCCCGGTTTTTGGTGATACACTACCTAATTTTCGCGCAGTTAACCCTACAGTCGGCCTATGATTTTACCTGCCTAATTCAGACTACATGAGAATTTCCTATGCCAATTTTTGTGGTTCTTACCAGCACCACACGTCGCCCCATTCCTGTACAGTTTTGAGCGGCACTCACCTAGCACATAACCTATCAACCTTTACGTGCCAGAATCGGAGGGGAAGGAGCCGATTCCGGGGCCCTAGCGAGGCATAATGAAATCATGCACTCAGGTCTTGACCAGGAACCAGAACTACGTTCAAACGGCTCTACTTCTACAGTGCCTGTTGCTAGCCAAGACACGCATGATTACATTATGTGACTAGCTAGGCAAACCAACGAATTGATTGCCCGTTTATGGCGTCACAACCATAAACTTCAATTTTACCTAGTACCCACCCCGAAAGTCCATTGCGAATCACCCCAATACGACACAACCCTATTTTTAATTATTCAAGATAAAAAACTCCCTTTCCCACATTTCATTTCATATGAAATTAGTTTTAGAAAATCTATTTTCACTAATTCTTGAATTTACTTGGTACAGCTACGCTAATTTGATGTAAACTTTGCAAACAAATTA
Organism: Agriphila tristella; assembly: GCA_928269145.1. Classification (NCBI taxonomy): domain Eukaryota; kingdom Metazoa; phylum Arthropoda; class Insecta; order Lepidoptera; family Crambidae; genus Agriphila; species Agriphila tristella. Next base: position 23,245,118 of record OV743442.1, read on the forward strand.
TATTTCAGACAGGTTTTAATATTACCATTCAAAACCTGGATGAAATATCTCCCAGAAACTTAAAATCTTGTCCGTCACAAGACCTAACAATAGACTTTCGATTATATTCACTTATTTGCTGACTATTTCGGTCTTGAGTTAAAGAAAAACTTGTTCAGCAGCCATCTTACAGAGGGAAGTGCGCTTGCGTCTTCTTCGGTGAGTGGCAGTAAAGGAAAGAGACCCGGTCACCCACTCCTGGCCTTATATACATGCGGAAAAGCTACCCCTGGGAAAATCTTGATGACGCTTAATCGGCTAATCTTATTGGTTCTTAATTTTTTAGAGTGCCCTGTCACAAATTTTGTCATTTAGCCAATAATGGGGTAATTTCTCCCATTACCACCTGAACTAATCTACCTACCTCGTGAATATAATAATAGAGACCCGTAATTACTTCGATACTCAATAATTAGTTTTGCTTATTCTAGAATTTACAAAACTCCTCACATACGCAAATATTGTTCTAATTTCCTAATGACACAATCGATTTAACCTTCCCTGTACGTTTGAATACATCTTTTGGTCTATCGCACTATTCTAACCTCCCAAGAAAAATCTTATAATCACTTAAAATGTTAACAGACCGCTTTTATTATTTACGATCGACGCATAACTCTATTTAATAATAACAAAGATTTGATAACAAAGAACCCAATGATATTATGCTTAACCAACCAAACTTGGGGTATAATATCGCTAACAACGAATATTACTCACATACGTAACCTACTGTTGTATATGCCCTATTTTGTCGCCTCATCTTACAAATTGTCTCTTCAGTCAACTGAACGAGTTTATCTACATACTATGGTATTTTAAAAATATTTCAAAACCTCTCCGTCCCTGACTTTCTTTCTTGTGCAAAAGTAATGGCATCATTTTTATTTCTTCATCTATTCGCCGTTTCTATCGTTATTTCTAGCCCAAAGTCACTTTTACTGAAAGGTAACCGTTGAATAACCTTCCACATAACACTTAATCTATTCATATATCTATTATTTGTGGGTAAAGGATTTGTAATCTCCAAGTATTATTCAGAAAATATAAAATCAATTAAAGTTTTTATTGTATTTGCAGGTTTACTATACTGAATATATGGATATCATATTTCTTACTGTAAGATAATCAACGTCGTTTATAAAATCTAAGCATATATTTTCATATATTCAAAACAAAGGAACATTTGATCGCTTATTGATGAATCGAAAATACACCAAATCTCACAATTTCGAATATACTAGCCTTAAGATGGATCCAGCCCTTAACACCCCCGACTCATACATACATACGCGACTTCTTTTGCCGTTCCCCTGGCATGGAACCTTGCTCGCGAGTCCGACTCGCACTTGGCCGGTTCTTTCCCATATTATATTACTAAGGGTACTTTATAGACTCTAACTGGTAACATTTAATTTTATCACGTCGCCATTGCGAATTATGATTGGTTACTTTAAAATCTGGCGCCATGTGGCTCAATCTCAGGAAAATCCACGCCCACACAGAATCCGAGCTCATGATTGGCTACCGCAAACATTTTTCCTTCGTCTTTTGTTTATGGACAAAGGAAAGCCACGATCCATTCTACGGTATATTGTTTTTATGTCTAGTTCCTTTTACAACTTTTTACTAGTTATCGTTTCTATTTAATTTTTATTTATTACAAATATAATCATTCGTATTCTTCCTTTACTTTTAATATTAAATGATTTTACTTTATTCATAATCCCAAGCTTAATTTACAAATAATGTTTTTGATATTTGCTGAAAACGAAACGCGATGTGTGTTTACAAAGCATGTCATGTCACCAAACCTAAACATTATTTTACACATTTAGAATAACTAAATTATTATTTGTTTATTTTAATAGTTTATAATCATTCGACATCCTTTTACCTTATAAATTTTTAATGATATAATTTACCAAGGATTATTTCGTTCTCTTTTTTTTCTTCTCTTTAAAATATAAAGTGATTTTTCTCTATGGATTATCACTTTAGTTCCAAAAACGGCCACCAAATGTCAAATGCATTTGTCTATGTAAATGTCAACGAATTGTTTATTATTGTTGAAACATATTTTCAGGTTAAAGAAATCCCGCAAAAGTATCCGTTTTTTATATAGAAATATGATATTTCGTGAATGTTGTATTTGCAAATCGCAGTCATAGCCTACAATTATCTGTGATCAAAGAGTTTGTGCTACAAGAATACTTTTGTAATTGCAGTAAATATCGTAATGCCAGACAATATGCATTTAAAGACATCCCAAATTGCATAAACAACCCCTTTTTTATTAAAATGAGAATAAACATCCCTTCATGGTAAGTTATTCACATAACTTTATTTATTATTGTTTACAACTATTTTTTCCAACCCTGAACTTCTTTGTATCTCGCAGATTTACAAGTTATCACTAAATTAGGAGTTAATTGAAAGAAATGGAGTCTCTAAGGCGATAGAAAAAGGTAATACATCCAATTGGAGGCGATGGGATTATTAAGGAGCAACACAATATCTTTCCCAGAGCCGGTTCATAGGTCAGTAGCCCTCTTATTTTTATTTTAACTAAATATTTGAGACAAAAATAACATGTTCAATTTTGAACTGTTACATGATGTGGGCTGACAAACTGTCAATCAGTTGCGAAAAAGAGTTCTGCACGTCATAATCATGCATTTCTTTTTATCACACATTGTTGCTGATTAGTGACATCTCGCTTGCTCAGCCCTTTGTTCCTCTATTCCGCTAGGTAATATTAACTTTATGTGGTTCAGTGACCTCACCTTGAGAAAACCTTTCCCCGAGTAATTAAAAGGCTCTATTGTTTGCCAGCTTTGTAAAAATGTAAACTCACTCAGCATACAGTTTCTCCTGCACCTTTTCATTGCACCCAAGCAGGAGTAGAATGAAGAACAGGTTGGTCGCGATAGTCTCCTGCCCGCCCACAATGATGGTGTCCACCTCTGCCTGGATCTGCTCCGCGGTGAAGATCGACTCTTTAGTGCTCATCTCGAGGATTATGTCCAGATACGACTTGAACTTGGTGCTGGACGATGCTGCAAAAAAAACATGAAAGAAAAAGGCAGTGTTTTGTATATTTTAGGTATATATTCTTAAAGTTTAATATTATGATATGGAATACATACAAGTTGACTCTCCATTTTTATTATTACGCCCCCTTTTTTCGTTCCATTCTGCTTGTCTTTTAGTTATGATCTGAAAATATATACATTTTTGTTCTCTGAAAGATATTTTGTAAAGTCAAGTTTATAGTGTGGATCTGAACTGAGAGCCCATATTTTAAATCATTGCGAATCAAAGTGAAACTTATAGGAGAGTTAATAAAAAAATCTAAAAACCTGAAGCATAGGTTCAAAAATTTCTAAAACGTGAATTATAGCTTTTATAACCGAATGTGTTGGGCCCTCAAGGAGGAGAGGGCGCTCCTAGCGAGTTGAAAATTTCTAAAAAGATGTTAGAAATTCCTAACTAAATTCTAAAATGAAAATTATTAACACAGAGATGGTACTTTCTGAAATCTATGCTATGCCTCTTATTGCAACCGTCTGGACTGAGGGCCCAACACATTCGGTTATAAAAGCTATAATTCACGTTTTAGAAATTTTTGAACCTATGCTTCAGGTTTTTAGAATTTTTTATTAACTCCCCTATAAGTTTCAATTTGATACGCAATGATTTAAAATTTGGGCTCTCAGTTTAGATCCACACAATGCTACTCTTAAAAGTGATTGCTTAAAACAAAAACACTGAAATGCATGATCCGATAGAAAATCGTTTTGCTGAAACTTTCTGTTCCTATTTTATACGTCAAAATTTTGTTGACGAAATGGCTGATTTTTTACTTTCGCATTTTATTCCTAACAAAATTGTTCTGTATAAAAAAAATAGCTCTGTGAATCAACTATGTACTTTTTATTTCTACTGTAAACACAAAAATCTAAAATAATTTCCTTGATAGATATCAAGGAAATTGTTTTAGATTTTAATCCCATTGCACCATTACATCTTGTTATTAAATGCTTACAGTTTTGGAAAGGTTTTGCAAGATTGCGACGCACTTCTTGATCTTTCTGTAAGAGGGCGTGAGCCTGTAGACGGCGTCGAAGTGCAGCAGGGGGTTGAGCCCGCGGTCCAGCAGCAGCTGCAGGGTCAGGCTGAAGGCGGAGTAGTACTCCTGAGTCACCATGCTCTCGGACACGCCGGGCGCGCCCAGCGCCGTCTCTGAAGGAGAGGCAATCAATGCATCTACTGTAGCAGTCTAAAGACGCTGTTATACAAGGAAAGTTTCTCGCACGCAAGTGGCAAAAAAAATGCGATTATCACATGGCAAAACTCGCCTTTCCATTCTCGCCTGCGGGTATTACATTATGACAAAAACTTGTATGGTGTGTTTACACAGTCGCACGGTTTAAGTTTAAGTTGCACGGTGCAAGTTTCAGTTGCGATAAAAGTATTCAAGAGGCTAGGCTTGAAGCATCTGTTTTTACACTAGGCAACACAACACAATCATTGCCAACAAAAAATTGCCACTTGCGTGCAAGAAACTTTCCTTGTGTAACAGCATCTTAACGTTATGTTATTTTGGATTCATGAACAATATGGCAAAAAATTGTTTTCGACAACTTTCTGTGCATAGAGATGCTCTCAAGTTTCTGTTGTTTTTTTTTTAGGTTTCCAACTCTAGGTACAAGTGAACAGCCTGTGTGGTCTAGTTGGCCCACCCGTGTAAATCAAAGGGATCCCGGCTTCGATTCACAGAGGGGTACAATTTGAACTCGGTTTGGTTGGTGGTAGGGCTTATTTCAAGTCCGACTGGCTACCTACCACCATCTTACCTAAGTCTGACGCCACAACAAGAATTTAAAAATTGTTGTCTTCCGGCAGTTAGAGGCAAGATAGCTAGTTCCTCAGTGATGAGGATTCCGGGTATAGTGCGCTTCCACCTTCGGCCTTATCGTCACATAACATCAGCTGAGGTGAAGGCCAAGCAATCGTATTGTGCATAAAAAAAACTCGTTATGGCGTAACTTTTAACGAACATAAATGCTTATTAATCCGCCTAGACTTTGTTAATTTTTTAACTCGTAAAATAAATGCTATGTGCTAAGGTTTTGACATCATTTATAACTTCCTATGAATACTCACGACAAATAGTCTCAAGAGAGGTATAAGCCAAGTCGTGCATTATGTCGAATGGTGGACTGCCAACATTTCGCCGCAACTTGGCGACCATCTTCTGCGCCTGACTGTCGAACACACCCTGGTAGCCGTCCACGATGTTACTGGGGAACGCACCGCCCAACCTTTTGATGCTGCGCTTCCAAATTGACGCTGAAAATCATTAAAAGCATGCTGAATGAATAAGTGATGGGTAAAATTGCTGAACATTAAGTTGCCTTAAGGAAATTTGTACAAGAGGTTTTTTAAATAAGTAATCAGAAAACGCGTGTTTGTAATAAAAAAACGTGTTTTTTTCAGTAAATTATTATTTGATGCTTTTAAGTTAACGATCTAAGACAAAAAAAAATATACCATCTCCTATCGGAGCACTTGTCAAAACGATTCAAACGAGCCCAAACTCAATGGAATTGCATGGTTTTATTACAGAGTCCCAGTGCCCTTCCTCCGGCTCCATCATCAGACCCTAGAAACTATTTCCCAACAAAGAACTCGTCAAGACGATTCAAACGAGCCCAAACTCGATGGGGTTGCATGGTTTTATTATAGAGTTCCATTGGCCTTCTTCCGGCTCCATCATCAGACCCTGGACACTATTTCCCAACTAAGTCCTCGTCAAGGCGATTCAAACGAGCTCAAACTCGATGGGGTTGCATGGTTTTATTATAGAGTTCCTATGGTCTTCTTTCGGCTCCATCATCAGACCCTAAACACTATTTCCCAGCAAAGTACTCGACAAGACGATTCAAACAAACCCAAACTCGATGGGGTTGCATGGTTTTATTACCGAGTTCCAGTGGTCTTCTTCCGGCTCCATCATCAGACCTTGGACACTATTTCCCAACAAAGAACTTGTCAAGACGATTTAAACGAGCCCAAACTCGATGGGATAGTGTGGTTTTATTAAAGAGTTCCTATGGCCTTCTTCCGGCTCCATCATCAGATCCTCGGACACTATTTCCCAACAAAGTTCTCGTCAAGACGATTCAAACGAGCCCAACCTCGATTGGGTAGCGTGGTTTTATTATAGAACTCCTATGGCCTTCTTCCGGCTCCATCATCAGATCCTCGGACACTATTTCCCAACAAAGTACTCGTCAAGACGATTCAAATGAGCCCAAACTCGATGGGATTGCACGGTTTCAATATTGAGTTCCTTTGGCATGGCCTTCCAGCTTCATCATCAGACCCTGGACCTTATCTCCCATCAGAGTACTCGTCAAGACGATTCTAACAAGCCTAATCACAATGGGGTTGTAAGGTTTCATCATTAAGTTCCTGTGGCCTTCTTCCAGTTCCATCATCAGATCAGCTCAATGACACCATAATATTGCATTGTAGTCCAGTTCTGACCTATGATCAAAGTTTCAAGTCTCTAGCTCATCGGGAATCTACTTTAAAATCGTTCGCAAACTTTGCGGACAAACAAACAAACAAACAAACGAGAAAGCAACCTAATAAAAACGTGTTAATAAACAGAAAAATTATTACAAAAAAAATCGGACTAAAAATATTAAATCGCACAAGTAAAAACAAACTAAAAAGTAAAAAATTAATTCTTCTGTAAATATTTATAACCCTAATTTTTTTTTTTTTTATTTTTATTTATTGATTCACCAACATTTGTATACACCAATACATTCAAAAAATAACTAGCTTAACTTATAATATATCTAGGCGCAACAAACACTTATAGGTAAATACAGCTTGTTCAAATACTTCTAGATAAGGTAGGAGTTTAAAAAAAGAGTTTAAAATTTAAATAATGATTTTTTTTAAGTTATTTTTATATAAAGCAACAGTACTCGTAGCATCATTGCGTTTTGTACGAATCAAGTATTAAAGAACGCAGCTTACTTAGCGGGTCAGAGTTAATATCGAAAAGGTCGCTATATTCATTCACCAATTTGCACAGTCTTGGGATGGGCGAATTAGAGCCAAACTTTGTTTTCCGAAGCGGTGGGCAAAGAGGAGTTAATTTATTTCGCGGGTATCTAGCCGGCGCGCGTAGTTTGAAATAAGTAAGTAGTTGGGGGCAGTCAATTTTGTGGTTGAGAATTTTATATGCAAATGTCAGATCAATTATTTTTCGACGCTCTTCAAGGGAACACATACGGAAATGGGCCAGCTGTCTAGCATATGACGGTAACTTCCTCTTTGAAATGCTATTGGAGAATACTAGATGCCTCAAAAATCTTTTTTGAATGCGCTCAAGATGAAGGGAATGTGTGGCGTAATGTGGCCTCCATACAACTGCACAATACTCTAAGATGCTGCGCACTAGGGCACTGTATAACAGTATTTTTGGTTTGTTACTGCGGAACACTTTCCCATTTCTTATCACAAATCCCAACATCTTCGAAGCACGGCTTGAAATGGATTCCATGTGAGATTCAAAAGTAAGTTTTTTATCGAATATGACTCCTAAATCGCGAATTTCATCCACTTCTTTGATTCTAGCTTGGCCTATACTGTACTGATGTGCGATTAAACTTCTTTTACGAATATACCTCACAAAGCAACATTTTTCAGGATTCAGATCCATTTTATTGTGTTGACACCATTCAACTAGTGCGTCCAGATCTCTTTGAAGCATTAGAGCATCATTTACTGTATCAATTACTCTGCTTAATTTTAGATCATCTGCGTACATGTACGTTTTAGAGTATCTGATAATATCGGGTATGTCGTTAACAAAAACCGTGAATAAAACTGGACCGAGATGGGATCCCTGCGGAACACCTGAGACAATAGCGCGTGAGCCAGAGTGATACCCGTTCACAACCACTGAAAATGATCTATTTTCTAAATAAGACTTTGTCCACCTCAATAAACCTTCAGAGACTCCATAGGCTGAAAGTTTTTTTAACAATATACAATGAGGCAGCCGATCGAACGCCTTACTAAAATCCGTATATACAACGTCTATCTGTTTGTGATCATCTAACGCCTTAATCAGAGTTTCGGTGAGATCCACTAAATTAGTGCTTGTAGACCTAGATGGAACAAACCCGTGTTGATCACTACTCAAACTCTGCTTAAGGTGACGCTGCACGTAAGGACACACAAGGGACTCAAGTATTTTGGCAAAGATGGACAATATTGAGATAGGTCTATAATTCTGTACTCTATCATCGCTACTTGATTTGTAAACTGGTATAACTCTGGCCTTTTTCCAAACCGCGGGAAAGACACCTGTTTGTAGTGACCTATTATAAATAGTTAAAAGGGGTGCAACTAAGTGTTCGGCGCACCTTTTTATGAATATAGGTGGGATACCGTCTGGACCCGCACCCTTATTTTCATCAAGACTCCTTAGTTTATTAAGTAGGGTTTTGGAATCTATAACAGGTAACAGCAAAGGTTCACTATAATTTTCCTTTTGTTTTAGACTATCAGATAAGATATAATCTTGTGAGGTATTTTCGCGTTCCACATACACGGAAGCAAAGTGTGAAGCGAACAATTCACAAATGTGTTCACCATCCGAGGTCGTGACAGATCCATCAGTCATAGACCTAGGGTACGAACTCGCACCGCCTCGCTTAGCTTTAATGTATGTCCAAAATAATTTAGGGTTTTCTGAAATGTTACGTTCTAGATCATTCCTATATTTAGAATAGCACTTAGCAGCTAAGTTTGAGCAACGTGTACTCAACACCTGTAATTGTATTTCGTCCATAGGGTTTTTATATTTCTTAAAACGAAGACGAATATTTAGTTTTTCATTTAAAGCCCTTATTAAATTACGGTCGAACCAGGCTGGGTATCGAGATTTTTTAAGCTTTTGTTTAGGTACGAATTGTTGTATGATATGATGGATAGAATCGTAAAATACTTGAACCATATCGTCAACACTTTCAGAACCTTCAAATAGCCTTTTCCAATCACATTCCCCAAGCTCTTTATGGATATTCATGTAATCAGCTTTGTAAAAATTTAATTTAATGTTTTCCCCGTTAAATGGTAATTTAGGCTCACTAGTAAAAGAAATATCAATGTCTAGGGGAGGATGTAATTGGTCAATGGTACTAAGTAAAGCGTTGGATTTATCTACGTTGCAAATTGGTAAATTTGATAGCACCAAGTCGAGAATTCTCCCTGATTTATTAACCACAGAATTATGCTGTCGTAATCCATTTATATGTATCAGGGGGCCTACTCCCACCTTTTTTATAAGTAAGCTTATATCCAGCAAGCTTGTTACAAGCTCTAAATGATATCACTCAAATTCGTACCACGACATCAAATAACAATCTTGTTTTGTGCTGGGAATGAACGAATGATTACACATATATTGCTAGGAAAAAGCAAAGAAATTATGCTTTGTAAATAGTAAATGTCGTGGTAAATAGTATACCATTTTATAAGAAATATATGTACCTAGAATAAAACTTTATGTATAACTAGTTTCCGCCCGCGACTTCGTCCGCGTGGATATTAGAGAAAATCATTTGGGAACCTTCAACCAGGATCAGACCAGCCGTTTTTACGTGATTAGGCGGGTCCACACCAAGCGCACTGCCTCATGAGGCAAGACGTTTGCCGCGTTTGGCAGACCTCGCACGAAGCTACTCGCTTGGTATTAGTTATTCTGTGGCTTGGTGGGGTGCCTAACCACGTTAAAATGGCTGGTCGGGTCCTGGCTGAAGGTTCCCAAATGATTTTCTCTAATATCTACGCGGACGAAGTCGCGGGCGGAAGCTAGTTTATTACAATAAACAGAAATGGGTCGAGAGATATAAATATCCCGTTCCCGTTTCTTTACCCTTTCCCGTTCCCGTTTGGACCCGTCCCCGTTAGGTGCATTGCAGTTCCCCTTTGTGCTCGTTCCCGTTCCCAATCCTGTTCAGAATTGAATCCACATATGTCTCCTCTCCCTCTTACACCCTATCTCCCTCTCCCATCCCCCTTCCCGTCTATTTGGGCGACAATAAATTCCCATTTTGGGTATCAAAAATACTGAACATAGCGTACTGAAATACTAAGTGGGTGAAGGACCGAGGGCGACTACAGATATTGAAAATGGGTGACTTTAAAATACAAATTGGGTAACGGGTGACCAAATTACTATTTGGACGACAACCTTAGGGCACACAAAATATAAAAAAATTGGCATTTATTTTATTTAAAAAAGATGACTTCTATCCTACTACCTAACCGATATGACAAAATACAAACAAACGAGAAAGCAGCCTAATAAAAACGTGTTAAAAATACCATGTTGGGCAACTTAAATCAGTTATAATAGTTACCTACTTGGTATAATAGTTGCCCACTCAGTATTTTTGTCACCCATTTAAAGTTTTCTCTGCTAACTTAAATTATTTATCACCCATATTATGTAGTCGCCGGTTTTGAGTATTTTTGTAAGTTAGTCGCCCGTTTAGTTATTTTGTCGCCCAAAAAATAAACTGCTGTCCAGTTTAGTATTTAAGTATCCCATTTACAGTCGCCTTTAATTATTTCCAGTTACCCATTTAATTAATTCCCTTTTTCATGTCATCATTCATTTCTCGTTCACTCAATCCGTACCATAAATCCGTACCACGAGCTGCCTTTTTGACAACTAGCAATCTTGTTTTACGTCAATTATGTCAAATCTAGCGATCTTTCAGCGATCTTAAAAAGGGTGTTTTTGTGCGACACAATCGTAAAATGTTCCAAAAGTAGATTGTTCATAGTGAACCATATGCATAATTTACTCATATTTCATATTGACTGAACTTTCTTTAAAATAAGACTTATAAATAAGTTATCTTTTACAATTATTTTTAGATGACAAAAGAATGGTACGAAAACATACATTTCAATGGAAATCACGAAGATTTACTGTGAAGAAAAAGGCGTCGTATTTAACTACGCCCAGAATGTGATTTTTTTTTAACTTGATGATCGGGTGATTTCATTTGTAGCAGAACCAGCTTGTTCATAACCTGTGCGACAATTGGAGGTTTGTGATAAAAATCTCAAATTGTACTGGTATTTTGTTCATGAGTTTTCTTTCTGTGAGTGAGCTTGTGCTCTTATAAATCTACACAACTTCCTTTTAAAATAAAACAGTACATGTATTGTATTATTGCCTTTTTATTAATCATCTTCTAATGGGAACATATTACTAAGACAAGTTGTCTCTACTAAATAAACAAAATCAACATTAATTACAGCACGCCCACCTATGATAGTGCTAAGCTATGGTTAGGCTACAAATTTTACAAAACCAATTTATAGAAATAAAGTCACGGCCCTTTTGCTAAGCCTAGATATAGCTAGCGCAATGGTACAAAATAAATAAGAGCAAAGAAAATGATTACTTTATTACTTGATATGGGTATTTATTTATGATATTCACTTTTCAAAATGAAACATCTTTTCTTTAAGTATCTAATAAAATTGTCACAGTATTGTTGTACAAAATTATCCTTTTTAAGTCGGAAGCTTATGGCGTTTATGGGTTTATCACTGTATGATTCCCTGGCAAACCTGCAAATAACCAAAAATAATGTAAGTAGGTTAGATAGTCTAACATAATTCAATCAAGCGGTTACGAGCACTTCAGTATAAAACGACTTATTTACACTAGGTACTTGCTTTTAAGACCATAAAACAATAAATATAATACTCCAATTTACTTACATGAACTTAAAAGACGTTGTGACGATATTCAGCTCTTTGGAGTAGAATCCTATCCTGTTTACTGCAAAAGTATTAAATTGTCCACTTTTAAGATATCACGTGTGTGGTTGATTTATCAATAAATTATTAATACGTGGTTTTAAATTATATCAATCGAAGGAAGCTGTTTAGTGTTTAAGTAAATATTTTTTTGATCACGAGACGAGTGACATATTTACGCATGGCATGACATAAGTAGGTAGGTACCTCTTTGTTCATGTCTATTGTTGAAACCACAGAATAAATAATCACAACATAGCGTATTTTTTCCTATATCTAAGCAAGGTATAGACAAATTATTAGTAAAATTATTCGTTCTTTCCCAGTACTTTGCGGGAATAATATAAGGTTATTATATTATCATAGTTTGTTTGACAGAAATGTCATGGTACGAATCTATGTAGAGCTCATATCAACATCGCTGGAAAAAAGATCGTTTTGAAAAAGGCTGGTTTAAACAAGCTGTTATTGCTTTGTCATTATAACACATTACATTTTGCATTAATAATTTTCATCATCAAGACTTCCTCATCACGAGCACAGGTAAGACTTTGTTATACAAAAGAACGGCCTCCACAGTGTGCGTCAAAAATCTTCTGAAATATTTTGTTGTTCAGTGTGAAAGTGTTGTTATTATAGTGTTCGTGTTCACTCTGATAATTTATTTAAAAATAATAATAAATTACGCTTTATTGCACACAAGTAGAAATATTACAGAAAAGGGGACAAAAATACAAAGAAAAAAGTATAGAAGAGGCGGTCTTATTGCCAATCAGCAATCTCTTCCAGGCAACCATTGGGTGTAAAATAAATGGAAAAAATGAAATATAGGGGAGTGGGTGCAATCATAAAAAAGGGAAGAACAAGTGTGTTATATGAATACAAACAATAGTTATACCTAAAGATAAATACAATTAAAATAAAGGAGAAAATAAATAAATGGTCAATCAGAAGAAGAGGAAAGGAAATGCCTTCTAACTCTATCTCTAAAGGACTTGGGAGTCTGAGATTTATGTTTACACGGACAGTTGCCATCAGTATATCATAGCAGACAAGGTGACCAAATACTTCTGATCAGTTTAAAATGTCAATAAGTTCCATGCACTACAAGTTACCTTTACAAGTTCTGATGGTGACTGTGCGAACCAAATAAATATTCGTGAATGTTCGTGTTCATCATGCTCTTGTTCGTTCGTGTCTACACGCCTTAATAATTTTGATTCCATCCTGCCTGTCACTTTTATGATCGCCAAAGGATCGCTAGATTTGACGTATTAAAATGTATGCTTAGAGCCGATTTCACCGCTTAAATTGAACGCGCTCAATTCGAGTTAACCTCAGCTCACGCGCTTAAACTTTTGAACTTGGTTTCAGTTTCTGAACGGCCGATTTATGACGGTTAGCGTATTTGAACTTATCTATGGTTTGAACACGTTCAAGAACTGTCTGTCATCTGTCTGCCATGATGTCTTCTTCTTCTTCTTTTTTGTTTTGGCAATCTACTTTCCTCTTGGAAGTAATTTTTGCCAGTGTCAAATGTTGAATAGTTCAGTGGTAGATAATATTGTTTCATTGCCATGATTGTGGAGTAGGTATGTACGTTGAACATGGGAGAATTGATTATTGCATAGAAAGAAATTAGTAGTGGAAAGAAATATCCTTTTCGTATTTGAATAAAAAAAAAGATGAATAGAGCCTCAGCTAGTGCCAATGCTCTATTCAGCTTTTTTCTATTCACCTTTTTTCCTCAACCACCTTTCTTAATTTGCCATCATCAGATCAGAGCCCGTTTAATCCTGGGCGGAGAACCAGATCTTCAAATTTACCTCGTTTGTATGAAAATATTATGTTTTGAATTACGAGCGGCGCCTTTAAAAACACCCATTATAATAATAAGCGTTCAAAACATTATGAATCCAATGCCTAATAATGTTTTATAGGCACCGTAAATCAAAACATAATAGAATATTGTAAAGTACACTTACTTACCTATGACCTACCTAACTTTTACTATTATGCTAGTAGATATCCCGTTAACTACGTACCTAGTTCTTCTACATACAACTAATAATAATAAAGAAAAAACGGACAACAATTTATTTCACTGATTTATTACCTACCATGTCAAAAATTCACAATTCACAAGTTTCACGACACTTACTTAAATAACATGTATTCAGTACCTAGGTACTTAAATTATTATATCCACAATCCGTTCGAAATAAACAATTGAGCAAAATATCACTGCGGAAAATAAAAATACTGCATAAAACTCAAAAATATCAGATAAACATTGTTTTAAAATTGACAAACTGACAAAAACAAATTCCATAGAGAAATTTGACAAAAATCAAAGAGATTATAAGTCAGTGTTTCCACTACCAAGTTTTAGTTTTACCCTAAATAATTTCGATCATTTCAAAATTAAAAATTATACTTGGGCCAGAAAGAATTTTGATGGAACTAATATTTTTAAGTACAAAAGATAGTCAATGTGATTTTGAAGTGTTGACCTATGCAAAAGAAAGTTGTTATAAATTATTGGAAAATAATAAAAATTGTAAGTTATTGAAAAATAAAGTGGCGACCTTTTTTTGTCAACTCTTTACAAGCTGTTTATTGTTCTAAATTTAAAAAGACCGCCGTAAACTTGACATCAAATTTTTCATTACTTACTTTTGTTTTTGACGTTCTTGACAACTGACCCTGAAATTTATTTTTTGCGTAGGTAATGAATGAATAAGTGCGTAGCCTATTTCTTTCAATTCACTGAGTAGGTATGTTTCACAGGGTTCACACCACGAGTGAATGTGGTTTGCGCCACGAAGAATATCATGATCTGTATTTTTTTCCCATTTATGTAGAGAAAATTTCTTTAATTGCAATACTTTGAACGCAACTTCATTCTTTGTCAAAGCTGAACTACGGTTATCAAAATGAAGACGGTGAAACCGGTGCAACGTAGACCGCGATCAAAACGAATTTCTGAACTCGCTTAAGTAAAACCAAGTTCAATTTAACTCGGTTAACGGTGAAATCGGCACTTAGGGTTGCTAACAAGAATCTACTATGTTATTTTTCTTTTTCATGGGTAGTTACAAAATAAGTATTTACTATCGAAAATACTCTATACATAGATAGACTTACTTAGACGTATTAACGCTTACGATTATAGAATGTTAATGTTAGGTATAAGAATGGGACGGATTTCTGTGAGCGTTAGAATGGCTGGTTGTCTGTATCGATTCACGTCAGGCTGGAGACCAAAAGTTGCTCCTTATATTTGCTACCATTTACGATTTACCTACAGTCAAATAATTGCTAAACTTTGAAATAAATAAAGGGACTTCAAAATGACCAGCCATTCGGATATCAGGCATAAGAATAAATAAAACTTATTCTTATGTATCAGGATAGCCGGTCAAATCCCGGTTGTGTAAACTATTCAAATTCTGGGCACTCGTTGTCTACACCAAAAGTGCATGTTATTATTTACTTGAGTAATTACTACCTGTATGCAGAACAAAGAAAATATGATTTGTGAGTTTATCCTTACTAAACCTGGTATCGACTATGAGTTGACATTCTTATGACAACTTAGTTTCTTCCAGAAAAATATGTTATAGAACTTGTAAAAGATACCTAGTAACTTAGTTAAATTTGTGTTAAGTTGGCAACCTTAGATATTTTTTGACAAAGAGTGAACAAGTTAAAGATGATCGCAACAAAATTGCTAAGAAATTTGAGGTAGAAACAACCTTCTTTATAGGACGTCGTGGTACGAAAAGTCAATGTAAGACCTAAAAGACATTGCTATAAGAGCTCGTTGTAGGCCCCCAGGTCAATTAAAGGTTGACACAAGCCTGGGACTGTGTATCCGCTGGATGTATCATCTAACAAATTCCAGTCTATACATCCTAAATTAAAATCCCCTATAACACAAGAATAGCAATTAGATTGCTCAAGAACAACATTACAATTATCCACAAAGTGATCCAATATAGTACGATGTACCGGTGGCGGTAGATACACTGCACAGAGAGCTATTTGACGAGAGGTGTGCGATGTTGGTATATCAATAGTGATCCAAAGATCTTCCAATTTAGATTCCCAAGTAAACATGCGTTTGGAATGAATTTTTTTGGATACTGCAATTAGTACTCCGCCCCCCTCCTTTTTACGGGAGAATTCAGCATCGCTCCTATCTCTCCTATAGACTATATACCTTTCGTCAAAAAGCTCACTGCTAAAAACTGAGTCGTTCAACCACGTCTCTGTGAGAACTATTATGTCATAGTCGTTACAAAGTATTTCTTGGTAAAAATTATGCGTTTTAGTTTTGAGACCACGTGAATTTTGATAATATAATTTTAAAATATCACCTTTTATATAATTACAGTTTCACATACATATTCAGCTACAAGCAAAAGAAAAGAAACTTAATTAATTTTTTTTAAATAGTCCATATTTTTCACTAAAATGTAATCGGTTTCATCAGATTTTCTCATAAAGACTCTGCCATTGCGTATCCAAACAAATTTGTATCCAATGTCCTTTGCCCTTTTTCTAGCTGCTGCGTGAAGAGCCTTGTTGGCGGGAGAGAGGTGTTCAGTGACATATATTGGTGTACAGTTTCCAGTAATCCCAAGCAGCGTACTATTTAGTTTGTTTTCGGATGATTTTCCTTTATTAAATTTAATAGTCGATGCAAGAAGTTGATCTCGCACCTTTGGCGATGCCAACTGTACAATTAAGGAGCGGGGGCGTGGGGAAGCGCGATTCAATTTTGCGGTTCGAGTACAATGCAAGATATCACCTTCTTTCAACTCACAGCCAACCACTTTGCCAAGCTCAGTAATTATTGTCACAAGATTTTCATTTTTTTTCTCGGGAACACATTGAAGTTCAATATTATTTTGTCGCGTTGTAAAAATTTTTTAAAACACGTTTTTAAAACGGACTAAATTATTACAAAAAAAATCGGACTAAAAATATTAAATCGCACAAGTAAAAACAAACTAAAAAGTAAAAAATAAATTCTTCTGTAAATATTTATAACCCTAATAACCTATACCTACAGAAAT
Source organism: Agriphila tristella (assembly GCA_928269145.1). Taxonomy (NCBI): domain Eukaryota; kingdom Metazoa; phylum Arthropoda; class Insecta; order Lepidoptera; family Crambidae; genus Agriphila; species Agriphila tristella. The sequence continues at coordinate 23,262,118 of OV743442.1, forward strand.
TTTAAACCTAAAAATTTTAAACCTAAAAACGTGGGGCGCGTTTTGTAATATTTATCATCCATATTGTCTATAGCATGCGCCCCACGTTTTTTGGTTTAAAATTTTTAGGTTTAAAATTTCTGTAGGTATAGGTTATTAGGGTTATAAATATTTACAGAAGAATTTATTTTTTACTTTTTAGTTTGTTTTTACTTGTGCGATTTAATATTTTTAGTCCGATTTTTTTTGTAATAATTTAGTCCGTTTTAAAAACGTGTTTTAAAAAATTTTTTTTTTCATTAAATTATTATTTTATGCTTTTTAGTTAACGAGCTAAGACTAAAAATATACCATCTCCTATCGGAGCACTCGTCAAAATGATTCAAACGAGCCCAAACTCGATAGGGTTGCATGGTTTTATTACAGAGTCCCAGTGCCCTTCTTCCGGCTCCATCATCAGACCCTGGAAACTATTTCCCAACAAAGAACTCGTCAAGACGATTCAAACGAGCCCAAACTCGATGGGGTTGCATGGTTTTATTATAGAGTTCCATTGGCCTTCTTTCGGCTCCATCATCAGACCCTGGACACTATTTCCCAACAAAGTCCTCGTCAAGGCGATTCAAACGAGTCCAAACTCGATGGGGTAGCGTGGTTTTATGAAAGAGTGCCTATGGCCTTCTTCCGGATCCATCATCAGATCCTCGGACACTATTTCCCAACAAAGCACTCGTCAAGACGATTCAAACGAGCCCAAACTCGATGGGGTAGCGTGGTTTTATTATAGAGTTCCTTTGGCCTTCTTCCGGCTCCATCATCAGATCCTCGGACACTATTTACCAACAAAGTACTCGTCAAGACGATTCAAACGAGCTCAAACTCGATGAGGTAGCGTGGTTTTATTATAGAGTTCCTAAGGCCTTCTTCCGGCTCCATCATCAGATCCTCGGACACTATTTCCCAACAAAGTACTCGTCAAGACGATTCAAATGAGCCTAAACTCGATGGGATTGCACGGTTTCAATATTGAGTTCCTTTGGCATGGCCTTCCAGCTGCATCATCAGACCTTATCTCCCATCAGAGTACTCGTCAAGACGATTCTAACAAGCCTAATCACAATGGGGTTGTATGGTTTCATCATTGAGTTCCTGTGGCCTTCTTCCAGTTCCATCATCAGATCAGCTCAATGACACCATAATATTGCATTGTATTCCAGTTTTGACCTATGTTCAAAGTTTCAAGTCTCTAGCTCATCGGGAATCTACTTTAAAATCGTTTGCAAACTTTGCGGACAAACAAACACACAAACAAACGAGAAAGCAACCTAATAAAAACGTGTTAAAATGAGACGCGTGCTCAGTCTGTTCGTTTAAAGACGTGTGCTTGGGCTCTTAAAATAGTGAAAAAATTTCATGACATCTATTATGGCGTACTTTTTATTATATTTTTTTTTTATTTAAACATACAAAGGAAAATTCATTAGTTACTTGATTTCTGTTCTTACAATAAGAGATCTAATAAGAGTCTGACCAGGAGCAGTGACGAGTCCATTTCCCAGCCAAATCCGGCCAAAGTTGTAGTAATAAGGTTTCTCCACGAAAGTGTTCGTCATCACCTTCACGTCGTCTGGGTCCATGAAAACTGAAAAACCAACAATCAAAATTGGACAAAATCGCATACACATCGATTGCGCATACATTTGCTTTGATTCTAAAGTAAGTAGCTAAGGAAAAGTATTTTGAAAATCAGAAACAACAATCGTTTTCACCTCTCCAGCACAAAATGAGCGCTTTAGGTGCGTAAAAACTCGCAGCAAAATAGGTTTTTGCTGCGAGCGTGAGTTTCGAATAACTTTTCCTCACGCTCGCAGCATAAAGCTATTTTGCTGCTAGTTTTCTCGCTGGTAAAAAAGCTAGGGAAGCTACCTCTAATTCAGCTAGGGATCGAAACCGGGAATTCAGAGATCCATCACGATGGCTTGCACAAGCCAGAAGTGGTTTGCCTCAAATTGCTAATACTCAATGTCAGGCTAGCGGTATGCGGTAGTAATGACACAGTAGGTGTGGCTTTAAGGCTGTATATACCCATTTCAAAGAAATTTGCGTTTTTCCAATGAAGTTATCTAAAGAATGAAAGCATTACGAAACAAATCATTTATCACAGGTATTTTAAAACGAAGACAATCTGTTCAAGTGGAATTTCAAATTTGCTTGTCAGACGTATTTTTCACAAACGTTTCAGCTGTAACAAATAAGAATATGACTCATATTTATTTTTTTACTTATTGTTTGTATTGTCAAGGAGTGCGCTATAGAGAGAAAATTTTAAAAAATGTTTTTATTCACAGAAAAATAAAATATAAAAATATGCTCAAATCGGTACATTTTGACATGTTTTTTTACTGGTATTTACAGATTCTAAAGTAATTTTTTATTTTTCTTAGGAGTAATGAGGTATTTGTCTATTGTATTGCGTGTTTTATATATACTTATATCTATTTAATAATTTAATAGGAATTTTCAAAGTTCGCCCTCATTACGGCTCGCGGAGACTTGTATTGGTCATTTGTATGTGATGCGGGTCTACAGCCTTAATAACATAAATCATCATAAACTTAGAGCAACGACTCGATAAGGCGACGGAAACCGCCGCGTTGCGATTAAAATTGTAAATTCATATGAATTCTTGCGATGCGAACTGCTGTTTATTAATATGTAAGATTGTAAGTATTTCTGCATCATTTGCACAATGTTAATTAAGTAACTTGGTGGATATTATACTCACTTACTGAAGGACATGGCCCTATCCATAGCGCAAACGGTAGGTTTTCTCTGTCAGATATTCGGGATAGTTCGTCTACTACGCGAAACAGTGCTGAAATAATATGATGAAATAATGATTTATCCTAGTTAATTAAAATATTATAAAACAAAATTACTCAGTTGTTAACTTTTAATAATGCAAGTTACGCGTTAAAATCACTGATAGATAAGTCAAACAGTTCCATGGTTCTATTAAAGTGAGGGTTAAGAAAAAATACTCTTTTTGATGCCAAAGGTCACTAAAAGATCCTACGGATCTGAAATTAAGATATTATTTCTTTATGTCTTTATCCAAACGCATTGAACCAGAGACAAACTTTAGCTCGATACATACTTCTTAAAAATTCTTATTTTTTTTTATATTTAGAAACAACCTTAGGTAAGTACATTATTACCTACTTAAAGCAATCTTTACTTGTATTCAAGTACAATGTACTTTGATAATTTAATCTTGATAGAATGAATAATGTATCAAAAATATTCACAATTGTGTAGCCTGGCGAAGCTGCCACTACTTACTTTGTAGTGTAGCTAAGCATTTCTCTTTAATCGCTATAGATATTTATTACGAAATGATTTCGTGATTTTTTTCGCCTAATCCGCTTTTTCTCATTGCTCTCGCTTCCATCAATCAAAGTTGCTAGGAATTTTGCATTGCAAAATGGCAAGCATGTTCAGTCTATGATTTCAAAGTGCGTTCCCAAAAAATATTAGATGAGTTATACTTAAAAATATTATTGAAGCTTCTTTTTACATCCGTAGCTGATAAATATACTACAACCAGTGTACTACTTTGTTTTCTTACCCTCTCCACCTCCATAAAGTTTATAAAGGTTCCCAAATATCGGTATCTGCGGGTAAGTAGGAAGGCCCTTGAAGAGAGCGCGCGCGCGGCGCCCGCGCCACCAGAGCCATGCGCTGGCGCACGCAACAGCGGTGCACACCAAAACCACACTTATTAGCATCGTTTAAGAACTTGAGTTCTTCAGCACTGAAAATAAGTCAATTAATCCTTTATTTTATTACTATCTTTAATTTTCTATAACAATTCTTTATATTTTGAGTTGAATTTATCGATTACCTACCTACCTAAAAACTGCCCCCCTACAATGACTGTCAAAACTAATATCGAAGCGATGTTATGCTTGATATGGCGCTATAGGCGATGTATAGCTCTGTCTCTATAACACTTTGATGTTGCTATAGGTAGGGCAAGTACGTCCAAAATGACATATTTACTATTTTTATTTGTCGCTATATCTTTCTAAATAAAGTCATTATAATCATTCTTTCATTTTTTAAATCATATTTAGTTATTTGCCTTACAGTAATTTAAACTTAAAAATGAATTGAAATAAAAACTTAAGAATTCTAGAGCTCAATCAACAAAAAGTCAAAAAGCCATTTTGTCCATATAGTACGGACAAAATGACATACTTAGAGTTATGCACAAAATGACAAAATAAAAAAAGTTGCACAAAGGTCTCAAATAAAATTTTAAGTCTTCCTAGAAACATCAGCATGTGATGCATCATCCCAATGAGCACATTACATGTATTTTAATCAGTCTTGTCTAGCTATGGAACGCAAAAAGTTAAATTTAGTTATAGTTACAATAAATACGAGCACAAACATCGTCGTTCGCTTTTTGCATAGATTCAGGACTACGTTTGACGTTCAGATTTCCTTTTTTAGTTGCGCAGCATATTATTTCTAAGTGAAAATTTAAACTTCCTAAATCTGTATGGACAAACCATATGTCATTTTGTCCGGAGTAAAAGTATGTCATTTTGTCCAATAATACGTGACATGAAATTGAGAACAACTATTATTGAATATTAATTTCATTCTTCATAAAGCAATTTAAGTTGCAATATTGAAAGAAAACAACGTAAGACCTATCAAAAGTCTGAAAATATTAATGAGAATAAAAAGTTGTAATAGGCAAAAAACACATTTGTTCCAGTCACTCCGGCGCGACTGAGCTGAGGGTGATAAAATTTTGACAGGATTGAATAGCTAAATTTACGTGATACGATGTCAACCACCTCGTTTCTGGTCGCCAGTTTCGAATAAACTGCAGTGTGTCATTTTACCCATGTATGTCATTTTGTACGTACTTCCCCTATAAGTACGGCATCCGATGGAATCAATTACCTATTCATTTTAACAAGCTCATTTTCTATATTTAGAGTTCCGTAGTCAAGTCAACAAGGAATAGTCACGCCATATCCGTCTGTCCGTTCTTCCGCGGCTTAGCTTTAGAAGCTATATTTTAGCATGAATGTGTATTTAATTACACCGTAGAATAAATTATCATAAAAAAATGTGTCATTAATGCATTAGTTTTGGGTGTTTTTGGTAGGACTTTCAATAATAAGGTTAGCGAAAACCACTTTTAGATTCAGGGATCCGTTTGCAAAATATTCTGGGTAGTAGAACAATAACGATTATCATTATTATTATTATATAAGCTTTAAAGTACAAAATATTGTTAGAGTCGAGTGTTACACAAATTTTATGACGTTTCCATTATATTTATACATTGTATTATTATGTATAGCTTCCGCCCGCGGTTTTATCCGCGTGGTTCCCGTTTCCGCGGGAAAATCGGGATAAAAAGTATTCTACATTTTAATCTACGTTATCTACTATCTGTGTGCCAAATTTCAACCAAATCCGTTCAGTAGTTTTCACGTGATTGAGGAACAAACATCCAAACATCTTAACATCCAAACCCACAAACTTTCACATTTATAATATTAGTAGGATCTATACTAACTTGCAGCTCCAATCAATTCCTGATCGAAGATTTGCAGATAACGACTTCCTTCAATTCAAAACAATGAAGTAATTGGTGTACAATTTAAATTTTATTGTTTTGAAATTACACTTCATTTAATACAATGGTCATTATGAGTATCAAAGCTATTTAAATATTAAATTTAATTGATAAAAATACTAGTACGTACCTACCTGCCTTTGGTATGACATAATAGATGGTAAGGTAAACTGCGATAACTTTTGTCTGTATCTCAGAATAAAATAGTAATAGTGCATAATACCATCGAAATAATAATAACACAATATCTAAACATGAAATAAAAGACTTTTTAACCCCAAATCCTTGCTAAGGAACGTAGATTTATTCCTAGAATGCTCCGCGAGGCTATCGAAATCCTACTCCTACTAATATTATAAATGTGAAAGTTTGTGGGTTTGGATGTTTAGATGTTTGGATGTTTGTTCCTCAATCACGCAAAAACTACTGAACGGATTTGGTTGAAATTTGGCACACAGATCGTAGATAACCTAGATTAAAACATAAAATACTTTTTATCCCGATATTCCCACGGGATCGGGAACCACGCGGGTGAAACCGCGGGCGGCCGCTAGTAAATAAATATAATTTCAATAGAGATGATGGTTGGAAAATTCCACCAGCTTGGGACCCCATCATTCACAAGCTAAAGCCCCAAACACACACTGCAAGATCTAATGATACAGTTAGTTCCTTTTGCAAATAAATTAATAAATATTAAAGACGGAGGTCGGCTTTCCTCTCCAAGTTTTCTTTCGCCATTTATTTCTTGGAGGGGCCTCCCAATTTTGTGAAATGGTGGTAGTTTCAGTAGATTCTCTCTTCTAAACATTAATTAAATAACAAAATTAAACTATAAAGTAACTAAAATCAATTAAACAATTTTTGTTAAATATTAATTTGTGAAAGTCCTAAAAAATTCATCGCTTGAGGGTAGGCTCACGAGTGACTTCAGTCCCCCGTGACCACGGCAGCTGCAAAGGTGCCGAAACGTCGGGAAAATAAAAAATCAAACCAAATACCAACTAATTACCAAAGTACTTTCAATAAAACCGCGCTAGTATCCGTTAAAAAGTCTTTTATTTCATGTCTAGTGAGCGCGTAAGCTTGAGAAGTGAACAATATCTAAATTATTTTTTACTACATTATTATACAGTATGCCAAAACCTAAACTTTTTGTTAATTTAACCAAAGTTGCCGACATTCACAATTTTTTTTTTATTTGGAAAGGTATTAATTTTTCATTAATTAAGATTGTTAACAATGTACTAAATAACGAACTTCCAATTTGAGCCACGCTACTCCATTACTTAGATCTCTCATTCGAAGTTCCAAACGTTTCGGAAAAGTCAGAATAGCTTTTGTTCTTTCTCACGGATATTAATATTTGGGATTAAAGCTTTTCAGTGGAGTTTCAAAGTTTTTCGCTTGCAAAATTCAAATTTTATTCGTTAAGACTCCAAATTGTAATACCTGGGCTACGTTTTCATTTTATACTTTGTTTAACATTGAATAAGAATAGAAAAGAGAATGTAACGAAACAGATATTTTTTAATAAATTAAAACTTTGAATAATTTAAATCTTTTAATTCTCATATTGATTTTAAGTAATTCGAATAGCTTGTACTAAATAAGAATGAAGGTAATTAGCAAAAATCGCAACTGCTTTCTTTTTGTGACATACTAAAATATCACAAATACAAGTAATTTTCCGTAATACATAGATAATCGTATATAAAGACCGTGGAAGTGTGACGTCACATAATGGCGGAGTTTCACATTTTGGGTAAAAACAAACATCGAAACAAGCATAAGTTCCTCTTCTGAGACATAGAATTACACCAAGGAGCAAAACAATACGGCATTATACATTCTCATCTTTGATAACAATGCAAAAGTGCCCACATTCTCATCTTTGATAACAATGCAAAAGTGCCCACATTCTCATCTTTGTTTTTACCCCGGCATACTTAGATCAACGCGGCTTCCGTCCGGCACGAAGCCCGAATTGCTCTAAAGCTAGGGTTTCCTTTCCTAAGATAGCGGTGCCGTCATATTACGGCCGTAATATAGCGGCGTTGAATGTTGTCTATGTAAACTATATGGCGACACCGTTACGTCAGAAACCACGCCGTATTGTTTACAAAGACAACGTTCTACGCCGCAAAATTACGGCCGTAATATGACGGCACCGTCATCCTAGGAAACCCTAGCTTTAGTCGGCATAGCTTCAACTTTCTATTGAGTTACTCAATCTATTTATTTGTTTTAGGTAATCATACATCAAATGATTGAAAATTCGATGCTACGGGGCTACGGCCATGATATTTCGTAGACTACGAAAATTACGAAATACGCTAAGAATCGTAGCGTCCAAATTAGGAGAAAGTTGTTAGGCGGAGGTTTTAACCTTTGGAAAAATATAATGTCTTTTAAGTTACACTTTTACTGACTCGTAAAAATATATTTTCTGCCATTAATTATTAAATTTAATTTGTAGTGGAAAATTTACTGTAGTCACTTTTTAGAACAAGCATGGGTCGTCCAATGGAGCTACGGAAAAGAAGGAGGAAAGAGGACATTATTACCATTCAAAAAGCGCTTAATGTCGTCAAACTAACTATAAGCTGTAAACATACATACATTATAAATAAATTACTTATACATACAGTCCATGACCCCATCCATCACACCAACCATTCGCCCCTAGCTAGCGACAATATCAAATAGCCTCTAACAGGAATTGAACCTGTGTGCTGAACTATAGCCAATAACTCTCCCTAATAGGTAATCTGCATCTACCTAAAATGATGGAGCTGTCACTTTTTTTGCGTTTATTTTTGCACCTTTTACTCGACTGCCAAAAAAAGAAGTATGTTTAATTTCTCGAGTGTCGATAGTACTCACAGTTGGAAAATATCACTTCAAGTGGCACAGCAGCTACTCACAATCACAATGCAAACTAACTTCAATACATTACAGTAGTTACGTATATAAACACCGTAGATGATAGATCACAGGGCCGTAATCAGCCTTTCCGAGAGCTCAAGAACTGTGATTAAAACTGTGCTGGACACGTGGGATGGAGGTAGGCTTGGGATTCCCTTAAGGGCCCTATGCAACGTGTTAATGAATAAACGCAAAACCTCTTATGTGGTGATTGTGCTCATGAATATGAACAACTTTTACTATGGGGCCAACTCTGTCACTCAACAAAAAAAATCAGCTGTTTCATACAAGTTGTCAATACCTACTCGACCAGAATGTATGATACAGCTGATTTTTTTTGATGGCCCCACAGTAAAAGTTGTTCATATTCATGAGCACAATCACCGCCTAAGAGGTTTTGCGTTTATTCATTAACACGTTGTATACCTTAAAGTGGCTCCCTCATATTATTTATTTATTTATTAGTTCTGTACACACACAATTAATACCAACAGAAAAGAAATGGTCAGAAGAATTTTATTGTACAAGGCTCAGCTTATGTCACATTGAAATTTCTTCCAGCTGGCCCGGGATAGGAAAGAACACTGAGAATTCATTGAAATCTATTTTTTTATTGCTCGCTAAGTAAACATTGCATCGAAAATTCACAATTGTACAGATTAAAGCTATCGTTTATTTACTTACAAACGACCTCTACAGTTTATTTACAAACGACCTCAGTAAAAACGAAATATTCGTTGTACATTTGAATTTTCGATACATTATGTACTTGACCATCAGCCATTTTTAATGACCCCCTGCTGAGGCACAGGCCTTCCTTATGGGGGGATAAGGAGGATGGGCCATAACCCACCACGCGGGCCCAATGGGGGTTGGTGGGTGTTAACGACTGCAAACGCAACCGGGACCAACGGCGTGACGTACCTTTCGAAGTACGGAGGAGTTCAAGATAATATATTTTTGGTCACCCATCCCATGACCGACCCTTGCGAAAGTTGCTTAACCTCCGCAATCACAGGGCCAAGCGCTAAACCACTGCGCCATCGAGCTCCTCTTATGTACTCAGCGAGCAATAAATTTAATTAAGATGAGGGCGCCAGTTGACGGTTATAGGAGCCTTAAGCAGTTGAATAAATAGGTAGCGCTTCCTGTCCCTCTAGCATGACCACCGAAACACGAGTGATATAGTAATTATCGAGTGATATATTAATCGATAATCGAGTGTCGACAAATCAGTGCTTCGATGGACTCGCTAGGGGGGCTGAGCAGTATAGGTACTGCCATACGAACTGCATTTTTTTATTTCGAGTAAGCTATGAAAGCTCACCAAAGTGACGGCAACATGGCACACCGATGAAAACGTACTTTACTTACCCGTAATAATTGTCAAGATCATGAGGATATGTATATCACACCTCTCTGGTACTTATAATGGGCCGTCCACATGTACAGGCCCGGCCTGCAGGATCTTACGGAGAGGCACGGGCTCCCGCGGCATTCCGGCCAAAATCTGCCTCTATTATTATTTTATTTTATTTTTATTTATTTATTTATTGTCAGTATTTTTTGGATTAGGTATTCATATTAGGTCCTATAATAAAACAAACCTTAGAAAGAATTTTATTTAGTTATTTTTATTTTTTTTGGTAACAATCAATTTATAGCAGTAAAATAATAAACGAAAACTTGAAAAAGGAAATGTTTTTTATCTAAGTAGGTACTTGAAATATTAATACACGTCATTATAACAAGAAACAGTAATATTTTTTTTATAGAAAATTTATTTCACCTGCAATGTGTTCTCGTAAGCCGTTTGGGGGCTCAGTGCTGAAGAGGCCGAGGAAATGTTTTGTAGCATATAATTCGCTTTTCCCAATCACTATTATAGGTATTATTATTCATTTGAGTTTGGTATAATTAAATCAGTCCAGATTCCAGACGCAGGTTATTTCTTCAATTATATATTTTTTTTTAACTTTTATATATAAGTATTGAGGTTATCTGTGGAACTATAAATGACTCATAAGGCCATGATATTCTTGTACGATACTGATCTTACGTTCAAATCTAGTATAAACGATGTAACAAGCGTTCTCACGACATGTCGATTGTCGAGCTCATTACCGTCGTGTGTGGTGTGGTATGGTCATTAGGGGTGTCGTATGTGACATCGAATGTTGGCTTATCGAGTGTCGCGATATCGACAACGGTGCATCGACTGTACGCTATATCTACGGTACGCCACATCGACAAGTACGTCATATCGAAACTTGCAGCATCGAGGGACACGGCATTCAGTGTTATCATATCAATAATTTGGGGCTTAATTTATCAAAAATTCATATTAATCTCAAATAAATAAAACCTATTAAGTTGTTTGGTACCTAAGCATTTAACAAACTTGTACAAAACATGTGGGTAGTTGAACTTTTGTGCGTTCCTTCCATTTCACTAAAATCGCGCAGTGATATATTTGAGTATTTATTTAATTATAGTATTTAAATACTCTTATGACATTGTACAGGTTTTATTTACCTATATGAGATAAATATGACCCTTTGATATATTAAGCCCTAAATTATTGATATGATGACACTGAATGCCGTGTCCCTCGATGCTGCAAGTTTCGATATGACGTACGTACTTGTTGATGTGGCGTACCGTAAATATAGCGTACAGTCGATGCACCGTTGTCGATATCGCGACACTCGATAAGCCAACATTCGATGTCACATACGACACCCGGTCATTAGGGCTTGTAACTAGGCTTGCCTACTGTCCCGGTTTAATCGGGATGTCCCGATTTTAAGCCCCTGTGTCCCGGGTTCCGTACTGGCAGGACGCTAATTCACCCGATTTTTGACATCTACAATTTTTCATTTCATTAATCCCGCCAGTTTTATTCCGCTATTGTTGTACGCGCATCACGTTTCATTTTAAATTTTTCAATCCTTTTTTCAATTTTAAATTTAACATTTTTCAAAAAAAATTCATTTTTTATTCATCTTAACAAATGATCAAAACAACTCTGCGCGAGCCGTAATGAGGGTGAACTTTGAAAATTCCTATTAAATTATTAAGTAGATATAAGTATATATACAAAACAAGCAATACAATAGACAAATACCTCACTACTCCTAGGAAAAATAAAAAATGGCATTTGTATCTGTAAATACCAGTAAAAAAACATGTCAAAATGTACCGATTTGGGCATTTTTTAATATTTTATTTCTCTGTGATTAAATTTACTTTTTTAATTTTCTCTCTAATAAAGCACGCCTTGACAATACAAACAGTAAGTGAAAAATAAATAAATTAAAAAAATATTAAAAACACGACTGCCCTGCCAAAACGAACTAAAAAGTTAAACAACAAGTGTCATTGCAGTCGGGGGACCTCTTTGATCAAAAATTGTTCCATGATAAGCTCCCCCGACTGCAATGACACTTGTTTGTTGTTTAACTTTTTAGTTCGTTTTGGCAGGGCAGTCGTGTTTTTAATATTTTTTTAATTTATTTATTTTTATTTCACACATTTTAGTGACATATTATATAGTTTTGGAATGTGCTCATCAAGGCCTTTCATTTGATGCCCATATTGTAATAATAGAAGAAAAAAATTTTTTTTTCGCATTTGAAAATGGCGTCGTACAGTCGCCATATTGAATTTTTCTAAAAAAATATAGCCAGTGTCACTCGGAATGTTGTAAGGATTATAACGATACCCCATTTATCCAAATCAGTTCAGGCATTTAGAAGTTATGTTGGAATAAAGAAACTCACATACTCACAAACATACATGAACCCTGAACACATAACACTCTTTTTGCTTTGGGCAGTCGTGTAAAAATTATGTTGGAATAAAGAAACTCACATACTCACAAACATACATGAACCCTGAACACATAACACTCTTTTTGCTTTGGGCAGTCGTGTAAAAATAAATATGAGTCGTATTCTTATTTGTTACAGCTGAAACGTTTGTGAAAAAAATACCTCTGACAAGCAAATTTGAAATTCCACTTGAACAGATTGTCTTCGTTTGAAAATACCTGATAATTTATTATGTTTTTCTCTCTATACGGCACTAATTTAAGAATTTTGCTTCCTAAAACTAAAATTTACATCAATAATAATGCTTTCATTCTGTAGATAACTTCTTTGGAAAAACGCAAATTTCTTAGAAATGCGGATATACAGTCTTAATGTATATCAGCATGTAGCGCGCGCTCGAATTGCCCGCGACGGGCGTCCGCGCGTCCGCTTAGCACAGTGGAAATCCAAATTGCAATAACATGTTCAGAATTTTACGATTATCTATCTTATGAAAAAAAAAATCTTTTGAAATAGGGCTAAGTCACAAAAAAAAAGTGTTAAAAGGGGATATTTTTGATTAGGTGTCTGGAAAATAATAAGGGATACTTAAATACTAAACCCGGCAGCGATTTATTTTTTTGGCGACAAAATAACTAAACGGGCGACTAAGTGTGGATAACAAAAAATACATACAACGAGCAACTACATGTAGGAGATAAATAATTTAAATGAGTGACAAAAATGGGGTTCTGCCGTTTGGCCAAATTATTTTTGGTCAAACACTTTCCAAAAAAGTTATCGCACTAGTTTCATTTCCCAAATGAATCTTTTCATTTCACATTTTATAATCACTTGGTTTGGTCAAATTATCATTTGGCATATTTTTACTTTGTAAAGTTTTACTAAGCAAACGTTTTATTTTGTGCAAATAAGTCGTAGGTAAATCCTAAAATTTTTTGGTCAAATTGTCACTTCACACACTTAACTTTTTACAGCGTAAGTTTGGCAAATGATAATTAATTTTTACTGATACAGGAATACAGGACAGAGTATACAGGAATTTCAAGTTTTTATGGAAGTTGTAAATAGTTTTAACTCTAAGCTTTACTTACCGAGTAAATTTGGAAAATTGGGAGGATGATAAGGAGGTAAGTACTTATTAATAATTATAAAATAGTGTAAAATTCAAGGATTATTAAATAACTTTATTTCCTGTAAATAAAGTTTTGAAAAAACATGTCTTAATTGTTATGTTCTAATTTTTTTTTTGGCTATGTTTTTGTATTATTTTTTAGAAATTACATAGAAGGTAAAATTAGGGTGTATTTGCAGCAAAATTGGTATGGATTACTTAAATAATACAATATTGCGTTAGAAGATTTTGCCCGTACATGCGAAATTGTATTTTATTTCGATTGGCATAAAAAACTTAAAATAGCCCAAAACTAAAGGTTACTAATACTAAATCGTCGAATTGAATTCTATGAACTACACAAATTGGTATGTAAATCGTATGCCATGCAATATTTTGGGAAGATTATGTTTTGCCAAACGATGCATTTGACTAAATAATACTTGGTAAAATAAAACTTTGACCAAGTAATTATTTGCTAAACAATAACTTGCCAAAAGGAGTTTTCCTAACTGAAAAACTGCGTAAAAGTACTTGCTTTGACAAATATTTTTTTGCTAATGAGCGTAAAATAGTTTGCGATGTGATTTTTTTTGGGAAACGTTTTTTGCCCATACATTAGTAACTAGGGCTTGAAGTCCGGAACTCCGGTTTTGGTCTAGCTCCGGAGTTTCGAAGCATTTCAGCATCGTTTGTAAAACCGGAGTTTCACAACAAAAACCGGAGTTTCGATTTTCAAAAATAATAATTGAAAGCATTTTTATCGCCGTGGGCATATACCCCTGGGCGGTGTTGCAGTCTCTTCAGAGGTGCCAAGTAGACTACAGGTGTAGCGAGGTGCTGACTGAAGTACTTATACGAAAATGCCATCATGTCGATCCGATTACAGAACCAGAGCACAAATCCCAATCTAACTGCAGCGATGTGTGAAACATGGAGACGTCATTTCTCCGAAACTGTTCGCAGCTGCTTTGGAGGATACTATAAGCTCTTGAACTGTAAAGGACTTGGCAGCAACATTAATGGCGAGTACCTAACACACCTTCATTTTGCAGATCAGAGGGCCTAGCCAAAGTAACATTCGCAAATCTTCGTTATCGCTTCGCTTTCGAAACATGTATGAGATTGACATAAGGTTTCGTTAACAATCGAATTTTAAAACGTCAAATCCATACATGTTTCGAAGCGAAGCGATAGCGAAAATTTGCAAATGTTACTTTGGCTAGGGGGGCTGTTCTCACGGCTGAGGCCTTGTAAAACCTGAACATACTCGTAATGCTCGAATATTTTCCGTAGTGTTTTCCGAAAGAGTGGCTCTTAGGATGAACATGGATGGATGGATGGAACATAAACATAAGACAAAAATCATGTCGAATGTCCATGTTGTATTTACCCACTCCTTCATGTTGGGAACAAACACAATACTCGAAGTTGAAGACCATTACCTAGGACAGACAGTCCAGTTAAGTAAAGACAACTTAAATAATAAATAATAACGTTTAACAATAATATTTGACAACATCAAGCCAAAAGGTGGTGTCTGAAATGAGCCCTCATTTTTAGTTACCAGTTTTCAGGCGATGAAAGAAAAAAATAATGGGTTAAAGTGGTAGGAACTTCGTTGGACTGAATATGCAGAGCTACAATAAGATTATGTAGAGAAATAAAACAAAATATTCCGAAAAAAGTCTTTCTTCATTAAAAAGTCATGGACTTATCAAACCACCCTCGTACATTGCTCCAATTCCAAAGTAAATAGCTATAGCACTTGTGTTATGGAAATCAGAAACAACGGTGGTATGATAAACACCCAGACCTGAGACAGTGTTGAAAAGTTCATTTTCTACATTGACCCAGCCGGGGATCGAACCCGGGACCTCAAGAGATGGTGACGCCTTGAAAACTGGCGTGCAAACCACTCGACCACGGAGGTTGTCAAAACGTGGAGAAAGATATCTCTCGTTAAGTTTAGCTCGAATGGGCAGCATTCGAGAAGCGAAAAATCATCGCGTCAAACTTACTTCAGTGTCTAGACGAAAGACCTTGATCAGCGTGTGTTGCCAGTGATGACTAAAGGCAGTGAAATGTGCTCGCTAACTATAGGTATCTTAAAAATACTCAAGGTCACCTAGCGACCCAGCGTGCAATGCAGAGAGCCATGCTCGGCGTTTCCTTGCGTGATCGAATCAGAAATCAGTAGGAGAACTTAAGTAACCGACGTCTCTCAAAGGATTGATCAGCTGAAGTGGAAGTGGGCGGGACACTTAACAAGTAGAACCGATGGCCATTGGGAAAGAAAGGTTCTGGAATGGCGACCGAACACAAAACGCTTCGTGGGCAGGCTCCTGACAAGGTGTACCAACGATCTGGTGACTAGTGAAGGTCGCAGGCTCGCGGGGCACCGCTGGATGCAAGCAGAGCAGGATCGAACATTGTGGAGATCCTTGAGCAAGGCCATAACCAGCAGTAGATGTCGTGTGATCGATATGATGATGACCCAACACTCGGCAAATTTGAGTGGCGTGAAATGTAAGTTCAATGTATTTTTAGTCGAATTATTTGCGCAATAAGCAAGTAAGTACCTAAGTGATTCAATTTATTTATTTATCGATGATAAAAGTATATAATAACCTCTATTAAACACGCTAAAAATATCACTGCAATTTTATTTAAATAGCGACTGAAAACTCCGGAACTCCGGAGCTCCGGAGTTGAAACCCTGAACATCGAAACCCAACTCCGGAGCTGAAAAATACTCCGATGTTCAAGCCCTATTAGTAACCCGACAAAAATTCTGAGTGGGCGACTATTATACCAAGTAGGTAACTATAACTGATTTAAGCTGCCCAACGTGGTATTCTTGTCACCTCGATTAGGTTAATTAATAGTGAGGCGACTTTTAATAAAATAAATGCCATTTTTTATGTTTTGTTTGCCCTAAGGTTGTCGCTCAAATAGAAATTTGGTTGCCCATTCTGAATTTGTATTTTAAAGTCACCCATTTTCAATATTTGAAGTCGCCCTCAGTCCGTCGCCCATAGTATTTCAGTACGCTATATGTTAACACGTTTTTATTAGGTTGCTTTCTCGTTTGTGTGTTTATTTGTTTCTCCACAAAGTTTGCGAACGATTTTATACTAGCTTCCCGATGAGCTAGAGACTTCAAACTTTGAACATAGGTCAGAACTAGAAGGCAATGCAATGGCTGTGATTATGGTGTCATTAAACTGATCTGATGATGAAGCTGGAACAAGTTCACAGGAACTCTATGATGAAACCATACAACCCCATCGTGTTTGGGCTTAGTAGAATCGTCTTGACGAGTACTCTAATGGGAGATGAGGTCCAGGGTCTGATAATGAAGCTGAAAGGCCATGCCATAGGAACTCAATATTGAAACCGTGCAACCCCATCTTTGGGCTCGTTTGAATCGTCTTGACGGGTTATTTGTTGGGAAATAGTGTCCAAGGTCATGGAGCCGGAAGAAGAGGTCACTGGGACTCTGTAATAAAACCATGCAACTCCATCGAGTTTGGGCTCGTTTAAATCGTCTTGACGAGTGCTCCGATAGGAGATGGTATATTTTTAATCTTAGCTCGTTAACTAAAAAGCAAAAAATAATAATTTACTGAAAAAAGAACTTTTTTAAAAACACGTTTTTAAAACGGACTAAATTATTTAAAAAAATCGGACTAAAAACATTAAAAAGGGCTATTAAAAACGGACTAAAAATTAATTCTTCTGTAAATATTTATAACCCTATTCCTACAGAAATGTTAAACCTTAAAAACGTGGGGCGCATGCTAAAGACAATATGGATGATAAATTTTACAAAATGATTCCTCCGGCTCTATCAGTTTTGATACCCAAAATGGGAATTCATTGTTACCCGATTAAATACTACCCCAAAATAATTATTATTTCAAGAACAAAAATTAAACGTATTATGCATATCTACTCTACCTATTTAGGCGATTCTCACACTGCCTCCGCGCGCCGTCGTCGCAGGGCGTGGTTCGGCGGTTTACGCGCGCGGCGACGGCGACGGCCGGCGTGGTCGAGAGGTTTTCTCTGCCCGGCGGTTTCCGTGCGTGGCGACGGAGTGGCGGATTCGCCTATCCGAGCGGCTTTCTCCGGCGGTTGGCGGATCCGCGCTACGTACAAAAACATGGAGCTCAGTGTGTTTTACCCCGCGGTTTCCGTGCCTGCTGGCGCTATCCGCTCGCGGAACGCCGGCGGTGCGCGCTCCCGCACCGTGGCGCCGCGCGCCGCCTCTGTGTGTTGGACAAGGCGGTTTTTTATACTAATTGATGTACAGTCAGACTATACCTACATGTTGACCTTGAGACCGCATCTATGCCGTACGTAATAAGAGCTGTTTTCGTAGTTCAAATGTTTAACTTACCGTGCTGTCGTGCGTACTTGCATACAACGTAAAATTTGCGGGCGGAGGCGGAGGCTCTCCGCGACCGCGCGCGGTGCCATGCCAGTGTGAGAACCATAGACATAGAAAAATTTTCGTTGCGCTCCAGAAGACCAACAAAGCGTGGAAAAGAGAAGTTAACATTATACGGACACGGTCTGTGAAAAAAAGAGACAAAGATTATTTGTCTGCCAACATTTTTTACAGTAAGAGCCCCTAGCGTCCCGCCTTGCAAATGAGCAATCACAGTTTGTTTAAAATATTTGTTAATCCTTATTAGAATTTCAAATAAATGTAACGTGGAGCCATGGTGTCTTGTGCTCTAAGTAATTGTGATGTGATAAAAAGAAACAATCCAAGTAATCACACTTTTCAAAGGTAAATAAGATTTTGCTTCTCAATTCTCTAAAACCAAATTTCGCTACATTTATTCGTTTATCGACGAAGAAAATAGTATAGAACATAGTTTATTAATTTCCTTTGCCATAATATTATAGTCATATTTTATGTATGTAAGTCATATTTTACATCTATCTCATATAAAATGTATACATTCGTTTTGCTATTGCGTTATTTCTATGGTGAGAACCGTCTCAGTAAGTACTTAATTGACTGTCTCATTCTGAGTTTGTCCACTAGGAATTACTACTTTTTGTTTACTATGACTAAAAGTGATTTTTTTTTATTTTGAGAAGTCCTGATTTTTTGTACCGTCCCGATTTTTTCCATGAAATCCCGAAAAATTCATTGGAAGAGTTGGCAGCCCTACTCATAACTGAGATTTCCCGGCGGCATGCGTATTAGTAGAGTAAGTAAGCGGATCCCTCATGGTCATGCGTGGAGATTGGACATGATACATACGAGGTTACGTTTGTAGTTGCGTGCGATTTTTACGTTAATTTGATATAAGTACCTAAGTAGGTACCTTTTATATCTATCCGTTATTTTAGTCACCCACCACCCATCGCACAAGCTATGCTTAGTTAAGACCATAGACATAGAAAAAATTTCGCAAGACTAATGATCTGAAAGGTCATTTTATATTCACCATCCAAATTTTGAGGATGTGTCAATCCATGACACTGAACAACTTTCTCTAAAGAACACAGAGACAAACATGTAAAAAAAATCGACTAGGTATTCATACAAATCAAAGAGATTAGGTACGGTCAGCTTCGAAAGTGGTTTAACACTTTAGCACTTTGTCATAGTAACTTTTTTGACTAATGTTTCAAACCGTGAGAGATCTTTCAAAAAAGCTGATATTACAAAGTACCAAAGAGGTAAGCGACTTTCATTGCTGACTGTACGAGATCAATTTAGTACGGGATGACCAAAATTTTGTGGAAAGAAAGAAAAAATATATTTACTCGGAACCACGGCGAAATTCGACACGTTTTTTAGAGAAACTTGTTTAGTTTCATGGATTGGACACATCCTTGTGGATGGTAAGTTCAGCATCTTTTCGTTGTCAATCATCCAAACAAATGTTAATGGATGATAAATGAAGATCCCAGTTACCGATTAAATGGCAGGCTTCATGGTTGCAGACCGCGAAATTGCACGTCGTTGACGCTAATGATATAAATTAAAAGAATAGCGCTACTCCATGGTTATGCCCCCCCCCCTCCCCCCCCCCCCTTGATGGGTGTAGTTAAACGACACGAGTAAGGTCAACTTGAGGTTGAACGTAAACCTATTATTAAATTACTTTTAATTAGTTTCAAAACACACACGTCTCTGAAAAACTGTTTTATTAGGGTTCCGTACCCAAAGGGTAAAAACGGGTCCCTATTACTAAGACTCCGCTGTCCGTCTGTCTATCTGTCTGTCTGTCACCAGGCATGAACCGTGATAGCTAGACAGTTGAAATTTTCGCAGATGATGTAAATACATCATATTTATGTTGCCGCTATAACAACAAATATACTAAAAACAGAATAAAATAAATATTTGAGCGGGGCGGGCTCCCACACAACAAACGTGTTTTTTCCGTTTTTTGGTACGGAACCCTCCGTACCAAAAAAACAGCAAAAAAATCTCGCACTTAGGCACTTGACCGTTTTTTTATACTTTGACTAGCTTCGGCTTAGGTACACCCACTGAGCAAGTAATCACTACGTTTGGTACACCCGCGACTTCATCCGCATTTACATTCGAAAAAACCCTAGGGAACATAATAGCTAATTAACTTAATAGGAAAGTATTTTGTACGATGTTTTGAAACCGAAAACGAAACCGCACTTTCGGCCCTGGTTCTAGTTTCGGCCGAAACCGAAACCGAAACTTTTTTTCACATATTAAATTATATTATATTTTATATTTTTTTTAAACATACACGGTTGGTGGTAGGTTTGGTTTCAATCAAGCCCGCCAGGTGGTGGACAGATGGTTGGTTTCAATCAAGCCCACCACGGTGGTAGACGGATAATTAGAAACACCAGTCGCTTTTTAAACAAACGAGGTAACTTTGAAAGTTTGGTTCGCCGCCAGGGATTGATCGAGCTATGATCTGATTATAGCTATCTAGGAAGTGAATGAAGGAGATCGAGATCGTTATACATAACACACCCAACTGATCTGATCAGCATTCTAAGTGCTGTTTGGATAAGTTTAAAAAACCACGAGAATGATATAGGGAAATCTTGAAAGTGAGAACTCTGATCCTTGTCGTTAACTGAAAATCGACTGGTGTTTCTAATTCAGGCAAGGTCCAGGGAAAAAATCGTACTATCACATAGAAAAAGCTTCTAAAAATTTACAAAAAAGAAATTGTATTATTATTAGTGCCGAAACCTCAACTGAAACTTCGGTCGGTCAATAAATTTTCTTGTGTCTACCTTAGCATGTAATATCACTAACAATGTACAACTGAAGTCCTTCAGAGTGCTTGCGGTACCAAACGACACGTATTTTAATCTGTAAAATTTTCTCTTTGCCATACATTCTCGACTCAGGTTGCAGCGGATCACTATCATGATCGCTGAGTCATCGATTGCTATTGTGTACTGTGGTGACCGATGACTTGGAGATTTGTCCGTTGGAATAATCGTACCTACGTCAGATCTTTCTTTGACATTAATAGTAAAATGCGTTCCGTTAAAGTAGCTACCGCTCCACTACCCCGTTCTTATTTTTGTATTTAAATCTATTAATGTCTTGTCTTCTATACTTATTTAATATGTTTTGTGTATGCATTGTACTTGATCAGTGTTTGCAATATTGTTTCTTTAAAATGACTGCTAGCACTATTGTATGTTATTATTGTCTTTTGTCTTTGAGTTTGTTTTTTGTGTATACTTGCTGCCGGTGGGTAGTAAATTAATTTGATTAAGTTTTTTAAAGCCACTATATCATAGTATATTTATTTATATTTATTAAGTATAATATTATATTAATGTTGCAACCTATTTCAAATAATAATGACTCCTTTTCGAGTGACTGTGCGGATTTTCTTTCGGCGGCTAGTGATAGTGATAGTTCTGAGTCTAACTGTAGTTTCCATAGCGCATCTCCACCTCTGGATTCACTTCTTGTCTCCGAATTCTCGTCGTTTCCTAAAAATCTTAATGTGGTCCACTTGAACGCACAGAGCATACCAGCACACTATACCGACTTAGTGGCCACCATCTCTAACAACCCCAACATTCATGCGGTTTTAGTTTCGGAAACGTTTTTAAAACCCTGTCTGCCTTCTTCCTCTTACTCTCTTCCTGGCTTTCACCTTATCCTCAATGACAGAACGGGCAAGGGAGGCGGTGGTGTTGCCATTTACCTTCGAAACCACCTCTCCTTTAAAATTGTAGACAAATCTCCTACCTTATACTCTGAGTCTTCTGAACATCTCTTCCTGGAGGTCCTACTTGGCCATATTAAGGTACTATTAGGAGTATTCTATAGTCCCAATCTTCATATTGATTACTTCTCTAAGTTTGAATCCTTATTAGAGAATCTTGTTCCTACGGTCGATCACACATTAATTTTAGGTGACTTTAATACCTGCTTACTCAAGCGTGACTCTCGATCTTCTCGTCTAAACTCTATAGTAGATTCTCTTAACCTCAATATTCTCCCGTCTTCTTCCACCCATCACTTCCCTGGTTGCCAGCCTTCCTTGTTGGATCTTGTCATTGTATCCTCTACTGACCACGTGAGCAGTCATGGACAACTCTCTGCTGAAGCCTTCTCCTACCACGACCTTATCTTTCTATCTTACAAAATTCGGTGTCCTAAACCCAAGCCACGTGTGATCCTTCAGCGCGATTTTAAGAACATTGACGGGAAGCGCTTTATGTCGGACCTAAACGATATCGACTGGGATGCAGTCTTGGAAGCACCTACTATCGACCAGAAGTTGGAGGTCTTCAATTCCATCCTCATTCAACTTTTCGATCTTCATGCCCCGTTGCGACCCATTCGCCTTAAGCACCTGCCTACTCCTTGGCTTACCGCAGATATAAAGGCTCTGATGAATCGGCGTAATGCAGCAAAAGCTAGATATAAGCGTAGCCCTTCAGAGCACAGCCGAAATCGATATAAGGAGCTTAGAAATCGATGTAATAGGTTGTGTAGAGATGCGCAGCGTCGACACATACATAACTCAGTTTCGAATGGCAACCCAGCTAAGGTATGGTCTTTCTTGAATTCGTTAGGGATTGGTAAGACGAAGTCAACTCCTCCACATAACCTCGACCCCGACTTCCTTAATCGTCACTTTATAGCCCACTCTCCTCTCTCCCCTAATGTTAAACAGACCACGCTTCGATCTCTTGCGTCCTTGCCTGTCGTGCACCGTTCTCCCTTTTCATTTAGAAGCGTCTCTGAGCGTGAGGTTGAAAAAATTGTCATGGATATTAAATCGAATGCGGAGGGTGCAGATTGTATAAGTCGTAAAATGATCCAGCAGTGTGGTTCTGTTATTCGCCCTATTCTCTGCAACATCTTCAACTTCTCGCTCAACTCCGGCACTTTTCCGAGCTCCTGGCGCCTAGCCATGGTCATCCCTGTCCCTAAAACTTCTAATCCTTCTCTTCTCTCTCACTTCAGACCGATTTCTATCCTGCCTTTTCTCTCGAAAGTCCTCGAGCGTCTGGTGCTTCACCAGCTTTCTGTGTTTGTTAACTCTGAGAACCTCCTGTGTCCTTTCCAGTCTGGCTTCCGCCGCATAGCACAGTTACTGCTTTGACCAAGGTCTCTGACGACATTCGAGAAGGTATGTCAAATCAGCAGCTCACCACATTAGTTCTCTTAGACTTTAGCAACGCTTTTTATGACATACTCTTGGCAATGCTCAAGGTTGTCCTTGGTTCGGATGATGTGGTCAAGTGGTTTCACAGCTACCTCGCTGAGCGTCGGCAACTCGGCAATGTGTCCGGATTGATGACAAATTGTCCACCCCTCGTGACGTTGTGGCTGGTGTGCCTCAGGGTGGTGTCCTCTCCCCTCTTCTTTTTTCTATATTTATTAGTTTCTTGACACCTCTTCTTTCATGCCAGTATCATCTGTATGCCGACGACCTCCAAATCTACTCCCAATCTTCCTCTGAAGACATAAGCGCTATGATTTCCAACCTTAATGCAGACCTTGCCATCATCCATGAGTGGAGCCTAAGTCACTACGGCCTCACAGTGAAGGTCGAAACAAATTATCGGACGCGGCTTGTGGACGCGGCTTACTGCCGCGGCTGATAAGTGTGCACACTCTAATAACATCCTGCGTGCCAGATAGCTATCGGACGTCCGATGACGTCATATTAGTCTATGGTTACGTCCGCGACCTACTACATCCGATAGTTTGCACACCTCAGATCAGCCGCGGCAGTAAGCCGCGTCCGATAATTTGACACAGCCTTGAATCCCCACAAGTCACAATCCATTATTTTTGGAGGATCAAAACAGATTGCCAAACTGAATCATATCAATGTACCACCTCTTCTTTTTGATTCTGTTCCACTGCCCTTCAGCAATGTTGTCAAAAACCTTGGTGTCCTTTTCGACAATACCCTGTCTTGGTCTCCACACATTGCCGAAGTGAGCAGGAAGGTGTACGCAGCTGCTGGTTCCTTGCGTAAGTGGAAAAACCTACTTCCTATGAAGACCAAAGTAGAACTTTCGCAGACGCTCTTTCTCTCGATTTTGGACTATGCAGATGTTGTTCAAACTGACCTCACTCAAGAGCTGTTGAGCAAACTACAGCGTCTACAGAACTTATGCATCAGGTTCATATATGGGTTGCGCAAATTCGATCATGTGTCGGATTACAGGAAAGAACTTGGATGGCTACCTATCAAGTTACGTCGTGAGGAGCATGTTCTTGTGCTGCTCTTCAAAATCCTTTACGACCCCAGATCTCCTTCCTATCTCAAAGAGCGTTTCCAACCCCTTGGCGTGGATCATGATCGGGATCTTAGAAGCAAATCCGACAATCGCCTTTGTATGAGCCGCTTAGTTGACCACGTACTCAATCACCATAAATTTAAGTTTAGTAGTTATAGTAATAGTAGTTAGTTGGAGTTTCTTGAAGAAAACCCACGACTTGAGATTTCAGTTTATTATTGAATGTTTACAGGTAAACAGTTGCTTAGACACTAATTAAATATGAGTTAAAATTTATTATTACGACTTTGTATGACGCAAGTATTGTATAAAAGTAAGCGCATTGAACCCAATGCTGACGTCGCGGTATGTGCGGTGTAAACCGTACATATTCGCCACCCGCGAAAGAAAAACAATTTAAATAACAATAGGTAAGAAAAAATGTAAAAAAATGTAAAAGTATGTAAAAGTAAAGTATAAAAATTCAAAGATAAAAAGTAACACAAAGTATAATAAAATTTAAGTAATTAAGATTCTTCAAAACGAAAGATGGGATTTTTTGATGTAGTCGCTTTCTTCTTGCGAGGCTGCGAAGTGGTTGCCGCTGTCGCTTCCTCCCGAGCCGATGACGTCGCCACCTTGCCGTAGGAGGGTGAGCCGGAACCTCGTAGCTCTATGTCTTCATAGTGCGGCATGGCATCCTTGGCAGAACGTTGTTCTTTGCGTTTGCGACACAACATGTGACGTTTCTTGACAATCAAAATGATGACCGCAGCTATCACTATAGCGACTAGTGTATAACTGATGATGTATTGGTGTAGGTCATGGTGCGTTATGGACTTAAGCGATCGTCTTTCATTATCCATTATAGTTTTTATTTTGCGATCGATTTCGTTCTGCGTAGTTTCATTTGATTGAAACGCCTCCGTTTTATGCAGTGTTAGGTTGACGAACTTGTTGACAGATCTTTGCAAATAATTTTCGTTGTTTTGGATGTTTTCAATATCTTGTTGGTACTTGTCAGCGAAACGTTGGTCTGAAACTCCAAACAAAGTGTTGGCGAGATATCCAACTACATCTATTAAGCTTCGCTTCTTTCGAGATAAATGCTTGTGAGGGGTCAGTAGCAGCTCATTGTAGTGTTCAAGCAGACTGACTTCATGATTAAGCTGATCAAGCGTAGTTTTGCAGTATCTTGGGTCCAGTGTGTCACAGACTTCTTCAATATTCGTAAGATAGTTTTTGATTTGTTTAGTTGCTTGCCAATAAGTTGTAAGATTGTAGTACATGACTAAAATCCATTCATCATGCATGAAATGATTTTTTCCAAGTTTATCGTAGTACACTGGGCGCTCGGATTCCAGTTTTGTAATATGTGTAGTCATCGGTACTGTCGTGGAATGCGACCCAGTTATCATTGTAAACATTAAAGTTAGTAATGTTATGAATGAAAATAGAGATCCTTTTTTGTTCGTTTTTTCTTTTTGTTTACAGTTTCTACTTTCTGTCTCCAGACTAGCAGCCAGGGATGCTTTCTTCTTGATCTTTATTTTCTTGTATAGGGAGAGGTGAGAGCTTTATTATTGGGCGTTTGAGTGTGCCAGTTTTGGTTTTCAGGGTTGCCACTCTAACCAGTCCGTCTCGCCCGGGATGGACGTCGATCACTTGGGCCATTGCCCACTTCCCGGGCGGCAAGTTGTTTTCTTTAATCAGCACCACTTCGTCTAGTTGTAAATTCCTGGTCGGCTTATTCCATTTGCAGCGAGCTTGTAAAGTATTTAAATAGTCGTTCGACCAAGCTTTCCAAAATTGTTCCAGCATATGTTCAGTAAGCTTCCACCGTTTTCTGAGGTCCATGTGCCGGTCATCAGGCTGTGGTTGTGGCAGTTGTAGAGTAGGGCTTCCCGTTAAGAAGTGACCAGGAGTGAGGCAGTTATAGAACTCATCCGGATCTTCAGTTAGCGGGCACAGTGGGCGTGAGTTCATGCACGCCTCAATTTTTGCTAGTAGTGTGGTGAATTCTTCCCAGGTCAGGTTTTGTTCCCCTAGGACGCGCCGTAAATGGTGCTTCATTGACTTCACCGCTGCTTCAAACAGTCCACCTGCACTTGGCCACGATGGTGCATTGAAATGCCACTACACCTCAATTTTTTCAATTTCAGTGAAGAATTCTGGCGAAAGTAGCTGCTTGAATACTTCAAATTCTGATTTCAGGACTCTTGAAGCCCCTACAAAGTTGGTTCCGTTGTCTGAGTACATGTGGTGGGGTGTTCCTTGCCTGGAACACATTCTTTGGAATGCAGCAATAAAAGCTTCCGTGCTTAATTCCGACGCCAACTCTATATGCACGGCCTTTGTTGCCATACAAACAAAAATCGCGATGTAAGCTTTTGATGTTTTCACTCCTTTCCCTTTGTTCAGCTTGAGATCGTAGCTCCCAGTAAAATCAACCCCTGCGTACGTAAAGGGGCGGCTTGGTGTTATCCTTGGTGCAGGCAGGTCCCCCATCAGTTGAGTTGGATGATAAGTGTTAAATCGATGACAAGTCACACAGAGACGCAGTCTAGCCTTCACTGTGCGGTTTCCAGACACCACCCAGTGCCGTTGTCGTATGTATGACAATGTCAGTCGGGCCCCGTGAAGTGTAGCTCGGTGGGCATGGTCGATCAAAAGTTCCGTGAACCGACCACTGCTGGGCACAATAGCTGGATTCTTCATGTTTCTCGGTAGTATCGAATTTTGCAAACGACCTCCAACACGTATGACTCCCTTGTTATCTAAGTAAGGATTGAGTTTGTAAATATTACTTTTAGTTAGTGATTTATTTTGTTTAAGTTGCTTATAGTCTTTCGCAAACTCTTTTTGTTGCACAAATCTAAGTATATAGTCAGCAGAAGTATTTAGTTCAAGCGTTGTTAAGTGCATGTTGCTAGTCTGCACTTTATTGCGCAAAAGAGTAATGAACCTTATGACCCACGCTACAATTCTGTGTATTTGAGTCAATGAACTTTTTATTTTCAATAATTTTTCCATAAAATTTTCATCTTGAATTTGATTTATTTTTTCAGATATATTTTCTAAGCGATCTTCTTGGGTTGTATAAAAACAGTTCATGTTTTACCGAGTTTCTTGTTCGTCGAAGTTTTTTATGAAGTTTGGTCCGTCCCACCATAGCCGAAAATGAACCATCTTGCTTGGTAATAAGCCTCTCGACACGCAGTCGGCTGGATTCGAATCAGTGCTTACGTAAAACCATTGTTGTGATGGTACTATAGAAGTGATTTTTTCTACTCTGTTGGCAACATAACGTTCCCATTCGCTGTTGTTCCCTTGCAACCATGCTAAGACAACTTTAGAGTCGCACCAGGCGAAAGTAGTGACGTCATGTCCCGGTAGTGATTTCTTGACTTTTTCGATCAGCTGAGTCAGGAGAAGTGCCCCACCCAGTTCCAACCTGGGGAGCGAAGTTTTCTGGGCTAAAGGTACGACTTTAGTTCTCGCTGCTAGTAACGTCACTCTTGTGACGCCATTCTCGCCCATGACGCAGCTGTATATGACGCCGGCGTACGCCTTTTTGCTTGCGTCGCAAAATCTGTGTAACTGGACGCTCGTATCAGTGCTTCCGACCCATCTGTTTATTTTTATGTTTTTAATCAACTGTAGTTCATTATTAAGTTTAGTCCATTGTTGTTTAATCTCGTCCGACAATCCGTCATCCCAGCCACTTTTGTTCATCCATACAGTTTGAAATAGTATTTTTGCAGAAATAGTAATAGGAGACAGCCACCCCAAAGGATCGTATAGTTTTGATATCTGAGAAAGTAGCCGCCTTTTTGTGAGTTCTTTGTTTTCTTCCAGGTCCCAGCTGAAGGTGAATACATCATCTCTAGGACTCCATCTCAATCCCAACGTCTTCATAGTTTCATCGCTCTTAAAGTTGAATGAATCATTTGTTGATATTTGATCCTTATTTAAATGACTTAATAACTCTGGGTCGTTACTACACCACTTGCGTAAGTTCATTCCGCCTTGTTTAAGTAAGTCAATAAGTGATAGTTGAACTTGTTTGGCAGCGTTCAGCGAGCTATGACCTCCGATGACGTCATCTACAAAAAATTGAGTTTTCAGTACTTCAGCCGCTTCAGGATATTTTTGACCTTCATCTTTTGCTAGTTGTTGCAGCGTCCGCATTGCCAACCAGGGCGCGCTTTTGGTTCCATAGGTAACGCTACATAATTGAAATTCTTGTAAGTTTTCTGTAGGGTTGTTTCGCCAGATTATTTTTAATAGGTGTTGTTGATCTTCATGTAACTGGATACAGCGATACATTTTCTCAATATCTGGTGTATAAACGTATTTGTATGTCCGCCACAGTAGAACAAGCGCTTGGATATCTTTCTGGAGGTTAGGGCCTTTCTCCATGACGTCATTAAGGCTGCAGCCTCCAATCGTTTTCTGAGATCCGTTGAAAACCGTTCTTAGTTTTGTTGTTGTTGATTGTAGTCGCAGTACACCGTGATGTGGTACATAGTTATTTTGATGACTAAACTTGTTGTCGTGATCGGAAATTTTCATGTGACCCATATCAATGTACTCTTGTATGAAGTCTTTGTACATTTTAGCTAGTTTAGTTTGTCTCTCGAATCTTCGCTCCAGCTGTAAAAATTGCGAAACAGCGATGGGTCGTGATGGTCCCAGTTTTTTGTCGTAATCCGGGATAAGTGGCATCTTGACTATGTATCTTCCACTGCTATCCCTTTGAGTTGTTTGTTGATAGTATTTTTCGCACCATTCATCTTTCGATATGTCTTCCTGCTGCTGAATTATATCCTCAGTTTCCCAAAACTTTGACAACTCTTTTATGTCGACCAAAGCCACGTGACAGTTAAATGTGCGTAGTTTGCCGCAAAGTATCCAGCCTAAGTGAGTCTGCTGGGCAACAGATGTATGGGAATCTCCTTTCAGGACACCCTCTAATAATATCTGGGAGTACACATCCGCTCCTAGCAGTAAATTGATCCCTCTTGACACGTTGTATTCTGGATCAGCCAATTGCAACCCTTCCATATGGCTCCAGCTAGTTTTTGTAAATGTCGCGCTCGGTAAGTTCTTAGTTATTTGTTTTATTATCATTACGTCAGTCTTGAACGTAAAGTCAGTACTTTACATGAGACTTGCATTCCAATTCCAGCAGTCCCTTGCAATCTCCAGAGATGGACCCCACCCCGGATATAACTGCGTTAACCTTCTTTCTAGGTAATCTTAAACGTTAAGCAGCATTCTCCGTGATCAAATTTACTTGTGAGCCTTGATCCAGTAAAATTCGAAGTGAAATAAAGCTTCCTGATATTGTTTTTACTTGAATTACGGCAGTAGTCAAAAGTACTTCTTTGTCATCGTTTGCTAAGTGGTTTGAGCTTTGTGGTTTCCCAGGTGATGAAGTTGAAGACTGGGATTTCAAGTCGTCAGAGCATTGCCCTGCATTATTTGTATAGTTCTTCGATGCATTGAACTTTTTCGTTACGTAATGCAATAACGTATGATGTGGTTTATTGCAATCTTTGCATCTTTTGCTCGAAGTGCATTGTTCTCCATGGCTGTACAAACAATTTTTGCAGAGTTTCAGTTTTGTAATTGTATTATTTCTGTTGTAGGTATCCATGTCGATGAACTTCGTACATTGCATCAACACGTGACTGCCGTTGCACAGAGGACATCTTCCAAATGACGTGTGATAAGTTTTTGAGAAATAATC